>JAULUF010000025.1:28310000-30970000 GCA_031834385.1 Semotilus atromaculatus
CTTTTGACTGACACTTGACCTTTGGCTCTATTCCTCGTGCTTGCAGACAGTGTGGAGCGGAGAGAGGGGTTTGCTGGCTCTTGGTTTATCAGTCTAACCGGCTCCAGCCACTAGATGGGGTATGATAACCATGAAGAGATTCCCTGCAAGCTCAACTGCTTAAAAACCTTTAGATCAGTGGCTCACAACTGGTTTTGTTTGAGCATCCATGTTTACGCTGGTCATCATGTGGCGACCAACAGAGTTCCAAAATTATTTTGTGTAAATGTGAAGAATATTAATATTTACAATTGAAACTTGTTCTTAATATGACAACATACATGACATCCTAACAGGACAATTGACATATTTAAATCCATGAGCAGCAGCTGAAGATTTAACAAATGTAACAAACAGATTAAATATTACATTTGGCTATCCATATTGTGTAATAGTTTTAGGCAATTTATTATTATTTTTTTTTTTTCACTTTTAAAACCTAAATTCTTTACTCTCCTATGCACAAGTTGATGGTTAGTTGCAGTTTATTTTATTTAATTGTTTCTTTATTTAGTTAGTTTTTTCCCCTATGATACATGAAAAAAGACTAAAATGAATAAAAGAAAGAAAGAAAGATTTAAATCTCTTTTTTTTCCACAGGTCTTGTTGGTGATTTATGGTTTCTTTTTCCTCAAATGAAAACTTTGCACTAGCAGTACACTATAATAATTTTTATGGCTGTCTTTAAAGACGGGGAATTTCATAGTAAGTGGTAGACCAATAAAAGTCAATTGTAATTTACATTAACAACATAATAACTGGTCTGTATTTCTGTCCTTAGAAATGTAGTGACATACCAACTTGACATGATACCAGGGCTTAGGAAATTCTGCTGTTGTAATACCATGTAAATCTATGTGTGTAAACAACTGTTGGACTCACTCTTTTTGTGATGATGAATCTGTAATATCAAAGCTGTTGTGAAGTTAGTGAATTGAAACAGTGAGAAATACTGCAAGCATTTAACAATGTTTATGTATTTGAAATAAAGTTTTAAAAAAGTAGAAATATTCTGGCTTAATGTCTAACTTTAAACTAATAATTACAATCAGAGCAAATTTCTGACCCCAAAAAATAAAAATGCAGGTGTGCAAGAATCAATTTACATACAGTTTTTGGTTTCAATTAATAAATTCCCTAGCTATTCGAAAATGTCAGCATGTAACCAAAGCAAAACACTCTCTCCATGGGTGGATATTCCATCCTTCATGAATATTAAAATCTTTCCAAACTAATCACGGGTGTTTTGGGTTTCATCCATGTAACCTGATGTAGGTTTGTGTGCTGATGGTCCGTATTGAAAAATTGTAACACACCATACAACATTTTTTTTAGAGAAATGTGAGAAAATCACATACAAAAAAAGATTAGCTCAACACTATGTGTAAGTGTATATACAAACTGTTTAAAAGTTTGGGGTTGGCCAGATTAATGTTTTTTTTTAAAGAAGTCTCTTGCTTACCAAGGCTGCATTTATTTACAGTAAAAAGTAATATTGTGTAGTATTATTACAATAAAAAGAACTATTTTTCATTTTATATTATGTTAATGTAATTTTAATATTTTAAACTAATTTAATTCTGTGATGCAAAGCTGAATTTAGTTTAAAACAGTTGTTTGATGTTTGATTTTTTTAAAAACCGTTTTCCCTCCAGGATTCTTTAATGAATAAAAAGTTCAAAAGAACTCGTTTGTAACATTATAAATGTCTTTACAGACACTATCAATTGTTTGCTGAATAAAAGTATTAATTTCTTTAAAAATATATATAGTTATGTAATATTTGCCCATTGCCCTGCCACATTAACATGTCACACTCATGTATAACGACAGAAATGTTTTACATCTACAATTTCAATGATTGTGTTTTTTATAGCCAGATCTAACCACAGAGTCTGTGAGTAAGAGAAGTGATAAAGCTCTACTGATCACTAGAACATTTGAAGCAGGTCCTAGAGTATACGAGAGAGACACTGAGACAGAATATTTCCCCACCTGCTCTGAGTTCAGCAAGGGTTCACTCTTCAACGTTAAGCCGCTTTGAGTTCACTCTCCTCAGGGCACCCTCAGTGTAACACCAGTCAGACTCACACTCACACACACGCACAGTTCAAGCCATCTGATTGTAAGTGCTCAAATATTTTTTATGTCTTTAATGGTGCAGTGAGCGGACAGGAGTGGAGGAACATTCCTGGGACTGAGTTGGTACTAACATGCGCTTCTCACCGCAACTGGCCTGGCCGATTGTGCTGTTATACCGAATAAAATACATAAAAGCAAACATTTGCTTCCCACAGTTTAAACACACTTTTGGATGAGACGGTGTGGATATATTGTAAGTGTGGGACATACAGTATCGAGGGGAATTTATTCCCTGCTCAATTGTAACACCCACCGACCAGCACCTCTATTAAAATCAACCTACACCATCCCCATCTCTTATTTGACCTTTCTTCAGAAATTTTCCCTTGCCCCCAAAATAATGAATGCCTCCTGACTACTTCAGAGAGATGACCTAACACGTCGTCCTGCAGTAGTGGAATGTCATATCGCTCCAAAATCGCCCAATCAGCATGCCGGAGCACAGAGCAAACAGAGAGGGGGCCCGGTTGTGGGCCGAGGATGAGTTTGCGCGGGGCTGAAGTGCGCTCCTCGGGATGTCAATGTAATAGACTGGCTTATGATGTGTAAATAGCACGCTGCTTTAATGGCGGCTGTGTCGCGGCGATGCTCTCAGCGATTGAATTTAAATCACAGGGGAGAGGAGATGGAGGTAGAGTGAGGGGAGGCTCCACACCAGGCCATCCCTGGCTTCCTCTCACGTTCCCCGGGCTAATCTCGTTGACCTCCGGGGTGGCAGGAACTGGTGGAAGACAGGGGACGCTGAAAGCGGGATATGGAGTGCTGGCTCACATTTTACGTGACATACATTTACTGCAGAGCAGCATGGTATAGTTCACCTTTAGCGTTCTCCTTTTGATGTCAAGAGCTGTTGTTGGATCATTGCTTTCAAAAGATTCACATTGTTTCACGTGAAAAGTGTAGATATTTGTAAATGTGTTCGTTTCTGTGAGCCTTTCTGTGTAATTACTGAAGTTACTAATCAACATAGAGATTGTAAAATAAGGGAAGTTGATAAATTCACACTTTTTTCCTTGTACTTATCTGTTTTTGTATCTATAGTCATTTTTAGTCCCATGTATGAATATATATCGGATAGCAGACAACTCTTTTGTATTTTACATAATGCATCATTGCCAAAAAGGAAAAAAGACATTTTTTTAGAGGAAAAAGGCATTTTCAGAATGCCCTGCATTATAATTGTTTATTATATATATATTGTATAATTGTTGCATATATATATATATTCATAAATTTGGTCATGTGTTATCTTTTTTTTAATTGTGCAATATTTATTTATTATTTAAAATAATTAAAGTGCATATATACTATTAAATCAAAAATGCAAAATACACATAAATGAAAAAAAAAGAACATGCACAGTATGTATGAAATTATTTAAAGACTTTGTCTGAATCTGGCTCCTCCAGCCGTTTGTAAGCAGGGAATTTCTTTAAACACACAACGTTCACACACCAAATGCTTGTGTCTCTGCTTCTGTCAAGACTTTTTAAAGTAGCTGAGAGGAATGTTTATAATGTAAAACCTATATATTTAGTGTTGAGTTTAAGTAGTGAAGCTTTAGATTAACATCCCATCATAAAGGATTTAATACTGAATCAAAGGTCAAATATAAACCTTTCATTCTTTTCTTTTGTTTTTATTTCAATCACAGATCCATGGAAATAATATTAATAACGTATAACGTAATAACTTAATACGTTTAGCAACCAAAATCTACCATCTCCGTCCTTTCTCTTTCTCTTTCATTTTTTCGGGGAAAAGAACTCACGTGGTCAAAATTATTTTGGGATTTTCAAGAATACCACATTCATCTGTTTATATTATCTTATGTGGTTACATAAGTTTCACTTACATTTTAATTTTGTACTTGGCTGCATGTTTCCAATTTTACTTTGAATTAAATGTGGTAGATGCAAACTTACTTTTAACTACATTAAGCCCCCCAGTTATGCCACATTTACTTTACAAGGCCTCCATCAACATGAAGTAGACATATGATAGTGTCCGCTGAGAGACGTGAAAGCAAGAGTTTGAATCCAGCCTCCGTGGAGGTAGCAGCCTTTGATACGTTCTCCGTTTCCTTTTTCATTCTGGCAAAAGTGTCGGTTCCCACAGCAATTGACCTTGGAGTCTCTTCAGAACTTTCTCCCCACCCAATCTGCTGGTGCTAAAAGCTTGCCTGGAATCTGGATGTTGTTTCATTACATCACTAAACTCCGACTCTCCCGAGATCCCCTCTTTTGAAAAATAACACCTGAGTTTTGGTGCAGCAGTGGCACGGGAAAGGAGGATCAGAGAGGAGGCGGCAGGTTGGAGAGAGCAGATAAAGAGAAGGGGAAGAAATAAACAAAGTAGATGAAGTGAAATATAATTTGGCCTCCTGTGTAATCCAGGGCTGCTGGAGACACCTCTGATCTGGCAGTTTGTGTGGTTAGCTTAGCGGGACTGAGCGAAGCTCGACTGGCTGCTGCTTTTCGCTCTGATCCTGAGAAGCAATCAGGCCTATAGGTCGCTATCTCAGGAGCCGAGGAACACTCTAAGCCCACGTGCGCCAGGGCAAGGCAGCGCAAAGTGGAAAAACTGAAGTGTGGCGAGACATACAGGGTGCTCGATATCCCATGATGCACTGGGGGAAACGCTATTTAATAAACATTTACTGAAACAAATACAACATCTTATAGTTATTATTATTATTAGTGGTGGTTTAGCCAATTTAGTTCTTATATTTATTATCATTATCATTATTATTATTAATAAATATTATTATATATAAGATCTACTATTACTACTGATAATAATGACAATACAAAAAATATTATTATTATTATTATTATTAGTGGTGGTGGTTCAGCCAATAAAATGTAGCTCTTATATTTAGTATTATTTTTATTAATAATAAATATTATTAAATATAAGAACTACTACTACTACTACAACTAATAATAATAATTATTATTAGTAGTAGTAGTAATAATAATAATAATAATTATTATTATTAGTGGTGGTCAATAAAATGTAACTCTTATATTTAGTAATAATAATTATTATTAGTAGTAGTAGTAATAGGAGTAGTAGTAGTTATTATTGAGGCAATAAAATGGGCAAAACATATCCCATGGAGATTTCTTGCAATGGCCAATCAATTCCCTAGCAACCACTCACAACACCTTAGCAACAGCATAGCAACACCCTAGCAACCACTAAAAAGTTTAAAATTCACTCTAAAAGATTTTCTAACCCCAATATTGTGGAGGCAAGTTGTGCATGAGCTAGCACTTTTCCATCGAAAATATCAAATCTAGTCAATATTATTATTTTGGTCTTGTAATTGTTATGCAGTCTTTTAATGTTTGACACAGGCACATTACTTACTCCATACTTCCATAGAGTATTTTTGCTGAAGTTGTGGATTCATTTACATTTTGCTCCGGCATATTCACAGTTCATCTTGAGCGGAAACTGCACTTTAAAATTATAAACACAAGTGCTTGTGTGAAGCATTTTTCAAGACATTAGTCTCTCAGATGTGTTTGTGTTCTATGTTTATACAAAAATCCTTGGTGGTAAAATGATATATCACAGGAAACCTAATTCTTCGATAAACCTTAACACAAGGGCAAAGAAAGAAAAAGAAAACAGTGAGAAAGAAGAAAAACAAAGTGCTATGTCCTCCAAAGGAACTCGCACTGTATGCTAATAATGCGTGTGCAAATCATCTGGACAGACAGACCATCTCCCTCTCCTGATATACTGCTTCCTTTCAGCCCGTTTCAAATTCCTGTGACATTTCTAATAAAGGGTGACTAATACACATTAGTCATCATTTACTAATTAAAGTCCTAACATGTTTATCCACTTTTGCTTCGCTGACATGTCAAACATTTTGAAGAGTAGTTAGATGAATCTACATGAATTCAAATGTTTATTGTGTTTAAATTACTTACTGGCACAGAATGAGGGTGTCTATGATTTTGACAAAGCACATCTTGGAAATTCTGTTTGCGTTGTGTTGGATATTTGCGTATAGCATATACGCTGGTCAGGCAGTATGAATGAATTAAACTCTGATCATGTAGCTAAAAGTCAAAAAGAGATTATGTGTGAAGCTGAAACACTTTACCAGCTCTTGCAAAGACCGTGACATAGTTTTAAGTTTGTTTATGAAACTTTTACAGAGGAACTTTGATGCACAAACTCTCAAAGCTTGTGTTTGAAGAAGCAGCTTAGTGTGTGAACATGATGAACGACTCAGTTATCATATATCAAGAATCCGTAATGCTTTCTAACAGTGACAATAATGCACACTAAAGTCCAATGTCTTGCAGTGAACGCTGAACATGATATAATTCCCACTGCTTGTGGAAAAATATTACTTCTGTCCCACCTTCATACCGTTCTGATTTCTAACTTGTGAAAAAAAGATTATTGGAGTATGTTTTACAAGAAAATACTATTTCAGTCTTTCTACTTCAAAATGTCACGTTTAATTCGACGTTACTTGCCGTTTCGTTAAAATAATTTGAAAATTTTGATTGGAAACTTTTGAAAACTTTTGTAGTGTACCTGCTTCATATCCCATTGCATTCCATGTTACCATATGTCAATTTCTTTTAACGAGAGTCATGCAATAAGAAGTTTATTGTGACATCCTGAGTAGCATGACCATTGAAATCATTTGATATGTGCTTGTTTAGAACCGCAATCAACTGTATTTCAGTCATTTGGTTCTATTTAAGTTATTTGATCCATTTCACTGATCTGATTCACTTCTAGAAATGTGTTTAGACGAAGCTTTTCCTCCTTTTTGAGCACCACCAGATGACTGTTTCAGGCTACAGCGTTTATCCCAGGCCCAAAGGCATGGCGAATTCCATGCATGTGCGTTTATTTGATTGTTTAAGAGTGATTTCCGGAAACCAAGTATTAGAGCGCCAGGAGCTGCCTTGTAACAATTAGGGGGTTAAATGGTAGTTGGCCACACAGGAGGGCATCGCCACACTGCACCCCTCTTCCTGGTCCCTACAGGTCAAAGTTCAAGGAACTTTTCAGGAAACGTCAATTTCTCAACTGCCCCAAAGCAGGTGGACACCAGGCTGGCACTGTTTACCCAAACAGAATGAAGGAAGTGAGGGAACGGCCAGCGAACAAACGCTTGCAAGAAAGTCCAAGGATGAGGGTGTCATGTTGTCTCTCCTGAAACTCTCAACTCCGCACAGTGTGGCGTGACGTGTGCAAAGTGCAGTTTGTTATTATAATTTTCGGTTAATCCTGCCCTTCGGCAATAGCAAGTCTAATTTAACTTAAACTTTAGTTCAGGTACTCCTGCTTTGAAGCTGATGCCCTTAAAGCTGATGGTCCCTCAGAGTTATGCACTTCCACCATGTTATTGTATTGAGACCTGAAGATGAACCCTCCGGGGAAGAGTTAGCTATTAGTAAAAGGATCAGACTGTTATTTGAAGAGCCAAGGTCAGATTTAGAAGATTGAAGGAGAGATAAGCTCGGCTTCAGTGTTTTTGATTATGAGGTAAACAATCATGGACGAGGTTGGGACGTCTCTTGAAGGAACGCTCCACCCCTTCTCCGCCGATCGCCACGCACCTGCGAGAGGAGCTCGCCGAGTACAGCAGAGGACAGAGGTCCCGGGAACTCTGTGGCGTTGTTCTCCTCGACACCAGCTGCCATCACCAGCGTGGCCAAGGGCAAGGTCACTACGCCGACCAGAGCGAACAGCAGGCAGATTGTTTTCGCTCCAGCAATAGACAAACAGCCGCCGTGGACACGCTGAGAAAGCCAGCTGTGGCCGTGACCTTTATACCCCACAGCCTGACCCCAAATTAGCACTATAAAGGCAAGCAGGGATGACAACTAATTATTGGCCTCTTGGCCGCCTATGGCCCCACCTGAGAAAAATGCAGCTCAGATGTACTGCTATGTGCTCCTTTTTTAAAGGCATAGATTTGAGGTATGGCTTGAGTGGGTATTTAATTTTATGTAAGCAGCAACTTGTATCATTCATTCATTCATTATGACTTTTACTACAATAAACTACTAATTACTGTTTGTTAATAATTAGTTAGGTAGTTGTTACGTTTAGGTATTGGGTAGGATTAAGGGATGTATAGAATATGGTCATGCAGAATAAGGAATTGATATGTGCTTTATAAGTACTAATAAACAGCCAATATTTCAGTATAGTGAGAAATGGAAATGGAATGGAAATGGAAGTATTACCATATATTTACAAATCTTTATGAAGACTTCAGATGCAAAAGCCCCTAAGTCCGTCTTACGTTTTTGTTTAATAGTAATATTTTTATCAGGCTCCTATGTATAGGTTTCTACCTAAGTACCGACATTTCTGAATGGGCTGAGGCTGGGATTTTGTGAGTTTGAAGTGAAACTATTGGATGAACACATGTGCGGAGAGCATTCACTCAATATTATTATCTCATTTCTGACATAAAGTAGGTGGCCATTAGAGGCTTTTGCGTCGGAGGTCTACTTACCGTATATGGTACGGAGCAAAAGTTTTAGGCAAGTTAGGTGTTTTGCTCCTTACTGCCTACATAAGCATTGCCTTCTAAGAAAGCATCTTATCTGAAATGGGACTTCATTAGTGATGATTTGAAATGCTCTACATATAGGCAGCAACTCTGCACAGCACACAAATAATGCTTCACTCAGTAGACTTGACTTGCAATTGATTTCAATTGAGTTTGATGTTAGCATGTTGCTAAGCAAAATACTCGACTAAAATTACAGCACAAATGTTCATAATGAAATGATATATTAAATATTATATATATATATATTAGAATTGATTAATTTATATATTTTTGAATTGTAATAATCATTATAAACATTGATCTTTTCTCCCATCTTGGATTTTTTTCAGATTCTGAGATCGTCTTTTCTGTAAAGGATACCATGCCAGAAACATTATAATGGGAGTAGATGGGCCATAATAGATTTTAGTCACGATTATATGTTTTTCAAAAGGACTATTCATTTCTTAATTGTGCACCTCAAATTTTTATGTTTGACTTGTTAGTAAGTTTAGCTTGTAAGCTGTAATTTTATCTTTAAGTCTTAAATACTGTTATGCTCAATATTTGTCCATGTGAATTATTAGCATTATTATAGTTGTTGTATTTTACTACAACACACACATTCATCCCATGACCTATATTCACCGTCAGACAAGGCTCTGTAATGACACCGATTTTGTAGTCTGTCCCCTGACAGCCTGCTTGCCTAAAACATAGGTTTTATAGGTTCATATGACATAACATTTATCGCTAAATTACAGAACTGCATGCAGTGTTGGCTCGGCTCCCTCTGATGGAAATACCCACATAGTCGTCTAATTATTATCATTTCAGCACTGTAATCACGGAAACGTTTGGTAAAAGCTACAGGTTAGCATTTGAAAACGTTTAGCACAAACGCAATTCTCACGAAGATTGTGCTCCACCTGTTTTACCACCCAAATGAAAAAATATAGTTCCATTAAAACAACTCCATTTTTCCATTACGTTTCCCATCGACCACAAGCTCGTAGCACATATTGTTCTGATGCTGCCTGGTGTTCTTGCGCAGTATGTCGCTAAGTTGGCCTTATCCCATTATTAGGCTAATGTAATGGGCTGTCCTAATCCAAACACACCAACACGCTGGACCACAGGGGGTGAAACGTTGGGGCACCATGTTATCTGGGCACAATGCGGCTTCTTCCACTGATACTCTGGCAGGCATTAGGCCTGTTCAAACAAGTCCTTCACACCAGCTCTCTTTTAAAATGATTTTCTCCCTTCAGTCTCTCTTTTTCTCTCGCCCCGACTCTGACTGACAATCACATCGCTGGCTGTGCACATTCTACGGTCTTTAATGCCAAATTAAGCTCCGGACTCTTTTATTTTAAATGGGGGAGCCAGAGAGAGTGCTGACAATCACGATTGTGCCAGAGAGAGGAAAAATTAAACGGTATTTAAAAAATACAGAACCCCACATTAAAACCCTCCGCCACAATTGCTGCTAATTGGTAGATTATCCGGCCGCTCTTGGAAGCCTAATACACGGGGTGAGGAAGAGGAGGCCCGGCCCCCGTACTCTTCCTCGGAGCGGCGGGGTGTGGGTCCAATCGCGTCTGAGTGGGCGAAGGATTAGAGTAGCGCCATTGTCGGAGAACATGACCTTGAGTGGAGTTTAGTTTAGCCCCTCCCTGTCCTCTCCGCAATCTCTGTCACCATATTCTTTAACGCCACATAATGATATGCTTTGGGAGAGCCGCCGATCCCACAACAGACAGGATCATGCTCGCCGATGCCAAAGGAGGTCTGATTTACAAGTATATAAAAGTGTCACGTTTCATGTCCTTTTGAAATAAAAGAGAAACAACTGGTAATGAATTCCTCCAACTTGACCTTCCAGAGTGACAGACATAAAACACACTGATTTGGGATTTAAAGGAGTAGTTCACCCAAAACAAATATATCCTAATGTTGTTCCAAACCTCTATGACTTTCTTTCTTCTGTGACACAGACACACACACACACACACACACAATTTAAAATAATTGTTTTCTGTTTTAATGTATTTTGAAATGTAAGTTAGTCTGTGTATAATAATGATTTCTGAAGGATAGTGTGGAGTAATGGCTGCTGCATCACTAAATTAATTTGAAAATATATTAAAATAGAAAACAGTTCTTTACTGTATTTGTCATCAAATAAATGCAGCCATGGTTTTAAAAAAATGAATTATTCCAAACTTTTAATGCATGTGCTTTTTAGGGCTTGAAGGTTTTGCACTGCATTGATTTTCAGAATATGGACAAAGGAGATGATGCATTCTTCTAAGTATCTTCTTTTGTTTCCTGAAGAATAAAGAAAGTCCTACGAATTTAGAACATCGTTAGGGTGAGTTTTTGGTCGAACTGTCCCTTTAATATTCATAATTTTCTCCAAAGTTGTGCTTGTTCCATTTGAAAAGAGAGATCAAATGCCCAAGCTGTTGACGAGCAATTATCTTCATTAATAAGAAAAATATTTAATTCCTCTACATTATAACTAACTGCTGTTCTATCTCCCTCACGTTTATTGCAAAGCCTCTTTTAATTAATCACTACTGCACCATAATAACACTCAAATTACATTTAAACTTCATTACTATTTGGCTTACTGATCCATAAACAGGGGGCTGGGAACAAATTAGCAGTGTGTTGTCCAGTATTGCGCTCCTAATAATTTGAACCCTAATCCTTTAATTGCAAGTGTGTGTGACTTGGATATCGTAGCAGGAAGACGTGTACAATGTCCACACCTGTGCAGGCGACTGCTTTTCAGCACTTTGAGTGGACACTTTACACAGTCCTTGGCTGTGTGATTTCCCAGAACGAGAGCGAGACCCATTACCGTCCCAAAGAAAGAGATGTTTTTCGGTGCTGCTTTTGATGAGCGTCCATTTGCATCAAAAAAGGCCTCAGTTTCCGACTGTAACTTGTGAACTGATCAAAAGGCCAAGCGATGTCTTAAAAGCTGAGCGGCTTTTCCCCTCTTTTGACATAAGAGAGGCTCTCCAGAGGCCCCCTTGCTGTTGTGGCCTTGGAGGTTAGCTAAACCGGCCTCTCAGACTGTACTGAACAGATCTGTGCGCTCCTTTCCACTGTGGCCCGTTTCAAAGGAGAGGCTCAGTCGCAGCGTATCGACGCCCCCTTTCACGAAAACACAATGAAAGCAACTTGTGTGCCTGCAATATGTGTATATGTGCGTATCGGTGGTCATAATGTGCACTCCTGTGAGTGCATGTTGGAATGCTTTATAAAACGCCTGGAATTCTAGAATTATCCTTCGAGTAGCATTATTTGCGCTATGCACCGAGTACATTTATACTCCCGAATCTGCTTAAGATATATGAGAAGAAATACAGTGAGGGTCTAAATGTCTGAGAGCACTATATAGTGCATTTTTTTTTGTGTGCAAATATTTATAAACAAAAAATAAAATAAAATGTATTATTATTATTTATAAAATATTTTTTCATTTAAAAAAATTTTGTTTGTTTTTAATTTGAATATTATTTAACAAATTGTATTATCAGCATGACAATTTGAGAGAAAGGTTCAACTTAAAGATTGTGAATTTCAGGACATATTTGGTCTGTGTTTTAATGACAGCTAAAGCTGAAGCTGCATGAAGTTTGTGTGAAACCTGATGATCATTGAAATATCTAAAGAGTATCTTATGCTTAATGGAAGCAATAATGTCTGTGAAATGGAGTTTGCATGATCAATGTCATAAATTAGCTTTTTGATATTTGCTATTTTATTACTAGCATAGAAAAGGCCCAGAACATGAATTATATATTTTAAATAAATATAAAAAATTATATTTTACATCATAAGTTTGCATACCCATAAGCCTACTGTTTATTTCAGTAAAAAAAAAAATACAGATTTAAGATTTTCAATTTGAACCCTACTATACTGTATGTTCCCTTGACCTGCTTTCCTCCATTTGTTCTGCTAAGGTAAGTAATAGAGCACTTCCTTTTAAAAATAAACATCAATTTAGTTCATTTAAGAGCGTTCCATCTCAGTTTTAAAATATAAATATTTGTAAAAACCTTTACAGATGTCATATTGACTCTTCATAACATTTAAACTTCTACATTTTGTGAAAGGGTTTACATGTTTTCATTGACCGGCACATTATTGCAACACAGAATAGAGATGAGAACAGGTTGTATGTGTGCGTGTATGAGTGTGTACATGTGCAAATCTCTCCTGATCTGCACCCAGCTGCTTTCACTTACAGGACATAGGGGTATATGGGTCACAAGGTCACAGCATGACCTCATCAAATTAGCCCCAACCGAGCGAGGTGTTTAGCACGAGTTAACGCTCGTAATCTGAAGGGCATTAAATGCAAATGCAGCAACCATATGCCCACTTCAAACAGGCACCTCTCGCTGCCCCCCACCCCATCCCCCCACACCAGTATGTATTCACTGCCCAATCATTCACATGCTTGCCTGAGTAGGGGGCTGTTAAAATGACAATGGTTTTCTCTCATACTGACCAGGTGCAAAACATTTCCATCCCTGCTGAGGGAAAGACTGGGAATGGAAAGGCATTTGATATCTGTTACGGAAAGATTTGCCATCAAAATATCTAATGTTAAGCACCAAATTGTGGTTTCTATCTCTTCCGGACTCCCATGCACATCTCCTTGAGTCAATGACGTGATGCAGATTTTTTTGTCCTATCTTACTTTATTTAAAAATACATATAGTGCAATTCAGATATACTGTACAATAATTTGAATACAGAAACAAATGATAAATATTACATATTTATGACAAGGCACAGGGATTTCAGGTTGTAATGAGGTGCAACTCCCAAAAATAGATTTTTTTTTTATTATTGTGATCGAGACATTCAATTTAAAAGTTTTAAACATTTGCCACTAACATTGTAAAAGGTATTTCATTTTCTTAATCGTGGACATTCTTATATGACACTGACCCTTATATCTATATGCCGGAGTACTTTACTGTTGATCTAGTGAAGTGAACTTTAGGGTGTATTTGCAGAATGGTTTGCTGCCGTAGTTGATCTCTCATGAGACAGAATGAGTGAGTAAAAGAGAGAGAGTGAGTGCTGCCAGGGTTGCTGATGATTATGGGTGTGAGGGCTGATTGTACACCCTGAGGCTGTGTTGCATGCTGGGACATATGGCAGCTCCTATGTGCTAATAAACACCTGTGGACAAAGTGAAACAGGGGAGACCCCCACTGGGCCTGAGGCCTTTAATGCCACCTGTGCAGACCTCCACTATTCATACTCTTTTTTTTTTTTTTCTCCTCTTGACTTTGTAGTTATCTTTTATCTCTTTTTTGGTCTGGATTTCTTTAATGATGCACTCAGGATTTTTCTGATTTTAAAAAGTTACCGAACTAAAAATTACTGAGTGCGCCTTGAATTACTCTACTGTTTAAAATGTTGGGGTAAAGAAATTAATACTTTTATTTATCAAGAATGCATTAAATACATATTTCAAATAAATGCTGTTCTTTTGAACTTTGTAGTCATAGAAAAAATCGGTTTCCACACACTGATTTTGTTTACACAAACAAAAAAATATAAGAAATGTTTCTTGAGCACCAAATCAGCATATTATAATGATTTCTGAAGGATCAGGAATAAAATTTAAATTAAAATTGCAAGAATATTTGTATATTTGATCCATGATGAGCATAAGAGACTTCTTTCAAAAATAAACAAACCCCAAACCCCAGGCATTTGAACGCTAGTGTAAGACATCTTGTTATAGATTGCACAATCATAAAAAAATGTCTTCGTGCATTGGAGAAATTTGAAGATACTCACCATTAAAGCGTAATGCAATGTTAAAATGTGTATCATGACCGCCACGTATTATTATGGTGGCATTTGAATAAGGAAATGTTTTCATAATGCTCTCAGAGTGAGATTGAAGTGCTGGGTTAAGACGCACCTCTGCACAGCTGCTGTGGAGTAGGAGGAGTTCCCGGCAAAAAGAGAGCATTGTGGGAGAGCTCCCCCCTGTCACTCAAAGCTCCTCTGATTAAATTTGTTTAAGCTGTAAAAGCACTTTGACAAGAGTTAGACTGTGTGCCTCATAACATATTCCAAATGGTAAACCTGAAAATTAGGGATGCGCTATCAGGGATTCCCAGAGAACAGTTCACTGCTTTGAAACTGTGTGAAATCGAGTCCACTTTGGTTAATGTCTTTTAAAACTAATATCACCACTGCTTTTAATATAACCTCAGAAAATATTTATTTCTCATCATTAAAGACACACTATCCATTATTGTTATGTGTTGGTATAATATTATGTTGGTGAAATTCATGATCCCTTAAGGCCAGGATAGAGTGGCCAGAAAGCACATGATGGTATGTGTGTGAGATGTACACATGCATTTATACCCACTTAAAACTTGGGAGTCTTGGTTCCCTCAGATTATTAGATTCTTTACTGTGGGTCCAGTCTGCAAAACCACATTACAGAGGGCAAAATATGTGGGCCTTTAATCTGAGGAAAAGGCTATGACCGGTGTCCTGGTACATATTTCAACTCGGGCTGATAATCAACCTGAAATAATTTATAGAATTTCATTTTAAACATCTGCTTTTCATTAAGAAATGTGTGTGATGTATGGTGACCTCTGTGGACATTCTGTGTATTTCAATGAAGATTTGAAATTTATTTTAATAAATGTTTTTTTTCCTGCTTTTATCCGTTTTTGAGAAATTACACAGAAATTCTTTTGTCGTCCAGCTGCTGATTTGTTTTTACATTCTAATCAATAATACACATTAACAATAAATAAAGAGTGATTTTTAAAAAGGATTATAAGTTTTAAGAATAGCTCAAATGTACCAATGCACTCACCATATAAATATTTGTGCACACACAATTCAATCATTTACCTTCTATCAAAATAATAGTTCAACAATGACTTTTTTGTTCATTTTTTTGTGCTGTCTGTCCGTCTACACACATTACTTATTTATGTATTATTTGATTGCATGGACTTTCATAATATCAAGATATAAAGGAAATAACAATTAGTTTAATTCATTTGCAATAGATCACATCATAATTTATCACTTTTGTCAGTTACCACTCCTACAAAGGTAACACGTGTTTTATGTCGTTTTCTTGTTTGTTTTGGTGGCAATATGACAAATTTAGTTCACCCTACACAGGCAGGATTCTCAAGATTACGTCAGTTCAATTCTCTGTTACGCCATTTATGTGAAGACTAACATTAGACTACCCACCTTTAATCCTTTTCCTGAGCCTCTGTCCTAAACAAGGGCCTTTTGACCCATTCATTGAGCCTGTGCCCTTTGATATTGAGGACTGGTTGTAGAGGAGCGCAGCCCCTTTTGCAATGCCTTAATAAGTAGCTTCAAGCGCAAGGTATGGAGATCTGCTCTTGAAGGTGAAGGGTTAGCATTGCTAGGGCATGAGATCAAGCACTGGTTTATCCCAGCATGGTATTGAAAAGCAGAGCCACTTCAGACACTAACTGCCCGGACAATGGCGATCGGGTCGAACAGCGTTTGGATGAAGTGGTGCCCCTTTCACATCCACAACAAGTGACAAAAGAGGCAGAATGAGAGACTAACCTGCTGTTTAGATAAATAAAGCTACTCTATCAGCTCTCATAATTGCTCCGGCCCCCTTCTCCTCTTCAGAGTCCCCGCACCCCTATTGTCCAGCGGCGAGTGCTGCATGGCCCCCTCAGATCCTCCTAATTGCTGACAGATTTGATTTCTCAGTGACGGCGGGAGCTCTGTTCGTGGCCTTTACATCCAGTAATTGCTTTCTCTTCTCCCCCCTCGTTCTCCCCTTCCCCTTCCTTCTTCACTCTGCAGTCCGTTCTGCCCCCACTCTTCTCCCAAAACGGAATTCCCCTCTCCCCGTTCCGAACCCCCTTTTAATGGTTTCCTTCTATGTTAATAAATCCTCGCCATTTAAATCACATTTAGAGATGTTTTGAATAACTGATTCCAATTACCCCGTGCCCCTCTCGCAGAGGAGTCTCGGTGCGAGACCGACCTGCAGTTGGAAAGTGGGAAAAAGTACAGGGTTTAAAGTGAAAGAGGGGTCCTCGAGTCTCTCTTCAACCCTCAATAGCGCATGAGCACATACTGCAGGAAGTTTCCAGAAGCCCTCTGAATCGTAGAATCACTGGAGTTTTTTCTTTTTCTTTTCGTGAATTGACTCTCCTCTTGAAAATTTAAGGGTGATTAAAATGATACAACTGTGCTTCGTAATTCTTTTTCCTGTTTAAATGAGGATGATGGTGATGGTGATAATTGTTATTATTATTATTTTATTATTAATTGTTATGAATACTGTATATCCAATCATTTCCATTTTAAACAAGAAAAGTAATTAATAAATACTTCTAGATAACAGTTCAATGACATACAAGTTTTCTTGTTTTATGTTCTTATTCATGCATATGTGTGTGTGTGTGTGCATATATATATATATATGTGTGTGTGTGTGTGTGTATATGTGTGTGTATATATATATATATATACATACATACAGAAATTAATTGATGCACCCATGCAGTTAAACCATAAACATACCTCAAATATGTGTATTTAGCCACTAAAAATGCATCTTTTCTGAAATATCAGTTCAGTAGTATTTTATTCTATTTGTGTATTATATTACATATTCTAGCTTTGATATATCAAATATATAAAAAAAAATCTTTATAGTGTAGGTATACATGTGTAGGTGGACCAAAATATTTTACAATGAAATTCATGAAGCACATTCAAAACAGAAAGCAATTTTGGCTTTGTAAATGTGTTTTAAGCATGAATGAGGGGGCAATTCAAAAGCAACTAACCTATTAATGCAACTCCATTAAAATATGTACAAAGCCTCAAGCATAAAATCAAAAAGAAGTCTAAACAAACAAATATGCTGAACTACAAAGTTATTTACAGCCAGAAAGCCAGTTTTCCCTACTAATAAAAAGTCCTCAACACACATACACAAGCAAACACAAGTCTCATTCCCCTCAGGAAAGCTAGAGGGCCCACTTGAAAAAAGAACAGGCGCCAGAGCACAGCTCCCACAATCACTCCAGCAAACATTAAAAAGCTAATTATCCCGGGAACAAAAGTGCCAGTTTATTTTCACTTAACACAATTAGTCATAAACTGCATTTTGAGTTGTTAATCCAAGCCAGCTCCTATTCTCTGCCAATTATTCATAGTTGCATATTCATGCCGCCCGTATTCAAAGTTTCAAAGCAAATGTGTTTTTTTTTATTTGGTTGTGTGAACGTTAATCACCCCACCCACACATTGCATGGATTAGCCATTTAGATATGAGGCCGTATCAGGGCCCGAACGCAGCACCGCCAAGTGCTCGCTTTAATGTATAACGCTATAGTGTTTATTCTCTTACTGTGGTAAGTGGCTAGGTACTATGTTCTCTGTCGAAATCATTCTAATCCACTCTCAGAGTGGGTGGAATAATTAAATGATTAGCAAAATATAGAAATATTTAATGCGTTTTGCCTTTTATTCACTGAGCATCAATGCAGCCCTCAGGAGCTTGAAATGCTCAAAATCAAATTGGCTTGACATTCATTTTCGAATGCTTGAAACTAATTCAAATGAACTCTGTCAACACATGACCCTGAAAGCCACGACTTTTCATTACCGTCCTGAGACTTGCACGTTCACAAGTGTGCGTGTGCATGTGAAACTGACCAACTGCTTTTTTGTTTGTCCTGCTCATGTATTTTGTGAATATTCCATAAAGAGAAATGTGCAAAATCACTTGTTTTGGAAGTTACATCTTTCTTCCGCATGTTTAAAAATACCATATTATTATTGCTGCTCCATCTCGGACATCACCTCTGAAGGTCATAAACCTCAATGTGTCAGTCAAAGATGTCTAAGGAGCATAATGTCATCTTGGTAACCTTTAATGTTAAGATATCATTTTTTAATGGAAACACCTCTCTGATGTGATATGCCCTTTGTTCAGCCAGCAAATATACAAATAATTATGTGGCTTGTGATTCAAAGACTTTTTTTTTCTTGCACTCGACGCCGTCGTATGCAACCTCCCCATTTGTTTGACAATGACAATGAAAAATATAGATGATCTGCAGGCTACGTTCAGGATAAGGCACAGTGAATAGTAGGTGTACAAAAACATCAAACATAAAACCGAATGCATAACATCTGGATAGTGCATTAGCAGTCTGGTCAGATATAAGTGATTTTTTGGTAAGGTCACTAACACGTCTTGCGCAGCGCAGGATGAAGAGTGATGGTGACAGTAAAGCAGTGCTGTGACTCGCTGACCCTCCTGTGCTACCACTCCTGGGACACCTGGGAAGAGTTTTTAACAATACCCATGACAGCTATGGTCTACACAGAGGCGTCATTTAAGACATTTAGAAGTTACGGCATTTTCGCTGCAACGTACTACATTTTAGCGTCCTAGTGCAGACTTATAAAATACGCATGCAGAAAAAACATACACAAATGTAATGTGTGACCAAATTTTCTCTGATTTGATTGGTTACATTTTTTTTCAATAGTGCACTTTAGACATTCAAATATAAGTAACTTTGCAACTACATGTCAACTAATTTAATTTGCAACATCAACTAAGTGTACGTTTACACAACACATTTTTCTTGTGCGTTTTTTGCATACAAACAACGTTTTCAAAATGATCTCCATTCACACAGATCCTCAAAAATGATTAAAAACGCTGTATTATGCACTTTGTAAATAAACAATATGCAACTATAGACTGAAACCATAACATGCATGCACATTACATCACCATTTTCAATTTTTTAGTTTACACAGAAACAATAACAGTATCGTTTTTAAAACTTGCACTCCTGTTTTTAGTGCGTACAACTACATGTCAACTAACTCTCATTAGAGTAGTTACTGGTATAGCTTATAGGGTTAGAATAAGTTGACTTGTTCTTGCAAAGTTACTTATAGTCAGTAAATGTCTGTTGTGGAGTGTCAAAATAGTGTTAGCAGATATTAAGCAGAGTCTACTAATACTTTAAGGACTGCTAGATGACATGTAGTTGCAAAGTTATATTTAGTAGAATGTCTAAATTGGAATATTAAAATAAAGTGTTACCTTCTGATTTATTTGTATTTGCCTTATTCTTTTCTTGCCTTATTATTCTTTTCTTTTCACTTGCATGCATCAGCAAAACTTGATTTATGAGTACATGGCTTTTGCAGGTATACTTGCAACACCATTTGCGGTATTAAGAAACCATAAATAGCTCTGTCTCTGCCAGTGGATTTGTACAGTACTAGCCTTGTAACTGTCTAGTGTGGAGACCAGTCCCAAAACATTTGAAAATGATTTCTAAGCCAGAAGAAAAGCATGTCAAGACCCCGAGATGACTTCATCACAGCTGCGGAGTGAAGACGTGTGAGTGTTTGTACAGTAGTTTTGTCCGCCGCTCTCTCCTGCCTCAGGGATAAGATGAGTGTGCTGATGGAGCTGGAGTAGAACTTTGCCTCTAGTCAACAACACAGCTCTCTGTCTGCACTGGCCTCCTCTCTCACCAGTCTGACTAACAAAGGTAATGGGAACAACGTTATTCAAGGAAATGTTGTCTAACCTAATGCATTTGTTGTGTATGTTTTTATGGATTGTTCATTGTGTTTTTTAAAACCATCTTTTGTGTGAGTAACTATGTATGTCAAAGATTTTCTTAAGTAAATCTTCTTTTAAATGATTAAATAATTATTTGTGAAGTAATGCATTTGTGGTAATTATATTAGATGAATGATAGTATGTGTTGCTTTAAAAGGATAAAGACAATCAGCAGTAAATGAAGCATGCAGTCACCTGATAAATTACTCATAGTCAACCTACATTTTAAAATGTAGGATTCAGAATAAAGCAAAATGTGCATATACACTGTCACAAAGATATTATCAGTGTTTGTACTTAAAGATAGATGAATACAGAATGCAGTTTTCATCCATACATAAATTATAAGGCAACACTTTATTTTAGTGTCCTTACATATCTTAAATGCACTTATAACAGTAATTACATGCAACTAACCCTAAACCAAACAGTAAATCTATAGTAAGTACATGTTGTTAATTAATATGACTTAATATTTAAATAAGTAAAATAAAATGACACCTTAAAAAAATACCCATTTCATTTATATAAAATATTCTTTCTCATTCACAATCCCATGATAGCTTCGGTGTCTTGACTTTAACTACTTTTACTATGTGCATTTAAATGAATCATTTGAGACAATGCTCTTCTTGTGTGCATACATGTTTTTGTACTAAAAAAAATAAACCTGCATATAATTACAGCTGTAATTAATTTATGTAATGACATCTGTAATTACATGGTTGACCCTTCCCTTATACCTTAACCCACCCTTAAACCTAACCATGCTACTAACCTTACCCGTATCTCACCTCAATAGCAGCAAAAGTGTTTTGCAATACAACATGAACACAATAAGCACATTGTACCAGACATTTTGTTGTTGTTGTTGTTGTTGTATAGTAGTTAAGTACACCTAATGAAAAGTGTGACCATAGCTTCATTTTATAATGGACAAATATCTCTTTGGTTGTGTCTTCAACTTCTCACAATGCAACAGTATATCAGTTATGGTATCGCTCATGTGCATGGCAGGTCGAGACAACCTTTATCGGTGTAATGCATTCCCGTGGGAGAGAGAAGACCTTCGCCACAGTCCTAACCTTTGGCACCAGGTGCACACAAAGGGCATCAATTTAGCTAAATGTTACCAATAAAAAGAGATGTATCTACTTATCTCATATATTACAAAAGAAAAGTGCAATGACATTAGCAGCTAGATAATATTTGATGGATAAATATCATTCTGTTCATGGTGGTAAAGATCACCAAACGAAGGTTGTCTGTAATATTATGAAACTGTTTCTTATACAAATACGTGTATGGCCGAAATAATCACAAGTCACAAATCGCTACTTAAAGTTTATTTGCAAAAATGTATGAATTATTATTATTATCATTATTTAGATGAGAAAGACTATCTGCAAATGCTGTTCAATCTAGGAGGGAACGATTCTGTATTTGTTAATGCTAATCAAAAATAAATCATATATTATTCTGTATTTAATGCATTTTCTGGTGACGAGTACAAAATGTGTCCATTGTTTTATTATTAACCTGAGTGTGTTTATCAGTTGTGTATTCACATGTAAAAAAAAAAAAAAGTTATTGTGCAATTTCTGTTTTATTGACATTACTGATTACTGTAATTGCATCATGTGTTTGTCTGTGTTTAGAATGTGAGAGGTTTTATAAAGCTATTGAAAGAGTCCTGTCCATACGCATTCAATAATAAATCTTTGTGCATTTTCACAAACATCTTCAGGAATTTTGATTGATTTGTTTAAACAGATTGAGAAAAGCCTCGTCTTGTGCAAAGATTTTGCTTATTCGGCGAGGCTTTCAATGTGGGTGTCTTTTCATTGTGTATGTGATTAACCGCATGGAGTTTGATTTATATATGTGCAATGTGTTTATTTAATTTATTCTAATATGCTGCTCAATATGAGCTATTTTCAAGCATCTTAAATAGATAAGGCTTTATCACTGAGGGAAGACATGAAAACAGTACGCCGTTTAGTGCGGAGTTGAGCTTCCCAGTGACTGCTAATAGGCTTTCACTAGAGCGCTTTAGCACTTTGAAGCCGAGGAGACTTAATGATCCCACAGAGTGTATTTCCATGCAGGGTAAAGCTGTTTCTCACACATTTTTTTGAACTCATCATTACTTTAGATGTATAGCCTCTTTCCCCGTAACACTTCTCCTGCATGTAATACAGCTTAAATATGTCCCTGGTATGCAAATAACACAGGCTCTTATACTCCTACATGGAAAAAAAAATGGAATGCCGTAACAGCTTTTCCTCCATTTCTCCTACTTCAGGCTATGTGCAAAAAAATGTGGAATAATAATTTCAAATTCGCAGAGCAAAAATGTTTGACTGCCTTCCTCAAAGACATCTGTATATTGCTCATCTTTATTACATAAAAAAAGATATAGGCCTAAAGAATTTAAATAAAAGAATATACACACAAACACATAACTATCAGAACAATAAAAAAAAATTGTAAAACAGATAATACATATTATACACATATAATGTTAATATAATGTTGACAGTCGTTATATTATATTAATCTAACACACGATAGATGGATAGATAGATAGATAGATAGATAGATAGATAGATAGATAGATAGATAGATAGATAGATAGATAGATAGATAGATAGGAACAACTTTAAGAAAGTATGTGTATGTATATGTATGTATATGTATGTATATATGAAGAGTTCAGATGCAAAAGCCTCTAAGTGCCATCTGAAATTTTCTTCTAGAATGATCATTTTTATCAAGCTCGTATATTTAAGTTCAGTAATTTCACTTAAATGGCAATGAAAATTACCTATTAATTGTCATTTAAGTGTAATTATTGAACTTAAATAAACAAGCTTGATAAAAATTATCATTCTAGAAGAAAATTGCAGATGGCACTTAGAGGCTTTTGCATCTGAACTCTTCATATATATATATATATAGAGAGAGAGAGAGAGAGAGAGAGAGAGAGAGAGAGAGCATTACAGTATAATAGTATTCTTTATATTAAATAGTATTAAATTATATATTAAATGTGTGTATTCTGAGACTGAAATCATCAACAACAACCACATTAGGTTGCAATCTCTCATGAAGGCAGTGATGAAGCATCGTAAAATTCCAGCGGAATTTTTGGCTTGTGAAATATAACCTGTCAGTTTCCGTAGGGGAGATGCCAGATCTTCAGTTGCCCAGCACATTTCATCAGGCGTCAGAATTACTGACATGCTATAGCTTAACTCATCAGCACCAACAGAGAGATCTTACTGAGAGATAAACTTGCATGGCTCTGGACAGGTCTTTGATACGTTTTCTTTCGTCAAGTGTAAAATTAAGATGAGTTTGTGCATTTTACAGTTACTCAGACAATTTGAAATCAAAATTGATCATTCTTATCTTTAAGCTGTATCGCAGTATTTATTATAAATGATTTATCCATGCACATTATTATTATTATTATGATTTTTATGTGCCCTCAAAATATCAAAATAACTTCCTCTCCCTCTTGCAGCGACTTCTCTTCTCTGATGACGTGTTTACTGGGACAACCTGTCACTCACATGAGATCACAGCCATAGCAAACCACAGCCATCCCACAATCCAATCAATTCAAGTAAAAAAAAACAAGTCCTGCCCTAAATTTGTTCTTGTTCGAGAAGCTGTTTCTCTCCGATACATGGCACAATTAAAAAGAAAATTCTATTGCAACTTCCGTTTCATGACGACCTTAAATGGAATCAGTCTGCAATCTGTTAATAAGAAATATCTCAGCACAAATGCAGACTGTGGCAGTCAAAAAGATGAGTAATTTATTAATTGAAAAGCAATTAACACATTTCTTTCCCTGTCTACAAGGCATGCATACGATCAACACATTAATCAGATATAGCATGTCATTCAGTTCTAACACTGTCAGTCCATCACTTACAATGACTTCTCGTTGTTATTTTAATATTATTGCTGATCAAACCTATAATTATATGGCCATGACTTTCTCATCTTTCAGAAAGCCTTTTAACACAACACCTTCAAAGCTTTTCTCCTTCGTCTATTCCCAACTTATTTCTGGGAGTGCATTAGCATGTGTCTGAACTATGGCACTGCATACCTCCCCATCACTCTAATATATACATACACACAAGGGGGGAAAGAGGGGCCGCGGGGCACACACATGTGGGTCTTTTCTTTCTTTCTCCTTCTCTCTTTCTCTTTACTATCTCACTCTTTCAGGCTGGGCACAGGGGACTTCTCTTAAACTCCAGCAGGAGGGACACCTGTTCACTCGCCCCCTGAAGACATGAGTTCAGTATTGCTCTGTCAATCTCTCAGCATCCTGGCTGTTGAACACATGGCAGCGGCTAACCATTCACTGACTCATTGAGAATGGAATGACTGAGTAAAAACCTGAGCAGTTTAGACATGCTTTACAATTGAAAATGTACAGTTGAAACAAGAGAAAATAAACAGAATTACAAATTACACTGTAAAAAGAGGGTTTCTTTTAACATAATTTGCGTTTCATTTGGTAACATCTAAATGAATATGGTTTTATTCAAGCCATGAATGTTTAATCTGACTAAATAAACTTGGCAAATTACAGTTTTTTTTTTTATTTACTTTCATACTGCTTTCGGAACATTTTCAAAATGAGAAAAATCCAAACTGATCACACTTGCAACACTACTAATCACTTTTTCAAAACCTAAATTACTTTCATTACTGTTATACACATTTTCTTCACATAATCAGCTTCAAAACACAATATCATGAGGTAAATTTGGTTTAATCGCTGAAACACGATAGTAGGATTTAGTAACAAACATTTAATTCAGTAAATAATGCATGTGTTTCAAATGAGATTTGTTGTTGAATCAAAGATATTAGAGTATACAGGCCACTTTAGAAAATAAACTTAAAATTACCTAACTTAAGGAAATTACATTAATCCAAAATGTTTGTAATATTATCTGTGCAGTGTGTTATTAAAAGTTGTGATATGGTGTGAAGTGAAGATATGACATGACAAGAACAGTTTGCTGCAAATGCAGTTATGATGGAGTATATACTATACTGTATAGTTGTCTATACTGTAGTTGCACTTTCAGCATGAGTTACAGTGATTTTCCAAAATCTACCATGTTAAGGCATCTGTTTACAGATTCATGTGGCATACTGTAATGTCAAATGCCTGTATTTGATCCCATCCGTCTTCTGAAGCATCTCTGATCAATCTTACACTCTTAGAAGAAAAGGTTCTATATAGAACCTTAAACGGTTCTATCAGCGCTACGTATTTGGAACCTCTAAAAGGTTCTATATGGAACCTTTTAGGGGTTCATTCATTATCATTTGTTTTGTCCTTTCCGGATTAAAAATGTCATATTATTTACAAACATCAAGACCCTAAAATGTATTTATGAATGCATGTGAATGATCACAAAATTCAAGATATGGGGGTTAGAAAATGTAAATATTTATATAATTTTCTGTAGTTAATCAATAGCACGAAGAGTGCCATTTCAGTTTTTCTCCAAAAATCAGCATGATTAAAATGTGATATTAAGTTACTACAGTTTAATAAACAATAATTGAATTACAACTACAAAATGTTGCAGAATAATGTAATATATGAATGAATAATAGCCTATAAAGAACCTTTGTGGCAAAATAAATCATTATAGAACCTTTTTAGCATAAAAGGTTCTTTGGAGTTGAGTAAAGAACCCTATGGTTCTATATAGAACCCCAATGAACCCTTTTTTCTAAGAGTGATAGAACCTTTTAGGGGTTCCAAATACGTAGCGCCAATAGAACCTTTTAAGGTTCTATATAGAACCTTTTCTTCTAAGAGTGACAGACAGTCATTGATTGTTTCATCTCTCTTGTTCTGTATCCTGCTCTATTTTCACAAACCTCTCTCTCTCTCTCTCTCAAACACACACACACACACACACACACAGACATTCCATAGGCGTAATGGTTTTTATACTGTACAAACTATATATTCTGTCCCCTTACACTGCCCCTGTCCCTAAACCTACCCATCACAGGAGACATGCTGGATTTTTACATTTTAAAAAAAACATTGTTTTTTATGTTTTTTAAGCTATTTGAAATATGAGGACTCATGCAATGTCCTCATAAGTCACGTGTAAGTTGTAATACCAGTGTAATATGCATGTCATTATACACATTTGTGTCCTCATATATCACAAAAACAAACACACACCCACACACACAATTTGAACATCATTATCAGAGATAAATCGCTTACACTGTAACAAGAATGTATCATTTAGATATAAATTCTGGAAATTGCAATCCAGTTTTATACACTGTTAAATCGAACAGTTGTTGTAACTATCCCTTTTTAGTTAACTTTACTTAATGTCTTAACTTAATTGAATTAATGGTTTAACTTAATTAATGGTTTGAGTATACTATTTTGTCATAAAAAAAACAGGGTTTGAGGTTCTTAAATTCTTAATAGAATTTTCATTTTAAATCTTGCCTAATTATAAATGCAACATAAAACCAAGAAAAAATAAATAAATTAAATAAGAAAACTAAAAGCAAATAATTAAAAAATAAATTAATAGATTAAACAGAATTTATAGAATTATTTCACTCATTTCCTCTACGTGTGCAGTTATCTTTTTCCTTGTTGCCTTTGCTCATTTTTCAGTCATTTTGAACGTTGAATTGTAAATAAAACTGAAAATTGTGAGAACATCACGTAAGTTGACTTTATAAATGTGTTCATTTCCTAAAATGGTTTTGTTTGAAGTCACCATTATGATGATCAGTGTCCCATTTGGTTGACCGCCTGGATCTTTATTTATATTACTATAATAATCTTCCTACTGATGCAACAAGAAATCAGTTATTTTGGTTTCTAAGGAAAATAAGTAATAGGTTGTGTTTTAAGGTGACCTAAATAACTAATCTATATCTATGGAATCTATTCCAAAACAAATCTATTGATGCACCAAATGCAACTGAGCGAGAAGCTTATTCTGGTTTAGTGTGCATCAGTTTCTTTCTTGAAAAAAAAAAAAACATAAATACATAAAAACTATGATTTTAAACTCCTATGCAAAAATTACACTTCTTGGAAAGCCACAATTAGTTTTGACAAAATGATAGCACATCAATCCCAACCTTATGAAAGAATTTTTTTTTTTTTTAAATTTCCCAACAATATTATGAAATGCAATGTCATTTGAGAATTTCGACATAAAGAACTCTGACTGCAAATGATTCGCTTTGGAGAGAAGAGCTTTATAAAGACTTCGGCTGAATTACTGCAGAAGGACACAGGGGATTCTATTTCTAATTTAATGTAATATGAATTGCACAGTAGAAACAGACTTGAGATCTGAGAAGCGCAAAGTGGGTGTACCTCATTTGCTATATAATTGCGTGCATTTGCCTCCATAATTCCCTGAATTGGTCATGCCATTTGTGGATCCAGCTGTTTTAATCACTCTCATTTGTTTAATTTGTTTGTCATATCCCTGGTCTGCACGTCCTCTCATGCATACAAAAGAGCGTTCAAAGGCAGCACTTGATTCATGCAGTGGAATGTGGATAAAATCCGGATAACTTGTTTATTTTACAACATACCAGCAGTATGTTTACATTTGCAAATGACTTGCTTGCCAGTTCACAATGCTCAGCATCATTAAATAAGCACTACTCGACTGTGTCATCCTGGTAGCAGTTTTGCACTTCTATGTGCAGCCATGAAAAATAAAATAAAAAGACTTGTTTGTTTCATTTACTGTAATTTGTTTGTAGTCATAAAATAGTAACCTCAATATCCTCATATGACTATTCAGACAGATGAATGCACACAAAATATACACACGGACAGTTGCATCATGAAGAGAATTTGTGCTGACACAAGATAAGATAAAAGAAATGTGCTCTCATAAAACATCTTAATGTTACCTTTGACAATGTTAACATCGTGTGTTTTTTGTTTTTTCAAACCCATCACCGTTTATGATTTGGCCTCAGAGGTTTTCTCGACGCTCAAAGTGCAAACCTAACTTCCGTGACAGTCTTGAGCGGCTATGAAGGGGTGAGAGGTGATAGCCTTTAGTGATACTCAAATAAACACTCTTGAAGTATCGTTCCACACAATGGACCTTTCGGCAGCCGTACGCCCCCAACAATTTCTGCTCCAGCCGTCGCGGGCTACATGCACATCTGCAGATCTATATATCACCATGCATTGCACACCCTAACATTCCACAGAGCGCAGCGCCGGCAGTGATTTGTGCTCTTCTCTCCTACTTTTTTTTATTATTATTATTAAATTTTCATCTGCAATCTGAATGTCCTCTTGACTAAAAGCACAGCCTTTTAAATCAATCTCGCAACCCGACCGTAAACCTGAAGTGCATTATGAGGCTTACTGATGTTACAATGGCATCCGCTCACCTTCTTTTGCTCCCTCTGCACTTGGAACGCATATATACATTGTCGTGCGCTAACAGATGGGCAATCTTGCAGCCAGAGATGCTTAAAAGTGTTTAATAAATGTAAAACAACCTATATAGTGTTGAAGAAAGGGGCCTAAAGCAGAACCAGCTGTCTGACCGTGGCAAGAGACCTTACAGAGGATCCAGGCCCATAAAGATGATGCCTAATACAGGCCAACACGTGGACCTTACTGATACGCAATACAGGGTCCTGTTGAATATTGGACAGTTTATGGGCTACAACATCATTCCTCTGGAAAAGTGGACTGAGGCCATACGTTGCTCTTGGCTAATTTATGACCTGATGGATTTTTTTTCCCCTTTATATACTCTATCAGAGGAGAACAATAAAAGGAAGCAGGTGAGGTTGGAATGTAGAGCCTTTCATGTTTTTATCCCACTCCAGAGGCACACAGGCATATTATGGTCTTAGAAGGTAATACATGAAAGTGTCTAACAAATTGTCAAATTAAGGATTGGTGTCATGACCCCTGGTGGTGTCTCTTTACAGCCATGAGCCTCTTCCACCCCATGAGATTCTTTCAAACTGAACAGTACAAAATTGAGAGCTAAATTTATGGAATGTAGAGGAAAAAGCTGTCTTCTTTCCTATCTATCTTTACTTTGTCTGTTTTTGCTCCGCCAATGAAAATAGTTCCAAACGCTACAGGAGAACCAGTGCAACACACAGTAGTGGTGTTTTATTATTATTACTAATAATATTTTTTGGCATTGATTCAGATAGGATAGTTAGAAATTGGACAAGAAGCAAATTGGAGATGAGAAAGGATCAAGAGCCGAGATTCAAACTACGCTTTATGTTGAAGCACTTCCCATGAGGCTGACGATAGTGGTGTTTTGTTCCTGAATTTCACTGACGATAGTGGTGTTTTGTTCCTGAATTTCAAATTATTTGAGTAAATGATTCAGTGATTCTTAAAGACAGTCGCTTTTTGCATAGATTGGTTGAGTGAGTGAATAATTTGATAACTCATTTGTAAACACAGTCACTTATTTAGTTTCTTAATGTATCTGTGTTTTTTTACTGAGTAAGTCATTGAATGATTCAAATGACTGACTCAACATAAAGTCACTTGTCACCACCAACTAACCATTTAACCTGCAGAAAGAGTCCCTGAAAAAAAAACTCCACTACTAATTCACAGATAGTCTGTCTGCAATGTGTAAAAATAAACAACAGAGTGATTCAAACAAGGAACGACTTTAAACATGGTTTCATTGGTCCATGAAAGGAGCTATCTCCAGGGCTTGTATGTAAGGAGATTCTTCCACTCTGGATCATCAGCTGTTTCCTGGTGTTTGCAATGAAGCTTAACTAGAAATGGCACATAGAAGGGCCCCTCCTCAGTTAAGCTGTCTTAAATGCATTTTATAGGACCTAATATTTCACCACAACAGGCCCATTTTCATCCTCAGATACAGTCCAGATAAGAGTTATAATCTACGTGTGACGAATGTGCCAGACTCATGCCTCTGACTCTGGTATGTACACAACACTCTTATGGCAGACTGATGGGGATAAGGAGAGAGAAAGAGAATAAAATGAAAGAGCAGGTGTGTTTGGTTAAGATCTACCCGTCAAGTGGGTGACACACACATTTAAATGAATCTCTTATCAGTACCTCAATGTCCCCACTCAAGAAACATTGGCAGACAGTATGTTAACATGGTTGGTTTAGTTTTGTCAAGAGCCCCCAATAGACATCTATCTATCTATCTATCTATCTATCTATCTATCTATCTGTCTATCTGTCTATCTATCTGTCTATCTATCTATCTATCTATCTATCTATCTATCTATCTATCTATCTCTCTATCTGTCTGTCTGTCTGTCTGTCTGTCTGTCTGTCTGTCTGTCTATCTATCTATCTATGAATACAGCACTGTAAAAAAATATTCCTGGTTTAACTTAAAAAAGTAAGTTACCTGGTTTCCTTAAAATTTTGAGTTCATTGAATTAAAAAAATTAGTTAATACAATGCAAAGGAGATTGGTTTAATAAATAATCAAAATACTGTTATCTGAACCACGTTAATTATCAATGTTGATTTGACAAAAGTTGTGATAAATCATGCTCTTTTTTTTACAGTGTGGTAAAGTGGGACATTTTTGTTAAAAAAAACATGATCCAGGCTAAGTAAATGTTTCTCTTTACCATTTGTCCCATTTCACCCGTATCTGATTTACCAGTCTATGCTTAATACACCCTACTTAACCTGCGGAATTAATTACTGATGAATGACTTCATCAATAAAAACTAATAGGGATAGCTAATAGCTATACTGTAAACTATCTAAAGGTCACTTATAGCACATTATTTATTTTTAATATAATTGCAATCTTTTACAAACAAGCTGTTGCTTATTCCTTTTCCTCTTTCTTTTTTCTTGACAAAACTGACAACAAAGGGAAAAACGAAATGTTCAAAACTCTAATAATCCTCCAAGTCATTCGAATCCCAGGAACAGCGCCAGGCGCGCGCTGATCAAATCCTGTGTTTCTACGGCAACAGAGGAGGAGTTTCCACTTCGACCCGTGACCGCATCAGCGGAAATGAGGAACTAGGAAGTCGAGTACAGGGCTGATGTGGAATACCACACATACATTTGTTTGAGATGAATTAATGTCGACTAAAGCAATTTATTAATTTCTATCCACCACAGATGTAGAGAATTGATGCCGGTTCGCTTAAGCAGTCATCCCACATGCAGTGGCGTCGCGAGCTGTGCTCGAGGAAAGATGCTTCAGAGGTAATTATTCAGAGCTTTGTGCTGGATGAATGTTTGACAGCAGCAGTAACTGTGGCTAATAATAAAACTAGCTGTGATGCTTTTGTACCATGTCTGATTGATTCAAATAAGGGAAGACCGCGAAGTACATGGTCAGTTTAACCAATTTAACCCATGAACACCAATTGTAAATTAAAAGTTGTTAAAAAAAATCCTTAATGTAAAAAAATCCTTTATGTAAAATTTCAGGTTTAAATAAAAAAATAAATAAAAAAAAATGAATGTGACAGAACTGAACAGAGACCTTATTTTTTCTTATTTAATTTCATATACATACAGTATAAAACAATATATTCATCTACATGAATGGTGTACAGTATTTGTTTAGAATGACTCATATATTTATAGTTATTAGCCTTTGGAATCTTTAATTAATAGTTATTTTAATTAGTTAATTTTCTTTTGTGAATGACAATGTTTCCTATACGTTTAAAATTTTGGTTGACAGGCCATAACTATTATTATTTATAAGTAAATTTGATTACCACAATAAATTCATGTGCACAATGTAGGCTTATAAAAAAATGCATATGAGAATAATATATATAAGTTTGAGATACATATAGTAAAAATAAACTTTAAGCAATTTAACAGTTTTTTGTATTGTTAAAGTCACTCGTTTAAGTAACATTTTTAATTTTGATGTTATTCGTATTGTAAGTTTAATATTTTCGTTTTCTGTCCTTTTGTCTTTTTAGGTGACCTGAGTTGGAGCGGGGTCAATGTGTGGAGTGTTTTGTAGACGCGTATGTTAATAGACACAACGTTTGTAATTACAAATTATGTTCTTCCCACGCTGTTAAACATAACTTTCAGCTTTTATCACCTCTTGGTCACTCATTTACTGTGATTAGAAGCTAAACAAAATGCCAAGGCCAAATTGAAGTAGCTACTACACTTTATCATTTCACACACCAAAACCCATAGTTTTACACTTGAAGTCATCATGTCATTGGGCGAACAGTCGCAGAAGTGGTTTCCAACTCATGTCCAAGCCACTGTTCTCCAAGCCACAGACCTACAACCAAAGGGCAAGAATGGCACCAACGATGCCTACACCATCATCCAGCTGGGCAAAGAGAAGTACTCCACATCAGTGGCAGAGAAGACCCTCAGCCCGGTGTGGAAGGAAGAGGCTTCGTTTGAACTGCCTGGGCTGCTGATGGAGAGCAATCCAGAGGTTTATGAGCTGTGCCTCACCGTGATGCACAGGTCCCTGGTTGGATTGGATAAATTTCTGGGCCAAAAACTCATCAACTTAAATGAGATATTTGACAACAAGGAACGCCGGAAAACTGAGTAAGTGGGCTAATATTTCATTCATTTATGATGCCAGATCTTTTAAGGATCTGTCAACTTTTTAATGCAAAAGTTATTCTATACAAACATATTCTTTCAAATGGAGCCTTTTCACATTTCCAGGGTTCTCAGAAGCGGATGTCTACATAGTTGGGTAAACTTTTATTGTGGTGAATGGGAGACAACAGCATTTTTGTATTACCATTTGCTTTAATAGCAAAAAAAAAAAGATAGCTTTTGCATGTTACTTGCCGTCAATCTCTCAGCCGTTGTATTAGAAATACCCTCGCAGCAGCGTTAATTTACTGCCAATGTAGTAAAACAAACTATAGCATGTACATTTTTTTACTTTTTTTTTTTATTACGATGAAAAACTACTAGATGTTGATAAAGGTGGTGCCATCACAGTCCATGAAAAGGGTCCATAAGCAGAAGTGTGATTTAAAAGAGGAACCTGATACTAAAGCTGTGTCCTCTTTTAGTATCACAGGGAAGTCACTATGAATGGTGTTTAAACAATCCAGTTTAATGCAACTAATGTTGCAATCCCAATGTGCAAATCTTTTTATGGGACCAGTGATCGTCACTACTGTATTTACACAATCTATACAATTCTTTTAGATTTTTTTTTTTTAACTATGATTGTATTGGATATTTGTAGGTCACATGTAATAGCTGTTGACTGATTACCTTTATCATAAGAGCAGACCTCAAGGTCTGGCTCTGAAATATCAGCCTACATAGACCCTGGTGTTTAGTGCTTGTCTGCATTTTGAATCCAATAGTACTCAAAGAATAACATAATTAAATGTTTTGAAATGACCTGGGCTTTTTTTAACTCCTGTAACTTTAACTCGACGTTGGTGACATGGAACTTTAGTGTCTTTGTTTTTGAAACCTGTTGTCTGAGTTTTAAATGTCTTTAGACATGCCATTGCTGTGCAATAAAGGGCAACCATCTCATGTAGGCCATTTTGTTCTGGTATGCAACTCAGATAAAGGCCTTTTGACGACTTTTAATGGCAGTTTTGAGTCACAAATAATCCCATGGCAGATGAACTGGTTTAGTGAGGATGATTATCCTGCATGCTGTTATATTTTCCTTTCTTTTTGTCAGGGAGTGGTGACTGTATTCTCTTTATAGAAACTTCATCATTTTATGTTCTTCTATCTTCTGAGTTCCTCCTCTTTTATTTTCAGATGTGACATAGGCGACTTTCTGTAAATAAATGTCAAGACTAATTCATTAGTGCGTCTTAATATTTTCTGATTTCACTTTTTTAGGCATGTACAGACCAGCAATAGCTTACTTGAGTACTGAGAGAGAAACGGGTATGGCTGGTTGAAGTAGAAAAGGCAGTGCTAAAACTTCACGTTCTTGAATGCAAAAAATGACAGAAATTACAAAATGTAGTTTTTAAAATATTATTACTATTTGCTTTTATCTACATGTAAGTAAGTAAAGTGTAAATATGTTTTTCAATGGAGAAATTTTGATGATTGTAGAATTTAAAATGATTGATTTAACTTATATTAGATAAAAAAATAAAAAAATAGTTATTGGCCATAATGTGAAAAATAATGTTGCATTCCATTTGTCTTTCGGAAATGGGAAAGTCTTGGTTCCCAGTAGGAACTTTTAAATGGAAAGCCCCTTCAAGTCAGAGTTGCGACTGGGAAACTTTGGGGAAGCACAACAACCCTGACTTAGGAATTCAATGGCTGCTCTGCACGTCAATTTAGCAAATCAGTAGTAATATAAGCTGTGTACCAATTGAGAGCCCTCATCCTTCGAAGGACGCAGATTTCAAAGGCCACGCCTTAAATGAATAATAATAATAATTCATTACATTTATATAGCACTTTTCTAGGTAATCAAAGCGCTTTACATATGAAAGGGGGAATCTCCTCAACCACCACCAATGTGCAGCATCCACCTGGATGATGCGACGACAGCCATATTGCGGCAGAACGCCCACCATAAATGGGATGGTCTAGCCTATGGAGGATTGTTCTTGTTGCCTAGCAACTGTGACAGCTGCCGTTGACGAGCATATATAATATATATATATATTAGTCCCACCTTCTAAGTAAAAGAGTCAATCGCCAATTAGCAAAGTCATTGCATCCCTCCAGCTGCCCTTAGAAGCTTCGGTTGCTATTGAAAGGATTGCACATGTACATTGTCTGGTCCAGCCTAAAAAAATGGGGGAATAAATTTGGTCATGATTTGGTTTGGAAACAAAATTTCAGACCATTGTCACAGATTTCACTGGTGATTTCAAATATGCATTTTAATCATAAGCTTGGTGAACACTGAACAGCTTTGTAGAATTTGATGTTCCCCAGAGATAGAGCTGTACTGCATGAAATAGCTGCCCGAGAGGCATTTCAAAGATGGCCGCTAACTGAAATGACTTGCCTGAAAGAGACTTTGGTTATATTCAACTGTCTAAAAACAAAACAGGGTTAACAACCTTTCTAAATATGTTCACCGTTGTCCATTTCTGTATACATAATAGAGTATAAACTACAAAAAGTATACCATGTCACTCCATGATAAGTAGTAACTACCTTAGTAAGATATGTCAACATTTGAACCTTTTTAAAGTTTTTGTATTTCATTAGTTTTTTACATTTATTTCATTTAGATATTTGATTAAGTTGAAACCCAATACTTACATTTAATAGTGTAATACAGCAATTTCTCTAAAAATCCTGTCGTCACTGAATTCTGGGGTAGGGTAGGCCGTGAAGGATCCACTGTTGTATCCTTCATTGCCCGGGAAATGCAGGTCGCATTTGGGACAGCCTTCGTCGTGCCGCTCTGAAGCAATCGGTCTTCGGAATACGGCCTTCGAAGGATGCAGCCTCTGAATTGGGTCTGTGTCAAGAAATTCAGTGGTGCACACAGTATTAACCTAATTCTATTTGTGGATATGATACTTAAAGATTATCTGTGCAAAAAAAGAGCACAACAAAGGTCTGCTTGGATCTTAGTTTTCCATCTTAGTAATTTATTTTAACTTGGGTGTAACGTCATTGCCAGCTATGAGATTACAACATAATTATTAGCTTATTGCTGGTATCTGCTAGAATATTAATATAGATGCATCCTTACTCTCCTGGATATTACAACACTTCCTCCAAGCTTATATTGTCGGTATGTCACAATCAGTGCCAGTATTTATTCAATGATACTATGGTGTCACACCCTTGGGAGGGAGTTATGTATTGTAACTGATTGCTGAGATAATTTTTGACACTCGTGGCACAAATCACTCTACCAACCTTGGTAGACTCTCAGGGTCAGCAGTCCCCTGATGACTCCGTTCATGCAAAGGTTTCCTACTAACTGACGCGAGGGTACAAGAGTCCGTTTCGACATTGGAGTCGACAGACCCTAATTATCGCACACCTGTGTTTGTTGATTGTACGCTGGTTCCCAGCGGCCCTCGCAGAGTGGGAGTATTGTGGTTCCAGGCAGAGGAAGATTTATCTTGGCCTTGACTCCCATGTGAAGAACAGGGGCTGGCTGGCTCTCCACATGCCCAGATCAGAGCTCCCTTACTGGGCCTGAGACCAGGTAAACCCTCTTCTCTCGGATCTACAAGCTCCCCAGTGTGTGGATGGTCTTGGAAAGAAACATAATCACCATTCACTAGCTGTGCCATGAAGGAAGAAGAGCACTCAGCAAGATGGCAGCCTGTGACGACCCCAGAGGGAACCGTGTTCCGATACTGAAGGAGTGTTTACAGTAGTGTTTGCATGAAAGAACTGTGTCTAGGGTGGAAATGTCAAACTACATTTTTGCAGGGCTGGTTTTTGAGCGTACAGAGTGTCTTTTTAATCAGTGCTGAGGTCAAAAAAGGGCCCACACTATGTTTGTAAAAAAATATGAAATCCCATTCAACAGAGTCTTATCAAGTTTTACCTTTTTCAGATGAATATGTGTGCACAGATATAACACCGATAAACCAATAATTATTTTCATGTTGGTCCAAAATTAAAATTCTATAAAAAAAAAAATCTTAGTAAATTATCGAATACTAAAATCAGACAATTTAAACACAAGTGCGTCTAGACATCGCACCATTATAATGTACAGTATGAAAAATGGATGGTAAAAATAGTTGTACTATCCAAAGGAACAACACAAAATTACAACTTTCCCACCTCAAAAATGTAATAAATTTACAAAAGAAAACTACTTAAATTATACAGTCAATATGTATCTGTTACTGTTTAAAAAAATCTCACATCAGTAATTTGTTCACAATCATCATTAATTATTTTGTTAAATTGTATAAAGAGATAATTATTAGTGTTTTTAATAATTAACTTTCTGAGCGTTAAATGATGACAAAAGGTCATCTAAAAAAATGGGAAAATTAGCATGCACAATAAATATACAATATCGGCCGACAAATATCAAAATATTGACTAATAAAAAAATCTCTAATATTTTTTGGAATATGCTTTGCCACCATATGTTTGCCAATGCAGGTGTAAGATGATGTATTGCATAATTCACTCATTGAACACTGGCCAAATCTCTGTCTAGTATTGTACCTACCTTAAGTGTTCACGACGATAATTTCTAAATTAATGATCCTGTTTTAAATAGCAGGAGCATCACGCAGCTCTGCTGAAATATTGTCCATTTCATAATCTCCAAATACCGGTGTGAGCATCAATGAACAAAGGCCAGATTTGTGCAAATGCCACCTCCTTTTCACACAGTTACAGCATCAATCACATTACTTCCAGCAGAAAAAAAGAGCAAGAGGTTAAATAAACAGGAGCCGGGGAATGGCCTAGATGGGGGCGTATTACTTCACATTCTTTATATGGCCCAAACCTTTGCAGTTACCAGGGAATTATGTTTATCCCTGCTATAATATGCGTTCTCAGGAAGGGGGACGGCTTTCAAATGGACTAAATGGACTATGCTGTGGATTTGTGTGAAGTGAAATTGGGTTTCTGGCCAGACAAACATATTGCCCCCATGTCGTTTTTGTATGAATTGTACATACAGAGGAAAGCCTGAAAGAGAGTCTTACCACCAGGGGGGTTTCACAGAAACGGAGAAGTGAAAGAGTGTGTGGTTTTCTCCTGTTTGTTTTTATCAAGCTGTGAAAGTACACTGGAACATCTGCAAATTACTGGCGCATGTAGCACCAGCCTTGCTGTTTCCAGTAATACCAAGGAAGCCAACCATGCACGTGACACAACAAAAACAAAAAAAATCTAGAATAACTAGTCAACTTCACTAATTGAGTTTTTGGAATAATAGTGTTGTCAACTGGAATTTTTTATTTTTTATTTACCCAGTTTAAAAAAAAGGATGAATAAGGTGAAATACTTTATATACAATAAGTATAAACAATAATAAAATATTCATAGGAAATATTTCTTTAAAAACTAATTGTTGTATAATAGTCAAACATTACATTATATATTGGTAAGAAGAGCATGATTGAAAATGCACATGTCCTACTGGTCCTACTCAACCCGCTCTGAGTGGGATTTGAACCATAGTCTCCGACATGGAAGGCGAGCATGCTAACAAGGACGCTAAAGACTGCAGCTGTGTGTGTGCTTCTTGAGGACAGGGTACAGAGGTTTACACGCACAGCTCTTACTGGCCTACGTCTGTTACACTCACTCCCATCTGAGTCAGGGCACAAAATGTAACCCGTCCTACTCGACCCGCTCCGAGCGGGATTCGAATCGGGGTCTGGCATGAGAGGCGGGCGCGTTAACAAGGACAAATAGAAGAACGCAGAACGCAGCTGCTAGCATCAGTCGCTAACGTGCCTCTTTAGGCCAGAGGAGTGAGGTTTACACACACAGCTCTTACTGGCCTTTGTCTCATATACACAGCCTAGTCCAACGTGACATTAAGTATATCTACGATGTTAGATAATTTGTCTTTTTTCAATGTTTTCTGTATTTCAGGCAGTTTTATTGGTAAAATTGAGCTATATGCCTCATATTTCCTGTCTCTCTCTTGTCTCTCTCGTCAGCTGGTACAATCTAGACTCACGGCCAGGTAAGAAGAGGAAAGACAGAGGCAAGATTCAAGTTAGCATCCAGTTCATGCGGAACAACATGACTGCCAGCATGTTCGATTTGTCAATGCAAGACAAACCCAGATCGCCGTTCGCCAAGTTAAAGAAAAAGATGAAGGGTCGCAAGCACGAGGGTGCCTTTTCAGACACATCTTCTGCCATCCTTCCACGCTCAGGACGGAGTGAGACTGATTCTTTGCCAGACCAGCACCCACACCCTCAGGCTGCACCTGAACCCAAGCCAAAACGCTCGCTGCTCACTGGGACGCAGAAACTTTCTGCTGCTCACTCCATGTCTGATCTGATAGGAACTCACTTCAGGCCTAAACTCGACTCTATGAACTCAATTGAGGAGAAAGGTGAGGACATAGAGTACATGGTCTGCTCAAGTAGTTCACTGTGCTCAGTATAGCAATTATATTCTTTTATATTTTCTTTTTTCGTGTGTTTAGTTATTGTGTGATATTAGCAGCAAAAGTTATTGTTTACTATAAAGTGATGCTTTTTTGTTGGCCAACCTGCAAGTAAGCATCACACTGGTTCCCTCGACAAAAACACAATAGGAGTTTTCCGTTGGCTTTTATATTATTGCGGAAAATAAGCTCTGTGACCAACAAAAGTTTATGATTCTTAAACCTATTGTTCACCTTCACAAATGAACAACCAGTGTAAACAACCATAAGTAAAAAGCTAAACATAGTGTTTAAATGAACTTCAGTATAGCCACAAGACTTTAACATCACCATCACTAAGCTGCTGACAACTATTTCTGTCTTTATTTAAAAAAAAATATTTACACAAAGTTTGAGTTAGAAATTAGAATAGTTTGCAAGAGCAGGATTATAAACACAATAAGGCTGTAAAAGTGGATTGGTAAGTAGATGAGATTACCTGTTCAGTGTGATGTTTAATGCCCCGACAACTTCTGTAGTCCCATTTAGCCACTTGTTAGCAACCGCCTTTTGCTTAAAAAAAATCACAAGTATTACTTATGTATTTTACATCGTAGAACAAAACGTGAACATTTCTTGAGCTTGTTCACCACAGACCTAATTTCATGCATTTAACCAAAGTGCTAAAATACTCAATTGTTTTGGGGTTTTGGACTAAACAAATATGTCATCCCTGCTGCACTCTATGGAGAAATGCTAAAGAAAACATTGTCTTTCTCATCCGTAGGGGGCACTGCATCTCACCGACACTCTCAGAGCGATGGATATGGTGTCCCAAACAGCGACATGCCATGTGACCCCTTTTCCGACATCGGGGACAACATGCCCCAGAAGTTCGCCACTCTCCCTCGCAACCACAATCCCTTCGAGGGAGATCAGGGGATGATGTGGGGGGCTGAGAAGAGAGAGAAGAAGGAGAAGGTCAGTCTTCTGGGCAGAGTGACTGGGAAGAAGGAAGGAAAGAAAGCGGCCGCTGGAGCACGGACCGGAAGCTCTGGAGACCTGCGATCTCCAAACCCCTTTACCAATGAAACCTCGAGTGAAACCAACCCTTTCATCTCACACTACAGATCCAGGTACAATTAGTTTTTTGCCATTTTGTGTTTGTCTTAAATTTATCAAACTTTCATTGTAGTTACTTGAGGTCAAATGCCATTAGTATCTTTTTTGACACCATACTGTTCAATGAGGAAAAATAAATATTACATTAAAATGAATAATCAAATGTAAGTATTATATGTAGTACTATAATTTATGATAGTATTATAGATTATATTAAAATAATTGCTGAGGACTGTCTTCTAGTACATCTGCTTGTCATTCCCAACTTCTGCTCTTTTCTCAGTAGAGTTAGGTGAGGACAGTCAAGCACTTAATGTTTATCAGAGAAAGTCTGTCATTAGGAAGACCTTATCGATGTCATTAGGCCCAATACAGACTACAGGGGCCTGACCAAGTCACAGTAATGAGATCTGAATGAGAGATAGACCATTCAATTAACAATTTATCTGCCCGTAGCCTACCAGGCCGCTCATCCTCTCAGATTACTTTCTCATCTTAAATCAGAGGTCTTCCAGGGGTCACAGGTTAGCTGAAAAGACATTTAACAAACACGCTTAATGTTGTCTAGTGTACAAAGATATGTGTGATCTTTCCAACCTTACACATTAACTGACTTTTTACAACCAGAATCCTTAATGTATCCCATCCATTCACAAGTTTTTATCATTAAAGGATCGGACCATTACTCATAACAGTACGCCCACCATGTAAGCTTAAAGTCAGTTTATTTTCCTGCAAGTTGCAATGGTGTTTGACTGTTGTGGTATGGGTGGGAAAGATGTGTCAACTGGTTAAATTTCCTAATTTCCTGTAATGATTTTTTTTTTTATTCAGAAAACAAATGCATAATGGTTTCCACAAAAATATAAAGCAGAACAACTTTCTAATAACTATAATAATAAGAAAAGGATAATTTGACACTGAAGACTGGAGTAATGTTGCTGGAAATTCAGCTTTGCCATAACAGGAATAAACATTTAAAACAGATTCAAATTGAAAACAGTATATATACATATATATAAATTATTTATTTATTTTTATTTCACAAAATTAATGTTTACTGTAGTTTTGATCAACGAATAACGAATTTTTAAAAAATCGTACCGACCCTAAGCTTTTAAATGTTTAAAACAAATAAGGAAATTAAGATATACACCGTTACTGTGGTATAAAATTGCTCATACTGTGATATAAGATTTTGGTCGTACCGCCCACCCCTACTGTGTGAGCCGTAACTGGCTGCAAAGCCTTTGTTGTGGTTAGTGACCAATTGTTAGGAAATCAAAAGTAGACTGGCTGTTTGCGTGTGAGGGGGCGTCAAACCATTTCCTGACCCTCTGTTTGTATCTTCACTAAAGGTCACCTCAAAAATTATATCAAACTTCTGCTGGCAAGTGACAGTTGCGCTAAAGGATTTGACGTGTTTTATGACAGTATTTGTTGGTGTTGAGCAAGATTTCACCAGTATTGATATGTCAGAACGTTAAAGGACTTTTTTGTAAGATAAAAAAAGGCAGGTAACACTTTAGTTTAGGGTCCAATTCTCACTATTAACTAGTTGCTTATTAGCATACATATTACCAGGTGATTTGAAACACAATTTACACATTTACTGGAGTAAAATTTGATCTCTGACATTTCTCTTTTTTTTCTGTTTAACAGTGACAACATGAGAAATCCCTCTAGTAATGAGGACCTTACTCAGAGATTCAAAAGCTCTCCTGAGAAGAAGCATGGCATGAAACATGCAAGAGAACAGGTAAGGTCATTCAAAAGAAATATTGTACACCGCATTTCTTTTATGCTTTACACTAATGTCATACATATAAAGTTGAATTATTTGTGACCACACTAAATGTAAGAATAGTATTTTTCATTTCTACGCATTGGTAAACAAGGGTTTATTTTCACATTGTCACTGTCCAGTCTGTCCAGACACAGCTTGACCACATTTCTCACAAGTTTTCCAAACTTGCCCAAAGTTTTAATTGGTCATTTATCGCAGCCCTATTATGCATGGCAGTTGATGATGCTGATCTCTGACTGAGTATCACTTGTGGCGCTCCGCCTGGAGGCCCATTTATCTAATTAACAGCTGAAATGGGTGGTCATCGTCTGTGATCTGCATGTAATTTGAAGTAGTGTGATGTTATTAGTGCGCTTCCATTTCGTTAGTGAACCATATTGGACAGTATGTTCTCTCACTCAATAATTGGAAATCTAATCATTAATAATACACAATTTGTCACTGGTCTAATTTTACACAGTGGGTCAAACCACGGTCAGTGTTAAACGTGGAAAGGAGCCCTCTCTCACTTTGTCATAATTATACTGATTGTGATCGTCATCATGTCCTGCGCAGAGTAACGCGACGTTTGCTTGTCTGCTGTGTGAGAAAAGCTGCTGAAGTGATGTTGAAACTGGAGACGCGTTGCTGAAAATGGCTTTCCTCACCCATTTTTGAGGTTATGTTAACACTGCATCCGTGAAATAGTGTCTCTGGCACTCTAAGGCCTTAATTAAAGGATGGGGGGGGGTATTTCAAAGGACTTGGAGTTTTAGATTTTCAACGCAAAGGCCCTCATTAGTGCCCATAATGAGACAACTGAAGAATGCCAAGTGGAAGTCTTATCTCTCCCACACTCCTGATTGCCTAAATCTGCTCATCAGCTGCTTGCCAGTTCATGGTCATTTCCTGGGCTCTTTTCCTGCCCCCGCTAGCTTGTGCCCTGGTGCTTTTGCAATTCATGCAGCATCTCTTTCTCTAAATCTTCCTTTGATTTAGTGTTTGCTGTTCTGTATGTGCCAGAAAGTGTTGTTTTGGCTTGCGTTGTCTGTTGACCTGCATTACCAAACATTCAACTCAACAAGCACACCTACAAATGTTTGAATTTTATTGCATGCAAGTGGAATTAAACAAAGAATGAACCTGTTATGAAATAATGATGACTTTTAGTGGGTTCAGTTCACTACAGGTGTAGTTCATCACATTAACTAAATATTCCACTACCAGAAACAATAAAGCATCCAAATTCTTTTTGCCTTAATTTTGAGCGATATATCTTTTTCTTTTCCCTTTTTACAATAGATTCATTCTGCAAATGTTTTTCTTGGAAAGTGTACCTTTTTAACTGTACTTTAAGTGTACTTTTTCCCTTTCAAATAAATGCTACTTGGTTTTCTATTTTGTTATCTAATGCAATGACATTCACATTTTGATTTACGTGTCTAAATGCTTTTTAGGGCCACTGTATTTTTGCATTAGTTTCTAGAATGGCAGTTTTATGGAGTCAAATTTGTTCTGCTGTTTCCTCAGGGAAAAAGAGAAGGAATGTTTTGTTTTCATTACCGTAATCTAAGGAGGATAATCATAATCAAAGTGTCACATGTATAAACATCTGTCCGATATGGTGGATCAAGTTCAAACCCAGAAGCAGTTCAGACTCTGAGGCTTCAGGTTAAAAGTGTTGAGGCTTGATCCTGCATAGTATTATTTCCTAACAAGTGCAATGTATTAGTCTCACATTTAATATTATACATACTATAAACATGGATCATTTATACAAGTTTTAATATTTGAATTATATTTATCATTACACATGGCTACCCGTAAAATAATCAAATGTTTTAATTCACTTTTCAAAATTTAAGGCTGTAAAAAGTGTTATATAGTTTGCGAAGGTTTTAAATTTGAGAAAGTACATTTAAATTTCACTTTAACTACTCTACTAGACAAGTGTGAGGCAATTTTGGTGCATGTGAATACATTTGGTGAAAATATTTTATGAAGGAAAATAAACCGTGTAAATAAAGTACAATAAAAAAATTATTATTTCAACTAGAATTATACTTTATTCTACTCATTAAACATTTAATGATTTTGAAACTTTTTTCTCTACTTACTGTAGTATGTCGCCTAGTCCTTATTTATGTAATCTTGTTTCCACCATGTAATAATTTTTTTAAAAGATAATTGCACCTTTTATCTCACAATTCAGATTTTCTTTCCTTGTAATTCAGACTTTTCTTCACACAATTGCGATAAATAAAACTTACAATTGCAAGAAAAAAAGTCAGAATTGCGAGAAATAGTTTGTCAATATAGTTAGTCAATTCTGACTTTTTTCCTCAAAAATTGGAAATTTATATCTCGCAATTCTTTCTTTTTTTGCAATTCTGACTTTTTATAGCTGAAGTCAGAATCGCAAATCTGACTTTATACCATTCAACTGCAACTTTATATTATGCAGTTCTTAGATAAAAAGTCAGAATTGTGAGGTAAAATAATGCATTTATCTTTTTTTTTATTCAGTGGCAGAAACAAGCTTCCATACTAATCACCATTGAACTAACCAAATCAATGTTATTTAAGGAGTATTCAAATTTGTTATTGTTGTAGGAGACTCCAAAACAACATTAAAAAAACTTTACAAAATCCATGATAGGGGGTCCTTTAAAACATCCCAGTTAAAACCTTATTCAATGACCTAATGTATTCATTTATGATAGTAATTTACATTTCATTTCCTTAAACACCCAGATAACCTTATCAGAGTAGATTTGGTTCTACATTTCTGGAGGTATTTGGATTGTTTGGTAATTAGATGAATTTCAGGTCTGTGTCCTGTTGTGTTGATGATGATTTTGGGTGGCAGTTTTATTACAATTATCTAAGCATCAGTAATTAAGCAGGACTGAGAGACATTGACTCATATTTTGACAACGGTGAAATGGATAAGCTCTTTGAGAGATTTTATCAACTGACTGCATTTAGTGCTTGTTTTCACCTTGATAGCAAAAAGTGTGAATTTGTCAGACACATGATAGCAGATGAGCAAATGTTTCTAAATTGCTGTTCCCTCAATATCATGATTAAGTCAGATGCAGACACTTCTCATGTCAACACATTATCACTCTGCTTGAGAGAACCGAGGCTTGAACGTTTAGAGCAACACCTTTAATAAAAGCTAATTTATCAAGTGAGTTGTTTTGAAGGAAACATTAACATGTTTATATCTTTTTTGCCATGTTTACTTTGTCCAGCTACTACTGTATGTGCCATTATTGCTTATCCACTTATCCGTTTACAAACTAATGTGAAGTGTTTAAATTAACATTGGAAATTTAGCAAAAAGATCACATTATAGGTAAAAAGATGCACGATTGATTTACGCACTTTACTAGAGAACAGTTTGAATTCGCAGCATTCTATGAACAATCAAGTTGTATTTTCTAGATGTATTTAATACATGGTACATTTATCAATCATATGTCATCTGTTCTTCCTCACGCATAGGGGCCTGAACGTCTGCATGCAAATATGGCGGCCTACAGCAATCTCTCCTTTGAGGAAGTTGTGCAAGAGCTCATCAAGCAGAAAGAGGTGGTAAGAAAGAAAGATGCTCATATTCGGGAGCTGGAGGACTACATTGATAACCTGCTGGTCAGGGTTATGGAAGAGACGCCCAGCATCCTGAGAACACCCTATGAGCCCAAGAGAAAAGCTGGGAAGATCTCGAAGAAGTAAAAGATCTCAGAAGCGCATTGTAACTTAAGATTTCGGGCAAAATATATATTTCTTATAAAAGGACAATGCATTGTTGATAACTTGTGACAGAACGCAAGTGTATTCTTTCACACACAGACACATTTCATGTCATTCAGTTACTCTAGGTTTGCAAGAACAACCGGATATGTTGTGAATAAAGACGGGCACTAAATGTGGAGATGCCAAATGGCCTTTTTCGAAATTTCCATAACTTTATTTAGATTTTTTTTTAAAGATTCCTGTGAGCTGTTCACTAATACTTGTGAATGGAACCGTTTTTGAAAATATTCACAAGCAGCCATTTATAGTTTAGAGCAGCGTTTGTTGTGCGAGGAGACCAATGTTATGTTTGTACCGAAAATAACTGTGTTTGAGTTGACTTTTTCTTTTGAACTCAGTCAGTATAACATAATTCAGCACTTAATACTCTTAGTAGTACTGTGTTTTGTAGTTATCACTGGGATGGATTGTCCATATGAGGCCTTTGCTGTGATTTAATTCATTGAATTTGCTGTGACTGGATTCACACTGCAAAAGCTCTACCAGATCAATTGATGTACATGTGTGGTGAGGCAAGGAAACACTTGGATTGATGACACCATGTGACGTAGAAGTGAATGTTTACTGGATGTTTTAGGCGGATTGGTTTACTGGGTTTGACAGGGTAACTCTCCTATCGCTCTTGTCTTGATGGTGTTTACACTGTAGACAAAGAGTGATCAGACTCTTGAAATTGGCATGTGTTTGGTGCCATATTGATACGTTAGTTGCAGAATGTTGGTAATGAAACCTTTTGGTACTTTTTCAGAGCATACGTCTATGAAATAATAGACTGGTACACTACTAATTATTTATTTTGAGCTTGATTGTAATGAGCAAAATGTGTATGTGAATAACACTGTTCACTTTACAAGCAACTTTACTAAGTCCACGAAACAAACTGCCTCTGTGATGTATAGTGACAACGGAAGCGTAGAAATAAGCATCCAGTCTCCGAAGACTTTATTCTGAATGTCATTCTGTTGAACTGGAATGTACTGATGCTCCATATCAAAACCTGTGGACTGCCTACAGTTGACTACACCAAAGTGTTGACGTTTTTTTATTATTTTTTATTAAACTTAAGTTAAGCCAGTCAGTCGGTCAGTCAATCGAGCAAAGAAGTATTATCAACTTCTTTTAACAACTATTTTAGCTTAATTTCTAACTTTAACAGCAAGTCTAGCCCATTCAAAATTGAAACCACAGCAAAAAACGGACTCATTTGGGAAGTCTTTAGTTCAAAAGGCCTCTTTATACAAACATTTCAGTCGGTTTTATTTACTACAATGAATAGCATGTTTCTTACGAAACAATTCTGAGCAATGTAGACACAACCTTGCTAAAGAACAGTTGTTTACAGATTGCTTTATAGTTTCAAGGCTGTAATCTGACATTGTACTACTTTTCCAATTCCATTTTCTTATCTTCTATCATGTTTAGTACATATCTGGTGAGAAAATGACATTGGTTGTAGGTCTTGGTAACTGAGCATCTTATTCGCACCTTAGGCTGATAACCTGGCCTGGAGCATCTGTGTAGTGAAATACTGTACAACAGTGGTGCATGTGTCCACCAGATACTAAATAATGTACATTTTGAGAAAACTAGAATGATGAATTTAGTTTAACTGTAAAATAACCGGTTTTAATTTGTTAGCCCTTCATGTGAAGAACAAAACTGATACAGGGCAATTCTTTAGGTCATAATACCCCTTTTTTTATGTTTATTTGATGAAAACACAATAGTGTATTCTCTCTGTATATAGCTCTGCAGAAAGCTTCCCAGATGTAGTTTTTCTTATTAACATGGTAAAACACTGTGCTGGTTAGTTGTGCTGGAAAGGAAGTCACATCATCTACTATATTGGGTCACAATGAGCAAGCATTGTATTCAAGTTATAAATTATTGTTTTCTTTTCTTTACTTACACTTTAATATGTATTTGGAGAGGTTTACATGTGTGTAATCGACGTTAAAATCATTCAGTGCCACTTGCAGTGTTACACAGTGCTGACATTAAAACCCTAGTTTAATGCCCTGTTTTTTTTTAATGATTTTAATTACTAGGTTTTATGCTTATGCCCTGCTTATGTTTTATTTAAGAAGTTGGTCTTTAGTTAGTTGTTTTTCCCCACATAGGTTTCTGTACATGCAAAAAATGTAATCTTTTTAATATGCATAAATGTGTTAACGTGCTTATTTACAAATTTCACAAATATGTTATAATACGCTGGGCTTAATTTACGTTTTTCAGCGTTATATTTGTCACCGGCCAAAAATGTTCCATTGAATGTGATTCAGTTCAGGAAAGTCATTAGCTGAAGAGTAAAGTTTGTTATAATACAGTTTGCTCAACTCACCATCTCAGCTTTTTTTTGTTTTTTTTGGACTTCTATGCATTATGCGTTATTTTTCTTCTCGAGCTTTTGATCAATTAAGGTTCAAAACTACTTAAGATTTGCTGTAGATCGTATTGTTGGGCAGTTAAGATGTGTTGCCTCCCATGAACAGTGCGCATTGTTGTGTTTTTCTCATATTCAGCCGAGCACTTTCCTTCTCCTCTCCGTTTTGTCTCATTGAACTGGAACTGCTATGCATCTCTCTCCAGTGCAAATCTGTGTGGTACTCTGAATGTATTTTGACCAATCAGCAATGTCTGTAATCACACAAACAGTGTTGATCACCCTGTGTAGATATTATCTAGCACTTCTTTTATCACTTTTTACAGTATATACTGCTGAAATGATAATTATACATTGTTTGCCTTCACTCGTATTTACAGAATAATGGTTGACACATTGTACGTGGTTTCACTATAGTTGATTATCAAGAAGACACTTTTGTTTTTTTAATAAGTACTTTTTTGTTATATTCATTGATTTAATTGTCCACATGTTTAGACTACCTGTTTTTCCTTCTTTTTGTTTTTACAAAATGTTTCTTTTTTCTTTTTCTGATTCTCTCATGGCTGTTGATCTTTGATTTTAAACTTTTCATTGATGTTTATTTAGCTATGTTTATAGCTACTTAAAGCTTAATGTGTTATGGTTATCATGTTTTATGCTGCTATTTTCCTGCAATTTCCCAACAGATGGTTTAGGTGAATTTACATAGACTTGTTGAGACTTGAAAAATCTGAGTTAAAAAAAAAAAAAAATTATATTTGTGATTTTAGCAAAGGATAGTAGCAAGACAAACGTCAAATTAAAACATATGAAAGCCACTGTATCAACACAGAGTTCATATATTTGAATATCAATTTTTTTCTTTTCCATTTGGTGTCTTATATACATTAATCTCTGGTGCTGCAATCATATCTAATAAGTTATCAGTTTTTCAGTATTCCGCATCATATATGTTTCATTGATGCAAACTACTTCCTTTAAAATATGTATTCTCCTCCAAACACTTGAATTTCCAATAGTGTGTAAATAACACTACTTAGAATATAGAAATTTTACCCTAGGAATTTGCTTCTGGTTTCAGAAAAATCATAGGCAATGTTGGGTGGTTAAACGTTTTGCGTAGATGTAGTTATTGATGATTCATCCAGAAGCAACATGTCTGTCTTTGCATTCTTGGCATGCGGCATGAATGAGTGTAGAAGAGAGAGCTTGAGTGTATTGTCTATGTGACTACCGTACAAAAGGGGGAAAATTACGGTACAGCCCATTTCAATAAATCTCCTGTACTTCATGACGTGTCTTTTATTGCTTTGATATACGTGTAAAAGCTTGTAGAACAACATATTTTCACGTTCCAAACTGGGTAAACTCGAATATTATTTGGCAACAATTGCTCTTCACCACAAAAGCATCAGTCTGCATTCAGCATTCAGTGTGTATCTTTATTTCAATATACTGGGAGCCACTGGTGTCCACATCAACATGAAAATTCATTAGGCTTTGCAATTATCTCTCCAAGCTGAGGGATTTTAGCTTTCTATTTGCATTACACAGCGAACCTCACGGATGTTGTTTCTTTCAGGGAAATGAATGGGAAGGAAATTCTCATGCCCGCCCAAACAAATAAAATAGCCTCTTTAGTGACAAGGTAGCTTGTTAAACTTCTCACCTCATTTGTTTATGAGTAACAGGAGTGTGTGTGTATGTGAACGGCTGCATGTACAAGTACCACTCAAGCTGTTTACCATCTCCTCCTTCTGAGGAGCAGTATCATTGCTCTTCATTCACTAGACCGGCCGCTTCACAATCAGCCCAGGGTCCTCCACGTCTCCGATTGGGATGAAAATTGAGCTTTTTCAGACGAAATGAGATGTAGATGAACAGAATTCCCCATTGAAACAGAATGCTTCTCAAAGCAAGGATTTCCAGTAGTTCATTCAACAAGAAACAATGTGCTGTGCCAGACAGATGCTTAAAAGTATTCAGAGAGCTTTTTGTTCACTGGCTGTTTAGTTTTATTTATAAGGTTTACAGGCGAATAGGAAACCATTAAAGTAGTCCATAAGTCTGGCCGAAAAAATAAAATAATACTTTCATTCTTTCTTTGAAGTTTATTTGTTAAATATAAAGACCTTTGCTGAGTATTTGAACGGGTTAAAGTCTAACACGGCTAAATTATAACACAAATCTGTAAATGTGTGAATTTTCAAAGTTTGTGGGGTCTTGCTTTACAAGTTAGATATATTTCCATGCTTTCTTAATGATTCCACAATCTCATTATTAGTTTTTTTTTTCACACGTTTCTATGGTATGCTGGAAAACAATGATGTACATGTTTAAATGTGAATTAAGTGTCCAAATACTTCCTGGGGTCATTGTAAATGTTCCACTTTGTACCACTAAAGTTAATGATTATGCAGCATTAGACACAGATGGTGGAAGGTGTAATGTTTAATGAGGTGCACTGTGGATCATTTTAGACTGGTAATACATTAATTACCCTTTTTGAAGGACTTCTAAAAGCCAGTAGTTACATTCATTACAGCGTAATGTTTTCCCCTCTCAATCAGAAATGTGATCTTCTTTTGGTCAAGTCAAGTGTGTATTGTATTCTGATATCGGCCCACAATATGCGACATAATCCTAAAAAATACATGAGGAGCATATTTTTTGGCCAACTTTTCATGAATTAGCAATGACTAACACTGTGTATGTCCCGGCGTAGGTTTACGTCTCATTTCCATCTGCTTTAATTGGAACAATAACTTGAACACATTCATTGCGAGATACTGTTTCTTTTTGTGTAGTGTCCAGTGGACGTGGCACGCGTCACATCCCTTTCGCTCTAAAGCCCCTAAGGACAGGGTTTTATATGATACACGATAGCATCTGCTTGTGATCATAAATTACAGGACGGACAGCCGTGGTTCGAGCTCACCGGGCGGCGCGTGTGTTTACAGGAACACGCGTGATGGTGGAGGCCACCCACAGTTCATCTGTGCTGGTGTTAAAAATGGATGGGCGTCATGGCGCAGGATCGGTGACACACGGCACACGTCCATTCAGAGAGTAACACCGCAGCAATTTCTGTGACAAGATGTTCGACAAGTGAAACTCAACACATGGATGAGCTGTTCGGAAATGACAGGCATAGGTGGCTGTCGCCGGCCCCTCCTTATGGCCCAAGCTCTGTCTGAACCTGACCTAACATAAGCCAGATGTCAAGGTTAGCTTCCACTCGGGCTTCCACCCTGCTCTGAAGCTTTAGGAGAGAACAGTAAGTTAATCTGGCAAAGCACTTGGTTTATAGGGGAAACCTGCACGCGGCAAGGTGTCAAATGAGCCTCTCAGCGCTAGGATGGGCCCCCATCAGGCCCTATTGTGTGTTCCATTGTGTGCTTGATTGGTGCCACGTGTCCTAGATCAGGTGAACAAAGGCCAGATGACACCTTGAGGTGCAGGACGATGGGAAATCAGACATGAACAGGACAATTGAAAGAAAAGGAGGTGTAAGGACCTGAACCAAAGCTAAGAGAAATTCAAAGCTGATAAAGTTTACAAAAGAGATAAGGGCGAGTGAGAGAAACAAGGACATTTGCAAACATTTTTTAGAGAACTGCAATAAGGACTGACTTCATTTATCAACAAGCACAGATTGTTATGCAACAAAAAAGGGATGGAATATAATTTATGCTGTTCTGTATAAGATTATGTCAATATCTATGGCAGTCCTGACCTTTGGCACATTGCTTTAGTTTACCCTAAACAATATTACTGGGTTGAACAAATCAGTAAAGTGTGTGTATGTGTATGTGTGTATGTGTGTAGGTGTGTGGTGTGTGGTGTGTGGTGTGTGGTGTGTGGTGTGTGTTGTGTGTGTGTGTGTGTGTGTGTGTGTGTGTGTGTGTGTGTGTGTGTGCTAAATTAAAAAATATTTTACAATTACTATCTATAATATTATACAAATCGTCTAAAATATTGTACAAAACGATTTACATGTTACTAGCCACTATTAGACTGCTTGATCATCCAACAGATAAGCTGCACTGGCAAAGAAGACATAGTCACATACTATAATTTTAGATATTTTTAAAGCCGTTTTTCTTAAACAGGTTGTAGTTGGTGTAGGCTTCAGAAGGACTAGTTATGTCTCTTTACAAATCATTTACTTGGTTTCCCTCAACTGGGGTTTTTGAACCCCTGGTGGTTTTTGAGGGAACTGCTGGTGTTTTGTGAGTTAAAACAATACATCATGTCACTATTAGCCAACATGATCATAGGATGTTCAAATAATTAAATCAAATGGGTTCAGCTTGCAAAAGAAGTTTGGGAATCCCTGCCTTAAAGGGATAATAACCCAAAAATGAAAATCTGCCTTAAATTAAAATTAAAATTCTGTCATCATTATACTCACCCTCAAGTTGCTCCAAACCTATGATTTTCTTTCTTCTGCTGAACACAAAAAAATATATTTTAAGGAATATGGGTAAAATGAAAACTTTTTTTTGAGTGAACTATCCCTTTAAACCATGCATGCTTTCAGTGCTGCACCTTCGGAGAAGAAATATCTAAATAGATTACATATACTCTCTCTTACTCTTTTACACCAGTGAATTTCTATTAACATGAACAAAAGGGAAAAAAGTAATACTTAAAAATAAAATGGCTTCTTGAGGAAAATATTTTATGCTTGTGAGGAATGCCATTACTTTTAGTTTCCCCTAATCTGACTTTAATATTACACACACACATATATATATATATTATAATCTGTATTTTATACGAAATCTACATTTTATTATGTGATTGTACCAGCTTATCTGATCTCTGTCTGGTCTCCTAGCCTGGTCAAACTGGTCCATTAGCAGGTCCATTCTTTTTTTCAGCAGTGAGTTGTGCAGCAGTCAGTTGAAATATAATATCTGGGCCTGTCTGCATTACTAGCATTTTATCTTAACTTATCTTAAAATATTTCTGTTTTTATGAGAAATGGCTGTTGGTTGCATAACTGTCAGATAATTATCAACAAAAGCACTTGTTCAGATCTGTTGTAATGCAAATGACAAATTAAACCTTTGAATGTTTGTTAAGGACGACTTGCATGAGTCAGTGTGTATGTTGATCTATGCCTCATTAGTCAGTCTTTACATTGTTCATAGTCTACCCATCTGGTGGTACCAGATTTTCTGGTTTAAGCTGATACGACACAACCTCAGGCCCGCAGGGGAGCAGGTTTCTGCTCTTTTACTCTCAAATATGCTACTAAACACGGAGTAATACAGTCAATCAGTCAGTTGTCTGTCTACCTTTCCTCTAACATGAAAGCCCAGTTGGAGCACCGCTGGACCCTGTACCATCCAAATTACTCCGGCGGGAATTACCAGCTCATAAATTCTATGTGTCAGAGGGGTGGCGGGCTTTCAGAAACAGAATGTTTTCACCATTTTCTATTGGTTCCTGTGTAAGAGCTTGTCATTTTGCAGGCCAGACAAACAGTATCACAAACTGACAAAATGTAATGGTGTTTACACCTAAACACGGCCCAAAATCACAGCAATCTGGGCGGAGGGAAGCGATGGAAGCTGGGAGGCTGAGTGGCTTCCCACCATGCCTTAACAGGTCTCTTCAAAAGCAACATCTGTGATGTGTCAACTCCCAGAGACTCAAATCACCATCCTAAACCATGATAATCCACTTTGTAAATGTGGGGCAAGTTGCAGCCTGCCTTTTTCTATTTCCTATTTTGCTCCCTCGCACACTTTCTCTCTGTTTTCTTCACCGTCGTAAATGTTTATTCTTCCGGCACCTTGCTGACACTTTTTGTGGTATTTAAATTCACATCTTCCTCCTCTATGTGGTTTCTGATAATTGAACACATGGTGAAGAATTGAAGTGGATGGATTTAGACGCACATTAGGGAAAGCTGCTCTGTGCTAAATGTGGTTAATGAAATTTCAGCAGAAAAGATGTTCAATGAACAGAATATTAGGAATATTAGTAATTTTCCTTCCAAAGGAATATCCAGCTCAATCAAATACATTTCAGGCATTCGTTGGAGGTTTTGGAAAATTACACCAAATGAAATGTGTTGTGATTTTTTTACATTATAAGCTACAGTTTAAAAATTTAGTAACCTTGTTTTTTTTTTTTACAAAACCTTGTAAGGTTTTGTTACGTTTTTGAAAGATGTATCTTATGATCACTGAGATGAGGCAAAAAGTAAACATGGTAATATTGTAAAATATATTTACAATTTGAAATAACTTTTCTATTTTAAAGTATTTTAAAATGTCATTTATTTACGTGGTGGCAAAGCTGAATTCTAAAATGCTGATTTTGGTGCTAAAGAAAACATTATCAATGGTGAAAAGAGTTGTGCTGGTTAAATATGTTTGTGGGATGTATTTGTCAGGATTTTGTATGATTTGTATATTTTTTCAGGATTTTTTGATAAATAGAAAGTTATAAAGTAGCCTACAGCATTTATTTAAAATATTTTGTGAAAATATTTTTTGTGAAAATATTTTGTGAATTTTTTATTTATTATTAAATTCTGAATGCAAATTCCATAAAATAAACAGAACTGTTGTGGCAGTTTGTAATGTAATGTGATATATTAATAGTAGCTAGATGACATATTGTCATTGCAAGTCCTTTTTACTTCACTTTTTTATAGCATTGTTTTTCGAATGTTTCCAGATCCTCTGAAAATTAAATGACAATGTGAGTTAACCGATGAGATGAAAACATTCACAAAATGGAAGATTGAGGTGTCATTCCAGCAGCTAGCGCCTCTGTGTTTTCATTTAGTGAATACTAGGATGCTTGATGAATTTGTGAATTTTGAAGGAGTGTTGGCGAATTTTAGTGTTATGTTAATGAACAGCAATGGTTAGAGTGCCAGCTGACCAGGCACCAATTTGTTTGTTTATTTATTCATATTTATTTTGTTTAGTATGCTGTTAACTAGCCAGTCTTAAAATGTCTGGCCTGCTAGTTTTCTTGTGTCAATGCTAACAGAGGGCACATTCAGATGTCTGATCATGCCAAATGGGCACAGAGAGAAAGAACAGGATGACCGTGACTAGACTAGTCTTGATATATTAAAGGATATGATGCCAAGCTGCTTTTTAACCTATAGCCTCAGAGCTGTAATAGCACAATCTGTAACACTGTAGCTTTGGCTGTCAACACAGACAGTTAGCAGCATCAATAAAATAGTGTTCATGCCTCACTGTTAAGCATTGTGACTGTATTTTCCCTGTTAAGAAAATGCAGTGAAGATTAAGCATAAAGAAAAATTGTGGCACTTTTTTTTGTTTTTGTTTGATTGTTTGTTATGAAATTTCAATGGAGGTTGTACAATAATGCAGTGTTTGTATAGAGGTGATTCAAGTGTTTTTTGAGATATTCTCAAGGCAATATGGGTCAATGATGTGAGGCTTGTTTTTTTCAACTATAAAAATATTTTAAACAAATATTTGCCTTTGTCATGGTCAGTACATTTTTTTAAGTATAAAAATACTTTGAATACATTCGCATGAAAAAATATATTTTTAGAGTTGGGTCATTTTTTTAATTTTTCTAAAATGGGTAAAGTTTTTCTATTAGATTTTTTTGATGTATGAAACCAACATGAATACTACACAGAATTTGGAACTTGCATTTTGATCTAGATTAGCATAAACAGTTTATCCATATCATTTTTTTTTATTCTGCTTTTCCAATTCTGCTTTTTTTTCATTCATTCTTGTAATTCATTTTAAAGAGTGATGAAGGTCCCGTGCACTTTATCACAAAGCAAAGCAGTATAATCTTTCTCGATGGAACGGAACACATTATTTTGGAAAGCTGCTGGCATAATGATATATAAAGATTGGTTTTGATAGATCATGATGGCGGGACCCAATCCCCCTTTACACATGCCACCTCCGTTTTACAGGTGCCTAAAATCAAAACGGCTTCTCCCAGTGTGAATGTCACTTCACCTTTATTGCATCTCACTACGTCTGAAATCTTTGTAAAGCTTTAACAGTCAGTCTCATGTGAATACTCTAATTTCTCTGCCTGCATTAGAGGTGTCAAGGTACTTAGTGTAATTTCACTCTAATCCTCTCTGCTAGCCGCTAACAACAGGTGATATGATTTCCCAGCTGTATTTTTTCCCATTATTCCCATTTTTTGAACCTCAATAGAATCATTCTTTGGGACGTTTTATGTTTGGATATTCTTTAGCCTATAGCTGGAGCGTGGATTGAAAATACTGGCGGAATGAAAATTGGCAGTGTCTCCAGCGTGAAAAAGGTCACTGTGCAAGAGGAGACATCAGTCTCTCGGTGGTCCCTCATTAAGAAACAGGACAATTAGCCAATTGCCCAATTAATTACAATCCTCTAATCTACAGAAAAGGACTGGCTGGAAAGATGCACTGCTGCTTTCCGTCGCTTACAAAGAAAAGCTCCATGGGCGCTCCACAGAAGAGACTTAAAAGCTCTTTAATCAAATTAATCTGAGATAAACAATCATTTACCCGACTATAAAACTGCTACCAGTGAGGATTACAGTGGTATTTAAGAAATGAATTAGCTCGAGTCATTCGCGTTCGCCTCTTTCTCTGCTATCGAGAGACTTTCTCATTTTCTTCCTCCCTCCCTTCCCTCTGTATGCCCGACCGTTTATATTACAGTCAAATACTCTGCTGATTTGACACCACTTGACAACAAACCGTGGACTGAAAACCCATCTCCTAGTAATCCCAGAGGTCACGAGGTCACCACGGCTATAATGATAAGCAGCGATGCCAAATCATGCAGAGTGAATATTTTTTGCCGAAATGAAGCATTGCTGAATATGAGTCAGCACAGATGTTTTACCCTCTTCCTTTGACGCTGTAATTATCCTGGAGAGCCAATACGGCCTCACAATGCTTCATTTATTTTTCGGCCTTTGTGGCAAACTTTCTAAATGATTGTGGTGTTGACATGAAGAATGATCGTTCAGTTCCCAGTCACGGCCAACAACCTCAGGCTCTCACAATCCCCTCTTAGCGGCGTGCTTGCAAACATGCCAAGGTTTATTTTATAAACACGGGAACATGGCAGATAATCGCGCAGTACTTCTCAAAACAGGCCCACAGCGTCAATCCGGCCAGTTTTCGCCCATATGTCCTCATTAGGGTCTCTCGCGCTCCGTTTCCATAGTGCAAACAAGGTGGAAACTCTCCAATGTTTTGCAAGTGTCACATAGCTGGGTGATGAGCCATCAAGCACAGGCTGGCTGGAATATCACTGACCCTCAGTCACCCCTCTTTTTTTTTCCCACCCGTGTTTTTCTCCGAAACGTTCCTGATTTGCAAGTAAAATGAGCACAAGAGTCGGCCTTGTAAACTACTCGCAGGTGGTTCGATTTGAAGGGGTGTTTTGATACAATTAGGCAACAGATAGAGGGAGGGGGTTTCAAAAGTGGTCTCTGACTGTGAGAGTTGGGAAAATATGAGTAATTAATTGTGAGGCATCAGTTTTGACGGGGCAAGAATTAAGCTGTCAGACTGTAAGAATGGAGATTCTTATATCCTCATCCAAATGGAGTAATTGCTGGCTGTCACATGATGAATTGAAAGAGCAAACCTGTATGGTAGAAGAAAAAGCATGGTAAAAAAATCATGCATCATGTTCTTGCTAGCAAACTGTAGAAATCAAAAGTGCAGTATTTTGTTGCAAAAATGCTTAATCCTTTTATACATTTTTATTCATCAAAAAACTGTCCCACATTTGTGGTGTCATTTTATATGCCCCAAAAACTTTTATCCAGATATTATTGTCAAAAAAGTAAATGTCACTTATAAGCAAACATTTTTGATTGAGCTTTTTTTTTTTTTTTTGTGGCAGTTAAGATGTAATTTAGTCAAATTGTGAAAAAAGTGTTAATATTATTATTATGTTATAATATGTTATTTTATTGGGTACGTTTGGGATACATAAAATGCTATCAATAAAATTAGTGTTTGCTGCCAAAACGTAATACATCATTTGGTGGGAATTTTCAAAAAAGTATTATGTGTAATCCAAAGGGCCAAAAGTGGCCATGTTGAAGAAACGCCCTTGAATGTATAAAATGTCCTGCAGTCTTTGGCGGTGGTATTTTCCCTCTCTTTTGACAGAGAATGTCCATTAGGACTGAAACTCTACATCAGTTTCCAATGCTTATCAGCACACACTCAGATGTGATATACTGTATATCCTGAAAGAGCAGGAAGGGACTGAATTGAATAAGAAGAGAGACCGGGATGAGCATAGATACTGAGGGAGAAAGCAGATAGGAAGACGGATGGACAGATGGATAGATGTGGATGAGTTTAAGGCCGAAGTATGGAGTACCCTCTGACTCACTGGACCAGAACCAAGTGGGGCTGACTGAGCCATCCACAAGAGCTCTATTGTTCTCTTCATTAATCAAACTCCACTAGGGCAGGTAACATTCCCCTTATACACACATACACACGCACACATACTTAAACACAGACTGCCAGGAGGCATGAATGGGCTGCTTTTTTAGCTGGCAGCGATTGGCGTTTGAGCTGAGGAGAGGATGTGTTTCTGTTTCATTAGTGAGATGAGCTCAGCGCAGGCTCGCCACCGTGTTCAACAGCAGGTATTAACCTCCAGAGTTTGACCTCTGCTCAGATTCAGCTTCCATTTTACGAGTCTTTCCCTCTCTCCTTCTCTCTGGACCCCAATTGTTTTTAACTTTTAACTCTATTAACTGTCATCTCCTTCTGATTTTGTTTTGGGATGAAGGTAATTTCCAGTCATTTCACTGTGCTGTTTTATCATGGTAGTCAACATCATATTTTTCAAACACATTTAGTACTGATTGTACGGATCCAAAAGTTTGAGTCCACTAGTTAATTTTATATATATATATATATTAGTCTGAGCCCACTTTAGTGTATTTCTAATTCACTTTTATTCATTAAAAAATTATATTATTAGAATAACAATAAAATAACATAGTTAATCATCTAATTCCTAAATACATGAAATCTAAAATATGTCTTATTTCACAGCTTTTCTTTGTTTTAAAATTCTGTTTAGTTCCATTTCCATGGCATTTACTTTATGCGAACAGTGTTGTTTGTACATATTTGATCAGTGTGCTGTGTTGAAAATCCTTTACCTAGTTTGTAAATCTCTGATTATGCTATATTATGACCAAATATTTGGAATCAATAAGTTTGTCACAGCTGGTTTGTCAACTTATTTTCTTTCAATTAGCACAGGGTTTGTATTACTTTTTGGACTTTTTGGAGGTGTATAAGCTTAGATTAATGAGGTCTTATCTTATATAAAACTTGTCCTAATTGAAAGAAAACAGGTTTATAAAAAGATTGAATCCAATATTTTGCAATAACATTGTATAGGCCGGTCTTTTTTGATCGACCCCCTCCCAAAAAGGTACAAAAATTATAAAAAATTTTGGGAAATTGTTATACCTGTGTGATCAAAGTCAGTAAATTTTAGTCCAATGCAAAAACTATAGCCTTCAGGAAATCCTCTCCAGGTCAAAATGACCGGAACACAAAGTAAGGGTTAAGCATATTTCCAGATAATTGCAAGCATTTTTGTATATCATTTTCAATATGCTTTCAAACTTTGACTCGCCTGTAATGGTCACAATTTACTTTTTTTCCCCATATAGGTGCAAATAAGGATAGTCAAGCACAGAGATATGTCATAACCACCCTCAAGTGTTTCTCTCTCATTCCTTTCAACCATAACAATGTTCTGTTAACTACATTTGTTAACTAAGAGATAGCAAAAAACCATGAAATCAACAGCATGAGTGTCTGTGCATAAATTCCCCAAAAGTAACACACACCTCTTCAGGCACAGTAAAGCTGTGAGCCTCGAATTCTCATTCATGATAAAGATCTAAATGGCACACTCATTAACCGATCAAAACAAACAAGAGGGGGGCAATCTGCATGCTCAGACACTTGAAAACAGCGCTCTTTATGCACAGGACACTTTTCTTTTTTCTCTTTAAAGATAACACATTTAGGTGTTTTGTCTATGACAGAGCTGGAAAATGAAGTACATGCAGCTGAGATACAAGCAATATTAAGTTACAGATGCTATGTTCCTCAAAAGTACCTGCTCTTTTGTGTGCGCATTCATTTCTAACATGGTGTTTTAAAGAGTTTTCTAGACCTCATGCTGGTCTTGACCCCCCACCTGAAGTACTAACTAGCCCTGTCATCTTTTTTTTCTTTAGACAGCTTGTATGTGTTAATAAGTGTGACATTGTCACATGATGCCGGTCTGCACAGATTTTTTGTAGGTTTCTCACATTATTGAAATAACTTTTAGCTATTAGTATATAGACTAAAAGTTCACTCAAAAATCTGATTTGGTCATGCCATCTAAAGCTGTATGTTTTTTTTTTTTTATCTACAAAATAGAAGAAAATATATTGAGAAATTAATTTTGTCTGTGTGTGTGAGTGTATGGTTCAGGTAAACTCTAAATATAGGGACAAAATGTTTTTCCCTGTGGGACATTTTGTGGTCCCCATGAGGAAACAGCTTATGAATCAAACTAAATTATGTTTTTTGAAAATGTAAACATGCAGAAAGTTTTCTGTGATGAGTAGGTTTAGGGGTATGTTTAAGGTTAGGGGATAGAATACCGGTATATATAGTTTGCACAGTATAAAAATCATTATGTTAATGGTACGTCTCCTGAAAACACGTGTGTGTGTGTGTGTGTGTGGTCCTGGTAAACCCTATGACTAAAATAATATGATCAGATTATAAAAAATGTCATGCATTTTTTGCAGCTTTCACCATTATTTGACTTTTACCATGCATGATAAAAAGGTACTGTACTGCATAGGCAAGCCATAGTAGATTTTATAGCTAAAGGCCCCATAGTTTTACACTAAAATCACTGTATTTTTTGGAGTAGCTGGACTTGTCAGTTGCTAATTTGCCCTGTCACCTGCCGTTTTCCAAACAAGTTCTCTCACCTGTTCACTTTCCCTTCCAACATAATTGAAACATGATTTTTTTTTTTTGTACAGACATGGGGATAGTAGTTATATAGAGAATTAAGTTATATATAATTAAATTATGTTATATATAATCAAATTATATGTTATAATTGTATTATGTTTTAATTCAGAGCAGCACAACTGAAAGTCATGAAATAAGTTTTTTTTAAAAAATGTTTATGACCATGCTAGGGCCAGTGTTTGGGGCTAATTAGTAAACTAAGTTACATAATCAGATTACTTTTTTTTTCAAGTAACTAAGTAACACTATTAAAAGTAAATAATAGTTACTTTTTCAAATAAGTAACGCAAGTTTCCCATTTATTGACGGACACGTCTTCGTCCCCATATTGTGATAGATCGTGAGGGAGGTGTTGTCTGTGTGAACATGATGCTTTTTGTAGTTCTAGACTAAACGTGAGCATGCATTTACTCACCTGCACAAAAAGATTCAGTATTCCTCAAAATGAATAAAAACTGTGAAATGCAAACTCGGAATATTATGCAAACCTGCAATAATTAAAATGTTAAATAATTCAAATATACTTTGAACCTTGGACTTTCTCTTTCCTCTCCTGTGTCCTATTCTAGAATGGCAGCACAGATGTAAGATTTGTTTGAGCTGCGCCTTCTACTGTACAGGAGTGAATTTGCATTTACTTCAGTGTGAGGCTTATTCATCTTTTGCCAAAAATATTTTATTTAATTATTAAAAAAACAAACAAGCAAGCCCAGGTGAGAAAAAGCATGACAAGTAACACAAAACTAATGTAATGCATCACTTCCCATAAAAAGTAACTAATGCCAAATGTTGTGTTAGTTCCTTTTGGGAGTAACACAATATTGTAAGGGCATAATTTAAGGTATGTAGTCATTGTTAAAACGTTGCTCTAATTAACTGTACTTCTGTTATTTCACCGCAGCTGTGATTTGTTGCACCGGCAATAAGTATGCACAGTATTTCATGGTTCTGTTATTCTGGACTGTTAAAATTATTTTCAGACTAGTCATTTAATTGGCTTGTACTACTTTGACTGTGCTTATGAAAATAAAATAAAAAGTCTCTGGTGTATATATATCTCTAAAATCCACAAAACAGATGCTCACTTATTTAATTACATGTTAATTCACTTAACCAGAGTGCTCCTTGACTCATGAATTCAAGGGTTCATGGATATAAAAAAAAAAGCTGCTTCTCTAAAGCACCGTGGATTCGGGGGAAAGGCCTTTTCGGAGTCTGACGCATTAATTAAAAAGCTTGTGGAAAGTGAATGTCTTATTTTCCTGTAATGAGTGTGGCTTTCATCATCCTGTTTTCCCCAACATGATGCTTCAGGCTTAAGTTTGCTTTTTTCAGCCTTTACGTGCAGTGCTGACGCTGAGGCAGGCAACAAAGGGCTGTGAGTCACAGCGTGTCAACTCTCTATAGCATACTGTTTTTCCTCACCGCCTTTGAAAACAAATTATTAATTGGATTTAGATATTTGCAAAATGATCTATTTAATGGGATTACTAGAGCAATAATGATCTTATTTGAGAAGGAAGCCATCCAGGCTTTTGGGGGCGGATTTATAGTGTCTTAGCAGTTCTTCGGTAGTTAATGTTGTGTTTGGGGCAAAGATAAAACTTGGTTTGCTGTTTTTCTGTGCTTGTGTGAGTGAGAGCGCAAAAGTTGGGATGAGAGATGGGCAATGGAGTAAAAACGAAGCCGGGCTGGCGAGATGTCGAATCCGATGGGACCTCTCGCTCACTTGCATCCAGGGGGCCCCTCAGACACTGAACTCCTGACATGTTCAAGGTTTGAGAGAGGGAGCGAGAGTGGGACAAGTGAAATAAGGGAGAGGGATAGAGTCTCTCGTGGATACATAATGGACTTTGCTGGCGTCTTTATCCAGCCTGATATCTGGCTGAAGCTTTAACAGGCCCCATGTCAACTTAAGTGCTGCTATAGGTAATGTCCTTTTCACTATCACTCTCTCTCTCTCTCTCTCCCCATCTCTGCAATTTGTTCCCCTTCCCCATTTACACTCATTTTATCTGGTAATGAATTTTGCAGGGAAAAGAGTTGAAAAAAAAAAGTCGCACAGAGTTTGCATTGTGTATGAGTATGTGAGTGGAGTGCCTTTACCCAATCTGATGACACATTTAGGCATTTGGAAACTTTCCTCATGGACGTTCCGACCTAGAATTTGAGCGATTTGTCACACATATATGAGTCTACTAATGCCCAAACACACTGCGCACTAATTCCTTCACAGTCCACACCACGTTTACATTAACATTTGAATATGTTTCTTTAGTATACATGTATTTTAAAATGCGCTGTAATCTTTCACTTGGTTTATAAGGATGTAGTCAAATGTGATTATGCTAATGACTCAGAATTTGCATAAAACGGGAGGATATATTAAACTAGATTAAAAATATTGAATATTTATGGCATTATTTATTGCTGTTAGTCAACAGACATTTGTATGAATCCTCAAGATAAATACATTACATTTTAAAATAGTCCAAGGAGCAAGTAAGAAATCTATTGTCTTAAAACACATTTTTTTTGTCATATGTTCCCATTCTGGGAGGTCCAGCATTAAATTTAGAACATCTGTGCATCCAAAATATATTAATCCGTAAATTCTCACATAAAGACATTCAACTTAGTATTTTTAGTCTTTAAAGCTAGGCTACACTGTGTTGTTTTTTAAGTTGATTCTTAGCAAAAAAAACACGTTGTTTTTACAAAATGATATGTGCTCATTGATGTGTAATTAATTACTTCCACCAACTAATCAAATATTATCGTAAGTGTAGAATCTGCCATTCAGAATACATAGCCTACGAGCGAGTCACTCGAATGCAATAATACATTAGCCAAAGAGGGACATACCTGGAAATTCATGCTTTGCCTTTTGCGCTTTTACACTCAGTGGCCCAGTGACGAATGCGAGGGATTACTCGCGACTGCCGGCAGACTTGAAAGCCTGTTGAAGATGGCGCCTATTCTCGAGGACATGTAACAGAGTCGCCAAGGAAGCGAAAAAGAATGAATACGACAACACAACAGTCAAATCAACAAGACCAAAGTAAATATTGGAGTGGCTTTTCCAAGATGGAAAGAGCTCATGAGCTAGGATTTTAAAAGGGACGCTGAAGTTGCCTGCTTTCTTCTCAACAGGTAATGCAGCCTATTTGTGTCAATTCGAAGTTTTATAGTTGTTTGGCTAACTATAGCTTGGTTGTGCATAGATAGAGCTGTCTAGGATACTTTCCCTCGCGTCAATGATGAATAAGGATAGTTTACCTTGGAATAATCAACATTCTCATCGAGTTAAAACGCCCTCGGAATGGGAGGGGCTCTTAGAAAGTAATATTCAGTTGGTAGTCATATACAATGTCACCACTAGATGGGAGATCTCATCCCAAGGCGTAATATAATGACGCGTTTGCCAAAGCGTCTATATCGAACGCGGATGGCACCCTTTAGCGTCAATATGAGACGCCGATATATATGGGTCAGAAGGCGCCTCCTAGCGGTCTAACCCTAACCCTACACCATACCTAAACCTACCCATCTCTCTGCGTGTTATATTGACGCTAAAGGGTTCCATGGGCGTTGGATTTAGACGCTTTGTCAAAGTGTCAGAATATGACGCCTTGGGATGAGGATGCGTTGGATAATCTTACACAGTGTAGCTTTGATGCTTTTTATTGTACTAAATTAATATTTTAGTGACACTTTTTTTCAATAGTCCACTTGAGACATTCTAATAAGTAGGCTAGCCTATTACTTTGCAACTACATGTCAACTAACTCTCATTAGATTAGTAATGGACTGTAAGGTTTGGGTTGGTTAGAATAAGTTGGCATGACACACAGTTACTTCTAGTCAGTAGAATGTCTGTTGGGGAGCATCAAATAAAGTGTTAGCAGATATTTAGCAGACAGTCTAATACTCTAATGACTGGTTGTTGCCTTGCCATGTAGTTGCAAAGTTACTTATAGTAGAATGTCTAAAGTGGACTATTGAAATAAAGTGTTAGCAATATTTTGAATGTTGCTTGTTTAAAGGTACAATCTGTAGCATTTTTGGCCACAAGAGGGCGCAGTTTGCAACAATAACAAAGGCGTATGTTTATGACGCAGTGACGAGCTGAATGATGGGACTTGCTGTCAAGCTGATGGATCTAATAATGTTTATGGATGAGTGAAAACACTCATGTTTTTTTAACATTACAGTGGTATGAAGCTGGTCACGACTGCTAATAAGAGACAGATATCACACACGAGTCCCGCGGATATAAAGGAATAAGGAAATTTCATCTTATCGAACTACACGCAAGTGCTGGATTACTCACACAGGTCAGTTTATTTGACGAATTAAACTTGTGAGGCAACGCAGCGCTGTTTCACTTGGTATAATGTTACACTATCACACTAAACAGCATTTAAATGTGTGTTGAAAGTTATAATGTTATTCTACGTGTTAGTTTGTTTGCTATACGAAACTAGCAGCTAGATCAACATTAGAATAACATCCTGACCATATTCTAACATTTCATCATGTCGAGCTATAACGATATAACATTGATTTGTTTTATGTACATTTGCTCACCTGTCTAATAAAGCTGTCAAGTCGTGACTTGTGAAGCTCTGTCAAGTCCAAATTAGTCTCGGACGCTAGCTCTCTGTCGAGTGGAAGTCAGTCTCGGACGCTAGCTCTCTGTCGAGTGGAAGTCAGTCTCGGACGCTAGCTCTCGGCATCTCAAAAACGACACACTGATATTGATCCTCATTTTAGTTCTCCTTGTTTGTCCCAAAGTCTGCTTGCCATGGTCTATGTTTGAACGAAACAAGAACTGCGTGCCGCTAAACGTTATTCACTATGCAGTTGTCCACGTCTGTCACCATGGTTACGTCATTGCTATGATAGTACAAGCGGAAACCGAGGATAGCGCGGATATTGCGTCATTGACAGGCGACATTTTTTTTCCGGGACGGCCACTTATTTTAAATTGAAATTTCTCTGAAAAAAAAAAATCTTTGGAGACTTTTGGGATATTGTAAGTACACAACTGCAGGAAATATATCACACTGTGCAAGTGATTTTTGGATATTTGATTACAAAATTCTTACATATTGGACCTTTAAGTCTAAGTGTGGTTTGTTGACAATTTTATACATGCAACAAAATCTCGACTGGATTTGTGGTACCCGTGTGTTCGTGTATGTGCGCAGTGTGTAACAGGAGTGATATGTAGGTAATCCTCAGACTTGGTCTTGAGGCCCACATGTGAAGCCATCCATAAAGGGCAGTCTCACAGACCGCCATTCAGAACATTAATCTGCAAACAAGTGTTTTTTTGTGTCCCTCTTCTCCAATTTTCATCGCCACCAATTTGGTACACAGATTGAATGTGATTCAGCTCATGCTATCGAGTTCCAGTCCTCTTTTTACTAGCACAGATCCACTACCCCCATCCACACACACACACACGAATTTACACACAGCACCTCTCCCCACCTCACCCCTGACCTGCCTGACTCCAGCCGTGGATTTAAATTGGGTTGGAGGATGAGTAAGACAACAGGATAGATTTATCATGCTCCTTGCTGCACGTACATCAACGTGGATAAACATTATCATAATCATATACATGCATTCAGGGAGATTAAACCATATGCATGAAAATAAATATGTGTTTACATACCTCAGAGACTCGATTAAAAGCGTTTAAATGCATTCACATGCACACACCTTCACCGATTTGAGGATGCAAGTTCAAGTACTTCAGAAAGCAGTGTATTGTGTTGTATACGATACATTTAAATGAGGATACTGCATCAAATCCCACATACACATGTCAGGTACACAAATAAACATGGACATAACTACAGCTTCTGTAGTTCATTTCCTCTGAAACAATCAAATAATTCATTAAAGGAGTGAAGAGCAAAGCCTCCAGCAAATCACAAATATCAAACTGGCAATATGATTATATATAAATTATTATATCCCTTTGGTCACCTTTAATTGCATTTTTGGAAAATTAATAGAATCTAATTTAATGTAAATAACCCATGGGTGGCAATGCCATGTTGTTCTCATAATCTATTCCTTTAGGAGACTCAATGGATTGACTCAGGTCAAGACCTATATGTCACTCAAATCAAGTGGCTAATCGAGTTACACCCTTTCATTTTTCCCATAGCCATTCTCTTAATTTGCTCATCATTGGATCATTCCTCCTCCCAGCACCTCAGTATGGTGCAAATATGCAATCCATTAAATGAAACCATTCATTGTTCTATATGAGTTACACACCTCACATTTATGACATCTAAGTGTCTGGAATTCCCTTTTTCATTAATTGGTAATATTTGGAATATATATTTAAAAAAAAAACTTGTATTAGGCCCTTTCCCCCCTCTAATCATGTTAAAACTTTTCCTGGTTCAGAGCTGGTGCTTCGGGTGTCGAAGGACAAAGAACTGATTTGAAACTAGGCTCTGGCTCGGAACCAGCGCTCAAACTGCCTTGGTGGAAAAGGGGTAATTGAGGACACGAATGCATGAACTTCATCTCCAGTCTCTAGATCCACTCTGGTCACTTCGTGAGCAATTAACCGCTTCATTTGAGAAAAACTATCAGCATGTCATAAACACACAGAACTCGTCAAAATAAAAGTTCCGTTTAACTTGACAGAAATATATTACTTTTGTACAGTAGAATTTAGATATGTCTTAATAATAATACTAACACTAATACAACAAATAGGCCTAAATGATAATAAAAGTTTAAGGAATAATTAAAAAAATTTCTTCCATGTTTTAATTTTTAACAGTAAAGCTCATTGTGCAGCACATTGTTTGACAAAACGTTTGTTTTATTTCATATGATTATAAGAAATTAAATTAATATTTTATGTCTTCATTTGATTACTAGAAAAAACTGAATTTGTGTGTGAAGTTTTTTTTCATAGATTAGACATGCTTTTTGGTTATTAAAAAATTAAAACGGAAGAAAACGGAATTTGGGAGAAAAAAAGCTTTATGAAGCCACTTTAAACTTTTGTTGTTACTTATTATATTATAATAGCTGACTAGCCAAATGCACCGATACAAAAACCGCCGGCACCTACTGCGTGCCACGTCTATGACAACATCACGTATCCATAAAACGCCCGCTCCCCGACACTAGTAGTTTCGGGAGGTGGTCGAAAAAAATCCTAGGGGAAACACCTAGGGAAATTTGAAATGTTGTAAAAGCAACGCAGGGATGGCGTTTCCTTACTCAACAGTTGAGTAAGGTATTCTATCGAACAGATAAATTACCATATGTGTTATCTCTTGTAAGGATATTTTTGTCTGCACAGTCATGCAGAGCCAAAGCACAATCAAAACAATGTTTTTCAACAATGGAGTTTTGTTTTTAAACCGCTAGAGAGCCAAAAGTTGCATAATGTACTTTTAAGTAATTGTTCTTAGATATGAATTTCTGTGTACTAGTATATTTGATTGAAATTGGCAGTGTTTGCTTCACGTTCAGAGTTTTTAAAGCTGTTTTTCATGAAAACTATCTGCATTTAAATTTATTGAATGACATTTTAAAATGTTCAAAACTGATTCACAATGACACAGCATGCACTGTGGTTGTCCGACATTGTGATGTGGTAGTTTTTGTCATTGACAGCTAAACGCTGCTATTGTCTGCAGAACATTAGTCATGTTTCAGTATCTTTGCCCCCCGAGCATCACAGAAGGTTTGAATATTAGTCTCTTCAACCGGCTTGTATTTCATATTAATAGTCCATCTGACATGAAGAATCCAGAGAAAGCTCTTCACTTGCAGCCTCGATTCTGTGCTGTACAATAACACTTTGATGCAATGATTAAGACTGTGCTGCATGACAGGCTGGCCTTCTCTCTCTCTCTCTCTCCCTCTCTCTCTCTCTCCCCCTCTCTCTCCCTCTCTCCCTCTCTCCCTCTCTCCCTCTCTCTCTCTCTCTCCCTCTCGAAGAGATTATTAATGTAGTTGTAGATACTGCCGGAGCGAAATAACTTAGACATTAGGATTAATGGGGGCTGGTGAGTGCAAAGGATATTGAAGTGTAGAGATGCACAGCTGGGATGAATAACAGACCCATTCCTGTTCGAGCAATATTTTGATGAAAATGTCCATAAGGCCTTGAAATGCACCTTTAGATACACACTGGTACTACAGGGACATCATGTACCTGGCAGTCCTTTCTCACTTTGTGAACCAGGTCGCATTTGTAGACAAATTATTCTACATTATTTTAAACCAAAATAATCATGTAAGAACTTTTTTTTTTTTATTAGCCTAAATGTTTTTCTTCAAATTGCATGTAACATCCACTTTTGATCTACGACAAAATTTCTTTAAGATTTGTTTTAAATGTACCTCTCCAAAACAAGTATTTGTGTCCTCCCGTTAGCAACATAAGAAACTTAGAAACTTTTTTTTAATAAAAAATTACAAAATTGAAAATGTATAACACATGCAGTGCCCCTGCTGGGGAGGAACTGAATTACACACATACTCCATTTACTGCCTTGAGTAAGAGGAATAGTATGGTCTTATCATAACTTTTTTGAACTGCATGGCCAGTTATGCTCTTTGAACACGCTTATAATAAAATCCTGTTTAATAATTGTTATTTCTTCAGACAGTGCTGGTTCATGGGTCGCTTAGGACCTGACATTTAAAAGCCAAAGTATGCAGAGAATTCTTCAGTCCAGGTGCTACCGTTTTAGCCATGGAATCTGAATTTGGCAGTTTAAACAGAAAAGGTGTGTATTACCCCAAGTGCAGCTCTCAACCATTAACCACACTTAAAAGCATAGAAAATTAAATGTAACATTTTTTATGGCTTCTTACCATTTTTATTGCAGAAGGCATTAGAAACGCTACTTTAACAACAAATGTTCTGCTATTCAGTAGACAATCCAAAACCTTTTTGGTATTTGAATTTTCTGTTCAGCAAGCAATCTTGCTCAGATGGGCGCACAAGCACTCATCCATATATAAATCCGGCCAGGTACCAAGCAACCATATTCTGACATTCACAAACATGCCCCATACAAGCAAACTGTTTTCAGGGAATTTAGCTCCTAGGTTTCAGCATGTTGACTTAGAATGCGAAATTTAGCACCTTAAATTAATTGCACAATGCACACCTTATAAACAAGTGAAAGCTATACTGAAACAACCGTAAACCTTTTGCTTAATACTTGACATCAAACGCATCCTCCTTTTGGTTAATTTGTGCGATTGTAATCAGCAGCAGATGCCTGCCTCGGTTCTTCTTTATCAAGACTCACAATTTATTACTTCCTAAATGATTGTTCAACAGGTGGCTCCCTGTGCATCTGTGAACCTTGCCTTTGTGAACTTGAAGCATGCTTTAAATAGCTGCAAAGTTAGATTAAACATATTCCCTGCTGCGTTTTCCCCCTTTTTCCCCTTCCATCGCTGAATGTTGAATATGTTGATTTATGAAGTGTTTGGGACTGAGGTCAGCGGCCCATTGAAGATTTATGAAACGGCAACTGAGAACGATTACAGAAGCCCAATCTATCACGCCACGCTGTTCTAGCATTGTTGTGACTCGGCCGTTATAACCTCCATCAAATGCATCACTCTCTGTAAATTGTGGAAGTTTGTTTGAAGTCAAAAGGGGATTCAAAGATCAGTGTAGACGGCACACTTCAGTGGATTGAGCCCATCCCTCTTTCTCAGTATGAAAAAGCTTCATCTAAACTTCCACTGTGTAATGCAGAACATGTTCCTCTATATGTCAAAGCAAGTGGATGAATAAGCCTAATTGTTTTTGTAACCCAGTGTATTACGGTCTCTTTAGGACTCTTTATATCACTGAGTATAAAGTGGGACAGTATTTGAAGATCAGTAGTGTGAATGTGTTTGCATTTTGAAAAGGATCAGTGATAAATAAGCGTGTCCACAATAAGAGTTAACTATCTGTAAGAAAAACTGTTAAATGTTTTTTTGCTATCAAGTAAATATTTTTAATAACACGTAACATCTTGTAGACACCTTGGTTTTTCAACGTTTTTTTTAAATTAATACTTCATTCTGAAACTGAAAATTCAGTTTTGCCATCATATGAATGAACTACATTTTAAATTACATTAAAATATATAAATTAATTAAAAAAATGTAGTAACATTTCACACTATTATTATTTTACTGTATTTTGATCAAATAAATGCAGCTTTTTTGAATAAGACTTCAAAAGCATTAAAAACAGTAAACAGTATTACAGTACTTGAAATAGTGTGTGTGTGTGTGTGTGTGTGTGTGTATGTATATGTGCTATCAAATCAATTAATCACACCTAACAAAAAAATGTGTTTACATAATGTATGCAAATATATATGATATTATATTTATATATTATGTGTGTGTGTCTGTGTATATATACATACACACACACACACACACACACACATACACATACACATACACATACACATACACACACACATAAGAGTAACCCTCTCAATGTACTCCCCCCACACCTGGAGTATGGAGCCCCAACTCGGCTTCCTCTCCGAGTTACGCCCGGTCGAAGCTGGATAATATATATAAGCACATATATATGTATAATGTATGTATAAGTTGTGTATATACAGTATACACACACAGACATCAGACATAATATGGAGTCACACTGATGTGGCATGCATATAATATATATAAATATACATATATATATATATATATATATATATATATATATTTACACACACACACATTTTATGTAAACAAAGACTTTTATGTTAGATGCGATTAATCGATTTGACAGCACTAATATATATATATATATATATATATATATATATATATATATATATATATATATATATATATATATATATACATATATATAGCCTATGCATGCCACACACCATTGTATTTTGGGGTAGTCACACCAAATTACGTTTTACGAACTGAACTAACTTTGCCCAGTCATACGAAGGTCAAATTATCTGATATTTTAAATATTTATTTACCTTGAAACAAATTTTTGTCTGCAAGGTGTTTTTTGTTTGTTTTACTTTGTGAAGCAGATTTGTTAAAGTATTATTATTTGTTATAAATATTATTACTTAACTTCATTTGTCATTTACTTGTTTGCTTTTACACTGTAATTTACACAAAAAGGATGTACCATAGCAATAGTTTTTTATGAGCTTATACGGACACATAGACTAAACACAGCATCTTCTGCATCCACTGTGAAAAAACAGTAGCGCTCAGTTGGCAGAATGTAAAGTTTACTCGAAAACATTTGGAAATGAAGCTACGGCGTTTAAGCTAAAGAGTTTTACATGATCCTTTTTTAAGCGAGCTATGGATGGCTATGAGTTTAGGCTCGTGGGCGTTTTTCAATGGCTCTTCTGGCCTTAGCAGTGGGCAGATGCAGTCTCTGTCCCAGATCACTGAATAAACTCACATTGTTGAGTGTGTGGGACGACTTGCTTGGCAGTCAACGCTGACAAGTGGATTAGTGGAGGCAAGGCCACCTCTGAATGGTACCCACACGACTTGCAGCCATGGCGACGAGCATCGCCGAGCATCAGTGCCACATATCATACATCTGACAATGCTCGGTGTTTGCAAAAAAGAAAGGAAAGGAAGATGGGGGAAAAAAACAACAGATACGCTACAGCATATTTTGAGGCTTCCGTGCATATGGCAGTGGCATTAAATGGTGGAGTAAATTTGGCATGTCTAAAAACTAGGATAATGATGATAAATGTGACAGCATGAAAACTAATTACAATTGTTTCACTGCGTTTTCCAATAATGCCGCAAACGCTTCTATGAAAACTCATTTGAATCTTCCACAAGTCCAAAAGGCAGTCTTGCTCCAAAGCCATTTGGCACGTCCCCTCACCAGTTTACATTTCTAGCGGATTAGCAGAAGAGCTCAAAAATAATCATGCCAGATGTCTCCTTACATCCAGAGAAAGAGCCTCCCCGGTGGCCATTTTGTTTTTATCCTTTTCTTTTTTTTTGCCATATCACTTTTAAGTGAAAACATTTCGGGGCCTTTAGACATGCTAAATCTCATGTCAAGATGTTGTGAATGCAAATTCGAGTCCTCTCATGTCTGTCAAGTTTTACAACATTACCAGATTTATTCATTACTTGTTTGTAGTGGTACTTGTCAGAGTAGAAACCCGAAATGCCTCTGTTGTTGAAGATTTCGTAAAAATAAACTGGACGGTAGGCAGAAGAATGAACATCAGAGAAATTAGATTAAAGTGCTGAGAACTTTAATAGCATGTTCATTTTCATTACAGAGGGGCGTTGTCGCTTCTGTCACATTGTTAAATTAACTAATACGCTTTTACTGGACTTTTCTTCTTTGATTTATAATTTAAGGCTGTACAATTATCTGCCTTAAACGTTTTAGTGGTCTAAAGTGAGTAGCTTACAGGAGAATGTAAACGACTGGACACTAAGCTTCTTTTCTTTTTAAACGTATTTCTTTTCTTAATCCCTGTAACAAAGGTTAGTCCAATATAGAGTTTAAGAACATCCTATTAAAGGAATATATAGGTACAATACAAATTAATTTCAATTGATAGCATATGAGGCATAATATTGATTACCACAAGAAATAAAATGTGTGTGTGTGTGTGTATATATATATATATATATTATATAATTTTTTCAAACTTAACTCATGTCATCATGCATATTTTTTGACTACTAAAACAGTTTGTATTTTCATTTTTATGGACTGGCCCTTATTCCCTTCCATCACTGTAATCCATATTTATGCTTTATTAAAAGAAAATGAGGAACAAGTGGAAATACATTTTTGTGCTAATCATCATTATGCCACAAGTGCTGCCAATTAAGCCTGTTTTGAAACCCAATAATAACAGAAACAAATGTCTGAGCCAACCTGACAACTTGTTCCATTGAGCACAGATTCCTCAGCTGACCCTCCACTAGCAAATATCTTCTTAGTGGGAAAATAAAGACACATGTCTCGTCACCCCATGCATGAGAGTGCTACAGTGTTTGTGGGATGAGTGTTTTCAGCTTTAATGAGCTTGGCAGGAATGCTCTGTCTCCCACATGTCCCAGGCAGGGAGGGGGCCATCTTATTGCTGCCACATGTTGAGGTCCCTCTCCAAGCGGTTCCTCCAGCCTGGTGTGGTCAACCAGTTCAAAGCAGCACGGCTCATTTGTTACACAACTTTATGTAACAATGAGCTGAAGCCTCTGTGCGTCTGAGAGGAAAGAAGGGGGTAGCAAGTTCTAGCAACGTAGGAATGTATGTGCACTCATCCTTCGTCTCTCCTCTTCTCCCTCTTTAATGTTAAATGAGACCTGGACCTTTCACTTAGCCTCTGGTTTATCTGTTTTGGATGAATATCTTAAATCCAGTGCCCCATTGCCACATTTTCCAGATAGCTCAGTAGTCATTTTCTCCCTTTTTTATTCATGGAAGCCCTTTTAGGAGGGTTTTAAACTCCAGTAATAGCACTTAAGTCGCTCTAAGAGATGAAAACTCTGCACACCGCACTTGATCATTGTCATGGTGGAAGCAGAGCGCCGTGCCACATATGGCAACAATCTGCCACACTAATCCAGCCAGAGATTAGATGACTTCGGGTTCGGGCTCCCTAGATCATGCACACTCCATCACATCTTCTATGCACCGTTTTTATGAGAAGAACATAGCCAGCAGCCTTAAGTGGTGGCTGACAGAATCATTTGCCAGTGGTGGGGAATCTACCTCCAGCAGTGTCATCTTAGGCCCAACAGCATGAGTAACAACAGTTGTTGATTTGCAGGGTGCTGTAATTTAAGACCACATGGGTTCGAGTTTGGAAAAAAATGCGTATGCGAGTTTGATCCCTCAGACTTAAAAGTGAATTATTGGCTCTGTGCATTGTAATTGTTTTCCACCTGACAAAAAAAAAAAATCATATAGCCTATATATTATATACACACACACACACACACACACACACACACTGATACGAGACATACGTAGATTAGTTTGATGAAAATTTTAGGATAAATGTTAATGTTTATTTTGAAATATTTACCTGATGAGCACAGTTTGAGAAACTGTTGAGATCTTTTCTAAAACACAAATGTGCTACATACCGTACATGAGATTACTGGGGAGTTTTTTCTTAGGAGAAATATCTGAGAAGCACAATTCATCTAAGAATCTCTCTGTTTATTCTCACTGCTGCATATAAGAAACAATTTAGATATTAAAGAGATTTTATGTTATCAATGATTTTTTACAATCCATATTTTTCTAAAAACATTTACCGGTAGCCTATTTATGAAATAACATCTTAGGAAAAAGTTGAGACAACACCTGAGATCTAAGTTTATACTTGGATGTAGTGTATCTGAGGCGTCCATGAAGTATGTATCTATCTATCTATCTATCTATCTATCTATCTATCTATCTATCTATCTATCTATCTATCTATCTATCTATCTATCTATCTATCTATCTATCTATCTATCTATCTATCTATCTATCTATCTATCTGTCTATCTGTCTATCTGTCTGTCTGTCTGTCGAACTCAAGACCATCAGACTGTACTCAAAACTGTATCCCCTTCTATTCATCCTCCAGCCAGTGTGTCTGCTCTGGGCCAAAGTCCTGAGGGAGTCCTCAGCGCCTCTAATTTGGGCTGTCCCAGGGGGCTCCAAGCTCTGGCTAGCTGGGGCATATGCAATAATCTCCTTTTTACCGTTTAGAGGCTAATTTGGTAACATTACACCTGCCTCTGTGAGCCACCGCTTTGGCATGGTGTAGTTTGTGAGGCTTTTCCCTTTCTCTCTCTCCTCATTTTTTTTTCATCTGTTGGTAAGTTTTGTAATGAGATTACCCCAAAGCCTAGCTCTGCTTTGTGTCACCCGGAATACTCTGAGATCCGGGATCAACCAAATCAAAGCGAGGAGTTCCAATCGGCGCAAGATGCAGCCCAGCCGACCTCGATTCGGCACATCCCCCCTGCCGTCCAGACCCCCACTCCTCATGTGACTTGGACAACCTCGTTCGCTATCACACATAACATTGTGTGCTAGCTTTGCATAGGAAATACCTTTGTCTTCTCTGTTGTGTTTGCTCGCCGGGAAGCTTCTTGCTGCAGTCTTTATCATGGCACCCGGTCTATATTTATTGTCTATATTTGTGTTATTTTACCCCAAAAATGGGTCAAATATTAAAACAGAAGGACAAGAAACAGTTCACTGCTTTGTCTGCTTCAGCTGTGGTAAAACCCAGCATTTCCTTTTCTGTTTCTCTTTAATAGTAATATTGGATTTCATACCGCAAGTTTTGAGAGCTAGACAATGCTAAACAGCCCTTTATAGACGGCTGTGTACATGACTGATTTCAATAAAACATTGAGCCACACACCCAAAACAACCCATCAACCACTCTCTTTGTTCTTCTAATTTGCTCCAAACCTAATGGCCTTGTGACTACAGACGCTACAGCGCAGGAAAAATGCTACAAAAGGGGAAAAAATGCTAAGAGGAAAAAAAGAGGAAGAGAGAGAGGGAGAGACAAAAAAAAAACTTCATTCCCAGAACATTGCCCATGATCCTCTCAGTGAACACATTAAGAAATAACATGTCAATATTTTGCCCTTCTCCACAAAATATGATTTTGATTAAAAGGTGTAAAGGTTAGGGTCATTGAGAGGGTGAGGATTAGTATTATGGGCTGTGTCTGGGGTTACCATAACAGTCTGGCTATTGGGACTAGTAATAACAACAGAAGTAATAATAATCACTGACTAATTGATTGAACTTTGTGTGCTTCCTAGCCAGAGAGTAGATATTTTGACAAGCCTAGAGCTCCCCTTGAAGTCTGTAGAATTAAAGCTAATATAATGAGGGATGCTTAGACCACTTGTTTTTAAGGATGAGGTTCTGATGATCATGGAAATTGCTTGTTGAATACCTGTTGTTTGCTAAAGTAATGAGTAGAAGAAGAAAAAATACAGAAGAAATATTTGAACATTTCTTTCTCAAGAGTCTGAGAACTATGCATCCAGTCATGTTTGAAACAGGCAGAAATATAAGTTAGTGAGCTAAAATATTTATATACATACTTATAATTTACGTGCTGCTAAAAATGCATATTCCTTATTTTAAATTGGAGGAGATCTGAGCATTTCATTATTAAAGGGAAACTCGCCCTCATTTTGTCCTAAACCTGAATGACTTTTTTTCTGTAGAAGACAAAGGAAGATATTTTGAAAAATGTCCAATATAGGTTCAATATAGTGGAGTGTTGGGCCCCATTGACAGTTGAAGCATCCTTCAAAAAAAAAAAAAAAAAAAAACTGTATATTGTGTGTTCCACTGGGAAAAAGGTTTGAATACAGGTTTGAAACGACCTGAGGGTGTCGACAGAATTTTCATTTTGGGGATGAACAAGGTAGACATACATTTAGCAATAATACAGTGTACACTGAACACTCCTTTTAATGTTTTAAAATGATTAAAATAAAATCACTCTACTTATTTTACACTGGTTTCCTCAATGTCAATCACAATCGCTTATTTATAGCCCAAATCATCCATTTTTCTGGTAGCAGAGAATATGCGGCTCTCCACATCGACTGCAGCCTCTCGGATAGAGAGGTAGGCTATGTTTGAAGAGTGCTTTTGTCACGCTGAAGAAAATCATGTTTGAAGTCTGGCCCCTGTCTTTCACACTTCTGATAAAGCCGTCGGGTTTAGCGTGTCTTCCGTGCAAAGCCCATGTCCTCCCCCTTTGTCTGACGCTCTCTTCCCCTTGCCTGCGCTCCCCCTGGCTCCCCTCTATTGTCTGCTCGCCTGTCACCATGCCCACATTACACTGTGTGGAGAATGGGCCCAAAGCCTTATCCCGAGGCTTCATGGGAGATGTAGTTGGGGGAATAGTTTTGTGGGTTATTTTCTTCCATTTGTTTTTGTGTTTGACCCTTGCTGTTGCTGTGTATATTTAGCCTTTTCAGGCTATATTTTAGTTCAAATTAGATCAATTTTCATCATATGAAAACCATATTGGCCTACTGTGAAGAACAATGAGGAAATTATATACAGGAAGGTTTCATGAATAAGTTAAATGAGTTTATATTAAATGTACTAATACTAATGCTAATAATTACATGTCAAATATTGAGCATTTCGCTTCAAATGTCACATTTTTCATAAAGCAATTTGTCGTTTGCTTTCCCTCACATCTTCTCCACCATTGTTAGCCATATAGCCATGTCTCTTAAGCACTCCACGCATATGCATGCACAGTATCGTATCAATGGAATATCTCAAACATTTTCAGAATACCAAATATTTAAACAGGCCGGACAAACAAGTGACCGGAGGGATTGTATTAGGGGGTTATTTCGCATAGTGTCCTATCAGCCCCCGCGATATTTTCATATTGAATTGGTATGCATGAACCACATGATCCCAGCATAAAGAGGGTGCCTGAACCTAGTCTCTTAAACTGTAGCAGGCATATATTACCAGGCTTAGAGCTTGGCAAGCCCTGTGTTTCCCAAAATAGATTTTCAACAATACTCCACGAGGTTGCATTAAATAAATCTGCACTCAGCTAATCCTAAAAGCAGTTCATATGTCGTGGAGATACTCTCGCGCAGGACAAAGGCAGACACTCGGCTCGTCGCGCCTTCGTCGAGGGACAGACACATTTAAATACAGATATTTAGAGAAGGGGGGTGGATGGGGCGCAAAAAAATCCGCTTTTAATGTGACACAGAATTCGGCTAAAAAGCAAGAAAGAAAATCTCCATCAATGTGTTACAGTGCCGCACAGCAAAGCAGATTTTTTTTATATCAATCTATCTTCCTCCCTCCCGCTCTTCCTCTCTCTTTCTGCTGCAGTCTATTTTTTAATCTAGACCCAAACACTTGCAGGAGGGGCCATTTCAAACATGTTGTAGATAACTGTTAATCACATTACTGTTTTCCCACTTCCGTAAAACACCATAAATAGCGTACTGAGGTTCATCCCCTTCTTTTTTCCCCATTGAGAGAAAATTACGGTTGATGAATTGCTTCTGCCATGCATGTAGGCTAATGAAAGCCTGGCTCCTGGGCTTTCCTCAACAAAGGCTCACGATTTTTCCACTTTCCACTAAAATAAGAACCTGTTCCACTTTTAATTAATGGTTCTACTCTTCTTCATTCAAAGGCTACGGCAGACTTTTAAATTGATTTCGGAGGTGAGCTTGCTCATTAGCACGGGGAAAAACAAAAGCATTGTTCTAGGATTGCAGGGGAGTAATTTGATCACACAGGTTTACAAAAGCTTTTAATTCTGATGTGATCTGCCAACCGAAATTACGTAACTCTACTGCTTGTAATTATAAATACTCAAAACTCACGTTGACGCAAGTCATGATATGTAGCCTACTCGGGAAGCTCTTCTGGGAGTTAATTATGAATGTACCTTAGTCGCGATGAAACAGAAGTAGCAACATACCTTTTCTTCTGTGTTGTGACGTAAATCTGAGTGTTACGGATCAGTGAATACGAAGAAATTTCGGGCTGGGACTTGGTTCTATGATCCCAGTTGATTGGATGTTGAGATGTGGGAGTGGCACTCGGAAATGGAGCTTGTGAGGACGGGGTTTAAGCAGACTAAATGATTGAAGAAGTGCTGCATTACATTTCTGATTCAGCCATTACATTTTGAGTTTGTAAATATGTAATATGTGTGTGTGTGTGTGTGTGTGTGTGTGTGTGTGTGTGTGTGTGTGTGTGTGTGTGTGTGTGTGTGTGTGTGTGTGTGTGTGTGTGTGTGTGTGTGTGTTGGTTTATGTGATTTATGAGGACACAAATTTGTATAATGACATGTGTATTACACTGGTATTACAACTTATGGGTGGTTTATGAGGACACTTCAAAAGTCCTCATAATCAAATGGCTTAAAAAACATAAAAAACAATGTTTTATTAAAAATTTTAAAATGCAGCATGTCTCCTGTGATGGGTAGGTTTAGGGACAGGGGCAGTGTAAGGGGATAGAATATATAGTTAGTTTGTACAGTATAAAAACCATTACGCCTATGGAGAGTCCTCATAATGCTGTTGCACCAACGCGTGTGTGTGTGTGTGTGTGTGTGTGTGTGTGTGTGTGTGTGTATGTGTGTGTGTGTGTGTGTGTGTGTGTGTGTGTATATACACTGCCGTTCTAAAGTGTGGGATGGGATCGATCGGGATCTCTTTTCTCTATTCATCAAACTGTACACAACTATTTTCAACATTAATAATAATAATTTATGCATATTAGAATGATTTCTGAAGGATCATGTGACACTGAAGACTGGTGTAATGATGCTGAAAACTCACCTTTGCATCACAGGAATAAATTACATTTTAAAATAGATTGTCATATTAAACAATATTACTGTTTGTTGTTGTTATTGTATTGTTAATTAAATAAATGCAGCCTTGGTGAGCAAAAAAACAACAACATTATAAATCTTCCCCAAACACAAACACACAAACATACATTTGTGTATACACAAACACACACACACACACACACACATAATATATACATATGATAATATACTGTATGTGTGTGTGTGTGTGTATGTGTATATAATATGAATGAATGAAGCATATAAATGAATACAATTCACAGTAACATACATTTTCAAAAAAGAAAATACTGTTTCATATTTTGTACTTCAAAATTTCCTGATTAATTCAATGTGTTACTTGCTGTTTCGTAATTGTTTGTGAAATTTACTAGCAATTTTTTAGTTCAAATTGTTTCAACATGCTATTTTATGCCAAAGCAAATGTGTGGGTTATTAGCAAAACCTCCACCGTAAAGTATTTTTAATCTGAACAGACAGTCCCAAATAAAGCCTAACCACTCTTTAATGTAAATGACAACGGTGAAGGCAATCTTAGCATGCTTCTTAGACAGCTAGCATTGTGTTTGTTCATCGGTGTGACTGATGTTTGCTTTTGGATCAGTTGTCCACACTCGGCTAACAATTAGCATACATCTGCTGCAGACAGCATGCAGCCTTGCTTTATGTACACTGCTATCAAGACCCCTTGCAGGCAGCTCGGTGCTGTAGTGTGCAAACACGCGTCTGCTTGACTGGATGCTAGCCACCCTACCGAGTGACCCTGAAAGCAGAGTCAAGTGCATCAGGCTTCTAATTGGTGAGCAATTATGCATGTCAACAATTTAATTACACAGTGTTTAGGTGGGACTTAGCCTTGATTACCGGCAACTTCACAGAATCCTTTTTTTGACATCAAACTCCATCTTACCTTATCAAGCACAGTTTAAGCAGAGCAATAGAACATTATGGTCACAACTCTTTTTGAACTGCATATTTTTCAGATTAGACTACAAACTTTACATTTTTGACAATCCCAAATAAACTTTTTGTCTTTTAAAGAGATAGTTCACTAAAAAATAAAGACAATTCTGCCATAATTTACTCCATGAGGGATAGTGGAAATTCTTTCATTAGTTACTCACCCTCATGTCATTCCAAACCAGTAAGACTTGCGTTCATCTGTGGAACACAAATGAAGATCTTTTTGATGAAATCTGAGAGCTTTCTGTCCCTCCATTGACAGCTTTGCAACTACCACTTTTACACTTCAAAAAGTTAATAAAAAGATTTTTTGTTCAGTTTAGACATGATCGCTTTATATGATGAACAGATTGAATTTAGGCTTTTATTCACATTTAAACATTCATCATCTCACACAGCAATTGTGGTAAACGGAAGCTCAAGTATGTTTGCTTGATGTGCGAGAACCAATGAGGTTTATTCACGTGTTACCCAGCACCTTTGAGCTTCCGCAAGAACCTATAGACCTTATTTACAGCAGTGCCATCTTTTTAACGGGAACGAAAGCGGGGCTGTGAGGGATATAGACATACATCTCTTCATTGGTTGTACTGTTATTTAATGTGTTTTTGGATTGTTCTGATGACGAAACACTGCAAAAATATCTTTCCAAGAAATTTTTAAGTGACAAAAAACACAACTTCCAGAGCTGTGGAAAACAAGTGATCTAGGAGCTTTATACAGCTTTTTACAATGGATGACATTGAAAACATGATTAATCTATCCGTCACAGCTTCGCTTTCATATCATGGCATTGCTCTGAATAAGGTTTAGAGGTTCATGTGCTTTAAACAGGTTTGGTTGAGCTTCTGTTTATGTTCGCTGATCAATGTTTAAATGTGAATAAAAGCCTAAATTAAATCTGTTCATCATATAAAGCAATTGTGTCTCTTCAGAAAATTTGCACTAAACCATTCAATTCATGGATCTATTAACTTTTTGAAGCGTCAAAGTGGTAATCACGTAGCTGTCAATGGATGGACAGAAAGATTTCATCAAAAAGATCTTCATTTGTGTTCCAAAGATGGGTTTGGAATGACGTTAATTGACAGAATTTTCATTTTTGGGTGAACTAGCTTAACCTTTTAAAAGAAATAGGCTACCTTATATTTAAAAATATGCTTTGGGGAACTGCAAAGAGTCTGATTGGTGACTTGGGATCTGTTTTTACCAATGGAGAAATGGTCCCCCTGTTGGGTGTTCGCTGTAGGAGTGATCTGGCATTTGTGTTATTAGCTGTCAGAATGAATACGGGCTGATGCTGAACAGACGCTGCAGTAGTCGCGGAAGTGGCACTTTAGCACTGTGGCTGATTTCATAGCGATTAGTGCAAATCACCCAGCACTTAACGTTATTGCCCAGAAGGGCTAATAGCAGCTTGACACCTCGTGTAAAATTTGTGATGTGCCACTTGCCCAAGTTTATTATGATATTTTTTTTGTGGTTAAATTTGATAAGAACCCCAGTCACAAATTATATGCGTCAGTGTGTAAAAAAAAATTAGGCAGGCGGTTTGTTTGGAATAAAGTTCTAAGCTGTAGAATGGGAGTATTTAGGGGTTTACAGGGAACCCCCCCCCCCCCAGTATACAGAGGCTTGGCATGCCACAGAAGCTGCTGTCGCCATGGTGACAAGCCACTTCAGTTCAATCAGTGCCCAGTGTTAACAAGCTTTGAATCAAACTGAATTTGAAAGAATAGAAGAATTTAACTGCTGGGTTTATGGGTCATAATAATTACTGTATGTTTGATGGACATTGTGAATTATGATGAATAAATAATTATATTGTTATTATTTTATGGTAACGTTACTGTTTTTTTTCATTGTTCACGGTCCCAGGGATCCCTATGATCCAAGTGTAAAAATCCTTCTTCTTATAAATAAAATAAAACTTCTTATTTTCTTTTGAAATTGTTCCTCTGGCGTAATGAAAACGTAGTAGGCAGTTGTGAAATGCTAATTTTCTTATTTAAAAAAATCATAGAAAAATCTGAATGGTTTGATTGGATGACGTCAATTTAAAAACACTGAACCAAACTGAATACGTTAGGTTTTACCACCAAAATTAATTTTAAGGGTTGGATCCAGTAGAAATAGCTTATCTGGAGAGCCCAAGCTTTTTTTTATAGATGGCAAATTATCAAGTTACATTTTTGATTAGCATTTTTATTATATTATAAAGGTCTTCAAGTAGGGCTGCGTGAAATTGAAGAAAAAACAATATACGATAACTCGTTAAATAATGTGATATTTGATATGTGATGCGATAATGCTTTAAGTGAAAATAAATTTTAATTATATTTAAAAGCTGAAAATGAACCAACATACATGTTTCACTTTCCTTTTGTGAGAAGAAAGCATCCCTACAACTTCTCAAAGTGAACAGCAATATTTTACTGTAGCATTACAAGTATAATTTTTTTTGTACCAAAAAAAACCTTAAGTGTAAACCAGGGGGGGATTAGGGTTTCAGGTAGGCCTATATTAGGTTTATTTAACAACAGAAATTGAGTAGTCAAATGTGCAAATAAAACACTACTTAGTCTTCACTGTATGAATTAAATATGGATTCTTATTAAAGCAACAAAAGTTAGTCAGTCAAGAGCAGTGAGTGATTTTCTCTTTGTCTTTTGTTGCTTGATTAACATTACACAGACAGAATCAGGTTTATTAGGCTGTTGTCACTTTAAGAGCTGCATGGATTCAATTTATTGATACACACAAGCTTTCTTTTTCAGCTGTTTAGTCCACTTAAGGCATAACTGACTGTTTACGTGAATTCTCACCAAGATAGGCATTTTGACATAATTCAGTCTGTATGGCTATATAAGCTGCGGAAGATATCTGAATTTACGATCACATGTTATCTGAGATGCAGCTTTCTGTGTGTGAGTACTTCGCTTATTGCATTTAATAACATTAAGCATGTCACATATATGTAACGGCCATGTGTCCAGTCTCTCCTGTCTTAGTCAACCTAAAACTTGGACTTTTTGTAATCATTCGGAGTATTAAATTATTGTAGTTATCACAAGCCATTGATATGTACAATTGCGATATTTCGATATATCTTGCAGCCCTATCGATATCATACTTCAAGCTATTAAATAGGCTTTTGGGTCTCTCTTTGGGTCCCCAAACAGATCACAAGGGCTAGTGGTGTTTAAAGAACGTCAAGCTCGAAGGTCGAAATGACGAGGCCAATATAGTGAGAAGAAAAAAAATGGCCAGAAAAAAAAGAACATTCCCGAAGGATGTGACGTGGAGACTGTAATAGTCTCAAACTGTCACAGTGTTTGCGAACACCCGACAGCCTCCGAAGATATAGGAATATCCTCTCCCCTGCCTCCGACAGCCAACGTCTGTCTCCATCAATCAAGTGGAGTTAATTTAAAAGCATAAGCTACTTAATTAAAGGAGGTTAGTTGAGCACAGAAATCAAATTCCTGAAATGAGTTTTAATGTCCTCATATTCCCCAGCTCACAGGATGCCCCATCCTCATCACCTCTCAAATGGTAGAATAATATTCATCGCCTTCGTTTTCCACGTTGTCATAAAACACATAGGCTGCAAAGAGCATTCACTAAAAGGCCGAGAGATGTTAATGTGGTCTCAGCAGGCCAAATGCACTTCTCTCTTATCGCCGTCCTCTCTTTCCTTCCCTCTCTCCGTCCATGCCCCGCATCCCTGATGGGAAGCGCAGGACGAGATGAGAGGACGCGAAAGCGAGAGAGCGAGCGAGATCGTAGCATTAAGTAAATAATTTGTATGATAATTCATTACAGTGGCGTCTTTTTCAACTTTAATTGGTCTAAATGAAGAGACATTTCACACCATTTAGATAAAAAAAGAAAAAGGAGGCCAGCATAATGAAAAGGGGGCCTGGCTATCGGACTTCAGAGGTTTGCTCTAAATGAAAATGTAATTGCAGGCGGAATGGTACAAGAGGAGTCGACCCAGCGCAGCAGATCGGGGGTATCTTCAGACAGCCGCGCAAAAGCTAATGACTGAGCAATTTGGAACATTTACTCACCCCAAAGACTCTCATTAAGTCAATCACAGGCTTAGCCGAAGCCCACTCACAGCGGCGGAGGGAACCCTATGCGTTTATTCCGACATCAATCAGGAAGGCCGTCTCTCTCTCTAGCTTTCAGTGTCTATCTCCGTGTCTCATTCTCTAAAACTCTCTCTCCCTCCTCCTCCTCCTGCTAGTCGGCAGGAAAAAAGAGAGGCCCAAGTAATTTATTCGGGATCTTTGAGAGGATAATGGCCAATTATTTGTTTATAACACTGGTTAAATTTTCATTAGGCAGATTAATGGAATATCATGTACTGTCAACAGTGGACCGAGGGGTGGTGTGTCAGAGATAAACGCCCCAGCAGATGATGTCGCTCTGTGGGTAAATTGGTTTTTCCCACTCCCCTGTCTCTGCTTCTCCATATGGAAATGTAAAAGGTGGATGAGGTGGACGGCAAGGAGATGACAGAATATGGAACTGTGGATATTCTGTGAGAAGTGTGTGAGCACTCCAGGCAGAATCTAGTCTTTTTATACATTTATATATATATATATATATATATATATATATATATATATATATATATATATATATATATATATAAAATTATTTTTATTTTTTTTCTGTCACTGTTTAGATCATAAAAGTTTCTAGCATGTCTGAATTTTTAGAGCTCGATTCATTTATGAAAAATGTGTCTCGGAAACATGGGCCAAGTTCTTTTTGAACAAGTTATACAGTGCGAGAATGCGGATATAAGCCTTCTTTTACAGTTTTCAATTTCAACTCCAACACTTCTAATGGTTCAACTGCATTGGAGATACAGTTCCCGCTTCGCTTTCTATCGGGCCAAGATGTTGGCACCATTTAAATGATTCATTTCAACAGTTTAAACTTTCAGATGGGCTCATAAATAGATTCATGGAGTCATAAATAGAGCTTTTCGAGTGGTGACACGAGGGGGACGGCATAATCTGACATTATGCAGCCGACTCTATTTCTGTAAATGACAGCCTTCAGTGAAGCGACTGCTACAAGTAAAGGCAGTGGGACACATTCTGACCCCCTCAGACTGATAGGATGATAAATACTGGTTTGAACCTGAAGTCAAAGGTTCATAAACAGCCACTTGAAACATATCTAAGAATTCCTATTTTCTGCATATTGGAGTGTTATACTGCCAGAGGCGTATTTATATACACACAAATCCAGATATTATTTACTGGCTTTTTATGCTTCAAAGAAAAGTTCTAAGTATTCTTTCAGTAAATCATGGGGTATTAAAGAAAATAATAGAAAATAATTTGACGAATTCACTAAATAGAAGCACCATTGATGCATGGTATTTCACCACAGTAACTTGAGACGTATTCATTATAAGCATCCTTAATCCAATTTACAGTCAGTATGAAATGGAAATTCACCCCATCTATTTTCTAAATGCATGTTATTGATCTTATTGTGAATGGTTCATCCAAGCATAGTATCTTTATTTTCAGTCTGCTTAAATTCTTGACCTTTCTTATAATTGACTGAGCTCACATTTAGAGCTGCCTCCATCCAACCAACAACCAATGGATTGAACCAAGTCCCTACCCTACAATGTTTTTCTTTTAGATTATCTGTTTCACTCAAAGTACATCACAATATGGTAGAAGAGTATTGGAGACTTTTGTAGTGATCATGGCAGCCGTAAGTCATCCCAAAGGGGCAGAAATATCAGTTTTGGAGGGGTCAGATAATTTTTCTGATATTGTGAAAAAATATAATTACAGTTACAATATAAGTCAACTCCTATTTTCACTATAGGAACATTTTAATGTGAAGCGATTTCAGACACCCCTATTGTGGACCGTACCATTTTTAATCACCGTGGCTAGAAGCCTCGGAGATAGAGAACGGGTTGCTGCTGACGTGCATGCATAAAAGTAATATTTCATGAAATAGGCAATAGGCTTCTTGTAAAGGTATTACTTTTACTAGTAATTAGAATGGTATTTCAGTGCACTTAACTTCTAACTTTTGGGAGTTGATCAAAACAGTTCTCTTTTGGATATATAATAACAATGAGCAGGGCTGGACTGGCCATCAGGCATACCGGGCTTTTCCCCTGTGTGCCGATATTTGACAATTACGCATTTTACTAGAATTGTAATGAGAGTATGAGACCCATTTGTAAACTATGTTTTCCGCCAAAATAGCGTTGAGCATTGCACCTTCCGCAACGCTCGATGCCGTTTCCATCAAAATAAAAGATAATTTGTTTATCTCTTTCAAGTATAGAAATTAGTTCTAAACTAATTATGAAAGTTGCTTTTATTTTTCAGTGCATGCATGTGTTTTACAATATATGGCTATTACTGTCATGTGATTAATATTATAACTATGATTAATTAGCCTATGTAGTAGTGTAATGTAGACAGACACTATATCACAACTAAAAGAGTTTTGAGTTTTTCTTTGTTCAATTTGCACACTGAATATTGGTTGGAGCTCTTAATTTTAAACTCTCAAAGTGCACCAGATTGAGGAATTTAACATTAAAAAGCACAACATTTTCTTACGGGGGAGCATGCCCCCGAACCCCCCTAGAGGGACAGATGTACACTCACCATAAATTTACCAAAAATCTTGTGAGAAACACTGGTATTGCCGATGCAATTGGAGAATTGTATTTTACACTTAGTAGTTATTTCATCTGTTAACTCTTATCCATTCCTACTCACTCATTACATGGCGTTGGTGGTTTTAATTAGAGTTGTTGGTATACATGTTCAAGGGCGTGCAAAGTTCGGTTGTGTTTATGTTCATATATAGTGGGCCAGTCCAGCCCTGACAATGAGATATTCTGTAGCCTACTGATTATCAGTTTGTCGTATGTTTAGACCTTGTATCTGTGTTGCACAACACATGTTGCACTTGGCGATCACGGTGGGGATTAATATGGTCGTGGACCATGATGGTCATAGAAGAAGTGAAGGAGCAGTACCCCCCAATTATGGTGGGATAATTCGCACTCTGATTATAACCAGTCATATATTGTGTGGTGTTGAAAAGCACACTTCTGACATTTTTAAAAGTGTCCCTCACTTGGAATTGTAGCAGTAGAGTGATGCTAACAGTCTCAGCAAAGACAACCAAATTGCAGTAATCTGCTGCAGCTTCTGCGACCTTAGAATAGGTGCGGCATTCAAATTGTACTCTGTAGATTTTGTGGCCATGTTACATGATTTACGTAATTCCTTTTAATGAATCAGGCACTAAAACTACACAAGCAAACAGGGACATCACAAGGCACATTTACTTTTTTATTGACTTGAATCTTTGGCTCTATGTCCTAAAACAAATACCATAAAAAAAGTGATGTTGGGTTTTTTTAGACTAAAAGATATAGTCTTTAAATAAATATGTGTTATAAAATGCATCTTAAAATAAGGTAGGATAAGTAGCGACACCAAAAAAGATCATCAAAGTGGAAAGAGGAAGTGAGCCGACATAGGAGCCTAAAAAAATGGGAGAACAAGTCAAGCATGTTACCCCCTCCTCTCTGTCACCATCCATATCACCGTGGACAAATTGTCCTGATCTCCCTTTCACACATGCCTCCTCCACATCTAAATATTCATTCATCACTGTCCCTTAGTCTAGTATCACCCTCCTTAAAAGCCTGTGGGGAAAACTGAACGGCCAGCTCCACCCAATCAAAACAATCGCTCGGTGAGAGGTGGGGGTTATCGAGGGGCGAGCTATCTGTAGCTAGGGCTACGGGTTGCTGGCAGGACACAGGGTCCATTTAATTAGGCCTGCTGCTTCCCTCTGGTGTGAAAGACTCTCAGACCACTTTGATTCGCCATTGCTCTCCCAGCAGGAAGTGCCTGGTGATAATTGACACAGGATTTCCTTGTTAACCAGCCACAGACTGGCTGGATTAAAGTGACAGAGATCTCCAGAAGAAAGTGGGGAGTAGATAAGGGAGGGGTTGGTGAGGTGAAAGTGCTCACTGAAGGTAGGGGAAATGGTGCGAGGGGGGTGAGCGAAGCAGCTATTTACCTCTCTTGAGAAACTAGAGAGGAAATCGCAATAACAGACTGGTGTGTGGGTCCCGGCGTGAGTTGTAGCTCCTACTTATCTTGGCCATTTCAGCTTGGCTGATCAAAGATTGGCTCCCTCAGAATAACCTGGACCCTGGGTTGAGCACATGCTTCCACGCTTTGGGTTTTTTGGCAAATTATCGTTTCCTCCTTCCCTGCCTCCCCCCTCTACTGTGATATTACTGTTTATAGAGGGCTAGAGAGGTAATCTCCTTTCATTCAGACAATTATGCACTATCGTGAAATGAAAGCACATTTGCAAATTACGTAATTTTCGCCTATTTGTACCAACTAGGTCATGAGCCCTGACAAAAGTATTATCATACAGAGAGAGAGGATAAAAACTCATTCGGCCGTGGACAAACATGAGGTTTCCACAGCACCTAATCCATATTATTTATTTCCACATTTTCACCTTCCTTATCCACACAGCTCACACTCACACACACACTCAGTCACTCACTCTGTGCTACCATGTGTCCAGATTTAGGCTGAATTGGAAAACTAAATATCCAAGAAATCAGGGCACCAGAGTCTGCATCTGGCATGACTATATACAGTCATACAGACATTGAAGTCTCCAATTTACATCATTAATTGTAAAGATAAATTCAGTGCATTTTTTAATGCGACTGTACCAAAAACACATGAACATGTGGCTGTGAAGAGATGCAATTACACGCATGCAATATATAATGCATCTTTATTGAAACAAATAGATCACATTGCTTTATATCCATTTTAAAGTTATGTTTTCTATAAAAATCCTCTTTCTATGCAGTAACAAAATTAATTTTGTTTTCATTTAAATATTCAAAAATAATCGATCTGTGAGTTTAAAATTCAACTTGTCAGCACTATTTTAGTTTACTTAAATATTTTTCATCAAAGAATCCTGAAAAAAAGTACAATATCACTGTTTTTACTGTATTTTTTAACAAATAAATGCAGCCTTAGTAAGCACTTTGTGAGCAGCCGCAGACTATTATGATGTTATTATAAGGTATTCTAGATCTTTTTTCCAATAGGCCTCTTTTTCATTGGCAGCATGATGAATAATCTGAGAGTGACATTACTGTCCTGTGGTGGAATCCATCAGGAGGACTAGCATTTGACCTCATCTGACCTTCACTTCCTCCAGCTCCATCTGCCCAGAGGTCAGCAGTACATGATCACACATGAGAGAAATATCAAGTGAGTGACTGGAGGTATGATTTTGGCCTTGTGAGACAGATAAATCTGTATCTATCTCTGTCTACACAACAGAGGACAATAAAAGTCTACAAGACCATTGAATAGCATTGGCATAAGTTAATGCTGACAGTGTCATTCTTATGGTGCGTTCTATTATTGTCAATGAATCGACTCTGCCCTCGGATATGACGTCACTTCCACACTTCAAGTGTTCTGGTATGTTTTGCGTGTCCGAGTCGGAGAAAAAACATGGACGCCACCCGGAAAGCTTTTGCTATGGTAGCACTGGCCGAGGACCAGGCGCTTATCAAAACGCAGCCATTTGAACTTCTAAAATGTTCACTTTATTTCATGTTTTAGTATATGTTCTGTTATTAACACCCATTTGAAACAAGGCTTCATTCAATATCACAACAAGACCGATTCCATTACCCACAGGCAGTGATACGGACGCAGTAAGGTATTGCAGTAGGTCTAATACAAGTGATTAAAATCGTCATTTAAACTACCAAAGCGGTCCAAAAACAATTAAAACAATTCATACTTACAAGTCACACAGGGCGCAGCCATCTTGGATTCCGTATCGGAATTCTTGCTTGGTGTCCTCACGGTTGTCCGACTTCTGAGCTGGGAAATCCGAGGAAAGGGGGTGCATTGATGCGTGTTGCTAGGCAACGTCTGTCTTCCTAGTCGGAACTCCGACACGGATAAATAATAGAATGCACCATAATCACATGGGCAGTAGGACATTTCTAAGGTGTCTTTTCAACCAATCACAGTTTGTTTTGTTCAGCATGCTGTATGGTGTATAGGGAAAATGTAAAGTCAGTATCCCTACAATAACAGACCGGCATTTAAAGGTGACCTATTATGCCCATTTTCACATGATGTAATATAAATCTCTGATGTCCTCAGAATGTGTCTGTGAAGTTTCATTTGTTAATAGCTTGTCAAAGTTGCCCCTTTTTGGGTGTGAGGGAAAACGCTCCGTTTTATGTGTGTGTCCCTTTAAATGCAAATGAGCTTCTGCTCCCTGCACCTGTTCGGATGAGCTTCGGATAACTACTGGAACAACATAACAGCCGAATTTCTCTCAGGCAAAATGTCAATAATAGCGGAGTGTAATACATGTTTAAACCGGAGTCAGACACAGATGGAGAGACTCAGGAAGATGCTGCAACTGTTAGACTGTACATGGACATTTCTGAATGGTTAGTGGTTACTGGTTACATTTATGTAACTTAGTTGTTGTGGAGTCTAATCGACTACTATCCTGTACGTCATGTTAATCTAAACTGCTGTAACTGTTATAGGTGCTCATGTGGGAACTGTATTAGGATGCCCTCAGAGCCAGAAAATATAATCCTATTTCTGCATGGAGATGAGCAGGTATCGTTTAGTTTACCGTTATAATGTCGGACTGCTGCTTCTCATTCAGGGCTGGATCTAGTGGAGATCGTTACAGTTGCGGGCGGGGTTTCCCTACTCTTATGTAGGAGTAGGGGGATCTCTGAAACTGCTGGTTTTCAGAGATTGATAATGATATATGGGGATTATAAAAAAGTATTTGGGTGGACACACATCTGTGTTCACACTTCAATCACCTTATAAAAGTGAATTTTGCATAATAGGTCCCCTTTAAAACTCTTGGATGTCTATGTTTTGAACTTCACATTAGTTTGAAAATACAGCATTTGATCATAAGTGCTCACTGTCATTGTTGTAAACACCACGGCTTTCTTATTCTATGAGATTTGGCGTCGCACTTCGTTTTCAGGCAGACAGTTAAAGAAAAGCTACAGACGCGTCTCCCGGAAAACCTGTAGAATTCAACCAATCAGACGACTTCGAAACTCCTAAAGTGTTCCAATTTTGTTGGCCATATGCATAAAAAAATCAATCGTTCAGCCAACGATCCGTTGACGTCTGATGCTGAGGCTATAACAAATGAGACCGTATTGTAAAGTGTTTAAAACAACAACAACTACTACAACTTAAATTCCCATTGAAAAAAGACTTTGTTTGTTCTTTGTTGAAAGATCAACAAGAACATGTTGTCCATGTATTTTAGGTAAGTTGTCACAATGAACAGTTAAAATTTGTTTAACTACCTTAATTACATAGTTGACTGAATCTATATTTGTGTGTGTGTGTGTGTATCTGTGTTTTGTTTACACAACATTATTCTTCTGGTTTAAACAAGGTTCGCAGGGTCCCCGCGGGTCCTTAAATTTTTAAGGCCTGAAAATGTCTTGAAATCTGAAATTTCCGATAAGGAGGTCTTAAATTTCATGTGGGACCTTAAATTTCTTGTCCGACTCGTCATCCGTACGAGCGTTCATGCTTACGGTTGCTTGCGATGTTTGTGCGACTAAATCTGCGATCAAAATGCATTCTGATATCCAGCAGTGTTTTTAATGTTGATCATATTATTGCTTATTATTGCTATTTTGCAACGAAAGCCACAGCAGAACTGCAGCACACAGCGGTGATTCGAGAACGAATCTGTGGCTTTGATCGAATCGTGAGATACAATGATCCGTTCATAAATACAGCCACTTGCTTTGTTACTGAATGAATAAATGACTCGATGACTCACTCATAAATACAGTGACTTGGCGATTTTAATATAATATTTAAAAGTATCACTTCGTTTTTACCATCATTGCATATTTTATTGAACATTGTTTTATTTAAAGCATTATTTATAGTATTTATAAAGGTAAAAAATTAACTGAAAAAAATTATTAAAGGGGGCAAATATTGTCCCTAGCCCCTGCAAGAGGGGTTACGACACTCCAAAAAATTGGAGAACCACTGAACTAAGGAACAGGGATATGTAGAATTGCACAAGTGCTACTGTGCTAAAGAGTGCAATGTCAATACAGCCTGTTACCTTGATTCAAATTTCTCATAAGCTTAATTGAATTGGTCTAAAGCGAAAAATTATGACTTTTTTTGTCTAAAAACTACATATAAAATAGCCACCAAAATTAATGTCGGTAACTGAAGTTTGACTAAAAGTAATGACTAAAAATGCAATGACTTTCGTCAACTAAACCTATGAAAGACAAAATGACTAAAATGTGACTAAGACCAATAAGCATTTTCATCTGAAGACTAAAACAAAAATGGCTGCCAAAATCAACACTGTCATTTAGTCAATTAGTGCTGAACATTTTCTTGTTTTTTTTTTTTTTTTTTTTCGTGGGTAAAGTCTTAAATTTGCCTTTTAGAGGCCTTAAAAAAGGTCTTAAAAGTCATTAAATTTGCTGTTAAAAAATTTGCAGATACCCTGGTTCGATATACAAAACCTTATAGTTACTGAGAAAACTTTCCCTCATGAATGACTAAAACTAAATATAAAGATTTTTGCGAATAACACAAGTAAACAAACTTTCAGCAAATACAAAATAATTTTCATCCACATTAACTCAATTTTTAATAACATTTAAGCACATTTCTAAAACATTTTATTTAAGTGCAATGTTCCTCTTTCACAGGCCAGCGAAACTTTACACTGCTGTTGTGAGACTGTTATCAGTGCTCATGTCGGCAGGAACTGCATCTAAACCCTGCTGTAAGACTTCAATATGTGAGTATTAACACGCTTCAGGGTGCTTGACTTCTGTATCCGGAATTGCTTTCTAGCTGAGAGTGAGAAAGGCGAGACAGAGGGTTAGAGATTTGCTGTTCTCTCAGACCAAAGTAAATATGATAGGCAGGAAAAGCAATCATATAACCAACATATGCTCCCCTATCGAGAAAACACAGGAGTCTAGATTAAGATTTTGTCATGAGTGAAATCATTGCTGTTTAATTGAATCGTGCTACAGATAAACTCCTTGGTCGAGCCCTCTCCCGATGGCTAGGTCGTGATAAACAACTTCAATCAGAGTGCTATAGAGTCACACACTAGCTCTCTTGACTTTTCCACTGATCTTTTTATTCTGTGAAACTAGAGGAGTATGTGTGTGTGTGTGTGTGTGTGTGTGTGTGTGTGTGTGTGTGTGTGTGTGTGTGTGTGTGTGTGTGTGTGTGTATGCCCTGAGGTTGATGCTGTAGGACTGATCTATTTTAAATGTTTTAGGACTTTTCTTCATAATTTTGATCATGCATAGATGTCCCAATGTGAAGTTTATTTACAAAAACCTCTGAGATAAGGGCCTTTCGTGACGGAGGAATATTTTCATAATTCCTAGAACTAATGGTGGAAGTACCCAGTTTTTGGCATGTTCACTCCTCAGGAACTGGGTACGAATTTAGTTCTAGGATTACTTTTTGGGGAAACTAAATTAGCTCCTACTTCAGAGTAGGGTCTAACTCAGCACAATAGGAACTATTGACGTAAGTGATTGGTCGAACATGTGCCATAGGAAACAGCACCTGCCATTTTTAAAAAGCCATGTAAACACACAGTTTTCTCCACGAACATACAGAAAGCTAATGTTAACTGTTTACCTGTCGCCTTTGTCTGTGGCGTTGCGTTCTTTTCTCAACCTCGATGATATGTAGCATTGCAAGTTGTTGGAGATTTCGTCTCTTAGTCCTCCGTTTTTGCTCTTTCCATCACATACCATATACGTCTACATTCCTTCTACGAATCCCACGACTCACAACAAAAACACAGCTCCGATCACATTGTCCTCCATTCTCCAGATGTTGTTGAATGCCGCGCTGTTGGACTGGGCCAGCTTGCGCCACTTCAGAGCTCCTACTGGCGACGAATGCAACCAGGAAAATGGCCCTAGGGGAAAATGTTGTACTCGTGGAATTGCCCTGGTGGCTAGTTCCTATAACTAAGTTCCTATAACTACCTTGGTCAAAATTAAACGAGAGTAATGTTTTGCCTTGAATCGACAAATGATATTGTCACTGCTGTTCCCTTTCAAAGGTACTAACATGTACCTTTAAGGGACTTATATGCACTCTTTAGAGGTAAATAAGGTACAAGGGTTAACCTTTTAAACGGGTACCGCCCCAGTAACAGCTTTTGTGTTTTTTCTGAATTTGTCTGATAGGAAATCAATATGAAGAATCATTATGAATCCTGATCCAAAGGTGATGATTGTGATTTGCTGTGTATCGTTCGTTAGTAAAATTGGAGAAAAACACTTTTATCCAGTTGAAAGCCTGGCTAACTCTGTATCACAAAGGCAAACTTCAAACATATGTACAGGGAGCCGTCTGACTAAACCGCCAACGGGTCTTGAGTGGAGATTGTTAGGTTAGTATTTTGAGTGCACGCCAGAATCAAATGATTGCTAGGCTCTTTATCAGTGCGCCACCACGCAGAGGGTGGGTACATTTCTGGGCGTTGTGAACCATACCTTGTGATCCAGTCACTACACATTCCCCTAATCTGACCACTTCAGCTTTCCACTCATTGTTCTTCTGTATGGAGCCATGGTCTAGGATCCATTTGTGCTACTGGCTTGCTTGACTGAGATAAAGTAGTCCAATGCCTCCTGTGAGATTTCAGTACCGAATACAGGCACTGGGATTCAAAAAGTTCTTATGGAAGATATCTGAAAGAAAATAGTCTTTTATGTGTCATTGTTCGTTGTTGCAACTATTAAGCCATTTTCTGCAGATTATGCCCTTTTAAATGTGTGTAATGTATTATTTATATACTTATGCTCCTTCAATCATTAAACTTCAATTGGGTTTAGATCAGCTTAAATTCATAATGTTACTTCACTGTGGCTATATATATGTATATGCAAAACGATATGTTGAGGGTAGGTGACCCAGGTTCAGCTGCAGACTTCAGGACAAATGTCCAGGGAAAGGGAGGAAAAGGTCATGGCCTCTACCGGCCTGGACTCTTTAGCCTTCAGATTACCCCCAACGGCAGCCCCTGATAAAGTACTGAAAATCAGAGCCACCTGTGAGCACATATGAAACCTGAGTGAGAGGGCAGAGGTGCTTATTTGTTTTTGGTAAATTAATGGAGGCTAATTGATTCCATTACATCATTACAGAGGGGGAGGAGAGATGGAACGTTTCCAATCAATCGTTGTAGGATGCCGAGGACACTTGATGAAGATCTGTACTGCTAATCAGAAACAGACACGCTTGTCCACACTTTGTGACCACGTGTAAAACTTTCTCTCTTCCTCTCTCTCACTGTCATTCATTTAGTTCACCAGTATGTTAGACAGCGCTCACAGTGGCTGTGATAAAACATTGGCTCAGTCTACATTAGCAGACATATCATATCGATATCTGGGTATGGATGACATTTAGCATAGAATTATTCAAATGTCTGATTATATTGAAAGCTTGACTAGAAATAATTTAATGTTTATATATAGCCTATATATATATAATACATATATATATATATATATATATATGTGTATGCATGTATGACTGTATACTGTATAATATATATGTATATTTATACATATTTAAATATTACCATGCAGAACTCTGAGATTGCTATTTCAAATAAATGCTGTTCTTTTGAACTTTCTATTCATCAAAGAATAATGAAAAACAATTATCAGTGTTTCTACAAAAAACATTAAGCAGCACGACAATAATTATTTCTTGAGCAGCAAATCAGCATATTAGAATGATTTCTAAAGGATCATTTGACACTGAAGTGAATACTGGAGTAATGATGCTAAAAAAAATATTCATATAACATGAATACATTTTTTAAATATATTCAAATGAAAAATATTTGTTTTAAATTATAATTCACAATATGACCTTTTTTGCTGTATATTTTTGATTGAAAAAATTTAGCCTTGGCAAGCATAAGAGATTTATTTTAAAAACATTAAAATATCTTACCAACTCCTGACTTTTGAACGATAGTGGGAATATATTTACAATGCAGTTTAGTAGCAAGTGATTTTTTTTTCTGTTAAACTACCACGGAAGATGTGTGACGGTTCAAACAGATTCCAATCATGGTCTGGACCAGAAGCTTAGTGAGGTTCAAGTCTGTGATGAAGTGAATTAGCCTGTTTACCCTGACCTGAGTGGGTGCTGAAAGATGTGCAATGTGTGTTGGATGTTGGACAAGTGACATGCTAGGCTACACGGGAGATTTAGATGACAGCTAAAGGAGGGGGCAAAAAAGGCAAACGAGTTCATTATACTTTTCTCCACTTCCCCATCACTCCCTTAGGAGCAGACAGGGAAGACATTGAAGAAATGCGAGAGCTAGGTCTTGTTCTTCAAAACCTATTAGCAGAGGCCCAAGGGTGAGAGGGCCATCTACTATCCTACCCCCACATCCTCGACCCCTCCTCAAAAGGTCGCCCTTTTTCTTCCAGTACAGCTTAAACATTTGTATTCCTAAGTTCTCCCCAAGCACAACTTTTATTTTTCCTCTGACTAACAAAATGAACAGAGGGTGGAGGTTTGTAGGAAGAGAAGTGATTACAAATGCCTCCGTTCTAGTCTAATTGGATCATGCTGACTCAGAGCATAATGAACAAGATGCTGTTTGTCATGCATGTAAATGAACAATTGAATTTGTTTCATCATGAAGTGTCATATACACCTCAGACTCTAAATTAAGCAGTTGTTTGCATAAATTAAAGCTTTTCAGGCAATGCCATTAGCAGGGAATTGCTAATTATTGCTTCCTAAATTATTTGGTTTCACTTTTCTGTTATTTGTAAAGTGAAAGTGTTTCATATTTATCACTTGCATATGCTTTTCTTGGCACACTACAGCTCACTGTTCTTGCCGTATGACGGAATCTATTAATTCATGGCTTTAGATTAATTTAGCATGTAATTTACAATGGTTGATAGTACAAGTGTTGAGTTGACATACTGATCGTAGTAGCATCATAGCACAGCGGCATTAGCGTATTGGAATGAACTTCAAACAGTCTGGTTGTTTGTTCCTATACAGTTCGAGACTGAATTAATTAATTTTTGCTATTAATCCTGCCTAAATATACAGACTCACTCTATTCAACCCTTTTGCACACCACCAGCATTATGCATATATATATATATATATATATATATATATATATATATCTGTGTGTGTGTGTGTGTGTGTATTATTTTAAAAGATTTAAATCATAGTTTACCTAAAACTTTAACATTATATTTTGCCACCTTGCAAGCACTGGTATTTTCTTAAGTAAATTCAAAACTGGTTACTTTCAGATACATTTTTACGCCTGAATCATAAACTCATTTCATAATTTTTCCTTCTGCTGCCAATTTCTGAGCTGTTAATTGCGGTTTCTATGGATTATGATCCCATGTAATCTCAGCAGTAAAGCTGCCTCAAGCCTAATGAACCTGTTGCTGTACTGCCCCACCAATTTTATTAAAGATGTGTGAACTGGCTCTGTGCTAGAACAGGCAGCCAATCAGAATCAATGATGTCATTAAGCTGTTTCACCAACCCTACCAGCAAAATTCACCCTCTCGCTTATGAAGAAAAGCAGCTATTTCCAAACCTGGTAGCATGTTAGACCGACACAGGAAAATCATGTATCAAAAGCTTATTTTAAAGCTCCATGAATGTCAAAATGTGTTGCCGTTCTTAATTGAAATGTAGTCCGCCAACTGAGGAAATATAGCTAGCCTCAGCCAGCATGTTTTATGGCAATACTAGCAACACCTGCTTAATATTAGCAAACCCCCCTTACAGTATATTTTACATTCCATGCGTGGCTCCGACTTTGATTTATCCGAGGGAGGTCAAGCAGAGATAAGATGGCTTATTCGTACTCGTATAAACACTGAGTCATTGATTTTTCAGATGCTGGCTTTGTCTCAATGCACAGTTTGTTTTGAGGACACGCAAGGTGCTAAACAAAGTCAACTTTAAGCACAGGCGAGATGTTCCCTTAATGATTAACGGACACTCTTTGAAAGTTTGTCATCTGTGAGTGATTCAGGTTCAGCGACTAAGCCATTTCATGTGTGTAAAATCTGCAGAGGCACGTTTCATAAAGCAACACCAGGCTGCGAGTCTAACAGCTGCGACGACGGAAATTATTAGCCGGGACCGCTAGTGTCTTTTGCCCAGTTCTCTGTCAGACTCAGAGAGATAGAGCAATTAAAACTAGTTAATCACCAACTCTTCCGTAGGACACGGAATAGTCACATAGTCTCTCTGCCAGCATTTCTTTGAGATGTTCTTCTTGATGTCAGCAATTTGGGATTCTAGATTTTTAAGATGCTATCTATCTCTCTCCCTTATTATTTCCCATCCTCTCAGCTGCAGCATCTGAGTGTGAGAGCCAGGGTCACCCTCCCCCCCCCTCTGTCAACCTTACCATAACCCCAGGCTCCTGAACTCACTTGTACATTTTAGTCCTCCATAATAAACCAACATCTGCAGAACTTACAAGTGCTTTACCCGAGTTAATTGAGTAAATTGAAGCAAGCTGTGGCGCAGTGGTGATCTATGAGCCCCAGTCCAGAGCCCAGAAAGGAGACAACAGATTTACTGCGAAGACAGTGGGCGGCCTTTTGTTCGGGCGCTGGTTCACGGGAAGTTTGAGGTCAGGGCGGATTAAAATATCTAGAGGAACAAATGGAGTAATTTTGAGTGTAATATAAGGAACGCTGTGCCAGTTTCCACCAGCCGGCAGGTGTGATTTATTTGATTTTAAGCCCACTTTCTTTCATCTGATTTTCACCATCTCCAAACTCTCACCTGACCACTGTTAGCATTATTCAGGATTTATAGGTAACGGGAAGATTTGACCATATTAACAGGTAACTTCAGCTACGGTTGACATGACTAGGAAAGATAAATAGCAGAGGAAACGCATAGAGCGAGCAGGAGAAGCAGTAAATAAATAGCAGCAGGGGACAGGGGACAGGGTAAAGGGGACAGCCTCCACTGAAGGAATCAATCCAGCTATTTCCTCCTGTACTCGAGCCCCGGGGGTCTTTACATGGTCAAGTAGTGTTCATCTAAAACCAAGGAAAAGTGTTAGAGAGCAAGAGAGAGAGATATTTATAATGCTTTACCATACCCTGGTCTAATGTGGTCCACTTGTGCAGTGATTGCATTAAATTGAGCGTGCAAATTTAGCTTTTTAAAGCTCAGGTAATATTGTTTGTGTGGAGCGTGTCACATCTACAAGAGAGAAAAAAATGCATGCTGTGATAGTTATTTAACAGATGTTTTCAGAAATGTATGGTAGCCTCATAATTGATTGTTTCCACAAATTATGAAATTATATTAATGAAATTAATCTGCACCATGGCTCTTTGACGCTTTTATATTGTTAACAGTTTTAATAATATACTTATTATATTATATTATATTATATTATATTATATTATATTATATAGTAATGTAATGATGAATATTCCCACATACATTTTTCATAAACTGCAGACAGTTTATGGAGCTGCCAAACCATACATGATTTATCTGAAACAATAAATGGAGGAGTATTTAAGGAAAATAACATCTCTTCTTCATCTCTAATTGATTATCTATTTAGGCACAAAATGGCAATAGAGCATACCATATTTTAAATATAAATTGTTAAACTACGAAATGTAAATAATTGTAATAATACAAATTATTGTTAAATACAAAATAAAAAGCTAAAAATAAATAAATAAAGAGTCTTTGATAAATATTGTTTTCTGGCTTGCTGTCATTTAATTTTCATTGCTTAAGTAATAAATGCAAAACAGCAGGAAATAATTCCTAATTCTTGTGTATTTGGTTTTGGAAATCTACTAAAACATAAAGTTGGCATTTCCCCCTTATGAGATCCCAGACATTTACATTGAGTCATTTAGCAAACGCTTTTATCCAAAGTGACTTACAAATGGTGAACATCACAAGCAAATCAAAGGTAATCAGTTTTATGAAGCATTTTATCATCACTTAGGTTCATTAGCATGTTATGTTCATTGTGTGACCAGTGGGATATGGGAGCGCGAAGATGTGATGGTGTATGAGCAGAACACTAATGAACCTGGATGTCCGGGATGGATCAGATAAATCCCAACCTGATCAATGGCACTTCAGTCCTGCTGTCTGCTTCAACATTCATATTCAGCCAAAACCACATATCTGTTTCTTTTCTTTCTCTCTCTCTCTCTCTCTGTCTCTCTTTCTCTCTAACCCCTCTTTGTGATTGAGTATGAAGTCTCCCACAAAGAGAATGTCAGAATGAAAGGCAGAGAGCAGGAGGGAGGGAAAAACAGTGGGCCAACCTCGTTTTCCGCTTGATGGGTTAGCGGCAGAGAATGCGCCTCGACGAGGTAAATGATTAAGGAGAGAGAGAGAGAGAGAGAGAGAGAGAGAGAGCTACAGATAGAAAAAGAGAGAAAGAGAGAGAGCTACAGATAGAAAGAGAGAGAGAGAGAGAGAGAAACCTTTGCAGCTCTGCCATTTTGCACTTCAAAGATCTAGCCAGGCAGGTTAAATGAAAAGCAAATGTGTTGCCCTGCCGTGCAAATACCTCGAATGTTTTAGCAGGTGCAAGCAATGAGGGAGGTGGGCAGTGACAAAGTCTTGAATGCACCTTGCTTTAGGAATAAGGGAGAGACGTCCTCCTTTCACTTCACAAGAGACCTGGCCTTCAACAGAGGCTATAGAGAGGTCAACTTAGTGCAGGTCTCAAAGGTCAATTACTACAGGTTACCATGGGATAATATCCAGCCAAGTAAAAAGGTCAGTTTTCTCCCAGAGTGCATGGGAATATGTCGTGTTTTACCATACTGTACCGTCACAGTGCTTTCAAAACAACGTGTGTTTGCATGTTGATGCATAATATGCAGAACTATTAAGATGAAAAGGGAATTTACAGAATATGAAGTGAATTATCCGTCAGGCTTTTATAGTAAGTCACCAATAGTTGGCACTGTTTATCTGGCTGTAGACAGACACTGAAGGCCCAATCAGTCTCAGGGTACTGTATTAACACATCTGTTACTTTGTAAATGCAAAATGCTTTTTAACCTTTTTATTTTATATTATTATTTAGTCTTCTTTAAAAAATTAATTATAATAATAAAAAAAGATGAATATAAATGTGTGTGTATATATATATATATATATATATATATATATATATATATATATATATATATATATAGAGAGAGAGAGACAGAGAGACAGAGAGACAGAGAGACAGAGAGACAGAGAGAGACAGAGAGACTCAGATAGAATATATAGAAGGAATCAATGCAAGTCAATTAAATGAACATCTGTATGTGCATTTATTTAGCATAGATAATGTTCTTGTTATTATTTAAGTCCTGCTGCCATTTGTAAATCCTCGTCCAGGGTTTCCAGGTGTTTATAAATCCCCTTGACATTTTACCCAGACATTCTTTACTTCTCAGTGACGTTCTGCTACTCCTGCGTAGGGTGACATGGAGTTTCTGCACTCCACTTTGGGTTTTAAGGAAGCTATATATATAAAAAACATATAAGAAATTTTTTTTTATTTGAATAACCTATATTTTTAAATGTAATTTGTTCCTGTGATGTCAAAGCTGAATTTTTAGCATCATTAGTCTAGTCTTTAGTGTCACATAATCCATCAGAAATCATTCTAATTTGTTGATTTTGTGCTCAAGTAACATAACTTATTATCATTGTTGAAAACAGTTTAGCTGCTTAATTATTTTTTTTTATTCTTTGCTGAATACAAAGTTCAAATGAACATTTCTTTATTTGAAAAAATAATATTTTGTTTACTGTCACTTTTGGTACATTTAAATCATTCTTGCTGAAAAAAATATCTAAAAATGTTTTACTGAGCCCAACTTTTTTAACGGTATATATGCATATTCTATGTGTGTGTGTGTGTGTGTGTGTGTGTGTGTGTGTGTAGTGTTCAGGCATACGCCACGTTGTGGGGACATTTTGTTCCCCATATCATAGGGTATACCTGAACCGCACACAATATCCGAAAATGTATTTTAGGTACCACGTATAAATCATACTAAGTGATGTTTTTTGAAAATGTAAAAATGCTGAGTTTTCTGTGATGGGTAGGTCAAGGGGATAGGGTTAGTGTAAGGGGATATAATATACACTTTTTACAGTATAAAAATCATTATGTCTATGGAAAATCCCCAATGGAAAATCCCCATAAACGTGTGTGTGTGTGCAATGCATACATCATTTATAATGTAATTTCATTACATATACATTTTTTATATTACTAATATTATAATACATATATTATATTGTTTAGGTCCTTTTGTTTGATTACAGATCAAGCTGTAAATAACCCCTCAACCCACTTTCTAGGATATCATTATTTTTCAAAGAGACATGCCATAGTGTCTTGGCCACTTAACAAATCCAAATTATTCTTACTTGCCTGAAGATGACTGGGAAATCAGAGAAAATATTTAGGCAATTAGAGAAATTATTTGTCAATTGTTTGCATCTCGGTGTCAAACACAATCCCACCCGTTAATTAATTTAATCTTAATTAATGACTGGCTGGCTCACCTTAAAAAAATTATATGGATTCAATGTTGGTTTCAGACATCATTATGTGTAAGATGATATCTACATATCAGCTACTACTAATGTTGGGGTTTTGTTCATGACAAGGCGGTTTGTGTTTCTGTAATTACAAACTCCGCTCGAGTGTTCCTTGCTGCTGGAAAGAAAAAAAAGTGAAAAAACAAAAACGAGGGGCAAGGCATTCCCAGCACGCCTACGTTTGATCTGTGGTACCGCCAGATTGCTTAACACTGCACTGCTCCACTGTCAGACAGTTCAAGTCTATTTTGAGGAGGATCGATTATATTTTCCTGAGAAAATTGTGTGCAGTTGGAACCACAGTGTAGCTCGAGGCTGAACATTATGCAAAGAGGCAGTAACCCAACAAAAGAGGGGGTTTTTTCTTGTTTGAAGGGTCAGGTTGGGGAGCTTTCTGATGGAGGAGAGAGTGGAGAATCTTGGCTTCTGGATTTATCTGGTGAGCGAAGCGTGAGGCACTTCTCTCCCTCTTCCCTCCCTTTCTCCTCTATCTCTGGCACCAAACTTATCACAATAATGTTGAGTAAGATCGTTTTTGGCTTGTGCCTGACAAACTGATATAAATTTCAATCTGACTCTGACAGAAGTTTTCATTTTGTCAAGAGTGCAAAAAGAGTTAAGGGGAGAGACCACATACACATTATGTGGATTGAAGCGGTAGCTTTAACATTGGGAGTGAAGGGTTTTTATGGATGCCTGAATGAGATTTTTACAATTAAATTGATCTGCACAGCTAAGTAGTGACTTATAATATTTATGAATGTCTGGAACTTTTAAAATATTAAAACTTGTTCCATCAAACTTTTTATGTTGAAAGCAAAAATAAACAATGTTGTTAAACCGTCAGACACTTTTGTGCCCTGAAATTTATTAGAACGAATGTCAGAGAAGTATGCGTGCTTTTTAATACTTATCATATATCATTCCTTAGATCTTTCTGGAAGTATTTATTGACAGTTTATCCAGAGATGAATCATCCTGACTGTTCAAAAAAGGCAAGTGATTGAAATTTAGCAGAACGGTCATTCCATTCAATTTGATCATTTTTGTTGCTTTTGGCTGTTGCAGTCTCCCCCATGATGGGCATCTACAGCCAGGTCCAGTTTGGCACAAACAACAGAGGGAGGAATCTTGCACCCTCATTACACAGCAGCCACTCTAATTACAAGCTGCTCAAGAGATGTTATTCTACACCTGCCGGTGACAATGACAGCACCTCTGTCCCTTGCTCGTCTTTGCTTTTGTGTAACGGGGCGCGGGGTGCAACACAACACCGTTTTAAATAAATGAAGCTTCTCTTGTTCTTAGGCCAGCCAAGGAACAAAACAGAGAGAAAAGAACTTGACTAGACAAGTTGAGAAGGCAGGGCATAATTTCACCTATTAACAGTTCAAATAAATTACATTTTTGCTATTTTAATTGGTCTTAATTGATCAAATTTACTTAAAGTATTGCTGTTACCATTAGCTGAACATAAACTATATTCAGAGGCAGCAAACACAGAAAGTCCAAGAATCATCATTCACCATCAAACTTTATTGTGGCATATTCCAAACACTTGACTAAACTTTGACCCCAAACTTTTTTTATTCCCATATACTATCGCTTGCTTTGCTAATCATCGCTAATTCAAAGACAAGTTCTCTTTAAAATACATTATATCAGCCTGGAAGAACTGAGAGGTTACTTTGGCTCAAGCATAGACATTAATATTGAGCAAATGCGTATGTTATACATCTCTGAGATGATGTAAATTCGGACAATTGTGTGAATCCGTTAATTCGCATTACATGTATGCAATTTGTATCCTGCGCTATTTGCGTTTTGTAAGCCACAGAAGGCTTGAATAAATTGCAGCCTGTGTGATCAGTTTGACGAGTACGAACCCTAAAACCATTGTTATGCATTAAGTTCCCCCTCGGTCTAAATAAAAACATAAATGTATTACACCGGCAAACACTTTTACACAAGTACACATTAGGCGGCATGTCTCCTAAAAGGTTTATGACATCCATTTAGCATCAGTGAAGCCAGCTTAACATGGCCATGTCAAGATAACATGCAAGCATCTAGTGGGCATTCATTGCCTGTCAGATGAGATTTTACAGTGGCCTTGAGGAAACGGAGCCTATGTTTCCCAGGCAGGGACAGGGGACTTAAAATAGCACCTGAAAAGAGAAAGAAAGAAATAGATGGGGGTGAGAGCGAGAGAGAGAGAGAGAGACATGGAGGATAAGAAAGTGAGAGCAACAGAGAAAGAGACATTAAACTGAGAAACCGGTTTTATGAACATGGATAGTTGATGAACCTCAAAAATAAAGGTTTGAAACACAGATTGAACCATTTTGGGTTCCCCAAAAAACCTTCATGTGAACAGTTTTTTCTTTGAATGACCGGGAGGGGACCTCTTCGGTTCACTTAATGTTGTCGTGGCCACATCATATTAACGCGTGGGAACGTGATATGTCGCGGCCATGACGAAACTAAGTAAACCGAACGTCCCATCCCGGTCACCTTATTTCCTAGTGTAAAGAACATTTTAATAAGGAACTTTTTATTAGAGACCTTTTTCCACTAAGAACCGTTTGTGCAGTGGAAAGATCTCATGGATGTTAAACGTTCTTCATAGATGCCAATAAAGAACAAGTTAGTTTGTATTTTTCTCCTTCCATCAACATTCCAAAGCATCAAGAAAATAGTGCCAAAGCAGCAAGTTTTGCATGTTGCAAAGCAACACAGACTGGAATGTATTATCTGATTAAAGCATTCTGTAATCAGTCCACTCCTGCTTCACTCCAGGTTTTACTACTCCACTACTTTAAAGTCACTAGTATTGTAATGGTCCCCAAAAAGCCATATTGGGGTATGTATTGGCTCTAGACCATTGTAAGCAGAGTAAGCAAGTATCGGTCAATAAACTGGATATATGAGTGTCTCCAGCAGAATAAGTTGAGAGGAGAGCCGGAAGAAGAGACCGGAAGAAGTGGTGAGAGGAGCACGTACGTGATAAAAGGAAACCGAATATGGAATAGGTCCGAGCACACTAAAGTGCTCTTTGCCAAGCTAGAAGAACAGTATATTTCCACCATCTTTAGTCGTAATTCATCTCATTAGCCCCGTTCCAAGCCCCAGAAGGTGAAAGCAAACTGCTTATTATCTCATGAAAGGCTGTGTATTAGTGATTGTTGGGTTGAAATTCACAGACTAAATAATTACCCTCTGTTTGTGTCTCTCTCTCCATCTTCCATGCATAATAAGAGGCTTCTGGTGAGATGAGTAATCTGGTTCCAGCATGCCTCTCCCGGCGCGCTCCCCTCTTCACGCGATCGTCAGATGGCAAGGCAGCTTAGTCAACCCCTCGCTATAGGCCAGGATAATAATTGCTGTATTAATTGGTGTTGTCCAAGCTCGACAGAATATAAAAGATCCCACTGGGGCTAATAATTAATGTTTTTTTGCTCTTAGTTCCTCTGTCTCCCGCTTTTCTTTCCTCTTTCCATGTCTCTGTTTCTATCTCTCCCTCTCTCACCCCCCACAACCCCTCCTCCCCATCTCTGGTTAGGCTAGATGTTGGAGACTCGTTTACTGTGTTTTGAGATTATTAGCTGGCCTACAACAGCATTGCTGGCTCTATGTTTGTTCAGATTGTGTAACCTTACTGTATGCACATATAAAACAACAAAAGTGGCTTCGCAGTTGTGTTCTGGAAATGATCTCTCAGAATGTTAATTCGGATATCAGTTACACGGGTCTATTTCATTTTCCTGAATTGATGAAATCATGGCGTTTGCCCAGAAAGTCTGTTTTGATTTGATCCTGTTATTGTAAGTGTTACTCTGATGGACTAAATTAGATCATAATGAGTTATTAGTTTTGTTTTTTTAAAGATCATAAACATGAGTAATTAGCATCTACGCAACTAGCATCGCTAAATGAAATATCAAAAATATATTTCTATCTTAATATCTTTTTCCAAATAGTTTTCCCAACAACAACAAAAAACACTGCAAAAGGCTATGTTAACTGTAAGATACCTTAGTTGAAATTTGTAAAAGGTTTAACATCACAATGTAATTGTACTCTTCAAATCTGTCAAATATATGGTTTTTAAAACAATAAAAATCCACCTAACATGGTTATATTTTCTTTAAATAGTCGTTTTTCAGTGATGTATAGGTTGTAGGGATGTCAACGATTAACCGACGATCGATTAATTGTCGATAAGACATTTAATCGATAAACCTTATCGATCATCGATTAAGCAGGTTCATGCGCGTGCATGCTGCTGAACCGTGAAACATGTGAGCGAGCGCGCCGGAGTTATGTTTGGGACTATTTTACACCTTCATCATGACTATAAGTTTGTGTGTGCATTCGCAGCCTTTTGTTTTCTGCAAATGTAAGTTGTAATACTGTTTATTTTGTGTACGCCTATCTGATTTATCTCATATTCATATTGGATACATTTGGTTAAGAATTGACGCTAAAGCCTGATCTTTAGCGCGCGCAGCTCAAACGGCAATGCACGACTAATAATGACTATTGGGACTGTCATATTACATAACATTATAAAGAGAACAATATTGTAATAAAACATTGTGAATTATTTGGGTTTAGTTGCCGTGTCGCGTTGTTCCAGGAAGATCGCGTCCACAACATGAGTCATTCTGAATGGCACCTAGTTCAAGTTCACTTGTGCATTTACGTCATTTTGTGCAGATATAATTAGTGATATTATGTTTATTTTGTATATATCTGATTAATCTCACGTTTCTTTGAGTTAAATAACGCGCGAGCAAAGTGCTCAACGGTTATTCATTCAGCGCGCGCCTCTCAAGAATGCACGACTAATAATAACGATGATTAATTTGGGACTGTCATATTACATAACATGAGAACGCTATTTTATTAAATCGTGGTGAATTCTTTGGGTTTAGTTGCCGTTTCCAGCGCGTTGTTCCAGGAAGAGCACGTCCACAACAGAGTCAGACACGCATTCTGACAAGCACGCATCTGAGGCGGCGCTGGTGACACGTTGTATTAGTCGTTATATTTGATTATTAAATAATTAATTTAATTTAATTATCAATCACATCGAAACATTTTTACAATCCTACAAGCCCTTTATTTAGATTAAAAACCATTCTCATTAATTTGGTGAGGAACATAGCATTTTGAGCAGCATTTGCAGACCCTCATGCTGTTGGCCATATGCCACTGCAGCAGACGCATATTACAGTATTAAGGCTAACGATTAATTGATCGTTAATTTAAACGACGATCGATCATGGGAATTTGTGAAAATTGACATCCCTAATAGGTTGGTTTTTGTTACATTTTCTGTTCTTTAGTTAATGACTATTGCAATATTGCATAAGTGTCACGTACGTTACCCTGATTTCGTCTTGTTTTGTGTGCATGATGCTGTGTATACAAGTATTGACCATGTTTTTTTAGACAGGCCACTTATGATAAACACTTATGATAAACTCTGATGTGACTTATATAAAGGTGTAATGTACCACCTATATTATCATGGTGGTTAACAGTACATTTTAAGGTGCAAAGCACAAGTAGCGTGGTATAGTAGAATTATATCATATAATGAAATCTGAATGAAAATATACAGACATCCTGTAATATCTGAAACATTCTGACCATATTTTTACAGTTAATTTTTTCATATTTAATTTAATTTTTATTTTTATAAAGTATATTTATATAGTGCCGAATACTTCCCTGGTCTTCCATTGGTTGGACAAACAGATAGTCCTGCCTCAAACGAATGTTATTAGTTAGTCATGATGCTCAAACAAGCTTAGTTTTGATTGCACGTTTCAAGGAAATCAACCTACAAATGGTGTACTTATGCACTGTAAAAAAAATATTTTTTTACAGACGTAGATGTCCATAAAAACTTTTTATCTTTTGTCTAATCAACTTAGAAACTCAAAATATGATATGTGATCCACATTATCTATTTATTAATAGTTTTTACACTACCAGATAACTCACTTTCAAGTTAAACCAACAATCTTTTTTTTTTTTTTTTGTGTAGTTGCATATTAAACTAGGATAGAAGAACGGATAAATCACAATGCTTCATTATAACAGTTGTAGTGCAGAAACTTATCAACAGATCTCAGAGTCAATCTCAAATATGTAATTCTAATTAAGTCTCAGTGCACTTGAATTGCTTAGTGGTTGTCAATAGATTTCCCAACAGCCTTGCGTCTGCATAAAGGCTGGTAATGGTCTTGACCCCCTACCCTTTACCCTCCTCGGGAAGACAGCAGCAAGACAACTAGTTCATTAAAACGCCTCATTAGTCTTTTTCTGGTATGAAGGTTGTTCTCGAAGTAACACATTTTTGGAGGTCCATTTATGAGCCTCTAACTGGGCGTTCATAGGCTAATCAAACTCTAAAGAACCACAGCCTTATTAAGGGATCAGTGCTTGGCGAGCACACAACCATTTGTCCATTCCTGAAACCATCTTTCCCTCTGAAGCCACCTGACGACACATTTGTAAGTAAAGTCCTGCTCTTTGTTAATCCCCCAGCTGCATTTACTGTTCTCCTTAATTGTACCCACAGCCGTAGTGAGGAGGGACATGGGTCCTGGTGTTAGCAACAGGACTGTAATGACCTGTTAGGGGAATAAAAGCTGAGTAACAGAGGAATGTCTGACCTTTACTTTTAAAACAGGAAAAGATTTACAAAGCATTGACATCATATGGTTGTAGGGCTGACAGGTAGATTTGGCCATCTATCTTAATTTCAGGCACTTTCACAGTTGTGATGTAAGAAAAGGTGTCACCATTGCTTTGGTGCAAATATGTTTCCAACCAATTTATAAATTATGACACGTGTGTTTGTGTGTGTGTGTGTGTGTGTGTGTGTGTGTGTGTGTGTGTGTGTGTGTGTGTGTGTGTGTGTGTGTGTGTGTGTGTGTGAGTGAGTGAGAGAGACCAGAATAAAAATTAAAGCAATATTTATTGCACAAATGATGTTGACATTTTCTAATGGATAAAAAGTAATAAAGAACCCATTGTCTCAGTCACTAATAATGCATGGATTATTTCGTATACACAAAGAGTTTGTACGCACATGAATTTGAACTTAATCCCCTTCTAATGTTGGTGAATTTAAAGTACTTTAAATGAGCGACCATGTGCACAAGGTTGGTCATTTGCATAAAACACACAGCAAACCATCTCCATATAAGGGCTTTCCTGTACAGCCTTGTGTCACTTTTGTCAAACATGCCGCTCTCGCCAGATCCTCGAGCAATGCCAAGTGTGCCATTCTCAAAACCAGTTCAAACACATTAAACACCTTTTATACAGACCCAGATTACAGACCTCTCTTTAGCCATCTGTACATTCACGTAAATCTGCGTTATTCAGAGAAACCTCACAGCTAAAGCTATAACGCAGCTTTTCTAACTCTTTTACTGTATATGATGAAATAAATTTAAGGTAAAATAAAATTGTATTATTTATTAATTTTATAATATAATGTAATATAATTAAAGTCATGTTAAGTTGAGAAATAACTTCTTAACACGATTATTATACATTAGTATTAAGAGTTCCTTAAAATGTTTACACACACACGTTGGGTTTCCATGTTTTATGTGGACTTATACTGTACAAACTGATGTTTTTTAAAAACGTGATGTGAATATTTGTATGTATTTCCTATTGACATTATTATGGTATTTAATTGTTTTAAGTGGTTATGTTTAGCTTTGGAGATATGCTTAATGTATTTGTAAACATTTTAATGAACTCTTAGTACTAATGTTATATAAAGGTTAGTTTAAAGCGCTTAAGTAATGACATTTTTTGATATTCCGCGACCTAATCTAAAGTGAGAAAAATGTATGGCTAATAGGTTGTTAACAAAGCATTATCTAACTTATACATATACATAACTTATGTATGAACTAATTAAACACTAGTAATTACTAATTTGTGTGAAAATGAATGACGAAATCACTGTTTGTAAATAGTCCATTAATGTATTAACTGCAGTTTATAACCTATCAATTAACTATAAACAACTAGTAGTTTGCAAATGATTTATAATGATGAACATTCAAATTAATACTTTATTACTACTCATTATAAAGTGTTGCTTTTTACGTAGGTGTGGTTTCAGTTGTTACTATACGTCCCCCCCCCCCTCCCCCGTAAATTTAGAATACATTTTAGTACAAAAGTTTTTGGTGAATCATGATATGTTCGTGAAAACGCCAGTACGCCGATTTTATGCACAAATTTGTGCGTACGCATGCTTAGGGAATGACAGCCATAATTTTTCTTGACTCTACTACATTTTTTTCTGGCTATTTATATTTTTGCAGTAATTTTGTTATGGTACTGAAGAGATGTAGGCATGGCAGAAAAATTATGAGGAAAAAACGGCATAAGATGCCCACAGGGCAAATCAAATGGCTGCCTTCCCAGCATGCACTGCTGTGTGAGATACTGGTAATTAACTTAATAGAGGCCTTTAATTATAGTGGACGACTGATTCATGGCATGTGTTGATGCTCCCCCACTGGCCTAAACAACCACTTGCTGTCTTGTTAAAGACAAATGCTAATGAATCTCACAGCAGTGGGAAAGAATAATTTTGAAATGTCGTGACTGTGGCACTCTTGGTCATCATGTTTTAACAAATCTTTGTTCATCACACTTATATGCATTCATTAAACAACCTCCAGTGGCTAAAAAGAACGTCGCCGGGAATCCAACCAACAAACATGAACTATGCTAGCCACTACATTTCTGTATCCTATTGTCACCTGCATTGTTGCTTGCAACATAAGCATGCCAATATAATATATAAAAACTGATTGGCATATGCACATTAATTGTTATCAACAAATAACTGAGTCTCATGCTAATGTTTGCCATGCTATCAGATAAAGAGTTGTGATATATCATAGCTTTATTATGAAATGCCTTCTCATCTCGCAGAATAACAGTTATTATTTATTTATATATATAAGTTATTATTTTTTTCAACCATTTTGTACCCTTTAAGGGCATATCAGCATATATAATTTATTTCGGCACAAATAGGTGATACAGCATGTGACAGCGAAAAAACAAAAAACAACAACGATGATGTTTTACTCTCTAGTTGAGGTAATCTGTTCCTATTTTGTGCGGGGTTTTTTTTGACAGTTGTAATGGAATGATCACAATAAACTTTTTTTTTGTGTGTTTGGAGATGCTTGATAATTTAGGAAGCTGGAGAAGCACAATATGCTGTCAGATGCCCAACCCAAGTAATAACGCGTGTTAATTAGTCTGATAAATTACGCTCAAAACAATGACATGTTTAAATAGCCCAATTTAGCTTGAATCCTAAATGAGATATTACATCAAAAGCCATCAATTTCCTCTTTTTTTTCTCATTTGAAGAGGCGTGTGCCTTCCTGAAAGCATTTTAAAGGTTACGATTTCCTTTGACGATAAAGCAGTACCTTTTAATGAAATTCTAATTAGTAATTTCATGGACTTTGTTATTAAGCATATCTGATTAGTGCACATTTTTACACCACAGCTCTAATTAAGAACACTTACTGTATGGTTTCTAACAATTCTTGTTTCAAAGATGGAGCAAATATGTTAAAAACCTATTTGGTAAACAATAAATGTAGCAGTTCAGAGTTTTAATTAAGTTAAAGTGTGATTTCCCTCCACACCCTCTCATTACATTATAGTGTGGCAGCAGTTCTCCAGAAATTAACAGAAGTGTTTGCTTCTTTTGATATTTAGTCACACTGAAACTTAATTTAAACTTTTTTTAATAGCCTACTAAATCACACTATCTCTATAAATTGCTTAAACAATATGAATTTTGCATTACTGTATTTATGATAATAGAAGACCTTTAGGAGAAGTTTACACCAATTGTATTAATACTATGTGCAATTTTGCATTGTATTGATGACCGCATTATCAATCTAGGTCTGGAAAAGTAGCCTATGTAGTGGGCAATTTGTCTCAGACCTCATATGCACATAGATGATCTGTGATCTTTAGAAATACATCGGTTCCTTGAGAACATAAATTAACCAGAATATCCATGATTGCCATGATTGTGTGGTGGAATTTGTAATCAAATACTGTACTGTATGTGTGCTATACAAAATACACCAGATTGGCCTGGCTGATTCTTAATTCTACACATCTGACATTGACTTCTCAAATGGTCCCAGTACAGGCCCCTGTGGGACTCCCGCAGTCTACTGCCAATGTGTTTCCACAGTGGCTATATCTGTTGGGCCAATGACTGACACCCCAGTACAGGAGAGCCCATTTAAAGTCCACAAAGCCCCACAGACCACCCCTCCAAATTTAAACCTTATCCCCCTCAACCCCACCCTACTTTAACATGAAGTCTACCTTGTCAAGTCACAAGCAGGACCCGTAATTTGGTCTAATAATTACCAGACATCACCACAATGAAACATCAGTGTCTGAACTTCTTTGGGCCCAAATGAATTTTAATACATTTGGAAAAGGTTGGCCGGAGGTGGGAAAGGGCTTTCCAGAAAAAGGGAGGAGGGAACTCACATGTGGAAGCATTTTAGGAAGTGATAAATGATTTGAAATCCATTGCGTACCCCAGAATGGAAATTAGGGCGAACAGGTGTTAAATGGTAACTGCTGGTGCATGTTTTTTAATCGGGATGGAAAGGGGTTCCTGGTCTTTGGGATCAAATGTGTCAGGGCAGAGATGAGGTGTCAGTCTGGGAGTGAAATGGTTTAGAAGTCTGCAGGCTTTACACCTTTGACCCGAAGGCCTGGACTCTGTTGATCGCTGCAGCTTTCGGAGAGCTTTACTACTGTTCAAATAAATACTCCTCTGTCCATGAGCTGTGTGTTCCTGCTTTTGTTGGTTACCCTGATCCCTTTAGCCACTTGTGCCTATGCTATTGCAGAATGTGAGATAATTATGTCAAGATATTACTGAAATACCTATTGACATTATTCTTTATTTATTTATTCCCTTCACTTCATTTATTCATTGTGAAATCAGTGTTTAGTGCACCTCCAGCAGTTTATACATGTTTCAATACTTACATTTGACACTCATAATTTGCTGTGAAACATTTCTGTTAATTAAAAAAAAAAAAAAAAAAACTGAAATAAATTTAAAGATGAAGTACTAAAATTACTAACTAAAATAAAAGTGAAGTTCTTAAAAAATTAAAACAAACAAACAAAAGCACAAAATTACTAAACATTAAACTAAAAAATAAAACAAAATATAATGGTCAAAATATTAGTAAAAACTAAAATAAAACATAATACTAAAATGACACTGCTGTGAAATGTATAGATAACACACACACATACAGTGTTTTAAATATTAGTGAAGGGACCAACCATATTTTTGTGTTAATATGAATATTATAACCCCAAAAAGAATTTAGAGATTAAATTATATTGCGTTTGGTAACATAATATCAGCATGTGCCATTTGCCAACAAATGATACAAGACATTTTGTCAACGCTAACTTGGTGGTCTCAAAGTGATTTTGGTGGATATATGAAGTCAGTTCCCCTCAAGTTCACGCAGGTGTCCTAGCAGATGTAGATGTCCAAGCAGGTGTAGCTCATCACATTAACTATGAACATGTTTCCACTAATGTTTGACAACCACAAAGTCTCTAAATAATCTTTTAAAACTGAACTTTTTTAAATTGATGTTAATGTTTCTAGAATACTGAAATCAAAATTAAATCATGTTCTTGTTTCTGTAATATCTTAATGGCCTCTTTTTAGTGCTGTTGACTTAGAGGCCCTCAAGTTAAATCCCTCTAAAGAGCTTCAGACCAATTAAACCGTTTCCCCTTTTAGTGATATCAGCTATGCAGGCTAATAAATTATCTCATAATTGTAATTTGTCAGACTGTCTATCTATCTGTTTGTTTTTCTGTCTGTTTCTTTGTGTCTCCTTCTGCGCCTGTCTCTCTGATTCTCTCACCCACCCGTCAAACACTTGATTTTTATGCAAAGTTTGGGAAAAGCAGTTGAATTGTCCACTTGTTTTAAGTCGAAACACTCTGTGCTTGTTTGGTGCCAGCTGTCCAAACATAAGAGGCTGAGATGATGATGGTAGTTTAGGGGGTTGAAGAGAGGGCGGCTCAGTCTGATGACGTTGTGTTATATTTCTTTCTGACCCCAATACATCCCAGATTGCATTATAGCGTAGCACACTCTAATCAGGCAGTGAACAGTGGGAGATGGACAGCTGGTGAGACTATTTATTGTAATTCAAGTTAATTTACATCATACCTATAGGCTGGCCCACAGCCCAGATGGAACATAATCCTATCTGTTCTTCAACACGAGTTAACCATTTCATTAGCCCAAGAACACTGCAGCCTCCTGCTTTTTGGCCTGTATCCTCACCCACAAGGGCCTTTGCCATTGTTTTGCTAGATTGAACTTTTATGGGAGTTTCATTGGCTGTTTCATTAATAGACAAACTAATTTACCAGATCCTGTCTGCTTTAAAACTGCGGGAACAAAGGAGTAGGAGGGTGGAAATCAATCTTAGTCTTGTGGCGGAGCTGCTGACCCGTTTATGCTTTGAAGACGGTCACTTTAAAAAAAGAAAGGGAGGGAAGAGGAAAAAGAAAAAGGGGGGAAAAAAGCATCTCAGAAGTTATTTAACTACAAACAACGCCTACCTTCCCCATTCCAGCTGCATAATCAAGCATAATAAGTGGCCTGCAAAGGTCCACTTAATGTATTTCTAACACCGCAGACCAGCTAATCCTGTCAGAGAGAATAAAATGGAAGGAGGGTGTGTGTGTGTGTGTGTGTGTGTGTGTGTGTGTGTGTGTGTGTGTGTAAGCTACAGCATGGATTTGAATGTTTAACTCCACGAAGCCTCATATTTCTGCCCAAGTGCGGATCCATTTTTCCGCTTTAGTGGCCATCAAGGAATAGAGAAAATAACAATAACAGCAGGGGCAGGCCGGCAGCTCACAGTGGACTGAAATATGCCTGTAATGACTGCTCTTATTCTGCCTCTAAATAGAGACCTCCTCTGTCAGGCTCTGTAAAGCATATCTGAAACTCTGTGTAATATTCTTGCAAAGAGACATACAAATCTGAAATTTAAGTGTGTGTTTACTTTAAAAAGGCAGAAAAGAACTGGGGTAATGGACATCTCTATCATAGAAGTCATTTTGATAAGACGTGTTACTTTAAGAACTTCTTAGTTCTTCTGCAATTCTGTTCGAGCGATACACTCTTGCTGACCTTAGGTAAAGGAACAGTTCACCGGAGAATGAAAATTATTATTTCCATTATTTACTCACCTTTACTTACCTAATTTACTCACTATTTACTCCGTTCCAAAGCTGTATGACATTCTTTTGTACTGTGGAACACAAAAGAAGATCTTTTGAAAAATGTATTTTGTTGTCCATTTATGAAATTAAATGGGGTCCAATGTTGTGCGGTGTTGGATACCACTGACTTTCATTGTAATGGACGAAAACAGTTCAAATATACTTTCTTCTTTTGTGTTACAGGTTTGGAATGACATGAGTTAATAATGACAGAATTATAATTGTTTTATGATTTTTAACCCTGTAAAGCCTGATATATTAAATAATTATCAAAAAAAAAATATTTTTAATGGATCAGTTTATTGAACTTTTAGATAATATTTTTTTAATCTAAAAAAAACATACTTGTTGAGTATTACATTTGATACATCAAGCTTTTATGGCTCATATAGTATGATATAGGAGAATATGGTGCTTATTCTCGAGGAGGAAGACCCAAATTGATCAAAAATATGCAATTTGGTGCAGTTGTGGATATTTTTATAACCAAAAGGTAAGATGAAATTCCAATGTAAACCAATGAGATCTTTATAACAGTATAGCAGACTGCTTACATAATATTCATATAAATATCAGTTGGCATCTCTCAATAATATTAGAAATTAGTCTTAGAAATTTTAATTCTTAGATTTATGATCAAAGTTCTTATTTTTTTGTTGTTGGGGGCTAAACATATAATTGCAATACAATACAGTGATGAAATTATGAAATGATGAAATAAACATTCCTCAAAAGCCTGATGTTTCATACATTTTTTATTTTATTTTATTATGAATGGATAATTTAGTAAACTTAAATATTTTCTGTCCAATAAATGTTTGGTTACATTTATGTAGATTGTCCACTTTATACACTCTACCTGCTATAGCTAAGTAACTTTGCAACAATTTGTCAAGTAACTTTCATTAGAGTATTAGTAGACTGTAGGTCAGGGTTAGGGTTCGGGTTAGTAAAACAAGTTGACCTGTAGTCAGTAGTACTTACAGTTGTGGTCAGAATTAATGGCACCCCTGGTAAATATGATAAAAAATGACTTAAAAAATAAATCTGCATTGTTTATGTAAATCTCCATTTTGATCTTTCATTCAAAAAAAAAAAAATTTACAAAATCGAACCTTTCATTGAAGTAAAAGACTTGAAAGTGCGGGGGAAATCACATTATGAAATAAATGTTTTTCTTCAAAACACGTTGGCCAGTGGCCACAAATATTGGAACCCTTTTATTAAATACTTTTTGCAATCTCCTTTTGCCAAGATAACAGCTCTAAGTTTTCTCCTATAATGCCTGATGAGTTTGGAGAACACCTGACAAGAGATCATTCCTGTGTACAGAATATCTCCAGATCCTCCAGATTACCAGATCCATGTTGGCTCCTCTTCTCTTCAGTTCACTCTACTCATCAGGTCAGGGAACATGGGGCGGTCATGGCAGAAGTTTTATTTTGTGCTCAGTTACCCATTTTTGTGTTGATTTTGATGTTTGTTTTGGACCCTTGTCCTGATGGAAGATCCAACCACGGTCCATTATACGATTTCTAGCAGAGGCAGTCAGGTTTTGATTTTTTTATCTGTTGGTATTTGCTAGAATCCATAATACCATGTATCTGAACAAGATGTCCAGGACCTCCAGCAAAAAAATAGGCCCACAACATATTTAACCGTAGGCATGGGGTGCTTTATATCCCTGTTTGCACCAAACACATCTGGTGGGTTTGCTGCCAAAAAGCCCTTTTTTGTTTCATCTGACCATAGAATCCGGTCCCTTTTGAAGTTTCAGTCATGTCTGACAAGTGAATATGCTGGAGTTTATTTTTGGAGGAGCGTGGAGGATTGTTCTTGAAACCCTCCCAAACAACATGTGGTGATGTAGGGGTTGTTTGATATATATTTTTTTAGGCATTCTGACCCCGAAGACTCAAATATCTCTGCAATTCTTCATGTGTGATCCTTGAAGAGTCTTTGGTCACTCAAACTCTCCTCCTCACCGTGCATTAAGACAATATAGACACATCCTCTTCCTGGCAGATTCATAACATCTTTAGTTGATTGGAACTTATTGCCTTGATGGTCAAAATGGGGATTTTCAATTCTTTAGCTATTTTCTTACAGCCACTTTCTATTTTGTGATGCTCAACAATCTTTTGCTGCACATCAGAACTATATTCTTTGGTTTTACTCATTGTGATGGATGATTAAGGGAATTTGGCCTTTGTGTTTCCTCATATTTACATTCATGTGAAACTAGAAGTCATAGCTAGACAATTTCATGTTCCTAGTCACCCTGGTGTGCTAAAATAAAAAAGGTAAATATTAATGGGAATATACTTCAGAGATATTTTACTCGTAAAAAATTCTAGGGGTGCCAATAATTGTGGCCAACGTGTTTTGCAGCCCCGTTGCAGATTTATTTATTTATTTTTTACGCCCGTTTTTGATCATCTTTACCAGGGGTGCCATTAATTCTAACCACAACTGTATAGAATGTATGTTTGTGGACCATCAAAATATAGTGTTAGCAGATATTAAGCAGACGGTCTACTACTTTACTGACTGCTAACATGTAGTTGCAAAGTTACTTATAGTTGGTAGAATGTCTAAAGTGGACCATCAAAATTAAAGTGTTACCAAATGTTCATCTAACAATTGTCGTGGAAATTATAATAGATAAGATGAATTATGTTACTAACCATAAAACTCTGATTTTATATTTCTATCTCATGATAAACTTTTATCATACTTCCCATTTTTATGTCTGATGGTGACTAACTTTCCATTCTAGATCTAAAAATAAACCAAAATAAATCTTACTTCCTTTTCTTTAGGATGTAGCAATCAGATGAACTTTCGATATGATCTAACCATCTAACCATCATTTTACTTGCTAAAAAGTAAACTATCAGTCTGATGGCAGAAGGCATGCTTATTGTGTACAACATGTTTTTCAGCAAAGTTTTAATCATTTGATCTTTCAGAGGCCTTAGAAATTTGCATATCAAATATGGTACACTAGGCCTTATGGAGTTAATGACCCCATCATTTTGGGTGAACTACCCCTTTAACAGTTTTTTTTTTTTTTTTTTACTATTTTCATCCTGTTGTGGGTAGGGCTGCAGAGCACAAATCCCTATACTGAAGAGTTTGTTAAAGCGTGAAATTTAGAGATGCATTTGACGCTAGACCAGTCATGAGGCAATACAAACAAAGACGTCACGGAAGACAAACAGAGATTTGAGTGCATCAGATGCCTCATTCTCTTCCCTTGGCTCTGTCAAAACACCTTTCCCGGGATCTGTGAAACAGACAGGGTCCATTAGGAGCTCAAGCATATAATCACATCTCTGTAATGAGTTATTAATTAAACCAGGGGCATTCATTGCCCCGCTAACAGCCTCATAAACAATTGACTGGAGATTTGTGATTTTTGACTCGCTGACACCATTAAACAAATCAATATTGGGTTTTGCAGCAAGAGCTCTGTGCCTGTCTCTCCCTGGTTTTTGCCAATCAGCCGCGTTGAATACTAATAAGGGAATTAGTCGCCTCATATTCCGCATGTGTCCCATCAAACAGATCCTTATCAAGAGGGAGCAGAAGACTCATTTGCATGGAGGAAGACTCTGCTTTGTAGGTAAAGATTTCACAATATGTCATTCATTTTGGTTCGCTTCCCATCCTCCATCTTCCTCTCTTGCTCCACAATCACTCACACACACACTTCGCTTTAGTCCTAATGATGAAAACATGGTGTGTCATCACTAGCCCTATAGGAAGCAGTTTATCCTGCTGTGACAACTCTTGAATGCTTCTTTAAATGCGTCTGCTTTCATGTTTGTGCAGTGTTTATCGGATTTTTTATTTATTTTCTGAAGCATCCTATTTTTCTAACGATTCCTCTGTCCTTTCTTTGAAAACGTTGCTGCCAACGAGCAGAGACCCCAGCTACCATTCAGTTCCTTTTGATAGCTGCGCCAATCTAAGTCGATAAATGTTGCACTTAGCACACCTAATGATGTTTACCATTCCAAGCGTGGAAAGAGAGGCTCCAAAGTGTGCTTTTATGTGTGATGTGTTAGCCAGAAAGCATGAGGAAAATCTTACGTGATTAAGCTGAGGACTGCGCCTAAAGCTAATCGGCAATACAAACATGTCCATATACTTTAAAATGTTCTCGAGGAAAAGATCATGTAAATAATATCAGGTTGAGTGTGTGCAATTCCATCTACTTGAATGAAGAAATTATATAGCTGCCAATTTAACTGATGTTTTTTATATATATATATATATACAAAATATACACATATAGTAATATAATATATTAAAGTATTTAGTGGCTTTTTGTAATATCTATTCATAGATTTAAATAACATAGTCACAATTGCAGAACATGTTTTCCTTTGCTTTTGATATATTAAATATAATATATGATATATTGATTAACAATTTGATTAATGAATTGATTAGCATGTAACATGCAAATATTTTGATAAAAAGCACCGTCCTTTGGATGAGACGTTAAACCGAGGTCCTGACTCTCTGTGGTCACAAAAAATCCCAGGATGTCCTTCGAAATTTGCCCCAGTGGCCTCTGTCATTGCCTCCTAATCATCCCCATATATATATATATATATATATATATATATATATATATATACACTAATTGGCTTCATCACCGTCTCCTCTCCTCCAGTAAGCTGGTGTGTGGTGAGCGTTCTGGCGCAATATGGCTGCCGTCACATCGTCCAGGTGGATGCTGTACATTGGTGGTGTTTGAGGAGATTCCCCCTTCTATGTAAAATGCTTTGAGTGCAGAGAAAAGCGCTATATAAATGTAATGAATTATTATTATTATTATTATTATTATAAAAGGTTTCACTGCTAAAGTGATTAAAAAACAGTAGGTCAGGGTTATTTTAGTATTACTGAGATGCCATTATAGTTTGTATGTATGTATGTTTTTATTTTTTGTATTTTAGTTATAGTAATTTACCATTTTAATATGTAGATATAGTTTTTATAATAATAAAAAAAAAACTCAGTTTTAGTGGCTAAATAAACTAAATGAAAATGAAAGCTTACATTTTTTTAAATATTTTATTTCAGTTAACGTTAATTTTTTAGGGTTTTAGTTAACTAATAACCCTGACTCGGGTAAATCACCTGTAACATCTGTGCCCTTTTTGACCTTACTTTTTGCAAAGATATATCTGGCATTAGCAATCTTCCATTTTGCCCAAGTCGGTCATTTGGCAATCACTCTGCATTCATTTACACGTAGTATTAAAAAAAAACACTCTCTTAACTCAAGTTAAGGACATAATTATGCTCAGCCTCCCCCACTTCTCTGATCCTGAAATCATTATCAAGGCCCAGGTTTAAGTTTCACCAGGTGGACAGGGGAAGGAGAGAAGCACTCATTTACTCAAACCCAGCAATGATACTGGGTCCATCCCTCTTCTCCTCACCTGAGTGCCTCAGAGAAAGGAGTTGGCAGGGGGGAGGCCGTGCAGAGCGAACCCCTCGTGTGTGGTCGTGGCTCTGTGGGGCTAATGCAGGAGATTGACTCTTTAATTGAGGCAAGAGTGATGCTCATCATCTCCCATTAATGAGGCCAGTTAGAAAAGTGGGAGTGCGTGTGTGCGTGGTTGAGAAAATGAGAATGCGAAAGCGTGAGAGGGGGTGAGGTGAAGAGGCTCCGAGACATGCCTGGCCATCTCAGGGTGGTTATTAGTCACGAATCGGTCTGTTGTGTGTGCGTATGTGCTTTCAGTCTACTTCAGAGTTTCTAATGAGGCAAAAAAGAGACTCGCTTATGATATCAGATATCAATCACAGTCAATATGTCCAATTAAGATCAAAGCGCCATGCTATTTTGAACTTTCCTGAATAGAAAAATGATCTCCTAATTAATATAGATTATCCAAGACAGACTGAAAAAAGAGAAAGGGACCGGTCTAGACACAGAGAAGGGTACCTCATGTGTTCACACCGGTCCCACTTAAACGGATCCCTCTCTCATGGTGCATAACAGCGAGGGATTATGGGGGGACAAAGTGGGTATCATTAAAAACCTGCTCCTTTGGGTTTCATTGAGAAATGATTGGCGATTAAGGGCTTGAAATCTGCTATGGACCAGCATTTGATAGAAAGAAAGAGCAAGAGAGAGGAGAGGTACAACTCTATCTGTCCTGCTTATGCAGTCAATTTCCCCATTCTTTATCCCTCTTACTGCAACAGGATGTGTGTTCGCGGCTCGCGCCTGCCCGGCGAGGTTGCCAAACTCATTTCACCTTGTGGACCTCAACTTGACTGCAAGCCAGACAACCCATCGTGATAAGGCCGCATTAAACCTTCACTCTCCTAAGGGAGGGTTATTATACAGACAGAGAGAGATGCCGCTCTGCATGTGAGAACAACAGGTAATGCTACATTATGCTAGCATCGTGTTCGCAACATAAAAGAGGATAAACGCATGCCATTACCAATCACATCTACAGAGGGGTAGAGAGCATAAAGGGAAAGGGTTTCTTCTGTCCACAAGGTCTTTCCATCAACAGAATCTGGCCATAGAGAGCAACAGTCAGGTTCTGGAAGTAAAAGTACCATTCATTTTCTCCATTGTGGAACTTTTAAAGACCTTTGTGAGATTCGAGATTGTTAATGGATAATAAATGCTTCTGTTGAAGCCATCAGTCCATGTCGTTTCAACATTTATTTTGTTTTAAATCGTGTTTATCAGTGCAGTTCCAAGTGAAGAACTATATCGGCCATAATCCTGCAAAGAGACAGCTCCAAATCAGAGAAGATAAACCAATAAACTATATTGTTTATTGTGTATTGTTGTTAAAATATATTGTTTTTGTACTTAAAATGAAAAACTTAATCGAATTAAAAAACGATTGAAAAATATAAATTTAAGTCATTTGCAATGGGCTTTTTCTGTTGTCCAAAACAATAAATTTTTGCTTCAACTCAAAGTTTGTAATGTTGTAGTTAATATTTTAGAACTCGTTACTGATTTAGACCTCTTTAAAACTCTTTTAAATTCATAATGTAACGAGGAACTTTAAAGGTATAGTCCGCCCAAAAATGAGCATTCAGTAATTTACTCACCCCCTCAATTTGTTCCAAATTAATTTGCCCTATTAATGTCCATAATATCCATAGTATAATGTAAGTTAATGGGGACCATCAACTGTTTGGTTATCAACATTCTTCAAAATATCTTATTTTGTGTTCAGCATACAGGTTTGCAACCACTTGAGGATGAGTAGAATTAAAATTTTTGGGTGAGCTATCCCTTTAAATGTGGCCATGTACTATTGCAGTCTGGAAATGGTTGATGACCATTAGCTGGCTTGCACATTCTTTCGACTACTCAAGTCACCATCATTGCTGTGGTATGAAAGTGCTGACAGACATGTTCTCACACTCACCTGTAGTACTCCATCATTTCCAGTTATGTAGTTGTAGTGATAAGTTATTGAGTTACAGTCATTAGTTTACATTGCATCTTCAAATAAAGCAGGTATTTTGCACACAGCACATGTGAGACATAAAATCAAAGATATGGATTATAATTTAGTAAGCTTACTTAAACTATATAGAATCTGCAGTGCAATAAAGGGCTAGAATAAGATTATTGTGTTAACTTTAAAATACCAGTGGATAGACACCCATGACATCACTCTCTGGCATATTACATGTACAACAAACTCATATGGCCAAATTATTACCCTGCTAACAGGGAACCTTCTCAGAACGTTTTGCTAGGTTATCTCAAAGTTATGAACTTCCAATAACATTGAAAACATTCTTCATTATCTGGTCTTTAATAAGGTTCTTAAAACATAAAAACAAAATTATTATTTAGATCATGAAATGTTTTTTTCAGAAACATTTTAGTTGGGCGTCTGTCATTTTTTTAAATGTTGCTACTTGATTTGGAATGTTTTTAGAAAAAATGAACAAAAGTAACATTTCCATAATTTTTGCAAGATGATAAAATGGAATGTTCTCAACATTCAAATAACCAAGAAAATTTAAAAAACTGGACATTTGGATAGTTCAGAGAACATTCCGAAAATAATGTTTTCATAACTTAATGGGAATGTTGGCAAAACATTCCTGGAACATATATATTTTTGTTAGCTGCGTACATACTTTATACTAAACCTAAGCTATTCTCACTACAATGAGATTTTGTTATCCGACTCAATAAGCACCAAAATTGGATCAGTAACTTTTTTTTGTACAAATTCTTTTTACCATTAAAAGAGCATACGCTGCTGTTTTGTTTAAGAGTGGTAAGAGGACCTGTGCTTGGGATATGCGGATATGTTAAGTAGTCTGTGCGGTGAGGACTAAAAGCTGTGGGGTGAGCAGGGTGAAGAGGGAGCCTCAGTCCACTGGACAGGTGTAGGTAAACCGATCCAGGTGCCACCCAGGTTCAGGATGAACTTGAGACGTGTCTTCACCGTCTCTTAGAGGTGGAGGTCAGGAGGATTGTCCAATCAGCTGCAATCAGAGAGAGAGGACACCCCTTTACCCCTCCTCTGAACCAATGAAACAGAGACAGGTCACCCTGGTCCAATTAAGAGTCATAAAACATAATCAAAATTCAAAGGCTAGTCACTACGGTCTCCATTACTGGGGTTGGTCAGGCTCTGTGGCCAGCACTGATATCTGTTGGCCATGCGTTAAACAAATACATTGTTAGGCCTGAACCTCACATCTCAGGTGAACTTGACACAATGGCCTGAACCTGACCATAAATAGTGACCTACGCATGCCTAAGCAGCATTCAGTGAAATAAAGATCTTTAAAGAAGAAGAAATGTGCTTTTGTTTGCTTCAAGGAACAATTAAGATGTTCATTAAACACTGGGTTGACAAAGCCATGAGAGGTTCTGGGACTTCTTTGTCTATCATTTGTTTAAGAATGTGGTGTGACATATTTAATTGAGAGACAAACGGTTACTTTTAATTAAGTAAAAAATGCATCATAAATACATAATACATAAGCTTTTTTGTCACACCTGTTAAAGCAAAGATCTTTAACACTTAATGAATAAAAGTGGGTCAAATTGAGCCTATTGAGTGTGGGTGTTTGTTTGTTTTTTTAAAGAATATTTTTTATAAAATTGGGTTAGAGGTTAAAGGGTTCCTTTAGTTTCTCATCAATCGTGTATGTGTTGTGAGCCTCAGTAAAGTCATTTATTTATTGGTCATAGATTCAGGAAAAAACATGCTTATGGTCACCAAAGCTGCATTTATTTGATCAAAAATACAGTAAAAACAGTAATATTGTGAAATATAGGTGAAACTAAAAAAAAAATGAATATCATGCAAAAGTTATTTTGATTATGGCCTACAGCTTATGAAAACCCCAAATTCAAAATCTCAGAAAATATGAATATTACATTAAAAAAAGATTTTAAATACAGAAATGTCTTAAATGAAAAGTATAATCATGCATATGTATATAGTTATATATCCTAAATATATTAGTTTCACCTTTTAATTTGAATTATTGAAATACATGAACTTTTGCACAATATCTTTATTTTATTACATTTTATTTTATTTTATTACATTTTAAAATGTAATTTATTCCTGTAAATGACAAAGCTGAATTTTCAGCAATCATTATTGTCCAGTCTTCTGTGTCACATGATTCTTTAGAAATCATTCTAATATTCGGATTTGCTTTTTTCAGGATTCTTTAATAAATATATATGAAATTTAAAAGCTTTTATTTGAAACATAATTTCTTTTGTAACATTATTGTCTTAACTGTCACTTTTGATCAATTTAATGGATCCTTGCTCATTTGTTTATAAATAAATAAAATCTTACCCCAATCTTTTGAAGAGTATATTTGAATCACCACTCCAAGTGTCTATGCATTTTCAATTGAATCTTGACAACTCATGTTATTTTGTTTTTAAAAGTTGTGTCAATAGTAATATTTAATTCCTGGACATATATTACATTACATCAAACTTTTAATTTGTAACTATGTCAAAAAAATTGTGTTGTATTTTGTTGAAAATGCATGTTGGCGTATTAAATATTTTGACTAATGTCAGTATGTTGTCAGTAGTAACACAACTATATCTCTGTAAAGCTGCTTTGAACTATCTGTATTGTAAAAAGCACTATATATATAAATGTGACTTGACTTGACTATATTTAATAGATTCCAGAATTCTGCAGAAATCAGCATAAAAAAGTTAGATCGTGTCATAACCATTCAGGACACAACAGCATGGCGTTTACAACCAATGGGAACGTGACTAAGAAATTCAAAAGCATTTTTATTTCCAGATCTGATACTTGTTATATTCGGATTACATAGAAACATCAAGCTTGAACATATTTCTCAATTCTCTACTACACCCCAAACAAAGAGCCACATTATGAGGAATTTTCTTCCGGCCCAGAGGGACGTTCTGGCCCGAGGCAGCACCTGTGGTTGACATTTCAACTCAAAACTTGATTAAACCTGCCCATCAACCTTGTAGGCCTCTACACCTGTCCAACAACAAACATGTCAGGGCTTCCAGACTGCGCTCGGGGTGATTCTTCATTGACACAAACATGTACACTTAAGTTGACGATCTGTCTGTCTGATTGTGTGTGTGCAAATTTGTGGACAGTAAAATCAAGTGTTTACTTGTAGAAATGTGCATTATGTATGTTATCAGTCTATTGCAGTGACAGTAAGATGCTATAAAGTATTTAAAATGACATAAATCCTGGATCAAAGCTGCAGGACTTTGTCTTTTTTGATAATTTCCTTTCTCAGGTTGAGACATGTCCACTAATGACCAAAGACATGGTGGTTTGTAGCCAGTGGCGTTGGCTGTGTGTAATGATAGAAGCATGTCATTGCTGCTTCCTCCCCCTGCAGTGTGCTCATAGGATATGAAGCTAGTAGGAAATTGGGGTGAGATTTGTAGTATTCCTTTCATGTGTCTGACGGCCATGTTGTTTTATTATTTTGGTACAAGCTATACAGCTCTTCTACAGGAAATGCAGGAAGCCCAAGAATCTTGTGTCTAAAGGTCATAATGGATGGGTGGGGGGGTTGAGAATCTAAGGGATACTTGCACATGGTACGTTTGTGTGAGTTTTTATGTGACCCGACATAGGACAAGCGGTTTGGATGGATGGATGGCTATTCTATCATTTTGGGAATATTAGCTAGTTTTTGTTTATTTAGTTGAGGTATTTCCTCTAAATCTCCAGAAAGTCACTTGCACTTCTTAACTGACGTTTTGACATTCCTTGAACTAATATATATTACTATTACTATTATATATTATGCTACATAGGGAAAGCTGAGAAAGTTGAAAGCATGAGGTGTCCAACATGCATCACCTGGGTATTTGAAGAGCACTTTTTCAGTGTCAACAACTACTCTATTTAAACTAGAAAATGGCATAGAATAGTGTATAATTATGCAAATTGGGACGCACCTATTGTGCATATTCAGATTAATCAGGCCCATTTCCAAGTGCAGGTAATATTAATTAGATTTATATTTTAAGCCATGCAGTTTCTGCTTCAGAGAATAAAATAAAAAGTGGCAGTTTTCAACTCAGAGGCAGAAACGGCATTCATATTTGTGATGTTACAAACTTAGGAAATAATTTAATTTGATATTTACCTGTGAAATTTAAGGCCTTTGGCCGAATCATTTTTCAGTTATTTAAATAAAAATCAGTTGTTTTATTCTCATATAAACTGAATTTACTCAACCTTTTTCACATTACAGGTTTAACCACATTACATGCCTAACGCCTTGTAGAGAGTGTCAGTGTGTCATTTTTATTTTCCCTCTTACATTCCTCAAGCTTAGCACAGTCATAAGTTATTTTCTGCTCCAGCGCAAACCCTAATTGATCGCCCTCAAAATCAGCTTTACATTGTATGGGAAGATGACGGCATTTGATACCGATATTATGCACTGCACTTGCCAGCTAATGCTATTTTTTCTGCTCTGGTGGAACCCGGCGTCTAGACAAAGTGTATGTACACAAGAACTCAGTAAGGATAAATGTTTAGACAGTCATTATTGTAATTTAAAAAATTTTAAGGTTGACTTGCTTTCAGATGGAGTTGACTCAGATTGTTGGAGTGTGTGAAGCTGCCATGCCTCGGCTTGCACTCGTTCAACTTTATTGCTGTCTTGCTTTAGACAGCTGAGTCTCTCTCTAAAAGGATGATCTAATTACATAAATAAAGATCTGTTCTAGCTGTCAATCATCACACAGGGAAAGCTGCTTCAAAACTTTTGTGTGACAGTGACATGTAGATGGAGATTAGAGAGCTGGAAAGTGTATTGTTGACTGAGTCTAGCTTTTGTTTGGTCATTATGTTACAAAGTGACAATTGACATGCCCAGCTTTCTTGCATGGCAGATGGTACGATTGTAAATATTTATTGCAAGTATCTCTTCTTCTACTTTGATTCCTAGCTAGCGGCTGGGTGTGGTTGATCACAGAACCAGTACGCTGCTGTGGGTGCCATTGCATTTCAGACCTGCTTTACAATGCTTTTTCAGGCTTTACAGTCCCATGGCGATGTACCTTGCTTGCTTGAGGTTGTTACGGCGGTTCCTTAATTCCTCTTCTACTTGCCTCACCCACGTTTTCTTTGGTGCCATTCACTGGACTTTCCATTGAGAAGGTTGTGTTCATCAGAGGAATCGGTATGGTAATCTGTTATTGGCCATTCTGCAGACGTAGCCAAACTAACGCAACCGTTGATGTATCTGTTCCTGACGGGTGACTTCATTATGTGTATGTTAAATAACAACGGGGAGAAAACATCTCCTTGATGAGCTCCAGACTTGATTGTAAACTTCTTTGATAATTCGTTCCGTATCCGTTTTTGGGTAGTTGATCCATAGGATGTTTAATGATCTTCTGGGGAATTAATTCAGTCTCCAGTGTATTCCACAGTGCTGGCCAGTAGTAGATACAGTAATACCCCAACTTAAATTCAATAAAGGCAATGATGGTTGGTTCGTTGTCCACATTGAATTCTTTCTTCCAGCAGATGCCGAAATACAAAGATCTAGTCTAAATCCTGCTTGTTCCTGTCGGTTAGTCTGGTCCAGAGTATTGCAAGTTTGTATCAACACAAACAGAGCAACAGTGCTAAAATTAGTTTAGCTGTAAAAACCCTCTCTCATCTTCTTTAAATGATTAATTTAAAACATTCCAGCTCCACTCAAGTCCACAATGTTCATTTAGATCCATTTACTACTACTACTATCTGTTTGGACAGTCACAATGAATACAGTTTTTGTTACTAAAAGCCATCAAGACTCAAGAAAGGATTTAAATTACTTCAAATTCTGATCCTTATTGTCATATGTGTGAACTTTCAAGACTATTCGGATCCACCATTATGTTTTAACCTAGATTTTTCCCAGTTTAGCGTGTGGTTAAAAGCAATAACCATTGGTTAAACACCTGGGATGGAGAGTGATTCATCTGACCTTAAACAGCCACGAGCACAGGAATAGAAAGAGGGAACATTAGCAGAGTCGTCAGAAGTCCAGACTTCGCTTGCACATTCAAGCTGATTCTGCTGTCATTATCTACTGGAAAAATAAAGAAAACAAAGAAACACGCAAGCCGAACCAATTCAGCTCATCACCATGAGCTCATAAATGTCCAGGAGGATGTACTAATGACAATTTAGTGAGAGGGAAGTCAGCTGAGGAAACCAAACACACGGACACATTCTTTCCCAGTGTGGTAGAGAGGTCACGGAGAGCCGAGGGGCGGATGGACTCATGGCTGTGAATGAAAGCTGGTTTGGGGCAGTGTCTGTCGGATGGATTGAGCTGATCACAAAAGCATACCGCACAGGATGCTGTCCCCTGGCCCTAACAAGAACTGAATTATTGAGTAACAGGAAATTAAAAAATTCTTGCAATGCCTATGCACTACTCTTAGCCGTTGCGCTGTGACTTGGACTGCCCCTTCTCTGAACTTCAGCCACTAAACAGGTTCTTTTTATTTATTTTTTAAAACAACCCTAATATGGGAGCTATTAAGCAATAGCAAGAATTAATTGTTTTTTCCATCTGGTTTCTTTCCGGTGTCTTTTATATATATATATATACTGTATATGTAAATCATTTTGTCAAGAATCAAGTATTCCAGTACTGTGATAAACCCTTCGTTTTGACTCAGAGTCTGAGCAAAACTTGACAATTTTTAGGCTATGTTCAGAGCAGTAAGAAAGCAATGATGGTTGCCATGGCTTCAAACAGAAACATTTAAATGAATCATCCACCTCTAATTCCCTAATCTGAGGGAATTATGCTGCACAGAAAACTGATCACTCAGGAAAACCCTCTGAACCTAATACCTAGTCAATTACTGTCACAGTGCAAAGTGCACTGGTTTACGATTGATGCTGGTATATAAAAGTTGTGAAAACAACTATTTGTCAAAGCTGTCATTTTGAGTCAAACTGTACATGGGGAAGGAAAACTGAGCTACTAATGTCTTGAAAGCTTATTGCATTTGCAAGACGAGGAAAACCATAGGTGGATTGTTTTAGTACTTCAGCAGCATATGGAAGTTGTTCAGAGAGCATTTGTACTATCCTCTTAATATAGACGCTTACATCAGAAGGGTTTGTCGCGATTAGCTGGAAACAAGACACAACTAAAGGCTGGATTTGTTAAACTTCTGAAGCAAAGACCTGCATGTGTATGTATGGGCTTGTAGGTAGCCTACATTCATTGCAGGGAATGCTCTGATGACCAACACAGGTAATGAGGTATGACTGTATTACACATACTAGCTTGAGCTGAATTCCCTGTGGGACCACTACACTGATTGGCTGAAGGGGCCCCTGCCATATTACGGTTAGCGATTAGCAATAAATATGACATCACTTTACTCATATACGTCTACAGTATTCATAGGGTTGAGAACTGAAGTCACAAAGATTATATAGAGGTTTAAATAGATGGCATAACACTATTCAGGGGCCTACATACATTATTAATGTATGTAATTATTATTACATACATTAACCTATTTTTGGTGCTTTTTACCACTGACCAGCCTGGCTCTCTTGATGCCCTGAAAAAAAACATGTTTTAGGTTTACATATTAATTCTATATTAAAGTGCAAGACAGTCTAGTGGTACAGTTTTAATTGGCATACAAGGGAACCTGGGAAGTAGAAGCAGAACATTTTGATGATAACACTTTTTTTTTTGACAGTTTCAAGTGACATAAGGGTCAAGACTTTTTTTCTTATTATTATTCAGTTTAAAGCAAAACAAAAGTAAATTGATTGGATTGATCAAATCTAGATATGTGAACAGGTGATTTCTGCCACATTGTTGTAGACAAACACTTTTTAACCTAAAATCATAGTGCAACTTAAAGGGACAGTAGTAACGTGTAACTACGTCACCTTGAAAATAAAGTGTTCCCAAATTTTCATTATGGAGGGCAAACTACCTATTTAATTATCAAAGATAGTTGTGCATGGCTCTAGTTTTTTGTTTAATATGTCTTGTTTCAGTACAGTTTGCGGCGCTGTCAAACAATCTGGATGTCACATACACACACATTGCCAAAGTCATTATTTCCTTACTCGCGTTACTTTCTGAAATCCAGGATGTTTACAGTTGAAGTTTGTGGTAAACCTGTGGCTGTGTGGCAGGTGCTGTAGTTGAACTCCTGCTCTTTCAGATGTTCAAAAGGCTGTGGCTGGCATATAGAGTGATCATTCTCCACTCTTTTATCTCTCTCTCCCCACATTAGCACATAAATGAAGCTTCACTTTGTCTCTGCTGTGCTAAAACTCACTCGGAATAAACAACACTCCTCTTATCGGTAATAAACAGATTTCTGACATCCTTAAAACCCTCATTCCATTATTATATCCCAGAATTATAATATTCCAACCAGGTGTCTTTGAGCATCCCGTTTATGTCTACACAAAGTTAGTTTGTTTGTTATATAAGCACAGATATGTGGGGAACTGACAATTTATTATCCGTGTATGCTTGAAAATCATTTTCGAACCACAGCATAGTTACAACAGTACAGATTACATGTACAACTACAGCACAAAAAAGTTTTGTGGTGTTTCTGGACATTCACTAGATTTCATGATTAAGGGAAAAGCCTCAGCGCTCAGTATCAAATTGCATTCTCTGGCACACTCACACATATTCTCATCTACATGAGGCTGTTCTAAACACCAGCAGGAGGTTCCTGAGCGTCGGATATATAAACACATTTTCGAGAGTGTGTCGATAATGAGCTGGAGTGTGATATCCAGCCAGCCTTGATAAGAGTGCAGACATACGTAGATGCCTGTAGAGGGGTTAACGCAACGGTCTGGAGACACCATTGTGATTTCAAACTGAGCTTATCACAGGGGAAGGAGCTGGCAGCCTCTTAGAAGGCATTATGTGCTCTCTGTTTCTCTCATCTTTTTCAACCACTCGTTCTGCATCTTTCTTTCACTTTTCACTCTACAAAGCATGTGGGATACAGCAGCATAGAATAAAATGTAAGGGCTGAAAAGAGTAAATTCTGTTGCAGATATGTGATTCCAAAATGTTTTATGTTTTTTCTCTCATGTTGTTGGCAGGACAAAAATTATGGGCAAATAGGCCTACAGGTAAAGTGAAAATTCTGTCATCACTTAATCATTTTCTTGACATTTTTAAGAACACGCAGCCGAATAAATAAGAATTTAAGTTTTTTGGTCAACTATTCCTTTAAATTTGTCTACATCATTATTATATTCTACTAAGTTCAGCACAATAGTTCAGGACTGTATGCACCTAAGGTCACAGATCAGTAAGGGGACATTTAACAACATTACTGTGTGACATTTTGTTATATTTATTCCATAAATCCACCAAGGTCAAAGACCATAAGTAAGGAGATGTACCGTAGTTCTTTGCAAAATGATTTGGACCTTAACCATTCTCTCATTTAACTGCTTAACCATAACATGTAGATATTTTTATTTCTAAGTGCAGAAATTAATTATTTTGCACAGTCCCTGAGATTGCAGAAGCTTGCACAGATGAAATTGCCCTAATGAGGACTCAATTGCCTTATAATTGGCCTTTACCTGTGAATCATTAAAATAACTACCACATTTTTATGGGTAGTAAAAAAAACTTTAAAAAAAAACTTTAACACTCAGGTCGTGATAGAGATTTCAGTCTTTAGAAGCACTAATTAAAATGTGTCCCAAATCTAACACTGCCCACACCTCAAACCGCCAGATCTACTATGCGGCTGCTTTACTGTGGATATTTTTTAGTTAAAATATAGTATGGGCATGCACATCCTGATTTTGCCAGGGGTCAACATCATTTGGTTGATTCTGGAACAATATTCCTGTCCGAAAATTGAATCCTGACCATATCCCTATACCCTAAACCTAAACCCAACCCATAAGTTATCCTTAAAATCAGAGGCAAATGATAGGTGAATAACACTGATGTAGAAGCACCTAACCCTGGCTGTAAGCCTAAACTTGACATAAACTGTTAACTCGTCCCTCAAATCTGATTGGTTGATTGGAATGTTGTTCGGGATCAACTAAGATGTTGATCCAGGAAAATGTTGCACATGGTGAAATCAGGTTCTGCATATAGGCATACTTAACATCTATTGAACATCCTCCATTAGAGCCCAGGACAAAGGAATATGCAACACTTTAGAATACTGTTCCTTCATTAATGAATAACTAGACAGGAACAAATGAGTAACGCACTATTGACATTATAGTAACTACTATTAACTAACAAGAAACTCTGATTAACAAATTAGTATGTAATAGTGCTTAGTTGAATATGGTAGTTACTATTAGCTAATCAGAAACTATTTTTAGTTACTATTTATAGTTACTATTTTTTTCATACCTCCCAGAGAACTACTACGGTTTCATAATTAACGTGAATGATGCATCATTTACGGTAACTCACTAGTAATGACTCAAGTGTTAGCCTACTACATCATTCGAAAGGAACTACTAATTAGCCTATATTTGGATCAGTATTCTAAAGTGAAAACAATATAACTAATATTGACTGAAGTCATTGACTACGTTTACAAGCTGTCAATATTCGTGTTATGGTCGGGTTAAGGACACTATTCGGGTTTCTGAAACATTCGGAATAACCCGTTTACATGCGTGAGCAGAGAGAGTTACTCCTGTATACATGGAATTTGTAATCAATTGGCAATATCCTGACGTAAACGGTGACGCACGGTTAGCATCTGGACGTACGGACAACATTAAGACGCAATATGCGTCAGTTCCGATTCTTCTTCCTGTATCCAAAGACAACAACACCAGCAGCAGCACGCGGATAATGGATAGTTCAGGGCAGATAGCGATGAAATAGATCGAAAATAATTTCCTCCATGTTTACCTCTACTTCTTGTTTACTTCCGGTATACTGCACGCGGGTTTTTGTATGCGCCAGACGGAAGTTCCTCTACTCAAAAGACCAAGATTCCTTGCGAATAAAACATGCGCAGAACCCAAATCAATGTTCCTTTTGAAGGGGATATGCCGATACGCGTTTACATGACCAAATATTCGGGTTAGAAAAGGGGTACCCCAGGTATAATATTCGGGTTTTTAAAAACCGATATATGAGCATATTCGGGTTTTTGCTGGTGTTTACATGGCTGTGCGCGACCGGGTTATTGCTAATATTCCGGTTTTGACGGGTTATTGGCTGCATGTAAACGTAGTCATTGACAGCTTATGAGATTTTTGTAAGATTTTGAATAGCAATTCCTTCTGATGGATTTGGTAACACTTTAGTCATTACTAGTGTGTTCACGTGATCTTCACTTTAGAATACTGATCCAACTAATTAGTAGTTCCTTTAGAATGTCGTAACACTTGAGTCATTACTATACAAAACCTTACAAAGCCCTCAAAAGCTTACAATGACTTCAGTCAATTTATCAAGCTTTTCACTTTAGAATACTGATCCAAATTATTAGTAGTTCCTAGAAGGATGTAACACTTGATTCATTACTAATGGGTTACCATTGCCTTATATTATACATTATGCATTATTAATATTAATTATAAACCTGTATATAGTAGTTCTTAGTAGTCTTCAGTGAGGTATGAAAAATAGTAGTTACTGATTAGCTAATAGTGAACTACCACATTTGAGCGCTGTTACTTAATAATTTGTTATTCAGAGTTTCTTGTTAGTTAATAGTTACTAGAATGTTAATAGTGTGTTACTCGTTTGTTCCTGTGTAGTTATTCATTAATGAAGGAACAGTATTCTAAAGTGTTACGGAAATATATATATGTAACGCATTGACCATTAGCGGGACAAATTGTCCAGCGTTGTATATTGTGTGTCCAGTATAATTTAGATACTATTAAGTTGATGTAATTTAAAGGAACATCACAAATATTATCCTTATTTATGTAGGTGTTTGAAACTTATCTGTGTCAAACAAGCAAACAAAACCAGTTCATGCAATTGGAAATTTTTCATTATGTATAATGATTATGTAGATTACTTTTAATCTTTTAAAGATTATGTATTCACGTGAATTTCTAACTTTCCATGTAATGTTTGTAATGAAGAAAAGTGATCAGAGACCATTCTAGGCATTACACATCAATGAATGCAGACACTTTGGCAGAGTGTTAGTAAATGATGTGTATATTTATGCAGCAATGCAATCAGATGTATTGTTTTAGTGTTATAATGCAGCCAATAATTATCAATGATATGTGTATATGTTTATTTGCCCTTCTAATTCTTATTTGTGCTTGAGGGATGGTTTCCCAGCTTTGAAGGATGTCAGGCCCAGCTGCTGGCACACTGGAGATGCAAATTACTGGCATACAAGCAAATGAGAGGGGTCTGTGCCAGAACCGGGCCGGTGCCAGTCCTGGAGAGTCTCTCTCTCTCTCTCTCTCTCTCTCTCTCTCTCTCTATCTCCAGGGATTGGCAGGACACTCAGAAAGTAGGGGGGAAGAGACATTTTTAAAACATTAAAAAAGTGTAATGCATCCTAGCTAGTCGAGAGTACTGAATTGATCAGTGCAATGGGAACAGCTTCGGATTGGAAATAATTATTGCACAAGGTGCTGAAACGCTGATGCCAACTCCTTACAGGAATGCATTTTAAAGGCTTTCGGATGTCAGTGTTATCTTGCGTGACCAAATTAGAGCCAAATGAGAAAAAGTTTATCTGGTATTTTCGAGTATTGGAAGAGCTTTAGTTTCATAAATCTTATACTGTGTGTGTGTGTGTGGAATTGTGGGTAAATCGCATGAGGAGAGAGCTGAGGCCTTGTGGATTAAAACTGAATGTTTTGTTTTCTTCTGTATGGAAGCCATGAGAACAGTTTTACAGGCAGATTAAACAGACCGAGTGTCAGAACTGTTTGCAAATGTATGCTAGCTGTCTTAACATCCGTGGAAAATCAGGAGGTAAACTGATTACAGCTGACCACCCATGACAAACATTCAGAAGGAAAAGTGATTTAACTCGGTTTAATAATCACAATCATCACTGCTTGTGTTTTGTGATTCAGCATAGACTGGGTTTATCATTGCTGTCTGTAGTTATAGTTTCGCTATAATAAATTAATGGCGATGTGCATCGTACAAGCCAAGTCAAAATATTTCTCAGAAAGTGGTTAATCTAACCAAACCAACTAAATATGATAAATAGAGATAATTCATATTTGGATATGGAATTATTATAGTGTAGATGCTGAATTCAGTTTTATGTTTTGGATCTTTTTGGAGCAAAGGTTGGAAAGACCGGCTTAAAGAATCTTTAAAAAACTGTCATCATTTACTTCAATTATGTTTCAAGTATTTTTGCACAATGAAAGTCAATGGGGTTTGAAACAACACTGGACTTCCATTGTACATTGAACAAAAAAATTCGACACTTTACTTGAAGCATTTATATGTAATACATTATAAAAGTATTTTTATTGCATTAGTTATGCCTTCTAATGTGTCTTATAATGCATGATACAATGCATAATTGTAAGCACAGTTATAATGCATTATCTTTTCATTTTATACAATTTTAGAACGTATAATGCATTAAAACACATGACAAACAACCAAGATGTAACAAGGAATCTGCAAATATTACAATGCATTTTAACTTTTATTTATGCAAAGATATAATACATTACAATGTATATTATAAATATTTATGCATTATACATAAGGGCTCGAAGTAAAGTATTACCAGAGCCTTTCCAAATATCCTCATTTGTGTGTCATACAGGTTTGGAACGACATGATGGTGAGTAAATGATGTTATAGAAGAATAATTTTAATTATTAAACTATCCCTTTAACTAAGTTTGTCTGGACAATTCTGCATGCACTGATCAGTTCCTGATACTAGTTTAGAGGCCTGGATGGATAACTGGAGTGAAATCACTGCAATATTCATAGACGTGGAGATCTGTAGCAGACATGAAAACAACCATGACCGTCAGTTTTATTCATGGAAAAGAACAATAATCAGTGACCTTTTCAACTCTATTAAATACACAAAGCCACAAACAGTCTGTGATCCCATACTTATTACCATCTGTCATTTCCAAATGAACCCAAGAATGCTGTCCATTCCAGACATGACAGCTGAAGAACGCCATCGAAATAAATAAGTTGTTTGTCAGTAGTCATTTTTACATTTTGTGGCAATACAAAAACAATTGCCTTGAAGGTGGACGGTTAAAGACTTCAAAAGGAGCTGGACAAGGAATGCCAAACACTTGGTGAGCATTTGATCTTTAAACCCCTTTGATCAGATATGTCCACCTATGATAGCCATCTCTATTGTTCCAGCTATTGTGTTACTCAGGGCTACTTTCTCAGTGACAAAGATCTGACTGTTTGTTAAAACACCTCTGAAGCAAACTTACAATATACGCAACCACTTATCATGAATGTATCAGGCTTCATCCACTGAGTGGCCATAAAGGTGGATAATGTGATAATTTTGGTAATTTTTCCAGTAAAATGTTTTTTCCCGCATGTTAAGATCACTTACTGATATAATAAATACATACACACATCATTTTATTTTTCTTCAGATAAAATTAATTTCACATTCATAACATTCATAGACTGATGAAATTACCTTATTATTGAATTTATCGTTACGAGGACAGCATGATGTGGAAAGCGGAAATCAAATATAAAGAGGGCTGAAATGCCCTTAATTACCTTGAAATGAGAAACAGATGATGGTATCACTGGTTATGCTGTCATGCATTTGTTGTCTTATCAATGATGAAAAATTAAATGGATTTGTTATCGATTTCCAGGGAAGAGAAATCATTTAATTTCATGATCATAATTGAAATTATGTCTGTTCATCTTGTATATGAGCCATGTGGCAGCGCTGAGAAGTTTGTCTCCTTAAACACATACCTCACAATTCATCCAACAGCATTTATGAGATTAGATTCATAACTGCTGACCAGATCATTGAATCTGCATTTTAATCTTATTGCATTTTACCAGGTTACACCATTTTGGGTGTAAAATACAATCATTTATATCACATTTTCACACAAACGGAAAAGTTTTATACCTGTCAGGTGACTCAATTTCCCCTTCATTGCCTTTAGGTGTAAAACAAAAGCTCACAAATCATGCATTAGACAGGATATTTAACACGCTCATGTAAATACTCACACTGACACATGTAAGACCTCCTGGCTTTCTGTCTGCTGCACTACATTCACTTTTTCATGCTTTCCTGCACTGCACTTTTGACACATGCAGATGATTATCAGCGCTGTTCTGGGTCAATGAAAGTCTGCCAGGTGTTTTTACACTCATTCCTTCATTTTAGTGTAAGGAAATAAACACATCAGAGCAGGACGCAGATATATTAGTAAGTGAGATGAAATTGCTTCACAGAGCCTTTGCCAGAACATTCACTGAACTAATAAGGACGATTAGGGGATTTCAGGGGTGAATGAGTGAGTATGTCAGTGTGTTCAGACCAACCCCTCATTTCCTCTTTCCCTGGGGGTGTGTCTGAACCTGCCCCCCAACCAACCAGCAGCTGTACGATGAATGTTCAGGAACGCCCCTCCGTCCCAACACAATGCTTCAAATGAAAGCAATGAAAACATTAAAGCAGTGGACAGACCATGGGGCTCGACAAATGTGCAAGCGGTATTGTGTGCAGCTTGCATATTTTTTAACATGTAGATATTTCTATTATAGCACAAAAAAGGTTAAAGGCTAAATGTGAATAGATTCAAATTAGAAGAATTAGAAGATAGAAGAAAATTATTTTGTTTATATTATTAACATTTTTGTAGCTTACGAATAGACTTTATAGAATGCTTTCATCGCACAAATATGATGAGCACATTGTTCTTTTCAATGGCTGCTGCCGCAAAAGCGGTAACATGCATATTACATTTTTTAAAAAGCAAACACAGCACACAGAAATCCACTCCCTCTAGAGGTAATAACAAAGCCTTTGCTTTTCCTGCACTTTCATTAAAGCTTACCATCACATACAAAGAGCTGAATTACCATTTTTTGAAATTTATAGATGGATCAAAATACACATTGTCATTGTACTTAAGTAAAATTCATTTTCCAGAATATTTTAAAAAGGCCTTTCCTTGAGTAAATGATATTGCATATTATGTTTATAAGTGCTAGATATTTTCACACACATTTTATCTGGCTATTGTTTGTACGTACATCTATAATGAAAGGTATATGATTTGTTTTTATGATATAATTGAAAAAAAAATAATTGTGGTTGCACCTTAATTCCAAAAGTGGCCTGAAAAGAAAATCTCTTCTATGTTCTATGCCTCTGATTTTAGGGGTGATGGGGTCATTTTTCATGATCTTCAATGAGTGGAAAATGTTACACAAATGTAACTATTTTAAATGTAAAGTGCAAACAATGTTTTGTTTTGTGGGAAAGATTATAAATAGTTTAAGCAAAACCCTTTTTACACCTTTTTGCCCATTACCTCAAATTCACTTTGTATGTAAACGTTTGTTTTGTTATTTATGTCAAGACCGTAGAAAATTCCAAATGTCAAAATCTCACACATTTTTCTTGTGTTGTTGGGTTCTTGTAATGAAGGGGTTGTTGATAGTTATCAGCTTTTGTTGTACATGTAAACACACTCGATGTCTTAATGAACTGCACTGTAGAACGACTGATCCCTGCAGTAATTACCATCTGCCTCCTTACACACACTTAGTCATGGAGTAATGCCAGAGAACAGGAAAAAAAAATATCCTCTGATTTTCCCTCTCAAACACTTCATTCTGCATAATAACAGTAGGCTCAAAGTATGGACAGCAATCTAACTTGGCTTTTAGGAAATGGTGTATGGTGGTCAGTTATCTGTTTAATTGCTGGCTGGATCTTGGCTATCAATTATGATCTTCCTGATCAGACAGAAAGCCATTCTGCACTCATAAGATGGTCCCACAGGTTTTACTTGAAGAAGCTTTGTTATTGCATGACTTCTGTTGCTTTCTCCACTGCACTCCAAAACACCAGTAATTGTCCCTCTATTCACCAGAGCATCTCTCGAGAATACACTTATTCCACCACAAACTCAAACTCCTTTAAAAAAAACAGTTGCAGTTGTGGAGCATCATTAAATGACCGTTTTTAAAGGACTTCAGGTGTGCTCTGGTCACAGAGGTGTTTCCTTTGGGAGGGAGAAGATGGGAGAAGTGCTTGACAGTTGGATATGGGTGTGAGTGCTCTAGTTCACTCCTCTCCCCCGGCACAGCGGTGGCCAGCAATGGTGGGGACAGTGGGGTTTTGGCCCATTAGCCGAATGCTGTTTAATGAGAGGAAGAAAGTGGGATGGAAAGAGAGAAAGCAAAGCTAAAGGCTGACTCTTTTTTAATGAGCAAAGTGTGAGTCAATAAGCAATGGACGGCTTCTGCAATTCATGGATGCTTAATGACATTGCTAATCCCTCAGGCGACTATGCCAGCGAAACAATTGGTTTTCACCCTTGTATGGTGAAATATCCCAGCAATACCTACCCTCGGCCTGAGCTGCTTCTGAGGCAGGGCGCAGGCCACAACATACATTCTGTTCTTGAATGCAGAGCTAGATGGATTCAGACAGTTGTGGGAATATTAAGAACACTTTTTTAGATGCAAATATATTATTCTTTAAAATATTCATAATAAAATATAACCAAATACATTATATTGCAATAACATCTCAGCTAACAGGGAGCGTTCTCAGAACTTTGGCTAACATTCTGGCAAGGTTCTCTCAATGTTGTGGACAAATGTTCCTCCTGTAATATTAATAGAATGTATATACAAAGTTGTCTGGTCTTTAATAACATTCTCAAAACTGGGAATATAAAAAATAGTAAAGGGTTAGTTCACCGAAAAATGAAAATTCTGTCAGTAATTACTCACCCTCGTGTTGTTCCAACCCCGTAAGACTTTCATTCATCTTCAGAACACAAATTGAAGATATTTTTGATAGGCTTTTATGTAATTTCATTATGCTGACCCAGACAAGTTAGTAAAAACATTAAGTGGTAGGCCAATCACAACAGACTGAGCTGTCTGGCCAATCAGAGCAGAGCAGCTCACGGAAAGGATGGATTTAGAGAGATTGATTCATGTGACGAGTCGTTTGAGAATCATGGAAAATGTGGTGATGTGCAAATGTAGATTATGAGAAAATTAAACCGTTTTTTTTATTTTATTTTTTTACCTTTAATGCATGTAAACCTGTTGTAGGAGACTCCAAAACAACATTAGGAATCTTTAAAATAGCATAATAGGGGCACTTTAAAGATTTATTTTTGCCATTTTTACCTTTATTATGACAGGACAGTTGACAGGAAGCAAAGTTAGAAAGAGAGAGAGGGGGATGGGATCGGGAAAGGTCCACGAGCCGGGACTTGAACTCAGGACGCCTGAAGTGCAACTGCACTATATGTCAGCATGCTGCCCACGAGGCTATTGCATGGTGCCAACAACACCAAAATGTTAATCATACACTACATTGTACAGATGTCTTTCCTGAAACGTTTTTGTTGGACCTTCCTCTAAAGTTTTTTAAATGTTGCTACTTATTTCAGACTGTTTAGAAAACATTACAAAAGTAATGTTCCCATAACGTTTTCGAAATATAAAATGGACCGTTCCCTTAATGTTTTCTCTAATATTTGCATAACTAAGAAGAAAACGTTTTTTTTTTTTTAAAACAATTTTAATTGGACATTTTGAATGTTCAGAGAACATTCAGAAGAAAATGTTTTAATAAATTAATGGAAATTAATTGGCTTGTATTTTTCTTGGCTTTTAGTTTATCTTTTGATTAAGGTACTTGTGTAATGATCAACTCTGTGAAAGTGAGAAATGAAGGCTAATTTTAAAAAATTTAGGTGCCAAATGAAATAAAATGTTTTAATATAAAATTTCAAATAAAAAAAAGTGCTAAAATATGATCTAATTTAAAATAACTAATAAATACTTGATCTAATAGTTCTCTTGGAGAGTAAAGTAAGGATGGAGCGTCTGGCCATCATATTCTCCATTTACATTATCCTCCATTGTCAACTTAACTTCAGACAGGCTGTCTATACACTCTCAGAAAAAAAGGTACAAAAGTTGTCTCTGGGGCAGTACCCTTTCGAAAGCTACACCTTTGTGGTACACCTTTGTGCCAAAAGAGTATATATTAGTACCTAAATGGTACATAGAACCTTTTTAAAGGTAACCTTCCCAGTGACAACATTTGTATCTTTTTTTCTGAGAGTGTATGGAAAAGTGTATGCTGATTTAAAAGTGAAAGTAATGTGAAACCAACTGCATTCCCCATCACATTCCAGGCTGGACTTCTACGCTCCGGAGCTACTGCCACATCAGATCTGGCACAGCTAATGAAAGTTTAGAGGTAAACCCAGAATTAGCTTGAATTCTCTGGGTCTGGGACAAAGCTGTCATGCATAGGCCCCCACCACTATATTTAGCAGTGTTTTAGTGGGCGTCTTCTCATCGTAAAGCCTGGAATGTTTTCAGCGTAGCATTGTTGTAAATCACAAACTAGAAGAACCTGCAGATCTGATCACCTCAACAGCGAACTTTGGATTTCTCCATTGCAATAATGTCAAGCTTTTTGAAGATAAGGTTAGCTAACTAACCAAAAGACTTCTTACACTTCTTACTTTAACAATAGTGACTGTATTTCAGCAGTTTTAACCTTTCCAGTAACTAGGCCTACTTATTTAGATACAGCACTGTTTTTATTGCACCCATCGCTTTACAGTAACCCTAATTGAGACCATCTCTGCTGTGTGCTGTTAAGCATGTCTAAATCATTCTGCGTAAACTATCTGTCTGCCTCAGACATAAATCCAGGTTTGGTACAAGAATCCTGTAACCAAATAGAAACTACTGCAATCCTCAGACTCTCTTTAATGAATATAAACACTCTTATGTTAAAAACATACAAACTCTGACATATATCAGAACAAACAAAACCACAAACCTTGTTTAGTGTTTGTTTGACTTCACATGCTTATCCTTTCTCTTTCACACACAGACCTAGATCCAGATGTCCTTTGCTTTCAGCCCAGTCTGTCTGCCAGCGGAGACAAGAGAGCCGTCCTGGCAAGAAGAGACAGACAGATGAAAGAGAACCAATGGAGACAGAGAGTAATGAAGCATAGGGGGGAAAGAGAAGAAGGTATGAAGATAGATGTATATACAGAGAGTAAAGAGAGAGATTTTTTTTCCTCCCTGATGTCTTTATTGGCAGTTCACCCTGGGAGCTCTTCGTTGCTACTTGAGTCTAGAGACAAGTGCAAATGTGCTACATGTCCATTTCTACATCCTCTCTTACACTCTGCCAAACTGTCCTGTTTCATTTCAATTTTCCCTCACACCTGTGTGGAGATGTAAGGTGACCAGATTTCTGGAATAAAACCAGGGTTTCTTGTTCAGTGCTCAATAGATGATTGTAGTTATCTATGAACTTAAAAAATAGGCATATTAAACTATGGCATATCATATCTCTCATCTGAGCACTGACTTACTACTCTGAATTAATGTAAGTAAAATGAATCGATAACATGTAGCATTGAAATATTTATTGCATACATATAATGAGATAAAGAAAAACCAAAACATAACTTTTGAGATGTTATATGGCAATATTACAGACTCTGGAACTGAAGCACACTACAGTTTAAAAGTTTGGGGTCTGTAAGATTTTATAATATATAATATATTTATTTGACCAGAAATACAGCAAAAGCCAAATCAATTAAATCATTAATTTATAATAACTTTTCTACTTTTAAAATGGATTTTAAAATGTAATTAAATTTCATCAACCACTACTCAAGTCTTCAGTGTCACATGATCCTTCAGAAATCATTATAATTGATTTGGAGCTCAAGAAACATTTCTTATTATTATTAATGTTGAAAACAGTTTTGCTCCTTAATATTTTTGTGGAAACCATGATACTTTTTTTAAGATTTAGGATTTGATGAACAGAAAATTCAAAATATTTTTTTTTTATCTTACAAACCCCAAAACAGTATATATGAACAACTGTATATACTGCACAGTATATTGGTGTGTTTTTGAAAAATGTAATTTGATTTGAAAATTTGAAATTTCTTAAATGCATTTGGTTTAAATATTATTTTTATTTTTTCTTTATTAACTAGACAGTTAACTGTTGTGCATACTCTCTTGAGTGTATATGTACTTTTTTAAATGAGTACTTACTTTGCGACCACTAAAAATGTTCTATAGTTTGAATGTGTGTAGTATGAATGTAATCCGGATGTATATTCCCCATGTTGTCATGTCACGTCAGTTAAATCGCATCACTACCATTCACAAATCCACTCCCATGGCCTGATGGGATAGTTAAGTGTCAATCGTATGCATGCTTCAGAATCTCGGTGTAAGAAGAAGGTCATCTGGTTACTTTTTGTCTACTGTGAGTTCGGACGTACTCTTGTCACGTACTGTTTTTCGTCTACTGTATAGTAGATTCCGGATGCAGCCGACCTCTGCAAAACTCCTCACTGAGCAAGTTGTTCCTCTGAGCAGGGCTTCACAGGTGTGAGTGATTGTATGTTTTCTCCTCTTTTCCCTTTTCTTTCTATCTATTCTTCCCCTGCAGTAGAGGGTGCTGTCTGGGCTATGACTAGAACTATCTTCAGATCACATCCTTCCCCTCTAGCCTTTTTCTACCCAGCTCACACATCCCCTCCAACAGGGGAAATTAGGGCCAGTTTAATAGATCTTAGAGGCCACTAAACACCACCCGAGATTGCTCACTGATTGCTGGGCCTGACTCATCGTCCACACACGTTCAAACACACGCTCTAAACCTGCACACACCCCTATAGTGCTTATCTTTGCCTTTGGCCAAAATCAGCTCCTTTACTCCTCTTCACTTAGAAAGAGCTGTCCAGAGAAAATATATAACCCACTTAATGTAGCACTCACCTTCTCTGAGGAGCTGAGAGATAGTATCAGATGTGGGAGTTTCCCTGCACAGGAACCAGGGGTTTGTGGCTTCCAGAGAAACATACAACTGGTCAGATGATGCATTTAATTGCTCAGTTAATATAATGGTGAAGGATTCCATTTGGTTTATGTTGTTTTAACTTTTTTGGCCCACACAAGCAAAGGATTATCTGTTTCTTCTTGAACAAGCAAAGATGCCCTGTTATTTTTAAATGTGACGAACCCTTTTTGGAGTGTTAATGGCCTTTATCCTTTTAATCTGTTGTGTTTCAGAGCAGAATTGTGGATCCAGAACCCAATTTTCATTCGTCACTCGTCACTGTAGTTTATTAGCACCCTTTGGGGTTGATCAACCTTTGGGTAAAAATGTCAAGCTCCTTCAAAGGATTAAAACCTTTGTGGGTTGTCTCTCATGTCAGGTTCTTAATTCTCCTGATGTACTGTTTTATAAGAGGCCGTGACCTAAGAGTGTGGCCCCTGAGAACACTCTGAGCATGCTCTGCGCAGAACAGCCAGGTGCAGCCGGCTCAACATGGCTATCAAAACAGAGAGATTTGTTTTGCCTGAGATGCAGCCAAGAGAAGAACCCCTTTAAAATAATTCTTTTTTTTTTTCTTTTTCTTTTTTGAGTAATGCAATGTTGTTGTGTGAAACCACGGAAGAAGGTTTTGGCACATGGTCAAGCCTTTGCATACAGAGGGAAAAACGTCAGCACAGGCTGCAGGAGAGTGCAATAGAAGGTGTGATTTATGGAATGAGATTGTGAAGAGGTTATATGGTCTACATGCTGTATGACTGGGTTACGATTGCTTTGTCTGAGGTTTTTCAAAAGTATGGCTCTAAAAGTATATCTATTTATTTAGTTTTAAAAAAGTCACACATGCATTGTCCATGCATTGCCACATGAGCATGTCCTTAATTTTAATAAAAATTCATTTTGATGTATTTTATGGACATACAGTAAAAATGGTCAGGGAAATACAAGTGTCAGGGTGTCATTAAAGGGAGAAAAGCCTCATTAAAAAATGAAATTTTCATAATCGTTTATAACTTCTGTTCAAAAGAAAACACCTTTATTTAGCAAAAACACAATCTTGTCAAAAGTGACAGTAAAGACTTAAAATCCTAAAAGAACATATGTCACAGTTTCCACAAAAATATTAAGCAGCACAAACAGTTTTAACATTGCAATAACAAGACATGTTTCTTGAGCACAATTAGCACATTCAAAAAGGACAACTGAAGACTGAAGTAATGGCTGCTGAAAATTCTGCTTTGCAGCACGGGAATAAATTAGATTTTTAATATATAATTAATAGTGTTAATACTATAAACCTCTATTTTTCTAGTGTTGTAAGGTATAGGCTCAGGTTTCTGTACGAGTGTTGATTATTAAAGACTGAAGTGTTTCACAAATGACATGATTGAGAAGCCTTTCAGCGCTCGTGATGTCACTTGAACTGAAAAGGCATGCAGAAATAACACAGATGTTTGGTCCACGTGGACGGTATTTGCAACGTCAAACAATTCACTTCCCTTTAAGACATTAAGACATATTTTGAAGTAGCACAGTAAACCGACTAGTTATGTGAATACCAGATGCATTTTTAATGGTGCAGGTGAATTTTCACTTCGTTTGAACTTTTATGAGCTTTCAGATTTTTAGGTCTTTTCCAAGTAAGGAACTTTGCTCGTAGATTTTTACTCAAACAAGAGTTTTGATTCTAGACAGCACTTCTGTTTCCCAGGATTTTAACACTAGCTCCTTAAAGGGATACTTCACCTCTGGATAGAATGTGTATTTAAAATGGGTCATTTATGTAGAAGAAATGTGAAATTATTTTTGAATTTGGAGCTTTCTAGACTAAGAAAAGCCAGAAAATTTATTTTTGGCTTATGTGGATGAAAGACAACAACTCCCAGAATGCACTTAGGAGGCCACGCCTACCGGTAACAGAGTGCAGTAGTTAAACAACAAGTCTAGGCTACTAGTGAGTCGCCGTGATGAGTCTGCCCTGGACAGGGGGAAAGAGAAGAAGGTATGAAGATAGATCTTTTGCGTTCTACAGTCGCCATTCATCATGTTTACTGTGGCGAGCAGGACGAGACTGAGGGCCGCGGGAGAACGGCGCGAGGGCGGTGGCGTGATTACTGATGAGCGACACCTGAGACGCACCGGTCTCGTATCTCTCACGGAGGAGCGGGAATTTTCTTAGCAATGTTAAAATGCACATCAACCGATCACTTGTTTAGCGTTCATGTAAACACTACATTCAGATTCACCAATCGGAATGAATTCAGTTAGAAACAAAAGGTGTGCATGTAAACAATGAATGGTGACTGCAGAAAGCAAAAGCTGAATCCCGGACATTTTGGACGATCTTGACGGCCGGACATGTCCGGGAAAAAGAGGATGGTAACCCCTACTACTCAGCTTTCTCCTACTATTCAGCTTTTTCCACTGAACAAGAGCCTGCTAGCTTAGCTTCCAAAAAAAGATGACTGACACTATGTGTACTTTCTGTGAGTGAGATCCCACCCTCTATGGGCGGGTTGAGAACATGCGGGACAGCCCCTACTACTGGTTGTAGTCTTTAGCCTCTGGCCAAAAAATCCTCAGATGACGCAGAATTACGATTTTTGCGTCATCTGAGGATTTTTTCCAGACAAAAAATACATAAATCTCTCGTCTCAGGGGGATATGAGGGTGGAAAGCACAGTAATTTGAAAATACTACAGGTTTTCTACTAATACAAAGCTTAAAGGTTGTATCAGTCATTTCAGGCCCAAAAAAGGCCGAAACATAAATGATCACATTCATTTAATCTTTCCTAACGATGCGCTAGCTGCTCGCCCCATAAGCCTGCCGTCCAAAAACCGCGTCTCTGTAGGTAGCCTAGGCTCTGAAATCTGCACACAAAAACAAATGGGACAACCACCACTCAAAACCAAAACAAACCGTGTTTCAACCAATCACCGACAGGGGCGGGTGTTGTGAGGTTTTGAGTGGTGGTTGTACCCATTTGTTTTTGTGTGCAGATCTCAGAGCCTAGGCTGCCTACAGAGACGCGTTTTTTGGACGGCATGCTTATGGGGCGGGCAGCTAGCGGATCGTTAGGAAAGATTAGGTGAATGTGATAATTTATGTTTCGACCTTTTTTGGGCCTGAAATGACTGATACAACCTTTCATGCTAAATCCTGAAGTATCCCTTTAATTCAAGCTATATTTTTGAACTCATACCTTGTAAAGTGCACACTGCAGTCTTCATAAATGAGTGGGCATTGGCAAAAAGGCTTTTAGCTGTGAGTGTAAACAAACGCTCTAATTCTAGATAATAGTTCACTGCACATGATGCTCAGGGAGCAGCAATGACCAGTCTCAGTGGCTTCATTATCACTCTAATTTGTATTAGTGAAGCCTGTTCTCAGAGGAATAATTATGTATCTAGTGTGTGCTCTCCTAATGAGGTTAAACTTAAGTCTTGCACTGAATGGGGGTCCAGTCTTTCCAGTACGTGAAAAAAGTGTAGTTCTCAGTGGTATGCTGCCTTTTTCTATAATTGCTGTTTGTTCGCCGTATACTATTATTACGTTTAATAAGGTGGCAAATAGGCTTGAAAATAATACTGCCCTTTTGATATATGCACATGTTAGTAATCACTTTTGTAATTAGAGCTCATCACTTAGTTCCGAGAACATTAATGCAACGTATACAAATGTACAATAATACAGCACTGTATTGCACTAGGGAGTCGCTCCATATCTGCTATCACAGCTTATCAATGAGCAAAGTGCATGTAAAGATCTCTGCTTCAAACAGCACGATCCTGCTCCACAACTCACCTAACGCCATTTAAACACTCTGACCTGAGGAGATACAATCAGAGAACACTCTTATCAAATAGATGGGATCCTGTCATCGCACAACCTCTCTAACCTTGTCTCAAGAAGCTGAAACTGTTGAATCACCACTGAACTGAAGGTTACTACCAGATCAATCACTGTGTTGATGTTTGTTGGTATCTGTATTATCAGAGCTTTCACAGCTTGCTTGGGTTTAAATATCAGTCCAGTAAAAATCACACAAATCTTAAAATGACTTTTGCTGTTAAATTCTTGTGCTTAAGGATACAGCCTGCACCTGCAATAAATGACTGGACAATTTTTTTTGTTTTAATCATTTAAATCCCAGATTTAAAAAAACAACAACCTTTATACTGTTTTTAAGAAAGGTTTACATTTAATAAAAACATCATGTGGTGTAACCATGTACAAATTTACATTTTTGTGTACACATCATTGTTTTCAAAAAGTTTTTCAATGTAAATTAATAATAAATATCCTTAGGTCTTTAGGTGAACTGCACCACATGACATTTTATAACCTTGCCTTGTCATGAAAAGGTCCAATCAAGTTTTTAATGTTGTTTAAATGTCTTTGTGGTGTTTTTAATATGTTTTTAAAACTACCTTGTGACCAATCAGGTCAACGTGTGATCTGGTGGGGCGGGGCAATTTTGCATTATCACAGAACCACGTAGAACTACTAAATGAGGCAAGGATGTAGAATTACATTCAAGCTATTTTAAGGCATGAAGAATTTTTTTCAAGGACAAATATGTCATTTTTGGTTATCAAAGATGAGTTTTAAGGGCTAAAATGATTGATTACAGGGGGACTTATTGAACAGAGTTATGAGGGTCTGCAGGGGTCTTCTCTATGATATCAGGGGTCTGCGTGTTGGTTGCACCACGTGTGTCTGATTTTGCAGACAAACCTTTTTCCAAATATTTATGTGCAGTAAAGCTGTTTTTTAAACAGTTAAACAAAACTATTTAATATGGTTTTAATTTCATTTCATACATTTTTCTTCATTATGGTTTATGTTTTTTTATTGATTGCCTTTAATGTACCTTTGAATAAAATCCCAGACAGGACAAAGAAATGAGTGTCATTTCATTGACCCTTCTGTATCTGAGAACCATACATATAATTTAGCTATGAAAATTCTGATGTTCCACTAATACTAAACTAATGGGGCACGAACATTAAACAAACTCCAATTATCTTAGACACCAGACAAAAGTACCAACTAGCTCAACACCACCAACTCACCCAGTCCTCCTCTGTCTCTTCGCTTCCTCCCTCCTCGTTAAAAACACCTCTTTTTTTCTTCTTTTGCAAGGTTAGGGAGGCAAACCAGCTTATCAGTGATGGAGAGGGATTTATTAGTGAGAAAAAGATAATAGCTACCCATAGGGCCATAGAGGCCTGATTTACTGCCACTAATATTTAGGATTCCTACAGCCTGGCAGGCCGGGACTCTTTATCTTCCCCCCTGCCTGTGGCGCTGAGAGGTGCAGGGTCGAGGCCGGACGATGAGGGATGAACCCCCACAAAACCAATGCTCTCCCTCGCTCAATCAAAGCAATTTCGGACACCGAGTGAAGCGAGAGGAGGAAGTTAGAGGGTGCTTGAGGCATCTGTTATAGCCCAGCTCAGAGATCTGTCAGGTACCAGTTGAGAAACAGACAGACTTCCCATCATAGGCTCTATTTTTAATCTTTCATATAGGAGTCAAGACCAGCAAACCATGGTCTTTATTCTAACATTTTCCTGTGTTCACATGGGCAGCTATTCACTGCAATTCATTAAATAAAACTACATTATCATTTGAAGGTTAACTGTTCCACACAGTTCTGTTCTCGTTTACAAAGCTATCGATTGGACATCCGGGGTCATGTGCTGTTGCAAAACAACTACACAAACACTGTGCAGTCTTCTTTATCATTATTATTAATTAATTATTTTAATATTTGTTCATCATGGTAATCTAATCTGTACATCATAATATTAACCACAGCTTACCTCACTCATGTGACTCCGTCGTATGGAGCTCCTCCATTTCGAACAGCATGTCAAATCTGAACTTGTGGTATGGAGCCCTGAGCTGAAAGTAACTTTCTCATTAAATTGTGCACACAAAGCATGTTAGCACGCACAAAAACTTTTTCATGCGCTTGGGAAAACTATGGTGACGGTAGCACATGAGCATGCAAACAGTTTGTCTTTCGAATGACACTTGTCATTTGTGCAGATCGAAAAGTTTCTCGTGGCCACGGTAAAGTCTCTGTTTTTTTTCTGCAGATGTCACATTAACTGCTCTGAAGGAAACCGACGTTACCTGAACGATGTCTAATTCATATGGAACCAACAGTCAAATGTATTCATGTAAACAATGTTGTTAAAGACATTGATCACTAACTTACTCTGGGGTGTATTTAGAGTTTGAGACCTCTATATTGGACTCTAAAACAAATATGTTTATGTACCCATGTCTTATAGTGGTAATATTTATAAAGAATGATGTTATATTGTACTTGTATATATACGTACATTCATGGTTTGACTGAGAGCACAGGTGACATATCTTCAGGGCTGGATACTCCGTCCAAGATGACAGAGCCTAACAGGATATGAGGAGATATGCGGCTGTCTGTCCATGCTGATCCTGCGCTGACCGGGAGGCAGAGGGAACTTCACACAGCCGCACTTAGATGAGAGGGTCACGGGTTCAAACCACAGGTGTTGTGCCCTGCAGCAGGACACTTCCAGTCTAAACAGTGTAAACGGTTTTCAGGAATGTGAAAGTGCACGACTGGATCAAAGGAGCCAGCCAATCAGGATCTTGTTTACACTGTATCTTTTAGAGAGACTTTGGTAAAGCCATCCTGGTTTAAGTGCTGAGCTGTGACGAAGATGTAAGCTGTGTTATTAGCTGGCTTGTCTCAGTGTAATGAGGTAAACATAAAGAGCTGAGATTTGGGATGAAATCTACTAATTATATCACCACCATAACTGATGGCAGACTCTTTTGTGCCTTCAAAAAAGGGATATAGATGTTGTTTATTTTTTTACCTTTGTTGCACAGACTATACACTCAAGCTAAGCACTTTTGACCTAGTCAACATGAAATGGAAGTTGCGTTAGCCTTCTTTTCCCTATTGATGTATATCCGAGGGAAACGACTTCTCAAACAAAACAAAAATAGAAGGGCGGGACTTGGTTTTGTTCATCAAGAATTGATTGGATGGTTGAATCATTGTGGTTTGTTATTGCTGTGATCTCAGTGACGCTTTCGCACTAGTAAACATGTCATCATGTAAGTTATTTTGATTAAAGATTAAAGAGGATGTGAATTTTAAATTTCACTTTTAAACCAAATAATGAGGTGCATGGATAATAAATACTGCAATACCGGTATTCCATTAAAACTTTTTAATTTAATGGTGACTTTAAATTAACTTGTGCCCTTGTTTGTTGTTTGCCTGCTCACAACTACGTGGCTAATTAGTTCAAACGGCATAAGTGACTTTGCTTGTTGTCCTCACCCATTTAGAGCCTATTAATCAGGAGATTTTTGCATTATGTTGCAACCCATGTCACCTAATCAGTGAGTGTTTTTCACCATTACTTTGTGCCTCAGGTGGTAAAAGCTCTGCCCTACGACTGCCTCACACCCTTTAGTGGCAAATAACACATCAGTGGAGCAGGTGTAGCATGTCTAGCTGTTAAAAAAGGGGGGCACCACAATAACACAAAGTCATACAAATATGCTCAATGGGCCATTGAGCAACTTATGAACAAAATTTCTCTTCTTTCTTCAATAAATTCCTGGCGTTCTCTATTTAGGCTCGATTTGGATTAATATCTTTTAAATATCTCTTGCAAGGCATCTTATAAAAAATATGATTGTGTAAGTGCACACATCAGAGTCTGGAAACCACAAATTAGCTTCACTTTAAACTCTTTTTTTAGCTGATTCAATTTCTAAATCTTTCATTTCCTTTTTCCACTCTGAAAGACATCACGCCTTCAGAATATTTCATCCTTCTCGCATATCGCCACCTCTTTAAAATAATCTCTTTGCCCAGGCAGAAATCTTACCGACAGATAATCGGAGATAAATATGCTTAATTGAGGCCAAGTGAACTTTCTCTATCCGCACCACAGTCAAGCAATCTAAAGTAAACGTGCTAATTAGAGCAAAGCTCTGTTCCTGCAGAATGCTGAGCGGGCCGGGGCCGGGCTGCTCAGCCATTAACATGGGGAGGTTCGCATACAAATGTATTGCACAACATTACAGGTGTGCTATACATAATATGCAATTGCTGTGTTACTTGGTCAAATTAATGTTTTAAAATCTCCACCATCTGGGTAAGAAAACGAATTATCTATAAAATGTGTGTTGTTGCAGATCCCTTACTGTTGTATAATCGAAAATGATGGGGATCGTTCACAAACCAATTACATCTTGCATGTAAACAGAGGCACAATGAACAGGTCTGAGTGAACCACACCTGCTCTTTTATCCACTGCAGCTTCCTCCATTTGCCCGTTAACAAGTTTACATCTCGGCTAACTGAGATTCAAAATGTGGGAAAAACAGCTGAATAGCAGGCGGGGGAGATATAACAGATTCAGGTCAGACTGAGGTGAAAATTAACATTTCTCTCTGTTTTTCTGAAGGTTCTGAGAGCCTAGTCTGTGGTCGGACCACAGGCCATAGCACTGATGAGACTGGACCACTAACACTCAAGGGAAGCAAGTTCCTAATTACCCATTGTGCTTGACAGAAGCCTGTTAATTACCAACTTCATTAGCTTGCTGGTCTTTGTTTTTCTTCAGAGGGGGCCAGTAGGATGGGGGTGGAGGCTCGTAGGAAGGAGAAACGAGTTGCTGTTTTAGCACCTTTTCTCCCCTTTCTGAACAATTCTTCTCTCTCTCTCTCTCTCTCTCTCTCTCTCTCTCTCTCTCTCTCTCTCTCTCTCTCCGAGGAAATGTTAAGACCTCAGTCAAGGATCTAATTAGATTCATGGTGAGAATCAGACACCTTTTAACTAGCCTCTGGAGTCCCTAAAAGGACAGCAAGTGACTGGGCAGGAGAGAAGAAGAGCTTCTCACAATCACACATGTACACACCACCTTTCACGTGTGAAGTGGCCTGGCTTTACTCTTTTCTCTCACTTAGATTAAAAAGCAACCTCTAGTGAACACAAACCGTAAGACTATGAAAAGGTCCAATGTACTTAGTTCTAAATGTAGTTTTATTTAATATCAAATATAATTATCAGCTTGAAAATGCAATGTAATCCAAAAATGTGTTCATATTGCCCCAAAATATGGCTTACACAATGTTTGAGGATCCTTGATACTAAAAATAATACAATAATTATGTGAATAGTTTATATTTGAGAGGGAACTTTTCTTAGATAGAAAAGTACATTATCTTAATCCTTAATTATTAGCCCCAAATACTATTAATGCATTATTTTATTTAGCAGTTTCTGCTCTTCTCACAGTGCTCTGCTGTTGATGGATATCTAGTGAGCTTTCCTAAAACTGTGGGCTATCAAAACATTAAGGTCAAAATGTTGAAACTGTGGTCCTGGGTTTGTTTTTCAGGCTTTGCGCGTCCAGGGGTGCGTTTCCCGTATAACGACGTAACTTGCATCGCTGTCACGACTGTTTCCCAAAACCGGTTGCACCTCTGTCGTTTGAAACACGTTAGTTCAACAATGACTGTGACGTCAGTAATAACTTCTGCTAATGAATTTACTCGAGATCGCAAATAATGTATATGATTATAGTTAATTTAGCCTACATACCCTAAACAGCAGAAAGCCGTTCATTTTTAATCACATTAACATTCAGTATTTGAGGTAAGCCTAGGCCAGCCTACTCTTTATCCGCCTATGGTGCGGTTCATTCAGTCAGGAGCTTTCTTCGTCCACTTAGCCTAACGTATTTTTACGTTAAAAAAATGTATGATAATTTTTCTGACATGCTGCTGTAACGAACTGATGACTAAACTTTGTTGTTTTTGTTTCATGTCGTTTTGCTTTATTTGATGTTTGATTTATCGCGCGTTCCCTCGGAATTCCCGTAAATTACGCATTTGACATGCTGAAAAGGCCTAGCTTGAATATTTAAAAGGGAATAAAGACATGTCTGCAATGTACTGAATGTTAGCTTGCTTGTTGTGTCCAAGCGTATGATCTATTTTAGTCCACATGTTATTTTATTAAGAAACTGCTTCTAAATACAGCCCGGGAGCTGTAGTTCCAACCACTTACATTTGCGACGCTGTTTGCGAATGTTCGTAAGAAGTTGGGACTAGGCCTATGGTTTTTGTAAACACCAAATCGTTCAACTATGTTAGTACGGAATGCCAATAATGCTTTTGGGAAACGCACTGAAGGTCCAGTTATTAGTTCTATTAATCATTCAGTTCAAAACAATATTCATAATCCAAACTGGAGTCATTCTATAAGAAAGTGAACAGAATTCCTCTAACCAAACCTTTGGATCTCGTGCACCCCCCCTTTCTGCTCCAGTCTTTCCCACTAAATTCCATTTGCCAAACATGGGCCATTAACATTTTTTCCCCCTTTAAGAACATTTTTCTTTTTGTTGCATGCAACTGTTGGACAATGTTTGGTCTATAAGCAACACACCAGTTAATATGGGACTGATTCCAGTTTGAATCAGGGATGGAGTCTTTGACTTTCACAGAGTTTGGCATGCACTGACAGTGAGTTATGTCAAGTGGTTTAGTGTTTTCTGTCTGCATGAGAAATGTCAAAGGATTGACATAAGTCCCAAACTGAAAATAAAATAAGTCCAGACCACTGTCTGTCTGTCTGTCTGTCTGTCTGTCTGTCTGTCTGTGTCTGTGTCTGTGTCTGTGTCTGTGTGTGTGTGTGTGTGTGTGTGTGTGTGTGTGTGTGTGTGTGTGTGTGCGTGCGTGCGTGCGTGCGTGCGTGCCTGTGTGAGTTCTTATATCACAACCCAACCTTACAAGCAATTTGAGTGCACATAGAGCAATATGCCTAATAGGCTACAGATCAAGTTGGCCATAGTCTTGAAAAAATAACTTTTAAAACGGTCAAGACAGAATGAAATGCATAATCGTATAATAATTAAAAAATTATTTCAGTTCGCCACAAAGTGACCCTAGCAATGTCTTCCAAAACACACACTCAATGAATAGTGTTAGCATACCATTAACTTAGACAACATATGAGAGGAGGCACCACAAAGGCAGTAGACGAGGCGAATCAATACGGCAACACATGTGATATATTTAGTGAAGCCATTGTTTATTTTATTTAGTGAACGAATCGAGTATTTTCCAAACAGCGAGGCCTCAGAGATATTTTATCAGGTGTACAGTCCTGCATATGGAATACATTAGTACTTTAAAGGAAATCCCATTTTTTTATTATTATTAATATTATTGTTGTTTTTTTATATTATTATTATTATTATTAATATCACAAAGTCTAAACTCAGAAACAAACTTTAACTTTGCACTTGCTCTGCTTACTCCTCCGTAAAAGGCTCAAATATAATTTAATTTGAGAGAGAAGCTAAATAAGCTGTATTGTCTACAACACTAATGTGATACTTTCAAACGTCGTGCATTGCTTTTGAATATAAAATAGGCTGCGCAAGGCAGTGTAGGCAACCTGGGACGAATTCCATTGTTAATTTAGTTTCAATCATGCGAGGTGGCCAGCAGTCCACCAAGTGGCTCTGCAGGAGATGCAAGCTGCCTGACAAACGGACCGACTTTTACTATGCTTTTACAGTAGGCTACTGTTAAAATTCCGTTATTTAAGCACAATAAGCGCTACAGGTCTGTTTCTAGGCCTACAATATTTGTGGTCTGTAGCCACGTTCATCATGCGCGCGCAATTTCGCTCGCTCACTCACTTGCTCTGTATATGTGCACTGTAAAACAAAATTTGCTGCCTTACATTTTTAAGTACAATCAACTTGGATATTTAAATGTAAATTACATTAAACTGACATAAAAAAGTAGTTGAATCTTGTATAACTTATTTTGGATAACTTTAGAGATTGTTTTAAAAACTTTTAAATCTAGCTTTTAAAGCTAAAGTTGTATAGTTTAGTTCTGTTAAGGGAATTCTGTCTTTTTATATTGTATATCTTCCAGAGTTTACAGTTGTCTCTACTTTTACTTTGAAAAAAACACAAAAAAAACAAAAATTACTTTCCAAGAAGCAGTATAGGCTAATTTAAAGGTAGAACGCTAGTTGCACTTATAGGCTATACTTGATCCTTAGATAACGTTTACCAAAATAACAGTTATCTCCAGCACCTAAAAACTGTCCTAAATGAAAACGAAACAAGTCTGTTGCGTGAAACTTTAAAGGATTGTTAATAAATACATTACTATCATAATTGCAAGGCCATAACACTTTACAAGAATAAAATAAAAAATAAAAAAAACTTTGAATAGGCTAGGCCTATATATTTAGAAGTAATCTAAAAAGTGCTGGCAAAAATCCCCTTTAAAACAATGGTCCAGTCTGTGCATGCACATAGGTCCAAATTTACATGACATATGACAAGGCTTAACTTTATAGTCCTACTTTGATAAGAATGGTGATTTCATAAAAAAGAAAGACCCTTCAATTAGATTTTACCAATAAAAAAGAATTTGAGAGAGCTATTGCTATTTTCACTTGCTCTTCCTCCTCCTCCAACATTCTACGATGGCAGGCACATATTGGACGTTGGTGATTGATTGAAATTATAAATGCATTGAATCTGTTAAGTTGTCGATTAAAACAGCACACAGAAATAGCTATAAAAAATGCAGGGTCCCTTAAAAAGATGAACATTGCGTGCTATCTTAATATATTTTATCACGTGCATTATCACGTAGATGAGCTGTCCTGTATTTCTTACTCTTTGTCTTTAAAAGCTTCATTAGCTTATATATTCAGAAAGTTTACTTTGATTATGTGCGATGATGATTTTGATGTTTGGCAATATTTTTACGCTAGGTAATATTGTCGGACACATAGGCTAGCTACTGGCGAAAGTTGCAATCACCTTTACCTGACAGCTGTAGACACAATGTTGGCCTATAGGTTTCGGTTCTACTTAATATGATCTATGGTCACATTGGTCTTTGTATGATCTAAGGAGCGTTTGAATTAGGGAATCCCACTTTTCCATAGCTTGTCTGTTGAGCGACTTAAAGGTTTTCGTCCTGGATCATTTTCGTTTCCAACGTCACCATAAATAAATAAAAAAAATAGGGTAATTTTACACAAATAGCTAAACATAAATCCATTTTGTCACTGCAAGACTAATGCATTCTCTTAATAATCGTGCCAAAAATGTCCATTATATGGGCTGTAGCCTAATAATAAGTCGACGCGTAATAATAGATTTTTAGCACATTTTAGCGTAAAATATTCTGTAAATGAGATCCGACTTTTCAATGCGGATGAAAAACCCGGAAAATGTAATGATGTTAATAAAATTGTCAATGAAATTACACTTTGTGCCATTATAGTACTGCAGGTGAAAGCCATAACAAAGCAAAGGTAAGCCCTGGATCTCACGCTGCGGGCTCGATAAAGTCTCAGCAGTGACACGCTGTCACCCGTGTTTTACCTTTGATCCATTGATATTTGTGTGTTTAGTGGAGGGGCGGGGATTGAGCCTTCATGCTAGGGTTAGAGGATTTGACAGCTGCCAAAAGATAAGTACAATGCACTTGACCAAGGATACAAAAATTAAGGCCTATACAATAAGGCTTAAATACTCACCGCACTTTTATTATCTTCATTTAATCTAGCTATCTGTCTTTTAGAAGTTGTGCCTAAATTTCCTCAATAGGCCTAAATAACGGCGCAATTCACAGTCATTCTTAAATCGTTTTAAGAATGGAAACTCATTGGCCTCGTCTTCGTTAATAATAAAATGAGAAACTCAATCTAAGATGATGATATTTAATTTGTAACGTAAACTATTTTAAAGGGTGATTATTTTGTAATTGCTCATTAGTCTTGTATATTTATCGCTGTACCTTATGGCAAGGCCGCGGGAATTGTGCAGGGGGTTGATTCTCCCATTACAAGGATCAGTTTCAAAAGCAATTTGTGAAACTGGATAGATTGTGTTTGTCGTGACGTCATATTTCAGTCCATGCTATAAATATCACCTCAAACCAAAATTAGTGGCCAGTTGCAACTGAAATGCGGCACTCAGCAAATACAAAGTCCAACGAAACTATAAAGCAAAAGCCTGCAAATAATTTAAGACGGTGCAGGACCTTTGATCAAAAGACAACTATTATGTTTTTTTTTTTTTTTTTTCAACTGTCAATAAATTGAAGTATTGAACGACTGGAACGGAGGACAGTGTAGGCTATAGGCTACTACTGTAGGCTTCATCAATCTCCATTATACTTTTAAATTGTCCAAGGGTAATCTTACATCAGTATGGTGAAATACATTTAGCCTATAAGTTGCTAGTATTTTTTTTTAATCAAGGCATAACTTTATTTTACACAGCAGCCCAGACTGTCCACCGTACTATAAAACTGCCTTTTAGAGGGATCAGCGGACGTAATTAAAGCTAGTAATTGCAGATTAGAGGTTTTGGGTCATTGGGGTTATTTGATAGGAGGCTGTTTTAAATGACGGGTAATTATTTAACATCACTCGTATGGCGCAGGTTTTTCACCTGTGTAAAATCCAGACCTCAATATCAGAAACCACTGCAAGCAAGTTACACCAACTTTTTTTTTTCTCTCTCTCACTGTATGATGAATCATGGCAATGGCCCTCTGTGATTGATCGTTTTCCTTCTGCACAAGCGTGGCGTTGTTGAACATTTAAGTTAATGTTGCTTCTGAACCAAGTTATCGCAGCACGGGGTAACTTAAGCGGGTCAGGGGGTTCTCAATACAGCGAGTCCCATGGCCCGTATGCTTGTTTAGAAAAGCAAATCGATTAATAGGCCTAGCCTATACAAGGTCGAAGTCATAGTCCACCACCGCTCACTTTTTGTGAATAATGACATTTCTGTGGGATTGTAGGGGATCTCTCTAAAATATTTGAATGATTCATTTAAACATGAGTTGATTATAATGTGAATAATTAGTTCGACACATCATCGAATTAAACGTGCCTATGCTTTGACAGGTTTGTATAGAATAGAATACATTAAGTAGGCTATATTAATAAGTATAGTATAGCCTCGTCTCTCTAATGACCTTATTTTACTCTTTATTTTGCACGCTGAGTCTTTAAAATTAATTTAGTCTTTTCAACTCAAATACGTTAACAAATAATACAAAGTTTCTAAGCCTGTTCTGTTTAGTGAAATATAATTTCCCTCCTTTAAATCCAGCTAATTGTCCACCATTAAATGCAAAGCACCAGTCGCATTTAAATCGGCAATGCAAAATTAATAAAGGGGAGCAAGCGGTAACGAGGGGGTGTCCTGTCTTTTGAGGCATAACGGAGGGAGAAAGTGCGCCAAATTTGTTTGCAGCGGATCAAGGCTCACCGCCTTCACTGCACTTTCTTTATCTTAATTCCAACTTGAAAAGATATAATTATCTAGTTTGAACAGGGCTGCTATCAAATCCTTCTTTAGGCAGGGTAGGGAACAGCTCGAGTGGATTGTGGGCTCTGAGCCGCTCGGTGTTGCCCGAGATAGGAGTAATGAAGTTGTGGAGTCCGGAGATACAAAGGGCATTAACCTCATTAGCATGAAACCTTTTCTTCTAACTATTGTGGGACCCTTTCAGCCTTCTAATCCCTCTATTTCAAAGCTGGGTTTGTAATAAAGCTTTTAGGGGTTTTTCAAAGCTAATAGTATTCTCCGCAGATTTTTTTTATTACCGTTATAGTCCACAGACTGTTTAAAAATCCCCTTATATAGAATGTGTATAGACCTCTGAAATTTTTAACCTTTATCAAACTACAATTAAAAGTTTTGGGGACAACACGAAAACGCTCAGTAATTGTCTTTCTTTGCATTTCGGAAAATGTTGTCACGTAAATTGGCTAATAGTATTTTTATGCAATTTTACTTATAAAAAAATATATTATTGGGGGTTATTGTATTTTTTTTTAATGGATGCAAAATACAAGGTAATTGATGAATTGACGTGCAAATTAATATTAGCTTTCTATAGCCTTGTATTCATATATGAAGGGGGAAAAAAACGAGCTGAAAACGAAGGCTAGATACATTCCATCCGTTGCTGCCGACAAGATTTTAAACAAAGCTCCTATTTTGCGGCACATTGCAAACCTTCTCTTATCGCACTGTGAGAGGTAGTCAGATTGTACTAAATTATGTCCAACCAGGCCCCATTGGATCCACGGATTAACAGATTAAAGTGGACCACTGGGCAATGCATCCCCTTTCCCCCACATATTACTCGTATGATAATTGCCTAAACTGATTTGCACTTTCACAAAAGCTCTCAGGACTCTTTGTAGCTTGAACAGACCAGACGCTGCTCGTCTACCAATGGAAATAAAACTGGTTAATGCCAGTCTGTCAGACTGAGCGGCAAATGAGGCAAGAAAAAAACAAGCACTTCGCTCTGGAAAAACCGAGCTCAAGACCGTTGTTCGTGTTACATTTTAACCAGTCCGTTTCCCCGTTACATACTTTATATGCTCAAATTAATTACGCAGCTGGTGGAATATTCCATTGATAACTCACATTGAAAAGTGATAACTATACCTCGCTTGTTTGTCCTAAATGACAATGACAACAAGGGACAGAATCAAAAGAAGAGAACTGTCACTGCAACCCATTCAATACTGTCCTATAATGTTTTCCAAAACAGATATAATACAATGTACCCTAAACCATTTACTATACAGGGCAAACGTTTCATTTTGGCCTCTTTTTGTAAAAACAAAAAGGCTTTAATTTTATTCTGAGCAACATATTGATAAAACTTTATTGACAAAATATTGACAATTACATACTTCTTGGAAGTATACTTTGTGTTAAAATTGTAGCAAACTTAACACAAACACAAAATTATTTACATTCTTGTAAAAGACGATTTAACATAAACATTAGCTTTTAGTTTATCTCTATACATGGAAAACGCTCAGTGCTTGAAGTTTTGCTGCCTTGGCGGCCGTCAATTCTTGCATTAATCCTTCGAGGCAACTCTTTAGAGGAGGGGCGAGTCCCGATCATATATTCGCACCAAGATTACGGAGTCATGGTAAAGCTTATATTTTTAAGGAATGTCATGGAGAATTTTACTATTGTATGTGGTAAACTTTTTTTTATATAATCTGGTTTTAAATTTGTTTTACTCCTTAAAAACACTATACCGCAGCACTACTTCATATTGTTTTCACAATCACTTTAACACGAGAATCATAAGTTCAAAGACTGCACACTGTTGTAAAAAAAAGGAAGAAGCACACAACATTTCTCAGATTAAAAAAATCGAATCAAAACAAATTTACTTCGAAAAAGGTCAAATTAATTAACCTACCAAAAATTCATTGCTCTACCATGCAATTCAAGTTTTACAAAAACAGCTGTATATTTTGGTATCTTGATGGGGAAGGTTCACGTCTTGAAAAAATAAAACGAGAGGAAAAAACCCCTCAGAAGTGCAAATGTCCTATGCGCATTTGAGTTATGTTTTGTAATAGTGGTGATGAGGTGGTGCGGGTAGTGTGGTGATGGGGGCGGGGGGCGGCATGTAATACCTGTCAATCACCTTGCCTTGGCAACGTGAAAATTATTGACAGTTCCCTTGTAGTGACAGCAGTGCCACCAACAGGATCTCTCACCCTCAAGCTGCCGATCTCGAATAATCAAAATGTGATATTGGCTTTACCCTCTCCCTCAGTCAGTACACAGCATCCTTATCCGTGACATCCTTCAAGCCACGCCGCTGTCCCGCGTTCGAACAGTTCAAGTCTTTTAATCGTCTGAGGTGACGTCAATTTCCTCAGGGCTTCCTTGTTTTGTGGCCATTCTCCATCGGTTTATGTGATGAGTTCCTTTCTTTTTCTGTTGTGAATCCGACCCTTCTTCCTCCAGTTTCTGACGCTTGAACTTCGTCCTTCGATTCTGAAACCAAACTTTTACCTGGGGCGAGAGAAAAAAGGAAAATAATAAGCGTAAAATACAACAGCTTTTCGCTGGTCTCTGAATAAAAACAATTAAACAAAGAGAGTTGGCCTGACAGAAAGTATCACTAACGTGCCTTAAGAATAACTAGGTCTAGACGGACAAAGAGCCAGGTATCTCACAGTCAATCTAGTCGCGAGAGCATTGGTCGACTTTCATTTAGTGTCTTCGGTCTGAATAAATTAAAGCAACATAAAGAATTTAAATGAGGTAGCCTATTAAATACAATATTACTGATATGTGAGGATGAGACTTAGGCATGCTTTCCTTTTAAAGTGCACCTGACCTGTTTACTACGACAGGTTGAATCCTCACTATCAATCCCTGCTGCTACTTCAAACTCAAACTTAACTGATGAGAGGTAATGGACTCCGTTTACAATAGAAACAGCATGTTAGTGTACAGAATAGTGTAATACCAGTGAAACTTCACCGTAACTGTCGCGTTTTATCACGGATATGTTAGCTGGCCTATTTACAATTCACCCACTCATTATACATCCCCGTAAACCTTTTATATTAGCATACACTGGTAAAGTTCATTCTTTCCCTTAATTCATCACCTTTATCATTCATATCATCCGTAAAGCTCACGACTGACAACTTGGCAAGTGAGGCACATTTAATGTGCATTCAGTGAGCTAATTGAAGCATTGAAGTGGCTCGTAGTCCATTTCTCTCTCTTGCTCTTCAGAAAAGGCGCCGTTTAGAAAAGGGCCGGTGCTGTCACTGCGACAATAGACTCCTACCGGGCCACTGAACGATACGAGCAAATACGATCTTAAATATGGTTAGGGAAATTCATAGAATCCGCCTCATTCTTTTAAGTGTCCATTTAATACGGTTAACTGGTTAATTGCCAAACATTTCCCACAAGAGCCCTCTGCCTCAATCGGAATCGTTCAACCTCACCAAAAACAGGGGTGAATTCGAAATGGTGGATTTAACTCACTCCAGATCATTCAGCTTTAAGAACAATGCTTAGCTCTTTCCGCATGTGGTTGCCAACAAAACGCTAAACAAAACAACAACATTTTCTGAAATCAAAATGTCGTGAAATCTATACAAATAGGTTAATAAATATATAGTAGGATATATATGGCCACTTACTTACAATACTTTGAGACTATAATTGAGACTACATGCAAATATGCTGGCAAAGAGAACGAATAAACGTAAAAAAATATATTTAGGCCTACGTAAAAAAATTAAATAATTAAAAGCTTTGTTAATTACATCCTTCAGAACTGCATTTTTGTGACGCAAACACTGCATATATGATTACATTTAAAGTAGCCTATAACCATAATATGTAGCCATTTCAAGGACGAGCCTATTGATTTCAGTTGTAATTTAGGACGTAGCTATTATATCCACAGCACCATGCGCACATCCGCGCTAATGAAGACAGGTAAACATCTTCTTACCTGAGTTTCTGTGAGGCTAAGGCTGTGAGCGAGCTGTTTTCGTTCCGCACCGACGACGTAATGATTTTTTTCGAAAGCATGTTCAAGCCGTAGTAGCTGTGATGGTGAAAAAGCTGTACGAATCCTTTTGGGCTTTCTTGCCAGTGCATTGTGCAATAGGAAGCTTTCCGGACTCGTTTCGTTTCCTGTAATGAAATGGATGATAATCAAAACCCATAGTCTCCCATTATATTAGCATTAATTTTCGATATAATTGTTAGACTACAATCATTCTGTTCTCATGAATTAATTGCCTACTATAGGGCCTGAAGTTTTAAAACATTATATAGAATGCAACACTTTACTAAGAATATAGCCTGCAATAATATTAATATTTTCCGGTCATCTCAAATAAAATAAGCAAGAGGTTTTTTCTGATATTATCGGCACATAGTGATTTTCAGTGGCTAATTAAAGTTTTGTTGCAAATTCAAATGAGACAAAAAATTATGTTAATTTACCGTTAATCATTATACAAAATATAATGCTCACAATATTATTTTCCAACACTTGTAAATTAAACTGTATAAAATAGGCTATAGGCTACGACTGTTTTTATTTCAGAACTGAAACATTCTCGAACTAATTCAATGGCCTTGAGTATCTTGAACAGTGGTATATAAAGATTGCCATACGAGTGTTTTGGTCAACAGCTGGGATGACAAATGTTCCACAATATTTAATATTACAAAAGTAAAATAAAAGAGTTAGACTTTTGCAAGAACATGTAGGCTATGTGTAATTTAGTATGATATGTAGCCTATTAATACGATAGTATCACACGTATTAACGTTTAATAATATTAACGTTTTTAAGGGAACAGTTTTACAACATAGGAACCAGACAAAAGCACTTTTAGATAAAGGCGAAATTATCATTTACTAGAAGGAACAAAAAAAACAGTCGAACAGAAAATATAGGCTACTCCTGTTCTATTCATAAATTAATTTGTAGCTCTTCATTTTTTTTTCATAGTGATATGAATGCGTATTTAATTTTAATATATAAATGTTTCACATATATTCAACTGCATTCGATATGTTTTATATTAATTCATTTTAAAGAATTTAAGCTATTTAGGATACGATAAAATAAATAGGCTATTTAAACATGTTAAATAGTTACAAGTTAATTACGTTTAATTACTTTTTAATTACCAAAATATCAAATATGAAAGTTATAAATACTTTACTTGTTAGTTTTGAACCAGCTTAGTAGGCTATAGAAATAAAGCCGGGTTCCTTCCAGAAATTTACTGAGAACCGTTGTATAATGCCATACTTCACTTCACAACATTAGCCAAATATTTCGATACAATAAAATGGTTATAATTTTTTTCCGATAGCAATAATTTTAGGATTTCTAATATATAGCACACAAGTGACATTTGGCTAATTATCAATGAAAAACCGCCGTGTCCTTGGGCCGTGTGGCCTTTTGTTCTCTCTGGACGACTGGTCAAAATAATTGGCGCATAAAATATTTTGTAGGAACTTACCTTGAAATCTGTGACCCAAGTATCTATATCTATGTATCAACCACGGGTAAAAAGTTGAAGGGTCCCTTTGCTGGCTTGCGAAAAGAGGGTGCGGACTGTGCGAGGACGACAGTGGGTGAGCAGCCAAAGCATGAGGAGGAGGTACTGAATGGACTGGGACGGCGGAGTTTTGAGGATGTGAAACAGCCTCTGCGAACACCAAGTCCGGGTTTGAGTAGACGCCCCTGCCGCTGGAATGAAAGCCGTTTAAAAATGGATTCATCTGGCTTGAGTTTGCATAGCTGAGCGCCGCTGGTCGTATGGGCTCCTCGGATCTCGACGCTGGCAAAGGATTATCCTTCGCTACCAAAGACTCTATGGTAAAACACCTCTTCGGTGTAGGTTGAAACATGGTTCACCAGGCAGGATTCCCCAGTTTAAGTGAAAACGGTACACGCGTTAGCACTAAAAAATACTCCACACCCAAGACCAAAGTTTTGTCAGCAAGAGACAAGTTAGTGGCAGCTAAAGAAAGGGTAAAAAAAATCTTTCAAAAGCACACAGCTCAACACATCGTGAGAAAGGTGGCCGACTTCTCCAGACAATCCATGAATGTGATCGGTTCCTCACCAGTTGTGCTAGCGATTTGTTAGTTCATGAGCCTAATTAGCTCTGGAGTCACATAAACAGTTTCCTCTGAAGCCTGTAATGGCTTGGTGATTGGTCGCTGCCGCTCGCCTTAAGGTTGAGGGAAGAGTCTTTAAGTGCGTCAATACTGAACGAGCACGGAGAGGCGGATTCAAGCAAAACGGAACGGATTCGCCCAGAAACAGAGCTGTGGAGCAATTTACATACGCAACTGATCCCATTGAGAGACTCAAGGTACTTCAGCATGTATTTGTGTTACACACAGGGCATAACGAAGCTTTTACACACGCTGTGCCTCAGTTCTTAATCAGTGCACGTTTAGATGCATAACTACACATGCTGATTTGTACTTGACTAAAGTATCAATGCGAAGCGTCGTTTAAACAAAGGACTGTAATCAATGCAATTCTGTCAGAAAAGAATCAGTTCAAATGACAATCTCTGCGTATATAGACTATATCAAACTTTTGAAGGTTCTACTTTTCTGTCAGTTCGGTGGGCCTGTCTACTGCCCACCTCTGTATTGTCTCTCCGCGTTTTCATTTTCTCCAATGGGTTTGTGATTAGTTTAGGGATGAGAGACTCTCTTTCTCTATTGGCCAGGAGACAAGGATGAGGCTTATTAGACACAGACAATATTTTCAGCCCTGTTTGTTTGTCGTATGACTACAAGAGTCCATTACCCTCTAACTACTCATTAAATTAGCTGAGTTCAATCCCATTATGGGTTACTAATGTGCATTCTGCATCTCGAAAGTTCAGGTATGCACAGTTGACAACGCGATATCTCTTGGGTTTAGAGTCTGTTTTGCAGGGTGTGAGGTAGTTCGGTGATATCTTAATTAAGTTTTATTCTTTTTACTTAACATAAATCTCATACAGCACTACAATAGCTTAGCATATTATTAGGTGCAAATTAAGGGAAATGTAGGCCATAGTAGCTAAAAAATACGGAAACTGCAGACATTTTAGCACAAATTCTACACTTCAATTTCTACTGTTATATAGGCTAACAGTAAAATAAATAAATAAAAATATTTTCTTTTGAATTTCTCCATGTTAAAAACTCGCGTTTGATGTAGGCTAATTTTTACTGGCACTGCAGTGAGCCCAGTGTGCAATGTGGGAATGTAATATTAGACTAAATGTTTACTAAATACTAAAAGTCATTGTTAACTTTAATAATTTTCCCTATTGCTCCCAACACCCCACATTTGTTGAAATAAATGAACAATTTATCCGCTATTGGTTTAACGTGCGGACGCAGCATGACAATGGGAAACGGTAGCCTATACGATTCATATGCTGCATAAAACAGAGGAATTCTTAATATTCTTTCCCTTTATTTTTTAGGCTTGTGTTAACGCAAAGTGAGTTTATAGAGTAGTTTAGTTTGAATTATATTTCATTATTGTTATTATTATTATCATCATTATTATTATTAGGCTAAATCTGAATATATAAATGCCTAGGCTATAGTATTTATTATTATGTCGGTCTATTTTGCTTGCTCTAATTTATTATACTGTTGTCGGCGTGTCGGATTCCCAAAAAATATATATATATATTTTTTTTTTCTAGCCAATCCTTGGTAAAATATTCAAGTTCTTGATTCTAGAAAGAATCACGAATCTTCATGCGTAGAGCAGACAGATATCAACTATTAGCTATCAATTCAATATTTAAATCGTACGAGGCTATTTTTTTTTAGCATGAGTTAAGGTCACTCTTGTTTTGTGCCTGCTCTGCCGTGCAGTAAATGTTCTAGGCTATTTGCTAGCGCACTTTTTGACTCCAAACAGCTGATAGGCCTAGCCTAGGCTATACCCCGCACATTTTCTTTAACTTCTATTTATTTCCTCGGCCACACATAAATAAGACACTATACATTTCGATTTTTATTATGAATTTATCGTTTGCTGATGTAAATAAAGCACAAACGTTTGGAGAAAAACGGCAAAAGAAATTGTGACACAATTTTTTTTACACCTCTGCTTTTGTGAATTTGCTAAATAAGCTATAGCCTATAGAGGCTTTGCACATAAAAAAAAAAAGGAATGTGCTGGACGTGAGGATCTGCAGCTCTTCGATCTGGCACTGTGTTGGCTATAACTAAGTGTAATGATAGTGCGACACCAACTGGTACTTTACCTAAATGCACTTTCCAACATTTCTTGAACGGGCTTCACAGTCGGTCGCATCAATGGGAAGCACAGTTTTACGGTCTCGCTTGTCTACATTGCTAACTTTGTTTTTTCCATGAAAATGACTATCCATGACCATTTTTCGTTAGCGCATGTTTACGACACCTTTCGAAGACGTTCAACGACATCGAAAGTCTTCCTTCATCGTCCATGTTACCACCTGCAGTTAGTGATATTTCTAAAGCCTATATAGCCTACTAGTTCTACCGGTCTCCCGTGGACAAAGAATGACAAGTTCATAAGCTTTGACTGTATGACGAAAATATTCACATCCCTAAATTAAATTCACTTGAAATCAACCCAGAATTTGTAGAGGCTACAGCCTACTAAACATTTGCAACACTTTGCGGGCCTAAAAAACGTAAATAAATCGCATTCAACATGTTAATACAACAAGCAAAATATCATTATTATAATTATTAATCATAATAATAAAAATATTAATAATAATAGTAATAGTATGCCTAAGGTCCTGACTGTTCTATGATTTTGTTTGTTAATATAACTTCAAAACTTTAAATAATAATAATAATAATAATAATAGTATGCCTAGATTGTCAGCTGGATAACTTTTCAGGTCTCTCCATTACTCTTCATGTTTACGGCAGTTCAACTGATCTTGAACTCCGTCGAAAGCAGGCTAATATTTAAGGGTTCAAAATAATAATTTGTTCCCACTGCAATAGGCCAAGCCAACGATCTACATGCTATCAGAAACACTAACACTTGATGAATATTAGCACATCGTTTTAGTCTCCAAAACCCAGTGATTTTTCTTTTGTAAGTATAAAGAAAAACATTAAAAAGTTGCCGGTGACGTAGACCTATTCAAAAGACAAAAGCGCATTGAGCTTTATTCGACAATTTATTGAATACATCCTTCAAAAATGTGCCGGATACGCAATAATTATGTGGATTGCTTTTGAAAAGATGTTATGAAATGTAACTGACGCCCATGAACAGCTTTTCGAAAACCATTGCAATAGAAATGTCAGCTGAATTATGTTATATCGTCAAACTGCAGGCTTCACAATCAGTGTGCAAGACCTATCAATTGCAATTCAAGAATTACCTCAGAGCTGTTCCTTTCACTCCATACATAACTTAAGCACAGATCCATCGAAAGGAATTATTCTGGCATATTAATCTTTCCATAAGTAAGCATTTTTTGACAATTTATTAGTCTACTCAGGTTTTTGTTTTTCTAATTATTTGAATTTTGAATGCAAAAGCAAATTAATTCAATAATTGTAGCCTATAGGCCTACTTGTTACTATAAATGTATATCAACATCGTTCATTAATTCTATTGAGTATATAAGCCTGCACAACACGTTTGTCTGAATGATAAAAACAACATGAAATTCACCTGCCATAACTTAAACACGCAAATTAAGTCTATGAAATATTATGCTATTTGATCACCTGTTTTAGTCATTTTCATAGGAACGCCAAACTAGATTAAGCATTTGACAGCTAGAATTGATAAGTTTGAATCTTACAAAAGTCATGTAAAATACACATATAGCCTACAAGCCATAGCCTATAAAATATTGTCCAAGACCATTAAGAACAGTAACTGAAAGACTTTACAAGAGCCTTTCCCACTATTAAACATTGTTTCTTCATCTCATTTTCATTATTGTAACATTCAAGTTTTGCATGCCACTTATAACGGCCGTCATTTTTATTTTTTTTGTATTTGCGAATGATTTGTTTCTAAACTCTTGCTGCCAGTGATATGTTTGGAAAGTGTAATGTATTTTATCGATCTTGTTCTGCGAGACTAGACTTATACAAATTTTTAATAAGTAGCCTACCCTATTTAACATGATTTTGAGTTTAAATGGCTGGCCTGGAACAAGAATGTTCGTATAGGCTACGCAATACGACTGTTTTGTTTTTTACTACAAGACCCTTGCGGTGTCGTTCAAACAAATTTTTATCAATGAAATTATGTCAGAAAATAATCAGTTAAAAAAATTACAATCTCAGGACACTGAGAGATGGCATTGGGTGGCAGATGTAGAGATACATGTCGTGTAAAAAGGCATAGGCTATCCCACATTCAAAAGCAGCACCCCTCCAGCTCGAGGTCCGCGGAGTTTACACACGGTGACCCGTGGTCAAACTTCACAAAGCAGGTTTTAGCAAATATAAGGGTCTAATCTAGTTTGGGAGTTCATAACCTCTTGCGTGGGAATTTGAGGATCCAATTGTGGGATTATTGGCCTTAATTGTGGATTTTCCACTAGAATGCAACAAAGACCTCTAACATAATTGTTTCTCTCTTTCTATTTTTTTCTGCATAATGATATAAGGCTAGCAAAAGTTTATCACCCTCGCAGCGGGAAGAATCACGATCCAAAGAAGCCCTTGCATGAAACTAAGAACTCGCATTGATGAGGTTTACCGAGGATTACCTCTTATCAACGTGTGCGTGTGGTCTTCCAACCCCAGTTAGTTTAACCAAGAGCAGTACGTCTTAAAAAAAGGGGGGGGGGAGGAACCACCAAAAACTTTCCTGAAAGAAAAAGGCCATCCTAATCGAGATTGAGACTAGATTATGCCATTGTTGTTTTTTTGTATAGATCTCACTCTCCTATTAGCATTTTTGTCTCCTATTTGCCACAATAAACTGCAAAGTTAGTTAACATAAGTTAATAGATCATAGGGATCAAATTAATATTACTTGGTTCATTTATTTCTTGACATTTAGGTGACACCTAGTGGCAAAAAAAAAAAAAAAAAAAAAAAATCAACCATTGAAAATCTGATGCAAGGAAGGCTACCCAATCACCGATTCTTATTCCAGCCAGCTCCATTTATGACAGATTGTCCTCTTCTGTATGATAATAACTGAAATTAGTCACTTAATGAGCAAACGACTTTATTAATAAAGATTTTTTTCATATTTCTCGAGGGCATACAACCACAGCATAAGCAGCAACTACAGCAAGGACACAGCTGTAAGGATAACCTGATGATTTCATCTCAAAACCTCAGCACTACACCTCTGAGGTCATGTCTGCAAAAACATTTATGTTCTACAACACCAGCACCTCAAAGAAAAAAAAAAAAACGTCTACTTAATTTTGTGTGACCAATTTAATCCTCTAAGCATGCATAACAAAAAGGAATGAGCTACTTTTCAAATGTAAGTTGAAGTTTTTAAAAAGGGATGAAATATAAATTGCCATGTTTGAAAACCCACTGTAAGTGTAGTAATTCTATGGCAAAGCTTTATGCATTTCATGTTAATGTAAGCAGTGACCTGTACTGATTAGAGGACACATCAAGGCTTAGTACATCAAGCAAAAAAAAAGGATGCTTTAGTATTAACGGCGGACAGTGGTCCAGCCATCATCATCCGTCTCGTTCTTGGTCCGACGCTGGATCTCCTTATCTTTGTCAGAGCGCCAGGTGCTCTTCTCACCGCCCTCACGGTCCCGTTCACGTGGTCTGGGAGGAGCATCTCTTTCCTCCTTGCGCTCCTCTCCTCCACCACGACGCCATGAACCACCTTTTGAGTTAAGAAAAAAAAAAGATGATAAAACTGGTCCATGACTTTAACTGACACCTACTGTTGTGGAAGCATTAAGTCTGACTTATTTTCTGACTTATCTGCTAAACCAGCAATTTCACAGTAAATTTATTGTCATCATTGCTATTAGTAACTCTGGTCACTCATGATCCAACTCTATTAAACAGCTTTTTCTGGGGCACTGATAAGTGTCTTCATCTCAGTGCAGTTTGAATAAAGAACTTGAACTTTTTGACAGATTTGAATTCAAATGTACACTTGCCTATTAAAGGTGTATTTAAGACAGATCATAAGACTCTAACCTTCATCTTGGTCTCTTTGGGGGGCTCTAACATCACGTTCACGGTCTCTGTCATCTCTGCGCCCCCCTAGGTCACGGCGTTCACCACGGTCAGTCTCTTCACGACGAGAATCACGCCAACTGCTCTGCTCATCCCCACCTCTTCTCCAGACACTCGCTTCTTCCCTGCACATGCACACACATTCATATTAAACTTATTGGACTTTTAAATACAAAAAAGCCTAAATACACCAGGACTCTTATGCTGAAATATCTATGCTTTACTAATTTCAGCTGCTCAGTTAAAAAGAAAACCTGCATCCATAACCATCTACAACATATTTCAATCAAAAAAGTAAACATTTTCAATTCATTAACAGTAGATCATAAGCAATTGCTAGCCATACATGTGCAGAATTAAGATTCTGAAGCTTAAAGGTGCCCTAGAATGGTTTTTATTTTTATTGTATAATGTTTTCTGGGTTGCCCTTATAATGTTAGTATGTTTTTTAGATAAAAAATATTCATAATTTAGAAATAAAAGGCATTTTTCCTAGCCTGATTTTAGCCTCTGATGTGAAAGCTCTGTTTCAAGGGGTGTGTCTGCTGTGTGTAACCGGCCTCTGCTGTGATTGGCTGACATGCTTGCATATAAAATAGCTACGTATTACATGTGAATACTCTCGAATACTTTTACTACAGATATTATAAGTTTTTACTATTACAGCTATCGAGATTAGCGAATCGTGAGATGTCTTTAAAGTATTTAGATCTATTCCCATCACATAAAATGTTGCCGTGATGAGCATTGAGCAAACAGATGACAGTGTTGATCGCGAGAATAAAGATCTTATCATTGCAACGCAGTTTCTGCACTCTCTCTAATGCTTTCACCAATGCAAACACGATGATGTAAATACAGTATTGAACGATTTTGAGAGAAAGATTACCTGTCTGAACTTGAACAATTACACATCAGAAAGTGTTGCTTGGTAGCTCGATCGATATATTTTCAGACAGAGGCCAGCTCTGTATTGGCCCAAGTTGAGGAAACAGTCTCGTCGGTGATATGTTTGGAAATTTCCAGAGAAAATAAAATTAACCCATTGTTTCTTCAGAGGCTCGGATGAAGGAACTAAATACCTTTGTGTTCATTTGTACATCCAAACACTGATCAACTGCCATGCTTCGGCTGCACAGTTCCGCCTGTCATTGAACATGGGCTGGCATATGCAAATTTTTGGAGTCGTACATATTAATGATCCTAACTGTTGGTGTTATGTGGAGATTCGGCTATTTTTCAAAAACGAGATTTAAGTAAGGAGGAGAAAACAATGGTGTTTGAGACTCACTGTATGTCATGTCCATGTACTGAACTCTTGTTATTTAACTATGCCAAATAAATTCAATTTCACATTCTAGGGCACCTTTAAGAAACAGTTTAATCCTCATTGTGATCACTGTTTTTCTGTCCCAAAATTCAATTCCTCTTAAAAATGATAAGACATTTCAAGGTCATACCAGTTCTTAAATGGTATGACAAAAGTCTTAAGTTCAGTTTGATCAAATGTAAGATTTTTTAAAGACCAACGGAGAGCCTGCATCAGAGCCTACATTTTATAAAATGTAGTAAAAGTTGCATGATATTTTCACCTGGGAGGATGACGATCTCTAAATCCCTCAGTACGGTCATCAACCTCGCGCTCACCATCATCATCACGGTCAGTATCACGAGGAGGTGCCCAGCTTTCCTCCCGAGCCTTCTCTCGCTCTCTCCATCCACCTGCTAAAGGTTACATGAAGTAATTGCACAAATGTAAAAAAAAAATTATTGAAACTGAACTGACCACAGTTAACAAATAGTAACTGTAAATTCACAAATCAGACACAAAATGGTTAAAGGAGTCATATTTTTCCCCCCTGAGATCCACAAATATTAGTCAAGGATTTGCAACAAACAGTCAGTTCGTTTAGTCTATTTTCCACCCACCCCTCCCTCTGACTCTTTAGGCCCTGATACATTTCCTTTTCGCCAATGAAATGACACTTCGCTGCACTTAATTATGAGTTGTGGGTTTAAACTGCTCCATGCTTCAATAACAGAAGATTGCATCACATTTAATTCCATTGTATCATGAGAGGATTAGATTCCTTGTGATATGACCCCTTTAACACAAATATATGTCAATCTGCCCTCAGCAAGAAAATAAATGCAAATACCATTTGGGCTCACACCTGGTCTCCCAAGAGGTTTCCAGGGTCGAGGGTCATCTCCACGACGTGGGCCAGAGTCATCCATACCCCTGCGGCCTCCCCTATCATCTTCGCCACCTCTTCTGGGGCCCCAGTCATCATCTGCCCCACGTCGAGGCACTCTGGGTTCATCCATGCCTCTACGGGGCCCACGGTCATCATCAAAGCCTCTTCTTGGGGCACGATCTTCATCACCTCGTCTGGGGCCACGGTCATCGTCCATTCCACGCCTTGGTCCACGGTCGTCAAAGCCCCTCCTTGGCCCACGGTCATCATCAAAGACCCTTCTGGGTCCACGGTCATCGTCAGCTTCCCGGCGTGGACCTCGTTCATCATCAAAACCACGTCGGAGTACTTTGTCATCTGAGCCGCCACGACGAGAACTTTCAACGCCTCTCCGGAAAGGCAGTTCACGCTCACGTTCTTCTCGTTCAGGCTCTTCACGACCTTCTTGACGCCAGTCCCTGGGAGAAATAAAAAAAGGACACTGAATCTCCATATGTGGCATCTTTTTTTAAGCTTGTTATTCTGCATTATTATAACTTATCAATTAAATTGAAATCACTTACTTGTCACCAACAGGACGTCGCCACTCTGACTCGCCCTCAACGCGTTTCCTCCAGCCGCTTTCTTCCCGTTCAGGCAATTCCTGAAGAAAATGTTAAAAAATTGACCCAAGAAACAATCATCTGTTATATCTGATCGACTAACCTCTGTCATCATCTGGTTAAAATATAAATATACACAATAGACATTTATAATGTTAAAGACTTTCAAATAAATGCTGTTCTTTAAATGTTTTATTAAATAAAAAAATCCTGAAAAATATGCGGATTTGGTACTAAAGAACAATTTCATAAGGATCATGTGACACTGAAGACTGGAAAAATAGTTGGTGAAAATTCAACAATTATTTTGGCAAACGAGGAATTGTTGACTTTTTTGACGGATAATATTGTATCAAAGATGGATTTTTTTACTTGATTAACTGGATAATATTTTTGTCCTAATAAAAAGAGACCTAAGTGAACAATAAACTAAGCCTTTACAATAAGGGTGTTCTGATTGATTGGGCGCCAATCCCTATCGGCCAGTTATAGCTTTACATAGTTTGATCGTTGATGAACCCGATAAGTTCCTTTTAGTGAATCAGTGTGCACTCCATGCAGTATTCAGGTCAGGTGAAAAGGCTGTTAGGTCACTTCGAAAAGACGCGCTAGCTGATAGGAGTTGTCAAAACTGACCAAAAGTGATCAACAATTTCAACAAACTTATATCCCGTAATATCTTCTTCAGGGCGTAAAGGGAAAATAAAATCTGATACTTTTTCATGGAACCTTGCTAAAGCAACACATTAGTGGTGAAGTCAAAGCTCCTTGTATTGTGTGTAATCACAACAACTGAGTTTGTCAGGCGTCTATTTCATCTGAGTACATTGACGTTATAAAGATTAACTGAGTGTTTTATTATGTATTATAGGAATTACTTGGATGTGTTAAACTCTGAAACATGAAATGTGGAGTTATCAGCTTTTGCCAAAAAAAACAATTGTTGGAGTTATCTCCTTTTGCTAAAAAACTAACTTTTAATATACAAAAATATTCTTTCAATAAATTTTGATTTAGTAAGTTACTTGTATTTTTTGAGTATCAAATGTTACCTGTACCTTTTATCAAATTAAGTCTTCTGTTGTAAATGTCCCAATTCAAAGAGTTTAAATAAAAGTTCATGTTACATATTTTGGTTGCATAAGTGAATAAAAATGTAACTGGTTGTGTAAACTTGGCACATAATATCTAAAATATCAAATCTCTGGCTGAGAATCTATATCATATCATGATGAACTGTCCGATTTACACCGTTAATAAAAATAAAATAATTTATTTATATAAAAAAATTTTTTTTATGTTAGGTGACTCAGAGTCTGAGCAGAAGGGCCAGCAAGAACAAACCGCAGAGCTCGTCATAGATCTGATGGAAGTAACCTGCATGCATGTAAATAAAGCTTTGCACTTCACTCTGAAATTCGAAGGGCATATATTTATTCAATTGAACCATAGCCTTTGTGATTTCACGATAGAGCTATGCCATATTAAGGCTGGGCTATATGGTCAAAAATATGACCACAATCTTTTTTTCCATATCATACTATATAGACATTTATCACGATATCAATTTACCATTAATGAGGAAGGAACAATTAATTTACAACAAAACATTGCATTTTTATTTTTTATCAAAGAAGATGCTGCACAACAGAACGGTATGAATTTAAAACATGGGATAAAAAATAAATAAATTACTTTAACAGGTATAGTGATATATTTCTGTCAATTTCTTGAAGTTAAACCAAACTTTTATTTTAACGGTATGTTGTGAAGATATTTCGTTTTAGTTTGAGTGTGTTTGACGGTAGTACTCATCAAATCAAACAGTGAAAATCTTGTGAAGTGACTCGTGAGGGAGATTAAGTTCATGTGTTCACATAGTGAGACGGCAGACACTCAAAACACCATGATCGTCACGTGTGTGAGTTTGTGTATCTGATGAAACCGTTTTGTTCATTCACACAGAAATCCCTAATTAGCATTATGCACTGACTGGCTGTTATCACGTTTATTTCTGCTGTCTTGATAGGCTATTAGATTGATCCATATCAAGTAAAAATGTCCAGAACTAATCAACATAAATTTTAATCACAATCAATGATATAGTTTATCACCCAGCACAATGCTTTAGTCTAATAATACAGTTCACGGATTCTGCCATTTCAGAGACACGTAAAATGAAAATCAGCTTTTTATTTTTATTTTTAAATCGAATCGAATAATTGTGACAGCCCTAGTAGTGTATGGTGTATAAGCACATTTTAAGCAGGGTTCACATGAGTTACCTTGGGGGGTTTTTCTTCTGGTGCCCTCCTCTCCTCTTCTTTACGGCGTTCACGCTCCTCAATTTCCTGTTGACGGGCACGCTGCTTTCTTTCCTGTTCCTCCAGCTTACGCAGACGCTCCTGGTATTCACGTTCTTCCTCCTCTCTTTGCTCCTGTTCCAAGCGTTCCCGCTCCTCCCGCTCTAAAACACACAAAATCAAAGAACAATTCAAAAGCAAGCACATGTGGCAAAAACAGTTTATGCATGGCATGACATTAAATAAGATATGAATATTTAAAAAGTATATAAAGCCATCATTTTTTGCAAATTAAACAAAAGAACCCACAAAGGGAATTTTCATTGAATTCTAATAAATCACTGTTAACTGAAGGTAGATGAACGGCAGATAAGAACCTTTTTTGAGCTGTTCCTCGTGGATTCTCTGAGCGTCCTCTTCTTTCTGGCGATAGAAGGCATTTCTCCTGTCCTCCTTGCGCTGCTTCTTTCGCTCCTCCAGACGCTTCTTCCTCTCCTCAACCATACGTTCTTGGAAATGCTTGAGTTTTTCCTGTGTACATGAGAATTGCTCAAAGCTTAGCCAGATGTCAAAATCCTGAACGTCAAGGACTTCATACTACTACTAAACCTTTTCATCGAATACATTTTGTACATTGTCCATACTAGTCATTGAGAGCAAATACAAAATCTGAAAAACATTATCTGAATAAATAAGATTAAAAAAAAAGATCTTTTTTTAAATTACCTCATAGATGAAGCTTCGAGCTTCTTTAATTTTGGACAGAAAGTTCTCCTTGTCCTCCATCATCCTGGACATTCTCTGTTTGTGTTCTAGTGCCTTCTCACGCTCCATCTTCATATTGCTTATCTGAGCAACAGATGAGCACAACAACCTTTAGCTTCAATTACACTAAACAACATGATATCACTACATTCAACATATGTACTTCACATTTGGGTGATGCTAATAATATCTGAATCAAACTAAAACCAGACAATGACAAAGTTGGGCCTTAAGAAATACTTAAAACTACAGTTAAAGTGAAAGTATGTTCCAGTAAGTGGGGAATTTGAGACACTTTGACCAGAGGGCAAAGTAAATCACATTCAAGTGTAAAAGGCAGTATGCGATTATTACCCTCTCTTCCTCCTGCAGCTCCCATAACTCCATGTCTTTGATGCGCTGCTCCTCGTAGGCTTTCTTGATCAGAGGAATCTCCTCAAGGCGCTTGGCCCTCTCAAAGTAGTCGATCTGGAAAATGCATAATATCATCACACCACTGTAATATTCGGCAGTCATCTACTCACCTACACAGAATTAACCCTAATTCTTAGATTACCAACATAGGTATTTGCAATAAAGTACTTAATGAACGGGTAAGGAAACTGTACCTTCTTTTCCTGATTTTTCAGACGCTCTTGAAGCTCTTTCTTCTCCTTTTCTAGTTGTTCAACCTGTTTGGCCATGATGAAGTCAGGGTCCAGCTCCTCCAGATCCTACAGCAGAAAAAAATAACTATTTAATTTCCAGGGTATTTTGCCAATAAAACTTTCTGCTTTGTTCTGGGCTCAATGGCCAATTCCCTAACAAACTCATTACCTCAATATCAATATCTTTGAAGGCCTTGGCTCCAAGCTCAGTCTTCTTGATCTGCTCCAGTCGCTCGCGCACTGTCTTCTTTTTGATCTGCTCATGTTCTTGCATGATGCGCTCCTTCTCTCGCTCTTTGGCCTCCTGTTTAAGACGCTCCTCCTCGGCTTTGCGCACCTTCTGAAGCTCTGCCTCCCGCTGCTCCAGCTCCTCTTTCTCCCTCTGGATGTTGAGGCTCTCCAGACGCTCCTTGCGTTCCTCAATTGTTTGTCGGCGAGCGAGAATGCGCTGATGCTCTTTGCGTGCATTCTTCAGGTAGGCTGTGATGGCCAGTTGACTCTGTTCCTCATGTTCTTGCTGGGGGAAAAGGTGGAGTTGATCATCAAAGTGAAAACTGACCAGCAGGGAGATATTCTATGATAATTGATGGTTCTCTTACCAGTATGGAGGCAGGTTTGATGACATCAATGGCTTTAGCCAAGGAGGATGACATGGCAGTGAGCTGATTTCGTATCTGTTCAGAGGGCATGTTCTGTAGGAATGGACCTACTGGAGAATCCTCTTTAGTAGAGTAGTTCAGATCGGAGCCAAAACTCAGAGTGCGAGATGAATGATCAATGCGCACCTTTAGGTTTAATAAACACAAAGTGAAAGTTACTACAACATTTTGGAGATTCTCCTCTTTAACATTTAAACCCGTATACTAATATGCTTGCATTAAAAGCTAAGTGTGAAAGATATACACGTGCTTGTTAAGAAATGTAAAGATAAATGAAAGCCAGATATTACTGTTTGATGACTAAAACTTTATGTACTGTACCTGCAGGTCACAGTGCCGTGCTGCATCTACAATGGAGCGCTCCAGTTGGAAAGCATCAACAAACGGTACCAGAGAGGCCAACCGGCTGAACTCAATGCTTTGGTAGATCTGAGCCACCTGATACATTAAAACACAGAAGACAAGACTGAAGATTGGCAGAAGACCAATACATGCAATGATTCCTCAAGTAGATAATTGAAGTCTGGGGGTAGATAATCACACCAACCTGCTGTAGCAGTCTAAGGATAGTGTTGTTCTGCAAGTGAGGAACATAATGCTGCAGGTCTGATTCCTTCTCAGCTTGGTCCCTCACCCAGTTCAATACCTAAGTATCAGCAGCAAAAACAAACACTACATGAACATTATGTCTTCTTTAATGTGCATTGATTTCAAGAACACTACAACATTGAAGACTGCTGTGTCAAAATGGTCTAACAAGGTCATCAATCTTCCTCTTAACTACGATTTAAGTTTATGAAAATTTGTCACTTATTAGTTAATTAGGGCTGCACAATTAATCACAATGAAACCACACGCGATTTGGTCAAGGCTGCAAGAGTGCAGCACGGATCTAAACGCCAGAGGGCGCTCACGCAGACATGACAAATATGCCCGCAGCAGAAGTACAAGTCATTCCAGGAAATCCCTATGGGCATCATCTCACAGAAGGATGCTCAACTGTCGTTGTGAAATGAGTTGATTAAAAGCATGTTAATAAATTAGACATTATAATGTTGTTTGTTAGACATGGTTTGTAAATGCTTCTAATGTTTGAAGCGTGTGGCTTTTTGCGAGTTATTGCGAGTGACTCAAACTCAGTGCTTTCAGATGGAGCAGCATTTACAGAGCCGTACATCAATGACAAGCTGCACATAAATAAATCGCAGCCTTTGCCATTTCATAATTGTGATAAGCCAAAAAGTTTTAAGTGCGTTTCATGTAAATTGTGTAAATTAATCGTACAGCCCTAATTTTAAATGGTACAGCGTCGATGTATGTAAACATTATTCTGGATTTGTAAATTCTTAGATCATCAAAAAAAAACAGAATAGACTTAAACACACAATTTAAATGTAATGTAGCTAACACATTACTTTAATTAAAGGCACAAAAGCAAATATGCATTATGTGGCAAGTGCTACTCACCTTAGTCACTCTTCCACAAAGTTTAAGAGGGTGGAAGTCCATCTCCAACCAGTTGTAGAGCTCTTTGACTTCAGGGACAATATACTGAAGCAGGTTGAACCTCACCTATGACAAGAATAATACCCACAAAGAGTGTATAATTTGCAATATTTGCAATATTTTCTAACAACACTTTGTCAAACATGATCTACCAAATATCCAGAAACCACAACATTTAAGGGATAGTTCACCCAAAAATAAAACCTGTCATCATTTACTCAATTTGAGAGTTTTGGTTAAATTGACCCTCAATAGAAGGACAGAAACATCTCAGGGTTTCATTAAAAAATATCTTAATTTGTGTTTAAAAAATAAACAAAATGTTATGGTTTGGAGCAACATGAGGGTGAGTAAATTAAAATATATTTTTTTTTGTTGGGTGAACCATCCCTTTGAGGTATGACAATAGACAGGCTATTACCATGTCATTGATGAGACTCTGACGGGTGGGTGGAGACTGTAAGCCAAGTAGAGTAGCCAGTCTGCGGTGTTTTTCCACAATGATGCCATCCATGTCCAACAGACGAGCGATATCAGTACGCTCAGGGGTGATGGGAATAGACAGAGTGGCCAAGAGCACACGAGTGGACATTCTGAGGGAAATGAGTACAATATACAGAGCAATTAAAAACAAAAGCAAATAAAGAAAGTCTCATTGAACTGATAAATGAAGTGTTCTGATTTAAAGAGAAAACTACCCAACAGTAAAATAACAGAAAAATAATTCCACAAAGCATTTAATCCAACTCCTTCTTCAAACTGAAAATCACTCCTATTTAATGCTAACCTCTGCATCTCTTCTTGGGTGAGATTCTTGCGCATTTCTCGGGAGAGGTGATAGAGTCTGTGTAAGGTACAGGCATGGAATAAGGCATTGCCAGACTTCCAGAATACAGTGGACACCTTGTTGTAGTAGTTGGCCATAAGCTGAGGTTTAGGGGGCTTCTTTGAGAGGGCGAATAATCCATGGATGTCTTCAACTGCTTTGAACGCTTCCTATGTTTGAATGCAACCAGTGTGATCAGTCATCAAGTCAAGGCTTTTGCAACATGACAAGTAAAAACAACATTTCTTTAGTATTTTATCTCCTTTTCTGTAATCTCTTATTTGCACTGAAAAAGAAAAGCTTTAAAGGAGCAGTATAAATGGAAAGTATATGCAACTAAATATATTTGAATTTATCAAATTCAACATTTCTATGAAACATTGGTGCCTACAATAGAGCACAGAGACCTGCCACAGCTCCATGCTAATAGCGCTGTCCAGCTGGACCAGACGTGTCTCGAGGTGCATGGACTGGCTCTCGGGGTTGTTCAGGTTGATGGCGGTGCTCTGGTTGTGATGACGTTGGATCTGCCCCAGGTGCATTCGCAGGTTGTCACACAGCTTACGGAACTCTGCTTTACGGGTGTACTGCAGGCAAAACTTAAATGCTATGAGAGAAAAATATATTTTTTTATAAATTAGTGTACAAACAAAATGTAAATTTTAGGTATTATACAATATGATTATGCACTCTCGTTAAAAAATGCATTAAACTGATCAAAATGACAGTTAAGACAATCATGATGTTACAAAATATTTTTATTTCTTTTTGTATTTTTTTCCCCCTGTATTTCTTTATTTATATTTTATTTGTTATTTATATTCATCAAAGAATCTTAATTTAAAAAGTATTAAAGTAATTAAATTAATCTTTACACAAAAATATTTAGCAGCACAACTGCTTTTAAACATTCATAAGAAAAAAATGCTTGATCACCAAATCAGCTTAGACACTGAGCCACATCACAGGAATTCATTACTTTAAAATAGAAAACAGTTATTTTAAGTTACTTTAATATGTCACAATATTACTGTACATTTTTGATCAAATAAATGCAGCCTTGGTGAGAATAAAAGACTTCTTTCAGAAACATTAAAATAATCTTGCCGATCCCATTTTAGATGGTAGTGTATACATTTATCCACAATAACCTGAACTACATCAATAGGAAGGAACGACATTCCCGAACTCAACAGATAAACCCTTATTCTGTACCATATGCTAAAACTCCCATAAACAGATGTTTTTGCATTATATGAAGTGTACACTGACCTTGCTGAGCAATGTCATGGTAAAGGCGCTCAACTTTGGAGTTATTCCTTAGCAGGTCCAGGCACTGGCGGTACGACTCCCACAGGAACTTGACCCAAGGCGTGAGCAAAAGTCTGTCAGTGCGGTCTTGAGTGTCTTCACCACTGACGGCACTCAACAGAACACTAAAAAATAAAGAAAGAAAGGAGGATTTTTTTTTAAACTTGATTGTCCTCATGAACATGAATTTGAATGTAGATGTCCTTTTGGAATGTTGAAATAAATATAAATAAATAATAAATAAATAAATAAAATACACAGCAACAACAAATTCTCTATATACACATCAGTGGGAAGGAACTGTTTAGGCCTTTAGGTTTCTGCACCTTTCTGGGGTCTGAATGTTGTCCAAATCCTCGATATCCAGCACCATCTGCTGAGACTCCTCTTTCGCTGTCTCTGTCTTCTCTTCCGCAAGTTTCAGGTAAGCGCGGACCACATCTTCCAGAGATTTGATATTCACCTGAAGCATATAATTAGTAGTGGTCAGTAACTTCATCCTCAAGAAAGATGGAATTGATCATTTACATGTCTGTTTTCATCTATACAGAAAATTGAGGCCAATTCTACAATAAAAAGTTTACCGAAAATCATCATGATTGGAAATATTGTATAAACATAACCTAAGAGCATTATGACACAAATAACTAAAGGTTAAAGTCTCGATGAAACCGAAGTAGCAACAGATCTTTTATTCCATATTTTGAAGTACATACAATTGTAATGTATTGAAAAAGGATTAAAAACATTAGCATTTTTAAAGTGGAGGCAGACAAAGGTTTAAGCAGACTAAATGATTGGAGAAGTCATGTATGCGTCACCAAGAATAGTCTGTCGTTTTCACTGGAAGATTGAGGTCAAAGCATTTTTAAAAAATGAAAGATGTGCAAAGAAGAATTGTTCACAATGAGATCTTTAACAAGCAATTATAGGGTGGATTTACATTTCATTCCGACTTTAAAATGTATAACTTTCTGCTTAAGTAAAATATCTTGTTTGTATAATAGGGGTGCAAACCTGTTGACAGATGTTTTTGTACTGATACAGTCCCTCTTTTGCCAAGTGGCTCTTGCGAAGGTCCACACAGAGCTCCAAGTACTTGAGCATAATTGGCTCGTGTATCTTCTGCCATGTTCGATGTTTTTTGCTCTTGATGACATCGTAGAGTACATCCAAAGCTGGCTGCTTTTTACCAACTTCAAGAAACTCTGAAAAGGAGAAACAGAAAGACTGTCATGACCTCCAAACCTCTAGGAATTTGCTATTATGAAATATACTGCATCCAGAATGGAATGATTCACTGGGACTGCTGCAGTAGATAATTTATGTATCATATAGTCTTCAACCCAAATATGACATTTACAGCGGACTATAAGACTGCAATATCAAAGAAGAGAAACCATTAGAACTTAACGTTACGTTCAAGCTGGTGGCAGGTGCGTAGTGCTGTGCCACTCCACTCACAATCTGTTTGTTACTATGACCAAATGACAACTTATTTGCTCTTCATTCATGAATAAGCGTTAGACTGTTACAGTCTTAAGATTTTATTCCACGCATATTGTCATTAATCTTCATCCTTCGATACCAGAAGTTATCAGAGCTAACCTAACGGAATGGAATAGCTTGCTAACACGCAAAAATGCTCTCCATCTGTTTTTAAAAAGTATGCCGATTATTTACACCTAATTTCTAATCGAGTCCTCTCTTGGAGTACACTAAGAAGAGGTAGATATGATTGAATACAAGAAATTTGAAACGCTGCATCATACGTGACACACGGGCCCAGTAACGGTGACATCCGGCCTGCACCAGAGCCTGTGAGAAACATGGCTACTCCAGCACGCGCCATACCGAGCTAACAGCTAACTCACGACTACAGTCCAAGACACGGCAGGTTACAATATTCACTCACCGTTTGCTCGTTTAAGAGCGTTCTCCGGTCTCTGGAAATAGGCTGGCATTGTTATAGCTTGTTAGCAGGCGGTTTTCAGGTTGTCGGGGCTGTTTTATAGACTCTGCCTGCCCATCCGCGCTGTGACTTCTCGCCGCTCAAGCAAGAAAGGAGTAGCGCACGTGAACTGCACCCCGGCGACGAAGACGAGAGTTCCCGTATGTGTGTGTGTATGCGCGCGCACACTTCCTCCACGGGCTCATCTACAGTTCAGATGACAGACATGATGCAATAACATGCTAATTAATTAAAGGCCTAAATAAATTCATCAGTACTGAAATGTTACTTAAGACGAATCTGACGAAAGCCCGTGTAACTTTGGAACTGTACATTTTTCAACCTTTTAAAAAAAGGAAATAAATTATTACTAATTTGCAGTTTGACACATTATGACAAGATTAATTCAGTCGTCTGCCTTTTATTGTAGACATAGGATTATAAATGATTCATTATTCACATTATTCATAAGATGGCTGTTGAACTTAATATTTTACCTTTCAATAAATGTTTGTATCCCTGTAGGATAAAAAACACTTAAGGGTCAAAAAAAGTTTTTATTGAACAAGTATTATTATTATGTGCCTGCCAAGCATTACAACGTCTTTTATGTTTCACAGAAGAAAGAAAGTCTTACAGTTTTGGAACAACATGTCATATGATACAGATTTTCTTTCGAGCCATATAAGTTAGTCTTTTATTTAAAAGTTAACAAGGAAGACTAGTAAAATTTCACAACACTTCTTTCTTCTTGTTAAAATAAATGTTTAAAAGAGCGGACACAACTAAAGCTAGAACTATACCATTAATGATCTTTTCACTTAAAATCAATTAATGATATTTATACATGTGTTGGCTTTTTAAGAGTAATGTTTAAGTTTTACATTGAATCTGAGGAACATCTGTGTAGTTGCTCCAAGTTTTGTGACATTCAAAGATTATTTGAAAATGTATAAGTACGCCTATACTTTACACTAGTTTATATTTCAGTGCTGCTGGGATTTGTGTTCTAAACGCACCAACACACTAGATGGCAGTATGTTTCTGAATATTTTGGTTGAACTCAGAGAAATAAAACCCGGAAGAAGGCATGTTGGTCACTTGACCAGTAGTGGAGATCCACTGTTCATGATAAGTTTTCATTTTATTTTTATATTTCTTTGATACACATACTCGCCGGAATTATTGCAATTCCACAACTGATTCACCTACACTGATATACTAGAAACTAATTGATATTTCGTAACGTTAGGCTTTCAAAAGAAAACTGCAGCTGGATTCAACACTAACATCTAACGTTATTTTGCAAGGAGAACCGTTTTGGCATTTTAATTGTTTTCTGGATAGACTATCCCGGCATATTTGCCAATGGGTTGTGTCTTTTCGCTCTGAAAAAGATTTCTATCTGCTTTCCAAACTGCTGTAGATATAACTGTTCACAAATCATTAAAGTATTATAAACAGATTAACGTCGATAAGGAATGGAATATGGCTACATCTGACCTGATGCTGAGTCTGGGACTTATTGGTAAGATCGAAATAACAGGAAAAGATAACATTTATATTTACATTGTATGGATTAGTTCAATCCAACCACCCCCACCTCTACCTCCACTCCCACTTTGTTGTCATTCACTATTCACTTTCATTTTGTGGAAATTGGAAAAAGGATGCAGTGAAAGTAAATGGTGACTGAGTCTAACATCTAATTTTGTGTTCTGCAGAAGAAAAATGTCATATGACAAAATATTTTGGGAAAACTGTCCCTTTAATTGATTATTTTGTCAGAAATTTAATTTGTCCCCCATACACAGAGAAAGATGTAAATGCAGACACGCTTTGGGTTTGGTGCTATCCTTCCATTGGTGCTGATCTGCGAGAGGTTTTGTTGAGAAAATGTTGCCTGACGATGGACAATCGGGTGCTGCACACGTTTGTGTTCGGACAGTACTGCAGAACCTGGTACTACATCACCACTGTCGAGGTTCAGGAGCCAACTGCACTTAAAAAGGTACCAGACTTCATGATTAGGACACCACTGCCATCCTGAAAGCTATCAAACCTGTGCTCAAATAACATAAAATTAACTTAACCATCTTTTGTCATTCCAAATTTGAATTAATTACTTTTTTTCTTCATATGCACAGACATGCACAGGACACAAACAATAATCAAATAAATGCAATAATATACAAAGACACACACAAATTATGTAAACACAAACTTTTATGTTAGATGTGATTAATCGATTTGACAGCACTAATGTTTACCCTCTCAACAACTGTGTTTCCTTTAAAAACTGTTCCCAATCTTGTAAAACCTTTATATATTTTTAAAAAACAAAACTATTATATTGTTTGAATATTGTCATGGACAATAGGGGGCCTTTAGAAGCACTGCTATAATATATTGCAATTATAACTTCTTTTGTGACAAATCTGACAACTTAGTATATATCTCATTACGAGCTTTTTTATCATAAGTGCTGAATGCTTTGTAGACAGATACTTAGATACTTATTTAGATATTTAATCTAAGTAAATGATCAGAATCATGCCGGCTTGCTAACTGACTGCTCAATTTCATTCAAAGGTGACACATTTCTCAATAGTTGTCACAGCTAAGGACTTCAACCCTGAAAAATATGCTGCATTCAGTAGAGTTCTGTACAGGTAGGTTTCATTTAAGTAAAAAACATTTAGTGCGCAAAGTAGAGGTTCCCGCTTGAGTGTAGATTTTTGTTTTGAGTTTAAATAATTGGTCATTTAGCATTACTTTCAGTAAGCATCTTTTGTTTGTCATGACACACACCAAGTTTTTGTGTGTTTGTAATGTTGCATCTTTAAAATGTTTTTTTTGCTCAGGATGTATATTAAACATGGAAGTCCTGTGATGATGATGGAAGGCTACATTGCTGTTCTGACCAAAGGGATATGCCAGAGTGATGAGAACGGTTCCTTCCTTATCAAAGATTATGACGACAGGAAGGCCTACCTGGCTGGCTCCTTAAAAGGTTATGAAAATGCACTTATGGCAACATGAAGCAAGAAATTAACTGCTAAAATCATCTGATGTTTACTTACTTTTGGTACCATAGCCATTTGCTCCAATTGGCTTCATGGTTGTTATTTGAGAAATCTTTCAATAAAGCATCTCAATTCTGTAAAACATTTATGTATGGTATCCAGTTAGCTATATTTAAGACTTCATGAGATATTCCATCTTTATTTTAGATGTTGTGTCACAATTTGGTATGGAGACCATCATCCTTTACACAGCACTAATGCTGAAAAAAAGAGTGGTAGTCTATCACCCACGGATTGAGGCTCTGCTGGAGTTCACAAGGTAACCATGGAAATTTTCATTGCACAACATAAGTTAACATGAAATCAAAGTTGACTATTTACATTCCTAATCACATTGTGCATGATTCATTGACATACATTAATTCAAACTGAAAATGTCAGGGTATGGAAGTAAAATAGGTTGAAAACCGCATGTCACATTGAATTTAAGTATCTTTGTGTTTATGTCCTGTGGTGCTGTAACAAAGAGTAGCAGGTGCTTATGGTTCTATTTCTTTCTTTCTGCACATCATGTAAGGATCAACAGTCAATCATTGGGGTCTCATAGATTGATTTATTTAAAGAAGAAAAACAAAATAAATCGTACTGACCCCAAACTTTTGAACATGTTAACGATAATCGCCACGCACTTAGAAGTCTGGAAGTGGTAAATGTGTTTTTCTTTTTAAAACCAGAGCTCTTCCTGGCCTAGTATGGCATAGAAAAGACTGGTCCATACTCCACCCTTTTGTTCACCTGGATAATAATGAGCTGGATAACCTCAAGCTGTGTACAGGTACGAGGGAAAACAGGTCCTTCTCCCAAAACTATATTTCTTGTTACCACTCTTGCAATGTTTATGAATCTTGTTCACTATCTCTGTAGGGTATGTTGCAGGGTTTGTCAATGCTGAAGTCAGAGACCGATCAGACCTGTTTGATGTGTATGTAAATCTACCAGACAGTGAGATCACTGTCTCACAAAATGCCAAAGGTGAGAGATTTTGCTTTACAGATTGATAGAGACTAAGTAGAATTGTCAAGTACCACTTACCATGCCTTGTTTTTTCAGAGGCAATGGCTATGGGAAAACTCCATAAAGAGATCGGCAACTTCATTGTCCAGGCTGCAGAGGACACTGATTGCACAGATGCACAGGTTGTTAAGGCAAGTAATAAGAATAAAGGTCCTAAGTATTAGCAAAGAAACATCACATAGCTGTAGCACAATTTTCCAAGACTTGGAAATCCCGCAACACTGTAGTTTTTTATTTTTCAATCTGTTTCCAGGATATTTCAGTAAAAACTAAAGAAATCCTCGGAAATCTGATGTCACTTGCTGATGAAGCAGACAACTCCAAATTGACTTTGGAGACTCTGAAGCAGCGGCATTACCCTCCAGCGACTGAAAACTTCCTCTTCCACTTAGCTGCAGCTGAGCAACTCTTGAAGATTTGACCAATCAGTGCATCCCGTCCAACTGTCATGCCTCACAATAATCACTGAGATAGGAACTTACCTTTCAAAGTGGAATCACAAAATGAATTGTAACATTTGGATAATCTCTTATATCAGGGTTGTAAATGGGACAAAAGTTTTATTTGGACAATATAAAGATATAGATGTACAACTCACAGCTATAACATGATGGGTGTAATTACGAATGTTGAATGTGACATTTCTAAGTAGTAACACAGGTTTGATGTAAATAATTAATAATCAAACCTTTTGGTAGCACTTACATCTTAAAAGCCAATGAACAATTTTTATTTGTATCTCTGCAGGTATTGGCATGTTAGAAATTTTATAATATTTCATAATTGCACACCAATATCAAAGGGCTGACGGTTGCCTAGTTAATGCCTAACAGCTTGTTCAGCTGTAAAATAATAATACTGTTATAGTAATTACACATTTAATTGCTCTAGAGCGTCCCATTAAATTCAGAATGTAAAGCCACTGAAAACTTTTTTACCGAACTATTGAGTGCCAAAACCTAATCATAAAGTTAGGATGTTAATTAACAATCTGTAGGTGTATTCCTGTAAGAGTACTTTTTATTATTATATGCTCTAATTTAAATATACAAAGTCATTCCTGTGGGATGGAACTTTGTTCCCACATTTTGCATTTCCACATAATATTGACTTAAGCATTCCTTTATGTTTTATGTTTAATCTCATTAATCTGAAAACCCCTTGTTATCAAGGGCTATCCTCGGTGCCTAAATAGATCATAGAAGATTTTCTGATAATGTGTTGCGTACAATATATACTGAAAAAAAGAGGATGTTCAAACTGTAAATCTGTTAAACTAAACTCTTAATTTCTTAAACATTGTGAAATTTTTCTTAGAGTTGTAAAATGCTGTTTTGTAAAATACTTTTTTAAATGCATGTGTGATCATTAAATATACAAAAAAAGTATAGATGAGTGGCAACAGAAATGTTATTGATCCTAACAAACAGAGTGAGGGACAGGTATAGTTGTTTAAGTGTTGTTATTATTTAGTCAAATCCATTTCAATGCAGTGAATTTAGCTATTAAATTCATATTAATTCAAACCTGTGCAGCTGTACCTTCTTAATGTGGTCATTAAGCAGTAGTACAGAATTAAATAAATCCTTTGGAAAAAAGAGTGCATGTACACCATTTTGAATTTTTGTTGAAATGCAGTGAACTTTTAGTATATTCAATTGTTTCCATTGTCATTTCATGTTCGCAAACCTTGCCAATAAAAGTCGCCCTCAAATAAGCAAGTTTGCATTAGCAACATTACAGTCCTCTGTGGTAAAACAGTTCCGCATTACTTTCAAGTGACTGAAACTCCTCTTCTAAATTCTCCCTCTTTATCTGCAAACAAAAAATAGTTTACTTGTCATAATTTATTTACAAAATTAAAGTGGTAAATGTATACAATGAATCAGCATTAACATTTAACAAACATCAGTTATCTAATGTGTGTTACCTTGCCAAACTGTGGAAAAAGACTAAAGGACACAGGAATCATCAGACCAAAAATAATGGCAGTACTGACATGTCGAACAGGAGCGATTATCATGGGGTTTCTTTGGACAAACTTTGCCCTGAAACATTGACAGCAGATTTCACATTTAGACAATCAAAACTTTTAAGAATCAAATTGTAAAACAGAAGGAAAATGGTTTTGACTTGTACCTTTTAAGGAAAGCCAGCAGAAAACTGGGAACAGCTGCAGTGGTGCCAAAGAGAGCTGCTCTTGAGAGGGCTGTTTCCTTTATGGCCTAAGACCAAGACATGATGGTAGAAACCAAATGATCCATGAATGATTAGATGTGAGACATCATCGAATACCAATTACATGTGAAGAATATACACAGATGAGACAAAACATTATGACCACCTGCATAATATGCTGTTGGTCATCCGCGTGCTGCCAAAACAGCGCCGACCTGCTGAGGCATGGACTCTACAAGACTCTTGAAGATGTCTTGTAGTATCTGGCACCAAGATCTTAGCAGCAGATCCTTCAAGTCCTGTAGGTTGTGAGGTGGAGCTGTTGTGGATTGAACTTGTTGGTCCAGCACATCCCACAGATGCTCAATTGGATTGAGATCTGGGAAATTCGGAGGTCAGGGCTACACCATGAATTCTTCATCATTTTCCTCAAACCAACGTGTGCAGTGTGGAAGGGTGCATTATCCTGCTAAAAGAGGCCACTTCCACTGGGGAACACCATTGTCATGAAGGGGTGTACCTGGTCTGCAACAATGCTTAGGTAAGTGGCATGTGTCAAATTTACATCCACATGAATGGCCAGACCCAGGGTTTCCAAGCAGAACATTGCCCAGGGCATCACACTCCCTCCACCGGCTTGTCATCATCCCAGTGTATCCTGGTGCAATCACTTCCCCAAGTAAACGGTGCACATGTACACGGCCGTCCACGTGATGTAAAACAAAATGGTGACTGATTGTTTGCTTACCATCTAATCTGCCCGGATCTTAATACGTGGCCTTGTTAGGAGATGATATATGATATTCACTTCACCTGTGACTGGTCATGTTTTGCCTCATCAGTATATATTTATGTAATTTAATGATAAGGAGCGTGGGTGAAATAAGGTTTTGTTGCAACTCTCACCTTGGAACCAGCTTCCTTTGAGACTCCGACAGCATTCCCATTTGAATCAAACACTTGTATTCCATTTTCGGACTCTTCACTTCTCACCACCATTACACTGAATGCAGCTAGACAGGCTAGAAAACCACATTTGACTCAATACCTTTCAATGCTATTATGACACTAGAATGCAGACTTTAGATCAGGAATATATATGAAATGGAGTAACTATGCTAGGTGTAGGAGTGTATATTGGTGTTCTTACCTGAGAGAGGAATAGGTAGCAAGGATCTACAGAAGGTCTCAATCACAGCACTGAAGAGTCTTAAACGCTGGAGTATAATCTGTGGAAGAGCCTAAAAAAAAGAGCATTATCCAGGTCACATTTCACCCAAAAATCAAAAGAAAATATTTATCGGTACTATAAATTAAAACTTTCCTCACAAAATCTTAATGAGAATTAAATGATTTCTTTGCATTGTGTTAATGATAATTTAGAGAAAACGTGTGACTAATTGTCATACACATGTGTATTTTGTGTATTAATAAAATAATAATTATAATGCTCAAAATCTGAATGGTGCTAAATTAGGCTTCATTTTCTGTAAACTAAATATATATTTTTTTCTTTCTTTTAATTTCAGGGGGTGAAATATGACCCGGACATGACCCGTGAACCTTGACAGGTTTCATGAGTTTCACACACCTGTGTCAACAATTTTCCAAACATAAAATCATCAGATGATATATGGTTTATTGACTGAGAAAACAGGACAGTGAAAAAAATGTCTCGTACCCCTGCAAACGTTGAGTAGGAAACTGTTCCAACCATAAGAATTGACTGCTTCATTGATGTTGTGTTATCCTAAGCAAATAAAGGGAAATAAATATAACAATTCAAATCCTGTATCAGAACACTCTTATTATTATTATTATTATTATTATTATTATTATTATTATTATTATTACTCAATTACACAAAAGAAAAGAAAATACGTCCTGGGATGTAAAACTGTGGTTAAAATGGTTTTCTAAGCAAAGCAGTTTTTAAATGTATTTAAATATATAATTCTTTACCTTAGTCGCTGTTGCATTTCTGTTAGAATGGTTGAATCCTGCACAGTATGCCTGAAGCAAAAACTATAGCAAAAATTGTCACAAAAATGTATAGTTGATAAAAGTTGAAAAATAAAATGAAGACATAAATGTAGAATGTACTTACTTGCCAAAACACAGCATATTTAATGCCTTTGTGGGGTATTAAACTTGCAACAACCTGTGGAAACAAAAATATGTGGATTATAAAAACTCACAAATTTACATTTTAAGTTGCTCATTTCCAGCACATTGTAAGAACATTCTGAAATTAAAAACTCACCAAGGGAGCAGATATAGGTAGAAAACCTGAAAACAAAAAAGTAGATGTCATCAGATAAGCAAAATAACATTTTCAATTCAGGTGAATGCAAATTGCTTCACACAAATGAAGACATATCTCAAGTGCATTGATAACAGAAAACACAAACCCTCAAGTTTGTTATACCTTGAGGACGAAACACTGGTGAGATTACAGCTCCAGTATCAGCATGAACAGAAGACTAAAAATGTATAACAACATTATTGACAAAAAATGTTAGTCACCATGAAATCAAAAATGATTTATCCGTGCACATTATTATCTTTTAAAAATGTATTTGTCCTCATAGTCTTTAATCAAAATAATCTCATCAAACCATAAAAGTACTCTATTACTTTTAAACATTTCCATTTTGAAGTGATCCACAGAGCACTCTTTACATATTCACATACATACACATTATAATTTGTGAAACAATATAAGAAGCAAGAGATCACACAAAAAATATGAAGTGAACATATTGATACAAAATATTCTTTCTGTTCTGTAGCCTCTTTTGTCCTGTGTCTGAAGAATCAGTGAATATCTATGCTTGTTTGTAATGTTCACTTGAAAAATATAAATTCATTAACTTACAAGAGACAGTAACCAGGCATTAGCAACCTAGAAAGAGATAGGAATATTGTTATGAATGAATGAATGAATGAATGAATTAATTAATTAATTAACTACTAAACATTGTACAGCCTACTTTTTCATTTCTCTGTTTATTTCCCCCTTTCTGAAGAAGTATCCGGGCATCCTCAATTTCAGCCTAAGGAAAAATCATATTATGTATTTTGTTGTCATCTATTAAATGTAAACAATGTTATATGTAAGGGACAAATATCACAACGTGCTTTTCATCCTGGTGCGCGAGATACTGTTCATATAGCATTCCATAAGAAGCAATTGACAACTGATGTGATTGATGTTACAGTATGTACATGTGCTGATTATGCTGCTGCTACTCACCTGTGATGACAACACATAACGGGGGTCGAGGATGTTGAACCAGAGACGCAGTCTGCTCAGAAAAGACTGCAAAATGATTCATTTATTTGTCGCTGATGTCATAATTTTCATGAACAAGACAAATATCAATCAAAACGTGATTTTTTTAAACGACACACATATTCAAGAGAGTACCTGTCCATTGTGTTGCCAGTACTGCAAGTTGGGGTCCATTTTAGCTTTTTAATGACGGTTCTACAAGCATTACCAATTCATTTTATGATTCTAAACAAAGCTTAACTTGTGTAGGTCACGCAGATGAGACATGCTTAAGTCTGCGACGCTTCCGTATGTCACGTGCTCAGACATCATCCAATTACACTCATGATCAGGGATCCTTTTTTTTTTTTACAGTATTATGGTCAAGACAACGTTAAAGAGCCATCAAATTAAAGAAAAAATAAGTATTGTAATTACCTAATAATTAATTAATTCAATGAATTCCATGTCAGGCTTTACATGGTTTTATAGTTATCAAACCTTAATTCTTGTCGGCACCAATTTATCTATTATATATTTGTATTATTAAACAATTCTTTTAAGCAACTTCTTTTATCGGTGTGTGTGTGTGCTGCGCAACTAATGCGCAATTAGTGCGCAGCTTTGATGCTCAAGGTGTTTTATTGCGCACTGACTGCATTCATTGAGCACATTAGCAAGATGGCAGCCACCATCGGGAGACTTCTCGGGACTTCTGTAAGTTTAATTTAGCAGTAGTAGTGAAAAATAAGATATATGCTGCAAAACGTTATTACGAGGAACAAGTGCTGAATTACAATTAGGTGCAAGTGTGATTTGGTTCAACTCTGTTAGTCGTCGTTAGCAGATATTACCTCTCTGTTAGCAGATACGTTTCACGGTATTTAACCTTTATAACGTTACAGCTTATACAATGTGCACGTCAAATACCTGTCAGAAGAATTGCCATAAAGAAACATTTACATGTAACTTGTGCAGTTCTTTTTGTTTTTAATTACTTGATTTTTAACCTAACATGAAAATTAGACCATTTATTTAGATAAAAGTATTTAAACAAACCTAATCTCACTAAAAAAAGTGTTCTCAAAAGTGTAACTTTACAGTATTGTTGGAAAGCGCCTCTTATTAAGCGGGCCTGTATAGTTTGAGATATTTGTACGCGATGTGCATGATGTTAGAACATGGGGATATCTGTTGAAAGGCGATAACTGAATTGTATAACGGCTATTTCGTGTATGTCCCTCCTTTTCACAACAGGCAAGAAGAGCTGCAGTTAATGGACTGAATGTCTTGGTCCCTCACAATGGACCATCAGTGATCAGGGCCCCACAATCCCTTGCTTGCATTGCTGCACAAAAAGCTTGCTTCTCAATCAGTAAGTCTTAAAAGTTTTTGCCCGTAATTAAATATAGTAATATATTTGCTAATCTATCATGCATGTTTGTAAATATCAGCCACTGCAAGATGGGCCCCAGGAGTCACTCAACAGGCCCCACATTTCAAAGGCACTGCTGTTCTCAATGGAGAGTTCAAGGAGATCAGCCTAGAAGACTTCAAGGGCAAATACCTGGTCCTTTTCTTTTACCCACTAGATTTGTAAGTTTTTCATTGCACATTTTCTTCACAATAAACTCTAACACAATTTAATGGAACTTAATGGAAGTTCATTGATGTAGTACACTAATGATATTTAAATAACCTTTATGGAGTGTGGAAATACAGCGTTCACTCATGCATAAGATTGTCTCATTATTTATATATCAATTGTAATTACATTTATACATCACTGTAGGATTATTGATTAAAGTGGTGGTAAAACACGATTTCACTTTTCTAACTTTAGCTAGAGTGAAATGTTGCTGTTTGAGCATAAACAACATCAGCAAAGTTACAATGCTCAACGTTCAAAGCAAAGGGAGATATTTGCTTTTAAAGAAAAGGATTACAACAAACGTCTGGTAGGGACTACACGACATTCCTCCCGGGTTAGTGACATCACCAACCCTGTAATGTACATAAACCCCGCCCCCGGGAACACGCAGTCCATGTTGAGAAGAGGAAAAGTTGTTGTATAAGAGGACATTTGTGAGTCAGCTCACACTTTCACATCCTTCTTTTCACATGCAATAGAAAGTCACTCTGTGTGCATCTCACAACAGTTCCTATATGAGCGATTTATAGATTATCATGACAGAATATGCTAATTGAAGATAGTTAACTCCACATCAGCAACATAAATTAACCATTCAGAGACACCCTGTTGCATTCTACATGTTGTCCCTTCTTGAGTCTCTCCATCTTTGTCTGACTCCGTTTTAAAGCAATACTACGTAAGATTTTTAAGCTAAATTATTTACGACAGCGGTAATGGACAATTCCGCTTCCAACCAGTAGGTTGTGACCGCAGAGGAAAAGTTACTTGGTGTTGCTTTAACATTAAAGGCAGAACAGTTTCTTTCACTTTAGTGTGTCTGCTTAATCTTCGCAGCTGCTAACACACACACACACACACACACACACACACACACACACACACACACACAAGCTCTTGAAACCCCGCCCTCTGCAGCAGCTCATTTGCATTTAAAGGGCCAGGCACAAAACGGTGCGTTTTTGCTAACCCTCAAAAAGTGACAACTTTAACATGCTATATAAAAATATCTGGGGTATTTTGTGCTAAAACTTCACATACACACACGCTGGGGACATCAGAGATTTATTTTACATCTTGTGAAAAGTGCATTTTACCAGCCCTTTAAATTATATACTGTTGTTTTTAATGCTTCTTTATTTCTGCCCACTCGGCAGCACTTTTGTTTGCCCCACAGAGATCATCGCCTTCAGTGACAAAGCCAATGAGTTTCGTGATGTAAACTGTCAAGTAGTCGGTGTTTCTGTGGACTCTCACTTTACCCATCTGGCCTGGACCAACACCCCGAGAAAGGTTTATACTTAACTTCACAAATGCTGTGTACACACTGCAGCTAAATACAGTTGTCACTTTGCATTGTTTACCAGGCCCTATTGATTAGTTGGCTGAAATGAAACACACACACACACACCGTATACAGGCTGTTCAAACAGTGCAACGATTTACATTGTCCACATTACTGTTTATACATTCTCAGTTCTCTAAATAGGATCAAGGGATTGGGAAACTAGTATCAAATTCATGCCAAATGTTAAACTTGCCAACTAACGTCTGGTTTGTCTAGAGTGGAGGATTAGGGAAAATCCACATTCCTCTATTGGCTGATCTCACAAAGCAAGTGTCCAGAGACTATGGGGTCCTGCTTGAGGGTCCTGGAATTGCTTTAAGGTACCGTCATTTAATCAATGTACTTTGATTACTTTTAGACATTCTCAAACATTTGTTTTATTTCCTGTATCTGTATGTTTGTTTTCATGCATTGCTAAGCTGGATAGGTTGCTTTTTTAGCAAATTATCCATCACTAAATGATGTTTCACATTATAGGGGTCTTTTCATTATTGATCCTAATGGAGTGATCAGACACATGAGTGTAAATGACCTGCCGGTTGGACGCTCTGTTGAGGAAACCATCCGTCTGGTCAAGGCCTTCCAGTTTGTGGAAACCCATGGTGAAGTCTGTCCTGCCAGCTGGACCCCAAAGTCACCCACAGTAAGCTTTTACTGGTGTCAAAGTAAAATATGATCACACTGAATCATATGTGGTTGGTACATAAAAGACTTCAAAAAATTTAAATACCTCAACTTTTGAATGAGTGAGTGAAACCCTTTTGTAAATTTGTGTACACATTTTTCAAAACTAGTGTTGTATTGTAATCATAAGATCCCACCGTCCCTTAGAGCGTCTCCAAAGCCACGTCTCATCCAAAACATGAACGTGCACAGCCAGAGCAGAGTCTGCAAAGAGTAAAATTACCTCATGCCTCAAAGCGCATAACATTACAACAATAATGAAAGTAGACAACTTAAAAGCGCTAACTTGTACCACCGGGCCGCTGCAGATTCATTTCGGCATTGCCATAAAAATGCATAAATCCGAGTCTGAGGACGTGAACCACTCCAAGTAGAATGTCACGGGTTGCCATCTCCTAATTATGGTATTTTTGGTGTGAACGCAGCATAAGCTTATTGTTTTGGTTCAGGAGGAAATGTAGAAGGCGGCTACTGTTTGTTTGCGGCACTCGTAACGTCTGCGAGAGCAGGGTGGAAACACATACTGTATGTTGACAGGCACATAGAACATCCTTTTATTGTATTCCAGCCGAATGCAATGATTCATTGGGTGAAAATGTTTTGGTCCTGAGACTTCCACTGAAGATATTTAATATTTAGACCCCTTCCATTATTGATTATCAGCAGCATGTGAAGAGTTCCAACCAGTAAAATAAAAAAGTGTTTATGAAAAACATTGCCTACCGTTAACCAGTAAATCAAACCATTTTGTAAACGTGTACAGTTTTAAATCAGTTAAAGGACAAGTTTGCTGTTACAATGTCAGTAGTATACAAAAATTCTTTCTTCATGTTTTCTGCATCCAGATCTCCCTGTTTATTTTTCATTATAGATTTATTATAGATCTGGGTTCTGGTTACATGAAGGGGAAAAAAAGCATGCATAGTTTATTTACATTGTAAATACAAAGCTGGTTGAAAATCAGCAAACTTGCCCATTAATTATTGTAAATGGGTGGTATTTGGCCAGATATGAACTACACAGGTCTGTCATGGCCATACATAATAGTGTGAAATGTTTGTTGGGTTGTTGCTTTTGTTTTGACTTAATATATGTAATTGACTTTTATTTTATTTTAGATTAAGCCGACTCCAGATGGCTCGAAGGAATACTTTGAGAAGGTCAACTGAAAACCCTAAAACTACTGGTACTGACTGATCCGGCAGATCTTAGCACTTAGCCTAACTGAAACAAGTTCATAATCCATATCCAAAATAAATATAATTATTTATAGACATCCTGTGTCAGTATGTTGGCAGTTAATTGGGAGTGTAATCTGTTTTGATTTATGTTGTTAAGCTGTCCAATAAAAACTGCAGTTCAGTTTGTCTCTTTGCCATAGCACATTCTTTCTATCCACACATCCACAGTGCTTCTCTCTGACATAAACAAAGAAATGTTGACATTTAAATATTGTGTGGTCAAATATTTGTATAAAAATATATGGATGGATGAACTTTTAATAATAAAACCAGTAACATGCATTAGGAAAAGAAATAGGGTCAATTTCATGGTTACTTTCAAATATTATACCTTAAAGGTACTTTTGGCTCTCTAGCAGTTTAAAACAAAACTGCATGCGTTTTGGGGAAGAACGTTATTTTGGCTGTGTGACTGCAGATGAATATGAGCCTTTACAATGGATAATGCTTTACAATAAACCTTCTCAGAGAACTATGGCAATTTATCTGTTAAATAAAATACCTTACTCACATTTTGAGTAGCAAAAACGCCATCTCCATGCTTTTACAAAACACTTTTACAACATTTCAAATCCCTCTGTTCTCGTCATCTCTGAAAAGCCAAGCCAATCTTAAAGAGGCTATATGCGTTTTTCTGAAATTTAAACTCGCGACTGACACCTGTGGCCAAAAAATCGAACTGCTCTTCCTTTCTGCTCGCTCGTACGTGCACACTTTACAAGTCATCTGCTCCAAGGAGGTCAACATTATGTTTACAGAGGTAAGAACAGTCAAATACATATATTACATTGCACTGCTTGCGAGTGTAGGCTACTTGCTGACTAGCGGTGGTGGCAGAGTGATCTGAAACGTTTAACTTGAACGCGCTCGACGTCACATCCGCAGACAGCGCGAGAAAATAGGAAAAACAGGATACAGGCTTATAGGTGCACCCACTGTGAGCGGACAAGGTGTCAGTATGCTCACCAGGAGATGTTTGAGTCATAAATGGTACAATAAAAAGGCTATTGTTACATTTATTTTGGGGGAAAAGTTCCATATAGCCCCTTTAAGCACTGGATTTCATAATTTTTGTTACAACAAATAATTGTCATTTGTAAGCACAAGTGTTTAAAACGATGCATTTGTTACTTAAAAGGTTGAGAAATCCTGCTTTATATTATTGTTCAAAGACAGGGAGACAGAAGTTAAGGGCTGTTCACTGCAGTTAAATTCCTTGCTAAAAGGTACCGTACAATAACGATACAGCAATACTTTGATCTCAGTAACTCTAGAGTTTGACTGATTCTTGACCAAGTTTTTTAGAAACACAATATGTTGAAGACAGATGAAGCTGCCGTCACACCATTTGTTTATTCTACTGAAAAGTGCAATCATTACATACTGACTGTAATTCTTGTAGCTTCCATCAAGTACTCGGCTGTCCTTGGGGAGAAAATTTTAATTATGACAACTTTTCCTTCATATATAAACCATGCCTACATAACCTCAAAAACAATGTTTATTTCCTTTTTTCTTCTCCTTTTTTACAGCAAGTTAATATTGTGTTTAAAATGTCTCTTTAGACTTCACATGGAACATGACATGAAGAACCAGAAATAAATGTTTTAAACTGGGAGGAATGATTTTTAGAAAAAGGCTTTGCCACTTCTCAAACTTTTTTTTTTGTTACATACTGTATTTACACAATGGAACAAGAAAAATAAGAACAACAGCTCTAAGTGTGTCTCCACTTAGTAACCATGAAAACATCTAAGAAAGTGTACAATAACTTCACTTTGTACAGTATGTCTGCAGAGATTTAGCATGTGCGCCTAAATTGTGTCTGACAAATCACAATTTTGGTTCAGATCATGGATACAAAAATAAGCACGAGTCAGCTGTCCAAGACAATGAATAGCCTTTCAACTCTTTAAATAAAAAAATAATAAAAAAGCTGATGACAATCTCCTCTATGAGCAGCACAAAGTCAATGAAGCACTTATTTTTGAGACCATTCTACAAGATGCAAATAAAGGGTAGTGATGAGGGTCACCTAAAATGTAATTATGATCAACAAAAACAAATAGAATCTGATCATGTGATTTGGTGAAAAATTCATGCAATATCAGGCAAGATGTAACTGTGCCACGAAGCCCACCCCAACCCTCAAAAAAAGTAACAAAAAACCTAATCTGACTGTCCATAAAAGAAAGAAAAGACACCCTTTAATAAATCTGTACAACCAAAATACATTTGGGATCTACAGCTACAGTTACATTATTAAGGTTATATACATGGCCACCCCCCTCCATATATTATCTTTACGAGCACACTTCATTCAAACCCAAACAACAACATAAAACCGAACTGGAAAAAGAAATATCACATATCCCATTAAAACAATCTGCCACCAAACCATTTCAGATCACCAGTCTCACTAGAATCTGCTTGTGGATAGCGAACTGTATCTGATGTGCTAAGCTCTGTCCAGCGCGGGTCTGTGGATCTGAGCTACAGGACAACAGATGCCCTGAAAAGGTAGAGCTAAAACCTGTCTACTTCACATCATATTGGTTTTTCTATTTATGAAAGAAAAAAGTTTTTTTTTAATAATAATTTCAGTATTTTGGAATTTCAAACCACGTTATGCTTTTGGTGCGATTCATAAGCATGTAAAACAATACTACAATGAAGGCATTGTACGACTAATACAAAACAGACAAGCAAGAGGATGGACGTAAACCCCACTCTCTGATATTCTCATATAATAGAACAAAGGCTCTCAATACACTTTGGCCTCTTCACTGAAGAGAGCTAGACTATTCCATCAATAAAGATCTGTTCAATGGTTTTGGGGGGTGGGATAAAGTTATAAGAAATAGGAGCAACGTTGTGGTGTTCTTTCTTTCCCCTTTATCTGCATTTACTGCCTGCATTGCCTCTGAAGGGAAAAACGAAAAAGCAGATAAAATAAAAAATAAAAAGTCCTGTTTATTACACCTCTCATTTTACCCTTGTGTACGCATCATGCCGCAACTTTTAATTCATTGAGAAAATGGAAAACTAGATTTTGTACAAGATGCCACAATCTCTTCTTGCAAAATAAATGGAGACTTTGTGCCCGCGTCGATCGGGAGGAAGTGTCGGCTGATCCGCAGCGTCGCCGCAGAGTTTTTAGTCGATTTTTACATTTGTGTAGATCTTCCTCACAAAGGCACTTGTTCCCATGTAACCTACCGCTCCTAAAAACAAAGATGATGCATTGTGTTATAAGAATTTGTCGCTCCCCTACCCATATAGCAACACTTATGATTAACGAGGAGAATCACTGTACCAGAGAAGTGATTTCGTTTTCTTGTACTCACCACACATGATTCCCAGAGCAGTACTGAACACAGCCATGTAGCCAAAATAGAATGACGTCTGAAATAAGCCATACATCCTGCAGATAAAATTAGTACATGCTAATCATTGGTATCAGACCCACAGATTCAGAGATACACACAGACAATTACCATATTTTCTGGACTATAAGCTTTATCATATGAAGCATACTGCAACCTATATAATGATATTCAATTCAAGCACGACAAATTTCATGTCGATGCATTATTTGAGCGGACTTTGCTTTTCCAATGACCATAAGCAGTACATGAGTGGAGCGTCCGCATGGGCCGTGACCAACTGAGCAGAGTGCATGTAAATAGAGAGGAATATTGAGCAGAGAGTCACTCTGTGCAGTGATAACAGCTAGAGAGAGTGAAACCTGAGCGCTGAACACTGAGGGGTGGGGGGAACACTTTTCGGCAGAAATTTCAGTGCATACCAATTGCACACAAGTAACCCAAATGCTCAAAGTGACACTTAAATTCCAGTATGTTCCTCACACACAGATTTAGTATATAGTTTCTTGTCGGTTTATAGATAAATGTTTTATAGAAAATAGCAGCTAGGAAATTCTGCAAAATATCTTTTGTATGTTCCATAAAAGAAGGAAATCAAGTGACTGAGGGTGAGTAAATGACAGACATTTACATTTAGAGCATTCATTCAATGACATTTAAGGAAAAGAAACTAAAACTCACTTTGTTTTAAAGAAATAGTAGTAGAAGGAGTACATGTAAACGTAAACTGCAGTTGAGGCTGCAGAGAGAAAGCTGGTCCACTGCCTACAAAAAAAAGAAAAAAAAAGAAAAACAACATTAATCTTAAAAGAAGTACTGTCATTGAGTCATGATGTCATCTGGTTATGATGCATTTACATCCCTACAAATTGAAACACCTCTGCGGTCTGATCAAGTACACTTGGGAGGATGGAAGACGGAGGGTGGAAACAAATGAAAATACATAAGCAAAACAGCATTATAAAGACCGTATTGCATGTAATGCTCCTTACCATCTGTAGTCTTCTGCATTGAGAAGGAAGTAGGTACAGACGATGGTAACACAGACAGTAACAATGCACAGAATCACCAGCACCAGCATCATAAATCCATACACATAGTAAATCTTGTAGGCCCAGAAAGATGTGAAAATGAAGTACCTGAAAGAAAACGTAAGATAGTTTTTAATCTTACAGATATTCATAGTCATTATGGGTGTGTGTGTACCCAGAAGTGTGCAAACTTACATCTCAATGAATATTGACCCGAATGGAAGAATGCCACCAAGACACACAATAACCGCTGGCTCCATAAACCTGCCAATTCAGAGAAACATTTAGTAAGACAAATTTATTTATGAAAGTCTATAACTATCATTTTATCTGAATTATAGAAAACCTTCACAGTATGTACATTCAAATCAATTTGATCATGTTTGAACATCATGTAAATCACAGAAGACAAAAATGAAACAATGACACAATGGGGAATATGGGATGATATCAAGACAACTGAACAGGTGTTCACTCTGTGATGTATGAATCATGATTGAGGTTACCATTTCTTCTCTGGGATGGGTCTGGGTACAGCATTGACCCTACAAGGAAAGTTGGGCTGACCAGAGAGGTTCCTGCCCAGGATTGTCCCCACCAGGTTCAGAGGTAGAATTACAAAGAAACAGATGCAGCACACTGCAACCTGATATAAAAAAAAAAAGATAAATTACATAATATGAATAATAATTAATAATTTATCATATTTGAAACAAATATTGCACCAAAGCAATGAATGCTTTTAATTAGTTTTACCCAATTACCCAAAAATTCTCATGTCATTCCAAACCCACAAGGCTTTCATCATTCATTTTCAGAACACAAATGAAGATATTTTGAATGAAATCTGAGAGATTTCTGTCCTTCAATTGTCCTTCTATTCACCCAAAACACTGATGGTTCAAAATGTTCAATAAGAGATTGTAAAATAAATTCTTATGAATAGAGCAGTTTAATCCAAGTCTTCTGAAGAGACATGATCGCCTTTATATGATAAACAGATTTAATTTAGGCTTTTATTCACATATAAACATTGATCTTAGCACACTAAACAGAAGTTCAAGTATGCTTGCTTGACACGCAAGAACCAATGAGGTTCATTCTCACGTGTCACACCAACATGTTCGAGGTTCCACAAGAACCAATGAGGTTTGTTCTCGCGCAATCAATCAAGTATTGTTGAGATTACGTTATTAAATCTGAGTGCTCTAAGATAAATGTTTATATGTGAATAAAAGCCTAAATTAAATATGTTCACCATATAAAGCAATTATGTCTCTTCAGAGGACTTAGAATACCAGTCTTATGGTGAGTCTAATGGGTTTGGAACAATATGAAAGTGAGTTTTTGATAATTTTCATTTTTGGGTGAACTATTATTTTGAAAATGATAGAGGCATAAACCACTTTCAACAAATTGTATGTGTAATATGCAGCAAACTAAATTACACTAGCATGTTCAAAACCAAATTTAATTGTCCGAAATAACTCATATGATGTGAAAACAGTCTTTTCTACTCAGCAGTTGATCCCAGTTGTAAAATCAGTCTGAGATTGACTTCTTATTACCTGAGATAGGCATATAGACTACACACTATAAAAGGCAGATGACTAACTCACCATGGTGCCGAATGGGATGGCTCTGGAGGCATGGTAGTAGATTGCAATAAAGTTGATGAAGAATGCTGTGCCACACACCATGGCAGGGATCAGAAAAGCTCCTATGAACATCTGCTTTATCCATCTCCTCCCTGCAAAAATAATGCAAGAAACAACAACAACAAAAAGTCTATAAATTCCTAGAACATCTTCAATAGGTTACCTTAAAAGCTTAAATGCTAATACAGTTCAAATGACATTTGGACCTTTCCTTTAGTCCTTTGGACATTATCGCAGATGTGGCAAATATTAGTTTGCATACCTCCTTGTTTTGCATAAAGGCTTCCACCAAAGTAGCCGTTGACTGGGGACGTGGCAGCATAGACAAATATGGCTGTACTCAGCATGGACCCCCTCCTACAAAGGCAAACACGAAATTCCTTTGATGAGCACTTCAGAAAATGAGAACAGCCCACCTTTCCATAAATGTCCAAATGTATATCATGGTTATAAAACAATGTCATTTTTTATTGTAGCCTTTAATTATTAGACCATAATTAAGAAATACACAGTTTATCATTGCCCTGTTAATCAAAGGTAAAACTCACTCTGTATACAAGTCCTCAATCATGGCCAAAATGATGACTATGAGGGAAACCGAGAAGATCTGACACCCAGAGCCAATGAGGGAGGAGAATATCAGCGGGTGGCTGGATGGTCTGAACACATCACCATGAACCTGCTTCCATCCATATTCATCACCGAGATCACGATCCTGAAGAAAAAGAATGTGCATTGAGTTTGATACAAGGCAGAGAGGAAGACGCCATCCCTGAGAGGAACACAGCATTAAACTTGGAGCTGTTATCAAAGCTATAAAACACCAGCCATTGTGAGGTTGTGAATAAACCAATTCATCACAGATACAAGAGAAAACAAATGCGTAACTTAAACGGTGATGGATTCATAAATAAGGCTCATGTAATAAATAATTACAAAAAAGTTATGTAAGTGATCACCATATCATCCATTTCTTCTTCTTTGCTGTATCTGGCGTAGTCTTTCCTTAATGTCCTCATCAGGATCATTGAAACAAGGCCCACCAGGAAAATCACCATCATGAAAGAGTTGAATATTGAGAACCAGTGAATCTGTCAGGTGCAAAACCACGCACAAAAAACATTCCATAAATTCATTATCACCCAGCACATTTTAAATTAGCTAGGAAGGAGTTAGCAAACAATATGTGTCATTTACCCGGTGTTGAAAAAAGGACGGATCAAGATATTTGTCAAATCTATCCTCAAATTTCACATCAGATTTCTTCCACTTCACCTGTGAGGATCAGCAATAAATTTGTAATATTATACATTTTTCACATATTATTCTTTCACATAATAAGCATTAGTATTAATTTTCCACACAAAGTTCAATTTTAAATGACAATTTATTTAACCTAGTATTAGTTAATATTAGAAGGTTTCTGAGTTTTAGGAAAGCCTTACTCACAGAGTATGACATAGGAATTCTTGTGTTTGGCACAAGCTTGACCTTCCCCTCGCTGGTCAGGTTAACATCCACAATTCTATTCCCATTGTATCCGATCTCCAGCTTTTTGTAAGTCCAGAGATAATAGTCCTCTCCATTCTCATCAGCTTCCCCAACAATACCTTAAATAATCCCACAAAACAATCTTCAGTTTAGAATGAAGACAAAAACGTCTCATTATGTCAACAGTATAATACTTTTATCAAAAACCTGACTTACACTGCCTCTAAAATGACTGGAATAACCACTAATATTCACCGCCTAACATTTTACAATCCAACCAGACCCTAACGGACAAGTGTGTTGAACAATTTCCTCTTGAATATTGTTTTATGTGAAATGCTTCACAGTACAGACTACAGAGTCATTTTCAAGTAAAGAACCAACAAAAAGAAAAGCACTTAAGCTATCGAGACAAACTTTTTATAAAGCATAATCAAGTCAAATGCAATATTTCTCCAAATATCTGCAACAGTAAAGATATCACATATACTTCTCAAAGATAGCTTACTCACATGGCAGTTAAAGCCCAATGTCTTTTTTTCCCTTTCCATGATCAAAGTTACTTAAATAATTTACGAGCAACTATTAGAACATTTAATAACCCTACTGCTCTTTCAGAACAAATGGTTTTACAATGAAATTAGATTTCCTTAGTTCTGTTGAATAATAATGGTTTGTTAAAATCTCCCCTGGTGGGAAACAACGCGTTTAAAATACTTTAATAAACTGATTTTTCTTTCAGGCACAGTTTATTAATTCCTTTTTTTTTTAGAACAATGTAATGGCTTTGTAACGGCTTTGTAACATGCATTATCTAAGGTACAATATCATTTGAAAATCTTGGAGTGAGAAATATATAGCTATTTTGGAAGCTCACAATGGAGAACTTTCTGGCATTTCTGTACCAGCATCCCTACAATGATGACTGCTGACTTGAGTCTCTCAACTGCTGTGGAGATGCCCTTACACAAGCTGTTGGATGTGAAGAATTATGTGTAGGGTGCAAAATGCCATGTAAAAAGAGGCCATATTCTGGAGCACCTATAAGTATGGTGGCTATATCTGAAGTCTCTTTTGGGAGTGGACATACTCCGAGTCTGCACATACACTGCTGACATAACCCTTTCCTGACTAACTGGGAGGAGACACTTAGCAGCCTGATGGTGGTTGGGCTGGAGCTGGGCTCTGTGTTAAAGGGGTTGTCAGCAACCCAGTAAAATTACTGAGCTTAAAACTGATTGCAATTTGAAGGAATCTTTTGAGTTCTCAATGTTCTAGGTCATGAAAAGCTACATCAGCGTTGAAAGTCTTGCCAACCTCGATGGCTTGAATACGAGGACTCTCAAACAACACCAGCAGAGCGGAAGAAACGACCAGATGGGAGACTCTCACCCAGTGGGTGGGGATCCATTGCATCCCATTGAGTGCAGGGTTGGAGCCATGCAAGCTGGGAAGCAGGGCAGATACTAACACAGTTGTTAACTTGTGGAAGTGGCTCACATCCAGATACCAGATCTTGGGGACCATTTTTCTCTGGATTTTGAAACCACTTCTTTCAGTCATCCTGATGCTCCTCATAGAGCTTGTGATGGAACATTGACTTGAAGGTCACAGACAGAGTAGCATGACATCAAGCATCTTCATGACCTTCTATGCAGCCTCAAATGTTGCATAATGGACAAATCAATACTCTTTAGATGCTTTCTGTCAATCAAAAACTCTCGCAGAACAGGATGTCCCAGAATGACCAGATACATACATGCCACTTTCATTTCTTTGCAAAGATTAATCAACTAGGTGTACAAAAACCCTGGATAGCAGTTGGTCACCCTGTCTCTGCACACCCGCACAGAAAAAATTTATCTAAACACAATGAACGCAGCAGGATTTCACTCGCATTTCAGTGAAGGTCATACACAAGCAAATACCCCTTCTAAACTTTTTGATGATTAATATGATCATCAGAAAACTGTTTGTCGTTTGTGCTAACATATTGGTCTCAAAATATATATTTTGTACCCTTCACAATTGCCGTCTCATTTTTATACTGTCAACAAAACCTATTTAGAATATTGTTCTATCATAAAATTTAAATAAAATAGATATTAGATGAATAAAATGAAAATAAAATAATGAATAAAATCTCGATAGCAGGCTTGCCAATCACTCTGGCTACCGGTTTACTCACCCCAGATGGGAAGGTCATCTATGTACATTTGATACCAGTAGTGGTTCTTGATGGCATAGACAAACGCATCTTTTTTAGGTTTGTCTAGTTCAATGTCACAGTATGTCTTCTGCATCACCTCCTCTGTAAAAGACAAATCCACATTGCATTCTTACAATCATCACAAGAGCAATTATCTTACTTACTATGAAACATGTGGATGAATGATCTACAAATTTAAATCATGTAAATTACATTCATAGTACCTTACACTTGTGCCCTTGATAAGCTTCATTTGAACAAGTTAACATGCTAGCCACAATAGTCAAGTCACCGTTATTTATATAGCGCTTAATTCCATGCAGATAGTTTCAAAGCAGCTTTACAGACATAACAGGAAAATTACGCATTTCGGCTGTTGTTCAGTTGAACAGATATCAAGACCATACCTTTATACATGATATCCAGACCGCTGAACTCCAATTCAACCCCCTGTAGCGCCTCTCCTAACGTCTCATGATAATGACTAATAGTTTTCTTCTTGCCCACACAGAATGGTAGGGAGAAGTACTTATAGGTCTCCTGTCGGTTGTGATAAGGGCCCACTGTATTCATCCATAGAACCACCTCCTCTTCGTCAGTGTACTGCAGAAGAACGAGAACACTCATTAGCTACCTGTTTCAAATATCAGCATCTATTCTTTGTGATGTTAATTCAACTCCAGGATGTCACCAATTAAAAGAGCTCAGACTACAAGCTAAGACTCTGTTGTTTTTGTATTTTGCACCTAAACACAATTTTTAACATTTTGCAAACATATTCATTTAATTATAACTGGGTAAAGAAAAACAACAGTCTAAATCCACACAGACACACTCTCTATGGTGTCCAGGATGCGTGTGTGGCTCAAGCACACCCATAAAAACACACCTACTCCATTCATTCAATGCAAGATGAAGTCAGCTGGAAGTTAAGAGGTTTTAGAATTTAGACTGACAAAATGATGATGCTAACAAACCCTCAAGCAAAACAAGATAATGAAATTCTTCACAAAGAGAAAATTAATTTGTCCAAATATTACACTATTTAAAACTTTTCTGTTAAAATTTTCTGCATAGAACAAATCTATCCATCCTCCAAGTGGACAAGCACATTTTATACAATGCTGTAAAAAACACAATAAAATCAATGGGGTCTTAGTTGAATCTAGAGTTATTGATCTTATTCCTAAATGACAGCGATACAACCATGTCTATTAAACCTTTGACAAGAACAATCACAGTGCTGGCCCAGAGAAAGCTTCACCAACAGTCTTTTCAACCACACAGTATCCTTATTTCTGTGTAACAAATATTCATATTATCATATAAGTACTGGGAAAAAAGTTATAAAACTCTGATGATGTAAACATTGTGGTCTACGGTAGCGATACTTGCGATCAAAATAGACCAAATCACATTTTGACAAGTAACTTGGTGGTTCCCTTGTTACACCAGCACCACTAGGTGGCAACAACAAAAAAAGCAAATGATCATTGTTGTCTCTCTCAATGGTTATTATTAATATCCTGTTATATCTTTAACAAGTTTTCCTATTCATAATGACATACCCTATTTTGATTTTGTTGTAACTGAGTTTGGGTCTTGGGAAGGTTCATTCACAGTCCATTTCCATAGGGGCGTCACCAACGGATGTAACTCAAATGCCTCTGGGCGAATTGGATAGACCTAAAACCAATCAAAGCGATGAAGGAGATGACCCTTCAACGTCACTGCGCTATCGTCATTGTGTAATGGCTCGTTTCCACTGAGCGGTACGGTACGGTACAGTATGGTTCGGTAAACCATAATCCGGCTAGCGTTTCAACCGCCAACAGTACCCTTACTTGACAGGCGTGGTGTTTGCCGGAAAGAAGCAGTCGACGTCATGTTCACGCGAAGAAGAAAGTGACACATGTAAACAACAATGGATTTACATATACAGCAGATCTTGTTCTTGCTTTTCGGCATGTTTGTCACACGAAGACAAGCGCCGAGATTAGGCGTTTCTCAATACCAAGTAGGCTACGCAAAGTTCGGACTTGCCAAGACCGACTCAGGAGAAAGACTCCCGAGGACGCGAGTCCAGTAATTCTCCAAATGGAACAGCGCGTTCTTGAAAGTGCCACTCAGCTCGCTCTGCTACTCCGGTTATCTCTGTATGTAGGCTACATTTTAGGCAACAATAAAAACGAAATACGTTATAAAACACCACTCTGCCTCTTTTCTTTTTTATTTAAATTAATTTGAAACATTATAGGCACACAAATGTGGTTCAGGCAATGCTTATGATAATATTCACTGTAATTAGCCTATTTATAACAAAACGAAATATAAAACACAACCCTGCCTCTTTTTGTTTACATTTTTAAAATATTAAACATATTACAGGTAATATGTGCATTTGTACAAATGTTGCAATAAATAAGATTGGTGATAATCTTGTAATAAAATAAAAAATGACAAAACAACCCTTTTTGTTAAATTGCAATAGATAGCCATTATAAAAGTATAAGTAAAAGGTACAAGAAGCAATACAATAAGAAATAAAGCAAACAGTCAAATATACAAATTCAGCGGACGTTACAAGGTAAAGTTAAATAGCCTAAATATATGAAACTTCATTTAGCCCTCAACCAAAACGATTGGCCAGGGAACGAATTATAGATTCACGAGACTAACGATCGCTCTTTAGGTCAACACGACACGAATTATATCTCATGTTTAACCACTACAGAGATGTCAGAGTCAGCGGCAAACGTCAGAACGAATAGCCAAGGAAAGGCTGTTCCATGCGGGGAACATGAGTGCCGAGCGCCCGGTGATAGCCTGGAATGAATCTCATAACCTGAATCAAATAATACATCTTTATAAATAAACCAAAATTTTTAGCTTTAAACAACTACATTCTCGCCTGAAAAACTCTTAAAACTACATTTCGTGACACAATAACAGTTAGTATTATATTTCAACTGTATATAAAAAAAAATGCCGCTTCCAATGTTGTCATTCCCCTTGTAGCACGCGCAAGTGACGATACTCTGTCAACCAATCAACGTTCTGCAGTGAGTCTAGCTCCACCTTTTAGTACCGTACCACTGTGCTAGGTACCCCAACGGAAGGGTACCCAAAAAGTGGTACGGTACGGTATTTTGGTACCATTCACAACTTTTGACAGTGGAAACGCAAAAAATTGCGTACCTTACCGAACTGTACCGTACCGTACCGCTCAGTGGAAACGGGCCATAAAGCCCGCCTCAACGTTTGTGATTGGTGCCTCGATTTGGAAAGATTGAAAATTGGCTTGAATTGGCTCTTGGCCAGACTGACTTTATTTGCAAATCTAAATTTGCTGGAAGTTCGTCTGGGTTTTCCCAGGTTACTAATTTTGAGGCAAATTACAATAATGGAGAGATATGATTTGACATAATAGATCATTAGATAATAGAAATGTAATTGATTCTGGGGTGGAAACAATCTTGACTGCAGATTGAAGAACGGAGAAATTAATGCTTAAAAGAAGAGTTTACCAAATATTGTCATCAAACACACCATCATTTTGTTCCAAACCTGTATCTTTCTTCATGGGAAGACAAAAGAAGATATTTTCAAGAATGTTGGTAACTAAACCGTTTTGGTGACCATTGACTTCCATTGGAGAAAAAAAACAGACCTTTCTCAATATATCTTCTTTTATGTTCCACAGAAGAAAGTGATTAATACTGAACTATCCCTTAAATACTTTGAATTAAGAGGCTAAAGAAACAGAGTAAAGAAGGGCGTGAACCAGTAAATCAGGTAGTGTTACACCATCCTATCTGAATCTAGAGAACAAATATACGAGCAATGCAGCAACACTCATGACACTGCATAATGAAAATGAGAATAAGAGGACGAAGACAACTGCATGGTTGTAACCATGAAACCTTAAACACTGTCTTCCATTCCCAGAGGTATTCCCATTGGGACTGGTTTGAACAAAAAGCAGCACATTATCCACCGGAAACCCCCAGATCGCTTGAGACGAAAGAAGGAATATATACGAGAATGTATCCTGTTTTATGAGCTATGGTGTGGTGCTGAATAATTTCAGTAATATTCTGAAAGATGTGAAATGGGCTGCAATAAAAGTGAAGATTTAGATATCTGTAAACACCCAAAATCAACTTGTCTAAACTGATCAGAGTCATACCACAGATGCTTTTCATTTTGTATTCAATGGTGATACCTACCAATGTCTGAAATGCTAATGAATTTTGTAAGCATCTTAAGGACACCGGAAAAACGTGGAGTTATGACATTGATTAAATATTACGCTTTTATTTTTTATTAATGCACATGTGAACTGTTCACAATAAGATGCATTTAGAAAATATATGAAGTTAATTTTCACTTCATGCTGACTTTTAAGTCGACTTCAATCCAAATCAAACATTATTTTTTCTATACTATAATGCTGTACACTGAAAGAGTGTAATTTTTTTTTAAATATGCTACAATAAAAACTTGTTAATTGGAAGCTGCCTTATATAAAAAATCTTCCTAACCCATGTAATTGTAGTCTAAAAAATATTTAAACGTTATCAAATATTTCGGAGTTATGTTAGTGGTGTGTGTTACGTGATAACACCGTTACAAAAATTGTGATGAATTTAAGCAGCCTTCCATTGTACTTGACAGATTTCATTAGCTTAAATAAGTTGTTATTTTGACATATTATGATTTAATGACATATAGATATGTATATGTAAAACTGTAAAATATACACCAAAATGACACCGGGAAAAGACTGCCACTCCGTCACAGTAAAATGCTTGCAACCAAAGCTGCTTTTAATGTAAATGTAACAATGTTTTACAGTGTATCGGTCATAAAAGCCTAGACGAACCGGATATGTGTGTGTACAGACGGACATATTTATTTTAGCTAACGACGGTTAGCAGACCCTTCAGAATAACCTCATACATGCACAAAAGAAAGCACACAACACACGAAACACATCTTATGCCTAGAATAACATTATACTTATTATGCATCATACGAGGAGTCGAAACCGAGGATTTCGAGCACAGCCCTACTGTTTGAACAGCATAATGTAATAGGATAGCTGATGCTAAGCTAACGTTAGCCACGTAGGTTCTGGTGTGCTTAGCATTTCTAACATAGACACGGGACAATAAATCATTCATCGTATCAAGTTTATTGAATGTATTTACGTCCTTTGATGTTAGGCACTTTTGCCAGATCAACCAGCTCAATATATAACGTCTCTCGAGACTATACACACCGAACACAGAGGGCTTCTCGGCCCGCAGTTTATCTTACCTTATGTTCGTGTTCATCTGCTCGAACTGGCAGCAATGAACTAAAAACAGTCGTCAAGACAACCACTTCAATCGTCCACCTGCAGAGCCCCATGCTTTTCTAGGGAAAATTCTGCGACTGATTTGAAATGGTATCTTTTTTGGGGGCTATCCCACCTTCCTTCTTCCTGGTTCTATGACAGTAGTTGTCTTGAGGTGCTCACATACGAGTTTGTCGTAAAACTGTTCAGCGAGTGATCAGCGCGTCCACCTCTGATTGGTGGGAACGGGTCACATGGGTAACTTGGACCTATCGTTGGAGAGAGCGATGAGTCAACGTTGAGGAAGAAAACCCTCCGCTTCGCCACCCATGGCCACGTCATCTGAGCGCAAACAGGGCAGGCAGGCTGCCTAGCAGGATGTAAAAACAACACTGATGAAATGTTCATTGATAGTGTAGTAGAAATTTACGCCTAATCAGTAAATGTATCACTATTACCACTATTACCTCACCAAGCAGCCAAAATAAAACATTTCACAAAAAGTTTAGTTACCATGAATGCACTAACTAATTTTCCCCAAATATTTTTTATTCATTTAATTTTAATAATTTAACAACATATTTGCATGTTCATGGTTCTCTTATGTCAGATGGTCACATGCCATACAGGTAAATAACAATAATGAAATGTCACTGTTGTATTTAGAATGTTTTGATTTTAAAATTATTAATTTTTCTTTTATATTTGTATTACTGGATTTATTATTAGCTTTTCATTAACTCACCAACCCCCTGATTTCCCCTCATGAACCTATAGCTATTTTTGTTTTGTTTTGTTTGTTTGTTATTTGAAATGGGGCAGGAAGTGTAGCATGTTGGCTACCTAATTACAAAAAGCATTAGTCTTGAGATTCCTGAGTAGTTAAGATTCTTTGAAAACTCAACTTTCACTTGATGATGAGAGGATTTTCCCATAACCTTTTACAAAAACAACAAGAACAACAACATAGCATAAAGAGCACACCTGTGCGAGGCTTTATGGTATGACAAATCTAACAGTATTTAATGGCATTAAAGTCTCTTGCTCCTTTTGTAGGTTGACGTTTTGGAGTATTTGATATCAAAATGACGGTTTTATCATGGTTTTTATTATTTATATATGGAGTGTGTACACAAATCTTACTCAAAAACACCACCAACATGGTGGAGAACCATCCTCATCGGCTTGATCAGACGCCTCATGGTGCTGCTGAGATTGATGGAGGGAGAGAGGAAAAAAAGTGTTTGGTGAACTAAGTCCTTATTTTGGAAACCACCTCCATCTGCCATCATTTCTTCTTTTAGGCTGGCTATCCCAAACTCAAACCCATGAGATCGGCTCTATTAATCGCCAATAAGGCCAGGGTTCCTCAGATAATTAAATTGCTGGACTGGCAGGACAACACAGACCACTACATCATGGTCGAGCGCTGCGGTCCTTGTCTTGCACTGACTTGTTGAGCTTCATGGAGCTCCACGGAGGAAGCCTTGAAGAGAAAACAGCACGTCATATCATCACGCTAACGTTTGCTGCGAGCGTGGTGTCTTCCATCGGGTCATCAAATACAAGAACCTGCTGGTTAAACCAGGACACCATGGAGGTAAAATTGATTGACTTTAGGTGTGGTGCGCTCATGAAGAAATCTGCCTTCAAAGTCTTCATTGGTATGTGTTTTGAACTGCTTTATTAATTACCGCACAGAAATGCATCCCATAATTAACTTGCTGTGGAAATGTATTAAGCAGCAGACATCTCTTTCCTCCAGGCACAAAAGACTGTCAGTTCAAATTCAACAGCAAATTCAATTGCAAAGCCGGTGACAGTGCGGACAGTATAGGTAGCCTCCTATTCAAAATGCAATTGAATACTGAAATATATATCAAAAATAAAATACAGCATAGTCTTCACAATATGATTTAAATATTGATTCAAAGCTAATTTATTCAATCAAAGAGCAGTAAGTGATTTTTTCTTTTTTCTTGTAGTTTGATTACCATTTAGGAGATAGCAGAAGGTAGGCCTATGCTAGGCTGCTGCCACTTTAAGAACTAATGCACGACATTGGCACACATTTGTTTTCTTTCCCCATTGTTTACCTTGTGGTTACGTCAATATTCGCTAAAATTGTTAATTTAGTCAAAACGGTTAATTGCGCTTTTAAACACAGTTCCCGTGCTGTATTTTCTTACATATCAAGACAGTAAATTCACCCTAATGGGGATCCTTTTGTAAAATATATACTTCAGACATTACAATGTTGTTATCAAAGAAGTGCATACTGTTAATATCAATTCTAAATGTACAGTTACAAAACCAGTTACAGCTTTAGTGTAGCCAGTTACAGCTTTAGTCTTTCTTGGTGTAAATCCTTCCCCTCATGTGTCTGTCTCATTCCATCAGCGACTGCACAAACTCCCTGTAATAATAAACATAGGCATTCATTTTGCTGCCGTTATCTAATATTTTTTCCGTCATTAAGTGATGTATACATGTCCAACATTATATAACGTAATGCATAGCTTACTCATCATAAGTTACTCTTTATAGAAAGTATTTCTCCAGAGCTGTCTTTACTTGTAACGTTATCGTGCATCTCCTTTGAAAATTCTTTGAATTCTTAAAAATGTGTATTATTCAGATTAATAAAACTTGACATCACCTTATGATATTTGGCAAACCAGGGTCTTTATAGAGACCATTATGAAGATATCCAAGCGATCCATCAAATGGTACCAGCTTGACCCGTTCATCTGAGTTCTGGGCCTTTTTTGCGATTCTGTAAATCTTAACCAGAATAAATGTAATTTAAAGCAAAGATGTATTTCCAAATGATTTTTTATAAGGTAAATTAAGTTTCATACACATAAACTCAAACCTCTTGAGCCGAGGCGAATGGCACTAAATGGTCGTCTTCAGCATGGAGAATCATAATGGGAGTTCTAATTTTCAGCAAACTATCAAAAAAAAAGAAGAAAAAAAAGAAAAGAAATGCGAGATAAAAATTTTACAACAAATTTTCATATTTAACATTACACTGGCATATTCCAATCACATTTCTACTCATATTGTTAAATATATATTTATTACTTTAGTGAAACAATGTCACATACTTCTTATTAGTTGGAAAGACCACAATGTTGTTTTTCAGTGGATTGAAAAGGAAGAACTGAATGTATGGGAACTTCCAATAAAACTAGACAGAAAAAAAGAGAGAGGTACCAAACTGATTAATGACCGATATCATCTTGTGTGGTGTGTCCATGTAAAGTATGAATGAACTTCAAATTTCATCAGAATTAAATTGTTCAGATTTTAAGGACTTTTTAAAGGGATTTTAAGGTTGTTCCTACTTTGTAAGAAAATCCCAATTACAATGTTGTGAAAGGTAGGTTTTAAAAACATTTTAAAAATGATCAATAAAATACCTAATAAAAATATCTCAAATGAAAATATCTGAAACTCATTTGTCAGGACCAGTTGTTTTCCATGATTTCTAAGATCCTAAATGTTACTTACCCAGGAAAAAGCGTGTTCAAAAAGTTGATTAGGTGCCACTTCCCCGGTTAGGAATGCACCCTCAAGTATTATTCCATCAAACTGTTTTCCTGTCAATAAATGTGCAGTTTTTTAATCAAGAAAAATTTATACAGAATAAAGAAAAACACACCATTCCAATCTTGCAGTAAAAAAATGTTTTAAAATATGTAAAGTGTGTAAATTATGTTCCCCATGTCTTTGGACTTTTGTGTTACTTCCTGTTTCTGTGCCATTTTTGTAGTCCCTTGTTTTTTATGTTGATTAGTTCCCTCATTGTTCCGAGGTGTGTTTTATTAGCTAGTTACCCCTTTTGTATATATAGGGCTTGTTTTTCCCATGTTCCTTTGTCAGTTGATGTTTGCTGTGGGTAAATGTAGATGAATTTGTGTCTCTTCTTTTCATGTTCCCTGGTTTTCATGTTCTTGCCTTGTTTGTGTTTTTCCACAGAGGTGGCAGCATCAGCCATTGAGGCTGTTTATGAACTCTATGTCTCAGAACTCTCTGTGCTCTCTCTTATGGTAACAGAGGCCATCCTTGAGGCCAACTCTCTGGGCTTACTGTCTCTATTCCACCATGGCCTCCTGACTCAGTGGTCTTCAGCTCCACTGTTTCCACCATGGTCTACAGCTCCTCCTGCTCCACCTTGGTTGCCTTTATCCCCGATTGCTTCGCCCTGGGTCCAGACACTTCCTGCTCGGCCCTGGCTCCCCTCACTTCCTGCTCTGCCCTGGCTTCCCAATATTCCTGCTCCGCCCTGGCTCCCCGTTCTTCCTGTTCCATCCCTGGCTCCCCGCTCTTCATGCTCCGCCCTGGCTCCCCACTCTTCCTGCTTCGCCCTGGCTCCCCGCTCTTCCTGCTCCGTCCTGGCTCCCCACTCTTCCTGCTCTGCCCTGGCTCCTTGCTCTTCCTGCTCCGCCCTGGATCCCCGCTCTTCCTGCTCTGCCCTGGCTCCCCGCTCCTCCTGCTCCGCCCTGGCTCCCCGCTCTTCCTGTTCCATCCCTGGCTCCCCGCTCTTCCTGCTACGCCCTGGCTACCCGCTCTTCCTGCTCCGCCCTGGCTCCCCGCTCTTCCTGCTCTGCCCTGGCTCCTCGCTCTTCCCTTGCTCCCAGCTCTTCCTGCTCCGCCCTGGATCCCTGCTCTTCCTGCTCTGCCCTGGATCCCCGCTCTTCCTGCTCTGCCCTGGCTCCTCGCTCTTCCCTTGCTCCCAGCTCTTCCTGCTCCGCCCTGGATCCCAGCTATTCTTGCTCCGCCCTGGATCCCAGCTCTTCCTGCTCTGCCCTGGATCCCCTCTCTTCCTGCTCTGCCCTGGATCCCCCCTCTTCCTGCTCTGCCCTGGATCCCCACTCTTCCTGCTCCGCCCTGGCTCCCCGCTCTTCCTGCTCTGCCCTGGCTCCTCGCTCTTCCCTTGCTCCTCGCTCTTCCGGCTCCGCCCTGGATCCCCGCTCTTCCTGCTCGTCCCTAGATCCCCCTATTCCTGCTCTGCCCTGGCTCCCCGCTCTTCCTGCTCTGCCCTGGCTCCCTGCTCTTCCTGCTCCGCCCCGGCTCCCTGCTCCGCCCCGGCTCCCTGCTCTTCCTGCTCTGCCCTGGCTCCCCGCTCTTCCTGCTCCGCCCTGGCTCCTCGCTCTTCCCTTGCTCCCAGCTCTTCCTGCTCTGCCCTGGATCCCCGCTCTTCCTGCTCTGCCCTGGATCCCCCCTCTTCCTGCTCTGCCCTGGATCCCCACTCTTCCTGCTCCGCCCTGGCTCCCCGCTCTTCTTGCTCTGCCCTGGCTCCTCGCTCTTCCCTTGCTCCTCGCTCTTCCGGCTCCGCCCTGGATCCCCGCTCTTCCTGCTCTGCCCTGGATCCCCCCTCTTCCTGCTCTGCCCTGGATCCCCGCTCTTCCTGCTCTGCCCTGGCTACCCGCTCTTCCTGCTCCGCCCCGGCTCCCTGCTCCGCCCCGGCTCCCTGCTCTTCCTGCTCCGCCCTGGCTCCTCGCTCTTCCCTTGTTCCCCGCTCTTCCTGCTCCGCCCTGGATCCCCGCTCTTCCTGCTCTGCCCTGGATCCCCGCTCTTCCTGCTCTGCCCTGGATCCCCGCTCTTCCTGCTCTGCCCTGGATCCCCCCTCTTCCTGCTCTGCCCTGGATCCCCCCTCTTCCTGCTCCGCCCTGGCTCCCCGCTCTTCCTGCTCTGCCCTGGCTCCTCGCTCTTCCCTTGCTCCCCTCTCTTCCTGCTCCGCCCTGGATCCCCGCTCTTCCTGCTCTGCCCTGGATCCCCGCTCTTCCTGCTCCGCCCTGGCACCCCGCTCTTCCTGCTCTGCCCTGGATCCCTGCTCTTCCTGCTCTGCCCTGGCTCCTCGCTCTTCCTGCTCCACCCTGGATCCCACCTCTTCCTGCTCCGCCCTGGATCCCCCCTCTTCCTGCTCTGCCCTGGATCCCCCCTCTTCCTGCTCTGCCCTGGCTCCTCGCTCTTCCCTGGATCCCCCCTCTTCCTGCTCTGCCCTGGCTCCTCGCTCTTTCTGCTCCGCCCTGGATCCCCGCTCTTCCTGCTCTGCCCTGGCTCCTCGCTCTTCCTGCTCCACCCTGGCTCCCCGCTCTTCCTGCTCTGCCCTGGCTCCTCGCTCTTCCCTGGCTCCCACACTTCCTGCTCCCTTGCAGTTTTTAATGTTGATTAGCTCCCTGATTGTTGCCTTTTTAGCTTGGTACCCCTTTTGTATATACTGTATAGCCCTTGAGTTTCCCTTGTTCTTTGTCAGCCGATGTTTGCTGTGGATTTATGTAGACAAAAGCTGCTCCCTGTGTTCCCTGGTTTTCCTGTTCTTGCCTTGTTCATGTTTTTTCAATAAACCCCTCGCATTTAGATCTGCGTTTCTGCCTCAGGTTACATTAAGCTTACTATGCTATACAATGACAAGTGAAAAGTAAAAAGCAAGACAACAACACTGAATTGTCTACATTGAGACAAATAAGAGCATACAATCAGTCAAATTCTTACCTTCCTCCAGTAATTTCACTGCAGTGTTAGTCGTTACACTATTGAAAAAGAAACATACAGCTGTTATACTGTATATGTAGAAAATACATACATTTTATTTAGTCATATTATATTTATTGTCTTTATTGTTTTTTAATACATTTGTAGAAACTTAGCAAAAGTCAATAAAAAAGCAGATTCTACACACCCACTACCAAGCGAGTGCCCCCACACAAACAGCAGGCTGTTTCCACTGCGAGCCTTAACCCAGTGGTATAAGTATAAGGCATCAGTGCTCAGACCGGCCTCTGTAGGTTCCCCAGTGGAATCCCCAAAACCTGACAGATTTTAATACATTTGAGTAAGCATTGCCATAGAAAAATCATATGAAGTTTGAAATGAGTTCCAATGATTGTGGGCTAAAGTGAAGAGACAACATTTTAACCCACCTCTGTAGTCCAACGCCAAGACATGATATCCAACAGCACTCAAGACCTGTATGGCCAAGACACTTCAGTCATTATCTCTATTCAAGTTCTTAGTCTTTCTACATAATGAAAAAAGTAAGTTTGCTTACGTTTGCAATTCCAATACGATGGGGTGCAGATCTGTATATTGAGGGTACAAAGGTAATGACAGCATCAAGACAAAAGCAAATTATTTACATGTATTTTCAATATAATGCAAAATGTATCACTTTATTTATTGATTGATTTATTTAGAAGAGAAACCATTTTAAATAGTATATCCCCATCAAATAAGAAAAATCACAAAGGAACTCAAAATCAATATGTGGTAATTGTATTGAAGCTAAACAAGTTGATAATATTGTGGTAGTGTTTATACGTTTATAACGTTTGGTTTCATTGGACTTTGGTCTTTTTTTTCAAATAGTGAGGTTGCAAAAGGATTGAATGTGGATGTTAAGCGATATGCTGCAATTGCCCATCCCAGTTTTTTACTAAGGTAAAGTGCAAAGCAGTGTGAAGTTCAATGCACAAGTTAAATGTAAGTAAAAGATATGTATATAGGCCCACTGATCAATGTCGAGAAATTATGCAGACATTGCATAGTGTCTGCATGGTTAGCATCAAGGCTGTAACCAGGGTTTGAAAATTAGTGAGGTCCGGGGTGAGGTGTAAAGAATTGTGCTATAATAACATCCACAAATGCAAGATACACTCCATATAGCCTAAACTTTCAAACAGACAGACATGTAGATGTTTGTGAAAAGCAATACCAGTGTTTCTCCCAGAATTTTTTGGTAAAGATGTAGTGAGTGGACCTCTGTCCCTCTAGGGGGGTTCGGGGGCATGCTCCTCCGTAAGAAAATTTGAGTGCTTTTTAATGTTAAATTCATCAATTTGGTGCACTCTGAGAGTTCAAAATAAAAAGCTCTAAGCCATATTCAGTGTGAAAATTAATCCCTTTCCATTAGTGGATCTGGCAACACGGGATCTGGCACTTGCGCCCTCACAACGCGCTCTCAAAGCCCCGTTCACTGCGCAGCAAAATTAATTGCAAACCCTCATATGAGGTGGTTTAAACTTCTAATTAATCATTCAGGGAGCTTGAAATTTTATTTTTGAAGGTAAAAAAATGACAGAGGTCCGGACCTCGGTGACCTCATAACTGGCTACAGCCATGGTTAGCATATCAAAGGGAATCTTCATTGAACAGAGATTAAAAGCCTAAAAAAGGTGTTCTATTGTGTTTTAAGTTGATTAAAGGGTTCTTGCCTGTTACCCCCATTGCCATGGAGGTAGATGAAAATTGGCGATCCATCCCCCAGAGCTTTCTCATACCACTCTAGATTCTGCCCCTGCGCCTCCTTCCATCTATGTTCAGGTACAGTATACCTACAAATTAATTATGCATAATGCAAAAACAAAGAAAAAGAAAAAAACCTATAAAACAACAATAACAAATATTGATGCTGTCAATATATTCTGAGTATATATGTGACATGTAGGTGTCTTAAAACTAACCACACGCCCACTCTCACGCCCTCCTCAGGTTTGAGATAGATATTTATAGTGTGATTGAGACCTATATCTGAAGGTTGGCTGAGGTCAACATAGTCTGGAGAAATAAACAAATGAATTTATAGGAAAAATCCACAAACTGCAACAGTATATAGATGACAACACATCAAATTGCATACCAGAGAAGAGATGCATTAGAAATGGTATTGTTGCAGAAAGCACACACATCAAAAGAAGTCCCATTTTAGTCCAAGTCCACTGAGATCTTAAGAAAATAAAATTCACATAATATGTCATTTTGACCCAAAGGGCTGTATTCAAGATGTGGAGAAGACAAATTTATTCTTAATCCAATAAAATGTGTTTTGCTTTTGCCTTTGCTACTCAACTATGTATGTAGTTGTTGAATATTAAATGTTTTGTGTTGCAATGGTATGAACTCTGCTGCACTCTCGATGAATTTCACAAATAACCTTCTAAGTTTTAGCTTAGTTTTATTCCTGATAATGTCATGTATTGCCTATACACATCAAGTAAAAAAATTTTAAAAAACAAAAACAAAAAAAACATTGCAGTTTTAAATGCATTAGCAGGATTTAATGATACTGTTACACATTGCCTGATATTGTTGCTGTTAGTTGTATGCAGTTGTTATGCAGTCACAAACAAAAACAGGTCTACACTGAATTAGTCTTGAAGAAGTCAGCTTTTTTTTCCACGTTTGCCATTTCATTTTAATATTGGCAGTCTTGCCTCGAGATTGTAGTGAAAATGAAACGTCAAATCACCAACTGCATTTTATTTTTCAATTTGACAGGGATGATGCATTGTCACAGTAAAAAATTAAAATAATTTAATTTAATTTTCAATTTTGTCACATATTTTGCACACAGTTTTCTTATAATGAAATTGTTAATCTGGTTTTAGGTTTCACTTTGATCATTTAATTAATTTATTTAAAATTTACAGAAAATGCCTTCCTAATAACAACAAACTTGCCTTGCATGCTCGTTCAAATCCTTAGGTTTCGGCAATCTTCCTGCAGACTGAAATTTTCTTTCAGATTTATTGATTCTACGCTTCATTTTGCAGAGCAGGGAACACTTTCAATGGTTACTTTACACAACTATGGCAATACTTGACAAACAAACCCTGCAACACACGGAATTGTACCGGGTGTAAAGAGCAAAGAGCATATGGCTTATGTGCACACATTCTTTCAGGGTTTTTTTTTCACTCAAGACAAGCTACGTCATTTGTGTCATACACTGCTCTTGAAAACAGTAGAAGATTTCATTAAATTGCCACAGTGTAAATTAATGTCCAAAAAACAAATAGGCCTACGCATGTTTAGTGTGCATGTTTGTATAGCTTTACTTTGCAAATATCGAAACAGAGCTTGTTGTGTGTTTTTAAACCCAGTTTAGGTTAGATTTATAGCACCATAGCCTACATAATAATGTCCTTTCAATGCTGAAATTCTCAGTAAAAAGATTACGGTGTCATTATTCATATTCAATTTTTATTTATTTATTTTTTGGCACAAAGCACTCATCAAACATTTATAGCTTGCCTCTCTTAATACCAGAGTTCTGGCAAGGTTCTCTCAAAGTTATGAACAAACATTCTTCCAGCAAAAATGTTCTCACGACATTTGCAATAAACATTATTTATACATTCTGAAACATATTTCAGCTCTATTTCTGAAACATTTTAGTTTCCGTTGACAAAATTAGCTAAACATTAGCGAACATTCGCATTTAAGATAAATCGTTTTTAAAACATTAAAATAATCTCGATGTTTTGAACGTTCTTAAAACATTCAAATGAAATGCACAGTCACATCAGATTTAATGGACTAAAACATTTTTTTTTTTTGTAGAAGTAACGTTATCAAATCTAGGCTACCATTATAATATATCAAATAGCCTAACGCATTCATTTACCAATACAAATTGAAATGGTGGATTTGTATATTTAATTAAAGTTATTTAGAAGTAGAGAATGCTTACCAGCTTCTAATTCTAATGATTTTTTTTTTTTGAAGGAAAAACTTTTGATGAAAAAACGGATGAATATGAACCTTTATTATATATATTAAGTTTGAGAGCCTTAACTTCATCACTTCCTGCTGCTGACGTCGTTGAGGAAACAAAAGCATCATCAAAGCCCGTCTTTCTCTGGCATCATTCAATCGTGAAATGGGTGATAGTTTAATGCAAGTAAAACATTGTAAGTTTTAACAGTTCTGTAAGCGACTACTGTGAACATCTCTGGTTTATTGGTCAACCATTAGCTAAGACAAATTACACGTACGTGCTCGCGCGCTAAATTCAAAACGACTTTTTGATTCTACAGACAGTTTCTGTTTGCTAACATTTAACATTCACCACAACAACGTTAAGCATGCTTTTGCATTGCGCTGAGTAATGTTACTTTGCACACATTTGACGGGCAGGTTTTCATATTTATCACTTTATCTGATAGTCGTTGTAGGAGAAACAGATTGTTTTTATACTCGCATATGATCGTCCATTCTGTATAGAAATATTAATTGGGTTGAAAACATATCCACGTCCAAGTTATTATTTTTCTTTTCCCATTCACTCTTATTTATTACTGTAATTTAGTCCATCTTTTAGTTTTATTTGTTGTTTCCCACACAAAGATGCTTCGAAGAACAAGAACAGCAAAGGTGTATAAAGAGCCAGAGACTGATGATGATTCTGATGACATGTGAGTTCTTTTGCTTTGCTTTCACAGTCCAACACAAATTTTTTTTTCAAATTAGCCTCCTAAAAGATTAAAATTCAACACTGAAAAACGACAGTAAAACGATTTAGGCTCTTTCTGCCAATATATTAACAGTGTTGAAAACATGCTCTTGAATTTTAGGTAGTGACATTTTTTTTTTTTTAATGATGTAAAAATACAAGATCTTCAATTTCTTGTTCTCCCTGAATGCTGGATGAAATATAAATAATTTCTTGTTACAGAACGGGCAATCAGAAAGATGACAGTGAGGAAATAGATGAATGGTTGCCAAATTTAAATGAAGTCAAAACTAAAGGAATACGCCAGAGGGGGACAGATGAAACCTCTGAAAAGAAAAAAGTTATCAAGAGGGTGGCCAAACCTAAAGAGCCAAAACCTAAAGCGGAGAGGAAGCCGAGAGCTGCACGAGTTCCTAAAGCGAAGAAGGAGAAGACTAATACAGAGAATCAAACTGAGGATGCAGTTCTACCGAAGCCTGAATCACACCAGCATGTGCCAATCAAAGAAGAGGCAAGTTTTTAGTATTTGACTCGGCAACAGTAACTGTCTTAACTGTAATAAGTGTACTGTAAGTTGCTCTGCATACCAGCATCTGCTTTTATAGATGACTTATTACTATATGTTATCTATCTATCTATCTATCTATCTATCTATCTATCTATCTATCTATCTCTATCTATCTATCTATCTATCTATCTATCTACATCATGTATTTAAATCACTTACTTCACTGGGATGTCTGGTGATTCTATAATCTAAGTGTATTCTATGTTCTATAATTTTATATCTTGGTTAATTTGGCTAAATTTGACTTTTTCTGTACACACTACAATTCAAAAGTTTGGGTTGAATTAAATGAATACTTCTATTCAGTAAGGAGGCATTAAATTGATCAATAGTGAAAGTAAAGTCAGTCTTTAAAAGTCTTTTTGATGTTTTGTTTTTTTTACTCATTATATATTATTTTAATTGTAAAAATAATAATAATGTAGCCACAAAAAGATTAGGCAGCACAACTGTTTTTAACATTGATGTGAATTTCTGAAGGATCATGTGACTGAATAGTGGAGTAATGGCTGCTTAATAGTCAGCTCTGCAATTACAGGAATTAATTACACTTTAAATATATATTAATATAGAAAAGTATTTTTAAATTGCATTAATATTTTTCAATATTATAGTTTTACTGTATTGTTGTTAATCAAATATGGTGAGCATAAGACTGATGTACGGTAGTATAGCTTGAGATTGGCATTTGTTAAAGATATTATTTAGGCACTTTTCAAATTAGCAGTTCTAATATAATGTACTCAAATTACTTGCTTCATTCCGTTGCCTTATTTTAGAGGTTGTCCATCAACTTGAGCAGGGAGTTCAGTAATAATGCAGCTGTCCCAAGAGATATGCCTGATGAGGGTCCATCCTCCAGCCAACATTTCCCTAAGATGAAAAAAGAGGAACCAGATGACAGCTTCACCTTTGATGAACCTGCTCAGAAGAAGCAGAAGACCACAAACGTGCCCCAGGGAAGAACTATAAAACTCAAAACGGGCAATTCCTGTGTGGAAGACTTGGAGATGAATTGGGATCCCATTCGGGTTGGTTATTACTTTCTTGAAGCATGAAATAGTGAATGACTCAGTGTTGTTTTGACAGTTGTGAAAGACTGTGTGAAACGGTTGGATAAAGGTTGTGAAAGGTATTATTGTTATTATTTGCTATTTTGTGAATCTAGTCGTCTTTTTTTCTCACATAGTACAATAATAGTAGCTCAAATATTTCAAGACCTTTAATTTTTTTCATCCCATGTAGGTTCTTGCTAACAAGACGGGTGTGGAGCAGTGGGTGTGTGTGAACATTGCACAGCTCTTCCAGGAGGAGAACACTATTCCCTTCATGGTGCGCTATAGAAAGGATCTGATTAACCATATGGATGCAGATGCTGTTCGAGATGTGCAGCTGGCTCTTGAAGAGTTACGGTAAGACACTGGAAGGACAAGTCAAAAAAAATAAATTAAAAAAAGAGATACCAGAAAAGAAATATTTTCTTATATATCTTATATAGTTTAATAAACTCTTCTATTTTCAAGGAAACAGAATAAGTGTTTTGGTTTGTGGTTGCTGGAGAAAGCTTTTTTTTTTAAATCATTTTGCAGAAACTGGATGGGTGTTTTATTTGATTTATTTGTACATTCTGGTTCTTTGCAAATAATTCATTTATATGATGCTTTTAGTAGATGGATGTCTCCAGTCCAGTGACACAAAAAGCTGATATTTTAATGTGGCTATTACTTGGCTTGAGTTACCCTGATTATGTTGCTGATATCAGGTGTGACCTGTAGATGGCAGCAGAGATTAAGATGTGTAATGGGAAAAAATTGTCCTCCATGGAATAGTCTGGTGATTCTATAGAATTTCAGCCAGGCCAGATTTAAATGACAAAGTAAACTAATTTTAACACTTGGTTCATTTGACTAAGTTTGTCATTTTCTGTTCATAAACTGTTTTTCAAATGTTTGGGGTCAGTGAGACTTTTTTGAAGAAAATAAAATAAAATAAATAAATGTATTCAGCAAGGATGCATTAAATTGGTAGACATGTACAACATATTTCGGTCCCACTTTATATTAAGTGGCTTTAAGTACTATGTACCTACATAGAAAAATAAGTACAATGTACTTATTGTGTTCAGGTTGTATTGTAAAACACTTTTGCTGCTATTGAGATGTGATACTGGTAAGGTTAGGGACAGGTTTGGTGGTATGGGTCGATTTAAGGGTAGGTTAAGGTGTAAGGGAAGGGTCAACTGTGTAATTACACATCAATTAATTACATGCAGGTATTTTCAAAATATAAGTACAATGTAAAAACATGTATGTACACAATAAGTCCATTGTATCAAAGTAGTAACTTCAATGTAAGTACATAGTACTTAAAGCCACTTAATATAAAGTGGGACCCATATTTTTATTTCGAATAAATGTTTTTCTTTTTAACTCTGTATTCATAAAAAATATTAAGTATATAAAAAAAATTAATTATAAAAAATTATTAAAGAATGTAGTACGGTGTCCTGCCATTACAGTAACTATTTACACTTAATATATATAAAAAAGAAACCAGTGATTTTAACTTGCATTATTACTTGATTTGTTTTGATGTGATTATTGTATTGTTCAACTAAATGCAGCCTTGGTTAGCATAAGACAAAATGTTTCAAAAACATAAAACAATCTTACTGACTTTTGAACAGTAGTATGACAATTTAACAGACAATTAGTTACTTTTCCTAATGAGAAAGCAAAGTGAAAAGCAAACAGGATCAATTTAATTTCATGCAAATGTCTTAGGTCAGTGGCCAAGAAGAGCAGATCTGTGGCTCAAACACTAAAGAAGGAAGGAGTTCTTACTTCAGACCTGGAAATGGTTCTAAAGAACTGCACAACAGCTGATGAAATAGACCATGTGGTGAGACAGAACAAGCTTCTCAGCTTATTAACTCCCTAACCCTAACTTTGATCATTTGGTGTGTTTTTGACTGTAAGGGGTTGAAATGATAGCATTTACTTTTGTGTTGTCTTTAGTATGGCCCCTATAAAAAGGGCAGTAAGCTGTCCAAGGCCAGACGAGCTAAGGAGCTAGGACTGGAACCTGTTGCCCTGGCTCTGCTTCGGACACCTCAGACACTGGATTTGCACTCCTCAATCCAGCCTGACACTAAGGGTACCACTCTTCTGTATACTACTTGCAGCAAGCATGTTATATTGGTGCTTGTACGCCAGAGGCCTGTAGCATGAGCTTCAAACTCAGAGTAGGTTTAGAGTTGACAAAACCATACAAATCCAGCCGGGTTTAGATCAGGTACGCTCCGTATAAACATTCTCTGTCAACTCAGGGTTTGATCCAGAGTTTGTGATTAAATCTGAAGTGCATGCCATGTACCTAAAAGTGACATGCAGCTAACTCCCAATCACATGGAACATGAAGAGCATCAGTTTGATTGACTTCTTGCGAGATAACTGGTGCTGTTATTAAAGCTTGTATTTATATAGGCTAGGCTATATTTATATAAATTTAAATATTATATTATTTGAATTATTTATAATTTCTTTAATATAAATATAAGTAATTAACAGCTAAATATTTTTTTTTCACTATAAACTGCTTTAGTTTGTAGCGAGAGATGTAGGAGTAGCCTTGAGGAGATGAGGAGTAGCTTTATTGCATCAAATATATGTCTGTTTGCTCACAGCTGATTGGTCCAGTTTTGGTTTGCAATCTCAAACCCAGAATAAAACCTGCTCTGGAGCAGGGGTGTGTTTCCCAAAGCCAACTATGGTCACATGTTCCATTGTTACCAACACAATTCAACGGAACTTGCGACCATAGTTGGCTAACAATGCTTTTGGGTACAGTACATTAATTTAACAATAATAGTTTTTGAAATTGATTAATGGTCACAACATTGCCTCCTTAATTTCTATATCAAATAAAAAGAGTGATAAAAGACATTGGGTCACTAGAGGGCAGCAAAGGACTTTTTTCGTGTGTTGTCTGCACATGCTTTTGGGCGGTTGACATTGACATATCACGGGAGTGACATGACATTAGCAGCATTGTGACATTTTTCCATATGTGTTTCCAAGTTTTCCATATATTTCCATATAACTATGTGGAATATTTGTGCTGTATAAATTAGCAGGAGTCGGAACTATTCCACACTTTCCACCAAAGAAATTCAGTTCTCATAAGTTAATGCAGGGTCCCTGATAACTGTGAATGTTATGTAAGATTTCAGCTATTTCTCTTCCTGTCTGTAGGGTTGTCGACCCTGGATGAGGTGGCCACAGGTGTGCAGGAGATCCTGGCAGATATGATTGCAAAGGACAAAGAGACTCTCACCTATGTCCAGTCACTGTGAGACATTTAACAAACCCAATATTTTCTCCCTAATCTCCAGTCCCTCTTAAGTATCATCTTTCTTCTATTACCTATTAATCTATCTGTTTGTCGTGCTCTTTTATGCATCTCCCCTTACATTTTCTAACCTGTCAGTCCCAATTATGAGTGTATGTTTGACTCTGCATATATGTATGGTCTCAGGTGTGACAGGAGTGCAGTGACCATTCACTCATCAGTGTCTAAAACAGCCCTGAAAGAACAGCAGCCACAGGAGGGAAATCAGAAGAGCAAACCAAAGGACATTGCCAAGTTCAGCCTGTATACTGACTTCACCTGCGACGTCCAGCGTATCCAGCATCATCAGGTATAGACACTTCTTATCTTGTGCCATACCAGATTCACTGTGCAGATAGGAAACTTTTTTGTTCTATAAACTTTGTAGTTGTATCTTCCTTTCATCCAGATATTTAAATATCATGCAGTGATATTGCTTTCTTGGCTAATTACACAAATGCCTGATCCACAGTGATATGCTAAAACTGCTATTTCATTATCTGCATGATTAACATTATGATATATTTTCTCAATATTATAAAATGTCAGATATAATAACAACATTTCTTGCCATGTGGTCAAAAGTGTGGTTTTTGGTTTTCTTTTGCTCCTCTTTTTGTTAACATTTTTCAATGTGAATAGTGGAGTGGATGGTCCAAATGATAGGGATAGGAAGCAGTAGTGTGTGTCTGGGGAAATTATGATTTAATTTGTCGTCTGGTTGTTAAGTCACACATAACAGTTTTCGGGTCCAAATAATTATTTAGATCCCAAAAGCAAACAACAAATTATGTTAATGTCAGTGTTATTTTGGTATCACTAGAATTATTATTATTATTTTTCATAATATACTTTTATTATACACATTATTATATTATTTTTAATATTTTATATATATACATATATATATTTTAGAATTTACCTATTTCAATTAGTGAAAATTATTGTTGTGAAGGCCTGCGCCGAAATACGTAGAGAATTTATTTTCCATGTAGCCATGAAATAATAATGGCTTTTTAATGAAAAAGTGTGCCATGGTCATCTAGCGTTTTGTTGTTGAATTATGTTGAACAACTGAGTCCTGACCATAGAGTACCTTCACTTAACATTTCACTTATGAAGCACCATTGGACATTGTTTGATGATTTTTAATAGTTTTCATTTTAGTTTGATGATTTTTAATAGTTTTCATTTTAGTTTTATTTAACAATAACAACACTGGCTAAAATACACTTACGTAGTGCTGTGGTACCACCAAACAAATCATAACAATGATCTCCATACTGAAATCTTAGTTGGCAAGACAATGATTAATCTTTTCTGAATCATTAAAATATTGGTGCCCGGGTCTTAAAATGCCAGGGCTATTTAATAACACTACCAGTCAAAAGTTTGGACAACCCCATTTACCTCTTGTTTCACAGACTAGGTTTAAGGCTAATCCCAGACTAAAATGCATGTTTGAGGTGTTTTAACTGAAAGCAACTTGCAATGACATATCTTAAAATATATCAGTACCATTGGTTTGTCTCAAGATACACACCATTGTTTTTTTTCTAAGGCACATTTATAAAATGTTCTTAAATGGACAAATTGAAGTCCTTGTCCTGGCTTAATCTGTCCGTGAAGCCCTTAAAGTTGTTTCTCATGATCTTAAAAATCTTTTAAACCTTCCTTCTCTTCTAAATGCTTCTGCTAGTTTTGTAGACCAATATAAATTATGAATGCATCTGAATATATTTAAAAAACAAAATTTTAATTCAACTCTGTAAATGAACGAGTTTGTTAGTGGATAGTAAAGAGCTAACAAGTGTCCTGCATGTACTTCACTACTATGTAAAAAGCATCCCAGGACACAGCCTTCGAAGTCTCTGCAAAGGGTGAACACTTTGAAGAAGCTCAAATGTAAAAAAAATTTTTTAAACATTTTAGTCACTACATAATTCCCACACTTGTGTTATTTAATGACTTATCTATTATTCTAAAATTGTACGAAAGTCATAATAACCGATGAGTAGGTGTGTCCAAACCTTTGACAGCTAGTGTATGTACACACACTCGGACGCTATCCTCCAGTCCACACACACTGACAGTGTTGTTCCATATACTCAAGTCCTCGTGCCACTGACTCTTCAAAGCTCGTCTGTCAGCGCTGTTTAACTGTTTATGTTTGTGTCAATGGCGTCCCTTCCCCCTCTTTCACTTCATGGCTACCCGCTTATTCAGAGTTGGTTGTGGGCCACATGTCACAGTGACTCAGTCATCCTTTTCTCCCTCTATTCGTCTCTTTCACCGTGTTCCCTGTCCCCCAGTCATTCCCTATCTCCCCCTCTTAACATATGTGACACGTCCCCATCCACGTGCCTGTGGATTAAAGGCTAGGATTGACAGACACTGCTTCATGATGACAGCCGCTCATGGGCTCTGTGAGGAAGGAGGGGGATCGGGGCGTGAGGGTGAGAGGGAGAGAGACAAAGAGCGAAAGAGAGGCCGCATGAGTGAGTGAATGAGTGCTGGCGAGATCTCCCGTGAAGCATACAGTTTACCCGTTGTTAATCTGCTGACGTGGTTTGTCAGTGAGTGTTAATTTGAGTTTGCCGTGATCTGTGAGCTGTCGCACTCCGGCTAAAATGAACCTTTTCGTGGTTTTGCTGAGGAACGTTGTGGAATGTATTTTGACAGGAGGCATGTGTATACACACATACTTGCTTGTTTAATTTAACACATCAGTTGTGAGAGTGTATTAAGGACAAATGTGTGTGCGTGTGGGTTCCACTTGTTCGTAGCGAAAGGTTGAACCAGTTGGTGAAAGGTTGTGTTGGTCTTAGTTGACAGACACCATTACAGGTGACAGGGTACATTGGTGCTTTGTGTAAATTAGGCAGAATTTATGCATTTTTATTTAAATCAATCATCATAATTTTACATATTGAAAGACGAAAAATGAAAAGATGGTGACAGAAGCATTCAGAGTAGATAACTTCAAATTAAGTTTAAGTACATTTGATTTGAACTTTTATATACAGTATATACGCATACATACAATATAGGCCTATATGGTAACACTTTACAATAAGGTTCAATTGTTAACATTAGTTAACTACATTAGTTAACATGGACTAAGAATGAACTACTTCTACAGCATTTATTAATCTTAGTTAATGTTTATTTCAACATTGAGTGACTAATACATTATTAAAATCAAAAGTTGTGTTTGTTAACATTAGTTAATGCACTGTGAACTAACATGAACAAACAATGAACCGTTGTATTTGTAATAACTTCTGGTAGCAAAGATTAATAAATACTTTAACAATGTATTGCTCATTGTTAAATTAATGTTAGTTAATACATTAATTAATGTTAACAAATGAGACAAATTACTTTATATACTGTATAACTGTAGTGGCATTCTTTACCTTCTGAAAATGTAAAATATTGTTTCATCCAAGAAGTCTAGTCTACTTTTTTCTGCCTCAACTGAAGGTCCCATTTTTGTGATTGTACTTTATGTGATTATTTGATTTCTTAAAGATTATTTTGTAAAAACAAATTTGCTTTTTATTTTTTTATGAACTGTAATGAAAATGTGAAAGTGTTGTTATTTTCCCAATTATGTTTTACATATCCCAGTCATGCTATAAACTTGCATTTCTAGATTTAAAAAAGAACCAAACATTTGTTTTGTTTTTGACAAAGACAAATACAAACTGAATGTCTTCTATCACATTCATTAAAAATGTGCTGTCAAAAATCTACAAATCACCTGTTAGTGACAAATATGAAGTAAGACCTCCTTTTATTTGTTACTAACTGGAAATTTGTATATTTTTGAACGGCACATTTTTAGAAAGGCTTGTTTTTTTGAGCGTATGATAGATTGACTGCAATAATCAGGTGTTTTTATAAAACAAAGCAGCTCTCGCTAAAGCAAGAGATCATGTATATTTTTGTATGGAGAATGATCATTGTTGTATTTTAAACCCCATGTTGTGTGTGTTTGTTTTTCTGTACATGCAAAGATAGGAAGTGAAAAGTTCATCCTTTCTTTCTGTTTTTGTAGAGGCCATCCTCTATTGCTCTCTTCCATAGCAATGTATTTGCCTTTATTTGGAGAAAAAATATTGAATCGGAATAGCTCAGTCTATAAAATAATATTCATTTCTGTCGCTTACATTCCTCATATTTTTCCAATTATGATTTCATTGTTATTGAGGAACATGATATGTTGAATATTTAGACTAAAATTTTCCCCCTTCTCTGTTTTGAAAATGTCACGTCTTGGATTGGCATATCTTAAAGCTGGAGAAATATGACACTAAACTGAATCTGTGAAAAATGGGTTTTTTAAATGGCTGTTTTTTTTTATTTTAGTTTTTTCAGTGACAAGTGTTACACTTAAACCTTATTTTTGCACACATTCGCTTTTTTCCAATTTATTAGCATTGTTTGTATGTGACAAGCTTTAAAACTGGCTGAGAGATATGACAAACAAGAGTGTACTTTAATGGATATCTGTGCGGCCTGTTTTTGATAGCTGTTTTTTATTTTATTCAATTTTATATATGTTGTCCATGAATATAAAAAGCTGCTTGCTTGTATTTTTAGGGTATGTTTTTTTTTTCTTCTAATTGTAGTCCTGTGGTAATTTTACACATGATTCATGATTTAATGTATGCATTACTAATAATATGATATTATTATTAATAAATATTCAATAACTACACAGGGCGTAGTTGGAAATGACACAGGGTATGGAGAAAAGTTTGATATTTGTTTTGACATTTCCCTCATCACATGCAAAACTTCAAATGCGATAAACATCGCATGAGAAGACCCAAGTAAACAGCTGCCTTAGGGTGTTGAAATGCCAAAATATGGAAATAATTTTCATCATATTTCTGGCTGCATTAATTCCTGTCTTGATCGGGCCATTAGCTGTTGAGCAGTGCAGAGGGGGCGGATGCCTGCTCTGTGGTGGGGTGTGTGTTTGTGTGGGGGGTTGGTGGCATTTGTCAGCTCGGTTCTTCCGCTTGGAGTTCAGATTGATGGGTCATCTTTTCCCTCTTGTTTCCTTTCAAAAGGTTTTCCTCAGAAAAGGTCAGATACTTAAAACTATTTGCTTCACAGCATGTCACTTCCCCTTAGAAGATCAGCAAGGGGAAAGTGAGAGAGGCACAGAGCTTTTCGGTGCGACACGAGTACGTCTTAGTGCGCTCTGACTTGTTTTAGGAGAGAGCGGGAGGGGGTGGTACCGACGGTGCACTACCGTGCCTCGCCTTGTGTCGGCTGTCTCTACAGGTTACTCTCTTGTTTCAGACGTTAGCCATTAACCGTGGGGAGAATCTGAAGATTCTGACAGTGAAGGTCAACATCCCCGACTGGGTGAAGAATGACTTCTGTAGGTGGTGCGTCAACGTCAGGTCAGCACACACCCACAGTGTTCATACATGCACCACGCCTCATCTTCTTACTTTCTCCCTCATGGTGTGGCCCAGTGCCTCTGCCTGCTTGATGGGCAATGGGTTGGGAAGGGACTTTCACGCTGCCAGGTGTTAAAGATTATCCACAGGTTTTGATACCTCATTTCTTAAAAAATAATGTTTTTGATCATGTAAAAAAAAAAGAAAGATTGGTTTAAATTTATTTGGTGAATATGAACCCAATTATCTCCATTTATAAAACGCTTAGTTCCAACAGATTTTTTTATTATGAACATAGGACTGACCTGAAGGAAAATGCTATGTCTACTGTAAATGCATGTACACTGGCTTACTCGATCTCTCACAATACTTTACTCTAGCTTCGATAAACAATGTCAATGAAATCAAACATGTGTTTAAGTTGCTAAGAGTGGTTGCTAGTGGTGTTGCGTAGTGATACATAGAACCGTTGGGTGAAGCTGTCGTAGCCGTGTTTTATCGTGAATAAAACACAGCTATTGACCAATCAGAATCAAGGATTGGAACTAACCGTTTTATAAGTAACTACATGTCAACTTATTCTACTATCTCAAACCTGACAATCTGCAAATACTTTGAGAGTAAGTTACTTTGTTAGAATAACTGATTTTTTTTTAAACAATTATTTGTATTTTAATTGTAATGTAAAAAAATTGCTCATTTTTTTATGTAATTAATTTATTTTAATAAGTTAATAAGAAACATTTTTACATTGAAAACGAGTCATTGTGCCAAAATAGATTTTTTTATTAAAAGAATATTTCAGCTGCAATGAAAAACACCTTGTTCTCAAAAGAAAATTTTTAGTTGTCTCCTTGATAACTTACACATTTAAACTTAGAAGTAATTATTTCTATGTAGTAAACAATCATGTCAGATTTCGAATACACTTATTAGTGTTTTTTGGGGGAGGCTGTACGAGTGTGTAATCGGTCTATCAGAACTTTATCTATCTTTTGACTTACAGATGGAGGCCACAGGGTTTTGCGCAGCCAGAACTGATGACGATTTTGAAGAATGCTTGTGAAGATTCCTACAGAAGATTCATTCTGCCCTTTCTCAGTCGAGGCTACAGGTTTGTTCTCACCAGATAGTAAAGCTTCTTTTTTTTATTTTATACTGAAGATAAAGATGCATTGCCTTTTTTCTTCTTGTCCCAGGTCTAAGTTGACTGCTAGTGCAGAAAAAGAGTCCATTGCCATGTTTGTTCGTAATCTGCGTCAGCGTCTTCTAATGTGTCCTGTGCGTGGGAAAGTCATCATGGCAGTGGACCCAGGGTTTCACCACGGCTGCAAACTGGCAATCCTGTCCCCTACCAGTAAGACACCTGAGTAAATGTGGAATGAACTTGGAATAAATTATATATGCGGACGTACACACAAATGCACGACACACACACACACAATAATAATATTGCATATTAGAACTATTTAAAATAACTCCTTTATTGTTCTGTTCTAGAACTGTTCTACTGTTCTAAATGAATTATTTAAAAATATATTTTTTTTTAACCATGATATTTTTCACGATTCTGTTATTAATACAAATTTCAAAAGAACAGAATTTATTTGAAGTAGAAATCTTTTTTTTTACCAAAATAAATGTTTTACTGTCACTATTGGTCAAGTTAATGTGTCCTTGCTGAATAATAATAATAAAATGCTTAAGCATTTATAATATGAAATGTTTCTTGAGTAGCAAAGCAACATATTAGAATGATTTCTGAAGGATCATGTGACAGAGTGGAGTACTGGAGACTGGAGTAATGGCTGCTGAAAATTCAGCTTGGCCATCACAGGAATAAATTGTATATACAATTTTTTTTAAACTAATCATATGTTGCAATTTTATGTTTTTTACTTTATTTTTTGTCAAATAAATGCAAAAATCCTTGGTGAGCATAGAAGACTTCTTTCCAAAAATAAAAATAACAAATCATAATTCTTCCAAACTTTGTGTATATATATATATATATAAGAAAGAGTAAAACTAGAAAAATATTAGAAAAAAAACTTTATAAAGACACTTAATAAACAATAATACAATATTTCAGAACAATTGACAACAATATTCATATCATTCATACCATATCATGCATCTTTTTGTCAATTAGTTCTAAAGGTGTTGGGAGAAAAGAAAGAAAGATGCTTTTACTGTAATATATTAATCAATATGTTTTATTATAATTTATCTTTATGAAATTTATCTTTTTTAATATTTTTCTAGTTTTTCTATTAGCTGTCAACTAACAATCTAATAATAATCTAATAATAGTGGATAGTTATGGTAAATTTGAGATGATGTTTTGAAATCTTTGTAATCAACCAAATATAGTCTAGTATTGAAATGGACCATATAGTCATAACTAACTTTTGCCGGTTAATTGTAATTACTTTTAGTTTAGTGCTGCATAATTTTAAAGTTGATGAAGGAGAGTGTCTGATTGGCGGGTGTGATGAGAATGCCCATTGTGTCCTCCTCGGTGCGCGGAGCTGCACGCTGTGCCCTGTGTGCCCCGCGTCCAGGCGACTGATCGGCCTGGCGGGTGTGTGTCAGGTGGCATTGCCATATTTGCCTTCTGCCCTGCAGCAGCACCACACGCAAACCCAGCTTGACTGTGACATGTCTGTGGGTGTGTAGTCACATGACCTGCCTGGCTCTTGAGGTGTCTATTGCGATTAGACTGCCTCTCTCAGGCTGACAGAAAACGGTAGCCGTATTGTCTTGAGAGGAGAGGGGAACAAGGTGGAGGCAAAAAATTGGAGAGGAAATGAATGGGGGTCTGCTTTCTACATGATGATGATGATGATGATGTATTGTTAAGTTGATTTCCACATAAAATCTAGTCACACACTGTCCTGACATATCTACTCTTTATTCTTTCCTCAGGTCAGATCCTGCACACAGATGTGGTGTACCTCCATGGCTCTGCTAAACACAAAGAGGCAGAAAAACTGCGCCATCTTATGTTCAAACACAGGTATTGCAATCGTAATGAAAACATTGAGTAATTTGTAGGCACCCTAAATATCTATGAATAACTTGATATTTTTGTTCTCCCACAGCTGTCAAACCATTGTCATAGGAAATGGCAAAGCATGCAGGGAGACTGAAGCCTTCTTTACAGACCTAATTAAACGGCGCTTTTTCAACCCCATTGATGTTTCCTACTGGTATGACATTTCCCTTTTTTTGAAACAGAGCAGACCAGTGAGCAATACAGCAGATGTTGTTCTTCTGAGAGTAGCTCAGCATTTGTTTGAGGTCACATCAGGCTCCTGTACAGTCCTTAGTACAATTGCAGATTTAAATTAGAACATTTTTCATCAATAAACTATACTTAGAGTGAAAATAGCAACTTTTGAGCAAGGTACGCAGAAAAGGAGCAAAGGAAATGGTGCCGGTCTGGAATGTGTTACTCTTGCGGGTTTAAATGGTATCTGGACCTTGTTTGACTGTCTCTAATTAAAAACAAATATTTCTCACCGCCCTTCAAACCAAACCAGTCCAACGTGTTTTCCTCCAACCCAAATAAAGGCTGGATCTGGGATTGTCTCTCTCTCCATCTAGCTAGACTCGTGTTTGTTGACTTTTGGTTCTGACTGGAGAGCTGCCCAGAACCGCTCTGAAGTGGCCGTTTATGGCGTACACTGATGGTGGTTTTCATTACAGCTCTCCGCATCCCTCAGTGCAGCTCAGATGGGTTGCCAGGTCTGCCTCAGTAGTTCCCAGCAAAGCATGATGCGTCAAAATTGACATCCAAGGCGCTCCACAAGTGGATCCATTTCCATCTCCATTCTAAAATGAAAGTGGAAGATTTGAGATCTCAAACTTGGCAGGGCAACGCCGACTGCTACGACGGGCGTGCCAGACAGTTTGAACTTTGTTTCCTGTCATGGTAGTCACAGCCAAGTATTTGTAGAAGCAGGGTGCGAGTTAAAATAAATACTTTAAAACTGGTGGAAAAATGGATCTAGTTGCTGTTTTTGCGTGAAATGCTTAAACAGGACATGCATTCTCGCTTGTATTTCTCATTTGTAAGTCGCTTTAGATAAAATTGTCTGCTTAATGAATAAATGTAAATGAAAAAGAAACATGGAGTACTAGTTACATGTGTATAAAAGCACATCAAAGCATTATTGCGCATTTTACAAACTCAGCATTGTGTATGGTATAATTATTTTTATTTTTATTTCTTTATATTTTCATAATTAAATTTTTGTGATAATACTTCACCCTTTTCTGACCCCTAAACTTCCCTTCCCAAAAAAAGAATGATTCCATAGAACACTGACACACACATAGACCTGACTGACTTTTTTGACTCTTGCTCACCAAGGCTGCATTTAAAAATTTAAAATAACTCTATTAATTATATTTTAATATATTTTAAAATGTAATTTATTCCTGTGATGGGAAAGCTGAATTTTCAGCGGTCATTCCTCCAATCTTCATTCACATGATCCTTTAGAAATCATTCTAATATGCTGATTTGGAGCTCAAGAAACATTTTTTATTATTACAGTACCAATGTTGAAAAAAGTTGTGCTGCATATTTTTGTGATAACCGTATAACATTTTTTAGGATTCTTTGAAGAATAGAAAGTTCAAAAGCACAGCATTTTTGCAAAAACATAGTTTTGAACAATTTAATGTATCCTTGCTGAATAGAAGTATTAATTTCTTTCTAAAAAACAAAAACAAATTCTTATTGACACCAAATTTCTGAATGGTACTGTAGAAGTGTACACTCTTAGAAAAAAGGGTTCATTGGGGTTCTATATATGAAGCATAGGGTTCTTTACTCATCTCCAAAGAACCTTTTATGCTAAAAAGGTTCTATAATGACAAGAAAGAACCCTTTTGGCACAAAGGTTCTTTATAGGCTATTATTCATTCATATATTACATTATTCTGCAACATTTTATAGTTGTAATTAAAATGATTGTTTATTAAACTGTTGTTGTAACTTAATATCACATTTTAATCATGCTGATTTTTGGAGGAGAAAAACTGAAATGGCACTCTTCGTGTGATATTGATTAACTACATAAAATTATATAAATAGGCTATATCAATTTTCTAACCCCCATATCTTGAATTTTGTGATCATTCACATACATTCATACATACATTTTAGGTTCCATATAGAACCTTTTTCCTGTTTACAAAGAACCCTAAAGGGTTATTTTTATTGAACCCTTAAAAAGGGTTCTGTTTAGAACCTTTTAAAGGTTCCAAATACGTAGCGCTGATAGAACCTTTTAAGGTTCTATATAGAACCTTTTCTTCTAAGAGTGTAGATGCATCTTGTGCTATTGTGTTTTAGGTGTTATGTTTGTTCGGGAATATGTATTTTGACTTTTTTTTCATTCCCTTTTGAAAGTTTGTCTCCACACAGTGCACTTTGTACATCACTAGTCAATCAAATCAGCGGCTTCATTTGCACCGTCTGCTTTCTGTCTCCCTACTGCTCAGCTTAAGAAATAAAACCGTCCGTTGCCCCCACCTACCATCCCTTGCTCCCTCCCTTCTGTCCCGACGTCCCCGCTAGCCGTCTCCTTTCCTTTCATTTGCCTGACTGCTCCTGAGGAATGACAGGCAGTGCCGGCAGACTGCCTGCGGGATGAGCTGCACGGCTCTCAGCGACCTGGTGCTCTTCCTTTAAATGAAGGGACACTTGCCTGTTGAGTTGGTAGGGTTGTTACTTAAGTAAGACTGGGATAAACACCGACTTCTTGAAATTTTCTTCTGGTTCTTTCTACAATTAGGCCTTTTTTTGGTAATTTGTAATGGTACTTAGATGTGCTTTTAAGGAAATTGGGCAAATTGTCTTCACACAGGACTTAACTTGCTTTTAACAGTGTGGTATAATGACGTTACTGTTAGTAATACATTAGTGTTGTTTTATCTTTTATTTTATTTTATTTTTAACAGAATGCGTCTGGCTTCCAGTGTCATTCGCTTCCAGTTATTTGACCTGCCATTTGCTGCTTGATATTGCAAACTGGTATTTGTTATCATATTATTTTAATTAATTATCGTAATCATTAAGGCACTGGTTTGTGGCGCTAATAGTTTAACTATTTACGGCACTGTGTTGTTCTAGTTATTTACCAATAGTGGCTAATGAATCGGAAGTGAAAATGAATCTTTCACAGAATATCTTGCACTTATTTCTGTTTTGCAAAATAAGATGGGTGAAATATGCATTATAAATATTGTGAATATTAAATATACATTATAAAATTTATTTAAATATTATATTTTGTATGATACCAATATTATTATTAATGTTGTTAACAAGTAATAAAAAAAAATACTAGCAGGCGTGCACATAATCTGTGGCCGCATTCAAATCGTTACTCCACAAAATTCTACATATCCCCAGTTCTTGCTTAATTATTTGGGCTAATTTGGTAATGCTTACACATTTTCCATATTCAAATCAGTTTCAAATGTTTTAAAAGTTGTGTGCACCGCACACATAGTGTAGGTCTTTTTATTAGTCTCTTGTGACAGTTTGGGTTAATACCTGTGTTGTACACTGAGAAATTCACATGAATGGTGAAGAGGTGCCCTCTCTTTGAACTTTCACTCTGTAGTTTGTGCCCCAGTTGAGTCCGCTCCAATATGAATTAGCTGTGAGATTACACCATGCTTTGAACCTCTCTCCTGGAACCCCTCTGTGGCGCCCTCCTCTGGCCCAGCACTCTTTACTGCCAGGTGCTTTTATACTTCTAGACCGCTACAATGATTTGAATTGGTTTGGTTTGCGTTATGATTAAACGTACAAATAATTAGCTTTGAACTTGAGTGTGAGATTCCTGGAATACTGTCTCTCACTGTATGTGTGTTGTATCAGTATTGGTGTGTGCATGCTGCTTTCTCATGACTAATACATGCTCAAAGGCCCTCTAAGATGACCCAATAAAAGTTGACCTTGGCTGACATGGTGTCTTAACGCTTCTGGTAGAAACGCTTGACGCTTTGGTCATGAATTTGTTATAGGTATGTTGTACAGATTTGGGTTAGAGGGTCATTGTGTATTGTGTGCCATACAGAATTGATTAGTTTTTAAAATGTTTATTTTAGAGCAACTGCACTCTTATTTACTGAGTGTCATTTGTCAATTTAATATTATAAATGGTGTTTCCTTGCTAAGAAACGTGTTCAGAAGGTGCTGCTCTGACTCTGGTCATGGCTGCTGTTTGGCCCTGACTTTGCTTCTCACGCCTAAAGGACAAAATGACATGTATCTTGCTTAACGAGGGAGCCTGTAGTGTTTCGACTGTCAGGACAGTGATCCTGATACTGAGCTATGGCTACAGACTGATTGGACAGCTCTGTCAGTTCTTAAGGTTGTAGACAGTGGCAGTGACCACCCTTCTCCCCTCAGGCTTGCTCTCTGCCACCAGCCGGCCAGTCTCTGGTCATTAGACTCACTTTGCAGGGGAAAGCAGAATTACAGGAGATCTCTCATCTATCCTTTTTCTTTTAGTACACTCTGTTGCTGGGATCAGTTGTTAAGCATGACCACTTCAGTCTTAACAGGAAGGAAACTACCACTTGCTGTAAATTATGAATAGTCGCATCTTCACAATTTCCTTAACACTGGCAGATGCAATGTCAGCATGAATGAAAAAGTCTGAATGAAACGTTTGCTTTCTAAAATTCTAAAAATCTTTTAGAAGGGACAATATTCAACAATATTACAATATTATTTTTATTATTATTATTTCACTTTACCTGGTGCAAGCTTTCTGTAAAGTATGTATATTAAATTATATATATATTGGCATATATAAGAAAATAATAAATATATTAAAAATATTATGCATAGCTTATATTTAAATATTTTATGTTTTTATTTAAATATTTATTTCATAGATATGCCCAGATATATAATATTAATACTTGCCCTTTAATGCCGGCTTGCTCCTGGTAAAGTGAAATCACTTTTTGCTGTAAGGTCTTGGATGACTAGAATTTTGCATTAGGAAGGTTTGTCCTTTGAGGAGGATTCTGGGTAGGGTGATTAGGACAGTGAGGAATGAGGAGGAATATTTGCCAGTCACAGGCCCACGGCTCATGGCTCACTGAGGGATAGATGTCCGCATCACAGAGGACACCCAGAACCAGTGGCTCCATGAGCAACTGTCTTGAGCCGCCCTAATTTTGATTGACTGATGTTAATATATTGAAATGTATGGTAATGTCTATGTGTGGTTGACAGTGGTGGGGCTTTTACTAACGTCAATATGCCATCTTACATTTGCTCTTAGATTTATCTTGCCATCGAAAAGTAAAGCAGTCAGGTTTTTAAATGAGTAGTATCGCTATTTGATCTATAATATATCCAACTATAATAAAATTTTTGGAATAAAAAACACATTGACCAATTCATAATAAAGCTATAAGCCATGATAGGACATATGCTGCAGCTACGTAATTTTCAGAATATAAAAACAATATAAATATTTAATAATTTGTTACATAGAATTTAAAGCTGCAGTCTGTAGTTTTTCCTGTTTGTCGCCATCTCTGTTCAAAATCTGCAATTGCAGTTATTCGTGGAATTATCAACTTTACGTGGGTTGTGCCTCGGCAAGGCACAGCGCGGATGAATCCAATGTTTTGGGGAGAATGTGCCGTCAGTCACCGGTCACAAGTTTTTTGCATTTTACAATGGGTGAATCTCCAGTTGTCACTGGTGATTGTCGTTTGAACTTTTCTGGACAAATTTGATCAAATTGATAAGTTTAATTATATCAAGTGCTGTGAGAAAAGGCTATAAATCTCCACCTTCAACATCCTCACACGCAACATAGCCTACTAGCCGAGACTACTCCTTTAGATGTGACGTAATGATGCAAAGACATGCTCGAATTTCCCACGGAAATCCACCAGTACCACTGGAATTAAAAAAATTATTACAATCTCACCGTTCAGAATCAAGTTAAGGCAATCAGATAGTTTTGAACACTGGCTGGTTATGTACTTGCTCAAAAATCTTTTTGGGGATTTTTAACCCAAAAAAGTTATGGACTTTAAATATGTGGTGTCATATACAATACCATTCAAAAGTTTTGGGTTTGTAATGATTTTTTAAATATATTTTTGAAAAAGGTCTCACCAAGGCTACATTTAATTTTTATCAAAAAATACAGTAAGACAGTAATATTGTGACAACATGTTATTACAATTTAAAATAACTGTTTTCTTTGATTCCTGTGAGGGCTAAGTTAAATTTTAAGTTGAATTTACAGTCTTCATTGTCACATGTTCCTTCAGAAATCATTTTAATATGCTGATTTGCCATTCAAGTAGTTTCTGATTATTATCAATGTTGAAAATGGTTGTGCTGCGTAATGTTTTTGTGGAAACAGTGTTTTGTTGTTGTTGAATAGAAAGTTCAAAATAACAGCATTGATTTGAAATAGAAATCTTTTGTAATATAAATACCTTTACTGTCACTTTTGATTAATTTAATGCATCCTTGCTGAATAAAAATATAAATTTCTTTAAAAAAAACAAGCTATTCAGCACTAGTTTATCATCTACAATGACTAAGAACATGGAACATCCAATCATAAAAAATCTAAATGATATTACATTTACAGGATATATATATTAAAAAAGCTTTTTATTTTAAGAGATTTTGGCATCTATGTTATGAGTTTATCAGACATGCTAGCTTACTATGAATACTTTCTTGCATTTAACACAAAGTTTCCAGAAGAACGGACATAAATACTGCAATGTCACTCCCTATCCGTCTAGTGCTGATTGATCCGTGGCAGCCAAGCATGAGATCAAGCCGTCCGCTTGAAAGTTTTCATTGCCTTAAACTCAGATGCCAAATCCCCATTTGTCAATTTCTAATCTAATGTGCTCTTGTGATGTCAGAACAACTGGAAGCAATCCCCACCAGTAAAGTTTTTAACATGCTGCACATTTCATGCCTCATTTACTTGTGTTAGGCCGTTTTAGGTTGTAGTTTATGGCCCTTGGAGTACAGAAAAAGAAAACGCAAGCAACATCAAAACATAGAAACCTCAATTCCACATCTGCATATATGAACTTCGGTTCCAATGAAACTGGTCTTGAAAATTAGAATATGGAAAGCTCTGGAATATCCTTTTTTGTGGGCTATATTTGAGTGCTTTGAATTGCTAGATCCAGTGTAAACTATTGAATCTCTAAAATGTTCTTGGTTAAGATGAGGTTCTTGAGTTTAAGGCTTGGACACCAACATTATTCAAAACCCCGTCTACTGGCTCCTGCCTTCTACACACAGGAAAACATCCAGCAATCTGGGCAGCTGACACCCTCTGCTGCAGTTCTTTGGGTGTTTAAAGGAGGAAGGGGTGTTGAGGGGGTGATGAACATCTGCCACCAGTTTGACGTGAGTGACTGTGAGGTTTTGCTCTTTTCAGACTTGTGTGGTGGTGGCAGCTTGAATGTGCTGTTAACTGCACCTCCACGCTGACTAGGCGCTTGCTACCCCCTAGCACAGAGCCTGAGACTGACGGCCTTTGACACCTGCCATTTTGGCCCTTTTCTAGGCAAAAAAATGTCATAGTGTTTAGATTTGGCATTGGTCTGATATCTCATGATTGTTTTTTTCTCTTTTGGGAATCCCTTGGGTCTGCTGAGTAATTGGCCAACATTTTTTTTTGTATATATTTTTTTTCATAAGAATGTCCTTTTTTGTTTCAGCTTATGTGAAAGACAAAAGATCGGCTTTAGTAAATTTAGCACATTTGATGATGATATATCTAGAAATAAATATTTTTATTCAGCAAGGATTCATTAAATTGATAAAAAGGGAAAAAAGACATTTATAATATTCCAAAAATTTCTATTTCAAATAAATTATTTTCTTTTGAACTTTCTGTTCATCAAATAATTCTGGGGGAAAAATCACCATGGTTTCCACAAAAAATATTAAGCAGCACAACTGTTTCAACACTGATGATGAAATGTTGATTAACCAGCAATTCAGCATGTAAGAATGATTTCTGAAGAGTCATGTGACTAAAGACTGGAGTAATGACTGCTGAAAATGCAGCTTTATTATCATAGGATCAAATTTCATTTTATAATTTATTATAATTGAAAAAAAGTAATATTTTACAATATTACTTTTTTCTTGTTTCCAATTTGCTTGTTAATGATTATCGTATAGGATAAATGCATAATGATACGTTTATTCACAGAGACCTCATAACTATAAAGACTGGGTCGTTTTTGGACTTTTTGCCCTGAAAAGCAAACTCCTAACAAAAAAGTTTATTTGGAAAATTGAAAATAAGTAGTATTGCAAATTTTGTACTCCACTGCATAAATTACTTTTTTTGTTTTGCTAATTTACTTCATCATTTGCAGGGAAAATACTTTCATCATGTCGAAGCATTTATAATTTTCTCACCTTTTTAGATAAAAACAGCACATTTAGTCTTATTTTTCCAAATTTAGCCTGTAATATCAAGAACATTGGACTTCTGTCTACAGGTTTGGAGATACTGTGACGATATTCCTTCACCCCACAGACAGATCTGATGAATGCGTTTAATTAGAACACGTGTTTAGGGGGCAAGTATCAAAGTATGTATCCATCTCTTGGTGTCACCCGGTGGTCATGGACATTGGGAGGGGGAGATGGACCAGCCTAGAGGATGATGACAAACACAGAGAATACCACAATTACTTCCAGTTAGAGGGGGCCCGGCCATGACTTTGCCCAGAGACTCTCATAGAGACATGATAGTCCCCAAAGTGTGGGTGTATTGGGTGTGAGTAAGTGAGTGACTGTCAGACCTCAAGGGTCATCAAGTCATCTGCTACTCTTGCAGGCAGGTTTTGTCTTTGTTCTTATGTCTTGGTGTCCACTTGAGCTGGGCCGAGTGCTCACAGCCTTCTTCTGCCTGCCCTTTTGCAAGTTCAGCCGTGTCCTTAATGAAGAGAAGTGGTTGGTCGATGTGATGCATATCCATGTCAGGATGGTTCAGGGCTTGTACCCATTAACCCTTGCAGGCCTTCTGATTTATTCAAACATGACAGGTTCCACTCTTTCTCAAAATCAAAAACCTGCTCTCTTCTTTTCTGTCCTTTTCTGTCTTTCAGCACTGCTGTAATATCATTCTGGTGGAGAGAATGCAGAAAAATTCTACACACTGAAGTTTAGTTTGATGAGGACCGACATGAAATTAATAAACCAAATCAACCACAAACTATAAATAAACTGAATTTAATAGAATATTCAATGAGCATTTAATTTATTTGAAGATTCTTAAAATTAGAGATGGGCATATTAAGTGAATCCAAGTAATCTATTACATGAAAATTAAAATAAGTAAAAATAAAGAATATTAATTTGGTATTCTTTTCAGGTAAAAAAAAACATGCATCAAAAAGATACATAAAAAAAAGTACTAGTCAATTACTTGTGCACATCCTGAGTGAAGAAATGTCTTTGTGTAATAATAATAATGATAATTATTATTATTATTAATAATTCAGTTTGTATTATTATTTAATATATAATATACATTGTATATTATAATTATTAAACTACATAGTTTATTATAATTATTACATAATTCTTAAAATATTATTAGAATTAATGTAATAATATATTGTTTAAAAGGTCATATTTTTATATTTAAAAAATAATAATGCTTAGTGAATGTTTATTGGCCATGCATTGTCTCTGTGTACGTTATTGCTGAAAGAGACATTTAGATAACTTTATCGTATTTTAAATATGTGGTTTTATGTTTATATGAGTTTTATTTGAATGTTTATCAGGGTTGGCATGTGTTTCCTTCTTAATTTGTTAATAATCGTTCTAATAACCTGCTCCACCGTGACCCCTAGGTCATATGCCAGGGCTGGTTAGTCCTGTCATCATGGCTACTGTATCTGTCAGCTATTGGAGTGAGAGGGAGGAGGGAGAAGGGGAAAGGATCTGGGAAAATGAGGACACCAGTCAAACTGGTGGTCCATGTCACAAAGCCTCTGCATCCTGTCATAAGTATGATGACACTAATTGGCAAAGTTACCCAAAGAGCCCTTAGGCACCAACAGAGAGGAAGCAAATGTAATGGAGGCTGCAGTGGTGATCTGCCCTAATTTGTGTGGTCATTCACAGTGGTGATAATCATGTGCGGAGGACATTTATCCTTGCTGATGTTTTCAGAGAGAGGTCAGTTTTATTTTGTGCCCAACCAGGCAGTTAAGTTGTAAAGGCAGGGAAAGGCTGGTTTTGAGGTTTTAGAAAAGGAAAAAATTGATTTATAATAAAATTGTGTAAAAAAATAAATAAAGATCCTTCAGATTTCTTTAATAATTCTTAAATGCAATTAACAATGTATAATAATAATAATTATTATTATTATTAAAGTAGCCAGCAATGATCAATCTTTTCCAGCAGGACTGTTTAACATTTATTTAGAGTTTTTCATAAATATAGTAGACAAGCACATTTACCATTATGTCCTCTAGATGGCAGTATTTAACCATATTTTCATATTTTCCTTGGCCCTGTTAGATGACTAGAACATTTTATTGCACAAATGAATGGTTCAAAACTCAAGTATTTAGCAGTAAGTTTGTGGTTAAATTGTTGAAATGTGTGTTTTATGTGGTAATTATTGTTAGTGTTGTATTTGTAGCCTATCAGCTATGGGCTTTTTGTTAGTTCAGGTTCAGGTAGAGTTAACTTTACTGATGGAAATATAACCGAGTGCACTTTGGACCTATGTGGTCGTCACCCTGCTCCCTGCGGTGGAACTGACTCTGCAATTAGTGTAATAAATCACTTTGAGTGGCTATCAGAACAATACACATGCTACTGAAAATGTGTTGAGAGTCAATCTAGTTGACACCCAAGCGAGAATCACTAAACCAGTTTGCTAAATATTTGGGCTGTCAGATGGTTTAAGTAACTATTAGTAATTAATAGTGCAGGTTTGCACTACTCTAAGGAATAAAGATTCCTCAAAATATGCATGTATACAGATAGTAATTTGTATGGATGACACTTGTAACAGAACATTCTATATGTGCATGGCAGCACAGAAATCAGTTATAACCTTCTAAACTCAGGAAAAAAGTTCAATTCCAATGAAAACAGGGCTGAGTTTGTGTGTTGTAGTATTTTTTCCATGCTTTGCTGTGTACTCTACACTTCGGTTCCTGCTGTATCAACTACAAGCTTTCTATGGAAATGTATTTAAATGGACTCTTTGGTCTGACGCCTCCTAGATATACTGAGGGAGCTTCATAAGTTCACTGGGGTCTTCATGAGGTTACATCTCTGATTTCCTTGGAAGCCAGCTTCAGTGTGTCTTTGTTGTTTCAGCATAACAGATGAAGCAGGAGCGTCCATCTACAGTGTGAGCCCTGAGGCGGTTAAAGAGATGCCCGACATGGATCCCAACCTAAGGAGTGCAGGTAATTTACATATTCCTTCTTTCCACGCACTCAAAACTAGTGATTGACCATTTTATTTGAATTTTTTATGTCTGATATAATGCAGATTTATGGAATGGAATTTAAAGATTTTGAATAAGACATACACAAAATCAGAAATCAAAGAAACACTTGTTTGTACATGGAATTTGCTAAAAAATTATCTACAAACACTAAAAACAGAAAATGTTTATCAGCCGTTGACAAGGTTATTGACAGATTTTGTAATTGAGAAAAGGTTTTAATATTTTCTGTATTATTTGCCAAGCCTGCTAGTGCTAATAAATAAATAAATAGAGTATTATTAAAAATATTATATACACACACACACACACAATTAAATATAACAAAACAATAAATAAAGTATTTTTTTTAATTAGTGAAAAAATGGTGTAATAAAGAATAATTAAAAAAAAAATTAAAGCCTATATACTATACATTAAAATAGTTTTGTCTAATCACATTTAACATTCAATGCAGAGCAACACAATATACACAATTCAACTAAATAATCCTAACATTTTGACAATATCTCTCGTTTAGTGTTTTAAGTTATTTACATTTAATGGAAAAGATGCTTTTATATGCAAGGCTTTGGTTTTAGGGTTTTAAGGTTTTTGCAAACATACAAACTTGTGTACATGAAAGTCAAAGCTTCACTGGCAGGAATTGTCTGGTTTATCATACTAACGTACTAACACTGAATGAAAGCTGTCCCTCTGAATGATGGGATTGTTTATTCTCCAGTTCCAAGTCTCCAGTCAAAGGCAACCGCCTTACCTGTCAGTCCAACTCAGCTCCCACTCAACCAGACCTTTACGTGCCATTTCAGTCAACCTTGTCTCCTAAGTCTGAAACAGGCTCCCTGTCTCCTTAGGCCACATTCATTTCTCCAGTTTTTGATACATGGACTTCAGAAGAACAAACAATAGTTTTTCACAGTCTATCAAACCATCTAGAACCATCTGTTTTTGTAAAAAGGTTTGCCTGTGTTTAGACCACACAAGCACCCTCTACTCTTAACAAAAATAAAAAAGCAAGGCGAAAAGTTTGGAAATCACTCAAATGTTCTCAAAAACAGGATCTGATAATTATACCAGACTTCCTCTATAAAAGCAGTAAATCAGTATGGGTTTAATCATAAATTTTCCTCTGGTCAAATGCAAGCGCAAACTAGGGAGCTATATTTATCGCTTTTATGAGAGGCGTAAGAAATTGGACCGTCCTATGTGGGATGTGTGTCAATGTGTGCAATGTTTTGTGTTTTACGCATTAAACACAATTCTACATTACTAGCATACATAATGTGTATATATAAATAATTTTTATAAAAAAACAGTTCTTAAGATTTCTGCTTACTTTCTAGATTTCATGGTTCTTCAAAAATATTAAGCGGCACAACTGTTTTCAAGATTGATAAACAAGGAAGGTTTATTTCCCTCGCCCTGTATCTTACTCTCTCATTGGCTGTAGGTCGTGGCCAATGTCATTTCCAGTCAAAACACATTTCACACTGCAGGACTCAGAGTAGCAGACAGTCCAGATATTTGGCATGCTACATTTTTCACAGGCATGAAATATTTCAGTGACACATCCGTGCTTCTCTAAGTTTGCGTCTTTGATAGCACATACTACTTGATTGTCACTCACGTGAACGAGCACCGATTTGCTTCCGCTTTCAAGCATTCATCTGTGATTTCCAGAAAGCTCTCTGCAAGTGAAAATCTGGGATAAAATCATGCAGTGTGTACTAGGCGTTATTGAGCATCAAATCAGCATATTAGAATGATTGCTAAAGGATCATGCAATGATGTAACTTATTTCTTCTTCAGTTCTGTTCACAATGCTGTTATGTATGTCGCTATAGTCTCTGTACTGTGAAGATGTGGGTGGGCTTTCCCACTCCCATATCTTTCGAAAATGCAAGAGAAATTAAGTAGCATTCTGCTGTTGTAGAGTGTTGTGATATAAACTACAGCAGTGCTCAGTGCATTACATTATTAACCAGGTTAACGTTCAATCAATCAACGAATTCAACTCGCTCGTACTGTCAAAAATTAATAAAACGTCATTTGAACTTGACACATAATCCATTATCTTGTCCCTAATAATCAACTTAATGCAGGGGAAAAACTGTAATATGAACCGTAGCAGTGCTAAACCGTTCACTGCATCATATAGTTAACAACATAAATAATAAATCTATGAATCCAACTCACTAAGACTGCCAACAGTTTCTTTTAAATGCATCATTTTATTTTGTCCATGTATGTGGTTACAGTCAAGTAATATAAAACAGTGAAATCGCTCCAGAACCCTGTCCCGTCTTACCTGCACCCTAGACAGTAACGTGAGCTCCAATGACAGTCTTCAGTCTTATTGGTTGTTGCTTGTGAAATTCGCTGCAAATTTGCATAAAGTAACAAATTCTGTCGCCAGAAGTCACTAGCCCTTCTTTGAAAATGAATGGGATCATGTCGCTTTATCACTGTGTCGTTGGCAGTGTGAACGGGGCTTTAATATACTTCCTTCTTATGAACACCATGTCATTAGCATATAAATGGCAACATTTACTCAATAATGAATTTGTGTTTTCGACAGATTTCTCATTATTTGACTCTTCCTGACCTACTCTGTCATGCCTGCAGTAGAGAAAGGTGTTCATATCTTGATTGAGGACAATTGTTTCCAGAGGTGTTTGGCTTTCTATAAAGATCAAGGTGTATGTGCTCGCTGAAGTAGGTGACTGTTGAAGGAGGTTTTGAGGTGGCTTGCTGGAGCGTGATCGCCAAGCCTCTCTCGCTGCGTCTCCACATTGAACTCTGTGGGAAATTGCTGCCTGTAATAATATTTGGAAAGGGATGGAGTTTCAGCTCAGGCCTTGTACAGCGCACACAAAAGCACTTCTCTCCACTCTCTGACTCTGTAATGTGGAGGTTGTGCTTGGGCAGAAAACCACGCAATGTCTCACATTCTGTCTTGTGTTTTCTGTCTGAGTCGCTCTCTCTCTTTCTTTCTCGCCCTCTGATTCTCACACACATGGTTGAGTAAAGATGAAAATCTGACTTTCATTTGCTGACCTTCAGCAAGACTAGATAAAGCTAATGGAACAAGTGCGCCAAACTGCTTATGTTCATTTCATTTTATAATATTGTGTTTGGCTGGTCACATTTCCTGGGATAAGTTAGATTCAAATTTTTCTGAAATGGGTTTTTATTTGTCTTTAATTGAATTCTTATTTGACCTGACCTCTCTTAGTTGGCCCATGTATTTGGCTGTGTATGACAATTTACAAGGAAAAGGGGATTCCTCCTAATCTCTAACCGTTTCTCCTCATTTTCTCCATATAGCTTTAAAATATAGCATTGTGGGCAAAATTCAATTGGGTCCGTTGTGGTCTTCGCCAACTCACTCATATGATCCGCTCTGTTCTATCTGGTTTTTGGACCGGACCAGACTGTGTGCGCGCTGCGGCGGTTCACATGACACTAACATGAAACCAGACTTCATTCACCCCGATGGAAAGCATATTTACATTGTTTCAATCGTTTCCTATCCCATATATAGCACACTATGTGCAATATACCATGTAGAAAATAGTAAATGTGTGAACAAGTGATCTGATTTTAGCCGCAGCTTCAGCATCTATTTATAATGTAGGGGACGGGACGCTTCAGATTCTAGAGAGCATTTGATTGGACAGAAAATATGATGAGTAGCTGAAGTGCAGAGTGATGTCATCAAAATCATTGATCCATATTGGCGGAATCGAGAGACACTAAGTTTTGAATGCTTATATCTTCAAAATGCGAATTTTGTCATTGTTTTGGCTATGCTTATAGATAATAGCAAGGCTAACATTCATACTAAAACCCAAAAGATTTCCAATTTTGATTTAATTGATTTAAGATAAAAAAATTCTAATCTTGATGACTGAATATAATTGACAAGTGACATCAACAATAAGGGATAAACGTTAAAATTTGTATATTAATTTCTGATTGGTCTATTTTTTTTGCATCTATTTGCATACTCTTTTGTGATTGGCCTTCCTTTTTTGCATCTATTTAACCATATATGGTCTCATTTAAATTACAAGCACAGTTGTGTGTTGCAAGCCCTGATATTTCAGTAAATGCAAATCTTGTTTATTAATATAATCTGTGGTGAAGATGTGATTAGTGCAGTATGTTCCACACGGGCCTTTGCATGATTTAAATACTCTAATTGGCATAGATTTATGCCTATATGAGCTTAATTTATTCTTAATTGAGTCTGTGGGTTTATTAAAGTGTAAATATTGCTGTTCTCTTGAGGCATTCATTATTATATTTGAGCATTAACTGCACATAATGGTGGGATCATTTTCTTCCTGTATTCTTTCCTTTGTCCTCAGTGTCTATTGGGAGGCGTGTTCAGGACCCTTTAGCAGAGCTTATTAAAATTGACCCCAAACACATTGGTATTGGCACCTACCAGGTGAGTCACATCCCCTCTTCAAAAGCATGCTAATAATGGATTGTTAGGTCATTATTATCATATAATGTTTATTGTGTCTTTATTAAACGCACTGTCAACAGCTGAGTGTCCTTTCACATAATACTGTGTACATGATGTTGTGCCTGGCTCTGCTCTTGATGCAGTCAAATGTTCAAAGTGATTGTAGGCGCATTCCCAACTTTCTAAGCCAGGCTCTGATTTTTAGTTTTGAGTAATAGCAGTTTTAAACAGAAGTCAGCTGGACTAGTGAGCTAATCCTGTCTCTGACTGTTTGCTTTTGCAGTCTCATATTATGAGTAATCCATTTTTCTCATGAAATTAACTCTACTATGATTCCCTGTAGCATCATTTGTTGACTTAAGGCTGGGCCTGATTTGAGTTTTTTTTTTTTGCGCTCTTACTTTTCATCTTTCAGTTGTTCACTAGCTGTCCTGCATTCTTCATTTCTCTCTCCTGCCCTCTGCTGCTCTTTTATTTAACATCAAGATATTTAAGACTCTAGACTCTAAATTATTTTATATGCACTACCACTTTCCACAAAAATATTAATATTAATAATTGATTTCAACATTGATATAAATTAAGACATGTTTCTTGATCAGCAAATCAGCATATTAGAATGATGCTGAATTTTCAGCTTTGCCATCACAGGAATAAATAACATTTTAAAATAAATAAAAATATATAACCTATATTTTGGTAACACTTTGCAATAAGGTCTCATTTGTTAACAGTGGTAATGAATTAACTAACATTAGATTAACAATGAGCAATATATTCTTACAGCATAATGTTAGTGAAAATAAATGTTCTTAGTTCACAGTGGATTTAATAATGTTAACAGATACAACTTCTGATCTTAAAAATGTATTAGTAAATGTTGGTTAACATTAACTATGATTAATAAATGCTGTAGAAAACATTTAATTGTTAGTTAATTTTAACTGATGTAGCTAACTAATGTTAACAAATAAAACCTTAGTGTAAAGTGTTACCCTTGTTTTAAATTGTAATATTTCATATGACTGTTTTTACTGTAATTTTTTAGTTTTCTTCTTCCCTACTGTGATGTATGAGTGAAACGGCTTTTAAAAAAAAAAAAAAAAAATGTAGGGTGTAACTTGATTTTGTCCATCAGAAATTGATTTGATGGTTGTGGTTTGCTTTTGCTTCATGCCAGTAAACGTCATCAGAGAAGATATGTTGTTGCAAGAGTAAGGGGAAGCTATTTTTATTAAAGATTATAATGGGACATAAATAAAAAAAATATTGATGTGCATGGATAAATCATTTAAAATAAATACTGAAATATTCCATAAAAATAAGAATGTCAACTTTAATTTCATGGTGACTTTGGGCATTTTCACACCCATAGATCGTCTGTTTCGTTCTGAAACAGGGCCTTAATTTGTTACAATGTTGCATTTTTTTTCTTGGTTCAGTTTGCTTTCACAAGGCAACCTTTCAAAGCGTACCAAAATGTGTTTATGCAAGTCACATGTGAGTAAAAGTGTCCTCTTATCGTTCAGAGTTTCCTCTCCGTCATCCATCAAGATGATTGACAAGTTCCCTTCATGAGCTTATTGTGGCGCATTATTTGTAACTGTCAAGATAGACGCAAACACTATACAAATGTTATAATGCAGCTAGGGCAGGAATCAAGTCTTCATCGGGCCAGCATTCTCGCACAGAGAAGCACAATTACACCACATTTAAAGATAAAGAGATGCTCTTTTGGTTTTCAACTGTGATAACTAATGTACTCACTCACAGAATCAGACACAAGTGCTTTTTATACAGCACATTTTCCGTTATGATTTATAATACCATTTGGTTCATTTGTCCGTTGAGTCGGATTGCTTTCACACCTCAAGCGAACCATCCTGGAGTTCGTTTGCAATCGGGCCGAGACCACCTCGTTCAGGCGATCTTGGAGTGATTGTTTTGGTGCGGATCCGAGTGCGATTGCCGTGTTCACATATGCCTAAATGAACCGACCCAAGGGAGAAAACACACAAGGGTCTGAAACAAACGCTCTGGTGTGAAAGCACCCTAAATTTAGTAGTTGTTAAATCTGAGAGCGGGCAATTTAGATTATTTAAGTACTGTACAAAGTAATTGTAAATCAATTCCACTGCAACCTTGGAGCCATTTCCCAAATAAGGAGACGAAAGAACGTCTTTGCAAAAGGATCAATATCATGTATCACATACTTCTCACTGCCAACTTTTTGACCCAAAAAACATGCACATGTGCTGATGCTCAAAGGTTTAAGTTAGCAGAGGATCAGGGTCACCTCACCTTGCCCCTTGCACAGTGTGAGTGTTGTCTAGTGTGCATCACAGCGACCCCCTGCACGTCTGTCAGCACTTAGCGTTTATTTACCCTGCCACATAATCTGAGCAACACAAGATGCCTCTCCACCACACTGACATGCTGAGTGATAAGTGTGTGTGTGTGTGAGAGAGAGAGAGAGAGAGAGAGAGTATGTATATCTATGTTGAGTAGACAAATACACTGGACCATGTATAGTGATCTTATTTTGCATCTTAAGTATCTCAAGTAGGGCCATAAGCACTATAATCATTGACGGGAGTTATTACATACCCACTTCCCTCTATCATGGATAAGAGGTTGTAATCTCACATGTTTTGAGAGTTTTTTAATTGTGACAGCAAAAAACGGTATTTTATATTGTTTCTGTAAGGTTTAGAATTCAATTAAAAATGTATTTGTTACTATAAAAATAAAATGTTAAAGTTCACTTAATTGTCTTTCAGCACTTATATCGATACCAATACACTAATAATTAAAATCATTGTATTGCTGATATAAAATTTCTAATATGCTACAAATGGTGATACATTGTGAAAAATGTATATATATTTTGAGACTAATTATTAGTAATATTTATTAGTTTTTTTTATAAAGAAATATAAATTTATAAATATATATTTAGTTGACAAAACAGGCTATTTAAACATAAACATGGGAAATGAGCATGTACAATTAAATATCTAATATTGTACAGTATATATAACATAGACCAATACAGAAAAAAACTTTTTTTGCTCGCTTAAAGATTTCACCTTCACATTACTTTTGATTGCACAACGCCCTCTATTGTTGCTTGTATTTTCATGACATGCCATTTAGGCAAAGTGGGTGGGACCTCTAGAGTTTAGCTTTATATAGTTAACTGTCAATCACTGAGACATAGGTGGAGTGTGTTCAGGTTTCCCAACTACTTAAAGGTCCCAGAGGGCACATTTTACCATTTTTACCCAGCTGTGAGAGAAAACATCGTACAAACCCCCAGATATTAAGGAAACTGTCACTCTCCTTGGTGCACTTTCCTCTGTGTTTCTCAAGTCCAAACATTTAAACCAGCAATAAACCATTTTTTTTGTTATATTATGTTAATCAGTGTTTATCAAAGATGTTTTTCAGGTCGCCTGCAGGAATATGCATATGTTAGGTTGTACTTTAATTTTTAATTATAAAATGGGTTACATTTGAATGTTTGTTCACACAGGGACCAGTCTGTTGGTTACATAGATTTAGGAAATAATCTTATTTTTACACTGTTTATTGCGTGTTCGGAACAGCAATAAGCAATCTATTGGTTAAAAAAAGTTTTTGATGGTTTAGAAGGTTGTGTAAAGAAAAAGCACCAGTGATGTCACTCCATCCTTCTCTTTTTAATGAGCCTGCTGAGACTGTTCCCTCAGGGTAAAACGGAAGAGAGTGAATGAAGGTGTAAGTATTGACTGACAGGAAGCTGATTGACGATGATTGATAGCTGAGTCCAATTTCGCGTGGGAAAAAGGAAAAGTTATGCGCTCTGCTGAACACATTTACTCATTCTGATCATGTCTGATATAGCTTTAGTTTTTCCATCTTTTAACTATGACTTTTTCTTCTGCTGGGTAAAGTCAACAATTATTTTTATCTTTCTCGTTTTATGGCTGTTCACATTCGTAGCAAAGAAAACCTTTGAAAGAAAAGTCAAATAAGTGTGTTTTTTTTCTCATGACTTTAGTGGGTGAGTCCTGTAGTGCAATGTGCGTGGGTGCAGCTCATGTTCTGTTTGACAGGTGTTTACTGACTCCAGACCTGGTCTTTAGGCTTCACCTGAGGTAAAGGAAAGATGGCGCAGAGTGTAGGTGAGAAAAGTGTCAGAATTAGTCGTTAAAGTGTCAGCCCACTGCCAGGAAACTGCATCATCTTATTTGCTGCCAAAACGCTTTTTTGAATTCATACATAATGTTTTTAGTGGAGCAAAGCAAGCTTTGAATAATTCTTATGTAGTTCCCAACCTGGCAACCTGGAAACATCAGGGAATTGTAAATATATATATATATATATATATATATATATATTTTTTTTTTACTTCCTGGAAAAGTCATGGAATATTCTGTAGTGAATATATATTTTTTTTCTAGTAATGTCTACTCTAAAATATTTAATTGACCAAATACTAAGCTTATATAGAAATAGTTTGTTTATATTTTTTTTGTAGTCTATTCTTTAATCTGTCAAATCACTTCACACATTGATCTGATTGATTCATTAGCAAACCAGTCTGAATCGTAATAAAAACGCCTATTCAGTAATAACAAATAACTTGAAAGAACGTGGAAAAGTCAAGAAAAAAATCAATGGTGAATATACGCTACAGTTCAAAAGTTTAGGAGATTTTTTTTTTTACTTGAAATAAATTAATAATTTGTTCGGGATGCATTCAATTGATTAAATGTGACATTAAAGACATTTATAATGTACAAAATATTTTCAAATAAATTCTGTTCTTTTGAACTGAAATATAATATGCAGCACAACTGTTTTCAACATTGATCATAATAAGAAATGTTTTTTGAGCAGCAAATCAGGACATTAAAATGATTTCTGAAGGATCATGTGACATTGAAGACTGGAGTAATGATGCTGAAAATTCAGCTTTGCCATCACAGGAATAAATTACATTTTAAAATGTTTTAAAATGGAAACGGTTATGGTAAATTGAAATTTTGTAGTATTAAGTATTTTTGTTCAAATAAAGGCACCCCTGGTAAGCATAAGATACTTTTTTCAAAATCTTACTGACCCCTAAACCTTAAATGGGAATATATATTTTTCTACAAGTGCTTCAATGAATCTGTCAAATATGTAGACTGATTGATCTCTGAATGATTTTAAAAATGTATATTCCATAGGCAAAATAACTCTAAAGATCATGGAAAAGTCCTAAACATACGGTTTTCTGTATTAGTGCCTTATGAATCTGTCAAACTGGCTCAGACTGAATCAGATTATTTATTTCAAATGACTGGAAAGATGGAAATTCATTGGTCAAAAGAGTGGGAACATATATGTGATCTTGCAGTTAAGACTGCTCTTTTAAAAAGATTTACAATGTCTACCTATTATGTAAAGGTCGAGGCTGGTCTAATGTGTATGTGTATGAGTGTTGCGTATTTTACTTATATTTTATTTTGTTTTGTGATTGAGATGTATTTATGAGAGCTGCTAATGCTTTCTTTTGTTGTGAAGCACTTTGTGATCTTCATCTGAGAAAAGTGCTATACAAATAAATTTTACTTACTTACTTACTAAAGATGATTTAACAGTTCTGTCAGTCTTTGTCATCTCTTACACTGCTGTCAGAATGTCTTCAACTGTTTTCAGATGCCTTGTTTGGAGCTTTTGTGTTTTGCTGAAAACCTAGGTTTCTGGTTACTCATGAGGCAGAGCTTTGGGAGGTATGTTAAGGAATCTCCTCAGTCAAACATCTTTGTGTGTTCAGCTCTCTGGGAAGTGTGTTTTCAGAGCCTGCAGCTGGTTAGATCTACATTGGGTCACGAGGGTGGGGAAAGAAGAGAAGAACTGATTGACATCTCAGAGTGGCAGCATTTTGTAAAAAAAAAAAAAACTGTTAACTGGGCTCAGTGTGGACAGACATACTTTGTTCTGGCGCTGGGGCCTATCCAAACCAAACAGGCCCTCGCACCTGAATTTAATCCAGTGGTTTGTGTGAGCCAGTGTGTTTTTGTGCGTACGTGTGTGCATGGCTTGGGTCTAAAACCTCGCTGTGGCTCTGCTAGGCATGGTGAGCCAATGTAAGTGTGTATTTGTTTTATCATTGTCCCGTCCCCTCTATAACTGGCGTGTTGGGGTCCAGGATATGTGTCTGTTCAAACAGTGAACTCCCACCACTTTTCTTCACCTATTCCCCAATGCTTCAATTGAGTTTTGGTTGTTTTGTCTTCAAGGTTACCACAGCGCTAAGCCATGTCAAAGCTCAGCTGTCAGCCACTCTTCCTACTGTGAACGTAGACCAGAGAGTGTGGCTTGTGCGTGTTTGAAGACAGATGGAAAGCTTAATATTGGCTTTAGGCGAGCATGGTCTTTTTCAGGCCCTCCTGGAGATGTTGGTTTGATTCTTAACGTATGCTCGACCAGACGCAGCTCAGTGCGTCTCAGTTTTGCACTAATTGAAATGGTTATGTAGTCTTCGATAAATTTCGAGAGACGATGTGGGTGAAAGCCGAAGCCTTTTTCAACTGCTACTACTGGAAGGATTTGAAGTGTCTAGGCTGATTTTTCACATCTGACCACAACAATCTCAATTTCTTGTTCAGCTTTGTTCAATCTGTCCACAGGCTTGAAATGTTTTTAAAGTCTTAACAGGATAGTTCACAAAAAAAGAGAAATCCAAACCTGTAGGGCTTTCTTTTTTCAGCAAAACACAAAAGATGATGTTTTGAAGAATGTTGATAACCACAAAGTTTTGCTGAAAATTTTACTTCCGTTGTATGGACAAGAAACACTGATAATATCTTCTTTTATGTATGCTCTAGTATATATGCAGCTCAGTGCGTCTCAGCTTTACACATACTAATTGAAATGGTTATGTAGTGTTCGGAAATTGGAAATTGGAGAGATGATGTGAGTGAAAGCTGAAGCCTTTTTCAACAGCATCTACTGGAAAGAGTCTAGGCTGATATTTCTGATATGTCCACAACCACATCAGCTTAATTTCATCTTTGTTTGTACACAGTGATTGTTGTGTCTTAAAGTGTCAGTTCACCCAAAAATTATTTCATTATTTGCTGACCTGCATGTCATTCCAAATTTTCTTTTTTTCCTGACATTTTTTCATCTGCAGAACACAAAGATATTCTGAAGAATGTTGGTAACCAAACCATTTTGATGACCATTGACTTCCTTTTTATATGGACTCAAAAAAGAAAAGAAAAGTAATATCTCAAAATATTGTCTTATGTTCTACATAAGAAAGTCATACAGGTTTGGGAAGACATGAGGGTAAGCAAATGATGACCAAATTAAAATTTTTGTTTGAACTATCCCTTTAATTCGCTCCCTCCTGACCCTCCAGTGCCAGACGGCCCGACAGTTGATACGGATCATTGGCTGCTCTCTTGTTCCATTAGATGCTGTTCATTTGACTTTTTCTCCCAGAATGTGAGTGCTAATATCGTAGTGGTGGCCTCACATGTCGTAAATTAGTGTACCCGAGCACATAACTTCATGGAACATCCTTTAAAAATAGGTCTGGGGGGGCTTGATGATTGATGGCTTTCTAATGAGTGCGCATTCCATCAGCAGATCTCAAAACCGCCCGGAGGCGACACTTTTTGGGTGTCTTTCTCTCTTAGCCTGCTCAAAGACTGTGAGAATTTTCGCTCCATCCGCGCTCAAGGCGCTTTATACAGCCGACCGGCTGCCAAATGCTCAAAAGCTAACCTTAGGGTTTTGGAGCAGCTACATGGGAACCTGTCCACACACTTCTCAGGTTGCATCCGGCTATTATGCGGCAGTAGGTTTTTGTACGATAAAAATAAGGAGTTTTGTTTGTTGTTCTTTGTGAGAAGTATCTTGAGCGTGCACTGATTTATTGATTATCAGCAAACTGTTTGTGATTTTAGCATTATAATCTGTTTGCGTGCATCAGTGATGTGTTGATAAGTCTGATGAGTTACTGTTTTGAAATCACCATAAAGTTGAAACATCACATAGAAAAATGCATTAAACTGTTTGCAAACTTGTGTGTGTCTGAGCAAATGGTGGATCATTAGGAATGATTGGGCTGCTGTTAAATATCTCAGCTTCTGCCTTCAGGCTCTCATGTTTGTTTAGATTTCACGTTTCACAGGCCTTCCAATAGCGTACAGTATTTTCAACCTCTCTAGGGTTACAAAGTAAAAAGTATCAGAGATTTTGACAGAATTTTCCCACGCAAAGGCTTTTTTTGTGCAAAGTTGCAAAGTACAGGTGGGTTTCCAGCTTTTGTGTGTCACTGGCTATATTTTGGAGGTGATATTAAAATAAAAGCCTTTGTTTGATTTTTTGTCCATTGCAATGAATCGCATCAACCACTAGAGCCAAATGAGTGCATGACTTGTGAGAGCTTTAAGACGGATCTGTCGTTTTTCACAATAACACTTGCTCTCAGGGGATGTTTAGTGCTCAAGATCTCAATGCTGCTACTGTTGTTTAAAACCATTACCTTTGATGTTTATTAAAAGTTTAAGAAAATGCACAACCTGGTGCAGAATTGTAACTAGGTATTGCAGTTTAAGGTTATTGAATGGTGATTCTTTTTTTTTTTGTCTGTAATGAATGATTTTATGTCTTTGCTTGGATAAGATTACTCCATTGAATACAGCCTGAAGGCATTTATCACACAGACATCCTTGTTCCAGTGGCAGTCATCCGGATCTTGTCAGGTCAAAACACGCATTCTTCTCTTTGCTTTAACCCGCACAGCTCACCCACTCTATACCTAGAAATCACTCAATATCTCTTTCAACCTTAACCCACTGAGATGTTACTATTGTGCTGGTGTAATCCATGTCTATTTATCTTCACTCAGTTGTATCTAATACGATACTATTCCATCACTCTGTTTGACATTGAAGGACTAAGCATCAAAACCTCATCACCATTGCTCTGCAAGAAAACATGGACCCTTTAAGATGTACCTTTATAAGAGATACCCTGCTTTGCAGGAGTACAATTAATTTATTTTAATGCTATTTATTTTATTATTTTATTCACTTTTTACCTTTATACTTAGCTTTTATTTTTATTTCAACTTTTATTTTTTAATTATGTTAACCGTTTATTCATTTTTTAGAATCACCCCACAAAATTAATTCTGCCATCAAAGAGGAGGAACGTGTTCTTATCTCGTAGTATATCTTATCGCACCTTTTCTCAGAGTGCTTTGGTGCCTGCTCTCAACGGACATGTGTTTTGTGGACAAACAGGCAGATCTGTTAATGAGTTTACAAGATCAGATTTCTCTCTGCAACAACATTTGTTTTAGAACATCTTGTGTTTTGTGTGTTGAACATCTGCTTCTCAGACCTCTTTGACATTCTCATTGTTTTCTTAGCCACATTTTCCCAGTCTGAATGTACTGTATTTTCTTAGATTGGATAACAGTTCTTCAGCTGGCACATTGTGTTGCTTTGTTTAATGTGAAACATGATTGCCATGGAATGATTCTAACAGTCAGTATTTATTGACTGACTAGTATCCACCATACATGTATGTATATATAGGAACCAAAGAAAAGGATATATTTAATGTCATCCTCTAAAAACATTTGTTTAATACCACCTAAATTGGTCTGTTGATAAAGCTAGTTCATTTATAATATGTCAGAGAATGATTAAAGCAAAAGATATTAAGTATCCCGATCCACATCATCTCAGACCCACCTTTTACTTTTTCCCCATTTGTTTCCCCAATTTCAAACACTAACACTCTCTAAAAGGAAACCACTGTGTCCAAATATGAGGGAAATATATCTTCTATGTCTTTATTATTTCTGCCTGTTCTTGTGTTAGTGTGTGACTGTGGGTAGGTTGAATGTGCATATTGAGTTAGTTTTAAAAGGCTTGTGGGATTCTTGAATTGTTTTATATACTGAATTTGTATTCACACAAACACTAGAACACAAAAGCGCATGCAAAACTCGAAAGTATTAGATGTTACTCGCACTGTTCATTTACGCACGGAAAAGTACACAGAACTGGCAATACTTGTTGTACACTCCCAAACCACCACAAACTATCATTGCTGCTCTTTTAAATGTTGGGTTTTTCCCTAATTAAAAAGAAAATTAGAGAATGCAGTATTCTGAGCTCTTCATGTTTCTCAACACTCTTTTAAAATGGGCAGGTGATTCAAGTCACATGCTCAACAATTCATCAAAAGAGCTTAGAATCTATTTAGATTGTAGATGGAATTGAAGTCAATGAGCTTTTTCAGTAGTTTAACTACATTTGTGTTTTCCAGTATGTTGAACTCAAAAGAAAAGGTTTAAAGAGGCATACATGTACAGTATGAAGTTTACATTTTGCTGCTTCTTTTTTTACCTATATGATGCTGTTTCATATTGAATGACTAGGCAGATTATCCCTCTTAAATCCAGCATAAAATGACAAATCTATTTTTCAATTGCATGATATTGATCTTATTGTGATTCATCCAAGCACTTTTTAAACATTTTAATAAAGTTTATTCAGACTTATTCAGTCTTTATATTTAAGTTTATTCAGTCTGCTTAAGCTCGCATTCAGTCGATTTGCCTCCATCCAGTCTACATTTTATTTTATTTTTTTTAATAATCCATTTCTCTCTGATGTTCATTACAATTTGGAAGAAAAGTGTTGCTACTTCGGTTTTATCACAACTTTCAATTTGAGTGAAATTGTCCTGTTCCCCCCCCCAAGCCACCATGGTCGAGTTTAACTAGTACATGCAGATCTTGTTCTGCGTGGGGAAGGTGTTCATCGTACTGAGTTCTTCCAAATGAAGTATTGCACATTTGTCTTACAAGGTCTAAAGCACTGGTATAACTTCTTCCATATGGATATGGGTCCCAATGCAAGACAGACAAAGCTTGTCAGAATTCCCTGCTTGCTCCTAATTTTGGTCAGTTTTGGATTTGGCCTTGCGGTTTTCTTTGCTTTGAATTCCATCTCCATTTTAGAAAACCGCCTCCAAAGTGTGAAAAGTTCGGCTGGATTAACTTTATCAATTCCCTGCACTTAATGGAAAACCCCTGTGAGAGGACTTTGAAGTGTCACAGATGCTTTCCAATGAAAACAGCCTCAGACCTTCTCTCCGTGTCTCTTGAGGCAAAGCGATCCACTGGCTGATTTTTATTCAGCCGTCTCTCTTTTCCCCCTCATACCAGCATGAATACCACAAAGTATTTAGGGTTACCGTTTGATTGCCAGTGACACAACATTGGCCTTGTGAAATGGCTTGTTTTTGGAAAGTGACTGAGACAGCATGATTTGTTGCTGAGATATCTAATAGATGTAGACTTTCTTGACATTTCAGATGACGCAGAGTAAAAAGTTTAAATTATTTTCAAAGTAACCGTAGCGATCTAGTGAACTCTGAATGTACATCAAAATTACGTTTCAGAATCAATTCAACATACTAGATAAAACATCTTTCAAGGTGTTTGATTTTAATTTCAGAGCCCTGGTCAAATACAGAGCCCTTCCTTCTCCTTTCTTAAACAAACACACATTCTAAGACTGGTCACTCTTTCCAGCACGACGTGTCGCAGAGTTTGCTGAAGGCAGCGTTGGACGGGGTGGTGCAGGAGTGTGTGAGCTTCGTGGGAGTGGACATCAACATCTGTTCAGAGACGCTGATGAGGTAGAGACCAAATACTTTCCAGCAGGAGTCACAACATGGCAACTTCTCACTCGCCTCCCCGCTATTGCTTAGCACTCTGTTTAGTCTGACACCCTACACGTTGTGCACGCGCTCACACACACACTCAGTCGCACGAACTGTAACATCTTTTCACTTCCCCAGTACACACAAACATTGTGATCTACATACACAAACATTGCTGTTCCCTAACATATACACAAATTGAGATATATAGCCTTGAATATTAGTCACATAAACTTACAGAAACACTGAAATGTACACATTTATTATATCCACTTGCTCTGTCTAATACCTTGTAGGATTTCGTGAGTAATTGCAAATTGTTTGCACTATGGGAAAAGGTGGCTTGGAATAATATGTTTCCAGAATACAATAAGAATCATGTCTACATGCCCCTTGACGTGCCTTCGAAACGTTTGCTTTCATTTACACAGCTATAGAGGGGATGTACTTAAGCAAGTTTAAAAAAAATATTTTGATGAAAGCAGGTAGTCTTTCATATTTCATCAATACACTAAATTTAGATGCATGTAAGCATTAAAATGAAACAGGCACACATTTCTCAAAGATCAGATTGCTATATTTAGTTCTGTAGGCTTATGCTTATGACTTATACTGTACTTAGACACACATACATCACTATTCTGAGCTAGAAAGCTATATGATCCCATTAAAAGGCAGGGTTAAATGCTCGTGAGGTAGGCTGGGAACAGGTCATCTGTTTACCTGACTTTAAATGAGCTCTCAGTACCAGAACTCCAGATGATATGTTCGTGGCTCCAGCATTATTCGACCGTTATTTATAAGTGATGACATACAATGTTTACATAGCTGCTTTTAGGGGAGCTGCCACTTCGAATTGGCCATACCAGGTCACAAAAAAAAAACTTCTCAATGCCTTTCTGTTTTGTATGAAAAGGTCAAAAAGATTATGAGATTTTAGGCAGCCATTTGGTAATTCTGCTGGAAAATGTTCTCAATATTTTACTAATATCTGACTTCTTGTTTGTGAATATATAGGGATTACATAAGTATGAAAAATAATTTCCATAGCCTTAGGTGGACTTCTAAGGTGAAGTTCTTAATACAGGATGTGTGGTTAATGCTGGGTATTGACATATGAAGCAATGACTAATTCTTAAAACAAACTGTAATTGAACTTGGTGTTCAAGCAGGAGGTTGTGAGAGATTAAATGTAGGCTTTTCGAACTAAATATCTGTAATATCTGACAGATTAAACTTCATTGTGACAGATACGATATATTTTAGAAAACCATTTCTGAATGTCAGAGAAAAATAGCAATACTAGCTAGTCAAGCCCATCAGGACAAAAAGTTAATAAAAAAATTAATTGTGTGTTTTGTTTTATCAGGCACATAGCAGGTCTGAATGCAGGGCGAGCACGCAATATTATGGAGTGGAAAGAAAAGAACGGACCTTTTCTCAATAGAGAGCAGCTAAAACTGGTCAAAGGCCTCGGTCCTAAGAGCTTTCAGCAGTGTGCCGGCTTCATCAGGATCAACCCTGAGACAGTACCCAGGTACACAGCTGGGCCATTCCACTTCTACTTCTACATGTCTACATGTTTTTGCACCAAGCTACCTTTATATCCTGTTGGAGACAATGGGATAATATGCGTCACCCCTCAATACAAAAAAATTATTTTTTTTAATAATTATTTTTCTCACATGACCATACAGTATATTTATAAACATAAAGGCTTGTGTATAAAGTGATGTAAATTATTTGTCTAAACATTAGCCATGAATTATTAAATAAAAACATTTCATGTGTCTTATGCTACGGTTAAGATGTGCAAGTGGCTAATAGTGATGATGACATTAGCCTCCAAATGCTATGAAATTAAAATACTATTGCAAACACTATTAATTTCACAAATGCTATTAGATAATGTAAAAAACCTTTCACTACATTACATTTTTCTGAATATTAAACCTTTTTTTGGCTGATTGATGTAAATGCAAATTATGTGCAGCACAAAAGATTTTGGAAAGTGATTATTTAGTGAATTATTTTACTTATTTTCTCAGTTAGATTCATATATTTGCGGCAAAGTGGGTCAAGTTGTCTCACTGGACCATGTTTTTTACTTATAATTTTATGGTCATTTGTTATAGACAGTTCTAATCTCAGTCGATAATCTTCTAATCTCATCCTTATGTATTACAATGATGTCATCAGAAACATCTTATTTCTCTTTGTTGAAAGTAAATAGTGGCACATCTTACCCCAATCTCCCTTTTTACTGTAATGTTTTTGTAATTGTGCTTTATACAGTATCTGCTCTAGAGGGAATGAAGACCTTGAGGGTCTTCAGAAACAGACAGCTAAGAAGAGAAAAGTCAAGGGCTCTGATAGCACCTCTAACGGGTTTAACCCTCTGGACCAAACCTGCATCCACCCTGAATCATACAGCATCGCTTTGAGGTGAGAACAGAGCATGCCACTGAACTTTACTGTACTACAGCAGATGATCATTGGATCTGCTTAAGGATTGACCCAAGTGGTAGTGAGTGTTTACCTCAAGTGGGAGCATCTGGGTTGCTCAGTGTGAGAGTAGTGCGAGTTGCTGCCGCTCGTATGAAAAGCACATTCAGCGTGTGCTCAGCACTTTGGCAGTGAATGACGCTCTCTCCACAGCTGTGCTGCTCAAGTCTGTTTAGACTACTCCAATCTGACACTTGTGCCTGTTGCTTCCAGAAGATGTGCGCACGGATGCCCTGTGGTCTGGATGTGCTTGCGTGCATGACAGCTGCAAGTTAAATCAAAATCAGTGCATGCATGTGAAAGAGGTTTTTTTAAATTGAATATGAACCGTGGGCATGGCATCCGAGCGCTGTGGAATTTGGAGGATTTATTGGTGAATGGCAACTATAATTTAGAAACAAGACATTCATTCACTGCCTATTACTCACTTTTTTAATTTCCTCCATAGCTGATGTCGTACTTTGGCATCAGGTGTAGCACAGTGTGTGTACTACTAGTGCAATTACACTTTGTTTTCACTTTATTTGTGTATGTGTGCATTTGCGTACTGAGACCACATTGAAAATCTGGGATTGTTTTTTTTTAAACCTGGAAATGAACAAAGAAAATAAAACAAATAAAGTTATGACTTAAAAATATACCTTTTATTATATATATATATAATATAGTATCTATAGTTTATCTATATTGTCATTCTGTTTTAATTCTATTACAGATATTTTATTTTATCTTTGTAATTCAATTAACATGCTTTCATTACAAATTATATTGCATAATAATAAATATAATATCATATAATAAATTAAATAGATTTATGATAGACGTATTTTCACTGGTGGTCTGAGACTTGTGGACCCCACTGTATATGCATGTGTGACTCGTGTGTGAGTGAATGTCCGTCCAATCTTTCTCTGCCTGGTCTGTCATCAGAGGCGCCTTTTGGGGTCAGAGGTCTAATAAAGCCACTTAGGGGTATGGAGTGGGGGAATAATCACCCTGTCATATCCTCCCTCCTCTCCTCCTCTTCTGTTTGTTTTCATTTCTCTCCGTTAGGCTTCATTTCCGACTAAACCAGGCAGAAAAGCCTCCCTTTGCAGTCCCTTGTATTATCACCATTCTCTATCGTTACCAAATGCTGTGCTAATGGACGTTTCTCCACTCCAATTGTCATCATGAGCCCAAGCATATTTTTCTTGGAGTAACAGGATTTGATTAAACATGGCCACCAGCAGTGCTGAGTTGATAATGTAGCGCCCAGCTAATGTACCGGACTTTAAACAAGGGTTTCTAGGGGGCTTAGGAGGAATTCTGGGTATTGCTAATAAATTGTATCAAATATGTTGCGAGCTTCAGCCAGGGCTGGACTCATAAGGCTAATGATGCGAGCAGAACCGTCTGAGCGATGGCTTTATAATGATGATGACAAGCTTGACATATTCCCAACAATCTGTAACCCATTTCTGCACTGGGTTCATCACTCTTGTCCTCTGTTTCACCAGCTCATTCACTTTCCCATTACGAATTATTGGACATCTCTTTTTCACTTCCTCTCTCATTCTCATTCACGGCCCTGTTTATATATCAATGCAGCAGTTAATGAGAATAGAAATTAAATGAAAATGCATCCCTCTCAGCATCAGTAACTGGTTTGCACTTAATATTTGTGAAGTCGGGACTGGAGGTGGCTTAAATCAGTCACACATTGTGCTTGTGAAAACATGCAGCTTGTCTTCCTCCATTTTGTGAGTGATTTTGTTCCACGTTGGGCGCTTTGTGAAGCGTGGGCCAGCGGACGGTAATGGCGGATCATGTTGCTCTAATGTGATGAACTTGATACCCTTAGCCCCACCACTTCCTACTCATACACACACACACACACACACACACAAAACACATACACAATATGTAGTGCTGACCCCCTGATTGACCATCTATATGTAGTATTTATGTATTAGCTGTGAAACAAAGTTTAATGCTAGCTCTTATTGGAGACTCTTTGGATATGGAAATTATAACAAAACAAGCTCTGACTTCACTCTAGACTGGTCAATGCTTGATATTTATGTTATGAGAGATTACTTAGCATGTAGAGGAAGGTAGTGATTAGGGCTGTCACAAAACGCTGGTTTTGGCAATAATAACCATGATAATTGAAAAATCAAACAATGATGTCTTAATACTACACCTATGATAATATTGTAAATAATTCATCGCCAGAAATCTGGTTGACACTTCTACATTACACCTTAACGCCAACCGGTTTAAAGTGGAAAAAAAGTGGCAGTGTGTAGCTACTACTGCCGCACAAAATAGTTTCAGAGGAGATAACATACGAAAGCGAGACACTCTACCCACACCTAAAATAAATTAGCTCGCAAGTGGGAGTTTTTAGTTTTTTGGGATTATGTAAAAAAACGTATGTGTTAGACACCCCAGTCCTCAGGAAGTGCTTATCAACAGAAAGTTCTTTTTGTAAAAAAAAATGTATACATTTAAATCCTGTTCACCCCAAACAATTGTTTTGAAATTGATTCCTATGATATCGTTCCTGTGTGTCATTATCATAATATTTGTGGTGTGGACTTTCCTATTTTCATAGTATTAGAATAATTATTAAATCTTGTTATCGACCTTGGTGTAAATGCCTTTATGGTTTTTAAAATTTCTATAGATGTCGTGATAATATAGTTATCGTTAGTTATTTTGGCCATGGTAATCATGTAGTCAAAATCTTGTAACGGCACTAGAAGTGATGTATTGGAACAGTTCACCCAAATATAAAAACTCACCCTCATGTCATTTCAAAGCACTATCACTTTCTTCTGTGGAACACAAAAGAAGATATTTTGAAGAATATCCTGGCCACTCTTTTTCATATAATAAAAGTAAATGAGGACAGATGCTCTCAAGCTCCAATTGTATAAAAATCATAAAAGTGCTCCATATGACTGTTGCACAGCGTTTTCAGGCCTCTGAAAATCTATAGCAAATGTGTTGCAGTTAGATATTGCATTAGGTTTTAATGTATGGCCGTTTTCGTTTTGTGAACTATTCCTTTGAGTACATTTCTGTCTTCAACAACCAAGCAACACACAGATCCATTTTGCCTTTATGAGTATTGCCAAGATGAGTCTGAAGATGTGAATAGCTCTTCCTTCATCTTCTTCAATGTAGCATTAGCAATTTATTTTTCTCAGTCACTGAATCATCTGAGGGTTGATATCAAATTTCTCACATTCACTGATGATAAAGAATTAACTTCAGGGTTATTGCTAAGGGGACCACACACTAAAGCAGCCTCATTGTGTCTGGATAGCCTCTATCATTGGGCCCACCCAGTAGCTTACAGTGTGGGGAACAGAGGCCTCATCCACAATGCTCCTTGGCAGAGCTGCTTTTCATTATGCCCGGAGAATAAGGCAGACTCTACTCTTCTGGATCCAAAAGAGCAGAAGCCCTGGTACCCCCTAAACACTAACACACCAGAGGGAAACATAAGCCCAGCTGAGACCCCCTCTAGAAACCTGAGCCCTTGGGCCAATCGCCCACCACCGCCACACTCACACTGTAACTGTTCATAAATCACTCAAGAGTTCAGCACTGCACCCTCCTCTCTCTCTCTCTCTTCATCTCCATTCTGTCCTTGTGCCAACTCTGGCGTTCCAGAGGGACAGCTGGAGGGAAGGACTGTGTCCCTGACCAACATCACGGAAATCTGTAAAATACTAGTGGAGGATGATGGGTAGTTGCTGTTGGGCAATATGAGTGCTTGAGTAATTTGTTCAAATTGGTACAAGTACAGGGCACAGGTATTTGTCTGAAGTCCTTTACAAGCAGGTGTTGTCAGGGCACTATAAGCTTGAGTCTGAATTATCAATTCATTTTCCGTTGGAAATGTAGTTGTTGTTTTTTTATGTATTGGTTTTAACATTGAGCAAAAATCATACCGACTTAAAGGTTCCCCTAGAATGTGAAATTGAATTTATTTTGGCATAGTTAAATAACAAGAGTTCAGTACATGGACATGACATACAGTGAGTCTCAAACACCATTGTTTTCTCCTTCTTACTTAAATCTCGTTTTTGAAAAACACCCCTGAAAAATAGGCGAATCTCCACATAACAACAGTCGGGATCATTAATTTGTACGACTCCAAAAATTTGCATATGCCAGCCCATGTTCAATGACAGGCGGAACTGTGCAGCCGAAGCATGGCAGTTGATCAGTGTTTGGATGTACAAATGAACACAAAAGTATTTAGTTCCTTCATCCGAGCCTCTGAAGAATCAATGGGTTAATTTTATATTCTCTGCAAATTTCCAAACATTTCACAGGCGAGACTGTTTCCTCAACTTGGGCCAATACAGAGCTGGCCTCGATGAACGTCTGAAAATATATCGATAGAGCTACCAAGCAACACTTTCTGATGTGTAATTGTTCAAGTTCAGACAGGTAATCTTTCTCTCAAAATCGTTCAATACTGTATTTACATAATCGTGTTTGCATTGGTGAAAGCATGAGAGTGCAGAAACTGCGTTGCAATGATAAGATCTTTATTCTCGCGATCAACACACTGTCATCTGTTTGCTAAATGCTCATCACGGCAACATTTTATGTGATGGGAATAGATCTAAATACTTTAAAAACATCTCACGATTCGTTAATCTCGATAGCTGTAACAGTAAAAACGTATAATATCTGTAGTAAAAGTATTCGAAAGAGTTTCACATGTAATACGTAGCTATTTTATATGCAAGCATGTCAGCCAATCACAGCAGAGGCCGGTTACACACAGCAGACACGCCCCTTGAAACAGAGCTTTCAAATCAGAGGCTAAAATCAGGCTAGGAAAAATGCCTTTTATTTCTAAATTATGACTATTTTTGATCCAAAAAACATACTAACATTATAAGGGCAACCCAGAAAACATACAATAAAAATAAAAACCATTCTAGGGCACCTTTAAAACTTTTAAACAGTAGTGTATATAAATTCTATGAAATTAAATGGTCAAAGTTTGACCATTAGTGCTGTTGTGGCTCTGGGCTGGAGGCTGCAGAACATGCAATGCCACATGAATAACTCTGTTCTGCAGTTCTTTCATCAAACCTTTTACTTGAGAGACAAGCTGGAATTCATCCACTGTGTGTGTTCGTGTCTGTTACTCTTTGCATTTTCATCACCTCATTACTCAAAGGCCCAAAAGAGTCTATTATTATTTTTTGTTTCACTAGATCTAGGTCTGCTCTAGAACTGTTAGGTGTTTCAAAGTGAGCATGAAAGGCTTCTTTTGGCACTGAACTTCTGTCTTCACAGGTCAGTATTGAAAATATATGGCCTGCCATTTTTAGGGTTTGTTATTAGCAGGTTTAACTCTTAGTATACCTTGGTGCATAACTCATCCCACACTGTTTGTGCTTAGCCATGATAACTCAAATCTCGCAGCTTGTTAAAGAAGGTTAAACGTATGATTTTTGCCTGGTGGACGATAAAACAGGCGTAAAATCCTGTAGACGTACAGAAGTCATCTGAGCTATATTTAGATCATATTTTTGGGGAGTTGGATTCTTTTGCACCTAGGAACACCCTAAATACTACCCAGAACACCCTTGCAACTGCATAGCAATGCCCTAGACACTATGTAAAGTTCCCTAGCAACACCCTGGCAACCATCCTATCATTGAGTATCATTCACTAATAATTGTGTAGATAGACATGTGCATACACTTGGATTTGCAGAACTTGGGCCAACAGCCCCAAACCATCTCCATATTTTGCACAACCTTTCGCCACTCTCAGCAAACATACAGTATGATGCTCTCTACACACAGTCTAAAATTGCATGCTATCAGCATCCTTCCTGTCAGTCATACACTTTTTTTTGAGGGTGAGTTGAGGAGCAATGATCTGTATGTATGAGTATTAGTGTTGTATATCTGTGTGCGAATTGTGAAATTGTCTGAGTACATACAAAAGGAGGAGTGCGGGTAGATTTGCCCGTCACTGTTGCTGTCAAGCCCTCTATCTGCAGCAGGAAATGGGTGGGGCTTGAACCCACCTGCCCTGTCAGTCACACAGAGGACAGCTGCGCTGGCGTCAGACTGTCACGACGATGGCCATCCATCAGCAAGCTGGCTCAGCAGGTCCGCCCCCTCCTCTTGCCAAAACTCACATTCCAGTAATGCCCAAGACCCCAGCATTCCACAGCCACCTCTGGACAGCTTGACCCCCTGCTACAGGCTTGTTGCACGCTCCAGGACATGTGTGTCCCTGTAGAGGTTATACAGCTCATTTGCATCGTGCTCTAAGAGAGCAGTATTCATGCACTTGGTGGTTGTATGAAGGCAATATGAGGAATTATGGACTGGTCTTTTTTAGTATGTGTAATAATTTTACATATAAATCAATGATGAAATTATTATTATTATTATTATGTTGTGATGTCTAAATTCACTTTATTCCTTTTAGTATTTATTTTATTTTTAAAAAATCTTTTTTTTTTTTTTAGACAACATTGTATAGAATTGTAATATCGACCATATTTTTCATAAGCCTGAATTTTAATGTGGGAACATTTCTTATGGTTATGAATTATCTTAAATTATTTTGTATTGATGCATAAAAATTTTAATCTGATTATTTAATTAATTTTATTAATTGAAAAAGTATACATAGGACAAAACATTGAAGATAATTCTTATGAGATCTGAAAATTCTGGCGCTAAAATTGCAACGAATTAAAAAAATTTAATCACAATATTTTTAGTTACAGATTGTTCCAGTTTCTTCTTTTAGTGATTATTATAAGCAGAGCTTTGATTTTAAATATGTTAAGCGTGTTCTGTAAATTATCTGTAAATGATCTAATAATATTTGTTAATACTGTAATGGGTTCCCTTTGAACCACAAACAAATTTTTAAATCAACAGTATTTGAGCTATCAGTACTGATAGATGTGTCACAGGTTTTTGAATGAACACACCCTCAAACTTATAACAAGACTCTAAAACCTGAGAAAAAATAATTAAAAAAACATATAAAAGTTCCAAAACAAAACTTTTGTTCATTTTCTGCTTAATTTTAGTAAGGCATTAATCTACAACCTTTAGAACCTGGAAGTGTCACGGCTGGGCATTTATTTGTAATCAATTATTTCAATGCAACTCCCTAAACCAAATCATGATGTGCCTAAAGATTCACACCCATACATATGTTGTGCATTTACACACAAGCAGTTTTCTATTTAGAGTATGGCCCTTACAGACTGACCTACTATGCATCACAGTATGAAGCTGAAGTTTGAGCACTGTCTCCGTGTTGCAGTTCATGATCACATTATGAAAATATTGGCTCATCCTGAGCCAGAGATTATGGGTTGTGCCAAGTAATAGGCCATGTCTGGATAGTTTTTGCTGGCTGTGTTTGGTCTGTGTTCCTGCTTCACTGCTACTAACCTTTTCCTTTAATGTATGGCGCTCACAAGGCGGTTAGATTTATGAAGGGAGACAGAGTCTTCAGCTCTGGGACTCTAGAAATCAAGATTTAGGGCATAATTAGTCTCACCTCCCCTCCCATATCTACCTCCTCTCCCAGTCTTTGCTCTCCTCCACTCCGTGTGTCGACCTTCAGGCTCCTTGCCGGTGTCGGGGGAGTTCCTCCACGTGTGCTGGGCTCTGGGAAGGGCTATTAAAAAGCCATTCATTAAGACACCACCTCCCATGGACCTCAACAAACCTCACTGCCTTACCGCAATATCTGAATCAAGTGTATGTGTTCATATGTGGACTGTTTCTGAATAAGATATAAAGTTTACAGGTTTTATATGAAATGTCCTTAAAAACTGATAAAATGCACGTAATTTATTTCTTCACTTGTCAAGGGAGTAATTTTCAGATCTTGCTCTCTTCATTCAGGTTCTTGTCTCAAATAGGGGGCAGTTTGGATCAGATGGGCAGTGCTGTTCTCAGGCAGAGTGTTGAGAGCAGTGTTCAGAGCAGTGGTCTGGATGTCTTGGCCAAATTTCTGGACACCACACCTGAGACTCTACAGCTCATTGTGGATGGACTCATTCAGCCACCTGGCTTTGACATTCGTCAGAGTAAGTGATGTGCCCACACTGTTTCCTCTCTATAGAGGACAGTATAACCTTTGTCTCTAAAGATTTTTGCAGGGCTAAAAAAATAACATTCATTTGTTATGTCTTGAAAACTGAAAAGATAATGTTATCTCACTAACTTAGATGAGGTTTTGCTGAAATTGCGAAAAATACTTTTAAAATAAAATTGCAACCAATCAGTTGGTTGTTCATCGTTATTCAAAATATGTTTTTATGAAGTTTGACATTTATGGAGTTAAATTATAGCTGTGAAATGCCCTGCATATTGCAAATTGCAAATAAAAAAATTTAGTGAAAAAAAAAGAATAAACATTTCTAGCAAAAATACAAATGTATTATTCTTTTGTGTTGGGCCCAGTAACTACTTGTTCAAAGTAGTTCAAAGTACTTTTTCAACATGGCGGCTACGCAGATCATAGACAATGCTGGCATCTCGTTTTCTTTCCTCCTTCCCATCTAACAATTTCCCTCCCGTCTCCCCTGAGTCCGTCTCTTGTCTGTGAGATGACTGGGCGGCGCTCCAGGCTTTTGAAGTCCTGCCGCGTAATTTGGGGGAAGACCCGCATTATTAAAGCAGACCTGCCGACAGATATATCATTAATGAGAGAGAAAGCTGCGTAAAGAGGAAAGCAGAGTAGCCTTGATCCCAGCGCTAAAACCCCCTAGTGACTCTCCGAGTGAATAAAAACGACCGAACAACAAATGCCTCTTCTGGTTTTTATGTTAAGTTCAGACACCTGAGAAGACATTGTTTTCCTTCTTCGGGTGTTGATAGTAAATGTTATGTTTCATTAAAGGTGACAGGATTATAATTAAGATGAATGTCTTAACGTGTTTTCAGGGTAGGGGAACAAAGTTCATTATATTCAGAGAAAGGTTTTCTTTGGGAAGGGGAGGAGGTTTTATTTCAGTACTTGAAAAGATGATGGAAATGTTCGTTGAATTTGAATTAAGACTCTGCGGGAGGAAAATCTCTATTTGTAGATCTTTTAGAAATAAATTACCCTGAAGATGCTATAAAAAAAATATATATAAAAAAACTTTCGCTTGTATCTGAATAAAGTATTTTTTAACGTTATTGATCGAGACCATTAGTGTGGGATACTCCAGATGATGAGATGTCATCTCGTCTGTGTCGTGCACTAGATGGGACGCTAGCTTTCTCATTGGAAGGCTTGCAGGCTCACTTCCGCTGGTTGGAAGCCTGATGGGTTCTGTTCTGTAGCCAGCTGTATAAATAACTGCCATGTGAGCGGTGCTCTAGGTAAGGTGGCCCGGATAAGAATAATCAGAGATGAATGTTTCCTGGTCTGCAGAGCCTGCTGAGAGGCCATGTTTATGTAAAAAGCACCTCCCAAAGAAAATCACCCAAAAAAACAGTCAAAATGGGCTTGGAAAGAAGAGGTTTGAGAGGCTTGGTAATATTATTTGTTTTAAATTATTAACCAAAGCTTGTTTCTAATGTCTAGCTTAAGGCCCGGTCCGTCACACCAAGGACGACAACGATATATATGTAGTTCTAAAAATCTTTCTCAATATTAAAGAATAGCAGAGTTCACACCACGGCTATAACAATAACGACACAGAGAAACGATATCGTTGGAATCAGTTTCAGAAAGTTTCAGTCCAGCTGATGAATGATAGAAACATTGACTGCCAATCAGAATCCATCCTGCTGTAACAAGCTTGAGCATTTAAGGCGGCAGACAAGCACACACTTAGAATAAACATAACGGTATCGTCCGCTGGTGTGGACGCTAATAGTTACCTTTATAGTTATCATGGTGTGAACGGGCCTTTAGACATTGGAAATAGACCAAATCTGTTTAAATATTCTATCCCTCCTGAATTTCATCTGTGTTTCTAATGGGGCAGTTATATTTACTGTTGCTAAGTGATCAAATGTTCCGCGTGAGGGCGAAAAGTTCTCTATGAAGTTGTTTGCTTGGTTTGACTTCTGTATGATCTGTGCATCATTCTTTTTTTACCCATGAAAATTCATTAATGTGACTGCAACTTACCCCAATTATTTTCTTTTTTTGCCCTCAATAGATTTTGAGCAGGCAGACTTCAAGCGAGAAATTGTTTCCATGAATGACCTGCACGATGGCATGGTGCTGACGGGCCGTGTAACCAACACTGCTTTATTTGGAGCCTTTGTGGACATCGGAGTAGGCCGTTCTGGTCTCATCCCAAAGCGTTTCATCACACCGGAAAAACTTCCTGTTGACCAGAGGCGAAGAAGCCTAGCTCTCGGCCCAGGTGAGCGGGTAGAGGTACGGGTCATGAATGTGGACCTTCAGAGGAATCGGATCAGTCTGGACCTCATTAGGGTTCTCAGATAGGAACTGTAATTGATGATTTACTGTAGTCAAGTGTAGATAACTGTTTTCATGTGGGATAATGTGTCAAATGAAAATTTAAAATTGTGTTGACTGTGCTGAATGAGAAAATGTCTTAGATGGTTTTATTTGCACATTAGCAAGTTTCTTAATCAGTCCACAAAGAATAATATTAGATTGTTTTTCATGTCTGGTGATGACAAAAAGCATCAATCTTTCAAGGGTCAAGTTCTTGTACAAAGATGCTGGGTTTTTTTGTTGTTTTTTTTGACCTGCTGTTACTATAGTTTTCAAAACCTTCAATAAAATAGATGTTATGTTTCATCAAACATGACAGGATTATAATTGAGATCAATGTCTTGATATTCCCAAATATGATGATTCCAACTGCAAGGGACACTATATAAGGCAGTTATATATGTAAAAAATGTATTAGGGATAATAAACAGGCATGTTGTTTTCCAAATTAAATTGGTGTTTGCATTATCATTGAACTAAAGCCAAAGCATATATTATCTGGAGAATATTTACTTCATTTTAAGCTGACAATTTGTTAAGTTACTAAAAATATAATGAAACATAAATATCTTAAATTAACAAGTAAACTTTGTTCTTAAAATACTTTTTGTGTGTGTGTAAAAATGCAGTAACCTTTTCTTTCTCAAATTAAAAATTTAGTTTAAAGTTAAAAAACTTGTGGTATAATGGATCTGAATTTCTTCTGCCGTTAATAATAATAATAATAATAATAAGTATTATAATTATAATAATATTTAATATAATACTACTTAAGTTGAAATATGAAATGAAATATTATCAATATTGTTCTTTTTACATAAGTTTTTGTTGTGTTTCTTTATCCTACTTTTATACTGTAGTTGTTTTCTAGTGCAACATGATTCATGATGACTGAACAGAGCGTTTCAGAGGACAGTGATCCAGACAGTATTATAGCAACTGGATGCTGTTGCTATGAACCACTCAGGATGCAGCCGCAGTCACAGATGTTGCCGTGTTGGTGTGTGTGTGTGTAAAAGCAGCTGCCACATTGCAATATGACTAGAGGCCGTGGGGAAAAACGAAAGCTAATTATCCTAGACTAGCCACGTGCTAATGAGCCCCTTCAAAATTAATCCCACGCTCCCTCGTCTCTATTATCTAATCTGTTTGTGTTTATATGACACAAATTAAAAAAATTGATAAATAAGAAACTTGAGGTGCCCTGAGCACTTAAAACAAACCACAGGGACCGAATTCCAAATGAGTGTGTGATATTTGCATTGGGGACGTTGCTTTGTATTACAGTGAAGTTTCATCAGAACTGAGCTGCGGTGGAAGGATTGAAGCATCAGTGTATGATCAGGTGTAGTGGATTTTACATTGTTTTTATTCAATAATTCTGCCTTAATCTAAGTCTAAAACCCTCTAATATTGGGCAACATTTAATTCCTTTTCACTATCATTTTTTTTAACTCTGGTTTGCTAAAAAAATATGTTTTATACATGCATGTAAGGAATGAATCCACTGGAGGCAAGCTGGTAGAGAACCGAAATGCAACTTAACTTCAAAACATAATCAAACATAAAACAAGCGCATGGCAAGGCATGAAACTCAAACCAAGAACCTGGACAAACATTCAATACAAGACAAAGACACAGGGCAAACATGAGGGCTTAAATACACAGACTAATTACAAGACCTGTAACACCTGTGAAAAATGATCAGGCGATTAACAAATGACAAGACACGTGGCAGGATCATGACAATGAGGACTATGACAATGACTAGTTACAGTACAAGAAACAAAACCCAAACCGTGACAGTGTATTAATTCGATTTAAAAAAGTGTGGATTTATGTGATTTATGTGTAAAATATTTCTCCATCTTTCCCCATTACATGTGTTTTTTGTTTTGTTTTTTTAAGCTGAATTAAGAAAAGCATAGGGCTTATATGTAATTTAAACATCTGGTTTAACCAGACAATGTTTTCGGCGATGATTATATGTGGAGAACAGGTTAGGAAAATTACAATTAATAACGTGATGAATGCTGGACCAAGCCGACGCACACACTGGAGAGTTTTGGGAGTGACATTAGTATTTAAATGCGGTAGTGAATCCCCTAATCAGTGGTTCCTTAATCAGGGAGCCGGGGCCCACTAGGGGGCCTCAGGAAACGTCCAAGGGAGCATCAAAATGACTTAAAAGGATTTAAAATGAAACAAAATAACCGTTAAAATAAGCTAAATAAAAATGTTGTTTCTTATTTTATTGACCCCCTTAACAACTGTTTTTGAACAAAGGGTTTACGGGTTTGGAACAACATGAGGGTGAGTAGTTAATAACATAAATTTCATTTTGAGTGAACTAACCCTTTACTCTTTATCCAGTAAATCACAAACAACTGGAAAAGTCATGGAGCTATCGAATATGGGGCCTATAAGATTAAGAACTATTGATCTGAATTATTATTTAGGTAACCATAGCAAATTTAGTGTCTCTCAGGTGTGAACAAGTAACTTGCATGCCAGCATGGTATTTGGTATCTGCTCTTTTTTGGGAAGAAATGTTAGCAACCAGACGCATGCCTGAACGATGGCTGAAATTCTGTTTTACTAGCACTTATTGTGTTTATTGCCTCCTTAAGATGAGCTTGTTGTATTGCTCAATTGTAAGTCACTTTGGATAAGAGTGTCTGCCAAATGAAAACATGTAAATGTAAATGCCTGTGTCAGATTGAACATTGAACATCCTAAACTTTGGACTTGGATTTGAGGGATTTTAGTCCACACACAGGAGAATGAGAACCATTTAAATAGACGTGTCAAAGAGACTCATACTGTTTAACTGCATATAACAGCTCCTCCAGCCAAGAGCAGAACACTTCTCTCTTTTTCAGTAAATCAAAGACGTATCCCACAACTTCCACAACCACACACAACTTCCATACTTGAAAAGTGTTCCAACTGCACCCACTGCTGCCGTCATGACATGCAGTGGGTGTACAAGCAAATGACCGTACAACTTCATGATTGAATCATTGAAAGACTGTTCTGCACACTTGTAAAAGCTTCATATTAGTTGTGTGGATTTCCCATGAAGCCAATATTGCTGTATGGCTGTAAAATCTAATTAGCCTTCCATCCTGCGGAAGAAAAACACCAAGAGTGGAACTGGAATTTTACTGCAAAAGTACTTTGTGTTGGCCATGAAGAGTGAGTTTATATGTCCCTTTAGAGAGTTCGCTATGTTCCCACTGTTAGTTTTTGCATGGGTTTCCATCACTCCGTTGGGAGAAAGATGGTTTGTACTTGTCTAGTTTTGTAAATGAGAGTGGATGGCCATAAACTTGTATATGTGGTGCCTTCAATGATAATCGGTTTTAGCTTGGTAAAAGTGTTGACAGTGAAGAGTAAATGATGAGTCTCCTGATGAAATGGGAGTAAGGGATATAATATAATATTATATAATATATATATAATATATCCACAGAGTATATAGCGAGGTAGTGCGCGCACACACACACACACACACACACACACACACACACACACACACACAGTGTATATAACAAGGTAGCTTAAAGTCATTTTCTAATAAAATCTTCTTAATAAAGTTAACCCTATTTAACTCTCCTGGCATAAGATTATAGTCAGTTTATAATTATTATTATATGCATTTAGTATTATTTTTCACTGCTGTCCCATTGAGTAATTGTAAAAAAAAAACTTCAAGTGCTTTGGCCACACAGACCATTAAAACAACTTCTTTCTCTCAGACCCAGTTGGTACTCATTCGCTCTTCTCTGGATGCCTAAGGGCAAGCGAATGGCTGTTTGCATTAGGCTGCACCTTGTCAACAGAGCTTATAAAAACTGTTGTCCCCAAATGAGAGTGATATCAAAACCTCAACGCAAGCATTCGATTAGCAGGCCCATGAGAAGCCCCTGTCTCCCCAGAGCCCCCCTGCCCTCCAACCCAACTGAAAGTCATCTTGCTCCCTCTTTGGCGGCCATTAAACTAACTGTGTTACCCAGCCCTGGTATCCCCTGCAGCCCCTCAGCTCATCTCCACTAAGTGGATAATGTCTTTAGACTGATTATGAGAGTGAAGGATGCTATTGAGATGGGGCCCTGAAGCAGTGAGTCCTTTACAGGCCAAATATTTTCACAGCGGTCCAGGTGTTTCACTCTCAGGAGGGGGAGGGTATAAAAGGGGGCTCACTAATGTGATTTACGCAAATCTGAGGAGAGACATTTCACTTAGAATGTTAGCTTAGCTTCTATATTCATCTTAAAGTTGTTTTTTTTTATTATTTTTTTTTACGTTTTTTAATACAATATATATTTATCCTTTATTTTACCAGGATAGTACATACATATAATACATATACATATATATACACACACACACACACACACACACACACACACACACACACACACACACACACACACACACACTTTGGCACTGATGTAGACTTAACCTTAATTCTTCCTCCATCACAAATCGTTTAAAGGTTGGTTGATTCAAGCCTCTTGGCCTTCAGTATTATTTACCAGGCTATCTCTTTCCTACTAACAATACTGTGAAATCCCCCATCAGAAATATTTGTGGACTCAGTAGACCTCTTCCTTTTCTTGGGTCATCAGTGTAGGCCCCTTGCTCACTGTGATTGACAGGCCTGAGTAGGAAGTTGTGTTTCCACTCGCCCTCACCTCACTGGTCCCCTGATATGTGAAACCTTTATCAGTGAGACTTTCTTGTAGACCTTCTGACATTTTCACGTCTCTCAACTCATATGCATATTTCATATACACGGATCATTTTCACCCACCGGAAGGAAAAGAGGTACACATGAGGGGGAAAACTCTATAATGGCCAGAGAAACATGCAATGTTGTGGTCTAAAGTTGAACATACACCATTGCAACCATAACAATGGAAAATAAGAAAATAAAAGACCAACCTATTGTTTTATTGTTGTTCTAATACATCTTTGTTTCTAACTTACTGAATCTACTTTGAATTACACAATTAAACAATCTGAAAAATTACGTCAATACTTTTACATTACCGTTAAAAAGGTCAGTAAAATAGTTTTTAAGGAGATTAATATTTTTATTCAACAAGGATGCATTATATTTATTAAAAGTCATAGTAAAGATGTATTTCAAATAAATGATCTCTTTTCTGTTCATCAAAGAATTGTATCACGGTTTACACTGACATTGATAATAATAATAATAAGAAATATTTTTTAAGCACCAAATCAGCATATTAGAATAATTTCGGAAGGATTTAAAAATTTATAAAAATAGAAAGGTATTAATTTTGATCAAATAACAGTATTGTCTTATTGTTACATAATAGGGTAACACTTTATTTCGATAGTCCACTTTAGACATTCTACTTTAAGTAACTTTGCAGCTACATGTCAACTAACTGTCATTAGAGTATTAGTAGACTATGCTTAATATTTGCGGATTAAACACTTTATATTGTTGGTCCTCCAACAGATATTCTACTGACTATAAGTAACTTGGAAACTACAAGTCAACTTATACTCCTAACAGTCTACTGACAGTCTACTACAGTCTACTAATACTATAATGACCCTTAGTTGACATGTAGTTGCAAAGTTACTATAGTTAGTAGAATGTCTAAAGTGGACTATCAAAATAGTGTAACAGTGTAACCCATAATAGTTTTCATCATTGACCATTATGAGAGAGGCCTTAAGGAGATTTATGTTGAATCATCAAGATAAAAAATACCATGCACTTTGTTTGATGTTAATGGCCTAAAAGAATGTTTGATTCACTCCTAACAAATTGACAATCACATACAAATTCATATTTAACTTTATTCTACAATGACTGTTAATCAACACTTTAAATTTCCTTAAAGACCTAGTTGAGACCTGGTTTATTAAAGTCACCGCAATAATATTTTGTACGATTATTTGATGTTCTTTTCAAATGACATTGTTTAAGAAGTCCCAGCCAGTGAGCTTCATTGCAAGCATTGGTAATGACAGGGGAGGACATGTCCTGACGTGTCTCTGAGATGCTGATGGTGGCTGCCACGACATAAACCCTGCTGAGTAATTACCTTTCATTTAAGATATTCGACTTCTAAACAATGAGTAGTAATAATACCTTATCAATGTCATACTGACTTGTCACATTATGACAGATTTACTGTTAAAACAATACCACTGGCTCTCGAAAGCAGACCTGCCCTGAGACGAGCCGTCTGCACTCTTCCAATGCTGTCACTACATCACGCTGCACACTCCCACCCATGTCACACTTCCACAAAACCTCATAATGCACTGTTCTTAAATAAAATAAGTCTTAAAGCATTTATTACTGTTTCATTTTAAATTTGAGGACAGGATGAAAGCTCTTTGACACCCACAATAAACTCCATTTTGATTGGGTTAAATGTAAAATTTGATACTGTTTTCTTAACAGTTTGGGAAGCTTTTAGATTCATTTGTTGATTTATATCTGCTAAGAACATTATATATTATTTGAAATTCTTAGTGTGGGTGTGTATGTGGGTTGGTGTCTGTTTCTCTGTGTGATCATTTAGGGAAGTAGGAAGGAAGGAGGTAGTCTATTAACTGTAGTGCTACTTGGCCCTGACACCTTTAAGACAGCTGATGATAATCTATTTTTCCCAATGGCCAGCAATTCAGGAACAAGAGGAGACAGGCCTGTCATCGAAAGCTTTCAGTCATTTTGACAATTAGCTGTGCAACTGGTTTAAGAAAGTGTTTTTCAGTACAAGTGTTGGTGCTTCTGCTCTGTCAAATAGATGCAAGATGTCCGTTTTTGGCAGTGGACTCTTGCCTTTCAAAGCAAGTGACATCAAAAATATGTACTATATCAGCAGTCACATGATTTACATGCCTTGTTTTCATTTTGTTTAAAGGACCTTTCAGGCATAATATAGCATTTTTGTGGGGATCAAAGTTCAGGCTGTATGTGACACTTCAAGGTGTGATGAACAACACCCCTTTGGCAAAAAACAAACAAAACCTCATACTCAAGTCCAAACGTGTTTCAAGTACAGGTCTATAGTTTTTATCCGTGTTGTCTTCTTTTTAATAAGAAATTATCAGACTTTGACATTTGTTCAGTTATTTGTTGACTAATGGCCCAAAAGGAAAACCACTAATAACAACGACCAAAAAGTTAGAATGTTTAAAGGTGGGGTTTGTGATTCTCTTTTTTTGTCCATTTATTTTCAAAATCACTTGAAATCCTATTCATAACCCACTTACAGCCACTGAGTTAGAAGCACTGAAATGAAAATTAAGCAATTTAATAATCTGTGGAACGGGCAGGACTCGAAAAACTCAAGCCAATCATTTCCAAGACCACCTAGAATCATTGGACAGTAAGTCCGTCAATCAAACGGTCGTACCATACCCCCCCAAAAGTGTATTTTCAAAATCAACTTAGAGACCTTTTATGACTTAAGGTCAGTGTTGGGGTAGCATCACGTAATCAGATTACTTTTTTGATGTAACAAGTAATGCATTATTTACTATATATTTTTTTATGCATTATGCAAAGTAATGCATGTTTACATGTATTGTTAATTTGCTTAAACATTTTTTTTAAACTACTGAATTAAAATCCTATCTCTTTTCCTTAAATCATTTAGACAGGCACACTCATGTATGCACGTGAACAGACTAAAATAGTTACAAAACACATTAATTTCAACTTTCAATAAAGTTGTATAGTTGTACAATTAAAACAATATAACCTGTAATGTTAAGAGATGTTTTGTATGGGTTACATTGATTGCATAGCAATATTCTAAATGTAAATTTCAAAATAACAATAAGGTTTATGTTATAGGCTATGTTGTTGAATGCATTGGTGCGTTAAACACTAACAAAAAAAAAAACTTCTCAGTAAAAAAAAACAAAAAAAAAAAACACACCAGCAAGACTTGTAATGCAATATTGTAATGCATTACTTTTTAAAAGTAACTTCCCCAACTCTGCTTAAGGCTGGAATACAATACACACATGTTGCACAGATTTTTGTTGTGATTTACAGTCTGGATAAGTCAATGCTAATAGCCAGAGATAGTAGTGTGTATGAAGGGCACAGACTCATATTTTCTAGTTTCAGGCTATGATTCCATCCAGCGGATATCAAACATTTTGATTTTCATTTTGAGCTGATTTTAAAACACTTTTTTTTTTCAGGTGTCTTGCAACAAGGTTCATGTATTTTTATGTGAGTTTGTGTTCATAAAAACTTGAAAGTATGTTAGTGTGTTATCCTCAGTCATTTAGTGTATGATTTACAGTTTTTATCTGTAACAATTTACTCTAACCAGTTGGCAAGTGTATGATAAAATCATATTTCCAAAGTGGTGTAGTGTATTCCAACCTTTAGTTTTGATATAATTTTAATATATGAACATACAAAAATATTAAATAATAAAAATATTATGGTACTGGTTTGTTGATAGTTCTCAAGTGAAAGGTTAATCTTTCTTAAAAGTCATTTAACAGAAGACATTGTGAGTTGTACTGAGTTCAGTTTTTGTTTTCCTGTAAGATTCTTGTATTTGCTTGGGTCCTGTGTCTATGTCCTTCTATATCCTGGCTTGTTCCATCAACATGGCCAAGTAATGACACTTCAGAAACTCCACCTAACACTCACCAGGTACTGTATGATGCCTATGCTCTCCAGGACCGAAGACAGAGGCCATAAGTTTCTAGGCCAGTGAGCCTTCAACAGAGCTGTGAGTGAGCCAAAGTTTTACACTAAATGCGCATAGCTGATTTTGTCTCGGGCCAAGCACAACACTGTAATGCATCTTAAAAGCATGACACGTTCAAAAAACTGCAAAGCCGTATGGTGACTCATTGGGGCCTTTTCACGGGGGCCAATATTAAGATATTAAGACTCAACAGCAGGAGGTTTAAAGTAGGCAAGGCTAGGCAAGTTTATTTATATAGCACATTTCATACACTATGGCAATTCAAAGTGCTTTACAGAAAGGAATGAAAATAATCACAAAATAAAAGCAAGGAAAATTAAAATGTTGATAAAATGAATTAAAAGAGCAAAAAGATGATACATAGATAAACTTCTCATCTGGCAAAACAATAGGTTACTATCGTAACCCCGGTACTCTGAAACATTGAGTGGAGAGATCCACCTATGGGGAAGGGCATCCATACCTGACCTCTGCAGAAGCATCCAATTTCACCAAGTCTGGTTAGACAGACAGAAGCATGCAGCCAATGCCAGGTATAAGAACCTGGCCCCTTACCTAGGGGCATACAACGCCTGCAAGCGCTGTTACTCTCCAGTAAGTATATTCGCTTCTCGTGGGGCAAAGCTGGTGGATCTCTCCACTCGATGTTTCAGAGAACCGGAGTTACGACAGTAACCTATTGTTCTCTTTCATCATCTCATGTTCGAGATCCAGCCATGGGAGAGACATGGAAAGCTCCCCGATTGGCCAATACACTTACAGTGCAACATGACATCATGACTTTGCGTAAACATACACGCCACTTTCAAATCAAGTGGCGTGTTATCTATACGCATTTTCAGCTATCCGCGTGTATGTCCACGCCGCGTGTATGTCTACGCTGCGTGTATGTCCACGCCGCGTGTATGTGTACGCCGCGTGTATGTCCACGCCGCGTGTATGTGTACGCCGTTAAATTTCCGAGCGAAACTAAGCTAAATGAATATCTACATCTGGGGAGCGATATTTTTTTCCCTAGGATGGTAGGGGAAGAGTCATAAATGCTAATAACCCAAGTGACGGGTAGGTTTAGGGACGTCGTTGGGGTAGGTCATATATTTATATATAGTAATGTAACGTTAAGTCAATGGCGTTGATAAACACGCTGAAAAGCGATTATGCGTGTTGATAGCACGCCAAAAATGGAAATACGAATTGGCGTGTCATACATACGCTATTTCATGAGATCAGTCTGTACAGTGAGATTCTGAAAGCCAGAGAAGGATGGTCACCCCAGGGAGGCGGTGCCTGACATGTACCATAATCATGAACCTGCAAACCTGATGCACACACATAACTGCTGTGCACATGCAGGACATGAAACGTGTATGTGGCACACACAATGATAAAAACCCCAGCAACACGAATGTAAATATATACACCCAGGAAGGAAAGGGATGCATGCTCGGTGACAGGAATGTGCATGGCCTGCTGGCCCACTGGCCCATTCACTCTTTATTTGTTACTTCAAATGGGGTTGTAGGGAAGAACGAAGAAGACCCCACCTCCAAAACGAATGTGCTACCGAGATTCTGGTGACATCCAGCCGGTAGTAACGCACAAAGTTATGAGAAGCCCAACTGGCAGCGGAGATGTCCTGCAGTGACACTCCCCTAAACAAAGCCCAAGAGGCGGCGAAGCCCCTCGTGGAATTACCTCCTATGTCCCCTGGGGGCTGCACTCCCTTTGATTCATATGCCAAAGCTATAGCATTCACAAGCCAATGTGAGAGGTGTTGCTAGACATGGGATTCACTTTATGAGGGGGTGCCCATGAAATAAAGAGCTGGACACTCTTCCTGAAAGCACTGGTCCTGGTCATATATGTCTGTAAAGCACGTACGGGGCTATCATAATGAGAGACAGGCCCTGCTCTCTCACCCTGGCCAGTGTCGTAATTATCAGGCACAGGGGAGGAAAAGCATACTGCAGCACTCTGGGCCACGGGTGGGCCAGTGCATCTACCCCGAGGGGCGCATCCACATCCTTTAGCGAGAAGACCGTAGGACAATGGTAGTTTTTGCGCGAGGCGAATAGATCTGCGGTTGCCTGTCCGAATCTGCGGGTGAAGTCGCCAATCTCCGTAGGTTGGGTTTCCCCTCGATAGAAAATCCGGCCTCTGTTCAGAATGCCCGGAACATGAGTCGCGCGTAATGACAGGAAAACCAGTCTGCTCCACACCAAAAGCTTGTCAGGCACCCCAGCCTGTTAAGGACGCATCTGTCGTCACAACTTTCCGCATCATAACCGTCCCCAGAGGGGTTCCCTGCGCGTAAAAGTCTGCGCTCTTCCACTGGCGCAAGGCTGCCGAGCAGGCGCGCTTCACTATAACAGAGCGGCAAAGATCGCGAATCGAGCTGAAATGTAGTGACAAAACCCATTTCATGAACGCTCTCATTCTCAGGAGTCCCAGCGGCCCAACCTGAATGGATGAAGCCATAAGACCCTGCAGCCTGAGGCATGTGCGATATTGTACTTTCGCCCCCCTCTCTGAACTGCGACAGACAGTTCATTAGAGAGAGAACGCGCTCTTGATAGAGATGCGCTCGCATGGAGACTGAGTTAAACTCCAAGCCCAGGAAAATGACATTCTGACTGGGTATAAAATTGCTCTTGCTCACATTCACCCTGAACCTGAGAGATGGGATGTTCGCGAGCACACGGCAGGTGTCCTGCAACACTTTATCCTTCGATTCGGCTATAATGAGCCTGAAAGAGTGCCCGGCCGGGCTCCACTGATGCGCCCTTGCGATGTGCCTCTTCTCACTGTCAGAAAGGCCCGACAGGTTAAGCCAAAGCGCGTGCTCTCCCACCACAGAAAGCCGTACGGGTTCGGGTCTATATTTTAAATGATCGTCCGGGTCAGGTGCTAATCTATTACTTAGGGTCCCTCCCGGGTCTGTTTAAGATTGTGTGTAATAACCTACCCAAGTCGATCGGACTCGGAGAACACCCGGCTGTGATCAGTCAGCACTGCTTGCGTGTTTTTTGTAACTTGCAACTTGTAAAATTAGTATAGGAAAAGTGTAAGGTTGAAATAAGGTTAAAAAAAACAAAAAATTGCTCAAAAAAGCTCTTCAGGTTCGGGCAGCTAAAGCGAATACATTCTCAAGCGCGTAATGTTGCTATGGCAACCAGAGCTACGAGTTTACCGGTTGGCTCTTTTACTTAAAAAGGCGGGACTTATTCAATTCAATTCAAGTTTATTTGTATAGCGCTTTTCACAATACACATTGTTTCAAAGCAGCTTTACAGAAAGTGATCAGAAATTATTCCGCCAAGCCGCGCTTTACACTCTCCCATTTTTATAATATTATATGAATGAACCGTTTACTTGTTTACTCGTAAAGGTTTGGTGGTCAGACTCTGCGCAGAGAGCACAAAGAAGATGATAACAAATAAATAATGCTGCTAACGTCAGCGGCCATGGCACTGAACGAGCAATCGTTATTATAGTTCAAAAGGGCAAACAGTCAAAGTTATTATGCGAGTTAACTCGAGTCAAACTGCAAATCTGCAAAGTCGCATTTGTCCTCCGTCACTGTGAGCTGAAATAATGAGTGGATTATAAACTTGGAATAACGAGAGGAATAACATGGATAGAACAAGTTTCTTGCCGGAGGATTGTAATGCATCACAATCAGTCAGGTAACTTACAAGGAAAGGAGACGACGGCTTAGGTAAGACAAAAAGTAAAAATTTTCGCAACTGGTTTATTAAATTGTTAATAGCAATTTAGTGTGGAATATGTGACAGTCGGGTCTGTGTCTTCCCGCCGGCTTGTCAGGCTAGTATTTCAAATAATAGAAGGGTCCACGTCGGTTCCGGGTAACTTAACGTTACATGTAACGTTATGGCATTTCTAGGATCTGCACGGTCCGTGTCCAGCTTTTGAAATATTGGACGACTTTTTGGGCCCGTGTAAGTTATACCTCTACTTGGAACCTAGAGTGACTAGGTGTATGTTTTCACAACAAAAATGTAACGTTACTAAAACCAAAAAACATGTTTCGTTTTTCGTATAACGTTACAGACGACAACGTTGTCAAAACGATCCCGTTCACACATGCAGGAAAACGTATAAAAAAACATAGACAGTAAAAGATAAAAACGCCCCTCAAGTGAATATAAAAGATGGCGTCCATAACAATGGAACGTTGACACAGCAAGACAGCAGGTTTCACACCTGTGTGAATCACAAAGAGTGCAGCATTTGATTTGGGCAAAAATGACTAAGCTAAGCACGCTGCGTTTTTTTCGTCTGCCGTTTTAAATGCTCCAGTTTGTTAAAGCATGATGGATTCTAATTGTCTGTCAATGTTTTTATCGTTTATGAGCTGGGAAAAAAATCCTTCTGAAAGGGATTCCAACTATAGAGTTTTTCAGTGCCGTTATCCTTATAGCTGTGGTGTGGAAACGGAACGACTCTTTATAACGACTCTTTATAGTTATCGTTTTTGGTGTGAACGGGCCTTAAGTTACTGAAATGCACACGAGACAAGCGTGTGTGCATCTCAGAGACTATATGAAGTGACACAACAAATTCTCTAGTTTCACACAGTATGTTTTCACAGAGATTGAGCTGTGAAAATTCTCTAATTTACGGGTGTGAGTTCGGTAGTAGAATGCTGTTGTCACTCTCCTAAGAGCTGACAACCATATTCTATGAGCTGAGGTATCTCAATTTATTTATTGACAAAATATGATTCACATGCATGCATAAACTAATTCATGATCATAAAAAGCTTCAAATATTTGCAAATGGCAATTCTCAAATTCTCTACTCTTATTGTACACGAGACACATCTATCATGTTTTTTTTTTGTCATTTTACCAATTCGTTTCCCATTTCCTTTTGTCATTTTCTTTTAAATTACCTAATTAGTTTTCCCATGGAAAACTTGCAGTCTTGGAGAGAAAAGGTTTCTCAAGCTTTCAACTTGCAGGACATTCAAGATAAAAACAAATATAGCTGCATACAATATTTAATATTGGGTAATTTGTTTACCTCATGACTATTTCCAGATGTTTTTGTTTGTCCTCTTGATTCCTGTGAAATGGCAAAGAATACCAGGGAATTTATTTTTCTTGGAGTATATGACTGATGTAAGGGCCTTGTTCAAATATTAAAGTCGATGTTCAAATATTGCTCTATTTAAGCAAATCTTCTTAAATACAAAGAACAAAGAAGGCAGAATCCCATAAAGATATATTTTCATTAAATTTAATTGCAGTGCTTGCTCTTAGCAAAGTGAAGTTTGCTCTCTATGTTCAATGTAGAGCACAGTAGTTCTGTATATCAGGAGCCCATAATTTCCTGCATTTCCCCTGGTACTTTGCTGGAGACACAGCTGGCCTAGTCTCACGTACATCTCAGCCATTGTTTCTGCAAAGGATCAGCTCCCAGCTGAACTCACATCCTGCCTGCGAAGGAAGCAAAAGGGACAACATAAGAATGTCCACGCAGAAGGCTTTTTTTTCCCCAGAACAGGAGAGTTTAATGAAGCCTAATGAAGATCTATGCGAGTCCAAAGTGGATTTGACTGTTCTGTTAAAAGAGCAAGGCTGTTTGCATTCCTTTAAAGCAACAGATTTCCAAAGTTGGCTCAGGTCAGACTTAGAACTTGTTTGCATCACCTGTTTGGAAGCAATGTTTGGATTTTGTCACACAACGCTATTGTGCATGGAATTGGTTTAAAAATTTAGATCAATAGCGCTGTTAACATATGACCATAAAGTCCCTCTATCTGCTTCAAATTTATGTGCGATGATAAAACGTAATGGATCAAAAGGCAACTGTTTTGCTCTCAATGCGCTGAAAATAATTTAGAGCATGCAAAACACAAGTAACCCCCAAGAGTTCTGTGGTCTACACACTTTAGAACAAGAGTACGAAATGAGCATATTTCATATGGCTTCCAATGCAAACAAGGACTGAATTTTGGCAGCGGCCACTGTGCTTTGCTGATACTGTTAATTGTCCTATAAGAGACCTGATGAAATATGCACACTGTGTGGTAAGTAAGTGTGCGGTCCTGCTTCTTGCGATAGTACAGGCCTCCTTCCTTAAGCCTGAATAGCACTTTTTGGCACACGTGGGATCAGGTATAATGATGTCTTTGGCTGCCGGTACACTGTAAACGAACTCAAAGCGCTTGTGTTTATGAGTGATCTGGCTGCTTGGGGACAGATCAGAAGCAGGCCCGTAGCTTAAGCTAGAGTTACGTTATATTTTTAGTCAACTGATCTCATATTTTCAACTAAAGTTATATGAAAAGGAATGTCAAAAGCGACCAAGCAGTGAAGGATCTATCAGAAGAGTTGAGTCTAGTGATGATAGGAATTAGAGGACCTCTGAGGAATTTTGCTGACTTGAACTACACAAAAAGCACCACATACTCCGGAGTATGTCAAGATTTGTGTGATGAGGGAAATTCCGCATGATAGCTCTGTATGTGTAGCCTAGGATTTTTAGTTATGTTGAGGACTTGCTCACATTTAGACATCTTAGAATACACCGTTGTTTTTCAGATCACTGTTTTCTGGCCATTGCTATTTTTCTTCCTTCTGATAGGTATATTTTTCCTAAAATAACAAGTGAGAGCTGCAGATTTGAGTCTTATTTCTAATAGTCCAGATTAATGTTTTGTGGACCCTTGTGAAGAAACTGAGGAAATTGTGGCATTTATAAAAAGCATGTGAGGTGGAGTGAAAAGACTGAGAGTGAGAAAGGAAAAAGACACAAAAAAAAAAAGAATAAGGGAAAGAGAGAGGGGCGGTTTTTGTCATCATATCTCCAAAGCCTCAGTTCTACATTAGACTCATGGAAAACTACTTAGAACTCCAGACGTGCTAGTCTTGCCAGAATCAGCTTCCATTCCAAAAGGAATTAATATTAATATTAGAGAGAGTCGACCCTGACATGTGCAATTTAGGCCAGAACCCGTATAAATCTATCCCAGAAGCCCTCGCTTCCGGTTGGCCGAGACCTGGAAAGCTGGAACTTCGAGAGCTGAGCGTCTGAAATATCCATCGGCCAATTATCTCCCTCGCCCCGCTCGGGCTCGGAGCTCCATAAAAACTTGTCTGAGATGGACTCTGAGGCATTTCTGTTCCTCGTGTGGATAGGGCTCTGTGCCTCATATCCCATCTGACAAGCACTTAAATGTGAAGGACAAAAAGAATTCTGCAGTTCATCTATCACCTGTTACAGATCTGGGCTGTAGCTGAAAAGTAATAGTGTAGTGTTACCCGCAGCTAGAAAGAGATCCATGAAGTCTATTACTGAAACGTTCCTAGTGTCGGCCTACAAGTGGTTCAGTGTTTACACATATGGTTAGACATATAGCCTATACTTTTGGTGAGTTTGAATTGAAATAGAATTGGCCATGACCCACAGGAAGTTGAATTGGATACACAGGAAGTGTAATTAGGGTAACTGAATTACAATTTTCATAAATCAAGAAAAAATTAAATAAAACATAATTCTATGGGAGACATTTCTATAAACCTTCAAACTTCAAGACTTTTTAAACTTCCTTAAGGTTTAAATGATGGCTTGACAAAGCCTTGTCTGAAAGTTTTTTTCTTCTTTCAAATTAAAAAGCACACTGCAGTTACATTTCTTCAAATCTCAGTTCATTTTAATTCTACTTCCTTAAATTGGAAAAAAATATATTATTATCAATTCAATTGTCATTGGCTTTAATACTATTTTAATAGAATAGTAAATGCCATTGGCTTTAATATTTTGCACAGGTCAAACTGCATGATTTTTTTTTTTTTTTACCAAACTATGCTTGGAAAGATGAAACATATATTATTTCTGTGCAATGGATGGTTAGTAAGTAATGCGCTGTGCAGTCAATGAATCGCTTCTTGTAGACTGCCATGAGAGACTTTATAAATGGAACATCTAACTGTTGGAATTGCAGTTAAAGAATCCGTTTCCACTGGAGTGTTATGAGAATGCGATTTTCATTTCCAGATTTATCGAACTTAATAGATAATTTTCTGAACTTAATATATCTACAAAATCACTTGACTGAGCCACTAATGTTAGTAATTCCAGAGCTCCGTCAAGACCCTACTGTTCTCGGGCCTTGTTCCATCCACAGCCTCTCTGCAGGTTCAGTGTGTAGCCAATGCTAATATTCTCAGCACCTGTGTAATGTGTGATTTGACTGCTTAAGTTAGCCGTGTCTGTCATGCTAGCTGTTTTCATCTTGCCGTTAATTTATTTCTCTTTGCCTCTGGCATGCAACCGCCCGTGATGGAGAAAAGTTGAGGGTGTTAATGTTTTTTTTCTTTTGTGCATCAGAACTGGCTGGCAAGGAGGAGAGCTGTCCGCCTTAAACCTCAAAATTACTAAGTATGACAAAGTGAATCAAGTGAGCTAATAGTTGAACTTTTTTGAGCCATGATGAATTGACTGTCCAACACTGAGAAATATCTTCATAATATTTACTCAAATACTCCAGGAAATGAATGCCTCCAAATGGCAGTTTCAGTTTACACCCTCTAAAAAGTTTCCTTTGCTCCCACACGCTCTTCCCTTTACATCATGTTTTCGTTATATCTTTTTACTTTTCATATAAAAGGAAATGCTAGATTGTGGGATTGTACGGATACTTACAGTGCCACAGCATAGTATTTGACATATATTTGAGTATAGATGACAGGGAACCACATAAAACAGGTGAGAAATTTAAACAGGAGCAGTTTAAATGTTCAATATAATATAATATAATATAGTTTACTATTACCCGAGTTTTCCCTGAAAATGCCTAAAAACAGAATACATTTATTCATAGAGAGTTTTCACAGAACATCACGTAGGAATATGAAATTTGAGTCTAGTAATCTAATCGATATCTCATGAATATCTTTTTTTATATTCATGAATACAGTTTCATATACTCAGGATAAACTACATTATGCAACTGTTTGGCAGTTGGAAATGTAGTTTACCTAGAATTACTTATATAGGCTAGTACTCAAGGAAAAAACAAGAGGTTAATTTAATCAATATTGAAATTATTTTTTTATTACCAATTCTGATTTTTTCTTTTTTTTTCTTTTCTTCTGTCAGTCCAAATCTGATGTTTATGCATCGGCTATCCAATTGGAATCTGGTCATATTTAGCAAGTGTGAATAGCAAAAAATCAGTTTTTAAAAAGCCACTTTGAGCTACATCAGGACTTTGGCTACATTCATAATACGTAAACATGATGTTGTTAAAGGAAACAAGTTGGAAGTTGAGGGTTGTTCTGTTTCAAACTGTGGGTCGTATGGAAAATTACAATTGAATTACATTCATTTAGATGACAACAGCGTTTTGGGGTCCTGAAAGCGCAAACTTTGAAAACGGGGAAATTATACCATTATTTTCTCTGTGTAAAGTACAAAAATGTAAATTTGTGAAATCATTGATGTCAGTGATGCCGTGATAATTTGCATTTTATTTTTACAAAGTGACACTCATAATACAGCGTTTTCGCAGATCCATGTGAACGGAGATCGTTTTGACAACGCTGTCGTCTGTATGCGAAAAACGCTCAAGAAAAACATTTCCGGTTTTAGTACATCGTTGTCGTGTAAACGTACCCGACCATGAAAGATGTACCCCCCTCCCCCTTAAAAAAAAGACCATTCCATAAAAAACAGGGACACCCCCAGGTAGTGACATCATGGGACCCTTTTAACAGCGTGGTAGGAAGTAAGTGCTCTCATATTTTATCTGTTTTTATTGTGAACCGTTGTGTAGACTGTATTTATCAAACCTGACGAGTCAACTCTGTTATCAAACTTATTGCAAGAAAAATGATCAAATAGTTATCAGTAAATCTAAAACTAACATGTGGGCCTAAATCTAAACTAAATCTGCAACCCTGTTACCCATTCTGCTGTGTTTTTCTAAATGTTATTAGAATATTTTACACACACAAAAAAACATTAATGTGTTTTATTCAATTTTCATGTTAATTTAATGTTTATTGTGAGAAATAATTAGATTACACACTGTTTTAATCTAGACTTGTTGCTATGTTTTGGTAACAGGGTTGTAAATATATCCTAAAATAAACTAAAATGGCTTATTTAGCTTGACCTCCTGAGGTGGACAAACACCATCTCAGTATCAGTGTTGGCTGTACCTCAAAACAAATAAAAACATAAAACACTGAAGATTATTTTTTACACTAATGAAATAGTGTATCACAAAGAACCTTTAGTATTTTGTGCAAAAAAGAAAAAGAAAATTATTTATGAGATATGTCAAACATGCTGTCGTATGCCTGGTATGACATTGCATTATGTCATGTGTGCTGAGTGTTTATCAGACATTTAGTGTAAAAAATGTTGTATGGCTTTGTGCGGTATACTGAGGGGTTTTAGGGTTCTAAAACACTGTTATTTAACATGTATGCCGTGTACCATGAGCTGGAGTACAGTTTGTAGTGATCGTGGTTTAGGCTCAGGGCAGAGGAACGGATCCAGAGCAGAAATGAAGTGGTTTAACTGAACGTGTAACCTTGAGAGTTTGGGTAGAATTACAGGTGTACTTCCTTTCCCAGGCTCAAAAGAGGGAGTGTAAATCTTTGTGACTGAGGAGAGATGCAGCCAGGCCTGCTATTGTCATACACACATTCACACACAATGAGTCAGGCAGGTGAGCGAGTGGGTCTTGAGATTTGGCATGAGTGAGGGAGAAAGAAAGAGAAGTGAAACCAGAGGCGCCTTGCTGAGGAGCTCACCTGGGGATGGAGCGGCGTTCAGGCTTATTCAGGTGTGAGGAGGGGTGTGTTGCCTAACCTTCACGCACAGATACATGATACTTCCTCTGGTCCCACATCCCCACATGCCTCATTTCGCATGAACACCATCTTGCCAAAACATCAATGCATGGATTAGCTCTACTCAGACGCATGCATTTATAGATAAAGATATTATTTGGCACAGGTTTAAAGGGGAGAGTTCACCCAGAAATGAAAATGTAGCCACGTCAGTTTTTTTTCTTATTAATTTCTTCTTTTGTGCTCTGAAGAAGAAAGTAAGTCATGTTTGAAATGACACAAGGGTGAATACATTATGGCAATTTTAAGACAGTTTAGAATAACTTGCTTTTCTATAAAAATTTAACTTATACTGGCAATATACTGTAATGAAGTTTTTTCTTAGGCTGAATTTACTTGAGCCTTGAATATTTACGTAATTGACTCTCAATGTCAGTAATTATGTTTTATTTAATTGTTATCTTTATTACATTTTAATTGAGAGACAATGAGATCACAAACTCTTGCATATATTCAGACAGTCTTGATTTTATGTTATTTTTTTGCACAAAAAAAAGCACATGATGATGCTTTATGCTCCACTAAGCTAAACCCTTTGTGATCATCATCTGGCTGCTGTTTGCAGTCTTTATGTGGATTGATTTCAGAAGAAACGTGATTATCCTCATCACTTTAGCGTCCACAGCCTCTGCGAGGCAGCTTCCCGTTTCTCAGCGCTGCAACCCTACACCAATATAGCTAGAGTTTATTTCACCCGTTTATTTTTACTAGCAAATCTCTTCCTTCTCTATTCCTCCCACTCGTTAGACTTCCATTGTTGGAGAGGAAGAACGGAGAGGATGAGAGTTTGCTAAACATGTGTGCTGTTGGAATAGTGGCTTCCCTTTCCCTCAAACTCTAGTTTTCTTTCTCGTCAAACATGTTGAAAACATGTAAAGTAAATTGAGTGAGATAGTGTTTTAAGTCACTATTTTCTTAGTTCACTTCATACAGTTTTCCTATGTCTTTGAATGAACACTCAAATCTGTTTTCAGTATGTTTCATTGTGTGGTAATGTCAATAACATTTGACTAATATTTTTCCCTGAAAAGTGTGCTTCAGCAGGCCCAGATGTGCGATCTGTGGATTTTTTTCACATTTTCTGTTGAATTTGGTAGAATGGATTTAATAAATTTTTCACATTTTAGTTTATTCTACTGTTCAAAAGTTTGTGGTCAGTAAGAGTTTTTTTATTTTATTATTATTTTAATTTAATTGATCAAAATTGATAGTAATAATGATTTCCATTACACGAGAGTAGATGTTAAAACTTCATGCTGATTTGTACTCGGCTTTCGCCAAGATAAGCAACACTAAGACGTAGCTTTACAGTAAACTATGCTTCTCCATCCATTTACGCTTCTTTCCATATGAGGGTGTGACTCCCCTTCTGTCCGGCGTTAACGGCTGCAGTGTACTTGGCGCGTCAGCACACACGACGGCTGCAACTACAGTGTGGTCTCCCTAGTGGACCAGCACGACAACCGTCTGGATTGAGCCGAGTAGGGGACATCTCTAGGGTCTTCAAGTGGGCACCTTCCGTCCTCAGTGTTTCGTCGACTAGCCCACGACACCTCAAGAGGGCTCGACAGTGACTCTGGCGTCCCAGAGTCACCCCCCTCCGTCCCCCACTCAACTCAGCCCAGCTTACTGACCTCTACATCCCTCCTGCTGCTGAGACCTAACCACAATCTCACTATCTCTCCGCAACCCAACCATACGCGCCAACCCGATTGATTAAGGCTGTCGAGCCCCACTGGTGCGTTAAAGCAGTTACAGTGGCAACGGTTCCGTATGGCATACCACCTAACGCAAAACACAATATCTACCCAACCACCCGTCATTCTATACTATACAACCTATACAAATTGTATAGTATACTATACAACCTATACTATACAACCTATACAAATAAACCAACAGACTCTTCAAGTTTTTCAAGAATTCTACGAAACCGTAGCGTGGCGGCCTGTACCTTGCCAGCTAGAATCTTTCCGTCTCAACCACAGCCAGTTGCTGCTCCTTTCTGCTGCTTCAGATAAGTTCTTTACTGTGCGAAGCAACTCTTGGCCGCTGAATCCGACGTCCCTGAGGAACCGGGTTGTAGAGTGTGCCACAAAACCTCGACAACCCACTTCCACTGGATAAACCTGGACTCTCCATCCTCGCTGTTCTGCTTCAGTGGCCAAATGAGCATACCGCAGTTTCTTCCTCTCATATGCCTCATCTACAGCATCCTCCCATGGCACTGTCAACTCTATCAGTTGAACAATGCGTGCTGATCCAGACCACAAAACAATGTCTGGTCGTAGGATAATGTTACTAAGAGGTTATATTTTAAATAAATGCTTTTCTTTTGAACTATTGGGAAAAAGGCATCATATCCAGACAGACATAGTGACATAGTGTCGACCCAGATCTGGTATAACCTACACAATAGCACACGTCCCAGATGTGGGCCGGATCTGGGCCGACAGTCCAACACTATGTTGATGTCTGGGTAGTTGCATCATATTAAGCAGCATGATGAAAATTTATAATAATTTTTCTTGATCACCAAATCAGCATATTAAAATGATTTCTGAAGGATCATGTGATACTGAAGACTGGAGTAATGATGCGGAAAATTCAGATTTGCCATCATGTGAATAAAAATAGAAGACAGTTCTTTAAAATTGTAATAATATTTCTACTATTTCTATTACTATTTTTTTATGTATTTTGTAACAAACAAAAGCAGCTTTGGTGAACATAAGAGACTTTTTTAAAAACATTTGTAACATTTTAATTCCACAGAATTCAGAAAAATGTTCCCATAGGAATTCAACTTATTACCGTGCAGTTTCTAGTGTGATACTCCACTGTTTGAGCTACAGAAATGCTTTTACTACATGGTTTACAATGCTATTCTGCAAATTTTTCACCTGTATGAAGATGTTTGGGTTGGCCAGGAGTTGATGATGTGTTAGATTTTCTGTTGGTTTGAATCTTACATTTGATATTTGTAGGCAATGCAGGTGATAATTAGCAAAAACAAAATACATGTGCTTTCAGTGGCTGTACAAATAGAGATGATTGTGTCAGTGCTTTGCTTTGTCACCAGTAGAGGGAGATGAAGAAAGCAGTCTCTAGGGAGTTCACTAACACACTGTATGCTAAAGTGAGACATGTCAATCAAAGGTCACTTGTTCTTCACTGAACTAGAGGCCTTTGAGAAAATAAGTTGCTGGAGGTCAGCGCTATGTGTTTGGGAACTAGATGTCCTGTTGGGCACCTGAAAGACGGCATGACGAGAGGGGTGTGATGTTTCCTACAACAGAGTGTGTTCAGACTTGACTCTTCTGGCAGCTTTTCTCATCGTCTTGGATGAACTCTTGCTGACATTAGTCTGAGTGTAACGTCTACCATGACTGCATCCGTATTCACACACACACACACACACACACACACACACACACACACACACACACAAACATAAGACCAGTGACCGTCTGAAAGCAGGTGAGAGGAGAGCCTGAAGGTGGATCGTTTTGAGTTAAGATGTTTTTTAATACAACCAATTTTTAATAAGACAGACCCAGCAGAGCCTGCAAGACCTGTTAGACCTAACTGTCACATATAGGAACAAGGAAACGAGACAGAGTGTTTCCTTTTTGTCAAGCCAAATCATTTAAAGAGTGCATGTATGTCTGGAAACGCATATTTGTACAATGAAGGTACTGTATATGAGTGTGTACATGCTGTTCTCAGGTTTCCCAGTCAAATTATTCAAACCCGGTGTCTGTTTCATTGCAAGAGACAATGTCTACACGAGATGAATAATAATTTCTTTGTTTGGCTTGTATCTGAGTTTTCAAATATGTTTGGCACAAATGATTGGCATATTAAATGTTTTCGTTGAACATGCACAATGGCAACATAATGTTTCGAGAGTAGAAAAAAAAACATGATAGGCTTATCTAATTACCTTGCCGTATGTCTACAAAAGTTTCACTCTGGATTAGAAGCACTTGAGGATCTCAGAGTTTAAAGAGGCTAAGAGAGCTTTTAGGCTCCCGTATTAAGGGTGATGACAGGCCGGAGCTCTGTCGTGTGTTGGAGTGATGGCAAGAAGTTAATAATGACTACCTGTTCAGGTGAGAACAGCACCTACTGTGAAACCAGTCTGAAGACTCTCACTGACAGCTTCTCATGGGAGGTGGGCAGAGGCTGATAGGCCAGAACTCCTTGTGAAAGACAAGGTAAACAGCAGGGTGAGGATGACAGCACAGGAATGTGAAAAATGCACTTTAATGGATTCTCTAGTGTTCTGCAGGGCAGGTCAGTGAGGGAGAATAGAGACGTAAAAGTGATGGGCTGAGTCTTTGGAAGAGCTAGAAAAAGGGAGGATGGAGGGGCGTGATGAGAGACTGGTGAATTGTCAAACGCATCTACAGATGCAGGTGAGAAAGGAGGGACCCGCTAGATGTACCAGAGACGGGACTCTCTACACAGTTACTTATTGTTCAAAGGGAAACGGCTTTCAGTAGACCTTTCGCACACAGTCATGCTCGCTTTGCACTGCTGACAGATTTATCTTGGAGGACGTTAGCGAAAGGCTTAAGCTTTTGAACTCTGCTCTTGTGCCAAAAATATTACTCAGCTATGGCATTACATCATTAGGACTTTGTATTTTTAGGTGGTTGCAATGAATATGTTGGCAACTTATTTAGGAACATGTTACCAAAAAATATGCTTGAATTTAGCATGAACTTGCTTATATTTTTACTTGTTATGTAAAGACTTAATGTGATTTATATTTGGCTCAAGAATAACAGCCTTATTCTGTGATTAACTATAAACATTTCATTCGGAATTTCGGTGTAATTCTGATCAACAGAAAGACTTGTTGAAATGCAGTTTAAGGTGATTCATTCATTCATAAACAAGTTTAATGTAACGTTTTGCTGAAATCTTTGAATTCTCGGTTCTAATCCAAGCAGATCTGCTATTGTTAGAAATGTGAATTCAGTTGTTGACAATTGTGATTAACTGCCCCAGGATATCCCATGTTAATGGGGTGTTAATGGGTTTCTTTATTGCTAGCGTAATACCATTGGTCTTTTTGTGTTCAGTGTGACACTTTAAAGAGACAAAGTGGAACTATTATGTACTAATTCTTAAATTACATAGATTCCTAGGTGGCATAGAGCAAGACTTGCAAGACTATTTGATGGGTTTACAGAGTAATTGGTGTAACTGGTTTTGGTTTCTGTGACCTTTGGCCTTTGACCACAGAGGGCTAAGATGCACCTGCAACTGTGTCACGACCCATGTAACCTCAGTCAAATAAGCTTCCCTTCCACTTGAGAATACTGGTCAAGACAGCAGATGGATTCTAAAACAAAAATAGCTTTTAATGATTTACTCTTTCATTAAAAAGAATGTCCTCTGTCTATAAGGCCATATATAAGTATAAAGCAGACCACAAAGGGTGCATTACTGATTGGAAAACCAGCGAAATACATAAAATTGAAAATGACTTTGTTCTCACAAAAAGGACGGTTCAATGGTAATTTCCTCACCTTGTTGATCTAAAGCTTTATTACGGTCCTGCTCTTGCTTATCCATTTAATGGAAGAGAATAGTGACTTTAATCAAGTTTTTTAAAAGAGGATACAAGCATGTCATATAATAATTGTAATGTATATTCCTATTAAAGTGTTCTGAAGGCAAACGGTAGGGATGGGCGAGAAACAAACCGAAAATGTAATTTATAATTAAGCTCAAATCTTAACCTCGGCCATTGGACTCCTACATTCATTCCTCCCGGTGTGCCCAGGAAAAGAACACGAACGCATCATTTTAAGATATTAATTATAATTCATTTGAATAAAATACGAAACGAAACATGAGGCCTATTCCTCAGTTGTGTCAGAATGACAGTTCTCGTGAGAACGAGTTAGGTCAAATAACGTAGGGCCCAGACCTATAGTATACCTAACTGAACATACTATTTTCTGTTTGTCTTTATTTTAAAAAACAACAAATTTAATAATTTATATCTTGATTCAATTTGTTATTTATGATGAATTCTTCAGTATTGACGTGTTTTAGTGTTTGCGTGATGGATCAGGAGATGTGAGAGGTATTGGTTGATATTTCCATGTGTGTGAGTGTTTGTGTGGAGTGAGAGAGAGAGAAGCGAGATGTGGAAGTTGATGTTTCCCTCAGGGATGTGACATCCCTGCAGAGGAACAAAACCAATGCAGTATTAGTAACAGGATACGCCGCTAGCGCAAACTGGAAACTTGTACCTCCTTATCTAGAGGGCAAGTGAGTCGCTTTGTATCGTTTTCCCATACATACCTGATCCACCCAATAAGGTCCTGTTTGTGTCTGTGAGCTCTCAATTTACCAAAAATTCCCCAACGATCAGCCAGCACACAAGAAAACAATATGACTTTTAGTCTTACACAGACAAAAACAACTGTTTGTGTAATTGAAATCATTGTCAATACCAGGCAGATCGCTACTTTAATAGTGAACTAGAATTTAAAAGCACAAATAACACAATGAAATTCTATGTGAATGTACTAATGTGGATATTTTTTCTCATTTCTCACAGTTTTTTTAACTAGTGTTTCTTGACCAGTGTTGTGCAAGTTACTTCCAAACTGTAATACATTATACATTACATGTTACTGTTATTTAAAAGTAATTCATTACCTTACAATATTACGCTGTCAGAATTGTAATGCGTTACATTACTCCTGTATTACTTTTGAGTTACTTTCACAAAAAATACCTACACAGAAGTAGAACTTCACATTCTAAGGCTGTAATGATATGCGATATGAAACCGAAATCGCGACACTCAGATCCACGAACCTGCAGAATCGCGACACACCCCTTCCAACTCCCAGAGTTATCCTTCCCGTCCAGATCCAATGTATACATCTTTAAATTACTATTAGTATTATCAGAATTTTGAAGTTAACATTATAAAATACGTAGACCTACACGCACCTTCACGCACCTTTCGCACTTATGAACATTTTGCAGTCAAAACTTGAAATATAAATTCTCAGAATTTAATACCAATATTGAAACGTCTGTTTATCTATAGGCTACTCCCTTAAAGCAGTCCAGACATTCGAAAAATATCAGTCTACACATGTGTTTTATATTTAATATTATATGAGGAAAATAGACACGCATTCATGCGTGAAAAAAAAAAAAAAAAACTTTTAGGAGGCAATTTTTTTTACATTTTTCAAAAGTAGCCTAATACTACCCACCGGATGACGAAGGGTTGGCTCTCCACAGAACATAAAATATTTATTTTATTTTATTTTTCGTTTTCGCATTTATGAGGAAAAAATTTAAGGATGCGACAGGGACGCGACCGCTCTGAAGCGGCACTAAAAGATGCTTTAAAACTTCAAACAGAAGAGACAAAGCCTTTTCAAAGTGAATTCACAAAGTGAATTTCGATTTGTATTAATTTTGTATCTTAATTTTAATCAATGTTTCATCAACCAATTGCCTGGATTTGATCATAAGAAGTAAATATTGCAGATAGGCTAATCACGAAACGGAGGCGCCTGGGCGTGAACTGGAGCGCGTCTCAAATTAACCGAAACTCCGCGTATAAGGTAGCCTACTTCACAGACCTGAACAATATATCTATATTGAAATGTCTACTTGTAAACAGAACAATTCAAAACGAAAGAAAACAGACTGCTCTCTGATTGTATGTGCATTCTCTCTGGAGCACTCACTAGCCTACTGCGAAGATCGCGAGTCAGGAAAGTCAACTTCATCTTTATTAATAAACAATTAAAATGTCTCCTTGCTATATTTGACACATTCATAATCATTGCTTTTGCAGGTTCTTTGTGACAGCTTTTACGTGCTTTATCGGCAGCGCCGCCGCAACCCTTATAGCCTACATGTTACAACGCGTCACCACCGCATCAAAAAAAATGATTGCGTGATGAAAATATGAAAAATACCACCTAAACACAGCCTAATTCTTTAGAAAGAAAATAAAGACCAAATAGTAGCCTAATGCGCATACTTCCATCTCGCGAATGTAGGCTACAGTCTTCTTCATGCCATCTTCACCATTAGCCGCTTTTCCACTGGCCAGCGCGAGCACAGAGGCCGAAATCATGCCTCACGGCACTCCTGTAAACAATAAATCGCTATAGACCTACAATAGGCTACAAGACGCTGCCATTATTTAGTCAATTTACAAACTTGGACACCACACGCGGCTATTGACTGACCACGAACAGGTAGGCCTAAGTCAGCCTACTTGCATATTTCATTCGTTAATGAATCGCGGTCTTGGTGTTTTTTTTTTTTTTTTTACAATTAAAACTAAAAGGGCCCTATCTTGCACTCAGCGCACGATCTGAAACGCAAGTGTCAAAGCGCAAAGCGCAAGTAACTTTGTGGGCGGATCCTGGCGCTGTTGCTATTTTCCCGGCGGGATAAATGCCTCTTGCGCCTGGCGCAAATCTAAAAGGGGTTGGTCTGAAGTAGCTTCATTATTCATAGGTGTGGTTTGGGCGTAACGTGAAATAAACCAATCAGAGCGTCATATCACATTCCCTTTAAGAGCATGATGAACGAGGTGCGCTTGTTCCATGGCGCAATACTATTATAACGGCGCATTTACCAGGAGCGCTTCAGAATCGGTTCACAGCCGAGGAGATCGATGTTCTCGTCAGGGCCGTAAAAGAAAGAGAAGTGGCATTGGAGATGGGACAAACCCACCCAAATTAGCTTCGGTTATACATGCATATAATAATTTGGGTAAATATGTAGGCCTAAGCTTTATGCCTATTTTTCCGATCGTCATGGACACAACATATTAATACTGTGAAGCTGCTTTGATACAATCTCTATTGTGAAAAGCACTATATAAATATACTTGACTTGACTGGACAACAATGATTTCCCTCGTGTTTTAATATTTTTTCTTATAATAATGTATCATTTGCAAAAAGGAAAATGCATCTGTGTAGATGAGAGAATCATCTACAGTGTATGCGCGTTGTTCACACTCTGTATTATGACCAAGCACGCGCGCTTAAAATAGCATCTGAATGTACGCGCAACGCGCCAATGACTTTAGACTAGTTTTTTTCTGGTCAGTGGCGCAATTGTTTTCTGGAACTGCAAAATAGCATGAGGGAAAGTTTGCGCCGGAACACTCCTCCTTTTTGCGCTGAACCGCCCCGGGGAGCGCAAGTTTATTTCTTAGTTAACCGACGTGTGTCTGTGGAGGGAAAAGTCCGCTTTGCGCGGGTGAAAAATAGGAATGATACATGCGTCGGTGTACAAAGTCATTTGCGCCGGGTGCAAGATAGAGCCCAAAGTGTGTTGTAACGCAAGCGTTACTGAACATGTACCGAGTAAAATATTACTGAAAATTTATTAGTAATGCCTTACACTACTGCGTTACAGCAAAAAGTAATATGTTATTGTAATGCATTACTTTTGTAACGCGTTACTCCCAACACTGTTCTTGACATAGCAGGTTTAACCTGACAGTCAGCTGTGTGTGGACATGATCGTGTCTATCTGCGTGTTTACCAAGGCTGTTTCATTGCAGTTGCAATTTCTTGATTTCTATTCTTTTGTTTGTAATATAAATGATGGTAATTTTCTGTGTTTTTTTCCCCCCACAGAATAATGGGTCAGTGATGTGTAAGAATGTCCATGATAAAGAAAACAAAAAATATTGTCAAATGACATGTGCCAGTTCTCTTTGTATTCGTTTTTTTTTTCTTCACTTTATACCATTTTCAAAAAGTTGCAATTTAATGTCTTGTGGTGTAACCATCAAATAAAAAGTAACATTTTATCTATACACCTTAAATATAAGAGATCATTAATATGTCTTAACTCATGATATATGTAACAAATTAATTTAACTTTCAAATTTCATTGTTCATGAGGAGTCGCATCACCTCACTTAATATATAATTTCCTGTATAGATTTTTTTCTGCTTGTTGCTTGCACCATTACTTTTTTTGTTGCAGCACATGGCTTTTATTTGGAGTTTTTCCCAAATAAAAGGAGTGAAGCTGTTTTGTAAAAAAAATATATATATATATATATATACACACATACATAGATGAGTGCTGTGTGTGTGTACAAATATGCATATACACATATATGGGTGTGTGTACACACACATATAGATATAATAAATATACACATATTGCCTATTATATAAACAAAAACTTTTATGTTAGATGCAATTAATCACGATTAATCGATTTGACAGCACTTGTTAACTCTATAATAAGTTCAAACAAAAATCTACAAATGGCAGCGCGCTTGTTTCTCTGGGGCATGAGTGCTATAGAGGAGGTGTATTCAAGTTATTGGATGTTTGACTTGGACTTGAATAGATTAGACAAAAAAAAAAAGACTACACTGAAATTACATCAGCTCAAGGTCTTCAGCGTTCAGCTCAAGGTGGATGTTTCTATAGATTATGATAATAGCAACCAGACGTTAGCAGGGAAGGTCTGTGGTGAGACACAAATTAAGACACAACTGAGAGTTGTATTTGTTACCTCGCCTGAGGTTATACTCCTCAACATGACATCTTTGTTCACCCTTTCTCATCAGCTCTCACTGACTTCGTCCGTTTCTGTTTCACACCGAGTTCCGAAGGGTCTTTGGTTGCGTGTTTTTTCACCCGGTTTCCTGAAAAAGTAAGGCGATCTGATCCGGCTTTTTTTTTCTCCCAGAACAATTGGAGAAGGTCTGTGCAAGTGCAGACGGTGGAAAGAGACAATGAAAGAGTTCAGGGCTTGCAGCCTCATCTGTAAAATCTCCCTCCTCTGGAGGATGTCCATCTGCCTAGTATCTGGTTGCAGAATGGAGACACACATTTTGTCAATTTTGACAGGGAATTTCACTTAAAGTTAATAGTAAATGTGTGTTCGGTCAACTAGAGCCTTGTGGTCCAACCTACCCCTGAATTCAAGACATGCTTCCTCAGAACTCAAACCCTGGGGTGTTTTCTAGTCATCATGACTTTGTCATGGTTCAATTTAATTTCAAGTATCATTCACAACTCTTCAGTTTGTTCGCTCCTGAGGATATCATGCTCTCTTACTTGCTTCAGTGGAAAGGGAGGGTTTGTTGTTTGTGAACACACACACACACACACACACACACACACACACACACACACACACACACACATTATATATTAGTGCTGTCAATCAATTAAAATAAATAAACAATCACAATTAATCGCACCTTATATTAATATTTGACATATTGAATAGTGTAATCTTATATTTAATTTTTTTTTCTTTGGCTACTCTAAATGGAAATGGATTAATATGTGTATATCAAAAATATCGTTTTACCAGTGTTTTTTTTCCAAGTAATATTTTAAGTAAATACAAATGCAACCATGGCAACATATTTGCCAATCATAAAATCTTCATCTTAAATTAAAATGTTCTGTCATTACAAATCTCAACTGTTACATATCTTGTTTGAATTTTTTTTTTTCCTTTGAGGAATGTTCTCCGTTTGATGAATGTTCATTTGACCCAGAGTGTTCTTTAAATCTGAGCACATTTAAAGGGAGCGTGTCAAAAGGAGATGGATTTCTGTGCATTTGACTCCAGTCTGCTGTGTTTATATCCAGTACACCCCAATCCCGACACAGTGGCTGTGCGAGGACTCTCATAGATTTGGATAGGCTAAATGGCAGTACTCTGTAAGTGAATGAAGCAGTGGTTAGCTTCATGATAAAATATAAGACCCTTTTGGCCAGCTTGCAGGCAACATAGACAGACGGCCATGACTCATTGCTACTGGAGCCAACCTGTCTGCAAAAGTACTCAGAACCTGGACCCTGGGTCAGACACCCCCCCTCTGCCTTCTCCTCTGTCCCCCAGCTGCTGGCCCTTGACAGGACCACAGGCGGCCCCGTACATGGGGGTGTTATATGGGCTGTTTGATCGCCCCAGTTTTATTTTGTGTGTGTGTGTGAAACAGAAAGTGGGTGTGATAAAGATACCTGATGGAATTTGCTCCATAATCTCCTGTTTTCCCCTCCTTCTCCTATGTTTTTATAATGAAGGTCTAAAGATTTTTTAAAACCTTTCCCCTGAGCATTTCTTTAGTGCAGTAGAAGAAGGGTGTTAGGTCACAAACCACCATGTCCAATGCAGTCATGAGTAATGTTTCTATTTTAAACCACAGCTATAAACAACATGCATATTTTCTTACAGTGAAAACAAATAGACCAAGTTGCTGAGAAGCCATTAGCTATCAATAAACAGTGAGCGGCATTTTTTTTAAATTTTTTTTTTTTTTACTTTTAGCTGGAAGTACTCCTTTTTCCCTGGAAAGCCATTTGCAGCAGCGTGCTATCATTTCATCAATCAATCCTAAATCAAACCAATAAGAACCTGTTCCTCATCTAACGTGATATTTGTCTGTTTGATTTGTCATTTAGTTGGAAAAAGCAATAGGCTATCTATAAAATCAGGGACGTATTTCTCACTGCATTCTCCACGGAATTGGCACTCACAGAATATTAGCAAAATTATACTATATTCTGGTTTTATTTGGATGGCATTGTTAGAAAATAATTGGAAAAGAGAGAAAATTATTACTTAATATCACTAGTAAATCAGAAATGTTGTGAAGACCCAGGCTAGTTGTCAAACTTTTTATGACTTTTTAATATTTATCAGGGTACCTGGTACGTCGATTTCTGTAGGCTAATTATAAATAACTGATTGACTCCTGTCTGAATTTGTCAGATTGTCTGTGATTTTTGTGTTCACTTGATTACACAACAGATATAACAAGTCTCTGATGATACTGGAATTTTAATTCTGAGAACATAATTCAGAAATGATCTAGCTTAAGAAGGGTTTCAGATAGATGTTTGAATCCAACATACAAAACTATTGCTAGAGAAACACTTTTGCCTCAAAACGTTTCTGAGATACAGCCCTTTGGACAACTTTTGTGACAACTAGTCTCGGTCACCCCAATATGTGTATATCCCATAAATGTGGAGGATATTTGCTTACAAAGATACGACCAGACTTTTCTCCATTTGCTCCTGCTGCTCTGAACCAGTCGGTGAAACTAGTCACAACATTTCTAGTTTATTAAAAACACAGACACACATTTAATAACTTAATTATCACAATGAAGCTATGCGAGAGTCGTAAAAACACGCATTAGAGTAGCATCAGCTGCATACTTTGTTAAATTAAGGAGTGTCAAGGCGGTAGTGAAAAGAGTGCTAATAATCTTTTTTTTTCTCCTTTATTTTTACCCTGCATTAGAAATTCCAGGCTGGAAAATCTGAACATAATCTGAAAACATGAAAAGGAAATGAGTGTGAAAGTGAGACGGTGAATAAACAGGCTTGGTATATTTCCATAGGGTTCTACATTGCTTGCTGTGTGGAGCAACTGGGTCCAGGCCACATATGTCAGGAATAATTAAGGCTCCGTCTCTGCGTCTGTCTACCCTTCTGTAACAGAGCTGATATAGCCATGCCTCTCATGGTGTCCCTGATCATGACCTTTGGCCCATACCTGACCTCTTACCTCCACAAGCTATATCAGCTATTCAATATCTAGCCTACCCTGTGACTTCTGTTGGTCTCTGATCTTAGCTGGCACATAACCCTGATAAGCATCACTATTATGACAGCTTGATGATATAGATACAGCAGTACTTACAACATTTATGGTTACATACTGATGGTAAGAAATGCATCGACTCTTCCTTGATACACTTACTTAAATGGGTCACTATATATTTTTAAAACAGACATTTGTAAAATATATATTTTTTAAAAACATTTTAAGTAGATTTTTTTTTTATATGTAAGAAAATAAGATTTTTTTTCTTGAATACATGTAAATGTAGATGTTATAGGTGCATTTCCGATTAAAAGTTGTGAATAATTAAGAGTTAAAGAAAAAGTGTCATGCATTTATTTGATTCAGATACAATAAAAAGCAGTAATATTGTGGAATATTACAATTTAACATAATTAAAAATGATCCTTCAGAAATCACACTAATATGCTGATTTGCTGCTCAATTAATAATAATTGTGCTTATTATTATGTTGCTGTTTAATAACTTTGTAGAAATCGTGCGATTCTTTGACGAAAGTTTAAAAAAACATTTATTTTAAATAGATTTTTTGTCAAATTATAAACGTTTTTACTGTCACTTTTGAGCAATTTAATGCAAATAAAAGTTTTTTGAAATAAAAATTCATGCAAACCTTTTGAGTAATCACGGTTTACAGAAAAATATTAAGCAGCAATAATTTTTCAACATTGATAATAATAATGAATGGTTCTTGAGCAGCAAATTAACAGAAACAGTTTGTTATAATTGTATAATATTTCAAAGTATTCATGTTTTTTCTGTATTACTGTTATTACTGTATTATTTATCAAATAAATGCAGCCATGGTGAACATAAGAGAGGTTTTCAAGAACTTTGAAAAAATATTAATTGTTCCAAATCTTTGACCCTGATCTTCTGATATTTTAAGAGATTTATTGACTGACAGTCATTGACTACTTGACCTTTTCTTTTCAAGAATTGTATTATTTTAAATAAGGCTTGTTTTCTTCATTATAATATGCAGAACATTTGGACCACCCTAACAATTTTTTTTTTATATCCTAACCTTTACTTTTATGCCCTCCAAAAACTATAAAAATTAATTTTGTATAGAAATTTATCGTATAATGTATAGAAATAATCTTCATAAATTGCATTTTAATGCATTTATGAATCCGTTCATAGAGAAGACAAAAAAAAAAAAAAAAAAACGAGTGTCATCGACCCGGTTGTCACAGTTGCGGACAATACAAAATATTTTGTGGGCCTGTTTTTTCACTTACCTCTTTATCCCTCTCTTTAACTACTCTACTACTCACTGATGTCAGAAGATTGACTTTGACATTAGATAGTAAAGGCCTGAAACAGCCTCAGCACATACAAATAATTTGATCATAAGAAACACGCTGAGACGTCATGTAGATGATGGGATCTCGTCAACAGTACATTGCTGTGCCCGCTCATTCCATGCAACCCGTCAGCGGGGTTATTGCATCACTGAGTCCTGGAAGACCCATCAGCCTCCTGGCTCTGGGAATAGTGGGGGCTTCCCTCTCACTGGCAACAAGCAACCTGATCAGCATGCATTATCACCTCATAATTACAGTCCTTTTGGACATATTAGCGTAGGCGCTGTTATCCGGTTTCTATGCGGAACCCAATTCCTCAACACATTCCCCACCTCTCCAGTTTTTTACAGATGCCTTCTCAACAAACAAGCCTTGTATAAAAATATCCCCCGGCAGTAATGGTTCTCCGATGCGGTTGGCCAGAGCGTTAGGCATGTGATGTGATGCGGCCAATGGGGAAGATGGGGTGAAGTGTGTTAGGTTACCTGAGTGGGGCATGATGATTTTGCATGGCCATGGTATTTATATCAGCAGTGAAAGTGTCATGGCGAGAAGGTCAGAGGCTTGAGTAAACACATGGGTCTGCCGTATCAGAGAGAAATCTGCTTGTTAAATGTGCAAGGCCTGTGCGAACACATTTACACAGAGCACATATGCTCCTAGCGCTTGTGGTTTTCTCATATCAAGAGGCCTGTCTGACTCGATGAGATCACTCAAAGAGAAATCGAGAGTTACATTTCCCCACTTCTTTATAGCACAATTTATGTCGATTGAAATTGAGTGGAACCAAAATCAAATGTACTGAGTCTGACTGAGGTGATAAAGTGCATATTTCCCCAGTGTAGTAATATGGTAGAGTTTCTTTCACACTTTCTCACACAGATACACACTTGTCTAACAAGTCACACATGCAAATCTCTGACCTGCAGAGCGAGGATAAAATAAAAGCCATGAGAAATAGCAGGTTATCATCGTGCTCTCTATGGGGTTCGCATTTACTTTCTGTGTGCTTCCCTTGCATATCAGTTTCAAATGACAACATTGGTGTAATTGCACCATTCCAATGTGTGATAGATGAAACCCTTATGCCTTCCCCCGGTTATATGATGAGAAGAAAGAAAAACCTGTGTTTATTTTCTCCAGGCAGCTTCTTGCTGTCTCAAATGGAAACTATTACCTGAAGCTGTGTTGGGCCAAACAAATATCTATTAAAGCGGAATAATAAAACAAACTAACGTAGGCTGTGAACAAAATATTTGAGCCCTAAACACTAGTTATGAACTCTAGATTTATGCCATGTTTGACTCAAAAACAGACTTTTGCTTCCAAAGCTGAGAAAGCATGAATCTCTGTAGTTTGTGAACAATCGCCTCCTTTTAAAACTAATTGCCACAATCTATATCCAAAAGCAGGAGATTTATTGATGTTATTACCTATATTTTCAGGCGTAAATCATGAGTGGGTTTTCGAGCTTTAACGAGTTAACCGTTTCAAGTTTCCTCGCCCTCCTCTCATATCATTCCATAGATGGCTTTCATATTTGTCGAGTTAAACGCGTCAATCCTCATTCAAGCTCTTGGACTCAAAGCAACTGTGGGCCTCAGGACACCTGTGTTGACCATATCAAATGTGCCACTCAGTCTGTCTAATACACATACTGTACACATATGCACACTCACTTACTAAGACAAGCTTGTATGTACGTATGTGATTGAACTATATATATATAGTTCAGTCACATTCACTTTTTCTTAGTCAGCTTTTATTTATTTAGTTGTATTCTGTTGTATTTTTTTCTTTACCAGTTTGTTATAGTTTGGTTTTTAGTGGTTATATTGAGTCGCAGGTCTCTTGTCAGACTAACCACAGGCATAGACTATAACTATAAACATATTTCAAACATTTGACTAAATAATTATTTTGATTTTAGGGTTTGTGAAACATTTAGCATGAAAACAGTGTTTTGTGTTTTCTTTAAAATAAATGGCACTTGGATTGATATTTTCTAAATGAATGCGCCGGACACTTTTCCTTGGAGGATAATCAAAATGCATAAGGATTATCCTAAATCAATTGTAAGTGGGTCTCTGTTTCAGTTTGCAAAAATTAATGCGGGTTTTATTTTATTTGAGAACTTAATTGAATCTGAAAACAGACTAGTGCCTTAGCTTAAAGGCAGAGTAGGATGCTATCAGTTGACATGCACCCCACTGGTGATGTGAATTGTTCTGTTAGTGTTTTGGTAGCTGCCCAAATTTTGTAACCACTCAAGAGTTTGTTAATGACTCTTCCTTCACTCAGGCAAAATTTTATAGTGCTAGTCTGTATATTTAGCAATTGTACTGTAACAGATCTTTATTTGTGGTGGTAAAATATACCATTTAACATGTGCTTTGTAAAGTGTGCTAGAATTTTAACTCCTGAAGGATAAGGCTTTCAAATCCAGAGAAACAATTTTTCTTAGAGGTGGACAAATAAAGCTGTCTCCAGCCCACAGTAAAAGCTCCCATTAAAGAGTGCGACTAACTCATCTTAATGGAGTGTTATTTTTCTGTTCCGTCTCTCTTGGAAACATCATAACATTTTCCTTTTCCTCCCACAAATGTGAGCCCTGCCGTTGACATGGTATTAGTCAAGGCTCGCTGTCAGAGTCTAGCTGTGCAAATTCAGACGCAGGTCTTCGGCACCTGTCAATCAACGCTGCAGCACTGTCCCGTCCCAGTCCAGCCACAACAGTACGTGCACACCATCTCTGCAGCTGCTTTGGCCTCTTCCACCTCACCATCCCCACCCTTTGCAAATGCTCACTTTTTATTAGCAAAATAAGCACATTCAGCCAGTTCGCTGATATTTCTTTTACCTCAGAACAGCAGAAGTCAGGTGATAAGTTCATGTTAATGTGAAGTTTGAAGTTCATCTGTGGGATACGAAGGCGATAAAGCTATTTTTGTTTTTTCTTTTAGCGCTGAGTGAGTGGACACAGGAGTATAATCGCTCCATAAGGCGGTATATATATTATGCCGACCTGCGTATTCCAGATTGTGTAGTTTCTCCCCCGTCGCTCATCTCTGGGTTGCAAATGTTCTTTTACTACTTAAATAGTTCCATCTCCTCCCAAAAAACATCCCATATGGTACCCCCATTGTTTCAACTGCCCTACTCCCTGGTGTCATGCCTTGTCACTGTTATTATAGGCTTACACTCACAAGACGCTGTGATTTGTTGTACTCCTCTGGCTTTGAAGATCTAAAGATTTGTGCAGCGTGAGATGAAGATGAAGTCGACAGCCGTGGCCTTTCCCTGAAACTCGTACGGCCGCACACATAAACACACGACGGAGCATGACTATACACAAACTCTGACAACCCCGAGTCAAGAGGCGTGGGTCAAGTTACGATTTCCCCTTTGTGTCTTTAAAAATCCGCAGATGACAATTACAGCAGATTTGATTAACTGAGAGGGCGGCGCAGATAGTCCGGCTTTTTTACTAAGGGCCGGCGGCTCTGGTTTCACTAGCTGTCATTTATACGGCCAGAGAAAAGCAGGGGGAGTCCCTTTACTGCTGAGCTGGGGCCTGGGCCCAGACTTCAAACACTACTCTCCATAGCTCTTCACTTTTATAATGCGCAGGGAATGAGAGAACGTGCATACACAGCACTTAAAATGCTACATTAGGGGAGTTTTGAGGGGTAGTTTCTGAACTACTGAAGCACTTGTGCTTTACTTGAACCATTCTAAGTGTCATTTCTTGAAACCCGTCCATGTGACGTCTTTCGTCGTAATCCAGTATAGTATAGATGTTTATTTTATTTGTTTTTCTATTAATTTTTTTTCTTTTCATAACATGTTTCTTGTGCTCTATATTTTTGCTTTAAAAAAACATTTTCATCATACAAAATGACCTTTGTTTTTAGAAAGACCCCATTTATTATTATCATTAATATCAATAACAATAATAATGATAATAATGAAATCTATAATAATAATAATAATCATTGCACATTATTATTATTATTATTTATTTTATTTTATTTATATGACACATTTCAAAAGTAGTTATTTTGTGGAATAAGTATTCTTTTTTTAAATGATCTTTATCTTTATAATCCATTTTTTTTCATGGAAGTCTCATGACCAAAAAAAAATTCATCCATTTTCACCCTACCGGCCTGTCAATACTGTATTTTAATACCTCCGCACACCCTGTTAGCGACGTCATCACACATCATCAGTGGCAATGCAGAGACGGACAGTCACAGAGTTCCGCAAACAAACAGCAGCTGCCTTTTACAGTTTCTCCTGAACCAAAACAACAAGCTTATTCACGCATCTTGTCACCGTATTTACGAGATGTAAACTTGTGACGTTCTACCTGGAGATGTTCGCGTCCTCAAACTCCGATATCAACGCCCAAATAAAACTGCAGCAGTCAGGTGGTACAGCTAGAGTACAACTAAGTTGTTTACATTTATTATCATTGTAAGGTTATGTGCTTTGAGACATGAGGTAATGTAACCCTATCTCTCGTGACACTTTGCAGACCCTGATCTGGCTGTGCACATTCATGTTTTAGAGGAGGCGTGGCTTTGGAGACGCTCTGAAGGGATGTTGGGATCTTGTGCTTTCAAAGCTAGCTTACCGTTGCTATCCTCTCCGAAATTCCCATCTCTACCTGTAAGATCAAATGATTTCCGTACTTCCCTCTAATCCGAAATCAGCAAACAGCAAATCCAATCTCTTCTTAAAGCCCCTTTTCTCCTCTCTCTAAACCAAAACCCCCTTTTGCCAGACCGTCTGTGACAAAGGCGGCCTGTAGTCGCTTGCGTTCGGTCACGAATGGATTGGGCCCACTTGTTTTTACAAGCACTCCGTGTCAATGGTCTAGTTTATTGAGACAGGTCTCCCCTTGGCCTGCGAGGCGCTCAGCCGATGGACGGCACGGATGAGTTACCCTTGTGTATAAATAGCTTCCTTCATTAAATCAGTTGTTCTCTTAATTGAACTTAAATAAAGAATGACTTATGCCGGCCAGCTGGTTTTAATAGAGCAGACCGGCTTGTGGTGTATAAGAGGAGCATTATTTCAGTGCACCGGGCCAATTGCAGGGTGTACTGGGTGTTATCAACATAGAAGGTGAAAACAGGAGAGGCCACCAGCCAGCCTAATGCATTCTGAGGTTTCATTGGTTTATTTTCCTAACAATGAAATAAATGGTTTGGTAATTAAATATTCGCCACTGGCTTTGGACCTAATGGGAATCTGTGACAAGTGTTAATGTATGGTGAAGAGGCTGAAGGGTTTGACACGAAACACGCCGTCTTCGTTTCATACTCTTACACTTTTCTCGATTGTCTTCTAAACCTGCAAGCAATTTCGCCATGGAAGGCCAATCAAACTCCTCTGCCAGGGCACAGTTTGCATAAATCTGCTAACCTAATGCACCGAGCTCACTCAGCTGCACTGTGATACTTTTCTCCTGCCGTCTTTTTTCTCTTTCAGTCTTTCTCCTCCCTGAGACAAGAATTCTTGAAGTGAGCCGTTGTTTGAAAGCGTTTTGTGGTCTCTGGCAGCAGCAGCTCATGGAAATTTGCTGAGTTGGATCCCTGAAATGTTGCAGCTGTCTCAGAAGAGCTCGGCCACAGCTCTGAGTCTCGCTGCTTGGCCGCTGGTCAAACGAAGGGAAAGCATTGATTGACTTCCTCCCACCCTCTCTTGATTATTCTCTTTCTTGGTATCCCTTTTACGCCCCATCCCACTTTATCATAGAACACTTTGTGTCTTTTTTACTTTCACGTTTTCAGACCCCCAGTCTAGTCCAGCTTGTAAAAGCTGGACTAAGTAAATCTATTACCTCATCCGTGGGTCAAAAAATGATGAAGATTCCTTCCGCCCCCTCGAATGGTGGAAATCGAATAAGGTTGCATTTCTTTACCCCATGTTAACAGGACCTCCTGAGCCACAGGAGGAAATGGGAGAGCCATTTCTTGACCATAAATTACTCCAGAGAGATTTAGAGTTTAGGGGGAGATGCTCCAAAATAGTGTGAACTCATTTGTATGTGTGCTGCGCTCCACTAAGAGGAAAACAGCCACTTGTCATCTGGAGAGATTGAGTAATGCAATCCTTCACAGCCCAGCAGCACCACTGCCACATACCTCACTAATAGCAGGTTGATTATCAACAAGACTGTCCTTTAACACATTCCCGACATCTGCTTTCTGTCTAAGCGTGGAGGGTGGATACACATAGACGTTGCAGAACACTCGCACACACCACTTTCATTGTAAGTGTATTGAAAAAACACCTTCTGGTTCAGAAATTATATATACGCACATTTAATGCATGTTTGTAAAATTGTGCACATATTTACACTCAAACACTTTCATGTGCTTAAATTTAAGTAGCCTATTTAGACTCAAATGCTGATTCTGGTGTAAAAGACACACATACACACTCTATTTCATCCATCTATAGTATACACACTCTCAGTGATATCCCGTAGACATAGTTTGACACCATTTTGATTGAGAGAGTTTTAGACGTGCAGATAACGTGCCATATCCTCTTACTGATGAGCTCTGAGTTTTGTTAGTGGTACTTAAGGGGTAGAATTTATAAACTTCAGAACTGTCCTGGAAGACCCTTTGGTTTAAGAGCAGTTATTGCAATTGATGGGATTGAAGTCTTTTTTGTGTGTGTGTCTTTTTTTTTTTTTGGTCCAATGTCTCGGTGTAATATACTGTACAAACTGTATATTCTATCCCCTAACCCTACCCATCACAGAAAGCTTTCTGCATTTTTACATTTTCACACACAAACAAATATATATATATATATATATATATATATAATTTAGTATTATCTAGAAGCTGTTTTCCTCATGGGGCATGACCATATGGCTCCAAAATGTCAACAATTTCAGGTTTTACTGGGACATTTGGTCCTCACAGTGTAGATTAAACAAGCACTTGTATCACTATATTAGTGAGGACATTGCATAGACATCCATTGATTTTATATCAGGTTAATGATTTTTTCTTATATATCGTGTAACCCAACCCCTACCCATCACAGACTGTATATACAATCTGTATTTATTAATATATATTAATGCATATCATTTGCTTTTTAAATACTGACATTAGCAGTCCCATCTTTTGTTACTTCAGACTCAACAAAATGGCAAAGCAATTTGGATTGTTTATTTGTTTTTATCTAATACACATCAACAATGATATCAGACTATTCTTGCACTTTACCCTTCAGAAGTTCTATGTTTTTTTCCCCCTCTTACCTATCATAATTTTGTCTAATGCATTATGTGAGCCAAAACTGCCATTGGTGTCCCATCCAACAAACAAAAACAAATAGTGCAAGATGCCCCTGGTCTTATGGTATTAGTGACAGTACAATATTAACATGTATAACATTAGTGCAGTAGAGCATCTCTCAGTTTTGCTTTAATGATGGCTTAAAAGCCTTACTACTGATTTACTGGTTCCCCACAAACCCACATCCGTTTGATTGACACATGCCTCCCTGGTTGTTGGGACATGTTGCTGATTGAGGCATGGCATGCGATTTCCCACTGAACCCCATCCCTGATTTTCACTCATTACAAAGCCCTCTGAAAGTCCACGGTGTCTCCTCTCAGAACTGATTTCTCCAGCTTCTCGGTTTTCCTCTCGAATGGCTCCTGCGGCCGAGGCCAGTTGCTTGGGCAGGCAACAAATGGAATCAATTTATACCCCTGGAGCAAGGTGGTTTTGATGACATTTAAAATGTTCAGAACATAAACTCTGGATATAAACATTTCAGGTCAGGAAGAGTTTAGAAATGTCTTTCATAAACATACACAAGGAAGATTTTTGACTTGTTTTTGATAGATGGCCAGTCGTGTGTTCAAAATGTAATTTAATTTTGTCATCCTATGTCCTGACAGAGAGAGAAAGAGAGAGAGAGGAAAGGTATAGAAGATGCAGGAATAAATCGGGACTTATTAGATCTGACCAGAAGTGTGTGTATTTGGAAAATTAAAGCAGATTGTGATATCTGCCATTAGAGAAACTCAAATACACATTAAATAATGGAATCACTATTTAAAGTCAAAGAGAACATATACATATATGCTCAAATAGAGGTTGAAAAATACAGATCTTATACATGAAGGGAATAGTACTGTTCAGTAAACACAGAAGAGTGATATAAGCAATTAATCTTTCAGTGAAAACATGAATGTTTATTTAGCAATGTAGCCTACTGTGACTCTGACAATTTAGAAACACTCCATTGATTTATTTTAATTTATTTAATTTGTTGTCCAAGTTTTCTCTGATACAATGTTTAAAGTGTTTAATTTTATTTCAGTATAATGAAAATGGAAATGAAATCACTTTTATGTTAGATAATTGTTATTATTAAATAAAATGTAAATGTTTAAATGTATAAACTAACTCTTATATAATGCAAGCTACTCTGTAATAAGTGGATATCATAAATTCAGAATATAGTACATTAGTTGCTGATGTCACTAGGGGTGTGTGTGTGTGTGTGTGTTTACAAAACATAATTTTAGGGATAAAAATGGCATAGGTATAAAGTAAATACAGTTTTTATTTACATTGTAACAATGCAGAAAGTTTTCTGTTAGGGTGTATACAGTTAGGGAATTGAATACTGTATACAGTTTGTACAGTATAAAAGACCATTGTCTCCATAAAACATGGAAACCCAACTGTATGTGTGTGTGGGTGTGTGTGTAAAAGCAGCATTTTGCCATATTTATTCTGTACTAAAGCAGGTAGGAATTTTCCTTCACCGCTTGCTTTTATATTCTTATACAAACAAATATACTATATCTTATAAATATCTTATCAAATATCTTCTACTTTTTTTTTTCTGTTACAGATCATAAGATATTGGTGATGCATTGGAATTACAACTAGGCTTAATTTCCCAGCCTTGTGGTTTTAGCGTTAGTGTTAAAGGACAAGGTTATTGTTAAAACCCTACACTGTAAAAGTCTCTTTCTGCAGCTTGACCATCTTAATTGATCCTCCATTAGTGCTTTATAGACACTGTGTCCTTCGTCCTGTGCCTCTTTTATAGATACTAATAAAATGTTCAAAGTCCCTGTGCAGCTCCTTATCATGCAGCAGTGTTTTTATGCCCTGCTTACACCGGGAGTGTGACTCTGTCTCTCTACTGTACAGTCTGATGATGAGGGTACGGTTTCACTGGCCCTGCCTTCATGTCGCAGCCTGGCACCATTTTATGACTGGAAAAAGAGAAAGAGGAAAAGAGAGAGGCATTAAAAAAGAGATATATAAAGACGGGATGTGGTGGGGGGGGGGATGCAGGGAAAAATAAGCAAACTTTATTTTCTAATTGGTACAAATATGTTTATGCTAAATGATTTTATTAAATACAGACATTTCACAAAAGCATTTAGCCTGCCGTTTTCCCAAAGTTATATAAATAAATCCTATTTCATATATGGCTGACTCTGGTTCCTTGGCCAAGCAGCGCACTGCGGGAAATAGTGCTTAAAATGACAGAGGCATGTAATGACACTGTCTGTGCGCATTGAGTTACTTGTTGTTATTGGTTTAAATCATATATTTCCGTTTCTAGTTGAAAAAAAACAAAAAAACAGTTGGATTTAGGAATGTGAAATATAGTGGAATTAATAACTCTACAAAGATATGATGAGCAATTCCTATATGTACACGACTGTAAATGATAAAAGCGGACCTTGTCCTATGTATCAACAAGTGTAGTATCTCCAGTGCTGCTGCAGGGAATGGTGAAGTTTTGTGGCTCAATTATGACAGACTAAGAATAAGAACATAGAACATCATTATATCACATTTATTTATTTATATATTTCCAATGTGCAGCTGCATGATGACAATGTTCACAATGAAGCAAACTGGTTACACCATTTTGCTTTAATGTTTTTGCAGATGGTGAGACTTGTTTTTTATAGTAGGTCAGTCACTGAAGTTTTTTAATTGACTTTTAGATTTTTAAGAAGTTTGTTCACAATGAGAAATGCGCTGTAGATCACTGAAAGTCAAGCATTTGTTATTATTTTTTATTATTAATTAATTTATTCATTATGAGAATGCACTAGCAGTGGCTGGTTGCATAAACTGCTTATACTGGTTTTACGAGAGAGTCATCCAATGTTTTTCTTCAAGACTGGTCATAAATTTTAAAACTCAATAACATAAAAAGTTAGATTGGTCTAATTTGAATCTGAAAAGTTAGACTTATTATCCCTAACCAACTGCTAGTTGGTCAGACTAGTTCTTAAGTCACAGTCTTAACATAGTATGTTTATGCAAATTGTGTGGAAGCAACAATGTGTTAACAGTTTTCTAACTGTTGAATGGTGAAGATGCCTGTAAAAAAATTTAATTTGTGTTTGGTATAGAACAACTGTTCCTGTGATTTTTGTAGAAAAGTTACAATGTTTATCTATTTTGTTTAGAAATACTATGTATGCACTGTTCAAGCATGAGGGAAAAAAGGGATGAGAAAGTGTTTGTCTGTGTTTGCAGGCAACTGTGTGAGTGTGTAAATATGGTGCATTGGGCGGAATATTTTGAGTTTCTATTTATAAAACCAATCTCCTTTGTTATATTAACTTGAATTTTTTATTTCAATGAACTCAAAATTTTAAGGCAACCAGGTAACTTACTTTAAGTTAAACCAACAATATATTTTTTAAAGTGTAGTTTTCTGATTTGGTCCACAATCCAACAACCTACAGTAGTAGCAGCCCTGTATCATATAATATCAGATTATATTATCTTGACGTATAGTCTTGCTTTCCAAGAAGAGATGCAAGAACAACTAAACCTAAGTGAATAATTTGCTGAAACACCTTAAGCCCCTTTCAAACTAAATTACAAAATCAAAGTAGCACTTACAAATAATTGTGCTTGTGTTTTTGAATCAGGCTTCGAAGGAAAACAACAATTAACAGTGAAAGTTCCCTCATTCACTAACTTTGTCGACTCGCTCTGATAGGAGAGGAAGTATCTGTTTACTTTGTGATTACGACAATTTTGCTGTCGCGAGGCAGCAAATTCAAACCAGTTGCGAGGCTAGATTACTCCAGACAACATGAAGCCCGTACGGCCGCGCACATCCAGTCCTCCGCCATCGGCTGCGATTTCTTCAAAGTAAAATAAACCTTTATACATAATTACAGAGAATTCTGTATATTTTTCTGTCCGTTCCCCTCTAACAAAAAGGGTATATTTTAAGGGCCAAGCATGTCACGCTTAACCACCGGCATACAAAGTAGATCACACATCGGAGGACCTGACCCGAGTCTCTTGTTTATTCAGAGCAAATTCTAGAGAGAGGGTAAAAGGAGCCTTATTCAGTGCACATTCCAAATCGCATGGACTGTCATATTTAGACAGTTCATATATCCCCGCTTCAGAGTTGCCATGTCGTGAAAACATTATCAAAGTAAATATTATGACTGTAGATAGGTTCTTTTATGCAAAGAGCCCTAGTGTGAAGTTGGGTCCAATCTTCGGGCCTTGAGCCGGAGAAGGTGAGGCGGCTGTGAACATGAAAGCACTGAGGTTGCTTAAAAACATAACTGAGTTATCAGCCGGGTCTTGATTGCCTTATTATTCTGTGCTACTGTTTTTCTTATCAGTCAGTCAACATTTTATGTCAGGAAACAAGCTGGAAAGACGTGTTTGGCTGTGTGCCACATAGAGCTGTAAGCATGCACCTCAGAAACCCCACACGTGTGTGTACGGTGAGATCTGGACAGTGTCCCCGTGACCAGAGAAGGATGTGAACAATTACCAATTCTCAAAACACTACTTTAACGTAGTTAAATGTATTACACGCCTTACACCCGCGGCTGCGGCCCTCTCTCGCTGCAGCCTGGGATACGTGGACCTTGCAGAAATCCAGCCACCTTCAACAGGCACAGTCTACTGCAATTAACCAATCATCATAATCATCATCATCATTACCATCATCATCATCATAATCATAAACTCACTGAACGTGCTTTGTACAAGGTGCTTCAGAATAATTTGCACAAGCCAATGTTAGTTTTTGTTTTAATTTCACTTCTCGGGAGAGAATTTTTATATATGAAAATAATGTTTATGTATTTGCATGTATTTTATTATTTTATTTTTTGCTGATTTTGGATAGTTGAACCAAAAATTCAGTTTGTATTTTTTACTAACCCTCCTGTTGTTCCAAACATGTATGACTGTCTTTCTACTGTATGGAACACAAAATAGGATATTTTGAAAAACGATTCAGCTGTTTTTGTCCAATGAAAGTCAGTAATGTCCAAAACAGCATTAGAACCCTTTGGAGTTTAAGGTCAAGAAAATACATATTTTATGTTCCACAAAAGAAAGAAAATACAAGATGTAAATCATGACAGAATTGTCATTTTTGGGTGAACTCCCTGTATTTTAGGCTACTTATTTAACATAAAAAGTACAAGTGATTACAACAATAAATGAAAGCACAAAATGTATTTGTCTATCATTTCCAGTTCGTGTTAACAACCCAGTGTGGTAGGTTGTAACACACCACTTGCCAATTTACTCAGTTTAGAAATATGCAGTAGCCTAGGCTATAGATTTCTAAAATAGGCTTAGTTTAAGTAACAAGCAAATAACCTAAATCCTGTATAAATCCACAATATTTTACTTTATTTTTCGCAACTGCATCTGCGTGTGGTAGACATGCCCCATGCACATACAACCTCTGCAATGAGTCCGCATGAAATGCAGACACAATCCCTCCGGCCATGTGGGTGTCCAACTGTAATCCCAACAGACTGATCCACTCCGTATTCAATATGGGGAGTAATTGGCCCTCAATGCGAGGAAATGCGCAGCGCAGCACATGCAGGCCCCAGTGACACTCGGTGCTGTAACACTGGAAAAGGCGGAACTCGTTCTTTTTGATCCTGGATTTTAGAGATGAAACTAATCCTGATTGCCACAAATCAAAACCTGGACTGTAGCTTAATTAGTGAACGCGGATATGGCTCCATGCATCAGAGACAAGTTAAACAAACAATTATATCAGAACCGCTTGTCGGAAGCTCAAGTTAAACCGTCGTCTGACACACGCACATTAATAAAGCTAATTTACTGAAGCTGTCAGACGCAATAAGAAACGAAACGCAGCAGTGTTTATTGCGATTTTTGGTGATGAAAATAGGCGCATTTGGGAATAGAATGCACATTTAAATGACAACAAATAAACGCTGAAAATAAATAGTTTTAATCTGGCAAATGCTCTGAAAATAATAATAATAAATGGTAATAAAGCAAATAGTTTAATAATAGGCCTACTATAGGCTAATAATAATTAAATAACAATAATTTAAAATAATAGCTAATAGTCTATATAATTATTAGGCTATTTATCCTAGATGTATCCTATTTTTTAATGGGCTATTGTTCTTATTTTTATTGCATTTTTGTTTACGTAGGTTGGTAATTTTAGAAACATTTTCTATCTAACAGATCTCTCAGGTTTAAATGTGGGCATTTTAAATGGTCGCAATCTGAGGTCGTTTCTGATTTATGGACAGTCAACGGGATTGCGGGCGCCGTTTACACTCAATCACTAGTGAAGCTCCTCCGACAGCACGCTAAACTGAGGGCATAATGTGTCCACTTGGGCTAAAAGCCGGTGTACGGTTGCATCGCAGTAGCATCTGCCTAATAGATATTGCAGAGACTGAACACAAATGGGCTTATATGCTATCACTTCACACCGCTCACAGGTAGAGTCTGTCTGTATAAATGCTTTATCTTAAGTTAGGCTATCTCTAAATGGACCGCTTTAACCGTCCTGATGAAAACAATCACTGAGAGTAATGTGTTTAGCTTTAGCTTATTTTACAATTTAACATCTTATACCGACATAAGGATCCACGCTGTAGCCTAAACATTGCACGTGTTATTCCACGATTCTTGAAAGATAAACTAGGCGAAATCGATGTAGCAAAAATAAGAAATACGCTTTATTTGTGGATCGGCTGTTAATAAACCTGCCTAAACTCACTCATTCAGTCAGACGCTTTCCAGAGCTCAGCTTTAATGATTGTTGTCAAATCATATGATTAATGACTCCACAACTGCAGCATTAGCTGGAACAGTGAGTTATTTAATTTTTTTGTTCATGACCAAACAGACATAAGACACAGAGTAAGAAAGTATTTGCTTATAATATAATAAGCCTAATTCTTTCAAATAAATTAAAACAAATCCAGCACAAATATTTATAATATTAATATATATAGCCAATAATAATTACATAGAAAAGATTGGAATAACAAAATTTTTAATTTTGAGGTGTGTATGTGTGTGTGCAATAGTTTGATTTAATTAATCATCCTCAAAGTCACTAAACCTCTAAATTAGAGTAATTCAGGAGATAATTAGTGCTTCGCTGAGACCAATATAATCTGGTTTTATTGCTTTACATCTGTGGTACAGAGTTACAAATAATTCTCATTTGAATATTATGCAAATTCCCAGCAGTCATCACACACATCCTCAGGGTAGCTTTGAGAAATAATTAAAACGAATGAATACACACAAACACTCATTGCATACAATAAATTTAAACAATATTATCAAAACCACAATTCATGATGATAATTTGCATTGCTGCAGGCAGCAATGGTTTGTAAATAAAGGTGTTTGTGAGCAGGTGTAGGGGGAGTGTTACTGTGTGTGTGTGTGTGTGTGTGTGTGTGTGTGTGTGTGTGTGTGTATGAGAGAGAGAGAGAGGGGAGGAGAGAGAGAGAGAGAGAGAGAGAGAGATGCTTCACTTGTGGTATCCATGGTCATGTACAGCATGGATGAAGGTTACTGCTGTCTCTCTTATGTCAGTGTGCAGGTTACTGTTTCTGGTCACATTGGCCTCTATCTAGGTTTAAGTGTGTGTGCATGTGGCCTGGTAAATCCTATATTATAGGGACAAAATGTGTGCACAAAGATGGCAATATCCGAAATCCTTGTCCTTGTGGGGACATTTTTTGGTCCCCATGAGGAAAACAGCTTATGAATCATATAGACTAAAGTGATGTTTTTTTGAAAATGTAAAATGGGTCTGTGACGGTATACGGTTTGTGTAAGGGGATAGAATATACAGTTTGTAAAGTATAAAAATCATTGTCTATGGAAAGTCCTCATAAAACATGAAAACACAACGTGTGTGTGTGTGTGTGTGTGTGTGCAGACTTTGGCTCAGTCTTATTCTGATATATTACCATTTGATCCTTCAGTTTCCTGCCATTGATCAAGCCCCACCTATTCAGCTGATGGGCCAGAGGAGAAACCCGATCACCTAACAAAAAAGAAGCTGAGGAGAGAGGAAGGAGAAAATGAGAGAAATGGTACAAGCCTTCACCACAGCCTCTTTTTCCCTTCTTACCTAAAATACATCCCACTCTGTGCATCTCAGTTTTTCTGTACCTACTTTACATTTACACATAATTCATCAGCGGCAGCTTGTCACCATAAGCTACCTGTGATTCACATTCAGAAATGCTACCAGACGACTAACAATATTATCCTTATTTAGCGTCTTCCCAAACTGTACGAAGTGTTGCAGTGATCACACACAGCAAAACTGTCTTGTATATATGTCGCTAAACCACAGACAGGCATTACAGTATCATATTAACTCGATGATTATTAGCTGACAGATCTGTCATTAAGGCAAATATCAGGAGAGTGGCAATTATAGTCTGTGGATTCCTTTTACACTGACATACATCATCCTCATCTTCTCTTTTACACATACACACACACACACACACACACACAAACACTGAGAGACTGAGTGACAGTAGATCAACTAGCCTGGCCCCGTGGAGGTCATAACCCACACCATCTGGATCTGATCGAGCTGTGCACAGAAAGGTGCTGCGTTTGCAAGGTATAGCCCCTTTAGCAGTGGGAACCTGCTACGCTGTTGCTCTCATATTCGACTGTTGAAGCTGGGCATTTAAATGCATATTCATACTTTGGTAATGCTGAAAGACGAGTGTAATGTTTGGAACTACTAGTGTATGGAAAATTCAGATGCTGGCAGGTTTAATGTGATGATTTAGCCATCCAATGTAAATGTACAAAACATTATATTCTCCCATGTGAGGGGGTAAGAAAACAATGACAGACTTTTAGGTCTTTTTTGTGTAAAAGAAAACGTTAACGTGTGTCTGTCGGGAAGCTGTTCAAGTCTACGCTTGGCCTGAGAGAGCTCAAGTCATTCACTCCAGCGGTGTAGCTGTCAATTACTGTCCTTATCGGCTTACAACTGGGGAAGGTGAGCGAGTGACAAACCTCTCTTTGAGGTTTTAGGTTACACAATATGGTAACAACAAACTGTCACTGGGCTTTAGAGGCCTCATTGAGGAACCTGGGGAAATTCCGCCCTGGGTCAATACACATAGTAACTGATTCCAGGAGTTTTGGGTGAGATTATCTATTTGCAATGAACTTAAACTTCAAAATCTGCGCTAGTTGACCAATATCCACAGTGTTGGATTGAGCTAAAGTCTTTTTTTTCCCCTCTTGTTGACCGGATATTTTTTTTAGACCTATTGAGCACACAGCGAAGTAAATCTGTGGCACTTCAAATGCTGACGGATACGTCTCACACCCGATGATATATAAAGTTGGGTCTCAGTAGCCCATGTCCTTCTGTGGAGTCTTGTGGTGCCCTTGTCACAACGGCACTGACAAATGATCTGGCTCAAATAACGGCACACTGCCGCTGTCAGTTCCACAGAGACATGTAAACAATATTTTGATGAAACTAAATTAAGCGTGTAAACGTTTCTCTAAAGAATCACAGCAGACCAACCTGTCACTGCTGTTGCATTTCACATTTCTTTCTCTTTGTATATAACTTCTGAATTACTTAGTCTGAGAGTAAGCGAACAGAATCAGGCTCACGGGACATAATGCATGTAGATGGGAAAACTGTGCCAATTTGAATCTCAAAAAATGTACTGGTCATTAAATAGTGTAGTTTTGCCACTATAGTTTCGCCAGAGTTAGATAGCTATTTAAGTTAAATATTTTTTCTATAATATGCTGATGTTTATGCCTTTTGTAGTATTTTTGTACAATTAGGCCTACATCCTAATTAAATCTTTAAGACTTAAAAGGATATAGTCCACACTAAAATAAAAAATTCTGTCATAATTTACTCTTTCTAATACTGTTCCAAACCCGTCTGACTTTATTTCTTATGGAGAACGCATAAGAAGATATTTTGAAGAATGTTGAGCAAGAAAACAACATTGGAGCCCATTGACTTCCATTGTATGGAAGAAAAACCACTGAGACTGATATAAACAAATAGATATATTCTTTTATTATTATTACATTACTTATATTATTATTATTTAGATAATGAAACTTACAATAAATCACATTAAACTATGATAAAGTCAGATACTGCTGTTTAGTTATGTATTGTTTCAGCCCGTTCTCATCCCAAGGCGTAATATAATGACGCTTTTGCCAAAGCGTCTATATCGAACGCGCATGGTACCCTTTAGCGTCAATATGAGACGCCGAAATATATGGGTCAGAAGGCGCCTCCTAGCGGTCTAACCCTAACCCTACACCATACCTAAACCTACCCATCTCTCTGCGTGTTATATTGACGCTAAAGGGTTCCATGCGCGTTCGATATAGACGCTTTGTCAAAGTGTCAGAATATTACGCCTTGGGATGAGAATGCGTTGATTGTTTAGCAAAGCAACTTGTGCAGTATTGCTGTCATATCAGATTATTTCCTATTATGTAAAGACGTAAGATATAATTTTGCTAGCATGTTTTTAGTATTTAAAAAAGTCAAAATATGAATTCTTGGACAAAATAAAGCATTTAACATGAGGCAGAAAATTAAGCTAACAAAAATCACAGAACGCAGTAAATAAAAATGTTTTTCAAGCTAAAGTTTATCAACTTTTATATTTGCTCAATTTATTCACTAGTGATTCCTGCCAAATTTATCAAGTTATATGGAAGATATTAAGGTTCTACTAAATTTTTATTACCAGATACAAACCATCTCAATAGTATATTTAATTTAAAACAAAACATTGCTGCAAATGATCTGTCTGCAAAAGTCTGTTAATAGCCTGTTTCTAATTGGTTAAAAAATTTTCGCTGTTGACCAAAGATCACTCTAAAGCATCAATGGTTGCCATTGTTAGTGAGGAAAAGCTGAGAGCGCATGAAAGACATGGGAAGCAATAAAACCACCCAAGGGCTCAGATTTCTTCCTCTTTATTCATATCTCCCTCTAAAGCAATTATCCATTTAGTTTGCTAATTTAGCTTTTCCTTTAAGTCTAGCATGAAGCAGGGTTGAAATTAAGACCTCAAACGGAGAAAATACATCTTATCAGAATACATCAGCCTGCCATCACAATGATAAGTGATGGTTATTACTCCAAGGGTCATTTCGCTGTTTATGCTATTTCACAATATTGTTAAGCGGCTCGTATTTTACATGTGACAAAACATGAGTCTGTATCTTTTCAGCAGAATCTTAAAGTAAATAAATGAGGCCCTACCATAGCACTCCCCTACTGAGGGCAGCTAAGATTGCCCCATCACTCTTTATTATTTTTTCTACTTCACTCCTTGCTTTTATGCATTTTATTAAGAGCTGTAAAGCTTAGCGTCTTTTGTATAAAAGATATACAAACTTCATTTTATTAGACCACAAGCCACAATTTCACAGTTTGACAAGAAAATAAGTTGAAGTGAAAAAAGTCACATTGCTCAGCTCCATCTAAGGCATTTAAAATGTCACTGCATCTGACCAAAGATATCTTTAACAGCATCGATGCATCAACAAAGGCCGGATAGTCGGGCTAATGTAAGACTAATGCAGAAAGCGGGAGCTTGTTTTTATTACCGCGCAGGCCAGTGTTTGTGCAATTTCTCGATTTTCTAAAGCCCACGTTGACAGGCCCACTCTTTGAGCCAAGCCCCAGCAGATGTCCAAACATCGTTTAATGTAACCAGCAGGACCCGTGCACCCAGTGCACAGAAGAAAAAAACATGGTGGCCAAAGTAGAATAACTCAAATGGAATAGCCAATAAGTTCACACATCCAGGAAACAGAAAGTTTAATGTAATGTTGTGGTTTAACAGTTATAAACAAAGCAGACATCTTCAGCCCACCGTAATCCTGAGAGGACTACTTTATGTGACATTCTTTGCAGGAAACATTGTGATGAATCACTTGACCTCTGAACCATAGGCAGCGAGGGAAGTGTGTGTGTGTGCGTTTCTGAGCGATTCAACCAAAGTTAGTGTATTGCAGTATGTAGAGTGAACAAAAATTTTTCTTGTTCCATAAACAAATATTTATGTACACTCAAAATACCATTAAAAAAGTTCTGTTTAATTTTTTTTTATTACAATTTTTGATTGATCTAATGGGTTAGTTCTATCCTTCTAAAAAATTCTATCATTTTACTCACCCTCATGTCGTTCCACATCCGCAAGACCTTCATTCATCTTCGGAACACAAATGAAGATCTTTTTTTATGAAATCCGAGAGGTTTCTGTCCCTCCATAGAGATCCAACGCAACTTACTCATTCAGGCCCAGAACGGTAGGAAATACATTGTTAAAGTTTTCCATGTCACTCCAGTGGTTTAACCTCAATTTTATGAAACAATGCGAGTGCTTTATTTGCGCAAAAAACATAATTTACCACTTTATTTATGAAAATATTGATCTGCAACGCGCATTCACATGTTTAGACTCGCGCATCAACACAACGCACACACACACACACACACGAGTTTTCACGAGAGCACCACGATGCATGCGTTTTGTGTTCACGTGAGAGCTGAAATTATTGCAGCGTGAACACGCTTTGGATAATATTATTTTGCAAATAAAGTGGTACATTTGGGGGGGGGGGGGCGTGTCCAAAGCGTGTTCACGCTCACGCTGCAATAATTTTCGTGTTGATGCGCGAGTCTAAACATGTGAATGCGCGTTGCAGATCAATATTTTCGTAAATAAAGTGGTAAATTATGTTTTTTGCGCAAATAAAGCACTCGCATTGTTTCATAAAATTGAGGTTAAACCACTGGAGTCACATGGAATACTTTAACGATGTATTTCCTACCGTTCTGGGCCTGAATGTGTAAGTTGCGTTGGATCTCTATGGAGGGATAAAAACCTCTCGGATTTCATTAAAAATATCTTCATTTGTGTTCCGAAGATGAACAAAGGTCTTACTGGTTTGGAACAACATAAGGGTGAGTAATTGATGACAGACAGTGTTTGTTTGTGTGTGTGTGTGTGTGTGTGTGTGTGTACTTATATCTGAGATGCTTTAAATTATCTATAATGTGCCTTAGACTTTATTTTGAGCTTTTTGTAGTTTGCTTCATAATAAAGCACAGATAAACTTAAAAAATGTCAACAAACCAAAGGTCTGAATAATGAGAAGTTATATTTTTGTCTAATTGCTAAACATTACTTTTTTGTGTTCCCTTTTTTAATGAAAATAAATAAATAAACGAGAAATCATTAGAGTGACCTTTCTCTGTGTTTGCTTTTGATCCTGTCTGCCTTCTAATGTAGAGTTTGAGGAAATGATCCAATAAAACAGGATCATCTGTCTAAGAGCAAGACAGCTATGAGCAAATCAATATGATACTGTATACTTCAGTGTTGACTCACCTCAGAGCATTTCTTAAGCCTGTGGTCCTATCTGAGGGATTAATAAATGTATTATCTATCTATCTATCTATCTATCTATCTATCTATCTATCTATCTATCTATCTTTACGAAAAACCCTGGGTTGACGTATAAAAAATATATTTAATATATATGTATAGTGTCATACAATGCCTTTTGCTTTCTGCTCCCTGAACAAAAATCAAAACAAGACTGTAAAATATGACAGTATGGTTTTAAGTTTTATGTAGTCTAGTCCAGCAGGTTTAGTCATCCTATGGTCAACAGATTTTAACATTGTGTTTATGTGAAACAGGAAATAATGATAAAGTTAAGACAAACAATCTGATTTTCAAACTCTCTTTGCAAGTTATCACTTATCATCATCATCATCATCATCTTTTTTTGATGAAGTCAGATTTAATTATGGCATAAATATACTGATTGTTCCATACAGCAGAATTTTCCGTTGAGGAGGGAAACTATATATCAAACCCAGAAATGTTCACTCTTCATAACCAATTTATGGTAATTGTCATATTGATGAAAAGACAGTTATGAAATCTGTTTTTGTAAATGTCAGGTTTTCATTTCAGAGCAACCCATTGCACAGACTTTCATGTCATGGTTCTCTATTATTTGTTTTTCCACTGCCTGTTGGGTATCTCGGCACAGGACAGTGATGCTGTCGTTTGTTTGGGCCTCCACTGAGGATGAGAAGCTCGTCTGAATCAGTAATTGTTTGTTTAGTCGCTATCTACCCTCCATATTTGGTTTACAACTAAACTTTGCACCGTGAACTCTCTGCATCAACATGATGGTTCACTTGAGAAAACCAAAAACAGATCTGAAACAAATTTATGTGATGTTAGTTTTCAAACTTGCTCTCTTAAAAAGCACAAAAACATGTAATTGTAAAAGCCCCAGGTTAGGATGTTAACCAAAAATAATCTATAATAATCTACCCGTACTTCAAAAATATCTGCACATGTTATTTGCTATAGCATTGGAGAATAAAATAAACGCAGAGAGAAGTGTAACTGTAATCTTGGCTGTTGGGACCCGAGGCCATGCCGTTGTATCCCCAACAAGTCATCAGGATCAAGTTGCTATCCACTGAGGGGATTCAGAGAGGATTGAGTGTTAACCATCATGGCCTCCCTATAAACATGCAATCACACTGACACAGAGACTATTGTGTAAAGGGGCAGAGGAAGTATGGACAATAGGGAAATGTTGGATGGAGAGAGAGATTGCAAGGAAGTGAGAGTTGAATAAAGCTAAAAAAAAAGATAGTGAGAGAGTGACTGAGACAGAAAGGGAAAGGGAGCTCTGTGTGGATGGATGGGCCTGCAGGCCGTAGGGACTGGTGTAACAGCCTCTCGCTCTCAGGTGTCCAGTCGATAACTGATGCATTAGTCTAGAGCTCTTTGCCGGTTTTGAGTTTAAACACACATTTTCTTAATACAACATGACCCCATTTCCCTCTCTCATTAATCATGAAACACAGTTAGACTGGCCCATTCGGTCTCTGACAAAGAGGGCAAACCTACTGTTGAACCCCTTTCACACTGCTCACATTGACTCTTATGTGCTCGTTGACTGATGAGAACTACTGGATGTTCTTCTAATACACAGAGTAACTCAAAGTTAGACTATGCATTAATTTATGTGCTGATTTGTGACCTCAATATTCCAAGTTTTCATATTTGTTCATATTTATATTTTCTGTTAAGCCCAAACCTGGACATCCATGAAGGGATAATACACAATTTCTGGAGCAACTGGCTATAGCATCTGTAGCAATGAATGTACAGAAAAAAGTCTTAAAATACATCTGCCTCATACACAAATTTCTGTGGTTTGTAAAAGATTCATGAAGTTTTGTCTTCAGACATCCATGACACATGCACATAGCTATAAGACACAAGTGAGCGAGGATTTCAGGTCAGACTTTGTCATTAGCTCATGGATTCTAGTTGTTTGCTGTTTGCCATTGGTGTATTTCCAGCCACCCACACAAGCTTGTCCGGTTTCTTACCCAGCAGCCCTCAGTCCTTCGGTATAGTCACATGTGTCAGATGTTCCACTGTGACTAAACATTTCTGCTCCCATTGGTGTACACAGTTTGAATTCCTCAATTCATCTTATAAACTTGTTTATGAAAGTAAACACTGTGCCTTACGGACACAGGTCATGATCATTATCCATAATTTCAACAAAATGGTGCAGGCAGGACTTCAGAACAGAGAGTAACATGAATTCTGCTACTTCATGAAGAAAAATACAGTTATTTTCCAACGAGTTGTAGGTAAATCCCCATGTTACTGACAAAAGTCTGTTGTTGTTAATTTGTATATATTTTGTCAAAAGAACACAAATAAATGTCAAAACCATAAAAAGAAAATGAACATGCTATACCATTCAAAAGTCTGGACACACCTGACTTTATATATATATATATATATATATATATATATATATATATATATATATATATATATATATATATATAGTTTTTATATATATATATAATAAAATCATTTTAAATAAATTGCATTGTTATTATTATATCAATTATTAATGTTTTTTTAAAAAGTATATCAGGTTACACCTCATAAAATTGACATTGCATAATGCCTATACTTCCATTTGTGTAATTTCATAGCTTGATGATTTATGAATAGTTTTTTTTAAAAATAATAGTAATAGCATTTGATAATAATAGCAAAGAATACATTTACAAAAGTCTACTTTTTTTTTATTTACTTTTTTGGTAACAAAACACATTTTTGAGTATGTTTTTTATGTATTGCACTTGCATTTGTAATATACTTTATTTTTTTATATTTATATTAATATTTAAATATATAAAAAATATATTTAAAAATATTCATAACATTTTTCAGTAATACCTATTTGTAGAGTGCTGTTGAAAAAGACATGTAAACACATTAGTCAAATGAGCTGTCATTATTCCCACAGCATAGACTGATGAGAGACTGTGACCAGTACATTCATCTTGTGTTCTCAAAGACTACAGAGCTGAACCTGGGTGAGGCCAATACTGCCATACTCTCTATGGGTTAAAGCTGCCTGTGTGAGTGACTAGCGGCAGCTCTATAAAGGCTTGTGAGATTGTGCAGGAAATAGAGGAAACTGGAGTCTGAGGGAGACTGGGAGACGGAGGCCACAGCAGAGCAAGGAGGAACAGGTCAGATTGGGTTTACTGGCCTGTCAGTCTGTCAGTGATACCCCCACTGCATCAGTCTGTCAGCACTGCATACAACACACACACACACAGACATACACAGACACGGGATACGTGCGCAAAACTTAAAAATACCCTTTTCACAACAAATTTGCAAAGTGCTGCAAAATGACATTTTCCAGCTAGCCTAAATGAGATATAAAATATAAAATGGAGCTTGCTGATTAACACCCATTCTGAGTAGATGCAAATATTGTGGATTTAAAATATGCTTTGGAAAGCTGTGTGTGTCATCATCAGTGGCAAAAACTTTGGAGACATTCAATCCAAAACTGTGGCCTTATCGATGAGTGACAGGATGTTGCGGGAGAAGCAACACCATGTACACAGATACCTTTCGTGATACTGTGAATGTCTTCCAATATACACACTCATACACACACCCCCACAACACACTCTCAGAGATGGTATTTCAATACACAGACTGGGCAGTATGGAGCGCTTTCTGTCTGTGTGGTTTCCTGTGAAAGCTTAGCAGCTGATTTTACCATCGACCACAACAATAGGCCTGACACCAAATACTCCTAAACATACACACACAAACACACACATACAGAAAAGATGAGACTGAGAGAGAGCTCAGTGGATGTGTGTTGTGTTACAAGGTCAATAAGATCAGAATGTTTATCTTGATGTGTAGCTGACCCTTCTTTCAGACATTAAATTGCTTATTACCTATTAAGGTATTAAGTTAAATAGTTCATAATTGTCTGATAATTTGCCCTCTGCCACCATATTTAATATCATGATTTGTAAAGTTCCATCATTGTTGTCTTCTGTCTACTCTGGGACACTATCTGGCTGTGAACCTGATGAACAGATCAATTTAGACCTTGAGATTCTATCGATACCAATCCCCATGTAGCCTCTTACCCAGTAAAGGCCACTTAAGCACAAGAGGTCCCATCAAGTTAACATTGATTCCTTCATCAATCAACTTCTGGATGGACGGACAATGGGCTATTTTAAAAGTTGCAAAGCCCATGTGCAATGTCGGATGGCCAGACATTGAGGTAACAGTGGCAGTATTTTAAGCACTATGTTAAGCACCATTTTAAGCTACATGCTAACATTAGGAGTACATACATGCACTTGTAAATACACACTAACACAGTACGTGTACATGTACATGCACTTTAAACGTTAGATTTCTGTCAGACTAAAGCGATCAAAAATTTTAATAATTTAAAAAGCACTTTAGTACAGTATGTATTACAGATGTTAGGGGTGTAAGAGTACATGTATTCGTCCCGAACCATTACGATACAGACGTCAGTTCGATGCATACAGTCAGATGACGAGTACAGTCAGTCACAGGTGATCCACACTCCAATCCAGAAGGGGACGCCAGTAATGCAACACTGTTTGCTAACCACCAGAACAAGAAAAAGAGCAGAAGAAGAAGAAACAATCTACGTATTTACTAACCCAAAACCAGCGTTCAGATGGCAAGCAAGAGCTTGCTAGTAGCCTATTCACTGAGTTTTGATTCATTGTTTTGATTCATTCACTGAGTTTTGATCCATTGTCACCGCATGTTAATGAACTCTCACACGCAAAGAAAGCTAACCCTTACACAAGTTACTGTACTGTACTGTACCAATTACCTCAGGGGGGACTAAATGCCGCTAGGTGTAAAAAGCTAATTTGCACTACTGTCTGTTCAAAATAACTACTAGCATTGGGGATTTGTTGCTTTTTCCTGTTGTACCTGCTGTACCGTTGCACGTACATACCTCAGGCCTCAGTGTTGCGTTTGCTTACTCTTAATTGCCTGATCATTAGAATAGTGAACAACTAGCGTTATCGCCTAATTCATCATTCTCTCTCACAAGTTATGCTTTCACCACACATCTTCACGGAAGTCTCTGTTTTCTCTCTCTTCTGGAACTGGGACTATCCTTCTCGACCCCCATCCATTTCCCTTATACAAACTGTACCACTGCTTCATTTCTCTTTTCCCCCTTGCTCTTTCTCTCTCTCACTCTCCCTCTCTGCGTCCTCCCTTGGCGCTCACTTGGGCGGGCAGCCGAATTCCTGTGGGCTATCCGGTTACCGGTTGCCGTGGAAACCAGTGGGAAGGCAGCTCCATTAATCATTTAGAGCGCGCTCGAAGTGGAGGTCAGCCTGATTGCAGCGGATAGGGTATCATCCCTGTGTCCCACCAGGGACCTCCTTGATTTGAATTAAAAAAGATTAAGCTCGCCCCCCATGCACCCCTACCACTGTGGCCCACCATCATCATCGGCCCAGCCGTATCATGTGACCATGCTCCACGGAGCCACGCGGATTAAGAGATCGGAGCTGTGCGTTTGTTTTTCAGAGATTCGCTGAAACATTAGACGCGCACAGGTGTCTTCAACAAGGAGTCCAGGAGCTTGTGTAAGAAACGGACAAAGACCGCACGCACCCCTCCTGGGCTTTCTCATCTTATCCTCCTATATTGTCTTTCTTCTTATCCTTCTTTTCTTATATTCTATCAGTTACTTGTTGGAAACTGGAAGCAATAACTCAATTTTACACTCCCACTGACATTTTCCCTTCTTTCAAGCCTATGAAATGGTGCATTTGTTGCAAAACCTTTTTATAACTTAATAGGAATATGATTTTTACGAGTGTGTAGGACAGCTGCCGCTGGCCAGACGTGTGCGTGGGTGAAGTCAGTGTGACAGCTCTAGGGTCACAGTCCACCAAAGCCTGAAGTCTGTCTGGTTGGGGTTGGATCACCTTGATGAAATGTAAAGAGCAGTGAAATGACCGAAAGCGTTAGTCCATGTGAAGTGGCCCTTGGGCCTCTGCTCGCCAGCCCCCTGTTCCCCAATGACGGCAGCATGAGTTTAGATTTACAGCGCCTCTGTGGGAATGACACGGAGAGCCATGAATCATCCAGGCTATGAAATAGTGGCACAGCCAGCTTCGCTGCAGTGACTCCCAAAGGTGCCCGCCAAATTTACAGGCGCCTGTAGCACTTCAAAAACTTACCATAACTTAAATCCAGACGATTTTATCGTTCCATAGAAGCAGAAAGGGAGATACGAGGAAGGTGAGGGGGGAAGATAGATGGGTTGGGGAAAAATTACAACCTCCTTCATGTTAGTCAATTAAAATTCCAATGACAGCCACTTTCAGGAGTTTGGGATTCTGCATTCTGTAATAGAGCTTAAACTAATACTCATACGTAATGAGTACAAGCTGTGTTGCCTTGATAAGCTGAGGGATTTATCCTTGTATCCCAGTCATATGGGCTAGCCCAGGAGAGCGATGTCAGTAAAATAAGAGCTCCAATGAGATTATTATCGGCTCTCCTTGTTAAAATTAATGATCTCGACACCTTGCTCGTCCAAGTTACAAGGAGTTTGGCTGGTACATTGCCTTGTTAATGTCCACTTTAATAAGTGTTTCGGTAGCACCAGCCTCACAGGGCTTGAACAGATGCTGGCCAGCAGGTCAAGCTGCTATGAAGAGACAGAAATCAGACAGGCAATGTGAAATAATGTCTGTGACTTAAGACCTTTGTGAGAATTTTTCAATTTTCAGATTTATGCATTTATTTGAGTGAACGTTAGTAAGATTGCAGATGTGATGTAACAGAAGTAGCAACATATATTTTTCTTCCATATTGTGACGTACAACCGAGTGAAACAGATTATCGAAAAAGAAAAAGTTAAGGGAGGAGACTTGGTTTAATCCATCTGTTGTTGATAGGTTGAAGGCTGGTCTGAATGTGAGCTTGCAGTCGATGTGTTTGAGAGGACTAAATGATTGAAAAAAGTTTGGCACACATCACCAGAGAAGTCTGAATTAATTAATGAATTGTTCAGAATGTGATAAATTACATGCAAGTAGAAAATAAATAATGCTAATTTTCATTTCCTTAATTTGCATACACTAAAACTCTCTTTTTGTTTCAATTAAGTTGCAAATCTGTTAAATCTTTTCCCCAAAAAACTTTTTTTTTAAATCAGCATAGCATATATGCATGTAAAAAGTACCATTAAGAAAACATCATAATGTCTTCACAACCTGGGAACAGTTAACACCATTTGAAGACTAGTATTGCGTGTATTACACATGCACCCAACACCACTAATTCTACCCAAACGTATAATACACACGCACCCCACCCCACTCCTAAACCTACCCTTAACAACCATGCGTATCATATGCACGTAAAAACTAATTTTCGCGTATAAATAACACGATAAACACACTACGTGCTATAGACACGTATTTAGTGTGATCGGGTTGATAGTAGAGTAACATTGCATGTGATGGAAATATTTTTACAGAATTTATTTTGTTGTTGTTTATTTTTTAAATTTTCATTCAGCGTGAAATACACTACCGTGCATTCAGGATGTTTTGATGTGCTTATTCACCTCAATTTTTCTTTTTCAGTAGTAAATACATTTCCGCAATTGATTCTTCATTGTTCCAAAACAATATAAATATTGTGTATAACTGATGTGTTTGTTACCGGCATCCTACTGTGATTTATGTTGATTATTTGTAGTATAGGTTTTGCCCTGAGTGATTAATTAAGACTTTGTGATGAACTTGCATCAAGCCAGACACAGATGTCTTTTCTCAAACTATGGCAGTAGTTCGCTCAAGTATTTTGTTCCGAAAAAGATTCTGTTGGTAATAAGGTTTACAGTTGCATTTTTGTTTATTTTGGTTTTATTTTTATATAAATGTCCCTATCAGTTGAGAAAAACGAACTAATATTTACTGATGCGTGCTACACGTGGAGTCATCACACCTGTCTGAGCCAGGCATGTTTGATACCTTGTTAAGCTGTTCTTTGTTGTGGATGAGACAGGTAGTGTCAAAGTGTTAGCTGACATTGGATGAGCAGCAGATGGCCTGTTATCTCTGTGAACTAGAACTCTGTTGCTCTGATCACTTTACAAATACTTCAGTCCACCCACTGAGTTGGTCACTCAAACTGAACATGAGCTGATAAGATAACATTTACCGCCAGACAAGCTGTAGGTTGACCCTTGTGTTGAATGAACTAGAGTAGCAATGGTAAAAAGAGATAGAGGGGGACCAAAAAGAGATTGAGAGTGTAACTGCTCAAATGTTTTTATCATTCGAACATCGAGATTAGCGCAATACTGTGAGCCATAATTTATATTCTATTTTACTTTCGTCATTTACTTTTGTTGAGTTGTATGGGTTACAGTTTATTTCAATAGTCCTCTTTAGACATTCTACTAACTATAAAGTAAGTAACTTCGCAACTAGGTCAACTAACTCATTCATTTGCACCTACATGTCAACTAAGTCTCATTAGAGTATTAGTAGACTGTTAGGTTACAGTTAGGGTTAGTAGAATAAGTTGACATGTAGGCTATTATAAATTTACTTATAGTGCTGTAGAAAATCTTTTGAGGAGCTTCAAAATAAAGTGTTAACAGATATTAAGAACAGTCTACTTTATTTATTTATTTATTTATTTAACCTTTATTTATCCAGGTAAACTGTTTGAGAACCACTTCTCATTTACAAACATGACCTGGCCAAGAGGCTACAAGAATAAATAAGAACATACTGTACAGCTGCACATAGTCAAACACATAACACATAGAACAATTAACTAAGTTAAAAAAGATAGACAACAGAGGGGAAAAGAAAAGGAATAGAGTGCTTAAATATGTGTGTATAAATATGGTTCATGATTGTCAGCAGGAACAAGAGTCAACTATATGATTTTCGAGGTTTTGCTTAAAGGTGGAGATTGGGATCAGGGATGTAAGTTTCAGGGTATTTTGTAGTATGTTCCAGTCATGTACTGATGCAAAGCGGAAGGCATTACGTCCAAAGGTAGTAGAAGTAGGGAGGGTACTAAATTTAATCAAATTACTTGATTTTGTGTGATAGGTGTTATGAGCGGCATGAAGTAGGGATGACAAATAGAGAGGTGCCTTGCCCAGAATTGTCTTGTATATGAAGAGAAACCAATGATGGAGCCGCCGAGTATAAAGGGAGGGCCAACCCACCAGTTTATACAGGTCACAGTGATGAGTGTGAAAGGATGCATTAGTGGCAAAACGGATGGCTGAATGATAGATTGTGTCAAGTTTCTTTAGAGCTGTTTTTCGTGCCATTCTGTAGATAATATCGCCATAATCCAAAATTGGCAGTACTGTCATCTTAACAAGGGTGCATTTGGAAGCATGGGTAAAAGAGGCTTTATTACGAAAAAGAAAGGCTAGTCTAGCTTTGACTTTTGTTTGAAGATTATTGATGTGTGTAATGAATGACAGTGATGAATCCAACCAGATACCTAGATATTTATATTCTTTGACATACTCCAGAGCCGTGCCGTTCATGCAGGTGATTGTAGGTGGAGTCTCTGTAACCTGTTTTCGGCTAAAAAGGATACATTTTGTCTTACTGGTGTTAATACGGAGGTGGAGACTGTCAAAGAACTGCTCTATATAGGTGAAGCTGAGTTTAAGACTGGAAGCCGCAGAATTGGGAGAGGAACCAACTGAGTACAAAATGGTATCATCTGCATAAAGATGAATCCGAGAGGTACCAACAGCTCTGGCTATATCATTGATGTAGATAGAAAAAAGGATTGGACCCAGGATGGAGCCTTGAGGCACACCTTTAGAGACAGCAAGTGGGTCTGACATAATGTTGTCAACCTTCAATTGCTGGACACGGTTGGTGAGATAATTAGCAAACCAATCACAGCTAGAGGAGGACAGACCAATACTGGAAAGTTTATGTAAGAGGATCCTATGGTCGACAGAATCAAAGGCCTTGGCGAGGTCTATAAAGGTGGCAATACAGACCTGATTGCTGTCTAATGCTGTAATTACGTCATCAAGGACCTTTGTGGTGGCTGTTATGCACCCATGTCCCGTCTGAAAACCGGATTGCATGTCAAATAATATATGATTTTTATCCAGGAAATCATTTAACTGTTTTTGTACGAGCTTCTCCAGAACTTTGGCAAGGCATGGAAGGATGGAAATTGGGCGATAACAATTTGGGTCCTACTAATACTCTAATGACTGCTAATGGGCATGTAGTTGCAAAATAACTTATTTAGTAGAATGAATGAAAGTGCTAACTTAGTTTATATTGTAACAAGTCGTGAGGACATCAGGCTGTGTTTCTGAAAATGTGATATATGTTCTGGTCTTCATCTCCAATTTATTTGTTAAGTGCTATTAAAGACTAAGTAGAGAGGGGAGAGGCTTGATTTTCTGAACAGGTTGATAAAAGACAGAGACCAGCCGAGCAGAAGGGAGAAGGGTGCTTTTTTCTCAGCATTGTGTGGACATTCCCGCAGTTCAGCTTTAATTAAGCAAACCGCACGAGCGACTAAGGAACAATGAGACATCTGTGTGTGTGTGTGTGTGTGCGCTTGTGCTTGTGTGTGCTTTTGTGATTCTGTGGTTAAAAACCACAACCAGGAGCAGGTCTGCTTCAGTGATCACAGGTTGCTGTTACATAGATTCTGAAGCCATGTAGGTGTTGCCATACTTGTTTAACTGAGTCGTCGAGACGTGATTCACAATTCACAGGCCGAGACAGTCTGAGAAAGAATGTGACGATAATGGCTAGCGGTTCCTGTGCATGTGAAGTCTGTTGAGTGGATATGATCCAGTGAACTCCTAGAGACCAGACTGAACGCCGATGACAGGCCCTAAAGCTACGACTGCTATTTATTACCGCTGTAGCATTTCAGCACTCTGGTAAAGTGAATGTGAGCAGGTAGAGCTAAAAAATGTATCATCCTTTCACTGATGAAACAACAGAGAGCAGAAACAGGGCGGCTATAAATCGCAGATTGATTCCAGACCTGGATTTTATAGTCCAACGGTTATAGAATATCTGGTCAGCGTGATTCTGCCGTGCCCCGTCTATTATCCAGATGACCAACTCCCATAAACCGACTTTTCACGTAATACTTCATTCTTTCTTTCATGACAGATTTTTTTTTTCTTTTCCAGGGTTTATCCTCTTTTTCCTTTGCTGTCCCTCTAGTGGGATCAATGCTCTGTATTGACTTAGGATTTTTAAATCCTGCCTTTTGTTGCATGGACTTTGCTTTTATTACAGGATGGGTCTCATTTTACCTATCAATCACTGAGATGTCACAACAGCTCTGAGCTCTTTGGCCTTCTTAAAGAGAGGGCAGGAGGAGAAACTCCTTTAGGCCAGGATCAAGACCAGACACAGAACATCGCTTTAGCTCTCTCTCACTTTTCCCTCTGCTCTCAGTTCATGTGAAATGTACATTGCAATGGCATTCGTACTGATTGTCTGTTCCTATATTAGATGCTTATTAGTAAGTAAAATAATTTTGTTCTAAATTTGTATCATTCAGGTCTTTTACGTGTGAAAGTTGTAAATTGCAATAGTGAGTATTATGTGTCATAAAGTGTATAACTTCATCTCAATACATGTTTTTGGAATGAGATCCTATGAATTAAGTTGAACAGCTTTCATAAATTGAACTTGACTCGCCAATAAACCCCCCCTATTCTGCCGTCAGGTCGACTGCAGGACAAGCCCCTCTTGCCAATCAGGAGAGACTGATCTGACTTAGTGTTTTGCAAAAAACACAAACGGTGAAATTCATACTTCAACAATGTCAGCTTTCCTCCACTTGCCTGTCACTCAACGGAAAAGGCCGCAAAGCTTCGGTTGCAGCCACTGAAAAAAATACAGATGCTCGAAAAGAAGATCCTGTGTCATTTCCTGTTCCTTCATTCACTTCCTGACCTTTTCTGTGATCGTCTCTGTGTTACTCGCCTTCCCACCCTCCACCATCTGGTACTTCCTGTGCCCGTTGCTGGCTTGTTTGGTGTGGCGGTCGCCTCTGATAACCTGACGGAGCGAGTCGCTTGAGCTTTTTGCTGGGCAAGGTGCCAGCCTCCTCTCCACTGAACCTATCTTTGACCGAAAGCATGAGGAGCGGGTGTTTTTTTATTTCTCTTGGAGGCCTCACTCAAAGGCCGGTTCTCACTCTGTCTAACCTGCACCGAGGCCTTTCGCAGCTCACAGAACAAGCCCTGACAGAACAAGCCCTTCTGTATGCAGAAAGTCTTGCAAAAATTCTTTTTAAAATGTGCAAATCAAGGAAACAAAATAGATCCTGTCTTTAATAAATGCAGCATTGAAAGCTGTGGCAAATTTAAAAGGTGAAAAACAGGTGAAGGCCTGTCTTCATTAAATTAGTATTGACATACATAACCCTCCATTTATGCTTTTCTCAACTAAGTCAATGTCTTCCTTTCCTGTTCCAAGCAGTCCTGAATGATTGAATTAGTGACTAGATTAGACCGGACAAAAACTACAAATCTGCTGATCCGAAAGCACTTTAAGTGCTTATTTCCAGAAAGAACACTTCAAAGAAACCACTATTTACTGCTCAATTCTTTGTTTAAAAACAACAACAATAATAATACATGTCTAATAAACCCCCTAATCTATTGTTTAATTTATGGTACTTACACTGTAAGCAGTTCAGGATTTTTTTTTTATATGTATATACGTATTTACATAATTGATAGTCCTATCTTGCTGCAATCAAATTGGTATTTTGAAGATGTAATCTCAAGGAAAATAAATGTAAGGCATATTAATGTTGTTTTATATAAAGCACAAATTAGTACCCTTGTATCTATAGGCATTTACAAGCTCACGAAAACAGCACCAGCCCACGCAAATAACACCCTTGATGCTACAAATGCCCACGACTGCAATGAACACTCTTACGGCCCTTGAAAAGAACCGAGCATTAATGAGTTTGCCAAAGCGTCAAACTCCAATGTTGTGTTTGCTTTTCCGCTCCATCAGGGAATATAAAGTTTAAGGGCCTTTCGCTATCAGTGACCCAAGAAGAGGAGGCATTTGTTGAAGAAGTGGCTGTTTAATTGCGGAACTGCAAGGCTGTGCAGAAGGTTGCTAATGTGCCTCTGAACAATGACACCTTTGGAAGTACAGTTACAGGAGAACAAGGCCCCTAATTTATGTCAGCACTATTGCAGGGTTGAATTTATTGATGGTAATGCAAGCTGGTGAGATCTGCTTAAAAAGCCCCAAGGCCTCTTATTATACAACTTGTCTGTCTTTCACACTAACCTGAACTGTAACTGAAGAATCTTAGCTGACGTGAAGGACATATGGCATCCAAAGAAACCATTAGAAGGACAGTACCCCTCTCGCTCAGAGGAACGTTAATGAACCCAACGCTACCCTCCCACTCTCATACTGTTGAAGTGTTGCTAAAGTTAGACTGTGCATTTTTATAAAGGGAACTGTGGAAGTCATTTGATGGAAAGTGAATGCTAATTTTCTGGTCGCTTAAGGATTATTATTCAAACACGGGGAGAGGAAATATCAGGATGGAACTGGAGAACAGGACGAATGCAGAAAGCATCTGGCCTGTAACCGAGAGGTCAGCTGGGAAAGCCACAGTCCCACATACACGGCTGGGTGTATATATATTGTTTTAATTTGCAGGCCTGCACTCTGTCTGCATACTTTTTTTTTTCTTTTTTTTTTTGAAAAGTGATTTTTGTCGAGGGTTAAGATGAAGACGTGTTCTATAGGCATGTTGACTCTGAACCCCTTTGACCCTCTAAAAGACGCAAGAATGTACTAACTCTCAATAATTTCACCTTTGTGTTTTACTGCAGTGGTGGGAGAGGAACATCCAGCTTTATTGGCCATTAGAGGCCCTGAAATTTACCCAGTACCAGTCACTTCCCTCTTTGAATATTAAAGGTTCTCTCAGAACCTTATCAGGAAGCATTGGGCATCCATTTCATTTATTCGTATCACATTAGAGGTCAACCTCATCATGACTGTGAGGTTATCGCAACAAATACAGACATGTCGATACCAGTATTGGTTATAGCTTGTAATCTGCCGACTCAACAGTTCTGTGAGGTGTAACTTACTACAGGCCCTGCAATCAAAGCCATTGTGTCTCTAGAGGACAATATTGATGTTTTGTATATAGTATCCACACAAGTGTAAAAGCCATACTGTTAAAGGGATAGATCACCCAAAAATGAAAATTCATTCATCATTTACTCCCCCTCGTGTTGTTCAATGCATCCTTGGAAAATAAAATAAGATATTTTAAGGAACATTTTAACTGTTTTTGTCCATACAATAAAGTCAATGGGGTTTAAAACAACACTGGACACTGGAGTTTCATTGTATGGACCAATTTTATGTTCTACACTCTACAGAAACAAGAAAGTCACTGAAGTACAGTTTTGGAATGACACGAGAGTGAGTAAAGGATGACCGAATTTAAATTTTTGGGTGAACTATCCCTTTAGCCTAGGCTTCTGAACTCTGTACAACTGTACATCTCCTCCAGTGCAGACCAAACCTTCCCCCATTCTTCACAGGACGCCAGGAAGCCTCTGAACAGCTGCTTAGGCACTTGTCTGAACTGAGTTACTGCAAGGTGCCTTTCTTTCTGTTTTTATTGATAATATTACTGTAGTTGATGTAAATATGGCTTTGGCTTAGTGTCTCTATCAGCGTGGGCCACGGCTGGCCGGCAGACCAAAATCATGACCCCCGTTCCTCTCTCCCTCAGGTGAGGCTCAGGCAGGGGTCTGCAGGAAGCCATAAGCATGCTGGGCAACAATAAATATCCAAATGCTCTGCTTTCATTTTTTTTATATGCTTGTAGTTGATACTCGGTCATAGCTTCATACAAGAACATAAATAACTCCACAGGCTTTATCTTGAAGGGCTAGTTCACCCAAAAATGAAAAACGTCATCATTTACCCACCCTCAAGTTGTTCCAAACTTTTATGAATTTCTTTCTTCTGCTGAACATAAAAACAGAAAAATGTTTTGTTGATGGGACCCATTGACTTTCATAGTATTTTTTCAGCGACTGGTTTCCAACATTCTTAAAAATATCATATTTTGTGTTCAGCAGAAGAAAGAAAGTTTACATACAGGTTTGAATACAGGTACATTTTAAATACAGGTTTAACATACAGGTTGAAATACAGGTTTGAAACAACTTGAGGGTGAGTAAATTATGACTTTTTTTTGGGGGGGGGTGAACTATCCCTTTAATTAATCATTTAGGAATTTTTCACACAGTGAGGATTTTTATGTATGGGAGATATATTATATAGATCCAATTTTTTTTTTTTGACTTGAGATAAATTGTACAGGCATTATTTGAAATTAATCTTACTTGAAATTAATTTGGAATGTCATAGTCAAATTAGACATTTGTTGCTCTTTTCTCAAATGCCTTTTTTTAGTGAAGGATCACAAAATTATTACAGTTATGTTAAATGATCAAAATGGTTTCACTTTATTTTGATGATCCCTTTGACACATTCTTTTGACTAAGTGGTTACACCTACATGTCTACTAACTCTCATTAGAGTATAGAGTAGGATTAAAATAAGTTGACGTACTTGCAAAGTTACTTAAAGTCAGTAGAATGTCTGTTGGAGGATCATCACAATAAAGAGTTAGAGTATTAGTAGACTGTCTGCTTAAAGGATTAGTTCACTTTAAAAAAAAAAATTGCTGATAATTTACTCACCCCCATGTCATCCAAGATGTCCATGTCTTTCTTTCTTCAGTCGAAAAGAAATTAAGGTTTTTGATGAAAACACTCCAGGATTTTTCTCCATATGGACTTAATAGGACCCAAACGGTTCAAGGTCCAAATGACAGTTTCAGTGCAGCTTCAAAGGACTTTAAACGATACCAGACGATGAATAAGGGTCTTATCTAGCGAAACGATCGGTCATTTAAAAAAGAAATAAAAAAGTTTACGTTTTATATGCACAAATACTCGCCTTGCTCTGTTCTGTGATTGTGACTCACGTAATACGCAATTACGTTGAAAAGGTCACGGCACGCGTAGGCGGAAGTACCGAGTCAGTGTTTACAAATGTAAGGAAAGAGGACCATATACACATATTTAAATGTCTTTGTGTCAGTTTATCATTTAAAATGCCCATTTCGTGTGCGTATCCTGGGTGTTTTAATATTAAAAAGGCTAAAAGAAAATTTTCGTCAGGACAGAAGCGTGACCTTTTCGACGTAATTGCGCATTACGTGACGTTGCGAGCGCACATCACAGAACAGAGCAAGGCGAGCATTTGTGCTTATAAAACTTAAACTTTTTTATTTATTTTTTAAATGACCTATCGTTTCGCTAGATAAGACCCTTATTCATCATCTGGTATCGTTTAAAGCCATTTGAAGCTGCACTGAAACTGTAATTTGGACTTTGAACCGTCTGGGGTCCTATGAAGTCGATTATATAAAATCCTGAACTGTTTTCATCAAAAACCTTAATTTCTTTTCAACTGAAGAAAGAAAGACATGGACATCTTGGATGACATGGGGGTGAGTAAATTATCAGCAAAAGTTTTTTTTTAAAGTGAACTAATCCTTTAATATCTGCTGAGTTAGTTGACATATAGTTACAAAGTTACTTTTTGTCAACAGAATGTTCAAAATGGACCATCAAAATAAAGTTTTACCTCTGTAGCATATAGAGACACTTCTTTCTTGCAGTGCACCATCTTACAACCATCAAGCCTTTTATCTGCCCTGACCTGTGGGTGTAAAGTCCTCTTTAATGCGTGACTGCTGAGGACACACGTCCAAACGTCTGCTTCAGCTGCACTTACACACTCATGAATTATGATGGCAAAGTTGTTGCTGTCCTGCACAGTATCTGTGCTACTGTGCTTAGTAATGCATGACTGCATTGTACAATGAACGATGTAGCTGCTTCCTCTTTATGATATTAACAATTTGAATTGGTTGGATTAAGTTGCAATCTGATCAAAATGGAGGAAAACAGGCATTTTATGAAATCTGTCACCAACGGTTTCTGTGCGTTTTTGTCATGGGACACAGTTGTGTAGTCTGCTTGGTCTGAAATGTATATTTATTCTAAATGTGATCTCAAATACAAAACAAAATAGAAATCATCAGTGAATCATCAGTTTTTTTTCCAGGTTGTGCTTTCAAAATAACTAACAAAGAGGGCAGTATAGTTACACGGTCTGTGTACCAACCACTAACTAATGTCTTCATTTTAGCACACGGATTAAATTAACAGTTCCCATATAAACCATGGTATATTTATCACATTAACAATATAAACGATCCAACAAGACATTGTGTCTATACGTGTACCAGTTTTGCTTTATTATGGTGATTAAAAAGATTGTAAAAGACTAAGGCTATGTATTTGGTTTATGTCTATACAGTTTTGTGAATTACAGTCTTAAGATTTTACATTTTCAGATTAAAAACAATAAATCTGCAAAAATAAAATAAAACCATTGATAAAGATAAAACCTTTGCACAAGAAAATATTTTGTAAAGTTGCAATCATATCTATGATGCAAGGTTCCAGTTAGGTCTAGTTTGGGGAAAATTATAACTGTAAGTGACTGAAACAATACGGACTGACTTTCTCCTTTGGAATGGACACATGTAACCATCCATCAGCTCTGTGTATGTGAGGGTATGTGCATGAGTCTGTGGGTGGCCTGGACTGATGGTAGTATTGCAATTTGTAATCAGTTGACAGTAATTCCACTGTCCCCAAGGAGATGCTTCTCCAGCACATCCGCACACACACACACACACACACACACACACACACACACACACACACACACACACACACACTCTGGGTTTCCATGTTTTATGGGGATTTTCTTTTTATACTGTAAAAACTGTATATTGTTTCCCATAAACCTACCCCTAAACCCAACCCTCAGAGAACTTTCTGCATTTTTACATTTTCAGAAAACATCATTCTGTAAGATTTATAAACGGTTTTGCTCAGGGGGGCCAAAAAATATTTCCCCACAAGGTTAAAAATGCCTGATATTACTGTACTTATTGTGGGGACATTTCACATAACACAACCTAGAACGTAGGGTTTACTAGGACCACACACACACCTACAGCTAAAAGACATACTTGTGAAAACTACACTTGATTGATATTATTTTAAGCAAATACAAACACTGAAGTAGGCTTGTATGTTTTGTATATTTAGACAGGCTGGATGTATCCTTTTTAAAATATATACTGTATATTTAGTAGGCGTAAAATAGTAGGTGTGTTCTATTTAATATTATTTTAGGAATGAATACGTGAATACATGTTGTGGCATTTAATGTTATGATGTGTTTAAAGCTGCAGTCCGTAGCTTTTCCTCTTTGTCGCCATCTATGTTTGAAATCTGCAATTGCAGTTGTTCACGGAATTATCAACTTTACGCGGGTTGTGCCTCGTTCACGGCACAGCGTGGATGAATCCAATGTTTTGAGGAGAATGTCCAGTCAGTCACCGCACTGGTGTGGATGCTGTCACTCGGAATAACAGATTCTACTTTTTGAAAGTATAACCAACATAAGAATTTTCACTGGAAAATGTCATCTGAACAAGTGACATCCACTTTTGTTCTGACCAACTAAGAGGGAAAAAGCATTGCAGTAAATTGCACTGATTAAATCTAACGATCGCTTATCATATCACGTCAAACCGTGCAAAGTATACTTTGTTATCAAATTGTTAATGTTAACAAAATCAGAATTGCGTGACTACATGCAATGTGTATTAGGGCTACCTGTAGTTCAGTACTCCGTAACTGTAGGAATTAAGCGAACAGAGTGCACTACTGTTACATAATTGAACCATTGAAATGTTTTACCTGTCCAGCAGAAACAAATAGCCGTCTCTGCGTTCTTTTTCAGCCCCTTCAAAACACGGAGTTCACGCCACCTTTCAAACGCCCTTTCGATATCCTAGTTTTCGCATGGGCCGGGGCGCCGGTTGAAGTCTCTTTTATTCTGTCCACTACAAAGTCGTTTACATTTTACAACGGGTGAATCTACAGCTGTCACTGGTGATTGTTGTTTGAACCTTTCTGGATCCGCCATCAAATTGAAAAGTTAAATTATATCAAGTGCTCTGAGAAAAGGCTATAAATCTCCACCTCCAACATCCTCACACGCAATATAGCCTAGCCTACTAGCCGAGACACATTCTTTATGTTTACAGATGTCCCGTGGAAATCCACCAGTACCACTGGAATTAAAAACATTATTTCAAGCTTACCGTTTTGAATCGAGCTACGGCAGGCAGATAGTTTTGAACACTGGCTAGTTATGTACTTGCTCCAAAATTTATTTTGGATCATTTTTTAACCCAAAAAAGTTACGGACTGCAGCTTTAAAAATATTATCAGACATTTTTTCATTATATTAGATTAAGTTGTCTTTCATGCAATGTAATCAGAGATATTTAATTGATTTAATAAGTGTGCTTATTCTCTGACACACTTTACTTTAACATTGGCATATATTTTTATTTATGCATATGGCATATTTCAACAGTTTATTTAGTATATTCAGAAACTGAGGCTACAATTAGTGTTATATTTGATTTTTTAAACCCTAAATTATTTTCTGAGAGATAATAACCAGTGTTTTTTTTTCTTCTAGCTGACGTCATGGAAAATAAAAAACGCACATTAAGAATGTTTAAAAGAAAGTTTGTCATTCTTATAGTCTCATATGCCTCAGAGAGCTTTATTGTGCTCTTGTCTCTCTTATATTGTCATTTATATTTCTTATATTAATTAACAACCAGGTAGTAATAAGTGATTAAAGATTTACTAATGCCATAACACACAAGAAATGCATGAAATACTTGCATATCCTGTTTTGCACCTATTTTGTCTAAGTGCAAAACAGCAGCCATCAGACCTTTCTTTCAGTGACCTTGGTGTTGAAATTTCTGGACAAAGCCTCCTCTCTCAGCATCAACCAACAGACACTTTTCAAAGGTCCAGTTCTGTTAAAACTCAGTTTAATACATACTGATTACACTATAGTTTACCATTTTATTAAATATATTTTCCAGTCATTTGTTATATCACATTTTCCAAGACAGAGATGTTTAAGTTAAAAATAACTATCAATTAAATTTTATGAACATTCATTTAAATGGTGTATATGCTGAATCTGAGATTATATTCTTGCTAATGTGCAATAGTGAGGCAGTGGTAAAATGCAAATAACATCAATCACATTGTAAATGTTCTATCATAGACAAATATTAGCATTTTACAAGAATTTCCTTAACCTGAAAGTCTGTTAAATCGTAGTCACGAGAGCCAACAATATGTAAACGTTTGTACACACATCTAACCAAAATTCAAACAATTGCCATGTAATTCATGTATTCCTGCCTTATGTAATTCTACAAATGCTGTTTTTATCCTAAACAGGCAAAAATACTTTATTATAGTTACAGAAAATGTATATATAATTGCTTTTAAAATGCCATGTCTGGGTAATTTCATTAAGCACAAGCCATATTTGAAATAAATGCATTTGGAAAAACAGCCAACATTAGAAAAACATGATACACCTAAGGTATAAGGATCACACCACCCAGCACAACATTAATGTGTCAACTTCTGTCTTACCTTCATGAGACAACTTACTTTAATATGCATTCAGCTGTTTTTTTTATATAAATTCAGTCATGTAATTCATTGTAAATCACAGAATGTATCTGCACAACTTTCTGATTGTTTTATAGTAATCACAGTAATGTTACAGTAAGCATGCAGGTCATCATGGACATCTGTAACCAATGCACACTTCTAACACTTCATAACAGCAATATTATTACTGATATCAGGTAGCCTAACATATGATGTATTAAATATTAAACTATCATACTTCATGCCACAATGTTAAAAATAAAGCTTCAGAAAATGTATGTGTTTGCACGCACACAGCCCAAACAGTTAGATTCCTAATCTTCCTGATTACTATTAGATCTTTATAAAACTATAAATTATTGTCTAATTTTTTTTCTTCAATTCTTTCTTATATACAATATCGATAGAAATGTCAGCATTGAATTGACGTGTTTTGACTTTTTATTGTTTTTTTTTTCCATCTAAAGATTAGCTGCCTTGCTATTTATCACTTGTATGCTCCAGTAGCCTAATTATAATTTACATTCAGAGGATTTTTATATGATTAAAAACTTTTGTGCATCTATTTTCTCCGCTGCCGTGCTCATTATTTTATAATATAGCCTATAATTTCTGCTATTTTCATAACGAATTAAGCTTGATATTATTTTGAGCTAATCTTTCATTTGTATCTCTGCATTCTTGAGTTGAGAGACTGGCGCAACTGGCGTTTTAAACTAATCAGAGAGACAACCGATGCCACCATTTAGAAGACGCGCGCACGACACAGTCTCCCGGGAGAACACAGTCACAATAAGTTGTGCACCAATAAACCAGACAAATTTATAATAGTTCCAAGTCAAGACAAAAGCTAGTTAAGTGTACGAACAGCCAAAAATGGTCAAATGTGTTGCATACATCACCAATAATCCGTTACGACTCCAAGCCCGCATTTGAAGAAACGCACTTGTTGCATAGATGGCAACATCATCGTTCTTATTAAGGATCTCATCGGCCTACAATAGAAAATTATCTGGAGCATATACTAAATTTCGTTACCAACCGAATCAAATGTACATTAATTGTGACTGTGAGAGTTTTAATTAGTTTAATAGGAGGTGTGTGTTCTAATACATTTATGTTTCATTAGGCCTACAATAAAATGTATTACAAAACATTTATAATTTTGTAATACATTTTATTATGTTTTGGGCTATATGTCTCAAACTTTGATATAAAATACTAATATTTGTCTATTTTCGAAATATAGTAATCATCTCCAAACTGTGAGATTTACTGGCAAGTAAAATGTGCTGTATAGCCTAGGTCTTAACACTATAGTTACACAATTGTTTTTTGTGCATTCCATTGTGGTCATCAAATGCAAGTTCAAAATGATTATGTTCCATACACACAACCTAAGCATTATAATTATAAAGGCTAAACATAGAAAACATCTTTCTTTACAAACAGCAAAAATGGATCAGAGATATAAAACAAGTAGCCTACATACAATTCTAAAAACATAACAGACATTGTGTGTGCACTTGTTTTAGCCACTCACTATATTGTATCAAATTGGCCTCTAAATTGTCTCGTTATGTTTAGTCTCTGCGTGTTTAGAAGTAAAGTGTTACTGAGCTTCCTGTCTAATGATTGATTGCATTATGCACACTTAGTTTTTTTTTTTATGATTATTAGGCTATTATTAAATGCAACTAATTTATCTATTCGCGCTAAAATGTTATTTCGATATTTAATTTCGATGGGTGTCTTGTTTTTCTTCCACCGAACCGCACATTGACACCACAAGTCTGGGTTTAATTCTTTATATTCCCGCTTAACATGACATGTCTGAAAGAATGTAACTCATCAGGTCTTGTGGTGCAAGCTATGGACCATCCGCGCACTGCCGCCACCCTGCGCTTTCCAGAAAGGAAAAAACATCTTGCAATAATCAGTCCAATTAGTGGAGGTCGCGGCTGCGCGCTCTCCGGTTAGCTGTGGGAGGTTGTCAAAACAGGGGGCGGCTATTAGACGAAACGCGATCCCCATTCATCAGCATTGTAATAATCACCATGCAGACGAGCAGCGCAGGTCCTTCGAAGTTCTGATCAAAATGATCCGTGGAAACAAGCCGTTTACAAACAGTGTCAAGGCGAGACGAGTACCTTGATTTGGCCTGTCAGTGACATCCCCCCCCCCCCCTCCCCTCACACACACACACACACACACACACACACACACAGAAAGCATCCAAAATCCTCTCAATGTGTGTTTTCCATAGCTTCACTGTACTGTTTTAGTTTAATCACAAATGTCACAAATGGAAAAGATTGGCAAAATACCTCAATTTGTGACTATCACTGACTAAGCTCGATAGCCTTGGGTGTTAAAGTGTATTTTATGTGATAATTTTATGTAAATCAGCATCAATTGGTGCAATAGCCTTAAATACGCTGTCATCAACAATCATCAACAATATATTGGTAATAGTTTCAGATGATCCACATCAGGTAAGGATATCAAAGTAACATAAGAAATGTTTCCTCACAGCAAAGTGCAACTTAGGCGCTATACATTCATATCAATTTCCAAGGGCAGTGGCTGCGAGGTTGGCATTAATAGATTTGCTTTTATTTATTTATTTATTTATTTATTTTTCACAAGATCAACAACAGTCATTTACACTAATTGCGTACAATTCAACATTAAACATTTAAAATTAATCTTTGAGTGTAGGATTGTTGTCGTTTATGATAATTATATGGCTAATTCTATGTTTTATATATTTTGTGTAATAATAACAATAATAACTGTTGTTGTTGTTTTTTTTAAAAAAGAAGTAATAAACTATTGAATTCAAAAGATTCTAGTTTTCTTGATTTATCAGATCACAAGAATGTCTTCAAAAGGCGTCACAAACATTAATTACTTGTTTATCATTTAGGCTATTCGTCAGAACTTGCATCGAACGTGCAGTATAGATATTTAGAACCAGTACGCAAAATTGCCAGTTAAAAGGGAGGATATGAACTTTAGCATTGTAATCTTTCCACAATATAATGTTACGTGCTTTGACGTGTTTTGAATAAGTTCTGAAGTATTTTTCACTCTCAAGCCACATCACAGGCCTTCACTGCACCAGTGCAGTATTAAAACTGCAAAGACAGTACAGCCTAGACCTTAAACGAAGCAATTTTCTCTCTCTCTTATAACAAGACTGGCATGTCTCAACAGTGTCAGCTTTTTTATTTCATGTAATATATGATTTTGCTGAACTTTCTTGTGGTCTCAAGAATCATTGAGTTGAAATCAGAGTGTTCCCGGTGAAAGCAGAACTTTGTTTCTATGCCACGGTACACGGTGAGTTAAAGTTCAGTCAACAGACATGGACTGATGATATGCCAATAATGGTGTGCGTAACAGGCATCATTAAAATATTTCTCGGAGCTGTAACACTTTCGCTAAATATGTTTTAAGAAAAACAATGTTCTATAGCCTTAATTCATAATAAATATACATGATTGAACATCTCTACTTCGATTAACTTTAGTCAACAGCATTTTCAATAAATCTAAATTGTCTTACCGGCACAATCGTCCCTCGCAGTGTTTCCTATCCCTATGACCGTTCATTCTAACGTGTATCCCTGAAAACCGCTCTATACTTAAAAACGCCCTCCAACCCTGTTCCACTCTAGTCCATAATGCCTGGCATCCACGCGTGTGCACATGGAGAAACATACTCCCCTGTTTATCTTCAACAACTGCTAAATAATGCATAACACGGGACAAGTCCTATTAAGCTATTGAATTGAACAGAAAGCTAATCTAGATAAATGTTGGCCGGATGTGCTTGCAAAAATATTGTGTCATATTGTGATTTTCTTTTATTACATTTGATAGCAGTAATGATAATGTACTGCTAAATAATTAGAGAGACCTTGTGAATGATTTCTGAGAGCTCCCAAAACTTTGAAATAGTTTTGGTGTGATCGACCAGTTACAAAGTGAAAGGTTTGCATAGGCAGGATAAATTGTCTGCTTATGGTCACTCACTTATGGACTCCGGGTTCTTGGTTTGGAGAGCGTCTGGAGCGCAATCCTGCTCTGGCACTCTCATCTCAACTGCTGCTACCTCACTACCTCACAGATCAGCGCTCTTTGGTTGCTAGAAGTGTCTGTCAAACCCCCGGGTAAAAAAAAAAAAGTAATATGCAGGGAAAGTCGAGGCTATATTTCGATGTCAGTGGGCGGGCTCTAAATGAAGGGAATAATCTGTCAGCCAGCCCAAGGAGCCACCTCAAAGCATATCAGGTTACCTTGAATGACAGCGTAACCATGGCAAATAATTTGACTAAAACTATTGTCTTATCCTCATCATCCCCGGGTCAGATAACCAACCAATCACAGTTCACATAATCGCTTTTCTTGCCAGCTTAGAATAATATTATTAAAACAAGAGAGCGAGGTCTTTCTTCGGGAGTGCGTTATGCTGAAACGACATAGAAGAGGTGGCGAGAGACTCGCGCAGGAGGAACAACTTTCTTTCGTGTGCTTTAGATGGATATACGGTGTATTATGCTTGCTTGAACGGATCTAAAGTTGTGTGCCTCTCTTCGCCAGGAGTGGAATTTGATTTCGTCTACTCGAGAAGTCGTCCTAAAATTTTGCCTCCAAAGGGTTTACTTTAAATCTGTTGAAGAACTGTTGCTGTCATCGGTAAAATAAACATACGTAGAAAAAGTGGACGTTTATTCGTGACAAACCATGTCTATGCTTCCAACATTCGGCTTTACGCAAGAGCAAGTGGCGTGCGTCTGCGAGGTCCTTCAGCAGGGTGGAAACATTGAACGTCTCGGGCGCTTTTTGTGGTCTCTGCCGGCTTGCGAACATCTCCACAAGAACGAGAGTGTGCTCAAAGCGAAAGCTGTGGTCGCTTTTCATAGGGGAAATTTTAGAGAGCTTTATAAGATTCTCGAGAGCCACCAGTTCTCTCCGCACAACCATCCGAAGTTGCAACAGCTGTGGCTCAAAGCGCATTATGTCGAGGCTGAGAAGCTCCGGGGCCGCCCTCTTGGGGCTGTTGGGAAATACCGTGTCCGAAGAAAGTTTCCGCTCCCTCGCTCCATTTGGGACGGCGAGGAGACAAGTTACTGCTTTAAAGAAAAGAGCAGGAGTGTGCTGCGGGAATGGTACACTCATAACCCCTACCCTTCCCCGCGGGAGAAGAGGGAACTAGCAGAGGCAACGGGGCTAACAACAACACAAGTCAGTAACTGGTTTAAAAACAGACGTCAACGCGACCGAGCAGCGGAGGCTAAAGAAAGGTACGGGTCTAGTCTGCAGCTATAAATATTTGTTTATTATTGCTATGTGTTTAATCGTAATTAGAAAACATTATTTACATGGAATGCATTCATTCATGGCGTGAAATTAAGCCAGAGGTGAGTAGCTATAATATAAGAACCTTGCATAAAAGAAAATAATAGATAGCCACTAGTTCTGTTATTGTCACTTTATACTTATTTATCAATAGCCTACTATTTTTTGACAAAATAGGCCTACTTTTCTTAAACGACATTTTTAGGTTATATTTTTTTCAGAAAAAATACACAAAAACCTTAATGTGTGTATTATGGTGTAATTAACTTTAGGGGAAATCGTCCTATTTTAATTAATTGTTGTAACGTTCTTCGAATTGTAAGAGTTATATGTAGGCTACGTAGATTCTTGTTTAGAATGTGTGCAGTTGCAATTTCCTTCTTAACGGGTGTCTTGTTTCATCCGCGGGCGATGTAGTCAAGTTGAAACCACAGTGTAAACCATTAAAAAATATCTCTTTCGTTTCCAGATTCTTTATCCTTAATTAATACTTTATGAAAGAACATTTACTTGACAAGTTGTGATTTAAAATCAGTAGCGGACACGGTTCCTAACCTAGACGATTTATTTCCTAACCATAGCCTATTAATTAATGATTAGGGCCTATCTTGCATTAGCTCGCTAATATGCTTGAACGTTTTTATTGTAAATTATTCATACCGACGACACGAATTAGAACAAATGATTGATAAAGACACACACAAATGTAAATCATTTATACCCTATATTTGTGTCAAGGGGTATATTCTGTATTGTATAGCCTAATTCATGGGCACACTTTTTAAAAATGTGCTTTTATTTTATTTTTATTGATTTTAAGATGATTTTTCCTAACACAGTATTTACAATAATATTTCACACATACAAAACCAACCCGCTGTCTTCAACTTATAATAATATTAATTGTTGTTTTATATTTAAACCAATTTACGAATTAGCCTTTTCATTTATTATTATTATTATTATTATTATAAGAAGAAAAATATGTTTTAACCACATAGGCCTATGTTAATATTTATTTATTTGTTTGTTAGTTGCTCCTGCAATGTCAGAGATATACATGTTAATTATAGCCTCATACACTGTAAAACAAAAAAAGAAAAGAAAAGAAAAAAGTTGCTGCCTTAAAAACTGCCTACATTAAACTGACTTAATTAGTTGAATCTTGTATAAGTTATAAAAAAAAATGAAAATTTCTTAACTTTTGATGAATTAAAAGCAATGTAAAAACACCTGTTGTCATAACTTATTGATCGTATTTTTTTATTTTTTTTACAGTGTATAGTTTTGAATACTAAAGCTCTAACCTTAACTCTACATTTTCATTTTCACAGGGAGAATAATGAGAACTCGAACTCTAACAGTCACAACCCATTAACGTCTTCCATGAATGGAAATAAGACTATTTTAGGAAGCTCGGACGACGATAAAACGCCGTCTGGTACCCCAGATCACACCTCGTCAAGCCCGGCCTTGCTCCTCACGTCAAACTCCGGGCTTCAGTCCCTCCACGGCCTCGCACCTCCACCTGGTCCCAGCGCCATCCCAGTGCCTAGCGCTGATTCTGTGCATCACCACCACCATTCATTACACGACACTATACTGAACCCTATGTCATCAAACTTGGTCGACCTTGGCTCTTAAACATGTGGACCCTTTCAAAAGGACACTTGTACGTGAACGTTTAGCGTAAACATCTCAAGACACGTATAAAACAAAAGAGACAAGCAATGGACAAAGAGAGTTATGGATGTTTGTCGGCTGACCTACTTGCAAAGCTGATATGGAAGGCCTTGATAGAGGTATTTTTCTAGAATGTAATGCCATGATCTATTGTTAATAAACATGATAAAAACGTCTTAATTGTTGATATCAACATTATTTGATATCGTTATTAATTAGATTGCAATTGACCCAGGAATCCTCAGTCGCATATTCCGTTTGTTTACATTTTAAAAATGTTTTAAAGGCCATTCATCGTTTCATTTGAATGGGATTTCGTTTAATGCAATGCTTTAATACCAACGACTATGGGGCATCTCTTCGTTTTTATTTGTATTTTACTTTTGGAAAGCGACTGCATGTAACCTTTGGGATCAATAAACAATAAACTCCAAACTCATCATATAGTTTCATTCATATACCCTTAACAATAAAATCAGATGCATTTACCGAGAAAAGAAAATGTTTGAATGGTTTTGTTTTAGCAATGGTTTGTTGAGCAGGTGTCTTTGATCGTGAAACCCTGTTTACTAAGACATGCATTTTGGCCACGTGGTGGTATCGAAAGTTTAAAATAGTTTTACATTGTAATCTTGATTCAATCTTAAAATTAAGCTTTTGGAAGTTATAGTTTTTGACGTTATAACAGTTAATGCGATGATGGTAAAAAAAAAAAAATAGGCCTGCCTAAAGACAAAGTATTTGAACACTGCACTGACAGCTTACTAGCCTTCAAACTTTGAAGTATATTTATATAGGCCTTATATATCCTTTATGCTTAGTTTGTTATGCACAATTTTCGACTGACCACAAATACAAGCGCAGCCTGAATGATTTTTCAAAAATACTTTTCCAGTGTTTAGATAGATAGATAGATAGATAGATAGATAGATAGATAGATAGATAGATAGATAGATAGATAGATAGATAGATAGATATATATAGATAGATAGATAGATAGATAGATAGATAGATAGATAGAGATTAGGCTATATAGTTTCTTCCCTTTATTATTATTATTTAGTCGTCGTACTTTCACAACATCAAAATGTTTAGCAAAAACTTGGATTCAGGAAACTTATTTTATTAACAATGCCATAACACGAACTGCTCAACATTTAAATGTTAATCAATATTAACACTCTAACCAGTTCTACTTCTACAAGTAGCCTACGCAATAAGCAAACAGTTATAGACAAATCTGTTCACACTCATCCAAAAAGGAGCTGATGTGATGTTTCAGGCTATCGCTTGCTGCATTCTTTATTTCCCACAGGGTTATGTAAGTCGCTTTGGATAAAATGATCTAAATGAATAAATGTAAAAGTTAGTATTTTAGTCTCATAAATATACATGTTTACAGTTTTTGATCTGGTATTAATTAATACGTTAGTGTCCACTGGATCACATTAGTTTTCAAGTCTGTTCACATGCACGCAAAGTAGGCTATTTCTTTCAAACAAGATGGTAGCAATTATTTTGAGCAGCCCCATGAACTAGGAGACACCAAGTTTGTTGCATTATAGCATTCTCAAAAAACAAGGTTTGTATCCCCAGAGAATAGCTATAAACTAGCCTACAATAGGCTAATATTGTCCATGTCCTTTTTAGAAATCAATGCATGCTACAGTATGTTGTCTATGTATGCTCTGGGAGAGGCGGTCAGGTCGTAAAAAAAATAGGGCTTAAGATGTAAAGAAAAGCTCTCTCAGTAGTGAGGCTAATACGATATAAATGCAATCTTATACGCTGAGTTAATGCTGGAAAACTTGTTTATGGGGAGATGACGTTTAACAGTCTTGCAATTTTGCTTTATAGTTGCATTCCATCGCAGTCTCCTTCACTACCTCTCTCATTTCTGTTATCTCTTTATTTCTTTCTTTTCCTTTTTTTGTGTGGAATGTTTGCTCCTAAAAGTAAGTTTTTAACTTTGACATTCCACAGGGCTGCATTTTTTATTTTAGCTTGTACTGTCAAAATAATTCGGTCTCATGTAAAACTAAAATAGGATAGCCTATAGATTAATAAAAAAGAAAATGTTACACTAAACCACAGGCACAATAAATCATGCGTATTGGTCACATAGCTATATAGGCTACTATACCTGGCTTTAATGTTCAGACTGCAAAACGACAGTCTTTTTTAACCTTTAAAACTATATTATTTTAGACATCTTAAAACGTGTTTTTTTTATTTCATTTTATTAATACTACAAATTACATTGTTTAGAATTGACTCAAGACAATTAACCAATTCGCCTAGAATTCGGTAGAATTCACTGCACCGACTTTTAGTAAGACTTTTATAAACACAGTATATTTGTTTATTTTATCATTTAATATAATTCGGCCAACTTTTTTTATTTATTTTGCCTTCAGGTGCAGTACAGAACTGGATTATTATTTATGTTGTTCTCCGGGATTTATAATTTTGTTAGGCTATAGCTCTAATCCAGATTCACCTCGCTACAGGATTGCAAATAGGCATGATGTTTGTATAACGTCCTTGAAAAAAATGAAAAACATAATAAAAAATACATTTAAAAAAAAATTCACCTTGTAATCGTTACTTTAATGGAACTTTATGCATAGTGATTAAACTGTCAGGTTGCTAATTTAAATAAAAGCGAATGGGCCTGATGTTTACAGACAGTCTATAAGAGTTATAACACATTATTAAATTATGCAATCCTAGAATATTACTCGGAAATACATAGGCCTAACTATAGCCAACTCGTCGTTATGTAGGCTATCCCTTAATAATATGTTCGAGAGAAGGAGTTCCTCTAATGGCAAAATACTTATTTTTCTTTTTATATAGGGTCTAGCCCTACTCTATACAGGTATAGGTTTCTTCAATGACACATTCCTGGTTGACAATGTTTCTTCGATGACAAATCAGGTCGCAACCAGGGCGTCGTGTCAATTGCCTTGTGCACGCAGAGCAGAATCAGATACATTTTCACAAATAAGACATGGGCTATGAAACATCTTCACTTGTTTGGGACACTGTTACTTTTATACATTAATGTGTTCGTTATGTAGCCTACTTTTAAAACTTAGGAGCCTGAACACATTTTTAACTGAACTATTGCTGCATAACTCATTGTAGCCTAGCCTACTCCACATGACGCTTAAAGGTGATCTGAGCTTCTAACGCAGAAATTGCACGCTTTCATTCCCCAGCCCTGGTCGCTAATAAGTTTGCCACAAGAACTGAAGAGAAGGTTTCAAGCCCATGTTGTTCCAGAATCAATGTAGGAAATGCTAAAAGACACAAAGTGGCATTGCGACGCATTGGAAAGATAAGGCCTATGTGTGTAATACTTAACCATATTTTGAGGGGACAAATGTACCCAGAATTTAGCTAAATCTGACAAAACCTCCTTTTGGGGACGTCATCATTTTGTAAAAAAAAAATTAAAAAACGATGTAAAAAAATAATAAAATAAAGTAAACAAATTTGTAAAACTTGCAGAACGTTTTCTGTTAAGGTGAGAGTAAGGATGCTGTTATAATCAGGCTACTCATAAATACTAAGGAATTATAAACTAGTTAAACTAGCTAAATATAAAAGTAATATATTTTATACAGTAGCTAGACCAGGGCCGGATTAGGAATTCAGAGGCCCCTGGGCACAATGTCTTGTAGGACCCCCCTTAGGCAGGCCAAATATATAGTTTTTCCAAGGACATTTTAATTTGGCATTAGTTTTACTGACTTAAAGGAAATTTGTTGTACTATGCTGGAGTAAAGTTCATAAATGATGTTTCTTTCCCATAGGATTTTGTAAAATGTTGGGTGGACCTCTGTCTTTCTGGGGGGGTTCGGGGGCATGCTCCCCCGCAAGAAAGTTTTGTAAATTTGAAGGTTAAATGCATTAATCTGGTGCACTTTGAGAGCTTCCACCGGCTTCAACCCATGAACTGTGCACATTGAACAAAGAAAAAGCATTGACTCAAACATCTTTTTAGTTATGATATAGAGTCTCAGTCTACATTACATTATCTGTTTTAGGATGCCAAACAATTATTATAATAATGATTTCTATAATTTTCAAAAATTCCTATGACGTAAAATACATATAGCCTATAAATGTACTGTATAAATGAAAATTAATATTTCAAAAGTATATTTTACATTACACTATAGCAGGGGTTCCCAAAGTAGGGGTCGCGACCCCCGGGGAGTACATTTATAGGCTATAGGCTATGTATTTTACGTCATAGGAATTTTTGAAAATTATAGAAATCATTATTATAATAATTGCAATAAAAGCAAAAAAAAAAAAAAAATTATATATATATTGATAGGTGTAGGTCATTCGTACGAATTCATACGAATTTGGTAACTCGTAACATATGCACGCTTTAGCAAAAATCGTAAAAATTTGTACGACTGAGGTCGAATTAGCCACCTCATAAAATGTATACGCATTGCCATACGTGTTGTAGCCATTAAATAGACCTAAGTGCATTTAGTTTCATATTTGTTAAAATATTATAATGTTATTTTTCCCCCAGGCTATGTTGATTATGAAAAGCGAAAAGCGTAAGATAGGATGCGCGATATATCGAGATACATGGTCAGACATGATTTTGGCCACTTAATTAAGTTTTGTTTTGTAGAAAGCCTTTCTTTAAAGTGAATTTCGTTTTGTATAAATTGTATCTTAATTTAAATATTTTTTTCATCAACCAATTGCCTGAATTTAATAAATAAGAAGCAAAATAGACAATATAATCATCAATCAAAACGACATGGAGGCGCGGGCGCGGTCCCTGGCATTGCACGTGAACTGGAGCGCATCTCATCATAAATTAACCGAAACGCAGCGTATGCCTCACAGACATGAGAAATCTATATAGAAATCTTGAAATGTCTTTAAACAAAACAATTAAAAACGAAAATAAATAGGATAGGCTACTCTCTGATTATGTAATCAATTAGGCTACATGCATTTTTCTCTATAGGCGCGTTCACTCAGAGACATGTTGGATTGTGTAGAACGCCCACCGAATTCTGATTTAGGCTAAAAATAGGTTCGGCGCTTATAGCGGTTTGGAAAGGAACTGGAAAGCACTTGCAGTAGGCTACATTTTAAACAAGGAAATATAGCGATTTGGCATGAAACGTTGATGGAACAGTGAATAGGTTCAGTACACAGCAAAATGACATGACAAACTCATTTTTTTTTTAGTTTTGAGTTTATCGCGTTTTGGAAAAGAGCTCTTCACATGTTATTTTGTGTTGTAAGTATGCCTATTAGTGCGTGTGCACAGTTTAACGCAATGTTTGTACACTTTAACCACCTCCGAGGATAGTTGGGGTCGCGAGTCACTCACACCTTTATTTTGGGGGTCGTGGGCTGAAAAGTTTGGGAACCCCTGCACTAGGACAATTACAATACTTTTGTCCTAATTTCTTCACTTGCAAGAAAAAAAACCCCTTGAGCTTTTATTTTGGAGAAAACACCAGATCACCATGCTGATCGCGTGAGCAAAGAGCGCACTTCTCTTTAAATCCCGCAGCACAAACAGAATGCCTATATAATATAGGCTACTTAATTAAAGTCTTGTGCTGTTTATAAAGGCATAAAGCCATATCACGGTTTCGATTTTAATTTGTTGGCAAAATATAACTCTAGAGACCTTTATGTTAGGCTATACATTTCACATCTCATTTGTGTTGGGAAAAGAGCGAGTTCGGCAAAAGGCGGATTCGAACACAGGTCGAGCGCGTCTAGAGCTGCTATCAAGCACCTCACGCTCTACGACACTGTAGCTAATTAGTGGTGATCGTCTTTTTGCTGAAAAGACAGGCACTTAGTGCAAAAATACGCTCTGTTATCGGAAATGTAAAAAAAAAAAAAGTCTTCCCCTCGCTTGGGCCCCAAGTGCGCATGGGCCCCTGGGCCCGTGCCCATAATGCCCATTGGGTAATCCGGGCCTGAGCTAGACTAACTAAAATCTATTACTTTTATATTTGGCTAGCTATAAAAACAAACAAACAGAGGCCTATGTCCCCATTTATATGTAGTAAACGCGCGCGAGTGTGTGGTCCGGGTATCCCTAGGCAACGCAGTCTCATGAAAGTGCTTATCAGTACCACGAATGTTATTTCTCGTGTCATTTATACGCCAAAAATGTTTTTTGCGTGTAAATGCTACGCACTGAAAACCGCTTGGGTAGGGTTAGGGGGAGGGGCGAAGGGGGTTGCGTGCGTATTACACGCCAAAAACTGCGTATCATATGCACGCGAAAACTGCGTATCATATACACGCAAAAACTATTTTTGCCGTATAAATGGCACGAGAAACAACATTCGTGGTATTGATACGCAGGCCTACGTTGTGGGGACTAAATCAGAATGATAAAACCTGAAATTTTAGAAGTTATGTTGTGTGTTTTTTTTTTGTTTTTGTTTTTTTGTGCTGATTGGTTGCTTTGCTACAACCTAAACAACATTGAAAATAATAGCGACTGTGTGAGAGCATGAATGCAACTTAAATTGTGCATACAACTCTTAGTGCACGCAATAGTCATTGACGCCATCTAGTGAACGAATGAGTTGTTGTAGAGAGGCTTGACTGAAACATGACTAGTTGTTTTAGGCATAGGTGGGTTACAGCAAAACGAGTAATTGCTAATGAAAACGAAAAGACTGTTGAGAATATGTGAGAATTAACATGTTGTTTAGGTTGTAGCAAAGAAACCAATCAGCACACACACAAAAAAACAACAAAAAAACACACAAAAAAACATCCAAAATTTCATGTTTTATCATTCTGGTTGGTTTTGTCCCCACAACGTATGCCTAGTGATACCAGGACAAACATTGTGAGGGAAAGGGGTAGATAATATGGTTATTTCCATCTTATCTTGTGTTGGGCATTCAAAGAGGGACTGACTGACCAACACAAGCCTTGTCTGAATATGAGCATTCTAAAACCTTTGGGGAGAATAGAGTCTGTTTTTAGACAAGAAAAGAGGCTACACAAACTTAACTGTACTTTAGGATCCATTTGAGCTAATTTAATATTTACAAGAAAACGTATAATATCAGGCTATTGAAATATGGCTGCTTAACAAAAAGTGATTGTCAACCTGCCCTCTTGGAGATTCTGACCTGGAACACACTGAATGATTATGATTTTCAAATATAAATATTACAAATTCTTTAAATGACAAAACAAAGGACAACAAATATTTTGATTAGATACAGATATTAGATATACATTTAAGATATTTACTTAAATCTACAAAAGAAAATAGACACATATTAACCTTTCATCATCAGCATCTTGACACTTTGATGAGATAATAGAGACTTGTCATAAGGATCCACTGGCCCAGTTATAGCTTCTTTCCTCTATAGTTTGAGGAGCTTTTGCCACAAATACTACATGTCATTATTCTCCCCGTACTTCGGTTGATGGAAAGGGAAAAGTATTTATTCTTTCATGTCAAATTACATTTTCTATACAGACTTTTTTTCAAAGCAGATTTACCCAGAGAAATGCCATATATTTGTTAATTACTGTACTTGGCACTTTTTCCAAATTATTGTCTAAGACTAACAGACACATCAAACTCAGACCAGTTCATTGTTGGCCCTGTCATTGTAAATGCTGCCACTGAATGCAGAAAATGGCACTAGCATTAACATTTGGAACATTTACTGAATGCACTCTCAATTTGACTTTTATTGTTCATCACAATTTAATATCAATCACTAAGACTCTGTCATCAGTTGTTCCAAACCTGTATGAATTTCTTTCTTCTCCTGAACACAAAGGTATAGGTATTTTGAAGAATATGGGTAACCATACAGTTGATGGACCCCATTTTGTATGAAAAATACTATGGAAGTCAAGTGGGTCCTTCAACTGTTTGATTACTGACATTCCTCACAATAACTTATTTTGTGTTCAGCTGAAGAAAAAAAAACTTAAAGGTTTGGAACAACTTGAGCGTGAGTAAATTATGATGGCTGAACTATCCCTTTAATGATTCTCAGGCAGAGCCAGAGGTTTTAACGGGGTGTTCGCGACACCTAGAGATTCAGCGGCAGTACTACAAGAGGTTCACCAATTTATATTTATAGTTTATATATATATATATATATATATATATATATATATATATATATATGCGATATAAATATGAAAAAGCAATAATAAGTAAAAGTATAGGACTAATTTGATGACTATTATAATGAACTTTCACAAAGAGTTCTGTTGTTAAAACCTACCCCACTACTGGTTGTAACGAGGTGGGTTTTAACAGTGATAGAAAACGTCGTGGATATTATGCTATTTTAAATTTTGTATGATTTTATTTTTTTTATATAAATAAATTGTTAGAAATAATAAAAATGCAATTCATAAATAATAATTAATCATGAAAAAAAACGAATTCATAAATACAATCTGTTAAAATATCTATTTTAACCATTCCCCATGTAGCTTATGGGAATTGAAAAAAAAATTTTTTTTACATTTAACATTTTGACAAACCAAACAAAAAATGCACTGGATTTTTTTTTTTAAAGATTTTGAAACAGTCATGTGGTTCTCATGCCAACGGTTCTGACATAATATATCAACTGTTTTTTCCCCCCTGTTTTTTTCGTTAATATTGTAGGGTATATGGGGGAATATACCCCCCAGAATGGAGATGTGTCAGCCAATGTGTCATGGGAAATACAGTGCATTGAGACACACAACATCACACACAACATCACTATGGGGTAAGATGGCTCCCTACCTGGGGCATCTTACCTTAATACATAAATGCATATAAAGATGATAATATACGGCAAACTGAATGAGAACCTCCCAAAACTGATTTTGGACAGGCTTGATCTACAACATGGTAGTAATGATCATCTCTACAACAAAACAGAGAGAGCTTTGGTATAGGCTAAGTGAATATTTACATACTACGATAATCTTTAGAAATAAAATCAAAAGTTGTAAAAACATTTTTTTTGATTTACACATAAACTGACCACTGACCGCAACTTTTAGATGCCATTTTATTTTTATATCATGAACACTGGATAGTGGGATGTCAAAGGTCAGGGATGGGCAACTTCAGTCCTGGAGGGAGAATCATAATCAATGAGCTTTATTGTCAAGTATGCTTATACAAGGATTTTGTCTTGACAGAAACTCCCAGTGCACAGACAGTTAATATAAGAAGAAATATATAAAAAATACACAATATACAAAATATGTACAGGTATGCTTTATACAATGCAAGGGAATGTGAATATGAGGTATGGTATTTAAGTAAATCTGAATTTATTTATTTATCATTTATTTATAACCCTGAAGACCTTGATTGATTAGCTTGTTCAGGTGTGTTTTATTAGGGTTGGAGCTAAACAAAGGTTATTGACGGATAGATCCGTGCTGCCTTCAAAAATCAATCCGATGAAGGTATCTCAGTGGACAGGAATCAGATGTGACACAATCATAGGGTTCGGATGTGTGCTGTTCTCAGATGCAGCCATTTATCACTTTGGGGAGCGAAGAGCAGGCCATGGTTTGAATGACTAAATGCTGCTTCCACCTTTACACTCCAGAGTACTGGCAACATGGTGAACCTCGATCCTTGTCTTTGCACCCATATAGGGAATCAGTGTTTAGTGCACATCTGAGCAAGCTTATTAAGGTTTTCAGGGTGCGTGTGAACATTTGGAACTAAATTAAAGACTGCAGGATGTTGGTTTTTGCCACCCATGTTCTAAAGCTTTTCTAGAGCTGGGACCCTTAAAGAGGCTTTCTCATTCACACCCACATACCCAAGATAAAGCTCCGAACTTTATAATGGCAAAACGGAGTACTCTTGTTCTGATTTGTTTTTACATAACAGTGGCTAAATATCATGAGCGGGATCTGATTTGTTTATAATTTGAACCTAAACATGGGGATATTGAATTAGATAACATAAATAAACATACATAACATACATACATACATACAAATAAATAAATAAATAATTCTGGCATGTAAGTTCCATTCTAACTGGGCATTTAGAACTTTAGAATAAAAACCTTATTCATAAGGGGTCATGAGCATTTACATGTATAGGTATTACATAATAGGTACATATACATAATAGGCCTATTATATCTACAACATAAAGTCTAATATATATATATATATATATATATATATATTTACATTTGTTTAAGCTGATCACCAGAATCATCTTTACAGCCTCTCTACTTTGCTTGATATGGATTTCTTAGCAAATGTGTAAAAAAAAAAAAAAGAAAGAAAGAAAAAAGGTTTTCATATTAAATATTTGATTTGCACATTTGGCCAGTAGGTGGCCTAAGTGACTGAGAGTTACCTGATCTGGTGTACAGCCTTGGCCAAAAGTTATGGCACTGACACTGCCATTTTGTATTTCGCAAAGTTTCCTGCTTCAGTTGTTGTGGTGTTGATTTACATTGTTTCTAGATTTGCTGGAAAAGGCACAAAATCACTTTCACAGACCTTTACCTTGACTCTTCCAAGCTGGTGGAATGACCTTCCTAACTCAAGCCAAGCTGCCAAAGTCTTCAGCCATTTTCAAGAAACTGCTTGAAGACGCATCCATTTCGTCATTAATACTAACTTACTAATCTATATATCTACATAGAAAACTAAATCAAAAGAATAATATAAAACCTTGCTATGTGTACTGTGCTAGACTAACTGAGACTAGTTACAGGACTATTGTTGCCCTTGGTTTGATGATTGCTTCTATTGCTCTCGGTTTGATTGCTTCTATTGCTCTCCTCATTTGTAAGTCGCTTTGGATAAAAGCATCTGCTAAATGATTAAATGTAGATTACTGTGCAGATTAATTTTAAATAAAAGCTTCATTTGTCGAAGAAATTAACTTGTATCACAAAAAGTCAAATTTCACTGTTTTTCAAATTTTTGTTTTTGTTTTTTGGCCCTGGGATAAAATTACCAGCTAACATCATTTCACTAATCATTTCATCAGCACAGGAAGTGTGAACAAAGGTGTTGGATTATAAAAGCAGACTGATTGCTATAAAAAGAGGGAAGAAGTGCATCCTGTCAGTGTGTTTTTGTGTTATCAATGGTTAACTCCAAAGAAACACATGCAGCCTATCTTTGTATCAAAATGGCCTCACATGCAAGGAAACTGGTGCAAAGAATATTGCGCCTGAAAGTGTCTAAGGCCTGCGAGGGAAGAAATTGTTTTCTCAGATGAAGCACTCTTCTGACTGTTTGGGACATCTAATTTATTGTCTGAAGAAGAAAAGGTGAACGCTACCATGAGTCATGTGTCGTGACAACAGTGAAGCACCCTGAGACCATCCATGTGTGGGGTTGCTTTTCAAGGGAGTGAGCTCTCTAACAATTCTGTCCAAAATCACTCCCAGGAATAAAGATCAAAAGGTCCTGCAAGAGCAACTTCTCCCAATGATCCAGCAACAATTTGGTGATGATTTTTTGCATTTTTTCAGCATGATGGAGCACCATGTCACAAAGCAATAGTGATAGTGACGTGGCTTGGAGATCATTACATTGAAATTTTGGATCTGTGGCAACCCAGACCTCAAGGTGAGTGGACAAGCAGAAGCCCACAAATTGTGATTAACTCCAAGTACTAATAAGGCAAAAATGGATCTCCATCAGTCCACCAGATTTGGCCCAGAATCTGAAGGTTATGAAGAAGAAGGGTCAACATAGTAAATATTGACTCAATGCATATATTGAATGGCAATAAAAACTTCACAATATTTATTATTGTCCAGTACACCCATGAAACATGAATTTCTGCCAATTTCTGTTGTCACTGCCAACAGACTACTTTTGGGCACAGATGTAAAAGTTAGGACTTGGACTATAATAGTAAATTAATGTGTTAATATGATATAAAATTAAGATAAATTATAATACTACAAAAATAAATGGATATATATATCTAAAGAATACTAATCATTGATGCATAAATGTTTTAACTGTTACGACAGCCTGGTTTTCTTTCTTCCTGTCATCATTTTCTCACCCTCAAGTGGTTTGGAACAATTTGAAGGGGATTAACTGATGACAGATTTTTCATTTTTAGATGAACAATCCCTTTAAATAACTTTTTAAATACATTGAAAGGCAATGCTGCAAGGAGAGACACTGCTATATGTAATAATTTAAAGCCCTGCTGGGAATTCAAGAAATGCTCCTGAAAGAGTGTGTTTTATTGTCCATTATTAGAATGGTTCGCCATCTCGGGCACTTACCCTGTATTTAACTTTAAAAGGCTGCGCTCCAGCTAGCCCATTCGATTTTAACATTCAGTCTTTAGAAAGTCTGGGTATCAGTGATGAAAAATTAACAAGGGAGTCCGGAATCCATACATTCTGAGCGGTCTAACTCTGTGATCTAGCACAAATGGAAACCCAGTTCAGTGTTCAAACATCATTTAACTTACATGTGATTAATTATTGATGTGTTTACAGTGTGCTTATTCTGCATCATCTCCCGGTGTGGGCATGAAGTCGAGAGAGGCACAACTATAGCTGAACACATTGAACAACTTAAAGCTACAGTCCGCAACTTTTCCTCTTTGTCACCATCACTAATTGCAGTTATTCGTGGAATTATCATCTTTACGTGGGTTGTAAATCGGCATGAAACAGCGCGGGTGAACACAATGTTTTGAGGCGAGTGCTGCTGTCAATCACCGCGCTGTGTGGATACTGTCATTCAGAATCACAGATTCACTTTTTGAAAATTTTACCAACATAAGAATTTTCACCGGAAAATGTCTTCTGAACAAGTAAGTAACATTTTTTGTTCTGATCAACTAAGGGGGAAAAAGCATTTGACATGATAAGCGATCGTTAGATTTAATCAGCGCGATTTAAGTTAACTTACAGCAACCGTGCATATTTGTTCTCAAATTGTTCATGTTAACAACATCAGCATTGCGTGACTAATGTTACATTTAATGTGTTTTATGGTTACCTGTGTAGTTCAGAATTCATATTCTCCATAATAGCTAAACCAGAAATGGACAACAAAGGAAACTCCATAACTGTGTGAATTAAGAAAACAGTGGTATGCTACTGTTACACAATTGAACTGTTGAAATGTCTTACTTGTTAAGCAGAAAAAAGCTGTATCTTCTTCCGTTTTGAACCCCTTCAAAACACGGAGTTAACACACCTTTCAAAAGTTTTAACTTAAAAAAAGTTACGGACAGCAGCTTTAACTGCAACAACAAAAAAAAGGGGTATTTAGAGATGTATTTTTAGAGCTATACCCTGGTTGAACTCCAACTTCATTTAAAAAAACTGATTTGAAATTCAAATATTTTTGGGTTACACTTTATTTTAAGATTTGTTTGTTACAGTGGATTATAGAACATTAGAGTAGGCTATTATTACACGGCTCTGTGGAATACTTGATTCCGATTGGTCAATCACGCATTCCAGAAAACTGCTGAAAACAGATAACACAGGCTCATCCGGGTTACTGAAGTCAGGAGCGCTATACGCTTGCTAGGAAAGTTTTTTCTTTGTGGAAGTTTTGCGTTTGGTGAGCTAATAAAAATATTAAAACTCAGTCAACATTTTGTGTTAAGTTATTTAATTATGTCATCTAGCATGGACTCGCTCTCTCGTTTCATACAAACACAGCTGCTGCCATTTTGCGACTAATATCTAGGTAATCTATAGACCTCGCTCAGTGTCTTTTGACTTCTTACTTTACTTTTGTAATGACTTGGTATTTTCACAGTGATCTTGTGTAAAATGAATGGCTTGTTTAAAAAATTTCCCGGTCGACATTTTTTAAGACATCTGCTTTACAATGCTTATGAAAAACATTACAATGCTCATTATAACTTTCGATAACTTTACAATAATTTGTAGATTGATCGATCGTTAATAGTAAATTATTTAATCCACTGAAGACTCCTGTGTGGTAATATAAAAACACTCTCCCAACAGCATACTGTTCAATTCCTAATCAAATTAAAATAATATAGTTGTATCACTTGTGATCCAAGGTTAAATTGGGCCGGAGTGCACCGAACGGAGCTCAGCTCCATCTCCTTCAGCACCAAATATTGTTATTCCACTTGAATTATTTTTCATCTAATTTAGTTAATTTAACAGAAATTTACTGTACATTTGCTATTATTAAGTACTTAATTAGAGATTGGTCAAAGTTGTGAAATTGGATCTGTACAAATAAAACTTAAAACTGTAAATTTACAAACATTTGTATTTGAATTTATGTACTTATTGCATAATTCCATTGTTATTTTACACATAAAAACTATATATTAAAAGAAAATTACTGTAGTAGATAGACAGCATTATTATATAAAATAACTTTATAAAACCCTAAATTTACAGTTTAACCTGAAAGTAACGGAATCCATCTGGAAACTTTGCCGTTTTTTTACGGGATTTTTTTTTTTTACAGTGTAGTTTAGTGTTACTTCCAGAGGTTAAATTGGTCTGGAGTGCCTCCTCAGGTCCACGACACACCTTGTTATTCCACTTGAATTGTTTTTCATCTCTTGGCAAATACATGGCATATGAGACTGCATAATTAGCAAGACTAGACAGAGACACCCAGACTACATGGAATTATCAGACGTCATAATGCATTAATCTCTGCATTCTCTGGTTCAGCACCCCGTCCACAGCCATCAAGGGAAAACTGTCACAATTCTAAGCATAACAGCGACGTTACCATGGAAACCCGTGAATGGCGAGAGCGATCGAGCAGCTACCACTGAAGTCCTCTGTTTAACTGTAACTGTAAAAATTTTAATTTATATTAAAAAAAAAAACGTTTTTGCCATTCTCAAAAGTTTTTTTGGGGGGCCGAATCAAATGTTTTATGCTCATGGTTCATCTCGCTTAAACATTTATTACAGTGTAATGAAAAATGTGTAATTCTACCTTTATTACAGTGTAATAATAAATGTGTAATTATACCTTTCTTACAGTGTAATAATAAATGTGTAATTATAAATTATTACAGTGTAATAACAAATGTGTAATTATACCTTTATTAAAATGTAATAATACATTGTGTAATTATACCTTTATTAAAAGTAGCTATTCTTTTTTGAAAAGTAGTGATTTTAAGAAAAGTAGTGATTCTTTTTTGAAAGTATCGATTCTTTTTTTAAAAGTATCGATTCACTTCAAGAAAAGTAGCAATTCTTTTATTGAAAAGTAGCGATTCTTTTTTTGAAAAGTAGCGATTCTTTTTTGAAAAGTAGCGATTCTTTTTTGAAAAGTAGCGATTCTTTTTTTGAAAAGTAGCGATTCTTTTTTGAAAAGTAGCAATTCACCTCAAGAAAAGTAGCAATTCACTTCAAGAAAAGTAGTGATTCTTTTTTTTTAAAAGTAGCGATTCTTTTTTTGAAAAGTAGTGATTCACTTCAAGAAAAGTAGTGATTCTTTTTTAAAAAGTAGCGATTCTTTTTGAAAAAAGTAGCGATTTTTTTTTTAAGTAGTGATTCTTTTTTTAAAAGTAGCGATTCTTTTTTTGAAAAGTAGCGATTCTTTTTTAAAAGGTAGCGATTCTTTTTTGAAAAGTAGCGATTCTTTTATTGAAAAGTAGCGATTCTTTTTTGAAAAGTAGCGATTCACTTTAAGTGTAATAACAAATGTGTAGTTATAGCTTTATTACAGACTAATAATACATGTGTAATTTTACCTTTATTACAGTGTAATAACAAATGTGTAATTATACATTTATTACAGTGTAATAACACATTTATAATTATTCCTTTATTACAGTGTAATAATAAATGTGTAATTATAATTGTATTATCGTGTAATAACAAATATGTAATTATACATTTACTACAGTGTAATAACAAATGTGTAATTATAACTTTATTACATAGTAATAATAAATACTTAATTACAGAGTAAAAATAAATGTGTAATTACATTTATTACAGAGTAATTTTGTGTAATTATACATTTATTACAGTGTAATAACAAATATGTAATTATACATTTATTACATTGTAATTATGCATTTATTACAGTGTAATAACAAATATGTAATTATACATTTATTACGTTGTAATTATGCATTTATTACAGTGTAATAACAAATATTTAATTATACATTTATTACATTGTAATTATACATTTATTACAGTGTAATAACAAATATGTAATTATACATTACAGTGTAATAACACATTTATAATTATTCCTTTATGTGTAATAATAAATGTGTAATTATAATTTTATTATCGTGTAATAACAAATATGTAATTATACCTTTATTACAGAGTAATAATAAATGTGTTATTATACATTTATTACATTGTAATTATACATTTATTACAGTGTAATAACAAATATGTAATTATACATTCATTATTGTGTACTAAAAAATTTGTAATTATACCTTTATGACAGTGTAATTTTACCTTTATTACAGTATAATTATACCTTTATTATAGAGTAATTATACCTTTATTACAATGTAATAATACATAATGATACATATTAATAACACAATAGTATATTGAAACGACGCCGGGGGGTTCTCCCACGCAATGCAATGCAGGGTTGAGAGGTGGTGTCCCACCAAATCTCGCGAGAAACACGACTTGCTTTACAGCACGACGTCACATACATCAACAACATATGAAGCAGCCTCTATACGCATTTCAGACGTGAATCATGGCAGAGTCGATGAAGAAAACTAACAGGTACACAGCTGTGTGGTTCGAGGTCATGGTGCAAAGGACCCTAGGTTGAAATTACTCCGTAGCATCCCTTTAAGCGTTTCTGCATCACAAGTAAGGAAGAAGCTTAAAGGGATAGTTCACCCAAAAATGAAAATTAAGTCATTAATTACTCACCCCCATGCTGTACCAATCTTGAACGTGAGTTCAAGAGATTTCCACGACGCATGCGCGAGAACTGAGAAGAGGACGTTCATCTTCTACTACTTCTTGTTACTTGTTACTCAGTTCTCGCGCATGCGTCGTGGAAATCTCTTGAACTCACGTCTCAGGCCCACAAGGAAGAAAAGGAATAGTCGAATAAAGTCGTTATTTTAGTTTTTTTTCGCACAAAAAGTATTCTCGTCGCTTGATAAACATATAGTTGAGCCACTGTAGTCACATTGAATATTTAAAAATTTTCTTCAATGACTTTCTGGGCCGTCAAGTTTCAATCCCTTAGGAAGCCTATGGAGGAGTGATTCAGCTCTCAAATTTAATCAAAAATATCTTCATTTGTGTTCCGAAGATGAACGAATGTCTTACGGGGTTGGTACAGCATGGGGGTGAGTAATTAATTACTTAATTTTCATTTTTGGGTGAACTATCCCTTTAACGTGGTTTAATGTACCTAAACAAGGATCAGTGATGATCATCAAATTTTTCAACACATTAAGTAATTTTACGGCACAATTTTGAATGATGACCGTTCACCTTAAATATTCACCCTACAAAAGCCAGTTTAACCACGGCTTGTGATGATGTTTTGCATAGATGTGGCCAGACGATGTGTACCAATAACATTAGAGCGACCGCACTACCAATGCCCACAAGCGACTTCACAGTAGAGCCTAGCGACATACAGCGACAAAATCGCTGACTGTGTGAACGGGGCTTATGGGGCCACGTGGGTCACTCAATCAGCAAACATGTAACGTGCGATTAGAGTGATTGACAGAAAACCTGACAAGTTAAAAAACAATATGACCTTTTCAGCTCATCATGAACCTGAACATGGGAGGCCCCTGAACTTGGGAGGCCCCTGGGCTTCAGCCCAGATAAGCCCGTGCATTAATGCAGCCTTGACTGTATCCATTAAATGTCCATCTATAGTTTGAACTTGCCACTTACGGTAGGCCTGTACTAACTGCTTTCTAAGTGGAAGCTTTGCATTTAAAGATCTAATCAAATATTTCAACTCAGATCAATATTTCATGTTTAGTTATTTACTTATGTGGCAAGTAGCGTGTAATAAGCGGGATAATGTACATCCAGCCGGTTGTTATCGCAAGACAGGGTGATCAGGACCTCGACGTGAAGCGGATGTTGAGTGGGCAACATATCACATAACATTAGGGTTAGGATTAGGGTTTGGTTTTGGGTTAGTTGCATAATGTGTGTAAGAAAGAAACTGTAAAATATAGTTACCATATTTTGAAGTTTTTCATGGGTGAATACAGGTAAAGTTGGCCCCTTTTGGGGTTTTTTTTCTGTCCTTTTCTTTATTACTTTTGTTAACTTTAAGGTCCAGCTATAATATTTAAATTTGAAAACAGTGTATATAATTTGTTATTTGCAAGGTATACCAATAAACATTTTACGATCATGCACTTCTTACAAATTTATTTTCAGGTACCAGCTGGTCTGGTAAAGTGGCCCATCCCTGATTTATCAAAAACGATCCTCTATCTAAAGTAAAAACACATGATTTATTAACACATATTATCAAACAAACATATTCAACAACATATTTTACAAACCCAAAATCATATAGCCTAGGTTATGAGTAAAATTCATCAGTTCACTCAATGCATGTTAAATTCAAAACAACTGATGATGTTGTGTTGACATCAAATTTGATGAAATCTGAATATCAGAATGTGGATAAAATTGAACTCTTCAACATATTTAAAAAGGGACTATAACACATGCAACAACAAATAGGCTAACAAGAATTTAATAAGATTAACATTTATAATCGTAACCATTATTGTAAAACTTTTTCTGTCTATGTTTTCTCTAAACAGTTTAAATGAACTTAAATTGTGTCCATATTTTAAAGCTTTATGTTATGCATTTACATTTTGCTCATCATTTTTTCACTCCACAGATTGAACTTAAAGGAGAACTCCGGGCAATTTTTAAGTTAATCTTGATCGTTAGATCTTTGTGAGTACTGTCTATAGAAAAAAAAACGAACCGGATTGGTGCTTGCGACGCGGAGCTGCGACAGCGAATGCCCAGAGCTCCCACTCAGCTATAATGGCAGCTCTGGGGGCATCTACATAAAGAGCGATTTTGTGCCTCTTAACAGACACAAAATGCAATTAAAATGTCTGTCCAACATGAACAGGGGCCTTACCTGTGAACAAGATGCGTTTAGCAACTTAGCCATGGTTTAAATTCACCTAAATAGTGTTTTAGACAGCAAGCTGTAGTCTCGCGCTGAAGTCTCGCTCCTCCCACCTGGACACTATTGACCTTTCCCGGCTACAACTGAGATCACGGGACTTCAGCGCGAGTCCAGGTGGGAGGAGCGAGACTTCAGCGCGAGACTACAGCTTGCTGTCTAAAACACTATTTAAACCATGGCTAAGTTGCTAAACGCATCTTGTTCACAGGTAAGGCCCCTGTTCATGTTGGACAGACATTTTAATTGCATTTTGTGTCTGTTAAGAGGCACAAAAACGCTCTTTATGTTATGCCCCCAGAGCTGCAGTTATAGCTGAGTGGGAGCTCTGGGCATTCGCTGTCGCAGCTCCGCATCGCAAGCACCAATCCGGTTCGTTTTTTTTCCTATAAACAGTACTCATAAAGATATAACGATCAAGATTAACTTAAAAATTGCCCGGAGTTCTCCTTTAATGCGTCGTCTTATTTTCTGCTATTTATTTTCTCATTTGTGTTTGCTAAAAAAAATTATTATATAGGCCTATGTCAACTATAAAATAGCCTGTAAATGTAAATGTATTTAATTAATTTGAGTGTAATTAGTACTAAAGGTTAAAGGTTGCCCACTTAACCTGAATCTCACTGGGCCACTTTATCTAACACAATCAGTCAAAGTGGGCCAGTAATATTTAAACACCTTACAAGAAAACTAACACATATTTAAACATTTTATTCTTTGCATTTTATTCCCCGTTAACTGTAGTAACAAACAAAACAGGAACTCTCACAATAATATTTGTTTGCATTTAGTGAGCAACCTTATAAGTTAGAAAATAAAATCTTATGTCAGAGGGTTTTCTACCTTTAACCATGAGGGTGTCCTCCTTTTAGCTGTGGCCACACCCACCAATGTCATATTGGCATCAACCAAAACTATTTTATCGTTTAAAGAATTAGTGTCCCTTTAATTAAAGACAATTTTCATGATCTGAAACTAAGTATAAACCCATTGAGCACAGTACATATAACTTTAACAGCCCACTTTACCTGATGGCCCACTTTACCTGCAATCACCTTGTTAGTCGAAATTTTGTGTTCGTGTTGACTCGACACCTGCAATGTATCGTTTTAAATGAATGTGTGTTTTCTATCACAGCTTGAAGACGCGAGCTACAGAGAACATTTCTCCACAAGATGGCGTAACACGCATAGGCTACGAGATCAACAAAATGTGAGACGCGCTTCAATTCAGTCCACTTGAACACAGTTGAGATTGGATCTGGTTTGTGACTGCATGCACACCTTTATCGTGTAGACTACTCCATTCGACTGTTTCTGTAATTCAGACAACATTTAACTAAACTATGCAACACTTAGGCCTATTTTACACGTGTCATAGCAATTATAGAAAATAAGCTCTGTAAGTATATAAATGATTAAATAGATATAAAAGTGTTCAACTATATTCTGATGTAGGCCCAGCCTACTAAATCTATAAAGGCCTGTAAAATAAGTCATTGCTCTCTTTGAATTGCCTAATTTGAGTCTTGCATCTTACATTCTGTTTTGCAGTAAAGAGAAAGATTTGAATAGGCCTGTCTATTTTTTATCCTCTGTCTGGAGCATGAATGTAAAAACGCCAGTTGTAGTTCATCTAAATGATTTGCAACCAAGACACCAGCAGCTAACATGACATCTGTTTAAATGCTTTCATGCTAATACACTCCTCTCGAATAGCGTCTTTGTTAGTGCGTCAAAGATTATTTACAGAATGAGTCAATTGCTAAATGGTTTGATGATTGTTGAGCGGAATCGCCGTAGGAGGCGGTTAGGACTATTGGAGGCTGTGGGGTCGAGCTCTGGCGCGCAGCGGGGCTCCAGTAGGAGCGCGTTAATTGAGGAGGCAGAGCCGAGGCGGGCCAGTGGAGCACGGGAGCGCGAAGAGATGGGGCAGGGCACGGTTCTTGGAGCTGAGCGTATTGTTTAGAATATATGTAGGCTATAGCCTAAAATATTTGACCAAAATCTCTCTCTTTCTATCCCCTCTTTCTCTCGAAAATATATTTTACAATGTCTCTTGGGCTCAGCTAAATTTACACTCACGTTTTTACTATTCTGTCATTGTTGTTATTGTGGATAGCCAATCTATTTTTATCTGTCATAGGGCCTATCTGATCGATTTTGTTTTTATGTGCACCTATTTGTAAATTGCCCTGCTTCATCAAATCATAAAGCTTTGCCTGTTAGAGCTTAAAAAAAGTTTTATTATGGTTAAGGTCGCATTATTATTGTTGTTGTTGTTATTATTATTATTATAAGATTATGTTGTTGTTTTAGTGCAATAGATAGGGCTGATGGCAGCAAAGTGTAGCTAATATGGGAATAGTTTATGGTAGCAGGCTATTTGAACAACATTAAAAATTAATATTTTTTAGCCTACTGCATTCAGCTGCAACCATGTGTAGTATGATACCAATTGAAAAACACATGCGTAAAATTTGTATTTTGTCTGATTTTTTGTTTTGTTCATTCGATTGGCTGATATCAGTTGAGCTACTTGTTAGAATGCTCTCAGTATAGCGATATGTTGTCTCCGTCAATAAAAGACGCATGTCTGCTTGCTTAACACCCACCCACATGTGAGAATAGAGAATTATTCGGGAAATACTCGAGTTTTTAGACTTCTGTAACCTCACAAGTTTTTGTGGTGAAACAAAATCTGAATATTTCTACTTTTTCCACAATTCGTAGGATCTCATCCGAATTAACCTTCAAAAGGGCTCTTACACTCTGATCTTACTGCTGATCCTGTATCATAGCCTCTTGTGACCTCTAAATTACTCTGTAATAGAATTACAGTTTTTAATCCTGCTTGCCAGAACGCCTCATCACAGGCTGCTGGGTCGAGAACAACACTCGCAGAACTCCTTTAAATGATTTATGACATTTTTATTTATTAATTGACTTTAGCCTACTGAATGAAAGTAATTACTATATAGGGCTAATTCGTTTAGCTACTTCGTCTATCAAAAAAATAAATCTGTGGCTGTCTCTGCAAAGCCAAGTAGTTTTTCCACGTGAAGTAGCTCTTTAGTTGTAGCCCTTATTTCAGTTTTTGGATCATAGGAAAAGGAAAGACGCGAGCAGCCGACCTAAATAAAATAAAAAATAGCCTATAGAATTGATCCAAAGGACCCAACAATCTATTGGGTAACTATTGGGTAAAATATAATAATGAAGTGATGTAAATTACCTTTGATATGTGAGGAGTTCTAATGACGAATCATTTAAAATATGTCAGTCGTTCAGGAACAGCTAAGATCTGAAGTCAGGGTGGAAATTAGGCTACCGCCAACGTTTTTGTCACATTTTAGCTATGCATGATCTGAAAATAGGCTAGGCTACTTAATAGACCTACTTTTTGGATTGAATTATTACCCCATAATTGGATAACATAAACAATATGTCAGACCAGAAACTAACATTAAATGTGTATAAAATTGTTTTTGTTTTTTAGACATTTATCGGTTCAGTCGTTGTCCCGAATACACTTCCGCTAATGCACATCTTGCCACTGCGGATTCTAGCTCCACGTACCTTGTCCTGTGCTTTTTGTGAGAAGGGGACTGTTTCGGGAGGGGAAAGGCCCAGTCTTGCCAAGAGTGGTTGCACTGACAGGCTATGCCGAGGCTCCAAGCTTTCAATCCGGGTCAGAGGGAACTGACGCTCATTCAGAACTGCATGAATACACACGAATAGAAAAGTTGTGTTCAGTTAGCCGATGAAATCAGAGAAAAAACAGGGCTGTACAATCTTTTCTTATTGCCGTCTGCGGTCCAATTGCATTCATTTGTCTCTGTGCGTCTAAGGTTATGGGAACAGGACAAAAAAAAATCTATTCTGCCTTTTTGACACCCTCGCCATAGGGATAATACACACATGTGTATGAAAATGTTATGTAGCCTATTGTTGCACCATGTGTGTGTGTGTGTGTGTGTGTGTGTGTGTGTGTGTGTGTGTGTGTGCTTAATTATTAATCTTATGGGTAACAAGATTTTGTGAGGGCCCATATCTCTTTGTAACTCTGCGAAAAGCATCGTTTGTAACTAAAGAAATGGAGCGACACGTAGGCTATTCAATATATTTTTACTGTCAAACTATCGATTTTTTTAGCGATGTCTTTATGATAGCTAAAAAGTCAATATAAGCGATTCTTAATTTCTTAAAAATTCGAAATTAATTTCTTCCATCACTCTCAAATTATTAGTGAAGTTTTTACCACCTGTTTATCTTATTATCAAATATCAGTAGTGTATTGATATTAGCCTACAGTTTAAAAGAAAACTGCTCGTCTCTTAGCCAATTTTACTGCACGTCTCTTAACCAATTTTTCAGTCCTTAACATGTTTAAGACATATATCGGCCAATAAATTAATGTAGTCTGAGAGGATGATAAAGATCAGTGTAAAGTGAGTGGAGAGCTCCATCGGCCATTGATTGTCCATATCTGTTTTCTGCAGATGAACTTCAAGAAAAAAGTAGCCTAGTCTATCACGATCAACTACCAATGAATACAAATGAAATGCTTTTTTATTTTAGCGCATTTATGTCATCAAGTGTCATTAGGAGATATGAGTAGCCTAGGCTACTAAACGGTATCGCTCATATAGACTTGAGACGACTTACAAGACATAGGCATACTACATAATTACGAACGTGAGTGAAATAATAAACACAATGCCTTATTTAGCATTGACGGTTGTGGGAGATAAAAACTACAGGTTTCGTTCAGTCTCTAAGTTATCTGCCGTAAAACGGACAGACGGGAATCAGAGGTGGAGGGATAGATGATAAAGGGGCAAAATAGTAAAGAAAATGTTAAATCAGTTTACGGTTAACAAGCGAGTTTGTTATTTCTACTTTAAACAGAATTTGTTCATGATACATATGGTTCCTGTTCAATAAAGTTTGTTTTTGTCTTCGGTGCATTGACGAATTCGACAAAGTAGCCTACTGCGTTTTATGAAGTTATTTATCACATTTACAAGCAGTTTCTTATTGTTAAGTAAAGTTATTTATTTAGAACAGCATTTACCTTTAGAAAAATATAGTAACGGTAATAAACTGTTTGTGTTTGTTAAATTGCGCTGTAAAAATTCTGGAGCAAACTAACTAAACTTCTAAATGAAGTGCTCATGTGTGGTTTTCTCTGTTAGCTACTCGCCCAAATGTAGCTTTTTCCTTGCCTATCTCAATTTGGGATGAAAAGCCGTTTCGTTGACTACAATGGGACACTGGTCCAGGGGAGGAGTCCTCCATGATTAGTCAATTTAATGGTGTACACTTAATTTTTTCATTGTGTACATTAGCCACTGTCTTTTAACAAAAAGAAAGACGAATGTTCAACGTGTCACAGTGAATTTTTTTGTCTAAAAAAGTTCCTGTACTACAAATTATGTGTATGTTGAAGATTTTTTTTTTGCACACATTACACAAGTGATAAACTTATTTCAGCTCTCCGTAAACTGGAGAGATAATAGTTTGTTGTTGCAGGCTATAGAAAATGACTTGTGGAAATGACACACATAATGCAGTTTTATAACAAAATGGAATACTGTATTTTCAGTTTAGAAACGTATACATTAACAGAAGCACGCAAGAAAGTAACATTGAATTTATAAGCGCTGGACTGGAAACATGAAATAGACTTGGTCAGTCGATGATGATATCAGATATTTTGTCTTTTGCATTAATCTCGACTGAAAATTCATGGTCACTTAGAGTTCTTTTCATGGCATAAAACAGAGAAACAAAACGCCTATAGCACTTACGTTTTGACGAATAGTTTATGTAGGGACACCAAGCCAAGAAAAGTGAACAGGGATAGAAAAGAGAATGGGTATAGCAATATTATTTACAGACTTCTTTCTACACATATATTACAGACTGGGAGAATGATCGCATTATTTAAGATATACATAATTCAATATAAAATCTCGAAATAAAAATAAAAATCTGATACAGTCATAACGATTCAGTTCCACATTTGACCAGTACCCCACATAGGCAGTGACAGAAAGTGTAGTAAAAAGGTGCTTACGACTCAAATGATTGTCTGATGAACATAAAGGAAAAGAGGATTGCATCCTGGCTGCTCGTCGTCGCTCGGACTAAAACAGAAAAAAAGGCGATGGACACCGGTTTCTGGTAATTCCCTCTTCACGGTGGTCCTGGTAGACATAATTAACGTGGGGCATTTCCCCATATACAAAAAAAAAAGAAAAAAAAAAAAAGAAAAAAATATATATTTAGTTATATATATCATGCAAGTGATGGGGTGGGGGAAAGGTGTGGGGTCCATTGAAAGCGCTTGAAAAACACGTGCTTTTATGTTTTTTTTTCTTTTTATATTAGTAATATCAATTGGTCCTTTTTCATCTTCCCCGATAATTAATAGAGTTTATTCAGGTCCATTATCCTGTATATATTTCTCTGTTTGCGTATCATACGTCGCATTCCGAGTCACTTGATGTTACTGAAAGAATCGACGTGCCCGTGTCGACTCGCTCTGTCATACTGGAGACACTGGTCGTTGGACTCGCTGCAGTCGATGGCGACTCCGCAGAACTGCGTGGAGTACAGCCGGATTCCGAAAGGGACCGCATGCCATTCTGCCCTATTCCTTGATGCTGGAGCCTATAGCAGAAACGTGAGAGAATGGAATGCCATTAGAATAGAAAAGTTGTAGGCCATTTTTTCCACTGAAAAACGCACCTCCATTTCCATGTAATTATTATGCTTAAACATTTAAAACAATATAGATAAAAATTAGAACTCTAATAACCTAGACATTTGCTTACATGATAAAGTATGCTACAGCTATACAATTACATAAAGCCCTGTTGCTACAAGGATTAAGTCTACATACCAAAAGCATATTTATTATCTATCCTCGAGATTTGATTGACTTCTCAGGATATTTGAATCTTGTAATGGTGCAAATCAGTATTGTTTTCATTTGCATGTTTATATGTTAAAATTAGATGACGTCAGTTAAATATTTGATATAGCTATTAGTGTGCTGTATGACAAAAAAAAAAGAGTAATAGTTCTTGGTTCTATTAGGGATGTATAGTCATCCAGTCAAGTGCAATTTGTAGATTTATTTATTAAATAATATAAATCAGTTACACCAGTCAAAGTGTGGACTTTAGTTTCTGTTGCTTTTTCATTCCCAATACACATAGTAGCCTACTATTTAGCGTTTAGGAAGAAAAATAAATTGACTAGGCTAAATCATCTTAAATAAATCTCACTCAAACTAATTTACGCCGTGTTGTGTGTAATAATATTACGAAGTATGTACATTGGGAAGTTTAGCCTAATTTGCACAGTGTCAAATATAATAAACACTAGATCCTAGAATAATTAATAATGCTTTATTTCTCAATGTTGTGTGCCCGCATTTACAAATATTATGTAATCTCATGTTGTAAAACGTGTCTGTGTCTAAGAATATTTGATAAACTATAGTATTACTTTGCATTGACAATTTCTTTGGGATTTACTTTTCCAATATTACAACAGATAAATGCTATACGTAAAATGTTTTCTCCAATTAGACTTTATCCATATTTGTATTGTTATCTCTAGCATCTAAAATTTTTATTTATTATCATTGTTTAAAAAAAAACAAAAAAAAAAAGATTTAAATAGATTTAAATATTTGTAGAAAACAAGATTTAAATATTTGTAGAGACTTATAAATACTATTTTGTAACAGTGTAAGCAGAACACAATAGCTTTGATGAGAAACACAACACATTTGATCATGGTGTGTTATTTTAGCTCTTTCAGTTTTCATCGATAAATCAGAGGACACTCTTTTTTCTATTGCCTTTTCACACTTTAATAAACATACATGTCATTTGATCTATTTGCTTTTATGCTCTGGTTAAAACTTTCTGAACATCTTGTACATGGCACAACTAAAATGTCGTCTTTCTCGCTCCCTCATTTGTTTGTATGTCTCTAAATCTATTTGATTCTGTTTTTTTAAACTTACACAAAAGTCTACATTGTGTTCACATATTTAACAACAGTTAATTTATGAATATTACGAATATTACGAATATTACGAAAGAACATTTCAATTGAAGGGTAAACATACATAACGTGACAGACCTGTTTTTTGCTGCCGCTGCCCTGTCTCGTTGTCTCCGGTTTTTAAACCAATTTCCGACCTGTGTAGGAGTGAGTCCAGTGGCTTGAGCCAGTTCCCTTTTCTTGCTGGGGTTTGGGTATGGGTCCTGAAGGTACCACTCCCGCAACAGACTCCGCGTTCGCTCTTTGAAACAATGCGTCTTCTGCTCACCGTCCCAGATGGTTCTAGGCAGGGGAAACTTCTTTCGCACCCTGTACTTATCAACCGGTCCTAGGGGACGCCCGCGTAGTTTCTCGGCCTCCTGATAGTGAGCCTCTAGCCACATCGCTTGTAATTTACCGTGCGAGTCCTTGGTAAACTTGTGGTTCTCCAAAATGTGGTAGAGATCACGAAAATTGCCCGTGTGGAAGGCAACCACAGCCCGGGCACGAAGGATGGATTCATGCTTGTTGATCGCCTCGCAAGCACCCGGTGCCACTGGAAGCGACCATAGGAAGCGACCCAGCCGCTCGATGTCCCCGGTCTCCTCCAGCGTCTCGCAGACGCTCGCCACTTGCTCTGGAGAGAAGTTTAAGGTTGGTAGCTGAAACATTGACAAGTCTTCGGGAGACCTGGAGCTGGGCGCACTGCTCGCCAACAGTAAAGGGCGATCAGCAAAGTTTGGCAGGAAGAAATGAGAGGGATAAAGCTCTAAAGGCGATCTGAAAACCATGGAAATGACCTGGGAGAGAATGAAATTTGCGAAGGAAAAAAAGACCGACGAATTCGGATTGAATGATTCAATAGCTATCGCCTAATGACACCAGCCTCATAATATCTCCCCCTAAATCCACCGTGAGTGTAGCATTGAAATATTTTGTTTCGCTTTTCTATTGGTCTTCTTGGTGTCGTTGTAGCGTTGTCATGGCAGCCCTGCCAATCACTGTCAAGCGTGCCAATCATTAGCCAGTACGTAGAGGCTTTCACCACTTCGGCTGCACGCACGGGGGGTTATCAGGAACTCCAATCTCAACAGCACCCTCCCTTCCCTTGACTCGTGTGAAGTCGAAGCAGAGTCTCGCCTATTTGTTGAATGGAATGAGCAATTAGAGGGTGGAATATTATTGTGATCTTAACGAGGCTCGTTAAAGTTAAAAAGATATGTAGGGAGAGAAGGCAGGGGTGGGGTTTCGGGATGACAGTCACGGACAGGGGAATTTAAATGAAGCGCTAAAACGGAATTCACGACGGTGCAGATAGGCTATTTCATTCTTTAGCACCTCGTATGAAGCTGGATGTTACGCCGGCTCACTCAACCCATACCCGAAGTAGCTTAGCCGTAAAAGCATGCAATCTAAAAGGATGGACATATTTGTTCGCTGTGGCTATATGCTATCGCACGCCGAAACCTCCCGGATCGTTTTTGTATTTTGATCGCATTTCGATGCTATTCTCATACAGTGACAGCTGTTTACTAGTGGACGCAAGATTGCACTGCTCAGAGCCCAAACACTGGCCCGTTGCCCATGCATGCCGGAAAAAAGCACGTGATCATTAATAACTTATTTTTTGGATTTATTCAACACTTTTTGGCAGTTAGCTATACTTATATAATACCAATATTGTGTTTTTTTAGGTTGTAAAAATTAGAAAGACTTTTTACAAGAATGAAGGATATAATCTATAACCATACCACGAGATTCGGCTTCCAAAGGCGTGTTGGTATGGGTTTCATGGCTTGCATCAAAGAGTCTGTGCTGTACTATAGCCTATTTAGACAGTGCTTAGTTCGTGTAAAAATTTACACGTCCACTCGATAAAGAACAATGACCATATTATGAGAACATAAGCCGCAGTATCCAGACGTTAATGCTTACATAGCCTAATTTAATGCAATTTCCTGAATTGTTCAGGTGTTCAGAACTTGTTTGTCTCTTTCAGATAGCCTACTATAAATTCCATCTTATCAAAGTATACAGGTAAATGGGATCATATTGTTTTTAAGTCCTATTCCGTCCTATTATAAGCAATTGTCACATATTCAAAATGAAGGCTACTGCAAGCTCGTGTGTGTGTGTGTGTGTGTGTGTGTGTGTGTAGCAGAACGATGGGCGGGGAAGAGATCTTAATAGAAGTATTTGGTCACGTTGTGTCTCCAGGATCAAATCTGTTTGTTCTTCTGTCACAGGCAACTTAGGCTAAGTGAAGTAACTCCAAGTGGCACTTGAAGTGGTCCCTTCGGAAACCTTTTTGGACTGGAAATAACCTGTGTTATTTCACTGTAGACCGTATTTTTTAAAAACCACTTGGTCAAGCTGTTTTACATTTAGAAAAGCTCTTAATTATGCCACATGATACAGGTCCGTCTCGGCGAAATCAGTGTTTGCATGGCATTGTTCAAATGTGATTTGGAAAGAGTATTCGCGTTTAGTGAAAATTGCATAAAAACAGAAAGAACGTGCCAAGTTGCCGTAAAATCACTTTGTTTAACATAGCCTTTGTTTTCATTAAGCAAGTCATTAGCATCCCAAATAACTTCATTCACCTTGTTTAATCGTCTGTTTATCCCCTATAGCTTTCATTGCTCTGTACTATGCCAAAATCAGCGGGGAGTAGACTAAGGTCCTCAATACCGATGAACGTTTAGCTCTGTCTAATACTGACAAAGACCATGAAATAAGAATGTAACAGACAGTGGAATTTCCGCAGCTGAACATTTATTGTTTAAACATGTTTCTAGTTTCAGTATTTTTAAGTGAAGTGACATCAGGGGTTTGAAACTTAACTCGTAATTTCGGCGTTCAGATGTCTCCCTGAAAGAGCCAGCTTTAATAAAGCTACGTGTCGTCACAGCATGCCAGAGATCACTGAGAAGAGCTCGGTCATATGAGGAGGTAAGCAAACAATTTCTTAGCTCTCGATTCAAACTTGCTCTCACTTCTTATCACACGAAAATGTGTCCTCCCATCCTCTCACCAATGTTGGCAACTACGCGGTTAACATGCATGAGTAATTTTGAGCATTGTGTGGTGAGTCGGGGACTTGCATGCAAGTGTTTGAGGAGGAAAGGGCACGGGACGCCTTCTCCGGTTAATGGTTTTATTCCATTTTAAACATTTATTCTGTTTTTACATCCACTCAGGTCATCATTAAACATTGCCAAACAGGAAATCGATCTCCATGCGACGGTTGCAGAAAGAGAATCTTCTCGGGAGCGGTGGTTTGAGTCTTTCTGTTTTTATTTGTATTTATTTTTTCTTGTCTTAAACTAACTTATGGGTTGTAAAACTAGATGTAACTCCATCGATTTTCTTATCCATTTCTCACTCTTCCTTTATGTCACGTCTCTTTTTTCTTTCTGAGTTCTTCATTTCATTCATTTATAAATGATCTATTGCTGTTTTCTGGTGTTATACCGCAATACTAGGCTTCCATTCAAAATAGACTTGGTTTGAATGTGGCTATGATGTCTGTGTTGCTTGCACAAGTATGTAGCCTACGTAAGTTTTAATATGACCTTTCTTAAAAATAGCTAATTGTTCTGAGACTCACCGGAGAGTTAGTCACATTTTTAAGTGTTTAGGGCTTCGTAAAAGACACCAACAGATTATAAAGCGAAGGCGACAGATTAAACAACAAGCATCGTTCAGTATGCTACCGCTCATATTTCCAGTTTATCGCTATTTAAGTTGCTATCCTCTGCCGGGACGTTGCTCTCCACTCCGTGAATCATGCAAGACAAGTGCAGCTTGCAGCGTTGTGGGGCCGTCGTAACGGGGCGCAAATGCCCCTTTCTATTCTCAGCTCAGGGTCTTAACCTCGGCTGTATTTGGAATCCGCTTGGCTTGTTAAATGTAGGTTGTAGTACAATGGAAACGTTTTATTACCTCTGGCTACGATGTCACACATACAGGTAGCCAATAAGCAATTCAGGGAAAATGTTTAGTGTGACAAATGTTTGATATTTGGAAAAGGAAATTTGTAATTTAATGCTGATCATAGAACTCTCTTTATGAAATTCTCTATGATTAATTTATCTTTTTTTTATCATTAAGTTGCATTGGCTAGGCTATACATTGTTTGTAGTTTGTAGCTGAGTTCTTGAAACCTCGATGATATGTTTGATTTCATTCTTTTTTCTTTTTTCTATTTTTTTTTATTTTGCTGGGGGAGGGAGGCGAAATGCGAGCAGCATTTTCAACAGAGATGCCCCCTCCCCTCTTTTTTTTTGTGTGGTCTCATTAAGTGGGCATCCTGCTAGGTCTGCGGAGTTATACGGGAGCTGTCCAATCACTGCATTTGCACGGCTTGTTAGCGACATTTAATGAGGGTTCTCTGCAAACCAAGTGAATGGCGCTTCAATGTTAGATTTACCTTGTGTCAACTCGTTACTTCTAATGAAGCCATTGGAGGTTTCGCTGGTGAATGGAGCCGGACGCCTGGAACTGCAGGCCCTCTTTCTTCCGGTTTCTCTCAGAGCTTTGGCTTGGCCCAAATCCATAGGCTATGTGTGGTGTGGGTGGTGAGGACGACTCGAGCACTGTATTTTGTGGGGTCGAGGGGGAGTAACGGAGATATTCATAGAAAATAGCTACGTTGTATCCATTATTGATTATGTTGATTTCAGGACCTCATAGGATTTAATCATATCCAGAGCCTGTAAGTGATAAAGTAATTATTCTAGCCCCCTCCTCGCGATAAATGTGCAAACCATGCACATAGTACTACTACGTACAGCGTGCTTTAGGATTATCCACTCCAATTTACACATTTTTCCACACTGTTTTGATATTTAGGGGGGCCGGGGGGGGAGGTTTGTCCAATTGTTACATGCAACAAGACTAATATTGATGCAAATGTGTAATAGTGCCTAAAACGGAATGCATTCAGATATTTAAAATAGGCTACTAATAGTTTATATACAATAGTGATGATGATTATACAATCGACTGGACTGAATTTCTTTATTAACATGTATTAAATGTGATATGTTGAGTTTTACAATACTATTGTGAGGCATGCGAACCCAGTTAGATGCATCATATTAATGATTTTACGAAACTGTACATTCACTTACATTAACATAATAAATTAACAGAGTAAGTAAAAAAAAACTTTTAACTATTTTAAAAAAGCGTGCTGCTAATTACACAAATTAACGCATGAATTAAGACTGGGACTTCATTGCCTTTTGGTTCTATTAGATTCATACAAGTTCTGATGTGAAACTTGAATTTCTCGAATTAACGAAATAATAATTTTTAAAACATGAGAGAAACTTGAAGAGATGTCGATTTAATGTTTCACATAAAAATTGGTTTAAGAATTAGTCTATAGCCTAAGTATTCGACTTGGTTATATTAGCCTACATTTTCAAACATCCTGATGTCATTTACTCGGGCGGGGTATATGGTCTTGCGTTTCGTATCAGTTGTTTAGTCAATCTTGATCAGGTGCAAAGTGTCACGATATAAACATTGAAGCCGCTGTCATAACGACCCGGGGCAACCCGACAATAATTCATAAACGCTGGCAATCTGTCACTTTGCGTCTACGGGGAGTTTTCTATTAGAGCTTTTAAATGGCAAGAAAGTGAAACACGGGTCTGTCCCTAGTAAGACAATCCAATCTGGAGCAAATCGTCAACATGGGCAAATTATTAGCGCCTCAGTTGAGCTACTGCTGAAAGGGCAGACCCATTCATGATTTGCTCAATCTCCTCGTCCATTCTCCCTCAGTCATTCATGCTATAATGATTCAATTTGGCCATGTTGTAAAAATGAGACCCATGCACATTTGGGTGGGACATTTTAAGATTTTTCACTTTAACTCATTCTTGATGAGTAATTAAATTATTTAATTTGTCGTTAAAATTAAAGTGTATCCTTTTCCCTCTCAACATATCATCACTGTTCGTTGGATTGGAAATGTCATCAATACATCTAAAGTATAGTGATGGATGGAAATAAACATTGAGATATAGGCTACAATGTTGTTTACGGTCTAACAATAGACGTGCTGGATTTTCAAATATGAATTCGAGGGAAACTGAACTAATTAATGCTTACATTATTTTACATTATTTGGCATTATTTGGCAATAAACTACATAAAATGTTGATCAAATACCGCGATAAAGATGTCCATAGTTTTTTTTTTTAAATTAGCCTATCGACTTTATTTTATTTTATGTGAATGTATATTACTCATAATGTAGCCTACTAAAGTGCAACTTTAGAATGAAAAGTGCAAACTGCCTTTCTCTGCTCCGCCTATAAACTGCTGTGTTTAACATAAGCCTTTTCTTCGTCCTTCATTTGACAGGGAAGTCAAGTGACTGAAAAATTACACGAGTGAAACCAGCATATTTAAATAGGACAAGCCCTGCTATTGTGGCTTGACGTGTTTTTGTACCTGTTATCGAGAATGACAGTGATTGTTGCTCGAGAATGATACATAATAATTGCATTTTGTTTTGCACACATCAGGTGTTTTTTTCTGGAATTTGACTTTAGACACATTTGAATGTTTTAGCTTATGTATTGAATTATATGTTTAATAAGGGTGCTCGTTCTTATTTTTTTTGTATTGGCATCATGTAATGTGTATTCATGTATTTTATAATTTTACCATTAAAACTGTTTCATCAGTGATTAATGTTGGCTGGTTAAACAATAAAATCTAAAAAATAAAAAAAAAGCTAAAAACATTGGCTTATGTGTCTGCGTGACCTGTGATGACCTACAAAACCTCTCATTTGTAAAGATTAGGAAGTTCTTTGGTAAACATGTTTTAAACTTTGATGTCAACTGTAATTACAACTTGATCGCTCATCCATAAAAATAAAAATAAAGATGATGCAAAATATTTAATATTGATTGGTCAGATTTTGGGCTGCGCTGGGACAATTCCTTATCAAATGTTTCCCTTTCATTTATTTGAGCAATTTAATATACATTGTCAGAAGTTTTAAGTCAAGGAGGGGAACAGAGCCGTCGAGATTTGGAGGCCTATGATTACTTGGCAGTGACTGAAAGTGTAGCATCTAGGACTTGTTATTCATGGGTGAAAAGCATCTGTCGAATAGGATTTCTGTCTAAAGAAGGGTTTGACCACAGATCAATAGAGGACGTCTGGATTGCTACAGGAGATGCAATGCGCTACCGCTGTGACACGTAAAGGCGCTACTTTGAGGAGACGCGCGAAATATCAACAGGTAGGCCTAGTGTAGCCTATCTAACGAAGAGCTAAAGGGAAATACAAATTTAAAAAAGAAGAGGAATTTTGAGATTTTGAACTGATTTTTGTAACGGGATACTGACAGGAAGTAACACAAAGAACTCTCTGAAGTGTTGGTCTGTTCCTCACGAAAGAGTTTTTTCTTCGTTCTTTTTGACGTATTTGACTTAGCCTTGATAGCCTATTAAAGGGCACCTATTATGGCATTTAAAATGTTCCTAATATTGTTTTGGGAGTCCCCAACAACAGTTTTACAAGCATGCAATGACAAACAACACTTTTGTTGTTTTATATATGCATTTATTTTACCTGATTTGCTCAGTGACTCCCATATGAATCGTTCAACTACTCATTTTTCCAAACCCCGCCTTTGCGTGACGCTAATCTGCGGTGATTGGTCAGATGACCCAGTCAGTTGGTTAACAAGGAGTCAACAAACCAGTCAGTTGGTTAACGCGGAATACAGTGTACAATGCTTTTATCAATTACATTGTGTTATAATAATGATTATAGTGCACCGCATTGCAGTAAAAAATTCAAAATAAGAGAAGGAATTCAAGTTGAGTTATGTTAGGGACCACAGCCCAAAGTTCAGTGGTAAAAGCACATTCGGTCTTTAGTTGCGTCCCACGCATTAAACATATTGATAATGCAGTAGGCTACTATGAGGAATTGCTCTATTATGACAACTCCAATAACAACGACAAACACTTCACATATTTCAATACAATTGACATTGAAGACTAGAAGCTGCACTGTGCCTACACAACACACAAAATAATTATTGAGCATGCTACATAAAACATAAAAGCAACAATTTTATTAATATTAATAATACTTACAGGTTGTGATTCGGAGGAGGAAGCTGATCCAAATAAACTTGATACTAAACCTTTCTTCAATATCAGCCGGCTCGCGAATCCATATTTTACAGCATTTATGTTTGTGAAGCAATCATCTTCAAAATAACGCGAACAAAGCACAAGGTTCGGGCTATACTTCAGTAGTATAGTTGTATATATGAACTGTAGCTACTTAGTCTTCAAATGCTGCTCCCTGGGCACTGGGCAGATGAAAAAAGTTCGCTTTTGCGTCGCACTTCAGAACACAGCGTCTCATCTGTTTTCAAGTCTTCCCTGGCGTCTAAGAGCGCAATAAGTGGGCATAACTTATTCCAATAACTTGTCAAGTTAACTTCATCTAGAGAGACAGAGTAAAATCATCGGTGGTCTATCGATTCATATCAGCGACTCAGAGTCACTCTTACTTTTGAGAGACAATAACTTTGTATACGGTGAACTTTCATATTTAAAACTTTGCAGGAGGTTTTCGTTCACTTAGATCTATGTTACACACTACATGAAAGGTCATTTTCAAAAATCCATAATAGATCAACGAGGAAACGAAATAATCAATTTCTGGTCTAGTTGCTTATTTTGTAGGCCTACATTTATATTATACTTACAAAAGAGGCCGCAAATTTCATTCTATCTCAATTAATGTAATTTGGAAAAGATAAGGAAAATTTGATTAATTAGGTTATGTTTGTTATTAAACTCAGTTTCTCACCTATTAATGGAACCATACATTTTCTATGATACAATGATGCTTTCAATAAACCTAACATTTCTTTCAACAGATTTTTTTTTTTTTTTTTTTTTTTTTTTTTTTTTTTTGTAGATTGTGTGAATGTAAAATGTTATAAAGTGAAGCTAGAGGCAAAGGCTTCATTCAGGGGTTTATAGTCAAATATGTGACTTATTTGTGGGCCTATGAATTTTCAATTCACAATGAAATTTGATTTCCTTTGGAAAGCTGTCCATTGCACCTACTGACAATGTTTCCCTCGTGTTTGGATAACATCCACTTCCAGAGTTGATCGATATTAGAGTTGACTGGGAAAAAAACTCAATGTTTGCACAACATGTTGTTCTGGCGAAATCTTGAAACACAAATGCAATTAGATGCCAGTCCAACTTCTGAAACGTTCACTTTTACCGCCCCTTTGGCAAACTTGATTTTTTTTATTATTATTTATTTATTTTTTTTGCAGATTAACGCATATGTATTTTTAATTAGATCACTTAATGAAATTATTAGGAGATACTCAAGCAGATGTCAAAACGTCTTAAAAATGTTTATGATTGAATGACTGAGCTCAGTGCAAGACGCATTATCCCGTGGCCAGATGAAAAATTAATGACTGACAGCTGTAACCTGTAGCCTAGCCTGCCCTCGGTCTTCCAATTGCTGAGATGGTCATCACATCCACCGCTGAAGCATCATCTCAGACTATTTGCTCAAAGACGACTATTGATTTATGACCTGCAATTCCCTGATAGCTAGACAAATATAGTCCTACAAAGGGAGAACGAAACCCCAAATCATCTAAATAATTCTCTACATTTTTGGATTTCCCAAGCGGTTTACAGTGCGTAGCATATGCACGCAAAAATCATTTTTGGCGTATTAATGGTAGGCTACGAGAAACTCGTGGTATAGATACGCACTTTCATGAGATCGTGTTGGGGTAGTAGCCTAGTCTCATTTGCCAGTATAATAGCAGTGTGTATGTGATTATTGTTTAGTTTAGGCCTTTTGCAAGGGTTCTCAGACTGTTTGCTGTGAACGCAACAAACAAGCGAGCTCGCGCACCCAGACAAGGTGAATCTAAAGGCAAAATGTCGCGCAGAGGTAATGGGAAGTTATTGGGAGGTTGTCCTACCATATTGTCCTGCAAGTCTGTGGTTCACGGCGGGGTTAAAGAAACTGTTGATATCTTTGTTTGCTCTCTCCGTCAAATCCTTTTCCTTCCTAAAAAAGGATGTGTCCTGCCCAGCAGCCCTGCGCTCACCGGCTCGCACCCCTGTTTGTTTTTATAGGTTTACAACATTGACCAAAACAGGAACACAAATAATATTGCGACGTCATAAACTGCACGGTATATGGTCTTGTCTTTTGTGAAAGCAAACACCCGTCCTCGAACTAAAGTGAATTCTTTGTCTGGCTATTTTTGTCTGCAAGAACCCAGAAAATCCTTGTAGGCTACTTCTGCCTATTTCCGAGTAACTTGCTTTTGTGCGACAAATAGCTCAGTCTTCCAGCAGTAGCCTATTTAACAAAATGTATCAATAATGAAAGTACATTTCAAATGAAAGAAAATGTGCTATAAAAACGTTGATTGGGTTGTTGATAATACACAAAACATAAATTAGCTACAGGAATAAATTAATTACCTTTATTTAAAAGTATTCTGACGACTAATTTAAAAGAATGCTGTGAAGTTATGAATGACTGTGCACGGCTGTATAAAACAAAACAAACCAAACAGAATATGTTTAAATTGACTAATTGTAGGCCTATACTGTATGGTTGTTGTTGTTGTTATATGTCAATGTAAAAATGGACTTTGAATTTCATAATGAATCTTTCATGATCTTTTTTAAATCATGGCAAATGATCAGTTCATATCTACTCCTTTGCACTGAGTTATCTGTTGTCTTTGAAAGCTATGGTTCATATTACTGAGGAGCTTGCAGTATTTGACCCATCAGAACAATAACATTGTTTGTCAGCCTGTCACTACTCGGATGACTGAGCTGCTAGCTGTGTGTGAGTGTGAGAGTGTATGTGTGTGAGTGTGAGAGTGTATGTGAGAGCGACTGAGTGTGTGAGATAAAGAGACAGAAGGGGAGGGAAATATTGTTATGTCCTCTGTATTCTACAACATGACTTGAGGCTCTTAGCACTTTTTAGTTTTGTTTCTCTCTCTCTCTCTCTCTCTCTCTCTCTCTCTCTCTGTGTGTGTGGGGGGGGGGGGGGGGGGGGGGGGTGTTGCATGTGTTGATATTGCCTCCATTAGCCTCATTAGATCTGTCTGCCGAGCATCACAAACAAGCTGAACATCATTAGAGCTCACATCTCTCTCTCTCTCTCTCTCTCTCTCTCTCTCTCTCTCTCTCTCTTTCCCATTTTTTCAATCTCCTCATCTCTAAGTACTGATATCAGGTGGTGTAGCATGTAACAAAATGTTGTTCTGTTTGTACTGTTGTGCACTGTTTTTGTTAAGAAATCTTCAGAATAATAATATGTATACTTATATTATTACACTGCTGCAAGCCATTTTTTTTTATTCAGCAAGGACACATTTAAATTGATAAAAATGACATTAAAGACATTTATAATGATACAAAAGTGTTCATCAAAGAATCCTGAAAAAAAAAAACATCCAGACTTTAAGCAACTAATTAAACAGCACAACCATTTTCAATCAGAAGAATGAGAAGAATTGAGCACCAAATCAGCATATTAGAATGATTTCTGAAGGATCGTGTGACACTGAAGACTGGAGAAATTATGCTGAAAGATTTAGTTTGTCATTACAGATTATTTTTATTATATATATAAAGAACAAAACAAAAAGCATATGATGTGTTTTTGTGTGAATTGAGTCTAAATGTGCAGTGGAAGGTAACTGTCTATTACACTTCTCTGTAATAGAATCCTTGAATAAAACATACTGAGCTATTAACATTCAACCAACTGACACTGAAATTGTGACCAGTACCAGAGCTGTAAATAAATGAGGCTGGAATGTGCTACATGACTCCACTGGACGGTGTGAACAATAACAAAATGTAGTGCTGTGTAATCCTGTATCTAAAGTATAAATCCTAAATGAAATTCCATAAAAGGATTAGTAGAGTGTCACAGAGGAGCCGGTTAAGAGTACCAAAGGTAATTTGTAACCTTAGCAACAACTGGAAATGGGGATTATCACAGCCATGTGCCTTTGTGGATTGGGCCAGAGTGAGGTTGCCCGGGCTACAACCCGGATTCCTAAATCATCAGAGTCGGAGACAGATTTATACATTCTAATTTATATAGAGGAATTAATTCTAGATAATTTCAAACCTTTGACATTTTAAAAAAGGGCAACTGAATTCCACGGTGTGAGTATTGATACATGTTGTTTATAAATCAATGAAGATTCTGTATTAAGCATTTCATTTTTTGGCAACCCTTTACTCTTGCTGCCACATTTTAAAAATGAAATGACACAGAAAGACATTTTTTGTGTTGCTGAACGTTACTAAAAACCAAAGCTGATCTATGATTTGATTAGTAACTGAATTTAAGCTGTTGTCCAAAACTTCAGCTCAAAGCAAGAAACTCACAGTCTAACACTTAATTGTGGAGGCATTATCCAGCAAGTTTAACCACTTTCTTGTTGGGACTTCTCAAATGTCTTATTGCTTAATCATGTGGAAATGACAACAGCCAAACCCTCTCTATCTCTCTCTCTTCACCCACTCTGTCATTCTATTTTCATTTCTTTGTAAGTTTGGGGAAGCTATTAAAGCAACAGTAAAAGGCTTCACAAATGACATTTGCTGACATTCAAGGAAGTGCATTTATCAGCCAAGTACAGTTCACCTTGGTGAATGAAATCCATTTGTGCCAGTGTCTGCCTGGTGGCCTCTCTTTCTCTCGTTTGCTCTTTCTTTCTCTCCCTCTTTCTCTCTCTAAATTGATGCCCAGCGAATGGGGAAATGGCGAGGTGGCGCACGGTGCGGCAGCTGCTCTCAAATGTCACGCTGGAAAATCTTTAATGGGCTAAGTGTAGCCTTTCCGGCCCCAACTTGTCAGGTAATCAGAAATCTCTGTGACTCCTCTCCCTCCTCTCTCCTCTTCCCACATTTCCAAGCTCCGCAGGGCCACATCCCAACATTAATTACACGTTATTCTGTTCGGAACTCCACTGCGGTGAAACAGATAGACTGCTTTTAAAAGTCAAGACACTGGAGGAAAAATCTTCTCTGTTTGGTTATACATTTATTATCTACAGGGAAGCTAATCGTATTCGTCACTTGTTTCAAAGACTCATGCCATAACTTTTAAGGAACTCTACATAATGGTCGCACAGAAAGGACAAGAGGCCAATGTTTCTTAAACTCGATGACATGTGACTCATATACATGTTTACTGCAAACAATGTGCACATTACATCACTGTAAACAATTATATGATCGAAAAGTTATGACAACATATATTTTTACGTTGCTTTAACTCATCAAAATAGGTTACGCAATTTGCAGCTTTTTTGTTACACAAGACTCAACTAATTTGTTTTAAAGTCAAATTTGATCTGTTCTTTGATTCATGTAAACAGAGTATACTATCAATAAACAAAAGTATTTTCTGCTTTATTATTGATGATGTGATCTATATGAGAATATTTATCACCAAATCAACCAAAAAAAAGAAAAGAAAAAAAAACAACCAGAGAGAATGTTGTCACAATTAATTAACAATTCTGTTTTTTTACATATTTACAATCAAAATTGTTTGCCATTTTACATTTTGAGTGATTGTGTTACATTTCATGTGAAATTCAAGTATATTATAAAATCTAATGTAATGTCATTTTATGAAGACGTTTCAGTATGTTCAGCCTACAAATAATTTAATTTGAAGAGGTTTTTCTCATATAGGTCCAATAAAATTCCTCTACATCAAGTCATGGAGCTGGTCATAGTCATTGTGTAAATAAAGTGAGCCTAAGATATTAGCATATACTGGTGTATGAAGGTGATTAGCATTCTACAGCAGGAGAAGCCACCACTCTTCAGAACGCTTTGTCCTGAACAATAGCCAGGTCAGGCCAGGCGCTGTACAGACACGCAAAGTCATTGTTAAAAGAGCTAAAGGGAAGTGCCGTGCCATTGCTTAGCCACCAGAACACCAGCTTCATTTAGCACAGGTTAATAACCCATTAGAAAGAAAACGTGTTGCGTTGATTTATGATAACATTTATTCACAATATAGCTGAGATTTAGATGACAATTTAAAATCATGTATTCATTTTCACATGTTCTTACCAATTATAAACTCAGTTTTGCTTTTTAGCTTGTCAGTTCATACCTTGAACAAACTGTGCTGTGCAAGTTTTTTGATAGTCTCCCCATTGAAGATCAGAACATGTTTTTCTGAGGACATAGCTTGGACACAGAGGATTCTGAATGGAGATGACCTTTAGTGTCAGAAAGCTTTCCACAGTAATAACTCTTTTTCTCCACATTCAGGTACAAGATGGCTGATTAAGTTTCCTAGAGGTCGGGTGTAGGTCCTGGGTGTGACTCTTATTCTCCACCTCAAGGTGGTGCTGATGGGGAGAGAGGTGGTACTGTAATGCGAGTACTGTAAATATGCCCATTAGTAGAGTGAGAATAAGTATCTGAGAGCGCAGACATTTTATAGAGAAAATTTGAGAATTTTATAGTGAATGGATGCACAACATAGATGCACTTATGTTGAGGGATCAAAGTCGTGAAGAGGTTGTTGTCGGTGTCACAAGGGCTGTGTAACACACACACACACACACAAGACACATCTACTGTCACCGAGGGAGTGGACAGGCTATTGGGATATGTGCAAGCTACTCTCAGCAGTGCTTGTCCACTGGCAGCCTAACTGAAAAGTGCTTTTCCGTGTTAGAAAAAAAATAAGAATTCTTTTTCTTTCAGTAAACTCCCTTGACACTGAGTTACTGCTGACAGAGCACTGTGTCTAAAAATCTCTCACTGTTATGATATCATGCCATGAAAATAAACTGCCACGGAGTCACTGCCTTATCAGTGCACACCTCTGAATAAACCATGTGCCTGGGACAAAGCACCATTACATTACAGAACAGTGTAGCCTAATCATTGTGCATTATCATTGCAGCTAACTCTATGCTCCTTTTAAATGTATTTTTTTTATCATACCTAATTAATTTAATACCACACAAAAGCACCAGGTCTGCAAAGAGGGTGGAGAACAGCAGCGAGATAAGATTTCTATGAAATAATTTGTGCTAATAGTCTCAGTGACTGTAGCACTTCACTGCCATCAAGGATGCCTTGCTTTAAACAAGAGGACATGCAGTAATCATTATTCTTTAATTTTACTTCAAGGAGCGCATAATTAATTCTTCATCTTGAACTTGGAGGGAAAAGCAGAATTCATTTAGAGCCATGCAAGATAATATGAAATCCCCTATGGTCTGATGATGATGTAGGGCAGCAGGGCTGTGCTATTGGCGTCCTGCTGTTCTAAAGCAGATGCTGCAATAGCAACATTATGGAATTATCGTTTCTATTTAACTTCAGGAGTACTTCATTACAACAGGGTCAAACAAATTAGCTGTTAATGCATTGGCTGGGGCACAAAAAAATGTGGAAAATTGGATGGCAGAGATGATGAAATTGAAGACATTTAATGTATTGTTTATTATATTTATGGAGAGTGATTTTTTTTGTCTCTTATGCTCATCATGGCTGCATTTATTGGATAAAAAATACCGTAAAATGTAAATTGTTCCTTTGATGACAAAGCTATTTTTTACTCCAGTCTTCAGTGTCACATGATCCTTCAGAAATCATTATAATAGTTGATTTGTTGCTTTTGAACCTTTCTGAATAACTGAAAAAAAGAGAATGCAAGTGTCAGAAAGTCCCGAACTGGGATATCCTGTCTTTCTCACGCACAACTGATAGGCTGCAGATAAATTATAGTGTAGAAATGGTGACACAAGAATGAATCCTGTCAGTTGTAATACAACACCAAGATCAAAAGATTATCAGGGTAATACTCAGTACAAATCTTCATTATGCCTTAAAAGATAACGATGATGAGATGTTTAAAAAAAACTTTAAGACCTTCATTGTCTCCACCTTATTATTTTGGAGATTTTGTTATACGGGCACATAACCTGAGAATCCGTCCAGACAACAGCTTATCGACCCAGACAATGTTAAGTATCCACATGTGAATTATGAGCATAAATAGCATTTGAAAATCTTCTTTATGACACAGAAGAATGCTTTGTGCTTAATCCGACTTGGAATGTGAGGTGTTAAAAATAACAACACACACACACACACACACACACACACACACACACACAATCACACATAGGTTCCCAGGGCATATTAACTGCATGTTTCCTGCAAGAGCTGTCAATCTGAATCACAAACCAAGTCCGGACAGGGTCGTGTGCATGTGTGTGTTTACAAAAGTTGATCTGAGCCTGTGCAGTGTGCACAAATTCGAATGCCAAGTGTGTGAGGGTTTCACTGATATTTTGACATACATAGGTGCCCTGAATTAAGGAAATTAAAGAAGTTTTGTGTTTGTGTGTGCATCCTGAATAAGAAGCCGACGTGCCTGGGCAAAGAAGGGTGTTCTGCTTTTAGCATTTCTTAATGCACAAAGGCCAAGGATTGAGTTTCATCTGTCTCCAGTTTACACAGACACTAATGAGAAGGCATGAAATGGGCTATTGCGATTACCTTCTAAACCCAGCCTGTTGGAGAGAGGCCTAAGGGCCTGCCTGGAGCCTGACTGACATCACTTCATCACAGGGAGACATTAGCCATATGAATGATAATCTGACAACATGACACTTTAGCTAAGATCAACAAGAAGGGTAAAGAATCAGCTTTAAAGCCCTCTGTAACATGATCAGCTTTTTATCAGCATGTAACCAGCACATAACATCATTGCTATAATTTTCTCCACTAATGACGGTATGTCGGCGAGCGCGCATTGATGTCCGCGGGCCGATTGTGTAAATGAAACAGAAAACGTACAAATTACATTGTCAATTCAAATTTAAGCAGGTAATGCCGCCCATTCATTTCACCAGCCAGCAGTGTTTTCCCTCTAGTTATGTGACAGAACAACACGTCGACGGCTTGCTGGAGGAAAAAAGCGACAGGCAACAGCAGTGCCTCGAGTAACACCAAAGAGCTACGCTCTACGACATGAAAAATTCATCGTCCCTGGTAAATCACTCGGCTGTTTTAATTTACGTGGGGAAGAGGCCGTGTCGAAGGCCAGTTGCTGTTCTAATTAAACGGATACAACTCACAGAATTGGCGCGCTCGTCACCGGCGGCCTCCGTAGCGTCTGTCATCGCCCGCCTCGCGCATCTTCAGACTATTTGAAAATCAATTATCTCAACAAACCAGCTGTAAGGACTGCGTGCCAGCCACTTATTCCTGAAGTGAATAACGTATTTGAAATTCATTACGGCACGGAGGGACGAGTCTCGGGTGTTTTTTATTTTTTATTTTTTTCCATTATTTATTGCAAGCCTGAAACAATACACAATCTCATTTTCACGTTCTCTTAAACTCCATGACTATTACATGATTTCACCCATCTCACCTCCGTCATCGCCTCTGTCTGCAGATTGTGGTGGAGTAAAACTCGCCGATTCTTTTCATTTATTTATTACATGCAAATCAAAGCACTCCTGTAGGTGCTCTCCCGTTTTGTATAAATATTGATGGGTAGGCCTACGGTGCAGGCTGTGTGTTTGTTTGTGCCGGGGGGAGGGCGCTGAGGGGGGCGCGCTGCTCAAAACATTATCTTTGCACCGTCAGATTGACCTAGCGTAAGAACCCGCTGCACATTTTGATGACATCCTTTTTTGTCACCTCTTTTGCAGGGTAGATGACAGTCCGGGGATGAGCTTCAAACAGCGGCGTGTATACGTGTATATGTAACAGGCCTGTGGAGTGTTTGTGTGTCAAGGACGTTAGCGGGGTGGACAGCTGATGGACACCAGCGTGGAGGAGATGTGATAGTGAGTTGATGCAATGTCACTCGCACTCAGATCTAACCTGAGCGCTCCCTCCCTCTCTTTCCCGGTCCGTCCCGTGCCTCGGTTCCACCCCCTACAACTGCTTTCTCCCTATCACACTCCGTTCCGCACACCCTCTTGCTATATCTCTGTCTCTCACGATGTTCGTTCCTAGCCTTGCTTTCCTTAAGCCCTTCGCGCAGGATCAGATCGCTGGGGGGGGGGGGCTGATAGAGAGAGAGAGAGAGAGAGAGAGAGAGAGAGAGAGAGAGTGCTTTATCAGCAGGTCTGCTGGATGGGGTTGTCAGGCGTGAGTCAAGCAGGGTCACCGTGGTGACAGGAGGTGTCACTTCCCTGCATCGCCGCCTTTTGTGCCACCAGCTGCAGTCTTGAGCACGCTTTTCACAGACCTGACTGGAGCTGTGCGCACAACATGTGTGTGTGTGTGTGTGTGTGTGTGTGTGCAGCGTGTGATCAAGATACTACTGCTTTTTCCATTTATTCCTCTGCCAGTGAAGTGAGGCTCTGCTGTAAAGGTGGTGTGGATAGAAATGGTGTCCTGTGTTTTAAGATTGATGAAGGTTGCTGTACCACATGACCTAAGACCAAGCATACACACTTATTTGTAGAGAGCATTTGTTGTGTATATTGATCTACAACACTAGATCATATGCACTTCTTCAGGCAAAATGACATATATGTTGCAGAATGAATATCCCTGTTACAGTGTAATTATACATTTAAGTACTGAATAATATTAATTAACTAACATGGGTTATAGGATTAGTTGCATGTAATTATGCCTGATAGTTATTACTATAGTAAATACATGTAACGTGTAACAAGGACACATTAAAATAAAGTGTTACCATTTTCCCTGTACTATTTTAGGGCTGCCAAATTTTATATACTATGAAAAATTATATATATTGAAAATATATTTGTATCAAACACTAAAATAAAAATGAATTGCCATTTTCAACAATAATTGAACAATAACACTGTGTAAGGTGCACTGTGAGTGTATGTCACTCCGGTGTCCATTGGGTAGTTGCAGTACAGTAATACAAGATTAAGTAAAGGTGTTCTCTCATTCTGCCTCAGGCTAGGGGCTTACAGCAAATCAAAAAGCAGAGCAGAAGGAAAATGGGGTCAAATTGCCTTTCAGCCGCCGTAATCTTCAAATCGTTGAGAAATTACCTCAGGAGTGAGCGCCAGCAATTTGTTTCTATTCTGAGTAGTGGGATGAGAAGGCCACTTGAATTACTTAATTTCAGAATTTGACGAACACACAGACATGCTATGCACCATGTGTGTTCAGCACCCCTGAAAGAGAGTTGTTTACATGCAAAAAGAGAATGGGAGCTGCAATCGATGGCCAGGCCATTACAGGATATGCTTAAATGTGGCAGAAACGTTTTAGCAATTTGGCAGTGTCCAGATTCTGCAGAAGGAATTATTTGATCAATATCATTGCTGCCTAATAGACAAGAGTAAATTATATGATCAATGCCGCTGCCCCGTGTATGCAGGACAGTGATATACCTTTGTACACACTTTGTCCTTGTGCATGCTTGTGCATGTATGTGGCCAGTGCTTGTATTTAGTATTTCTTAATGTCCCTCTCTAGGCATATTGTGGCCTAAATGTACATTGAAATGTGAGCTTATATTCAAACATTTGTCGCCATTTACTGTAGGCCATGTTGAACTGAATTTGTACGCATTAGCTAATCTTTGATACTGCGATTTCTTAATTTGCATTAACCAGGAAATCATTTTAACTCTAAATATTACACTCCAAACAAACTTGAGAAATGTTATGATGGCATGGCGACTTTCCTCTGATCTAAATTGATATGTGTTTATGTGTCTCGCCCGTGGTTAGATACACAGGAGTATGTTTAGTGATCTGAGATGACATGTTAGGGACCCAGAATTTGCCAAAACAAACGCGCTGATGCAACTCTGTCTGAAGTGTGCGCGGCGCTTCGAGACATCACTCTCCGGCGATGACTGATCCTGTTTTGCTCTGTCTTCAGGACAGAGGGAACACTGAAGTCTTTTCATTAGACGGTGTCATTTCTTTCTTTCTATTGTTTTGAGTTACATTTATTTTTCTGATTCTTCTCTCCTCGTATTCATCACATGACAACTCATGGTGTGCTTGCTAATGCTAAGCAAGTGAGACGAGAGAGAGGAGGGAGAGAGGTTGCAGGAGGGAGAGTGACACAAAGAGAGCTTGTCATACTTGCTTAAGGATGAAATATTAAGTGTGCAGCCAGGTTGTAATTTTCTCCAGCAAGTGCAGAATGGGTGTGGGGGAGGAATCACACCATGACTTTCCCTTTCATTCCCCAAGCTGCATATTACTATTTAAACAGCATTATTTTAATTACAGGTGCAATAAAAAGCACAGCTGTTTAAAATCCAGTGTTCTACTTCTAATACACAGAATTATTAATCAGTAAACACGGTGCCTCTCTGTCTCTCTGTCTTTTTGTTTATTATGCAAAGTGTGTTGCACTTTAGAGAAATCTTTGTCATATTGCACATTGTATTTGTGATCAACTTGCATTCATGTTTTGTGGAATGTGCTTTATTGCTTACTAGAGTGGACTCAGTATTTGTGTGTGCTTGCAAGTGTGTATGTGTGCATGATATTCTACCTTTCCTGGCAGGAGTGTGTGTGGAACTCTTTCCTGATGTGATACAGAGGGACAGGTGAGGGTTTCATCTCGCTTTCACTTTAAGTCAGGTCGCTGGCTCATCTCACTGTCTGTCTCTCACTGTCCTGGGAATATACACTTTCGTCACCCTCAAATCACACAAATGCGCAGACGCGTACATTTGTTTTTTCTAGCATATTACGGACTTTTATTGTTATATAGTGAGCTAATAACATTTTATATCCTCATATTTGCGAGAATGTTTTCATGAGAACATGAGCACACACAAAAAACAAACATGCCTTTCAGAGGAAATAATTTCAAGGAATAATACAGGAAGAATCCCTCTCTAAACTGAGAGAAACCATGCTTCATTATTTCTGCACATATTAGAATATATAAATTCTATTGAAATAAATGTAATACACTCTCTTTATCACAGGAAAATTGTCATTTTTTGTTTTCTTAACATATTTTGTGTAATAATTTTTATCAATAATTTTCACACAATAAATATTGAAATGGTTTGGTGTTGGTGTAAGATAATTTATATATGGATTTTCATGATTTAAGATTGAAAGTCTGGGTTAAAGGTAAAACAATAAGAGCTATGCATAAAAGACAAAAATAAATAATAAAGTCATGATAAAAGTTTCCAAGACAGTTTTAATGTACCCTTCATAACAAAAAAAGAGAAAGCTATAATTTAAAAAGATCATTATTTTTTTAAAATATTGCCAGGTTTTATAGTTTCAGTATTACTTATTGTCCTGCTAAGTTACAATTAATTTAAACCAATTAAAACATAACCCCTTCACACCTGCATTTTTCCAATGAGCATTTTTTTTTACCTACTATATAAATGCTCTTTACCACAACAATGGACACCACGACTGAAGCAACATAAAAACCCTCATATTTTATCCATACTTATATGAACTAGAGTTTGTGAATTAGTGTTGAAGGTTTTTAAAAGAACAATTTTGAAAATAGTCTCTTTGAAGACAAATAAAATCATTAATATTTAATCAGGCTAACTAACTTTGTAACACTTTATTTTGAGGGTCCCTTTTGAACATTCTGTTGACTATAACTTTTCAATTATATTTCAACTAACTCAGAGTATTAGCAGACTGTCTGCTTAATATCTGCTAACTCTTTATTATGATGCTCCTCCAATAGACATTATAAGTAACTTTGCAAGTACATCTCTACTTATTCTAACCCTAACCGTACTTTATAATGCTCTACTAACACTCTAATAAGGTGTAACGTTACTTATAGTCAACAGAATGTTTAAGATAAAAAAGATATCAAAATAAAGTGAAACCATTAATGTAATGTTCATAAAACATTGGATTTTGTAACTGTATTTCAGTTTTGAAATGCTTGCACAAATTTCACAACCTGGGACGTGACTAATTCATGAGGTTCCTGCTGATATATTCCAAGATCTGATGTCCATTGCAAATTCCTGTGTTCTGCAACTCTGAAAGATCTTCAAAAATAGCTTTAAATATTATCACTTGATTATAACTATTAAGTTTATAATATGATGATAATACCATGAACATAAATCTGCATGTAAAAAGGGGGCTTCCTCCTTGGTTAGTTGTATGTGATGCCAAGCTCAATCACATTACTATAAGTTAGGGGTTATAACTTCATTATGATTGACCAGTGACCAATCAGTGACCAGGCATTAATTATATTATAAAAATATGAATCTTTATTGGTTTAAAAAACAAAAAAACATGAAGTCTACTCCAATTAGGCACAGGGTTTGTTTACTATTTCTTGCATGAAATATCATGCAGTTTATAATACTGAAAGTAAATGTATGTATGACCTATATTGTAGTTATTAGACTAAAGTTGTTTAATAAAAGAGTACTGGGTGTGTGGAAACAAATTGTTCAAACAATCTTAAACAAAATTGTTATAAATGTCTCTCAATTAGTTAAAAGCTGACCTTACTCAAGACAGGCACCCAATGCTATAATATTTCTTATAATATAAAACAGTGTGTTTCAGACTGGTTTTGTAAAGTGTGATTCATGAGATTATGCATTGGCCTGATTTCTGTGTGTGCCATGCAAATTATCCCATGGCTTTAGAGATTTATTTCATGATAATGATTATTTTAAGACAATCAAACATGATCCTTTCTTTGTAATCTTGTTTTAAGGTAAATTCATCAAAATGATTTTGTGTTTTATTCAATCCCCAGGAGCAATGCTGTCGTAAGCTCATGACACATCCTATATCGTGGCTAGAGCTCCTTTATGTGCAGTGAACGTCTGTAGATGGACATAAATTGGAGTAAAATATTGCAGTCCATTTCCCTGGTCAAGCTATGATGCACGATCTCTAAAGGGGACTATGGATGAGGGAACCGGGGTGATGGAAGAGTTCATAGGATGAGTAGGGTTAAGAAGGTGTGTGTGTGTGTGTGTGTGTGTGTGTGTGTGTGTGTGTGTGTGTGCTCTTCAGCTTAGCACCAGTGATTAAATCAACTTTATTTCTCATTCAGTGAAGAGCTATAGGTTATCCTCATCCATCAGTGAGGCTGATAATCATAGCAAATGATGGAGGTTAAAGACAGGACATTTGTACATGAAAATTAAACTATTCACTCATAAGAGGGTTTTTAAGTGTGAAATCATGGACACGGCTCATCTACCATTAATCAAAACTGATGAGCGATGGTTTAAATTCATCTTAAAACCATTTCGATCTGAAAGATGTTTAGAAATCTGTGACGCAAAAAGAGAGAACTTAAATGCATAATACACACTTTACGTGTGAATATTGAAAGTGTTATAAAAGAGGTGCGAGTAAAAGGAGTGATCTTATCACTCCCTCAATCTATTTTCTCTCTTCTTCTGTCTTCAGTGCTGATGAAACATCGTGATTGTTTATGCTGAAGATTAGAATGAAATTGGGCTGAAACTGGTTGTTCTGAGGAGATGGAGATAAGGCTGAGGATTTGTATGGGGCCGTGTGCGGGGCCCTCTTATCGGGGCCCCTGCCACAGGCACCATATGAAGTTGTTCAAGCTTAATTAGCCCTGGCAGGAGCTCAGCCGCGCCATTCAGCGAGGCCCCAACACAAAAACTCATAGATACACATCCTGTTCATTATCATGACTTTTATCCTTTTTCCTTTCCATGACATGATAAGAAAAGTAATTACAAAAATTTACATTTCACAGCAATAAGTCTGGATAAACAAATGTTTTTCATCAATTTCATGAATGTCTGACACTTATTTCACCAAGACATTCCACAGCTTGATTCGCATTCACCCAAAACTGAAAGTGTGAAATCATGTTTGCTCAGGTCTTTGACAAAGAATTATTCGTTTGATGACACAGTATTTGTAACAAATTAATTGATTAACCCTCTTCAGATGATCTCTCTGTGGCTATAGAACACAGGTGTTGTTTCTTAGTTCCAGAGAAACAGTACAGTCTAGTTTATTAACACTCTCACCTTGACACATCCTGCCTTATGTGAGCACCCACTAGAGCCATCTGACCTTTGCAGAAAAATGTTTTTAACAAATTGGTTTTCAATATGTGCAGACCCCAAACACTTCTCTTTGTGCTTTAAAAATGACCTATTACGCATTTTACACATCTGTGAGCTTTGTGTGTGCGTGTGTGTGTGTGTGTGTGTGTGTGTGTATGTGTGCTCGTGTTTATATTACATTGTAGGGACAAGTAGTGAAACCTGAAATCACCTACATTGTGGGGACCAGCCAGCGGTCCCCATGAGGAAAACAGCGTATAAATCACACTAAGTAATGTTTTTTGAAAATGTAAAAATGCAGAATGTCTCCTGTTATGGGTAGGTTTAGGGATAGGGGCAGTGTAAGGGGACAGAATATATAGTTTGTACAGTATAAAAACCATTACGCCTATGGAGAGTCCCCACAAAGATAGCGAACCAGACATGTATGTGTGTGTATGTGTGTGTGTGTGTGTGTGTGTGTGTGTGTGTGTGTGTGTGTATGTGCGCGCATGTGTGTGTGTGTGTGTGTGTGTGTGTGTGTGTGTTATCATGAGTGCTTTTGGATGGACTGAAGACCACTCATTACAGGTAACTGCAAGAAATGTGAAGCCTCTAGTGTAGTACTTTTTTAAAATGAATGATATACTATATTAGAATCTATTGGAATGGTGGACAGAGTGTGATATTTGGAAAATCTGGCAGATATGAAAAAAGGCTTCTACTCCTATCTTTGTGCCTCTTTATGGTGTTGGCAAGTCAGCCAGTGAGTCAGATGTTAATTGTTATACCAATAAGCTCCACTTCTCATATGACAATGCTATGCTGTGGATATAATGTGTCATAGTTTGTTTTAACATTCATTTGCGCACATAAATATGGATTTTTTTTATGTCGCTTATATTTTAAACAATGGATTTCCATGTCCTAAAGGGATAGTTCCCCCAAAAATGAAAACGATGTCATTTTGTCATCATGAGTTTCTTTCTTCTGTTGAACATATTTTGAAGAATGTCGGTAACCACCAGACAGTTGACGCTGGCTATTGACTTCCATAAGGTAAAACCTTCAACTATATAAATATTTGAGTTATGAAAAAAGTTTACAAGACCATTTAAAAGTGAAAAAAAAAAAGAAACTATTTATTTAAAAAAAAATGAAAAGAAATGCATGTACAGTATCGTTCAAAAGTTTGGGGTCGGTAAAACTTCCCTTATGTCTCTTAAAAAAAGTCTCTTACGCTCACCAAGGCTGTATTTAAATCAAAATACAGTAAACTGTAATATTGTAAAATAGTATTAAAATGTATATACATTTTCTATTTTTATATATTTTCAAATATGCATTTAATATTTAACATGCTGATTTTCTGCTCAAGAAACATTTCTTATTACTGAAAATTGTTTTACTGCTTAATAGTTTTGTGAGAACTATGATACATTTTTGCAGGATTCTTTGATGAACATTTATTTGAGATAGGAATCTTTTGTAACAATATAAGGCTTTTCTGTCACTTTTGATGAATTTAATGCATCCTTGATAAATAAAAGTATTAATTTCTTCTTCTTCAGAAATTATAATTTTTTGTGTGTTGAATGAAATTGAATGGTATTTTGCAAGACATACTGAGAAAGGAGAACAGAGTCCGTGTAATATTTGGTAAATCTGACAATTAGAGAAAGGGCTCTTTTTCTACTTTCTTCCCAGGGTCTTATGCTTCTTTATCTACCTGGTGTTAACAGGTCAGCCCACAGTGCATTGCATTACGTTAAACGTTAATTTATACTCCAATTACCACACTATTAGCTCCTCTTCTGATATGCAACGAACTAGGCTAACGAATCCCAGATCGAAGCATGCTCAATAGCTCAGCTTGTGAAACCACACATGAGTGTGTATTTGTCTGAGACCTTTTTTAGAGGACTTGCTTTGAAACTTCTTCCATCAGTTGACCACATAGTTGCATGAATGGCAATACCAGACAACTTCATTCAGGTTGTAGGTAATTAAATTAGTGCACTTAGCTGAAGGTTAGTACACACACAAAAAGAGTTGATTCCATACTGTACATCTTCTGGTGTCTTTCAAGAAGGGTAAAATACATTTATACATCTACGTATCTCCTAATGTCTGAAGAAGGCAAGTCACCTTGAACCGCAGCAATGCTAATTCATTCGGATAATAGAACACACTGCATTCATGGGGCTGAAGCCTATTGTGCCTGCTTGTACCGCCTTTTGAAAACAGTGGACACAAAGCAAATTAGTTTTTGTGTTTTCGAGAGAGATAAAGAGAGAGAAAGAGAAACGAAGGTTGTGAGAGAGTTTTTTCACAGGCTTTATTTGAACAATGGTTTTCTAGAAAGTGACCCTGTGCTCGAGCGTTTTCAATATCTCAAGGTAAAACCAACAGAGGAAATCAAACAGAAGAGACTAATTCTTTATTCGTTTTTCTTTATAGAAGGAAAGTTCCTTCGTGTTTTCCACTCCCATTGGTACAAAAAAAAAAAAGCTATTAATTACAAACAAAACAAATGCAGAAAAAAGTCCTAGAAAAATTCATAGGGCAAAAATGATTAAAGCTTTTTTCTTTGAGAGTGTAAACCTACGTTTTTTGACCTGGTTTTTAATCATATCACACCAAACCAAAAATTACCCGTCGGCCCTGAACAGGATCACCCTTAGATGATATGTGCAGGGCTTTCTATGATCAACAAGCCACCATTTTTTTCACAGACATGGTGTCAGAATGTCATTGTGTCTGCTCAGACATGCACACACAGATCCTCTGATCATCCGAATATTAGAAAATGCTGCACAAAGCCAGAGACACGTTATAAAAGGACTGGAGTGAGTTTTTAATGATAGGCTATGATGCTCTACTACATCATGGGTCCACAGAGACAAGCTGAATCAAACTGAATCTGAGTTTCAAAATTGGCCTCCAGGTTTATATGGAGGATGTCAACATTTAAGTGCCCTGGCTGCTGTCATACAATATTCAAAGCAAATTCCCCTAGGCGAAATCCCGCTGCTTAATGGATGAAGCCGCTCAATGCATTTACATGAATGATGGAGTAATATGACGTTCATTAAGTGAATGTACAGGTGAACCTGACTATGAGTCCCTTGGTGGTTCCCGGTTCGCCGTAGACTATGCAGATGAAAATGTAACTGGGCCTCTGATGGGTACGATTTATCAGATGCATTACACATTACATCAATATTCTGCTCAATATGCAAAATATCTGCAATATTTATTCTGCATGTACATCTGGGAGAGGGCATATATGCGGCAACCAATCCCGCTGATTTCCCCCTTCACCTGAGCTCTAATGGAAGTTTCATGTACTGAGAGAGACTGATCAAAGTGGCCAATGGATTGACTGGGAAGAGATGTTGAATAAGTGGGATGAGACCAGAGGAGAAAGGGCTGAAAAAAGTGATGTGGTTATGTCAACTGCACATTACAAAGGAAAAGTGTCATCTTTTTCTTTTTCTATTTTCTCCAATCCTGGTTTAGAAAAAACTATGTCCATTGTAGATTAATTGAACTCACAAAGTTGTTCTGTGACATTATCAACACATTGAGCTTGTTTAAGTAGACCAACTAATGAGGTGAGTTTGAGGGCGGGGCTACCTGTTTGCCTGACAAGAGGCAGATGAGAGCGTGTTTGGGAGACTTATTTAAAAAAACAATCACTGGCTGCATCCGAAATCCCATACTTTCTTACTATATAGGCAAAAGTACAGTTTGTGAAAGGAGTTGTATGTCCAAATTTATAGTATTTTAAAAAAGTAGGCAAAAAGTACCCGGATGACATACTATTATAGTTTCTGAAGTGCACATCTAATGGACACTTTACTATCCCATGAGGCCATAGGATTTGCGAATGACAGTCAAGCAGCGGAATTGGTAGGTCACATGACAATGACAACATGAGGAACATAGATTATATTCATGCTACACACACATTTCATACTATATAGAACATACTTTTAAGGGTCACAAAGTAATTACATATTCAAAAGAGGTACCTACTCAGAGAGTTTGTGATTTTAGACACAGCAAGAGTCTTTTCTTCTTCTTTTTTTAAACGATTCAAATTTACTGTGAAATCACTCAAAAAATTCCTTTAGAAAAATTGTTTACATTTAGTTGTTCTAAGTTAAGTTATTTCCAAAGCAAATTTGTGTTGAAGGTTATTGAAGGACGACATCCTTGCATCGCTGCAGAAGAACTGCTACACTACAAACCTTTAATAAATGATTCTCCCCACAAGAACTCTGCTCAAACTTACTTATTAGAGAAATCGAATTTAATGGTGAGCCACCCAAATGACCGCTCAGCCAAATACAGCAACATCTAACAATAATGTTTAATTATTATATAATTAAAATATAATATATATAATAATATATATTCATTAATATATAAAATGCAATATATTGCATTTTCAAACCAGTAAACCGGTAAAAATCACAATTTCATGTGGACTGGGTGATATCTCCTAATTACCGTTGTGATTCCCACTGCTTACCTCTGAGTTAATACCCAGTTAGTGGAGAATGTGAAGTGGGATGTAACCTGCTACTGTATGTCCCAAAGGGCAGGTCATTGTGAGTGATGATGTCATCACAGAAGTTTTATAAGCAAGGTAATTATGTTGATTTATATGAATGGTGCTAGATGAGCAGATGTTGCCTGAGGTGGCCTGGACTGGATCTACCTGAGATCAGGATCTGCTGCTTTCTGAGGTGTATGTTATTTGGGTGGTGCACCACTGAGTGACAATCACATGGTTTTGACACCTAACTGCTGATTTGCGTAAGGCATTGTGCTGCTGTCATGGAGCGTGGGTATGATCTCCATCATGTCTCTGTGTCAATTTAGTGTCTGGTTCCAGCTTTAGGCTTCTCTGTACTGATCTCTTCCTCAGTTTAACCACAAAAATGTCACGCTGGCATATCTACAAGTAAATCCTGGTCATGACGTGTCTTGATTTGCCTCTATATACAATTTTTTTTTATCTTGGGTGAGCACGAATGAGAGTGAACGTCAGTGCCCTAAGAGGACTTTATTCAGTAGTAATCAAATAAGTATGTTATTCATTGTTGTTGCAGTGATGAACAACGACTTGAAATAAAAATATTTGACATGAAACATGAAAAAAGCAGTGTTCAGTAAATTTCTTTTCTATTAAAGCTACAGTAGAGTTCGATTCCCAGGTTATAAACAATTGTTACAGATGCAAATAGGAAGTGACATATCACTCAGTTGCCCAAAGGCAAGTTCAGATTTTATTTGACTGGTGTTGACTAATTGATACAACGATGGACTGTCTAACCACAGTCTCAGGATGTTGAGTGTGCACAATTTTGTAGGCATGTTAGGACACAGCAAAAAAACAAAAACATTTGACTTGGAACGACCAAACAAACTCTGTTTAACATAATTTAAACATGTGTCATATAACAACTAAATACTAGGTGACCTCCACCATTTAGGGTTGTATATATACTTTAAAACACATTTTGAATATTATATATATATATTATTTTTTAGTTATTATCATCTATGTTGGCTGTTTTAAAACTGTATTGTTTTTGAGGAATTTATTTAAACACAATAAAAAGTTAAAACATAAATACAATGAATAAAAACATAAACGCAACACTTTTGTTTTTGCCGCATTTTTCATGAGCTGAACTCAAAGATCTAAGACTTTTTATATGTACACAAAATGCCTATTTCTTTCAAATATTGTTCACAAATCTATCTAAATCTGTGTTAGTGAGCACTTCTCCTTTGCAGAGATAATCCATCCACCTCACAGGTGTGGCATATCAAGATGCTGATTAGACAGCATGATTATTGCACAGGTGTGCCTTAGGCTAGCCCCAATAAAAGGCCACTTTAAATGTGCAGATTTACTGTATTGGGGTTGTCCGGGGGGGTCTGAAAACCAGTCAGTATCTGGTGGGACCACCATTTGCCTCACGCAGTGCAACACAGCTCATTTGCATAGAGTTGATCAGGTTGTTGATTATGGCCTGTAAAATGTTGGTCCACTCCTCTTCAATGGCTGTGGGAAGTTGCTGGATATTGGCAGGACCTGGAACACGCTGTCGTATACACCGATCCAGAGCATCCCAAATATGCTCAATGCGTGACATGTCCGGTGAGTATGCTGGGCATGCAAGAACTGGGGTGTTTTCAGCTTCCAGGAATTATGCATCTTGAAATCCTTGCAACATGGGGCCGTGCATTATCATGGTGCAACATGAGGTGATGGTCCTTGATGAATAGCACAACAATGGGCCTCAGGATCTCGTCATGGTATCTCTGTGCATTCAAAATGCCATCAATAAAATGCACCTGTGTTCGTTGTCCACAACATACGCCTGCCCATACCATAACCCCACCATGGGCCACTCGATCCACGAAGTTGACATCAGCAAACCGCTCACCCACACGACACCTTACACTCTGTCTGCCATCTACCCAGTACATTGAAAACCATGATTAATCCATGAAGAAAACACCTCTCCAAAATGCCAGACGCCATCGAATGTGAGCATTTGCCCACTCAAGTCAGTTACGACAACAAACTGCTGTCAAGTCGAGACCCCGATGAGGATGACGAGCATGCAGATGAGCTTCCCTGAGACGGTTTCTGACAGTTTGTGCAGAAATTCTTTGATTATGCAAACCGATTGTTGCAGCAGCTGTCCGGGTGGCTGGTCTCAGACGATCTTGTAGGTGAAGATGCAGGATGTGGAGGTCCTGGGCTGGTGTGGTTGGTTACACATGCATGGTCTGCGGTTGTGAGGCCAGTTGGATGTACTGCCAAATTCTCTGAAACGCCTTTGGAGACGGCTTAAGGTAGAGAAATGAAAATTCAATTCACAGGCAACAGCTCTGGTGGACATTCCTGCAGTCACCACGCCAATTGCACACTCCTTCAAAACATGTGACATCTGTGGCATCGTGCTGTGTGACAAAACTGTACATTTTAGAGTGGCCTTTTATTGTGGCCAGCCTAAGACACACCTGTGCAATAATCATCCTGTCTAATCAGCATCTTGAAATGCCACACCTGTGAGGTGGATGGATTATCTCGGCAAAGGAGAAGTGCTCACTAACACAGATTTAGACAGATTTGTGAACAATATTTGAGAGAATTAGGCCTTTTGTGTACATAGAAAAAGTCTTAGATCTTTGAGTTCAGCTCATGAAAAATGGGGGCAAAAACAAAAGTGTTGCGTTTATAATTTTGTTCAGTGTACATATAGGCTAGAAACATAAACAATGAATATAATGTCTAAACTGTTTCATGTATTTTGTATTTCAGCAAAAATAACTGTTTATTATTTGATTAATAAAGTATGAGTGACCCATGATTGCATTACGCCGTCTGCGTTAATTGTGAGGCCACACCCTTCTCCTCGTGAGCCAGATACGTTGATGCGTGCATTTGTGGTTTCCGCCGTGCAGAAGGAATATGATTTAAAAGTTATCTATTTCAGGTATGGTACTTTATATCTAGTTATAGCCTACTGTTAAATGACACTTCTTAGGTGAACAGCTCTGGTTTAAACGAAAAAATGTACGAGAAAGCATATGTGTGTGAGGAATTATCATATATTATGTTTAAAAAAAAATTACAGCGCATGAAAATAGTTCCTAGTTTCTAGTCTCTTTTTTAATTTGATTTATTTGAATACCGTCAGATAAGGCATTACATCTAACAACATTCTTTTGGAGTTTACTGTCATTTACTATTTTTTCTGACTATTATTATTTGACTAATATATTTGCGTAGGCCTATGGTAGATATTTTATAAAAGTAATAATGAACTCGAGGCGTGCTGTATAGGCTACAGTCACAGTTGAAGGGGTTGAAGATGAGAGAATTAAACTGGAGGATCAACCATACTGATTGAGAACAAACTTCATTGGTTCTAGCGTCAAACGAACACGATTGAGCTTCTGTTTACCAAACAGATGTGTTTATTGATGAATGTTTATATATGCGAATAAAAGTATAAATTAAATATGTTCATCGTAGGCTATAAAGCGATCGTGTCTCTTCAGAACATTTGGAGTCAACTGTGGTAATTGCTTGGACTTACTTACAAAGAAGAACGTAATGAGGGTAAATTATAGTAGAAATTAGTAAATTATGACAGAATTTTAATTTTTGGGTGAACTAACCCTTTAACATGTATTCATAATACAGCACCTTAAATTATAATGTAATGCATTTCATAATATATTTACCACGTTTGCGATTTGGTCTGGTCTCATTCTTATTTTTCTTATTTGTCTTTTTTATTTTAGCTATTTAACAAACTATGGTTATGATTTTCCTGAGGTAAATGTAACATCACGTGACATGTTGCTGACATCTTTCGTAGAAACGCTGACAGGAGATGTGATTATTATGGTAAGTACAACATGCACTCATGTTCATTCATTTTTTTCGTGCTTCAACCAACCAGTAGTAGCCTAAATAGGGAAAATTATTTGAGCTGAGGCAGCAGTGAGTTAACACAGTGTCAACGCTACATTTATTGTTGGAATGTTTTTATAAAATGTATGTAGCCTAACTTGAAAGCTAACTTTGTTTTATCAAAAATAACGAAACACAAAACTATGAAACCATGTAGAATTTAGAATACATTCCCATGATTTATTAATCTGCTTGTTTTAATTAATTCACATGATTTATTAATTATTTTAGTTAAACCATGGCCACATTGAACTAATTCATTTCCTCGTTGTAATGTAGTTAAATTGTGGCCAAGATTTACTTCAATTTAGGAAACAAATTAAATAGCCACGGAAACAAATTCTTAATTTGTGGCCAGCATATCTTATGTTTTTTCTAATAATTGCGCTTCTCCACAAATGTCTCGTTGTGACTTCCGACTCAGAATGATAGAGCGGTTTGCATATGCAAAAATGAGCCTGTGTGTTCAACATGTCAAAACACAACATGCACCAATGTGTTCAAACAAGCGTGTGTTGTAACATGCTTGTGTACAAAATGTAAATCGTATAGCAGATGCACCCAGCACAGCTAACAATCCCTGCACAATGTGGCGTTGTGCACTGCATGCTTTGGCAGCATTTGAATGACGACTCTGAAGCCCCCAGCCACCCCTCCCCTCACACCCGCCCTACCCACAGCTAGTCTGCCAGTCTTTATCATACTTGGTTGGGTACAGAAAAAATCAGCATGTGTGTGTGTATTAGTGTGCATGTATTATATCGGAGGTCTTGAGAGTGGCTTATGGACCTCAAAACATGCTTGTGTCCAGTGGGGGCTGTTTACATGAATGGAAGGGTTTGCTTCTTTTTTGGTGGTGGTGGCGATGAAGGAGAGCAAGGCCCTACCCGGCTCAGCACTGCTGAATGGAACGCCCTTTTACCGGACACTCCCTGCCAGCCTGCAGGGTTAATGGAACCGTCATGCAGGGGTCAAGCGCAGACACCTGGGTCTCCGTTAATATGCTCATAGCGATTACTGTGCCAAATGGGCTGACCTCCACTCTCTTGCCTGCTTTTTTCTGTCTTTCTCCTTTTCTCACTCTCCTACGCTCTCTCTCCATCTCCCTCGCACCTGCCATCTTGCTCTGGCATTGTGTGGCTGTGAAAACGTTTAACCGACGTTGAATGAGGAACCCCTGTGTTAAAAGGGAAGGGGGCAGGACACACAGAGAGAGAAAAAGAGGCCAGAAAGGGCACGTCCCTCCCTCCCGCTCTCTCTCTGCACTCGTCCCCGCCGCACGAAGGGCACGTCTTTGTTTGTTTTTGAATAAGAGATGTTTGGGATGTCTCGTATGTTCGAAATGAGCAGCACCGTCAGGAATATGAGCACCGCAACACGGATAGACACACCACTCGCTCTTTGCCCAGCTCAGGAATAACAGACGCACATCGAACAGTGGCTGGATATAGCTTGAGGGTGTGTGGCTGGAAGGAATGTTTCATCCCCCCTCCCTTTAATTCTTCTTTGTAGCTTTTAAGCAGTTGCATTCCTGCTGGCTTTTGTTTTGGGGGTGGAGATGAAGCTGCTAATTGGTAATTGTTGTCCCTCTTGCGGCCACTCAAACGCTCTCAGAGCTGTTAAAGGATCACCTGGGTGACAGGTCACTGTTGGCACTTCCGCTGCACATACTTAACCCTTGTCCCCTGTGTCTTCAGCCCACCTCTGGCCTTGCAGATCATGACCTTTGACCTCACCTGTCCCAGCATGGGGTCAAATTGAAGGCTAGCCTGGGGTCAGATCTACAGGACCTAAGTTGTCTACAATAAGTTTTTACATGCTATTTGAGCTGAGAACTAATTAACATGTTGCACTTATCAGGGTTGTGCACAATTCAGAACTAAAGAATTGGCTCCCTTACAATTCATGAGTGTGAATTTGAATTGAATTGACGACACCCCTCAGGAAGTTGGATTGGAATGTAAGGGCCCTATGAAATCTGTTTTATCCCCCCCCCCCCCCCCTCCCCATGTTTTCATGTTGTCCATTTTAATAGTTTAATTAAATCTTAATAATTAAAAAGGATGTCTAATCAATTGAATTCATAGAACTTTAACAATTTAATAATTTATTAAAATTTGAACAATATTGGTGCCCTATGAAACGTTTTATTTTTTTCAGAGATTCTATGTTTCAAGTTTTAATACACATTTTTACCAAAACCAGTGGTAATCAAATGAATAAATAAAACTTCAACAATTTAGTTAATCTTTTCAAATGTAATCAAATTCCTTTAATGTCTTGGAAAACAAACTACTGTACAAAAGAGAGAGTTTGCTGTTTAAAATAAAATCATGGTCAAAAATGTTATTAAATTAATTATTATTATTACTTTTAAGTACATTGTTACTTAGTAGTACATTCTGCTGTACTAAAGTTATATTTTTCTTTCATAATTTCTTCAATTTAAACATTTATTTTGTCAGGTTGTAGTGAATAGTTTCTTTGCGTATCTGACAATACATATTTAAATAGCAGTCTTTTTGCGGTTTATTATAGTCACAGACAGTAGTACATATGTACAGCCTTTTTCGTTTGATTTATTCATCCAAAATGTGCCAAATCACATGACATTCTATTATATGATAATTTTGATAAATTCCTACACAGTTTTCCACATTTCGATGCTAAAATTAAGTGTTTTTAAATGTTTTTTTTTTTTTTTGTGCAAGATTAATGTTAAGTGGGAGATTCAGTAGTTTGTAATTTTTCTATGCTAATTTAGAAGAGTTACTGTTATGTTGTTGTTGGTTTTTGGGGGTGGGGTACCATCATGGTGACGAGTGGAGCATGAGCTTTTAGTTTGAGAACAGATACATTTTAAATAATCCATATTGCTGTACTCATTCAGCATCTGCTATGCTATGCTATGCTATGCTAATGCTATAGCATTGTGTTAACAATTACCAAGGTAGCATTTATTGAATTAGCTAGTTAAAGCTAACCAAGTTTCCACTATTAATTTGCACAATAATTTTAAGTTAAATGTTTGAATTAGCTTACTCAAATTTTTCAAAATTAGAGTACAAAATTAAGAAAAAACAGCTGTTCTGCTTACTTAAACTTTGAATTTCTTAACTTAAAAATTACCTTGATTTTTGTTTTACTTGTTTGGGTTTACTGTGAGGCATTTTTAATTCAGTTCTACTGTATGTGATGCACAACCCTGGCATTTATATCAGTGTAGGTGGTGAAGTGATTGTTCAAGTGACCTGGAAATTTTGACATTACTCCTGACCATAATTGTTTTATAATCAAAAGAGTGAAAGAAAAACAAATGAGGAACACGGTATTCACTCAATGGATAAGAACAACTCTCACACACTCTTGGACACAGCGCATATCCGTGGAGCGCACATGCACACACAAAGAAACAATTACAATTTTTCATTAAAATACACTTAATCCTTTTATTCGAAACATAGTTACACAAGTCTACACAATGAGGGGCGAAGAAAGAAGGAGAAGTCGTGGGGAATAATTACACATATCATGGAGCCAGGCTTTTATTTGGGGTGTCACTTGTGATGTCACAGGCTGCCGGCACTAATTTGAATTCAGACCTTTATCTCTGGCCCGCAGCAGATTTGACTGACGGGCCACCAAACACTCGCGCCACTGTCCTATTGATTTCTCTAAATCCCCAACAATAGCATTTGCATGCTTGTTTCTGTAATAATACAGATATGCCATTTGGAATGAAAGGCTGCGCAGACCAGAGGTAACTAATTGTGTGGCGTGTAATGAGTGCAGTTTCAATTTGATATAACCCACAGCTCCACTCGCCGCAGCCCCACGCTAAGTACTTTCAAGTCTTTGTGGGGAAATAATTGATTTTTTGTGCTTTGGGCGCGAGGAAAACTATTATGATCTTTTTGAATAATGGCAGCGGAAGGCCTGTGAATGATTTAAATTGGTATTAGAGGAGGAAGCCGTGGTGGGAAGATAGCAAAGCTGCTTGACTGACAGCTTGCAAATGGAGCCCAGGCTGCTTGATTAGTCATTCTCTTAAGGTGGAGACGAGGTTTCGTTTCTAGCGCTGGTGGTGGACTGGCTTATTGGAGAACAGCAACGCTGGCTTCTTGCTTCTACAAGTGCACACTTTCATTAAGGGAAGAGGGGCTGCTCTGTATGACTCTGGCAGGCCTTTGGGGTGTTTTGTGGGCTGAAAGGGTCCACGTTTCGAGGGCGGACAGTGGAGATCACTTTTCCACACCTCCTTTTCCAAGTAGCCAGTGGACGGTCTTAAATGAGCTCTACCTGTGCCAGCTACAGGGATTTGAAGCAGAATGTGATTATTCTGGGTATCAGTGAGCCTTGGCGCTGCTCTCTCAAGGTTGAAAAACTCATTTTTTTCCCCAAGCTTTTGTTTCCTCAGGAACAAAAGCGCTTTCTTAGTTAACGCAGCATGTTCAAATTTCATGCTTTTAATTGTGCCCATAGATAAATGTGTCTGCGGCACATCTGGGGGAATGTTGGCTGCACGTGTGCATGCGACATCATTGTCGAGACAAAGTGTGTGTGTTTCCATTCAGAAGTATGGCGTTCTTTCAAAGGCACTTGCTTATTGCAAGAAATCCAGGAGCTTGTTTCCAGTGCGGTAATCCAATTCCACCGTTACTTTCAACAAGAAGACTTAATCTGGTTGAAAATGTGACTAGCTTGGATAGCTCCATGTGCTAGTGTGTGCACGAATGTCATCCCATGTCATGTCTGTGAAGTTATCTTGCAGAAACACAGTGCTCGCTGACGGACTGTGTGTGATAGCTTTCAAATTGATGGTCGTGTGGATGTATATTTAGACCGCAATGTGTACATAAATTGAGTATTTTAAATGCATGCGCATTGGCACATGTCGTCAAGACTAATGGTCCAGTAAAGAAGCCAGTGGTTGAAATCCCATGCTCTACTCTTTCGATTTACTGATACGACAGAAAGAGCTATCAAATGCAAAATTTCACACACTGCATTTGAGACAAATATTTTGAGTCTTGATATCATACCACCAACCACTAAAGAGAAAGTGGGAAAGAGTGAATGAGAAAGAATGAGAGCCTGAGGCATGTGTAACAGGCAGATTTGAGTTTGTATAGATCACTTCATCACATCTCTTGTCAGTTCGGCCCTGATGTGATGGCTTAATATGTTTAGCTCTACTGGTGGTGACAGTGTATGTGCGTATGCTGAGGGAATCCGTACAGAGAGGCAATGGGCTGTACAGCACTTTACCCCCCAGCCAGAGTGTGGTTATCTCATCTGGAAACACACACACACACACACACACACACACACACACACACACTTCTGGCTGGGACCTGCTCAACATATTGTCTCTATCACATTATTGCTTTGACCCCTGTCAAGAGCAGTGAGCTCAGACTGCAGGCAAATAGAGTCTCTACATCCACTGACACACTGACACACTCACAATCCGCTTTTTCTTACACATCTGCTGCAGGTTTCCTCACATTTTCCTAGTTAGCACAGGCCTCTGACTTCATAGAAATATGCAGAAAATACGCAGGATAATACAAATATGAATAAAAACATATACTTTGTGTATGCTTAAAATAATATTTCAGTCATATATATATATATATATATATATATATATATATATAAAGAACAGACCAAAAAAGTAACATTTTGCTCTTTTTATTATATTCATTATATTAACTCTTTATGCGTGTATTCATTATATTTACCATTTTATGGTGTGTTTATTTTCATTTATTCATTCAGTCATTGAAGGAGAGAATGTATGATTAATATATCACTTTAATGAATAGGCTGCATATCTGTGTATACAATTCATTTGTGTGTACATTTTAATTTTTTGTCTAGTATGTCCTCACATTGCCACTGGCATCTTTTTCAATATATAAATTAATCCATAAAACTGAGATAAAATTAATTGAAGGAAAATGAGTCGGTAACGCATATTTCTTAAAATGTTTAAACCAATTATGAGTAGAAATATAATCTCAAACAATAATTGTTTTGTATAATCATTAAGCTATATTTGATTGATTATTCTGAATCAATTTATTCAAGTACCACATAAATTAAAATTAAATGCAACTGTTATTTATTTATTTATTTAAACGCAGATCTATCTTTGCTGGCTGACAAAAAAAAAATTAAATGTAAAGTCTTTGTGAATTTTTATTTTAATTGATTCTTATTAATCTACTTGGAAGACAACCTGATCTCGCGGTAAAACGTGACTATTTTACGAGGTGGCGACTTATCTTATTCTTATCTTATTCGTACGATTTGAATCATAAAACATGATTTCTAAAAATAAAATTCTTTATTTTGTTGGTATTTAATATATATAGTGAAAGCAGAGCAGGGAATTGTGGTTATCTATATGGACATGCAAATCAAAATATATGCACATATTACTGAATATGCATATGTGATATATTATACTACAAATTTGTTTCCACTTTAAGCCACTCCTACATTCAAACACATACTGCTGTGCATGACCGGTCCTTTCTCTCTTTCCTGCTATCAGTCTTCCTCTCTCTTTCTTGCTCTCTGTCTAGAGAGGCGAGAGCTGTTCATTTAGTTAGTCATAACTAATAGCGTCTAATCTGAGAGAGGGAGTCTCCAGAGAATATCGGACAGTGTAAAGGTTAATCACCACTGCCTGGTTAGCCAAGGAAGACGGGCTAATTCCTCGGAAGGCAAATGGCATGCGCTCGTTATCTGGACCGGCGATAAGGAGTGTTAATGTACCAGGCAGAATGGATGCTCAAGGGCCGGGTTCGCTTATCAGCAAACTTTTACAACAGGAGCCCAGGAAAGCGCACAACCCCCGCACCACACAATAAGCGCCTCAGTTTACCTCTCAAGCAGAACTATCACAGCCCCCCCCTCAGTGATGCGTGTACGCACACACACACACACATATAATAGTGCCCCCAGATTCTGGGGTATTATGGACGTGGGCTAATTGGAAGATCACTCTAATACATTAAGAGATAAAATACTTTGGCCGGTCGCCTAAAGCGTGGATCAGGACAACATTGGACAGCTATCTAGGCTTGTCACACACTCTGAGATTTCCATACAAACACAGCATGAGCAATTACCCAAAACACATCTCTGTTTGTGCTACAACATACTCCCTGCCAGTGTGGCAGGAAAATTAGATGAGCTCTGTGTGTGTGTGTGTGTGTGTGTGTGTGTGTGTGTGTGTGTGTGTGTGTGTGTGTGTGTGTGTGTGTGTGTGTGTGTGTGTGTGAATTAGTAGGGCTGTGAAGGAGAAATTGGCTCAATGTTTGTCTGATTGTTTATGTATTTATTAGATGGGGAGGAGGACTGCCTCCAAACCTTGTGTGTGTGCCAAAGCGTTCCAGTCTTCGGGGAGGTGAGAACTGTCACACCTCCTTTGGAGAAATACATCCTCAAAGACACTGAGGTAGAGAGGAATTGTTGCTGAGAAAAAAGCGAACATACACATGCTTCAATGTTGTTGTCTTTATAATTACTAAATGGTCTCTCCATCCATACTGATGTCTGCATTTCATCATTAGTATCATATTCTCTGGCCTTTAGTTACAACAGGGGAAACTTCTCAAATTCGGTTTCCCAAAAAGGTGGAAAGCATTGGAGCGTTTTTATGTTTTCAATTAATGAAATTTGTAGAAATCACTCCAGGCGAACTAGATTCTTCATAGTCAAATCAATTTTGCCCAGCACACAGTGGCATTGTGATATTTATTATTTGGCCAAGGAATGTTGCGTTGATAAATTATGCACTTTGTAATGTTTTTATATTTTAAGAGGTAATTAAGTCGAACCCTTTTAAAACCTAATTCTTAAATTTTTGTTCTTGCTTTATGGATAAAAGAGGATAAAATGAATTATTTCTGAAGGCAGAGGTGCAAAACTTTTAGAATATTCCGGTTAGATATTTCGCTGACCTTATTCTTTAGAAAGATTCTCTTAAGAACCATATCAAAAATGAGCTATTTTAGCAGCCATCTCAACTCTGGTTTTCATAAATACACATTGTACATGTGACTGAATATTGATGAAGTTATTCTCTCTAAAAAGCTGCATACATGTAGTATAATGAATGGTGTACTGTACACCCAATTATATATTCACGAATATACATGAAAATTAAATCAGAACGTTATTTTGAAGAACCTGCACAGTATTGCAGTAATGATTTAAAGAGTCTTCACCCAAAAAGTAAACTTCTGTCATTTACTTATTTCATTCCTTTATTTTGTCTGTGACTTTCTTTTTTGTTTAAAACTAAATGTGGTCCAGACAACATTGTACCCCAGTGACTTTCATTGTATGGATAAAAAACTCACTTTATGTTCCACAGAGGAAATAGTCATACAGGTTTGGAACATCATGGGTGAGTAAATGATGACCAAATATAATTTTTGGTGAACTATCCCTTAAGTAATGATGCAAGTTGCATGTGCATGATAATTTGGTCAAAGAAGCCTTCCAGCTAGAATCATGTTGTACACAAGGTTGTGCCCTAGCTAAATAAAGGAACCATGGCTTTTAAAAGTCAGATCAATTTCATACTCTGTAATGATGAATCTGTTTGGGATATTGGGCCTTTTGTGTTGGCAAAACAACATGCCACAGTGTACTCCGCTATTGTTGTGGTGATGCGCTGTTAAATCCGATTTTCTGCCCGTATGGAAATTTCATGTCACCCCTGCTGAATAAGCCCCTTTTTACACCTCCTATCTTGTTCTTCATCCGCTACGGTGCGGTTCTGGGAGTTGAAATCGCCCGGAGACACATTCTTTAAACAACGGATGTCTTCACTCAGTCTGCAGACCTTTTTCTTACCACCCACCACTTTTAATAATTAGCTGCAAGCGATGACTCAATTCACTGCTAACCCAAAGCAAACTTGTGAGGTATGATACTGTTAACACGGCTTTGAAGGTGATCGTGTTTTTATTTTCTCCATGTAGTTTTGATAAATGTGCCTTTAAACAGATGAGCTGTTCTGGGTCCAGAGCTGTTCACAGCACCCCCTGCAGGGAGACACAGCTGGATAGAGCAGTTGTCAGATATTTCATTTGCAGCTTGGGTGTGTGTATGTGTGTGTATATACAGATGAAACTCGAAAAATTTGAATATCGTGCAAAAGGTCATGTATTTCAGTAATTCAAATTAAACGGTGAAACTAATATATTTAGTATATATGACTATATACATATGCATGATTATACTTTTCAGAGGGATGACATTTCTGTATTTAAAATCCTTTTTTTTTTCTTTTTTTTTTCATGTAATATTCTTATTTTCTGAGATTTTTAATTTGGGGTTTTCATAAGCTGTAAACCATAATCGTCAAATTTATAACTTTTGCACCATATTCGAATTTTTCGAGTTTCACCTGTATGTATATACACACATTATTTATACACACAAGATATGTGTGTATAGAAATATGTAAATTAAATAAGTCAATTATTATTATAAGCTTGCATTGCTTATTTATTATTATAATTAACAGCACAAAATTAATAATAATTATAATACTTTTTTATTTTTATTCATTTGTTTGCCACTGAAGATAATATAGTTATATTAGTATTTGCTAAACATCACAATTTATGGACCCATGTGGCCTAACTGGACATAAACTGACATAAGTCTGGAAATATGTGTTTGAGGTGTGGCTTTTGTAATCCTTGTCTCATGCTTACACTGCAGATTAATTATTATGATTAATAATATAAATAATACGTTTTTATATTGATTTATTTAATTGCTTTGATTTAGGCTTTTCTAAAGCTTGTCTAATTGCTTATTTGTCATAATACTATTTTATTTTATATTGTACATACCATTAAAGGACAGGCCCTGTTAATTAGTTATTTATATTTATATTGCTAAGAAACACAGTTTGTGGACCCAGTGGCCTGCATAAACTGACTTAAGTCAATAAATATCTATTCAAATTCGGCTTTTCTAAAGAAGCCATATCTTCATTATTCCAGCTCAGCACAGACCCTTGGAAACGTGACTCTGACAACAGTTCCCGGAGCCAAGCTCAGGTTCATATACCCTGCTGAAAACAAATGCACGGAATCCAGTACATGTGACAGGCCTTGATAGCGATGAGGAGGGATTTCAAAGAGCCTGAGGGAGTTTCTGCTCACCCTCACACAGACCACCCTCTCCTCTCTCCTCTCTCCTCTCTCCTCCAACAGTCGCTTCCGCATCACTGTCCAACAGCCAAAGCTGTCCTCTTTACACTGTCAGAAGGGTGCCATATTCTTTCTCTCTCTCCCTCTCGTCTTCATCCTATTTTCATTCTCCCCTTCATTGTCTTCATGAAATTGGCAGATATAACATTTAACTAAATGCAGTATCTCCTCAGGGCTGCCTGGCTGTAGTTCACTTTGTGAAGCGGGTCGCATTACAATTTGCTGAGGAGTGTGATTCGAGAACGGCAGACTGGGAGAGCAGGCGGGGGGGGAGAGAAGAAAAAGTAATTTCTGGATCCTTGTTGAAAAAAGGTCAAATGCTTTTTAATGACTGTGTTTTCCGATAATGGCAAACGGGGACGGGCTATAATAAACTTGCAGATTGGTATCGTGCGTCTTGCACTTAAGCGGAGCGTGGCATTGAGGACTTAATTTACTGTCGTGGTGCTAGGCGACTGTCACCAGGTGTTATTTCTCTATTCCAGATGCTAGCCCTGTTTGCCACAGGCCAGAGCCAATTTAAAGAGAGCAAATACAGAGGTGTGCGAGTGCCTGTGTGCAGATACTGCTATTGAATGATGAATTAGAAACCTAACACAGATATGAACAACGAGTAGACTGCATTCACAAAAAAAAATAAAAAAAATAAAAGCGATTCTTGGAACCAAAACCTGTTCAATTAAAGAGAAACAAAGAGAAGGATACGGATAGGACAGCAAGAGAGATCACAACCATAACGATTAGCTCTTCTGTCTTTGATTAATTAACAGTGAAGCTCTGACGTTATTTTCAGGGCTTTCACCTGTCGGAATATTTCATTGTGAACTGATTTCATTGATGAGCCTAAACAATGTAAGATCAAAAACAAGTATCAGAGGAAGTGAAATTATTGTCGTATTATTGACATACTCTCACAAGCTTTTAACAAGAAGTCTTATTGATGAAACAAATAATTTGCAAAAAATGTCAAAACATCTCAACTGGGTGTTAATGACGTTTTTTTTTCTCAGTTCTGAGAAAACTCATTTTAGGCCACACTATAGAGACATTGACATTAACATGCATTTATTTAGCAGAGGCTTCTTAACATCAAATTTCCCTTTGGGGACCTACTAAATATGGGGGATTTTTGACAGCTAGCGCTTCAGAGTATGCTGGGATTTTTCACTTCACTCAATACTTCAGTCTTCAAGGGAGTTTTCATTATACTAAACGCTGCAATGTCTTGCAAATCTCCACTCTGACAGGCTAATTAAAGGGACAAATCTGTAGTTAGTGTTCATTAAGCTACACCCATCACATCTGGTATTAACCTGACTTAGTAAGATTTCATGTACAAATTCTGCTTTGTGCATGTGTAAAACTGAAAAGATTGTTTCTCTCATAGTAATCAGTTAAATACTGTACAATGTTACAAGATTCAAATGTATGTGTCAAGATTTATAAATCATAATTCCAAAGCTAGCATAAAATAAGACCATAGCATGCTAAAATGAAAGAAGCAACAGTAATTTATGTTGTCTAAAAAATATATAAAATTTGTAATCATTTTGTAAATATATCATATTTGTGTTGAAATGCACATTTATTTAGATTATAGATTTCTGAACTGTATTTGAGGAGAAAGGTAAAAATGTTTAATTACTAATTTTATTTTTAAATAATTTCAAATCAACACAGCAATACAGATTTTAGAATAAAAAACTGATACTTTAAATATTTGTAATAAAATTGTTAAAAGTGCACTTTTCTTCTGCTAAACATAAATCATTTGAACATCAGAATCTGAAAGATATTGAATTGCTCATTGTATTTGCCATTTTTTCCCCCTGCTAAGTAAAATATATTTTTTACAACCTTTCCGTGCAAATTTATTTTTATACAATCTTAATCCTCTAGGAGCAGTTAAACATTTAATAAGTGGAAAGATCTGTGAGAGGAAAATGACTGAAATGCCTGAAAACAGACAAAGCATAACGGAAGTCCGTCTCCCACGATTGTTCTCCATTACCTCCACCAAACAAGCACTACTGAATGTACCGAACTGTGCAAATTTGACATCTCCATAAAAATATTCAGCAGTGCACCATGTCGTATACCAGCCCTACTGTCATGTTTTAAAAAATATATGGAAAAGGCTTTTGCTCTTTAGACCAATTAAGAGTATAATGTCAGATATTATCAGGAGATTTACACCATGAAATTTATTCAGCCTGAGATTTACACCATATTTTTTCCATTTTGAATGTAAAGATCTTTGTCTTTTGGATCGTTCTTACGTGCATTATTGTGAATCATTGGCAAAACACAAACACATTCCTTTGTCTATTCAGACCTTGTTCCATTTGTGGTCGCTTTGTTCAGAATTTGCTTCTCGTCGCCATATGCCAAAACAAGCATTTGTTTAGCTGAGGAGGAGGAGGTTTAATTCAGCCAGTCACCTGAAAGCGTTGGGTTCCTCCTTGAGCTTTTGACGGCGTACTGCACTAACATTCTTGGCGGCCTTAGAGGTCTAGTGCATTCCACAGAGAGTGAAATCTGAAGCCAACCTTACAGATCCCTCTATAGTGACGTACACGATTTTTTTTCCCCCTCTGTCATTATTTTTCTTACAAGCATGCGCCCCCTCCCTTCCTTTAGTCAGTCCCATTTGTCTCCGCACTGTTGTTCCTGTCCTGAGAGAATTCTCAGGGATGGACAATGCATCCCAAGCAGACCCACTGCGCATGAAGGGCATAACGGTTGGGATGCAAAAGGCCCATCGCCACCCCGCTTCAATCAAGAGAGCACTTCTGTGTCTCAAAGGTGCATTTTGGGGATTTTTGAGGGCTCCAGTAGTGGGGAGCTTTGGACAAGGTAAATAGATGCACTCAGGAGGGAGAAGAGCATCTTCGCTCTTAATTGGGGATCGGGGAGGGGGGTGCTCACTTTGGCACTGTTGCGAGTTGCTAGCGAGCCTTTAGGCGCATCCTCACAATGTGAGGTAATTGGGATTTCTACCTTTGCGAAAGCTGCTAATTTTCCATAGGAAGTGCTAACAGGACCTTTGTCCAATATGTTTTCCTTTTTCCTTCCTCAGAGAGTTACAGGACTGAAGAGCTGGGAATGGCTGGGCCCACTACCTGAGTGGAGGAGAGCCTCCGTAATGAACCACTTCACATGGTGGTTTACAGGGGGAGAAAAGAGGGAGAGAAAGGCCACAGAAAAGGAAGCCTAATTCTGTGGCCTGAGAAAGGCTGGGGCCACAAAAGGTCTTGTTTAAGGACGTTATTAAGGGTATTCTTCAACCGTGCTTAGTCTTCAGTACCAATGGGCCACTTAGGACAAGTGTACCAATCTCAGTCCCCAATGGAAACAAACTGACGCCATCTGTCAATGTTTACCATTATGGATTTCATGTATCAAATCCCATATGCACAGCTTCCATTGTCTGAGACCAAGATGTGTTGACCGACTCTGTCGCGGATCGTGAAGAAACCGAGCTGAATGTCTCTTCAGTCTTAAGGCAGGACGCTTTTTGTTTGGCGGATTGGTTGCGATCGTCTCTGTTTGTCAAGTGACACTGTTTTCTTTCTTGACATTGTCATAAGTGCAATTCACATGAATGTCTCACCGAACATAATCAAAACAGGTCAAACACAACTTCTTCGTGATTTCTCTGTTATTTAGCATATGTATTTATTCTTAAAATGGAACCTAATAGCATCACTCAAAAACATTTTAGCATACTATAACAGCGTTGTTCTCAGAAATATGTGCTTATTAATTTATGCATTAAAATAGTGTCCTCTTTTGGTCCAGAACATACAAAAAAAACGACAGACAGAGGGAAGGAGAAATATATTTGGTCCTGGAGGCTAGAGAAAGCTTTTTTCTACTTCTTTCTCCCCCTTAAACCACCCCGGTCTCTCTCTCTATCAAACAATAGCCCCCTACCCCTTACCCTGAGTCAGTCTCCTGCCCTATAGGACATTTGGCATTCCAAAAAGTTAGCCCTTCTTCCGTTGTGCCTTTGTATCTTGATGGCCTGGCTCCAAACGAATGTGAACAGTATTGTGTAGGTTGGTGGCCTTTGGTTCCTGGCTGTATTATATTCTGGATGCTTTTTCATACCATCTAAACGGTTCTGATTGGGCACCTCAGATTTTAAAAGCCAAAACTTAAGAAACAAGGAACTATAAGATTAAAAAAAAAATAAAAAAAAATAACAGTAATGATTAGGGCTCAGGCTGATGCTCTGATGTGAAGCATAAAGTACAATATTGAACGTACAACTGAATCAACTGCAAGTCTGGGTATAAAAACAGAGAAGAGAGGTTATTTTAAATGATCACAGTCAAATTGAGTTATTATTTAATGCTGCAAGGAATGTGTCTTTCAGAACTTGTTCATAAAAATTCATGGCTGTCAGATATTATCTTACTGTTTAAAATTAAATGACTCTACTGAAAAAGAAATGGTGTAGAAACGATTTACGCCCAGAAATGTCCCAAATTTCCAAAGAAATTACAAGTAGTGCATTGAATAACATGTGAAACTTTGGAGTAGACTGAGATAGTATTTTCTTGTAAACACTCCAATAATCGGTTTTATTTACAACTTTCGAAAACAATTTTTACAGTGCTTATAGAAGATTCTCTATTAAAGGTGTAGCTGAGTCTTCAGACCTTCCAAAAAGGCGTGATGCAATAGCACTGTGAAATAAAATGGCTGTATTTTTTGACAGTCAGGGGTTACATAGTGCTAGAGATGTTGCGGTAATGATTGTGTAGATCTTAGAAATGGCTGGTATGACTGCATGATTCCATTCAGCAGTGGAATATGATGATTGTAATTTCACACTGTGAGAGACACACAGATTGACGGCCAGTGTCACGGTTCCATTAGAGTTACTTCACTGTGAACTGGCGAGATGCTCTGTTCTAGAAACCACTGTCACCACGCTGCTGCAGAAATGACAAGCGCTCCAAAGAGAACACGACTGTGAATGTGTGTCATCTTTTCTTCTCCCCTTGCAATGTCTTCCTCAATAAAGCAGCAGCGGAGAGAACAAAAGGAACAATGAGAGGAGAGAGAGAATGAGAGAGAGCATACTGTATTATAGAGAGAAAATCCGCGTTGACATCTGAATTACATTTCAGACATGTGGGGAGAGAGAGAGAGAGAGAGAGAGAGAGAGAGAGAGAAATAACCATGTCTCAAATGTTTATTTAACTCTGGCTTTGTCTTGTCACTCACAACTCAGAGCCACAGCTGAAATGGGCATGTATACATTCACTGGCTCACTGATAACTGACAGACTATCTGTACATATTGCAGGTTTGGACGCAAAAGTGGCATAGTTGACATTTATATCATTTAACTTCACTGACATTTTACCCTATTGCTCAGTATAAGGCACTATCTTTGTATGACACAATTCAGCTTTTACAAGATAGTGATAAATGCGTCAAAATGGCACGTTTATATGTACTGTATGGATATGTTTCGTGTACACACATATATAAAGATGTTATCCATAATACCATGTGAAATGTGCTGTATAACATGGTCTGGAGTAAAACTGCAAAAAAAGATCATTTTTGTTAATCATGGGAGGAAAAATAAAAACATCTTTAAAACGAGACCAGCAAAACAAAGAAAATTTATTTAAAATGCATTTTGCTAAAATTTTAAAGAATGCAATTTAATAATAAAAAAAAGTTCTTCTATTCTTTTTCAGCTGAAACCTTTTTTAACTTAATATTGGTAAATGCTGAAAAGAGAAAACTATTCACAAATGTGGTATGAAAATTAAACATTCTTTATTTTGCTATTCGATTAACCTTGTTTTAAGGGTGTTTAAATATTTGTGCGAAAAATATGAAAAAAATATTATTTTGCTTGTAATGTTAAATTCATAATTACAAAATTGACTTATGCTGTCTTGTGTTTATACTGTGGGACTAAAATTAAGATTTTAAGTTTTAAAACAAATTTTTTCTTCTTCAAAAAAAAAAAGTTGGCCTTTGAATTCCTTACACGTCCTCTTCTTGTTTAAGAATGACATTAAATTGAAATAGAATTTTTATTATTTTTTAAAATTGTGATACTGTGTGTACATATACATGTGTATCTTTTTGTCAGTGTGAGCCAGCCTGATTAAAATGGCAGGTTTGGTGACACTATATATCACAGCACAGCAGGGCCAAATTATCCTCTAAATGAATAGGGGTTATGAGTGTGATATGCTGACAGTCATACCCTAATACACACACACACATGCATAGTCTGAATGCTAAAGGGAAACAGAGAGACCTAATGTCTGACACCTTATCCTCATATAACCTCATTACAACCTTTCAACAGAGGTTAGAGCCCCTAAGCATACACTTAGTGTGCTTTGATGGTTCTGGATCTCAAAGTGACAGTCAAACACCCCCTCGCCGTGCAACTCGTGCTTCTCTCCTCTCTCTCTCTCCCTCACGTGCTTTCCCTCTACACTTATTTGGGAGTAATTTTATGTGCCAGCATGGCACATAATACACTTTTAATGGACAACTAATTCTCTGCCATTAATTTGTCAACATGATTACTGGATCTGCCGTTCCAGCTCGGCAATGTCTGGGTTCCTTTTAAGTATATACGAGACATTAATGTGTTTCTATTCAGGTTTACATCAAGGGACGTCAGAGATTTACATAATGCGACCATTGAGGTCCATGACAGCCTGCTTTCCCCCGAGTTCACTTTTCTCACTTGATTCCCACAAAAGACCTCAACGGTTTCAGGCTTCATCCGGCTGAATACTGTAGTTTTTCTTTAGTTAAGATGTGACTATAGGATAGCTGGGTTAAAAGGAATGAGGTAAGAGAGAAAAACGTGTTTGGTTACAACAGCGAAAAATATTTTTTTAGGAGGTACAATAATTCTGATTCTGATCATTTTTACTCATGTGAAAATATGCCAATGGGTCCTGTGCACAGAACTGTCAACATGACTGGTGAATCAACTTTACATAAACAGCACAGGACATGGAAGGTAAGGTGCATGTGTGACCCAAACTTCTGTGGACAGGTCATAGCTACACACATAGCCCCGAACTCTCCTTGCCACACATCCCTGGAAACACAAGCTCCTTCTGGCAGGAAGTTGACAAGGCAACGTGTGAGAGATCAAAAAATCCTGCGCAAAAGTTCTGGCGCTGTTCCATAGACACATTCTGCATGTATACAGTAGTCTGTCATCAAAGGACAAGGGATTGTTTTTGCCGGTTGTTGGACATTTCCTTATGAGCAATCTTTGATGCTGGAGCTGACAGACGGGTCAAACAGAGGGAAATCTCTCCCTCTTGTCTTTCAACCGCAGTGGGGAAAGCATATTGCAGCTATTGTTCCCCCACTGCTTGTAATATTCAGTAATCTGTTGGATAAAGATCCACATATGTCTAATTTTGTATCTAGATACTTCTAAACATAAAAAAAAGAAAAAAAGATTTAAGACTTTAATTTATAATTAACAGAATATGGCAGAATAAATATTTGCGTAATTAAGTATAAGAGGAAAATTAAATAAACGGTTCTAATTTGTGTACTTATTGTATTCCATGGGAAATAATAACACTGGTCTAAAATGATATAGAAGTCGTCTGCTTTAGAGATAAAATGTGCCATTTCTTATGTATTTTGATGTGCTGAAATCAAATATGACAATTAAACCAACTGATTGGTTACCGCTTCCAAGATATTTAAGCTTTTACATTTTACTGTAAAAATGATCAAAAAGTTATGACAACATATATTTTTATATTCCTTTTAACTCATCAAAATAAGTTAAGCACTTTTCAGAGTTATACAATATTCAACTTTAAGTCAGTTCAATGTAATTTAAGTTGAAATCCAAGTTGGCAAGTTAAGCCAGCAACTTTTTTTTTAATTTATTATATAAATAAAATTTCTTATGAAAAAAACCTAGGCTATAATGTACCAACATGACATCATGACTTTGCGTAAACATACACGCCACTTTCAAATCAAGTGGTGTGTTATCTATACGCATTTTCAGCTATCCGCGTGTATGTCCACGCCGAAAGGAACCGTCATCTTTTGCGTGTCTGTCTACGCCGTTAAATGTCATAGTGATTCCGCGTGTATGTGTACGCTGTTAAATGTCCGAGCAAAATGAAGCAAAATGAATATCTAGATCTGGGGAGCGATATTTATTTTCCTAGGATGGTAGGGGAAGAGTTATAAATGGTATTATCCCCAGTGACGTGTAGGTTTAGGGACGGGGTTGGGGTAGGTCATATATTTATATATTGTAATGTAACGTTAAGTCAACGGCGTTGATAAACACGCTGAAAAGCGATTATGCGTGTTGATAGCACGCCAAAAATGAAAATACGAATTGGCGTGTCATACATACGCTATTTCATGAGATCAGTCTGAATGTACAATAGTCTGAGAGCATTGGGCTCCATTTGCCCTGATAGTGTTGCTCCATTGTTGCAATGTCTTGGTGAAATTGCTCGCCGTGCTAGTCACTCACTGCTCTGCAGTTCGGTGGGAAAGAAATCTAGAGGAGAGTGCAAAAAATTTACCAAGGCTTTTGTAAGCTTCTTTGAGGAGGTTTTCCACCAACAACCTGTAATTGTCTGCCTTGTTGCTCCAGATAATTTTTTTTCGCCTCTAACTGGAAGGTTTTCCTTGCCATCTTTTCCTTGCCACAGTGCATGGTCAACTGCATCATCTTGAAGAAGGTCCCGAATCTGAGGACCAACAAAGACACCTTCCTTTATCTTAGCTTCACTTAACCTTGGAAATTTTCCATGGAGGTGCTTGAAAGCTGCTTGTGTTTTGACCATGACCTTGACAAAGTTCTTCATCAGACCCAGCTTGACGTGTAAGGGTGCTAATAAAATCTTCCTTGATTCAACAAGTTGTGAATGCTGAACACGTTTCCTCCTAGGCTCCAATGACTGTCGGAGTGGCACATTTCTTGATGTAATGGGAATCTCTTGAAAACTGCAGTACTTTGTCTATCCAGTCTGCAGACCAAGCACGAGAGCAACAACTAACTGTCATTAGAGTATAGAATGTCTGCTTAATATCGGCAAACTCTTTATTTTGTTGGTCCCCCAACAGACATTCTACAGACTATAAGTAATTTGGTAACTACAAGTCAACTTATTTTACTAACCCAAACCCTAACACCTAACAGTCCACTGACAGTCTACTAATACTATAATGAGAGTTAGTTGACATGTAGTTGAAAAGTTACTTATAGTTAGTAGAATGTCTAAAGTGGACTATCAAAATAAAGTGGAACCAATAAGAATAATATTAGATAACAATGAATAATGGGACAAATTATTTTACTGAAATGTAGCTTTAGAAACACTAACGTGACTTTGAATGAGAACTTAAACATTCAAATTCTGTGAAAATTTGTGGAGATCTGCAGGCACAGATTTCATGAAGGCGAAGTTATGCAATATATTTTTCAGGAAGAGGCGACAGCACAGTGTGACAGGCAAAAAAATTCAGCTCTACTCTTGTTGAGAGTGGGTTGACGTTATCAATTTGAAAAGCGGTGGGAACCCAATTAACAGCATCAAACACCTAATTAGCATGAGCTGTGTGAGTTAAACTGCAATAAGACCTGGCTGTATTTTATGAGTTAAGTCTGGATACATTTTCTGTAATCCGAGCTTCGAAGTGTGGCGTAATCTGCTTAGAAAAATACCCAAGCAGAAATTCATATGCCAGACAAAGACCTTGGATACAGGATAACATTACAACCTTCTGAGGCCTACAGCCAACAACAGCAGCAATATAATAAAATGACATAGGCCTGTATCTTTGTAAATTGTATTAATATTTTGTCTGTTTGGTTAAAAAAATTTAGCTGAGATAAGAATTTGAAAATATTTTTGTTGTATAAAATGCAATTAAAGTCCAATTTGAATTTAAGTAGAAAAGCAAAAGAAAAACACTCTGCAGGCTCTAAACTGAGTCTTCATAATGCGACCAAGAACCGTCAAGCATGAATCAAGCCAACACCACAAGCAAAGGCTCACACAGCAAACTAAAACTCCTGCAAGAGAGCTAAGTAAAGCGTATTTACAGTGTTGAATTAAGCAATAGCTTAATCCCTGTAAAGTCCACTCAAATATACAAAATTATACTTCCTGGAAATAAATGCATGCAAAAGTGTGTTCCAGTGATATACATGCTGAACAAGAGCTATGCATTACATTCAGTTTTTTTTTTTTTTTGTAGGGAAAATATAAATTATGACCCAGTACAAATTTATCCCCCCTATGAGATTTCAATATATGCGTCTCTATATATATATATATATATATATATATATATATATATATATATATTATTGTTTTTATTTTTTTTACTTGTATTTTACTGTATTTGCGTCTGTCTGCGGTAAGTGGTGCACATTGCTGCTTCATTGACCTCTAGAAAAGAAACTGACCCTCTTCATGCTTAGCAGGCCACTTGTGAGAGGAAGAAGCTTGTTAACCAATCGCTGCAGCTGAAAGAGATGAGAGAGCTTTAGAGGCGTTCACATAGTCACCTTGACGACCAAAAGAAGCCAAAAGAACTTTATAGCACCGAATCCAGCTCAGATTGTATATAATGAAACAAACTTCCCATTTAGGACACACACACACGGCCAACAGGAGTCGTTGTGTGTGTGTGTGTGATGCTAAAATATACAAGAAGCTCTGTCAAAACTGCCCACCCTCTTCTTCATGTAGACTGCATACTAATTCAACATTATGTGCCACCAATCAACTCCACTGAGTGCATTCACTTTCACAAAGCCTCTACCTCTTGAGCGCTTTGGATCTTTTCCAAAAGGCTTAATGTCAAATCCAGGTGGATCCAGGATAAGTCAGTTTGATGGAGAGCTGGCTTTTTGAGACTACTCTTTCAAATGGCCACTTTCTCAATAAACGGAGCCATGAGGTCTCTCTCATTGTGCGGCATGAAGATCCAGTTTAGATTTAGCTTAGCATTATGGCGACATGTTCAAGCACAGCAATCTGCGAACCATTACACGCTGCACATATGCTATTTGCTTTGTTATCAGAGAGATAACAGCGAGCTCTAGAATATGCATTGATTTTTCTCAGCACTTTCTCTGAGTCATTCACAGCTTCAAACCACAGTCATGGTACGTAGGCATTCGGTTGTTCTGAATAGTACAATTTCCTCTCTGGAGGGCAGGGGGAAAAAAAGGTGTAACTGACTGATTTCTTTTATTCATATGAGGCTGCATGTCAGTAAATTCATCACTGAAATTTATTCAGGTGAACAATGCTAAAAACGAAATGTTCCTGGAACATTCGCGGAGATACAACATTTAAAGTGGCACCACGTCACAGAGATGCCGGTGCTCAGAAACAGGCCGAAGGGTCCACGCTTATTTTGACTTCACTTAGCATTTGGGCTCTCTCTCTGCAGAGTGGGTGGAAATGAAAAGGTAATCCAGGCCCCACAGGGCCGGTAGCAGGTGTTGGAAGGGAAAGCATTCCAACTCCTGCTGCTAACACACTCAATGGCTCTCAGTGGAGAAAATGCTTTCAGGAACTGTGCACTCACTTCCCTTGATTTACTTTGCCCGTTAGAGGGAAACCTTTTTAAAGCCCAACAGCGGAATTAAGGACAGATACTTTAAAATCTACTTCTTCAATAAAAGCAACACACCAAAGCCAAAACACCTTTCTGAAGGAGAGGAATTTTATGAGGGGACCTTTTATTGGTTTTAAACTCAAGGTCAGAAGATGTGGTTTGGCACGTTGGTCAGAATTTGGGATGTGAAAACTGCAATATAATGTCTACAAAGTGCAAGCAGCACATTAGAGAGTTTGCCATTTAATAAAACTTATCAAAACATTCATATCCCAGTCTTCACACAGACAATACATTTAATAAAATACCAGTAAGATCAAGGACAGATTAGGGTTCTGCAAGGCCACAATCCAAATGCAAATTATTTGGGCAAATTTGGCATGAAATGTATCAGTTTTCTAAATGCATATTATATATCTTATTGTGAATAATTCAGCCATGCATGCTTCCTTTTTTAAAAAAAATTCTTTGACATTGTAATGTTTAATTAAAATGTCAACTGGATCTTCCGGTAAAACAACAGACTTCTCTCTGGTGACAATGCAGGACTTCTCCAATCATTTAGTGCGCTTAAAGCTACATCTGCAACTTTCATATCTTTTTCTGAGAATCTGTTACACTCAGATGTACGTCACAATACATTAGAATAGATGTTGCTACTTTATTATTATTATTTTTTAAATAATGCAATGTTCAGCCCGTAAACTGAAACTTTGTATTTTTTAGCGAATACAACTTCGTTTTTTTAAATGTTTGCTGCATATTCTTAGCCATTTTGTATTTATTGGATGATTTAATTATGTGATTTTTCTTTTACTAATTCACTGTTCCATTTTGCCGTGTCTTGTTTCAGGGTGTCAGGCCAGAGTGGCCCCGCAGCACAAGGCCCCTGGCAGTCCGGTCCGAGCCATAATCCATCCTTGGTACGATGAGGAAACATGCTCACCTGAAACAGCTCATCATTGTCAGTTCACCTGCTTTTGCCCCGACGCTGCCAACCTGCCTCAGGGAGACTGGCACAACCAAGCGAGCATGAGACATTCAAAAACAGCATGGCATCTATCTGAGTTTGTGTACAAAACATGTTTTAGGAGTGGACACCAAATCAAACTTGTGCCGTTCAATTACGATCCCATTTCAGAATTAAAAATGATCACATTTTATTCTTTAACAACATTGTCTCATGCCCTCACACTAGCACTGCAAAAACAATTGTTATATATTTTTTTAATTTCTATGGGTAATATGGAATATGTCTGAATTATTTACCATTACATTAATAAACTTGATAATAAACATTCATAAAACAGTATAAGATCTAATTAGCAAATTTTTTAAATATCAAATTTTAAATTCTTGCAATAATCTTATGAGTAGGCTATAGTTGCAGTCTGCCAAGTATATTATAATATTGATGATATTAGCATTTAGCATACATTGAACAAAATAAATATACTTTTAAGAATAAAATTATAATTTTGGTAACACCTCACAGTAAAATACAATTTAACATCAGTTGATACATTAGGTATCATAAACTAAAAACATGAGGATTTACAGAATTTATTCTTTATGAATCTCGATTACTTAATTTATAAATATGTTTTTTATTGTTAATTCATGCTTCTCCATAATACATTGTTCATTTTTACAACTTGAAATGTTAAAAATGTATATGATTATCATTAATCTAGGTTAATAAATGCTTTAAGAGTAATGCTAATTGTTAGTTCATGATGCCCAAATAAATTAACTAATGTTAACCAAATGAACCCTATCGTAAAATGTTACCATCGTTTTCATAGACTTCCAATCATTTTCATATACAACCAATATCTTACTCTAAAATATCCAATTTGGTTCCTAAAGCACTACAAAACAGCAAACAATATACTTTAGACTGAAAATAAGCCGAACTACAGGTTACAGGCATGCAGTGCCTTTTAACAACTACCCTTTTCCTATTTTTCACTCTCTCGCTCCATTTACAGAGTATCTGGACTCTCTCTCTCTCTCTGTCCCTCTGCATCTTGACACAGCACACTGAGCTTAATCGCACATAATTGGGTGGGAGGGACAGTGGGCCGGCCCAGGCTTTGTGTGCAAAGGGCAAGTGGTCAAGTTAATGGAGCCCTTGTAGTGAACAGGGAGCTCTCTCCCTCTACTGGGACAGAGGGAGGGGACAACGGACCTCTTTCAAATCTCAAAAGACAGAGTTGGGTTCCTTTTTACCCCTCCTCCTCTCCCCTCTCTCTTTTCCATAGACTGACTGACAGGATTAGCTGCATAGCGACTCTACAGCTGAGCTTCAGTTGGCTATCAGAGCATGGGAAATGAAGAGGCCTAGAGTGACAGTCAAACTGTGAACCGAGGAACATGTGAGGCCATCCGGCAGTACAGGGACTCTGCAGGACATACAGTCAGGTCCAAAAGTGAGACCACCAGTAGAAATGCTCACTTAAAGGGATAGTTCACTTCAAAATAAAAATCCAAGATGTTGGTGTCTTTTTTTTCTTCAGTTGAATGGTAAGGAAGATTTTGAGCTGAAATCTTGGTACTTGATGAATGGTGATTCATATAATGTAAGTCGATGGCTACCATAATTTTGAGAGTCAAACAAACATACAGGCTAAATAAAATTAATACCTGTGGCTCATGACGATACATTGAGGTATTATGAAGCGAAATGATCGGCCTGTGCAAGAAAATATATATTTTTTACAACATTATTACCTGTAATCCACAGGGAGTCTTGAGCACGACGTATCCTTTTAATACAAATGGTTTCATATCAAATATATTAGTAGCATAACAATACGAGTGAATATTTTATTTATTGCAACTAATTTGATAAGGGTTCGGTCAAAAATGGAACAAAATTGTTTAAAAAATTTTCTAAATAGCATAGATCTGCTTGATTGGTGATAGCTATACTTTTTTTATTTTTATAAATAACTTCATAACTTAAAAACGTTTCTAAAACTAGTTCCCAGATTTTAATGAAACACACACACACACACACACGATACTGTAAAATACTGTACAAACTGTATATTCTATTGCCCCTACACTGACCCTACCATCACACAAAACTTTCTGCATTTTTACATTTAAAAAGCCTTTAATTACTTTATTTTTAATTCCAGTTTTACAAATGAGGACGTCCCTAAAGGGAGTTTTTTTTTGTTTTGATTTTGGTCACTTCTGGGTACAGAAGGAGGTACACACAAACAAAAAACATTTGACCAAACAAACAAAAAACTAATTTGAATATTTGATTTGTACAATTACTGCATTAATTACAATGAAAAAATGTGGGCATTAATCATTATAACCATGAGACTTCACACCACAAATCAATTATTCTGTGATACAAAAAAATTACCAGAACACAGACGGGTTCAAAACAATGATTTAATCACAGTCGTTACAAGCACCTACAGTGCCAGCGAGAAACAATCACTTTGGACTCGTCTGTTTTGTACAAATGTAATCACAGTGCAGAAGCGCACAGCCCTGAACAATTCACAACCAACCAAAGAGCTCTGAATGAGGAGTCACCAGCTCACCACCAAGAGAAAACAACAGTGGGGAAAAAGGGTTGTAGGAAAGCCCAGTGTCAGAAAAAAAAAGAAAAAAAAATTACATGTGTATATATAGCAAAGCATTACTTAGGTATCCAAGAACAACTTAGAAACCAAATAATCTTGTTTTCTAATAATTGTATCCATGAGGAAAATTGTGACTTAAAGGTATAGTTCACTCAAAAATTGTAATCCCCTCATATCATTTACAAACCTGTATTATTTTCTTTCATAACAAACAAGTTTAGTAGAATGTTCAAAAACATTTCCCCATACAATGAATGATGGCGAACAGAGGCTGACAAGTTCCAAAAAAGGCACCATAAAAACATCACACAACTTTCAAGCTATTTTCCAAGTCCCTTTAAGCCGTTGTGTGGAGAAAAGTCTGAAATTGAAAATTCTCTGGAAATCTTGCACGACAGTCATGGTCACCATTCACCTTTGTTGTATGGGAAAGAGCAGTTTGGACATTCTGCTACAAATAACCCCTTTTGTATTTTAACCAAGGTTAAAATAAAATAAAACTGATTTCAAAAGACACGAGGGTGAGTGAGTAAACAGTGACGATTATCTCTTTAATGAGGCCATTAGTCTAGCGTGCACATTGAGTGCTCTCGAATCATACAGGACTCAGTGAAGAACAACTGCTGCAGGTCTTACCGGTGGACGTGTGGCGCTGTCAAGATATCAAGTCAGCCTTAGTCTGGCCTAATCTGTCATATCTTGTCAGTTCTTCGATAAAAAAAAAATGCCAGGTGAGAGCATTTCACAGTGAAGCAAATAACATTCAGCGCAGCAGCATCCATCTCAACCCTTCATAACCTTTGGTGTCAGAATGAAGCTTTGAGTGTAGATACCGAATCAGTAGCTAACGATGAACTGAGAGCTGGTGTCATTATGATAACAAGATCTCACGATCGAGACGACCCTAAGGCCTCATTTACGGCTTTGTAAAGAGGCGAAGATAGTCCTGCAAACCTGATTAGCTGTATCAGCCTCCAGAGTGGAATTCATAAATTCATATTTTTCTGCCCTGAAACATCATCTCTGATAACACGCATACACACAGGCATCGAACGAGTTCACGTCTGAGCGTCACATCCGCAGTGTCTGTAGGACGAGAGGGAGGGATGTGTTCTCCATTCCCATTTAACACATTTCACACTGTTATTGCTTGCACAGTAAACAGGTCAAGCACACGCACACATGGCAACTCATCTACACGGTCTGTTTTCAAAGCACACACACACACACACACACACACACACACACACACACGTGGTAGTTAAAAAAGGTATTTGAGGAGTGTGATAAGGAGTGTGCGCACACACAGGAGGTGGGCGGTACAGAAAGGCAGCCTGGCGTGAGATGGCATTGCCCAGCTCAGATCAGATCGGGGGCTGGACTGGACCCGTGGGTGAGAGTGAGGAGAAGAGGATAGTGGATGTTCTCATCGTACACCTCCTTTCCCTCTCTCTGCATCTGAAAAACAAGATGCAAATGTTTAGGAAAAAGGTGGTAAAAATAACGTTACCGAATCAATAACTCGCGTGTTTGGATTGTTTCACAGTATTTATATAAACATCTGAAATAATAGTACTATAATAGTACCAATGACATGACAGTCCATTCCTTCATTCAAAAAATATATATTTTGTTTAATTAAACATTGAAACATAGTGACTTGAAAACACAACTAAATGACAAGCATATTTTTAATTTCTGAATTAAAAATATTTTTTCCAGGTATGTCAGTGATAACATAAGTAAAGAAATAAATGTCTCATTAAAAAAATTGCATTCCTGAAACCAAAACCTTATTAATTAGTTTGGCATATCTCATGATCATTTCTTACAAAAAGTATTTCAACGAAATAGATTTGGAATAATATTAGAAAAAAGCAGTGAAGCAAAATCATGAGGTGTGACCTACATGCAAAAACAGGAAGTGATAGGACCTTCATGGCGATGTCTCTTAAAAATTCTTTTTTTTTTCTTTTTTTTTAATGTCTCTTAAAATGATCAGATATTTTGACGTTTTTATGACATGGCTACGTTTTACGTTTTAACTTTACTGGTTAGTTCAGCCAGTAAAATGTCATGCAGTACGACTATCCAACTGTGTTATTTTAGCATTGTATATTTAATATTATAGTATTTATTAATATTTTGAATTAGCTTTTATTTTTAGATTTTAATTTTAGACTTTTTTTAATTAATGTTATTTGTGCTTTTGTCATGTTTATTCGTTTTTTTTAAATAAATCATTCTATTTACTTTTATGTCAGTTTTAATTTTAGCACTTCAATCTAAAAAGTTTAATTCAAAAGATTGTCGTGGCAACTAACTGAAACAAGTTAGGGTTAAGATTAGATGATCTAATATTTATATTTTATTTTATTTCAGCATTACAACACTGCTACCCCAAAACTTTATATTTATTAATTAATAATTCATGATAATTTCATTATCCAAAACAAAAGATTTTTTAAATAGTAAAGATTTGGGTTGATTGGGTTTGTTGTGTCAGCACAAATGTTCAAAAGATACCTACTCTACTGATTTCATAAATGTTCTGACACGTTAGGAGGAAGAAGATTTTATTTCATTTTAAAAAGAGTTTCTGAGATATGCCCTTCACTCTTCGGATATGCACTGCTAGAACTCCCTTTAACAAACAAGGACAAGTGGCAAGATTCCCACTAGCTGTTTCATAATGGCCCGCTTAGAGTAGAGGTGTCTGCAGAGTGAATGTCAGGCAGCTCTTGCTGCACAATCTGCCCTGTGGGTCTGCTTTTCTGCCAGCGTCTGAACTCTAGAGTTGTGGCAGTACACTCAGTGCGCTGCCAGTCTCTTCTGCCCCGCAGCGCTGCCCTGTCCCAAACAATCAGACACTCCGACCTCACTTAGAAAAAGAAACATGCAGTTCATTTATGAAAATAAGACCCCTCCAAACAGCAAACACAGCTGACGTGCATATACTTTTAAGAGCGACTAAAATGTGCTGGAGAAGGTCACATACACAATCACTACCACAACTTTGTTATTATATTTGTGGAGTATTCTTAGATACAAAAAAACACACCAACCCATCCGTCGTGTTATATCATTCCCGTGTGAAATGAAAAGGCTTTTTCAGGCAGGGAATGTTTTGAACAGTATTACTGAGTAGTATCTAAACATTCTCCATTGGCTACAAGCAGAGAATAAACCATTACAAATGAATGTAAAATCTGTATAAACAACACTTGGATATTCCCACGTGGACACACTCTCTCATTCTGTCTTACTCTAACATTCACCTCATCCTCTCTGTGGCTTGAGATAAAATAAAAACAGATGAAAGGCCGCTCTCTTGCCCTTCATGTGCGTTATCTCTCTCTCCACCCCTCGACACAGCAGCCAATGTTTGAACCCGCGACCTCTCTGTAATCGGGGCAGCCAGCCGACCAACACTAAGCCCAATGCGAAGACCAACACATTCACACCAAGCCAGACAAGTGAGAGTGCAGTGCAAGAGAGGCTGTGTTCAAATCACCTGACGGTACCCTGCAAAGTAGCCTTCAAACCATAGGGAGCATAAATGTTTAGTCCAAAGGGAAACACTGCAAACAGTAATGGGAACAAGTGCACATTGATATATCACATGATTTAGAGAGGGACCGTTTCCCATTAGTTATTGCACACCATCAGTACTATATGAAATGTGAAAAGGAGTTTTTATTGAGTTTAAAAGGTATAGGTCACCCCAAAATAAAAATTCTGTCATCATTTAATGGTATACTCCTCTGTTGTTCTAAACCTGTTTCTTTCTTCTGGTAAACACAAAAGAAGATATTTTGAAGAATGTTGGTATCCAGACAGTTGACAGGTACTAGCAATTGACTTTTTTTTCCTACTATGGAAGTCAATGGGTGCCGTCAACTGTCTTCTTTCTTCTAATGAAAAACTGTCTTTTTCATTTGTGGGTGAACTATTCCTTTAATTCACCATAGGCTTTTACACAGTTGCAGGTATAACGAAATGACAGTTAAATGCTATTATTATGAGCAAATATCACAAAATAGTTTACATAAGATACTGTAAAATTAACAAATCACATTTATTTAAATGTTTATTACAATTATATTTGAGGATAATGAACTATATAATTTTTTTTACATATTTTGTATATATTTAAATGTATATATTAATTTAATATTTTGTATATATTTAAATGTATATATTCATTTAATTAATTTTTTTTATATATTTACATTTATTTTTATATTTTTCATATATTTACATTTATTTTAATATAAATTATTCTCACACTCTACCGTTCAAAAGTTTTGGGTCGGTAAGATTTAAAAATAAAAATAAAAATTGAAAGAAGTTTCTTATGTGCATGAAGGCTGCATTTATTGGATAAAAAAATAGATGCAGCCTTCATGCGCATAAGAAAGTTCTTTCAAATTTTTTTTTTTTAATCTTACCGACCCAAAACTTTTGAACGGTAGAGTGTGAGAATAATTTATATAAAAATTAATTTAAATAAAAAATATAAAAATAAATTTATATCTTAATAATCTTATTATTAAAAGATATTTTAATAATCTTACCGATTTAAAAAAGGCAAAGCTGAATTTTCAGCATCATTACTCATTTTAATCAGAATCAGAAACCATTCTAATATGCTGATTTGCTGCTCAAGAAATGTCATATCAACAATGTTGAAAACAATTGTGCAGCTTAACATTTTTATGGAAACAGCATATATACTGTTGTTCGTGTTTGTTGTCATTGCGATATTGTTGTCTACAGATATCCCCTTTTCAGAATCACTGAGTAGGGACCCTGTGAATTGTAACACAGCTAGAGAGTGTGTACATGGAAGTTAGGATTGAGAAACAGAGAGAGTGTGAGCGAATGAGAGAGACCAGAAGGAAAGTGAGCGAGCGAGAGAGGGAGCAATAAAAGTGTTAGAGAGTGATATAGCAAAGAAGCTTAGAAAGCGAGAAAGAGAGAGAGAGAGGAAGGGGAAAAAGGCAGTGAGCTTGCAAAGGTGAAAAGTTTAACAAGCAAAGCTGTTCCTCCTGATCACAGGCTGCTAATCAGCTTCATGGGTGGCTGGATAAATCGGCTCCTACTTTTTAATCGCGCGGCTGCCAAGATGCAAGTCATTTATTTTATTGCTGCTTTTCCCTCCCTCTCCTCTTTCCCCCTCAGCCTGCTTTCTGCAACGAGGAGAGCGAGAGGCGTTCTTTAGAAAGCACGGGATGAAACGGACGAACCGGATGCTCGCTCTACAGGCTCCAGAAATGGATAGATTTGGGTGTTGAACGCGCAAGAGAGCAGATACGGCCAGACAGACAGCTGGAAGTTGGGGAGGATGTAGAGAGATTAAGTTAATATGTGTATGTATATGTGTGGGTGTGGACGGGGGGATGTCTGAATTAAAATTCATGACTCCCTTCACAACCATTTGAGTAACAAGATTAAGATGGCCGAGTAGAAAATAGCTGCATTATCAGGCGGCTTGCAGTCCTCCAGCTGCTGGTGCTCTATTCCAGAACAGTGGGGATAAGAGGATAACACACAGCCCCCTCGCCACGTCCCCACACTGCTGAGAGCCCCATCCGCGGCCGGCCTGGCCTGCACACATGGGAGGGAGGAGATTTAGGGTCTTAAAGGAAACACTTCAATCTCCAAGACATCAGAGGCTGGCTGGAGGTGAGAAGCGACAGACGACCGTACGTGTAAGTCCGGGAGGGGCCCGTAGACGCTGCTATAATAGAACACTGTGATTTGGGATTCTGAAGGAGGTGGGGCATGTGATCCATTGTCTGCCGTGCGTTTCTTTGTGCACTTCTTTCCGTACGTTCTCACCCAACGCGCACTCGCAGGGGGCAGGGTGTTCATCAGAAGATAAGAAAGAGGAATTAATCACTTTGAGATATGATGAGGGCACTTCAGCTCGCCCCTCATATCACACACACAGCTGCGTGAACTGACGACAAACCGAGAGTAAAGACGCGAACAGGGGGACTCTTGACTCAGCTATCTCGGCCCCTCGCTGCTCATGTCATTATCCGCACAGAAACACAGTAGGTGGTCCGGCTCAAAATGATCCCGTTAGACTTCAGGTGCATCGGGGCAACACAATGACGAGCTGACTGAATTAGCTAGTTGTGTGTGTGCAAATGGGCAAGGGTGACACCGCTTTTACTCATCTTTTTACAATACTTAAAGGTGCGATTTCACACGTTTTGCTGGAGACGTCCACCGCCAGTAGCTTCAACCGCATGGCCTCTCTGCAAACCTGCAGTGGTTCACAGGCAGAGAGGGTTGATCTGGTCGGGTGAAAATAATATCACAGCTCGCTCATTTAACTCTTTTGTGAAGTTAAACAGGGGTTGGGCATAATTCAGAATTTTAAGAATGGGATCCCCTTCAGTTTATGAGTGTGAATTGGAATTGAGTCGGCCACACCCTACAGGATACTGAATTGGAATTACAGGAAACTGGATTCAAAAACAGTTAAATGGCATATAGGGAAATTAAGTTTAAGTTGTTCTATCTCGGTCCAAAAAAGGAGTTATTTAAATAAAAAATAAAAAGTAGGACATAAATTAAGTACTAATTTCTATAGGTGACATTTGCAACAGATGCAAAACTAAACTGTCTGTAATGCTGCGATCACATTTAAAATGACTTATTCAAATTCAAATATGCATCCTGTTTGCTCCTTCAAATCATTTTCAATTCAATTTCAGGAACTTTACTATTTCTGCTGTTTTACTGATAGAATTGACTATTTCTATTGATTTGCTTGACTCTGATTAAGAACTACACAAGACAAATGGAAACGGTACTGTAATTATTTGTAAGTTTAGAGACATTTCTGTGCTAACACAATGCAATATGCAATTTAAATTACAGGTGAAAAATCACAGTACACAGGCCCTATTTTTTACCGCCTTTGCGCACAGGCTTAAAACTTTCCACTTCAGTTGCGGTATTAGATTTGTTCAAACCTATTAAGAAAAAAAAAAATATCATATGTACACCACAAATCTGCATTTCTGATTCTCTCTCTCTCTCCTTCTCCCCATTCAACTGATATCTCTAAATTCAAGCACTCTTTCCTCGGTAGCCACAACAACCCTTAAGAATTTTTCTGCCTAGCTATGCCCATCACTACAGAAGTAAAGTTCCAATCACTCAGCTCTTGAGTCCCGCTGACAGGCCCATTTATGACTCAGGCATAGGCAGGGCCGCCACTGTTCGGCCTGTGGGGCATAATAGGTCCGCACAGCTTCTTCAGTAACCAAAAATGGCAGCCGTGGCTGTGTTTCGGTGCAAGTTAACCAGCTGGACGGCACTGCTGCTTTGACCTGGGAATGGCATTTGTGCTTTCAGGCAGAGGGAAAGGAGTAGCACCATGCCCCATTCATTTAGGGTTTCTCAGAAAGACAGCTTTTGACTTTTAAGAGTCCATTTTGAGCTTAAGCTACAGACTCCCTGTTCTTGTTCCTGCTGACATAGCATACTGCACTTCAAAGAAATGTTCAAAATACAAATGTACTTTACGGACAAAGGCGCTGGCAAATGCAGACAAACTTCATACTTTGTTTCTCAACTTTTTGACACTTTAAAACACTTAACACACACTCACATATACAATAAAGCCACATATACATACTGCACACACCTTAAGGTGAAGGTCCCACAAGTGTGTGTCATAGTTGTCATAGCGACACACTCTCAGGCCTGCGCTCTCTCCCAGTCTGCAGAATTCTGCCAGTGTGTCTCCTCTGGTAGGGGCAAATACAAGAGCGGTGCCCTAAGGTGACAAATCACAAACATGCACAGTGCAGAGATACTTTATTAGTGTTTCACAAAGAACAAATTGTGCTGCATCTCCTAACATCCAATGGTGAATCTAATTTCATCAAGTGCAACATCTTTGTTGATCCATTCTAATCAACCAATCAGATTTAAGGGAAAAGTTTACAGTTTATGTCAAGTTTAGGCTTACAACCAGTGTTAGGTGCTTCTATATCAGTGTTATTCCCCTATCTTTTACCAAAGTAATAGGTAGGGTTAGGTTTAGGACTACATTTTTTAAAAGGAGTGGAATGTTGTCTCAGGATCATCAAAATATGGCAGACTTGGCAAAATCAAGGTGACAAACATCCAATACAAGTAAAAGTAAATGACAATGTATGTTACAAGACCAAATCAAAATACATTCTCAATAACCTAATACTGACACTACTTTACATTACAGATGAGTGATTCCTAGACATGGACAGTGAGATCATATAAATAATGTTTAATCAACCATAGTTTACAATACACTGCACTCCTTTGCTAGGGATTATAGGTCAGAGATGTTTTTGCTAAATCAAGAAAAAGTCTTGCGTACAAATTGCTCTAATACTACTACTACTAACAATAACTATTATCATTATTATCATGATTAATATTAGTAGTGGTAGTACTAGTAGTAGTATTAAAATACAGTTGTCCTGTTTGAATGTGTAAAAACAACTCTTTGGGGCTTTAAGGGTGTGTTTACACTTCTAGTTTTGTTCTCTCAGTTCTTTTTGTCTGGACCAAAAAAGAAAATGATAAATTTATTCCTGGTTCGCTCAACATTCACTGTCATTTTTAAAACTGAACCTAAAGATACCAAACAAACCAAAAAGGTTTTATAATGTATATTTTGCAACAGAACTTACCAAACATCCGAAACCATGCTGCTTGCTGGGCTAAACGCCCCTTGTTGTATGTGCGTACATATGATGAGAACTCATGAAGAGCTAATAAAATGTATAAAGTCAAAACAGCGGCAGAAATTCTTCCGTTATACACATACGAAGATCTTCTGCAAGGAGATGAAATTTTAGGATGCCTGTACCAAACTGTAATGGACGACGTAGCTTACATGACGAGAAAAAACAGGTGTGCTTGAGCATTCTGTCCTTTTTAGGGTTGCATCTTGTGACATCATGTCCTGTTTTTGGTTCATTTAGATGTCTTTGGTCTTTGTTGTGTTCATATTTCAGTCGAACAGCACCAAAGTTAATTTGGAAGCGGACGGAGACCTGTCTTTTCAGGGGTCTCGGCCTGCTTGTTTGGTGTGCACCAAGGTTCGGCTGGCAGCGTTCGCATTTATTCAAATGAAACGCACTAGCAGAGCAACTGCTAATTCGTTTTAATCCAACCGAACCTGCAAAGTGTGAACACACCCTAAAACACTGCTTTGTTTGAATGGTCTGACTTTTGAGTCAACAAGTGTTGACTTTGGGGCAAGGCCGTCTGTTTGATAAAACAGTGGGAGGCAGTGTTAGGTAGTACGATTGTTTTTTTGTTTGGAAAATTTTAGCAGTTTGATTTTAATCCCTCAAATAAAAATGTGTGGTAAGATTTTAGTGCAGGGGGCTGAGCTCTATTCTCCATCCGGCCCAGCTCGTCTCCACTGCATCTCAAAGCCCACACAGTGTACGTGGTGGTTTGCATCATTACATTCTATTTGATTTCTCCCAGGTATTATATTAGATAATAAACAAAAAGATTAAAGCTCACTTAATCCAATCAATGGCTGGAAGCGCATCCCCTCTCTTTATAGATCAACAAGCCCAGACCAACCAGGCAAGCTAAGAGGATTACCCAAAGGTTCAAAGTTTCTTTGAAATCCTTCGGTTTTAAATATTATTTCATATTTTGCTCATAATATTGCTTTAATTAAATGGGCACCAACACAATTAAAACAAACAACAACTAATATGAGAACAGGATCATCTCAATACAACAGATGTTTTCATTTTTTCATAAGCTCTACACGGGTTGTACGCCGAAAGCACACACATACACAACCCCACATATTTACAGATGTGTTAATCAGCTGTGTATGCTGTCCGGATGGTCCACTGGCATTTTAGAATAACAAATTAGAGTCATTAGGAGGGAAATTAATTGGTTTCAATAAATCGGCTCAAACATTTGGTCAGCAGTGCTATGGGGAAAAAAAAAATCACAACAATAAATCTGTTTTACCCCCTTGTCATCTCTGCAAGAGGACTAGGAAAATGTGCATATTATTAAAAAGTTAACAATTACTAACAAGTTTCATCTTTTATTCTGTTTGTTATATGGATTTCACATTAAAAATTGTTTTGGAAACTTTTACTATGCCTTCATCATTTATTGCTGCCACTTTTCAAAGGATTTGTCTGTATGAATTTTGTTACAGACTTTAAACCTTAAAATATGAAAACTCCAAAAAAATCCAAAAATATTAGAATTTTTAATAAATAAATAAATAAACAAACAAATATTTATTCATTTATTTTTATTGACAAGCTAAACAGAGATAAATAATCGTAGATCATGCTTGGTATAAAATTTCAAATGTGGAAAAAAAATCTATTTCATATTATTATTCTTTTTAAACAAAATTACTGTTTTAATAATTACTTTATTATTATTATTATTATTAAGTTTCATTAGAAAATGACTGTTAATTTGAGTTGTGGTGGAAACGACAGAATTTAATGCATGATGCATGTTTGTCCAATTTTTGACAGTAAACTAATTAAACAAACAACAAATTAAATAAACTGTGTTTTAAGGGAGATTAGTTGAAAACACCCAAATATAATTCTTTACTTGGCCTTACTTCACATACACTTACTCTCTGTCTCTCTGTCTATCTCTCTGTATCTCTCTCTCTCACACACCAATACATCAAATATCAAAGTGGACACATGAAAAACCTTAAAGATAAATACAAATCCATTGTTATCATTGAAGTGTTTTTCATTTGCTGTACAGGGTCTTATATCAAGGGGGCATGAAAGAGGACTTGTGGGTCTTATGATTAGTGCAGAGCATAAAATAGATGAGATGACCCAATCTAAGTTGCACATAATAAGTATTAAAGTATTACATGATATTAATCCTGCCATTCCATTACTCGCTCAATCACTGCATGCCAACTAATTACTGAGAGTCACACACACACACACACACACACACACACTTACATCAGGACGCAGTAATCTTCTTAATGCATCAACCAGACTGCCTCTGTACTGGTCAAGAAACAGACTAAGAGAAAAAGAGAAAGACAGAGAAACTAGAAAGATTAGAATGCATTGCAATGATAATGGTTCCAGATAAAGGAGCAGGTTATTTCTATTCATTGTTTGCGAATAAATCCTCCAGCATGGCGAAAAAAAAACTATTTGTAGATGCAGATTCTCTTTTTCCCTCAGATGTGAAAAAATCTTGTTTGAGTGGCGTGACAGCATTCAAATCAAATGTAAAACACACACGCCAGCAGAGATGAATGATCAGGGAAGTATCACATAATACAAACTAATACATGTGTGTGTGCGTGTTAAAACAAATATATGCACATAATATAATAATAATAAAATAAAAATACACCTCAAGTCAGAGTATATATATAGGCTATATATATATAATGCGCGCGCACACGTTATGTTTTCATGTTTTATGGGGACTTTCCATAATGATTTTTATACAGTACAAACTGTATATTATATCCCCTTACACTAACCCTACCCCTAAACCTACCCATCACAGAAAACTTTCTGCATTTTTACATTTTCAAATACATTACTTATATTATTTATAAGCTTTATAATATTTTTTTTCCCAAAAGGACAAGGATTTTGGATATTGCCATCTTCGTGGGGACATTTTGTCCCCATAATGTAGAGTTTGCTAGGCCACACACACACACACACACACACACACACACACACACACACACACACACACTTTAGGGTCATTACATCTTATAATCAATGTTGAAAACAGTTGTGCTGCTAAATATTTTTGAGGAAAATCATGAAACATTGTTTTCAGGATTCATTAATGACTAGAAATGTAAATAAAAAATCTTTTTAGTAGAATTATTTTGTAATATACAAATGTCTTAACTGTCACGTTTGATCAGTTTATTGAATTTCTTATGCTTCCAGTCAGTTCCAGACTGACTTTAGCAGTGAACGTTTTACTAGCAAAAGAGTCCATTCACCTATGACCCTGCAAAAAACACTGTTCTCCTTACCTAAGGGTCAAAGGTCAGAGTTATGTTGATTAAACCATATTTGTGTGATCTCACTTGCCACGTCTAGCGGTCACGAGTGTGATGGTTGAAGCGTTTCATTAGCCGTTCAACTTTTCACCCTGTGTTTTGGGTTGAGTAGGTCAGTCCGGACAATAGAGGGTGAGTTTAGGGGTGAGAGTGCAGGAATGTTTGACTGCCTACATCGGCCTTGACAGGGTACGTCAAACAAAACCCTTTCGACTTCACCAACGGTACTTCCTCCTTTACTTCCATATATTGACCTGTCATTAATGTAATACTTGCTTCTTATTCATTCTCCTTTTTAAAAAGCATTTTCTGTGTATTAAAAGCTAATGACCATCTGCAACAGCACCTGTCCTGCAGTAATGAGAGCCTTGCCCTTGAGCCACAAGATTTTCTTGTTGGTATTGTGTCGTCATCCAAAATAGTGGCTAACTGACATTCAAATCCCTCTCTCTTGCCTAACCTGTGCGAACAGTGCATTCACAATGCTATAAATAGAAGTTCGGTAGCATATTACAGAAGTACATGACTCTAAACAAAATCATACATGGCAAACATGCATAGTAATATTGCATTGAAATATTTTTGACCGTGTTAATCTGAAGGTGGCGGTAGTAAGATTAAAATATGAATAGGTTGCCACTCTGACCCAATTTTAATACTTTATCTGACCTAATCCAAAGTGCATTAACTTAATCCCTACAATGAAACCTCAAGGATTCAGTGAAGGCAGATAAATGACTCATAAAAATCATACCATCATATAGGAGCTTATGACAGACATCATTGATGATTATAGAGTTCAAATCCGTCTATCTTGCATGTATCTATCTATAAACACATATATACATATAAATATACATGCGTGTGTATAGATAGATAGATTTTATATATACATATAAATATATATATATATATACATACACAGTTTCTTTGTATATGAAGGTTTTTAACTCTAATCATCAATAATATACACACACAACCTGCTTATTCTTTATTATATTCAGTTTCAGAAAAACTAAAACTGTGACACTAGGACACTAAAACACAAATCGAAGTATGGGAATTATTATATGTAATAAATAAATGAATAAACAAATAAATAAATCTAAATTTTCTTCATGTCTTGGGCACTTGATGGCTAGTTTTTAAGCATCCATTTTAATAAATTACATTCAATTTGAATTTGTTTTGAGAAATTATACATAGGATTTTTTATTTATTTTTTCACAAAACATAAACTGCATTTAAACATAAATCTTTAGGCTTTTAAGATCATAAGAAACATTTCAGTCAAGTGTGTCAAAAATTGTAACCGGTATTAGCCTGACCCACTACTTCAGCTGACTGAAATTGACTGATTGAAAAGCTTCAAAATCACAAACTACACAGAGCTCAACACTGAAATGCTTTGAATGATGTGGCCAATTTATGTAAACTACATCTAAAAAATTGGCAAATTAAAGCATTTTCCGAGCTATTGGAAAAATGATTGACCGGTCCCATTTCAGTGCTATTTTATGTATTAATGTGTTACTTTATCTTTTTCTGTGTACTATTATTATAGCTAAAAGGGCTAAACAATGCAGCATGACAGGTGACACAAATAGGTTGTTAAGGTGAGGTGTTCTTAAAATACACAGATGTAAATCAATCTTTCTTTCACTAACTAACCATGTCTTAAAAAAAACTAAATATTGCACAAAATGAGCCGGCAGTAGCACTAGCAAGCTCAACTGTGGGCAAGTAAAAATTAAGAAAAGAATAAACACAGTAACTTAAAAACTAAAATAAATAATCATGCACAAACACCTTTATCTCAGGATCCACACACACAGGAAGCTTAGAGGAAGCCGAGATCAGCTCTCTCGCAGCAACGAGACTACTGCAGGAATTCACACCGTGTGTGTGTGTGTGTGTGTGTTTGAGTAGCAAAGCCCTTCCATGTTCCGTGTGTGTATGTAAAGCGGTCTAAGCATAAACCAGGGACCACTAAAAAACATGCGCTCTCAATTTTGGTTCAGTTGCTGTGGGAGGTCACAAAACATAACGACTGCCGTTGCATAGACAGCAATGTTTCAGACATGTTTCCCCTCATGTCCACACACATCTTATGTAAATGTTGTCTAGTAAATGGAACAGACATGATTAAGTTTTTACCTAAGGGACCAAAGGGAATCTTTCACACATACTGTATGGAGATTCACCTGTTAGTTTCATGTGCCCATTGCCATGGGAACTGCTGGAGGGATCAAGTGGAGGATACTGATGACTGATTCACTTATCATGGAGCACGGCTGACTGCTTCTTCACATACTTGACCCTAACCTGGTGTTACTGCGAATCCAACGAAGGATCTAAGTGATGGGATACACCATGTTTTTCCAGAGTGCCACAGCACTTTAAAACAGACTCCCTGTTATAGTGACTAGCTATATAAATGTGCTAAACTCAAATGGGTTACACTATATTTTAGACTTCAAGTCACTAAGACATGGTAAATATATTAAAGGCCCACTGAAGTGCCTTGGAATGCACAGCTTTGTATGATGCGTTGACGTAATTTCCACTGAAAGAGGAAGCTAAGGCGGACACATTGAATGGCTCCTCCCCTTTTTCAAATAGCTAATAGCGTTTAGTTTACCTCACAGACTGCAAGTCGTACTTGACAGCACCATGGAAGCGAATCCGAGCGCTGATGATTCGTTGGATTCAATAGTGGAGGAGTGAATAAATTCTAGCCATTTCATTCTTAACCAACGTACAGTTGGAAAACGGAATAAAACTCTAGCATTTGAGCAACCGAACACACATCTTCAAACCATATTGCCCTGTGACGTGTCAACGGTCGCTTTGGCCAGGTGGAATTTATATCATAGGGGGCGGGACGCTTTAGATTCTAGAGAGCATTTGATTGGCCAGAAGATGTGATGAGAAGCTGAAGTCAGCGGTGATGTCATAGAAATCTGTAATCCATTTTAGCAGAAGTGAGAGACTGTACGTTTTGAATGCTTATATCTCCTAAATGCAAATTTTGTCATTGTTTTGGAACACACCAGCTTATTCATAACTTTAAAGCTAACATATTCATACTAAAACCTAAAAAAAAAATATTTCAGGGGGCCTTTAATGGTCTGTTAAGCATTATTTATTAATAACAGTGTTACCAAGACATGACTGCTAATCAGTGAGGAAATATAGTTTTAAACAAAACTGCAAGTCAAGTAAAGAGCTGTCAAGTAAAGTCAAGTAAAGAACTGTGGGCCTTAAGTGCTAATTTAATGCTTTTGTCAACTCTTAGCATAGCTATAAAACATAGTTTTCAGACAAGAATAGCATAGTCTTGTGAAGACAAAGACGAGGTGAAACATAGGGCTGTCTTTTGGAAGAACTTTCTGCTATCATATCTGAGGCTACGTCTCTCTCTCTCTCTCTCTCTCTTCTCCTAGCGCGAGCGCCGCCGCATTATGTCCTACCTTTCTTGATGATTGTCTGAAAGACTATAATTAATCGGAGCAGAAGTGTGGCTGTTGACCTTTTCGCAGGTGATCGTCAGCATGGCTATGTTCGTTAATCGCCGAGCGATCACTCTCTTGACGACGGCAATTACAGATGAGTTGCCAGCGCAAGCCACGGGGGGACAGCCAACGCGGCATGATTCATCCTCACATACGTTCTTCCACTTTCTCTCTCTCTCACATACACACACACAGTATCTTCTTACTACACACAAATCAATCTCATGCTGGCCCTCTGCTGCACATTTTACCTGCGTATTAGCTGCCATTTGTCTGACATTAGAATAATAGTAGGCTGTACCAGGCTTTAGTGATCATCGCCAGAGAACACACAGGTATCATTATTGCCCGCCTCCATCAGCCTCGCCACTTTGTGCTAGATAGCGACAATGCCAAAGAACATCCTGTTTAGAGCTGAGCCTATAACAATGTAATAACAATGTAATAAACTATAATAGTGTTAAGAACATTTTGATATAGAAAAATGTGTATGATTCGAAAATGTGTATAATTAAAGTACTAATTAGGGTTATTATTGCTCATGTAATGAGAGCAGGGACCATTACAAAAGAATCAGACATGAATAAGTGATCCGATAAAATCCATTTTTCTGTACATTCGATAAGCAGATTTACTATAAATACATAAAACACTGTCAAACATTACATTACTGGTACACAATTTGATAAAGTTATGTATTAAAGGGGAAAATTTAAAATATGTCAATTTACTCACTCTCATGTCATTTTAAACTTTCTTTCTTCTGAAGAACACAACTAAGATTTGCATTTCTAAAACATGTATAAATGTTCTCTGAGGTCCACTTAGTGGACCAGTTAGCAAAACATCATAATTTAGAATAGTATATTTTCTATTCAGTTTTGACCCTCTCTTTGAAATACTTGCCAATACTTGACATGCATGTCACATTCAAGACTTGGAAGTAAACACCCACTGTCATGATTGAGAGTTGCGTATTAAAATAAATGTCAACGTCCCTGCTGTTACACATGTGGAATTGCTTTAAAAAGTTCTGATGTTGAAAAATGGCAACTGGTGAAATTCAGCCATACATAATGTTTAAGTACTTGGAGTTCCTACAGTTTGGCCTATAGTTAGAAGTTTTGGAAGCTTGGTTTTAATAAAAAAGATGTTTTTGGATTAACAAGAAAGATTTGAGTTCTGAAACTTGCAGGATATTTTTAATACTACAATCAATGAACCAATAAGTTATTGGGCTCAAAAACAACACCCACATTGACTTTGTATAGACTAACAAATATATTACAGAAGAAATAAATGTATACAGGTTTAGAGCATGAGACTGAGTTGGCAAATTATGACAGAATTAATTTTTGGGTGGATTATGCCTTTAACAACTAAATTAACATGTAAATATAAAGAAATAGTGTTTTTTATTTTTTTTTTATCACATATCACATTCCTAAGCTGAATTTCCCAAATTGTCTAAAAATACACCATTCAAGTAACATTAAATTCTCTTATATTACATAATGAAGTCTGAATGTACTAGTAAAATTTACACCCAAATTAGAGTAAAAGAATAGTGTAATGCACACACAACAACACATTTACACAGACACATAAAGAAAAAGAAAAAACAATGGTTCCACATGTTCAGGGCCTGGCTAATTGAAATGTTTGTATTGCTCCACAATCTCGCTCTCGCTCTCTTTCTCTCCTTGCACAGGCATAATTATTTGCAATTTGCCTAAGACATCCATTTGCTGGGACGCCAAGCATGAAAAAGAGGCAATTTCTGAAAAATGGAAATGCCTGGCGGAACTGGCGGAGGGGAAATAATGCAGTGCCATCCGCAAGCTGATGCCTGCCATCTGATAAGCGTTACAGGCGCAGGAATATTAATGCCACATCACCGGGACACAAGGTGCACACTTTTATTAAGGGTGTAGACATATTGTGGCTGGAGATGCTAGTAAAGTGAGAGATATGATATTTATTTTGTAATAGCTGTAAAAATAGCTGGTTTGGAGATATGTACAGAATGTCTTCATTTGCTCAGAATCAAGTGTTTGGACTGAAAGATCGGTTTTGGATTGTACGGGTGTCATGTTTAAGGTGACGGTAGATATCTGAAGAACTGACAGTTCAACAAAAGGGTCAACCTACCAGTCAGCGCACATCACCACGTCAAAGCGACCATCCAGAGCGGACACATCAGCCTCATTGTCCCATCTCACCACCCTGAAAGAGGACAGAACCAGGGATGATAGCTGCGTCATAAAGCCTGTTGCACAATTTATCATTCATCCAAGATCCTCATAATAATGATGTGTCCAGAGACATTTCACACACCTGACACTCGTTTTATTTGCGCCGTTGTCTGACGGCAATCGTCGTCTCTCTTTTCTCTAAGTGCTAGGGCCGGTTTCCAGGCAAGCAAATCTGATTATTAATTAGCCATTATTAACAGTCAGTAAACAAAAATTACGTCTTGTGGAAATACAATCTCCTCTCTCAGCGGGGGTCCGCGCCGCTTATTCACTGACTTGAGAAAACGAATCCACACCCCCCCCTCCCTCCCTCAACCAATCACACGCGACCTTCACCCCACTCAAACCGCGCGCTCTGACAGGAAGCCTAATCTCTAAAGAAAACAATCAAAGTAATGCAGGCTAATTATACGTTTACTCTTTCACTTCATCAGCCCAGTGTAAATACACAGGGAGGGGGAAGTGTGCAGAGCAAAAGAGAAGAGAGGAGACGAGAGGGGGAGAGAGTGGTTAGATCACCGAGTGCCAAAATTACTTTTTAGGTGATAATGCATTTGCGTGATGGTGTGCACAGTGGATGAGCTGTGTTTTGGCAAATGTGAGAGAGGGGTGTTAGAGAGTGTGTGTGTGTGTTTGAGTTTTCTAGATGAGGGCATTCAATCACGGAGAGTGGCTCATCATCGCTCTGCCTGGATACATCTTAGCGCGTTAGAGAGCGTAGCGCTCGCTCCGCGGGCTGTGGATACCTCGTTACCAGGCCAACTGGGTTCAGGAAGTGACACAGAGCTTTGCGACCTCATTTTTGCCTACTTATTGACACTATTATGGCCCGAACACAAGTGCCGTAAATGCATCTTTACCCAAAAACACTTTCCTATACTTCATGGCATGCTCAACTCCGCAAAGAATTCACATTCACAGTGAATAATGACACTTGAATTTGTATTGAGATAAGAGATGGACTTCATATGGCAGTAATGTAAAAGCAATATTAGTGCTCTGTCTTTCATTATCAGAGATATTGGGAGGTGTATGAGAGGTCTTACCTGCTGGACACATTGGTAGAGAGGAAGAGCCCTTCTCGTCTGTTCCTCTCGATTACACTGCGCACATCTGGTGCTCTTTGTCAAGAAATGCAACGTTATTCATAATTAATAAGAGCATGAAAATGAAACATCAACTTCATGAAGACAGATATATTTACTACCACCAGTCAAAAGTTTGAACACACCTACTCGTTTCCCATAATAGTGAAGGCCTCAAAAGTATGAAATAACACAAATTCTTAAACTGGATAGTTCCGGTCATGGATGCTTATTGGTCAATACTGCTATGCACACTCTGGACAATCTGTCAATCAACTTGAGGTGCACCATGGGAGGACTTATAAACGCTACTGAAGGACTTCCCAGGTTTGCTGGACACTTGATGGCTGCTTTCCTTCACTATTCAATTGAACTAATCAAACAAACAAACAATATACTAATAATACTTTATTATTATCATTATTATTTGTATTTTTTATTTATATTATTATTAAAAACAATGTATCAATTATCAACAAAATAAATAATAAACAAGCAAATAAATAAATAAATACATAAATAAATGGGATGAGAAGAAAAATTAGTGGTAACTTAATGTTACTTAAAGCCTTTAATGCATTATAAAAGTATTTTTTAATGCATTAATTACGCCTTGTAATGAACCTTATAATGCATTGTATGATCTCATAAAGAATCATAACAACCGTTATAATATATTATAATACATTGTTACACCTTTAAAGTATAATACATTTGGAAACATGACAAACAACCAATATCAGATGTAATGTGCGAATATTATAATGCATTTAACTTTGGCTACAATTATATTATGAAATTATATAATGCATTACAATGTACATTATGAATACCATTATAATGCATTTCAAATAAATTGTCAAGCAAAACTTTTGCCTTTCCCCAAAAAACGTGTTTGCTTTATTTTTTATTATTGTTTTTGATTAAACAAAATGGGATGGGAGGAAAAGTTTTATTTCATTGCTTTAGCAGTGTTTCAAACTTTTGCAAAGTTTCTCGGGGAACACAAAAAGAATTGAAATATACATTTCCTTCCCATCTCTTTTTTTTTCATCACCATGGGGTCTGTGACAAAAAAAAGATAGATAGATAGACAGACAGAGACAATGTGGAACAATAGCAAGATCATTTCCTTTATCCTTCTGACTTAGAGCCTATTACACAAGCTGATTTCTTGTTTAACCATGTTACTCTATTATGTCAGGCCCTCTTATATGACGTCAACCCACACAGTCCGTTTGCTTCCTTTTCTCTCCACACCTCATCCTCAGATTACCACTGAGCTCAAAACCAACTCATGCAAAGCATCATCATAGGTAATCAATAGGGAGGCTTTTAACCTGCGGCCATCTCTTCGGATGGGCCTCCACCCATTGTGGTTATACTGCGGGATTGATGTCAGTGCATCTATGAATAGACCTTTCGACAGTTTTAAACTAATTCAATTACGATTTCTCGCTTTTTCTGCCCCGCTTTCCCTCTCGCTCCATGGAAAACAACCGTAGCAAATCCAATCTATAGCGCTGGGATGGAGGGCAAATCCCTCGATGAAAGAGGGGAGGAGGCTGTGTGCGCGCATTACACTGGTGCGATCTGCTGCTAAGGAGAGAGAGAGTGGAAAGCTTACAGTGTAATCCCATCAGGAAAAGACCACTGGGGGAGAGGTCAGCGCTGAACCCAGACACAACATCATCAAAACTGCACTTCCTGTTGAACACCTGTGCATATATTGTCTTCCAAAGTGTCATGACTGCTGCTTTATAGAGTTTGTAAAGCTCAAGAAAGCAGCAGCCATTAAATAATATGAGAAGTGAAATTTAGCAGTTAACAGTCGGGTCTCTTGATTATACATGCACAGCTTTAATCTGAGCTCAGCCAGTCTTTTGAGAACACAGACTGAGATCAAAACTGAGTCATGAAACCACTCAGCACTTTGTGGTACACTTTATTCACTCCCAATTGGGCTCATTGGGCTGATTTCTTGATTAAGTATGCAGAGAGAGAGAGATAAAGATAGAGAGAGAGTCCACATGTTCTTGTAGTAACATGTCTAATTAAATCATATTTAGTAGAGTAAGCAACAACAAAAAAATACATTTACATATCGTATTTGGAGTAAAATCCAATTGTCAGCGTTTATGTACACATATACCAAATAAGAAGGCTCTTAACACTAGCCAGAAACAGTTCTCCAGTTGAGAATTTTGAACTATATACACTAGTTATTGATGCAGTTACTGCATCATAATAATTATATATAATTATTACATATAAATACATTTCTTTTTTAGGTGGACAGGCACAATGAAATATATCATTTAATTGTCGACCCAAAAAAAGAAATGTATTTATTTATTATATATAGTATATTTATTTTATATAGTATATAAAGTATAGGTCCCACTTTAGATTAGCATCTAATTCTCACCATTAACTAACTATTAACTATGACTTTTGCCTCAATGAACTCTAATTACTGCTTTTTAATAGTCATTACGGAAGTTGTTAAGTTTAGGTATACTGTATGATTAAGGGATGTAGAATATGGTCATGCAGAATAATAATTTGTGATTTATAAGTACTAATAAACAGCCAATATCCTAATAATATGCAAGCTAATAAGCAAAGTTAATAGTGAGAATTGGACCCTAAACTAAAGTGTTACCAAAGTATATAAAAAATTTAAACTTTGTATAGTATCTCTCTCTCTCTCTATATATATATATATTATACACAGTACAAGAAAAGAACACGTAGCCTATTAAAAAAACAAGTTATGTACTGTATATGCACAACTGTACATTGACAGTTTGGAACAATATGATCTATGATCCATGCTAATTTGAAATGATTTCACGAACTAAATGGTTTCAATAATTCTTTCATACCTTCTTTTTCTTTCCTCTAATACAAAGAAAGAAAACACTACTATGTATACAGTTCTCACAAGACAGCTTGTCCTTTCCTGGCCTCGTCCGATCATCAGATCATCTCTATAGCGTTCTATTATGGCAGACACATCACTGAAACAAAGCACTGCCAATTAATGCTCTATCAGCCTACTGCCAGTCTGTTCACACTCTATTACAGGAAGCAGTTTAGAGACAGACTCTGAATGTTTTGAGTATGTCTTGCTCTGCTCCCTTTCCCTCCATTTTCTTTTAAACAAATCTCTTCTCAATGAGGAATTGTGTTAATTTCATGCCACGGCCATTGTTCTTTGAGTCTTGATATTCAATAAAAGCTCATTGTAGTGGCAGCGCTGGCTGTTGTGCTAACGAACGTGGGCACGGTAATTTCGCAGCGTTTTGCTGTCACGTCTGTCGTCTCCGTTTTTCCTGCCTTTGTGAGCCAAGCGACGTGGCTAATCTGAGTGACTGCGGTGGAAAGACGAGATGGAGAGCGGGAATAAGAAAAAGCAAAGAAAGGGAAGGAAGAAAGAAGGTTTGAGCTGTGCCCTGACACCTGTTTAAGCTTCATCTGTGCTCCTGGCAAAAGGTAAAGTCAATAGAGGAATGGAAGAAGGGGGGAGAGGGGGAGAGGGCGAGAGACAAGGAGCAGGTGAGTCAACACACACAGCGGTAGCCTTCAATGACATGAATATGTATTAAACATGCTAAATGCAGGTTTCGGGTGTCAGCTGGATGATTTGCCTCACATTCAGATATGTTGAGGGGTGTGTGTGTGTGTGTGTGTGTGTGTGTGTGTGTGTGTGTGCGTGCATGTGTGGGTATTCTTTGACAGAGTGAGTACACGTTAAGAATGGCTGACTGAAAATGTGTGTGTTCGTGTGTGTGTGTGTGTGTGTGTGTGTGTGTGTGTGTGTGTGTGTTTGTGAGGTGGAACTGAGAGGAATATCTGAGGTAAATACAGGTTAAACAGACGTCTTTTCTGGGCTAAGCTCACAAAGACAGCCTAAACTCAGAATATACACACTACACACTTCGCTGTCAGCACTCCGGCAAAACAAAGTGATGTTTGGAATGGTTCGGAAACACAAACACACAAGCTCTGTTCCAAAACCTTGTGAGTTGCCTCTGTATGGAGCATTTTAATAAGGTGACGATTTACAATTTCAAAAGTTAGGCAGCTTAATTATGCTGCCTTCTAAGTTACCTCATTTTGGACAAATTGTAAGTATCACAGAAGCTCAACGAAAATAATTGTATTAAGAAGGTGGACGAACAAGAGAAATGCTGATGATAATACTGCTGAAAATCAAACCCATTTAAACCAGCATAACCTGGTTTGGTTTCCTGGTCTAGGCTGGTTTAATCTGATCTTAGGTAAGTTGGTTTCACAGTCTGACTAATTAAAAAGTGCCCAAAACGCTTTAAAAAAAAAACAGTCAACATACCAGACTGACCAGCAAACCAACTTAGGCTGGTTTAAGAGGTTTCATTTTCCTGCTTTTCTTCAGCGGGGAAATTCAGTACAGAACCATTCAAAAGTTTGGGGTCGGTAAGATTGGTTAATGTTTTTGAAAGAAGTCTCTTATTCTCACCAAGGATGCATTTATTTGATTATATTATATCAATTTAAAATAGCAGTTTTCTATTTGAATACATTTTAAAATGTATTTTATTCCTGTGATGGAAAAGCTGAATTTTCATCTGTCATCACTCCAGTGTCACATGATCCTTCAGAAATTCTATGCTGATTTACTGCTCAAGAAACATTTATTATTATGATCAATGTTCAAAACAGGTTGTGCTGCTCTATTTTTGTATTTATATTTTTGTGGAATGTGTGATACACTTTTGTCAGGATTCTTTAATAAATAGAAAGTTCAAAAGAGCAGCATATTGATCAATTTAATGAATCCTTGCTGAATACAATTATGGATTTCTTCTCTTTAAAAACACTTAAAGGTGGGGTATGTGATTTGGAAAACGACCGGCAGATTTTGAAAATACACAACTCAAATGGTCCTATCTTCTTTTCTCCAACGATGTCTCTGATTCGCGCGAGGGGGGTGGGGGGAGGGGGGTATGGTACGACCGTTTGATTGACGGACTTACTGTCCAATGATTCTAGGTGGTCTTGGAAATGATTGGCTGGAGTTTTTCGAGTCCTGCCCGTTCCACAGATGATTAAATTGCTTAATTTTCATTTTACTGCTTCTAACTCAGTGGCTGTAAGTAGGTTATGAATAGGATTTCAAGTGATTTTGAAAAAATGGACAAAAAAGAGAATCACATACCCCACCTTTAAGTTTAGGGATTAAGGGATGTAGAATATGGTCATGCAGAATGAGGCATTCATATATGCTTTATAAGTACTAATAAACAGCCAATATCCTAATAATATGCATGCTAATAAGCAACTTTAATCATGAGAATTGGACCCTAAACTAAATTGTAAAAAAAAAAAAAAAAAAAATTACCAGGCCCAGACTGTTGACCGATATTGTGTTTTTCTTGAACTTTTTTAAACAATATTAGTGCATTCAGCATATATTTATTCTCATTAAAAAAGTGTCTTTCTTCTCATGTTGCCTGTAATTGTTTCTTGTGCACTTAAATCCTGCCTAAGTAGACTGTTCCAAATCAGTCACTTCTGAGGTTACATTTCAGTTCAGGGGGCAGCTCACTGGGTTTATGGAACAGAGCCACATACCGGTCTGAAATGCAAGGATACTTTGAATTGCCTTCTCGTTGCCATCAGATAGCAGAACTTCCTTCACATCAGCACAAACCGCAATCTGCCGGAAAAGAGAAAAAAAATAGATGAAAAATAAACAGATAAATAAATAAAACAAAAACAAGACATCCTCAGCACACTGTTCGCAAGCAGTCATATCTGAAGAGCGCTGATTTTTAAAGCCCTACTCCAAAACGACCACCCGTCTCTTTTTCTCCCCTGCTCCCTCTCATCCATCTCTGTCTGTCTCTGCCGTTTTTTCATTTTATGTCTGCATTATTTTAATCATTCAATCAAATCAGTCAATACTTTTATCATTCCCGGTGGCTGGGAGCCCTCTATCTTGCTATCACTCTGTTGGGTAATTGCATTGTGACAGGGGATGATGGTGAGCGCCGAGCCTTTCATTTGCAGTGTGGCGTTTATCATGCGGGGCCATCGCGCTCTGCTGTCACTCCTTACTCGGCTCGCGAGGCCTGCCTGATGCCCTTCATATAACTTTGTACTGCGAAGCTTCTGCCTTTGTGCTGCTCCACTGTCAGCTCTTTCTGTCCTCTTTTTATACAGTCTTTTCATTCAAGTAGTCATCTTTATCAGAGGTGCCGTGTAACAGTTGTTTGGAGAGGTGCAGTGGGCAGAAGCAGGGAGTGTGAGTGTGTGCGCGTGTAAAAGTGCTTGCAAGGATTTATATTTGTCACACTTGCCAATGCTGAGTGAATTTAAAAAATTAAATTTTTTAAAAATATATATTTTTACCAGCAATGAAATTTAATTTTTCATTATTTTTTAATAAATATTATTTTCGTATTTTTTTAAAATTTCATTATCATTGTTATCATTTGCAGATTATTTCGCAAATAGTTTAGAGATGGGCTTAGGAATATTAGCAAATACTCTACACTTCCGTCCAAAAGTATTTTAAAGTCCCCCTGTAGTCAGTCATTTTATCCCTTAGTTTAGTTTATAGTTTAGTTTATTTATTTAGCATGTTTAGTACAAGTACAAAACAATGCAAGGAGGGAACGAAGCCACTCTAGGCTTGTACAGAGTTCCACTCCTGCTCCTATTTAACTCATAAGACATGCATACTAAACAAAAACAACAACAAAAAAAAAAAATATATAAACAAAACTCAAAATAAAAAAAACAAACAGCAAACGATACCAAGCAATTCAATACAAGCAAACAATACCTAGAATACTACCTAAAGGCATCAGGCTAGCAATAGTCTCTTCAAATGCTTTTTAAAAGCTGAATAAGAAGACATTGATCGCAACGATGGACTTAAATCACTCCAGAGCTTAGGACCTCTAAAAGAAATATTAAATTGATGTCTTGTAGTTCGTGTGTATGGTAAGACTAAATTATTATTGCTATGTCTAGTTTGAAATGAATGTACATTTAAAACTCTTAAAGTTTTAATGAATGTACAACCTTAAAACTCATCTTTGTTCACCAAAATAACATATTTAAGAATTGTTTCCTTGGAAAAAAATTCTTCATGCCTTAAAAAAGCTTGTAACTCTATACCCATGCCTCATTTAGAATACATGGTTCTATGAATATGCAAATTAGCCCCGCCTCCACTAATTAGTTGACGATCACACGTTGACCTGATTGGTTACAAGGTACTTTGTGACGTCAGAAACACCAGCGTGTTCAAATCACGTTTTTGAGACTTTCTTTGGTTCATTGAAGTTTTAAGGAGAAAATATTCAGTAATGGTTTGTCTTAAAGTATATTCAAAACACAACATAAACGTATAAATAATATTAAAACCTTGATTTTCACCACAGGGGGACTTTAAAAGAAACTATTATTCACTAAGTTAAGTTGATAATTATACATTTAATTATCAATTGTCAATTATAAGTTAATTGATCAAAAGCGGCAGTAAAGACAATTATAATGTTACAAAATTGTTGACTATTTTAAATAAATGATGTTCTTTTGAACATTCTGAAAAAAAATATCATGGTTTACACAAAAATATAAAGCAGCACAACTGTTTTCAACATTGATAATAATAAGAAATGTTTCTTGAGCACCAAATCTGCATATTAGAATGATTTCTTAAAGATCATGTGACACTGAAGACTAGAGTGATGAAGCTGAAAATTCAGCTTTGTCATCACACTAATAAATTACATTTTAAAACATATTAAAATAGAAAACATTTATTTTAAATTGTAATAATATTTCACAATATTACTGTTTTTCTTCCATTTTTATCAAATAAATGCAGCTTGGGGGACCATAAGAAACATTAAACATTTTGTATTTATTTGTTTGATGGCATAATGTGACGAATATACCATGACTGTTGTCACAGAGAACAGCTTCCTGGACAAAAAGTCGTTTTGAAGATGCACAATTCGCAAAATCATTAGCAGACTGTTTAAATGTCTTTATATGAGCTGCTCATGTTAACATTAACACAAAGGGACTTACAAAATGAGACAATGCAGGAGAAATATCTCTCAGTGATGCAGTGTTTTTTGCCCTGTGGGCAAGAGTCAGGTCACGAGGCCCACACCACCAGCTAGCCATATGGGCATCAAGACCTGCAGGAAACCAGCCAGTCACCCAAGAAAAACACGGGCAGTACTGCCAAAACCACAGCACTCCAGGGCACAGGACAAAGAAGAGGAGCCATTTTTAAACTAAGGAATTAGATCAAGTCTAAACTAAGTCTGACCTGAGAAATGGTGGAATGTGAGTAAAAAAAAAAAGAGATGAGAGATCGAGTGGGGGAGTGGGGGAGTTGGGGGGGGCGATACGATCCACTGGTGGTCCGTAATGTCACAACACGGGGGTATTGAGTGGAGAGATACTGGAAGGATGGTCTTGTGAAGGTGAAATCGATAACATGTTAAGCCTGTCCATCTGGAGAGGTTACTACAAACTACTATACACACTACATATAGCTAGAGCCTAAGCCACTGGTGTGTGTGCGTGCGTGTGTGTGTGTGTGTGTGTGTATGTGTGTGTGTGTGTATGTGTGTGTGTGTGTGTGTGTGTGTGTGTGTGTGTGTGTGTGTGTGTGTGTGTGTCTGAAAAACCCTACATTATGGGGACAAAGTGTCCCCACAAAGATAGCAATATCTGAAATCCTTGTCCTTGTGGGGACATTTTTTGGTCCCCATGAGGAAAACAGCATATAAATCATACTAAGTAATGTTTTTTGAAAATGTAAAAATGCAGAAGTGAAAATGTAAAAATGCGTCTCCTGTGATGGGTAGGTTTAGGGATAGGGGCAGTGTAAGGGGACAGAATATATAGTTTGTACAGTATAAAAACCATTACGCCTATGGAGAGTCCCCACAAAGATAGCGGATCAGACGTGTGTGTGTGTGTGTGTGTGTGTGTGTGTGTGTGTGTCCAAGAAAGAAAGTGCTTGCATATGCAAGCCCGTGTGCAAGCCCAACGCTTTTGATGAAGTTAGCCCATTGGGCCACGAGTGTTTATGGTCACTGAGGTAGAAATGTCAATGTGCAACGGCCGATTTCATGTTGCTTACAATATGCCATGTTAGATTACCCATGCTGATGCAAATTGCCCATTTGCCTGTGATTGTCTGTCTGTGTGAGAGTACCGTGTCATTTTTGCGTTCACTTTTGACTTACCATGAGCCCGGCAAGACACGTCATCCCTCCACCAAGCTCACACACCGAGGAGCCCCTGTGAGACAGAGAGACAGAAGGGGGCTTGATGCGCTGTTTGGTGTACAATTTGAAGTACATGAGTATGAAAGTGAAGTTTTTCAGTTTAAATGAGAGGAAAACAGGAGGATGAGAGAGATAAAGAGAGACGCAGAGAGGGAGATGGCTGTTGTGTCTTGACAATAACGCTAATTAACTTGCCCGTGTAGGGGGATGCCATTGATTGGAATGCAATTCCACTGGGCTCATTGATCTTAACCTTCCTCTCCCTTCTTCTCTCTGCATGTGAGCAGGTGTATATGTGTTGACAAAAGAAAGCGCAATTGTCCTTTTTCCAGCTGGAAATGTGGATTTGCGGTACAGTAGAAACTGGAAGTTAATTAAACGTACAGGATCAGTTTTCTGCTTTGATTCTGTACAGTACAGTGATGTATCAGATGGTAATACTGTTGTATTTTTATATGTATAATGGTACTGAATTAGGGGTGTCGCAAAATGATTTATGATAATCGTGATATTTAAAAATAGAGATATTGATATGTTAATTTGACACGATAATCCTAAATCCCGCACCAGTAACTGACACTCCAACATAGTAGGTGGCGGTATTGCACCTTAATGCTGGTTGTTGACACCCGTCATAAAACACAAAAAAGAAGACCTAGGCTGCGTTCAAAATCACATACTTCCTGTGTAGGTACTTATTTTAAATAAGTAATTACTTCGCGACCGCTAAAAAAGCATGTGATGTAAAAGGTATGAATGTATTCCAGAATGTAATGTTATCATGTGACCTACCAGCCTCAGTTGCGTCACTTCACTGCTATTCATAAACCCTCTCCCACGGCCTAATGGGATAGTAAAGTATACATCATACGCAAACTTCAGCATCTCACCAGGAATAGTAGGTCGTCAGGGTAGTTTCTGCTTACTACTTTATGAGTACTGTGAATACGGACACACTTCTTTTGTCACATACTGTTTTTTAACTTGCCGCACAGAACACACTGAATTCTGCATAAATGCTTAACCTTGTTACAAGTGAACGTACTTGCAACCATAGTTGTGTCCCAAATGACAAACTACACACTATGCACTCAACCATGTAGTGTATGAATTTTGTATTGAAGGTTATTCTGTCAGTAAGCTGGGACATCACATAATATGTAACGATTGGAATGTATAGGGATAGAGGAAGTCTTAGGATCACGTATAGGAGGTGATATAAAGAATTATTGAAACGAGAAGCATTTTGGATTTATAAATTGAAATCACTGGCTCTTAACGGCATAAATGAGGAATTACATTTTTATGTTTTCCTACAATGTGATGTAGAGATATTTGGATTAATACATGATTTTTACAAATGTCATAAATTAAATTAAATTAAATTAGAATTTCTAACTGTGAAGATCGGTGTTGATTAATGACGATGTATTTCTCATTAGGTCTTTCACTGTTGTGCAATTGATGTGGTTACCTGGGTTGATATAGGCTAAGGATTTTTAAGGGGGAAAAAAAGTTTTCTTTTGACTGTGGGATACTCTGTTATTGTGTTTAATGTAAAATTATGTCTTGTTTCATAAAAATTATTGTCCGATACGTTTAACAGGATCATTTTATATGTGGATAAGTGCTGTTGAACACATTGAGTGAGTGATTTTTAACATTTTGATGGATCAAAACTCGTCGCCAATTTTGATGACGTCAATATAATTCATTGTTTAAATAGTGGGTGGAGGGATTGAAGAACACACTGAAGAAGGCATGTGAGCCGAAACATCTGTTGTATTATTCCCGTGAAAAATGTGAAATAAAGTGATTTACAGGATTTCTGAGTTTCTTGAAGTTATTCTGTCATTTAACATTGGAATCTGATAGCCCCTCCCCTTCTGCTGCGACAGTTGAGTGCATGAAGTGTCCAACATTCCACACTTCGTTTTTTCGGTTAATTAAGTGCAACATTCGGGTATGTGAAGTGCCCTTTTTTGGGGGGGAATTTTCAGTGTGAACAAACTACTCACACTCAGGGCTGTTGCTAGAGGTGACGATTCTAGGGCCCTTCGGCCTTAGGGGGACCCTGCGATTTCAACCGAGGGGGACAAGGAACGCGATTTCAAGCACCGGGGCTCTGGATAGCCCAGCTACGGCTCTGCTCACAGTACTGATACTACAAAATGCCACAAATTGGGACACGCATGCTAGCATCTGGCTAAATTGCATAGCTTCTACAGCAGAATTTGACTGGAAAAAATGTCATTCAAAACCACACGTCAACAACTATATAGATATTGGAAGCATTTTCCCCACTCTTTAAAAAGTTTATAAGCCTAATTGGCTTATAATTATAATTATAGCCTAGATAGCCTAATTGCCTATTTATGCATAATTATTATATTATTAAGTTGGCTTGAGAAAGCCAACTTACTGAAATCCTATTTAAACTTATTATTATTATTATTATTCTTCTGACTCTAAAATTTAAACTCTAACTCGTCCTAGAGCTTTAACTCTACAAACTCCAAACTCGGGTCAGACCTTCAAACTGTTCTGACTTAGTGTGCTATATCTTTTCAGACTGATTTGACTTTCAGATTTCTTAAAAATTAATATTAAAAATCATAAAAATCCCATTGACTTTCATTGTAACAGTTCAAAATGAGCCAAGACTACGGTGGCCCAGTAGTCTACACCAAATAAACTCAAATCTAAATTCCCTAAAGCCTTGGACTCAATTAAACTCCCATTCTATATGTACTTATGAACTCTATCTATCTATCTATCTATCTATCTATCTATCTATCTATCTATCTATCTATCTATCTATCTATCTATCTATCTATCTATCTATCTCTTTCTAACTTATCTATCTATCTATCTATCTATCTATCTATCTATCTATCTATCTATCTGATCTTTCTTCCTTTCTAACTAATCTATCTTTCTTCCTTTCTAACTAATCTATCTTTCTTTCTTTCTAACTAATCTCTTTATTTCTAAACTAATCTATCTTTCTTTCTTTCTAACTAATCTTTCTTTCTAACTAATATTTCCTTCTAACTAATCTATCTTTCTTTCTTTCTAACTAATCTATCTATGTTTCTTTCTAACTAATCTATCTATCTTTCTTTCTAACTAATCTATCTATCTTTCTTTCTAACTAATCTCTTTCTTTCTAACTAATCTCTTTCTTTCTTTCTAACTAATCTCTTTCTTTCTAACTAATCTATCTTTTTTTCTTTCTAACTAATCTATCTTTCTTTCTTTCTAACTAATCTATCTTTCTTTCTTTCTAACTAATCTATCTTTCTTTCTTTCTAACTAATCTATCTTTCTTTCTAACTAATCTATCTTTCTTTCTTATCTATCTATCTATCTATCTATCTATCTATCTATCTATCTATCTATCTATCTATCTATCTATCTATCTATCTATCTATCTATCTTTCTTTCTTTCTAACTAATCTATCTATATATCTTTATTTCTAACTAATCTATCTTTCTTTCTTATCTATCTATCTATCTATCTATCTATCTATCTATCTATCTATCTATCTATCTATCTATCTATCTATCTATCTATCTTTCTTTCTTTCTTTCTTTCTTTCTAACTAATCTATCTTTCTTTATTTCTTTCAAACTAATCTATCTTTCTTTCTTTCTAACTAATCTATCTTTCTTTCTTTCTAACTAATATTTCCTTCTAACTAATCTATCTTTCTTTCTTTCTAACTAATCTATCTATGTTTCTTTCTAACTAATCTCTTTCTTTCTAACTAATCTATCTATCTTTCTTTCTAACTAATCTATCTTTCTTTATTTCTTTCAAACTAATCTATCTTTTTTCTTTCTAACTAATCTATCTTTCTTTCTTTCTAACTAATCTATCTTTCTTTCTTTCTAACTAATCTATCTTTATTTCTTTATTTCTTTCTAACTAATCTATCTTTTTTTCTTTCTAACTAATCTATCTTTCTTTATTTCTTTCAAACTAATCTATCTTTATTTCTTTATTTCTTTCTAACTAATCTATCTATGTTTCTTTCTAACTAATCTATCTTTCTTTCTAACTAATCTATCTATGTTTCTTTCTAAATAATCTATCTATCTTTCTTTCTAACTAATCTCTTTCTTTCTAACTAATCTATCTATCTTTCTTTCTAACTAATCTCTTTCTTTCTAACTAATCTCTTTCTTTCTTTCTAACTAATCTCTTTCTTTCTAACTAATCTATCTTTCTTTCTTTCTAACTACTCTATCTTTCTTTCATTCTAACTAATCTATCTTTCTTTCTAACTAATCTATCTATCTTTCTTTCTAACTAATCTATCTTTCTTTCTTTCTTTCTTGCTAATCTTTTTTCTTTCTTTCTTTCTTACTAATCTATCTTTCTTTCTTTCTTACTAATCTTTTTCTTTCTTTCTTTCTTACTAATCTATCTTTCTTTCTTTCTTACTAATCTATCTTTCTTTCATTCTTACTAATCTTTTTTTCTTTCTTTCTTTCTTACTAATCTATCTTTCTTTCTTTCTTACTAATCTATCTTTCTTTCATTCTTACTAATCTTTTTTTCTTTCTTTCTGTCTTACTAATCTATCTTTCTTTCTTTCTTACTAATCTTTTTTTCTATCTTTCTTTCTTACTAATCTATCTTTCTTTCTTACTAATCTTTTTTTCTTTCTTTCTTTCTAACTAATCTATCTTTCTTTCTTTCTTACTAATCTTGTTTTCTTTCTTTCTTTCTTACTAATCTTTTTTTCTTTCTTTCTTACTAATCTTTTTTCTTTCTTTCTTTCTAACTAATCTATCTTTCTTTCTTACTAATCTATCTTTCTTTCTTTCTTACTAATCTTTTTTTTCTTTCTTTCTAACTAATCTATCTTTCTTTCTTTCTTGCTAATCTTTTTTTCTTTCTTTCTTTCTTACTAATCTATCTTTCTTTCTTTCTAATCTTTTTTCTTTCTTTCTTACTAATCTATCTTTCTTTCTTACTAATCTTTTTTTCTTTCTTTCTTACTAATCTTTTTTCTTTCTTTCTAACTAATCTATCTTTCTTTCTTACTAATCTTTTTTTCTTTCTTTCTTTCTTTCTTACTAATCTTTTTTTCTTTCTTTCTTTCTTTCTAACTAATCTTTTTTTTCTTTCTTTCTAACTAATCTATCTTTCTTTCTTTCTTTCTTGCTAATCTTTTTTCTTTCTTTCTTTCTTACTAATCTATCCTTCTTTCTTTCTTACTAATCTTTTTTTCTTTCTTTCTTACTAATCTATCTTTCTTTCTTTCTTACTAATCTTTTTTTCTTTCTTTCTTACTAATCTTTTTTCTTTCTTTCTAACTAATCTATCTTTCTTTCTTACTAATCTTTTTTTCTTTCTTTCTTTCTTTCTTACTAATCTTTTTTTTCTTTCTTTCTAACTAATCTATCTTTCTTTCTTTCTTTCTTGCTAATCTTTTTTCTTTCTTTCTTACTAATCTTTTTTCTTTCTTTCTTTTTAACTAATCTATCTTTCTTTCTTACTAATCTTTTTTTCTTTCTTTCTTTCTTACTAATCTTTTTTTTCTTTCTTTCTAACTAATCTATCTTTCTTTCTTTCTTGCTAATCTTTTTTTCTTTCTTTCTTTCTTACTAATCTATCTTTCTTTCTTACTAATCTTTTTTTCTTTCTTTCTTACTAATCTTTTTTTCTTTCTTTCTTTCTTTCTTACTAATCTTTTTTTTCTTTCTTTCTAACTAATCTATCTTTCTTTCTTTCTTTCTTGCTAATCTTTTTTTCTTTCTTTCTTTCTAACTAATCTATCTTTCTTTCTTTCTTACTAATCTTTTTTTCTTTCTTTCTTACTAATCTTTTTTCTTTCTTTCTAACTAATCTATCTTTCTTTCTTACTAATCTTTTTTTCTTTCTTTCTTTCTTACTAATCTTTTTTTTCTTTCTTTCTAACTAATCTATCTTTCTTTCTTACTAATCTTTTTTTCTTTCTTTCTTTCTTTCTTACTAATCTTTTTTTTCTTTCTTTCTAACTAATCTATCTTTCTTTCTTTCTTTCTTGCTAATCTTTTTTTCTTTCTTTCTTTCTTACTAATCTATCTTTCTTTCTTTCTTACTAATCTTTTTTTCTTTCTTTCTTACTAATCTTTTTTCTTTCTTTCTTTCTAACTAATCTATCTTTCTTTCTTACTAATCTTTCTTTCTTTCTTACTAATCTTTTTTCTTTCTTTCTAACTAATCTATCTTTCTTTCTTTCTTACTAATCTTTTTCTTTCTTTCTTTCTTACTAATCTATCTTTCTTTCTTACTAATCTATCTTTCTTTCTTTCTAACTAATCTATCTTTCTTTCTTTCTTACTAATCTATCTTTCTTTCTTACTAATCTTTTTTCTCTCTGTCTAACTAATCTATCTATCTTTCTTACTAATCAATCTTTCTCTTACTAATCTATCTTTTTTTCTTTCTTACTAATCTATCTTTCTTTCCTTCTTTCTTTCTAACTAATCTATCTTTCTTTCTTACTAATCTTTTTTTATTTTTTTATTTCTAACTAATCTATCTTTCTTTCTCTTTCTTACTAATCTATCTTTCTTTCTTTCTTACTATTTTTTTCTTTCTTTCTTTCTTACTAATCTATCTTTCTTTCTTTCTTACTAATCTATCTTTCTTTCTTTCTAACTAATCTATCTTTCTTTCTTACTAATCTTTTTTTATTTTTTTATTTCTAACTAATCTATCTTTCTTTCTTTCTTTCTTTCTAACTAATCTATCTTTCTTTCTTTCTTACTAATCTTTTTTTTATCTTTCTTTCTAACTAATCTATCTTTCTTTCTTTCTTACTGAACTATAAACTAATTAAACTTTAAACTAATTTAAACTTTAAACTTCTTCAAACTTATTGGTCCAAACTTTCACAAGCCAACTTAAAGTTTGTCTCGACGAACTTTTTCTAGTTTGCTTTTAGAATTGCTTTTTTTTTTTTTCTCAGAACAAACTAAAGTTGTTTTATAAAGTCAAAATTTCCTTTTTTATTTTTTATTCAGTGGCGGAAACTATTTTTGAGTCACAACAACACAGTTAACACATACAGACACCTACAGCAGCCGAATGGAATAATTCATATGAAAGGTAATTCATATAATTCCCACAGGAATGGAGAATTTACACAATATATAATTGTGTAAAAGACTATAATTTGCATAGAGTTCATTTGTGTTTGTCATACGCAAAATATACAGTAGAGAGTCCTTGTAGATCAAAAGCAGTTCACAGCCGCATACACACACACACCGGCAGTTTGACTTCATCCCTTTGCCAGTCATTTCTACGCTTCGTGACAACAGTCTCCATGTGTTTGTCTGCTCTCAGCCCGTGATCCGACACCTACCATTGAAAGAGAGACAGAGTGGAGGATGAAGAGAGAGCGATTGTTGTATGAGGGAGTGCAATTAAAAATTAATGCGCACAAAACTGCTAGTATGAGCCGCAACGGGGACAAAGCCCCAGTGACAGGTAGCTATTTGGCTGTACATTGGACTAGTGGAAAGAAAGGCGAAAAACCAAAGGGATGAAGAGAAGAGATGGGCGCTCTCTGTAAATTGACTTTTTTTTTTGTTCTGCTTTATCCTCCTCTTTTTCTCTTTTTGGTGAGTGCCTGATAACAGGTCTGGAAGATAGCAAGAGGGTGACAGTCCTTGATGACACACGGGAACAAGAGCGCACATCGACACACACACACACACACACACACACACAAACACACTATACACACTCATGCAAATGAACTTCAGCTTTTAATTTAGAGGTCTGAATATGCGCAAAAGCGATACACGGACCAAATCACAACAGAACACAGGTCTTAACATCCTCCATACACACACACACACTCCTGCAGAAGCATCGGCCCAAGGGCGTAAAACCCTGTATATGCCCAGTTGACCTTCAGCTTGCCGCTGTGTGATCGATAAGCCTCTCTTCCCTCTCTGCCTCTTGAATGTAAAAACAGGAAATCAAAGGCTTGTGTACTGCCTTGAGTGCAAATCAAAAAGTGCCCCTTGCCTTTCTGTCATATGGCCAAAGTGTGTGTGTGTGTGTGTGTGTGTGTGTGTGCTCGTGTTTATATTACAAATGTCCCCACAAGTATAGTAAAACCTGAAATCACCTACATTGTGGGGACCAGCCAGCGGTCCCCATGAGGAGAACAGCGTATAAATCACACTAAGTAATGTTTTTTGAAAATGTAAAAATGCAGAATGTCTCCTGTGATGGGTAGGTTTAGGGATAGGGGCAGTGTAGGGGGACAGAATATACAGTTTGTACAGTATAAAAACCATTACGCCTATGGAGAGTCCCCACAAAGATAGCGAACCAGACGTGTGTGTGTGTGTGTGTGTGTGTGTGTGTGTGTGTGTGTGTGTGTGTGTGTGTGTGTGTGTGTGTGTGTGTGTGTGTGTGTGTGTGTGTGTGTGTGTGTGTGTGTGTGTGTGTGTGTGTGTGTGTGTGAGAGAGAGAGAGAGAGAGAGAGAGAGAGAGAGAGAGAGAGAGAGAGAGAGAGAGAGAGAGAGAGAGAGAGAGAGAGAGAGAGAGAGAGAGAGAGAGAGAGAGAGAGAGAGAGAGAGAGAGAGAGAGAGAGAGAGAGAGAGAGAGAGAGAGAGAGAGAGAGAGAGAGGGAGAGAGAGAGAAGGGGGGTGGGGTCCTCACGTAAACATGTGACGTTTCTTCAGGCAGTAGTAGGCCATCACCTCTTCAGAAGGCCAGACACCTGAAACAGAAAGAGAGAGAGGTTAGAAAAAGCATATTGGTACTCACTGGTATGCCATAACGCCAAGTCCGTTGAAAGTACTGGGAACTATTCTTGCATTCACATACTTGTGTACTCCATGTCCCTGCGCAAAAAGATTGCCCTGTCAATCTAACAAGACAAGTTTTCACATTAAATTTTGTGCACATTACAGCATAATCTGGCCATAATCAGGCCATTCAGATATGAGTGGGCCATTTGACTGAGATCTTTAAACCACCAATAACAACTCATTTTTTACTTTTAGTGACGTGCAATGAATATGCATTGAAAGTGAGTAAAAACAGTATTAATGTGAAATATTTTTATAATTGAAAAGAACAGTTCCCTATTTTAATATATTTTAAAATATAAGTAATGATGGAAAAGTAGAATTTTCAGCAGTCATTACTCCAGTCTTCAGTGTCACACGATCTTTGAGAAATTGTTCTAATATGCTCTATATTAACATTTCTTATGTTGAAAACTGTTATTAATATGATTTGTGGAAATTGTGGCTGTTTTCAGGATTCTTTGATGAATAGAAAGTTTAATTAATCTTTGCCGTAAAAAAGTATTAATTTCTTTAAAATAAATATCTTATTGATCTTACCGAATATACTGTATAATTATAAAACCATATGAAACACCAATGTTTATATCAACCTTTTTATCAACTGTTACTGCAATTGTAAGAAGTGAATATTCAACTAGTTAATCATGCATTACTGTAGTGTAACCAACATATTTCATCTCACATTTCCTTGCATAGCAGTTGAAAGGGATTGAATAAATCACAGATAGCCAGATCATGAAGAGACTTTAAGAACACATGACATAATTTATCATAGAAAGCAAGGAAACATTTGATGTATTACATACTGCATGCTCACACAACGACAAGCCTACTTGGTTACCTTCACATGATGCAACATAAAGACAGTCTCACTCTCTTTTGCACTGGCGCTTGCTCTGTGTTCATGAACGCTCCGTGCTTGCTACAGTTCGCTTCCAACACACACACACACACACAAGATTCTGGCTACTTAGGCTTGTAAGCTGTGCACAGAGTGAGTGGGGGTCCAGCGAACGATTATCACAAGAAGCAGGCTGGTGGTCTTATCACCCACTGTCAGCCTCTGCTCCTTCTGCTAGCTCCAGCAAGAGCCATAAAGCTGCTATTGTCTCTCAGACACACACATACACACGTGCAGCTGAGGAAAAATAGTCATTTCAATAAACTTAGGCCCCTGAGCTGTCTGCCTTTGATGGGAGCTCTTATGTGTTTGGATTTGTGTGTGTAACTTTACTTTCGTTTGCAACGTATCTTCATGTATAAATTTGTGAAGTGTTTTAAAAGAAAGAAGAAATAAAACAGTGTTTTTGGTGCGCAAATACTGGATCATTCTATGAAACACTGCCTTTTTAGGTTGGACATTTCTGTAAGATTTTAAACAATCTGTCAGACAAACATGTGTTCAGATATTAAAAAAATTAACTGTAACAACTTGAGCTTAAAGGGATAGTTCACCCAAAAATGCTGTCATCATTTACTCACCCTCATATTGTTCGAAATCGGTGACTTTCTTATTTTGAAGATATTTTGTTGATAACATACCAATAAAAATAATGATAATGATGGAATGGAAATGATAACAATAAATTATGACAAATTTCATTTTGAGTGATCTATCCCTTTAATTAAGAGATTTTGATGCCACAATATACAGTAAATATGCCCTCAAAGACATTACATTACCTTATGCTGGAAGGTACTTCTTAAAAGTAGAATTTAATATTTACATATTTACACAAATACACTTCTTAGTTATCACAAGGTTGAAGGTAATAGGGTTGACATTTTAAAAGAAACCCCTACTGACAAAAGTAACAAAACGTACGATTTTAAAAAAGGAGACTTCAAATTGTCTTAAAAGGATTCACGCAAGGAAACAAAAAAAAATATTTTTTTGATTTATGAAATAGTTTATTACTCAGAAATGGGAAAAATATGACAGTAATAAAGTTGAAGCACAACCTGGGTGCATAATTTTTTAATAATACATGATGTCTAGAAAAAAAAGAGAGAAAGAATAAAGCCAAATGATAGATTGATTTCCAAAATGTGCTACTTATGTATATAACAGCAAGGAGAAGTTAAAATCACATCACTTTGACTAAAGGATCTATATAAAAAAAATCTTGGATTTATATCAAAAACGTATTTTGTATTTATAAAAAGATATTACAGCATAGTAAAAGTTGGAATCCACTATTCAACAGCTATCCATACAATTATTTTCACATATATAAGCAGTCCTTTTGCAGAATGACCTGCTAATGATTTTGTTCAGTGCATGCAAGAATGGTAGAAATGCAGAAGGTTAGAGAGAGAAAGAGAGAGAGAGAGAGAGAAAGAGAGATGGTGAAAAAAAAAAAATGTGTGTGCGCATTTGTAAGACAGAGTCGATATAATAAGCAGCTTATGACCTGCCTTTCAGGAAGGCCTGTTAAAGCCTGTCTCTCTCAACCTCTCTGCACCATCAGCTTGAGATTAACTCACCCAAGCAAGATTTAATAATGTCTATTGATAAAACGTCAACATATGCCTCTGCCATTAAAAGAAGGCAGCACCTGCTTGCTATTCCACTTGCTGATGAACCATTTGACATTTTGAGAGGCTAGTGTAAGATTTATCACATAAGGATTGTAGCTAGACAGAAAAAAAAAAAAAACTTATGACACTTAGAGGTCATAACAACTTCTAGGCATCCAGGTGGCCCACCTGGGCCGATTCATTCGGCTGTAATCTCTGAAGACCCAGCCTCCTCTGTGACTGAGAATTTAAAAAGCCAATAACCGTGAGTTTGAATGATGGGGTAAATCTTATCATTTTTAATTTTGCGATTTAATTCAGTGATAGAAATATGCTACAGGAAAGTGTAATGCCGTGTCTTTAATAATGAACTCCTGTAGTGTTACACACATAAAAGAACATTTCTAAAGAAAGCGCCTGAGGTTTCTCAAATAGACTGTGTACACAAATGTATTAATGGCATTTTCATAAGTTAGACGTTCTTAAAAATGACATTTGAAATGGATTGATTCAGCAATTGTACAAAAGGTGAGATAACACAGGAGCTGCTTAATAAGGGCAAGAGTTTTTCAGCTTTTAGAGGTCTTTTCAATAATGATATGCTGAGATATAATTATGGCAATAGGCAGATTTCTTTCTCTTCTCTCAGCAGAAGTACACCATGAAGAAATACTAATCCTTTAAAAAATCCTCATTTTTATTCAATATGCGATGAATAGCAAAAATACACTGCCTTGGCAAATACAATTGATGTGCAGAAAATCTGCAGGTAATATCTGGCAAATATGCAGCAAAAAAAACAAAACAATATAACTTCCAGAAAAGCAGCTTTGAATCAAAGGCGCTATACAAAAAAACATGACCATTAAATACTATATTTCGAAGTGCTTTTTATGCAACAATAATATGATAATACATACCACACTTCTCTTGGGAATTTTCCTTAAACATTAAGGTCAAAGACAGCATAATACAGTCCAGTACAATAAATATTCAGAAATTAAATGCATTTATAACCATCCTGCATTCTATAAGCATATTCAGTGTGTTTGTGTTTGCTTGAAGTTAAAGTTGTCTCAGTTTACAGATTTTCTAAAATTGTATGCAGTTACATAAGATATATTTTTTTGTAGTTAAAATTTAGTTGCAAACACGTAAACATACAGTTTAAAAAAAAGTATAGTGTCATGAATTGAGAAAATAAATTTTCCTTGATCTTATGACATTTTATCTTATGACGAGGTCATTGTAAAAAAATTCTATAGGCTTCAGTTTTCAAAACTTAATCCAAAACAGTTAAAAAAAGTTTTTAAAAAAACAAGCAGGCAAACCAACTCGTTTGTATTTTGTCACATTGTGACATAATATTGTGACGAAAGACTGCGTCTGCAGAAGAAAATTAACTTCTGCTTCCACATAACTGCCTCATTAGACCCGCCCACCAATTTACACATTATGTAGTAAACCCCTAGAGAGACGCAAAGTCACAAACACAATTTTACTCCAGCAACAAACAATAGATATGTTTCTGAGAATTACAAGACATTTTGAAGTGCTAAGTAGTGGAAAAACGCAGTCTTTACATTGCCTTCCTTGTGATCCTACATTAAGTAAGCATGGATGAACTTTATATTTCAAAGAAGTTTCAGTTTGCGTCAGTAAGACGCTGTTCATTTGTTCACTTCATTTTACTGCAGATTTGTCTTTTTAAAAGTTTGTTAAAGGCTTTGATGATGAATGTTGCAAGACACAAGCATGAGTAACAGTGTTTTTACCATTGCACTGTAACAGATTGTTTGATATACAGTGAAGAAAATAAGTATTTGAACACCCTGCTATTTTGCAAGTTCTCCCACTTAGAAATCATGGAGGGGTCTGAAATTGTCATTGTAGGTGCATGTCCACTGTGAGAGACATAATCTAAAAAAAAAAATCCAGAAATCACTATGTATGATTTTTTAACTATTTATTTGTAAGATACAGCTGCAAATAAGTATTTGAACACCTGTCTATCAGCTAGAATTCTGACCCTCAAAGACCTGTTAGTCTGCCTTTAAAATGTCCACCTCCACTCCATTTATTATCCTAAATTAGATGCACCTGTTTGAGGTCGTTAACTGCATAAAGACACCTGTCCACCCCATACAATCAGTAAGAATCCAACTACTAACATGGCCAAGACCAAAGAGCTGTCCAAGGACACTAGAGACAAAATTGTACACCTCCACAAGGCTGGAAAGGGCTACGGGGAAATTGCCAAGCAGCTTGGTGAAAAAAGGTCCACTGTTGGAGCAATCATTAGAAAATGGAAGAAGCTAAACATGACTGTCAATCTCCCTCGGACTGGGGCTCCATGCAAGATCTCACCTCGTGGGGTCTCAATGATCCTAAGAAAGGTGAGAAATCAGCCCAGAACTACACGAGAGGAGCTGGTCAATTTCCGTTTCCAAGGTTACTGTTGGTAATATACTAAGACGTCATGGTTTGAAATCATGCATGGCATGGAAGGTTCCCCTGCTTAAACCAGCACATGTCAAGGCCCGTCTTAAGTTTGCCATTGACCATTTGGAGGATCCAGAGGAGTCATGGGAGAAAGTCATGTGGTCAGATGAGACCAAAATAGAACTTTTTGGTCATAATTCCACTAACCGTGTTTGGAGGAAGAAGAATGATGAGTACCATCCCAAGAACACCATCCCTACTGTGAAGCATGGGGGTGGTAGCATCATGCTTTGGGGGTGTTTTTCTGCACATGGGACAGGGCTACTGCACTGTATTAAGGAGAGGAAGACCGGGGCCATGTATTGCAAGATTTTGGGGAACAACCTCCTTCCCTCAGTTAGAGAATTGAAGATGGGTTGAGGCTGGGTCTTCCAACATGACAATGACCCGAAGCACACAGCCAGGATAACCAAGGAGTGGCTCTGTAAGAAGCATATCAAGGTTCTGGCGTGGCCTAGCCAGTCTCCGGACCTAAACCCAATAGAGAATCTTTGGAGGGAGCTCAAACTCTGTGTTTCTCAGCGACAGCCCAGAAACCTGACTGATCTAGAGAAGATCTGTGTGGAGGAGTGGGACAAAATCCCTCCTGCAGTGTGTGCAAACCTGGTGAAAAACTACAGGAAATGTTTGACCTCTGTAATTGCAAACAAAGGCTACTGTACCAAATATTAACATTGATTTTCTCAGGTGTTCAAATACTTATTTGCAGCAATATCTTACAAATAAATAGTTAAAAAATCATACATTGTGATTTCTGGATTTTTATTTTTTAGATTATGTCTCTCACAGTGGACATGCACTTACGATGACAATTTCAGACCCCTCCATGATTTCTAAGTGGGAGAACTTGCAAAATAGCAGGGTGTTCAAATACTTATTTTCTTCACTGTATTTACAGTGTAGTGCAACAGTCAAACTGTGGATATTTGTGAAAGTTGTGATTTGCCTATCTTTTCTTTGCCTCAGCATTTAGGGGGTTAATGTGGGGGGTTCCCGGATATGGAAAAAAAAGCATGTAGAAGACACTGCTTTTGTTAATGTTTTCATCTAAATTATATGCTGTAATCCTGAATAAAAGCTTCAGTGAGCGCTCTTCTGTTTTGTCATCAGTAAGACATTACAACAAGTTTAATTTTATTTAAAACACAACCCTGCAAATGATAACGTACATTTTTCACTTTAATGAAAATGATAAATGATGAATAGCATTTAAGAACAAAAGTGCGACAGAAGTTGGTACTTTCATTCATAATTCTTTACAGTACATGAAACAATCGCAAGTGATCCTCTCAACTATAACTGTGGTAACTCAACCAAGACTTAGCTATAAAGCATATGTGATACATATAAATGTTTCAACTATATAATAAGGTATTTTTCAGCATCGGAAGTTCAACAATTCCACAAATTCTTGAATGCGGCATGTATAATAAAACAGTGTTTGAAAGAGAGGGTCAAAAACAGGATAGAAAATAACCTATTACTTCCAAATTAGGATGCTTTTTTGATGTAAAAATCTTTCATTATAACATAAGTGGACCTCAGAGAACATTACAAAATCTTTTTTTTTTTTTATCCAGTGCATGACCCCTTTAATGCTTTTATTCTACAAGGATGCATTAAATTGAACAAAAGTAACAGTAAAGAAATGTCACAAAGGAGTTTTATAGAGTTTTTATAACTTAAAAATTATAATAATAATAATAACAATATTATATACACTACCGGTCAAAAGTTTTAGATCAGTAAGATTTTTTATGTTTTTAAATTAAGTCTCTTCTGCTCACCAAGGCTGCAATTATAAAAATAAAAAAAATAAAATAAAAAAAAAACAGTAATATTGTGAAATATTATTACAATTTAAAACAGCGGTTTTCTATATGAAGTGTAATTTATTCCTGTGATCAAAGCTGAATTTACAGCATCATTACTCCAGTCTTCAGTGTCACATGATCCTACAGAAATTATTATAATATGATGCTCAAGAAACATTTATGATTATTATCCATGTTGAAAACAGTTTTTTACATTTTTATTTCAGGATTCTTTGATGAATAGAAAGTTCAAAAGAACAGAATTGATCTGAAATGGAAAGCTTTTGTAACATTAATCACTACCATTCAAAAGTTTGGGGTCAGTAAGAATTTTATTTTTTATTTTTGGGGGAAAGAAATTAGAAGGATGAGTTAAATTGATCAAAAGTTACAGTAAAGACATTTATAATGTTAGAAAAGATTATATTTTAAATAAATGCTGTTCTTTTGAACTTTCTATTCATCATAGAATTTTGGGGGAAAAAATGGTACACGACTGTTTTCAACATTGAAAATAATAATTTATGTTTTTTGAGCATAAAATCAGCATATTAGAATGATTTCTGAAGGATCATGTGACACTGAAAACTGGAGTAATGATGTTGAAAATTCAGCTTTCAAATGACATTTTAAAAATATATTAAAATAGAAAACAGTCATTTTAAATTGTCATAATATTTCACAATATTACTGTTTGTCTTTTTTTTTTTTATCAAATAAAGCAGCCTTGGTGAGCAGAAGAGACTTCATTTAAAAACATAAAAAAATCTTACTGATCTAAAACTTTTGACCGGTAGTGTATGTATATATATATATATATATATATATATATATATAAATAATCATATCAGGGGAATAAATTACATTGCCAAATATTCAAAAAGAAAAGTTATTTTAAATTTTAATAATATTTCACAATATTACAGTTCTTACTGCATTTTTAATCAAATAAATGCAGCCTTGTTGGACATTTCAATAACATAAAAAATTACCCCCAAACTATTGAACGACAATGTAAAACATTTAGTACTGACATGAACACTAAGACAGACACAAAAAGTCCTGTATCTAAAACTTGAATCTAAATTGCAGACCAAAAGCAGACATGTGCATATAAAGGTGTGTGTTTCACTTAGGCCAGAAGTCAAGATGCACTTGGGGAAATAAAGAAGACATGAGGTGATAGCAGATAAACCTCCTCATGGGGATAATGCAATCACTTCTCACCATCAATTACCAAATGAGACATAGATCAGTCTCTGCTACTCAAACTTGTTCTTTTTCTCTATTTCCCTCAAATTTTTATGTAAAACCCACAATGTAAAAGTGTAGTTCAGTAAAAACTTACATACGCAGCAGCTCATTATGCTACTGTATCTGAACAGTAAAACGATGTATAAAAAAGTTGTTTTAAATTTTCCATGAAAAGAGTCAATACGTTTGCAATTTTGTGTATTGCCGCTAGTGGTGCAGAATTGTCACCCAACTGTGGTCCTTCAGCAAGCAGCCTAAGTGTAGGTGAACTCTTAACCTTGTGAACTTTGGAAAAGTGCAGTGCTAATCCTGGTGGAAATGCCAGACACTAATCATATGAGCCGGGATGAGACGCACAGATGCCGTCCGGTACTTACTTACGCACACACTATAGTTGCTGTGCTCTGGAGACACTTGTTTGCTTGTATGTACTGTACATAGAGACCCTCAACGTCATGGGCTTAAACAGGAACAATGAACAGGACAAACAATCAGCTTACCACAACACTTTATGGAATGTTAGATACTGAGGTCAAAGATTGACATGCCACACAGCTCTAAAAAACCTATAATGAATCAATCATACATCACAACATTAAAAATCTAAAATACAGCAAAGTGAAATTGAAAAAAAAGACAGTTCTCTCATAATTGTGTTCCCTCCTCCCTTTCAGGATGCGGGCCGGCCCTGAGCTTTCTCCAGATGATCTCCACATTACCGTCGGCCTCTGATAATTCCTAAGCCTCCTCCATTTCAGATCCAATAACGGATAAGAGAGCATTTCAGCATGATCAACTGCAATCTGTTCCCTCACACCGCTACTTTACTCCAACTCAGGATTACTGAACACACACTCACTCACTCACTCTCACACGTCTACATCCGAAGACATCCAAAGTCACTGTGTGGTGTAACTGATTGCTTCTGACACCAACCTAACCTCTCTGAGATGCAAAAACACAGTGCAGTTCTTGCAAGAGTTCAACAACGGTTGGGGAACCAACCAGATCTATTGAAGACCTGGACCTATATTACAGAAACATCCTATCTTAAGTCTGAGAAGTTTAATGTGCAAATTGAGATCCTTATCATTATGGTTCCTAAACAAGATTCTGAGTTGGAATTTTTCAATAATATGCCCACTGATTTCAAATGTTTATGCCAAATACAATGGCATACACTCTAAAGTGTGTTGCAGATTTATTTTTGATCTGCCATGCTAGCTCATATCCGCTATGGAGTGCAACAGTACCCACTTTTTCTGTGGCTTTGGCTCTGGTAGTATTTTTCCCATAGGGATTAAACGAAGTCTTTGTTAAAGAGTGATATGCCATGAACCAAACCAACTAGAGGTGAACCACAACATTGCAAACGTTGATTTAAAGTATTCGGAAATAGGACAAAAAAGCAAGACTGTGTACTAAATGACCTTATTGAGAGAAGGAACAACATTACAAATGACAATCAAATTAAAAATGACAGATAAATTACACTATTAATTGAAAGATGTTCACTGTGTATTCAGAAAATATATATTTTAAGTTTATTTAAAAATATCCATATCCATATATATATATATATATATATATATATATATATATATATATACACAAAAATTTCAGTAGTCTGAGAGCATAGGGAGAATGACTCATTTACAGTGCTTCATGGGATTGGATGGGCATTGGGCACTAAAGAGTTCTTTTGGCATGATTTGGGTGTTTCGATTCTCTGACTGGTGTAGATTTTTTTTTGAAGAATCTTGGGGAACGTCGTTTTCACCTGGGTAGTTGTGGCCTAATGGTTAGCGTTTTAGACCGGTTACAGGTTCGATTACCAGTACCGGCAGGTTTTGACAGAATTCAGCAGTTAAACAATTATTCAAAAATTAAGTTGAGATAATGCTGGCTGATGGCTTCAACAAAAACATATACCATTGGTTAACAATGTCATAGTTCAAAGTAGGCCTGTCTTTAAAGGTAATAAGTTATTAAAAATCAATTCCTCTATGGAGAAAATGAATGGGATTTTTACTTTCAAAACTTAACTGTTGTGCTATATAGCGGACTAACTTTTAATACTATTCTAAGCATTTAATGAAACCATCCCCGGGACATGACCCAGGTCAGAATTGAACCAGAGTCCCAATGAGCCAATAGTTCTGCTGTCGGGTCGGTAAGCTGCTTTATAATGGTTATGGCTACAATCATACAATATACTGCCACATTTAAAATTTGTATTACCGCCAGGCTTTTGTTTTTCTCAAGCATTACATAATGTGAAGCTATTAAGCCAGACTTAGTTATCCTGTAATGAATAACCTTTGGATTTCCGTCCATCAAGTTTCCAAAAACAGCGTCAACTGAATTCTGAGCCAAAATACCTGTTGCTGTCATATAATATTACTCATACCATGATGCATTTGGACATACTGCCCACCCCTAAAACACTTGGTTCACATCTGACAAGCTTAATCTTTTACAACGCAAACCCACACACGCATTCATAAAGACACACACACACACACACACCCCTCAGCAATTTTCAGTGCACAAAAAAGAAAGCCTCTAACCACACAGCTCCAGCACACCAAAATGACAGAATACAGAGGGGGAAAAAGCCTTTCCGTCTTGCCCAGCTGCGCACACGAGTGTGTTTTCAAAGCCGCAACACTGTGCCTTGGGTAGATAAGGCCGCCCTCCTCTCTTGGTAAACAACTTTTTTGGATTAGGGGTGGCGGCGTATAATGAGGGGAGAAGAGCCATCGCTGCATTGTCACCGGCGCGCGGGGGCCGGTGCAACTCTTTGCTCTGCTATTTATCCGGTGGCCTGATAGCTTACTTATCTGTGAGAGAAAATGCCAAAGCTGACGGAATCTCATCTTCGCAGTGGCGCGGCGCTGACGGCAGACTAATAGATATATCAGCACGCGGGTGCGGGGCTAAGCCGGTCAGATGAGCGGGTGCAGGCCGCAGCTGATTGATTAGCATAGGCTGGAACGGCGCGGGCCGTTGACAACCCCAGATTACAGACGCCGTGCAAGCCTAAATTGCTAACTTCTCTCTGCTGCACTGTGGAACAGGGGCCCGCCAAATTACAGCCCTGTCACCTGAACAAGGTCTATTTGGAGAATGTTAATGCATATAAACAATTAAAGCGAGAGGGAGAGAAATGATAGGGATGAACAGAGAGAGAGGGAGAGAGAAGGAGAAGGGAAGAGTTTGATGAGAAAAAAGGGGTGAAGAGACGGGTGATGAGATATTGTAAACGTGCTGACGAAAACATATCTTCTTATAAGCGCAGGCCCTTTCCTTTGTAAGAAATGAATTGTTTTAGTGCATTTGGGTAGCCTAATTACCACTGAGTTTTTTTTTTTTTTTTGCTGAGGTATAATACAATGACCAGCCGCCAGGGACAAAAGGCCATTGAATGAGAATTTATTCATTAATGCGTCGGGAAAAAGTTCCTATTATTAACCTATTAAAAAGTCAGATGAAAATAGTGTCAGTGCGGCCCGCTTTCTAGAATCACAGTAGGCTACTCTTGTTGGCAGCTATCGAAAGCTATATTCGCACGGGATTAGTAGGCCTACTATCTGGGGACCACGTGTGATTTAGAAATTACCCCCCCCCCACATCTGAATTTCGTGTGGCGCATTCACACGGGATAACCTAAGCCTGTGATTTTACTCAAATTTACTGACTTATCTCTCGGATATGACGTCAATAGGCTATTGCTGGGAAATGTCTTGCCGTTTTTATAGGTCTAGCTGTATGATATATCATAAACAGAAGAATGTTCCTTACCGGATGCTGCTATACATGTCATTCATCTCTATCTAAACATTCTTTTTGTTTTTGCTATTCTGATGATTTTCAGCTCTCTCTTTCTGCAAATTGTGTAGTTGGTGTATAGCGATATGACCCAGCATCCAAAATACTATCAAAACACTCCCAACACATGAAACAAAAACTTTGAATATATTGAACTTTTTTATATACGATACCGCCAAATCACAGAGGTGCCGATTCGCACGGGACTAATATTACCACAGGACCTCGGTGTTCGGCGAAATATGGTAGGTCATTTGCGGGGGAATTTTTACTTTACAAATTACAGACATGGCCGATTCGCACGGGATTAAGATCACAGACAACCTCCGCAATTATTACAAATGACTAGAGGTCACCAGGTAATACTTATCCCGTGCGAATAGGGCTTTAACCTACATTACTGCACGGCCCTGTAGGGGATACAGGAACAGCACTGTGAGAAAATGTGTGTGCTCAGTGGGTGATAATGTGTGAACAGTTATCCACTGCTGCAGAAGTGTGTGTGATTTAATGTGTACAGGTAAGAATGTGTTAACAGCAATAACAATGGACAAGCCAGAGCCAGACACACACACACACACACACACAGAGAGATGTCTCAAGTGCTACATTGTCTATCATTGTTTACTTCTGAACTGTAACCATGACAACATGTCATCATGGTGTCATCCGCCTGACAGGTACTGCAACCAGTTTTTGTCCCTACCAGTGAATATTAAACCCTTTTATTGACTGACATACATTATATATATATATATATATACACACACACTACACTAACTACACTTATAATTCAACACATAAATTATACACATTATAAAAATTATACACATATACATATATATATTTATATATATACACACACATTTTAATTTAATTTAATTTAATTATTAGTGTAGTTATATACACTATTTATATATAATTACCGTGCAGACAGAGACAACATCTCTAAAACCCTCTTGGAAAATTGTTGATCATATTAAAATATAAAAACTTGTCGATAATCCAGTCAACCTCATTAATCGGCCAGTCAGTTGTTGAACAATTAGTCTACCTTGACCCTCTCTGCCATTTTAGGAAAGAGAAAAAAAAAAGAGAGAAGAAAAAAGTAATAGTATTTTTGTCACAATATTATTAGTTGCTAAATTAAAAAATAAGCAAAGATTAAGAGATAAACATGTGCGTGATTGAGATAAATGAGTCACTGATTTGCGTTTCACTGTCTGTGGCGGGGCATTAAGGTCACAGAGCATTCCATAGGGCACATATGCTGGCTGTACCCTCAGCCCCGCATACAGCAAAGGCCACTGAATACCCTCCGCATCCCTTTCTGACTCTCTCTTTCTCTGTCTGAGAACGGTCAAGCAGGGCGCCTGCAGGCTGTGCTGTGCGTTGCCGCTTTTCACTCTAAACGGAGATGAGCGTGGTGATATCCCCAGGCCAGCTCAGGGGGCCTCTATCTAACCCGAAATGATTTTTAGCACGCCGACTCAAGCACTTCCCAGAAGCAATGTCAACCCACTGCCAGCGTCTCTCTTTTTCTGCCTCCTCTCTCTTCCCGTGTGTGTGTGTGTGTGTGTGTGTGTGCGCGTGTGCATGCGGATTTGTGCGAGGAGAGAGAAAAGCAGTACAGACAGGGGGAAGTTAAAAAGCTTAGCAGCGAGGGTCAGCTCGCGACACAAGGGCTTATCGTTTTTCTGTCGCTCCCCCGCCAGCAAAAGAAGGGACCTTTTTTTCTCTTCGTCTTTCAGGTGAAAAGCTTACTACTTCCCCTGCTCTCTCTCGTTTTCTCTGGTGCACACCCTGGCTCCTTTTCACATCTTGATGCCTTTTAAATGTCACTTATTTTACATGAGGTACTTTGTGGAGACGGGGAATCAGGAGCAATCAGGGCTATTATCCCTGTGGGGCGATGTCGGGTCCAGATGCATTACGACACCCTTCCTCCGGCTGGCCACTGCTGCAGTGTGCCACTTCTTGGGGAATTAAGTGGCATTATGGGGGAAGTGGCTGTGATGAGAACAGCATGGGCAGTGCAGGTAGAATGCTACTCTCCCTCTGCCTTAAGTGAGACCTCACCAGGTCCTAATCAGAGAGAAAGCCCTGGACAAAGCAAAGCTCCGGACACATGCAAACCCCGGCCCACCAGGGGAAATCCAAGCCATTTAGAGCCATATGTGCACACACAAGTCAAGCGCACACATTTTTTTGCCTTAGTATGCTCACACAATTTTGAGTGGACATGCTCCAGCTCTTTCTTTGAAGAATAATATAAAATTGACATACACTCACCTAAAGGATTATTAGGAACACCATACTATACTAATACTGTCTTAGACCCCCTTTCGCCTTCAGAACTGCCTTAATTCTACGTGGCATTGATTCAACAAGGTGCTGAAAGCATTCTTTAGAAATGTTGGCCCATATTGATAGGATAGCATCTTGCAGTTGATGGAGATTTGTGGGATGCACATCCAGAGAACATCCAGTTCCACACCACATCCCAAAGATGCTCTATTGGGTTGAGATCTGGTGACTGTGGGTGCCATTTTAGTACAGTGAACTCATTGTCATGTTCAAGAAACCAATTTGAAATGATTTGAGCTTTGTGACATGGTGCATTATCCTGCTGGATGTAGCCATCAGAGGATGGGTACATGGTGGCCATAAAGGGATGGACATGGTCAGAAACAATGCTCAGGTAGGCCGTGGCATTTAAACGATGCCCAATTGGCACTAAGGGGCCTAAAGTGTGCCAAGAAAACATCCCCCACACCATTACACCACCACCACCAGCCTGCACAGTGGTAACAAGGCATGATGGATCCATGTTCTCATTCTGTTTACGCCAAATTCTGACTCTACCATTTGAATGTCTCAACAGAAATCGAGACTCATCAGACCAGACAACATTTTTCCAGTCTTCCCTAGAAAAGGTTGTGCATGAAAATCCCAGTAACTGAGCACACTGTGAAATACTCAGACCGGCCCGTCTGGCACCAACAACCATGCCACGCTCCAAATTGCTTAAATCACCTTTCTTTCCAATTCTGACATTCAGTTTGGAGTTCAGGAGATTGTCTTGACCAGGACCACACCCCTAAATGCATTGAAGCAACTGCCATGTGATTGGTTGATTAGATAATTGCATTAATGAGAAATTGAACAGGTTTTCCTAATAATCCTTTAGGTGAGTGTATAATAACATGTAGAAATACTTGATACCAAGTTTTAAGGGGTGTCATGCATTTGTTTGAAGGGGCACCAATGGCAGTCCTGGGTCACTTGGTATCCTAAACAAGATAATGATGAAAACCTCTTAATATTTCATTTAAAAAAAAAAAAGTAAAGCTCCAACCTTGATCAAACTCACCTGTGTGTAGCTTTAGGACCTGAAGACATTGATTAGCTTGTTCTGGTGTGTTTGATTAGGGCTGGAGCTTAACTCTGTGAAAGTGGACCTCGAACACAGAGTTAAGAACCCCTGCGCTAGAGGGCACATAACTGCATTTAACCCAGGGTTATTGTCATTCTAAACTGCTTTTAACCTTGGGTAAAAACCAGCTGCTGCGTTTGCCCAATCATTGAACCGGACACCACAAATACAAATATGAACGTTTAGGAATGTACAGTGTAATTTGGAAACGGCAGCATTTTATTAACATTTTTATTAACACACATTTAACAACACACACACACACACACATATATATATATATATAACATAGGTCAAAAAGAATAAAAAACTTATATATATAACATAAGTCAAAAAGAATAAAAAACACATATATGCATTTATACACATATTATCGTTTATAAATACACACACACACATATATATATATATATATATATATATATATAAAAGTCAAAAAGAATAATGACAGCAAGGCAGAAACAAATCAGTTAATTAATTGACAGCATATTGATTTTATTTCATTATTGTTTATACATACACACACATATATATAGCCTACATATATGTGTGTGTGTGAGAGCATGTGTGTATAAACGATAATGTAATAAAAATCAATATGCTGTCAATTAATTAACTGATTTGTTTCTGCCTTACTGTCATTATTCTTTTTACGGGCCAAGCACCGAAGGTGGTTCTTCTTCTTCTTCTTCTTCTTCTTCTTCTTCTTCTTCTTCTTCTTCTTCTTCTTCTTCTTCTTCTTCTTCTTCTTCTTCTTCTTCTTCTTCTTCTTCTTCTTCTTCTTCTTCTTCTTCTTCTTCTTCTTCTTTTTCTTCTTCTTCTTCTTCTTCTTCTTCTTCTTCTTCTTCTTCTTCTTCAGCCCATAGAACCGTTTGCGGGAAAGTTGTTTTGGTTTGAAATTCTGATAGAGGACAGTCCCAACATTAAATACACCAATTTTGGTGTCTCTAACTCATTCCCTCTAGCGCCACCACCTGTCCAAAGTTTCAAAAATATTATGGTAATAACTTTTCAACAAAATTCCTCAACAAAATTTTTCTCTGATTCCTGAGCTCATTCCGATTCTATTGCACCCTATGACGTCATTATCCGTCATTAAAATATGTCCGCCATTTTGAATTGTCCAAAAAACCTACTTTGGCAAACTCGTCCTAGACGGGACGGTTTGTCCGATTCTCACCAAAATTACACCAGATCATCATCAGGCAGTGCCGACAACTTTACGTAGCGCTTGCAAAAATAGACGTAAGGCTGTATCTCCGCAACGCTTAATCGTATTCAAACCAAGCTTTCCCATGTTATCACAAGCATGACCTGAGGCAACATGCTGCGTTTCGGCGCAGCGCCACCTACTGGTCCGGAGATGCGAAAAATGGCTATTTTTGCTTATAACTTATGAACGGTTTGTCCAAAATTCATAAAAGTGGTCTTGATAGATTCAGGGCGTCATGCCGAGTCGACTGATATCCAATTTTCCCAGATCGGCCATTTTGGTTGTCGGCCATTTTGAATTACGTGCTAAAATGCTGTATTTTTTGAACGCATCAACGAATTGTTACGAAACTCGGTATGGGTCATCAGTACGATGCCCTGAAGGAGCCTGAGAAGTTTCGAAACAGCGCCACCTAGTGGTAAAATAAATGTTTCAAATGCTTATAACTCTGGCTGTGGTTGACTTATTTTCAAGGGAGTCATCTCGTTGAGTTCCTGAATCCTTGCCGAGTCCACATATACCAAATATGCTTAGGTTTTTCTTACGGTTTGTGTAGCGTTGTGATTTAGCGCTTAAAAAACATTTGCTGATATTTTCGTAACCGCTAGTCCGATCGAGACGAAACCACCGTCAAAAGTTTGGAAACATAGGTCGATAGCTAAGCGTCAATGCCCTACATGGCAAAATATTGATCGTAAGGGGTCGTAAAATTCAATCTAAGTCACATGTCAGTCATTTTTTATGTGTTTTTTCACATAAATGTCTATAACTCCGAAGTGAATTGAGATATTTTTACCAAAATTGACACACATATGGAAGGGCTCACTCTGAGGACACATAAAAAAAATTGTGGGATTTCGCCTCTTGGTGGCGCTATAATAGAACAAAACATTAAATTCCCATTGACTTTAATACAGTTTTGTGATGTAAAATGCTATACTTAATGAATGCATTGCTGTAACATTACGAAACTCAGAATGTGCCATCAGCACCATGCCCTGAAGGTACTCAAAAGATTTCCAGACAGCGCCACCTTTTGGTCAAAAGTTTTAATTAAATTTCCCAAAATGCTAATAACTTTTGAATACATCTGCCTATTTTAATGACACTGGTCTTAATATATTGCTTGGGTCATGCTGAGAACATAGATACCAAGTTTGCCGTATTTGGACGAACTTCCTGTCCACCATCTTGAATTTCATTCAATACCTACTTTTTCGAACTCCTCCTAGGCCGTTTGTCCGATTTTCACCAAAATCGAATCGTATCATCTTGAGACCATTCTTTCTTAAAGTAATGGATTTCATGTCGATAGACAAAACCGTTTTCGTATACCGCAGCAGCAAAGTTGAGGCATGATGCAAAAATGACTATTCAGGCTTTATATCTGCAATGCCTTGACATATTGACACCAAACTTTGTATGTGTCATTGTCACTTCACTCTGACCACATCACATCGAGTTCGTAACTGCACCACCTATTGGTAGAAAGTGATAAACCATTAAATTATCTTATAAGTTACTGTATGTATGATTTTTCAACCATTTGCCGAAAATCCTCTTAAAATGTCTTTAATTGCTCATTGTTGCAGTTGGTCTGACACTTTCAGCCACGTTGGCATGTCTTATCGTCTTCTACTGCTTGGCCCCGTATAATGGCTGCTTGCAGATATATTTTACTTATGTTATTGATCATTAATCTTTATTTATGTTTTTCCTGCATTCTCTGTAGTTACAAAGTTATTTAGCTACTAGCACTCTATTTTCTTAAAAAGAATACTTTTCTAGTTCCTAAAAGAAAAAAATATGTTACAGTCTTAGGCTTGGGGTTTAACAAGGTGTAAATAAAAAGACAAAGGTCTATGGCGTTGCTAAACAACACTACCAAAGTGTGACATCTCAGAGAATCCCAACAGACAGACGCTAACAGTGCCAGAAAAACATTAGCGGGAAAAGACAAAACACATTAAGCGAGAACAACACTTCATGTAACTTCACAGTGGATCGAGACAAGTCCAAACGCCTTCTATGGACGACTCAAAGCATTTAAATAAGAACAAAAAGATTAAATGCAGCATTTTCTTCCCTCCTCTAAGGACTTCAGGCACCTAGCAAATGAGGGTTATTCTTTTAAAGACTTAAGCCTAAGGGCAAAGATACACTTTCTCAATCTGTGTCACTCCAGATGAACTTGGAGGAAATATTATGCCATCGGGGGAGATATTTGTTGTTGGGGATCATCTTGAAGCAAATTACAGATAAGATGAACTGAGTGCTGAGTATATTACTTGGCGGCAGATATTATGTGAGAAGTTGAGTGAATAAACGCCTTTGACACAGTCCTCATCACCTCATGCTGTATAATAGTGACTGAGGGAAACCGAGGGAAAAATTACAGTAAGGAAGTGCAAAATAAGTTTAAAAAAAATCTTGTAGAATGATTTTGCAGGTGTTCAGCATTCTGAGTTGAATCTACAGAGCGGTGATTCAATCCTGTGACTGTACCTGAGTAGAACTGGTTTATAGCCATTGGCCAAACACAGTCACTGGCCAGATGAAGCCACAGGTTTCACAGACACCGCTGCTGTAGATGAGCTATTTCAACGAGCTTACAGCAGCACTGCATCGGCCAACACCATGGCAGGACACATCAAGATATGTGCAACAACAGCACAAACAAGTCAAAGACACAGGGCACTTAAGATGTGAAAAGAGACACACACATGAACAAATTGTGAACTTTCACCTTTTTCCACTGAAAGTCAAGCTGTTACTCACCACAGCAAAAGCACTAATCTCCCAACATACCAGAGTACAATTGAAGATCCTATCTGGTCAGGAATGTATTGTGAGCACCATATTACCACCTCGCTCTCAGAGCAGAAAACTATAATAGTCCCAGCAAACCAGTCAGTGTGAGGAATAATAGGCTTGTGTGAGTACAAAACTCCAATTTCTGAAAGAAAGAAAGAAAGAAAGAAAGAAAGAAAGAAAGAAAGAAAGAAAGAAAGAAAGAAAGAAAGAAAGAAAGAAAGAAAGAAAGAAAGAAAGAAAGAAAGAAAGAAAGAAAGAAAGAAAGAAAGAAAGAAAGAAAGAAAGAAAGAAAGAAAGAAAGAAAGAAAGAAAGAAAGAAAGAAAGAAAGAAAGAAAGAAAGAAAGAAAGAAAGAAAGAAAGAAAGAAAGAAAGAAAGAAAGAAAGAAAGAAAGAATTACGAACAAAAGAAAGAAAGAAAGAAAGAAAGTGAGAATGAAAGGAAGAAAAGAAAGGCCCGGGTATACTTCATTTTCCGCGCTCTGCTCCGTCTTGCGCACAGTTGAGCGTGCAAGCCTTTTAAAGTATACGCCTTTGGCCATGAGCACGGTAAGATGCGTTTGGTAAATACACACTATCTAGTGGACTTTGTTTTCAAGCGCTCAAGTCACTCTGCTATGTGGATGTCCGTGGACCCTCCTGATGACAAAATTACGTCACACTGACAGACGGTGCGCGGACCGTCGAAGAACACAAGCAGCCGAAGTATACTTTGTGCTTAAGCTGATTTGCTGGTCTTAGCTGATCTCCCAATCTGGTCAAGCTGGTCTGGTTTTAGACAGGTCCTGAAATCAACCAGCTAAATCAACCAGTTTAAACTTTTTTTTTTTTTTCAGGAGAGATGTGTACATTGGTGCATGAATACACAGGCACCCGATGGTCATTCTTAGTAGGTACAGTACCCACTTTATATATATAAAAAAAAAGAATACACCTAGAAAGCAAACATCTCTTGAACCAATTTTATTATCCTACTTGGTCATTAAAGCAATTTAAGGGACTGAGGCCTGTTGAGGAGTACTGTTATGAGACGGCCTTCGCTGCTAGCCACAAACTAAAATAGAAGAGATGACCTGTGATATGCCTGCTGGTGAGGGACAGCCCAGAGATCCTTATTACTCCGATGAAGCTCCTTGTTAAGACACCTCCAGAGGCCAAGGATGAGGAGGATGGGGAAGGCAAGTGTCCCAATTTACCCCCCAGCACTACAGGGCACAGACTCACCGGATTAAGGTACAGTCAAGTTTATCGGAGTAAAGATAGTGGTCAGTTACTGACACAAAGCGACCTTCATACATCATAGCTCTAGTAAGTAAGTGGCCTAGTGAGCTGCTTTACAGTCTGCTGTCTACATAGGCAACAACCTTCAAATGGGCCATTAACAGCAAAGGTATTTTGCGTTTAAACAAGTGAGACGTTGGGGAGTGGAATGAAAAGAAACTGAACTTGAGAGAGCATGTTTTTAGAATGTTGTGTCATGTTAGCATAGCTTATCGCAATGCATTCTGGGACTGCCTTCTTCATTATACAATGCAATACAAATTTCGACCAAAATAAAAGTATCTTAGAAGGCAGCATGAAATGTGCCATAGTATATTATAGAAAAAATACATTCTTTGAACATGCAATTTGGGGTAAATTTAACATTTTGACAGCTTAAATGTCTAAAAATGATCAAACTACATCCAAATTAAGCCACTGAAAACTAAAAAAAGTATAAAAAAATAAAAATAAAAAAAACAGCCCTTCATTCTCTTTCAAGGGCTGGAACAAAATCCCTCTGCAGATGATATATTAATCAGAGTGAGCAGGAGATACACACAGTCTAATTGGAGATGCTGATTTGTTTAAATATTTAATTCCTAGAAAAGCCATGCTTCCCTGCATCTCTCTTTTTTCCACATGACCTTTCTTTCTGCCATCTCTTGTTGAAGACCCAGCTGGTTGGAAGGCAATTTAAAGGCTCATGTTTTGATCTGCCTCTTACTAATCTATACATACAAACATACACATCTATATCTGTACACTTGAACAGTAAATATACACACATAATCTCCAAAGAGACTGTAAACCTATTTAATATGCAATGATACAAAGCACACACTGGAAATAAAAAAAGGGTTGGGGGGACTCCTGTCGGTGTGTAATTAAGCATAATTATGTACCTTGCTTTAATTAGGCTAAGTAATAGGGCCATGTTCTTGCCAAGTAAAACAGCCTTTCACAGCACAGGCACAAACAATGGCTTCACATTAGTGGCAGGTTGGATTGGTGGAAGACCTGATCTCTGAGAGGTAACCCCAAAACAGAATTGAATCCTATAAGACAAAACATAGGTGTAAAAAGTAGTACTTGGTCATAATTTTAGATGATCGGAGGCAAATAGTTTATCAACATTTATTACTGTTTTTATATTTCTATCAGCTGTTCTTTCATTTGCATTAGTATGGACAAAAACAGTTCTTCAGAAACATTCTTCGATATACCTTCTTTTGTGTTCCTTAGAAGAGACTTGGGAGGACGTGAGGTTGGTTTTTGGGTGAAATATGCCTTGGAAGTTGATTAGTTGAGATTTTTAATTGCTCAAATAAAATGTTTACCATGGCATCCTATTTCGCAACAGACCCAACTACTTGCTGTGGATGACAGTGATCTGTTGTATGTAGATGTGTGTGTGTGCGGCACAATACGGAGAAGTACCGCGGTAATGAGTGCTCTCTCTTCTTCGGCTAGAGCATCATCTCACTAACCCTGCCAGCACTAGACGGCCATGCGCTGTGACGGACAGGAGCTATTGTTCGGGTGGGCTTGTATCTCTGGGTGACGAGTTGCCGTGGTGCTCTTGTCGCCGTGACACCGATGGACTAAAATGAAGAGAGCTCATCCCTCCCACTCAATTACTGACCCTGACAGCTTGCCATTGTCTGCCTGGCTCTATCATTAACGTCACTTATGAACTAGCAAGGCATTTATATATAGAACAGCCTTCTCAGCCAGCCACTTTCCACAACCCTTTTACACACACACACACACACACATTTTTGCGCTCTCTCTCCAATCCATATACAAATACTATTCGAAGTGGTCCTTCTACATCTCTCTTGCCATTTCAACACACAAACGCTAAGGAAAAAACAAACAAACCTCATATGCACCCACACAAAAAGTCATATTGACAGGATGCACGGTCGAAAATGAAAACACCATACTGGAATATAATGCAGTGGCATGTGCTATTCTGTGGGTTTGATATCACACAAAAGGGAAGGAGCTGAGAGATAAACAGAGGCATTGCAAGTGACAGTAAAGAAAAGGATGCAGGGGAGAGATAGGGAACAATATAGAGAGAGACTGAGAATGAGAGTGGGCCGCAACGCAAAACGTATCACACAGTCATTTTAACCAGCGTGATTGAAACGAGGTGAAGGCTGCGGTGGGCCCAGCCATTCCACTGTTTGCATTCATTCCAAAGAGCAGACTAAATAAATCCCCCACCATCTTCGGGCCAGCACGGAGATTAGAATGTCAAGATAAGCAAGGACATATGGCAGCCATTCAAAGAACGCGCCAATGAAGCCGGGGCTGCCAACAATTCCCAATGTCACACTCTCTTCTTTCTTTCTCTAATGTACCCACTTCTCCCTCCCTTTCACTGCCTTTCGCTCGCTCAAACAGAATGTTAGTCACTCCTCTGCTCTAGTGCACATTGAATGAACCCATATGTAGTATATACTAGCAGAAGCAATTTGCACTGGCTTGCTTTGAAAGAAAATCCTGATGTTCGTTATGTGCAACAACAAAAAAAAGCCTGGCGTGAATAGAAACTGATTATAAATAAATAAGAGAAAAGAGGAATGCAGATTTGATGTTTATTCGCCTACTTAACAGTCGATAAATTTAGTGGTGCGCTTTTCTCTTCAGGACTGTTGCAACATTAAGTCATTTGATAAATACCATTTTCAGCTAAAATCATTTCACTTTGTCGCAGTCACATTCCATTCCTCCGCTTTAAAGAGACAATACTCGCACCGGCGTCCTCCTGTCTCTGTACTGACTGACAGCACATGGGAGGTGTGTGCGTGGATGGGTGGAGGGGATCCTGCCAGGCCTGGTGGGGACCTCATATGAATATTTCACATCTCCATCTGAATATTTTAGGGCTGACATGCGCATGTAAACAGAGGCAGGCAAAGTGCCCAAATCCACTCAGGAGAGACTATTAAGCCGTCAGGCTCTTACTGACAGTCACTGTGCGCTGTGGCAACACAGGAAAGTCAGCAGACGTTGGGACATCGCCGCCAGACTGCTAATTTAACTTGTCTTCGGAAAAAAGAAATAAAGGAAAGAAAGCAAGTTCACTTCTGCATGAGGATCCCCAGGGCAGAGAGCAGAGGCTGAGGTGTTGCTGGTCAACAGGCACAAGTGTTTATGTCTGTCTCTAGTGTACATTTGTTATGTGTTATGGTCACATTAGTGGAATTTTACAGGCAAAAAAGGTCCACTGCATCTATTGTCAATAGTGTAGTAATGTATGAAGCACAGCTTACACGGAATCAGCTTTCGCCATGTTGACAAATCTGGGTGACCAGAGTGTTTGCTAACACTCATTATTTTTATCATTCCATTTGGTTCCACTAAAGGTGCAGTAATTGATTCACTAATTTCCCATCTTTATCTATGAAACAATTTGATCCTTAAAGATCTGAATTCTGATAGGGTATCTTATAGGATGTAGGATAGTTTTCAAAGATTTCAGCAAAACTCATATTGAACAAACTTGCAAATCAGAGTAAACAAACAAGTCTGGCATTGAGGACAAAAGAAGTGAGGAGCGATCCATAAGCATGTCTCAATCACGCCATCTTCTTCAATCACACTCACCATTTTATATAGGCATTCCTTTGTCTTCACTTTTCAAGCAACATAGGAAATAAGTACAAACTCTCAGATGTGAGCAACACACACACTCACGCTCTCAATAAACTCAAAACAAGTCTTAGTTTCTCCTGCTTCCACCCACTGTCAGATCGCTGGCAATAGTTTCTTCGTTGAGTTTATATCCTTGAAACAACTGCACAATTTCACACTAAATTAGTATCATTTCAAAGCCTCTACTTCAGCCTGGCTGAGCTCATAGTTATGTCACTATACAGTATGCACCTCTTATTTTTCAAGGTGACAGATATGAATGGTGGTTACAAGTAGGATAGAGTGAGATGTAGACAAAGATCACATCAATGCTCTTTCTGAGTGATTTCTGAGAGGTATTGCAATCAATCATTTGATTGCCTAATGTTGATTGCCTTAGTCTAATGTTTATAATTTCTTATATGAGGTAAACGATAACGCATCAAACACATTTAAATGCTCTGATATCTTCTCCTCCAGAGTCAATAGCTAGCTGTCTATTCAAAGAAAGTAAACAGGGTCCAACTTTGCAAAACACTGGAACTTTGGGTGGGTGAGTTAGTGTTGTAGTCAAGACTAGCTCATTCGAGTTAAGAGTCAAAACTGAGACCAGAATAGAGTCTCTGCCTTGCCTCGAACTCGACCCAAACTCAAATCTATTTTGGTCTAAGTCTCGACCAGGACAGGAATGAGCTGGTCTAGCCTAATACACAGAGTTGAGTAAATGACAGCAGAATTTTCCATTTTTGGGTGAACTGTCCCTTTAATGCCCTAAATCCCACCAGTTAGATCACTCAGTGGAATCAAGCTGAGCAAACATCCTTCCAACTATGGGAGTCAGGTTCATTTTTCTACTCATTCAACTATGTACCAATCATCATGAAAAGAAGTTAGAAAGACAGACATGCAAGGCACAGTGCAGTGACTCAATCATGGTATTCATGCCGTAATTTCCTTTGACACTGATCACAAAGACACATGACTCCGCCTGGCACTGATCTTGTTGTGGCAGTTCAACTGTATACAGAGCAAAACTGACTGAAACAGATGCACATCTAAGTGCTTGATAAAAAGTTAATCAGTAGAGGACAATGTGAGCACTGGCCTTCAGCAAGACTGAGGCCCTGCCAGCTGTTCCTCTCCCTACAATGAAGTCTCCAGAGCTGGGCACTCAGTGGGGGAGCAGGGCATCAGACGCCAACTGGAGAGCACGGGACAGACTTCAGCTCTATGAATCATAAAGGCACGTCAGTGCTGTGGCGAATGTGACAATCTTGTTTGCTGAGGGAAATCAAAACACTTATTTGAATACACCTCCTCCCACATACGAAACAGTGTCAGGAATAGATTTCCATTCAAATTTAGCCATGCATAAATGATTAGATAAATTAAAAAAAGAAAGGAATTTAAACCAATTCTTGCAGAAGGTTTTTTTTTTTAATGACTTCACAATGCAATCCAATAACTGACCTTAATGATGGTCTCGCTCCAAAGTTTGGGATCAGTAAGATATTTAAAACTTTTATATAGCAAGGATTTATTAAATTGATCAAAAGTGAGAGATAAAGGCATGTATTCTGAAAAAAATACACAGTATCCACAAAAATATTAAGCGGCACAACTGTTTCTTGAGCACCAAAATCAGCATTAGAATGATTTCTGAAGGATCATGTGACACTGAAGACTGGGGTAATGCTGAAAATTCAGCTTTGCCATGACAGGAATGAATTACATTTTAAAATATATTAAAATAGAAAATAGTTCTTTTAAATTATAATACTTCACAATAATACTGTCTCTACTGTATTTTTGATCAAATAAATACTGCCTTGGTGAGTATGTTTCAAAAACATTAAAAAATGTACCGACCCCAAACGTTTCATCGACAGTGTATGTTAAATAAAATGTGTTAGCAATTGTTCATTTAATTTTATAAGATATTCCTGACAAAACACAATCTGCACCTTTAAATGCACAAACAACCAATCAACAAACAACTATTTACTGTAAGTCTCATAAATTAATTAATTGTAAACTATGTTTTGATTCAATAAAAAAAGTCATTAATTTTGTAATCAGACTAAACTCGTTGAGCAGTCTGATTCTCTGTATGAATATTCAGTAGCACGTGAAAGAACAAAACCGTACTTGATTCAGAAATGATAACAGATCTCCAAGTATTAATGACCTCCTTACTTTAAACACACCTCACACCCTACCAACCATATTCCTGTTGAATATCAAACAGTCAGACTTATATGGAAGATGTTTTTCGATTAGCCGTTTCTCTTTTTGAGAACTTAAGTGTTCTGTATCTCTAAGAGGAGCGTACGATTCAACTAGAGGCCATAGAAAGCTCAAGGCTGGCCTTGCAGCAGAGACACATCTGTGGTGCACTCCATAGATGAAAACAGCATGTGTACACAATAGTCTCCCTTCTCATTTCCCTGCAGGAGGAGATGCATGGACACTTTGACTCTTGAGCTGGGAGAGAAAAATAAGCACCCTTTAATTCATAGTCAATGATGAGCGTGAATAGACTACGAGCATAAAAACACAACTAAATGCTTCCTCTTACTTATTCAAATGCATTGAAACTAATTAATACTCAGGATGCTAAATGAACAGGTGATCATGCTCCCAAGAGCTTGTTTTCCATCAATCACTTTGCGTCCGTTTTGAGGGTGAGAATCTATATAACTGCAAAGTAGCACGTGGGTGTAAATAAGTTGGTGGAGAATGCGGGCTTTTGTGCATCTGTGCTTTGAGGAGGAGTGAGTCCCCCAGCCCAGGTCAACAGGCAAGCAGCCAATAATTTACCCACCGACATCATATTTCATCTGTCTACCACCTCTATCCACTGATTATGCCATCAATACTCCGTGGATAAGAGGAGCTGACAATTGACCAAGTCGGATCGATACGGGCTAATAAGCATTTCATGGAGGAGAGAGAGAGAAATAGAGCGAAGGAGCGTGGCCCAACTGGAGAGACAAGTTTGATCCAATTCAGTTGTTCTGCATCTTGTGGTGTAAGTGTGATGATTGGGGCTGTTATTGCCGGTTTAATGCTAGGCAATCAAGCTATAGTGGTCTAGATATCAACAAACAACAACAAATTGTCCCTTTTCTTCTGATACCCTCTTCTCTGACTCCGCCTGCCCTTGAGGGAACAATGCCTGAACAATCAAGCCAGGAGCAATGCTTTCAGAACCAGAGGAGGGAGAATTGATAGCCACAGATAAGAATAGAAAGCTTTTTGTTTAGCATCTTCGCTTTTTTTTTCTTCTATCATTTGTGTACAAATGTTTTGCCTCGCTTTTCTTTCTCCTCCCCATGATACCCAGCGGAGGAACCCGGCGGTCCAACTCCTGAGATAATAACACAGCCAGGTGTCGATGGAACGGTGTGATTTGACTTTGCGTAAATCACCATGTTTTTTTGTGCTGGTGTCATTTTCTTTTGCTCAAATTACCTTTTCCGCTGCCCCATAGATCACACAATTGGAGGTGCTCTATGGATACTGATTGAGGTCTTTTCTTGCTGTCGACACGCCGGCGTATCTCCACCACTGTTAAAGACATTGCTGTTATTACAGGCTATTGTGCCTTAGGTATAGGGAGAGGCATAAAGGGAGGAGAATATTGACTGCATGAGTGGAAATAGCTGGGTTTCCAGTCTGGGTTTTAGGCCAGGAAATGGCTGAGCTTTTTCTCAATGGGGAATTACAGGCAGTAGGTTCTAGAGTTGGAGTAACGTCTGTAGAGGAATAAACTGGTTAGAGAGGTGTGATTTTGGGTTGATTGTATAGTTTTGTGTTGTTTTAGAAACAACAAAAAGCTACATGATATTGGTACATCAACAAAAGATCAATATCTGGTTTGAAATATGATTCAGAGAGACTTTGATGGTAATGTCAGGGTTGGTGTCAAGAGGAATGTTGTTTGGGCAGCCCTTTCCAGCCAACCATCTTTCTAGACAAGTTCCATCAAAGGCACTGACCGCTGCCCTAGTCTGTTAAGTGGTTTTCATTGCTGCTTCAGATTCCTTTGCTATCACCAAGCAACTTCATGCTCATTTACATTTTTATAGATCTTCGGTGGGGATGGAGCGAGGACGTGACCAATTATCAGCCACTGCTGCATGTGACAACATCACTGTCTCCATCACCGCTGCCTCATCTTCTTCCCCGCTGAACATCCTCCACCCCTCGCTGTCACTGTCAGAAGATGTGATGTAGCGGAGCCAATGCTGCAACACTAAAGAGGCACAAATTGAGGTTGCACAGCAGACTAAATAGTCATGGGGAAGAAACATATTTGGAGGCAATTCATCTTCAAGTGGAGGTTTCTTCTAGACACTGATGTCATTGACGTCCAAAAATAAAGTCTTTTGGAATTTTCGGCCTTATTGTAGGGTTTTGACGATTCCTGATTTCTCTACATGGACAAAGTCCATCTAGGATTCCATTTCTAAGCATATTAGCATTGAGAATTGTCATGTCTACACAAATTAAATTCATTCATTCTACTATGAACCATCTGGTCTCTCTGGGGCCTCTAGGGAAATTACATTACTTATAAAAATGAAAATACAATAGTCTCAGAGCTGGCTCCCCATGATGAGGGCTGTTAGCATTACTTTCTGTAGTATCACAATTTTAAGCCCTTTAGGATCACTACAGGTAATCGGATAATCTGTGAAATCCAGCCATTATCATTACACTAACACTTGTTCATTATCTTTATTGCATATAGTCTGTGCAGACTGTGTTGGAGTTCGGTAAAAGGGCATTAGATGAAACACACACCCATGTCTAGCTGTGGCTGTGTACCCATTATAACACGCTCTACAAGTATGTACTTGACAAAGTCCGCACTTTAGAGTGTGTAGTAATACAACATGTTACTCTAAGACACTATGCCTTTATGTATCATATCTATTCACCCTCATGTAATTCCAAACCTGAAAGACTTCTTTACAGCATAAAAAAACTACATTTGTTTTTCAAATACAAATTTGAATTTTTTCAGAATTTTTCAACTTTTTTGTCCATTCAAAATAAAACTGGACCCCAATGATTTAATACACACACACAAAATAATATGATTTTTCCAAATATTTTCTTTCACGTTCCACAGAGAAAAATAAGTCATGCAGGTTTGAAATGACATGAGGGTGAGCAAACAATGATTTTAAAATTTTGGGTGACCTTCCTCTTTAAGTCATTATAACCCAAGGTATAACTTCATTATAACTTAGGTTATCATGTTTAAAAACTACTTTGGCAGCTTCAGCCTGGCATTTTTTACCACTTTTCTTCTGGAAAAAAAAACCTGACAAATGAAAAGGAGAATAGTCATAAAATCCTTATTTTCTGTGGGAAATATTTGGTTATAAAGTATGTCCAGACACACATTTTGAATCCAGGCATCTACGTTTTCAATGTACTACGAATTTCACCACAATAATTCCCATCTTGCATACTATTAAAAAGGACAAGGGGTGCTCTGCCGCCCACTCTCCATGAAAGGAATGACTGACAGCTGATTCCTCTGCTGCAGAAGAGTAGGGCTGCTGACACAGCGATGCATTTCATTAAACTCAGCTCTGTTATCATGAAAAGTAATTTACCTAACATCTGCTCTGCCATCCTATAGTCTGTCAAAAGACCTGATGTGAGTGAGAAAGGAGAGCTGAGGGAAGCAAAGCAGAGAGGGGGTGAAAGAGAATGAGACACCCTGACATTTGAATAAGACATTCTTCCTGCGCCAGAATAACAATAAGAAGTGATTATAGACTATTACTTCTGAGGGGAACACAACCTTTGGCTTAAACTGTCCGGCAGAGAAGACAAGGCAAATAGAGCCGGACATGGAAATCAGTGTGATTATGGAAGAAAAAAAACACTGAAAATCTGGGATTCACAATCCACTTTAAAGCTGGAAATTAGTAACGTTTCAGGACTTTGAAAGAATTAAAATCAATGAAATGTTATGTTGTAAAATTAATTATTGCTGTTTCTAGGTCATTAACGAAATATGTAAATCTGGCATTGATCATGTGACTCTTTACTCAGATGGTCATATAGACGTCAATTAAAGCACAAGATCTTTGGATCATCTCAAATCATGCTGGAGAACATCAGGTTTTATACAAACTGCTGCCATTTATCTATCCTTTATTTCTTTCTTTATTTAATATTTGTCCTTCAACTTCATGCCTGTGCAAAGCTCTGGTTCAGACTTTTTATGGCGCCAAAAGCCACAGTGTTTGAGACCGAACAATATACATAAAATCATTTAATCAACAGCACCGTAAAAAAGTAACAATTTCAACTCTGCCATGATATTAAATCACCTTAATCCTCTCCCTGATATGCCTGAATATTCACCAGCCCGGCAGAAGAGCAGACAGAGGCATAAATGGATGTTTAATTGGGCTTAATTTGTCCTGATTTCCACTCATTACAGTGCTGCGTCTGTCAGTCAGGAGCTGCAGTAGAGGTGAAGGGTCAGGAAGAGAGAGTGTCACTTGGTGTGGTTTTAAACGCAGAACAGTTCTCTAAAAGACAGCCTGACTATCACAATCCATGACACCTGCTGCCCATGACCTTGAGATCGCCTCTATTATCCAGCTCAAATACACTCCTCCAGTCACTTTCTTTTTTCCCCACAAAAAGCAATAGAAAAAATAACATTCAAACAGAACCACTGTACACAATGTTCTCTCTCTCACACACACACACACACACACACACACACACGTTATTCTGATCTAAAATAAAATAAGCACATAAACATTTACACAGTTATATTATGTCTCACAGGGACATCATGCGTGTTTTTTGCGTGTGTGTGTTTTTAAGGGAACCACCAGTAACAGTCCTGGTCCAATTGATACCCTAGTTGAGAAAAAAATCTAATAATAATAAATCATGAAATCATTAAATAAACCAGTTTAAACCTATCATTCTGGGTTGTTGTTTTTTCTTCATTTAGACACGTTAAGGATCAGATCAGAACAGACGTGTACAAGCAGATGCCAATTCAATGTGTCCCCCCAACCAAATGTATATCAAAGGGTCAAATATTATGAAATATTATATTTATTAATATAATATATAAAAAAATATTAAAAATTACTTAAATTTAGGGGGAAAAAAAGAAAAGAAAAAAACTAAAACAAGTAAAAACAAATATTTACAAATAAACAAATTAAATAAACTAAATTAAAATAATTCTACTTTGCATGACTGTATGGGTCCTCTGTGAAAATACCCAGGCCACATGAAGACTTTGATGAGAATCACCAGCAGATTATCAGGTAGTTGAGGGTCAGGGCCTTCTTCAAAGATGACAGGATGATCCCTCAGTATGACACAAAGCTCAGGTGGTCTGTGTGCAGGTGAGCAAGATGATCTAAAGGGACAGCTGATCAAAGCTCAAAGCCTAATCTCAAGAGGCCAAAGAGCAGCCGTGTCTTCACGAGAATACTCAGCAACGCCTCACTACGCAGACACTACTGCCTGGGTCACTCAACAAAATGAACTCCGCTTGGCACTAAGGACAGACAAATCCTATTTTTTGAGGTAAGTCGAGCACCTTGATGAAGATCAGCCCAATGGATCTCGGTCTAAGATGTCTATGAGATCATCTGCCTTGTTTAAATCTGCACGCTAAGTCCAACCAGATGCCCCCCACAAGCCTCTTACACACCTGTGCATCAATCCACACATCCATTTAAACCATTCTGCTGTTGCAATACTGATCCAACCTGAAGGTTAATGACTTCGATAAGAGCTGGGCCATTGCAGGGAATCTCCAAACTTCAGTTCCCACAAGTCAATGGTACTACACGAGACCCCTGTGGAAGAAAGTGTCCACTTCATGCAAAAACAAACATATCACTTCTCTCACACCCTGAGAGCAATGTTTTCCCCACTCAACCTCTTTCTCTCCGAGACAGTTTCTCCGCTCTCTCTCAATTTCTCTCTGTCTCCCTGATGACAGCAGTCTGATCATTCACCCTCTTGTTGAACTGCTCTTGGGTGCTGGGCCGGTTTTATAGCAGTCATGGTTGAAAGGCTTTTATACACTGAGTGAGATAGCACTAAGGTGCAGTCATCAGGGGCTTAGTAGAGCAAGTGAGATGTGTCCATCAACAAAACCTGAATCAAACCCACACACACGCACACTTATGCACTTGTTTGGTCCCCTTCTATACAAACCATGAGTATCCAAAAATATTCTTGCAAAAACCTTTTGAAGGATTCCTGACCTGTAAACAAAGCAAAATCACAGGGAGCTCTCAGCATCATGAGGATATAAAAACAAATAAAGCATCTCAGCTCAAACACACCAGACTCTGTGTGTGTGTGTGTGTGTGTGTGTGTGTGTGTGTGTGTGTGTGTGTGTGTGTGTGTGTGTGTGTGTGTGTGTGTGTGTGTGTGTGTGTGTGTGTGTGTGTGTGTGTGTGTAAAGAGTCCATTTGCTTATGTCACACAGCTCTTAGTGTTATTCTCAGATGACACACTCACTGACTAGGAGTATACTGATAGAGAGGGATATGATGAATAACGTCTTATAAAGTCTATGTGAATTGTCATTTACAAGCAGGATATTGTAACAGGATATTCAGCAAGAATTTTTTGTTTGTTTTTTCTTTTTCCAATGGGATTTGACTGGATCATGGAAAGTGGACATTACATGCAAGAATGGAGACAGTCAGAGAGAGTGTTTGCAAATACAATGCCTATAACAGCTATTTTGCTATTGATTAACATTATCCAGAGTTGTTATTGTTAACTAAAAGTATTAAAAATAATTTGTGTAAACTGAAATGATAAAATATAAAAAGCTGAAATAAAATATAAATATTAGATGAAAAACTGAAGTTTAAACTAAAGTACTAAAATGACTAAAACTAAAAAAAAAACAATAACAATTGAAAGCTATATAGAAATATTTTTAAAAAATGGCAAAAGGACATCACAATATTAAAACTTAAACTAAAATGAAAACTGCAAATGTAAAAATAAAAGCTAATTCAAAATATTAATGCTAAATATAATACTATCCACCTTATTTTACAAAGTGGAAGTAAGCAATTTACTGTGAAAGTGCGAGACTCCGATTCATTATAGCTGCTATAAGTAAATAACAAAAAATAAAGTAAACAGTAAAACTATTCGCACTACAAACCAGTGTGTTTATGATTACGACAATACCAGCTGTTTTGTATAGCTCAAAATACCTGGAAGCAAATGACATTCAAACATTAAAAATTAGGTGGATACTATAAATAATACTAAAACAACACTTATCCAACAGCTCACACTGTAATGTCAGCGGAAAGTCCTTTCAGAAGAAGTGCAAGTTTTAATATTTTAATTAATTAAAGATTAGACACACAAATGGGTAGACACCTGTTTTATGTATCTTGGTGCATTGAAAATGAACTTTGACTCATTCCCCATTGTAAAAAAAGTTTAAGCATCTTTTGCACCATCCCGCATTCTAGTGGCCCACTACTATTCAAGGACTGTATAGTTCGTTCATTGTTTGTAACTTGTTTCAATGTATAAAAATAAAGCTTAAAAAAAAAAAAGCAACTGGGGTCAATTTTGATTTTATGTTGACTTTAAATGTAGCCTAATTTACTGACAGTGTGTTGAAATGCTAGTGGGATCAGTAACGCTTCTAATTCCAATAATATTCAATTCAACATCATATACAGTATGTGCATCAGTATTGAAAATTTTCAGCTGTAAAATCTGAAAAGAATGATTCTTTTCTAACAGTGTTTCCTCCCGTGGGAGCAGTAGGGGTATATTTATTTGTGTGTGTGTGTGTGCCTAAAAACATGAGAGCTGATGAGAAAGTGTGAAAGGGAGCCCCAATTATTAGTGCTCTGAGGTTAGCCTTTAATAACATACAGGGATGTAAACACATCATTAACACAGTAATGAGAGGAGTGGGTTTCAGGGGAAGAAGGAGGGGAGGGAGCGAGAGAATCCGAGTAGATGGGCAGGAGGGCACGGGGCCTCGGGAGGGTAAAGAGATAGTTTGAGGGTTTTCACCTCACCTCTAGCTGCAGTTACAGAGTCATTAGAACCACATAGAGGGCGTGTGGAGAGCAACCCGATGACACGCTACCAGGCTGCCGAAGCACATGGCGCCCTGCAGAATGAGGGAGTAACTTTACACACACACACACACACACACAATATTCTCGCCTGGATATTATCTTCCAATGCCTCTAGCGGGCCGGGCACACAGATAAATCACACTATTCAACTGCAAAACTGTAGGCAGATGCAAGAAATGTGTGGCACAGAAAAAAAGCCCACTGAGTATGCGTGTTCATACAAAAAGGCCACTAAATGGAAGAAAAATATATTTGCCCCTCTGACTCACTGTAACCCTTTTTGTTCTTGTGCCACAAGGAAGGCTAGCCAGAACTGGTCAATTACGGCCAAATGAATAGAAGCGTGGTTGTTTCAAATAGATGCGGGTCCAAGGGGCCGACTCAGGCTTTGGCAGAGGGCATCAACAGAATAGTTGGGGTCCCTCGCTTTGCCCCGGCTCATTTTGTACAGAGAAAGAACCGTTTGGAGGCTACAGAAAGATATGAGTCCATACAAACGGAGGAGTTCGCAGCTGTCAAAGCAGCCCAATCAGAGCTGGAGATAGAGGTTGTGATGCGAGGCCGGTCTGGGTCACGCTCACACAGAATACACTGGAAAAACATTTCAGCTCTGCATTGTACAATCTCAAATAGGCTGACAGCAGGCTGCAATAGCAGTGGACACGCATATTCCACCTACGGACACATACGCACACACACAGAGGACAAATTAACGCCCCTGTGAACTCTTTGATCTTAGAACTATCGTTCTTCAATTGTGGAAGCGAGAAGTATTTACCTTTGAGAGCAAGCTACCCTTACCCATGTCGCCCTTCAATCCGGATGCTTTGATCAGAATATCAGAGTGTAGCAGGAAGTTCAATCACATGACAAATGGTTGCCATTTTAATCTTTTTGTATTTTTTATTAATAAAGACCAGAAGGATTAAGCGGCAGTGACAACCCCCAGCAGAATCCTCTCCATGATACTTAATGCCTGATCAAAAAAACATCAAAAGAGTTTTTTTTCTAACCCCTTAGCCCTATATTAAGCTAGTCGGCTAAGCCGTTAGCTTGCTAACAAACTGAAAGCACAAAAAAGAGAACTACTGTTGGGAATTCTATTTCACAATTTTTTGCTTTGGAAAACTAATGTGCAAAATATGTAAGGATACACAGATGTAAAAATTCTGGACCATACACAAAAGCCATTTTTGTGTGCGTGTGTGTGCGAGTTATGACCGGTAAGCAATAAATGGCAGACAATATAAATACAATGTACAGTAAAAAATAATAGATATTTATTTTACAAAAAACATTATTTAACTGTTAATAAATTATTAGTGTTATAAGTAAAGATTAAAATATACAGAGACTGGGAAACTAATACAAAATGTAAAATAGGGGAAATGTACTGCATAAATACAAGTACAGTAAAATGTACAATATAAATATATTTTTTTTATATTTGCACAAAAAAAAATTTAATAATAGTGTTAAGAAAATACTAGTGTTTTACAGATTAAATTTAAGTGAACAGATTAAGTACATCCTAGCAAAGGTATGTAAAATGTAAAAAAGTGAGCATGAACTATTCTAAATATTCAATATCGGCTGATATATCTTCAATATAGGCCTATTAGAAAAAAAAACTTGTCTAATAACAAATGGTTCCAATATACTGTGCATTCCTAGTAATATGGAATTTAAAAAGACTTTAACATATTTTCGTGATTTAATACACAGTACACAAATACAATACACAAAAAAGTCTATTATTTCTAATCAGGCACTGAACAGAGTACATCCAATTAGTCTCAGCCAATAGAAGTGCGTGAAACAGAGGCAGTGGAGCTAGGTGCTCATAGTGGTGCTAATGAAGTATATTCTCACTGATTCTATTGTATCACTTATTTGTATTTGGCTGACATGAACATTGGTAAGATGCTAAGATCAGTCTGAGGGGGTCTGTGTCCTATGGTGTCTATTGTCTAGCATTGGAAGTGGAGACAATACCCTCCTTTGAGCTGACAAATACAGCCAGACAGTGGAAGGTTGTGTGTGGAGTGGGAGAGAAGGCCTTGTCAACATGTCTGAATAACAATAAGGGGGTATGACACAGGATGTGCTCAGAGGACAGGCAGGAAGTGTCCTTTTGACGACTGGGTAACCGTATTCACTGAGAGAAAACAGCAAAACACATTCAGACATAAAGATAAACATTTCATGGAGGCGTAAACTTGTTTTCTGAGGCATAGGCTACATTTTGTTAATGCACAGGTGAGAATATAAAGCTGAGATATGAGAATGAGTAGCAATCATTCAGAGAGAAGTGGGAACCTGTTTTTCATGTTGTATTGTGTGGGAAATTGTCAGTGTCCGCATTGAGGCGGTGAATTTAGAAAAGACCCAATTAAAATGTGAAGCACTTTATTTCTGGTCAAAACACTTTTTCCTATCACAGTGTATTGTGTCGAGAGAAAACTAGAAGTAAGGCATTCATACAGTAGATTGAATTACTGAACACTGTAAACACACTTTTAAAAAACTGCTGTTTGTTGGACCTATTCTCCAGAACCCAGAAGTGGTGTGCGTTTGCAACATGCATTCATGAAACCAAATTAAAAACAATCAATATTTTTGAAAATAAGTTTTGTACCTTGGTGTTTCACAAATCTTGGTGCCCCCTGGCTAAGGCCCAGTACCACTGCTTATCACTACGTATGAATATGACAAATAATTATTAATTAATCAAGACATTAGAAGAAATCACTGATTGGTAATTTAGGATTACAGAGATTACAAACCACTAGCATTTTCAAAGAAATATTTGAAGACAACCTAACACACATTGAAGACGTCACCCCTAGCTTTGTTATTATAGTATCAGGGCTAGATATACACAATTGTGTAATAGTTTGGGGTCAGTAAGGCCCTGTTTACACCTGGTATTAAGATGAGTTTTGGTCGATGTGATCACAAGTAGATGAGGCAGACACATACCAGTTTACTCTTTTGTCCAGTGTCCACTTTCTACTACTTCTGTCCTGATTTCTTCAAGGGGAGGGTCAATGGGCAGGTAAATGTATGTTTTTTCCCCAGATATTTCAATCTAATGGAAAAAAATAACCTCGTGCAATTTACATATGAATGCGCCCGGAGACGACAGAAAACCATACAGAGAGCATCAGCTTTCGTTTCTGCTTTGATAGACGCAAGACCACGCCGAACACTGTGAGTGCGTGTTAGAAATCAGGAATGGTGAGAGAACATTGTGCTTAGTATACGTTTTGGGGCTCCAGCCAACAAAGTTTAAATCCTGTCTAGCTAGTGCACTTCCCATAATGTTTACACATTAGGTCAGAAGCTGGAGAGTATTCGACCACATGAGCATCTACACTACAAAAGTAATCTGGTCGAATGCGTTTTCGACTACCTCTGGAAGAAGTCAAACCGATCAACCGGAACGCATCTTAAAACGCATCTTAATACCAGGTGTAAACAGGGCCTAAGATTTTGTAAGAAGGGCCTACTATTTTCGTAAGGAACATACTTTTATTCAGCAACTGATCAAAAGTGACAGTAAAGACATTATAAAGCTAAAAAAAAAAAAACTGTTTTCTAACTGTTCTTTCATCAAAGGATCTGGAAAAATAATATCATGATTTGAAGCAGCACAACTGTTTTCAACATTGATAATAAGAAATGCACCAAATCAGGATTTTAGAATGATTTCTGAAGGATCATGTGACACAGGACTGGAGTAATGGCTGCTGATAATTCACTTTTGCCATAACAGGAATACTATAATAATTTAAAAATATAATTCAAATAAAATTTTAAACTATAATGATGTGTCACATATTTCACATTACTGTTTTACTGCATTTTTGACCAAATAAATGCAGCTTTGGTGAGAATTAAAGAGCCTAGTTTTAAAAACATTTATATATTTAATATAATTAATGTCACACAGTCACTTTAATGTTACAGACACCAGCAGCATGTGATTTATGCTCTAACTTGGTAAATTACTTTGATATGGTTACCAGGTTCATAACCCATAATTTTGATATTGTAATTCAAGGTACCCCAAAGAATAGTGTTTCATGGTACACACCTGAAAAAACATGGTATTAAAATGGTACTGTAATATCAACAATTGCATTGATAACACTGGCATTTGTATTTACAGTCTTTACATTTATTATTTATATATACTGTGTTGATAGTTTAATGTCCCTTAAATCATGAATATTTATACAAAATTTTCTCCAAAACTACATTTAGCTTTTTTTTTCTTTGCCCTGCAAAGAAATGACAACAAACAGACCTTGACTTGACATCTTAAATTAAACAGTTTAAAAATTGTTTTCAGGCTTTAAAGAAAGTCAAAAAGCATTAATGCTTCATTGCACACGGACATGCTCTGAAAAATTCTCTGTTGTGTTAGTAGGTAATATTGTAATAGATTAATAATATAGTAGAAGATTATTAAATTCTGTAATTGAAATTTCATTGTCAGATTGATGAATCAAGATTGATCACCCTTAGTAGGTATACATTGTTGATTTAATCAATTTTTGTTTTAAGAACAGGTGCTGTGTACAGTGTCATGCATTACACCATTATTCCAGTATGTATTGCGGTTTGTCTTTTTGCTGCCTTTTCTCCTGATCAAATAATTAACTTGCTCTAGGTTGAGGCAGAGAGAAAATTCCCAGTGCATTAGTAGAGTCAAATTAATAAAATAATGTAACCGTGAGGAAATCTGGAAATGCTTTACAAATTTAAATGCCTCCCCTGCTAACATCTCTCTAAACGAGCCTGACAAAGGTGTAACAATAGCTGGCAGTCACTGGAAACAAAGCATTTCATCAGTGGGGTTGCTTTGGACAAAACCCATGGGTAAAACCTACAATAAGCAGCTAATCTCCTAATCCACCCAAATTATGCCCAACGCCTTTCAATGATGATTGCACAGGAGGAGGGAATTATAATATCCTGATGAGTTTTGACCAGGGATAAAATATGTGAGTGTTGTGATTAAATGAATTGCTCTTTGTACATGCAAGTGACTTGTTTTTCCTCATTGATTGACAGAAACAAAAGTTGTCTTTGGCCAGTTCCTTAAAGGCAATCTAAACTTAAAAAAATGACACAAGGTTTATCACAAATATAACACTCAAACTACAATACCATCAAGGGAAAAAATAGATAAAGATTAACAAAACATTATATAGCCTACTATTCCTTATTGGAAAGCCACAAGTATTCATTTCTCTAATATACACTGGCAAAGAGTTCCATTCTTTCAAAGCAGTTACAGAAAAAGTGGACTGACTAAGTACTTTTACAAATCAAAACAATACAGTCCCCCCTATTCCTCTTGTACCTTCGAGTATTACTTCTTTGCATTATGAATTTGCCAAAAGGAGTGGTAGCAGTATTATTTAGAATCTTAAAAACAAGGCAAAGATTGGCATATTTAATTAAACTCTCCCAACTCAAAAGTCTATATTTATTTTAAATGGAATAATTTATTTAAAATTAAGTTTATATGTAGTTTCAATTGACTTTATAGGTGTTTTGTTGGCCTGTGACCAGCAGATCACAATACTGCATGTAAAATGAGTGATATTCATTGCATTCTTATACATCATAACAGACCCAAGATTCAATTGATTTCTAATAAATCTAAAATTACTTAAAACTAAACCTAACTCATTGGGATATTTCTTCTTACATGTGTTTCAAAAGAAAGATATTTAAACTCCTTGACAATCTGTAACTTTTACCCATAACATAATATCCATATGGTTGTTTTGAAAAAAACATCATAATTCCTAACAGATTTCACATTAATCATTAGACATGATTGATATAACCATTTAGTAATATGACTCATTAATCTGGTGAGTTTGTAAGTGACATCCTCACCAAAGCAACCATGCACATACATCACACAGCATCATCTACATCTGGAACTCTACATTAGGAAAAACTGAGGGCAAATCATTGATGTACAAACTAATTTACAGTGGTACACGTATAGATCCCTGTGGAACACCCATAGTAGTATCAGAAACAGAGGAATTGTGATCATTCATTTTACATATAGTGTTACATATACTTCATCCATTAAAAAGCACTGGTTGAAAAATTAAAAGAACATAATTTTTTTTTAAAGTACTGCATGGTTTGCCATATCGAAAGGCTTTCTCAAATCAAGGAAAATGTCCCCTTCCAAAACTTTCAAAGTGTGTATGAATGACAAAAACATTTAAAGTGCCAAGAAAATGACTAAGGACTGTATTTTCTGCATTTTACACCCTTTATTTAAAAAAAAGGTATAAAATCACAATTTGCTAGATTAGCAAAACTAACATGGCCCACACATGATTAAGAAATATAATAATTTCTCCTGATACCTGCCAATATATGCAATAGGCGCAGTGGTCGAGTGCCGCACACACATATAAGCAAACGTACACACACACCACTGTAATTAGTAAACCTCCTGACTTCCTTAACCTGCTGCTATCCCAGCAGCCTACCTATTGAAGCCCTGCTCCAGAGAAGTCCTCTCCTCCCTGGTCACAGCGTACAGGGAGGGGAAGCACCTGTCTGCTGAAAGCTGGGCAACCCAGATAATGGGACTACCAGGAGAGGCAGCGTCTGGTCGAATATTAACCCCCTACTGAGGAACGTCTGTCTAGACACACCTAGCAGTAGACAGCTAACTTTATGTGACTTTAATGTGAAAGAAAAGTATGAGGTTTCTGTGCCAATCTGTAGTAGCAGATTCTTATTTGATATTAAAAGAACATAAATCCATGATAACAGTTAACAAGTTAAATGCTAAACATTTTTAGCTAAGAAAAAACTCTCAGCAGAAAAGGTTTAACTGAGCAGATTATTTCACCCTAAACATAAAAGTAGTCTCTGAAAAGCACAAGCACATTTATGTTTTTAAGCACAACAGCTTGTAAAAGACGCTCAGGACTCTGTGAGTTCTATTTAACACTGAGCCCTCTTACACTACTGACACACACAAACACATTTGTGTTCATTCAGTTGTTATCTAATTGACTGTACTTAGTCCTAACAAAGACACCAGCTGGTGTGGGCTGGTGCACCAGGCAGGTGTCTAACACCCTCTAACACTCAGGTTCACTCACACACATTAGTGGGACGCAGCAGGCAAGGTGGGGTATTACATTAATGACATACCTTTCAGAGGGGGAATAATCCGGTAGTCTAAAAAATTTTGTCACCAACTAAATTCTATATTGTGACGAATCACCATGTGTCATGATTTCTGTCTTGTGTTCTCCTTGTCTTGTGTGGACTTGTGTTATTTCCTGTTTTGTGCCATGTTTTGTAGTCCTAGTTTTTCTTGTTTATTAGTCTCTCCAGGTGTTTCTAATTAATCCCGCCCCCTTGTTATCTTACTTGCCTGTGTATTTAAACCTCTGTGCTTCAGTTGTTGATTGTCGGTCGTTGTTGCTTGTAGTTGTTTCTTGTTCCTGTCCTGAGTTGTTCATGTTTATGCTCACCAAGGCTGCATTTATTTGATAAAAATACAGTGAAAACAGTATTTTTAGGCTATTACAATTAACAGGACTATGGGAGTGTATAGTAGGCTACATCCAATAACAACCAGTACCGATTATAATCATAATAATAATAATAATAATAATAGACCTCGATAATCGAGGTGTGCATCCTCTGGGGAAATACACAAACCATTTACAACAACAGTCATTTAAGTAATTCTCGGCTATTTGATTTTGTATCATAAATTTGTCTGGCTTTCACACTGGCAGTTTAGTTCGGAACGGGGCACGGTTCGCATGAAAAATTGTTAATGTGAATGCTGTGAATGCTCGGCTTCGGACCGCAGCAAACGAGCCCAGTGGAAAAGCCACCTTATACAGGGGTGCCCAGTCCTGGAGATCTACTTTCCTGCAAAGTTCATCTCCAACCCTGATCAAACACAACTGATCCAGCTAATTAAGATCACAGACTGATTTTATACCCTCTAACCACCAACATGCCATATCACTACTGTCTCACTGCAGTTGGCGGTGACAATGGGCCACACAACATAAAATTATATGGATGTTTTTTTTGCTGCAGGACACATTTGCATAGTGGATTCTGTGGGAGGCTGAAGTGTGCGAGTTGTGTTTGCTGGTGAGTGGATGAGGGTGGATGAGACTGCGTAAGTGTGTGTTTGTCAGGGTTTTGATGATGTGTAGGATCTGGTACAATTGAAAAATGTTACTGATTCCTCCCACTTGATTAACAGTAGGCCCACTACTGTTTATGTCACAACACTCTGCATAATATGCTGGTGGAGGACAGGATCCATATTCAGTAATACATTGGAAAGTATAGGACACAAGTACCGGTTTGAATCCATGTGAAACACAGCCCTGTATAATTTACAGCATTGGCACAGAGAGATTTATTTTATATGTAAGCAAAATGGTCATTGATACTGAAATATAACCAAATAAATCAGAAATTAAGCAAAATCAAATTGATTTATAAATGAACTCATTTCACATTCAAATCAGGTGTTTATATAGAATTCTTAAAGGGGCAGTGGCAAATAAATAATTTGTGGGAAAAATATCCAGTAATTTCAATAGGAATCCACGAGCGGGAATTTCTCATGAGGGAGATTTTTTCATGGCCTGTTTACTTGTCTTTAATAATGTTTATATATGTACTTATATAAAATTGTAAGAAACGGGTAAGAAACTTATCCAACTTGCATATTTTCCTAAACTTTATCAGAGTAAAAGATTAGTGTTTTTTTTTCTTCTTGTGTGGTTAAAATTTTAATGTGAGATTAAAATCGTCCATTATAAAGCATTAGAAAGCATTAGAAAGAGGCATGTCAATAACAGAATTTAAAAACTTGTGGTGCAGCGCTATTCTAGTTTGAGATGGATTGTGGTTCGTGAGCAAGATGCAAGGTTTTATACAATCAAAAACCATGCACAAAAGTGGCGCAATTGGTTGCAGTTCGCCATTTGAGACCATCAGAAATTTAGACTACAAGGCTACAAACCATCAAAGAAAAGCATAAAGAAGTTAGTAATAGTCAAGTATTCATGTGTTAATGTCTGCAGGAGTCAGGCTGGACTGCATTAGAGGAGGAGAAATGGGCTTAGTGAGGAAGAGCAGAGAACACACTCACCCTAGCCTATACTGTGTACTGCGCCCGAGAGCCAATCACAAATGCATTGAAAAGTCCCCTCACTGCAATTATTCAGCGAGCAAGCTACGATGATACAGAACAAGGTGGAGGGAAAGAGAGAGGGGGCAGAGAGGAGAGGATTACTGTGCAAGCCACTCACACACACATGCAATCCTAAAACGGTAGCACTCTAAAAGTCCACAGTCATGACTAATTCAAAGCTTTCCCCTGCTATTGCTATCTGAGATCTGTTTTTCAAAAACAGAGTTGCTGAAGGGGAAATCAGTCCGACTCGCACACACACACCAAGGCTCTGTTCCAAAACCTAGTGTTCTGTATTTCTGCCTACTGCCTACGCAGCATCATTGAAATTTAACCTTTAAGACTAAATTTAACAACTCTTTGGAAAATGTGCATGTGGTGATATTTCTGAAAAATTTTAAACCTTGCAGGTTTCAAGACGCTTTCAAATTGAAATGTCCAGAGAGTTGAGCTAAAAGTGAGTTAAGTTTTTTCAAAAACAGATGAACGTGAATCTGGCAAACGCTTCACTACGATAGATGTACGTACTGTGGCAGTTCAAAAATGAAATGTCCGGTAAATGGCACTAAAAGGTTAATGCTCTCCCACGTTTGAAAATAACACAAAATACAGAAAACCCAACCATAAACCTAATCAATAGTGCACTGTAAAAAGTGATCAGTTGACTTAACTTTAAAAAAGTGCAGGACACCTGCGTTGCCTTAAAATTAGGTAAATAAAATTAATGCGTAATTGAAAAAATTAAGTGTGGAATTGTCACGTTCACAACTTAATTTTTTCAAAAAAATTTAAGTTAAGTCAACTGATCACTTTTTCCAGGGTAGTAAGTAACAAAAGCAAACAGATATAAATGCACGCATACGAAGTCTTTGTAGAATTTGCTTTTCACGGGACAGAGCCTGAGCGCTTCATTTCAGTGCAAGTACAACGTTGTATCATGTGTGCTACTGAGCAAGTTGTGAAGCAAACATCAAAATGTATTAGTTTAAAATCATGCACTATTGTAGTCATAACGGGCAAAAAATACGTCTTTATTAATGAATAATCTGTCCCTTTAATCATATTTTGTGTTTTACTTCCGCTAGTGTTTATTACAGCTGGAAGTAGCAGTGAACTTTATGTAAAGGTACATTTTTGGATTTCAGCAAAGATGAAGGTAGATGCATATTTTCCCCATTTTCTGGGTTGAAATTTGAACCCTCTTCATGGGCAAGCCCCACCAACAGTAAAGTGAAGCACATGGAACACTGGCAATTGATTCTTAACACCCATAATATAGCACAGAAATCCCTAGGACACACAATTATTGTGTAATATTGTGCATTTTATAAAATAGTTGACATTCACAGTGGTGGGCGCAATGAATTCTGGGATTGGCTACCTTAGATTCTGGCCGAAACAAGCCAGAATAATGTTGCTGCCAATCTATTGTGTCTGAATTTTGCCTAGGATACCTTAAAATGCTATCTAGGTAGGTGTGTGGGTGTGCTTAAGTGGGTGCCAAGCTCCGTTACTTTGTCCAGTCAAAGTCTACCATTATATGTCCACTAATTCACTACACCTAAACTTGGAAAAGGTACATTGAACATGATAAAACCCAGACTGAACCGAGGATCAGTATGATTGTACTTAGCTGTGTCTATCGCACACTAAGAGAGAGACGCCTCATTCACGTGCACAGACACACACACACAAAAGCAGGGAGGAGGTGCGTGACCTGTGTGACATGGGCTGCAATCTGTGCTTGTTAATAGGAAGTGACATCTGCACGACCCATGGCATGTTTAGTTCACTGCAGTCCTTCCTATCCGGCCAGCCAAACATAGGGCAGCCGGTGCTTGCTTTAAGGCAAGGTGTTTGTGTACGTGTGTATGTGTGTGTGTGTGTGTGTGTGCCCGAAACCAACCACACTGAAAGCTGCACTCAGACAAGAAAATAACTGAAAATTGCATGGAGAGGACTGAAAAAGACTGGAATGCAGGGAAGACGTTTGGCATTTGAAGACACTCGCAAAAGAGTTGGCACTCGGTGCGCAGCTCAGCTTTACACACTAACGCTGAAAAGAAAAAAAAACAAGATGATGATGACCGAGTGTATTTTCTGCAAGTGTGGGAGTGTCCATTGAACCTTTTCGTGCTTATATTCTGCTGTATGTTTTGCAATGCTATTCCGGAGGCACCTAACACCAGAGTTGGTTTAGTGCTCAAAGGAAATGTCAAAAGAGCTATAAGATTGAGACGGTGACTAACCTTCATGCGCACTTTGGAACTTATTGACCCCAACTTGTCATTGAGTAAATCAAACTGTACTGAAGCGACAAGTAAAATGACAACTGAAGTGTCAGCAAACAAGACAGAAATGGTTTACTTGGCAGTGCAGATATGAAGATAATAGAAAAGTTCAAAAAGGAGTTTAAGAGGGAACTTTAATCAAATAGTGAGGAATAGTTTAATCAAAAATGAAAATGTTTAAGCAAACCATGTCATCATTTGCTCACCCATGTGACTTACTGCCATTGATTACAGCTGTCAATTTGATCAAAGCCCATTTATAATCAGGATCAGAAAGAGCTTTATTTGCCAAGTGTGCACAAACACACAAGGAATTATTTGTGGTTTCCAAGACCTCTGGCTACTTACACATGTACACAAGAAATTACAAAAATAAAATAAAAATTAATATAAAATAAAATATTATGAATATAAAATAGAATAGAATAGAATGAATGAATCCAATATTATACATAAATGTAATCAAATCTAGTTAATAATAACTTAAATTTTGAAAGCTTTTTTAAACACTTTTTTTTAAACACTGCAGTACGCATTCACTGTAAATGCATCAGTACATTTAAAATGTCTCCTTTTTTGAAAGAAATGACTGTATGAATTGAGTAAATTTTTATTTAAGGGGGAAGTAAACAAATAGAAATCGCTGCCAAGCTTCAGCACTGACAGTACACTGAACGAACACACAAACAGTAAACCCTAATCCTATGGCAAGCGCCTTCTTACCAACGTCTGCCTTTCAGTAACTCAATAAAGTCTACTGAACAACCTTTAGTCACGTAATTAATATTCACAAGCAAGGCCCTTTCAGATCACTTCTACAACCCCAACACATTGAAGGCTAAACGAGGTGGTGTATAATGCATAGTCACAATTTTACGGACTTTAATTGAATATTGTTCAATACAACACTTCATGAATGACGGGTCAGGATTCCAATGGCAAGTGGTTACTGATCTCTGATTTCTAAGATACTTCTAATAAATAACTGGAACGTATTGCTTCTGTAAACAGATTCTAAACTGCTTCTGAAAAACTGCTTATGGAGACTGTTGTGCCCTTTGGCTTTATTGTATGCTGGTCTATAACTGTGGTATCATATGCTACAGTTCAAATGTTTGAGTCTGCAAGATTTTTTTAAATGTTTTTGAAAGAAGCCTGCAAGGCTGCATTTATTTGATCAAAAATACAGTAAAAACATTCATATTGTCAAGTCACCTTTATTTATATAGCGCTTTGTACAACAGAGATTGTTTCAAAACAACATTAACGGTAATAAACAGAAAAAATAATGATCCGTAATGCAAACAACATCAAGTATGAGACAAATTTAAATTCTGTACAGAAGACAATATAGTGTCTTTATTTGTTAGTCAGTTGTTGATTCCCTTCAGTTCAATGCTGCAATATGTCAATTATAAAACAAATCTGTATAAAACAATCAGCTATAAAGCAGCTCTGTCATTGTCTAGCTCAATTCAGTTCAAGTTAAAGAATGAATTACACATTGTAAATTATTCATTCTGTACTTTGATGAATAGAAAGTTCAAAAAACAGCATTTATTTAAAATAGAAATCTTTTGTAACATTATAACTGTTGTTACTGTCACTTTTGATCATTTAATTCATTTCTTTAAAAAATTTTTTTTTCATATTTAAGTCACTTTATCTGTTAGTAAGAAGACATCTAACTATATGAGTGTGCGGCTCTTGACCAGAATGACCGCATTAGGAACTGAAAGTCACAAATGAAAGAAAATAATCAAGGCCCAGGCGGTCCTCTGACTTTGGTTGATTCATGCCGCAGTAACAGAAAGTGCTCCGGTCCCTCATCTGTACTTTTCTAGAGTCGAACGTAGAGTCGAACGTCTCATCAGTGGTTGAAAAGCCCACCACCGGTGATATTTTAGCACTCGGGAGAGATAATAAAAGGCAAAATCAAAGCATTTGATTAAAGTTGAACTAGGACTGCGGGACCCCTGCCACTGTTAACGACTGAAGCCCTTCTATCAGGAAATCAGACGGTCAATCAGAATAATTTGGCTGCTGTGATGATGACATCCCCAGCCTGAATATACCCCCAACGGTGTGTGTGTGTGTGTGTGTGTGTGTGTGTCTGTGTGTGAGTGTGATCAGTGAATGGAGTAGTGAGAATGTTTTCCACAAAAATAGTATGCAAAACACACACACTCTGGGTTCTGAATGTTGAGGAGGAGGAGGGAGTGTGTTTGTGTGATGGTGATTTGGAGTCTGAGTAGTTGAGGGCAACAAACGTGCGTTATCCACAAATATATTCTGAATTCCAGGGTGCAAATAGTGCAATCGACTGTGAGAGGGAACACACACACACACACTTAACCCCACACAGAGACAAAGCCACGGATGAACAGGCCAGTGTGCCTGAGGATACTGTAGTTACGATAACACTGCTCAAATAAAGTTGTCTTGTGCACTGTGCTGACAGGTGCTTACACACACATAGGCTGCATCTGAAATTGCATACTTCACCACCATATAGTAGGTGAAAAACACTTTGTAAAAAAAAAAAAAAAAAAGAGTAGGCAAAAAGTAGCCAGGCCTACTATTTCCAGCAAGATACTGAAGTGTGCATATGATGGACACTTTACTATCACATGTGGCCACTGGAGAGTAGGGGTGGGAATTGGCAAAAATGTGACGATTCAATAGTATTGCGATATTTGGGCCACGATTCAATATTCTTGCGATTCTTAACATATTGCGATACATCAAGTATTGCGATTCGATTCTGCGATATATTGCGATTAATGCCCCCCATATTATTCAAAGGAATTACAAAAAATTTGGAAAATAAGACTGCTCAACTCACTTCAAATGTCACATTTAATTCTGTGAACATTATCTTCTACACATTATCTTCTACACATTAACTGAAGTGCAAAAACTTTTATATTTTTATATATATATATATATATATATATATATATATAATTCCACCAAATCAGCTTATCATCGTAAAATGGCACAGATTTTTAAATATCTAAATGTACATTCTTAAAATCAGTCAATCAAGCATTATATTATGATAATCATGCATTAGCCTATTTAATGATAGAACTGCCATTTTAACTGAACTTAAAGTGAACTGGTGGTGCTTAAGATATTGTTGGTCATTCAGTGTTTCTGTATAAAAAAAAGAAAGAAAGATAATAGTAATTATTATTAAAAGATAATCCTACTACTAATTCTACTACTAATAATGGCAATATACAACCATAGTCTATATAATATAGGCCTACAACACATGAGCTGCTTGGTTCATTAATGTAAATCCTTTGACAGCATTCGTTCGCTCTGATTTGCTGAAATTAAAACAGGCATGGGTGCCATCCAATAAGATTGCCGTTTGCGCATTAGTTACGCCCACTACCGGAGAAACCGGCATCTCTTCTGCTTGTTCTTAAAAGCGGAATAATACCAGACGAACTCAGTTATTTTGACAGGAAAATACAAACAAGAATATCGTTTACATGTAGCGTGGCGAACGTAAATTATCAGAGTAAACTCAGAGAAAACCAATGGAGAAACCCCGAAAGTAAAACAGATAATTTTATAATTAAATATTGCGATACTTTGCTCTACTGTATCGATATAATTGCGTGCGCAAAATATCGCGATACTGAACAGAATCGTTTTTTTTCCCCCACCACTACTGGAGAGGATTCTGAATGGCAGTGAAGCGACCCGGTTGATGCTGGGAAGGCACATGTCATGATAATGACAACATGGAGAATGTACTTCCAGATTATGTTCAAACTACAGACACTCATACTATATTATAGAAACATACTTTTTTAGTGGAAAATAAAATCTAAATAAGTACCTACTTAAGAGAGTATGCGATTTCGGATGCTGTTTTTTAAGCAAATACTAAGCGGGTGCTGTTTTTTAAGCAAATACTAACATACTGAATTCTACACAGCATTTACATAGCATGCAAATAGTATATAAATAATATGTAAAACTGTATGTAGTAGTACAAAAAGACAAATGTTTTAAACAGTACATTGATGTCACATGATCTCACTAAGTTGCATCTTTAATTCGCCAGTTGAATCCAGACAAGAAAAAAAAACATTAAATCATTTTAAAAACATTTTGGATTTTTAGCTCAAATGTTTTAACTTTTAACAGTCCAATTAAATAATGATTCAAGAAATAGAAGTTGTTTATTTCTACCCCATAATGAGATTTTAAGTTAACATTTCAATAATTTAACAACACATCTCTCTGATGTCTATTAAAAATCATATGATATGAAGGTAAACAAATAACATTAAATTTTTTAGAAAGTGCTTTATTTTGATTGTTTTTCATTTAAATGTATTCATTTTCAACTTAAATTTTGTATACTTTGATTTTTTGTTAGCTTTTAATCAACACAATAAGGATAAGGATAAGATGACAAAATTACTAGGTAAATTAATATAAGCTCAATGTGGGCAAACTGCATCATGGGATTTAGTATACAGCAAATGCAGTAGGTTGTCTGGGTAAAATGAGTATACTATGTGCAATATATATTTACTGCATACAGACCAAAAAAAAATCTATTCTGAACATACCCTAAAGTTAACATTCACTGTAAAAAAGAAAAAGAAAAAAGTTGCTGCCTTAAATTTGCAAGTACAATCAACTTGGATGTTTAATTTCAACTTAAATTACATTAAACTGACTTTTAAAAAATGAGTTGAATCTTGTATAACTTACAAAAAAGTAAAAAATTGCTTAACTTATTTTGATGAGTTAAAGCTGTCATAACTTATTGATCATGTAAGTTTTTTCACAGTGTTGATAGTCTCTGCTATGTCATAACCAGAGCCATATAGAGAGAGAGTTGCGACAACTCCATTGACTCCAATGGAACGTTTTTTTTACAGCAATGGCGGCTCGTGGAGCCTCTCAATAGTTCCCGGAAGTAGCAGCAAACATATGCCGCGCCGTAGAGATGCAGCAGACCAAACCGTTTGCGACGCACTTTTAAAAGGTGAGACGGTTAAATAATAATATTGTATATTATCAATTTTAAAATAACTTTTCTATTTTAATGTATGTTTAAAATGTAATTTACTCTTGTTATGCCTAGCTGAATTTTCAGCATCATTACTTTTGAACGTTTATATATGTATGCTTAAGTTGTTTTAAACCTGAATATATTGTGTTTATGAAGAGGTATTGTAAGAATTATCATTAGATATGTATGTATAATACATAAATAATTATATTACTATTTATAATTGTAAGAATTGTAAACAATAAGCTTCTTTTCACTAAAGTTTACATTTACTTAAAATCATGTTACTGCTGCTAATAATAGTTCTTTGACCCATTGTGCGGTGCGAGCTGAAAATCACCTGTCACCTGCCTGTCTTTGTACTATCTGAAAGTCATAAATATGACATTAGTTACCATATTTATAACTTTAGGACTTTCAGATAGTTCAGCTCTCACCGCACAATGGGTCAAAGAACTATTGTTAGCAGTAATGTTAAGTAAATGTAAACTTTAGTGAAAAGAAGCTTATTGTTCAATGTTTACAATTCTTACAATTATAAATAGTAATATAATTATTTATGTATTATACATACATTTCTAATGATAATTCTTAGAATACCTCTTCATATACACAATATATTAAGGTTTAAAACAACGTTATTTCAGGCTAGTGTTGCTTAAGTTAAGTTAATAACGGTAAATAACGGTAATCGAACACTAATCCTCAAATATTAGCTGATTTGATCTTATAAAAACAACATCTCTGTAACTACATATACTCATGATACATACATATGTCGGTGTGTTATATAAATATATAAAATAAGTGCATTTATTGACTACTAATTACCAGAAATCGCAGTTCTGTCACTCTACTCTAACAGTTTAAAATGACCGCCAAAGCACTTCCTGGAACTATCTGAGGTCTACATGAATCACGTGACGACCAAGCATTTAGAACTTCCGTTGTCGCAACTCTCTCTCTATATGGCTCTGGTCATAACTACACATTCTTCTGCCATATAAAGCATTTTTCGCCACTGAAGGCCCTTCAAAATTAGCTGTATACTACATAAAATTCAATTAGCTTCCAGTGTCAAATGACCTGACGGAGGCGTCAAAAGTCTTCATCCCCTGACCTTGCATCCTTTAACCCGAGGCGAGAGTGTGCGAGTCTCCGGATAATGAAGGACTGGGAAAGGTCTGAGCACACTAACAATCTTTCAGTCTTGTCCTTTGTTCCAAAGTACACACGTACCACGCTATTTCTGCCCTGGAATTACAGGAAAAGCATTACAGGGAAAGAAAAAGAGGCTAAAATGAGCGCGACATAGGGTGAGAGTGGGTGAGGGAGAGAGGTGTACGCCATATGACCACTTTAATGCACTAAGATGTTGTTGAGCAGGAATATTATTGATGTTTCTGTGGCAACATGGGCTGAAGCTGAGGATTATACTGCCAACACTCTTGAGAGAGAAAGAGAGAGAGGAAAAACAAGAGGATGAGTGAAAATGAAACAACTAAAAGGGCACTGAGGGTGAGGGGGGATGGATAGAGAGGAAGAGGGGTACGACAACAAGAAATGTCGGGAGACGGAGAGTGTCCCCTCAGCAGAGAGATGACATGGTGTGTGTGTGTATACTGTAAATTTCCAGCTTTTAAATCTTCCTAGAAATCCCAGACAGACCACCTTTCTCCCTCTAATTCTCCCTTTTTTTTCCGCTATCAATCAAATTTGCCAGCAAAATGATCATCTGTTCAGGATTATCTTGGCTCAAGCCATCTCTCGAATTTCAATAGCACTACTTTTATTCATCTATCCAGAGGGTCATCCCTTAAAACGTGTGTGTGATAGTTTGTTAATGTACACTGCTGGTGTTCAACTGCATTTGCATAATTGTATGGTATTATAGTGCAGTCCAATCCATGTTAAAATGTATATATAAAGATATAGATATGTCTATATATACGCATAATAAGATTATCTTCTAAATGTGATGAAAAAATACCAATATCATTTCCAAAATCCATTTTCAGAATGGCCAGATAATGGTATTGTAAATATCCATCCCTCTTTATGTAGGATTTGCAAAAAGCTTTTGTTTTGCCAGACGCTTTCGGAGCGCTGAATCCTGAATTATTTTATAATTTTTTTTTACTATTTTTGTTTCTCCTCATTTGGTCAGTCGAAAAAACGTGGAACAAACATAACTCATTTGTTTGATAAATGGCATTGGCATTTCAATTATAAAACCTAATTACACTCTCTAAAGATTGTTCAAAAACTCCCTCCCACCCCGTAAACACCTGCTTCTCACATTACCTAAATTGAATCTCCACAATAAAATTGTCCCCACACTTTAACTTCCAAATAAATGTGCGATTACAAAACATACTAATATGCAGGAACAGACATCAATAAGACAGAAAAGCTCTGGGTAGTTTTTTGCTACATAAATAGCATCATTCATTATCCAGATTAATACTTACGCCGACTAGCTTCCAATTAAAATAATTTACTCACATTGCCAACGAAATTTACAGGGGGAGGAAAAACAAAATAGCAGCAGGAGGTTTAAGTGTCTGTGTCTGTGTGTGAGTGTGTGTGTGGGGGGGGGGGCTACATGGTTTGTTTCTAAATGGAGTCTTAAAGGCTGTCATGAGTCAAAGTGCTCTATTTAAGGCTGTATGGGCATACACACACAAATAAACACAAGCACACACATTCAACATAATCCAACCCAACAAGTGTGCAGAAAATGTGCTGATGATTGTAACGTTAACAGGCCCAATGCGTATCATTCGGTCCAGTTAATTTTAGTGGTGAAAGGACTAATGTAATCCATTCACTTTAATCGCTCCATTCCTTCCTCTCTTCCCCTCCATTTGGTATCAAAAATAATATCAACATGCTTCAATACAAAAACCCCAGTCTGACTATTAACGGCAAAAAAGTCAATTTTAGGGTTGGCTAAATAATTAGGCGACTGTAAAATAAAAACACGATTAAGCAGGTTCCTGAGAAAAATAAGTCATTCGCATTAAAAAAAAAAAAAAACAATCTCTATGAAGCCACTAAACGTGCTCATGCTGGTCTGAGAGGTTTTATTATCCATCTTGACCTAAAGCCTACCAGACATTGATGTTAGACCTTAGGAAGAAAACTGAAAGGAGAAAAAAAGCTGCACTCCTCAGGCTGGGCTATGTTGGGATCCATTTTCCTGTTTTCGGTTTCATTAAAATGTTGCAGCTGCTGCCACCTACAGTTGAGAGGAAGTACAGCAAGACAGAAACTTTTATTTCATGTTTTCTTGATACTCCAGGTGTTTCTAGTTCTAAATTTTGCTTAATAAATAAAGTTTCAAACTTGGGAAACTATGTAAGACACTTACACAAAAATCACTTTTTAGAAAATGACATAAAGTGGACATATTAAACCAGGCTAATTTTAAGACATATTTTTTCAGGGTTTGAAATCAGAATAACCTTCATAATTAAATTTTTGCGACTTTCATATGCCTTTTCTGTAGAAATGTTATTGTTTTAAACTAGTCCAAGAGACAGACTTATTTATTTATTATAATATATAAACCTGGCTCTTGTCTTATTTAAATGTATGATGCATTTAAATTTAAAATATGCAAATAACCTTTAATTTATCAAAATGATATGTACAAAGAGTGAAATAATCAAAGCATTTCAATTTGTAGTGTGTGATTTTTTTTGTTTCATACATTTTTTCACATATGACTGTCCCTCATGGGGTCATTTCCATGATTACCAATTTTTCCACTTGTTAGAGAACTTGATTACCAGTGACAGAGTATAGAACATGTTTGAAAATAACAAAAATTAGATGGACAAAATAAAAAGGAGGTAAAATTAACTTTTAAATCTTTCATATTCACTTAAGCAGCTATGCATCTCTTAATATACATATTTTAATTGAGCTTAATTTCCAATCAGTCTAAATAGTTATGCATTTAGAACACATGAAATGATAGCCTACACCACTGTCTTTTCCACCACAGAATGCTATTAAATTCAATACAGTTGTGGAAATGACATTTGTTCACTCAAATATTGATGTTCAGAGAAAACATAAACATTAAAGAATTGTTCACATGGCCAAAGTTAAAGAAAAATCTATATGCAATGTTATAATACAGAATCCGTACTGAGAGAATGAAGGGTTACTGAGGCTTTGTGGTGAATTATGTGAAACAACTACAGTAGTGTAGGAGCGGATGGGGAACAGGCTGTTTGTGCAAACTCAGTCCTCACAAAGGAAACCCACCTCAGAGTAACAACATCACTAAAATCCTGTCAGACTTCAAAATAAACGGCAAAACAAAGAGTCGAATTGCGTGACTGTAAAAAAAAACGGTCTCACAATAACCACATCTTCTAAACAAAGCATTGTCATTTTCACAAGCATTTCATGAAAACCAAAATCCATCCGCTTTGTCCCACAAATCCAGAAGATAAATTTAAACTTGTTCTCAAGTTCAGTATCTTGTTGTGTCTTGGATGTCAAGGATGCTCAGTATACATAGCCGACTTGTATATAATATCAAATTAGTTAGTTGAAGTCAGAGTGTAGGACATGTATACAGTCACCCGACGCAAAGTGCTCAGAAACTCAGCTGAGTACCTCTTATATAGATATATAGAAGTGTACGCATGTGTATTACAGTAAGTACTCTATTGCTTTGCATTGTGTAAACATCTGCAGAAGCATTCAGGCACTCACACACAGAGTATCTGATGATTGATTTGTTTGTGTACTAGGGAGAATGAGCTCTCAGTACAGAGGCCTGAAGAGGACAATCAGCAAGCTTGCTATACGTGGAGTGCTTTTGAAGGACAGGGATATTCACCATCAAACCGCTGTATAAAAGTCAGTTTGTGGGTTTTGTGCATTATTGAATTTACTATGTAAATAAATGAAAGCAGATAATACCCATGACATTTTGTGATGGTGAAATGTATACCAAGTTACAGAGTAAACTGCAATTGACTGCTCACTGTTGATAGCTTGTAATCTATGGGGGGGGGGGAAACAGCTTTTGATGAGTGGAAACCAGAGTGTTTTTGTTATTTTTGGGCTGTTGCCTTTTTTTTTAATGATAAAATGAAGAAGAGACATGACATAATTGGGTTGCAGGCTGGACTCAAACCAATGTGAGCACCAATGTGTCAAGTTCATGTGCACTACTGCAAAAAATTACACACAGCGCAACTGCTTATATGTTACCGAAAGGCTCTAAATGACTAATGTAAGTGGTGCTTGTACAATATTGCCATGGTGGGTTCTGAGTGGTTAACAAGATAATGCTAGGTCAAAAGACATGGGATTTTTACTATCCACCAAGCACATATCACAAGTAGAACACAAATGAAAGCAAACCAGGTGGACTTACAATAACTGCCAGTATCGCATCCATTCACATTAAAATCACTTCCAAAGACACAATACACAACATTACTAATATTCTGTAATGTTTTGATCAAATAAATGCTGAAATGGTGAGCATAAGAGACTTTCGAAAACATTAAAAAAATCATACCAACCCCAAATGTGTATATGACAGCTGCTAGTATTGCTACAACAGGTTGGACCCCTTTTTGCCTTCAGAACGGCCTTAATTCTTCGTGGCATAGATTCAACAAGGTGCTGGAAGCATTCATCAGAGATTTTGGTCCATATTGACATGATAGCGTCACACAGTTGCTAAAGATTTGTCGGCTGCACATCCACGATGCCAATCCCCGTTCCATCACATCACAAAGATGCTCTATTGGGTTGAGATCTGGTGACTGTGGAGGCCATTTGAGTACAGCGAACTCATTGTCATGTTCAAGAAACCAGTCTGAGATGATTTGAGCTTTGTGACATGGCGTGTTATCCTGCTGGAAGTATCAGAAGATGGGTACACTGTGGTCATAAAGGGATGGACATGGTCAGTAACAATACTCAGGTAGGCTGTGGCGTTTAAACGATGCTCAGCCCATTCTAATGCTGTAGCCCATCTACTTCAAGGTTCGATGTGTTAAGCATTCAGAGAAGATCTTCTGCAGACCTCGGCTGTAACAAATGGTTATTTGAGTTACTGTTGCTTTTCTATCAGCTCGAACCAGTCTGGCCATTCTCCTCTGACATCTGGCTTGTGGCTTCAACAAGGCATTTTCGCCCACAGACCTGCCGCTCACTATACATTTTCTCTTTTTGGGACCATTCTCTGTAAACCCTAGTTGTGTGTGAAAATCCCAGTAGATCAGCAGTTTCTGAAACACTCAGACCAGCCTGTCTGGCTCCCATGCCCAGACGTTCAATGTCATTTAAATCATCTTTCTTCCCCATTCTGATGCTCAGCTTGAACTTCAGCAGAATGTCTTCTTGACCATGTCTACATGCCTAAATGCACAGTGAGTTGCTGCCATGTGATTGGCTGATTAGATATTTGCGAAAACGAGCAGTTGAACAGGTGTACCTAATAAAGTGGCCAGTGAGAGTATATAGTACATAACTTGTTAGACGTTCTAAGCTTATTTGTATCCTGTAAAATGGAAGAGAGCAAACCGAACGCTTTTGAAGGCTCCAAGCACAAGGTCATCGCCAGAAAGTGCAGAAAGGAATAAAATGCTACCCGAAATACAAAATGGAGTGAAAGAGATGAGAGAATGAGAAGAGGTAGAGTGGTTGGGGTCACTAGATTGTAGGTAGATGGAGGCTGAGAGTGGAGAGGGCTAGAGTGCCATTACAACTCCAGTAGCAATGATGACCTCGGAGAGAATAACCGGAGTATCTGTATTGACCAGCAGCACATGTTTCACCCATCTAAACACTCTCGAACAAAAACGTCTGCTTGTATCATTTAGGATTAAATCAGAGCTCACTGTATTGCCAGTCAGTTTTAGTGTGAAATAAAAGGTGTGAAGAAAGACAAAGTGAGGTTAGATGCACAATTCCCTCAGGGTAAATAATTTGAGCACAGTGTGAAAAAGATTAATAAAAAATAAGGCTAAAATGCTTATTTTTGGCACTTAATTATTATTGTGCATAATCTGAGTAGTGAAAGATAAATACTGCTGAAAGTTTATATTCTATATATATTTTAATATTTTGAAAAATTTAAATATTTTATTAAATATTAAATTCTAGACTGTTATAATATATATATATATATATATATATATATATATATATATATATATATATATATATATATATATATATATAAATATAACATATATTTATATAAATATATATTTATATACACTACCGGTCAAAAGTTTAAGATCGGTAAGATTTTTTATGTTTTTTAAAGAAGTCTCTTCTGCTCATGTGAAAATATAGTGAAGTGTAATTTATTCCTGTGATCAAAGGTGAATTTACAGCATCATTACTCCAGTCTTCAGTGTCACATTTTTTTTAATTATTATAATATGGAATTATTATAATATGATGCTCAAGAAACATTTATGATGTATGTTCTTCATGTATGTTCTTAATTCAATTTTGAATCCCGGATTCCAATGTGGTAAATGCAGATGTTGTTAGAGGTACAATGACTTAAAATGGATACCCCCTTTTTGTGTTTAATTATAGGGGTTAATGTGCGAGACATCATAATTGACAAAACGCCTCTAAAGTGCAAAGTAGAAGGAATGATTGGCCATATGGGCATCTGATCAATATCTGTGAGTATCTGTAATGCACTTGTCACTCAGACAGACTACTAGCCAAATGAATAGACTGCACGCCTGTCTTTGATGAGTTTGTACTACAGCAGAGGTGATATGCTCAGGGCAAGCGATCATGCGCTTGGGTCACTCTTTTAATGTGCAGCGGCATGCATGTATCTGTAAGAGAAGAGTGAGGTGTAAATGCATCGTGAGTTTGTGTGTTTCTCTCTAATGGTCCTCGGGGGCAGAGAGCTCCTCCATCAGCAGGGCATTAGCACTCTGTTGCCCCGCCTGGGTATCGATGGGTCGCTGTGGTGATGCCACCCCCTAAGGGCCGCCACGCCCTCTGGACCGTCTGGCTGAGTGACCTCTGACCCTGGGGCTGTTTGGCAGGGCTGCGTTGACTGCGACACAGTACTGGCCATTGATCTTCCACTGACACCAGGACAGCACTTAACACTCCGACTGTGGTAGTAATGGAGCCTGCCCGCTGTTATTACTGACCCTGTTTGTGTGTGTGTGTGTGTGTGTGTGTGTGTGTGATAGAAAGGCCAATACTGTGCAACTCTCAACCTTTTCTCTCGCTGTCCATCTCTATCAATATTAATAATGAACTTCTGTATATCCATACGAGCAGCAGTGTATCTACTCAAGAGATTAATCTTTCCTCCCATCTACCCCTCCTTCACTCTTTCCTTCTACCAGCTGAATTGAGTCTGATTCCTAGAGCCCAATTAGAAAGTTTCACTTAAAAAGTGCCATGGTATTACCATGGCTCTGGGACTATCTCATGAAACGTAATATTTCACAAAAGATCAAATGAAATTCAATTTTTTGAAAGAAAAAAAAAACAGCCTTTTTAAGACACAAAAGGACAAGGTCACATTGTTTTCATAATCAAAATGTTCCACAATAAAAATCTCATTACTTGAATGCAAAACAAGATATATATTTATTAAACTATTATTTTCATTGTACATATTTACCCATCATGTACTGTAGTATTTGATGCACTGCCTTGTTTTATGCTAATATATGGATTCTGTTTTTTGCTTAAATACATTTTTAAATATTACTGTAACAAATAATATATAAAGAGAATAAACACTGAAAAAAAGTAGAAATTACAACAACAAATGTCCAGACAAAAATGTCATGAAAATGTCACAATGCAAAAAAACAACAAAAAAAACACATAATTATCTAAAAATTGAAATTTTCTAAATAAATAAAATCAATCTTGAATTTTGGTGTGAAATTTCACATGGACGCATTTTCATGAGATTAACCCATGGTATCATAGAAATAGAATTTGGGCATATTCTTTGACGTACCTTGGAGTACCACATAAATACCATAGGCACGTATATATGAACATGCAAGTCATTCAGAACCGTGGTATATATGAAAATACTATGATATTATCATCAGATACAGTCAAAGTACTTTTTGCCAGGGTTTTAGGCCATGACTGACACATAACAAATTATATCAATAATAGTCCGTGGAAAAGAATACGTCTTACATCAAGCCAACTCTGGCAAAGGAGAGAACAATACAACAGCGGATCCACACCCTCTCAGTTTCTCTCTCATGGCCACAAGCTTGTGTCTGATCGCTTCATATCTGAAGCCCATCTCTTCATTATTTACAGTAATAGCCTGTCAGAGCCATGCAAGCCTCTCTAAATAACGTACACCCACAGTTGGGCAATGCGCATGGTGCATGCACTGACCAGTTAGAGCTCTCTCCCAGTGGCAGCCCGGGGCTAGCTGCTAAATGGAATGCTTCACCTCAATTGAATGGGAATCATTTCTCCTTTATTTCTCCATGTGCGTGACCTTGTCTTTCTTCCCCTGTGTGAGGTGAAGGACGCAGGGGGCTCGCCGCTGGCTGGTGGGGGCTTAGTAGAGGCTGGAGAGGGACATTAGAGAAGCGGTCTTTACCAGACACAGGCCCGTAGCCCAGGTCACGGCAGGGGAAAGAGGCTCTTGAGTGATCTGATTGCCTGGTGCAGGATGCGGTGGTCCTTAGAAAGGTTGCTAATAGCATAGCCCCCTTTTAGTGAGCAGGACAATACTGGCTAATTCAATCTGATGCAGAGCTCTTGTATACACACAAGAGTACATCCAAATGTAGACGGGCATTTAACTGAAGAGAAAAAGCGGCAGAAAACATGCGTGCGCTCACGCCGACGCACACAAACACATACGCGCATTCCTGCTGAGTTCAGACTCGTTCGCACATTCGTTCCCAACGAATGCTCGCTCGTATAGCTACGTGTACCGCAGACTGGAAAAGCCGATGGCACTTGTTTTAAATTGATTGCTAAAACGCTGGGTTTTGTGACAGGAGTGAATGGACTTAAATGATTCGCATTGATTAGTGATGCCCCACTTTGGAGCACGCTATGGGTTTCAGCTCACACTCGCAGCGAGGGCAACGGCGCATCATCAGTGTGTGTGCGTCCATTAAATTGAGAGTGAGTGAGTGACAGAACAAGTGCGTGAGTTCAGATAGACTGAATTACCTCTTCATGCAACGTAATGTGACACTCCTCAATTAATATCTTCATCACGAGGGGAATTGAGTGTCAATTTAGCAAGTTAGCCGCTGCAGTTTTAACAACACAGCAAGTCACTTGTTTGATTGGTAAATACAATCTCACAAAGTTCTATAAAGTAAGGGGGTGGCATTGCTAATAAGCCAGGTGTTTTTTAGACCTTTTAAAAACTGAACAAATAACAGGGGGATATTTGTCCAATCAGATAATGCCAAGAGAACAGTTTTGCAAAGTATGAGAGTGCCCCCAACTGGATGCACAATTAATAAAGCTAAAACAATTAGAGCAGATATGCTGTATAACCACCATGAGAGGTTTAAAAATGTCCGATACCCCCCCCCCCCAAAAAAAAACACCTAAATAAACATGCCTTCTCTCCACAAGTATCCCTCTGAAGAGTTTCAGCAATGTGTTTTTCTCACTGTGTCAAAACACAGAGGTCATATGAGAGGCATTCACTGCCATTTCAGAGGCCCCAGGTAAGAGAGATGCAATTAGGACGCTAGCACGATCAATTAACCAGCTCTCCAAATCTACAGTAATTAGCTTCTCCATTGTGGAACAGTTGTAAAAAGCCACTTGGCAAAGCAGCGAAAAAGCATCGACTGGATTGTTTGGAGGGAATGTGGGTGTGTGTGTGTGTGTGTGTACGAGTATCATTGTGTGCATCTTTGTGTGCCACAAACTGTTATACAGAGTGTGATGTGATTGTGTGCTAGAGAAGGGGTGGGTGTTGGCAGGCTCTTTAACTAGTGTACTTACAAAATAATAGTGTATCTCTCAAACGGCGGTCAGATATTTGAAGATCACGGGCACGGTTTCTACCGAAACGTACAGTTGTGTTACATTTGAAAGGCTCTTTTCTGAGACAGGCTTTACAGACATGCACCTAAAAAGCTCAGTGGGGAGGTTTGGCATCATCTGGCCACTGGACCCGCACTACATCAATCCCCCATAATCCTTTTGGGCCGGATGGGAAGGGAGAGGTGGGTGAAAGAAGCAGCAATGTTACCCCCACAACACTCCCCTGATTCTGCATTCTGATTGGTCGGCACAGCCTCAATACGTTTTGTGAAGCATGAACCCCTGGGTTGGGACTAATAAATGACTTCTCCTTTCTGCTGAAGATTACATCCCCTCATGGCTCCACCAAGACAATGAGACAGGAACCAACCTGCTGAAACAGAGGTGGGCCGCTCCGAACTGAGTGAGAGGGCAGAAATGAGGTGCGGTGGTAGAACCAGGATCCATTCACTAGATTAATTCACAACTTGGCCAGAAAGTTTACTCACCCTCATGTTGTTCCAAACCTGTAAGACATTTTGACTTCTGCAGAACATAAAAAAATTATGTTTTTCTCCATACAGTGAAAGTCAATGGGGTCCAAAACAATACTGAATGGACAATAAACACTGCTGGGTTTTTTTATATCTGAAAGTCAGTTTAGAGTTGGGTTTAGAGCAACATGAGGGTGAGTAAATTATTTACATTTTTGAGGGAACTCCAAGACTGAAAATTCTACTTTGAGCCTTTGAGTGGACAAAAAGCGAAAGTGTGGGGCCTCTGTCCTGTCCGGTCCTGTCCTGAAAAGCTAGTGATGTGAAACGGCTTGCGGTACATATGAAAAAGTGCAGACAATGGGCAAGCCAAGCAATCAGCCCGTTTCTACACTTCTCTGCGCCGCGACCCAAAAGCAGGGGGTGTGGGCTTCTTAATCTTGCTTCTCTTGCCAGAGCTGGGATCTGGAGGTGTCATATTCCTCCAAAACATTCCTGCTCCTTTCGCTCCAAATGGCCGACGTTTTGTCGCCAGTGCAGGGCCCCTGTAATGAACCTGGGGGGGGGGGGGGACTTCAGAACTCAATGACTGGACGTAATTACTTCTCTCCTTTTCTTCGGTTCCTTTCTCCGCACTGGCTCTCCCTCATAGCAGTACTGGCCCCCAGCTTTCAGGCTGGCTGGACAAATACAAAAGACAGGCTGCACCATGTCCAGCTGGGGGGGGTTGGAGAGGGGGAGTATTTCAGGATCCTGAACCCCCGATCAGCTGTCACCGAGACACTAAGCGACTCAGCAGTCTTCACCAATGCCTGTGACCTCACAGAACCGACCTTGACAAATAACACATGTGATCTGTGCTGCCAAAGTCAAACTTTTTTGATTTATTCTGATCAACCTTAACTTTTGTAAATTGTGGTTAAGTATATTAGTCAAGGTACAATGGACTAAATATACACAATATATCTGTTATTATCCTTATTTATCCTGTTTTTACTTTCAGATTACCTGTACCTTCTCCAATTATTTCAACACCCACTTAAAGTTTACAAAACACTTTAATAACACTGTTAAATGTAATCTTTAGAACATCTCAAAATGAATATACGTTTTTCTCATTGTACATAATATTGTAATACTTCACTTAGCATTTATAATGATTGATTTTAGATTTTTATTATTATTATTGATTTAGACAAAATAGGTCTACAATTATAATATCGTCCATAACATGAAAATAATTGACAATTTGTTATTATTAGTGCATCAAAGAAAAATTGTAATATTGAAATAAGTACTTCCAAAATAAATATGTAAAACCCATTTTTTGATTAAATGTTGGTGACTTTAAGTGTCTAGTAATATAGAGATAAATACATCTGTTTATTTATCAGGTTTTCACCATAGGATATAAAGTTTTAAATTAAATTAAATTAAAATATTCAATATTTATATAAATTATTCAAATGAACATTTGTAGAAACATAAAAGCCAATGTAACTGACATGCCATGTCTTTTTTGAATAGGCTTTTTTCTGTAAATTTTCTGTTAATTAGGCAACAAACATGTAAACTAAGAGACAGCACTTACTAAAATAAGTGTGTGAGAGTCATTACATTGAGTGCTTTACAGACGAACATACATTCAGACGGCACACACGCACGCATCCCTCCCGGGAGTCAGGTTTTTTGGAGTGCTGCCCAAGCTCTGAGTCAGAGTTGGCCATTCACATGGCTTGTTCTCCACCAAGACGCTAATCAGATAAATGATCTATTTGCTTTAAAACATCATCAAGTACATTAGGGCTGCTGGAGACCTGGCATGGTTGCTAGGCAAAGCGGGAACTGGGGACTCAATACAGGTGAAAGGGTGAGTTCGAGCATTGAGGGGGTCCACAAACACACCAATAGGATGACAAAAAAGTGCAGTCTGATGGATTGGGCACAGAGATATGAGAGACAAATTAACTACATTACATTAATCACTTACAAGTCCAATGGGAGCACAGAAACGCACATTCACAGAGAAACAGAGGCCTATGAGTAATTTGTTGTCCTCTAACAAAAAAGTGCTTTAAAGTACCATGGTACTACCGTGGTTCTTTAGACATGGTACGATTGAACAACAATGAAGAAGGCTGAGCTTGATTTGGCATCAAGATTTTTATTCATTACTTTTTGATTAATTAATAAAATAATAAATAAAAAGATTGCATCTGTATTACAACTCTGTCATATGTTTAACATTAAGATATTGGTGTCATAAGTGTAAGTTTGCCCCTGATAGATATCCAAAATAGATGTTAGTCTGAAAGTGTCTATCCAGCGACAAGTTTTAAACACCCTTTATCTGGGATAAAATCACTGTAAAGCATGGCGTCTCATGGTTTTATCAAAGTAATTCAAATGTTTAGGACAAAAATTGTGTGAACTTCATCAAACCCTAGCCTTGAAGCCAGTTAGTTCACAGGCAAGCGAATAGTCAAAAACGTAATGCATGACGGGCAAAAGGTGAAAACTTGAAAAAATTATGGAAAAAATGTCTAATATCACACAAGTCTGGAGTGTGAATATCTAGGGTGTTATTATTTTTTTCAGTCTCCTTCTCTCCCTTCTAATTCCAGACGAGAAGGGACCTTTGCAACAAAAGAAAGTGTTACCTGGCTGCTAAGCTATGCTAGCAATTACTGTGGCATTAGCCTACACCCCGCACAATGTCCCTGCAAAGTCTAGTATTGTAATGTCTTTGCCTCACATCTCTTAACTCTGATACAGCTCGCCCCACTGCTGACCCCTGTAGCCATGATTAAGAACATTTGCTTTTATACTTGTGCTTATATAGAAAAGCAAATCCTTTTATGATGCCATCTTGCACATAGCCAGAAGAAGAACATTGTGTTTTATAATAATGCATCCCATAATGACTTTAATCTGGGTCAGTTACTTATCATTCAGCACAGAGTCCAGGTCTATTCTGATTCACTCAGACATACACAATATTTCCCATAGGTGTCTTTATCATGAAAGCAGTTCTTGGCCTTTTCACCAGTAGCACCAGTTTTGGACATAGAGCTTTTGCACACAAGGTTTAAAATTAACTTATGTGTGAAATAAAAAAAATGTAACGGCCACATTTTTAGCATTACGTAAAAACCTTGATATAGTATAAGTGAAATAGAACGAGGAATACTCTCAAACAGTTTGAAAATAAAATCCTGAAGTTTCAAGTATAAAGTCGTAACCAGTAGCAGTATTGAAGGGTTAGGTCACCCAAAAATGAAAATTATCCCATAATTTACTCACCCTCAAATCATCCTATGCATATGACTTTCTTCTTCCAGCCAAATACAATCGGAGTTATATGAAAAAATATCTTCCTCTTCAAAGCTTTATAATGGGAGTGAATGGTACCTTAGATTTTGAAGCCCAAAAAAGCGCATCCATAATTTATGGGATCATTTTCATTATTGGTTGAACTAACCCTTTAACTTTAAGTGGCATGGCATCTTACGCATCTTACAGAAGCCATTGGCACATACTGCTATGCTTAGTGGCACATCCGGGTTTCATTAGCATGTGCCAGTGGATAGTGGCATGTGCCACTAAAACTTGTGAAATGTGCCAATGGATTGCTTCATGTGCCACTTACAACATGTTGTCAAATGTTGTGGCACCTCCAGTAGTGACTGACAGATGAGTTGAGCAGCTATCCTAATGTAACTGTGACACAAAATCCTAAATATTCAGTGTAAAAAAAAAATATTATTGTTCAAAAATGTAGTTAGTTTGTGGCACATCTGTACTTAAGTGGCATGTGTGCAACTGAATGTTGCGCAATACCAGTGCTACTGCATGTTGTTGATCACACAAACTGGCTATTCTAAGAAAACACACAAAATAAATATATCATGGGTCACTACGAATACCGCATTAACAGTCGCATCCGTTACTGTAAACCTTTATTTTTGCGTTGTGCTGCACACCGGTAGGTGTCAGTATAAGTAAGTTTAACATTGGCTTGTACAAAATAAACCAAAACTTACGACAGTTGAGGAAGATCTACAGGTGGTGTATTTTTTATTTGTTTGAGAGTTAGACTGTAGCAAAATCCAAAATTAATCAGAGTCTGATATTGTTCTAAATAAATAATATGTGGTTAGTGGTTCTCATCTATGGCTTAAATATTTCGCAAAAAGAATTTGTATTATGTAATAAGCAATAAAATCATTTTTAATGCATTCTTTCTGGAGTTTTGAATGTTCTGATAAAGTTTTTGACATGCTGTAGCCACATTATAATAGACATCCAGTTTAAAGTAATATCTTCTACAGACCTACATTACTCTGCATTGTGAAGAGCCAGGTAAAGATCCAGCACATTTCTAAATGGTTGCTGCCAGTTTTCATAATGCATTTCAGAAGTTGTTACTTTATAAAGGTTTGTGGCATTTTCTCTTATGATAGTTTACAATACGAAATGCCTGATTGGTAAGTGTCACAAAATTTGTGGTGGCACATACTGCTGAAACCTACTGGTAGTGTCTATATTATATGAACTGTCAATCCTACAAAATACATTGAGCTATCAAAACTGTATTTACAATATGTGTTTTTTTTTTTTAAATAATACAAAAATAAACTTATTATAATAAATATAAGTACATACAATGGGCCACGAGGCCGATATTTAACATATGGAGAAGCCTAATGGTTGTTGTAAATATTAACTCCAGGATGCAAGTAATCAACCTTTTTTTAAAGCAACAAACGCATTATTAATTAAATGTCACGTTCAGTGCATGTGTCACAAGGATATTGGAGGTGCCACAACATATGGCGACATACGGCAATCCATCACGTCACAAGTTTTAGATTCCACATGCACATGCCAACAACAACCGGATGTGCCTCTTGTCCTAACATTGCTGAAGCTGTAATATTTTGTCAAAATTATGAAAATAAAGATTATATAAAAACATTTGCAGTTTTTGGATAACAATTATAACACTATAAATAAAATTATAAACTAATAAAAATAAAAAATATTATACAATACCCACTTCAGTGATATGTTAGAATAAATAACAACTCAAAAAAAAATGTGTTTATGTATTTGTACAGTGAAAAATACTGCGGGTAACCTGACAATGCTGTGTGAACTGTGAACCGAGACATAAATATTTCTTATTGCCCAAAATTATTATTATTAATAATAAATAAAATGAAAAAAATTCTTTGCAATATTGATAATTATTTTCCACATTTGAGGTAAAAAAAAACAATTATAATAATTTTACTAGTAGTAGATGATTTAATTTGATTGATTGAATAGTTCACATTGCTTACGACAGTGGGTAGTTCCTAATGAAGTTTCCAGCCAACTGGCGAGAAACTGTTCAATTTATTCGGCAAGGACAATTGGCGAGTGCTTGGCGAGTGTTAATTTTTGGACCCTGTCTGCACACGTTCAACAGGCCGTTCTCCAGTAATGAGGGCTTGAGTCTGGTCAGCGAGCCGTCCTGTAAACAGTCTGAGAGCAGTGTTAATTAACTCTCACCAACACAGGAGAGCAGAATAAGGCAGAGATGGAGAGCCAGACCTCTGACCTCTGCAGGTCTAACCAGGCCTCATTGGACAGCCTCAATCTGAGCAATTAGTACACCGGGTCCCCCAATCTACATAATTGCCCAAGCAGGGGGTAGGACAGACGGGCATATGAGTGGAGACCATTGGACGCACACAAACAAACACATGATTCACATAAAAAGAAAGACACACACACAAACTAATAACACTTATTTAACTATGAAAAGAGAGACACACACACACTAATAACACTTATTTAACTATGAAAAGGCTCTAAAAGTCACCATCACACAAAGATTTGTGATAACTGCACTGGTGGGGTGTTAAGCAGAAACCCTGCTGAGACTGAGCACTGCCTGTTAGTGATTTCAGAGAGGATCAGTTCCTCCACCTCATCATGTGACCTCTCTGAAGAATGTTTTAACTCAGGATCAAGAACCTGGCTGGACTGGCTGAGAGTGTCCTACAAATGCCCAATAACGTTTGGTTCTGTTAACGGTTCTCACACGTGCATTCTTCATCCAATGCGGACAGAACAGTGTCCTAAAATACTAGCATCTCGCTACTGAATCTGAAGCATAATCTCGCACTCATCTTTGCCATTCGATTACTGAATGACACTTTTAAGTGAATCCCACACATACAGCTTAAAAAAGTAAAAAGTTATTGCATAGGTGTTCATAATACATGATGTGTAGTTAAAGATACACATGAGTTTTACACATACACATACACATGGCCTTAAATCATGTTTCAAAGCACGTAACATTACAATAATAATGAACGTAAACAAAGAGCTATGACTTGTACCACTTGACTGCTGTAGATAATTTCACCATTGATAATGTTGGGGATGGAAAGGCGTAGTCCCAAACATTAGGCCACAAATAAAGTGCAAAAGTGCAAAAAAGTGCAAGAGTGCAACACGTTTTCGGGTTCAACCCTTCATCAGTGCTGATAATGTTGCCATAGAGGATGTGAACATCAGATATGTATATGAAGATGCCACATTCGACCGTTCCAAACACGCCATCTTGGAACAGTCAATATGACGTCAATCACAGTAAGAATCAATGATGCCACAACAAATTGCGCAGCTTCTGGTTGTGAAACCGTCAAGATTTAAATTCCAGAAGGAATGGCATAGGCCTAACCTTTCACAGGTGAGAATGTGTTGGTTTATGTTTTCATATGTATTAACTCAATGTCAATATTACAGGTTTTTGCTATATGGTACTTTTATGCTATGGTTTTATGCTTTATGCTTATGGTAACTTTTTAATGTCATGTTCATCTTGCTGTATTTTGTGTAAGTCTACTGCGGATAAAGATAATAATACATGCGTCAAACTACGGTTGCAGATGTTTAGTCAACTTGCTTTGAAGTAGAAAGACTGAAATGGTATTTTCTTGTAAAATGTCTTCCAATAGCCTAATCTTCGTCTTATTTACGTCAGGACTTCATGATTGGTTCAAAGCAGACTTCTTTTTCATCAACTACATCACCTGGCTGCAAAGAGCTCCTCTGAAATGAGTATCAGTATTCCAAATTAAGAAAACTACAACTCAATTTTTCTTTAGTTTTTAACCAACTCTGACCCGAGCACATGACAGCGGAAGAACTGATGTTTGAATCCAAACCAGTGGTCAACAAGCCTCTCTAAAGCTCTTCATGTCCACCCAGCATGTTCAGATAAGACCTTTTGTGTCTCTCTTGATCCCTGCTGGAAACAACAGCACTTAAACCCACAGCACCATCAACCCTTCCAACCCTGACAAGTTGGATCACAGTAATCCATACATTTGGATAGCTAATCCACATTCAGTGCCTCAGAGGACATAGAGACCTTTCGGCTTGTCAAATCCTGAGACAAGGATTTTAAACTGGGTATGTGAGGTGGGTAATACATGGGGCACCCCCCCTTTGCAGACAATAAGCCTGCCCAGCTGAGCTGACAAGGACATGGGGGAGATGTTTGGGCTTACCAATGCGTAAGATCAATTAAGGGTGGTTGAGAGGAAGGTCTGAAAAGAGAAGCGATGACCCTGCCGTAGAAGAGAGCCATGCTGCCCCTTTTCACTAATCCAGTAAAAGAGCCAAATATTTCAAGACATTTCAGTCCACAATCTACTAAAAACTAGCACGGGATCAGTCTCCTTCCTATTCTAAAACAAGTGATATGCATATAAAAAAAAAAAGAGTTTTAAATATGTTTTCAAATAAAAACGTCTGAGCCATTCTTTCATCCTACGCAACAAAGAACCATAACTGGCGACAGATTCAGAAAAGTGTCTTTGGTGTATCTGCCGAACAAGTCCTTTTGTGTTCGACAGAAGAAAGGTATGGAACGGCATGAAGGTAAATTTACATTTGTGGACAGACTTTAATACTGCACTACAAAGACAAGAAAGTATTAATTTCTTCCAAAAAAACTAAAATCTTACTAACTCCAAACTTTTGAATGGTAATGTATAACATGAAAATGTGCATTTCACAGACTCTTTAATACGCTAGGAAAGAATAATATACTTTAACACCCCCGTCATAGACAGCAAGAGTCAATAAGTTGCTTATAATGAGGTGCTTATGAGGCTCAAGTGTGCCTGCCTCTGGTGTGCCATGGAGCAGCAGCTCTATCTGACCCCCTGCTGCCTGCCATAGGTCATGTTCAGTTTAAGACTACAGTGAAATATTCTAAATCAAAAAGTATAGCAGACTGCATTAAAAGAACATGATTACCACCCTGTGATCTGTTTCACAACCTACATGCAACAACTGAAGTATGAACGTGAACAGAAGAGATACTCACAGACATTTCCTGTGTTGTCAAAGCTGCTGAGCACCTCATCTACTCTAATAGGTCCAAGATTGTCTCTGTAATGCAATTAAGAAACATGATTTAGACATAAATATGCCGAGATGCTGACCAAACATTAATGTTAGCATGAAATGTGAACAGCATAATGTGTTTACAGTTTTTCTCAGTCGCTTTGGTGCATTTCTCAGATCATAACTGAAACTCTCCAAAATACTTGTTCAGCCTCCACATCATTTAGTCACGTGTGCACATAAAAAGCATAAAATGCACGTGATTGCATAAAAGCAATCGATTATGAACAATTGCCTGCTGTTTCCTGAATTATCAATTGCTTATGTCATGTTGATCAAAATACATTATACTGGTTCCTTGCTGAATATTCTTACCCCCAAAACATAGGGATTAGTTCTTTGCATAAGTCATTAAATGCTAAATGGTTGTAGTTGTCATAAACTGTCAAGCGTATTTTCTATACATTTCTATTAGACCTTTTTTGTAAATGTGTCCTGAATTGATGAATTGTGCAGGTGAATTTTGAATTTCACTATTGAAGGGAAACGTACAGGGCTAGGATCAACCAATGATGATCATTGATCAACCAGTTCTCTAAAATAGCTCAGAGTTGCATCTCATGAAGCTTCATTTGGCATATAGACAGAGCACAAAAGAGTGTTACAAATTCTGACAATGGAAAAACAACAAGGAAACAGACAGGGTCGACAGCCAGGAAGAAGAAAAGAAGTAAGGATGCGTCGAAGCGGTTCGAAAAGTAAAGCCGAATATTGGGAGAACAACCTTTTCCTCAATCATTCAAACGTTTGTAGACAAAACAGGTATGGAATCAGACAATGTTCACTACGTAATGCTATATTACAGTAGTCCATTTGCATTTCCACATTGAGTAATGTATTAAATCTGTACAGTTGAAATATATATATATATATATATATATATATATATATATATATATATATATATATATATATGCATGCCATACAGACAAAGTGCAGTCTTGTGCATTTTCAATCATTGACATCAAAATCGTAGCCATAGTTTACATCTGAAATAAAATACAGTGTACACTGTTATATTGACAACATGGCTAAGCATACCCTGGCCTAGTCAAAAAAAACTATACCACATATAAGAAATGTACCAAAGCTACTGAGAAAACCTGTACTCATCATACTGACATGACCAAAAGGAACACTTAAACCAAAAATTTACATTTTCATCTTTTACTCACCCATTCTGCAATAAATAAAAGCAGTTATTATTAGCAGAATGTCCAAGCTGCTCTTAATTTAACAAAAAATTACAAGAATTATGACAATGGCTGTGAAGACATTTTCACAGAAGGATGTTTGCCTTAAATGTCATCTAGATTCTAGAAGAGAAGTCACACAGGGAACTTTTATGATGCTTCTATGTTGATTGTTTTGTTATTTTTGGAGTTTGACACCCTAAGTCTCCATTCATTGAATGGAGAAAAAAAATCAGCATGAACATACTTCAGAAATTTTCCTTTTGTGTTTCACAGAAGAAAGAATATCATACAAGTTTGAATGACATGAGGGTGAGTAAAAGATGACAACATTTTCATATTTGAGTGAACTCTCCTTTAAAACGGGAAGTCCTCGAGAGACTATGGGTATGTGGAAATGAAAAACACCAACAAATAGTGTTCTCAACACTTTCTCCAGCATACCTGAGTAAGGCACTGTACTGGGGAAAGATTGCACTTCTGTAGTCCACCCACTGCCCGTCTGACGGGTCATCCGTCTCTGCCGGAGTGACCCTGCTCCTGGAGAACAGGTTAAACGAGGAGAATCTTCGTACTGACACCTGCTGTACATCTGAACTGTCGAGCTGCTTCCGTTTCAGAACCTGCATTGTAAGAGATACATAAGATGCTACTACCTGGACACATCATAAGTCTAACGTAATAAACGCATTACATAACGCATTATATTTACGATTATTTAATAAATGCAATCAGCTGTAACGTTACATTGAAGGACATTCACTAAAACACCCTCACCTGTCGCAGAAGACCCCATCGTGCACGGGCCACATCTGTTCCACAGTGAGAGTCGTGATTTTGGTGATTATTCGCAAGCATTTCTGTCGCAGCTAACGGAGGATCTTTACATTTATTCATGCCAGAGCAACCTGATCGATTTGTTTTGGTTTCATGCGTAAAATAACTAACTAACTTACAACGACAACAGAGTGCAGAGTCTAGTCGAAGGCTTATTTGGCATTTGTTCTCTGGATGTGGTTAAAATTCGATGGTACAATTTAATACCGTTTTTCCCAATTCGCCGGTATGTACTGGTCTCGGTTGCTTAGTAATAAAATCCCACGCTACTTCCGTACACCACCTCCTCCTTTGCAGGAGGAAAAGGAAATCCAATTCATTACCAGAGTCTTCAAACACTCTGCTCTATCGGCTATCATCTATGATTTTTGATTCGATTACTCTTGCCTGAACTAGATGTCATATTTTAGCGCCATTAGTGATAGTGAGTCTGACTCATTTATGCGAATCGATTCTTTTGAACAGTTCATTTCAAAGAGTTGATTAAAAAAAGCCCTTGCGTAGCTTGACATATTGATTTTGAAATACAGCCACGTAATGTGAAGGTACATTACGTTTATTTTAATTTCATACGTGTTCTAGCTCAGTTTGTTGCAGCCATTCAGCTCATAAAATAGTCATTAAGAACATAAATACAGTTTGCATTCACATTCAACATTACAAAATTCACCTTTATCAGCTAATTCAGTGCACTATTCGGTTCTCGGTATATTTTCAGTTGGACATGTCCGAAAGAGGTTCAAGTGTTGATCGAGAACAGCTTTGACCGATTGATTCTGACTGGTAAATGAATAGTTCAAAACTAAAACTGGTTTGTGAACCAATTCAACCGGTTCATTAAAATGATCCGACTCAATTGAACGGACATAAAGTGTCAATAAATGCGCCACAGTTCTACAGAATAGCTCATGGTCTGCAGGGAAGTTTAAATATTTTGAATGTGACACTTACCCAGAATGAATAATGCACTGTATTTTTGACATTTAAGGTAGCAGAAATACGCCGTTCATTCATAATCAGAAACTAAGTGACATTCTTGCTGCATTAAATGAATCTTATAACCTCCTCAAATCTGCTGCTTTTGCGATCAGTTTCACGCAAAGCACATCGGGCGAATACAACGTTACACCCATTCATTTCACGTCTTTACACTGAGGTAATGTCAAATTCATACATGTTTTGATTTTACGTTTGCACGTACTTTTTGCATAACTGCTGTAATGAACAATTGTTTGACATTCGCTGATCATAAGAGTTATAAAAGTACATGGCAATAATAAACAAAAATCATTTATAGATTTTCAAATATGTAGCATTAAAAAATATAATGTAAAAGTGTGACTTTAGTGCAGAAGGAAGAAAAATATTGTTATTCATATGAAACAGTAACAGTATATCGGCATGCATAATTTTAAAAATAATAATACTATTTTTTTTTATTTAGTGTCATAATCACACTGCAAGTCAACTTCTCAACAGTGTTTTGTGTCAACTGTCATTTAGGGATTCTCACAGACTACAGCAGAGCTGTCTAAAGCCCAACTGCAGAAACTCAGAGTTCAGGAGCAGCGTTTTAAAAGAAGATTGCATTCGATTCATAGGAAGTTTGCCAATGTGCCAGAAAATTCTGAGGTAAGCAACTGTAATGGTGCAAAGTGTGTATAATACATATGATCGATATAAGTACATCAGTCTGAGTCATCATTCCCTCAACATCATCTCAAGTTTCAGGGACACCATCATGTATACTTTGAAGATGGCAAAGGAATCTACAGATCGACCCTGGGACACGGTAAAAGATATTAAAGAGGAACCATTTCAGAAAAGACATTTTATTTAGTTCCAAGTAGAAATGAGTAAATCTATGTATGCATATAGGTGAGCAAGAGATGGTGGAGGTGTTCAGAGCAGACTGGGGAGGAGATGGATATGGAAGCATCCAGAGGCTCAGACTCTCTCCCACAGAGACCATGCTGGCTGCCACTGTGAAGAAAGACCACCATGAGGAGACCAGATGCATGTTGGTCCATCTAGGTGGTGTCAACCTTCATCAAAATGGCATGCTGGTTTTAAGCAACGTGCTCAGCTTTGGTAAGATTTACTGTACTTTAATAGTAATTGAAACAGTTTTTTCCTCCACAAATGTCTTCTCTCTTGCAGAATGGGCCGCAGATGACATCCTCTTCTACAGCACACAGGAGAGTCTTCGTTGCTTGCGTGTTTTCCGTCTTCATCTCAGTGATTCTGGTGTCCAAACCACCCTTGTTTATGAAGAAAAGGATCCAGAGTAAGACCAGAGTGCTTAAAGCGGGCATGGAATAGATGTTGTGATAGTCTTTTCTTACATATTGTGATGTATCCGAGTGAAGTGGCTTCTTGAACAAGAAAAAATGTAGGGCGGGACTTGATTTTGTCCATCGGGAACTGATTGGATTGTTTTGCTAGGTTTGCTATTGCTGTGACAGGATGTCCTGCCTAAGCACTAAAAAGCACATCATCAGAGAAGAGAAGAGATGTTGTTGTGAGTGGGAGGGGAAGTTATTTTGATTAAATATTAAAAGGCCACTTAAAAAAAAATATATATATATATATATATATATATATATATATATATATATATATACAGTGGTGGCCAAAATGATTAGAACAGTAAGATGATCAAAAGTGACAGTATAGACATTTATTATGTTGCAAAACTTTCTATTTCAGATAAATTAAGACTTGGTGAGCAGAAGAGACTTCTTTTGAAACATTAAAAAATCTTACTGTTGTAATGATTTTGGCCACCACCACTATATATGCATATATGCACGGATAAGTAATTTACAAATACTGCAATATTCCATAAAAAATTCAGAATAGTCCATTTTGATTTCATGGTGACTTTTAAGTCCTAATTGTTGGTGAAGAGTTATTTTGTCCAGCATTAATGTGGTCTTCTGCCCCCTCCTCAGGTTCTTCGTGGAAGTCAGTTGTTCTAGAGACCAGAGGCTGGTGACCATTAACTGCAGTAGTAAGATCAGTTCTGAGGTCTGGTTCATTGACAGCAAGACTCCACTTTCATTCCCCACCCTCATCCAGTCCCGCCAACCTGGTCTTCTTTACCATGTGGAGCACTCGGACAACCACCTGTTCATCCTTGCTAACACTGGAGCACATCAGGAGTATCAGGTTAATCCAGCACCAATAGACTTGAGCAGTATTGTTCAGAATTAAATTATAACTATGTGTAATTTTTTTTCTTTCTCAAATCTCAAGCTGCTCATGGCACCATTAACCTCTCCGTCCATGCCACACTGGGTGCCTGTGTTCAGTGCTGTTCCAGGAACAGTCATTAAAGATATGGAGCTGCTTCAGGATCACTGTGTGTTCACAGTAAAGGATTCACAGTGTCGACTTCAGATCCAGACTCTTACCACAAAAGAGCCCTATCAGTTAAACACCCTCCAGGTGTGACAAATCCCAAATTCACATAAACAAGTGTTTATTTATAATGATGCTAATTTAAAGAGACATGTTTTATTTCAATTTTAGATTTGTTTTACTGGATAGATGACATCTTATTTGATTAATTTCTTATTTCTTCTCACTAATGTATTAGAAATTCTAAAGCCTTTTACTTTTTCTTTATGCTTTTGGTCTCAGAGAACCTAATGTTGTATATGTTCACTACAGTTCAAAAGTTTGGCGTCAGTAAGATTGATTGATTGATTGATTGATTGAAATTAATACTTTTATTCAGCAAGGATGCATTAAATTGATCAAAAGTGACAGTAAATACATTTATTATGTTACAAACAAAAGTTTTCTATTTCAAATAATCGAGAAAAAAAACTGGAAAAAAAAATATAGTGGTTTCCATAAAATTAATTAAGCAGCACAACTGTTTTTACCATTGATAATAATTTTCAAGAGCATGTTTCTTGAGCACCAAATCAGCATTAGAATGATTTCTGAGGGATCATGTGACACTGAAGACTGGAGTAATAATGCTGAAAATTCAACTTTACCATCACAGGAATGAATTACACTTATATTCAAATAGAAAACAATTATCATAGTTCTCATGATATTTTACAGTATTACTGTTTTTTCTGTATATTTGATCAAATTAATGTGGCCTTAATGAGCATGAGAAACTTCGAAAATATTAAAAAAAACTTTTAAAGGATAGTGTATAATAATATGAATTTTGAAGTCAACCTCTTATTATTTTGACATATATAATTTGAAAGACCTAGGATATCATTAAACCTTTTAATCCTTTAAAGTAAGCATAAAAGTTTATTACATTGTGGAAAGATCAAATAAAACAAATCTTAATAGAAAATTGTCAGGAGTTAAATGCTACAATTCCATTGTCTTATCTCGGGTCTCTAAAGACCCCTAACATAAGTGATGTAACCTTTTTCATAGAGTGCATTTTATACATGTTATCAAATTTACATTTTGCTTCTAATCATTTCTCATAAAGAAAATGCCTCAAAGAACTTGTTTTCGATATTTTAAAAGGCTCTCTCAGACCCCATGAGGGTTAACCTGATACATTACTATTGGCCAAAGTTAGGATCCAAAATGCTCTTTGTACTTTCTAACAGCAATGTTTCTATTTTCCCCTTAGCTTCCCCACTGGGCCTGTGATTTATCACCACAGCGTGTTGGGACTGTGGACAGAGGGTCATTTGGTTTTCTCCTGTCCTCCCCAGTGCACCCACCTGTACACTACCTCTATTCCTCCAGAAAACAAAAGCTCTCAATAACAGAGGAGGACACCCGGTATATCTCCCTCCCCGAGTTCAACACTACACGCCTGCAGGCAGCCAGTCAGGTACAAGTTATTTACATATGAGAAGTCATAAAGCTACAATGGTACAAAAAGCTGCTCATGTTATTCCAAAAAGCCATAATATCCCAATATCTGACTTTTTAGGATGGTACAATGGTGCCTTTGACTCTCCTCCATATGCCTGCATTATCTGAGCTGCATAACGCTCCACTGCTTCTGCATGTATATGGAGCGTATGGTGTCGACCTCAATATGAGCTTCAGTCCTGAGAAGAGACTGTTGCTGGAGGACGGCTGGGCTCTGGCCTACTGCCACGTCAGGTACTGAAGTTCAACTCTAATCATCTTTTTTCATAGGGATTCTGAAACAAAATGCATGTTTGTGACTGGGCAGGGGTGGTGGTGAGCGTGGTCTAGCGTGGCATCGAGCGGGCTCTGTGCTGCAGAAGCGGAGGGGAGTGGAAGATCTCACTGCTTGCATTCAGACTCTTCATCACTTGGGAGTGTCTCATCCTGCTCTGACCGCCCTCACCTCTCGCAGTGCTGGAGCTGTCCTAGCGGGGGCGCTGTGCAACCATAACCCACAGCTTCTTAGAGCTGTAATTCTACAGGTGGATCTTAAATACATCATTGAGCACACATTCCCTGAGCCATAATTCCACAAGATATATGACATTGCAATTCTCGGCAGGTGCCTTTTCTAGATGTTCTTGGCACAATGCAAGACCCTTCCCTGCCTCTTACTGTTGAGGAGAGGGGTGAGTGGGGAGACCCCCTTAAAAGGGAACACAGAGACAACATTGTCTCTTACTGTCCCTGCCACAACATTACACCTCAGGTAAATAACTCAGATATCACATACAGCACTACCGTTCATTCAGCAAGGATGCATTAAATTGATCAAATGTGATAGGAAAGACATTTGCAATGTTGCAAAAAATGTTTGTTTCTTTCTGGTCATAAGGAAATGCTGAAAACCCAAATGTATCATGGTTTCCACCAAAATAAGAGGCAGCTGTTTTTAGCTTTACGAAATGTTTCTTGAGCACCAAATCAGCATATAAGAATGATTTCTGAAGGATCATGTGACACTGAAGACTGGAGTAATGATCACAGAATGTATTCAAATAGAAAAGTGATTTTTTTTAAATAGTTTTTTTTACTGTATTTTTTATCAAAGACTACTTAAAAAAAAAAATCTTACAGCCCCTAAACTTTTGATTAGTAGTTTGTGTCTAATGAGTCTATTTAATAATTGTTTCTTATTTTTTCCACAGCTTTACCCATCAATTCTGATCACTGCATATTCAGAAGACCGCAGAGTTCCTTTATCTGGGGTCATGAAGTATGTGGAAAGACTAAAGAAGGCCATCCAAATGTGTACCACTCGGGTTGATGTTAACGGTGAGTGTATAAATGCTCTCTTGAGCCTTTTTAATCAATCTCTAAAGCAATAAAAGTCCACAACTAATGGATGTTCTTGGGCATAAAGTGGACATTTACAAATCTGGAGGTAGTTTGGATGATGGACTCTGGGAAAGGGACACAACAACCACAGAAAAGCAAAAAATCTCTAAACTCATTTTTTTTTACTTCTGTGGAGACGAGACCATTGTACCACAGTTGCACTGAGATACTGTGCATAGATAGATAGATAGAAAGAATCTAGACATCTCATTAGTCCAAGAAGTGAAGAATATTATTAAAACTAAACTGCAATATTAAAAACTCTAATAAACCGAGTGAAGTATAATGGAAATGACCTTGGAGGTCACTGGCTGTAATCCCAGCTCTCAAATAAACCCCTGGGCTTAAGAGAAGCACTTACACTCTATCCTCAGGAGAGAAGAGCACTGATCTGGAAACAGGTGATGTGGAGCGATTCCTCTCCATATCCACCTGAGGTCACCTTGTGTGTTGAGCTGCTGTGCGAGACACACTGTCAGCACATCTTAGTCCGGAGCTCTCCGTTAGACTCCCTCTCCATCTGTGTGCCATTAATTATTTGTATTACAGACTCACACACACATAGAAACACCTTCGCTAACACCCCACACACATAACACAAAGAAAAAAAGCGAAAGTTCCTCTAATCTCTCCCATTCCTCTCCGGGAGATAAAACGCTGATCACACATGCTGCCAGCTCGGACGATTAACATGTTTATGAGATAGTGTATCAGGCGAGGAGATAAGAAACAATACACTGGGCTGTGCCAAGGTCAGGAGAAAGCTTGTGAAACATGCGGCCCAGAGGAGGAGCGGGATGGAGAGAGACACCGGCGGCCGGACTGCAGATAAGAGGCAGATGACAGAGTTTTAAGGATTAGGCATATGATTTTTACACTCAGCTTCACTTCAGAGAGATCTCATCACCGTGGGGAAATAAGGCAGCCAGGCAAAGGAGTGGGCCAAGTCCACCTACATGGCAGCCTCTCATCATCCACTCCGTTTCAAGAGCGCTGACTTTAAAGTGCTGCATGTGATGCCCAGGTGTTGTGATGGAGAGCCAGAGATATTGTCAGTCTAGTCTTACACGTTCAATGCGTTTGGCCTCGTGATAAAACTGAACTAGTGTACATGAATTTCTTTATCTACTTCCCTTGTGAAAAATAAATATACTTAAATGTATTTGAAATACATTAAGTATACTACAAATACATTTACATATGTATGCACTTAATATAAATACCCTGCAATTGTACTTTTAGTATACTAAATTGGTATACTTGTCTTTATATACCAGTGATTTGATTTTATGGTGATTTTAAAGTTCACATGAACCTGTGCCTGTTTAATTGACATACACTTCCTGCTCTGTTGAACAACCAGCACGTGTCCCAGCTGTCCTTCTGGACATGCAGCCAGGAGGGGATCACTTTGGCCCTGAGGATCTTCATCTGTCCTTGAATGAGGTGCATAAACACTCAATTATATTCATCCCAAACCTTATCAGACCAAATTGCTAAATGACCTGCTGTTTACGTTAAAACTCTTAAGCATAATACTTGAGCTTGCTGGGTAAAAAGTTTTTATAAAGCTTTGGATTAATTTGTTGAGGTTGTGATTATATAAAGTTTATGATCAAGTCAAAGGTTTGATGTCACACATTAACTTGTACTGTTATGTTTCTTATGTTTACAGCTTTATGTCATGGTGTTTTTTTTGCTGGCTTTTATTTGTGTAATATCTGCTACTTTTTTTTCCCTCTCACAGAGTGCCCGACAGTTAGCCTTCCTTTACACAGAACTTGGACTAGATCACCAAAAAACAAGACGACAAAAGAAAGCTCAAAAACCCTAACTAGCAAGTCCCATAAACCCTGAAACAGTTGTTTGTGTATGTGAATGAAAAGAAAACAGACAATAACAAAAAAAGATTGTTTTATAGATGCTGTTCATTTCTTTTTCAATAAAGGTTTGTCTTTATTCTGACCAAAATAAAATCTAACAGTGTCCAGACTAGTTGTGATGTGACACTGTTCACACTGAACGCAAAAGATATCACAGCCAATCAAACAATACTTGATGTTCAGTCTGCAGTTCTGTGGAGTGAGATTTTGGACGAATGAGATTTCAGAGTGGGCAGGACTATCCAGCATGATATCACAGGAATAAAACGTGGAAAAGATAGCCTTTATTGCTTGTCGATTTGCTGTGTCAGCCTAGTTAGGACACAAATACCCTCAACACTTGTACAGAATATCTAGTGCGGACAAATAGCATGCTTTCTCAGAAACATAACACTCAGATGCATGGTTAGGGTGAAATCGCTGATTGGTGGAATATTCCAAGAGCAATCCTTGGCCTCGAGATGTTGGAATTCTGGATTTAGAGAAAGTCTTTTGGCTTATTGGCACCGTACTTAAATGCACAGTGAGGGAATCTGGCAGCTCACTAACCGAAGACAAGTCTGTTGTAGTATCCATCCCAAAGTTTAGAACCACCAGGAACCCTTTTTTGAGCCCATCCAGCTCACGCAAATAAGCAAATACGTTGACATCACTCCAGACGTTGCAGAACCAGCCTCGGGAAAGGACAACGTCCGACTCTTTGAGCAAACTCAGAGCACGATACTGTGAAATGATAGAGTCTGGATCGGCCTGCTGAAGCTGGAGAGAAAGACATAAGATGGCATTAGAGGATTCCCTACTCTACACACAGATTCTTGTGATAGCAGTCGGAATCACGTACCTCCACATTGACAGTGCTGTAGTCTGGAGCGATGTCTAGCCATGTGCCGGTTTCATTGTCACTAAAGCCAGAGTTCAGCTGATCATTCCACTGCATCGGTGTTCGCTGTGGGTCTCGACCGTTGCTCTTAATGGTAAAATAAGTATATATTTAATTCAACAACAAAAAAAATGCATTCATTTGATCAAAAGGTGTCACTTTTTGTAATGTACAAAAGATTTCTATTTTAAATAAATAAACTTCTCAAAAAAAAAAAGTATCACGGTTTCCAAATATACTGCACAACTGTTTTAACATTAATATTAATAATAATAAATGGTTCCCAAGCATATTAGAATGATTTTTGACAGATTATGTGACATTTAAGACTGGAGTAATGGCTGCTGAAAATTCAGCTTTGCTATCAGAGGAATATAATGCGTTTCGGTAACGCTTTAGATTACAGCCCGGAAAGTACTGCGTAATTAAAGCGATTTTACAACGTAACCTTCTGTAATTATAGTGTACCTATAACGTACTTACAATATAAGTATAAGGGAACAATATTTTAAGTTTGGGGAATAAAGGGGTAACAACCAGGAGAATTAAAAAAAGTATTTATACTGTAAGTATTATAGAACTAAGGGGTACTTATTCTACTATTATGATACAACAATCTTACATTTGGGAGCAATTTAGCAAGAACATACACTGCTTACCATTTTGAAATAATGGTGAACCAGTACATGTATTGCCTTTTAAAAAATTACAGGGTACATATCTATACATTTATAAAGTAATATTTTTAACAAAAGTGCACTGAAAACAAAAATTATTGCAACTTTTGCTTAAATATTGGGGAAAGATTCTCTTTTTTCATGTATTTGTTACCGCCTTGTTCCATGTAGTTACAGGGTAAGTGTGACACTGCGGGCCGTAAATTAAAGTGGTGCTTGTTACCCTCTTGTTCCATGTAGTTACAGGGTAAGTACAATAAAAATGCATACACAATCTTATATCACTGACTCGGAAACCTTTATTTATTATTCAAGCACCACTTACCCTGTAACCACATCAAACAAGATATATTTCCCATTATGTAAAAAAATTTGCAATAGTCTTATAAGCAATAAGCTTTTCTTGCCTTGAAACATGTTAGCCCAAACTTAAACATCTGCACTTTTGCTAAAAAAAATTTTTTGCATAAATGCATAGATATTTACCCTGTCATTTTTAAAAAGGCTATACAGTATGTATTGGTACACAATTATTACAAAAAGGCACGCAGTGTATGTTCTCACTAAAATGCTCCCAAATGTAAGATTGTTGTATCATAATGGTAGAATAAGTACCCCTTAGTTCTATAATACTTACAGTATAAATATTTTTTTTAATTCTCCTGGTTGTTACCCCTTTATTCCCCAAACTTTACATATTGTTCCCTTATACTTACATGAAAGTACTTTATAGGTACACTATAATTACAGAAAGTTACACTGTAAATTCCTCTTAATTACACAGTACTTTCCGGGCTGTAATCTAAAGCGTTACCTGCGTTTCTTTTATGGTAATATTTCACAATATTGTATTTTTGATCAAATAAATGTTCTTCTTTCAGAAACATTTGATTAAATCTTAACGACCACAAACTTTCAAATAGTAGTCTGTTTAATAGTAGTTCACTAAAGAAACGATTAAAGGGGCCACTAAAAGGACTTTTACAGCTGAAACAACACATATTTGAATAAGAGACTTTTTTCAGAAATATTAAAAAAATCTTACCGACCCCAAACATTTAATATATATTAAAATACATTTATGTATGTGCTAAATTTAACTATTACTTTAAAAACAATAATGCTGTATTTTACACTTACTGGATCATCTTTTCCAAAAGGATCCTGAATTACAGATACATTAACGTTCACCATGCCAATCTCCTCTCCGTAGTATGTTGTGGGAGTTCCAGGCAGTGTTAACAACAGCATGTTTACAGCACGGACATATTCCTTACCAGCACTTGAGCCTATACGTGGCTTGTCATGGTTTCCCACCTATATATGTAAACAAACATATTTTGTGATTGTAACAAACTGAACAAAATGTATTAGATTATATGAAAAAAAATTAAGCTGGCGTGCGCAATTCTCAACTCAATTTGAAAACAAACTTTCTCGTTCCATTTAGCGATGCTAGTGTTGCTAAAATTACACACATGATGTGTGTGATTCTTAATGAATGGACATACATCTGGTCACTCACCACCCAGTTTGGCCATTTTCCCTTTGGCATATTCGACATCCATAAATCAACCAGGCCTTTGGCTTGATTTCCTGACAGATCATCAGGAAGATACAGTAGATAGAAGTTAAAAGGGAAATTGCTTTCTGTGGCATAGCTTGTGCCGTAGTACCTCATGGTTTTTTCAATTTCTTCATAGTCGTAACACTCTATAACCATGAATCTAAGTTAGAGACAACAGAAAAGAGCCATTTACAAGAGAGAAGCACATGGAGATTTGTGAAGTAGAAGAACTGAGGATACCTGTAGCGGCCAGGCTCTCTGCTGTAGGCGTCCATCGCTATCCTCCAGTCTGTCAGGATCTCATGTAGCCCCTGTTGTGTGTAGGTGTAGTCATGGTACAGCTCAAACTCTGTGTCCACAGTCGACTGAGGAAAGAATGAAGATAGCCTTGTAGTAAGGCACACTGCACACTTGTAACTCACATGAACAAAGGTCAATAAATGCTTTGAAATGCATTGCTCATTGTTATTTCATGTTAGTTAATGCATTAACTAATGAAATATTACCATAAAAGAAACGTATTATATTTTAAAAGTATTACATCTCGTTAAGAAATATGGTATTGGTATGCATTATAACTCAAAACTTTGGGGTCGATACACTTTTTTTCCTATTTCAAATAAATGTTCTTTCGAACTTTCTATACATCAAAGAATCTGTATGTGTCACCGTTCCCACAAAAAAATTAAGCAGCACAACTGTTTTCAACACTGGTAATAAGAATGTTTTTGAGCAGCAAATCAGCATATTAGAATGATTTCTGAAGGATCATGTGACACTGAAGACTGGAGTAATGGCTACTAAAAATTTAGCTTTGGCATCACAGGAATAGAATATATTCAAATAGAACTATTATTTGAAATTGTAATAATATATTGTAATAATGATACAGATGATAGAGTTTAACTTGTGTTGAACCCGGGATTTTTTTTAGTTAGTGCTAGCGCGTTCATAAGGACCGAAAAATTAAGCCATTAAGAAAGAGGGCCAAGACTACTGAGTCATTCCACGGCCTTCCATAGATCTTAAGTGGCTTTGTAATCATCTGGTATTAGGATAATGGGAATGACTTGTCAGTAAATCCAGAGAAATATGCACTAGTAATCCTAAAATGACATTGTGGGAACAAAGAATAGTAACATGACTCTTAAATGCATTCAGAGAATACTTTTGGCTCAGGCAGATGAAGTGCTTCAATAAACAGTAAACTGAATGAATAACAGCACAGGACATTGTTTGGCTTACTGGATCTTGGTCGGGGTCAACCTGGGGTTCATTTCTCAAATGTGTGGCCTCAAGCATGTGTTTCACAGCGTCCATGCGGAACCCGTCTACTCCCTTCTTCAGCCAGAAATTGATTATGTCCTATTACACAGATGTGAAACAAAGATCAAAGAGCGTCCATGTTTGTAGTGAAACATGATATTGTGGATTGCGGATCTGCGTGAAAGGCCTTTTTGTTCAAGAGTTTGAAGACTAATATTCCTCCTCCACAAGTATTTAAAAATATTTTACTCTTCAACAATGTCCTTTGTAAATGCAAACAAAACGGGGAAACGCTTTAACCCTTTATGGGGCAAGTAACCATATTTAGTCACTTCCGCACACATTTAAAATGCCCTCCCCCTGTCTCCATTTGGAGTTGTAGAGTCATATGGTTTTCTCTCAGCCAATCAGGGGAGATCAAGCTATCTGACAGATATTGATATCAAGTTACCTGACCAATCAGCAGTGGCCTGGAGGACCTCAAACACAGCCATCTTGCAGAAATCACAAATATTGCTTTTTTGAACCTGGCTTCTCCCACAGCTATAGTAATAACATCATAACGAAACATGGTAAGTTGATGTAACTCACACATTTTTTGGTTGAATAGTTGTGTTAAAGATTAAGATTGTTGTTATTTGCATAGCATTTGTAAAAATTAGCTTAATGTTTGGCTGAAAACTAAAGGCACCATATTTGATCATATGCCCCATTCACCTAAGTGGCACAAGTGTCCATTTTTAGACATATGCCTTATGAATGTATGTTTTTTTATTATAGGTAAATGGCATACACAGGTGCTTATTGTTAGTGTGAATTTTAATTACTGAATATTGGTTTGTGATAAAACACAATTATGAGCAAATATAAGTGATACTAACAATAATTATAATTGTATTTTCTGTTTTTATTGTGCTTTTATATTTTCTATGTCAATACTCTTTTCCCATTAGATCTACATTACACTGTTACTGTTTTCCTCAACAAATAAATCAGAGTTGGTTTAATATTGACTAAGCATATCCCTTTTGCAGCTGTCTGCTTGGCTATTTTATGGGAAGAGGGATACCATTGTTGTTCCCGTAAACCCTGCCATCAGCGATGATGATAGCTCAGAGGAAGAAGACAGATACCTCAAGACATAGATGTCTCTCAATAAATGTTCCTTGCAGTTTGTGCCTATAATAAATAAATGTTCCTTGCAGTTTGTGGTTTTTTCTCATTTTTTTAAAATTCACTCTCAGTAATTTCTTTTACCCTAGACCGGCAAGTGCTCATATATGGTAACTTCATTGACCTTGATTTGCAATGCAAAGATTAAAAAAAATTTGATTTTTTTTTTTTTTATGTCCTGTAACAACCCCCATTAGCTTTCTGAGGTTAAAATTTAGAATTTCCAAATATTTCAATGAGTGCCCTATAAAGGGTTAAAATGCATTAACTAACATGAACTAACAATGAGCAATACATTTTTAATGTATGAATTGATCTTTGTTAATTGTTGATTGTTTATTCATGTTAGTTCAGTGCATTAACTAAAGTTAAAGACAACTTTTGAGTTTTGTAATGTACTAGTAAATGTTTAAATTAACATTATCTAAGATGAATAAATGCTGTAGAAGTGCACTTCATTGTCCGTTCATGTTAACTACTGCAGGTAACTGACGTTAACAAATGTGACCCTGGATCACAAAACCATTCACAAGTGGCACGGTGGCAATAGCCAACAATACATTGTATGAGTCAAAATTATCGATTTTGCTTTTATAGCAAAAATCATTAGGTTATTAAGCAAAGATCATTTTCCATGGATATTTTGTAAATATACCGTAATTATATAAAACATTTATTTTTGCAGAGTGAATGCAGCACAATCACGTATTTAAATGGACAACTTTAAAAGTGATTTTCTCAATGTTTCGATTGTTTTGCACCCTCAAATGTCAGATTTTCAAATAGTTGTATCTCGGCCAAATGTTGTCCTATCCTAACAAATGCATCAGTGGAACGTTTATTTATTCAGCTTTCAGATGATATGTACACTCACCTAAAGGATTATTAGGAACACCATACTAATACTGTGTTTGACCCCCTTTCGCCTTCAGAACTGCCTTAATTCTACGTGGCACTGATTCAATAAGGTGCTGAAAGCATTCTTTAGAAATGTTGGCCCATATTGATAGGATAGCATCTTGCAGTTGATGGAGATTTGTGGGATGCACATCCAGGGCACGAAGCTCCCGTTCCACCACATCTCAAAGATGCTCTATTGGGTTGAGATCTGGTGACTGTTGGGGCCATTTAGTACAGTGAACTCATTGTCATGTTCAAGAAAAAAATTTGAAATGATTCGAGCTTTGTGACGGTGCATTATCCTGCTGGAAGTAGCCATCAGAGGATGGGTACATGGTGGCCATAAAGGGATGGACATGGTCAGAAACAATGCTCAGGTAGGCCGTGGCATTTAAACGATGCCCAATTGGCACTAAGGGGCCTAAAGTGTGCCAAGAAAACATCCCCCACACCATTACACCACCACCACCAGCCTGCACAGTGGTAACAAGGCATGATGGATCCATGTTCTCATTCTGTTTACGCCAAATTCTGACTCTACCATCTGAATGTCTCAACAGAAATCGAGACTCATCAGACCAGGCACCATTTTTCCAGTCTTCAACTGTCCAATTTTGGTGAGCTCTTTCAAATTGTAGCCTCTTTTTCCTATTTGTAGTGGAGATGAGTGGTACCCGGTGGGGTCTTCTGCTGTTGTAGCCCATCCGCCTCAAGGTTGTGCGTGTTGTGGCTTCACAAATGCTTTGCTGCATACCACGGTTGTAACAAGTGGTTATTTCAGTCAAAGTTGCTCTTCTATCAGCTTGAATCAGTCGGCCCATTCTCCTCTGACCTCTAGCATCAACAAGGCATTTTCGCCCACAGGACTGCCGCATACTGGATGTTTTTCCCTTTTCACACCATTCTTTGTAAACCCTTGAAATGGTTGTGCGTGAAAATCCCAGTAACTGAGTAGATTGTGAAATACTCAGACCGGCCCGTCTGGCACCAACAACCATGCCACGCTCAAAATTTCTTAAATCAGCTTTCTTTCCCATTCTGACATTCAGTTTTGAGTTCAGGAGATTGTCTTGACCAGGACCACACCCCTAAATGCATTGAAGCAACTGCCATGTGATTGGTTGATTAGATAATTGCATTAATGAGAAATTGAACAGGTATTCCTAATAATCCTTTAGGTGAGTGTATACCAGGGATGGGCAACTTCGGTCCTGGAGGGCCATTGTCCTACAGAGTTTAGCTTCAACATTAATCAAACACACCTGAACAAGGCAATCAAGGTCTTCAGGATTACTAGAAAGTTACAGGCAAGTGATTTTTTTCAGGGTTGGAGCTAAACTCTGTAGGACAGTGGTCCTCCAGGACTGATGTTGCCCATCCCTGGTGAATACTGTACATCTCAATTTCAGAAAATTTACCCATGTGACTTATGACATGTGACCATGTGTGGTTCAGGGTCACAAATGAAACCTTATTGTGTGTGGTGGCTTCATGGTTAGGTGGTTTAAATCCTCCTTACATTCAAAACATTTATTCAGACACAGTCATCCACTTTCTTAACACTCTTTCTCACTCTCACACTGCCTTTTAGCACAGCGACATTCAAACATTCACTCAAAAAAAAAAAAGATAAATGAATGTTGCAAATTATTAAACCGGTTAATTATATGCCTTAACTTGACCAAACCTATCTATCTATTTATTGATTTATTTTTAATGAAAAGTGTGAATTCTAGGCCTGGAAATAAAATCTTTAAAAAGGCATGGAAAATATTTGTTTAGTTATGCTCAGGCTCTAGAACATTTAATTGGCTACAAATAGGACACTAAAACAGATTTTTTTTTTTTTTATCCTTATATATTTATCACAAATGATTGGGAATGTAAATATACACTCTTAAAAAATAACGGGTCTTTATTGCCATCTATGATTCCATGAAGAACCATTAACATCCATGGAAACTTTTCACTGCACCTAAGGTTATTTGTTCTTTATTCTAGGATTCCCAGTAGGATGGTTCTTTTAAGTGGCATTACTGCAAAAAACAAAACCTTTTGGAACATTTATTTTTAAGAGTGCAATGTGTATCTTATAAGTTCATCTTGTCCCAACCAGGACTAAAACCATTGCTTGTTGCTTTGCCATGTTGTACTTTTGCTAGGACTCATAAAGTGTAAAAGTCTGCTTAATGTTCAGTCAAGCCGTTGTCTTCATGCTTCCTTTAGCTCTGTCTTACCGTCATCTCCTCTACGACTCTGGGGTTACGGTAGTTCAGGTCTGGCTGTTCCTTGAGGAACTGATGGAAATAGCACTGTTGTCGTATTTCATCATACTCCCAGGTAGAATTCCCAAAGACACTTACCTAGGACAAACAATGTGACACTAGTCAACCACATCTAACTACTGTATATATATGTTTGTAATCGTTTACTTAATTCAGTCTTAATTGTAACAAAAAATTATTTGCTATGTAACAAACAGTATCAGATGAGATTAAAAATTGCAAAGCTTGGACAAACATTCCGAATAGCTCTGATTCTTTATGTTGATGTGATCCAAATGTATAATGACACGGCAGCTGTCACTATTCCCTGATTTGTTTGCATTGTGAGGATGGACATTCATACCCAGTTGTTAGGCGGTTTGTCTGCAGTGCAGTTGACCCAGATATAGTAGTCTTTATAGGGTTCTGTGCCATTACGGCTAAGCTGGAACCAGATGTGTTTGTCGCTGGTGTGGTTCGGGATGTAGTCCATGATCAGCTTTAGACCTGGGCCAAAAAGAAAAAAAGCTAACATTATGCGGCTATCAAACAGAGCATTGTTGTAATAATGGTGTTATAACATGGTAACAAGTTTGGAACTTAATTATTAACCATCATGTTACTCATGAAGCTCATAACATGCTAAAATTCAAACTATAGCCATAAACACCTCAAATGTGAGTTGTCATTGTGTTACAAGTTGTTGGTTGACAACAATGTTGGTTGAAATATTGATGATTTATCATAATGCATGCCCACCTTTGTCATGCATGCTTGTTAAGAGGTCGTCAAAGTCTTCCATGGTTCCAAAGATAGGGTCAACCTGCCTGAAGTCCTCGACGTCATAGCCAAAGTCCCTCATAGGAGACTTGTAGAAAGGACTGATCCAGATTGCTTTAATGTTCAGGTACTCAAAATGACTCAGTTTCTCCTTGATCCCTAAAGTCAAACATTGAATTATAAAAACGTTATCTACACATTTTTGCACATTTGATCTTTACAAAGACATTCGACAATCGTCACAATGGATTTATCTTGATCAATCCAACTTTTATAATCATTTCAATATGATATTTTTCAGAGGGTCACTAAAGTTATTACACGTGTCATGTAGAAGATAAGCTGGCGTTTTGTCTTATTCATAGTGTTTGCTTTGTGTGAATATGTTTCACAGTAAAAAACTAATGACCCTGTAATGTACCACCATAAAATCAGTTTTATTTACTTTATGGCATGTGTAGACGCAATTTTACCCATTACATAAGAGCAATTAAACAACCTCCTCCTCTTGCATGAAATGGAATACGCAGCAATACAGAACCATTATGAGGGGGAAAAATGGCTTTTGTGTGTCCGTCCAAGGCATCAATACACACTTCTCAAATAACACTACAGCTGGAGGGAACTCTGTTACTGAAAAGAGAGTTGTTTTTCAAGGCTGCTTGAGAAACTACTGCTGACTTTTTCAGCCTTTTGGTTTTATGTCAGCATGAATTATCTCTGAATTATTAAAAGAAACCAATTTGCTGAAAAATTATAACATTATGCACACTAGGATGTGTGTAAGTACATTTGGTGTTCTCGGAATACAAGATCCAAACCTGACACAAAGGTTCTCAACAATATCATGTAAGATTTGGAGATTACAACTTACTTGAATTATTATTATTACATAATTTGTAAGTAAAAATTGATAAAAATGTTTACATATACAGTAGTAGACAAAACCTTTCATCAAAGTTATACATGAATTTTGAACAATAGCCGTTCTTGTCTTTTTTGATCCACATCAAATGTTGACTGCTGTATTTCAAAATACTATGTAATTGTATGCAACAAGAAAAGGATATGAAAATAAATTATATTAATACAATCTTAAAAAATAATTAATAGTTAAGTCTAATAATCATTACTAAAAAAAAAAATTTGTGAAGAATACATATATATATATGGTATATAATTAATTGCCTAATTTGCATATGTTGAAGGGGGCAACTTCTAATACAAGATACATAGCTGAAAATATTGTAATTAACTAAAATATCATTTTCTGTAATTGAAATAAAATAACAAATATTAGATAAAAACTCAAAAAAACAAAAACAAAATGAAAATTAGAAATGTTGCATTGTGCTAACTTAAGTTTTTAAGTTGAAGTACTTACATTTTGGAAACTAAAACAGAAATAAATATTAAGCAAAATAGATTTATTTAAAACAAAATATTCTATATTTAAAATATAAAATTCCAAAACTTTTTAAACTAAAAAAAAAATGAAATTAAAAATATAAGCCGTTTTAAAATATTATTAAATACTATAAAATAAAAAAATAAAAAATGTACCCTATATATTAACCTCACCTTAAGGATCACAAATTACCTTTGAGGTCTCCAACACCATCAGCATTTGAATCTTTGAATGATCGAGGATAAACCTGATAGACCGGAGTCAGCTGCCACCAGCTCATGCATCGGGGCGACAGCGCCACGATCGTAATGGTCATGACGATCAGAACCAGGGTGCATGCGATGATCAGCCAGAAGATAAGCTCTCGGGGGATCCTGTAGCAGGCTTTATTTGAGTATAGCATCAGAACCTCTTTGGGCATCCCAGCATACGGTTTGATCTGAGTGTACACGCTTTCCCCCGGCCCGGTGAAGGAGAAGCTGGTGGCCTGGTGCTCTCGAGAGCTTGATGCCTCAGATGGATCATCATCATCCTCTTGAAAGGCTGCATTCTGGACGCCTTCTTGCAGCTCTACCGTGTCGATGTTTGTGATTTTGGTCGAGCTCATCGTTCTTGCTTCATTCAATCCCAGAGCACGGGAACAACGCTTGTGAGAGCCGATACAGCCAGAGTCCTGTTAAATAGAGGCATTCACAAGTCCATAGTGCATTACACATTCAGTCTCCATCCCTCTCTCACAAACACACAATAAAACCCCTCCCAGAGGAATGTGGCAGAGATTAGAGAGGCCAATCACACATTTCCTTGGCTACATATTATTGAAAAGTCAAATGTAACCTATGGCATTAGAACTTTCTAACTATATAAAAAAAATTGTCTAGCAAACTTTTACCATGTGAACTTGAACTACAGAATAAGAATCCTGTAAACTGCAAGCTTGAATACATAATTGTATTGATGTTTATGCATACTGTCAAGGCCTGATTATAATAATAAAAAATAATTGATGAATGCATAAAAAAAGCAGTTAATAATTTATTGCCTAATTTGCATCTGTCTGGGGCAACTTCAAATACAAAATACATTTTTGAAAAAATTATAATAATCATTAGTATTATTAACAAAAACTAAATAAATTTTAAAATGTTTTTAGCGATTGAAATAAAGCTGAAATAAGATGAAAAATTAGATGGAAAACTTAGTAACTCGTGATATTGCCTTAGTAACTAAGAAATACGTTTAAGTACTAAAATGACTAAAACTGAAGTATAAAAAAGCTAAATATAATATATAAAAAAAAACATTAACATAAAAACTGAAAATATAAAAAAGCTAAAATATTAATAGTATTTGAATAATACTTAACACCAGTAATAATGAGAATAAGAAGAGTTATTTCACCATTTGAAAAATTGTCAGGCAAACTTTTACCTTATAAACAAGGCTGTAGTTTCTCAGCTGAGCTCTTTAAGAATTAACAAAAATTCTGTGCAACCTATGTTAACTAGTTACTATTAGATTGTAAACTGCAACTTATTTATTTGATTATATCATTGTATTGATTATGCAGACTATATGAAGGCCTGATCATACCCAGAAGAATATTCGATGAGTAATATTGAACATTTGAATAAACAGATGTTAATGCTTACGGAACGGTGTTCTAATCTTTTTTCTACTGCACTGCTAAGAAAACTGACCAACCAAAAAGATTTACGCTTTTAGTCACATATCCAGAGGAACTGGGCAGAGTAACAATGAATAGCAGCAGAAGCTTTCTTGTATTTGATTTTGTTTGATAAATGCCATTTTTTTACATGGACCCAAAAACGAGCTAGCATTTTAACACTTCCGGTTCTATCATCCCGAAGCCATTGGGTTTTTTTAATGTTTTTTTTTTTTTGGTAAAAGACTGAAATAAGGTCTGTGGTTAACACAAGCTCAATGTATTTTTACATTTTATTCTATGAAATAAATCAGTAACAACCCCTTTTTTAAAACCTTTTAAACGTCATCCCACTGAACAGATAAACTCAGCTACTTACTAGTCCGTTTTCATTGCCTTATTTTATGATCACACTTTAGCAAACTATTCTTACTTCTACCTATTCAAAGAGTTAGTGATGGCGATGCTGAAGTCATTCGTTCATGGTGTAGTTGGTTTATAGCCTAGGTTTAGCTTTTTACTTCTGGCGATTCTATTTTGGCTTCAAAATTCATTAAAGTTGTGTTCATTTGTGAAGATTTTCAAGTGACGGCTTTTCTATAGGCGCCATCTACTGTCAGACAGTGATTTTGCATGTTAATTCAGCCCATGTGACAAATTGCATGTAAAAGTCAGACCGCATGCTGAACATTTGTGTTGGTGTGAATGGGCCTTTACTTTTCAACTACTACACAATTCATTCAGCGTTACAAGTACAGCAGAACTTTTTTGATCGAAATAAAACAATAACAAAAAAAGAACAAAAACAAAAAAGAACAATTGTTCTGCAATATTTAAAACATTCTTTCATGAAACCCTAGCATAACACTCATTATTAGCAATAATGCATCATTAGCCTTGGCCTCAGTTGGCATGGCCACATACCAACCACAGTCTGCTCGCTGAATATCTGATGCACAATATACACAAGAAAAATTAAATCTTATAAGCTCCGACACCCTTTTCTTTTCTTTTTTTTTTTGCAAAGTTGATACAATGAGTGAACACTACATTTACTAAAATACATCAAATCTTTGAAATATGCTCATGTTTGTTTGTGGCACTTAATATTATCTTGATCAACACTGTATATCCAGCTTTGTTCAATTAGAACTCAGAATTACAGATCACAACATCTATACATATTTTCCATTTTGTTTGTTTTATGGACAACTTTTACTGAGAACACTATTATTTTAAATTATTTCTTACCATGCCAGTCTATTATTGCGCTATCGACCGCTTAAGCGCACACAAAAACTAAGCAACCTGCAGTTGGTTGCTGTACAAGCTGGTCTTTTGGAACATGGAACTACTGCTTACTGTTATGCAAAGTTAAAAAACTCAAAACGTGTTGCGTCTTAGCCATTAGGCCTTTCCCACTGTGATTAAACATAAGGAGCAAGACTGTTTTTTCCTGTAGCTTTATTGTTCTGCTCAATATCACCTTTCAAGTTCTGAGGCCAATGAGTACTGTTGTCCATGGACTGCTGAAAACATATTTGAGCAAAACCGACATTACACTCGTATGGTGAATCAGAAAATAATTAGTGAATTCATCACAAAGCTATTTTTTCATGTCCATCTAACCAAAACAAAAAAAACACCACTTTACAATATACTCTGAAGGAAAAAAGAAAAAGAAAAAAGGCAGGTTGCTGTAAGTTCACATCTGCATTCGAAAGTGAGGGATGATAAGGAGAAAAGACACAGATATAATACAAAGGGAGAGCTGAGAAAATCTGCGTGGCTTTGGTGGGCAGTTACAATCCCTTTTATCCAATATCACCCACAATTCCTGGGTTAAACAAGTACATGAACAAACTCAGTGTGTCTATTTCACACAACGTGGCACGCTCATCAGTCGCCATTAACATTACTCTATTGCTTCACAAAATAAGCGACAAAGACGTCAAACTTGGGAAAAATAAAAAATATATATGAATTTTATATATTTATCTCTATATATTCTATATTCTCTGAAACAGCAGGATTAAAAAGCTTTTTACAACCAATCAAATGATAACCTGCCAAACGAAGCAGTCAAGTCCGAGGTTCTACCTAAAGGTCAGTCAGCGCTCACGAGGAGGGAGGGAAGGTGCAAAAAGCCAACAAGCTTCAATTCATTCCACGCAGGTTATGTAGTAATGAAGCAATTCTTTAAAACATGTTCCACACACATTCATCAGTCAAATATATCCTCAATTAAACCCAGTGATGATCCATAACCCCATACCAGGGGCTGCCAAGTTTATCAATTGTATCCTCACTCGAATTTGCAGCCGACTGGAAAAGGCACCACAGCACGTACATGGGTCCATCCCGCAAAACATCCTTGGTTTTAAAATTAACACCCACAGCCACCACAAAAAAAGTGAGAAAAACAGTTTTTTATTGTATATGATGTGCATCTTGTTGTAGTTGTTTTTAAAACTGGAACTCCATTCTTTCCGTCATGTATTAGAAAAAAAGTGTTTGTAATGCTTTTGGTTGTACTGTGTTTCCACTGTGTTGTGACTCTTGAAAGACTGTCCGTTGAATCTCTTGATTTCACTGGAACAAAAGAAACGTGACTGATGTCTTGTGTAGAAAAGGGGCTCTTCCCTCAGGTGGGACGACTACCACGGGTCCTCCAGGTCAGCACCGCTCTGCAGAGAGAGACCACACAGAGAAAACCATCAGTTGGCAAAGGCATCAAATCAGCATTATCACAATCACCGTGGTCAACCAAATCTACATGCCATCTTTTGCTATGAAAAACATTTACTTAAAGTAACGAGAAAGGCTACATCATAATACCAAATCTAATACAGGAAGTATGAAGGAAGAGTGTAACCACCAAGTGTAACGTGACTGGGATAATTGTAACCCTCGAAACAATAATACACATATTATATACTGTACACTACCGTTCAAAGGTTTCAGACTTGTGAAGGATCATGTGACACTGAAGACTGGAGTAATGATGCTTAAAATTTAGCTTTGCCATCAAAGGAATAAATTACATTTTAAAATATATTCAAATTGAACCATAAGACTTCACAATATTTTATTTTTGATCAATTAAATGCAGCCTTGGTGAGACTTCTTTCCAAACCATTAATAAAAACTTACTGACACCAAACTTTTGAACAGTAGTGCACACCTCAACATTACTAAACAGTTACATAACATACATACGCTTTCAGCTGAGAAAAATTATCAAAAGTCTAACTTAGACCTGCAGAATTATTACATAAAAGTGGTTAAATACTCAAATATACACTAAATGTATCAGCCTATATGAACATATATTCAGCACACGCTCAAAGTTCTCAACTGAGTATATGTGCATGTGTTTATCAAGTCTTAAACTATAAACTAGTTTAATGAAATAATGTTCATTACACAATCAATAATTCAATTTCAAAATTGCCCACAACCTCTTAACCATGATAAAATCCTATAAGGTAGCCAAGTGTTAGCAAAACCTTAACAAAAATAAAAAAAATAAAACAAACAGTATGGACAGTCTCCCATATTCCACTTCAGCTAACCATTACTGTGATCACCGAACCTTGAAACTAGAATTGTCATGTTCTTGTTTCTTTGTCTATGTCTATGATGTGTAATTTGTACGAATTGAACACCTGTGATTGAATAATTTCTACTCTGCAAGATCAAAGAATTAACTGTGTTGTTCAAGGCATGGAAACAATTCAGAAAATAAATTAAAAATATTAGGATAATCAGATCCTGCAGGTTTGATTTGATGTTTCTTCCACTACTGTGATGAGATTTCCTTACACATCTGCATCACAGAGAAAAGGATGCATGCATGTGCAAAACTGAAAGACTGTGGAAAGATTGATCCAAACTTGTCAGCTTGTAAAATGGCCAATTAGAGATAAGTGAACACTCGAATACGATTACTTTTCAAGAACACATCTAGGTAGGCCATTTCATGCCACAGATCATACAAGTGCAGGACTTCAAATGAAACCCAAGTTAAACAAGTCATCTCCATTCATTTACAGGAACACTGGTGCTTGGTAATGTAAAACACAAAGACGTGAATTATCTACATGGCTTGAATGTTTAACAGGTAATATATAACTACTCTGACAGTTTGATCACACTGCAAACTGCATAAAACTAACAGATAACAGTAAACCAGCCATTTTGAATTCCCTCTTCAACCAGCGATGCATAACATAAGATCAGTTCATATGTAGAGTGAGGTTGTCAAACAAACTCCAGTCGCTCTTTCTGCAGAAATTATTAGTATCAATTAGTAATCAACTTACCAAATGAAACAGGTGGGCTGCATTAATTAAAGGGTGAACACATACATCATTAGTTTTGTTAATGTGTATTATCCTCTTAATGAATCTCAAACTATGTGTGTTCTGGATATGAATACCAACCTTTATGTTTGTGTGTAAACTACATGCATTTGACCAAGAATATTATTTCTAAATGTTTATCTGGCTGTGAAAAACATGTTCTAAAATGATTTATTTACAAAAGGAGGGGTGCAAGGATTATACAGCTGTCATTGGCTATCACAGAGAAACACAAGGATCTAGTCTACTCCTCGCAACAAGCCAACAAAACATCACTCGCTGATGATCCCAAGAGATTTCCAAAGTACCAGGTTAACTTGATACTAAAATCTCAAACCTATGTAAATGCTGTCTAACAGCACTGCTGCGGTCTACTATAATAAAAGTAATCAAAATACAATACTGACAGGAAAATAGTTTGTTTATTAATAATCAGCTTTATTAATGTTAACTTGAATAATTACGTAAAACGTTTTTTTTTTTATGTAACATGTTACAGGGTGCAATTATTTGATGAAAAATAATATTAATAATAATAATAATAGTGAAATATTACATTTACAATAAATGTTTTCTATTTGAATATATTTTAAAATACTCAGTCTTCAGTGTCACATGATCCTTCAGAAAGATTTGATGCTCAAGAATTTTTTTTTATTATTATCAATGTTGAAAACAGTGCTGCTTAACATTTTTTGTGGGAACTGATCATTTTTTCTGGACTCTTTGGTAAACAGAAAGGTAAAATGAACAGCGTTTATTTGAAACAACATATTTTGTAATACTGTCACTTTTGATTAATTTAATGCATCATTGCTGAATAAAAGTATCAATTTATTTTTCAAATAAACTTTTAAATGGTAATGTAGATTTCATTGTAATTTGTTAATATACAAACTTTAAATAAAGAATTGTATTGAAAGTGTATCAAGAATCCTAAAATCTGACTGACACTGGTATCAACTACTGAAAATTGTGGTATTGTGACACAACCGTGATGAAGAGAGTCCAAGAGCATAGAGAACACCGTCTACCACACACACACACACACCAGATATCTCTTGGATGTCCAGTAGGGAAAAACACTTTGATCAAAACTCCAGCTTTGTCCAACTGGTGTACACTCCAGACCAATACTTGAGAATGTGTCACACTACTTAAACACTAAGACACATTCTTTGAGGTGTTTGCCTCATACACACACACACACAAACAACAAGACAGATATTAAACTGCAGGCTTTACAACATGCAACCCCCAGTGCAGTTTCGCCAGATCACACGTTGAGTAGTGACATTATCATCATCTTCATCATGAGACTTGGCTGAAGAGTTCATAATGGCATATTAGCAAACTTATGTATAAGCTATTCAAATAACATACTTGTTAGGTTACTATTCATGTCTGATTTGTCATGCTTACAGGCTGATAAATCTCAGTTCATCTCCTTGATGGGATGTATAAGGAGTGTTTGTGGTGATCTCAACCACTGTGCCTTGGGCCAGAGGATAATTTGAATGAGCTCATAACAGCTGTGATTTGAAAAGGATTGTTTACTCTCTGCATTCACCGAGAGTAGGTGAATGGGATGGAGAGAGCAAATACTCCAATACATTTTTTTCTGTATTTTATACTCAGTATTTTACTCAGATCTCTGAGTGACTCTTAGTTGTAGGTTGTTAAAACCAGGTATAAACGGGTCCAGTGAGCAAGGCGCAGAACAAGCAATGTCTCATGATGAGATTAATCCAAAGGTCAAGGGGAAGGTACCATCTCTACACATCAAACTTTTTATTGTAAACCAAGGACTAAATGTACAGCTGTCATCACACCGAGAGGTTCTAGACCTTTAAAAAGCAAGACTATTCATACTCACACCATCCTCTTCTCTTTGGGGGGTCAACCGGTTGTATACTGCTTCAATAACACTGTGCCTGAAAAAATATATATATATATCAGACAATGTATTAGAAAAATAAAACAAGGTATGCAAGTTATACAGCAAGATTCAAAGTCAAGCTGTATTCTGAGTCAAGCCTACTTGAGATTGAACCTGCAAATGTTGTGTTAGCATTCCAGACCCTTAAACATTAGGTGCGTAATCCTGTGTCCCGTAAACGTGTTTGTGCAGGTGTGAACCTCAGTGTGGTTTGTAACCATGATATTTACTTACTTGCTGGCAAGGCCGCCCCCTGGTGGGAGATTAGGGATACTTTCTTGGGACAGGGTGCTCATGACAATCAACAGCTCAGGCACACCTTCTTCCCCTGCTTTCTCTATGAGCTCTGATTAAGAGACAGAAAGGATAAACCACAGGTTAAAGCTCCCTAAATATCCATTTGACTGCTCCATTCGCAGTAGAATATACAATACACTCCATTCACAATATACGCAGTAGAACTTAATGTATATGTGACCAACTGTATGTGTACTAAGAAATGAGCAATGCATTATGGATACCAATGTAGAGCACTAGTGTTATCGTTTTTTGAAATAGAGAAATGAGAGATAAAGACAAAGAAAAAAAAAGAAAGAAAGAACAGGGACAATGAGAGACAAGAGTGAGACTCTAGAAGGAAAGCCTGTAGCTCAGTTGGGCTGCTCTGGGCCTGTTGCCAGTTAGATGTTCAGCCAGCACATTCCTCATCAGAGCAGTAGTGCCGACGACTCCCTCAGGCCCTCTCAGCACCCAGACAACAACGTTACCCCAACCTTTGCCCACAGCTCAAGGCCAAGAGTTTACATAACCCCAAAAAACCCACAAAACTAACAACCACTTGCCAGAATATGATCAATGTCCAATACAGAAAGGAAAGGCCAGTGGAAAAGAAAAAAGTAAAAAGATATGGAGTCAGGCTAAAGAGGAATATGAGAGGGGGTGGAGACAGGATAGTATGTTTAAGATCACAAGAGAAAAAGTGTGAGGGAAAAGGATATTTCTCTTTTATTTAATAAAATGCATAAATTCTGAAATTAATTAATCTGGACTGATATACAGTGGCCTTAAATATTTGGAAACTTAAAATATATCTAAGCAAGTGGCATGTGCAAAACAAAAAAATACTTCACTTGTCTTCAGAGATTTTTGCAGAGAAAAGCTATTAAGCTTTTTAAGCTCACCGTAACTATTTAGGAACAGATTTCAATATAGAGTTACCAATTTGATTCAGTTACACAATCTCTTGATTCAATTCCAATTTAGATTAATTTAAGTATATTTCAGTTGTCCATTTTGCTTACAATGAAAAAAAAATTTCTCTGTTATGCTGTAAATTATAGAGGGCAGTGTTTCAAAACAGTTTTAGACTGATTCAATCTTTTTGAGCTATTTGTTCTTGAATATGACTACACTGGTCAAATTGTAAGCAAACGCTAGAGATTTTAAACCTCATGCCCACGGACAGATGTATGAATGCTCCCCAAACTACGGTGGACAAAATAGGTATTGTGCGGTGGACCACTGAGCTCTTCCGTTTCTCACCTTCCACACGCGATTCAAGGTACTTGTCAACCTCAGCATCTCTCTTTACCGCCTCCTCTGACACCTGGGGTGCATTTGGCAAACAGACTAATACAACACTCATATTATCTCGACTTCCCTGAAAGAGGAAAAAGAAAGAAAAAAGAAAACCTCAACTGAGAATAAAACATTTAAGCGACATAAGAAGCTGTCATACAAGAGCGAGTAAGGAACTGTACCTTGTGTAGACAAGTATCCACAACTTCGTTGCACACTCTCTCCAGGTCGTCCGTCACCTCCAGCCTTGATCGCACAAAGGCACAAAGCTCCTCGTTGGTCATCACATCCCAGATACCGTCACACGCCAGCACCACAAATTCATCCTCCGCATCTGAACGAACAATCTCGAATACTTCTGGCTCTGGAGACACAAGCTGCTCCGTGGGACCCTTGCCCTCCACACACTTGTAGTCATAGTCACCCAGTGCTCGGGATACAGCCAGCGATCCATTAACCCTCTGGATCATTACAGAGCCACCTGCGTTCTGTATACGCTCCTTCTCCCGTGGGTCGCAGGGCTTATGGTCCAGCGTGGAGAAGCCGACTTGCGCGTTGCGGCAAAGAAGGGCCCGTGAGTCCCCGCAGTTAATGAAGTACAGATGTTCCGGAGAGAGCAGCACACCCACCGCAGTGGATCCGCTGCGGTCCATGCCGTTCCGCAGGTCCGTGAAACTGCGCATGTGCTCATCAATCCTCAGGAAGCCGGTGCGGATACCCCTTTTGACGGCCTCTATGGCTGGCGTCTCAGGCGCCGGAGCGCCCGCCTTCCGCAGTTCATCTGCAGACCCTGTGGCGACAATATGTTCCAACAGGTGTTTAGAGCAGTAGTTAGCAACACGTGAGCCGGCGTGACCGTCGTAGACCGCAAAGAAGGACCAGTCGTCCAGACCGTGCGGCAGGCCTACCGCTGCGGTGTGGGCATCCTCCATCTCCACCCTCCATCCCTGCATGCTGCTGAGGCCAAAACGCAGGCCGTTTCCCTCTCCATGAGCATTATGCTTCTCTGTTTTGGGCTTGTCCAAGAACGCCCCCATGGCTTAGGCCACCGTCTGCAGAGACAGAGAAACAATCATCGAGCAGGTAGGCTAGACAAAAAACACTGAAGACAGTATAAAAAAAAAACATGGAAAGTGCAGCACAAAAGAAACACATGATCTCTGCAGCTTAAATGCATTAGCTTACATTAGGCATCCCCTCACACTGCATCGACACTGTAACGCCACACCAATAGAGCTGCTTCAGACATGAAGATTAAAATTAAAGAGGGAAAAAAATTCCAGCACATACAGTCCAAAAACACCCACTGCAGAGTGTACAACACAAATGTAGAAGGATTCGTCTTAGTGCTCAATAGATGGATTTCTATTAACAACAAACTGAGTAAAATAAACACGTAGAGATTCTTGGCCCTGAAGCCACATAGTGGGCATAGCTTCTGAAAATCAAAAAACTGCAGCCCAGATAATCTAATTGCCTGTGCAGGGCTGCATTACTGCTATAGAAGTGTACCCTGCACTGCTATTCAAGTGTTAGCCACAGAAAAATAGGGTAATTGTACCCATTAAGCCCATGTACCCTTCAAGCCCACTTTCAACTTTCAAGTCAAATTTAAAAAAGAGAAAATAATATTTTATGCTGCTCATTATTTTAACCAATCCAGTGATTTGTTACTTCCCTGGCATTTTTATTGCATACCAATCACATTTGGCAATGTTGAGTTAGCCCCACCCATGTGAATGCTGTCTCAGGAGACCTCACACAAAGTCACCCCAAAACTTTGGTGTTTCGGGACCCTTCAGAAATCAACACATTTCTGCAATTTTCAGCCATTTCTTTGGTAACTACATTGATATTATGTCAAATAAGAGATAAATGTATTGTTTTTTGTGTATGAACAAATTGTACTTCATAATTTTATATCATTTTCCTTTAAATGGAAAGATTAGTTTTATTAGCTTGCGTTCAAAGCTAATCTCTAGGTCTCCCATTAGCCTTACAGAAAGGCTAGACTGCCAAAGAATTAAGCATGTGAACTGCAAACAATAAATATTTTTTTATTCATTATACATTAATTTACATATAAATACATCATAAATTGTTTTGTAGAGAAGATTATTTTCATAAATTAACTTTTTTTAAGGATGGGCTTAAATGGTACAGTGCCACAAAACGCATGCAAACTATAGCCAACACAAGCAGTGTAGTCTTAGGTTGAATCCCAATTCTCTGTCTTACCCCTTCCCCTACCCCTACCCCTTCGTCTTACCCCTAGCCCTTGTCCCTCGAAACCGAGTGGTAAGCGCTAGGGGTGAAAACATACCCCTATGAAATGAGACGCCACTAGGTTACGTCATACATCGTCATTAACTGGCGTCTGTGTCACCAGGGGCGACCAGTGTTTATCACAAACTGCCAAGATGCCGTCTGCAAGTGTGTTTATTGTCTGCAACAAATCGCAGAAATCAAGGGAGAAGAGAAATGTAGATGAACTGCTGCGCTTGTGACAGGGCGCATGTTTACCTGAACGAGCAGAGAGAGAGAGGGAACCCCGGTCGCGCGCGCCCTCTCTCTCTCTCTCTCTCTCTCTCTCTCTTCGGAGCCAAGCGAAAGGCTTCACCGTCTCAAAACTAAGCGCTGTATTGGTCTCTATCCCTCGCACATATTAATCAAAATAAATCGACACGATGGTAAGGTTGGAAAACTAAAGTTTCATGTGGGGCATTCGGAGATTTTTTTCCTGACGTACATAATATTCCCGTGTTTTCGTCTCGTTTGGGATCCGTTTGAAGCTGAATGCATCACCTGCAAAGCTGGCACGTAACGTTACGTGTCAGTGTCAAATAATGTACACATAATGAATGGCGACTGTAGAAAGTAAAAGCTGAATCCCGGACATTTTGGGTGATCTCGAAATGTGGTACTGATTGTGCAAATCAGCAAAGTAACGTTAGCATAGCCTAGCGTAGCAAACTAGCGATTTTTAAAAACATTAAAAACGTTTCAATAAACAACATAGTTGCAAATATATATATGTACATAACTGTGTAGAGCACAAAACAAGACTGTCATAATTTTTTAATCAATCATTTAAGCCGAAAATACTTAAATGTATGGGACTCTCTGGATGATATGCCCGCCATTGTTGCCGGTTGCGCAGTGCATTCTGGGTACCCCTTGGTTTCAAGTAAGCTCGTGAAAATTCTTGGTTTTAAGGGGTATCTACCCCTTCCCCTTAGCCCTACCCCTAGATCAAAATGAGAATTGGGATAGCCCTTACTCTCACATGAACGTGCAAAACTAAGGGGAAGGGGTAAGGGGAAGGGGTAAGACAGAGAATTGGGATTCAGCCTTAGTATAGTTTCTTGAGTTAAAAAAACTTAATTTCTCTCAATCTGGGCACAATAAAAATTACTATGATACTTAGTCCACAGTATATTTAATCTCCATGCATGTATTTGTAAGCATATCTTACATTTTTAAAGGAAAGAATTGTCTTTTTTCATCATTACTCACTGTGGAACCATTTAAGCCCACCTTATATGTTTCAATGAGAAATCGCTCAAATTGCAAACTTTGATACATTTTCTATTTGAAGCTATTTGTGTGCTTTTACCTTACTAGCCTTTCAACCTTACCTTACTTACTACCTTAATATACAACAACTATATTTAGATTGTAGGCCTACAAATTACACACATTCATTCAAATGAGCCCGTTTTGTCCTAAAGTCCCTTATGTTAGCCGGGCATAATTCGGGAACCAAGCCGAGTTAAAGCTTGAGATTTCGGACATGGAGAAGTCTCAGAGGGACCCTACATTCCCCACAGTCCTGAGCCCCTGGGACCGTCCGGCTCCGAGATACCTCCACTTCCTGTCCAGCTTTGACTGGGCAAAACTCGGGACCCAAGAGGAGTTGGGGCTCTGGACTCTGGACATGGAGGGGTCACCCAGTGGGCCCCCTATGCCTGGAATATTGAGCCCTAACTTGGCTTTGTTCCCTAGATATGCTCACTTCCTGTGAAACTTTGATTGGGCAGAACTCCAGAGTCAAGCTGACCTAAGGCTGCCTACTCCCGGTGTGGGGGGCCCGCTTGGAGACCCCCTGAAATCCCAGAGTCTGGAGCCCCAACTCCTCTTCCTTCCCGAGATACACCCGGTTAAACTTCCACCTTTGACCAGGCATAACTCGGGAGACAAGCCGACTTAAGGCTCCAGACTCCCGGCTTGGGAGGCCAACTAGGATGCCCCCCTAAACCCAGAGTATGGAGCCCCAACTCGGCTTGGCTCCCGAGATACACCCGGTCAAACTTCCAGCTTGACTCCAACTCCAGTGGAGCCGACTTAAGGCTCCAGACCACCGACCACTAACACCTACCCATCCCACTCAGGGCTCTAATCAAACATTAGCAAAAGTAATTTTTTAATACTTCACTGTCACTGAATCAATATATTGATGTTTTACTTCTTTAAAATCAATTATTTATTTTATTTTGTGAATCAATGATGATGTGGGCTTATTTGGAACACATGCGGGCTTAAATGGTGCCAAAGTACCAATTAAGCCCATGCCAGACTTCTGTCTTTATTCCTAAAATATCTTAATTTTATATTCTAAAATGTACATCAACTAATTATTACATTTTCAAATGAGAGATAAATCTTGCATTTTAACAAATTATTTTTCTTATAAACCATGTCAATATCTATTAAAAAAACCTAGACTTAGATGTTGGTGGGCTTAATGGGTACTCCTGAGGTGAATCATGTTGCTAATTAATCAAATTCTGCGGTCAAATATTTTTTGTATATTGAGTTAAACTGTATATTTGACCAATTTTATACACTGTTAGGGCTGGGTATCGTAACAAAATTTTCTATACCGATATCGATACCTTGACTTCAATACCGGTTCCTGAACGATACCTTTTTCGGTACCAATTTTAGGAAATCCGTTTTAACAATATTACATTACCTTTCTTTTTTTTTCAGTTTGTTGACTTTTTTACACTCATATTTTGAGTCTGTAAAAAAAAAACAAATGCTAAAGTTTTCTATGTTTCCTAATCATTTAACAACATGTATTCTTTACTCCAATGAGCTCATTGTTTCTGCCTAATTGCATTGTTTAACAATGAAACAATGAACATTAATTGAAATGCATTACACACAATCACTCACCTCTACAGATCACAAATTGTAATTTAGACGCATGCATTTTCTGTAAAGCTGCTTTGAAACGATATGTTTTGTGAAAAATGCTATACAAATAAATGTGAATTGAATTAAATATAGGCTACTGGGGTGAAGTACACCTCGCGCTCAAAAAAAAAAAAAAAACGCATAAAGCTTGCCGCAAGCAGTGGCGAAAGTAGCCTAATGATTATGGATGTGTCGGGAAAAAACAGCAAGGATATATTTAAACTTTTTATTAATAAACAAGTGTTTACTGATTGTGTTGTCTGCAAAGATGAATATGGCGATGTTGACTCGATCGTCATTCCTGCAGTAGTGAACACGGACGCGAACCTATGGATTACATAAACTCTTTATTTCTAATTGTTTCGTTTAAAAGTAGACATATTTTATCCTATATTTAAGTCTATATGCCTATTTCTCGTGTCTGTGAGTCAAGTATCCTATACGCTTAGTTTCGGTTCATTTGTGACGCGCTCCAGTTCTTGCAGTCGAAAATGGAAAAACGCTCTCAAGTGTTGCCGGTCTTGGCAGCAATTATCTTGTCGAAAATATTGGATCGTGTGCTTCTGACATCGAGTGTGGTACATAGGTAGGTACACTGTTGATCTTTTCCACATATTTTCTATCTATCTGGGTTGGGAGTGGGACACACACACACTACAGCCTCATGTGGTACCGAAAAACAAGACATGTTTCGATACTCTGTAGTATCGAGACAATTCGGTCGGTACCAAAAAAGTATCGAACTCGATACCCAGCCCTATACACTGTACAATATTTCTTGTGCATTTATTTGCTCAGTAGACGTGTAATAAGGTGGATAATGTACATTAAGCTGTTGATTCTCACAAAATAGTAAAAAGTAAACCCCTCGACTTAAGGGTTTGTTTTGTGATAACGACCGGCTGACTGTACATTATGCCTGACACATTTTAGCTGACTGAACTGTATGTGATGAGAGAGAAAGACTCGGTGCTTCAAAATAACACTGACAAGTAGTCAACCACATTATATTGTGTTGCACGCATTGACTGCACTAGGGCTGTAATCTCCCAGTCGTGGTCAATACGTTCTGGCTCGACCAAAATTCTGATTGGTCGATTTTTTGCCACGTTCATTTCATCAGTTTTGCCACGTTCATTTCATCAGGTGGAAAGCACTAATTGCTAATGGGGGTGTTTTCAGAGCACCTCCGTTTCACAGGTAACAGTCTGTCTTCAGAACACCACCCTTGTTTTCACTTCTTTTGGATTAGCCCAACCCACTGGAGAAGAGAGACAGATTGAAGAAAGTAGGCTACTAGAAGGTTTGCTGAATATTATTTATTTATTTAATTGTGAGAGCGTTTAATTTTTAACTTCTACCATGTCAACAAAGACATCGGCAGTGTGGCAGCATTTTTAAAAAAAGATAATAGTCTATTTGTGTCTCAGCCGCAAAGCTGAGCTCCTATGTTCAGCTGCACAGAGCGGCTGAAATGATAGTGTCTGTCAGTTATTATAATATATAAGACAAAAACAATTGTCTAAATTATGTTGCATATTCTTCAAAAGTTCTTATGATGATATCACTAGTTGACAACATAGTACTATTTTCGGAAATCATAGGCTATGATATTGCGCAGGTGCACGTGACGCAACGCTGTCAGAGCAAAATTGCAAAATAACTAATTTCAGTGCAAAATAATTAGGTCAAATTGCAAAGAACCTACTATTTTTTTATGTTTATTTATAATTCATTTAGGCGGACAACAAGGCTACCAAGTACTGCGAACAGTGCGCAGATAATTAATTTAACTTTTTTTTTTCCCTAACGTCATTTTTAGTCTAAAGATTTCAGGACTTCAGTCGACCAAGATTTTCTTTGGTTGATTACTGCACTAGACTGCACACAAAAATGCATATACAGTAAAAAAAATTTATCACGGTATTGAATTAAATTACAAAAAACTTTAAATTAATTTTACCCAAAGTCGAACACTCTTCAACTCTTGGGGACTGTTGAAAAGAAACGCTGAGCGCTCAGCACACATTACGTTCCTGGCGCTTTAAAAAAGCAGCGGTCCCATCGAAAACAATTGGAAAAATATGCAAGCCGCATGAAAAAAAAACGTTTTGGTGGACCCACAGCCTTACTTTTAGGCCTACCTGAAAAACTTAAAACACTGTTTATTTCTTTTGTATGTTTATTCTTAAGTATTTATTTGTGCTAATTTGTTTATTTTATTACTAAGTGTTGACGTCTTTTTTGTAAAGTCAATTCAAAGTTTGAAATCAGGCTGCTGTGTAAGCAATTGCAAAAAAAAATTACCCTATTGTAAAAGCAAAAAAATGCATTGCATGATCAAAGATTTAGGTGAGATTTGAGATAATTGTATTTTTTTTAAATGTCTAAAAATCAACACAAACAGTATAAAAGTGAAGCATTTGGGATGTTTTTACTGTGTCCCTACTAGTGTTGTCGTTCTTCTGTGATCGCCTTATTCATTCATAACATCAGTAGTAAGTGCCACTGAAGTGACTGTAGAGATTAAACTTCTAAAATAGGATTTGATCTCCTCAGATGAACTACCTCTTAATACTCAAGTCAAGCTGTGACATGCATCTGTCTGGACTATTTCTACTTTCCAGATGAATTACACTAGACCGTGGACACTGATCATATATTTTTGATCAAATACAAATCTGATCTTTTTTTTCTTTTTTTTTTAAATCAAAACCGAATTCTGCTTGTCTGCTGCTGAGATGAGGCAGCTTATTACTGTGGTGAGACTGAGTAATATCTAAATGAAGCTCCATCCAGAACCTATGTACCAATGCAAAACCAAACATACTTAGAAATTGGTCAGATTCAGTGAGGACGAGACAAACTCAAGGATCTATTTACAAGGTAGAATGAAAGTGACCCTATTTACTCATGCCGCGCTGACCTCTGTATCACAGGTTTAATGCAACAGTGCTAGCAGTGTTCTGGAACTCAGAGCTCGCAGTCAGCCAACGGTGAAAGGAGGTCAGCCACCCTGCCAGATCAGTCACACGACAGCTTTTTGTTCACAGGTTACAGCTTCAATTCTCAGCACACATTACATGAGTACACAAATGTATAACAATTCTAAGTCTTCGAAATGGGGACTAATAGGTTACTTTCCACTGTGAAAATTTGACTACTATACTGTTCTGCACAAGCAATCCGTCCAAACTAACATGCAAGTATTGTTTTTCCAGCAGAGCAAACAACCTTTTATAGTTAAAACTTTAACAACATGTTGTTCTATGAATAAGCAGTCAGTCATTTCATTGATTTAAACCTTGCGTAAAACGATAAAATCTCCTGGTTCAATTTAAGTTGTGAATGACAAAATAAGGGCTTGCAGTACATTCAGTTTATTCAATAATTCATATGACTGATTCAAGCCAGTAGTGATGCATCGATATGAAAATTTTGTTTGATAATGATAAACGATCATTCTTTATATCTGAAGGTCGATAACCGATATATTGGCCGAAAAATCAACATTTTTATATAATTTCTGATAGCTTAATTACAAAAACAAAACTCTCACCATTAAAAGCCATGTTCCAAGCACACAATTATATTCTCATTATTATTTTATGTAGCCTTTATGACAGACTGCAAATTATGCACTTTACTGTATTTTCCTTTTTGAAGTAGCCTAATTCCAATCATCTTCAAAACCATCATGGTGAACAGTGCATATCTGAAGTGTCTCAGCTGAAGGAAATAATCCATTATTTATTGGCTTTAATATATTGGCCAAATTTTCTTATTGGGCCGATAACGATTACATTAAAAATTAACACATAACGGCCGATACCAATATGGTGGCTGACATATCGTGTATATCTTATTGTTTATGAATGGGTCATAGAATCTTTGACTCAACTGATTTGTTCAAAACACTGAATCATTCAGTAATAAAACACGGAACATGTTGCTGTGAGATGAGCTATGGTTCTGATGCTGTGATCTTCATTGTGGATCCAATGAAGAGGATTTTTGCATGATCAAAGTGCAAAAGGGTCTAAATTACATGAATAGCAAAGGTGTATCTATGGCACTGTGGATTCTGGTTTTAGTTATACCCCGCTATTGCTCAGCAAGCTGCAAGTATGCAATGATGTCACATAACAGCATGTCTGAGCGTCTGAGCTGGCCACACCTCACGCCTACTGCACTATAAATAAACCCAGATAGGATTGCATACAAACCCCCATCCTTTTACCCAGATCCTGAGCCCTCAGCTAAGGCTCAACCTCTCAAAGTTTTTACAATGGTAAGCTACTCTAAAGCAGCTGAAGCTAGAACCATCTTCTCCATGAGAGTGAAAATATATCTAATATAGGATATGGACATTCATACCAAAATGAAGGGAATTAAAAAAAAAGCACATGCTCGCACTCTCAAATTAATACAAGTCTCAAACCTGAATTATTCTGCAAGTGTGCTTCCTTAACTGGGTACCCCCTTAAAAAGATTTAAGGCTGAGACTCAAATATTATTATTTCCCATTGTAAAGTTGCCCTAAATGTGAGCCCCTGAGCAATCTTGATCATCACATTTGGCCTTAAATGAGAAGTATGAGAACAAAGAAGACACAAAGGCCATGACACAAAGAAGCCGCTGTGGTTAAAACAAGTAAAATACCAATCAATTTGCAATACCAATCACTCAAAGAAAAAAAGAAAAAAAGTCAAGCAACCTCCATTGGACCACCTGAGATGGATATATAATATAATATAATATAATATAATAATACATAAAAGTAATTAAAGAAAATTAAAAAGTCTTGTATGTCACTTGTGTAAACAATAGCATTTCATTGGAAACAGCTTCCAGCACCTGTGCCTTGACTCCAGATTATCCATGCTTTGATCATGTGCTCTGTTTAGCATCACAGTAAACCAAAAGAGCCCAGATGATAACTCATTGCCTATGAATGTGTGCGGATCCAGAGAGCACACTGTGCCAAAGCACTAAAACAAACAAATAAAAACGTATCCTGTAGAGACAGGAAGTGGGCTAGACCTTTGAAGAGGGTTTCAATGTTGTGACCCAAACAAAAGGAAAAACAACCTGGTCCTCATCGACTCTCGATTTCAGACCACCTGTGCCCAACAGTGACTTTCATCCACCATCACCCACGTCCCCTCATCATTACAGACTGGAAAAAGACATTGTGGCCAATGAATTAAAAAATAAATAAAAAACGTCAGCACTAACCAGGCAGTTCAGGCTGTCACCAATAACAACCACCTCTTATCAAGCAGGAATGAATCTAAAGCCTGACAACAGTCCTAGCCTGACTCTAGGAATTCTATTAATATCCCACATCACCAGCTCGGTTCGCTAACATGGCGAGTTTATGACCATAAAAAGATCCTTACCTGACCTAATGCTGGCCTGCATTCAAGAGTTACACATCCAGATGACCGGTTGCTCATTCAAGATTTCCAAATTCCAATAAAGTGAAGAGAGCAGTTCAACACACTCCTGAGATCTAAGGCACTGCAATGATGTAACCATTGGACCACTGTCATATGTTCGGTTTCCATGCCTACAGCGCCTGGAGTGGCAGCTAAGAGTGGTTTCTATGGTAACAGAGAGCTTCAACAGGGCACTTCAGTGCATCTTTCCTGTGACCAGTCCCTTGGAATTGCAAGGGCAGCGAGAGAGCCGACAAACAAAACCAGCATTGAATTTTATAAATTGAACTGAATCTAGGAACAGGTGGCAAAGTGCAGTGTTTGGAAATGTACAACGTTGTGAGAATTACAATAATGCATGAACATATCCATTGCTAGGCTTCACGCACACCATATGCTCCTTGCATTTGAAACTTTAAAGGCCAGAGTATTAAATGTCACAGTCCCTAAACGGGCAGCGAGTAGTAAACTGCTGCACTGGCCTTGTGTTGCCTTGTTTACGGAGTCCTAAGGACAAACAAACTTATTACATCAATACAGAGCAGCTGCATCATTACAGCTGATTCACAGACAAGCAAAGGTGTATTTTAAGATGTGTTTTAAGAAGAGTGCCTGCAACCAATGACAAAATGACACTCCTTTGACTGAGCAGTATTTTTGGCTTTTGAAATGATCCTTTTGTTTCTTTCGTTTTTTACAAATGACATTTGGACTGAGGTCCCGATTTTAAAAAATATTGTCAAAACTTTAAAGGTTTTAAGGCTTTAAAGACTTCCAAAAACAATCAGGCTAGGGCCGTTCACATCAAGGACAATAAGTATAACAATAACAATAATTATAACTATTTAATTATACTTTTTTTAAATTATATTAATAAGTTCTTTAAGGTTCACTTATAATGCTTCAAACTATCAGAATCAAAAGGCAAAATGCAAATCAATGTGGCTTTTTGGTACAAGGTCATGTTAGATATGGATCTAAGGAGTGCAACATGACTTTTAATGTAATCTTATTATCTTCATATCATTAATCAAAGAGTTTGCAAACATCAGTAGGTCTCCTAAAGGTTCAGAGGGATTCAAGATAGTGGGTTAACAAGCTAACTCAATTTGTTAATCCACTCATGAAATACATGCAGTACTTGATTAGCTACTGTGCAAAGGCTTTCAAGAAGGATACTGTAGATCAAGCAAACAATGGTACATCAACACAGCCCATTTGATCCAAGGTAAACTACAATTAAAGCTTAGTGATATCATATCTGTTGTTCTAATCGCCAAAAAATTAACACTATCAAGCTCACAACTTATGATGGAGAGCTCGAATGCCATATCTAAGGTTAAGGTTCGAAACTCCATGGAAATACATTCATGTAGAAATTTCTAGGATCTTCAATTCATCCTTTGCAGGGAGTTTGATTGGCAGGAGATCTAACCAATCATAATCCGCCATCCACCGAATCCAAAATTTTTGTCCGACAAAGCAGTCGAGTTAGTAGATTAACGTCGGTGGATTTGAACTTGAAAAACGGTGTGTACTGACGTCTTTCCACGGTTGAAGCAACCTTCTGATGTTCATTCATGTTTATTTGATGCTATAAATTAACTAGAAGGAAGAGATGATCGGTTCATGAGCAGCTTTAACTGAGGCTCTACAGCGATCTGTCGCAACACATTAAAGAGCCACAAAACGATATTAAAAATTTATTAAAAAATTATCAATTGCCAGCACGTTGTCAGTTGTCAGTGCCAGCACGTTGTCAGCACTGGGGAAAACATATCCCAGTTGCCTTAGTTACCCATTCATGTCCCTGAGGAAATGTAGACAAATATCAAACAGATTATGGAATGTTCATTTTCAGCTACATAATGTACCCAATTTTAACAGGCAATCTTAAGGAATGACATTTTAGCAGCAGTGATGATCATACCCATTAGTAGAAAAACCAAACCAAGGCAATCTTACCATTAACCAACAAACATCTTACAAACTATGACTTATTATCAGTGGCCAAGCACTCCATAAACTTAACTCAGAGTTATTTTAGGTCCTTGCATCATCTGCGCCCATGCCAATGTCTGTGTAAGGTGCCATTAGGGAATGGGGCAGGAGAACACCTTTGCTTGATACATAGGTAGCAAGGAGCGTAGCCTATAAAATAACGTTGAATAAAAAGACCAATTTTAAAAGCCTTTTGGTGAAACCATCATCAGTACACAGCAGGCTAAATCCCAGGTGAAAAACAAATTTTAATTCTTGGGTAAACATGAAAGGAATTTTAATTGACAAAAATGGAGCGGTGCTCAGCAGTGGAAGTTTTATTCTACTTTGCAATTACATTAAAGCAACACTAAGTAAGATTTTTTTACTTTAAAATAATGTTTCCAAAATCGTTTCAGTGGTTCATCCAGGGCTCGAAATTAACTTTTTTATTTGGTAGCACTGGTGCTTCCAACTTCAAAAAGTTAGGAGCACCAGCAAAAATTTAGGAGCACCACAACTACAAATTATATATTAACAGATTTCATTTCACTGGGGCTTTACACATCCTGTGGCCAAAATTTGAAATTTGGTCTTCTGGCTCTATCATCTCACCCCGATGATATTGGCACAAATATGCATCTGATACTAACTGAACTGAAGTGTGTGTGACCAGGATGAACATGAATCAGTCTGTCGGTGGCTAAGCCCTCAATGAGGGTATGATATAAAAATAAATAAAAAGGTAACACTTTCATTTAGGGTCTAATGCTCACTATTAACTAGTTTCATTAACATGCATATGGCAGGGTTTTATCATCACTGTGTGGTCCCGAATGTGAGGTGGGCTAGTTTGGGGGGTTCGTGGGCTCCTCCAAGACATTTTTTATTTCTCTGATCTACATGTGCATTATAAGATGTTTTGAAGGCCAAAAAAATTGGATGATAACAGCTTTAAAACCATGTCACGCAGCTGATTATTTTTCTCTCATCTCCATCACACTTTTTCTCTTTGTTTTTCTCTTGCCCTCTCTCTTCCACTCCTAAAGCGGAGCTTTGACTGATATAGGCTTTTCATTTTTATCTGTCAGTGAAGAAAGTAAACATAGGGTCAACTGATAGTTGATTTATGAATCATTTTCTCAGACGAGTTAATATACTGAAAGCTACTAGGAAAGCCTAGGGAGCCTAAATAAGTTTATTAAATTCATTCACAGTACACATACATCTTATACATCTTATTCCTAATACAGGGCCATAGATGGCTTTATAGTCACTGAGGTCCTAAATTTGAGGTTGGTAGGGGGTTCAATTGTTTTATTTCTCTGATATGTGCATTTCAAGACGTTTGAAGGCCAAAAAGGATACGAAATAGCCTTAAAAGTTAAAACCATGTCAGCGGGCAGTAGATTATTTGTCAATATCTGCTCTCACTTCTTATCCATCACCCTTTCTTTTTCTCTCAGTCTCCTCATCTTGCCTTCCCCTCCTAAAGCTGAACTTTTTTAATTTACTTAAGGCTACAAATTGTACTATATTAATTCTCAATATACACATTCATTATTAATCTTGTGGCTAACATGATGAAAACGGCTTTGTTAATGTTTTTTGTCCCCTCACAATGACAGTAAACTATTTATTACATTACATGAGTCACATTGCATAGGCTTATTTTCAGTTCAAAATGGCGAAATTAGACAAAACTATATTCGTTTGCCAGATTATTTTTTTAATTCGTTTAGTGCTCGAGACTAACGGCGTCATATCGTCTTGGGGACGGTAGAAAATATGTTTAGGACGAACAGAAATATTCTCCAGGGTGAAACCGAAAGACATTTTTGTATGTTTTGTATATATTTATTATTAGGCTAACTTACTTAGAAAACGCCCAAATTAACCGACCAAGCGCTGGCTACAACGGAGCGCGTCATCTCATTCTCATGATGTTACTATAGTTACTATTATCACTGGCCGGCTACTCACCCGTAGACTTGTTCCGCGGTACCGGGAGCATCTATCACATGGCTTAATGACATCGCAAATATGTTGCTGGTTAAACAACGGTAACGTTATACAGATTGAGCACCAAGACGTCCCTGCATCTCATCCTTCATGTTTGAAGACGGTGAGAGCGCGCGCGCGGCCGGGGCTCTCTCTCTGCTCGCGCAACCTACTTTGATTTGATTGGTCATCTCAAATATTCTGACATTGACGAGCAGTGACAGACCAATGAGGCTCAGATGAACACACACACCTCTGTTTCTGATGTGCTCTCTGCTAGGCGGTGCTGCGAATCGAAGATGAACAACGCACTGAATCTGATTACAAGAAGACTGAAGCGAACGCTAGTTCAGATAGCCCGTCGGGCAGGCCGGTTATGCATTTTGGTAGCCCGACTGGAAAACACAATAGCCCCGGTAAATAATGCTTTGGCGGCCGCCAAAAAAAAAATGAATGCAGGAAAACCCCTGGATTGGTTATATTTTAGAGAAATGAAAAGTTTTTTAGAGAAATGAAAACAGGTCGCACCACAACCATTATTTGCACTGGCACAAATGCTCCCAAATGTATTTTTAGGTCGCACAGATTAAATTTCAGGAGCATATGCGACCAAAATGGTCGCAATTTCGAGCCTTGGGTTCATCAAGTCATAACAGGGTGAAAGGCACTTATGCCTCCACTTTGCAGTCCTTTATCTGCTATAACCACGCTATGTAAGATTGCCAGATCGGGTCGCGTTTCTGTAGTTCTAATGAGACATCAGACAACTACAAATTTGACTTGCTTTACGTCAAGCGTTACAATAGTCTTTTTTTTTTTTCTTCGTTTCTGATGTCGCAATACATCATACTTTCATGAAATCATGCAACATACCTTGTCTGTGGACATCGTTCATTCCAAAGCCGGTGCTGGATAAACAACGAGCGTGCGTGCGACAGTAGGCTGCGGTAGGCTAAATTATTTACAACACCGGTAACGGACAATTCCGCTTCCAACCAGTAGGGCGACCGCAGAGGAAAAGTTATTCGGTGTTGCTTTAAAAGACTACTGGCTAAATTCATAAATTCATACAAGAAATTAAATGCTAACTTATATATTTTACTCAAACCTAGTAAAGGATGAAATTAAGTGAGACAATGATTTAAAAATCCGAGCAGAAATGGTTTCTGCAAGTTTCTATTGTGAGACTGTGCATTCTTGATGACGGACCATCAGCTCTGACCAGAAGCTTGACAGTATTGTGCAATTATTAAGATATTAACCGGGTGTGGCAGATATCTTGAACATTTTGGATGCTAAAAAAACTCTATAAATTATGTGTCCACGGTTCAGGAAAACCCCACTTTTTCAACTAATTTGGGAAATCCTCATCTCTGAAACTCATCCCTTAAATCAAACTATAATGTTAAATTTGTTTTTCCAGATGCAGCCTGCATATTGACTGAACTGTTGGGAAGACAATCACATAAAATGGTAAAGAAAGATCAGTATTCAAAACAATAATTACCTTGCAATGTTAAGCAACTTTTGTTGCAAATATCAGCTTTCATTTTTGCTGTAAAAATTGGCAAAGGTGACGCATTTTTAAGTCCAACAACAGACTCTAGTCCAGTGGTCCTCTGATCCCATTACTGACAAAAGTTCTGTTAACTTTACTTAAGGACAAAAACTTTACCATCAGACTTTCACTGATGTTAAAAAATAAATCTCTGGATAAGTCAAAGCGCAGGAGCATCTTACTGAATTCGCCTGACAGCACTTTTAAAATGCAGTCAAATCTTTAGTAATCTAACGGAATTTCCTTTATTTCAGTGATATCAATGACCAATAGGAAGAAATAAAGAGAAACAATTCAAACCATATGCATAAGATTGCACTTGTAATCTAGCAAGTCTAGAGAAAAAACCCTTAAAAGCTCATTTTAAACAATTAGGAGACCAGGAAAATCCTATTTAGCACTTGACAAGCAACCCAAGCGTAACTAGCTTTGTCTTGGGCTGAAAGAAAGCAAAGAGTTAAATCTGTATGACTTCTGAAAGTAAAGCTAAATACCTAATTTAACATAGTTACTTTCAGCACTATGTTTGGAGCTAATTCTGAAATAGGGCTGCACGATATTGCCAAAAATCATAATCACGATTATTTTTGGTAAATATTTAAATCATGATTATTGAACGATTATTGTAGGAAATATGATCAAATGTCTTATTTCACAATACAAGTCATTTAAAATCTCAGTGAAATTTCTCAATTATCGATACTTCAGACAAGTAAACCGTCAGCAATATGATAACGAAAGAAATGAAACAAATAGTTACAAAAAGACGACAAATAAATACAACAGAACGAAAATACAAATTAAATAAACAGTGTTTTGAGTTTTTCAGGAAGATGTACCAACAGTGATATTCAGATAAGTAATAACCTACAACAAAAATATTTAATAATCAAATGTAAAACAACACTGCATAGTCTCACTGTATCCAGATTATAGATTAATAGTTATTAAATCTCAATGGCGTTTAGGCGCATATCCAAAGCCCACTTGCTTATCTACGTTCAACTACGACTCGGAGCGCGCACACAGAAAGCTGCCAGGGGAACAGTGTCTCTTGATGCTTAATGTGCTTTTAACAACACTGTTTAGTATCAAAAACATCCTGCAGTTTAGCATCAGTAGACTGTTTTTACCACATTCATTTATTTGGCTGATATGGGTGTTAAGTTTGTGCTTTTAGGGAGGAATGAAAGGCCACCGCTGTGAAGGAAAGGACGGTGCACTCGACGGAATGGGGCAACGGCACAATAATTATTTTAACTCGATTATCTTGTTTTCATAATCGTTAAGCCAAAATCAATCATGATCAATTGCACAGCCCTAACCTGAAATCATTGCGTTGCCACAATTAAAACGTTAAAGTTAAAAAAAATACAAAATCATAATCTGAACAAGTACATTTGATTTGTATCTATAGGCCTTTTGATTGGTTTTGCCAATTAATCGGCACCGATAACTGATTGCTGGAACCGAATGCAGGCACACAAAAAAAATCGGGTTGCTGGAGTGGCTGAGAAGGGTCTACTGTCATTATACAGTATGCGAGCGGCTTCTAGAGGCGTAATAAAAACTATCACTGATGCCTCATGGAGTTTGTTTTGACACGTGAGGCTGCGCGCTACATGGACTGGGACACTTCAGATGTAGATTTAAAACAGACAACGAAATGGTATGTATACAGTACACTACACTGCATTGTTTTCATATTGTTATAAAGTAATTCATTTGTTGACTAGATGCTGCATTAGTAGAGAAAGAACAGCAGTATGTTTGCCGTCAAGGCTAAGAGGACGCTAACATTAGTAGTACCTCAACGGTTAAAACAGTGACAGAAATACACAAAAGTCCAACCCATATGTTTAATGTCACGAGTCGACTGTTACCATCTGTTTGCATTAGTTTATATCCAGCTGCTCATTTTCCAGCTGTAAAATGAAGGTTAATAAATACTGTAGAAGTATTGTACATTTTTAGACCATTAATTTAAACAATTACTAATACACTTTTAAATTTAAAAGTTGTATCTGTTAACATTAGTTAATGCACTATGAACTAACATGAATGATCAACGTATAATTAACATATTAATATTTATATATTTCATTTAATTAGTACAGTACATTTTCTTGGTCCAGCACTTTTTTATTTTTTGTAATAAAGTTTACTTGGAGTATTTTGTTTGTTTTCATTCAGTTGGAAAAAAACTGTCAGTTGGTTAATCGGTTATCGGCCGCACTGGTCCAACCTAGTTATCATTATCGGTAAAATCCATTATCGGCAAACCTCTATTTTCACAATACACGTTGATTCAAAGCAACTTAACAGAAAATCATGATGTTAAGTAATTTGGCATATTAGAGCAGGGTGATATATAGTTTACATATTGTGACAATATAAACAATCAAGCAGTTTTGAGGTTAGCTATAGTATATAGGCTAGGGTATCACTTTACAGTCTACTGTATGTATTTGGAATAAATTTACAGTTTACACCAACCCTTAATCATAACAAGTGATTTCCACTGCCACAGAACAAGCAGTGCAATGGCTACGCACTGTTAAGAATAGTCTTATTCGTTTTTCTTTTGATTATTTGTGCCATGAACTTTCCATCAGCTAATTTCAATCACACTAAGGGTAAAAAATTAATCAGGGTTTCAAGAATAAATCTGACCAACAGTGACAAAAATGCTATCAAAACTTAAGGGGCAATTTTTGAAACTTTTTTATGCATGAATTCTATTTTTAGAATAAGGCCTTCATCAAGTTAATTTCTGACACTGATTACCAGTAACATGGCCTTGTTTTGTGCACTGATAGGGGAAGGAATAATATATAAAGCCTGTATTTACACCTTGTCATAAAGTAAAAAATAAAAATAAAAATAAAAAAAACACAGGAGTAAGTTAATTAAATGCCAGCACTGTTGGTGTCTTTGGAAAGAGTGTTTAATGCAAGAATTAATGGACTATGTGTGTCAAAACCGACTGAGCTATCAACGTACACAGCATCTCGGACATCATTGGCGTCTTTTTACGTTCAAATCGAAAACCTAGGATACCCAAAAATGCTGCCTATACTGGCAACTCGTTATGTTTTGCGACACAGCCATGGACTCACTGACTTGGAGCAGCCGTTACGAAACACGTCCATCCCGGTAGATAACGCTAGCTTGCTAGTTAGTCTGACAAATGTGGTGTTACTTACGTTTCTCCGATTGAAGTTTCCTCTCCAGAAGACGCCACGTTCCAGGCGGCTGTCAAATTTGCCTTTATGATCGATAACCGACTCGCTGAACATCTATATTTTGAACGTTGGTGATATTAGCTCGTTTCGACTAGAGCAGCTAAAGGTAAACCCAGCTAAGTTAGCTGGCTAGCTATTGCGGTTGAATTCACACGGTCAGTTCTATCCTCAACGGCTCTCGGCTTGGATTACGACCTATAACGAACATCTTTGACATGCAGTTTCACTTCGGAAACGAAAACATAAATGCGACTAGAGTGTTGGTCATCTGAGTTGTATTTCGAGCCGTGTTAGCGTTTCTAGCTACATGTTAAAGACAGGTGACGTGCACTACTCAGTGCCATTGACGGCCGCGCGCTTCGGTTCTGTGTAATGGGAGGGGCCATCGCCTCTATCATTGACATCATTATGCTGCCGAATAGAGAGTGACAATAAAAACCCTTTGGTTTGGATGAGATATCGAGATCTTGCATTATGTTCTGTATCTTGGTTAAAAATATATAAATAAAGTCTCAACGTTCCCTTTATCCTGGTGAAAAAGCTTCAGCCTACATTTTAGCATACTTTTTTTTAAGTGGCCATAGCCTACTTATTACTAAATAATAATAATTTTTCACTTAAGTAGAACTTTTTTTGGGGTTTGTCTTTTATAAACTTGCCTTGGAAAAAAAAAAAACATTGGTGTGCATCTTGAGACAAAACAATGGCAATGACATATTTTAAAATATGTCAGTGGAAGTTGCTTTTAGTTAAAAAAGCTCAGAAATGCATTTTAGTCTGGGACTAGGCTGAAGCTTTTTCTGTGAAACCGGTGGAAAACGTAATATAATTTCATAATTACTTCTATTGTCTTTGAAATATGCTTAAAGTGTACTGCTCAACGTATGATAAACTAAGCTTTAATGTAATTTCTATTGAAATGTGTATGTTATGCATTATTTAATATTTATAATTACCCATTTGTAACAATAATACAAATACATTAAAGTGCTCAATAACTACAATTAAGCACACTTCTACTTCACATAATTATTTTACTTGAATGTACTTGTAGTCTTTAGTTTAGAGAAATGTTTTTACTAAGGGACATTTGAAGACTATATTTTGTTATTGATTACACTTTATTCTATAGATGGAAATGTTGTTACTTTATTAATTTTATAAGATTTTACTTATAGTTGCAAAGTTTATCTTTTAGACAACCGTTGAACTGGCGATTGCTGACTTCACATTTCTACATCAACTGATTCTACGACCCCTCCTGCAGATGCATAATATTGCACCTTCTCTGTTTCTTCACAGGTGTCCTCATCAATTATTGATTAGTATTGGTAACAGAATCTGGTTCCCAGGGGTCATCTTACCCAGAAGATAGTTGAATACAACTTTAAAAAGGGGTTATTCTGCAGTTACATTAATTTCAGATAATATTTAAAAAATAATAGGATGATACTAAATCTTTTCCGGTTCAAATTAAATAAATAAATATACTATCCATCATACTGTAGTGATGAGTTGCAAAATATGAACAAAATTCAATTCAAGTTGTTCAAGTTTGTGCAAAGAGAATTTTAGAACTGAGATGTCTTTGAATTGCACATAAACCATTTGGAGCAAGTACACTGCGGTAAACTAATGCAATGGTTGTCGATGTAACATTCCGACTCTCAAGGTTACCTGGAAATCTGCAATATTGGTCCCTCTATGCATTTTCCCCTGATTTCTGAAGCTGCATACCACAAACAATCAAACTAAAATAAAAAATGTGGCGATAAAAAACCCCATAACATATTCATCAGCAGATCTGAGTTGTCTATAGATTATCTCCCTTCCACAGATCTTTCACACTTGATGTTTCTTCATATAGCTTTGTGAACTGATATCTTGTGTACAGTGTGTAATAAATATAATTTGTGAAAGTATTGCATGAAAATGATCAAATATTAAAACTGTTGTATGCACAGGTAGTGGCAAAACAGTTCTTGTAAAAAAAAAATAGAGAATTGTGTTAACTCAAAGAAAAATCCACTTGAGGAAATAGTCAATTATTATCAATAAACTGGGTTTAATAAGTTATGAAGGCAGAGGCTAATTGCACTAAGTGAAAATAGCAGTCTTTTCTTTACACTGGTAGTGCAATGCTATTAGCACTAAATAGTTGTTAGATGATATTTATACAGTGCGAATAGTGGCAGATAATATTTTTCACCTCAGTGTAGCATACAGTATACAATAACAACACTTTCAGTGTATATGATTATATGTATGCATCATAAATGGATGCTGCCTTATTGGGAAATTATTTGTTTCCTCCCCTACACCCACAAACACTTTATCCCTACTATTATACCTGTTAGGCACTTCATTTCCATGTTTCGAATATTATCTTCATTATACACAGTACACTCTAAACAAAAATGGTGCTAAATAGCACTAAAAGTGGTTCATTGGCTTGTAATCATAGGGGAACTGCACTTTAAGTGCCATATAGCACTTATCTTTGTCAAATGGTGCTATGTAGAACCATAATAGGTGCCATAAAGCACCTTAACCACCCCAGAGAACCCCTGAAGAACCCCCTTTTTTTTTAGAATGTACCAGTCAAAAGTAAAGGAAACATTAGGCCTATTTTTTATGTTTTTGAAAGAAGTCTCTTGTCACGTGTTGTGTGTGAAAGACTACTGTAAACACACGAATAACACGAAGATGATAAGGTAACAGGCTTTAATTCCAACAAGGTACATCCAAACACAACTGCGAATAGACGAGACCAGACAAAGACACACAAACAGAACTTAAATAGTGAGAGGATAACAAGATGATTGATAGGTGCACATGCAGCTAAACTAATGAGTGTCCATGACAACAAACTATAACTAAGAAGAATGGTAAGGATTGAAAATGAGATCCATGTAGTGTGAGTGTGACAGAACACCCCCTCCTGGAAGGCACGTCCTCGCGCAGTGGTGATGAGGCGATGGCAAAGGGTTAGCAAAACAGGCAGAAGACACAGGAGGAGGTTCTGGAGGTGGACGGTCGACCAGGAGGAGGCAGAACATAAAAGTCCAAGGTGGAGCAGATGTGGTGGAAGCCATGGAGGAGCCTTGAGCAGAGGAAGATAGTTACTGACCCAGGCCACAGCTGAGAATGCGCCCCATGGCGGCGTCAAAGGAGGGAGGAGCCATGGAGATGTTGTCACTTACACCACCATGGGGATGAATGCAGGTGACGATGACATGGAGGAAGGAGCCCACCGCGCAGCCGGAGAGCCGATGTTGCGAAGGAACTCCGGTGATCTAGGCGGCCGCGACGTAGCCGCAGTGATGACCCCTTGAGATGGTGGTAGGGATCCGGAGGGCTGATGAAGAGCTGGAGCGACCAAGGGCGGAGACGGAGCCTGTTGAGGCCAGCATGCAGGAAGCAGAGGCAGTTGTCCGGGAAAGTTGTAACTGGCACGAGGCTGAGGAACCCAAATGTTCCTCGAGGGAGTGGTCCTTCTGCTCAAGGCACAGCAGTTTTACTGCTGTAAAGTGGCCCATATTGCAGAAGGAAACCCCAAAAAAACACATACTCAAAGAAAATCAAACAAAAAACACTTCAATAAACACCACTATTCTTTCTTAGGTCTGGTCTTCTGTCACTTGTTGTGTGGGAAAGACTAAACACATAACACAAAGATGCTAAAGGTAACATGCTTTAATTCCAACAAAATACATCCAAACTATAAATAGACAAGACCAGACAAAGATACAAACAGAACTGAAGTTAAATAGTGAGAGGATGACAAGATGATTGAGGTGCACAGCTGAAACTAATGAGTGTCCATGACAACAAAATAACTAAGGAAGAACGGTACCGATTGAAAACAAGAGTCCATGGCGTGTGAGAGTGTGACACTTATCAAGCCTGCATTTATTTGATCAAAAATACAGAAAAAAACAGTAATGTTGTGAAATATTATTACAATTTAAAATAATGGATTTCTATTTTAATATACTTTCAAATATAATGTTTTTCTGTGATGCAAAGCTGAATCTTCATCAGCTATTACTCCAGTCTTCAGTGTCACATGATCCTTCAGAAATCATTCTAATATGCTGCTGATTTATTATTTATTTCAAGTAGAAATCTATTCTGATACTGTTCTGACAATATTAAAAAAAAAATCTGTATTTTTGATTAAATAAATGCAGGCTTGATGAGCATAAGAGACTTCTATATATACTGTGTTAACGCTTCTCTAGCCTGATATGCAATGGGAAAAGAATGAGTTTGGAAAAAGGCGGATTTGAGTCAGTCGTATAAAAAGTTACCGCCACCCACCTTAATCTCCCTAGTCCCACCACTGATCCTGTTATCAGATGGGTTTTGCAAGCCGGGCTATTTGCATTTGATGTAACACTACGTTCATAAAGAATCAAATTCAGTGCCTCACAAGGTACATTGGAAACATTTGAAAAAGTATGTTGATTTTTTCTACAGCAGCTAAACCTGTTTTCAGTCAATTTTCTGTCAATTTAAATTTAGGCCTAAGTGACTTCTTTGCCATCATCTGTGCTCTGTAATACCTCGTCAGTCATCAGGGCACATGTTTGTTCCCTCTTTGATGACGTCACATCACTGATTAGATCATAGGAGGACCAAAGTAGACTGATTAGATTATTGGAGAGCCAGCTGATGAACTCCACACTGATCACATAAAAGATCTCATCAGTCTGAGTCTATATATAGGTGGACAAGGACATGGCACTGTTGTCAGACAGGCCTATCCCATCAACTTAGCTACAGTAAACAGTCGGCTAAGTTAGTGGTGGGCAGATCGAGGCTTCGTGAAACAAGGAAACAGTTGAAGCAAATGTGCCATATTGTGTCGAGCCTTCGAAACAATCCGACACCCGTCTCAACGGTGAAACCTAGTGGCCACTTGCAGGTGTTGATCTGAAACAACCTTAACAATGAGCCATTCATTTTTTTTTTTTTTTTTTTTTTTTTTTTTTTTCTAATAAGTGAAGCTTGTAACCTGTAGGCTCCTCACTGTGCATAATGTTATTTTGGTCATGAAAAAGGTATATTAATAAAAGAAATCAAGTCACAATGTCTCACTTTTTTAATAGATTTTTTTAGCAAGAACATACAAAATGAGCAAAGATTACGGCTCTCTTTCCAGTAAGTTAGGGGATCATGAGTTCTAAGCAAAAAACGCATCGTTGAGGTATTTTTCACTTCCACTGTGGCATCAGCTGTAGCATTGTGTATCATCTGGGTTTCACGGATACGATTATCAAAAAGTTCCCATAAACTGTGTTTCTACTGGTATTGATGTTGTTGTTGTTGATGATGATGATGGGCCTGATTTTGACATTTGTGGCTCTGAATCTATCCCTCTGAATGATTCGGCGGACCATGCACCTGTCGAAACACTCCGAAGCTTCATTTAGCCGTAGTCACGTGAGATGGATGTTTTGAATCACGCTTCGGATCAGTGTTTCGAAACATCTGCGCTTCGGGATCTCGAAAAGCTTCGGAACGTCATTCGCGTCAAAACCTGCACCTAGTAAGTGCTGACAAAACATTTCTAGGCTGCAGAGTGTTTTTATATATCACCATGGAGAATAAGATTGTCGGAGCATTACAAACTTGTTATTCAGGAACAGGATAAATGGTAACAGTTCACAGAACTTTCTCTCTCAGTCAAAGCATCAGATAGGCCCGTCGCCAAGGGGGGGCGGGGGGAGCAGGGGGGCAGTGCCCCCACCTCAATTGTCTTAATGTGTCCCCCTTATTTTCTATATTAAATTTCTACGACTGATTATTTTCATTTTCTCAACAAATTGTTTAAGCAGAACTTATCTCACAGGAACAGTAATCTCTACAACGGTAGAAATGCAACACATTATCTTCAGAAATGATTCAGAAAATTCATTATTCAACGCATTATTACACAGACCGTAATTTGAAATATAATTATATTCATAAATTACTTTTAAAACATCCCAAAACAGCACCCAAACCTTGCAAAGACCTACCTCGTCGTTAATTATTCAAATACAACAGCCAATGGCAAGTCTCCATCAGCAGACCTTTCAATATGTTATTTTTGTGTTAGTAGTTTTATTTATTCAAATTACAAGCAGTTTGTGTATAAGTATATATATCATATAAATCATGCAATTCATTTAGTTAAGCATACAGTATTGTTTATACGTAATTCCTTTGCGCAGCTGCGCATTGCATGCGATCTCAGAATCACATTTTGGCGGTTTTGTAATGATATACGTTGATTGTGCCTGTTACTCAAGAAAGCCTCTAGATGGCACTGTGTTGTGTATGTGACGAAAAATGCAGATTTAACAAAAAATATAGGCTACTAGCTAAATGTGGTAATGTTAAAAGAAAATAAACAGATACGTTGAGATCATACGGTGAAGTATTTTATTTGAATAATTGAACAAAACAAGACTATTGTGGTCTATTTTAGTTATAGCCTAATATGGGTTGTTGTTTTGGTCCATCTCAGATCATTAAAAAAAGTGTGCCCCCCTATGGAAATTATATCATGCCCCCCCATTTGGTTTGTTCTGACGACGGCCCTGGCGTCAGTGTCCAGTGGGTGATAAATAATATAATAATAATGACTAATGGTCGATATTTTGTATCGAGTTGTTCGGAGCACGTTTCAAACTTCCAAAGTCACGTTCCAAAACTAGGCTTTGTTACGTCATAACTGTTACAAAAACGTAATCAATTTCAATAGACCTTATTCAGACCAGCGCCATGACAGGTATGACAGTGAGGCTGTGAGGGATAGACTTACTGTGTTTTCAATGGGATCCGATGTAAAAAGCTGTATAAAGCTCCTAGATCACTTATAATTTTAAACAGATCATATTGTCTGGATTATTTGGTCTACTGGAATTTCTCAGAAACATATTTTTGCATGGTTTCGTCAGCAGAACAATCCACAAACACATTTAATAGCAGTACAACCCACTGAAGAGATGAGATGGAGGTCTATCCCTCACAGCCTCGCTTTCATTCCTGTTAAAAAATCAAAGATGGCGCTGCTGTGAATAAGGTCTATAGTTTGCCATAAGGGGACAATCTCAGTGAATCGCTGAACTCTATGGTTTTTAATAAGGTTTTTAAAGCTGTGGACATTTCTAATGACACATTTAAAAAAAAAATTAGAGAAGACAATAGTTCATTTTCTCTTATTGGCCTGATTAGCCACGCCCTGGATAAAACACAAAACAAGCCCAACAAATATTAATTATAAAAGAGCACATATAACACTTCATATTTAGGGTATAGGGTATGTTTTTCATTAACAATTTTTGTTATAGGCTACTGGTTGAAACTCAAATCCGATTGCAATCAATAATAGAAGTGATGTTTGTCCAATCGGATGTTCCTTCCTGTCAACCTATGTGTTTCCATACCTCCGCACACCATGCTCTCGTAGAAATAAGCTGTTTATGTTCATTATTGTACCGTTATATAATTTGAGACATGAGGTAATTTAACGCTATCTCTTGTGACGCTTTTAGACTCTGCCAGGGGTCAATCTGAGACGTTGCAATTGTTTTCTGAGGGGTGATATGGATCATGTTAGGAGGAGTCAGGGGGTTTCTCCCCCTGAAAAATGTTACATTCTGGCTGCTAAACATACCATTTCAATGCAGTTTGGGAGGGACAGAAATACCTTATCGGAACTAGCAACCCTCCTCTATCTGATTCTGAGGACTAAGTTAAAGTATCTATTTTGTAAGTTTATGTAAAAGACAGGTTGATGAAAGACCTGTAAGCTCAAATTCAAAAGCTTTTGAAGTCTACTTCATTAAAGCATGTTTACACACACACTTACTGTACACTTAGGCCTACTACACATGATTTTAAAAACAGTAACATTGCAGTTTTTATGTTATGATTTTAAATTGGTATGTGACCTAAGAACGATCTTACATTAAAGGTACATAAAGGTGCTGAGGTCTGACTTTGTGGTGCTCTGAAATTAAGTTATTTTTATATGAATATGTGATGAAGGACTTTGAAAGACGTTTGACAGATTTCAGTGCTGAATAAGTTTAACACTACCCTGTTTATTTGAAAATGGTTAATATTTGACAGAAATGTAAAAAAGTAATCAAATCAAATGTAATATGTAACATTACTTTATAGTAAAATCATTGAAATACTGTAGTTACACTGCTCGTTATTATATTTTAAATAAGGAACTTGTAAAGAGTAATTTATGAGCTAACAGAAAAGCTAGTAACTTGTAACTTACATTTAACCTATGAACCAGACAGAAGGGCTATAGCTAGCTAGCCATTGGATTTATGATTCTGGGTAACAACTGTTGCAAAACCATTCCTCAGGTGGGTGAAGGTCATCATGGTGGTGGGGATAGGGAGAGGGGCTCTGTCTTAAAGTCCATTCCTCTGGGACGTCTGGTGGTACGGCCAGCCCTGTATGTTTATTCGGAAGTGCACATGAAACTGTTTCTATGAAACTGAAAACAATTGAACCAGCTGGAGACTATGACACAAGACAAAACAGAACAGATGTTTCAAAACCGATCAGATAACGTTATTATGGCTTATTGGCTTTGTATGGCAGGCAGTAACGTTAGCCAACTAGTTTACGGTTAGACTAGGCTAGCTATCGATAACGTTACACTGACACAAGTTAATGCTCTGAATTCGCAGCTAATATCAAATCCATAACTTTTTGATCAAGTTAAAATACCTTTCAATATCATCCGATAACTAATTCAATGCCGATTTGTTGCTTTGCCCACTTACCACTTCAAGACCATCTGTAAAACATTGCCAGCTCAACGTGCAAGACGAGTGAGTTGCTTGAACATACACAGCAAAGGTTCTAGAGCGCTATTTGAGCGTGTATTTGATATACACAGACACCATATTAGGAAAAAGGGGTGGGCTGATGCTGACCGATTTATTACACATCCAGAAGAATACATTTGAGTCGTTATAGGCTCTGGTAATTATGGAGCATAATAGGAATAAAGTTGTGACAAAAAAATGATCAGGGAGGAAAAATCTGAGGGGGCACATGCCCACTCACTTTGAATGGGCATGACGCCACTGGACTCTGCTTTCAAGTTTTAAAGGAGGAGTGGCTTTGGAGATGCTCTGAAAGGAGGGTGGGATCTTATGCTTCCAAAGCTACCTTGCTATTGCTATCGCAAAAATTGCCTACCATACCTTAAATGGTATTTAATGATTTGTAGATTATGTTGCATTAGTTGTTTTCATTGTATTTACATCTTTTTGACCAGCAGGTTTTTATCAGCGTGTGGTGATTCGAGAACAGTGAATCATTTTGCAAAGCAATTAGTTCAATTGATTCAGAGTTTCGAAAAGCTTTGTTTCACCAATCACTATACTGTAGGTGTGTTCAACTTGAAGTGGCGCTGCACAGACCGATTGGTGACATCAAAGTACTGCGAGACCAATTTGAAAGCATACAAGGCCGTCTGCTCTCTATTGCTCTCGCGTTACTTTGATGTCATACACCAGTCGAACACACCTAATGGCATCAGACTAGCAGGGGGCACTACTTATGGCGCTTTTCCACTGCATGGTACGGCTCAGTACAGCTCACTTAAATGGTTCCACCTCTGTTGAGGTTCCTATGTGACATGTAAACACTGCAGATCACCGATTGGTCAGAGACAATTGTCACTACCAGCGTCATTGGACTTGCGACCAAGAGACACCAAAGCCGAACAAACAAACTTCTTCGTCTTCCAGTAAAAATCCACATGCCGAGAATCAAGAACACCATTCCATCGATATGCTCCATTGCTCCTGTGTTGTGTGTTTGTTTGTGTCGCGTTTATGATGATGTCACTGAAGCAGACTATACTGAAGCGGTGCAACTATAACGATCAGTCTACAATCCCACCAACTTTGAAGCGGTACTAAACTGCAATGGAAAAGCAAACCGAGCCGAGTTGTACCATGCAGTGGAAAAGCGCCATATTACTCTTATCTCGACAAATCACATAAATGCAAGCAGAGCCTCCTCCACATCACTTTGTAAAAAAACACTACACGCCTAAACTGAACATGTAATACGAGTGCCCATGACGTCAGCATATTCAAGTTTTTGCAGTTTACACAGAGCCCCCAAAACGCTGTTGTCGTGGCATATACGCAACATTGTTATTAATTAACAAAAGAAAACTTTGTGCCTTTTTAGTCATTTATTTACACGGAATTTGGCGGGCCTGAAAATGCTAACTTTTGAAAACGGGTTTCAAAGTGCATGTTTTTGAAAACTATACCATTATCGTCTCTGGGTGCTTCTCAATACTTAAACTGATGCTACCTTGTTTTCTCACTCCTCCGTCATCCATCCTGTGACCCGGAAACTGATCGAATTCAGCCATCTTGAAGGACATCTCAATGCTCTAATTGCACAGGTGTATCCTATGCGGAAATCTTTCTTGTCGAGAAACCTGACGCACGTATGAATTATCCTCCCCCTTCAAATCTGTCACAATCATTTTAATTAGTGCTTTACCTTTGCAGTTTAAATAAACCATATATCACACATACATCAGCAGGGCATCTTGCTTTATCTTTATTATTTATTACTTAAATAACCAAACTTTAACAACATAAGTGCAGATCCTTTGAGCACAGCTGATGACACTTTGAAGTGGCGCTCGAGTGATCAAGAATATTCCAGTATACCAATAATCTTTCGATTCCTCCATCTTCATTTTCTTTCCTTGCAGCCTTCCCTCACATCCTACAGGGGGTGGACCTGAGATGCAACGAAAGGAAATGAGAAGCCACCTCTGTGAATTTGTGAAAACGTGTTTCTTTACAAAGTTACGTCATCAACTACTGGCCTGGCATTAGTACATTGATGTTGTGTAAACATATGAATGACTAAAACGCATAAAAAGTTTTCCATTTTTAAAACGGTGTTGTGTTAGCATCTCCATAGAATATATTTGTGTTAGCCAGGGAGGAAAACCACCTCCAGAAATGATTTAGTTGTAACCATGTACTCCAACTGCATGTCCTACTGCAGATGTGGCTTTGGAAAACCTACAGTATAGCCTCAGATCACTCCAGCGTTATTAGCGTCCAGTGGTTTTCTAAGTTACTGTTTTACGTTGTTTACTTAAAGGAATAGAGCGCCCACAGATTACAATTCCTTTATTTCACAAAAGAAAATAACTCAAACTGGTTTAGAAAGGCATGAGGATTAGTGAATGATAATAGAATTTCCATTTTCAATAATTCACGAAATTAAAATATAAAGACAAAAGTAGCTTACATTTGTAAAATTGTGTACATTTATTTATTCAACTTCTATCATTCTGGTTAAAAATCAAGACATTTTCTTAAATATTTTGAAATTGTGAAATTAATTATAAAGAATGATTTTGATAAATTAATGAAAATGCTAAAGGATTGGCCATGTAATTAACCTGTCTTTGTGGTATTCTTGTCACATTTGTTTCATCCTCCAAAGAATCGTTGTGATATAGCTTTTTGAGATTTCTCATGTCATGTCATGACCTTAAGATCAAGAGGGGTAGATTGAAATTATTATGAAGTACCAATAAAAGGTCAAGAAACAAGCGGCAGATGACTTAGTAGCTCAGTAGCTATAAAAATTATGTCAGAGGTAAGTGCTCTATTTGACAATTATTATATAGAACTTGGAAATATGGTAAATACTAAAATGTGTGTGCAGTTTAACCTCTGACTACAAGCTTAATTATGTTCCACTCAAGGCAGAGCCAAGTAAAGTTTTTGAAGAGAGGTCATCGATCAAGTGATCTGGGTGCATGCATATAAACTATTGCCGAAAATAGCAGGATAAAAATGAAAAAAAAAAGTATTGAATTTTTGATGAGCGTTATTATTATCATCACTGTTTTTGTTTTATATTTTAACAACTTTTATATTTCAAACCTCTAATTGTGTAAACAAAGTGTTGGCATGTTTTGTTAATGTTACTATGAAATATAGGCCTAATTTAATATTATATTTAATTATATTTTAATATTAGGGGGTCCTTGGGTTGGCTGAGAGTCTGAGTGGGTGGTCAACACAATGTAATGAAATGACAAATTATAACATTCATGATAACCTCTCCACAAGTTTTTTTTTCCCTTTACAAGTCCCGCCATTTGCATGGAAGATATTTACATTTTTATTATAAAAAAAAAAAAAGGTATGTTATCCCTCAGTGCCTCAGGTCAACACATCCTCTTTGTTTGTTTTTTCTATATCCGGAAGGAATGAGGCCATGTCTGTCTAGACATCTATTTTTCATATGTTAACAGACCACAAAACCAATTACGGAACATATTTTTTTCTTTGGGCACCCATATGCAAATGCCAAAACATGCCACACTGTCGCCATCTGTAATTCTCTGTAGTACTTACAATAAACAGCTGTCTCTAAGAGGCCTGTTTGTTTCTCTCACTGTCTTTCAGTAATGTTACAACCTATTTGATGTGTGGCAAACAGCACAGGATAAGAGCCAGGTGTGGGAGAGATAGTGGGAACCAGCCCAGCTGCAGAGAGACTGGCTGTCTGATCAAGAATATAGCCCTATACTCCACACATGACCTATAATAATCAGCCTGTATATACACAGTCAGAGATGTGATGTCCAGGAGCCTGTTTCAATAAGGTGGTTCAACCAACTCAGAGTTAAAACTTGATCTCTGAGTTGATTTACCCTAAGATGGGAAACTCTGAGTTTTCGGTTTCAGAACAGCTGAATTAAAGTTAGTTCAATCAACTCTGAGTAGGTTGACTCAGAGTTAAGCGCGTGCACCATGACTATGAAAAGCCATGATCATTGGAGCTCCGAAATTACGATTCACCATGGCAACAGCACCCGACAACGTCTGCACACTTCCGAGTCAATACACAAGTATAATTCTTTATCATTGTTATATTATCAGGTAAAAACTTACAGAAAGGTAAGTTATTGAACTAATTCTCATTTTCATGGTATCCCACAAATAAAAAGAAAAGAAAAACGTGGCAGAAACTAAAAATGAACAATAAACTCATAATTCAATCAGTTAAATCTTTAAAGGGGTCATGACATGAGAAACCAAATTTGCCTTGATCTTTTGGTATATAAGAGATCTATGTACTATTAAAACTTCCTGCAAGTTTCATAGCTTAAGATGTCCTCCCTATTATAAACAAACCATTTATTCAATCAAGCTCTAAATACAGTTTGTTCTAGATCCTTTGTACTTAGTGACGTCACGATACGAAGTGACGTACCAGTCGTTTGCATATGACCGCCTCCAGGCTCCAGCGCAAGACAACTACCCTCATTTCACATCATCGCATACGTTGTCGTGCAGCGAGTGGGTCTGTTTACAAGATGACTGCGATGCCACGCAGATGTGCTGTTCCTGCTGTGGACAAAAAACATGTTTGAATACGCTGCCGAACGATCCAGACGTCAGGGAAAACAGTCGGATGCAGTTTATTTGCAGCATATGCAGCACGCCAAAGCCTTATTTGAACGGTGAGTGATCAGATGAGTGTGACAGCGCATGATACTGAAAGAACGAGCAGAGAGAGAGAGAGCCCCGGCTGCACGCGCCTTCAAACTCTCTCTCTCTCTCTCTCTCTCTCTCTCTCTCTCCCTCCCTTGCGCATATGAATCAAAATCAATTGAGAATTGACACGATGGTAAAAGATCGGAAGACCGAAGTTTCACGTGGTGGAGCATTGTGTAGTCTACATGTGATACAAAATGATTAACGTTAATAATTTATGCATAAGCAGCACTGACGTTAGCCAATCATAACAGTAGGCGTTAACACTGAACTCTTAAAGGGGAAAAACCTCCAAAACAGACTGTTTGAATCAGAGGCGAGAAACAGGGTGGGAAAAGGTCATAAATCACTACATTTTTAAAGTTTTTTTTTACAATAAACTATAGTAATACTATAATTGCACCTACGGGAACATAATAAAACAAAACAAAAAACTATGTCATGACCCCTTTAAGCATAAAAGGTTCATGGCTGTTAGGCTACCTACATGACTTTACAAACATTTTGCATATTAAATAAATATAATTCAGTGTCTATTTCAATGTGCAGCAGCTGTTTCCACATAGTATAATGCTCTTTTCACATAATTAAATGTTCTCTAATCCAACCTGTTACATTTTTGGCAACCTGTGCTGGACCTGCACCACAACTGACAGATGAAGAGGAGAAACAATTGTGGAAGAATTTTAAATGCTCCTATCATGGATTTTTTTTAAAGTGTGTCCTGAGGCTTCCTTCACCGAAACGAACAATGACGTCGATTTTACCATATCAATTCCGAGCGCGAGTCCCATGATGAAACACTAGAAGAACCATTTTTCAACCCGAACATCCATCGCAAAGGACGACTGGAGCAGGACGTTTCAGTGATTCACTACTAAGTTTGAGGTAACTTACATTATGAGATGTTGCTATTCCTCACCATCAGCATTAATTAACAAGTGCTTGTCCATCAACCGATTATTTTACTTGTAAGTTAGCCTACTAATTTATTTACCGAGTATGTTTCTAATATATCGCAGTGAACACGTGGAAACTGTATCAATAACAGTGCATGCATGAGAGTGAATGACTGATGTAACATAAACATTGGTAAAACAATCTGCAGACAATCTGCATTAATAATAGTTTTATGTAATAGAGCTGGTAAGTCCCGCCCCTTCCGCTAACCCCGCTGGACCTCTAGGTTGAAAAATCGTCAATGCAAGTGAATGAGAGAAAATAATTATTTTCTAATCCCGTTTGAATTTTGCAATGAATGTGAACATATGTTGTCTGTGAATTTTTTTATATAATTTTTTATATAATAAAGAATGCTACAATTTAGCGGGTAGAATTTTCATACGGTTAGACTTTGTGTGAGAGCACTTTGTGGACTACAACTCTTCGCTGCTTTCGACGCGTTTGATAAACGTCACCACCACTATGGAATGCCAAAGCTGACTTAATTAAAAATAAATAAATACATAAATAAATATACGAAGAAATGTAAAAAAGCAAAAATACATAAATAAATACATAAATAAATATACAAAGAAATGTAAAAAAGTACAAATAAATGAGTATTTATACTTTAATTTCCTTATTTATGTATAATTGTATTTTTTCACACATTTATTTTTTTATTTTTTTATACATTTATTAATTTATTTATTTCCACTTTTATTTATTTCCACATTCATTTATGTATTTGTTTTTATGTCTACATTTATTTATTTTCACATTTATTCATTTCTACATTTATTTATTTCCACATTTATTTATTTCTACATTTATTTATTTCTACATTTCTTTCTCCGTATGCTAATGAGGGGGGCGTGTTTTAACTCAGACATCAGCAATCGAGCTCAGAGTGGCAGTGCTGAAGCTTTGAGGCCACAGTGACACCTTGTGGTAAACGAAACGCAAGAGGTGTGCGGACAATATCACATTTTAAGTCATGTATATCACCCTAACTGTATGTAGGGTAGGCTATATAGGGATAACACACATAGCACACATGAACAGAAACTGCACTTCAACGAGTCTGATAGCAGACACTTGGACATGAAAGCGCATGAAAGTATCCACAATGTAAACGCGGTGGATTAGGGCTGATAAGAGCTTGCGTTTATTGTCGATGAGACTCACACACCAGCGCAGAACGCGGAGAGAAACCAGCGCACATTTCACTGACTCCTACACAAGCATATTGATCAATGAGTTTGACTCGATACGCGGTTTACATTCGCGTATATTCCTAATTTCGTATGCATAACAGGTGACAATTCAAATGCTTAAAACGCAACCCATATTTCATAGATGCTGCTCTTAGATAGGCTACTGATTAATCACACAAGTCATCAATGTTGAATTATTCTTAAATCAAACAAAAGGGGATCATGTAAAGGCAGTGAGCCACGCATCTCACGCCATGCATTGGAGCACAGAAGCATCATCATGCCCATTCAAATATGGTCGTGGTGATATTTCCCCCTATAAATTTATTTTATACCTACCCAAACCTTATTAAATAGGTAGGCTATACATCATCATATATGTCAAGTTCGTAATATTAATTGATAAACTACTCAGTTATTATAATAATAAGGCACTATGGCTATCAGTAAAATAAAATGAACAAAAGTCATTAAGTCATTAAAAGTAAAAATCTTAATTTTGTGTCTGCTATCAGACCCGTTGAAGTGCAGTTTCTGTTCATGTGTGCTATGTGTGGTAACCCTATATAGCCTACCAAACATACAGTTAGGGTGATATACATGACTTAAAATGTGATATTGTCCGCACACCTCTTGCGTTTCGTTTGGTCACACACCACAAGGTGTCACTGTGGCCTCAAAGCTTCAGCACTGCCACTCTGAGCTCGATTGCTGATGTCTGAGTTAAAACCCGCCCCCCTCATTAGCATACGGAGAAAGAAATGTAGAAATAAATAAATGTAGAAATAAATAAATGTGGAAATAAATAAATGTAGACATAAAAACATAAATACATAAATGAATGTGGAAATAAATAAAAGTGGAAATAAATAAATTAATAAATGTATAAATAAATAAAAAAATAAATGTGTGAAAAAATACAATTATACATAAATAAGGAAATAAAAGTATAAATACTCATTTATTTGTACTTTTTTACATTTCTTTGTATATTTATGTATTTATTTTTGTATTTTTGCTTTTTTACATTTCTTCGTATATTTATGTATTTATTTATTTATTTTTAATTAAGTCAGCTTTGGCATTCCATACACTTGGAGTATTACGGATGGGCGGGACTTACCAGCTCTATAGTGGCCCACAGCTAATCAGCTGACTGAGAGAAGCAGTCGTCCGTAAAATAAAGGTAGGCCAAACACTTAAAGTTTATGATTATACTGCGGTATCATGGTAAAGATTCATTTTAATCACAGATTCTTCACATGCTTGTCCTTGGGCAGTGAAAAAAAATGTCTTTACCGTCACATTGTTGAGCACAGCGTCTCCTCGACATGATTTATCCAGTTTCCACACTCCACAGGATCAGCTGCCGGTTTGAGGTTTAAGTTTCCCTGGTGCGCGCGCAATAAGTGGGCGGGCTAATGTTTCGTCTTGACATCACTATACAAAAAAACAATTCATTTCATCGACTCAGAGTCAACTCTTACTTTTGAAAGACAATAACTTTACGGTGCACTTTCATATTTAAAACTTTGCAGGATGTTTTCATTCACTTAGAGCTATATTACACACTACATGAAAGGTCATTTTCAAAAATCCATGATAGGGGCCCTTGAAAATCCAACAGGAAAAATAATAACTGTTGCTTTTGTTTGTATGGAAATAAGGATGACCAAATAAATTGTGAATCATTTGTGTGTATTTAACAGCTGTGGTGGTTTTTACGGCATATATCTTGGACTATCCTTCCATCTGGCATCCTTCCACGTTTCATTTTTGGAAGGTGCGATGATGGGATCATCATCCAACCACATTGGTAATCCTAAAAGAAATTCAAATTATTAGGTTACTTTCAGAGGTCACATGCAGCAAGATGTTATCAAATGAACGTCATTTATCAGATTAACTGATTTCTCCACAACTGTCCTGCAAACCTGTGAAACTCCTCTTTGATGGCTCTCATGGGTTTATGTCCAGGAAACAACACAAAAACTCTCAGAAAGTGCGTGAGAGCGAGGCACACTTTCCTTCCCGCTCTGATACAGCAGCCTTACTAATGTGCTATCTCCTGTTATATAGAAAAATGTGCAATGAATTAATGTAGCCTACTGCACTGCCAAAAATGCTTTTCTTACTTAGCATTTTTGTCATCTTGTTTCCAGTCAAAATATCTAAAGATTATTAAATCAAGATGCATTTACTAAAAGAAAAACTCCGGGTTTATATAAGAAAACCTGCTCCCGACCAGGTTCACAGAGTAAGTTATCATGGTAGCTGACTCTGAGTATAAGTTACTTCTCTTTCAGAAACGGGCTTGACTTACTCTGCTTTCTCGGGTTTGACATAGCCTACTACTCCCATTCTTAAACGGAAAACCCAGAGTTTGCCTCATTTCAGGGTTTACATACAGTATAACATACATGAAACAGACCTCAGGTTCAGAAAGTAAACGTCCTCCTCAGTATTTTGCTCCGATTTGCTAATTAGCACAGTTTTTCAGCCAGGAGATTAATTAATTAAACTAAATCAGGGTCAAATGATGGCCAAAATGATGTCCAGAGGGGATATTTCTTTTTAATGACCCTAAAAGTTCAATCAACCATACCAGTTTGAATGTGAGGAGAATATTTTAGATATTTTCAAATATTTTAAATATGAGGGAAGAATAAAACACTAAACTTGGTTAAAGTATTTATCTGACAAAACTATTTGTAAAAAAAAAAAAAAAAAATGCATACACACATATCATACTGTAGCCTCCCAATAGGCCTATATAGCCTACTTCTAAATTATAGGAAAGTAGCTAAAACAGGTCATAGAACCTTTGAAATTGACTTATAAATCAACCAGATTGAACATACTGTGGCCAGTAACATTTAACCAAACACACTTGAAAGGGTCTACAATAGTTTTGTCATGACACAAAGTGGCCGAAGCCACAGGCAACGTCAGGTGTGTGTGGTGTTTTTTTATTTTCAGAAGCTTATAGCACCATCTAGCGGTTTTAGGAGATTGAGACTCACAGACTCTACCTGCACATCCTAAACATTTAACATTTGTGTCCCATTACACAAATGTTTTGAGACCATGTTTTGTTTGAGAACTATTAGACAACTCTCAAACAGAAACAATATTCAAACATAAAATCACCCCCTAAAAACGCCCACAAAAAAGGGTGATTTTGACCTATTCAGCAATGTTACATTTTATATAGCCTATAACTATTTTTTTATAACTATTTTTTTATTTATGCTGAACATTACATAAACAACAGAAAACGGTAGTAGCTACTAACTGACAGCGATATGGACTTGTTTAAGGTAATCAGCTGTAACCGAGTTAGTTATATTTAGTGGTGATTTATATCTCAATGTTAGAAAAACTGTTAGCTATCAATCTGCATATGCGATGGACATTGGTTAATTAATTATTAACCAATTTATGGTTTTTAACCAATTTATTTTTTTTAACATTAATTATGCTCATCTTTGCTCGCTATCTTGAGTAAAACGACTCTATATTAAATGAAGAGCATAAGACATGAACCGGAAGCGTACCTGTTTTTACAGAATATGTTAGTTTGTTGCGCATTATAACCCTCATGTTACCATATGATTTACATTATAAAAATAAAAAAATCCCTGAAAATTGTGACATGTAACATGATTTTGTAAAATAGCCTATACTATAGGCTACTAGTTCTAATCTTTTGTTACCAACCAAGCACAGCAGGAACATTTGAGAGCCTTTTCAAAATAGGGCCGGAAAATATAAACTCATTTTATGCAAGGTTTTTCATTAGTACAACCCTGTTAGCAAAAATTGGGAAAAGAAAACCTTTATTAAATTAAAACCTTGCGGAGGCTTCTGCAGTCAAAACTACAATATTTATTTTTAAATAGAGAAAATGGAATGAGATTAGCCAACTCAAATATCCAAATGAATGCATGTGTACTACACAGCCTAGCCTACTGTAAAAAATATATCAGCAAACTTCATCAAAGTGACCCCCAGAACAACATCACGAACCCTTCATCCTTGTATCACATTCCTCAGAGTGTTTCTCAGAAGCAGTTCAGCCAGAAGAAATCATTTAATGATTGAATGCTGCCTCTTTCAGGAGCATCGCACCGGGCCACTTCTGCCTCCGCCTGCCATTTAATGCTCATTGATCTCCACAGCAGAACAAGCCAGATTTGTTTACTGAATGAACTGCGGTGGGGCCCGTTGAGAGGAAACTTATTGTCAGAGCGGACGAAATGTACTGTGCTTTGTGTTCTAGAACGTTAGAACAGATACAAATGAACTTATTTTTAGTTGTCATTTACACTGAGCAATAATACATTTAAATGTCATAATCACAATACAAACTGCATGCCTAATTTTATTGAAGGTGACTGTTGTTGTTAAATTATCATAGTTTAGCTTTAATTTGACCAAAAATGACATGCTAATCCTTAACCACTTTGCATAGACTAAAAATTGTATTGTGAGCATTTAGCTAATGAGGCAAACTGGGTTAATGAGGCTCGTCTTTAAATTAGTGATGCAAATCGCAGATTGACCCGCAAAATGTGTGTGTGAGAGCCTATATTGGTGTAGCATGGGACATCGTTGAGATGTTTCTTCTGGTCCATGCGGAACTGTCACTGATATTTACCGTCCATTATTGATGATGCCATTTAAATATGTAGCAGGACAAAAGAGGCTACCAAGTATCATAAGAAGAGTGTCTTATTTTATCTTACTCACTTATTGTTTCATTGCAAATGAACTCTTTTTCTCACTCTTTTCATTCTCATTGAATTAAATTAAACTCTGACATTAAAGAAACTGCTTAGGGATAATGAATGTTTATTTAGAGTGCAGTCTAATCTTTGGGGTCAGTGTTTTTGTTTTTGTTTGTTTTTTTGTAAAGAAAAATAGTACTTTTATTCAGCAAGGATACATTCAACTTACTGATCTACAGTAAAGACATTTACTGAGATTATACACGGTCTCCACAAAAATGTTAAGCAGCACAACTGTTTTCATCATTGATAATAATAAGAAATGTTTCTTGAGTATCAAATCAGCATATTAGAATGATTTCTGAAGGATCATGTGACACTGAAGACGGGATAATGAGGCTGAAAAAGATGAGAAAGAGAGAAAGATGTCAAATTTACCATCACTCCTTCATCAGTTGTATTAAAAACACCCTTGCTGAGTGTTCTTTTTTTATATACCAAGGCTATAACAAAAAAGTATAGTGTAAAATAAAAGTACGTTGACATTTTTTTATTCTGTATATATTTCGATCTCATGTACAACATTAAATATGTTAAAAAAGCATTTAAATATAAAATAACATTGCTAGATATACAATGTCAGTAACTGTGGAAACACGTCAGTCTGTACAAAGGGCCCATTATAGGGCTACCAATGTGTATATTAGTAAGTGAGAGTGTTTGTGTTAGTGTGTGCATGCTGTCTCAGTCTGTGACCATGGATGTGTGATCTAACAGTAGCTGACAGGGAGGTTGGAGGGCACTCTCTAGGGTCCTCAGGCTGGGAGCACTCTAGACCACATACAGCAGAGCTGTTCCCTGTCCCATCGAGCTAACAATTAGTACACACACACCATAATGCACACTGTGAAAAATCATCGTTTTTAAAGAAGAACTGGCAGTTGTGGTTGGCAGAATAATTCTGTAAAAATACAGTAAAAAATGTACACATATTTACAGAACAACCAGTAAATTGTACAGTGTTAAAAACACACAAAACATTTTGGTAACATATGACACTAAAATAATGCAATAAACATTAATTTAACTACATAAGATATAACATGAACAACTATTCAAATGAAAAATCAAATGTGAAGTGTCACACAGGAAATTCTGGCGATGTCAGTTTAGGGATTTTCATTGTAACATAAGATGACTTGTGCTTTTTACTTCCAAAACGATACAGTTAACAGTATTTTACTGTAAAATTACATGAAATGTAAGGTTAGATCTATTACTGTTTTTCAATGGAACTTACTTTTTACCAATTAACATGTTTTCACTACAGTCTTTTACAGTTCAAATTACAATAATCTTTTTTACAGTGCATGGCCCGAGCAGACAAGTATTTTATGCAACATGCACATGCATTAAATATGTATGATGTGCTTGTCCTCAATGCATTTTGATTAATGCCTATAGAATTTAGTCATATTTGTGATTTCAAACTGTGCTTCAACCCATGTGTACACAAGCCTAAATGCCTCAACCAGAGGCACACTGGTGAACTGGTGGCTCGATCTGTTAGCCCTTTTACATTTAACATGAGGCCAGTCTGCCTCTTCTTGACTTATTCATCTAGTTAGGAGCTCACTAGCACTAACGTGAGTGGACAGCTATGCGTCTGGTGAAGACCTCTCCATCTCCCCTCAGTCTCGGAGGAATCCACCCCAGAATTCACAGCCTTCAACCCACACACACAACATGATCTGCAAGGCTTTGCAAGTGAAAGTATGCTTGTGAAGAACTGCCCATTTAAATAGCATACTTTTGCACATTAAAGCACAAAACTGAAGGGTGTTTCTAAAGTTTAAGGGGGGGAGGAGGGGGGGGGAGGGGGGGGGGTACAGAGGGATGGTACACATGAGGTAGAGTGTGTTTTTTTGGAGCCAAAGTCAAAGGGGGGTTGAGAGAGATCGATGCCATGATTGCTGGTGTGTGAGATGGATATTCACCAGTGACCCTCTGTCCCTAGACGTCGCATGCAAGGAAGTTGTGCACCCCTGAGACACTCAAGACTGTCTGTATTGTGAGTATGACATGCTTTACTCAATCATTTTGTGTGTGTATTTGTCTGTATATGAATTTGTGACTGACTGTGTGTGGGTGCTTATGTGTTGTTTCAGTCAAAGCATGTTAAAGGCACTTCAGATAACTCAAAGCAATGTATCAAAACAGACTAAAGTTAAAAGTCAGCTGACCTTTCAAATATATATATTGAAAACATTCTGAGTGTCATATACTAGTTTGATAACAGTGAAATACTGTTATGAAATACTACAAATCTTAGTTTGCGTTGTTAAAAAATATACATTTTGAAAAATAAAAAAATTGTTGCTTTAGTAGGTTGAGTTTGCTAGTTGTTCTGAGATTAAATTAATATCCAGTGCTAAAAGGTCACGTCTTGTTTTTTTTTTTTTTCATGTCAGTCACGTTTCATGTCTTTATCATGTGATTCCCTGTTAGTCATGTGATACTACCATATGTTCCCTTGTCTGATGTGTCAGGTTGTCATTGGTTCATTGTTCACAGGTGTCCCTCCTCTAGTCATTAGTCATTGTGTATTTAACCCCTCATGTTTGCCATGTGTCCTTGTCAAGTATTGTTTCACTGTAACCGTTGTTGGTAAGCATCACGTTCATGCTTCTTGCGTTGTGTTTCATGCAACGCCATGCTTTTGTTTTATGTTTGATCATGTTTTTGTAGATTAACTGCGATTGGCTTCTCATCCACACTTGCCTCCAGTGGACTACATTACAGAACCATTTTTCCTTCACATGTCCTCCAGAAAATATAGTTTTGAAATAGGGAATTGTTTTTTTTATTTTGACATTTCAAGTTAAAAAAAAAAACATTGGGGTTTACCAATGCATACTACTGTTTAAAATATAAAGGAATGATAACCAATAAGATGCATCAGACATAAAGCTGATTAGAGTGTAAAAAGCTTCTGGCAGGAAACAAATGTGATGCCAAAACCCCTCATTGAATAAGAAAGCTGTCATGTTTACAATTTTCACAATGAGCGCTTATCAGGATCAACTAAATGCAGGTTTTTCAAAGATCTGTGAAGTCTGTAAAGTTCACTGCTGTGTAACAATGTTAAAGGCTCAGGGAAGAAGGATGCAGGAACCGGCGAACAATCAACGTAAAGTTAATCCAAACGAAAATAAAGCGCCAGGCCCTCATGGAAGACTGACGCATATAAACATAATAAAAAGCAACAAAATGAAGTCCAGGCCTGTTCCTATCTCTTCTTGCACTGTCATCACTCCTTTGTGAGATTCGCGACTGGTATGGCGCGCAGGTGACCCTCATTGGCACTCCTGCCATCGGCCTCACTCCGTTCCCACTGCTCTCGCCCCCGCCCTGCTACAGACTGCAATACATCTTTATAAGAGTTTTACACGACGGCCTGTTATTATTGGGACATCGACTTTACACTTTTACGCTCCTAAACATTATTCTGAACAAAACAAACTGTGATTGGTTGCTTTACATGTCAGTCACATGGCCTCTTGTGCAGTCCATCGTAAACTACATGCTTCTCTATAGTAGGCAAAAAACAGTGTGACAAAAGAAGAATGTCTGAATTCACTGTAATACTAATGGTGAGAAGTGTGCATACACTGTAACTTAACTCATTATTTTGTGTTATCTTTTTGCATGGGTTTTTTTTTTAACTAACTTATTTCGATAAGTTGAGGACAAGAAAACTTAAAATTTCTTGTTGTCTGGACAATCTAGTTATCTCTACATAAAATAAGTTGAAATAACTAAATTGCTAAAATATTTTTTACAGTGTATGATGGATACTTTACTATCCCATGAGGCCATGGGAGGGGATTTGTGAATGGTAGTGAAGCGACGCAACTGATGCAGGTAGGTCACGTGATAAAAACAACATGGCGAATGCATTACATCCGGAATACATCCTATACACATTCATTCTATGTAGAACATACTTTTGTAGTGGTCGTGAAGTAATTACTTATTCAAAATAAGTACCTACTCAAGAGTATACGATTTTGCATGCAGCCCATGCATGTACTGGCCATAGGGAGCACAGAGAGTTTCCTAGTAAGCCGATTGAGTGAAATGAGGAAGACCTCCCCACTCCCCAATATTGGACTTTATGAAGATTTAGACTTTATTAGATTTTATGAAACTCGTGGGAAACTCGAAAAGGCAAATACTCTTCCAAATAAAAAGTCTGCCAAAACAGATTAAACTTAAGAAATATATATATATATATATCAGTAACGTGCGGTGAAGTCTTGTCATGGGTAGGCTGTGACCTATCAATGTGGCATATTCACAGGGGCGTAATTTGCCGCTGCAATCGGTGGCGCGGTTACAGTGTATCTCGTGGCTCACGCAGTCTTCACATGCACGCGCGCTTCAATCTGTTTCGGAGACTCTCTTTGTTCATTCCGGTGAAATCACAAAAAAAAAATGCACACAAACGTGTCCCTGCTTAATAAAATACAACCACTGATGAACATATTCGGTTTTGATAAAAATAAAAATAAACGATTCGATTGCGGATTAGAACCCAGAACCTCTGACATGCTCCGCAAAAGTTCTACCACTAGACAATTTAAGGACTCACAACAGATCCATATATTTATTCACGTGATACATTCATTTATACACACATACGCGCGCGCACAAACACACCTGTCCCACCCACTTTTTAAACAAAGTTAAGCCATTCATTCAGGTAATTTAGCAACCCAAGTTAATATCAGGCATCATCACATCGCTGTCAGAATCGCGGATTAAGTGAGAGCGAGTGGATCACGTGATATGAAGCAGTCTCGGTCTCTGCCTCAATGTTGATCATTCAAGACAGCATGAGAACTGACTGCGCATGCGCAAATCTCCGTAAACTACGTTCTATGGACCAAAGAGGCACTGCGAACCTCTGCCTCAATGGCCATGGCCTTGAATTTCACGCATGAAACAATGGTTTTTAGGAGCAAACTATGGCAAAAGGAGTATTATATGAGTATTCCTGATTTTTTTTGTTACAAAAATTAATATTTGGAATAAAATAAATGCAATTAATAATGTGGTGAATTAACAAAGCTCTTGGAATTAATAAATGTAATGTCAACATTTCCTTTGGTGAGGCACTGCCTACCCTGCCTACCCTGACCGCACGTCCCTGATATAAAGATATATATATATTCCGCTCCACGGAAGAACATAAAATATGGATCACCAAAGGACACCGAAACATGGTTTTCAAAATTAGAATAAAAAGTTATTTCATGTGGCATAAGTCTGTAAAACCTTTTGATTTAATCTGCAACCTTGGAGCATGTATCTACGAGTTTAATGAGAGTAAACGCTCTCGACCTCTCTGACAGAGCTGAAGATGCTCCTTAAAGAGTCCTTGTACGTCTGGGAGCATGTGACTGAAGGTTTTGCGTTGCTCAAGGGCAGCGAGAAGGTGACACCCAGCATATGATCCTGAAAGCCCATGACGGCTTCTGAAACTCCCCCTGCCCTGACTGACAACAGCCCATCATAAACCAGTGCCCCGCTCCTCCACGTAGCCAGGGGCTACGCAAACAGAGAAGTCCTGCAACGGATGGATGGATGAGTGGACGGATGAACTGGAGGCCAGTGCACAGACAGATACAGAGACAGACAGAGCACCAAAGGGCAGGTGGCTTAGCAGACAGCTGTCCACTGTCGTGGCCAAGTCACTCAACTTAGGGGTCAAGAGATCTTTGTGACAAATATAAGAGTACGGATGGAAGGAATGAAAAAGATGAGGGCTGATAAGGTTTGAGACCTCCCTTAGGAGAGTTTGATGGAGTGAGGAGAGGCCGTGACAGATTGGCAGTTTGGATCAACAAAGCCAGTCCAGGCCCTGAATCTAATGTGATTCTTGCCACGAGAACGATACGAGGATGCGGAAACGAAGGGCTGAGGGAGAGATATAGTACACAAGAAACGAGAGAGATGAGAAACTGAAGATGAGTACATGACTTCTGACATACAGGAGAAGACAGAAGTCAAGATGCTAAGATGAAAGCATTTGGAGAAGCTGACCCTGACCTTGTTCACACTGTACACAAATATAATTTGGTTTTTAAATACCACATTTAGGACAAGAGATGGAATTGTATCCATTTGTTCTGACAGCATAGTCAATATCTACTAAGATATATATATATATATATAATATAATTATTTATTTTAAAGCAGAGGCTCTGTTCTTTCTTTTAACATATTGCATGTTCAGATATTCATACAACAAAATATTCTTGGGGCCATGAAATTTTTGTGAAAATGAAACGCTGGTGGAGAAGTCCAAAACAAGAACTAAATTACTAAAACTTTAACTAAAATAAAAATTAACTTACTAATTCAAAATATCAATAAAAAAAACTATAATAGCATCCCTATACTAAACATGACTCTTCACATATGATTGTATTTTATAAAAATTATTTAGTTTCTTCTTATTTGGGTTGTTAGTAATGTACATTGTTTTTGTTATTTAGTTGACGTTTATACCATTATTTTAATGTCGTATGTTATCATGATGGTCTTTTGTTTTTGTGAGCATGACCTTGTGTAGCTGCTACAGAATTGGTCATGTTTAATAAACAGACTATTCATGATGAACTCTACTGTACCACCCGTAACAAAGAAAGCACATTGGTAGTTTAAGTAGATTATAATATATATATATCACTTAATAAAATATATAGTGAAGTTGTAAAATATAAAGGCACCAAAATGGCATCCTGAAACCCTGCCGTTAACTACACACTTCACAAGCATCTTTCTCCATTAAGACCATTAAGGTTCTGACAATCACTCATAGTTGAAATAACCTTCAATAACACACACAAGTAAAGAAATAATAATAATAATAAATAAAATAAAAACATGATCCTCTCACACCCAAGTCATAAGGCCCAGAGGGTCGTATTGGTGATGTGCAGGAAGGTAGCAGCATCATGACAGTAATCTCTCTCCCTCGGGACACCCAGACTCTTACTGATAAGTGCCAGGGAGCAGGGGGAACCTATTCCGTTAGCGGTGTCTTCAGCAGAGCGCAAGGCCATCCGGCATCCCCTCAGAAGCTCAGCCCGGTAATCCGACACGACACGGCTGACATTACACACTGACGCCAATGATGGAGAGCATCTCAAACTAACTGTAAGAAAGGAGTGTTTTAGGTGCCCTGGCATCCTGTGAGGGATTATTGTGTTTGGATTGTTAAACTGAGATCTGAAAGGTTTCAACAACCTAAGCAGACAGCAGTAAAAGACGCTGAGAAAGATAAAACAAACAGACAAATACATTTATTGTGTTTACTTAATGCATTCTGTTAAAAAAAAAATCTCCCAAATGTTTCATGCTCCCTCGTGTTCATTGGGACTATATATTTGTAAACGAATAGACAACATTTAAGATAGGCCTACCGTATAAGCCCTGGGAAAAGGCTGATAAAGATGATGGCATTTCATTTTTGGATGTCATATTTTTGATGGTCCACTTTAGACATTACTATAAGTAACTTTGCACATGTCAACTACCAGTCATTAAAGTAGGCTATTAGTAGACTTAATATCTGTATATAATATCTTAAAGGACTCCTATCATGTATCATGGTTCAAAATCAAATGTATTATCAACCAAGAAGTACTGGAGCTTTAAAAATTGAAAAATGCATGGCAAATTAATACACAAAAATCAGTAATATCCCATAATATAGACAATATGCGTGAAATTACTTGCACTTGAGTAAATTGTAAATGACTGGTCTGTGTAACCTGCATTTATCTCATGACAGCCATGGACAGCATGGAGAAAGTGATGAAATTGGAAAGGGCATCATTTCTAATGACTGAGGACAGAAGACGTGTTGCTTCAGGCTGCAAAGTAGAGGAAAAGGTCAGGTCAGATTGAAGTCTCCGCACCTACTCCTGGTGTTGTCATTACTGAGATGGAGGCAAGACGGATTTTCTAAACCCCCTTTTAAACACCATGCAAAAAAAAGGGGGGGGGACTGGGAATCAGAGAGAAAATACAAATAGACATTTCCAAAATGTCATGTGGCTTAAGGCTGCTTGGGTCAAAAGGCAGAAGAGTTGGGCTAAACCTCTCAGGAACGGGCTTTGACGAGGTGGACAAGAAGCAAAGGTGATGAAGACCACACAGCCAAAGGAAGAAGGTCAGCGTGTCTGTCACTGTTTTCAGCACCTGGAGTCTACTTTATGGCAGTTGATGTCACCAGTATGTAAATCTGGAGCTGCTACGGGGCACATTAGTGATCCAGCACATAAACAGTATATGTCAACAAAAACAATTAAGAGTTTCGAATTAAACATTATACTTGAAATATTTCAAATATATATTCATTAAACTTCTGCAGCTTCAAAATCCAAATTCAAGTTTTTAAAACTATGATTTATAATAATAACAGAATTATGCATCCTTTGTCAAAGCAGAGCTTATAGGGACATATAATGTTATTATTGAAAAATCGTTTTTTTCAGCATTTTTAAGCCTTTTATTTTCAAATTTGAATCGAGTGTCCATTGCTTGGCCAGAGTCCATATTATACCATTCCATTCCATACAATGAATTATTATAGAATTATTTACTTTAATTATTATTAATAGATTTCGTATTCATTATTTATAATTAGCTTATTTTTGTTTTTCTAATGTTTTTATTTATTTTATTTTATTACATTATAATTTAAGTAATTAAAATTAAATGATTAATACATTTGAATTTTAATCGCAAATCTATCTACTTATACTTTACTTAAAACGTTTGCCCTTTGAGAATATCATGTTAGATGAACTTGACATAAGTTTTTTAGAAACACCTTAACTTAAATAATTTGGAGGCACGGGTTTCCCAACCAGATCTCATGAGGGAAAAAAAAGACATTTTGAAGTTTTATATATAAAGTCGATTATAATATAAATTCGTATGATTTGGTTTGTATGAAAACATACCATTTAATAAAAATAAAAAAAACTACAACAACAACAACAAACAATTAAGCATAAAGCACCCCTAAACCACATCGAAAAGATACGAATGAGATTGTACAAATTCACAACCAATTCGCTAAACCTTAAAATAGTTTCCATGAAAGTTTGTTGCATTTCCTCAAATATTTGAATCCAGGGTTTACAGTGCAAGGCAGTTCATAGTTATAATAGAAAGCTCTCGAGGTGTTGCAGGTTGAGATGTCAATTAAGATGCTGTTACAATCACATGTTGACAACTCCATGAAGATACGCTGAAGGGCAGACGTGCAGTTTTTGGGAGGCTTCTTTTTTCTCTGCTTAATGTCGCTCTCAGGGTTTCCTTGGCTGTCAACACGCTGTTGCATATGCTTGACTGAGCACTTGCATCCTCCAATGCCTCGCTCATAATTGCTTCTTAGTAATCAACTCCATTACAGCATTATGTTAATGCAGGGTGTGAAATGTGAGGTGCTATGAGGACAACTGAGGGATGTGATGGAGCTGAATGTTTGTTTAACTGCGTGGGATTCAGGGATTTGCCTCCGCATTACATAAGATGCTGAGAAATCTACAGTAGGGGGAGAGAGTGGGGTAAGATGAGCCAGTTGGCAATCTGTGTTGCCCCCCCTTGATTAAGAATTGTGCTTAATTTTTGTCACATGACCATTTAAAACTAGCTTGTTATCACAGTCACTTAGTCTCAGCAAGGTGCAAACTTAAAAGTTCCTTGAAAAGATCCAACTCAAAAAGAATGATTTGGACATCTTCTCACATGAACTGGTATGAACACACATGGAACAACAATTTAAGTTTTGGTGTGTTTCTCACAAGAATCATTAAACTTGAACCACATACTTCTTTAGACTACTATTTTGATACTTTTATGCTTTTTGCATCCTATTTTTAAGCTTTCTCCCTTTTTTACCCTATTATTTGCAATTCCATAGACAACAGTATTCTTCATCTTCTGTTCCGTGGAACAACAGGGTGAGTCAATTTTCATTTTTGGGTGCACTGTCAAATGCAGCCTGTACGAAATGAATAGGATTTTTTTTTTTTATAACCTTAAAAATGATGTCAAAAAGGATATTTTTGACGCTGTATCACATCATTTCTATTAATATTTTGAATTCGTTGTTATTTTTGGATTTTTAATTTTGGTTAACGTTTTTGTAATTATGTTGTTTTGGTAATGCTTTATTTTACAGTCCTGTTCTTGTCACCCATATGTAGCCTACTTATTATAGCAATTCCAATAACTGGGTAATAGGAACTAACCCTAAGCCTAGACCTAAACCTTAACCTCTGTTACCTTACATTACCCAGTATTTTCTTATAGGTAATTACACTGTAAGTACATGCATACTGTAAAATAAAGTGCAACAGTTCTTGTTTTTTGTCATTTTAATTATTATTATTATTATTATTAAAATATGGCTATAGTTTTATTTCAGTGTTGGTTTTTATTCAATTTTTTAAATTATCTCAACTAAATACTTAGCACTTAGCAAACTAAATTAAAATGACAAATGTTACTAGATTTTTAGATTTTATTTTATTTCCATTAAACGTTTATTTATATTAGTTAAGTAACAAAAATGTGTTTAGTTTTAGTTAATAATGACCCTGGTGTAACCCAATACTGTCAAGTTAATTGTGATTTTTAAATAACATTTATGATAATAAACAAATAAAAAGTAGATAAATAACATAATTAATTTTATTTAGGCACAAAATGTTTTAACTTAATTATCTTGTGTACACTGCAAAAAAGTGACAGCTATAATAGCCACACATAAGAAGAGCTGTCTGTCACAAATAAAACAAACCATGGTACAAACAGTAAAAAAGAACATGAAATGTAAACACTGCCTGAAACACAACAAGCCTCTTTTATTATCTTACAATTTGCTTTTCCAAGCCATGTGCATCTCATTGGGTGACAGGCTGTATATGGTTTGCACACTTCACTGACTGCATCCCTAGGATGGGAATAAAATGCTAGGTGTGTGTGTGTGTGTGTGTGTGTGTGTGTGTTGCCGAGGCCTCAGTCAGTGCCCAAACACGGGAAGTGCAAACAGTCCTGTCACTGATCACAGAGGCATGTATAATTCTCAGGTGATTATTACTCGGCCCGAGGCATCATTACAGTAGTGTATCACATCATTCCTGTCTGGCTCAGGCACAGCTCTCCTATACCAAAGTCACAGGATCCCCGGCCTGTCATGAGATCAGCCAGGCAGTCTCATGTGAGAGTGTGCAAATATATGATTTCTCCTTTACTGTCACGCTTGAACAGGTCAGTGGAGGGATGGAGCTGGACGCCACACACTGAAACTGAGATGGAATCGGACTGGACTGGAGTCATGAGGAACGGAGAGGGAAGTGATGATGCATGAACGGCCCTGGATGACAATAACAACATAATGATAGAAGTAATGATACATGCCACAATGCAGTCTTATCAGTCAGATTACTATCACTGTTTTGTTTACAGACATCCACTTGCATACAGTGCATGAAAAATATGGGATGATTAAATTTTGTGAGTCTTGCAAAGGGAGGAGGCATATCAAAATATAATAACATATAAAAATCAAAAGATATTTTGGTATTGGTTGCTTGTTAATAGTGTGGTGTTCCATAATAAACTGTGTCAACAGTCACGTGAAACATGAATTTATGTTTAACTACAAAACACCAAATGTAGACACCACATGCAGCAATAAATGTAGCCTATCTGTTTTCGTATAAAAAATTAATGTTGTATGACTCATTGCATTCTTTTTTTTTATTGAAACCGGGATGAATAAAAGCTGTGGTTGAGAGGTCAGCACTTACAATGTGAGAAAACATCAGCTTGGAACTGTGAGGATGAGCACACATGTTCTGCTGCCTCTGCGTCTCTCAGCCCCATCGAGATTTCCATGTGTTTGCGGTGTCGTTTCCCTGCCGAGGTTCTACTTTCTATCCTCATGTGTGACATTCAAGTTCACAAGGATTTCAGAGAAACAGCACTCTTCACACCAGAGAGCCCTGCAACTGCCATCACATTCACACTCTCTGATCCACACAGAAATGGACAAATCCTCAGGGACGGCCTGTTTTCTCTCTTTCCTCAACACTTCAGCTCTCTCTCTCTTCTGTGTAGCTCAGTCTCTGAGGCTTTGATTTGCAAAATGTATTTTTTTTTTATTTTTTTTTTTTTTATTTAAAATTTATTTAAAATTTATTTATTATTTTTTTTAGAAATAGCTACTTTCCACAATATGAGAAATATTCCTGAGGTACTTTAATTTATTTAGTCATACTGAATTATGGGTAAAGATCATCTGTGTTGTTTTGGATGAATGGGAAATGGGGAAAAAATGACTTTAAACTGTATCCACTATATTAGACACCATGGCTCAGGGTTAGTTCACTTAAAGGTGCCCTAGAATGGTTTTTATTTTTATTGTATACTGTTTTCTGGGTTGCCCTTATAATGTTAGTATGCTTTTTAGATAAAAAATAGTCATAATTTAGAAATAAAAGGCATTTTTCCTAGCCTGATTTTAGCCTCTGATTTGAAAGCTCTGTTTCAAGGAGCGTGTCTGCTGTGTGTAACATGTAATTTCAAATTACATGTGAAACTCTCTCGAATACTTTTACTACAGATATTATACGTTTTTACTATTACAGCTATCGAGATTAACGAATCGTGAGATGTTTTTAAAGTATTTAGATCTATTCCCATTACATAAAATGTTGCCGTGATGAGCATTGAGCAAACAGATGACAGTGTTGATCGCGAGAATAAAGATCTTATCATTGCAACGCAGTTTCTGCACTCTCATGCTTTCACCAATGCAAACACGATGATGTAAATACAGTATTGAACGATTTTGAGAGAAAGATTACCTGTCTGAACTTGAACAATTACACATCAGAAAGTGTTGCTTGGTAGCTCGATCGATCGAGGCCAGCTCTGTATTGGCCCAAGTTGAGGAAACAGTCTCGTCTGTGAAATGTTTGGAAATTTCCAGAGAAATGAAATTAACCCATTGTTTCTTCAGAGACTCGGATGAAGGAACTAAATATCTTTGTGTTCATTTGTACATCCAAACACTGAACAACTGCCATGCTTCGGCTGCACAGTTCCGCCTGTCATTGAACATGGGCTGGCATATGCACATTTTTGGAGTCGTACCGACTGTTGCGTCACAGTCTGTGTTATGTGGAGATTTTTCAGGGGTGTTTTTCAGAAACGAGATTTAAGTAAGAAGGAGAAAACAATGGTGTTTGAGACTCACTGAATGTCATGTCCATGTACTGAACTCTTGTTATTTAACTATACCAAAATAAATGCAATTTCACATTCTAGGGCACCTTTAATATTTTGTAAAATATTAACAAATTTTCATGACTGAGCTGTTGGGGCCATAATTTGTCAATAATAATAAGTCATGGTCAATGACTTGTTAATGACATGGTTAATGAGTGTGAAATTATCTACATTGCTTCTTACAACATGCTTTCTTTTATACTGAGGAATAAGAAATGGCATAAGCCTCTGGACATAACAGGTGACAATATACTGGTGCTTTGCCATGTTGGGCAACCTGACAGACATTATTAAGTCATAAACAATCCAAAATTCTCTATACCATTGTCTAAAGTTTTCCAGATGATTGCCAACAAATTTAAAATTGCATTTTGCTGCTAAAAAAGATTTTGAATAAGAAAATGAGGGCACTGTTTTCAATTATGGGTGGGAGGAAGAAAGATCAGCAAAAATCTTTTGTAAAAGAGGGAAATAATCAGTTAATAATTTATAGTTTTGATGAATAATAAATCACTAACACAGATGCATTCATGCTGCAGAAAAACAGAACAGACCCTTCTTGAGTTCATTCAGCAAACAGAAAAGGGGAAAGGAGCGGGCCTTGCCTCTCAGCTCACCTCATCTCTTCTCGTCTATAATTCAGTGACCTTGAGATATTTCTTCCCCTGAGCTCACCACTTTTAGCTCTCATGCCAACGAAAAGCAAGGGCTCCCTTCGGAATAAGAAGTAAACTGACGGTACAAGTCTCTGGGAGTGGCATATGCTCGCTGACATTGCAGGTGAGGGTCGACGATTAATTCTTTAACAGCTCAGTGACACAAACAAACTTTGAGATACATGTTAAGCAATATGTGATATTGCTTAGAGGTTCAATAGACAAAAAGTTAATATTTAGTAACTTTTTAGATGCAGAACTGCCAGTTATTTTTATTTGTTTCAAAATGAACATATGTCCAACTTCCAATCAAAGCCAAAAGCAGGACAGACTGTTGCGCAATTTCATTGATGAATCAGTGTTTTAGAAAGAATCGTTTGAGTGAATGATTCAACGAGCCACTCACAATTCACTTCTTTTGTTCCCGTATCTATCAGTGTTTTTGAACAAATTAGCTGAGTGAATGATTCAGTGACTTACTTATAAGTCCTCCTCAGTATTAAACATAGGTTGAGACGGTCTAGTAAGCGTGCATGCTCCTTGATAAATGTTTCTGCCCCTGCAGTCACGAAGTGAAAATACTATTAAAATGATTATTAGAAAAACACTTTATATTAAAAAATCTTTATGTTAACTGTCTTTCAGTTTATGGAGGTCAGATAATGACAACCATCTGTTGCCTTCCAGTGGTTTATATTATGCTCATAAGTGACTTTTGTTCCTGAATGAATCTGTTTTTGAATGAACCATTTGAGTGAATGATTCAATGACTCACTCATAAGTCACTAGTGCTGTGTCCCAATTCGCCTGCTTACACTACTCCCTAAAATTATGTGCTCTTTAAGTGAAGAAAAAGTACATACTTTTGAGTGTTTAGCAGAAGAGTAGACAAGCTTTGGGACATACTCTCATTTCACAAAATAGTGTCTTTAATGGACATTTTCTTCCGTACTTGCATCCTGTCACTTTAACCTGACCTGTCAATCATCTTGTTACAGTAAAAATCCTCCACTTTTGATTTCATTTAATTTCTTTTCATATTGCAGAGAAAAGAAGTAATACGCTGATCTGTCATGGGTCATGCTGAGAACTCTCCTCATATTTTTCCATAATGATGCATTTAAAAGTTAATGGCCAATCTGGTCTTTAGAAAAGTTGTTGTTGCAGATGAAATATAACACGACCGTTTGATTGACGGACTTACTGTCCAATGATTCTAGGTGGTCTTGGAAATGATTGGCTGGTGTTTTTCGAGTCCTGCCCGTTCCACAGATGATTCAATTGATTAATTTTCATTTCAGTGCTTCTAACTCAGTCGCTGTAAGTGGGTTATGAATAGGATTTCAAGTGATTTAAAAAAAATTGACAAAAAAGAGAATCCCATACCCCACCTTTAACCATTGCTCGTGCACATCTGCCATGTTTACACATTTTTAACACTTATTATTTGTGTTTGTATATAGCTCCTCCTTAAATCCTTGAATCCTCCTCCAAAGCGCAATCGTTTGTGGGTAATTTTAGCCGTCGTAGTGTGGACGGATCAACACTTCAAATATCTATGACTTTTAGAATACTTCATTTTTCCTGAATGAATCGGTTGAGTGAATGATTCAATGACTCACTCATAAGTCACTTGTTTTATTCTTGAATGAATGTTTTTTTTTAAACAAATCGGTTGACTCATTGACTCACCTTTATTTTTCATGTAAGGTGGGAGGGGATTGTGTCAATAGCTGTAAAAAAAACTGTTCACTGTTCTGTTTGATATTGCAAACTGTTATTTGTTATAAATGTAATATCGTAATTATAAACACTGGTTTTTATCGCAAATTATTTTACCATTTATTGCATTTTGTTATTATTCCAGTTATTTACTTGCGGAAGTAAATGAATGGATCGGCACACACATTCACAGAAAAAAGCTTACTTCTGCGTTTTAACATTAATTGTTAAATACTGTATTGAGTGATTTATAAAGACAGTAATTTTTCGTCAGCTACTGTTCTATCAACATAAAATCCCTTCCACTAATGCGCCAACTGACTGTCTGGAACGTAAAAATCACAGGCAGGCGGAGTGATGCATCCCAGCGCTTTGGACTGCATTTCAGCTCTATAACAAGCTCATACTATATTATAAACACAATTGCATTTTGAATTATACAAGGTAAAGTGGAAATGTGTGCTTAGCTGCTGCTGAAAGCTCAATGAAAAGTATTATTAGAGATCCTCAGATCTGGATGTCTAAAGTTCAGTTCAGTCTTGCTTTAATAGTTACGTTCCTTTTGCCTTTCTATACATCCAAAGCATTTGGATTATCTATTTATTTATTAACCAAGCTCCACTCTTTAGATTTTGACACACATTAGCATTATTCTTGCTGCTCACCATGCCATGCCAAAGCAACTCAGCATCGTCCCTACCCGAACATCACCCCACTGTGGGTGGGTTCGGCAGACAGGGGTTGACAGAGTGAGATCCAGGCAGGGATGGACTCTCAAACGGGTGAAACAACATGCCTGGCAGGCAATGCCTGTTCACTGTCACCTGTCAGCTGTGTAGTGTGTACTGCTGTGCGGGTGGCTTGCAGTGTGTGTCAGCCATGGAAATGAGTTTGGCATGGCACACGTCTGACAAATTGGGGCCCCCTGGCCCCTGATGCCCGGCACGAGACTGAGTGGCCCAGTGGGCATTAGTCCGTGCTTGACAACACCCCACCTAGCTGACCTTTTCCAAAACTGACCTCAAGCTGCCACCAATCAGCTTCCCGCTTGTAAACAATGTGTCAAGCTAAAAGCACACGACAAGATTAATCCAACACATACATAACTGAAATTTAAGTTTTACTCATGAGGACAATATGATCAGGAATGGGTACAGTGTGTGTGACACACTAAGTTTCAAAATATTGAAGGCAAAGCACAGGTTTTAATCTGTCCTTGTTTTTGCTTAAAAATAATCTTGTATGTAATGCTTACTTCGACGTGTTGTCAGGGTTGTTATTGTAAACTTAAACAAAAACTATTAAATAATTTTCAGTGTTTGAAATAAAATATTAGATGAAAAATGGAAACTTAAAAAACTTAACCAAAAATTAGAAATGTTGCTTTGGCAACTAACTGAAATACATACGTTTACGTTTTAGTTGTAGTACTAAAATTACTATAAATAAAATATAAAAAGGATTAAAGCTATATATAGAAATATATATAATAAAAAATAATAAAAAAAGAGAAAATCATAGAACAAAATTACAAAAATTATAAACTACAACTTAAAGAAAGAGTAAAAATAAAAGTTATATCCAAATATTAACAAATATTATTATAGTAGGCCTATATAGGCTATAAATAATAGTAAGATGACACTGTGCAAACAAAGAAAATAGAATAAAGCCATAAAGAATCTATTTTCCATTTTTTTGTACATACACTAAATGTTTTTGGTAACTACTATTTTATTAGAAGGAAGACTGATATTGTTTTTAGTTCAGGTTATCAAACAATTTTGCATGCAGTTTCCTCAAGAAAGTGAAAAACGCACGATGTATCAGGCCTATATATCTTTAATATAATTGTTTATGACTAGCCTAACATTCGGTATTTTGTAACATTGGATATTTTGTAACCTGCGTATTATTACTAGAATGACCAAACAGCTGCTAAACAACTACATCTGGGTAAATTGGGCTATTTTGAAGAATGATTAGTTTGAGGGTGCTGAACCCCCCTATGAATACAATGGTCTCTCCCGTTGCTCTCTGGCCTGTCACGTGGTGCGGATGTCCTTCGCTCTTCTTTCTCTGCAAGCTAAACATGGCTGCGCTCTTAAGATCAGCCCGGCTTCTCAAATATTCATCGGCTTCATTGCTTCATGTCTTAGGAAACAGCAGACATGCACCGGCAGCTGGTCGTCTTTACAGCGGAGCGGTCGGGACTCCACGTATAGGGTTTTGTGTGCGTCAGACAGTCCCGGGAAGGTTAAATGTTAACAGGTATACATGTGCCATGCGTGTTTAGATCATGCAGTTGTCATTGAGAGGTGATCACTCCTCTAACTGTACTATAACGCATTGATAATGTGCCCTGTGCAGGGTACGTAACTAAATATCAACGAACATTTCTAAATATAGTCATTTGATCATATTATGAAATATAGAGAAATGGCTTCCTTGCATAAGCTCATAACCTGCAATGTGTCAACCATGAATATCATTGCAGAAATTATGAATGTAGCATTACCCTTTTTTCTTATAATGTTTTCTTAATGCTTATAACGTTTACAAATCATATTATTTTTCAAACAGTTATTTGGAATCAAAGTATATACCATAAAGCCTCACAATCAGTCTAATTAAATAGTCATTAATACTATTAATAATTATGATAATGTTTATGTCCATATAACTCTAGTTTTATTTTAGGCTAATACTAGTGTTGGTGAGATAGTGTTAGTGTTGGTGAGAGAAATTCAAGGGTCAACACGTCAAGGTCATTTTTAGCCATCTGAGAATACTGCACATCTTATTGGCTAACTTTTAATCTGTTAGTCTCTTGCATGTTAGTTACTCTATTTAGGGACACGATGACTTAAATAGCTAAACTGTGACCCTCATCGTCTATGGTGGTTTACTTTCATGTCCAACTCTTACATTTAATAAATACATTTAATTAACTGTAACCAATCAAATTAAGCTAGCATCAACAAAATCCATTTTTGCTTAATTTTTTTGCAAAAATCCAAATCACTTAAAGGTTGTATCAGTGATTTCAGGCCCAAAAATAAATGTCTAATCTTTCCTAGGAAAGATTAGACATTTATTTTTGGGCCTGAAATCACTGATACAACCTTTAATTGATTAGTTTAAAAAAGCAGATTCATTCAGTAACTAAACACTGCTATGTTGTTCAGTGACCCTCAACAGTTCTGCTGTGTTTTTTTTTTTCTTTCTTTTTTTCCCTTCTCATTTTTAAGGCACTCTAATAGATTACATCTTGATTGTGTCAGCTTGCATATTGGTAAAACAACAATCAAAAATCCCACCCCACTTAGACATGAATTAAGAGCAGGTTTTAATCAGAAATTTTGGATTAATCAGAAATCATTGTATGTATCAATCATAAATTGTTCAATTTGTTTGAATTTATTCAAATAATCTCATACAAGTTGTTTTAGTAGCAAGCACCTTTAACGTATTCATTTCTTGTAATGCTAAGGCTGTACACTTATTGCAGACACTTCTTCTGCAGTTTGTTCTCATACAGATCAGCATTGCCCTGTGTGAGTTGTCGTCAGTATGGAGTTGTCCCGGAGCAGATGGGGCTGGTGAGGGATGAGACCAGCGTGGCAGTCCGTTCCAAGCAGAATCAGCAGTTTGACTGGGCTCTAGCGAAACTAGACAGTTCAGTCCGAAGGACAGGCAGGGTCACCAAAACACTGCTGCTGCGCATCTTCCATGACATCTGCAGAACAGGTACTTGTCTCTTTGCTTCAGGATCTTTCCTGGATCCATTTCCATATATAAATATCTACCTGTTCTGTATGTCATATCTATTAAATCACTCCAAATAGGATATCCAAGTGGAAATCAAGCCCTGTTGTTGCTGAGAAGCTGTGGCTCACTGCTTCCTGAGGTTCCCCTGACTGAGCGCACCGAGCTGGCACAACGGATCTGGGATAAGCTTCAAGAACTTGGTATGATGAGTTAAAGGCCCTTGAACAGTTAAAACTAAAGAACAGTTACTGGTTGTACCTCTAAATCTGGGATTTGAACTTTCATATTGCTGTTCGTTGCAGGCTCCACCTATGATGTGAGCCATTACAATGCCCTGCTCAAGACGTACCTGCAGAATGAGTTCAAATTCTCTCCAACCGACTTCCTTGCTAAAATGGATGCTGCTAATGTTCAGCCAAACAGAGTGAGTATAATTTTAAGTATAAGTAAACAATATTCGCATTTAGTTAGATTTCTGGCTTGTCTGCCAGCTCAGAAAAGCTGAAGCCAGTTTGTGATTGGCTGTCTGAGTCTGAAACCGTGTCATCCAGCGAGCTGTTTTCGAGCGTCACGCTAACACGTTTCAGTTTTTTTTTCCTTTTATTGGCGGTTTATAAACCAACTTGAATGTGCATACTGCCACCTACTGCATGACACATGCGTGGAAGCTGACAGGCTTAGGATTGCCATTACCATTAAAAAATGTTTAATCGGCCCCGATACAGATCTTTGGAGACTGACTTGGGATATCCCTAACATCCGCTATATTGCAACTTAAATGAGAGAAAAAAATACTTGTATGAAATTAACAATTATTTAAAATATTTACAAAAAATTCACATACAAAAATAATCTATTGACTTTGAAACTTACACAAGGTGCAAAAAACAATGGGAAGAAAATAATTTTGGCAATCACTGATTCTAGCTTGGGAATTTAATTGGATACCATGTTTATTGCATTTGTTATATATTATGACTGTCTAGGTGACCTATCAGAGGCTCATTGCAGCATACTGTGAGGATGGTGACATTGAAGGTGCAAGGTGAGTTTTCAGCAAATGAGATTATCCTTATGGTGTAAATCTTGTCAGAAATTGAAATATTATTTACTCCGTTATCACAATAAAAAATTGAGAAGAAACAATGCTTATATCATAACTTCTTTCAGTGCCATCCTGGGCTTTATGAAGAGCAAAGACTTGCCCATCACAGAGGCAGTATTCAACTCCCTAGTGACAGGCCATGGCCGGGCAGGGTAAGTGGACCGTGCCATTGACTTGCCTTTTCTGTGTGTTTGACACACGTGTGTTGAGTAACTTGTGTCTGTGCAGGGACATGGACAGTGCTGAAGGCATCCTACCAGTCATGAAAGGGGTTGGGATTGAGCCTGGCCCAGACACGTACCTGTCTCTCCTCAATGTGTACGCTGAGAAAGGCGATATTGCCAAAATGAAACAGGTCTGTGATTATGGGAGATGAAATGAACTGATTAATAAAATTGTTCATAATGGTTAATTTTTCAAATGATTGAAATTATGTATTGCTGGGTCAATGCTTAAAATTATGCAGCTTGTAATGCAATTTATATTTATATATTTTTTATATTTATATTTTTATGGTTTATCCGATAATAGGACTATTAAGTTGTATTTGGCTGGTCATGTGATCTCAATATTTTGGCCCCATAAGGTAACCTACACCAATGTAAAATAAATCATTTTTATGATAAAATATTCTAATATATATTTTTAGGACATAATATTTAAAATTGGCTACCATTCAAAAGTTTGTGGTCTGTAAGATTTTTTTAATCATTCAGATATTGTTTTAATATGCTGATTTAGAGCTCAAGAAACATTTCATTGTCAATGTTGAAAATATTTTTCTTGAAAATTTTCTTTTCAGTACTATTAAAGATTAAACTCAGGTTAAAAAGAACAGTTTTTTATTTGAAATAGAAATATTTTGTAACATTATAAATGTCTTTACTGTTACTCTTGATTGATTTAATGTGTCCTTGCTGAATAAAAAAAAAAAGATATATATTTTTTTAAGTACTGACCCCAAACTTTTATACTTGTGTATAAATTTCACATATTTTATTTTGTATTATTTTTAATATCGATAACGTATTCAAGAGTTCTTTTTGATTTGTATCTTTTAATCTTTTATTTTTGTTTTTAGCTAACAATAAAGCCCTCATATCTTATGTCATATGTTTTGTCTCCTTAGACTCTAGAGACGATGGAGAAGGCAGATATCTATCTGATGGACAGAGATTTCATGCAGCTGGTTTTCAGTCTGACTAAGGCCGGCCATCAGCAGTATGTGCCCGAGATTGTGGAGCGCATGCGTCACGAGAGGGGATATGTGCCAGGTGTGCCCGCTGACTGCTGTGTCATGTCATGGAAGCGAAGGGAATATGGGACCATTAGCTTTGAATTTTGCCTTAAGCAATTACCAAAGTGGCCCATAGTGAGCCATAATGGTCCCATATGTATTCATAGCAGTATTCTATTTTAAGTGTTTTAAATATGAACCCAAGCCATTTAGAGAAATGGAATGCATACAATATTGATGCGTTGAGATGAAGTTATGGGATTTTGGGAAAGTTATTAATGATTGATATATGTTTTTATTTTGAAACTGATGCATCGATTCATTTCAATTTCCTCAGACGCTATGAACCTCTGCTTGAGTCTGATTACCCTCGGACATGAAGAGACGGCGTTTTCTGTGTTGAAGAGCTTCACCGGCCTGCTGGCAGACTCACAGACCAATGATTCCCCAGACTTGGGAAACTTCTTTCTTCGCCACTGTGTCAATATGAACAAGGTGAGGGACCCGAATCTAAACAATTTCAAGAGTGGACCTGTATGTCGAATTTAAAATGTAGGCTTGTTTTTATAAGTGTTGTTAATTTGTGTGTTTGTTTCTTCCAGTCTGTGGAGAAGATGGCTGGGTTTTGCAAAGATCTTAAAGATTCAGGTCTGCACTCATCGCCACTGCAGTTCACCCTTCAGTGTGCCCTGGAAGCCAAGCAGACCAGTGAGTACAATGAAGTAGATTTAAAGTTCGAAAAGACTATTTAATCCTTCGTATAGTCTTTTTAAACCCCAGGCTTTTAATTTAAGCTTAGTCTATTCGAGTTTGTCTATTTCTGTCTGAAAACACTTTTATTTTGCTGTGAAAATAGCCATTGATGCTGATATGACAATTAAAAAAAGTTGTTAATCTAATAAGAATGATAAAGGGTTTTGTAATGTCAAAACATTATAACCCAGGATTATGTTAACAAGATTAAAATGATCCTGTGTTAATTGAAATAAATCTCACATTGTTGTATTTCTGGACCCAGTTTTAAAATCTCTTTTTTGTTAGTTTATTTGATTAGGGATGGACGATATACTGGTAGACACGATTAAACGCTATATATGATAAAAAATTTTGGTCATATCGTCCACACCCACCCATATGTCTGAAAATTGCACAGCTCGATTTGTTTTAATATGCTGTTCTTTGTAACTTTCTAGCTATGGCTGTTGCACTCATGAGGATGATGAAGGAGGAGGGCTTGACTCTCAGACCTCACTACTTCTGGCCCCTGTTTACTCATGACCAGAAAAACAAGAACATTCCTGGTGAGTCCTGAGCTTCCAGCCTCATTCTTAATCAGTCGTTTGTGCATGTTGCAACCAATTTTACAGTGTTTCTGATTAGTTTTAAACATCGGGATTGAATTGGATCGTGAAAAGTCTGAGTTAAAGTGGACTCTTTTTTTTTTTTTTTTTTTATAATACAAAAAATTACTTTCTCTTGACACCTCAATAAAAAGACTGTCAATTTAGATATTTGGTTAAATTATTTTTCTCCATACTTCCATCTGTTTATCTGTTCCAGAGTTACAAATAAATGCACTTACAAAAGAGCATGTCCAGATAAATCTTACTGCAACTACAGCAGCGAGAATAAAACCGTCTCATTTCTTTTCTTTTTTGAATCTAATAACCTTCATGAAACATGCAGGATCACTCTCACCTTTATGTTCCTGTACAGGTTTTTTTGTTTGCTCAGTGTTGAAGTCTGCACTACGCGAAGGTTACATGACAGAATTTGTTGTGACTGGTTCTCATGTAAATGTGAGCGCTTTGAGGGAATTCACTTTCAATTACGTGCGCCGCTGTGCACGGCCATGAAATATTTAGCGCCATGTCGCATTCTGTCCACAGGTGTCACCAGCGGGCAGACGCCCATCCCCCTTTCCACCCACCGGTATTCCGTCCACCCATTCACGAGTGTGGAGTGGGGGAAAAGTATGCATTTTGATGAGGTGTGGATTTGGGCCGGCGAGTTTGAAAAAACATATGCTAGCTTTGTCTTGGCTGCCGCAAGCGAGCGGTGCTTGACAGTTTCAAGAAGCAATGCAGCTCATTGCTTGTGACATGGCGCGAGAATAATGCCTCAGCCCCTCACGTAGCACACAACAAGCTTTTACATCTGCATCTTAAATGCTCTTTGCACTAGTCACATTTTGGAAAATCCTTTTTTTATATCTTTTTGCCATTCACTTGCATCGAATGCTGGGTCCTTTTAAAGGGTCATGAAGCCCTAAAACACTCTTTCTTTATTATTAAAGGGAAAAGTGGTTATTTTGTTGTCTATTGGACCCATTTCGTTTATCTTGTTTAAAAAGCAAAGTTGAACCAAAGTCATGAAAAGTGAGATGCGTAAATTCAGGGTGTTGATTGGCTAGTGTGGATGGAGAGTACTCGTCTACGTTATGCAGTTTTGAGCTTTTCTTTGCATTATTCATGAGAATAAACTCTTTTAATCCAATCACTGCGCTGTATTATGCATGAAATCGCAGTACAGTGGAAAATATATTATTAGACCTTTTAAACATTCTTCCTCATTTTTAGACCTATATGTTAGCTCGGCAAAGTTTCTATGCTGATATGTTTTCAAAGAATAATTTAATATTATAAAGCTAATCATGTGTTGTTAATTTTACACAAACCATGTTCCCGTTCGCCATCTCAGAGTCAGGCAGCTGTCAGAAACTTTTTAAACCACTCAGAACGTCAGTGGAGAAAGGCATCTAGTTCATCATATTAACATCGTAATATACGTCATACATTTGCTATATTCCTTAATCTACACGATTTTTCATATCAATAGAAAAATATACACCGGGATAACCTGGACTCACCTGCTAGTTCGCTGTCAATGATATGCTAAAGCCCACCGGCACGTTGACGTTATTGGTGACATGGTAGTTTGTGACGTAAGAAACACCAGCGATTTCAAACCACGTTTTTGAGACTGGGTTCACTGCAGTTTTAAAGAGAGAATACTCAGCAATGGTGTTGACTTATGAATTTGCACATGGTTTGTCTTAAAGCACATTAAAAACACCACATAGACATATAAACAACATATAAAAACTTTTTCTAATTTCCCCAGGGGGACTCTAATTTTAATTTTCCTGTATGTGTGTTGTAGATCTGTGTTTTGATGGTTGTTGCCTCTCCACTCCACTGACACTTGTTTCTTTTTTTTCTGGATTACATAAAACGGCAACACTGCAATGGCTTCACCATGTGGGACATTGGTTGACTTAATTTGTGTGATCACAGTTGTAGTTTGGTGGTTCTTTTCATTCTTTTGGTTTGGACCAAAAAAGTAAATGAGACATTTAGTAATAGTTTGCTTAGCGTTCACACTGTCATTTTTAACACCAAACCTAAAGATAAAAAAAAAAAAAAAAAGATGTATATTTGGCCACGGAACTTAATAAACGTGCTTGTGGTGTGTGCGTACATATGATTTTATTTTTACTAGCTGAGAACCCAAAAAGCTAATAAAATGTGTAAATAAAAAGTCAAAACAGCACCAGGGATTCCTCCATTGCACACACAAACGCAGATCTGCTGCAAGGATCTGGCTTTTAAAAAAACTTTGTAAATGAAGAGTGTTGTAGTCCTATGGACATCTGTGGAGTTCTGTGTGTGTGTGTGTTTTTGAAAAGTCTTTAATGCTCACCAAGGCTGCATTTATTTGATAAAGTTCAGCATTTTATTTTTAATTTTAATAATTTTCTATTTGAATATATTTTAAAATGTAACTAATTTTATACCTGTGATGGTAAAGCTGAATTTTCAGCATCATTACTCCAGTCTTCGGTGTCACATGATCCGTCAGAAATCATTCTAATATGCTGATTTGGTGTTCTTATTATCAATGTAAAAAAAATTATAATAATGTTTTTGTGCAAACTGTTTTTCCAGGATTCTGTGGTAAATAGAAAGTTCAAAAGACAATATTTATTTGCAATAGAAGTCTTTTGTAACATTATAAATGTCTTTACTGTCACTTTTAATCCATTTGATGCAACCTTGCTGAATGAGTTTTTTTTTTATTTTATTTTTTTTTACTGACCTCAAACTTTTGAGTTGTAATGTACATGTGCTTCACTGTTTCGACAGACCTAAGCACACTCCCAAGTTTTGCTTTTAGCAAGATATACTATTCGCTTTTTTAAATCCATTTCATTTTAAAATTGAGCTTGTTTGGAAATACAGCTCTGTTGACAGTCTGAACCCTGACCTCTCCCCTTTAGTGCCCCATAAGTAAGAGACTGCAGACTTGGTTACTTCCCTCACTTACAGTTCAATCATCAAACCCAGTGATGTAGCAAACAGAAATCTGGAGGTCGCCCGAGAATTCATTGAACCGGATTTGTTCTATAAAAGCCTTCTCACACACTTTCTGAATTGAGAAAAGTCTTGAATCGGCAAGTGATGTGACTGGCTATCCATTTTGCATCCCCATTCACATGCAACCTATCAGCCTGCGCTGTCTGAGCCAACTTTTATGGCTGACAAATGGATTGATGGATTATTTAACAGCAAAACAGGTCTGCTCTCTCATAAAAATGAAAGAATGAATAGACCGATGGCTCTCTGGCTCCATTGAGAAGAGGGTGTCTGGTCAACTGTTTATGTTTGCTTGAAAGCAAAGAGCTACTGAATTGCAAGAAAGGATGAATGAAGAAAGATGCACAGATGAGAATGAATGGGATAGATGGGTGGATGGATGGAGCCTTCAGGTGCTTTACCTGGCTAATGCTCTCGCACACCGGTGGTCGTCCGCTCCTGGTGCCAGATGCAGGTTTTAATGGCAGATAAAAGCAGCTCTTATCTTTTATTCAGGTGTGTAGGTGTCCCCTGAGCATTTAGATACAGAGTGCTAAGGACCAAGGTGAAGAGTAAACAGAACACAAATCGCTGGTTCACGTGTTCCCACACACACAAACGTTTGCCCGAGTAGGTCGAGAGACTATTCCATATGCATGTGGTGCTTTAGGCGGGAGTGAAGGGTCCTGCTGGAGAGCCGGGTAGAGGCCTGAATCCTCTGCCTGAACGGGGTGTTCCTCCAGGCAATGCCATAGGAAGACGGATGTGGTGATAAATTGAATTATCAGATTTTTATTTTTAACTGCTTTTTGAGTGAATTATAAAAAGCCTTGGGCTTTAAATCATGTTGCTGGTCTAAAAAATTGAATAAATCCAAGAACCAAACCAATATAGCTTTATCCCTGTCTTGTGCTTATTTCTATTCCACATAACGGGAAAAATGTTTTTTTTATCGATAACGATAATTAGACTAAATTTTGCTGAGTGTGTTATTGTGTTGGTACCTTGGCAGGGTTAGGACTGTTGTGGACAGCTGACAAGCAAAATAATCTGCCAATGGGGTAAGCAAAATAATCTTATTTCAAACAGAAAACAAGATTATTTCTCTTACCCCATTGGCAGATTTTTTAGCTTTTTTCTAGCAGTAACTCTGAAATCTTAAAATTTTTCTGAAAACAAGACCAATTTTTTTTGTGTTTCTTGATTTAAAAATTCTTAGATATTTAGACTGGAAACAAGACAAAAAAATTAAAAAAATCTAAGGAAGAAAAGTATTTTTTGCAGTGTATAAACCAAGCATTTTTTAGTTGATCTTGATAAGTGCTAATCGTCACAGTTGTAAACACGACGGCTTTTTTTCCATGAGGGGGTTTTGGCCTTACGGTGGCTTTGTTCCCTGGCGGACCATTAAAGAACCACACACAAACAAACACAAAAAACCCTCCCGGAAACCCTGTAGAATTCAACCAATCAGATGACGACTTTGAAAGTCCTGAAGTTATTCCAATTGTGTGTGCTGTATGTATCAGTCTTTCAGCCAACGTTCAGTTTGCCATCCTTGAACTTTTTTTTTCAGTGCAGACGTGACCATTGTGTCATGAATTACATTTTAAGGTGCACGTGTCTAAATAAATCACTTTTTGTTTCCTCTCAGGTATTATGGAAGCTCTAAGAGGTATGCAAGAACTGGGCGTCCCGCCAGACGTTGATACTTTTAGTAACTATATTCTGCCGTCTTTCCCATCACTGGACAGTGCCCACACTTCTTTTAAGGTAATTATACTGGATGTGTGTTTGGTTTGTTGTGACTGTTCAGAAACACTCTAATTTGGGTTGATAATTGCAGGAGGCCGGTATTGACTTGGACACAGATAGCTTGATTGCAGCAGAATTACGAACCGAAGCATCACGTGGAAACTTCGCAGGGCTACTCTCTCTGAGTAAGCATTAGCGTTGATGAAAATTGACCTCTTCTTTTCTCTCAACCACTCTCTGTACATCACACACACACTCTTATATAAGATTATATGTATGTGAGACAGCTCTGTAGAGATTTTATTTTAGATGTACTCTATATGATAGCGTTCATCACTTGGAGACTAATTGCTGCCCATCAGGACTACATAGCCACTCAAACATACACACTGCAAGCAGCTGTGTCCCCATTAATCCTTTTAATCAGGGGTGTTCAGTTAATTTTAGAGGTTCAGACTCAGTACAGACAGTACTTTCTTGGAATTGTTATACATTTATATGTGGACAGCTGTAGTACTTGCCCATCCGAGTCATGATGACATCTTTAAATAATTTTCCCAATTAGAACATTGTTCTTTATGAAATGTTCTTAACATGCTGAAATGATTATTCTAAATGTAGACAAAACTTTTCTTGGGTAAAGGCACCACGTCATTCATTTTTCACAAGCTTGGTGTAGTTGAGTGGCTGGAGTCATATTTCAATGAAAGTATTTTGCTCTTTTGCTGCTCGCCACCGTGTCTGGAACCAACCCGTGGTCCGGAACATACATACTGCATACATGGCGCACACGCACACACACTCACTCACACACTCGCAAGGAAGTGAAGCTCCTCATCTGACCAAGGTGCATAGGGACAGATGCCGTGAAATGATGGGTGGGTTTTTAACCCAAAGTTAACAAAAAGGTCCAAATGCATAATTAATCAACATTCAGTGCGCTAAAAAAAGCTAAAGTTACATTGTTAAAAAAAAGATGATCATCTTTCACTCATATATTCTCTTGCAGTGTCTTCACCTGCTCTCCCAGCTATTGACTTCGGTGCTTTCAGATCCAGTCTGATCTCTAGATTCAGAAGGTAAGTAACGTAAAAAAAAAACCTGTGTGTAAAATGTTCTGCCTTTTGGCTAGACAGCCACTCATTCGTCATCTCATGCATATGGACGCAGTCATCTCTAGCCCAATTACAGCATGGGAAGAATGCAAATAGAGTTTGTCCTTTTTGTTGTTTTCCTTCTGATGCCTCTCTGTCCAATGCTGAAAGACTACTAACTATCCTGACTGCCACTGATAGCGAGATGCAAGGGCTCACATTGGCATTTTACCCATCAACTTGGCTGGCAGCATTTGTTTTTTGGCTAATTCCCCCCCAGACAATCAACTCATTGCTCACACATACTCTTAAACCTGTCATGGTATTTTATTTATCACATCATTTTCTCATGGTATCACTTAGTGCACTCACTCAGCTTAGATCTAAAATCAATCCCATCATGCACAATAGTTAAGGACCAGCTTTGTTTTTAACTCTGATTTGAACACCGAGGCCGTAGGGCAGCAGATGCTGCTGTCCTCTGTACTTAGCAAAGCATTTAGATGTGAAAGAGGAGCAGGGAGGTTGCCGGCAGCGATGGATGTCAGGTTTGTAATTGGGGTTGTCAGAAGGGTAGAGGGGGTTGTCGGGGCCCTGTCTCCTTGGCGACCTGCTCTTTCAATAGTCAAGGTCACTAGATAATTTAATCATTAAACAATGTTGAATCTTTTTTTCCCTCCTTGTCTCGCTGCTTTCTGCTGTCAACATTCCCTACCAGCACTGCATCTTGATTTCATAATGTATGTGCATTTGCATATGTGACCACTGAGGCTCTAGAAATATTCAGAGCTATTTTAGATCCATAAGATATAAATGTATTATTATTAAATTATACTTAGTATAATGTTATGTAGGGCTGTCTCTAATGATTATTTTGGTAATAGAGTAATTGGTCGATTAATTTGACGGACAAATTACATTTAATTAAAATGTTTTCTTAAGCTTTAATATTTGGCCTCCTCTTTACAATAGAAATGCTACAGCTAAACTGAAAAAAATAAAATAAATCTTAATTAACCCCCTGGTTTTGGATGGTGGTGTATGCTGAATAAAATATTTGATTTAGTTTTTTAGAAAAGTTCAACATGGAGAGGAGCTCTCACACATAATGGTAGATTTCTTACAAAAAACCTAATTTGTTTAGAGGCCAAATGCAAATACGAAACTTTTTCAATTCGCATCGTCATCAGTGTCGTAACAGACAATAGCACACCTGATTCTATTTATATAATAAATAGTTATATTTTAACGTATTACATCCAATAAAGTAAACTCAACAAGTTGATTTAAAAAATACACATTCCTCAATAACATATAAACTATGTAAGTACACTAATATTCATAAGTATACCAGACTGTGCAAAAGAAATACAATTACAAAAAATTTGACAAATGTACATTAATTGAATACGATAATGTTTTAATACAAATAGAATCAGGTGTGCTATTGTCTGTTATTGACAGTTTTTATGTGAATCGAAAACATTTTGTCCTTGCATCTGGCCTGTAAAATTATTTTATTATATCTGTGAGATCCTCTCCTTGTTGAACTTGGTATGTTTTTTTGGTAAAGTTATTTTACTCTACCACCTTTTTAGTATTTGGCACATTCTATGGCCTTTCTGCTGTTTTTGACTTGATGTAATTTTTTTTATATAGATTTTATATAATTTTCTTGTCATGCGTATAAAATATTTGACAAGTGCAGTCTCTATATAAATGTTTTCTGTATGCAGTAAAATGAGTAACTGGAACAAAATCGTGGACATTGATTGGTAAAAAGATGTGGGACCCCTGCTATATGTTCTCACTGATCAAATTAAGCCCCGTCACACCAAATGAATACTTGATCTTGAAATCACTGTCTGGCAGATGTTAGATTTGAAATGTTCTGTCTTGAATGCGAGTCATCTCTGATCCTCTACTGCCCCCTACAGCTTTCATGATGTGGAGATCATGGCAAAGGTATGAGTGAAGCAAGAGATTGAGAAAGATTACGGAAATTGAATGAAAAGAACCTTTGTTAAACTACCCTCATAATCTGCTGTTACAGATCACAGAGATTCTCTATAAAGACGCCCGGTTCAATCAGGCTGCCTCTGATACATCTGGTATGTTGCTATCTTTTTTTTTTTTTTTACTTTACTGTTGATTTGAATGGTCCTGCAGTAGGACAAATTAATACATAGTACAATATTTACATCTTTCAAAAACCACACTTCATTTTGCACGTTTCAGAGAAATGTCATTTACAGTTAATAGACAATAGCATGGTGTACTACAAATGATTAGTTTATGTGCTACACAAATGACTTTAATTTTTTTATAAAAAAAAAAAAGAACTGCCATAATATTCATGAGTAATACTACTTCTGGTGCTGTGGGGATGCATAGTACAAGACAAAGAAGTTGTGAAACGCTGCACTAGTAATCTCTTTGCCTATATGTCCTCTGAGCTGGTTTCACTGACGGTGTCGTGTGTGTGTGTGTCTGTGGGGTTCTGGCTGTGATGGAGTTTATCCTGACAGCCGTACTTTGCATTAAGTGTGTGTGTCTGATGCAGTCTGAAAAGTAGCCGTGTGCATGTTTGTGTGAGTGCTGTGTGCTTGCTGACTCTGCGCTGAGTTAACAGAGCTTCTGCGAGCGTCTGTCGTCTCGCTGCACCAGAGCAGGCCTCCGCGCTGGTGTCCGAGCAGGTGGGAGCGATAGAGACGGTCTCTCTGTCTCATCCCATCACTGTGCACAACACAAATGTGTGCGTAAGGCTGTCAGCTGCCAGCCACTTGTTAAAACAGACTTCAGTCAAATCTGGAGCAAAGCTGCCCTTGTCAGCACAATGTGCAGTTTAAAAGCTTATTTGCTGTATTGCAATATTTTTGTGTTCTGGTTCTGCGGATGCTCCTTTTGTTATTTATTTATATAACTATTAATTTGTTTATAAAAAGCAGAAAATGTCAAATTGGCTCCTTTTGCAGAACAAGTGGACTACTTCCTTTACAACCTGATCGACTCCATGACCGAGGAGGAGGTGCAATCCAAAGAAGAGAAGCTTAGGGAGTATTTCAGCCTGCTAAAGAACATGGTACATTTGCAAACATGAAAGCATAGTGTCATTAACAGTTTGATCTGCATGTTAAATCAAGTCAGTCTAGGACCCCAGGGGGTAGCCGTTGTATGTACAATAGCATTCATTTTGGGGTCAACAAGACTTTTTCCCGGTTAGGATGCATTAAACCAATCGAAAGTGTCCTTAAGTATTTTTATAATGTTGCAAAATATTTCTGTTTCAAATTAATGCTGTTTTTTTTTTTTACTTTGTTCATCAAAGAATCTGGAAAAAAATCATGGTTTTCACAAAAAAAGTAGTCTTTGTAATCAAAAGAGACTTATTTTAAAGACTAAACCCGAACTTTTAAGAGGTATTATATAAAACGTATAATTGAGGTTATAGGCTAAGCTAGCAAGCTAATCAATTAGTGCTATGCTAAGCTAGTACGCAGAGCATTTAGCTTGCAAAATTAAAAACTAGCTGAAATACACAAAGAACATTTAAATGTTTAATTCCACATCTAAAGTTTTGATTATTTACCATTAAATAAAATATTTAAAAGACTTTAGTGATCAGAAATGAAAAGAATCATTTTTAAATAACTTTGTCTGGCTCACATTCGTATGCCAATTCCATTCATTCTTTATTTATTTTGATGAGTGGTTATTTGGTGTCAACTTCTTTGCTTTATTTTTAGGATATCAAGATCTCACTGAATATCTTCAGAGGAATCAGGAACATTCTGGAGTCCTACCATGTTCCAGAGCTCATCAAGGTATTTTATAATTAGTGGTGTCTTCAAGGATAATGTGACTAATGGTCATACTTGATATTTTTATGTCTGGTGAACAATTAAAAAAAAAATTAGTCTGAGCCTTAGCCCTGTGGTCAAGTGCGGTGGGGTTGCACAAAAAAATCCCTTAGACTCCCATTGAGGGAGATACTTGTGAATCTGTTTTTTCAGCTAATATATTCTTCAAAAACTGTACAAATCTAGGTTTTAATTGTCTTATTCAGGTCTGTGATAATACTGTTAATAGAGCAGTTCATAACTTATCTTTCAGGATGTCCTTGCTCTTGTGGATGTAAAGGAAAATGGAATGCCGACTGATGTGGCACTGCTTAGAGTAAGTTTTTCTTTTTTTTTTTTCTCAACCAAATGTGTTAATTTCATCATGAGCTGTGTTAGTCAAATATCCTCATGTTTGTGTCAGGGTTCGGATGGGAGACTTTTGTTCTTGGAGAAGACCCTGGCAAAGCTGAAAGCTGAGGGCAAGCCCGTCAGTTTCACCCTCAAAAAAATGATCGCTCTCCTGTGTGCAGAGGAGGTGAGGGCTATTCTCCTCATAAATACTGACAAGATTTGCTAGTGTTCTGGTCCGATTGGTTTTCATAGTCATTTATAGAGGCTTCCTGTGTTAGCCAGTTATTTTATGTTTGATGTTTCAAACTGGTATTTATTTATTTTATTATTACTTTTATTTTTATATCCTAATCATAAACGCACTAGTTTGTAACTCAAATAGCTGTACCATTTACTGTACTTTGTTGTTCTGGTTATTTACCTCTAGTGGCTAATGAATCGGAAGTCTCACACTTTCACAGGAAATGGCTTACTTTTTGCAAACAAAAATGTAAATCCAAAAACCATCTCTCTGTATTTGTGTATAAATGCAATTGATTTTCCCCACAACTTTGGCTCTCTCATCAGAAACTGGAGAAAGCACTGGAGCTTAAAACTCAGTATGAAGCAGATATGACTCCAGCTACATATGCCATGCTCATCAACATGTACTGTCGCCACGACAATGCTGAGGAAGCCCTCAAACTTAAGATGGAATTGTAAGTTTGACGTACACATCATCATACAAACATCCTTGGTGAACTGTTCTTTTTATTGTCGACAAAGCAAAACAAGTAATACAAATGGGTATGATTTACTCCTCATGATTCCACACCCGTAAGACTGGAACATGAAAGACAATTTTTTTAAGGGTGTTCTGGTTACTTTTTCCAAACATTGAATAGAGATGGAGCTTCAAGCCTTAAAGGACACAAAAGCACCATACAATTAGTCCAATGACTGTTTCACATCATCTTATGTCACACCTAAATTTACCTCAATGTTTACTTATAATACTTCCATTCAGTGAGCTGTTAAAGTCTCCATAAAAAACAATTCGGTAACACTTTACAATAAAGTTAATTAGTTAACATTAGTTAATGTATTTGTTAATGTGTGCAGAGGAGGTGAGGGCTATAATTCTCCTCATAAATACTGACAAGATTTGTATTAACTAACACAAACTAACCATGAGCAATTCATATGTTACTGTATTTGTTAATCTTTGTTAAAGTTAGTTAATAAAAAAAATAAAGCTGTTCATTGTTTGTTCGTGTTAGTTCACAGTGCATTAACTAATGTTAACAAGATTTTAATAAAGTATTAGTAAATGTTGAAATTAACATTAACAAAAATTAATAAATGCTGTAGAAGTGCAGTTCATTATTAGTTCATGTTAACTGTGAACTTGTAAGTGTTCCCATCAATTCCCATCAAATTCTTGTTTTTTGAAATATTGCATTGTTTATTATGCCAGCCATCTAGGGTTGATTTATCCATGTACATAATTATAAAAAACTTTCCCTCTAAATCTTTATTAACGTCTTTAACGTCCCCTCCCTCTCACAACGACATCTCTTCTCTGATGATGTGCGCACTGGTGCGAGAACGGGACTATAATACCTTCCCTCCAGCAACCTGTCACTCACATGAAACAATTTTCCATTTAGTTTTCACGCCCACTCTCTATGATCCCTATGGTCATAATCAAGTCCCTCCCTAAAAATGTTTTGCTTTTTGTAAAAGAAGCCGTCTCATTTGGATTTACATCACAATAGGAAAAAAGACTCTCTGGTCCTGTTTACACCTCCTATTAAGATGCGTTTTGGTCGATCGGATCACATGTGGACAATGCTAAATACAGGTGTAAACGGTCTAAAAGGTTTTGAGCTTGTCCACTTCCAGAGGTAGTCGAAAACGCATTTGACTGGATTGCTTTCATAGTATAGACATTCATGTGGTCGAATAGTTCGAACAGCCTCAAAGACTGCCTACTCTCCACCTAATTCCTAAACAGCTGAAGACCTAAGTTTGGTTTAAAGACAAATCCCAATGTGCTCTCACCATTCCTGATTTCTAACACGCACTCAGTGTTTGGCATGGTTTTGCAACTATCAGAGCTTCAAAAAGTTCATAAAGAGATCGTAAAACTAATCCATATCAATTGAGCTGTTTTGTTCAAATAGAGCTATAGTGAATGTTAAGATGATCAGTAAATAATGATTAAATTTTTTTCTTCACAGAATTGCTATAGTATATCAGTCACAGTTTGGTCATTTTGGAGCTTAACAGCACAATCCTGATTTAATGTAAAGTGGCCAGGATGTTCTTAAATATATAACCTTTTTTCTTGTGTGAATGAAATTGTCATGTTGTTCAAAATCCATATGACTATTTTATTTTTTAAAGTAAACTTCCTTTTTCTTTGTGCTGTGAATGTTTTAAATTCAAAGATAGAGTTGTTTACTCTTTCTTCTTTGGCGTTTCAGAGCTCGCAAGGACTCCAATGTAGCACTGGATGCTCAGAAGTATGTGTCCTTGGTCCGAGTGCTATCCAAACACGGCAAGCTGGAAGGTTAGTGGCCGTGTCGGTGTCCATGGGAAAGCTTTGGTCCCTGTTGAAATGATTGCAGATGCCTTCTTATTTTCACTATCTTGGATTAATGAAATAATTTAGTTTAGTTTGTCACAAATAATGTGGTCCGTCACGTTAGGTGTGCCTTGCCTCACATTTTAAACCACTTAGGATGTCAAGGTACCAATGAGAATTTTGTATTACTTATCACGTCGCTATCAAAAGCTTGCCACTCGCTTAATTAGTTTCTTAAAGGCGGCGTTCAGAATCAAACGTTTCGCAAGTGCGTCTGCGTGCGAGAGTGAGGTCCGAAACACCTGTCTATCCACACGGGGACATTAATCAGCCATTATCTGAATTCCACGGTGGATTTCTCCATGCTCATGTAAGACGCAATTACAATAAAAGTGTTTCTTCTTTGCTTTGTGCACACAGTGATGGTGAAAATACACGCTCTGTCTCTCTTTTCACGATGCGTGTCACTCTTTGGCTGCCCCCTCCCTCTCGCTCGGACTCATCCTGTCACCGAGCGAGGGAAAATTACAGGACTGACTGCACTTTAACAGAATTACCGAAATCCGTCCTGATACTAATGGCATATCATGTCGGGGAAAGTGCTTGAATATTTCACACACACACGCACATTTGCATGTGAATTCAGGCGAAAGTGTGTGATGAGGAAAGTGTGTGTGTATGTATATGTGTGTCCATCAGAGCGAGCCGGTGGCCATTAGCCCACCGGTGTGCGCTCGGAGCTTGTCATTCACATTAACACACCTCAGCGCCCCAGCCTGCCCGCATCACCGCCGCAACCCGATCCGCTTGAAGATCATGACTCGTGGCACCGTAGTGCACTGGCTGCCCCGGCTTTTAATGGCCTTGTTTTTGTTCGAAACCTTTTCTCCCTCTGTTGTTCCTTCCTACTTTTTTTTTTTTTTTTTTTTTTTTTGCCCCCTCATGTCCTCACATTTGTTACGGAGATCGTAAAACGCTGTTACCGGTTCACAGGCTGGCAGAAGGCCGCAGAATGAGCCGGTGGACTAATGGCCTGTGTGATATTTGTTTACCTCAGTGTGTGTGGTATCAGACAGTGGGCCGGTATGCTCTGCTGCTAGTCGTCCATTCGGGCCCATTTACCACCAACAGCTGATTGGGTTTGATTAGTGGTTCTGTCAGATAGGAAAAACTTGAGCTGCCATCACAGAGCTTTCTCATATGGCTGAAGCCCGGTTCAGCTCGGTTGCTGTTTGTGGTCCAGCGATGTGTGAACTGTGCTTCGTATGACCAGAGAGTGGTCTGAGGGGCTTCATTTGCAACTCGGAAGTCTGTCTTGCTCGGTCATCCGTAGCCTCAGGACACGTTTATCAAGTCCTTGTATTGTGCAAAAGTTTACACACCTCAGAGCAGTGACCTAGCGCATGTGCACGTCACATTGAGCTGTGACATTTCCACCCTATTCTGCTCATAATTTGATGCGATTTCTTTGGCTCTATTCCAGAACCTAGACATCTTCCTGGATGCTTACTGTCTACACGGGCAGCTACCTTTTAAGGCAGCATGAGTAATTGTTTTAAAACGCTCACACATCATACTCATTTGAAGAGCTTGAAGTACTCAACACTCAAGATTGATTCCAATAGAGTGCAAACGTGACTGATTACTTTGACTTTGACTTTTGATAACTTTTTGATAAATAAGACTTCATTTTTTAACCCAGAATCTAGTCTCAGCCTCCGACTTCCCGCCCACAGACCGCTGACTGAACGTCTGATGCGTATAGCACACTTTACTGGAAAAATTTCAGGATTTTCAAAAGTCGTCATCTGATTGGTTGAATTCTACAGGACGTTCAGGATACGCGTGTCACGTTCTTTAATGGTCCGCTTAGAAACAAAGATGCCTTGATGCCAAACCCACTTAAGGAACAAGAAAGCCATCAGTGTTTAGAGCTGACAATGAGCTCTTATCAGGATCAACAAAATGCTGGATTTTCAAAAGTATGTGATGTAAAGTTTGTGGCATATACTCTTTAAAATATGTCCAAGAGTTTTACACACCAGTCTGTTATTGTAGGGATGATGTTACATATTTACGCCCCCTAAAAATGATGCGGAGCAAAACAAACTGATTGGTTGCTTTACATGTCAGTCAGACGGCCTGTGGGCGGTCCTTGGCCAATGAAAACTGCTATGGAGTCCAGACCTTCTGCCGTCAGTCTGAAAGACTACCCAGAGTTTGCATGCACCATTCCCATCTGGTTGACATTTCCATAAAATTGTTGAATTCTAGTGTGCATGACATGACGTGTGATTGTCATTTGTGTTCTTGTTACACAGCTTCATAAGTATGCCCATGGCAAATTTCCCTCAGCAGGACAAATAAAGTATCATCGTCATTAGCCAGATCTGAGATGAATCACGACACTACACCAATTCTAAACCAAAAACATAAGAAAAGATGTGTACTGAATACTTTTGTGCTTAAATTAATGAAATACTCTTTTCTTAAAGCATAGTGATATAAAACAATCTTTTTTTTATGGTATTTTATGGTCACATTTGTTATATTTTTGTATGATAAATTACTAAATATGCATAAATATATTTGTGTACATCTAGTAGAATTTATCTAACATTTGAATATATTTTTAAATGTGTGTGTGTGTGTGTGTGTGTGTTAACCAATGTGTTAACCAAACCCATGGTAGGTCTGTCAAGAAAGGTTCATTTGTGAGAGTCAATTTCTCTATAGAGAAAATGAATAGAAGACCCCAAAAAAAGTGTTTTTAATTGGCGAGTACTTCAGTAGAACACTGGGAGGTACATTAAGACAAATGCATCCCTTTCTGCATGACTTTCATCCAGCTTTAGCACATAACCTCCTTTTATATGGCTTAAACGTTGTCCTCCATCAGTGAGATGCTGTACAACAATGCTTGTTAAAGCCCTGGGCTATAAGGAAAGTACATGGTTGAGTGCTTAGAGCGACGGCCCAAGAATCAAGAGGTTGTTAGTTCTAATCCCCTCGTGGGTATCGCTGTCACGACGCCCTCCGGCGATCCACTTAACCTCCATTGCTTCAATTCATATCCAGCTGTTAACACAAAACATGTGGCACTTTTCAGACAAGAGCGCTTCTTAAATGACAAGCCTCTATTTAAATGGGCTGACTGCTGGGATCTTGATAAAACAATCCTCAAAAATTAAAAAAGCAGTAAAGGATGAGATCTGTGCCCGAATAACAGCGTGACTGAGTAGATAAGTGAACGGGGCTTTATCATACAAAAGCAGCCTCTTAAAAACTCAGCATGACCCTGCTGAACCTCCTGGTCCCTGCTCTACTGTTCCTTTTGGCTCATCACTTTTCCTGACAGTACGGAGCACTGTGCTGGATTTGCATAACAACAGGACAAAAATTGCTGGGTGATGAAGTGACAGATTGGAATTTGTGGGCTAAAACAAGCTGGCTGTCTCTGTTTGAGTGTGCGCGCACGTGTGTGGAGACTGAAGTGAACTGTGTTGTTGTAGGTCGACCTACATTGTATATTTCCATATGCATGCCATTACTCTCCATACTTGAGGTCCTTGTTATTGTCAAAACACTGTAGGACTTGAATTTTTTTTTTTTTTTTTTCTTAAATGGTTTTTACTACTGGAATTCTCAGTTTTATATGCAAATATAAGTAAGCATTTGTAGGTTGTTTTCCCTCTGCACTCTTTGTCCAAAATATGGGGTTTTATTTTATATTAAATGAACATAAGTCTCTTCCAGGCTGTATTTATTTGATCATAAATACAGTAAAATGTGTAATATTATGAAACATTACAATTAAACAACTATTTTCGTTATTAAAACAGCCATTGTGTTTTCATTTTAAATTAAAAAATGTAATATATTCCAGTAATGGCGAAGCTGAATTTTCATCATTACTGTAGTCTTCAGTCACATGATCCTTCAGAAATCATTCTGATATGATTTGTAATTTATTTGAAAGAACTTATCATTTTACAAAAGTTTTCTATTTTAAATGTCTTTACTGTCAATCTTCAACCTAGTGATCAATTGAATGTGTCATTGGTGAATAAAACTGTTAAAGTAAAACATTTTAAATAAAAATATTACTGACATGGTAACATTGGCTCAATCAATGTTGTGATCAAAGTTTCTTAAAAACTGCCCATTTGCCATTGATTAAACTAAAAGATAAAGTTGTTTTATTTATGCTAGTGGGACAGAAATTTATGCTTTTCGTTGGTTTGTTTGAGTATCCCGACACAACAGCAATTGCTCAACCAATAAAGTTAGTTTTGGGTGGGACTATCTGTTTATTAACCAATGGAAGATGCCATTATTTTTGCAATTCGCTTATGGCACAGAAACTATCACTTTATCTTGAAGTAGTATGAAGAAGTGGAGATGAACAGCCTTACCGCTGAGAGTCATAGGAATTTGGGAGTTTGTCTGAGTGCCTGTGGCCAACACAGAATCCCATATTCACACAGCTGTGATGATGGTATCCTCATTCTCGCTCTCTTTCGCTCCCTCTCGGTTCTAGATGATTAGTATCGCCAGTGCAAACAGGCCCTATCGGTATCAGCCCATTAGCTAGCCTCTAAACAGCACGTAAACACATCTTAATTATCTGGCTTGGTGACAGAGCAGCTGTGGAGGTGGACCCTCGCCCCTCTGCCAGATGGGAGCATCGCCCAGTAAAAAGCCTCCATTACGGCTGCGGATCTGCAGCATATCCACGACTAGAGCCCGCCGAGTTCACGCCGGGCACTCGCCGCACACCTATAATTTCCCGGCATGCTTTTGCAGGGAACCGTGAAAAAAAAGCCTACTATTGTGGGGGCCTCTGTAATTGTAGTCTCGTTTAGAAATGCAAGTAGTAATTAGCGGCGAATTGGCATTATACGGCAGCATTTGCATCCCCTCTGGGTGTAAAATGTTGTTTTAATAGCGGTTTGTTTTCCCCACATGAAATTATCTAAGGGGGCTTTTATCACCTCTTCCCCTCTCTCGCTCTCTCTTTTGCACTCTCTCGTCTGGCGCCAGCCCATCAGGGGACGGCAAAGCGTAAAGATATACAAATAATCTCCACAAGTCTATGAAACAGTCAATGAGACAGTTAAACCTTTGTATGAACTTACGGTTTATCAGACTGTGGTTGCATACCATTACCATATATCACTAGTTGCATGTAGAAGCTTCAAGCATTGATGTGCAAAAGTCGTTGTTGGTTAACTAGTCAAAATGTCTGATATTTTTGCTTATCTATCTTTCTCTCTCTCTCTCTCTCTCTCTCTCTCTCTCTCTCTCTCTCTCTCTCTCTCTCTCTCTCTCTCTCTCTCTCTCTCTCTTTTGTGGCGTCATAAAGAGGCGATTGACATGTTGAAGGAGATGAAGGACAAAGATGTGCCATTAAGGGACAGCACAATCAATTTGCTCACCCTTACGATGAACACCGCTGCAATGAAAGGAGATGCCAACACTGTTCGACGCCTCCAGGAAACCATCTTTTCCTTGGGCCTGGTCAAACCATCCAATAACCTCTGCTCACCCCTCATTACTTGCTATCTGGAGAGGTAAGCTGGTAAACTCACTATACTTAGAATCTTACCAAACGTTGTGCTGTTCTTGTCTTATGTATCACCTATAGCTCTGCACATCCTTCTGAAGGATCCCTCCATTGCAACTGAATGCCTGACATTTCTTTTTAACAAGGTTGCTGTTTAACCATGCTTTTGCATTTAGGTCAGTTTTGAAGCAAAAGAGAGACATAAAAAATGTGTTGACACTTTATTTACTACTCATAGTAATGACAGTAAATTATTACAAGGAACTAAACCAAATCTTATAGTAAGTACATGTTAGTTCACCCTCACGTCGTTCCAAACCCGTAAGACCTTTGTTTATCTTCAGAACACAAATTAATATTTTTGAATAAATAGCAACGTCATTGCAACTTTCAAGGCCCAGAAAGGTTGTAAAGACATCGTTAAAATAGTCCATGTGACTACAGTGGTTCAACCTTAATATTATGAAGCGACAAGAATACTTTTTGTGAGCCAAAAAACAAAACCCTTAAAAAAGAAAAAAGCCCTTTAATATTACTTCATATTTGTGTAATCACACTGTAAGAAGGACACCACCAAATGTTTAAACATAGTTTTTAGTATAGGGAAAACAACTTTTAAAAAATGATAGTCTTTTCTAACATTTCCAAATAATAAATGGTTAATGTTGTAAAAACATTTACATCTTGGCACATTCACAAGTTGCTAAGAAGTTATTAATCAGATGCAATATGGTTTAACTAAATTATTAAATAATTAGTGTTTTATAAGTTTTTACAAGTTCCACTGGGTCATAACTGACCTGGGAATGCAAAAGGTATATGCAGATTTTGAAACCTTAAGTTTCAAAAGGAAGATTAAGTTTAACCTTAACAGTTTTTGTAGCACATTTCAGTGCAGATTGTTTTGTGAACCTGGCCAAATGTAATTCAGACTTCAATTAATTCAGAATGTTATCAAAAAAAACAGGGCTGCACAAACTTCTGGACCCAACAGCAAAACCAAAGCCTGTAAACATCCTGTAATTTATTTCACATTCAAAGATGTCATTAACTCAGAAGTCATCTGAAAAAAAAAAATGAAAAAAGAAAAAGAAAAAACTTCAGGCAGAGGATGGAAAGTGATAATGCATAACTAAATTCTGACTGTTTTTGTTGCAAGAAACCTTGACTAAAATTATAAGAGGATCTCGGTCCAAACAATTATTGTATGACCTCTCCAAGCAGTGAGTTTGGAAACAACATATATAATCTGAAAACAAACATTAATAAAAATGTTAGATTGTAAAGGGCAGAGTTCCACTCCTCCCTAAGCTTGTCGTCTCACTGTTCATTTCATATAATCTGTCATTACCTTGTAGCAAAATGCAGCATGAGGGGAAAAGGAATTAACTTCCACAAGTTGGGCCCCTCTGTTCCAGCCCCCCCCATTCATTCAGGTCTATTTGTAAGAGCAGCTTTTAAGCAGATCAACTAATTTGCATGTTAATTATGCACCCTGTGCTAATTACTGGATTTTCCTGGGCCATGCGGTGCACTGCGTAAGTGCCTTTCCCCCTCCCCACTGTGGGATACTGAGGTTGGCAATACACCTTCACTGATAGCTCTATAGTCAACACACACATACACATACAGGCTTCCTGGGTGCCCCTCAGAGACTGTTTGTTTTTCTGTCACTTGAGAGCCACAACCACACTGGCACGTGCAAGCTTTAATTGCTGCCTTGTGTGCGATAAGGTTTCCAATTTAGCTCAGGTTCATTAAGGAGCAGATACGGAGAGATCAGAGCGACTCTCAGCAGAGACTCTGATAAACCGTGAACGTTCACGTCACATACACACACTCACACACACACACACACATGCTCTGACTGGCAGCCACACATCCCAGGGGAGGAGAGCCGTCTCAGAACCCAGGCCTGTTTGGAATCGGCCTTCATGGGGAACTATGTAGTACCTGTCTGATATTGTACAATATGCTGTAGTCATATTTAATGTTATAGTAGTTAAACTACTATGCTATCTGGAGCATAGTACGCTGTGAAATTAGCTAACATATACAATAAACATGCAAAGGGCGGGTGATGGAGTTCTGAGGTGTGTGACATGATTTCGAATCTTGCTTTTGTGTGTGTGTGCACATTTAAAATTTGTTTGCATTTAGGTTTTAGTTACCAAAATAAATTTTTTATGGTTTTAGTTTTAACGGTAACAACAATGGATCGTATTTCTTATATTTAAAATACTTCTTGGCCGATAAACATGATTATTATATGCAGGAATATTAATACTACTTTAGCAAAACTTAGTTTGGCATAAAAATAAGTCTAATACATAGATTTATTTTTAAAAAAAGTATTGTTCGGTTAAAATAACTTAGGTTAGTTCTTTTTTTTTTGTCAACATTGTTCGATTAATATTCGCTTATTTTGTGCTTCGATGTAGTCAAAGGACATTGGTAAATAATTGTATTACTAGTACATTTATTTTGTTTCATCCAAATATTGGTGAGTAAAGCAGCATGAAGTTGAATCAGGACTTTATTAGCTTCAGAACATTGTTGCGCATACACATGAATACAGCAACAACAACAAAAAATCAACTTTCATAAGACGATGTTTTGTCCAGTCGGGCCTTCGACCTAAAATGACTGACACCCCTGCTGTAGACGACTCTTATGATCTCCAGAACGTTCTCTCCGTTCTGCCGTCATCCATCTCTCTCCACTCGTCTCTGTCTCCTCTTTGGTCTGGGCTGCGCTAAAGAGGACAAAGCGGTGTGTGTCAGTGTCTCGTCAGCATGTCAACTGTAATGACTTAATGAACACTTCTCTATGGGATTAACTCTGACAGCCGTCAGCCCGTCTCCACGACAACAGCAGCCGCCGCTCCCAATCCGTATCCTCCATCTCTAATGAGCCTAACAAAGGGAATTGCCAGAACTTTTTGTTTTTGTGGAAGGCATGTCTTTGAAGGACAGGAACTCTAAAAAGAGGGAGAGGATGTCGAAGGCCAGACGTTTGTCATAAGCTGCGTCACTTGCATACATATCGAGTAAGGACCGTTTTTGGAAAGTTTAAATCGGGACCGTTTACTTTTAAGAAATAATTGCCGTATCCTGTTAAGTTTTGTTTGATCAGTGTATTCGAGTCAAAGCACTGAGCATTAACCCTCCCTAACTACCAACACACCCGCACACTTCAATGTAAAGGAAAAAAGAAATAAAAAAAGCAGTCGTTCTCTTTTGAAAGTGGAAAGGGTGATAACATGGGTGCCAATCTCGGTAACAAAAGAGATGGGAGTCAGGGATGTAGGGAGAGTGTCACAAGAAGAGGAGGTTCAGAAGAGGGGTGGATGAAATTAGCTTTCTTGTCTAATCCTTCAGGTTCCTCGCGCAAAGCACTCGCATTCGCTTTTTTATTCTCCTTCAACTTAATTGGCTGGAAAGTGCTTGACATGCAAAGTTAGTGACATTAAGAGGAACATGTTGCAGTAAGCCTGAGCGCCACTGACAGCTAAATTGTATCCGGGGAAATTATGAAGCCTTCAACATGGTTAATTCTTTTTTTGGGGGGGCTTAGTTAGGCGAGGATGGAGAAGGGGGGCTGGGTTTTGAGGGAGGGGGTGGGGTAATTGCCGTTGTGGGCGACTCATCTCATATTGATGGGAATTGTGAAGAAGTCTTCTGGTTTTATGCCGGCTATGCTTTGCGGAGCTGGGTAGTGTAACATCTGTGTCACATCATATTCAAGTGGCATTGTAAATAAATGTAGTTCAAGGAATTTCTGCTTCGATCAGGCCTCGTTGTAAACAGAACCATTTAGAAGTTCTGTTGAATTGAGACATTTTAAATATATTACTGTATATGTTTTACTGTATACCCCAGAGTTTTCTCTGGGGTAGCAACCATTTATAGTCAACGCTGTAAACATTGACAGATAATAAAGTGATTTAAAAATATATTTAAAAAAAGTCTTCTTTATAAAATAAATTACTACATTACAGTTAGTTTTAGATTGGTAAATAATGTGGTCAATTATATTTGTGTAATGACTGCAAAACTACTGTATAATCAAATGTTTTTTTCTCGCATTAGGAAGTTGTCAACTCTATTTATACATATACACAGGAAAATGTTCAGTCAGCAAGTCAATGTGTGAAGTGTTTTTGTCATAATGACGATCTGACTGTACATTATCTCTACACCGTGGTTTGACTGAGTACTCGATTCTATTCATTGAGACACACACACAGACACAAACACAGAGAGAGAGTGGAGATTGTGCACACACAGAAACATTCAGGAGCACAGATACCTATCAACGCTACCCACGACTTTAATTCATAGAATAGCTTTGCTATTGAATCACTACGTTATATTTATCGGCAACGAGACATTTTTTACTTAAGTAATTATTTCTCTCACTCACTCACTCACTCATTCCGTTCAAATATTGCCCTACAAACATAAATAAAAGCTTTAAGTAATCAATACTGGTAAATGACCATGGTATAAGCGGGATAATCCACATCTAGCTGTACATTAAACGATCTGAATACTCTGCTTGGTTCTTTGCCGCCATGCATTAAAATCGTTTAATGAACAGCTAGCCGTGGATTATCCCATAGATTTGCAGTGTCCCCAAAAGCAACACTTTATGATGTCTTATTATACAACAAAATATCAAATCAAGTGGTATGTATAATGAAGGGATGCAGAAACACATTCTTTTGAAGCCAAACATTTTAAGTTTTTCAAATTATAACAATAGATATATTATCAGTTTTGAAGTTTGATCTGAGAAACACTCTTGCTTTCATACATTTTTATCTTACTTTTTGGGGCTCGTATTTATTTTGCATTGAATAAGAAATGAGGTAACAGTCTTATGATTCACAATCAGTAATTTGGGACAAACAAATTGCAAAACAAATTTAAAATTTTGAATTACAGCATTGACTGACTGATAGCTCAATCCTCCCCTCTATCTCTATCTCTCTCTCTCTCTCGGTCTCTCTCTCTCTCTCTCGGTCTCTCTCTCTCTCTCTCGGTCTCTCTCTCTCTCTCTCGGTCTCTCTCTCGGTCTCTCTCTCGGTCTCTCTCTCGGTCTCTCTCTCTGTCTCTCTCTCTCTCTGTCTCTCTCTCTCTCTCTCTCTCTCTCTCTCTCTCTCTCTCTCTCTCTCTCTCTCTCTCTCTCTCTCTCTCTCTCTCTCTCTCTCTCAAGTGCATTACGCAATCATCCAGCGGCTGTTCGAATTGGCTCTTGACTCCCGCTTGATGAATAATATTGTCGCTCTTCATTCCAATTAAGTGCGATTGCCTAAGAGCTGGCGTCACGTTCCGGCTCAATCACTGCCCTGTTTTTTGTCCATCTCCCTCTCCTGCTTCCGTTCAACCCACCTTCCAAGGTCATCCCTCTCTAGAGCACATATTCCTTCCCTGACTGTATAATCTCCGGGGTTGAAAACACTACTGAAATTACACCTGTTAAAACCCCACCGGTTCAGTTCTCCTCCACACCCGCCCCTCCTGCCGGTGCCCTCTCTGCTTTGACCTCTGTGTGATTGGCGTGGTAATTACCCAATCACTCGATGGCTGCCACAGCAGTCACAATAGAGTGATTGGAGTGGTGTTTTTCTCGTCTATTCCTTTGCTTTATTCCTCTGTCAGGCCTCTGTCAGCCCTGGCACTGAGCTCTTTGTTAGAAAGGGGTAGAGATTGGGTGGAAGAGAGGGAAGATGATGTGAGATAGGGGAGAGAGCAGATCTAATTTTGTTGCCCTATTCTGCCAAGCGGCCCGGTTGGGGGTAAGGGCCCTAGGGGCTGTAGAGAAAGGCGGGAGACAAGAAGTTACAAAGACCTTTGTTGCGCATGACCATCAAATATTCTTTAAAAAAAACAAATGTATATAAAGTTTATTTTGCAGTTTTATTTGTATATTTAAATGTTCATTTAGTTTCTTAATTGTTTAAGTTAATTCAATGTAATGTTCAAAAAATTATCTGCAACTTCATTGAGAACAAAGTAGTTTAACCCAGTGCTGTTTGTTTTAAATGTTTGTTTTGTAATATTCTTTTTTTTTTATTTAAAGTTTATTTAGATTTTTTTATTTGTGTTTATTCATTTTGCTTTTCTTTCTTTCTAATTTGTTTGTGATCTTGTCATTTTAAAAGGGCAATTTAGTGTTCAAGTTAAACTTGTCATTTAGAAAAACAAAGGCTGAAGTGTGCAGTTATGTTTTGCTTCTACAAAAAGTAACTTAACTTGTCATTAAGAACAATTTGAATGCGTCAGCTTAATGAACAGCTTCACTTTTCTTTTTTGTAATGAAATACAATACCATGAGAAAAGCAATAAACACATTAAGAAGATTTTATGCTGGCACATGTTTAGTGGTGTTTTGGTATAATATCCATGTTCTTCTGCAGTGGGGACAGTGCGGGTGCGTTCGATGCCGTCGTGGAGTGCCTTAAACAATACAACCAGATGCCCAAAGTCCATGACCTCATCTGTAGCTTGGTGGAAAAAGGAGATGGCGCACTATTACAGAAAGGTGTGTAACACCCACTTACACGTACATCCCATTAATTAGAGTTTGCTAGTCACAAGTAGTGTGTCTGTGTGTGACTGCTGGCTGTTCAGATGGTCATATGTAGAAAGTGTGTGTTCTGTGTTTTTCAAGAGTGCCACCCACTAAAGGGCAGGTTGGACTGCCTAGATGATGGTGGTTTCAATAGTCTCTGTCTTTATCAGGGTTAGTGGAGGGGTTAAGTGCTTTGTGTGTTGGGGGTGAGTGGGTTTGAAGTGTTAAGGTAGTGAGACCTCTACGGTGGAGGGCCACTTTACGGCCCCAGTGACCCAGCACTCTGCATGTGCCATGGCAAACTCATTCATAGACGTAAACGTACATATACCTGCACGAGTTCAGCCTCTTTGTGTTGCTGTCGCTTCTCTGGACTATTCTGAAGTGGCAAGCAATGAGTCCAGATCTGTATGTCATTGAGTGCCAATGAGAGATCTTAAATGTGCAATTTTAACAAGGTATCTGTTAAATCTGACTGCATTCAAGCAATACTCGCAATAGATAGATGTAGGAGTAGTATCTATAGCAGCGGTTCCCAAACTTTTTTTCCTGCGCACCCCCTTCTATGTCCCAACCGGTTTGGCGCACCCCCACTCCCCACTTAAAAAAAAAAAAAACGCAACAAAGCTTTGTTTTATCGCCATATAAAGACTCATGTTTAATCATGCGCAAATAACCAGAACACGCATGACAATAACAACATCAACAAAGTTTCAATATAATGCAACAAAGCTACGCACAAGCTTCCACTTTTAGTGACAGACAGGCTCAGTAACAGAAAGCACGGTTATTTTCAGCCGCGTAAAAGAAACATTGCAGCAAGGCTAGGCCTATTAAATGACCGTGGAGCTAGCATCATCATCATCATAACACAACGGTTATGGAAATTAGAACGACAGGAATAAAATTGCAATGAAGTTACAAACGATCCACAACATTAAAGAGAATAGCAGTGGTAACGAGCCAACACCGGACCCTTATGCAGGATACAGCACGTGATGAAGCAATATCCACGAGTAGGCTACCATGAATAGGACAGGATAGGATCATAGAGACACAGCATAAGAGATGACTGACAAAATCAGGAGTAGCCTACGCGCACAAAAAAAAAAAAAAAAACACCACTGGCGAATGCGCACCATAACACATGAAAACACACAGTCGCTTCAGGTCCTTCACTCGATCTCCCCCTCCTGTGCTATCTTTTTAAAGAAGCTTCCTATTTTTGGCAATTTAGTCAATCATTTCTCGAATTCCTCTTTTTATTTTCGCTTTTGAAAGCCACTATTGTGTAATTTGACGATGACTCCATAGCGATATTTTCTGTCTCAAGTTCAACGTTTTTACTGTTTTGCACGCAAAAGCATGTTCACTTACCGACCCGGGAATTTCCTAGTCCCAATTCGAAACAAATTACACCAAAATCCATCATTGTTCGTTTCACACATGTATTGAATGATCAGTAAAATATGTTGGTGTCATTATTTATTAAACGAGTTGGCACGCATATAGCCTAGCGGCTGCAGTGCATATAAGAAGAGCAGTGCGTAGAAGAAGACAGCAGCTGTCGTCTTCTACGTTTCTATCAAAAACGAATAAATTATATATATTTTTTATTTAAAATAAAAGCGATTACAAAGGAAACGTTTACTGTTCATGTTTTTTAATTTTATTGTATGGAAAAATCCCACTTAAAAAAAACAGACCGCCATTACATTTTTCCTCTCGCGCACCCCCTGGTGGCAGCTCGCGTACCCCTGGGGGTGCGCGCACCACACTTTGGGAATCCCTGATCTATAGGAATGGCAGTTATTTTTAGAATATTTTATAAAGCTGCACTACTAAATAATAAATCTAAACTTAAATCTACAGTGTTTTTAGCCATAACTGTCTGCGCATGTTCAAAAGGAACACCTAGACTAGATGCACATACGCTGCACTTCACTTGTAATTCACATGCACTGAATGTAGGAAGCTTCTATTTTTACATACGGTACACTTACACCTGACTGTTGAAGTGTGGTTAAATGATAGGCTGGACTGCTGAAAGCACTGTTTTTAAGACATTAACTATGCTTAAGGTTAGTGGATTAGCTTTGAAGAAAGTACGCAAATGTTTTTTCACCTTCCTGTCTCTCTCTTTCGTTTAACAGTCATGGAGTTTTTGAGTCAGGAGCGGGGTGAGATGATGATGCTCTACGACCTTTACTTTGCGTTCCTGCAAACGGGCCGCTACAAGGAGGCACGCAAAATCATCGAGGTGGGACTACTGTTATTGTGTTCAAACCACTCAGCTATTTAACAGCTTTAATTACTGCCACACTGATATTTCCACTTTTAAATTAGATTGGCTTCAAAGCCACACTAATGCCATTCATGCAAGACAATAGGTACAATGTTTTTTCAGAGGATTTGAGTTTGTGAGTGTGAAGGAGAAAATGACGACTACAAAGACCACTCATTTTTGAAACCGCTAACTGGGATGTTTTGTGAGTTTTTTTTTTTTTTGTCACTATATTGAATCTATGCACTCAAGCCAATTCCTTTTATTATCATTAATTGTCATTACTAGGCTTTGGCATTATAAAACCGTTTTTTATTTGAAAGCAGAAAATGATGATTGAAAAAAGTTAACAAAGATGAGCAAAACTGAGATGCCTCTTCCATACGAATAATTATTTTTTTATTAATTAAATTAATTAGTTTATAATTTGATATTTGGTTAAATTTATCGGTTTTAGTGCTGTCGCATCTAACAAAAGTTTGTTGTATGCATGTATATATATTTATTTATTTATTTTTAAATATATAATGTATTATTGTATGTGATTTATTTTCATATTCACATATCTTTTCACAAATTCTTTCAGGTAATTTTGACAAATTTTACAATAATTGCTATAAGCTATAGCTCTCACACACTGTCCCGGGCTTTATTGAATGAGAAGAGCATTGGCTCAAAGTACAACTGGCAGCAAAACTTCTCTTACTGTCTCTGTACTGTGAAGTTTTCAGCATGTGTAGATGCCTTTAATTGTCTGGAGAGACTGAACATCTCTGTTCTCAAGTCAAGCATTTCAGCGAATGCTCTATTCGAGACGTAACTGATTTTGAGACGCTTGACGTGTTTTGAGCGCTTCGTCCAGGATGGGTCTTGGGGGAAATCTTTAGGCTGTGTTCTTTCTTGTTCTTCCAGAAGACAGCCTCTCAGGAGTCTACACTTCTTCTGTGAAACCGCTCTGACAAAGCCATTTAGATGTTCAATTAGCCAACCGCTCTAATACAACGCCATTCAACTCCCTCAGCGCTGCCATGTGGGAGTGTGGCGGAATGTTAGGACTAGTCAAGCCACTTCCTGCTGGTTTATCATGCATACTCTTTGTCTGAGGTTTTTACCTTTCAGCGTCTTGTTATTTTTTCCAAACTTATGCAGTATTTCTTTATCCTTTTCTCTCTTATCTGTGCTAATTCTGTTGTATCATTGTCTGTATGGATGAAAAATAAGCCTGAGCTTGGATTTTATGGATCCATCAATCCATCAGTTGGGCTTTTAACCAAGAAAATATCCCTTCTCTGGACAATTCCCAGAGTGTCTGCAAATCTAGAGCATGCCATTTGGCTCCACTTTTCATATATACACCGGATCATAGCAATTCCTCTGGGACAGTCACATTACTTTAGCCGATAAGCTATCGATGGTCACCTCAGGATACAGCGATCTCAAGCAGCTTTGACTTTCATTGTTTTGGGAGGTTAATTTGGGATGCAAGTTAAAATCCCTCTTAAAGCCCTCTTTTTTTTTTTCTCAGAAACATTAATTCAACACTGCTCTTACATCATCTTAGGCTGATGTCAAATGAGGTTAAAATCAATCATGTTCCATGACTCCTACAAGGCACAGTTTAGATAGCCCTCGTCTCTCTCTTTTTTTTTTTTTTTTTTTTTTACTAATACACAAAAATGCTTGAATATTTAAAGTCCATTTGCACCTAATTTCATTAGCTCTGAAATGTTTTTTTCATGTTGTTAACTGAACTGATATATTGTCTAAGTCAAATATTAGCTGGTATTTGGTACCAGTATTGAGGTTTATATATATATATATATATATATATATATATATATATATATATATATATATATATATATATATATATACATACACACACACTCACCGGCCACTTTATTAGGTACACCTGTCCAACTGCTCCTTAACACTTAATTTCTAAGCAGCCAATCACATGGCGGAAACTCAGTGCATTTAGGCATGTAGACATGGTCAAGACAATCTCCTGCAGTTCAAACCGAGCATCAGTATGGGGAAGAAAGGTGATTTGAGTGACTTTGAACGTGGCATGATTGTTGGTGCCAGAAGGGCTGGTCTGAGTATTTCAGAAACTGCTAATCTACTGGGATTTTCACGCACAACCATCTCTAGGGTTTACAGAGAATGGTCCGAAAAAGAAAAAACATCCAGTGAGCGGCAGTTCTGTGGGCGGAAATGCCTTGTTGATGCCAGAGGTCAGAGGAGAATGGCCAGACTGGTTCGAGCTGATAGAAGGGCAACAGTGACTCAAATAACCACCCGTTACAACCAAGGTGGGCAGAAGAGCATCTCTGAACGCACAGTACGTCGAACTTTGAGGCAGATGGGCTACAGCAGCAGAAGACCACACCGGGTGCCACTCCTTTCAGCTAAGAACAGGAAACTGAGGCTACAATTTGCACAAGCTCATCGAAATTGGACAATAGAAGATTGGAAAAACGTTGCCTGGTCTGATGAGTCTCGATTTCTGCTGCGACATTCGGATGGTAGGGTCAGAATTTGGCGTCTACAACATGAAAGCATGGATCCATCCTGCCTTGTATCAACGGTTCAGGCTGGTGGTGGTGGTGTCATGGTGTGGGGAATATTTTCTTGGCACTCTTTGGGCCCCTTGGTACCAATTGAGCATCGTTGCAACGCCACAGCCTACCTGAGTATTGTTGCTGACCATGTCCATCCCTTTATGACCACAATGTACCCAACTTCTGATGGCTACTTTCAGCAGGATAATGCGCCATGTCATAAAGCTGGAATCATCTCAGACTGGTTTCTTGAACATGACAATGAGTTCGCTGTACTCAAATGGCCTCCACAGTCACCAGATCTCAATCCAATAGAGCATCTTTGGGATGTGGTGGAACGGGAGATTCGCATCATGGATGTGCAGCCGACAAATCTGCGGCAACTGTGTGATGCCAATATGGACCAAACTCCCTGAGGAATGCTTCCAGCACCTTGTTGAATCTATGCCACGAAGAATTGAGGCAGTTCTGAAGGCAAAAGGGGGTCCAACCCGTTACTAGCATGGGGTACCTAATAAAGTGGCCGGTGAGTGTGTGTGTGTGTGTGTATATATATATATATATATAAAATTTTGTTTTGTTATTTAATATTTCTTTATAGCTTTAATTTAATTTATCCCATTTTAATCTTATTTTAGTTTGTCAGTTACCGAAAACTTTTTTTTTTTTAATAGTTTAACACTATAACAACCGTACAATTACTAAATACACTGGTATTTTGTCATATTGACATTTATCTAGAACCATCTTTTCCATGCATATATAAATATTTGTCTAAGCATTTTGTTCTGATTGGCTGCTATTGTACCACATGCAGTATTTTACTAGAAAATGATTAGGCACAGTTGGAAATGTATTAAATTTAAGTTAATTTGTGGTAATACAAGCTCTTGTGTCCATTTGGAAATCAGTTTTGATTTTTGTTTTTAAAACAATGTAGTAAATATTGTAAATAATTTATAAGGTCCTGAAGTCTGACTCGTTTAGGTGCATTAGATCAGTGTTGAATAAAATATATTTGCCATCAGTCATTTGAAAACAAATCCCTCAGTGATCTATTTCTACACCTGGTAGCTACAATAGTTTTATACCTCTGAAGTTCCCCCACTATAAACTCTCTAAAAGTTAGTGTTTAATGGTGGCTCGTCGAGCATCCTTGTGCTTGACGGGTCAAAAGCCCCTCTCGTTCTGTGGAGCGTTTTCCACATGGCCTCTCTTCTATCTAGAGCTGGCTAATTAAAAACACTGATATCTAAGTAGCATTAGCAGACACAGAGCTCTACTCCACTCTCTAATAGAAACTTTAAGTGCAGTGATGGAGTGCTGGTCAGGAGATTGTGCTGTCTATAATTGTCAGATTATTAATAATGGTGGTAATTAAGTGAAATGCTGGTTAAGGTTTTGGTGTAATTAAAATGGTTGTCACACTGTGTGTGAGTGTTTCTGAGTGTGTGACCTGTGTTTGAGAGAATGATGACATCTTCAGTGTGATAGGTGTTTTTGCTCAAAGGTCTGAATAAATGGGGAGTTTTTGTTTACTGTAACTTTGTGAAGGCCATAAATGATACACTTTGGTGCCCCTTAACTTTATTTTCTTTTTTTTTTAAAAGACTCATTAACAGTTCATGGGAGTTTATGGCTGGAATGGGTTTAAACTGCTTGTAGACACATCATGTCTATATGTAGTGTATATCCTAAATTTTGATAACCAGGTTGCAACTACTCAAACTTTCATAATTATGAAATTCTGTAATTGCTAAATTTGGGATTGTTTTTTCCTCAAGGTCGAGTGACTAAATTGATGCTAATCAAATTTCTTAAATCCCACTTTCTTACAGCAGCAGAAATCAGTTGTCAGTCCTGTATTTCAGTCCTTAATACACTTGTGTTCACATATAGTTCAGTTATTTACAGGAGTGACAACACATTCTATAACTGAACTGACATGCATACATTTTCAGGAAAACCTGCGCTGTGTGATAGGAACTGAACTGGACAGCTAGTCTGTCACATCATACAGGAGTTTGAGAGAGCCGCTTTGCACTGCACAAACTATTGTCTACCGTGTGTTGCACGGTTGTGTTTTTTTTCTGTACCTTACAGCGACGGAGATATGAGTTGTCATCTGACGGTTTTAGATCCAGTCACAGTTCTCCACTGGAGCTGCTCTTTTATCTATTTTATACCCATTGCATAGAAACTGATTGCTACCTGAAAATTTGTTCTGACTGCAGGATGTAGAAAATGATCATTGTCTTATTGAGCTAGAACGGTCAGAAAATTGTATAAGCAGATTAGTAGTTTGCTGTATCTGCTAATTATATTTATATTAACTGAATATGGCTAAAATCTTGATAGAGAATGAATACACAACCAGCAGAATTCTCCTTTTCTCAAATTTTAGAGTTTGATATTTTGTGCCTGTGCGGTGTAAAGAATATTTTTCACTGCAGTACCTCATGTGTCACTGTATGTCTTTACATGTCACTGAGTTTATATTGCTCCTGACTCCAGATTTTCTTAATCATCTGACCTAGATGTTCTTTTGGGTATTGGCTGTGCAGCGAGAGAGAGAGAGAGAGAGAGAAAGTCTGTGTGTGTGCATGGGTCAAATTGATGTGAGTGTGTGTTGATTTGCTCTCTTATATAGGAAGATTGGAGGGGTGGGGGTGCTCATCATCCTGGATTTACTTAAGGGAAGATTTGCCCCATGGGCTTTATGCATCAGGCCCAGGGGCCGCTCCTACAAAGAAAAAAGAAAAAGACTACGACTGTGTAGCGGTTTAATTTTGGTCTTGTTTGCTAAGCAGATTAGGCTTGAGGAAGGCTGGAAAGATTTTGAATTTAGCCTGCAGACTGATTTGTGGGAGAGTAATTCCGTTTGGATGCTGCTGGTACAATATCCTCCAAGAGGAGATTCAATTGGAATTTAGACAACTGTGTGTGTGTGTGTGTGTGTGTGTGTGTGTGTGTGTGTGTGTGTGTGTGTGAAAAATCTCATTTACTGTGGGTGAGCCAGAGTATCATGATTAGTGATTATGGTAGCGCTAATCATGTTGTACTTCTAGATCTATATTCGGTCAGTGTCACCCTTAATGTTTTTTATTTATTATTATTTATTTTTTTGGGTGCAGTGTTTGTCAGTTGCGATTTGTTTAATATGACATCTCGTACATTTTCTTTACCATGTGCAGACTCCTGGTCTAAGGGCACGACCGACCCGTCTGCACTGGTTTGCAGAAAAATGTATCGCAGCCCAACAGGTCAGTGTTTCCCTGCTGTTCTCTCTTTAGAAACTGATTTGCTATAGATCAATAGAGTGTATCACTGTTTGAATCTTTCTTCCCCAGATGGAACCCCTTGAGACCATGGTCGACATGACTATCAAGCTGTATGAGTGTGACAGAGATGACATGTACCACTATTTGCTCCGCCTCTGCAGTAAGTATTGTGTGTTGGACCTGAGATTCCAAACAGTGGATGAGCGTTACGACACTGTTTTCTTTTCTCATGTCAGAGGACACCAATGACTGGCGAAAGGCTGAGGCGACCTGGATGAAAATGCAAGAGGAGAATTTGGCTCCAAGAGAGAGAACGTTGCGTTTGCTTGCTGATATTCTCAAAAGCAATAACCAGGCGGTGCCCTTTGAGGTGTCTGAGGTAAAAGAACACTCAATGTCCAATGTAAAGTCTGTGTCCTGAAACAAAAGCAGCTGAAAACCACTGCCCTACAGTCTTTGGATCTATTTCTTTGGTCAGATACATTCATGTTTCCATTATAATCACTTTAGGGGGTGGAAACCTTGCATTAATTAGAATGTAATTGTTATTCAGAGTTAAAGGAAGCATTATGGTGTATTGATGTGGCTGTTTTATGTGTAGATGTGGTTTGAGGAGGTCAAAGATCAACCTGAGATGTTCTCAGAGCAAGAATCTAGAATTGCGGCTACTCCTCGGGAAAGGGGTACTACATCCTCTAAAGAGGCCACGGTTGAGGACTACAAAATCAAACTCCTGTCTCTTTGCAAGAAAGGCAAAGTTCAAGGTTTGTTTTTTAAAGCTTCACTATATAACTTTTTTGGTTTTAAAATGTACTATTTAAATGAGTGAGTACATCATAAAACCATCTTCCAAAATGTGTTTTTGCCTTGCCCTAAATGACTGATAAACCTACAATAATTATTTATATTTTAGAGTTGTTGGGGCAGGTTTCCGGTAACACTGCAGACATTTTTAATTTGTCTGTGTTTATTTAATAGTTGTAAAAAAATTGCATCGTATTTGCAATGCATTGACTGTTTACAAAGCAGCTTATTTTGATAGCAATTCCAGTCTCTTAACAGGTTATTACTTTGATCTGTTTGCCTGTAAAATGCCTTGCCAAGTTATAATTGTTTCCACTGTATTACCTTATCTGACATGTGTGAAATTTTGTTTCCCCCAATGAATAAAAAAGGTAATTGCGACTTCTCAAGACTTTTTTTCTTGCAATCGCAAGTTTACATTTTTCAATTGACTTATTTTTTTCTCGGAATTGGGATATAAACTCACAATTGCGAGTTATAAAGTCCGAATGGCAAGATATATAAACTTGTAATTCTGATAAATAAAGTCGCTCAATTCTCAGAAATAAAGTTGCAATTCTGATAATCAGAATTGCCAGATATAAACTCGCAAATTGTGAGTTATGAAGTCAATTGTGAAAAACTCACAATTGCGAGAAAATGTCAGAATTGTGAGCTGACTTTATTACCTTTATAATAATTCTCAAATGCTAGTTTATATCTCACAATCGTGAATTTATTTCTCAGAATTGTGAGTTGATATCTCTCAATTCTGACTTCATAATTCGCAATTGTGAGTTTAATTCGGGGGGAAAAAGTCAAAATTGAGATATCTGCAGAATATCCATCTTTTGAGTTATGTCGTTAGTGACATTCTGATGACGCCATCATCTGTAACCATGGGCATGTGTAACCAGTGCCGTGCCTCAAGCCATCAGATTCACTTAGTCAGAATAGAACTTGCGGAGGAACAGTATTTTGTTCCTTATTTAGTTTCTTGTAGTTATTCTTCAATTGCTAGAGGGCCTAAAGTTAATGTATAGCTTTTAATTGAATTTAAAATGTTATAATTTTATAATTAAAAATAAAATGTATATAATAAAATATATAATGTTCCTTAGATTGGCAAGTCTGGTTTATTTGTAGAGTGAATTATACAATACAAATTGCTACAAAGCAGCTTTACAGTACAGTAAAAATGAATATGACCACCTCAATTAATTTTTTTGGAACGAAACAACGTTTTAAAGGATGCTCAAATGCAGTATTATCTGTAGTGATCTAATGTTGTCGAGTAGATCATGTGTACTCTTGTTTCTGATCCTCAGAGGCCTTCGACATCCTGAAGGAAGCAGATAGCAGGGGCATGGTGCTCGGCCCTGTTGCATATAATAACCTCATCAAAAGCCTCCTGGCCGTAGGCAACATAGAGGATGCCATCACTGTCAAGAACATGTAAGTCTGTCTATGGGGGTCGCATTGCATCCAATATCTTTTACATTTGCATGGTAAAGATGTTCAGGTTGCAAAATTACAGGTTTTAAGGTCACAGACCTTAGCCACTGTACCCGTTTTTGCAGAATAAGAAAATCATCTTATTTGAGTTGAAACGGATGAATGATAAGCTTCTTCTAGTCAAACACACAAATAAATACATGCATGCAAAGTGAGCAGTCTTATGGTTTAAGCCCTTTCAATGTTACCAGATAATCTCTGAGTTCTCAGAAGAGCTTGTCAAGATGCAAAAATGACAGTCATTTGCCGATTAGTAATAGATCTTTGTGTTGTATTAGTGTTTTGCGCTGGTGATCTTTGATTTATCTATAAAGCTCTGCTGGTTTACTGGGTCGCATTATACGTCTGATGATATATCCTCATGAAAAAAAGCCATTGCCCCTATAATCTTGTGAATGCTTTCAGAAAGCATTCAGAAACATCTTTGTACCAGGCTAACCACGGCATTGCGGTGGGTGTTAACTGACCCTATTCATGGACTTGGAGTGCATGAAGTTGAACATAACATTATCTCCCACTATATTACACTATAGCTTTGATGTTGCGAAGGTACTTGAAACCTCAAGACTTCAGTTGCCTTTGAGCGATACAGATAATGTGTAACATACCATGTATCATAACCATGTATCTTCAATTACCAGTTATCATATAAACATCCAGTCAGTAAATCAGACTATAGCAGGCATGCTCTGTTTCAAAACCTAGTGAGCTTCATTGCTGTCTACATAGACAAGCCATTTTCTAAAGCACGGAGCTCATAAGTAACATATTTGGAATGTTTTTGAAATATATTTTTAAATGAGAAATTCTAAGTTGAATTTTCTTCATTGCTCCAGTCTTCAGTGTCACACGATCCTTTAGAAATAATATGTAGTGTTTATTGCTTTGAAGGAGTGCATATGTGTGTGGTGGACTTCAAGCAGATGTTTGGCAGGACATTGGTCTTGGCCAGCTGGGTGCTTTAAGGACAGATTAAGGGGATTGGGAATGGAGGAGAGAAGCGAGGGATGGGATTGTCCAGCACTTAAGAGGACTAGAGGAGAGTAAGGAGAAGGACACAAGGATTTTCTTAGGATTGATAAGAGTAACTCTGACTATGGTCGCTGGGCCAATCTGCTGTGCGAGCGGCTGTTGGCCGGTCGCCGTGGAGATAAGGAGCGGCGGCTGATGCTCAATTGGACGGCTGGATTAATCTGGCCAGTGAGGGTAATAAAAAAGAAGACTTTGATTGAGGTTTAAGTGACGGAGGAGGGGAAAATGAACAGGGATTTGTGGATTTGTTCAGTCTCACACACATGCATGCACACAATTTTATGCTCACTAGTAAAGAAATAGCTCTCATCCTCAACATGCACACAACAACATCATGTATTATTCATAAAGACAGCTGATCCTACATAACACTGCTATTTCACAAACCTCAGTTCTTCAACCAGTCCCCATCTTCTTTTTGTTTTCTCAGTGCTGCTGATTATATTCCTAGGTTCAGTTTTAGTGACATTGCCAACAGCCTACTCATCATCTCTCAAGTGAAGAGATGCCAGATGAATGGTGAGTACACACGTTGATCTGTTCTCTCAGTTCAGCAATTAGTGATACTTTGGATTATCTAGGTTTCTTCGTTGTTTTATTAAACCTGACCACATGATCTGTCCCTGCTCACAGATGCCATGCAGATTTTTAAGGGCATGTTACAGGCTGACCAGGTGCCCAGTCAGTTGGCCATCTCTCGACTGGTTCAGGGTCTTGCTAATGAAGGAAACACACAGGACATTCAGGCAGTGGAGGCCTTGGTGCAGACTTTAGGCTCCATCAAGCTGTCCAACATGTTATTTGTCAACAATACTGCCCTCGCTCATATTAAAAAGTAAGAATTTTTTATTATTTTTTTGCCAAGGCAAGCATTACTATTATTGTTCATTAAGGTGTTTAGAAGTTACCTCAAGGAGTCACATGACTTGTCTGTTTGTTATCTGAACATGGATGGAGTACCTCACATGGTGCGGCTTGCTATTATTATTTTTTTTAAAGCAATCTGTTTTTCAAATTATGCTTGATAGTGAATAAAACTGTCAAAATAATCATAAGATTTACTCTACTGTTCAAAAGTGTGGGTTCTGTAAGATTTTGTTCAATGTTTTGGAAAGAAGTCTCTTATGTTCACCAAGCCAATACATTTCTTATCAATGTTGAAAACAGCTCCTTAATATAAATCTGTGATGTATTTTAGAATTATTTGATGAATGGAAAGTTCAAAAGAACAGCATTAATTTGAATTAGAAGTATTTTTTATTCAATTCTGACCCCAAATTTTTGAACCGTTGCGTAAATGCAGAGTTCTTTCACTGCCACAGAAAAGCTAAAAAAAATGGAGTTTTTAAATTCAGGCATATTTTCACAAAAGGACATGCAAATGAACTAAATCTTTAAGGTACAATTCTTTATTATTTTTTTATAGTTTTTTTTTAATTCTCATCCGGTAATTATGAACAACTTGACAAGTCAATTGAAAAATCATGGCAATTCATTGGTCAAAATGTGAGAAACCTGTAAATTGGGACATGACCTATATGTTATGACCTGAATTTCAGTAGAAACTTGTGGAAGCAACCACCTACAACACGTCATTACAGCAGCGATGCCATGCACCAAATTGTATTATACAGCTACAAGACTCATAGATCTCCTTTTTCGTTTGCTTGGCTACTAGAGCTAGGCTTACAATACTTGAGATGAGAATGTTCAGATGTTTTTAAACTGGATGCACAGTGAAACTAAATCCAGCAAAAATTGGCACCACATACCTTGCTGCTGGAGGAACGCAGATGACTTCGAGGTTAAGACTGTGATTGACTATGACAAAGACTTGATTGTGTTATCTCAGAAACTCTGAACTACATGCTCAATGTTTCTAACAAAGGGAGCACTAGTAGACTGTCTGGCGGGCGAGATTAGATTCTACCCGCGCAATCTTTTCTTGGTTATTTTTGTGAAAACAAATTCATGAAAAGAACAATAAAGCACCCTTGTTTCTGTAAATACCATGAAATGTGACCTTTTAGCGGTTTGACCTTGACTAAATTGGTGTCATCAAAGGTTTGTTGTGTAACAAAGGACCGCCTGCTCATGTGGCCTTTTCTCCCACCTCAATTTCATCTTCCTGTTCTTTCATCTTACCTTTCCTCCATCCCCTTCACCCCTCTTCCCCCATTATTATTAAAGGCTCAAATCTGCTGTGATGGCTATGACTATGTAGTCTGAATAATTCACAATGGACCATATTAATGTGGTGCCTGGGTTCCGGAGCCCCCATCTCGCCTCTTAACCAGTCAGCTTGGCTCAGCTGCACACAGCACACGTGTCACTGTTGCTTATGTCCTCCCGGGGGTCAGAGTTCACCCCGACAGGATAAAGCTGTGTGAACGGGGAAGCCGCCCAATCATCCGCGAGGAACGCTTTGCTCTTCCGCTGTCCTACACGGTCTCAGGACTTTAGGAATGGCAAAGAATGACAATCGATGGCTGGGCCCGGAATATTAATGTGGCCAATGAAAGTTTTATGTACTTAGTGTTCTGTAAATGAAAGTTGGGGGATGGAGGGGAAGCAGAAACGGAATGGAAATTTTCCCATGGCTTGCTTTTTTCTGCCTGCCTTTTAGTTTGAACTGTAAAAGTATGTTTTACAAGCTATCTTGTTCATTCAAGAAGAATAAACCTAAAACTAGTTGAGTATGAATCAGGTACTTGGTGTTAGGACCAGTTGTATATATTTCAACAGTTTCCGCTGGGCATTGAAAAGCATTAAAAGTGAATTTTGTGAAAATTCAGGCCTTAAATGGCATTAAAAAGCATTACATTTTATTCCTTCACACATTAATTTTTTCACACATTAACTTATTTTAAGTAGATAGCTGTCATAACTAATAACTTTGATTTGCTGTCACAAAATATGTACTTTGGAGTGATAAACACGCGGATCCAGTTTGGCAATTGTCTCCGGCCGGTGCAAAATTTCCCCAATGCTGAATGTTTTGGACTGCGGCTATGGATGTTGTGGACTGTTTTGGATATGATTGCTGCCCGTTGGTGGTCAACAGGTAGAAGCATATTTGCAGTGCATAGTGTGTAGTGCGTCATTTGGGACATGTAGTCGACATTGGTCCAAACTGATAAATGGTCCGTGAAGCACAAAATGAGTAGCACAGTTTCGTTCCGCCTTCATTATGTTTGACATTTGCTGTTAAGCAATGTTGTGGTGGTCGTGCCAGCGCGACTGCTAACAAAATTTTGGTGGCACCGGCAGGAAAAATGGTCCAACGGAATCGTTCTGTTTGTAATGCGTACCGAACCGAAAGCCTCGTACTGAGCGGTTAAATACGAATACGGGTATCGTTGCACCCCTAATATAAAATTATTTGAAAATCATCCTGTCTACTCAATCACAAATAACAATATGTTGATTTAAATTTTGTAAGACACTTTTTGTTTACAAAGGCCATATGCGTGGAGGCGCGAGTCATGCATTAATGGATAAAATCCCTAAGAAACTTGGGCTATAATGGGGTTTGTTTAAATCACTAACACTGAGTATGAACTCTCCTTTCTCCCTCTGCAGTGGGGATATTGACAGTGCAGTGGAGCTGTTGGACTCCATTTACACCCAGAACACCGAGAATCAGAACGCCAGTATTTCCTTTGTCTTCCGCAAAGTTCTAGATGCCAACAATGATGCTGCACTAGATAGATGTAAGACCAACACACCACCTCTTAATCTATATCAGTGGTTCTCAACCAGGGCACCTCAACAAAATATTTTTTAATCCCTATTTTAATCCGTCCCATCAACAACAGTTTTATTGTAGAACATGCATTTCTTGAAACTTCTCAAACTCTATAGTTGTAATTATCTAAAAAATATATTTATTACTTTTTTTTCTAGTTTTATGACACTTAAAGTCAGCATGAATTGGAAATAGCGTGCAAGTTTTCTCTCCTATTGTGACACAGACTGAAATTACTTGAGAATGAGAAAAAAGTGGAGCTGAACCAGATTTGGTCAATCAGGAATTAATTGGATTGTAGAATGTGAGTCAAGTATATAAAATATATTATGTGTAAATAGCTTACATGGTGGTAGAGTCTTCAAATTGGTGTCTTGAGAAAAAGGTTGAGAACCACTGATACACAGTGAATTATTTGAGTACTTCTAGCTCTTGTTTGTGAGTTTCTGGTTTGGAGAAACATTAGAGCACCCAATGATGTGTTGCAACATAGTAATCACGGTGTAGACATGTGATTGATTGACATCTCTCTCTATATCCAGTGAGTGCCATGGCAGAAAGGCTCTGCAATCACTTTGCCTCCTACAGAGCCGCTACAGACCTCTTCCTGGTTTACTTGGACATGGGCAGGACAGAAGAGGCCAAGTTTCTCCTACAGGTACCGTCTCTTAACAAACCAAGATATGCATGAGGACTCTGTGACCTTGCTAAATTGCTGAATCTAATTCGAGTTGGTATTGAAACTAGCTGACCCTGTTGCCAACCACAATTCCAACTCAAGTGAACACTGCTCTTTTTGACCTCTTGCTGTCTCATATTTTAATCATTCAGTCATTTTTACTTGCTTAGATGGTCTTGTACAAGATTTTTCCTCTCCCCTTTTCAAAAAGCACTTTAGCGAGTCGAGGAACAAAATGGCTGCATTAAGGCACCACTAAACCCAGGAGTGAGTAATATCCTTTGAGATGTCGAAATAACAGGAAGCTTTGCTTCACAGCGTCCCTGAGATGGAATGCTAAATATCAAAAGATTATTTTATTTTTTACAGAAAGTCAGCGTGTTTGGTTTGATCTTGTTTGTCGTGTTGTAGGTGTCGTGAATCGCATCAGAGAGTAACTCTCAGGAGTGAAGCTGCTGGGCTGTAGTTTTAATTGCTCTGATTGTCGTGAAGGCCCTCTGCCCACCTTAGCCTGTGTTCATTTTAATATAGCAGCCTGTTAAAAGCCTCCCAGGCCCCTCGGCTTTTAATTCCGCAGATGTAAGAGAATCCCACAGCCTTCACGATTGGCTTGTAATGTGACCTCATTGCTGCTGAACCCAGAGAAAGCGCAGGGCAGTCCAGCAGTTTCAAAAGACACATACCAGTACACACACAGGACAGGATGAGACTTTTTCAAAGCATCTCAGACATTTTCCGGGTACAATACAAATGAATCTGTACTGTATTAGAGTTTGTGGTATAATGTTGAGTACCTGCGTTGGAAGTAAAGGGGGCTAAGCTTAAATATGATTAGTGTATTTTAATGTTTTGACAAGGCTTAAAGGCATAGTTCTCTCAAAAATGAATGTTCTGTCATCTACTCGCATTCATGTCGATCCAAACCCATAAGACTTTCGTTCATCTTGGAAGCACAAATAAAGATCATTTGGTTGCACTTTATTTTACAGTACGTGCACTTTTGTGTACTTCGTGTACTTGCCTAAGAAAGTACTGATTAATATAAGGTAACTACATGGGTTAAGATTAGGTTCAGGGGTAGGTTCACGGTTAGTACCTAGTTATTACCCAGTTATTGTAATAACTGTAAGTACATGGGGAACAGGACTGTAAAATAAAGTGCTACTGATATTTTTAATGAGATTTCTGCCCCTCAATTGAAAACCCGCTCCAAAAAACTTGTATATTTTAAAGAGATCATAAAGGTAATCCATATAAATCAAGAGCTTTAATCCAAGTCTTATATGATGAATAGATAAAACATTAAAAAATATTGATCAATGCACGTACAGGTACATAGAGCTCATCAAATATGGTAAATGGATGCTCAAACGTGCAGGCTTGGGTTAACGTGAGAGAACTGTGCTTCAAGCAAACACTCTTAAAATGCTGTTGACCAAATTTAAATATGCATTACTCACAATGTCTTCACTTTTTTTAAGCTTGAAAGCTTTGGTTACATAGACTTTCAATTGAGGAACAGAAATCTCAAGTTTCATAAAAAAAAAAAAAAAAATTTGTTTCGCAACACAAATTATAGCAATTTCTGCTATAATCATGTCAACATGGTAAACCCAGAAAAAACACTTTATGTAGAGAAAAATCTACACTGAGAAACTCATCCACCTAGATCAGACCATGGTCCTGAAAAATTTTATATTGGAATGGTAAATAGTTCTAATTTCTGTATTGAAAATATATGTTTTTCGCTCAGCACCATTTTAGTGAATATAATTTAACGTGTTTAAAAGGTTAGTAACCAAACCAATTTAAAATGAATTTTTGAAAACTTTTCAGCTCAAATAATGCATGCAAAATTAGTGCTTTTAATACAAACTTCACAATTCTGAATGTCTGTAACACAATTTAAAAATTGCCATTATGCTACAAATGCATGTAACATTAATTGCTAAATAAAAAGTTTAGTCCACGTTTGCTTTAAAGGTACTCACGATATCCATAAAAATTTCTTCGTACCCGCTAACATCTTTTCTGACAAAGCTGCTTGAGGTCGTTGAGTCTTCTCAAGACCTACAGTTTCTGTACGGCACAGTTTACCCTTCCGGAATTCACTGTGCCTTCATTTAACTTGTGTTATTGTCCTGATTAAAGAGTGTGAAAATTGCACACCGGCGCTTGAAAGCTCAGGAGCACGCCGATGCAATTCAAAGCCTTTATACGGCTAAGTGTAGATAATTGTACTTTAAATTGGGCAGACACTGTACATTTTAATTTTCATAAAGAAATAAGTGGTTATTTGCCTGACTCCCTTATTAGCTGTATAATTAACCCTTAACTATAGAGCGCTGCACTGAGTGCTAAAGGATGTAATGGAAGATGGATACATTCAAAAACACATGCTCCCATCATGCTGTTACACACACCTCCATACCCCACTTTTTAACTGCCTGCTGTGTGGATACAGGAAATACAAGTAATTGGTTTTATACCAAGGGTTATGTTTTGCTAAAGGGCAGATACTGTGCTTTCCTGTAAACACACACGTTATGATATGCGGTAAATGTTTGTGTTGAGAGTTTTAAGGTCTCTTGTGCTTTGATTGCTTTAGCGCTGTGCGGCTGTCAACGAACAGAAGGACGTATTATTCACGTACATGTTACGAGCAGCTCAGCAGCCGGGACAGGTAAACAAACCCTTTTTGTTCTAGCCTTCATGCTCTAAACTTTCTTGAAATGTATGCACCAAGTTATTCCACAAAATCAGGCACAATATGGTCACACAGTTTGTGAAATAAAGACTATTTCCTTCCTGAATAGGCTGATAAAATCAAGACTCTGGCTGAGCTGATTCCTGACTTCACGGAGAAGGAGAATATCTATTCACACCTGATAAAATGCTACAGTAAGACCACTATTTGTATCAACTAATTTCCAGGGTGATATACACTACCGTTCAAAAGTTTTGAGTGTTCTTTTGAACTTTCTATTCATTAGAGTCCTGAAAAAAAAAAAGCTTCTGTTTTCACAAAAGTATTAATTAGCTCAGCTGTTTTCAGTATAGAGGAAATGTTTGAGCACTAAATCAGCATGTTGAAATAATTTCTGAAGGATCATGTGACACTGAAGACCGGAGGAATGATGATGATAAATTCAGCGGTCAAAACAGAACTAAATTACATTTTAAAAATGTATTCAAATAGAAAAGCTATTTTAAATTGTAATAATATTTCACAATATTTCTGGTTTTGCTGTATTTTTGATCAATTAAATGCAGCCTTGGTGAGAATTTTAAAAAATGTTAAAATTGCTGACCAGGTTGTGTGTGTGTGTGTATATATAATATATATTTGTTTGTCCGTCAATAGCGCATGTTAATGTATGAAGCACAGCTCACATAGAACTCACTTTTTAAACCAGGCAGAACAGAAAGTTCGTAAACGCAGCAAATCCGTATTACCAATTTGAACCCATTGCAAAATCTGTTTTGGTGAAATTACTGAATTTCGCCTGTGTAAATGAACAAAAGTAAATGTGACCACAACCTAAGAAACAATTAGTGCTATTGTTTTACCGTGTACTCATCTGGAACTGCAGATGTTGTTCATCTCTGTCATTGAATAGTGCTTTATTTTAACATGATCACTGTTAAAAGCTACATGCTTCATCTGGTGGACAATGGCATTAAGTCTGTCCTCATCTCACTGGCCTGTTTGAGTCACCCCACTGTTTTGGCACACAGCAAAGCTAGTCAGTCAATGCGTTCAGCTTGCTACATTTTTAATTGGCAGACTATTAACGGACTCACAGGAGGCACGTTTGCTAATACAAACACATGTTCCCTAATGAGGGGCTACTTTAGCCAGCCTACCGTGAGAAATTTGACACGTTTCAGTACTTGGAGACCTCTGCAGCATCACTATTTCATGAGGCCTGATATGTGCAGAGTGAAATATTGGTTGTTTAACACTGCTGTTGTTCTGCCTCACTCTCAACAGGTTTGGATAAGGACCTCAGTTCAGCGAAGGCTCTGTATGAGCGCATGCAGGCTGAGGGGGTGAAGGCTGAGGAGTTGACTCTCAAAAGACTGGCGCTACTGTACAGGGAAGCTGGAGAAACTATTCCCTTCCAAGAGCCTCCGGTAATCATCCACAATCATTAACACTTCATACATTTTGAACATGTAATTTGTTTTTTATTAAATAAGAGGAATCATTTAAACCAAACAGGCATTGTTGCAAATTCAAGTTAAGTTTTTTGTTAAAAATGTTTCAATAATTGCAAACGTAATATCTTTTCCAGTAAATGAGCACAACATTATATACGCTTTGTCCAAATATGCCGCCTTTCATACTATAGTATGTGAAAAACAGTATGTGAGCCTATGAAAGCATATGGGTAGCAATATTCAATTTGAAATGGAAAATGCTAAATACAATATGTAAAATGACTATGCAATGCATTTCTGTATTTAAATTGACATTTTCCATTACATTTGTGCAATGTTTGGTGCAAAATGAAAATAATAATTTAATTATATAATTTACATTTGCCATTCCATACACTAGTTTTAATCTGTAAATTGAATACATATTTTAAAGCTTTATAGGTTGCAAAATTAGAATAAAAATGCATTACAGAATTATGTTCAAGCAAAAACTGTAGATTTCTGTAGAAAATCATTTTGCTACAGTTTTTTTCTTGAACATGTTAGACATATCTAATCATTTCTGTAATACGTTTTTTTTATTTTAATTTTGCAACTTATAAAGCGTAAAAATATGTATTCAGTTTACATATTAAAACTAGTGTATGAAATGGCAAATGTAAATTATATAATTATAATTTTTAATTTTGCACCTTATTACAAATGTAATGGAAAATGTAAATGTAAATACAGAAATGCATTGCCATTTAATTGTCATTTTGCACATTACATTTCAAATTGAATATTGCTACCCATATGCGTGCATAGTGAACCGAGTAGTATGTTCAAATTCATAAAACAGTAGACAAAAGGACCAGGAAGAGTATCTAAGCTCAGTGCGACCACACTACATGTAGGAGTGCTGCCCACGAGGTTATCGGCACCGATTTCGAAGGCAAAAGACAGTTTGAACTCACTGAAATGAGTCTGACTTAACCACTCAAATGATATTTTTGCTACTGCTTTTCATAAATTTTAGATGTTTTCATAAATCTTAAGACTTTCCTACTTTGTGTGTTGAGTCGAGGAATGGCTGGAAAGACAGGGAAAAACTTTTTAATTTAATGCCCAAATTGTAAGCACACTCAAATCTTTGCATAGTGTATATATAAGTGTATATATCTCCAGCAAAATCATCACAAATATAGAGAATATTTTATATATTGTTCCGCCCTACTTGCACATGGAGCAAACCTACACTACTGTTACTATTAGTATTTATTTATTTTATTTAGTACTTTTATTTAGCTAGGATTCATTCAAATTGACAGTAAAAACAATGTAATAAAAGATTTCTATTTATCTGCTTTTCATTTAAACTTTATATTCATCAAAGAGCCCTGAACTAAAATATATCATGGTTTCCATCAAAATATTAAGCAGCTCAACTGTTTTTATGTAATGATGCTGAAAATTCAGCTTCGCATCACAGGAATAAATTACATTTTAAAATTTATTCAAATAGAAAAATGTTTTTTTTTCTCACAGTTTTTACTGTATTTTTGGTCAAATAAATGCAGCCTTGGTGAGGAAAAATCGTTCTGACTGTAAAGTTGTAGATGTTTACTTTAAGTGGTTTTATGCAACAAATTGCCCAATTCAAAACATGAGCTTCTTCGTGAACCACACATGCTGTGCACCCATTGTGTGGGCAGTTGTGATTTTTCAGCATGATTGGATGTCAAGCTTTTTTATTTAATAACCATTTGTGAAGTTGGTCAAGCGCTAATTGATTAGTGTCCAGTTTGAAGTCACACCTGAAATACTCCTACTTTTACAGTCCACTTCACACGCTCGTGTATTATTTACTCCCTGTCAGAACTGCGCTCCGGTGTTTTACAACAGCTTTAGAAGAGACTGCCAGCCATCTACAAACCTCACCGCACCTCTGCGCTCTCAGTGCACCTTTTAAGTTCCCACAAAGCAATCTCAGGTTGCATTCCATCCCGCTCCATTCAACTCCTTCGGTCCCGCGGCAGCCGCTAATACCACCGTACAAAGAGTCTCCGGAGAGAGGCGATAAGGAGAGATTTGAGGTGCCGTTCACATCTGGCCTCATTTCCCGTACACAGCGGCTGTTATTTATCGACTTTAATTACCCCATTAATAAGGGAATATACATTGTTGGAGAAATGGTAATCTTCTAAAAGCACTCACCTTCCAAAAATAGAGAGCCTGCGCTGTTTAATTACGGGAGGGGGAACGAGTAAATATGTTATTTGTGAATTAATATGGTTTGTAAGATGAAACGAGAGCGTAGGATTTGTTTGGACCGTGTGGTTGTTATTAGTTTGCCCTAGAGGGCAGGAAACGCAACTACACACAGAGCCCACGGATTCAGCCTTGAACACACTCAAAGTACAATTGTGTCGAAACATTTTTGGCTTGTTTTGCCTCTTACTGAGTAAAAATGAAAAATGCTTTTTGTTTTTTGTCTCGCAGGAGTCTTTTAGTTTCTACGCAGACAAACTGAAGCAGCGGCGCATGGAATCCATGGGGCCGGCCGACGACTAAACACCTTCCTTTTCTTTTTTTTTATACACCGCAGATGTGCACAGCTTGTGTGTTATACTGTGATTGTTTGTTTTTGCCCTTCATAATGATGTCATGATGTAGTTAACGTGTACATACATATTTATGCAAATAAATGTAAACCCAAAACTTTAGTGGCTCTTTTTAGTTCCTTTTTTATCTTTTCTTTTGTTTGTTCCTTGAAATGAGTGTCACACTATCTGTTTTCAACAAATGGAAATATTAATATAAGAAGCATTAAATGACAACATGGATTATTTGTGAAAAGCTCCGTAAAGTTCTTTACCATTTCATTACCCGTAATCTTAGTTATGTAGTAATATATACAGTGCTGTATAATAAACATCTCATTGGAACAATCATGGATCAGCTGACATGCATCCTGCTTTCAATTTTTTTCTTCTTTGAAACGTACATTTATCAGGATTTAGCACGAGTGCAAAAAACATACATTATCTCGCTTTTAAAACAAATGCATGACTTACAAAACCTTTCAAAAGATTTTTGATACAGCCTTATCGGCACACGCTTTGAGCGGTAAAATCTTCTACATATTTGAATAAATAAACATTCAGACTGGAACAAAGAAAAGCTGTTTATGGATATTTACCAAAGCTCTGCTCTAATCTCTTGCCAAATTGACCAAAAGTGTGGAAGGAAACGAACAGAACATCGCTGCCATCCAGTGGCAGTGAACTGAAGTCTGAAGAGATCTCGCTGTGACCGTCAGAGGACCAGCTCTTCTGTCCTGGGCTCTTTACTGGTGTAGGTTTGACCTCTGACCTCTCTCTCGTGACACAGTATTGTCATTGAATACCAGTAATGCATTGAAGCATGTTCTTCAATTTTCTAATGTAGATAACACTGAAAATGAAGTCTTAAAAATAAAACTAACAGTAAAAGTTGTGAAGCACTCTGTGTATTCCAACATTTTCGATACCAGATACATTCACAGATGCATTTACTTCGAATAAAATACATCTACACTACAGTTCAAAAGGTTGGATTCTGTATGATTTTAAAAAAGTTTTTGAAAAGTCTCTTATGCTCACCAAGGCTGCATTTATTTGATCAAAAATACAGCAAGAACAGTAATATTGTTACATTTTATTACAATGTAAAATAACTATTTTCTGTTTTAATCTATTTTAAAATGTAATTTATTCCTAAAATGGCAACGATGAATTTTCAGCATCAGTCTTCAGTCACATAAACGTGGATTTGCTGTTCAAGAAACATTATCAATATTTTTTTCTTTGATCAATAGAACGTTTAAAAAAAAAATGAATTTATTATAAACAATTTGTACTGACGCCAAACCTTTGATCTGTAGTGTATATTGTGACACTTTTTTTTTAATTGCAAATGAAAGGTTACAGACATTTATAGGGACACTTGCTCATATCAAATTTTTTTGAATTACATTTATATATTATTACGTTATGTAACATTTCTGCATGTCTTAGTGTTTTCTTGTTATTGCAGTGGAGCTCATTCTCCCGCAGTTTTCTGTCTCAAAGGGAGGTGGACGGCCGTTTTCTCCTCGCTCAGGAGAGTTGGAGAACACCAGAGGATTTGTTCAAGCCAAATGCAGATGGCAGAGTAAAAGCTGATGAGATGCCTTTTAGAGAGATGACATCTTTCAAGAGCTCTTAGCAAGCTCACCAGCATCATTACATTTTAAAATGATATATAAGTGATGATATCAAAACAGTTTGGGATTATACTTTAAGTGGATCTACCATTTTTGTCTTCACAGAAAGTCACACTGAAGTCTTATACAAGCATAGCCTGTTTCAGTTTCCTCCATTTTAACAAACATTATTGTTGATAGTTTTTCCTGTCATACATTCTAAGACTACTTTAAATTTCATGTGCTGACACACAGAGATGACTCTCAGACTTGGTGCTCATACATCATATTTATGACCATCAGTGGAGCAAAGCAACGTTGATCACTGGATTTGATCCATGCCAGGTCATAAAAACCCTTTTTACAGATCTCAAGTTAGCATAGACCCTACCAAATCTTACAATCGTACATTCATATTTACTAAATACACAATTAATTTCCATATGTGGCAAAAATAGACTTCCAAACAAAAAAATGGGGATGAGTGAAAAAGTCACGTGACTGAAACAGATGAGCAAGTCTAATAAAATATCTTGCTCTTAATTTTATTTTACAGAAACATTTGGCACACAGTTTTACAGATATCTCGGTTGCACTTTATTTTACATGCATTTATGTGTAGGCTACATAGTGTACTTACCTAAGAAGTAACATAACGTAACAACATGAGTTAATATTAGGTTCAGGGTTAGTAGTAACCCAGTTAATGATGTAATTAATAAGTACATAAGGAACAGGACTGTAAAACAAGTGCTACCAATATTTCTTATAAAGAGACATCCAGATGTTGTGTACGACTGGAATATTTCCAGTTGTTCCTGACACTGACTTCGACATTAGGTTGTATATTTAATTGTTAAATACAAGTAATGTTTGAAACATCACATTAGTAGTTTTTCTTTTTTATTTCTCTTGCCGTTGTAGTTATTTATCTCTCTGTTATTAAATAACAGCAGAATCAAACACAAATACATTCTGAGTAGCAAATTCGTAGGCCTAAAATCTTAGCATGTAGATCTGTATGTTGCATTTGGGTTTTTAAACATTTAAAACTTTCAAAGCTCTTGTAGTAGTACACTGTGACAAATCAACATTGTGACATGTTACAGTAAATTTGTTGAAAGGTATCAGTTGTTTACCAAAAAAAAGTTAATAATTAAGTAAACTTTAAAGAGTGAAAAAAACACATAGTATGTTACTGCCATCCAGCGGCAGTTAGTGGTAGTACAATGAAACTCAATAGTTGACGTAGTTTCAGCCTCAGAAGCCTTCGAACTGAGAACCAGAGATTGTTCTGTTGTGATTGAACTCAATAGATGAAATGCATCAGTACACTGAATAAAATGTCTGTAAAGAGTTAAATAATGAGATTCCATATTTTGAATCTTCAACATATTTGGCATAACATTCTTTTTGGTGAGAGCTGACTTGATCTGTGGTTATAAGGCCGGTTTCTTGGTAGGAACAAGCTGCAAATGTGGACCAGATTTTATGCTGCTGATTTGATCTGTCCTCCTCACCAGTCCTGACTGGATTTCTGTTTAATGAATCTTAGTGACAGATAATAGAGCAGTATGAAAACTAAAGCAACAGCAATAAGCACCAGGTAGCAGGAATACAGTGGATACTGGTTCATGTTCATCATCTCCACAACCTGAAAACAAAGCGTAACATAATGGTATCCATGAATATAAACCATAGTTGTTCAGTAAGGTCAGATTACTCACCTTAATACCATCAAATTCTACAGTGAAGTTTCCAATAGAGATTGGGAGTCTGGTCCCACGGAACTGAACCTGCAGCATTCCCTCAAAACCCCAACGCATGAAGGATATGTAAGAAAACCAAGACGCCACTGTTGGTAATGAAAATCAGTATTAATGCAAGAAATACTAGCAGATTTGTAACTAGTGCCAATTCTGTTAACTCAGTGATGTTTTTACCCAGCCACATGTTTTCCAGACTAATGACAAAGCCAGCAGTCAAGTAGAAGACAGTGAAGAGAGCATTGCCCATGAAAGACGAGGTCTGCAATGTTGGCAGGGCTGCCGCCACAAATAGGGCCATGCAGCGACTGCAATACACCATCAGCCACACCAACAGGAAGCTGAGGAGGAAGCGGTCGGGAGCGCTGTTGAGCCCAGCCAACCAGTAGATGGGCACACCGTATACCAATGTAAAGGCACAGTGCTCTGGCAGCTCACCGAGGACCTGAAAGAGACACTGGCGCTTGAAATATCTCATTTAACGTCAAGAGCTGACAAAGTCCACCGGCCAAACAGAAGGTAATATTCAACTGGTGACCTTTCCCTGTCATGTCACTCACTTCTGTTTGAAATGTTATTTAGCTCAGATGTAACTGCTGTTCAAGAGTTTCTATTTCTAACTGTCTTATTAGGAACATATATTAATAAATATAATGATTCAAGTCTAATAAAATTGCCATGAAATCAAAATGAATTATTAATTATTTTTTTTACAGAATGCTGCAGTGTTTATTATAAATGATTTATCAGTGCACCTCCCCCTCCATACGACATCTGTTCTCTTCATGATGTGTGTCTCAGGGGAGGGTGGAACTAAATATCCTCCACAACTGACTGCAAATCTGCAAACACCCCGCTTTCCGAAGGAAGAAATCATTTTCATTTCATTTTTTTTTTCATATATACATTACAATAGGGAAGAAAAGACTATCGAAAGTTCCGTTTCATGCTAACTTTAAATTCAAAAGACTGGTACATGACATACAAATCTGTAAAAAAAAAAAAAAAAAAAAAATATGATCAATAAGTCATTACAACATGTGTTTACATTACTTTAACTCACATCCAAACAAGATTAGCATTGTCAACTTATACAAGACCCAACAATTTTTTTTTAAGTCAGTTTAATATAATTTAAGTTGAAATTATACAGCCAAGTTGATTGACCTTAAAAAATTTAAGGCTGCAACTTTTGCAATTGCTTTAATAAACCAGAAGTTAATACAGAGCAATTTATATTTTCGACAAAAAATTGTCAATTTTTTTTTAGCACTTTAACTTATTTCAGTTAGCTTTTTAAGTTTAAGTTGTTATCTAATATTTTATTTCAGCTTTAATTACTGAAAACAATTTGTAATTGTTTTAGTTAACAATAACAACACTGATGTTTAGTCCCTCAATGAATCTGTGTTTAAACACATGGGTTGAGTGAAGAATTCAAGTGACTCATTTAGAAAGACAGTCACTTGACGCCACCTACTGGTATAATGATGTAACTCGTAGAAAGATCCCTACTACTAATTGACAAACTGACAGTCTGTCTGGAATGCATAAAAACAGAAAAGTGGAATGATATAAATAGTGAATGCCGCATGGCTAATCAAATTCGATATTGTATTACAAATTGTATATTACTAATCACACTGCGCATTGTTCAATCATCTATTGTAAAACATTTGACAAAACCCAAGCCAAAAAACCGATTAACACTTTTGACTCTGTAACTGCACGTTCACGAAAAGCTCTAGAAAAAATATAATCCTATATGTGTACATCATTTACAACAATATGAAATTTGTATATTAAATATATAAAAAAGGTGATTTTATTGTGATGCCTAAAGGTCTATACATCGACACCACTGTCATTTCTGAAGCTCTTACATAATGCAGTTTATTTACCTTGGCAAAAAAGTATGAGGTGACTGAGTACATGCCATCTTCCAGTTCATGATAAAGCATGGCTCTTTCTGAATGACCTGTAAAAAACAAAATATTACACCACTGGACAGGAGACACCCAAACCTTTTTTTTTTTTTTTTACCCACACTTTGCGATGACGTCCAGCACAACAGCAAACGGTGTCAGAGCTCCTATCATGTAGAGCAAAGCCACAGTATCTTGGATAGAAAGACCCTCATCCCCAGCTCCGAAGTAAAGGAAACCGATGAGCAATGACATCAGCAAGGCTTCCAAACCATGAACCACTAACGTCACCAGGTCCCGGTAGTTGTTAAATACCTGCCGCCTATAAAAAAGACAGGGAAACAGCTTTCAGGAGACACTTTGAGCTAAACATTTTTACAATAAAAAGCGCTTTCCAGTTTATTGACCTGATTAGGATTGTGAACTGTTGCACTTTTCCCGGCAGGCGATCCTTTTGTTTGGAAACTGTGATCACTGATTCCTTATTCAAAACATGAGGAACACTGCTGGTGTAGAAATTGTATAATCAGCTTCTGTGCTTTTCATTTTCATTGATGTATGTGAGGTTATCATGCTTGTCATGAAAGCTTCAGTATGAAAGAACAAATAACAATATGAATATCAAAATTTACCTTTGAGGGGCGTTCAATGCTGAAGGACCACAGTCTTCTGATTTCCACATGAAATCCTCTGTGTTCTTTACCTTTTCTACAAACTGGGCTGCTAACGTCCTGGCTTTCTCCAAACATTGGGCTTCTTTTTCAGGACTGCGCCTATCAATGCTAATCAAGTCCACTGCAAGAGAAGTTCACAGTTCAGATACAACAACCAAACCACATGATCAACTAAAGACATTGGTTCTTCTTTCTACTCACCGTAGTAGTCAGAGGGGTTGCAGTACCTTGGGCACGGGTACCCAAGAGCAGTGAAGTAAGGTACCATGTCTTTGGCCTGACCGCAGTACACAGCTGAACCAGAAGATAGGAGCACCACCAGGTCAAAGAGCTGAAAGATATCTGAACGAGGCTGATGGACTGACAGCAACACCAGGCGGTTTCCTCGAGCCAGACGGTACAATGTAATGACCAAGTTATGGGCCGTGAAGCTGTCCAGACCTGAAGTAGGTTCATCTAGGATGAGAATACCTGAAAACACATCAAATAATATTTATCTAGATAAATATATAAAATAAATAACACGGTCAGTGGTCACTAGTCAGAATCATGAATTTAGTTATATTATAACTAAAGTCATGATTCTGACTAGTGACCACTGACCGTGTTATTTATTTTATTGGGCCTATCATTGAGATATTATTATGTTTTTATTTACTTTAAATTTTTTATATGTTCCAATTTCATTTTAATTTTAGTCAAAGTTTTAGTATAGACTAATTCTATTTTGTAATTTTTATTGTTTTGTTTTCTATGTCATAGTTTTTTATTTATTTTAGTAGCCTAACTTAGCCTACATTAAGTTCAACTAAATGAAAATGAGTAATGCTGTCTGTCTTGACAACTAGTTGCAATAAAATAAGTTTAGGATTTTCATATTTGACTTTAATTCAGTGTAGGCTATTGTATTTCAAGTAGCCTACGTTTTTTAAAAAAAAACGTTTAACGTGTTCATGGTGTTTGCAACCATAAGCTACTTTTGGGAATTAGTTTAGCTTTTTTATAGTATTTTTAGTCTTTTATACTTTATGGTCTTCGGGTTTAGAAGACTTTAAAAATAATTAATGTACACGTCCTTTTCGTCCAAAAATTCTGGCGAGTCAGAATAGTTTCTCAACCGATTCGTTCAAACACGCTCCATTTGCTTTGAGACGCGACAGTTGCTTTGGCTGTTTGGCGAAGCAAAGATAGACAACAAGTTAAATGTAAGTTACTTTATATGAACTTCTTGTTTATTTATTTAACTGTAAATCTTCGCCTCTTTTCTAGACCCAAATCACAGATATATGTACAGCAGCGCCACCTTTAGATTTTAACGGGAAACTGAAAGCGAGGCTGTGAGGGAAAGACATCTCTTCAGTGGGTTATAGCCTACCATTGTTTATTTTACGAGTTTTTGGATTGTTCTGCCAACGAAACACCAAAAGTATTTTTCCAAGAAATTTCAGTTGACAAAAACTGCAGGCAACCAACATGAGCAGTGGAAAATGGCAAAGTGATCTCACAGCCTCACTTTCTTTCCTGTCATCGCTGCTCTGAATAAGGTATATTCGGAACAACATCACTATCACTATTGCTCGTGATATTGCTTGATTTCGAAGATAAAACATTGTTTTTATCTAATATAACGTGCATGAATCATCAACAAAAATATTTAGGTAAATACTAAATAGCATTCTTGAAGCTCAAACCGTTGAGCATGGCACTAGCAAGTTAGAAACGCCACGGTCATATCATATGTTTGATTAATGAACTGTTAAAATGTGTATAGGCTGCTTTAAATGCAAAGTCACCTAGGGTAAAAGCTTCTGCTAAATGCATTAATGTAAATAGGGTCACATTTGATTTCCTGTTGACTTTAAGCGTGTTTTCATTTCATACCTATGTTGGTTTGTCAAAGAAGACTCACCTGGATTCCAGAGTAGCTGTACAGCGATGCTGACCCTCCTCCTCTCGCCACCTGACACTCCCCGCACATACTCATTCCCCACGCGTGTGTGGGCACACTGCCTCAGACGCAGCTCTGCGATCACTTCATCCACCTGTAAAGGTCAAACACACCCCACACCCCCAACAGGTGAGATAGGATGCTGACAGTTCATCACGCATAACCTTTAACTGGGTGATGTAAGCATTTACTGTATGTTCTCAGTTGCTCACCCGCTGATCTCTCTGTTCCTGTGTGAAGTGCGCAGGCAGCCGCAGTTTCGCCACAAAGGCCAGCGTCTCTCGTACTGTGAGATGCGGTAACAAGCGGTCATCCTGCCGTACGTGAGCAATGCTTTTCTTCACCAGGGAACGTGTGGAAGGTTTCCTGTTGATCAGAATCTCTCCTGAATTCATGGAGCCACCCTCATCTCGACATGTTATGATGTCCAGTAAGGAGGTCTTCCCACAGCCTGCAACAAACACTTTGTTTCTTTCTGGCTTTTTATGATGGTTTTATTCACTGTTGAAGAATTCTGCACATATGTATAGTTTGACGTACCCGAGCTGCCAATGACAGCAAGCATCTGGCCACTGTGCACACGTAGGTTTAGATCATTTATTACCGTCTGCTTGTTGCTGTGCATTTCCCAGGGCATCTTAAACTCTGACAGCCTCTCATACCAGGGTATCTGTGCTGCTGTGTCCACCTGTATGCAAATATAAATGAAATTATTTGGGCCCTTAAAATTTTATTGAATTAGATTTGGGGTCTTCAAACTTTTTTAGACAGAGGACCCCTTAGTGGACAGAAAGATGGAGCAGGGAGCCCATTATGTATAAAACTGAATCATATACATATATGAATTATAACTGAGGTGTAAAGCCTATAATTAATAAACTTAGTACATTGTAATGTGGTATGAACAATGACACATCTGGCTTCTTATCGTTTTAAAATGTTGACTTTGTTAAAATATTGTATGTGGTTAATGTAAGAACTTAATATTGCATTTTTGGTTAACACAGATTTGTAACAATTTTCATTTTATTTCAAACAATAATTGCTAGACCCCCTGTTAAATCAAGTAAAGTGGTATCAACAAAGTGGCAGCTATAACTCAACTAGTTACTAGATTTTTTAGTGGATAAAGAGTAACCATTACAGAAACTATGAACATTAAAGGAACACTCCGACTTTTTGGGACTTTAGCCTATTCACCTTATCCCCCAGAGTTAGATAAGTCCATACATACCTTTTTCATCTCCGTGCGTGCTATAAGTCTGTTTGACGCACCCACCGCTAGCCTAGCTTAGCACAAAGACTGGATGTAAATGGTTACAGCTAGCATACTAATCCAAATAAGTGACAAAATAACGCAAACATTTTCCTATTTACATTAACATTGGTAAAATTTTTTCCTATTTATTTAACATTTTCTCTCTGCTCCTCACCACGGCGCGTCTCAGGTGCTGCGGTTATCACTCCGCCCAAGTAGCAGTGCTTCGCCTTCTGAGAATATAGTTCCTAGTATTTATACGGTTAAAATATGTCTGTGTCTCATGTGACTTTGTTTTTTGTACACTCTGTGACTATACAAATCACAACATGTAAATAGGAAAATGTTTGCGTTATTTTGTCACTTATTTGGATTAGTATGCTAGCTGTAACCATTTACATCCAGTCTTTGTGCTAAGCTAGGCTAGCGGTGGGTGCGTCAAACAGACTTATAGCACGCACGGAGATGAAAAAGGTATGTATGGACTTATCTAACTCTGGGGGATAAGGTGAATAGGCTGAAGTCCCAAAAAGTCGGAGTGTTCCTTTAACACTAATATTTGAAAACAGGAAAATTATGAATTTTTTCTGTCATTTTGAACAATTTATTATAAATGTGATGTACAATGCATTGAAAAGTGTTTTTTGCCACTTAATTTGATATACTACATATATCTACAATTTAAAGGTTTAGGGTCACTAAGATAAATAAATAAATACTTTTATTAAGGATGCTTTGAACTGTTCAAAAGTTACAGTAACATCATTTATAAAGTTACAAATGATTTCAAATAAATGCTGTTCTTTTACAATTTCTATTCATCTAAGAATCCTGAAAAAATGGATCAGGTTTCGTTTCCACAAAAATATTAATTAGCACACCTTGTTTCCAACATTATTATTAATGTTTTCAACATTATTAATTAGAAGAAATGTTTCTTGAGCAGCAAATCATCATATTAGAATGATTTATTAAGGATCATGTTACACTGCACATATATTTTAAAATATACTTAAATAGAAAATGGTTATTTTACTGTATGATAATATTTCACAATATTACTGTTGTTTCTGTATTTTTGAACAAATAAATGTAGTCTTGGTGAGCATAAGACATTTCTTACTGACCAAGTAGTGAATGCAGTGTATATAAATTGCCCATCATACATGTCCAAATTCTTTTTTGGGCCCACTGCATGCTTGTATTTCTACTTTATTAAGTCAAGTCAACCTTCTTTCAATATCTAAGTGCTTTAGCAGAAGAAAACGGGAAGAAAAGTGTAATTTGAGGAGTAATTTGTTGTAAATGTAAATAAGACTGAAAAGATCTCTAACCTCATAGTTCAGATTGCGGACTTCTATTTCATTGCGACCTCCGCTGTAAGTAAAATACAGACTGCTGTCCTCCTCTGGAGATGAGAAAAGAGTGTCTCGACCCTGTGTGTGTTGAAACATGCAGTTGATGCACAGTGCAGATGCCTGTCACTTTTATATTCGATTATCATTCATTTACGTTTAAACACAATCTATTACTCTTGGTTCTTTGTGTCAGTACTTTTGGTTTAAAGTTTATTAGGTTTAATTAAGATTCCGCATTTTTTTTAATCAGATCTATCAAATGCCAGCAGATAAGAGAACTGGACTGAGTCGTCTGCATGGTTCAGGGTCCATTTATGTAATAGAGCCATTTGTACAGAATCACACACAATGAACTTGACTAAATAAATCAATAGCATGGAAATAATCCTATACTCTTGTTATGAATGTGAATACAACACTTATAAAATATGAACATCTTCCTCTAGATATAGGTTAACTTTTATGTAGCGATTGCTTGTATTTTCATAGTTCATTATGAACTCACCCTGCTCTGTCTCTTGTCTCTAGAGGTGAAGCTGTCTCCTGAATGGAAAGCACTCTGGTCTGACATGGTGAAAAGGGGTCTGTGCCCCTCTGGTTTGGTGTCCTGCTTAGAGAAGTACCTGCTCCTCTTCTTGTCCTGGAGAAAACTGAGAGGTGGCAGAGAGAAGCGACTCTATATAGCAAATGGAGCAAAGTTCTACTGATAAGAGTCTCTGTTTATGGTTCCAGCTTAATCAGTGAAATACAAGCTGGAGAGTTCAGACAGCTGAAGACGTGGACCTGACTGTCACATTGATATTCAGGCTAGTTTGACCGACCATTGATGAGAGAAAATGAGTCAATCTTATTCCATGCAGGACATTTTCCAGAAGAATGGGGGGAATGGATCTTTTAAGGTGGTGTCAGAGATGAGAACGGCCCGTCCAAACCCAGACTACACAGATCCGTCATGCTGCCTGAGCGTCAAGAATGTGTCCTATACTGTGAGGTAGGAATATCTCATTGATATGAAATGAAACCAGTGAAATCGATGATTGTCTTAAACTGACAGTCTATGCAAGTTAGCATTGAATCTTCAACCATAATTTAGGACGGGGTTAATGGTAAAACTGTTTATTTTTATTTCTGAACTTGCTCTAGTCCAGCTGTTAACCCACCACTGCACCTGACACATGTACTGATTTTCGATTTTAATGAATGATAAGTTCTCAAGATCATGTCAAATGTTAATGTTTTAGAACTTTTAAAGTTGAGCTTTTTATTACTCAAAAAACTTTACACAAGCAATATTTTTTAACCCCTCCTTTAGAACTTGAAACCTTAAAAGGATCTCAATATTATTTAATATTAGTTATTACTAAAATGCTTAAAAGTGTTTTTTAGATGATAGATAATACACAATACATATTTTGTTGATAATTTTGTTAATTCAGTTAATTCATAAAAACAGTGCATAACAGGAACATATTTTCAGTAAACATTTATTTAAGATCTTTTAAATGAATTTCTTGTTTAAGACGTCTTATAGTATTAGATAAAAAGTGCTAAATACACAGATATGAGATTGTATATTTATTAATATCAACACAATGTTAAAATTAAGCTTTTTAAAATGAATGTTTTTTGATGTGTCTAAAATTATGCAGATGCCTAAGTTAAAAAAATACTACATTTCTTATATGTGGTGAATTATTCTGTTGATTAACCACTATGTTTATTGACATATTACTGCTACATTACTAGCATGTATATTTTTTTGCGTGCACAGAGAGTCATAAGCCAGATATATAAAAGTTGTGAGCATATTTTAATCTTTAAGCATGCAGCTACAATTAAATGATCAGTGAATGAACGTTTAAATGCCACAGTCACCTCTCGTCATCTGAATTTTGTATGGCAACAATTATACAACTTTTAGGCTTTTAGTCTTTCATTAAAGTATACATATACACTCTCAGTCAGATTTGAATGTGTTTGGTCTTGTGTTTACCCAGTGCTGTGTTTGTTCACCACCCAAACTTTGTTGTTTTTGTTAACCCATGATTTTAAAGTGTACCGTACTTCACATCTATGCTTTTCTTCACTCATTTCCATCCTGCAATTTCAAACAAAATACCGACAAACTTAAAATTCCTGTTCATTTCATAAACATTTGTATTTGCTGTGTGTTACAGTGAACATGTAGGACCCTGGTGGGACCTTTCATCTTTCAGAAAAAAATGGACAAGGCAAATACTGAATGAAGTGTCATTTCATGTGGACAGTGGGCAGATAATGGGAATTCTGGGAAACTCGGGTAAGTGACTGAAAACCTGGGAGACGAAATGACTGGATGTGATTGAATGGTGAATGTGACATTTTAAGGAATGTAGATTTTCTGTTTATTTATTTATAGTTGCTAAGTGCCACTAAACAAAATTACCAGTGACAAAAAAAATCACTCTATGTCATTCAGTATCATTCACTCTACATGCATTAAGACACTGAAATGAACAAACAGTAAGAAACCGAAGGAAAAATGCATCTTATTATGCAATTGTACATTACGTAAGGCTGCAAAGATAATTTCTTTGAATGTCAATGTCATATCATATCTTAAAGTAATAAACTTGTTGACCTTTTTCTCAAGGCTCTGGAAAGACCACTCTGTTAGATGCTATAGCAGGACGAATTGGGAATTCTGGTAACCTTCTGGGAGACATTTATGTAAATGGAAGAAAGCTAAAAACAGAGCAGTTTCAAGACTGTTTCTCTTATGTTCTTCAGGTGAGATTTGTTTAGTTAAGTTATGAATATAGTATTCAGCATAAAACAATGTGACCACAAATGTGTGTGTGTGTGTGTGTATGTGCGTGTCAATGTAAATGTCACGGGCTACATGTGACTGAACTTTAGTCAACTTTAGAAGATATATATATATAGATAAAAAAGCGATTGACTATAGTATCTAGAGGTCATGTCTGCCACAACCAAACTTAAACACATACAGTAAAGTTTGCAGTAAAGGTAATCTAGAGTGAACTCTGAATTTAGTCGTTACACACGAGTTCATTGTAATATTCTTCAGAGCTATTCATGCATATCTTCCGGAAAATGAAATAACCAATGCAAGACTGCCATTATTACAGGTAATTTTTACAGCTTAAATTTATGATGCAAGGAAGCTATAATCGAATTCAGTAATTAAATGTCTCATGGGCTAAATGTACAGAGACTGGCTGAAAGTGAAGTTATGAAGAACGTACTTTTCAGCATTTCAAACTTTTTTGCCAAATACTACAGTTCATTTCAGGAATCTCATACCATTTAACTCTGCTTTCAACAGCACTGTATTTTTTTTAAATAAGTGGGTAACACTTTGCAATAAGGTTCGTTAATGTATTAACTAACATGAACTAACCATGAGCGATACATTTGTTACTGAATTTGTTCGCTTTTTTTTAACTAACATTAACAAAGTTTGTACATGTTAGTTCACAGTGCATTAACTAATGTTAAGATTTTAATAAAGTATTAAATGTTGAAATTAACATTAACAAAGATTAACAAATTCTGCATAAGTGCAGTTCATTATCAGTTCATGCATAACTAATTAACCTTATTGTAAAGTGTTACCAATAAGCATTCATGCTGCCTTAAAATATTAAGTTTAGTCAACCTTAAATGTGAAGTTGTCTTAATTGATCAAGAAGTTCAAATCAGTGATGTTACTCAAGATAGCCAATTGCAGCAATGATTATTCCATTGAACTTCACTGTACAACAATTACAGATATATGTAGACATGACGCACAAACTCAACAAACTTATGACTTCTTCAATCCTCAAAGGAATAAGCCTAATACCTAAATACAAGCCCTAAACTCCAAATACAGATAAGAACTTAAAGCAGTGACATTTAAGAGCACTTGCCCACTCAGGAGCAAAGTTAAAAAATTTTGAAATGTTATATGTGTTGATAATGTCAGTCTTTAATACATAACAGAATAACCTTTAAAAAATGTATATTATTGATGATACAGAGCACTGTACATGCACACCTCACATGCCAGAGGTCAGCTCTGATTGGATGAACATGGGAGCTGTTGAACATGGATGAACACGGGACAATTCACCTAAAAATTTAAATTGAATCATTCACTCACTCTCATGTCATTTATTGTTTTATTAGAAGTTTCAGAAATTGGGATTTCTTACAGACTAATCAAGCTGCTCTTTTTTCCACACTATTTTTATTTTGTGCTCCATGAATGAAAAATAATAAGGGTTCTCAACCTTTTTGACTCCAAGACTATTTTCTGGTCATTTTCAAACTTTTTATTTACAGAAATTATGATTGGCAATATGTTAAAATAATAAATAAAATACTTCAATAAAACGGAATTCTGTAATTCCAATAACTGAATGTTCTACAGGGTTTACACTTTGTATTACTAGTACATGTTTGTGACTTTTCTAGTTTGTGATTACAGTTTTTTCTTTATTGTTTTACTCACAAATACCACATTATACCTGATAAAATATAGAGTTGTGCAGGGATGATGTGAAAAACTGGAAGACTAATTCACCTCTGGTTCCCTCGAGATTTTCTCATGGGGTTTTATATCGGGGCTTTTCAATTTACAATAAATTACACTGTAAATTACAGTTTACAGTTATGTTTATTTTTGAAAACATATGTTTATAAGTTACTAGATAAGACTGTTTGGGGTGCGAGTGTGTGCAGTTTCCATCGTAAAACAGAATGTCAAAGTGTCGTCAAGTTATTACCACAGGCTTTATTTAAACCCCATTATAAACCCCATAGAAAAACCTCAAGGAAACCAGTGGCGAATTTGTCTTCCGGGTTTTGACACCACTCTATTAAGGTGCTTGACAAAATGTATATATATTTGATATATATAAATATTATATACATTATAAAACATTTAATTAATTAAGATTTTATTCATTCTCAGAACTTTTACAGGTCTAGAAATCAGACTTTTAAAATTTAAGAACCATTCCTCTATATTCACCATAGTATTAATAGTATTCTTTATGTGGGAATATAGCCTTATTTTGAATGCTTACATACAATGCTCTCTCTCTCTCTCTCTCTCTCTCTCTCAGAGTGACAATCTCTTGAGCTACCTGACTGTGGAGGAGTCTCTGACATACACTGCTCAACTTGCTTTGAGAAAACACTCTGCTGAGGCCATACGCAAGAAAGTGAGCTCATTCCCTTTACAGATGTCACATCACCACAGATAGACAAAAAGACTAATTTTTTTAACAATTGTTTATATTTGGAAAAACTCACAATTCATAATTACATTTAAATGAATAAACCTCAAATACATATATTTTCATAGAGCAGAAAGCTATGATGGATACATTATCATTCATAAATTTTTAACAACCCGTATCCCACTCTGACTTGCCATAGGTAACCGCGGTCATGGCAGAGCTGAGTTTGGGACATGTTGCTAACAGTGTGATTGGAGGCCGCGTTTTTCCAGGCATTTCTGGTGGAGAGAGAAGGAGGGTCTCCATTGCCAGCCAGCTGCTTAAGGACCCAAGTGAGTGCTTAGTGCTGCCCCCATGACTTGCCTGAATAAATATTAACCCAAACTAGCGTAATGTTTGTTTAGGTATGATGTACAAACACTGTATAGCATGTGTTGATTTCCTCAGATGATGCAACCCTCACATGTGCTGCAGTAGACTAAATATGATTAAAGACTAAATGTTATTTAAATGCAGAGCGACCAGCACAGTGACCCAAGGCCCCTCAAAGGATTATTGAGGAATGGACAAATGAGTGAAAGGGACTAAAGTAGAATATTAAAAATGGGTTATCACATTTTTAATATTAAGCCGAGGTCGATGAGGGTCCCTCTGGATCCTTTATCTGGCTCTTTGGACCTCAGGGGTCTCTTGGGACCGTAGACTACGGATTAGTTAAGGCCACTCCAACCTGAACACAAACCAGCAATTATAAGTGGCTTTCATCTGCTGCTTTCTCCAATCAAGCAGTAAATTAATTCATCAACCAATTAATTTGGCTCTAACTTTAGACAATGGCAAATCTATTAATTGCTTTAATTACTTGAATTAATGAGACACTCAAAGTTGTCTCTCAAAAGACAGAGAGTGGACTTTGTGGAAAGTTTCTCATTAGTTTTATTTCTTTTTCCTGTTTTTCCATTTTGCGTTATGTCATGGCAGAGGTGATTCTCCTGGATGAGCCAACCACAGGACTGGACAGCATGACGGCTAATCAGATCGTGATGCTGCTTGCTGAGCTGGCCAGAAGAGATCGAATAGTCATAGTAACCATCCACCAGCCCCGTTCAGAGCTGTTCAGAGTGAGTAGACTTTTCACTGTTTTTACTCTGGAAGGATGTGTGATGCAGTGGCTAATGCTCAGGGCTGATAACCAGATTGATGACTCAGCATGCACTCATAATACACTCAATAAGAATACATTCTACTTGTATAGCACCTTTTTAAACATAAAATGTGTAGTTTCACATGTATTAATATTAGATATTAACATTTAATTCATGTAAATAAATAAATAAAAGTAAAAAAAAAAAAAAACATTACCATTGATTGACATGCGCCTGTATGGTTCATATGAAAATATATCTGTATTAAATGAGTATGTTTTACATTCAGCACAATGATTTACATCAAAGTGACATAGTCTAGAAGATTAGGCTCAATAAAATGACTGAAAGATGTATAAATGTCTACAGGTCTTTAACCGAATAGCAATCATGAGCCGAGGGGAACTGGTGTTCTGTGGGCAGCCTGAAGAGATGGTGGACTTCTTCAGCGGCTGTGGATATGACTGTCCTGAGTACTGCAACCCCTTTGATATTTATGGTAGGGCTTTAGAAGATGACCCAAGATCTGATTTTTTCTTTAGACTTAGCTTGAATTTGAGTGAATTAAGATGTACTGGTATTAAAAAAACATGTATTTTTACTGCTAAAAATATGGGGATCCAGTAAAGTGTTCCGCTTTTATTAAATCATCCTTTGTAATGAACAGTTGATCTGACTTCTGTGGACACACGCTGCAGCGAGAGGGAAGCCGCCACCTACAGCCGCATGCACGACATCACATCAGCCTACCAGAACTCAGAGATCTTTAAAAGCATGCTGGGAAGGATCGAGCAAAGCTGCCAAGGACTAGACAAACCCATGATCCCCTTCAAAAGCATGGAGTCCCCCAACTGCCTGTCCAAACTGAATGTCCTCCTGAGGTAAAACAGAAGCCACAACACTGACCAAAGGCCCGTTCACACCAAGGACGATAACTATAAAGATGAAGATAGTTCTAAAAATCGTTCTAAATATAAAAGAATAACAGAGTCCACACCACAACTATAACGATAATGGCACAGAGAAACGATATTGTTGAAATCACTTTCAGAAGGATTTTTTTCCAGCAGATGAACGATAAAAACATTGACAGCCAATCAGAATCCATTCTACTTTAAAGAGCTTGAGCATTTAAATTAATGAATGCATTTCTCTCTTTTACACACACACAGACGGACCATACGCAATGTGTCTCGTGATAGGATGGGCATTCTCATGCGCCTCTCTCAGAATCTCATCTACGGCCTCTTTATTGCTTTTTTTCTCATGAAGCTGGGTAAGGATGTAACAAAAGGTGCCGTGCAGGACAGAATCGGTCTAATCTACCAAGCTATGGGTGCGTCACCATATACCGGCATGCTGAATGCTGTGGCTCTATGTAAGTATCTCAAAAGAGACACGTTCTCTTGAGAGTTTGTTATACATTTAACATTTAAGAGATTGTTGTTAGAGTGTGTGACGGTGAGAAAAATAATTTGTGGCATTGCATTTCAACAAGGCAGCAAAAACTATAATTATTAAATTATAAAAAAAAATCTGATGTATCAAACAAATGAGTGCATACACAATTTTTTTTTTTTTTTTTCTATAGCACAGTTTAATACAACTCATGTTGCCCAATGTGCTTCACAATCACAAACTAAAAAACACAAAAAGATAACAGAAATAAACATATCCACATCACATAAACACACATAGACAATAACCCAATTTATATATATTCAATAACAATCTTATATATTCCCAAATCACAGACTATATGGCAGAATGTATGGCAAAGGTGATGCAGCAGTTAGAATAATTAAGCCAATGCTTTTGGGAAACGTAATCCCTGTCCTTTATATATCAGTATAAGAGTCTCTTTTTATTGTAGGTCACCAGATAAGATAGAGAAACACACAGGAGGTGTATTGCCTCACAAATTTATCCTGCATGTCAAAGAATATTGCTTGACCTAAAACATAGATTTCTTGAGATAGCATATAATTGGTATAACACAAGACGTGTCTGCTACTATATTTATTTTCATTTTTGGATAACAGTCTAATGTTTTTCTTGATTAAAAACAGTTCCTGCTTTAAGGGCCATTGCTGACCAGGAGAGTAAAGATGGCTTGTACCAAAAATGGCAGATGTTTCTGGCTTACATCATCCATATCCTGCCCTTCAGTATTATCAGTGTGTTCATCTTTACCTCTTTCCTGTATTGGTAGGTATGGGTGTGTGTTTGTGTAAAGCTACTTGAGTTCAACAGAGCTCGGGTCAGGGTTACTAGGGTTCAAATCCAGGGGAATGTCCTCGGGATTAAATCAAATTGACTGGTTTGTGGATCGCGACTGTTTCTCTGTCTGTGGTTTGGTGTTTTAGGGTTGTTGGGATGAACCCAGATCCCCTGCGCTTCCTGTGTTTTTCAGCAGTGGTCATGGTGCCACACATCGTAGGTGAACTCTTAACGCTGGTCTTGTTGGGTGTCGTTCAAGACCCCAATATGGTCAACAGTGGAGTCGCTCTACTCAATATTGCTGGAATCATGGTGGGCTCTGGATTTCTAAGGTGAAGAAATGATTTTGATACTCACTTGACAACATGTTTGTTTGTTTTTTAGTTCTAAAGGAATACACTATTGTTTGTGATTGTTCAGAGTTTAAATCTACTCTAACCAGTTAGAAAACAGATGTGCAAAGTTTGTTCTGAAAAATGTCTTGTTTATAATTCTTTCAGGGGTTTTAAACAAATGCCTGTAGTATTCCAGTGGCTGAGTTATCTAACTTTCCAGAAGTACGGCTGTGAGCTCCTTATCGTCACTGAGTTCTATGGCCTGAACTTCACTTGCAGTAAGAAAAATCATTGTCTTCAAACTTGTGCATTCTCAAAATGGACCCTATGAAATAGCTTAATCAAACACATTTTTTTTATTTATTTCCGGTGATAAGGAATTTCCCAACAGGAAGTTGATGTGGGACAGAGACTTGTTCCTTTAATAGTTCTTTGTAAATGTAAAAAATCTTAGATTTAGAAGACTTAGAAGTAAGATTTGTTAAGGTTTCTAAAAAAAAAGTATCTTCTGCTCATCAAGCCTGCATTTATATAAAAAAACAACAAAAAAAATACAGTAAAAACAGTAACATTGTGAAAGATTGTTTTTCTATTTGAATATATTTTAAATATAAAATACAGGAAAAACTTTAATATTGCTAAATTAGTATTTAACTCTAGGTATATTTTTGAATGTATTTTAAAATGTAATTTATTCCTGTGATACAAAGCTGCATTTTCAGCATCATTACTCAGTGTCACATGATCCTTCAGAAATCATTCTAATATGTTAATTTGCTGCTCAAGAAGCATTTCTTATTATTATTATTATTATCAAGGTTTAAAACAGTTGTGCGGCTTAATATTTTTGTGGAAACTATGATGCATTTTTTTCAGGGTTCTTTGATGAAAAGAAAGTTTAAAAGAACAGCATTTATTTAAAACGTTGTAAAATTATGAATGTTTTTAATGTAACTTTTGATCAATTCAAAGTTGCCTGAATCAGAAATGGTCTTTTCTCCCCTACATTCTGATATACTGTATCTGAGTGAAAAGACTTCTCGAAACATGAAACAAGTTTTTGATTAAAGATTATGAGGGCACATGAAGTTTAAAAATAAACTTGTGCATGGATAAATAATTTTGAATAAACACTGCAGGATTCCACTAAAAATGTCCATAGTGATTTCATAGTGACTTAAATGCATCCTTACAGAATAAAAGTTAATTTCTTTTGAATTAAAAGTACTGATCTCAAATCTTTGAACGGTAGTGTTAGTGTGTATCTGCTCATTTTTGTCTGAATCAAATGGATAGACATGGATTCACTTTTTGGTTCATGGGATTTTTAGCACATTTAATGAATAAGGTGTGCATTGGACATCCTCTGACTAACGGTTTGTTTCTTAGCCCCTTTAGCTGGTCTGCCAGGAGCTTGTCTGGTAGACAGTGGTAATATGATCATAGATGAGGGTTATCCTGGAGCTCTCTCACGTTACACACTAGACTTCGTCCTGCTCTATGCCTTCCTGCCTGCGCTCGTGATACTGGGCATCATCAGCTTCAAGATACGAGACCACCTCATCAAACGCTAAGCTTCTGTATGTGTTATTGTGCCTGTGAGCAAATGTGTATACAATGTTATGTTTTTTATTTTGTACATAGGATATCTCTAGATCATATTTGTTGATTATATAAAAATAAAAACTAACATGAAAGCTGAATCCATCTACCTTTTCCACTTATAGACCCATTTTCTCCACAATGTTCACCATTATTGTTTGTGTTATATATTGTGATTGGTAATGTGACTGTAAATGCTCTGTTATACATACTAAATGTTTAATAAAAAATAAAAAACGTTTATCTTTTAAAATGTATTTAGAAAGAAGTGGCATTTAATGGGTAACATTTTACCATGTCTTATTTGTTTACATTTCAGTCCAAATTTATATAGGGCTTTTCACAATAAATAAAAATAAATGAAATACGAACACTGCAGTACAAACAAATAGTATAAAGAAAAACTTCATTTCCCATAGTGCACTAGGTGTCTTCATCATCAAACGGTGACGTTACCCCTCGCAACGGTAATCAAGCGCCTCTTTTTTAGTCGACAAAACACTGAGGGATCAGTACAGGACTATTATCTAAACTCGATTCTTTGATGTAACGTTAGAGAATTTTGAAAACACAACTTGTGATAATGCCTAAAATAAAGTAAGTTACCTGTTGGGCTATTTACACACATTATTTTACTCATCGTTTAAGTTTACTAAGTTAGCTTACTAGCTACCCAAATGAGGAAGTATGGATATGCATATGCTACTATTCAGATGATTTTGTCTCGTAGTTCGGACACATTATGGGATGTTGCTGCAGCGGAAGTACGCAGCAGGGAGAACAGGACTGATGAAGAGGATGCTGAAGAGGACGCACATTTCCTCACACAGAGAACAGTCTTCTTCATGGGCAGTAAAGCAGGGGTAACTTATACCTACAAAAATATAAGTCAGCTCAAACTTACTGTTTATGGTTTTGAGAAGATAACGTTATATGCTAATGAGAAACAGGTTTAACAGGATTTTTTTTTTTTTTTTTAATGGAACAGTTTATTGAAGCTTTAGACAGAAATTGTAATACAAATCTAAACAAAAGTTGTGTCATATTTTATGCATCAGGCTTTTATGGCTCGTATACAGCTGTATGATATAGTGAGGAATATCAATATGTAACTCACACACTCAAGGATGGGAAAAAAACAACTCAGTTTTAACCAGAGCCTCAAACTGAGCAAAAATATTCAATTTGCAGTTACTGATATTTAAATGGATACATTTCTGAAAGTTTGTAATGTAAATCAATGAGAATTTTATAACAGTATAACAGACTACTTACATGAAATGTATCAGGCTTGTGGTTATGCATCAAGCTTGTGCACAATTCAGAATTTAATTGAGAATGACTCTTTAATTCCAATTCAATTCTTGGATTTGAATTGATGTCAAAAACAGGATCTAGAATTACAATTCGAATTTGAATTAAAGGAAGCAGAATTGCAATTCAATAAAAATGAAAAGAAATTCAAATACATATTTTAAATGAAGTGTTTAACAACAATGAAGCTTTACAGTATATGTCAGATATGATTGCATTATGCACTTTGTGTTATTTGATCAAAGTTTTATCATTATCTATATTTTAGAACAAAATGTATGCAGGGTTGAGGAGTGTCTAGTCACGTGTAATGCAATTATGTTATCAAATTACAAAATTAATATAATTGCATTTATTTGTATTAAAAATGTGTAATTCAATTAGTTACTAATCAAATTTAAAGGAAATTGCTTTGCATTAACAAAGTAATCCAAATAAAATAACCCAAACCACATTTATAATGGGTAACTAATAACAGTAAGCAATTACATTTCCAAAGTAACCTTACTTAACCTTAATGTGAGATTCATCACATTCCTTCTGTTGTGTGACTGTGTGGAATTTCTTTGAATTGCCATGAATTTAATTCAACTTCCTGTCATTCCAATTCAAATTCAACTTCCTGTGGGGCGGAGTCAATTCAATTCCAATTCCAATTCATGAATTGGCCAATTCTGAAATTCTGAATTTTGCACAAGCCTGATATATAGGCTATATATATATATATATATATATACAAGTTTTGGTCATGTTGATCATTTAAGGATAACATATTTTAGCCTCTATTGTCAGAAAACAACAACACACAAATATGAAACATTTGACCTTATATTTCAGGGCAAAACAACAATATTACTACGGTTTCTTGACAGGTAAGTGCAAGGTGTCATGTTGTACATTTGAAGTTTTTAATAGTCTTCATGTTGCCTCAGATTTGTGTTTTTCCCTTTAAACCAGGGATGAGGCAGCTAAACCTACTCTTGCACTGGAGTACACTTTTGGTAGACGAGCAAGAGGGCATAATACGGTATGGGCTACAGTGCTGTCTTCAGTTCTTTATAGGAAATGATATTCCATTTCTAATTTCTATAAAAGCATCTTTGGCTAGATAAATGTTTATTTTCTCCTTCTCTGCAGCCTAAAGACATCGCTCATTTGTGGGAATTGGGAGGGGGATTCTCCTTATCGGACCTTGTTCAGATTCCCATCACGGCTGACAATGTTAGGTTAGACTCGCAGACACTGTACATTCATTCAGGATGGTAATCTGAGAGAGCATTTAAAGTTCCAGGATGTTTCTGGATTTGAAATGAATGTCAAATTTGGAGGTACAATTCTTTTTTTCAGTTCTTTATCTGCAGTACTTGTTCTGGATCTGTCTAAACCTAATGCTCTGTGGGAGACCATGGAAAGGCTGCTCGGATCAGCTCGAAGTCAGGTGGAAAAAGTGTGTGCCGCACTCCAGAAGACAGGAGAATCCAGATCGGGCAAACAACGAGTCCCACGAATCCTCCACAAGGACTATCCGGTAGAGAGGATGACACAGTTGCTCTAAATCGAGTGTGTGCATTTATGTTGCAGTGTATATTACATGAAACGGTCTCTCTTCAACAGGACCGGGAGCTCATCAGCCCTTTTCCTGTTCCACTTCTTATAATTGGCAGCAAGTTTGACATCTTTCAGGTACAACTTCACTGCTTTAGAATGTTCCGATTCAGAATAGAATACTTGGTTTCTGCATAGTATACACTGAATACTGTTAACTGTTTTTAAAGAGGCCATATTATGCCCTTTTACAAAGTCTATTAGAATAAGTTTCCATGTTTGAAGAAAACCTTTATTTTTCACATATTTTGCATTGTTGCAACACCTCCTTTCCAGTCTGTCAGTAACAGTCAGTCTGTTTAGTTCCGGTTTCTATGAAGCCCCTCCTTGCGAAAAGCGCAGTGTGCTCTAATTGGTTGGCTGGAGCAGTGTGTAGTGATTGGTCGACCACTTCGAGGGTGTTTCTGAAATGTCCTGCTCACCATAACTGCGAGTTTCAGCTTTTCGGGTGTAAATGAGAAGCTGAAAATTGTGTGTTGTTGGAGATGGCAACAACACACTACTAATGCAACTCAAACAGGCCTCACCTCTTTTTTTTTTTTGCATATGCTTTGGGTGGGAATTATTTAAATGAGTATTGTATGAACATAAACGTTACATTTTCACACCCCCTAAACATGACGTGGAACAAAGCGAACTGTGGTTGCTTTACATGTCAGACGGCCTCTGGGCATTCCTTGGCCAATGAAAGATGCTATGGAGACCAGACTTTCTGCAGTCAGTCTGAAGGTCTTGCTACGCGAAACTAGACACCAGCAGCACACCAGCTCCGTGACACTCAAAACTATCCTGTTAGCTGTTATTATAGCTAACATTGCAACAACAGCATATTTTGGTTCTGTGAAACATGGTGAAACTCGCGTATGGAGCAGAAACAACGCATCTGTTTTCAGGCCTTCCTCTTAGGTCTCTCCAGTGCTAGAAAGCTTATTAATGCGGGTCCTAAAGTTCTTGCCTGATCATAACCTTTCTTTTTCTAGTGATATTCCTCTGAGCTTTTCTCTTTTGTAATGTCTCTCTCAGCCATCTCTTTCTATCTTGTTATCTTGCTCACTCTCTCTCCTCCTCTATCATAAGTGGACACGCCCCCTACTGCTGATTGGCTACAAGTGTGTTGTGGCGCTTGGTCCAATCCACTTTCAACAGTGTTTCTCAGAAATTGCTTACTGCACCTTTAACACTTCAAAGCTGGATTTTTTTAAACTAATTTGTATTAAATATTGAGAAAAATGTCTTTAAGTTATCCAGTAAACAAAAAATTGTTAGAATAATAATAACCAAACTGTTATATTCATCAGTCTCTTTCATGCTGATCTCCTGTCTCCTTCTAGGACTTTGATTCAGAGAAGAGGAAGGTGATTTGTAAGACTCTACGCTTCTTAGCCCACTTCTATGGAGCATCATTAATCGTAAGACTGAACTCTTATTCTCTTACTCTTATTATGTGATACATTCTGAAAGTATTTCAGAATTTATCACAGTTTGATGTAGTTTGAGGATGCTAATGCAATGTAACTTTCAGAAATTTGCAGCTTTAGAAAAAAAGGATCTCTGAACTGACATTACCTGTGTGTGGCATAACTCAGCTTTAACTCAGTCAACTGTTCAGCTTTTCTGTTTGTCTATGGTCTGTGTTGTATCTGAATGCTCTGTCTCTCCATAGTTCACCAGCGGCAAGTCAGAAGCCACAATGTCTAAAAGCAGGAGTTTTGTTAATCAGCTGGCATTTGGGACTGAAAGACCGTATGAAGCTTTCATTATTCTCGTGCACTTTAAATTTGAGATATTCTTCATTCATGAAGTTCAGTTGTTTTTTATAAAAAAAGAAATGATCTTCCATTCTGTTAGAAAGTCAATCTCTACAGACCCCAGCAAACCTCTGGCTGTTCCAGCAGGATCAGACTCCCTCAGTCAGATTGGTAAGATATGCATTTTACTGTTGTTTTGGTTGAAGTCAAGTCTTAAATCAGCATATTTAATATACACTTCCGTTCATATGTTTGGGGTCAGCAAGACTTTTTTATGTTTTTGAAAAATCATAAATCACTTGCATTATTTATCAAAATAATAATAATAATAAAAAAAGTAATATTGTGAAATATTTTTACAATTTTGGATTTTGTTTTGTTTTCTTTACAACTGTTTTCTATTTGAATATATTTTAAAATGTTTTTTTATTTCTGTTAAGCTGACATTATCAATGTTGCTGCTTTTGTCGATAAATTTTAAGGATTCTTTGATGAATAGATTTTCATTTTGAAATAGAATTTTTATAAATGTTTCCATTGACATATTTCATAAATTAAACATGTCCTTGTCGAATAAAAGATTAGTTTCTTTTAAAAAAAAACTGATCCCAAACTTTTGAACTCTTATGTATATTTCAACTAAAACCATATTAAGCAATATTTTTTATTTGTTGAATATAGAATTTATTAATGTATACATGTTATACATGCAGTTTTAATAACATCATATTAAAATGATGACATTTTAACGGTAATCAATAATATTATCCTTTAAACTCATCTTTGATCACTAAAAGGAGTGGGCTGTCACTTTTTATTCGATATTCGAATATGCATTCGAACATGACGTGAAATATCCGTATTCGAACTATAAATAAACTATCCGGTTTTTAAAGTGCCATGTTTAGCGCATTTTTTACAGTCTATGATTAGACCGTTTGTTTTTTGATTTTATTGTTTGCCATCTCATCCAGGAGCGGGCGCTCTAAACGTATTGTAGCGTCGGCCCATGACCAAATCAAGCGAAGATAACGCACAGAACGGCCAGCCTGAGTGGAGAATTACGACCCCAACTCATCTAAAAAGTAGTGTCTGGAAATATTTTGGGTTCTACACCGTAGATACCACTTTTCTCAACATTGACGCGCAAATACCTGTGTGTGTGCGCGCGCGCTCCGAGCGCGTTCTCCACCGCGGGGAACATCGCCAATAAAAAGAGAGCCGCACTTGATCCAGATCAAGTTGATAAATTGGTGTTTCTAGCAAACAATATTAAGAAATTAATTAGGCTAGGCTATAGGCCTTACTCCTGCTGCTGTTATAAGCTGTCAAGTTATTGTTTGTGACTTTGTGCCATGCCGTGCTGTTCCGATTCAGTGTTTTTCCATGTAGCCTAATTTTGGGATTGGCTATGCATAGTGCCACTTCATATAGATTAAGTTGATAACCTGCTGTTTAAAACATTAAGTAAAATTTTTTTTTCAGACAGGCCTGAGTCCTGTTTATGACTGTCAGACTGTTAATAAATTTGTGATTGAATCTCCGTTACGGTGTTTTTCTTTTTTTTTTTTTGGTGGGGGGGTGGGGGTGGCGGTGCTCGTAGAAATTCGAATATATTCGAATACATTGCTTGATATCCGATAATAACCGTTCGAATTTGATTTTTCTCAAAAGTGACAGCCCCTGGACATATTTAAATGTTTTTCCTTGAAAAATCTTCATGCCTTAAAATAGCTTGAATGTAACTCTACACCCTTGCCTCATTTAGTATAAATGAATATGCGCTTCTATGAATATGCAAATTAGCCCCGCCTCCACCTTCTCACTTTAAATATGCAGTTTTACTTATGAATTTAAATAAATTGTATCTTAAAACCTAGCTAAGTTCTCATTTGCATTGATTTATTCATCCTCTAGGTCCCCCTGTTTCCTCTGAGATTGATATTGGGAGCCTACATGCCAAAAACCCCTTAGACCTTTGGAAGAAGGTTTTTGAAAAAGTTTTCCCACCTGAGGTACTTTTTGATATTGTAAACATCCCCCCCCCCCCCCCCCCACCCACCCACACACACACACACACACACACACACACACTCACACACACTGATATCAAATGTCTGTCTGACCCCGATCATTTTTGTTTTCAGAACACCAAAGAACGCAAAGAACTGAAAGATCCTGCCAAAGACCCCCAGTACAGTGAGACCCTAATAGACTCAATCAGAGCCCAGAAAGACCAGGTACAAGACGTTTACAGTGGCTGTTTACTGCCACTGTAAGATCACCACAGCATTCAGATGTTTGTCTTCTAGTAACCTCTAGTCCTGTGTGTTTATAATCCCTCCAGTAATATACTGTACTGTACCATCAAGCGATCCTCCAGACTGATACATGCCCTGTTTACTGTATATGACTGAAAGTTACCCTGCCCTTCAGTAGCCTCTCACCTGCTCTGATTTAGACTGGGATTGCAATATAAGCCAATTGCAATCAGCCAATATAAGTGACACTTATTTCAAACCCTAAACTTAAACATGTTAAACAAGTAAAACATGTTTTAATGAACTACAACAAATTAGTATATATATATATATATAATCTTGTTATTTAATAATTCGAGTTTTTTAGGAGACATAACTGCACAGAGAACCATTTGAACCATTTTTTTTGTAGTATTTATCATTGTAAACATGCTTCATGTGAAGTTTAGAGTATGTTAAATATTACAAAAAATATCCAGATCAGTGTTATTAGTATTATTTATTTTATATTTATTCATATTTTGAAAAAACTTTTTTGAATGTTCAGTTTTTAGCAATTTTATGTACTTATGAAAAATAAAAAAAAATTATTTTTTACCAAATTATTTTTTTTTTCATGTTTAGTTAGTACTTTTAGTACTTTAACTTAAATGAAAATGAGAAAAAATAAACTTTAGTTAGTTGTCAAGGCAACATTTCTAATTTCCATTTAAGTTTTTCATCTAATATTCGTTATTTCAGACTTATTTCTATAAAGAAACCTTTTTTGTTAACCTTAATCTAGATGTAATGCACTTCAGTTAAAGCCCAATTTTAATTGGTTCAATCTGACTGATGAAATATCAGACACACACATGTATTTATTAATAAGTCAGAGACCATATTGCACAGCAATAAGCATCTTTTTTCTTGTCTCTTTTCTCAGGAGCTGGAGCAGTACAAGAGAGAACAAGCTAAGTCCTGGAAAAGTTTGGCTCTGGACCCATAGATTTCATTAAAAAACCGTCAAAAGACTGGCAGGTTCAGGTTAACTTACTGCACTGTACCGCATGGACTTTTATGTTTCCATTATGTACAGTGAATGATGATGTATGACACCATTTTTTATACTGTGTGTGTATATATATATATATATATATATATATGTGTGTGTTATAGATATAATGCTGAATTTGAACCTTTTGCAGGTCACATTTCCAGATCAGTATAACTTGATTGTAGTTTGAAATCGTTTTTTTTTTCTTTCATTTTCCCTAAATTATTTAAAACCGAAAACACCACTCTGCTTCAAAATTAAACAAAAATGTTTATTTAATATGCTGTTCCCCCCTTTACTGAGAATATGCAAAATTATGTAAAAAGAAAAAAGTGCCATAACAATTAAATGAATTGCAAGAAACAAAAATAAATAAACCATACATTTAAAAACAACAAAAAGTTGAAAAAACAGCAAAAAAAAAAAAAAAAACACTGATATGATACACAATGTGTAAACCACACTGGGAAAATCTATGTACCAAGCACCTTTTCTGCCGTTCCACCCTCTCATAACTGTCACACGGGTTGTTTTCTGTCAGAGGGGCGTCCCACTGTAAAGGCGTCTTGTAGTGAGTACAGCGAGATGTAGTGGTGTCATAATCCTTTTTGTGCTCTGAATCATTCCATTTCACATTACTCCTTTGATGTGCAGAATGAAACTGTAGCACAATGAATCAAGTCTTTTCATCCTTATAAACCAAAAGAGTAAGCTGAGAATACTGGGCACTTAGTGACATTATACATGTATAAAACACACAAAAAAGCCCACTGGATGTATTCTGTCTGGTACCTATCTGCCCTATTGTCTAGGTCTACAGTTACACTATATGCCAGAAAAACTCTTCCTACAGGGCTCCTACAGAAAGGCCAGGTACGCGATTCAGGTTTACTCCCAACATCCTCCTAAAAATACAGACAAGCAGCAGAAGGAAAGAAACGGGTAAACAGTAAACGCACACAGAGACATGGAACATTATAATGAAAAGAAGGCTAGTAAGTATCATAGATGTCCGTCTAAGCAGAATGTTAGTACACACGCGCTTACAGTCATAAGGCTGATACAGCGATCAACCGTGCGGATCGAAGGAGCAAAACGGAGAAAACGCCTTTAGCCAGGGTGCAGTTTACCAGTCTATTAATGCATGCCATGCATTCGTCTGCAAGTTCCCTCTTTTTCGTTTCTCTGATCGAAAACTACAAAATTATGCAAATAATTTCAATGGATATTTCAGCCTCCAATGATACAAATTCTTTGCATTAAAAAACAACAACCCAATAACATTATTATTAAGCTAATTTAGAATAGCTTGAATGCACAAAATTCTAAAACATTTTCCAAAAATTACAAATATCTAAAAAGACAAATTTGAAATAGAAATGACTGAGTTTGCGCATAGTTTGCTGTATTCAGTTTGGTCAACTGGGTTGTTGCACTGTGCAGAACACAGAAAGGTGAGCTCAGAGGAGAGCAGACAGGCACTGGAGTTGCTTTAGTCCGTTCGCGAGGGATACGTCTGGCAGTTCGAAGGGCTTGGATGGCCACTTGCTTCCTGTCACATGCAGCTGTGTGTGTTTTGGTGCGGTTTTGCTTAGCCGAGCCAAGCAGTCAGTTCAGATACACAGGTGTGATCCTAAAGGTTACACTATAGGGTAAAACGACAAACACACCCCTTACAGAATCCTGTAGTAATAATTACATTTTACATACACAAAAAGATCCATTCAGGAACAAGCTACAGTATCTAGTTAGTCCAGTTTACTAAAAGATTATTTGCTAGCGATGGCACTCTCCTCTCCTGTGGGGTGTGTGCGGTTTAAGTTGAGTCCCATACTGGGTTTCTCTTGGCTGGGGTTGCTTATGGTTGTTTTTGGTGGTGGGTGGGGGGCTCCGTTACTGGGCAGGGGTCCCCATATGCTCTGAGAGCCAGGACTGGTTCTGGGTTTGGGGGTGGTAGGACTGGTCAGGCCGAGGCTGGTCAGAGCGTCAAGGGTTCCATCAGGGTCCACCATGACATTTATAACTGCAGGGATATAGAAATACATCAGAAAGTGTGAATGTTTGTGTACTTTGTTCATCATGAGTTGAGTGATGTAAAAGTAAGAAGTCATTTAAATATATATAAAATGAAAAAAATTATAATACAGCACTTCTCAGAAGATTAAAGCAAGGTAAATTTAGTTCCACTGTGCAGCTGTTGTACGTAGTGTAGACATGTAAGAAGAAGCTAAGTGTAAGTCTTACCTTGAAGCTGTTTTTCTACCCTCTTCAGCTCTGTTAGTATAGATGAAATGTCCTAAATGGCACAAAGAAGAATTAGAAAAAAGTACAGATCAACATCAATTACTGTAAGCATTAATCAGCATTAATGAACTTACCTTGTTTGTAGTTTTGGGAAGCGGAACTTCATTGTCCAAACAGAGTTTACTCTCAATATCATCCCACTTCCTGTCCTTGTCTTTGAACAATATCCTTTAAAATAGTGAATAAGAAACAACATTAAAAAATGTATTTTAAATGTTACAACAGGTAAACACACACACACACTTTCATGATCAAACTGTGTAAGGCACAGACTAATAGAACTTTACATGCAATCTGCAGGCAATCACATAATTGTGGCACAAGCTGATTGGCCTCTGCTGATGAGATAGCTTTCTTAACTTTTAAATAGACATTAACATTGCCATATTCAATAACATGCTAAAACTAATTAGAGAGTTGTCATGAATTTAAAAAAAAAAGAAAAGAAAATTGTTTTAGTATGGCAGGTTTAATGTAGGATTGCCAAGTTTGATTTCTGTAACATTTTCACGTATATATTTATGTAATTTGGTTTGATGAGCAACAGTGTACACATTTCATTCCATGACTGACCTGATTTTTCCCGCAGTTTTATCTACAGACTGTCGGATTTTGGAAGACAGTTGGGAAACCGACGTCAGCAATAAACTGTCTAGCACCGCCTACAAAAGAACCAGCAGGACCTTGTCAATCAATAAGTTACCAAACAAACAACATACAGTCAATAAAACACTGAGGTAATTAATCTTAATGACATCATATCGGTTTTCACATCACCACTCAGTACACACCAGGTTATACTGAACAAGATGTTCTCAAGTGGAGCCACAAACACACACTTAAAAAATAAACACACCCAGAAGAGTGCTGAATCTTTCATCAAACATATTCAATCATATTCAAGATTAAGTAGTATTTAAGTTAGGTTCATTCATACCGGTCTCACCTCATCCCGGTTCCAGGTACGTCTGCGCAGGGCCGCCTGAGGGTCCAGGCTGTCCGGGGCCCGGGGACGAAGCTCCACTGGTTTGCCATTGATCTCTGAGGCTTTGCTGTGAACTACCGGGGGAATCTTCCTGAAGTTTAGACTTTCGTCAAAAACTCTCTCTACCAGCTGAAGGAGAAATAACGACAAACTTATTAAGAACGAACACCTTGGGAAACGAATAAACTTGTTGGAACTGGAAGTTTATTGAAAGGCAGTGAGTTGTACCTCCTCCCTGGTGTCGATGGCGGAGCCCGGTGTGGTGGCGGCTGTGCTGACGGTGGTACTGGGTGCGGTGCCGGAGGAGCTGACCGAGTCGATTTCGCCTGCCACGTCATGGATCTCCCGTGCCAGGATAGCCAGGTCCTTGGCGAGGTCCTGACTGATCCTGCGCACACAGGGAAATAACCTGTAAACTTTCAGATGGGTGTCTAGAAACTAGGGGTGCACAAATACAGACACATCATGCAAATGGCACGTACAAACTCACATTAGGTAGTCCCTACTCAATTCATGCATATGCAAATTAATGTACTGTATGAATGATAGGGCTGGATATTGACAAAAATTTGACAATTTGATTCGATTTCGATTCACAAGTTTGCACTTCGATTTGATTCCGATTCGATTCAATATTGATTTTTGGATACAAAGCCTACAATACATGGCAAATTTTTTCAAGGAAAACTAATGCTGTAAAAACTATGGGAGTCAGTTGTAGCCTACTAGGCTTCATTAGCCTACTATAATATTGAAGGTAAAAATTTACTGATTTGTATCCAAACACTTCAATTACACTTTTATTTATTTTTAAAATAATAAAGTTATATGAAATATAACATTGAAATGGTGGCTGTTGTAAAAAACTTGCCAGATTTATTCAAATATCCATTAAAAATATGTAATATGGTGCATGCATATGTTTAGCAAAATTCTCTTCTCTAGAGTTAACTTTTCTAGCAATCTAACGAGTTTATGATCACTGGATAGCCAATGTTTTTCTGAGGTAAATGTGACGTTACATGACATTGTTTACAAGCGGTTTTACTGACGTCTTTCCACGGTTGAAACACTGATTGAGTGATACCATGTGACATGATACGGATTTCAATAAGTTGTACTTTTATCTTTTAACACACTTTCAGATGCTCATTCATGTTCATTTCGCGCTGTAATTGGTATTAAAAGCAGAAGAGAAGATAATGTGCTTCTGCTTCTCTTGAGCTGAGCTAGCGCCAAAACGGTATTTATGTTTTTGAATTGGAAGTAATACGCAATTTGAGACTTTGTTTCATATCAAAATAACAAAGCACAAAGATTATTGCGATTTATTGGATGGGATGCGCGTTACAATGTTACATTCATTCATCAACTGTAAACAGGATGACTAATCGATTCTTGGGATTGAATCGATATCGGTTCGTAAAAAATGAGAATAAATTAAAATCGAGAAATCTATATTTTTTACCCAGCCCTAATGAATTACATACATCACATGCAACATTTATAAAAAATATAATTATTAGTAACATGACATACTACCGTTCAAAAGTTTGGGGTCATTAATTTTTTTTTCAAAGAAATAGTATACTTTTGAGCAAGGATGCATTAAATTGATCAAAAGTGACAGTAAAGACATATCATGTTAATATTAATATTAATATTAATAAATGCTGTTCTAAACATAAATGCTGACATGTATAATGTCAAAAAACTTTCTGTATCCAATCATCAGTTTCTACAAAAATATTAAGCAGCACAACTGTTTTCAATATTAATAATAAATGTTTCTTGAAGCAGAAAATCAGCATGTTAGAATGATTTCTGAAGGATCATGTGATACTGAAGACTGGAGTAATGATGCTAAAAATTAAGCTTTCTTATTACAGGGATAAATTACATTTATGTAATAAAAATAATTACAATTTTAAATTATAATAATATTTCACAATTGTACTGTTTTTTTTAGCTTAAATAAATGCAGCCTTGGTGAGAATGAGAGACATTATATTATTTTTTATAAAAAACATTTAAAAAATCATACCGACCTCAAACTTTTGAATGGTAGTGTATATAATACAACATGCTAAACACATCAAGGAAAGCTCAATACGTCTGACTCACACATCTGTTGAGTATATACGTTTTGATAATTCTTATGGTATTCTAATGTTGAAACAGGTTTTAGAATAACCATAAGGTGGCAGTATTGCTACATGAACAGATCACAAATTTGATGAGGCATACAGTATATAGATTGTTAAAGATGCAATGTGTAATTTTTGTTAAACAAAAATGTAAAATTCAGACAGTATCTCCCTCCTCATTAACAACACATAGAAACTAATTTTACACATAGAACAGTATGAATAGTGCTTTTGACAAATGTTTAATAAAGACCCCAATCATATAATATTAGTAGCCTAATAAAAGCTGTTTAACATTAAGTGGGACACCTCATGCTGAGATCATATGATACCACTTGCTTTATTTTGCTAACTCTAATCATGGCTGACAGCAAACAGTGCATTTCTACAAGCGCATTAGTAATTGAAAACTTTTGAAGTTTGAGAGAGAGAGAGAGAGAGAGAGAGAGAGAGAGAGAGAGAGAGCATGTGATCAGGTTATATTAGTGTGTGCCCTGCAGCAGTGGATTTGAAGACAGTCTCTCTTGTTGCAGTTCCAGCTGTGACTAATGCTATATGAGGATATCTCCTGAGATAACAGACTATGTGCCCGCATGTAACACAAAAGCGACTGCCCACTTTTTCAGCGGCCTTGGTTCTCAGTGTATATTACCCATTCCTTTTCCACACAGATTTTTAAAATATTCTTCAGTAAAGAAATTTTAAACCTTGAACCAAACAAACCAGTTCCAAATTAATACAGTGAAAGTCCCTCCCAGCCATTGCTGCTTTCTTACAAGAGCACCCAATTGAACCAGGGAAATGAATAATTAAAAATATAAATGAAAATAGGTTTTTACATAATCTAATAATTATAATGTTGTGTAGTCTATAATACAGGCAATTTTACTCAGTGAGAGATTTATTCATGAGGGAATAATTATCTCATAATATTATTGGAGGCTTACACAAATTACATGCAATTAGTACGAATTGTGCATTAATTTGAATGGTGACAGCATTATACGGGTGGCTTGATGGGCTACTCTTGACATTGAAAGAAGTGGAAAGCCTGTAAAAATACTAGATAAGTGTGAATCGTGTAAAAACATTTAGACATTTAATTTATCTATTAGAATTTGTGTCATTTTATGTCGTTTCCCTTTTTTTAATTATATGATGTCATTACATTGCTGTCTTGACTCCAGCCAAGAGAAGGTTCGAAGAGATCGTGTTAAATTATGATCAATTATCACAATTAGAAGATCTGGCATCTGTCAAATCACCTCAAATGTATTGAGCGAGGTATGAAGAACGGACACCTGGACCCAATTTGTAAATGAATAATTGCCGCTGTTACAAGGCGCTGTGACCGACACTGACCATACAACTTCAGTTTCCCAGAACATACAATAAGAGCACGGCCCTGACTACATAAAGCTACATTGAGACCAAATATTATTTAGTTGATCAGTGATATTCTCTCTCACCTCTGACATCGATTTCTGATTCTGACTGATCTAACTCCTGTTGCTCGTGTCTCCCGCTATCCTGATTCACGAGTTCACACTTAAAAATGAGTCAGATAGAATAAATGGTATGCGTATTTGGCGTGCTGTCCGAGGAGAGGTCTCCAGGCTCGGTATTTGGCCCGAACCCAGAGTGCTCCCCCCCGTATTCCTGACTGTGGTAGAACAAGCCAAGAGTGAGGAGTCTGAAAACTGTTGAGGAATGTAGGTTAGTCGAGTGTATATATAGGCTTCCTCTCATGCTAATGGGATAGACGTGGTAATTGATTAGATTGATTATTTGAACGTGCTCCTCCCGAACTTTGTTTAATGAAACGTCATTTAGTATTAGCAGTTCCATCTTCGAGATCTCTTTTGATCAGAAACACCATCAGCTTTACTCGTGAATATGGAAAATGGCGATATTAACTTATTTTTCCTGAGAATTGGATAGAGAATCACACTATCACCATGTAATGCAGAACAGGATCTGGCTCAAATTGAGCACTGTCTGGACCCTACTCTAGCGCTACACAGACTGGAGAAAGCATAACATAAAAATGACTGCATCACGGGATTTTTCTGTCAAGTAATCGTGGGGCATTTAAGAAAACAAAAAGTTTGTTTGTTTGTATGACAAGGACAGAGAGTTGATAAGTACCTGGCGATCTCCTCGCTGTGAGCCGTCCAGTCTCGTATGTACTCCTCCTGTTCTTTCATCCTGTTCTTGAGGAGGAGACCCCCGGGGCTGGTCGTGACCGGAGCGGGAACACCCAGCCTGCTGGTGCGAAGGGTGGTGCCCGGCCGCAGGCGCACGTGTTTGGGAGAGTTCCGGTTGGAGCCAAACTCATCCTCAGAGGTAGAGGCATATTCAGGAGGCAGCCGTCTCCACCGGTTATTGGCTGAAAGGAGAGAGAGGTATGACTGAAATGTTTGCAGAATTACAATTAATAGTGAGCAATAAAGTTCTATATGAATTGGGGGTTGGTTAGAGGTGTGCACATTTCAAAAAGGCCTAAAAAAAACAAACATTTAAGAGCAGTTAATGTATCAGTATTTTTGTCAGTATTACAAACACAGTCTCCAAACGTCTTGCATCACTATTACATGATGCAATGATCTTCTTCCCCACTGGCTCAAGGTTTATTAACATGGCAACTAAAACATTCTGTTTTAATTATATTCGATTATCATTGTACAACAATCGTGTTGTTGTTTCAATGCAAAGTTTGTATTTGTACTTTATTATACACAATAATGATTCCCATTAAAACCTTGTTTCAAATGGGGATGGAGCAAAGATAGTTGTATTTAACAAAATTATGTATAAAGAGTTTAAAACAAAACACTAAGCACAAAAGATGCTTAATATTGCAGTTACCCCAGCAAATAATCAAACTTGTTAAAAGCGAACAGAAAAGCTCTTCTGACCAACTATCTCTAAAATATGACACTAGCAAGTGATGAAAAAGACATTTTTTAGTGGTTAAAAATCTGGACTGGTATTGCAAGTGTCCTTCATAAACTCGCTTGCATCTGCGATGACTGTTTTCTTTGCGCCTGTGAAGCTGTTTGCTGTCATGTTGTTTTACTTTGTGCCACCAGGGGGAATGTGTTTAACATCCGCTGACCCTCATTTCTTATTGCTCAGTGCTTGCATCAGCATAAGAGACGACTTTCCTCGGATTTTGACTGTGTGGCAGTAAAGGACAAACATCTAAGAAGTCATAATTTCAATATTAACATAATTCATTAATTTCTCAAAGTTTCCTCAGAGCACTGAATCTACAAATATACTCTTTAAGAACTTGAATATTAGATCTGAATGCATCTCTCTCTAAATGTCTATTTAAAGGGAAATCAAATGAGCTGAGCTCCTTTTCATCACTGCTGAGTTTGATAAGAAAGCATAAATAAATAAAAATTAGATGACACATTGACTAGAATGGCATTTAAAAGCATGCTGAGATTCAGTTTTTCATTGTATGAAAACCCAACACACACACACACACACACACACACAGCCCAGAGATGGTACAGTACCCATGGGCTCCTCCTCTGCGAGAACACTTTCAGGCTCAAGTTGAGTTTCTGTGTAAAATGGGATCTTTATAAATATCACACAAGCATGCAGAGACAGACAATTACAGACATACATTACTAATGATACCGATTCAATCCACATAAAACATCACAAAACTGCACTGCTAAATTCTGCTGAATGCTAAACATCTCATTTTAAGCAACCGCAGTTTTTAATAGGCTGTAGGACTTTCATCATACAACCGTCATTTTAATAATTTTATGCATGAAATGGAAATTCACCCTATCTATTTACAAAATGTATGTTATTGATCTTATCTCCACCTCTTTCTAACAATATACCTCTCAAACCCGCATTCAGATCTGCATCCAACCAATTCTGCTCCTTTAAATGCTCAAGCTACTTTTCAGATGGATTCTCATTGGCTGTCAATGTTTGTATTGTTCATCTGTGTCTGTTGTTTTGTGGAATTTCTCTTACATTTCTCTTTGGGGCTATTCTCTTAAAGTCCACCTGTAGTCCTTAAAACTCATGTTTGTATTACATATTTAAGCATTAGTCACAGCGTCGTTTTTTTAGGATAAGCGGTTCTATGAATATGCAAATTAGCCCCACCTCCACTCACACTAGAAAATACTCAACAATGGTGCCGACTAATGAATTTGGACATGGTTTGTCTTAAACTATATTAAAAACACCGCATAGACATATAAACAACGTTAAAAGCTGGATTTTTTTTACCACAGGGGTCTTTAAATTTATAAATATTATTAACATTTTAAACATATAGTTATCATTATGGTTATAGTCTTTGTTGTGAAGGGGCCTTTGCTATTACTGTTTTTTTAGGAACTACTTTTAATTTGACAAAATAAAAATCAAGCAGCATGCTATTAACATGCTAATTAAAGCCCTGCTGCTAAAAACAAACAAATATATAAAAAAATCTGGATCTCTAAACTAGTCAACCTCACTAACTGAGTAGTCAGTTGTCGGACTTCCATCGCTACTGCATACTCAGTACTTATCTGAAATGAAAAGAAGATATGGCATCCAAACAAATTACCTTACTTCAACTGGCTTCTGCTAGCAGGAACAACTAACAATTAGCAAAGGTTTTTTAGCATTTCCAATCATGCACTGTACATGAGTCATACTACTATTACATTCCTTCTCACCTGATGGGGTGCTGTTGACAGGTGCTGTCTTCGGCTTGGGGTCCGTTAGCTTGGATACACTATTAGCCCTCATGCGTGCAGTTAGCTTGCTGTCCGCTGCTTGTTGATTTGTGCTTCTCAGCCCCAGACGAAGTGCCGTCTCTGCCGACACACGTGATGCTGCGGTCCGACCGACCGTGGCCTCCGAATCGCTCCGTGCTGAGAACGAGCCGAGTCTGGTGCGTCGAGGCTGCGCTAGCATGTCAATGCGTGACTGCGCCTTTCTTCCCGATGGTGGTTTAGAAGTGGAGCTAGTGGTGGACACCTCAGATGCCACAGAAACCCTGTCTGCATCCGCCAGGTCTGTGTCCGACGTGTCTCCAAGCCGAGCCCTGCGCAACAGAGATGCCCGCGTGGGACGGGGCTGTGGAAGACCAGCCTGTTTCACAAGGGCCGCGGTGCTAGTTTGCACCGTCTTGCTGGGCTTTGCGGACCTTGCGGTTTTGCTGGCATCAAGCTTGGACTGCAAGAGGTCATCGGTGGAGGTGAAGTAACCTTTGGTGAGTGAGCGGCTGGAATACATCTCCTGGTCCGAGGAAAGGATGTCTGAGATGGCTAGCGAGGACGTCTGGTCGTCATCCGTGAGATCTTGGGATGGTTGGCGGCCACGGGAGGCTGTCTGTACTGAGCGGCGGGAATCTGAGCGGTTTTCTGTGGTCTTGGTCTTGGTCTTCCTCTCCAGACGCTCTCTCGCGCTGGTCGTGGTTTTTGATGTGGCGCTTGCATTGCTCTTCTCTCTATAAAGGCTGCTGAGGGATCGTCGCTTCTGAACCGCCTTACGATCGGCCTCGGCTGCCGCCTGGCTAACCGTGCTGGCCGTGTCGATGTCAGACTCCGGGGATAAAGGGCAGGCTGCGGGGTCCAACTTCTTCTCATCCCGGAGTTTAGCCTCAAGGAATGCCATGACAGCTTCAGTGTCTTTGAGAAGAGTTGCCGTGTCCATGCTACCCACCGAGTCGCTTCGCTCCCTCCCGCCGTTCTGTCGGTTGATGTGAGGAATCAGTTCTATGGGGACGTTACCGCTGGGCTTCTCTTTGGTAAAACTACCCTGCCTCACCAGCGCTTTCCCAGACCTCTCGCTGTCACTTCCTTTACTCTTGTCCTCAGAACGTCTCCTGCGACTCTCCTCTGGTGTTCTCCTCTCTCCGCTTCCCAGGGGGCGCGTAGAAGACTGTTTTCCAGCCTTCCCGTCCTGCTGGATGCTCTTGGATTGGCTAGACTCAATGTTCTTTTTGTCCGGAGTTTTGAGGCACTCGCCATCACCTTTATGGTCACTGTGGCTTTCTTTTTCCTGGGGTTCGGTGTCCTGCTTCTCACCGATCTCAGAACGCTTGATCTTCTCCTCAGTTGGAAGCTGCGGAAGAGTCCTTCTTTTGCGCTCAGCTTGGCTGGAAGTGGTGGAACCGGTGCTCTTGATAGAGATACCAGCCTCAAAAGCATCACCATCTGAAACGGGAAAACAAAATACATATTATAGTAATTTAAACATATATCCACTTCTGTTCAAAAGTTAGGGGTCTGTAATTTTTTATATATATATATATATATATATATATATATATATATATATATATATATATATATATATATATATATTAAAAAATTGTTTATTTAGCAGTATTTTTTGATATTGGATATATACACAATTCAGTAAATTACCTCGTTCTTGATGGACAAAAGCTGGTGGTTCGGCACCAGAGCCCTCTGGGTCAGTTCGTGTTTGATTAGAAGCTAAACTGGCCCACTGTGAAACCCAGCGAGGGCTGCCGACTGCAACTGAATCCTCCACCAGTCTCTACAAATGAAGTAAAGATGTTTCTCTAGTCAGTATTAATCACTTGATTCACCCCTGCAATGGTTGTCTGTGGTACAGTCCTGCATTGAGCTGATGACATGGGTTGTATGTGGAATCACATTACATTTATACTTTTTTTCCCAAACAAACTACACTAATTTGATTATGCTAGTCTGAGTAAGCACCACTATAAATAGTTATACAACAATAATCAGAAAACTCGAGTCTTCTGATATCAAGAGTGACTACTGGTTGTAAACATGGCGTGGATCCACAACAAGGATTTAAAACAAGGACTCTTTTGTAGCCTTACTCTTGTGTGTGTGTGTGCGCGCGCAAGTTTGTGAGTGTGAATGTTGCCTTAAGGCAGTAGACTACAACTTCTCATTCCTGAACTGGGTCAGCAAGCAAGTGGCCAGTTTTCTGCCTAACAAGGAAGTGGTCAGTGGAGGGAGTGACTGACAAATAACTGTGTCAGTATTCCTGAAAGCCAGTCCAAATAACATCAAACCGTATCATTCAAACTAGAATGTGAAATGCAGTTTCAACTGGTGTATTCGTAGTCCAAAACAAACTCTGACATCAGAAACATCCTGGTTTCTGTTACATGTGCTGTTTGATGTTTGACATCAGCACAAACATTATGCTCCAAATTATGAAAACCTATCATTGTTGCCTGTCAACTGTCTGTAAATTACATAAACGAATAATGAGATAATTAGGGATAAAATACAAGGTATTTTGTCATACAGAATAGCTCATGCGTTAATCTAAAAGATTCTACAAATGACAACATGACTTAGGATGCAGACATATGTTCACCTCAGACACAGTGGAACTGAGCTTCTTGCCTTCCTTCACTTTTCCACCTGCTTCCCGTTGCTCAGGACAACCAGGATCCTGAGAGTTCTCCACCCCAAACACCTACACATGACAAACACAAAAACACATGTAGGAGAATCAGCGAGCTGTGACACGATGGCAGCACCTATGTGACGAAAAGAGGACAAATAAACACAGCTGCACAGCTGACTCCATAGCAACAGAGCCAGAACAACATCTCAGGAAGGAACGAAGTATGTCAGTTCAATAGAGACACCTTTACAACACAGGATGTTTAAAAGTAAACTCTCGTCATCTTTATTGACAGTCACTCCGTTTAAAACTAATATCTCTGTCTATCCGTCCGACTATTTACTTGGATGATATATTGAATGTTCACCATATATTTTAAATTATTCTGATGCCACTATAAAATTAAGCAATATCGGGAGGAATTTAATCTGCTTTTAATTTGGTTGAATCTTCATTTTAAAGTTTCTTAAAGACTTACACTACCAAAGTTTGGGGTCCGCAAGATTTTTTTTTTATTCAGCAAGGACACATTTAATTGATCAAAAGTCACAGTAAAGACATTTATAACGTTACAAAATATTTCTATTTCAAATGAATGCTGTTCTTTTGAACTTCCTGCGGATCAAAGAATCCTGAAAATGAAAATGTATCACACAAAAGTATTAAGCAGCACAACTGTTTTCAATATGGCATATTTTCAATGGCATATTAGAATGATTTCGGAAGGATCATGTTACACTGAAGACTGGAGTAATGACGCTGAAAATTCACAGTAATAAACCACATTTTAAAACATATTAAAAGTTATTTTAAATTGTAATAATATTTCACAATATTACTGTTTTTACTGTATTTTTGATCAAATAAAGGAGCATTGGTGAGCATATGAGACTTCTTTCAAAAAAATTACAGAATCTTAACGACCACAAATATTTTAACGATTATGTAAAGGACGAGATGTATATTGAAAATCATCAGGAGGCTTACAAATGTTACGAATTTTTTATGCACCCATAATTTATAGCTGAAAACCACAAAATGTGCAATATTCTTATGTTTTCCATGTTATTTTATAATTAAATACATGAACATTCATAAACAATCCATAAGTAATAGCACCCAGACATGCATTAAAAGGCAAGGCTTTAAAACTCCCTGAAGTTAAAGTGAATAATGGAGGAGTTGATTGGCTGGCCACATGAGAGCCATTATAAAGCCATTAAACAGCTTCACAGCAAGATGCACTCAAACTGCTTGATGTTCAGAGACAGATTTCCAGGATAAACACAACCTTCACAATGCACACAGAAAATAATGTTGGAAATCATTACAGCTCTTATAATGTTGTAAATCGATTGAAATTCCGATATTTCTGACCTTTAACCCTGAGTATTAAACTTCTGCATTCAATATAGCTATCCATTTTTTGTAATTTCCTCTATTTCTGGCAAAGGGAAGTGACTGTTGTCAACATGAGTCTTGTGAATAATGATGAGGTTTAATGACAGGGAAACTCCACCATTCTGTAGAAGGATAAATCCTGAAGTATTTAACAGATGAAGACACGTCAATATGAACGTGTGTCAGACAATATTTAGGGTTAGGGTTAAGGTTAAAAATGAAGTTGTCATACCTTATCGATCATTCGCCTTGCTTCCTCTTCCTCAGGGTTGCTTTTATCCAGTTCAATGGTGTACGTGCCCTTGTCACTCAGTTCGTCGTCCTGTTTCTGAGGCTCATCTGTGGGACTGGGCTGACCAATAGCAGCAGGGTTCTGCGCCACCTTGGGCTCCTCCGATCTCTGCTTGAGCAGGAGTCGAGCAGCCGTGGGGGCGACCGCCGCCAGGGTCGATGACATGCCCTTGCTGCCGTCCGCTGCTGTGGCGACGACCTTGGGATGTGAGGGTGGTGTAGGGCAAAGCCCCTCCCCTGCCACTCCTCCGAGCAGCGGTGCGGCCTGCGAAAACGAATAGGAGCGCCTTTTGCGAGGGTTGTCCTCGTCGTAGAACTCAATCATGAAGGCTGTGCGGCTCACAGAAGACGACCCCTCTGTTCTGACCCGACCAACTCCTGCAGCTCTCAGACGCTCCTCCAGTGCGGCGTGGCGTTTGCTGCCAAAGCGCAATCCCAGGCCGTTCTCGGAATCGCTCTGCGTGCCATCCTCGTGTTTACTGCCTGGAACAGAAGACCGTTTTGAGGGGTTACGGCAAATCCGGACACAGAACAGGGCAGTGCTTTCAACAAAGCGCACAACTTCAGACTTAAACCTAACCAGAGCTAACACAAACACCCCCATACACTTCACCCTGAGGCTGTGATGGCGTTAAAGATGGACTGCAAGTCTCTGGACGCTAACTAAGCCCTACTCTCAGCCAGAGCACAGGGAAGAAAAGGCGAGGAAATAAGAGCTGGAGGAGGGGGTCGTCTATTCTTCAGCTTCGTCGGCTGAGGAAGCAGCATGCAGTCAGAAGTGACAGCCTATGCTCTGAGAGACTGGGAGAAACAACTACACCACTCCGACAGTGGCCTTTCACGCACAAAGCGTGAAACAAAGCAGCTCTTCTGTGTTGCACAGCATGTTCTTTGAACGAGGAGAGCTGGCCCCACCAGCCCTATATGAGTCAGACTGCATTTACTCCAACTAGTCCGATAACACCAAAACAAACATGTGTATTAAATTATACAAACACAGGAATTCACCTGTATTATTGTTTCACTGCCTCTGGTTCAAGCTCTGTACACTACCATTCAAAAATTTGGGGTCAGTACGAATGTTTTTTTTTATTATTTTTTTTTTAGCAAAGTCACATTATATAGATAAAAGTGACAGTAAAACTATCCAATGTTACAAAATAAATGCTGTTCTTTTGAACTTTATATTCATCAAAGAATCCTGAAAAATTGTATTATGGAAGCAACAAAACATTGCTATTAATTAGAGATGTTTATTGAGCACCAAATCAACATATTAGAATGGCTTTTGAAGGATCATGTGAAAATTCTGCTTTGATCACAGGAATACATTAGATTTTTTAAATATATTAACATAGAAAACAGTTATTTTAAATTGAAATATTTCACAATATTACTGTTATATTGTTCAAATAAATGGAGCTTTGGTGAACATAGGAGACATTTTTAAAAACAAATCTTACATATTTCAAACGGACTACAAATTCAAGCAGTAGAGTATCTACTTAATCATATGAGATCCAACTTTATTATTAACAAACTATTATGAAGATGAAAACAAAACAAAACAACATAAAACTATACAAACGAAAACTTATGTATAAAAAAAATTGTATGGTCTGTTTTTAATTGACCTCTCAAGCCTGACTTCAGACTGTGTCTATTCTGCCCAATAAGACAGGAAGGGGAATCTGATCAATATGTAAAACAACCAACCAACCATAGTTTGATTTTTGCAAATGATTTTTAAGGGTAGGTAAATCAATGACACCACAATATTATAATAGAGTGCAGTAAAGTGGTTGCAACAAATAATGCGCAGCTTTAAGTTCAATTAGTTCTCCAAATATCCTCAAACAATAAATAACATACATACTTAAATAAAATGTATAACTGCGTATGGTGCAATGGAAAACTATACTGAAAACATTTTTAAAATGAAAACCACAATGGTGTTTCAGCACCATTAAAACTAACTAAAAATAAACTGAAATTGAAAACCAAAATACTAAATGAAAAACTACAACTCTGCTGAGATCATAAATTTGAATATTTATGTCATATTTTACATGAATTTTAAATGAATTTTTTTCTCCAGTTCTCCAAATTCCATTACACTATTTTCCAACCTCAAACAAGAAACAAATCCCTCAAATGATCAAAACAAAAATCTAACTCACCGGTGGACAATCGAAAGAACAATTGAACTCACCAGTTCTCAGATCGCACCCAACAAAACAAACAGCACCAATGCAGCTTCCAAAAGACAACCGCAAACACAAGCACTAAAACAACCACGCCTGAGACTGGATAGACCGCATAGTCCACCAGCCTTCACCAATTATCAGTCCTGCTTAGAGCTCACATGTGGATTCATACGCTCTCAAATTTATACGCACTCCTTTGGCTGCAAAGCACACGCTTCTCATGATAAATTACCACCCATTTCATTATAGAATCAAGCGATGGCGAGCTGAGCGGACTTTCCTGTCCCGAAGCGACATGCTGAAGCTTTCACAAAAAAAAGTCCTACCGAAGGGAAGCATCCAATAGAAGGAGATGATGATTTTGTTTTTTTAAATCAGGTCTTGTATAAATGTAGATCTCAAAGCCTAGCTAAATCGCCACACAGACTGATCAATAGAACGTAAAACGATGCAGTTCTGCAACGGCTAGAAAGATGGCTCCCTAAGGAGAGTTTAAGGAGAAAGTCGAGCGCTAACCGCAATCTTTGCTAAGCTCTGTCAGTGGGTGCAAGGAAAAAAAGGGGTTTTAAAAGTGCTAGGTGGCAGATAATCCTCTGGAATGGGAAATGCAGCTGACGCTACACGACCTGTCTACCGGCTGGATAGTTCAGTACAATCTGCTGATGTCATCATTACTGCATCCCTTTAACAGCCTTGAGAAATTCAGAAAAATGTAGACAGTCTGCAGTACAGCTAATGCAAAGGAGTGAAAGGCCAAAAGATTTCAGAGGTTGTGCCTCACATGATTTAATTGTGTTAAATATTCAAAAATCACTGCATGACTCCACATCACTGCTCATATGCATTTTTGAAACAGAGTGAAGAAAATTCCAGCTGACAGAAAAGTCAAAGCTATTTTTTCCCCTTCAGGGCTCCCAAAATATGTACTTCCTCTGTCATATACTCATCTCTTCTGAGTATATTCATTATGAACTATTAAAATCTCCCTTATGGCTTTGAGACATTAAATTCATGACGAAATTTCCTATCCACCCTCATATGTTAATTTTTTCTGTGGAACACAAAAGTAAACATTTTGGAAGATTTTCTTTCGCAGCTCTTGACAGTTTATAGTGACCCGGGAATTTTGAGTTAAAAAAAAAAAGCACCATAAGAGTAGTTCTTAACACTTTTACTCTATATATTCAAGGTAAATAGACACCAGTTATTATTCTCAGATAATGGCTTGTGTCTAACCCTTCAGACAAAATGGTGTCATGGAGGCCAAAACACATTCTTTTGTTCTGGACATAAATGTGGGCTAGAAATTAATTTATGTCTTAGATTTCGGACTGGTCATCAAATAAAGCAATCTGAGAACTTCAGAAGACTACAAGTTATTCCTTCATTATTCCTTCATTTTGGTCCCTGGTCACTATGAACTGCTTCATAATGTTTCATTACGCAGTTACATTTGCTTTTATGTTCCACTGAAAAAATATTGATTTGAAATAACAGAAGAGCAAGAAAAAATGTACAGAATTTAATTTTTTTAGGCACACTGTTGCATTTAAACAATAACAAACTTTTCTGTTCTAAAGATGAACTACTCTGGTATTTTGCATTGGTAGTGCTACATGTATTGTCAGGGATTTTCCCATAGGCTTTTGGATTGTTAATTATTGTTAAAAACAAGCTCTGTGTTCAACAAAAGTTTATGATACTTGCATGTTTTATCCATCAAGATAATTATCACAGATGAACACAACTTTTATGAATTTTGAAGCCTAAATGCAGTCGCCAGAAGTAAAAAGCTAAAGGTAGGCTATAAACGGACTACACCACGGTCCCACAAATTCAATGTCACCACCACTAAGCTTCCAACAACTCTTTCAGTTTTTATCTAAAAACATTTTCCCAGAATGTTTGAGTTAGAATAGTTTATAAGAGCACAATTATAAGCACAACAAGGCTGTAAAAGTGAGTTACCTGTTCGGCGTGATGACGTTTAATCTCCTCAAAAGCCTCTGTAGTCCCAATTAGCCACTTGTTAGCAACCGCCTTTTTCAAGACACGCAACAGCTTCAACAAAATCACGAGTGGGGTAATACTGATGTTTTTTTATGTCGGAGAACAAAACATGAATGTGTCTTGAGCTTGTGTTCACCACAGACCTTATATCAGCCATTTAACCAAAAACCAATAAAAAAAAACCATTGACTTCGGGACGATGGAACCGGAAGTGCTAAAATGCTAACTCACTTCCGCTTTTGGCCAACAAAGTGATATCATACCTGCACCACTCAATTCAAGTCTCACTTCCTTTTACACACCTATGCAACAATGTAAAAATTTGCATAATGCCAGCCTTTGGTCTTCATTGGCTACCAGCAAACGTCTACTTTGACCCGCCCTCAAACACTGTAGTTGTAGCTGAGGCCTTGAAGAGTTTTCAGAATGAGAAATGAGGTGATGTGCAATGTATATTATGAGAAAATGAAAGTGTTTTTGACCTTTGATGCATGTAAACTTATTGTAGGAGACCTCTAAAACAAAATGAGGAACCTTTAATATAGCATAACAGGGGCACTTTAATAAGGTGCTTTGATAAAAGCATCTCCTAAATGAATAAATATATGTGTAATGGCGTACCTTTAAGCCTCTTGAGGTGAACAGGCACATCACTCTTGATGCTCTTACTGTCCTCTTCTGTGGACTCACGCCTCACTAGAGGAGGGTCATTCTGGGCAAGCCAGTCAGCCACCTTGCTCTCAGAGGCCATGATGGCTGCCTGTAGGGTGCTGAGGTCTTTACCGCCAACGTGAGGGGATTTTTTAGGTCGTAGACGAGACACATGATCTTTAATGGTGACCTTCCCTGGGGAAGTATCATCAAACTCAATGGTGAATGAGGTGTTGGCCTGTGCGGAGGCATTGCCAGTGGATGATTTTGCAGCCCCAGTGCCCTCAGTGTCCTTTGTTGGGATCTCATGGATGCTGTTCTGTGCCATTTGTCCCTCCTTGTTGGGAATCTCAAAGTAGCTGGGCTCAGCGCCTACAGGCCCCAGACCATTTTCCTTTGATTTATCACCCCGCTTGGTCTCTTTGCTCTCTGTGGGGCCACAGAAAAAAAGAGAATAAAAATAAGCATAATCTATGAGTTAAGGGTCACAGCCTCAAAGCAAACAAAATCTGATCAGCTAGCTATAAATGTCAAGACTGTGGACTTGAATCACTGTCAGGACAAAGCCACTGTTTAATGTCTGTCACATGACAAGAATTAATGGGACGGCTAATGGCACTATAACAACATAATTGGCTGAGGACAGATGCTCTGACACTCTAGACATGGTGCTAAATTCTGGAAATGACAAACAGTCTGAAAAATGCTACACCATATTACCAATTTTCATTCTATTAGCTGGCTTAAGAAAAAATATGACACTGTTTCTGATATATAGATCAGAGGTTCTCAACCCTAAGGTCGCCAGAGACGGAGATTTCTATGAACTATATTTTATTTATGGCATGTTGTTTTTATTTTTGAGCTGTACTTTAGTCATGTATAAATATATATATATATATATATATATATATATATACATACACAGTATTAAACATTAAGCTTTTCTTGTGGTTAAAATGTTAAAATGTAAAAAATATTAACTGTATAAAATCATTCAAAAATTTGAGAAAAAATTGAAATCTTGTGCTCAGCAAGGCTGCATTTATTTGATCAAAAATACAGTAAAAACAGCAATATTGTGAAATATGATTACAATTTAATAATAACTGTGTTCTATTTTAATTTATTTTAAAATGTAATTTATTCCTGTGATGGAAAAGCTGAATTTTAAGCTGCCATTGCCATTGCATTCCTAATATGCTGATTTTTTTTCAAGATTCTTCAATGAATAGGAAGTTCAAAAGAACAGCATTTATTTTTTGAATGCATCTTTGCTGAATATAAAGTATTAATTTCTGATAAGAAGTACTGTCTGCCTGTACTTATTTGTGCAAAGCAGGATTTAGAGGTTTTGTCTACATTAGACTAAACAAACAATCCAAAATGGGATTTCAACATTTTCATAAGGGTCATTCACACAGGATGTGTTCTTGTGTTCAAAACTAACTAGGTTGAACACAATAGAATGGAGCAAAACAACTTTTTAGAGATTAACTACTTTTAACTCTACATGGCTTCTCTAATGTAGACGCTGCAAAAAAGTTAATAATGGAATTTACTAAATAGTATGATAATCCTGTAATGTAGGTAGAGAGGCTGTGTAAGAAAATAAGTCAAGGAGCAAAAAGTTCTAAAAAGTTTTTAGATTCTCCCTTTAAACTGATATGAGGTGTGATTTCAAAGTTCAATTTAAAGAAATATTAATGCTTTAGAAAATGTCCAGCCACAGTAAGGCAAATTTCCACAATTACACCCCTAAATGTATGTCTAGTTAATCCTCTGACCAATCAGAGTGCAGCTGAAACTTCCTATTTTTAAAAATACTCTGCACTTCCTCTTCTAAACCAAAGCAAAAATGCTACTTTGTATCCTCCCTTTAGCTTAACTAAATCTCTAGTAAACTAGAAAATACAACTACCTAGTCAACAGAAAATCACTAACCATTAATAGAATTCAACTTTACTTAACTACTGTGAATCTGCTTAGTATAACCAAAGAAACCAAAGAAAATTCGAATGAAGCACAAGGTCTTATACATGTTTTCTAGCAAGTTAACATTGAATGAACTATGTTTGATAAAGTGACCCGTTGTTAAAGTGACTATGTTTGAAAAAGCAACTCAAATACTCAAAATACTTACAAATCTAGCATGTGTGGCTGCCTCTGTGATGAACGGCGCTGGTGTCACAGAAGAGAAAGCAAACACGCCTCCGTGACAATGGAGATGGAGGGGGCTGGGCCTGTCTACAAATGAACCTATTCACTTCTTAAGGGAGACGGTTCTCTTTACATTTTCTTCCTCTTCCATTCCTACGCTGACCTGTGAGTCCCTGCCTTCGAAAAACCAGCCTTGACTGCCGCCTAAAATAGCCCTGGGAGGTGTTGGAACTTTGATGTGGTGGACTGTTGCATGAATGATTTTCTCTCTCTCTGTGTGTGGCAGCACTGAGGTTTATCAAGTCTGAAACAAATAAGGCTGATTCATTTGGAGCCTTTGCCAACTCTGCCGTCTCCTGAACCTGAGTCTTCATTGCCTGAGCAAGACTGCGAGGTTTTGTCAAACAATGCCATTCAGTGTGCAAGCACTACCCCTTTGAGATATATTTACCCAACATTCCCTCATAAAGGAACAAGGCTTCTTCTGGGAGTAGATTTTGTGTCTTTGAACAGAGACGTTGCTGTTTTAAGTTAAATAAAATTAAGAGGGCTCAAGGGCACGAGTGCTTTAAGATCTTTGATGGTCTATTGTGGGGTCAACAATAAAAGTAGTACACATGATAAAAAAATAAACCTAAAAAACTAAACTCATGTTTATGGTTATCTTTGTCAAATAACTGTTATTATATCTTGGTCATAATCTAGACATGTAGCACTCATTCAGTACATTTCCATGTGCAGTTATAATCTACAGTGGGTTACATTGGGCAAACTCTCTGTTCAAGTACATATGACCAAATACTTAATCGAATATTTGATGAATAAATCATGTCCCCTGTTACCATGGAGCAAGAGCACAATGCTGAGGCCATGTTTACATGCTGAACAAAGCCAGGCTAGAATTACATTATCTAGATCTGATAGTCTGACTTCACATAAACCAAAATGGTGAGATGATGAAGTGCACAATATGTTTTTCCTTGCTGTATATTGAGTGCACTTGTCTGGTTTAGTGTCGGTAGCAAACGTATGATGTCCTGCTGTGGTAAAGCCTCAGTAATCTACAATCCCATTACTCCTATACGGAACAAGTTAATGGGATTCCAGACCCCTGGATCAAAGCACACTACAACATGCCAGTTTCAATCAGCAGCATATTTTACGCTCTTTTCCTGGATTAAACAGCAAACAATACAAACCCTTTGTATGAGACAACTGTCCTCTTTGGTCTACATCTGCTCAAACTGTGCTAGTGAACATCTCCATGTGGCTATCTAATTAAGCAGTTAGTGGAAATATTCCTTATTTTTTGCATATGTAAGGATTGGCATATATTTTTGAGGTTGTTGTTAACATTTTTTTTTCTTATTTTCCAAGTAAAATACCCAAATATCCTAAAAATAAGATAAATGTACTTAATACAAACTCAAATGAAGATACACTACTTTTCAAAAGTTTGGGGTCAGTAAGCTTTTCTTTAAAGAAATTAATACTTTTATTCAGTAAGGACGCTCTAAAATGATCAAAAGTGACAGTAACACTTATGAATTAATGTTACAAAAGATTTATATTATTTCAAATAAATAGTTTTTTGTCCTTTCTATATTTGATAATAATAAGAATTGTTATTTGAGCAGCAAATCAGCATATTAGAATGGTTTCTGAGAATCATGTGACACTGAAAACTGGAGTAATGAAGCTGATTATTCAGCTTTGCCATCACAGGAATAAATTATAAAATAAATTTTGATTAAATAAATGCAGCCATGGAAAGCATAAGAAACTTATTTTAAACTTAAAATGTTTTACTTGTTTAAAAGGATTCTGAGGTGTCTTACCTGTCCCGCTGTTCTCCTGCTTCTTTCCAGATGTTTTATTCTCTTGTTTAAAGGAATTCTCATCATCTGCATCCCCATCGCCCCACCAGGATGGCTGTCCATACAGTGGGGTTCCCCTGTGCAAGGCAGATATATCGCCTGTTATAGAAAAGAAAATATTAGCTTTGCTTTGAGGACACAAAGATTAATATACATACAGTGTACACAATGCTCATGTGTTACATATACATTCGCGTTCGTGTTCGCATTTACATATGTCACTGATCGCATCATGCTTGAATGAATGAATGAATAAAAAACACATAAGTTACATACATAAGTTACATACATAAGTATACAGTAAGTTTTCATTTGTAAACATTAGTTAACAAACCTGAACCTTAATTTCATAAAGTGGAAACTAAATAAGTCTGTTTCTGATCTGTGGAGGGCAGAACACTTTCCATTTGCACAGGATCACTAACTCAAGTGAATTGATTCAGTGATATTGATTCAGTGATTCCTAGTGTTGCAGTCATGTGCTATTCACAGATGGTTCATGCTACTTTAATAGCCAGGGGCTATGGGACTTTTAGACAAGCCTGACAATTATCAGGATGAAATAACCAGGTGGCAATGGAATAACAGCGCATGTTAAATGCTACCCACCCTTGAAACACTGATGGGTGAAAAACAGGCATGGGCGTAGCGCTGTTCCCTTCCCTATTATTAAATACCCAGCACTTCACGACAGGGCTGGACCACAGTTCTAATTGCATAGGGTAACATAAACTACATGTGTGATGGGTTAAAGTCTTAAAAAAAAACATGAAGCTGTGAAAGGTCCTTCATTTTCCATTTGTGACCAGTTTTGTTGCATTTTTCAATACAAGGGGGAAAAAACAGATGCAATCTTCTCTTTAAGGCTGGCCCACACTAAATGATTTTTCAAATGTGAGAGATCACAAACATGATGATAAAAAAATCATAGATTTAATAGTTTTGTTCATATAATTTGTGAAGTGCCAGGATGTGACCAAGACAGAAACAGATTCCATTCACAAACAACCAGAGCCTCGACAGTGAATGCGAGAAATCTCGCAAAAATCTCTTGTGGTCAAACTTTAGAGTAAACCAACATGCCGGAGGACGGGCAAGAAGAAATGGCGATAATAGTGTTTGGACTGCTTTTTACAGAAAAATTGAGGGAAAAAAAGAAAAAGTAATGTTACGCTTCTGTCTTCCGTCAGCTCGCTTTCTGATTTGGTATTGTTTCGTTCCACATGACAATCTGCCCAGGTTTGTCCTCAGGGTTCCCCCCCACACAACAGGATTTATGATTGTAAATATTCAACATGTCAGATACTTAAGATTTGAGATCACTGTGGCCCTGATGTCTTAACTCACATCACACCACAGGAAAATCTGATAAGATAATCTGTAGAACCATCAAGATAATCAGGACTTTACCTAGGATCATTGGAACGGGAGAATTGGGCCCAAAATCGTCCCGATTATCTTATAGCCAGAGGGATGTTTTTATCTTTCACAACTGTCAAATGTTTGTGTTGGTACTGTATGAGGAGAGTTAATGGATTTTCTGAATCCTGCCCTGGCCTGCTTGACCTGAGATGAGATAACAGAAGGTAACTTACACCTGCTGCTAGCCAGTTACCAGATAAAAACAGACCGAGCTGATTTATATCACCTTGCTCTGGTGAAAAGGGACAATGGATCAGTCAGATGGGGTACAGCAGTGGCTAGTCCAGTATTACTCATTTAAAGAGTAACATCATTTAATGATGAATTATTGTTTTGCATCACCTACAAAGTAGTTTAAAGATACAAATACAATTATCCATAGCTTGCACCCTGACATCATGACGGTGGTTTTTACCTTGCATCTTGTCATCTCCTTTGTTAGCCTCTGCAGGTTTGCCTGCTGTTTCAGCAATGGGCTCTGAAGGTTTTTTCACTTTGGGTTTGTCTGGAGAAGACTTGGGGGATTTTAAGGGCTCTGCACAGGTGGGCTTCTTGCCCAGTTGAAGTTGGCTGGTGAACTTCTCATGCTGACAGAAAGGAGGGAGAAGAACACACAGTAAGTGCCAGAAACCTGTCATCAGACATTACTATAGGAAGATAAATAAATTACATAAGACAAGCACATGCAATTCTCATAATACAAGTGACAACATCTTTATAAATTGATGAACTAGCATATTGTTAGCTATGTTAACCGATTCAGAGATGTAGTGATTGTTTTACCTTCAGAGCCTCCTCTGGCACGTGTAGCTCTCCTCGCACCACAGTGAACAGGTTGGTATGTGAGTCAAGTTAAGGAAGACTCATAAATAGCTAAAACATGTTGAATGAAAATATACATTCTTCACACAAAGGCTCAAAATGAGCTTTCAATTTTTCACTGTGTGTCTTTAGTAAATCCTGACAGTAGTTTTTTAACAACAAAAGAGGGTTTGGACTTTTCTGTTAGCAAATCTGGCCCTAGATCTTGAAAGCTTTCAGAGGAAAGTGCATTGAAGGATATCATATCCAAACCTCAGTTTGTCATCAATCTTTAAAGTGATGTACATCTGTTCCTGGATCCTGACATCATTTACAAATGTCTGAAAATAAAAAAAGACAAAGAAAATTCACATTTTAAAGAGCTGTTCTACTTATACTGGTTGAAATACTTTTGTATAAAGTTCAAATCACAGACACTAAGTTAATTTCTAGTTCACAATATGTACTGTACCCTATATAGGACAACCGGTTTGGAGAATAGACAAATGGATATGAACTGTTTGTATATAGAATCTTTAAAGACAATGTTAATTAAAAACATTAGGAAAAAGGTCCAAGTAACTTCTTCTAATACAAAATGGTAAAAAGCATTTATGGAGCCTGAAAGTTCCCATGAAATCAATATTGACCCTGTTGTAGTGCACATTACTAGTACAAGTTAATAAGCAGAAAATAACTTGTTTGTGTTGGTAATCTTTAATCAAAATCTGAAAATGTTGCTTCCGCTCTGGAATGGCGTTCTCCAACTGCCAGTCTGCTAATGAGCGAGGGAACCCTGCCCTCTATTCAATACTCCGTTTCGCTTGGAAATACGTCACAACATTGAAGTCGGTTGAAACTTCGGGTTCACAGGGACTTTAGCCTTTTAACGTTTTATTCTAGAAGAAGCGCCTTTGACCTTTTTTCTACTGTTTAGGATTGAGATCCAACCAAAGAGCAGCTCTGGGATTATTTCACGAGGTTCTTCCAACAAGTAATGTTCCAAGATGTTTTCCACTTAGCTTCCGTGTTTATTTTTTATTTTATTTTTTTACTGTATTCACATTTCCATATATTTCCTACTGGTTATATATTCCATATATAACCAGTAGCTAATTAGTTACAGTCTTGAATTTGCTATTTGTCAGAGGCAGATTGTATTAGAGGAAAGGATGTTCTCATTTAGAGAGCATTTAATTGGACAAAAGCGTAGAGCGGGATGAGTAAATCAAATATTTTTGCTGTTTTCCCCAGAAGAGAACGACTTTAGAGGAAATTATCAACATTTAGAAGTATTTAGCATAGCTAGTAGCATATAGATAATCTCAAAGGTAACACACACAAACTAAAAGCCACAAAACACTAAATCTGAATTCATATGGTATTTTATACAGGAATACATTTTGAAAAAAAAAAAAACCCAAAAAAAAAAAACAAACACTTTCCTTTCCCGAATTATCAAAGGATTAAACAGCTCAATCTGGGCTTTTTTCCTAAATCCACTTTAAAATGATACAAATTGAGTATTAATGATAAGCTTATGGTTTAATCTAAAAATGTCCTTGATTTCCAAATCCCCATCAGAATGTACCCATACCTAAAGATCACCATACAGAGCCCATTCACCTGCCATTCATTTACGCAGCAAGACATTTGTGTATTTAATGTTTTTGACTTCAAAAGTTCATTGAACAAATGTTTTACAGATCCCTCTAAACATTTCACTACAGTGACAGCCACCTCACAAAGTCTGAAAACCTTCAAGGTGGTTATAGTGAGCTGTAAGGTTTGCTCTGTCTCAAATATCAGCCACTTCCTGCAAAGCCCAACAAAGAGGGGGAGCTAATCGCACTGACAAAGCACTTTCTAGAGCATTCAAGTTTAAAATTTCCATTGAAAAGCTGAATCAATCTCCTCCTCTGTCCTTCCAACAATATCCAAAGACCTTAAGATATTCTGATGGAATGTGGGGTAACAGTAGGGGAATTTGTGCATGCTCTTCAGTGGCTGACTGCACGTTATTTCCCTTCATTCTGTTCAGTTTTCAACATGTGCCAACATCAACTAAAGGAATATGGTAGTTTCATGCAACGTCTGGGCTTGTTGTGTGAGGGTTTTGTTGAAAAAGGATCTTATGTCAACTTAAATGTAAACGGTACTGAAACTGCTAAAAAAAAAAAAAAGTGGATAATATGCTGCACACACTATAATAGCCATTTCCTGCCAAAGCAGGACAGGAAGAGGAATTCTTAAGCATGACTCAACAGGAAGAGGTTGTAATTTGTGTGAGTGGCCCCACGGGTTCTGATTTAGTCATGGAGATTCTACTGACCTCCAACAGACAGACATAATCTAACACAAACACAGAGCACAGACTCAGGAAAAGCAGGCTGAACCTTAATATATTACTGTGGTTTAGAACTACCAGATAGTTCAAGAATCAAGTATGAAGAGGGAAGTTTGTATTTAATCTGTGTCAAGATTCAACAAGAGGCTGAATATACATAAAACGGAAATTAAAACTTTTAAAGAACCTAGCCTGTATAATGTTTGGCTGACTGTACATTATCCTGCATATTACATGCTGACTGACTAAATAACGGATGTGATTTAAACCAAAATCATTTTATGTAAGAGTGACGTTATGAAGAAAGCAGATTTATGTGGAAAACTGGTCAAATATAAAATATGACATCAGAATCTCATGACTGACCAATCCCAATCAAGTACTCCAGAAATGTAAGAGGTTTTATTTACTGTTCAATAAATAATTATTTATTACTATAAATTGATTTTATTATCTGTAAACTTAATTTACTGAACCTAATATAATTCACGATACTATTGTGCTTTATGTACAATTTTCCACAATTTGTTTATTTAAAGGCAGTGGCATTCATTCATCAGAAATGTACCACTCCATTCACTATCGCTCTTACTCACCCCATTCAGGCTTCCTAAATCCTTCACTTTGTGCTCGTCACTGCTGGACTCATAGTTGATAACAGCGTGCTGCTTGTCTACACTGCGAGACTGCAATCACAAACAGGTAAAAAAGCAGGAGTTACAAACCTGAGACAGTTTGCGCTGAGCATCATCACTTCATAGATTTGTTATTATTGGAAGCTGGTTTATATGCAGTGACAAGTATTTTACCTTGTGGCAATGATAGAATTTGAAGGTGACATATCTCACGTTTGCAACATACCAGACATCTAAAGAGAAAAGTTCTCTCACACAAGTATTACAGATTGGTTGTAGCCTAAAGTGAAGTCGCATCACATTAGCGAAATTTTTGTGGACCAAAAAGTTCCATTGTCTATTGTCAATTGCATAGAGATGTATGCAGCAAAACCCACAAAGAACTCACTTTCAAACCAAGCTATTTTCTGTTGTCTTTTGAACAACAGAATTGTCTATTGAATTTGCCCATGAATGTTTGGAGAAAAATGGTAATTGTTTCATGTTAAATGTCAAAATTAATTGTTTAATTCATTTTCAGGCACTGTATCTTCATTTTAATAATGTGATGATCCACTAGAGGAAAGGCCAATCTCCACATCTCTCGTTTGCAGACATTTTAATGTTGCTCAGCATAAAACAAACATTAAAATGAACAAATAAATGCAAACACGGAAGTTTAAGGTGTAGAACCTATATACACCTAAAATGATTGTACATGAGCACAGTGGCTCTATTTTAAGCCACTCATCCTCAGTTCAGTGATAAGGAATCTAATACTTTACCAATTGTATTGTAACACAATCATACGATTAGATTGATTTATGCCTGACCCTAACATGGAAGGGTTAAAGAGGGAAATGGGGGTTTCCTGACTAAACAAAGCCTTGTTCATGTCTACCAGAGACTAGTGTTTAAACACTGAAACCCCACAGTCAGTTTGTTGATCTATAGTCTATTATGCACCATTTTAAAGGCTGGTCTATGAGCATAGTATATGCTAGCCTGTGTGTACTAATAACTGGATTTAAGACAAGGCTTTTGTTATTGTTTTGAGGCGCAAAGAAGATATTTCCATTAGAGACTTTTGAACAAAATGTTTACTCAAGCCCTCAGAAGGCCCTTTTCGCCTCAGAGATGCTAGGTGTTCTGAGAGATATTTAGCGCTTTGTTATGTGGTTGCTAATGATTCTATGAGTTACACAGTACACAGCTTTTCTTCAAGTGGCTGATATTACAGTTTGTGTTGTGACACGTCAAGTTTGTTTTGTAGTTTGACCAGGTTACTCAGCTCTCTAATGACATGACTGACACTCTCTCTCTCTCAATGTTTGGTATTACAGTCTATGATCTCGTAGTTCGACACTGTAGTATGTCTAAAAGTACATCATGAGCTGTGTGCCCCACTTTCTATTAATAAAGCAGCATGACTAACACATGTATACTGATGCTGAGGTAGATAGTAACAGTCATGCCACTTAGGAACACAACTTTCCTTCTAGGTATGACTTAGGCCCTGTCCCATTTCTCCCCCCTTAAAACTTCCACTTGGTTTTGAGTGCCCTCAAAAGTAAAGTCCCCTCAACGAGGGAAGTGGAGTTGAAGATCTTTCCCTATGAAATGGGACACCACTATATGGAAATTAGCGCGGCAAACCTCACTACGTCACGCGCAGCAAACCTCACTACGTCACGCGCAGCGTCGACGTGTCTACTACTACTACTACTATTTTCATTCAGAAAATGCCGGTTCCAGCTGTTGTGTTGCCTGTTGTGTGGGCTGTGTTTGTTTACCTACGGTTGATGAATCAACAGAGAAGACATGGGGAATATAGAAGACGCATTCGCCGTCTTCTTTGCCTTGAGGATTTATTTCAGGTATGTCCGATTAGTTTAAATATTTGACATTATATGTTTACGTTACCTCAGCTGTTGATGATTTAACGCTAGACCAAATAGAATTAACTTACCTGTTGTTTGTGTCGATAATAACACGACCTACACATTCAGGTCGTAGGCTATAGTTAAATCCAGGGGTGCGGGAAGTGGTTTTAGGTTGGGGGTGCTGATACAATAAAATGTATCATAGATACACTTTTGAGTGGCTGCCGACGATTTTTTTCTATGAACACAATATTACGTAACACTCTGCGCGTATGTTCATATTTGTGTGTATTTGATCGTTTAGAAGCGCACACAAAACCCAAAGTATAGTTTGCTATAGTTAACCAAAGTATAGTTAGTTGCAATCCGTTTCCGAGCGCGCGCGCGCCTCCATGGGAACCGGGGCAACGTCTCTTGCGCGGATCATTGTGCTTTTAGTAGCTGTTTTTACCACCAACAACGTCCCGCAATTTAGAAACAGCAGTGCTGATTCTGACGTTAAGTTTGGGTTTAGAGAGAAATGACAGCGCGCTGTGAAGGGAAAGATGATGCGCTAGCTAGAAGAGCGCGGCTAGTTTTTAATAACTTTACCTCACATAATTATCTTCTTTTATATAATCCTTAGAAGCCAAAATCAGAAATAAAATTAGATTAACTACCCATATCAGATGTATATTTGATTGGCAGACTCTTTTGAAGCACTCGGCAGATATCATATGAACATCGTCAGATAGCTTCGTGAAATATTTTCTAACATTAGTGTTCAAAACCCAACAGTCCATTGGATGTGCATCAAACTAACATATTCCAACATATTTTGAAATTTTAACATGCTTATTTGCGAAAATATACTTACAATTCAGTTGCTCCTTTCCAGCTGTGCCCGCCATCTTGGTTGAAAAATTTGGCTGGCTCGCTGAGTTCGCAAGGTATCCTGGGTAATTTCATCTTCCACTTCGTTTTAAGCCTGCATCGGACCGCACTATGTTTTGAGGGTTGATTTTAAGGGGAGAATAGCACTCCCCCTTGCTCTTTAGAGTATTGGGACACCCTACCCCTACACGAGAACGCGCAAAAACAAGGGTTAGGGCAGAAATCTAGGGCAAGGGGAGGTATTGGGACGCAGCCTTAATCTGTCTCCATCCTTCCTATGATCATTACACAGAGCGTTTGAAGTACACTACCATTAGTTTAGGTTCTATAAGATTTTTTTTTTTATGTTTTTGAAAGTCTTTTATGCTCACAAAGGCTGCATTCATTTGAAAAAAAAATAAATACAGTAAAACAGTCATTTTGTGAAATATGTTTTAAAATAACTGTTCTAATCTATTTTAACATTTTAAAATGTTTTGGTTTTTTTTCCTGTGACGTTAAAGCTGAATTTTCAGCATCATTTCTCCAGCCTTCAGTGTCACATGATCCTTCGGAAATCATTCTAATATGATTTGCTGCTCAAGAAACATTTCTTATTATTATCAATGTTGAAAACAGATGTGCTGCTTAGTATTTTTGTTGAAACGTGATACTTTTTCAGGATTATTTGATAAATAGAAAGTTCAAAATAACAGCATTTGTTTGGAATAGAAATCTTTTGTAACATTCTAAATGTCTTTACTGTCGATTTTGATCAATTTAAGGCATCCTCGCTGAACAAAAGTATACATTTCTTTCAAAGAAAAAAATCATACAGAACATTAACCTTTCAAATGGTAGTGTAACAGCTCTCCAAACAGCTCTCCTTGCTGTATACTACCCATAGGCAAGCTGCTTTCTAAGGCAGTATCCAAACCAAAAAGGAACTTCATAAGTGACAGATTTTGTACATTCTACATAGGAAGCAACTCAAGCAATTAGCGTTTAACTCACATTTAATTGGAGTTTGATAATAGCATGTCACGAAGTCTGTAAAAAAAGATATTTTTTTTTCCTGTATTGAATGAAGCTAATAATACATGCAATGCTGCCTTAGAATTTCTAAATTACCAATAGCTTAAATTTGGGGCACGGCTACCTGTTTGAAAAACAGTCATTCTTTTTGCAATTTTACTGGGTGATGCTAATATTTGTAAATTACACACTTACATAAACCATGACCATGATTCAAAAACATGGTCATAATACCATCAAAAATATACCATCAAAATACCATCACCATTTTTTTGTTATGGTGGTTGAGAGTCTCTTAACATCCTGATTGCAATCCCTGTTAAATGGTCTAAATGTATTTATATGGTATATATATCAACTGAGGAAGGCGTAGGACCATAAAATGTTTGTGGAAATTAATCTGCAGCAGTCAGGTGGTACAACTCTTTAAGTTATTTATGTTCATTATTTTTGTAATGTTATATGCTTTGAGACATGATGCAGTTTAACGCAGTCTTACGTGGCGCATTTGTACGGAGGAGTGTCTTTGGCGACACTCTGAAGGAAAGGTGGGATCTTCTGCTTTCAAAGCTAGCTCCCTATTGCTAGCCTCTCCAAAATTTGCCTACCCTACCTTCAAGGTTTTCATGTGATATTTGTATTTTATTTCAGCCTTAGCATTTTTAGTAGTTTCACTTTTAACACTGAGATACATCCTTCCTGACCTGTAGCATAAGCTCGCAGTCATCGCGACCCACAAAGATCATCTCACGGGGCAGCCGGTGCCGCGTACCCCCGCTGCTCACGAGGAACCAGGACGTGAGGCTCATCTCTGCACTCTTGTCCAGCCTCAGTCCCTACGTCATCCTGATGGACAGATAAAGAAAGAGAGACATTTATGAAAAACTTTAAATCAATAACATTCCATTTCTCACTCCATACAAACTTTTACAAAACTTTATTAAAAAAAGGTGGACTTTTATAAAGAGATCACGTCAGTCCCACATAGACGTTTAAATTTGAACCGACAGTGGAATGTGGGTGGAGGGAGAGAGAGTGATCCGTTAGACCGCGCTGAAATCTGCTGCATGCTGACTCTTTTCTGAAGCTACAGAAGCCTGGGACACTTCCCTCCTCCCTCGCTGCCTATGATCATTGCCAGATGCGGCAGGAAGTGATGTAGGCACTTGGCTGCACACCCTACTGGGCTCTGGGATTTTTTCCCCCCTTTCTATGAAAAGGAGGTCACATTCAGCTGCTCCAGGCTACAGCTGCAAATGGTCTGGGAAGAAGAATTTAATGTATCCTCCTGACATACAAACCCACTAGCCCCTTCTAAGTGTGACCCAGTGATACTCTGGAACCGCCTTTATTTTACAAAATACATGTTACTCTAAAGTATACCATGGTATATTATGGTATATGTCCAAAAACAGCATTTCAATGGTATATCTAAAACATCATTGAGTTATTTACAGCAATGAACAACCTCAAACACAGATGGACAAACGAAAAACAGAGTGGGTCTCAATGACAGATCTGACCTACCATAACAAGTCTCTATATAACTGTAATTATTGAATAAAGCATGTCTGCGTCACCAGGAAGACCCTCACCACTAATATCATACAGCACTCACAAGCGGCTATAGGGCTACTTCACATTGGATATAGTGAAATACCTTTTTATTAGCATATCACTATGAGAACATCTTGATCAATAATGGGTGGCGTTTTGATAAATGGGCCCCGTATATGCTGAGAGTGCATTATGATTATACTGCTTGAGGAGCTGGAACACAATATCCACTCACTGAAATACAATATAGCTGAGTCTGACCTCCACTTACAAATTCTAAAGGTCTACTTATGGATGTAAATTAGATGTAGGCTAACCAATATTTTTTAAATCTACATAATTTAACAAACTAAATATGAAAATCTGACTAATAATAAATTGTTTAGAGTTTTAAATTTGCCTTTGCCTTGGGCAAAGTTAATGAGATTGGTTTACTTTTGTCTATTCTGTACTTTTTGACAAATATATACTTTAGTTATAGGTCTATATTTTTTCCTTTTACAAATGTAAAAGATAATTTGCAACTTTTTATCTTAAAATTCTGCCTTTTTTCTCAGAATTGCATGATTTAAAGTTGCAACTGCGAATTATAAAATCAGAACTGTGAGATATTAACTCGCAATTCTGACGTTTATATCTCACAATTCTGACTTCTTTTCTCTGTTATAAAGTCAGAATTGTGAGAGAAAAAAATCTGAGTTGCAAGTTTATATCCCGCTATAAACTTTATATCTCGCAATTCTGACTTTATAACACGCAATTGCGACTTTTTATCATGCAATTTTGACCTTATAACTAGGGCTGTTAAAAGATTAATCGCGATTAATCGCATCCAAAATAATAGTTTGTGTTTACATTATAAATGTGTTTGTACTGTGTATAATTATTTTATATATATATATATATATATTATTTAAATTATATATAAATAACACATTTTTCTTAAATATATAAATGCACGTGTGTGTGTATTTATATATACAAAATAATGATACAGAGTACAAACACATTTATTATGTAAACACAAACTTTTATTTTGGATGTGATTAATCGTGATTAATCATTTAACAGCCCTACTTATAACTCACAATTGCGACTTAATATCACGCAATTCCTTTTGTATTTTTTTATTCCATGGCAGAAATAAGCTTCCATAATAACACAATTATATAACAACAAAAAAGTATTTTGTTTGAAAAGCCAAGTACTGCAAAAAAGAAAGTTCCAAAACTAAACCCTGAGTGCTTTTATTCAGCAACAGAGTTGTGATATTGGCTGTAGGATTGGGACAATGCGTCAAACAAGAATAAGTTCTGAGAAGTCCTTCACAACAGAGATAGATTATATCTTGGGAGCTTGCAAGGAATAGCTGAATACTAGCAGCTGGGTTTTCTCTTTTCTGGAACACAAGCAGTAATCGAGCAACCGCAGAACCTTTATACCCGTCAACTACCCACGGAATTCAGGAATAAGCACAACGTGGCATAGGCGCTCTGATGTGGTGCGATATAAAATTTTCTTTTAATAAGACATGAAAGAGCTTTGGATGCTGGAGAATGTTGGTCGTCAGTACCTTCTGATGAACACATGCATTCAAACCAATCTCAATCTTCAAACCCATCACAATCCTTGCATGGCTGCAGAGACAATCTTGAGAATAAGAATACTTAAAGACTTAATTTAAAAGCTTAAAACGAGAAGGCAAATCTGCAGACTTAACTCTTGCACACGTATGCTTAAGATTTCATGAGTCGCCGAATAGATGCATCACTTTCTATTGAAGCAGCTCTGTGCCCCAAAAAGCCTCCTTTTCTTCCAAACGGAGCGACATATGGTGTTTTTAATGGGTGAAAGGGTGATTTCACCATGCTGGCTGTGAGTGCATCCTCCCGCCTCGATGTCTGAAGAGATGGATTGTTTTGGGTTGACGGAGTGTGTATGCAATGCACAGGAAGTGTGGCTAACGCTTCCTCCTGCTCATCTCTGAATCTCTGTCATCTTTAAGAGGAATAAGGCACTGATTCACTCTGGAATAAAAGAAGCAGCAAAGCTGGAAACCACCTTTTTAATAAGGAATAACAACTGGAATGACTAAAATGTGACGGATTGTGATGATTTTTTTGTTGTACTACATAAAAGTAAAACAAGTTCTTTTCAGACATGGTGTTTCTCATGCATGAAGCTCTTGCATGACTTTCTGCATGAAGTCTACACCCATCTAATAAGAGTAAGACCTAAAGCCAGATGATGACACAACCATGTAAGTGTCCTCCCTAATTCCCCTGACCCATGAGTACTAGCCTGACCCATCTCTGTTCATCCCAATAAACATTCTGCCATTTTTTGACAAACAAGTCAGTCAATAATATATGACATATAAAGCAATTAATGTCAAGCATGCAAAACACACACAAAATGCACACATTTAGATTCAACAGAGCAATTCTGACCCGGTGTGACTTATTTTCCAAAAAATACATTACATGGAAAAGAGCATGTGAGTATTTTGCACCTTTTGTGTTCCACAAAAGAAAGAAAGTCAGGTTTGGAACTACATGAGGGTGAGTTAATGATGACAGAATTTTCATTGTGGGATGAACTATCCTTTTCAAACTTACTGTGTGAGATTAACACTTCATGACAGACAGGGTTTAAGTACAGCTGATGCAATGTGACATGAATGTCGCTCATTCAGAAATGTAACGTTTCGCTATACAGTGAAGTCCTTGTGTCTGTGAATGCCAAGTGAAGGATGCAAGTCCTTGAACTGATGTTGCAAGGCAGATAAACTGTGAATTATTGAGTTATAACAACACTGTTATTGAGTGAGTGAAAAAGTTAATGTTCTCACTGCTGCCATTAGTATCTCTTTACTGAGGCATCACAAACTGTTATTTTTATTGTCTCGGTTCATTGCTTTCATCTAAGACACCACACTCAGAAATTAAATCTTCATCATTCAGGTTCTCTTACAATGCATTTGGTTTGCATGGTCAAAAAATGGATTCTTATTTCCAGAAACAGATGCTACTACAATACGCCTGAGGGCATCTGAGCCTTCTGTCTCAAACCTAGGAAGGCAACGACTACATTTCTGACTAGTCACCAGACAGTATACGCTAATCTATTTTAAGTGCACCTCTATATGCTGGGAGAGAAAACGATCCACAGACAACCTCAATGCTAAAGAAGAATACAGCAAGTGGGCTTGACAGAATGAACAGTGGTCTTTCATTCTGTTAATTCAAGGTGATGTTTGCACTGGAAGTAAATAGGCTAGATTTAGTGTCTTGTGTGTGAACAATGGATGTGCCATTCACCTTTATTTCACAGACCATATCCTTCTGATATTAATAAAAGAGACACAATGCATTGTGCCTTTTAAAAATGCCTTTCCAATAATTGTCTAAAGGTGCAGTCACATAGCGAAATTTCAGTCCCAAATTCAGATCCATTGTTCATTATCAATAGTGTTGTAATATATGAAGCACAGCTCACACAGAAGTCACTTTCAAACCAAGCATTTTTCGGTTGGTCAGCATGGCGAATTCATGTGACCAACTTGAACATCAGTGAAATCTGCATAGGGAAATCTTTCACCCTCACACTAAACAACTAAACAAATAAGCACATACTTGTTCAAAAATCTAGAAAAAAATTGTCAACTTCCTATCATCGAAGGCTTCAAACCTTAACAAATGTAGCCTTCCACTTCCAGTGAAATCAACAAAAAGTAACCAAATGTAAAACAACACTGTAGAGTCTTCACTGTTTAAGACTAAATCCTACTAAATCTACTAAAGAACAGCGAGTAATTTTCTCTTGTTTTTTTGTTGTTCGATTTATTTTGTTGTTTGGTATTAAGCTGCTGTCACTTTAAGACCTAATGCACGGATCCAATACTGATAACACATGCCGTTATATTTCCCAACTGTTTATGTTCACTTAAGACATAACCGACTGTATTTAAGTAAATACTCACCATGCTGGGAATTTTGACACATTTCTGTGTGTATTTGACCATTTAGCATGAACCCGAAGCACAAATTATACTTTGCTTGTCCGTGGTCCATTCTTGGGGAACAGTATCTTTTTGCAGCTTAATGCAGTTTTAATAACTCTTTTTATTATCGAGCACGTCCTGCAGTTTAGCAACAGTAGACTGCAGTTTACATCAGTCACTGATTTAGCCAATTTTGACGGTAAGTTTCGGCTTTTAGGGAGGAACAAAAGTGCACCGCTGTAAAGGAAAGAAATGCACCAAAATCACACAGCCATATTTTTTGCTGTCGGGTTGACTCCTAGTATAACTGCCAATCCGGTGAATGTAGTGATTTTAGCTGCGCATAGAAAATTGTCTCGCAAGTTTTGCATCATCTGATCGGCTCTTCTGATCTGCCTTTATAGAAACCACTAATCAAACAAAACGATTATCGACCAATAGCGATCGTGATCATCAGATCACCCTTGAATCCTCTAACTAAACTACTACAAATTATACAAAAGACAAATAGAGTTCAGTCTCCTTAAAATAAACATGAAATATAAGTAAAATTAATTTTCATATACCTACGGCCACATTTCTGTGCAGAAAATGAGGGAGAGAGCAAATTTGGGGAATTTGGGGATGCTGTAAAAGTACCATATGGCCATGAGAAGCAGACATCTCATTTACATCATCAGCATGTGGCAGGAGGAAGCAATATCCATCATTAATCCAAATCGAATACACTTGTGACTAGACCTTATCAGAAACAACAAAATGTGTCCGTTGGGTGGTAATAAACACATAATGACATACTTGACACAACAGACCTACTTATGCAAATCAACAACCAGTAAATGTTTCTGACAAAGGGGAATTTCTGCAGCATGTTCAGACACCAAATCAGAATTACAATGAGCTATTCATTTTGTGAATTACACTACCGTTTTGTTTGAGGTCGGTAAGATTTCTCTTAATGTTTTTGAAAGACATATATTGTGCTCACCAAGGCTGCATTTATTTGATCAAAAATATCCCTAAAGTAAAACACATTGTGAAATAGCATTACAATTTAAAAAGAACTGTTTTCTATTTGAAAATAGCCTATCATTTATTCCTGTGATGACAAAGCTGAATTTTCAGCAGCTATTACTCCAGTCTTCAGTGTCAGCAATCAGCAATTTTTTTTAATGACTTTATAGGCAGTAAAGTTTTACTGAAAGCCCATTTTGCCACTGTATACAGGCCTGTGTTCAGCCTATATCATCAACAAACGTTTACTCTGAGTCTGACTCCCATTATACACCTTTAGGCATCTGCTGCACTTCAATTACCAGTTACAATCAGAAGACCAGATAGAAGCTGGGGACAAATAATGGAGCAAAAATACAGGTCAGAACTAAAGAGCAGGATTAAGCCGGCCAGTGGGCATACAGAATCCAGACTGGCCTGAAGATGATGCACTAGTCTGATCATCAGACAGACAGCCATTTATATGGATTTGCAATATGACAGCATGACAGCTTAAGATATTAAATTTAAAAAATGCAAACGCAACGTTATTTTTGTAGGGTTTATTAAGGAAGGAAATATACTAATTCTCTGATAATAGGCTACTGTTTTAGTAACTAATGCTGCAAGCATGTGATTCTCTCCGTCTTCTTTGTAAATCAACATTCAATTGGTACTTCCGTGTAACAACAGGAAGTTCACTGGATTGGTCAGTCAACATGATCCAACTGAGGATATGATGCTGACTTATAAATAATTAATGATTTGGGGCCCGGGGTTCACAAAAGAAAGATTTTCTTGTGAAAGCCCCAGACTCAGTGATATGTTTTGGTCTGGGTATAGGATAGTTGTTACATGTTCTCTCTTAGTGGATTTAAGCTCTGAGTCAGACATATCCTGATGTCTTATGAGCCATAAAACATCCCATAAAATTATTCAATTCATTCCGTTGAAGTGTCTGTTTTTCTTTGTTTCTGTGTTTTTTTTTTATATCTCAAGAGAAAAAATAATTAAGGTAGGCTAGTCAAAAAAGCTAAATAAAAACAAAAACATTGTCTAATACTGTGGCTGTGACAGTACGGCAACAATTTTGCATTTTAGAACCCCAAAAAAGATGGAATGAAAACAGGATCTGGACCATGACATGTATTAAAAACAGCTGGTTCATAACCTAGATTGCAATACTGAGGGGATAGTTACAGATTAGCCAATCAAAATACACTACAGGAAATGTGCAAAGCTTTAACAGTTACACCCCAAAACAAAAAGACGACAAGGGTAAAAGCAAACACACCCTGACCATAACTTAATTTTGTGTAATTTTTGTTGTCACTGTTTGACACTAAAAAATATTTTTAAATTTAAAGTATGACTAGCTTAGTAATGAACTAAAATCGTTTGCAAAAACTAATTTGTCAAATATATATATATATATATTTTCCCTCTAGCCTACATATCAGATAATACAAAATTAAGCAGGGTCAAACTAAAGGCATACAACTTTGGTCCTGCAGAAGGAAAACAACTATTAATTTAACCTGCTCTCCAGTGGAGTTCAAATAACAACTGAAATGTATGGACACTGAATATATGTCAATATTACACACACACACACACACACACACACACACACACACACAAATGCTGTCTAAGTTGGCAGCTCAACTCACTAGGTTGAGAGACAGTCACTTTTAGGCTTCAAGTCCCAATAAAAAAATCTAGGTAAGAAACACATAGCCTACCTCAGAACCCCTTGTTCAACAATGAATCTACACCATTTAGTAACAAACCCTATCACACAGGGCAGTTCACTGTCAAGAAGAATGACTATTTTGACACCATACAGTTTTCCTCTAAAACTAGATTTAACAAAAATGCTATAACAAGGTATAAACATTTTGTATCGTTAAAAAGTGTCATTAATACGGCACTCAAAATATATGTAGGCCAGATGTAGCAGAACAAAACAAGAGCCTTTGTCAAAACAAAGGATTCTGCGCAGTGCCCTTCAAAGTGTGCAGCAGTGCCCGGCAAATCATCCACATCTCTTACACACCCGAATTACAGTACAGAAATATTGTTGTTTTTGATGGTTCGCTGCGATGGAAATATTACGATACTAAGCAAGATGCCATGCGTTTGGGCAAACTGGTGACCAGTGCTCGTGTCCCCTACGTGCACCATAGTCAAACTCACTATTTCATTTATAACGTTACTCACATTAATATCTCCGTGTTTTAGGATATCAATGAAGTACACACAGCGTATGGTAAAAACACGCATAAAAACAGGCGGTGCTCGTGCTAGTGTATTCATTCAATATGATAGAACTGGCTAGCAGTGTCCTGCTATTACATTTACGGTATCCTCCTCCTGACCACACGATAAGATCAGATCCCAGGAAAAGCGTGCATTCTGTACACATCAGACGTATGGCAAAATACGAACAAATGGATTAATACGCTAGCTTTATTATAGATGACTTATTGTTGTGTGCACCAATATACGATTGGCTCTTTATAAGAACGCTCACTCACCCTTGCTCTTCTTTTCGCTGTCAGTTTTATCCCAGGCTTCAATGCAGCAGCTAAACGGTTTTTGTAGCCCAGCCCAGTGTGTATCCCCACGTCTCCTATTTGCCTCAGTTGCTCAGCAGCAATAACCCTATTCCTAACAAATAGCGGCGACATACGGCAGCCTGGAATCAGGCAAGTAGGACAACGTTTGCAGTTCCAACATAGTCCGGTGGGCGTGTCCTAGTACGACTGACGGATAAAATATTTTATAGATTATTTATTTTTTGTTTTATTCAGAATTAACTTTATACATAAATATATAGATATATTTTACAATAATACGTATTTGTTGACAGTAAAGGATCAGTACAAAAACATCGTGAGAAGCGGAAATGCCTTTCTTGTAGTTTTTCACTCCACTCTGACCTAGCCAATTTGATGTTTTAAAAAACTACAAGTTCATGTTGTCTTTGCGTGGTTTACGGAAGAGCACCTCTGCCATGCAACCGTTGACGTCTTTTTGGACGTCGTTCATTGATACTCTACAACACTTTCAGTAACACTGAGCATGAGAAATTGTGTGGAATATTCACAAACAAACATTATTGGGTTTATTACGTGTTTCAGGCAATAATGAAACCGTCCCTGGACTCAGACGAGGAGGAGGAATTAGGAACACTACAGAAGACATTGAGAGGTGATGTTTTTATAGATAGAACATATGAGGCTGCGTTTCAGCCTAGTTGTGTTGCTCTCCACAACGCTGTAATATTGAAAATAATACTACAGAAAGCAAATTATGCAACGTAAATAGTTTATTCACACGACTTTAAGTGACCCCCTGACAGGACATTATCCATTGTAAACACTGACAATAATATCATTTGTTTTTGTGAAATATACTAAACCACAGAGCACCACAAATTTTGTATAGTATCACAATTAGATACACAAATACTCCATAACTTACTCAAACTACATATTTGACATGTAGCATATACATTATATGTTATTTAAGTCTTGTTATCTTCCATATTCTTATGTTAAGCTATAAAATCAATGTGTATGTGTGATTTCAATGTTTAAGAGCGAGCCAACCGCAGTATCCAGCACCTCTCCAGCATGTTGGCCAGCCACAGCTCTGACTCTGAGTCTTCAGAACCAAAGCAGCAGCAGGAGATGCTCAGTCCTCTGCTGAAACCCCCCTGTATGCCAGTTCAACAAAGTGAAGCAGGTACAGATCATGCTGGAAGAATGTTACTTTTCTGATAAATCATCATTACGAAGGACTTCATGGCATCCTGCTGATTTTAATTATGTATTAAAATTCAGTTTATGCAGAGATCCTCTGGATTAGAAGCCATTTTTTTGTGCAACTGCTTTATTATTATTATTATTTTATTTTTTTCAGTCAATCAGCTGCGTTCCTTGCTTCAAAAGCAGTCCAAAGATGCCAATGTTCAATCAACTTCACCTTCTAAGAGGATATTGGCAGGAAAGGTACTCTGTTTATTGTTTACTCCAGGGTTTGAGTTGATGAAAAGCTAATTAAAGAAGCTACATAAAAATGTAAAATGTAAAATATAATATAAAAACAATCAAAATAAAACTTATTAACAAATGCGTTGTGTCCATTAAGAAAATGTCATGTGAGCATTAACTGACACAAGCATGAATTATTGAAAAATGATTTACATTTTAACTTAAAATCTACTTTAAATATCTTAGGTCGAAAGAGTTCGGCTGACAAACCACTAATTCGTTTAAATGTTTATGTTATCATTGCATGGACTGTTTTTATTTATTATACTGAGCTACAACTTTCCTGTAGCTCAAAAAATAGAGCGTTGGTGCTTGTAAGGTCATGGGTTTGATTCCCATGAAAAGCAAGAATTGATAAGAATGTAAATGTGTACCTTGAAATGCAACGCAAGTCGCTTTGGATAAAAGCGTCTGCCAAGTGCATAAACGTAAATGTAATTATATTATATTCAATTATATATTATATTGCTCTTATTTGTAACTTGCTCAATGTTAACATTCATGTGTACTTAAAAATCTAATATGTGACCAATATTAATTGTGCTGTCTAGCAAAGAGTCATGGATGAGGGCAGTAGCAGTCTGCCTGGTGTTCATGACTTGGTTCCCATCATCCACAATCAATCTGAGTACATTCAGCACCTGGAGGCTGAGGTCAAGTTCTGCAAGGTCAGTCATGTTAATTAACATGAGATATTATCTGTGAACCTAAGTCTTGTAGTCAGAGGCTTGATAATGGGGGTTTCCCCAGTAGTCTTCGACTGGTCATGTGATTGTAATTCGACTTTAAGGTAGTTGTAATTGTGTGTTTGTTTTGTTTCTAAAGGATGAACTCCTTGGAATGAAACAGAGAGTGAGAGTGGTAATCGTGGAGAATGAGAAACTACATGAGGAGCTTAAAGCAAAGGCGGTTGAAGACACTCTTAAAGAATACACATTTGCAAACAGCACGGTACTCTTTTCCTTGAGGCTTTTTGTTAAGGTGCTGCCGGTAGGAATGGCAAATGACAGAATTTATGAAACTAGCTTGCAGTCTGCATACAAATACAGTATAAACTTTTTGTATTGTTTTTAAATGTGTGCATAGAAATTTGTCGCAACGTCTCATATTCTTTGATTTTTATTTTGTTGGCTCTGTCCTCTATTTGATCATTTTCGGTTAAACATGGAGCTCACACCAGAAAAGACTTTAAAGCAAAGACTTGGCTCCATTAATCAAGCTGAGGACCACAAGTGGAAGAAAGAAATGGTATTTGTGGTTAAACATTCATGCAGCTGAAAATGTGACATGAATAAAGGGACTGAATATGCAACAAAAGAGTGATTTCCATCTCTTTCTCTAAGGAGCAGCTGAAGTGTCTCTATCAAGCACAAACGGAGACCCTGGAGGCTCAAGTGGTCTCCCTGAAGTAAGTGCCGGGCTTCAATCAGTGGCCAAGCCTGAAATATGTTCTCTCTCGCTGAATCAGACCAGACTAAAATACACTCTTACAATCTTATTGAATTAAACATTTTATTAATTTGCATTGGTAAAAAGTCACATAAAATATACTTCATGCATTCTGGAGTGAGAAGACACATCCCTGATTATAAATGCCTATTGCTGAAAAAGTAGATTGCCTTAGTGTAGGTCAATGTGATTTATAGTGCTTCCTTTGCTCTTAACAACAGTCATTGTACTTATTGCGCATCTGCAATTTTGCACTGATGCTGTCCACCAATAGAAACAAATAGTCATTATATATGCATGTGTTTGTGTAGGAAAGACTTGGCAAGCATTCAGAAGGAATATGAGGAAACGAAAGAACGACTGAGGCACAAAGAAGCGATGGCTATGGCGGTAGGCAGTGGTCCGCGTGTGGGTGGTCTGTGTCTGAAGTGTGCCCAGCATGAAGCGGTACTGGCAGAGACGCACTCCAATGTCCATGTACAGAGCATTGAAAGACTCACTAAGTAAGTGTGTTTTTAGTGTTTTAAATGCAAGAATGTGTCTACTATTTGAAATAATGATGTCATTCTATTAGATATAGATTTCAAATAGAAAAGTTAGGCTTTTTTTATTTTTATTTTTTTATTATAATATTACCGTTCATAAGTTTGGGGTCGGTAAGACTTTTTAACATGTTTTTATAAGATGTCATTCATGCTCACAAAGGCTGCATTTATTTGATTGAAAATACAGTAATAACAGTACTATAGTGAAAATATGATTGCAATAATTAAAATAATTATATTTTAATGTTTTAAAATGTAAATTATTCCTGTGATGACAAAGCTGAGTTTTCAGCACTCCAGTCGTCAGTGTGTGTCACACGATCCTAGAAATCATTCTAATATGCTGATTTGGTGCTCAAGAATCATTTATTATTATTATTATGAGTGTTGTGTGTATTATCACAGTTGTGCTGCTAAATATTTTTGTGGAAACTGATATATTTTTTCCAGGATTTTTTGATGAATAGAAAGTTAAAGCATTTATTTGAAATAGAAATCTTTATAAATGGCTTTACCTTTGATCAATTGAATGGGTCATTGGACTCCTTGCTGAAAAAAAAGTATTAATTTCTTTCAAAAAAACATACTGACCCCAAACGATTTGAACGAAATAAAAAGTATTTATAATTTAAAAAAAAAATGTTTAGACAAAAATAGCAGATTAATTGATTATTCAAAATTCTGTTAGTTGCTGTCTGATGTTTTTTATAAACCGGATTTACATTTTGATTTTCAAACACACTGAATTACTTGAGAAATATTGATGTAGCAACTACCTTGCCCTTGGAGTCAAACGTCTGAGTTAATTAACACTGCTGGGCTCCTCGGACCACTTTTATTGATCTATGTTGATTTAGTCAATTATTTTTCCTCACAGCAAGGTTGAAAGAAGTCTTGACTGGTCAAGAAGCTAATCTGCTGCTTTCCTGATTATGTGTCAGATCAATGTCTGCTTTCAGTAACCTGATGAGATGACCATGTTTGTGTCATTGTTAGAGAGCGGGATGAGCTGATGACCATGCTCTGCTCTCTAAGGGCCAGTCAGACTGAGACCCAGCAGAGAGAGTGGGCAGCCTATCAGCAGGTTAAACAGGCAGTGGAGATGGCAGAAGAAGCAAACCTGGAAAAGACAAGAGTATGTGCCAAAATGATTTGAATATGAGTTTTACTGCTTTGCATGATCATAAATACTTATGGAGTACTGTGTAGACTAGAGATAGATATACTCATTGACCTTGAACTTCGGTCTGTCCCTGTGTACCTGCAGGCTCTGGTGCAGTGTGAGCACTTCCACAATGAGCTGACTAGACAGCGGGAGAGGTTGGAGAGAGAGCTGGCATCTGAACAGGAGAAGATTTCCCAGGCCAGGGAGGCAGCGCGTTCAGAGAGCAAGAAAGAGAAAAAAGAGCTCGCCCAGTCTGTTAGTTACCCTACCATATTAAGAAATATTTTCTTACTTTACATGTATGCTGATATAATTAACTGAGTAGTATGACGGTCTATGTTCAAAAAGACTGAATGGTTTGACAAAGCTAGTTTATGCTGCCCCCTAGTGTCATTTTAATTGTCACACAACTACAATTGGATGACTTCAGATTCAGATTTTTTTTTTAAAATAGGAGGGATGTCAGAACCTGGAAGACTTATTCAGCGCTGGTATTCACAAGATTTTCCTAATGGGTTTTATAATGGGGTTATACATAGTATAATGATAAGGTCTGTAGTAAACATAACTTAACGATACTTTTGTTCTGCAAGGTAAACTGCACACACTGATTTTTAAAATCAACATATAACAGGTTCAAAATTGTGTAATCTACATTGCATAGAAAAAATCCAAGTATTGTCAAGTTATTTTTTACCACAAATCTTATATTATTTTTACACAGGAAGATTTAGAGGGAACCAGTGGTGCATTAGTTTTCCTGGTTTTGATGTCATCTCTGCGCCACTCTATTCTGCACTATTGTTTACTAATTATGAGAACTGAATTAAAGCTTTAGGTTTAAACCAAACTAAAGAGATGACCATAATTGTTCAAAATATGGTTTATTTCTTGTTGTAGTGAGGTCTAAAAATCTGAGACTACTAATAAGACTACTGTTTTGCATTCTTATATTTAAATGTACTTATTATTTTTTATTAATTTGAAAGATAATTCCAAAGTGACTTACAAATAAGGAGTACAATCCTACATTCTTTTTTTTCTAATTCAATACATTATTACATTACACATTATAGTAATTACATAACAATTTGAATTAAACTAATTCACTAATTAACTTATTTGATTAGTGATCCAGAAATAGTGCAGGATGTAAAAAAATATTTATTTTATTCATGCTAGTGCTTTATAATTGTTTCTTTGTTTGACAAATTTGACAGTCTTAACACTTTCTGTTATTTTTAGGTTTACATATATCTGGGTCTCTGTGGTCTCTGGCCTTTGGCCTGCACTTTACATACTCAATTTAAGTGTATAAATAGTCCTATACAGTGGTGCCAAAATCTTTAGACATTCAAGCCGCTCTTGTATTTTATATAAAACCATTATATTATAATATAACTAATGTCACTAATCAGTTAATATCACTAATATATAATTGTATTGTTCCCAACTGTAAGGTGACCAGTCTATCTCAGAGAGTGGCTGAATTGGAGGGTCTGCTGGAGAGGGGAGAGAGAGACCGGAACTCACTCAATGGCCAGCTGGAGGAAGCTTATAAGAAGCTCACCGCACAGGAAATGGACAGCAGCAAGGTACATCCCACTGTAAAACTTGACATGATTTGGTGGTCAAAATGTTGTTTAGGGAGTCCAAAGGCATGGATATATTGCGTACAGTTGAGTGTGCAAGCTTTTCAAAGTATATGCCTTTGCACATGAGTGTTGACACGTCCAGTGCGGTAACACTATCTAGTTGATTTTGTTTTCAAGCACTCAATTTGCACATGCGCTGTTGAGTAATTGACCAGTTTTATTAAAGGCAGAGTGAATTAGTGTTTGCAATTACAGTTAAATAATGTTATGTACACTACCGGTCAAAAGTTCGGGGTCAGTAAGATTTTTTATGTTTTTAAATGAAGTCTCTTCTGCTCACCAAGGCTGCAATTATTTGATAAAAAAAGAGTAATATTGTGAAATATTATTACAATTTAAAACAGCGGTTTTCTATGTGAATATATAGTGAAGTGTAATTTATTCCTGTGATCAAAGCTGAATTTACAGCATCATTACTCCAGTCTTCAGTGTCGCATTTTTAAAATTATTATAATATGAAATTATTATAATATGATGCTCAAGAAAAATTTATGATTATTATCCATGTTGAAAACAGTTTTTTACATTTTTATTTCAGGATTCTTTGATGAATAGAAAGTTCAAAAGAACAGCATTGATCTGAAATGGAAAGCTTTTGTAACATTAATCACTACCATTCAAAAGTTTGGGGTCAGTAAAAAATTTTTTTTTATTTTTGGGGGAAAGAAATTAGAAAATACTTTTATTCATCAAGGATGAATTAAATTGATCAAAAGTTATACAGTAAAGACATTTATAATGTTAGAAAAGATTATATTTTAAATAAATGCTGTTCTTTTGAACTTTCTATTCATCAAAGAATCCTGAAATAAAAATGTAAAAAACTGTTTTCAACATGGATAATAATCATAAATGTTTCTTGAGAATCATATTATAATAATTTCATATTATAATAATTTAAAAAATGTGACACTGAAGACTGGAGTAATGATGCTGTAAATTCAGCTTTGATCACAGGAATAAATTACACTTCACTATATATTCACATAGAAAACCGCTGTTTTAAATTGTAATAATATTTCACAATATTACTGTTTTTTGTTGTATTTTTTATGAAATAATTGCAGCCTTGGTGAGCAGAAGAGACTTCATTTAAAAACATAAAAAATCTTACTGACCCCGAACTTTTGACCGGTAGTGTATGTTTAAGCACCAAGAAAATATTTTAGTACAGGACTTTTAGTACTTTAGAATAAGATCAGGAATGTGCATTAAGAAAATTTTTTATCTCATAAGTTAATTGGTTGAATCATCTTTGTGTGGAAAATGTCTAGGCACTAGATGGCAGTAGAACTTTATTATTTGTAAAGCTAATGAAGTTGATGCAGCAAAAGCTCTAGTATAATTTATGGAGCTGACAGAAAGATGCAGCAGCAAACATCTCCTCAATCAATCAGTATAGAATGTGTGAATTAACTGTTTTCTCCTGAACAGCGGACAGGAGTATTGAAACTTACCTTGGATTTTGCATTAAGCCACATGTATGCTTGTCAGGTATGTGCGGATCTGCGTTTTCTGTTGAGCCAAGCCCAGCTGAAGAAAGAGGAGGCAGAGAGAGAGGTGAGGGACATCAGCTCTAAACTGGGCCGCCAACTAGAACTGGTTGAGCAGGTAAGATAAACTTTTATTGGTCATATGGGAGAGAGTCTGCCATTTTTTTTCCCAACAATTTTGCAATTCACAGTGTTACTGGTACAAAATGGTATTTACTTCATATGTGCAAAAAATTACAAAAATAAGGAATTGTTTTAATGCCAAAATTAATAATGGCTTGGTCTCGCTCTCTCTCCTCTCATGGGCTTCAGGAAGTACAGAAGTTGGGTGTGGAGCTGAGCGGTTACCGGCAGCGTTTGGAGGAGGCCCAGAGGGCAGAGGGCCGAGCCCGGGCGGAGGCAGCCGGCCTGGCTGAGGGGCTAAGCCGCGCCCAGCGCCAACTGCACCTCACCAGGTAACCCCCTTAATCCTATTACATGCCACAACACTGCGCCTGTCCACTGGCCCCAGTGCAGTGCCAGGACGCCGGCAGGAGGGCACCCGCATTTTATTAAATCGCCACTAGCCACCGGCTGCCACCGCCTGCCACCGCCACAGTCCACCACGCACCAGGAGAACAGGGCCGGAGAGAGGGGCACGTACTGTCTCTCTCCATAACATCACTCAGTTTAGTAGGGAGTAAAGCTGAAATCAGTAAAAAACTTCTGTCAGGGTTTCTCTTAAGAACTTTATTATTAATCTGACGTTATTTGTGTAGTTCAGTATGGAGTAGTGCATATGCGGCGTCTCATACATTTATACATTTTCCACATATGTGCACATTTCACTCGTATTCATATCCATGATAATGAGCTGGCGTTAAACATAAATGTATTTTGGTTGTTAAATTAAATTCACACCATTTAATTAAATCAAAAGCAGACCCTCTACATGGAGCTATCACCATTTTTTTATTTTATCAGAAGATATTACTGCAAAGATGTTGTCTTATGAATCAACGCCACCTTTTGTGTTGAATGCTTGTTTTCATTTGATCATGCTTTGGACTTCTAATCTGGGATTTTATGTGCATCTCGCAAATTTCTCCTCAAACTTTGATGAAAATCGCACCAGAGTTGGTGATAAGCGAATAAACAGTGTTTTTCAGTAACATTTGTTCTACTAATCCCAGTTTATTAGAAAGCAAATAGATTATAGCTCCAGATTAGGAAGAATAGAAAACATTTAACACCTCCCAGCCTTATTATTATTATATATGGCAGAGAAAGTTTTTGCCACAGAAAGACACTTACATTGCCATTAGATGCTATTTAACAGTTTATAGTTTTACTAAAAATTAGAGTTACCGCCAGCAAAGCCCAAAGGAACTTTCTGTGTCTTTAATTAGTTTTTTTATTGCTATGTACAGTATATTTAGTGGCCCCAAAATCATGCTTTTCTCAGAACTAACTTTTTAGCTATTTTTTGCAGTTACTTTTAATCAACTATTGTCGATAGGATTTTATTGGATGTACAAAGTCAGTTCCCCTCAAGTTTACACAGTGTCCTATTGTTGTAGTTAATCACATTAACTATGAACATGATCATAGTGACAATTTTACAATTACATAAGATACAAATACTTAATTTTGAACAGTGTATCGAAATGCTTTTTTTTTGTGAAATGTTTTGCTTGAAAAGTGTGTTTGTGTTTCTAGATTGCCAGTTGTTTAATATATTTTGTAATATAATGTACATTAATTTAATTTGTCACTTAAGTGTCTAAATACTTTGTGGTGCCACCATATTTAGTTTTATTTTATTTATTTATGTTTTTAAAGCCTGAGATTTATAGTATTCAACTTCAGTTAGAGCATGACGTAAATTATATTTTCAACAAACATTGAGCCTTTATTTGTTCTGTATTATCATACTTGATTTTCTCTCTGTTGATTGTGTACATATGCCAGTCAAGTAGTCTCTGCCCTGTACTGTTGCCCATCCTCTAGTCTTGTACTAGTGATTGCAGTGGTGCAGTCACTGTGCAGTTAATATGTCACGCTGACCTGACAAGGGGTTTAAAGTTACCAGGTCAAAAAAGATTTAGTTTAGTTTTTACCTATTTTACAATAAGTAAAATTATGCTGAAAATAACTGTACATGTATTTTATTCAGAGATTGGATAGTACTCCACCAACCAAAGAAATGTAACAGTCGTGTGTGTATATATATATATATATATATATATATATATATATACCCATACCCTAGTTAGGAATCATTGTCTGTTTTGTCTTTGTGACATTTCTCTGCCCATTGAATGATGGCCTACAATGAATCCATCCATTTCCATGTTTTTGTGGATGTGTCCTACCCCAGCTTTATAAGCGTAGGTAGTGCTGAAGCCTCAGTGGGTTTGAATGGCACTGAGGTCTCCGTTCCTCTTGAGGAAGTGGAGATTTTACAGCATCTGCCACAGAGCTGCACAGCTGCAGAGGAGGGACAGCATCTGTTCACAAGGGAATTCAGTACTTAAGTATTAAGACTCGGTCATGTATTGTTTATAAATTACCATAAAGATTCATGCTGTTGCAGAAATATTAGAGAATAATTTGAGTCATTTGTTTACATTTGGAAAAGTACCACTGTGCATGAAAATGATCCAGATGGTTTTTATGTAGTATAGATTATTTGCAACAGCAGGTCTAGATAAACTCTTGCATTTGATGTTATTACACAGCAGATGAATGTATTCCTGCATTGTTAGTTCAGTACACCTTTTTAATGTACATTTATTGTCATGTTGACACTGCATTAGTTTAGTCTGCGCTATGCAATTTTTGTCTTGATCTATGAATTCATTCAGAAAACAGAAAAATGCAATAATAAACAATTTTGCAATTTTGAAGAAAAACTTCACCTCCTCTGTGATGATATTTTCAGTTTCTGAATTAAATTTCTTTTTGATATGTTGGACATAATTTAAAAAATGTCAAGCTAAATCCGCCCTGTGGTCACAATGATCCAAAAAGTCTGAAATTCTTTAGCATAATTTCGTATTAAACAAGGAAAACAATTTTCACTAATTTACAATATTAATAGTATGTTGGAGAATTGTTCTATAAATCAGTCAAAAAAATTAAATAGACTTCCTTGGGTGTAACCAACAAGTAGAAAGCCATTTGCTGTCATGTGACAAGAAATTCACAAAAAAACTTTTTTTTGGTAAACACTTTTTCTTAGTTTTTTTTTAATGAATAATGATTGTAATGGTATGATTGTAAACAGCTTTAGGTTTACAGTAGTACATATGAAAGCTGAAAGCTCTATATAAATGCCTCATTCATTCATTCAACACAAGTACTTGAGAAGCACTGTGAACTAGATTTTTTTAATTATCATTTTATTGACTGCATCGAGATGAACAGATGAGTATTAATTTGCTTGTTCATGTGATGCTTGCTTATCTAGTTATATATTTTGATTTCTAAATCGAGATTTCGTTATCTTGACAACTTTTTGTTGTTAAATTATTGAAGAGAATTTTGTGTGAATATATTATGGCAGGAGGAGTTTCTCCTTTCAAGGAGTCCAGTCCATAATTCAGTTTTTTGATCAGAGCATTATTGAAATGTAAGATTTTGCAGTGATTAAATGAGGCTGAATTAACATTAAAAAAAAGCTTGGCCAGGATGCTGGCCTTTAAATGCTCTCTGCTTCTTCTAGATGAGACAACAAAATGGCCTGCTGAAGATCAGAGTGGTTAAGCTGCTGACTGGCCCTGCTTTTGGCAGCATAGATACTTTTAGCCACTGTATGCTTGGTGTGGATATGGACTGCCAGGGCAGGTTCTTTGGGCCAGGCGCAGTGCACAGATGCAGCTGACATCTGTGCATTCTTTCTCTCTTCCTTGAGGCTAATCCCTCTTTTTCCCATCTCTCTGTTGTCTTTACTCTCCTACACCACCTTTGCACGTACATAAATGCACATGTACCGACCTGCGGGGGTTCCTGTGACTGAGCAGCCCAGGGGACGTTCATGTGGGGACCCTCTCTGAGTCACTTCCCCTTTGGTGGGTGCTCATACAATCAGGACCTCTGAAGCCAGACTTTGACTTTTCCCGTTCTCGTCTCACAGCTTGGATGATCACAGCTCCCACCAAAAGGATGGGCAAAGCAGTTGTCTTTTGGTTTTTTCCGTTTTTTTCTCTCGTTCTGGCCCCCAGGCCCCCCGTGCACATGCTGGGGAGGGCCGGCGGCTCCAGTATTGGATCATCAGCCAGCTGTGCGCTGGGCAGCAGAGGATCTATCATAATCCTGCCGCTCTGTTCTCTGCCTTCTGACGGCTTTGAGCCCAGGCTTTATTCGGTTTGTTTGTTTGCTTTTGTGCGCTCGTGCCTTTTTGTCATCCCTCCCCCACTCCTTCTTTCTCGTGCACCCACCCTCCCACCTCCCAACATTCGGCAGACCCCATAGGGTGTGAAAATAAAGAGAGAAAAATGTGCGATGGTATAAAAAAAAAAGTTGCCTTGTTTTGCCATGCCGCTTTACCAGCCGCAACAGATTTTCCCCTTTGCTTTTCTGTGTTTGCTGGAGTTCACTGTGGTTTGGAACAGGACACAGGGGCTCACTTTGTTCCAAATTCCCTCTCTTCTTCAGCAGCTCAAAATTTTGCAAGCAAGCGGTGACGCTGGCAGCAGTGCTTGAAGTTTTGATCCAACAAGAACCATGTTGTGGTTTGTAAAGGAGAACCTTCAGGCATAAGTATGTATCTGAAAGTAGGAAATATTCACAACTTCTCTGTCGAGAGCTTAGCAGAGAACCTGGCCCTCATGCGCACAGTAAACCCTCATACTCAAAGCTACATCCACCATATTGGCTAGTGATTGGTTAATCGGCACTGTTGTGAGAGACCGAGAATTACAAGAAAAAAGCCTGCTAGAAGTTTTTGGGGATATGAAATGATCAGCCTTGTCTCTCTTTGGCTTATCTTTGTATGTGAAGTGGAATTATTTGTGCAAAAGGCTTGATGGTGCTTGATTGTCCACGTCAATAAGGCCTCATTGTGAGCTATGAGGGAATCTGGCTTATATTGACATCTGTGCTGTTGCTGAACATGTTAAACATGTTTGCACAGAGGAAGACTGGACATATCCAGACTTTTGTTTTGTTTCTTTTTACTTTTATTTTGTAAGTTGTTCAATGACATGATGCTTTTCTTGTCCTATCAATTTGTATAAAAAAAACAAACATTTAAAAGTGTAAAAAATATATATATTTTTAAGGGCATTATGTTAAAAATGAAAGGGTTATACAATTGTCCTGAAATCATAATAAAGAAAAAAGCTGACATTCCTGACAAGAAAAATAAAGTGTCTTAAAATATCAGATAATTTAACCTTTTTATAGGGCAAGGTTAAATCAGGTTGTAAAGTGTCATGTTGTGTGAATCCCCAAAAATGTAATATTGTTTTGAATTAATTCATTATGTTTGTAAGAGAATACCATAAAACATTAAAAACGTAAAATATATATAAGTAATTTAGAAAATGATTAAGATCTGTACACTCACATGGTTTGAAGATGTTAGGACATTTTGAGTTTTAACTTGATGGTTACACCACATTTTTATTAAGTTTAAACTTTTCTTGAAAATGGTAGAAACCTTTTTTTTTAACCACATGAAACCAACATTAATTTAAAAAAGGACTATATTTCTAAGAAATTGGCATGTGTTGTAAACTAGATTTGTATTTTTTTTTTGGTCATGGACATGACAGTCTTGTATGTCATTGACCCAGAACTCTGGTTGTTGGGGTGTGTCATTGACTCGTCCTCTCACTAAGTTCTTGGGCAAACTGGGCAACAAGAACCGTGAGACCAACTGCAGTGTTGGCATTAAAAAAGTTGTTCATCTCACCCCAGAATTCCATTAAACTTTGCACGCCTCTCTGCTTTCCCTCGGCCGTGTGTGAGCGCGTGGAGGATGACAATCCCCTGAAAGGTGGAGAATCGGAAAATGAATAAAAGAGGGAGCAGATGCAGCCCCATGCCAGAGGGAGGCTGCCGCGGTGAGCAAAGTCTGCCGTGCCACCAAACTGCTGCAAACCAAGTCGGCGGGAAGCACATGTACCATCCGACAGCAAATAAAAGAGCGTAGCCCGCCGCCCCTTGTCAGAAGTAGTAGTGAACGAAATGGGGGCCGCCGCCAGCCAAGAGAAGCCGTGTTAGCGCTTTGGGGTGAGTGCGGGCACGGGCACTGGCAGGTAGCGGGGCGGTGTGCACGGTGCTGGGCGGCAGCCATCTTGTTGGGGGAGCAGATGGCGATGGGGCATGGAGGGGAGGGGCTGCTTAGCAGAACTAATCAGACAGTAACGGATGGGGCAGCTGGGACCGCTGCCGGCCATGCGGGAGAGTGCCGGCGAGCCGCCCAGTGAGTGTCATGATGTTGACAGTGGTGTGCCCGTTGGCCTGGGATGAGACCTTGCCACGTCTTCACGCCTCGCCGGCAGGGCTGCTGGCCTTCGGCTCCTCCTCCACTTCACACGGCAGAGGGCAAGAAGAGGGCTTTTGTCTTCTGTTATTCTCAGAATCTTAGAGATGACATTGCAGTGTTAGACTTAGTTAACTTGGGTCACCCGGTATAGCCATGTAGCAAGCTTAATTGGATCCAGAAGTTGGTCCGTCAGATATCAAGTGATACTTTTAAGTGCACGTTTATGATTGAAATTTGTTTGTCTCATACTTAAAACCTCATCTTCTTTGGAATTGGAAAACAAAATTACTTTTTTTTTTTCTCACATTAATTTAACATACTTTATGAACAAATTAATTAATCTCTCAGTGAAAATCATATCATAATTTATTGCACAAGCCAGTAAGTTAAAAATGTAAGATTCACTCTAGAACAGAGGAATAAAGTACTACAGAAATTGTCATTTAAGTGCATGTTGAATATGGATACCAAACGATCAGCAGTGATTTCTCCCCTCCCCTTCTTCTTGTCCATGCATTATGTTTCTCCACTGGCCTATAAGACCAGATGCAATGCCAGAGGCTATGCCCCTCAACCAAGCAAGCCCTCAACTCATTGCCAGCAGTTTGCTCCATTATTTAACAGTGTAACCAAGTTCAAGGCAATTACATATGTGTCATTTATTTACAGGCCCCTAAGAGGACAAATGTAGTGTACACAAGAGAACACACACTCTCGTTTTGAATACTGCAGCTATAGCTAGTAGTGTTTGCCAACAGAATGCATATGTTTGAAACGTTGTGCAATTTGCACAGAGGAGAAAATATTTTCAAACATGGCACATACTTTCCATTAAAAGATGAGCATTGACAGTTACAAGGACTGTGATTTGTAAAGTTGCTAAATTAAATAATTCTTCATAATTAGTAATAATTAGTAAAAAGATTTCACTGAATATTTTTAAGCTTCAAGGCATCACCAAGGAGTCACTTCTTCTGTTACTGTTTTGGTGTGTGCTATTTGCGGTGATGAAAATTCAATGTGGTTCCAAATTTAATGATCAATTATCATTACTATAGTAATACCCAATATAGCATAATTTATGCTAACATGCATTCATTCCTTATAAAAAATATTGATCTTGAGATATTTTCAGTTGTAACAATCCACAAAATTAATTTGTAATTTGTCCCTCTAGTTACATCTCATGGCTTGAGGACATTTTTGAAAATATGATTATGAATTGTGTGTTGTGAATGGCTCAATATTTAAATTAAAACATTCAAAAATATTGGATCAGAAAGTGTTTTTTTTTTTTTAAAGAAATTAATATTATTATTCAGCAGGATGCATAAAAATGGACCAAAAGTGGCAGTAAAGACATTTTATGTTACGAAAGGTTTCTATTTCAAATGTGTTTTAAATTTTTTTTTTTTACTTTCTATTTATCAGAGAATCTTGAAAAAAAAAAATCACAGTTTTCCACACAATATTAAGCAGCACAACTTTTTTCAACATTGACATAAACTTTAAACATAACATAAAAACAGTAATATTAAATTGCAATATTTCACAATATGAATGTTTTTACTGTATTTTCGATCAAATAAATGCAGCTGTGGTGAACATAAAAGACCCAAACTTTTGAATTGTAGTGTATTCGATACATTCTTCATCTTATCCTTCTGTGAAAAATCATCATTTGCAAATCAAACTATTTGTCAGAGCAAATATTTATTACCGAAGTTATAGTCAGAAAGTTTCAGCCCTTAATCATATTCATGATTAGAAATGATTTCATTGTAAATGTTCAACTTGAAACTCCCAGTCCTACTAAAACTATATGTCCGTGTGTCTTGAGAGCTTCTCCAGTGCCGTGGCCCAGCTCTGTGTCATGATGGTACAGGACAGAATGTTGCCAGTCCCCAGGCAAAGTGGGAGCAAATCTGTCGGGTGCAACTGTTCTAACTTGGGCCAACTCTGCCCAGAGAAAGTGCCCTACTTACTGTTTCTGGAAGCTGGGTTGTTCTCCTTATTTTCAAAGTCTCCGTGACTATTTTTTTTAATATTTTTTTTTACCACAAGTGCAATTTCAATAATAGACTTCAGTCTATTATTATTCCAATAACTCCCATATTCGCTGTAGCTGGGGCAAGAGTGCTGATTTTTGATTAATGGTGCCACATGTTTCTAGTGTGCTTAGCTCATTGGCTGAGCTGGACCCCACTTTGGAGAAGGTTTAATCGTCTTTCTCTGTTTACCCACAATGCATAATCTTTTGTGTAATCCATTTGTAAGGTCCAAATTCATTTTCAGTCAATTTAAATGAACATGCTTAAAGATACTATATAAAGGCACATATCATAATGGCTTTCTCTCTCCCCATCTACTCTCCAGATGGCATAAGGAGTCACTCACAAAGTGGGCATCATACCACAAAAACATGCCATGAAACAGGAGTGGAAGAGATGGGCACAACCCTAAGACCCGGCAGTCCAACTTTGGGGTTAAAAGCGCTGTTTGTTATGCTTTTTGCCGGCCATGTGCTTTTTGTGGGCACGTTGGGCTTTTGGAGAGCGTGTCTGGTGTGTGATGGAGGGATGATGAAGGCAGCATGATTTAGTTGGGCCTCCTGTGTGAGGTGACACGGGTGGGGGGTCTGGCACAAGCCCCTCCAGGTCAGCCCGAGCTGTGGAAATGCGTCACTCGCTCAGAGCGCAAGCCTCAACAGCGCTGTCACAGGCTGTTTCACCCAGGGATAGCGCTCTATCTTGTTCTCTTCATCTTTATGCTTTAATTTCTGTCCAGTTTATGTATTTTGTCCCAGAATGCACATCATAGAAGCCTCTTAAATATTTTTAAACTTTAGTTTAGTTCGTATTAGGATCGTTTAAAGGGATATTTCCCTCAAAATTAATTTTTTTTTCATCATTTTATCAGTCATAAATCATTATTGTTATTCACTGAAAATCTTTCTTGACAGCTTTGGTCACCATTCACTTTTATGGAAAAGAAAAGCTTGGAGATTTTGCTAAACTTTTCCTTTCGAGTTACAAATGAGAAGGAGTGATATGAGAAAAACAAATATGTTTGGAATTACATGAGGGTAAGTATTTGATGACAATCATTTATTTTTAATTTTTAGATGAACTCTCCTTTTAAGTAAAGATGTTTTTGTTCAAGCTATTCAAAAATCCAATATTTTTTCTATATTCCTGTCGAAATTAAAATCCTGTTCAGTATCATAAACACACATCTAAAATCTCATTTCTTGACCTACTCTGAAAACATGGATATTTATTCAGCATATGTGAAGACATCTCAGCTTCCTCTGTGTGCGTTTTCAAATCACAACAGATTCTCTACAGATACATAAGAAAAAAATGATTATCGTGATTAGTTGGTTTGTTGATAGGGGTGTCTTATAGAAAGGGAGGGGGTTGTTTGTAAATTGGTGGCGTCTGCAATTCGTTTTGCCTCTGACCTTGAGGGGGTTTTGCGCTTCTTGAAGAAGAAAGCAGAAGCTGGCGGTAAACAAAGTTCACTTCTGACAGATGGATTGAATGACAGAGAGGTTGCGAGTGCCAGAATAGCCCTGGCATCCGAGGAAATGTTCAATGCGGTCCAACAGGAGAGGAGGTGTGAACAGGTGCGGGGCTGCTGAAGGAAAGGGGACCAGATGGAGGGAGCCAGAGCCAGTTTAGTTAAAGGAAAAAGGGTGGGAGGGAGCAGCGAGGAGGGGGGGGGGGGATAAATGAAGGGTGGGGGGGGGTCGATACGGTGCGAGCGATGGAGAGGCTGACATGCACGCTAATAGAAGCGGTTTGGATGTCGTGTAAATATAGAGTGTGCAAGTACCACAGACGAGACACGGGCGGCTCAGGTTGGGCCGTTTCATTCGCTCCTGGAGGGATGGGGGCGAGCGTGTCAGTGGGAGACAGGAAATAGGAGTGCGATTGACACTGAACTAATGCAGCTGAATAAATGCTATAAAACATCTGAGTGTGTTTGTGAGTGTGAACATGTTGCAATACTTCCTGTATTAGCGTATCAGCCAAGTTTTCTTCAATATATTAATAGCTAAATATTTCTATACTTTTTTTGCATACGTTTTTGTACATAATTTCATATCCTTTTAAATTGAATTGTACTCCTTTCTACAGCCTATTAGAGCTGAGTGTCATCTTGAGGACTGTCTAACTGTAATCACAAAACCGGGATGAATGTTAAAATGCCAGATTAGCGCCTTCTGTCCATTTCCGTTCTTACCCCGCAGTGCAACCTGTACTTTTTTTTTACTTTTGAAAGTTTTCCTCTCACATATATTAACATACAAACGGTGGCAAGTGTACTTGTGTACTGTTGAGTGCTCATGAAGCCAAACGGCTGACTCCAATTTGCGCACATTTTAGGAACGGTAGCATTTGGTCATTTTTGGCGTGGGATCACGGAGCACCACAGGGTGCTGCAAACTCTGCGCTCGAGCGGTCTGTGGTAGTCCAAATCAAATGGGCAACAGCTTGAATAGTACCCACTTAGGCAGCCTTCGGCCCTCGCGCTCCACCAGCACCCAGCTACGGAAACTACTTTCCGTGGCTCGACGCTGCTCCCTACCAGGCAGACCGACCAACCCGGCTATGGCTCCTAACCGGAGGACATTAGGACATTAGCAAACACTCACTGACCTGCCATTGTAGGGTGGCTGTAGAGGGTGTGAGGTGAGTCCGCTCTCTGACCTGGCTTCCAAACTGTTCATGCCTGTGCAAACACATATGAGACGGATGATATTTCAGATTTTAATTGGCACAAGTGAAACAATCAAGGTATTTGTTCAAAATGGATCCAGAAGTTTTTCCTACCCAAACATACATCTTATATAAATAATACTTTTTTGGTGGCCTTTATTTTGATGATGATAAAACTGAACTGTGATAATAATAAGAAATATTACTTGAGTACCCCCCCCCACCCCCACCCGACCGCACCCAGATTGGTTTCACAAACCTTAATTCATTCAAAAATCAAAATTCTGAAAATATATTCTGTCAATGAAAATTATTATACTATAATAATTATTATACTTGTACTATAAAATTATTTTATCATTTACTCACCCTCACATCGTTCCAAACCTGTATGACTTTCTTTCTTCGGTGGAATCATTGAAGGAATCAGCTAAAAAGAGTAATTTGTTCGTGAATCAAAATACACTACTCGCATGTATTTTGATTCATGTATGTTTGTTATTTTGAACACAGTTGTGGAAATACAATTTCATTGGTGCCGCTAAAACACGGCTCAGGAAACACTGGATCCTGGAATATTTCTAAGATTAATACATTTAGCAATGTTTGATACTTGGGTTGGTGCACTGACAATTTCTTATTAAATCTACGTTATTTTATATTTTAAATTAGGCATTTAATTGATAGTACTAGAGTTAATAGAAATCAGTCTATGTATATAATATATAATAATATGATATATTATATAATAAATGTCAAATTATATTATTTGTGTACTTAGCAATCAATGCATGATAACTCCTCTGTTCCTCTGCTTGCCACATGCTACTTTAAATATTCTTTGCCTTTAGATACATAAAGTTTCGAACTCGTTGGTGTCCATAGTATCTCGCTCGAAGGCCTCTCGCTTAGCCAACTTTTTCCCTAAAGTGCTCACGGTAACTTTCTGGCGGTCTCTCTCATGCTAATTGGTCGACAAACACCCGACCCCCCCACTCCATCCACACCCCCGCACCCCAGTGAGTGGCTGGGCCCCCTGGAAAGCCACAGTAACAAATGGCTGGCTGTGAGGCCTTTGTGAGCCCCTGCTGAGCGCTGGTGTGGATGGTGTTTTAGGCCGCTGTTCAAGCACAGCGGGGGCCGAGCGCTCTCCCCCTGCTCGCTCTCTCTCACACAGCTCTCGCAGGCGGAGCGCCTTCACACTCCAGACGACAGCAGGCCTGCAGAGACGGTCACTTCTCCAGCTACATTCCAAACCCAGTGTGCGAGAAAAGTTTTCAGGCTTCACTGTTAATTAACACACTTTGACTTGAGTTTTGTGGGTGTTTTTTTTTCTCATCTTACTTTCTTTGGCCTGCATTATGTCTGCTCTTTTTTAGTGTAGACTGTTTATTTTATTCATGCTGATCACTAACGTGATGCTATTCAACCTGGCAGTTGAGTAAAGATCGTGTGCTTTTGTTTCCACCTTAGAGGTGCTTTATCGTAGATCTGTTGATCAATGTTATATCTAATCTCAGATATCATTGTGTAGTATGTTGCACGTTTCTCTTACTTTTGTCTTTCTGTCTGAGAGTCAGAGTCAACAAAGCTCTATTTGCATATCTGTAGAAAGGATTATTGTCAGAGTGTTCCAATAATTGTGTAGCACAGGTGAATGAAATCAACAGTGCAATAAATGAAGCGATACGTCGGGTGTGACTGTGAGTATGGTAAAGTGACAAGATGTAGTGTGACAAGAGAAATGTGTTGATGTATAATGTATTGTCTATACATTAGATTCAAAATAAACCTGTTGCCAGACCTGCCAATACCGGGTGAATTGAGTAAATGGATTAGCCATAAATGTTTCTTACCGATCGTGCTGTATTTTGATTTCAAACTATTTTTTTTATATATAATACCATTGTGTCACTAGCAGCGTCATATATTCTCCAGTCTACACTGTATGTGAAATGGTGCTATTTATAAAAACATTCATGTACACATTTTGGTGACTTAATACGAGGAATATTCCTCAAATGTTTTGGCAAAAAAAGGGCTCATCTACAGTAATTACGAAGAGACAGAAGCTCCATGTTTGGAAAGATCAGAGAAGGGAGACTCTGTGTGTACATTAACACTTAACACTTGTGCCAAGCAAGGTTCAGATTATCTTTCCGTGCATTTTGTTGTCATTCCTAATACTAGGCTAACTTTTTTATTTAAGCCAACTCTCATTTGTTGTTTGAGTGGACCCCAATATGATAGTTCTGGTCCAGGATTTTGATTTGTCAGAGTAGTATCAGCCTCAACACAAAATACATAGTTGAAGGGATATAGTTTAATATATAATATTTAAATTCTGCCAAATATCTGTCATTATTTACTCATGTCGTTCCAAACTTGTATGACTTTCATTAACCAAACAGTTTTAGTGACCACCACTGACTTACATTGTATGGACAAAAAACCCCACAAAAATTATGTTCTACAGAAGAAAGTTAAGTCATACATGTTTGAATTTTCAAGTGAAATTGTGTGTCTTAAATATAATAATAAATAGTGTTGTAAGATTTTTTTTATTGTGCTAAGTTTTTGCACATTGTTCCATACACCATGTTTTTTTAAATCTTATTGCGTAAATGTGCTTTGTTACAATACTCCTGTCACAGTAAATGTGCAGAAACAACTATCAGTAGTTTAATTGATTTTCCCCAAAAACTATTAACTGTGATTCTTTCAAAACTTTGTTCTGTTTATATGAGAATTTCTATCCAGCCCGGCACAGCAGTATTAGTTCAACCAGTGCTGTGACTGTCTGATTGTCTGACCGATGACAGAGGGTATTGATCCGGAAACCTGTTTGAAAACATGCATTTTGCAGTTCCGTTTGGTGACACTAGTGGCTTTCTTCGTGTGTATCACTGATCTACATTTGTCTCTCTCTCTCTCTCTCTCTCTCTCTCTCTCTCACACACTCTCTCTCTCTCTCTCTCTCTCACTCTCTCTCACTCTGCAGGCAGGAGAAGGAGGCGGTAGAGCGCTGCTGTGGTGAGGACATGGCCGCTCTGACCTTCCAGGCACAGCGGCGCGAACGTGAGCTGACACAGACGCTCCAGCAAATGGAAGCGCAGCACGAGAGGAGTGGTGGGTGTTCACCGGTGCACTGCCCCTTGCCAGAACAACCGCCTCACCCGCTCTTCCGCCTGCCTCACTCCCGCACGCTCCGGGCATGAGCCACACTGTGTGGGACGGCATCAGGAACACCTGTAACCTTTGGCTGGCCGAAGGGAGCAGATGCTCGGCGCTCCAGAGCTTCAGCGCTACGTATTAGTTAGCGTTTAAAAATGGGGGGCGGGCAGCGCTGCCCACTGTCTGCTGATTTCATAGTGCTGCTCTCACATCTGTTGCACCATCTGGATGGGCGAGTTTAGTTTATTTACCTGTTTCCAGAAACTTGAGGCATGCTGATTGCCAGAACAAAGCGCAGAGAAAACAAAGGGCTTCTTTTTGGCGCGGCTGCACGGCACACATGTTGTCTAAAGAGAAATGGCATCAGAGGCTCAGCAGGAAGCTCTTTGGGCTTATGGAATTAGTCCTTTAATACCACAGACCACTTCCCTCTCTAAGCATATAATGGCCACTCTCGATAGCTAATTATTTTTGTCCTGCTTCCCCCGTCCCTATCTCTCTATCTCTAAATGGATTGATTTTAGTAGTTAAGACAGAATCGCCTCTAGATGATACCACTTTTTTTTTTAAACACTGCTCTGTTTGTTTAGAGTCCAGTTTGTTTCTTTTATCCTGCTTTGTGTGTGGTGTCTCTGTGGCCTGCACATGCCCAACTAGTTTCAAAGCGCAGAAACGCAGTAGGATTCTTTTGGTGTACTTTCAACAGCTTCTGAACTTTTTGAACTTGATGAAAACTAAATTTAATGAATACAACAATCCACGTTGTCACTACTTTCCTGCTTTCTGTCTGTCTCATTTTCTATCCGTATCTCACATCTCTTTGTGTAGCTCAGATATAAATGCAGAATATACAGTGGGGTCCCAGACCAAATCTGAGACCACAATGAAAATGTATTTTGCTCAATTTCTTGGTCATCATTCAAATAAGTACATGTTTGATATTAATCATGTGACTGTACAGTCGGTCAGGTGCTCTTCCATTGAAGCACAAGATGTTCTTTGGATAATTTAAAATCATGTTGGAGAAAACGATCATATTAAATCTATTAAAATGTGTTTCAGTAACCACTTTCAAACCACTTTCTGATTTTAACACATGACCCTGAACTCAACATTTTTGTGTTGCTCTTCCCGTGTTATATATTTTATCACATATATATGTGTTTGCTGTGTTAATGATCAATACTTTATCTGTTCACAGTCAGAGAAACAGATGCTCTGCTCAGTGCTCAGAACAGCCTGATTGGGAAACTGAAGGAGGAATGTCAGACTCTTGGGGCAAAACTGGAGGAAATGGCCCAGAGCAGCAGGCATGTAGCACTTTCAGTCCTTTAAGATCATGTATACCGTATTAATTTTTTTAATTTATTACAAACTCAAACCCAATGTAAAACTCAAGTTCAGGCAAGGTCCCAGACCTACATTTGTGTCATAGAAGGCCTGGAAAGTGAGTTTAAAATGGTTAGTCTTAAAAAAAAAAATCTGGATATTTATTGATTAGAAATTGCTAGTTCATTAATGACTAAAGCAATCTTCATAATTTGGTAAATAAGTGGAAATTCACTGGTTTAACGATGTGTGAACTCTGGCTGTCTTCAGGGCTTCTTTGGTCATGACTCTCACGTCTAGCATATCTAGAGCTGAACTAAACATAGTGTTCACTGTAACTGTGCTATTCCTTGCAGTGAAATCAGTGAATATCAGTTTCCATGTTTAAAATGCAGATTGCCTGACGTCGTCTTCTCAACTGTTTGATCTTGTTGACGCTTTGTCAATTGTGTATCTTCGCGGAGTCCGACTTTCAGCGCAGAGCCACTCGCGGTGTGTTATCCAGAGCGTGGCATCCTTTCTGTGCCATACTGCTCTAGTCTGTGCCCCAGTAAGGGAGCTGTCACTGTACCCTGGCACACGCCAGCCTGTCCTCCGCGCAGGCTTTGCTCTCTGCCCATCACATGTGCCTCTCACCTCAGGCCTCTGGGGTAGTCAGCTGTTAAAACAGTGTAAAGCGCATTACTCACATCGCAGCTTGCAATCTGCCATGGTCAGTCAGCCCAGCTTGGGAAGGTACAGGCCACTGCTGCTCGCCCTCCCCCTTCCGCCCGCACGCTGAACTCAAGAAGACCTCTGAAGAAGATGAATGCGGCGAATCATCTCTGCATTTTTGTGATCGCACTGTAGTTTTACAGTTGCTGTTGACTGATAAAAACATGCCAGGCAGTGTTCTACTTTACTTTTCTACTTACAACATTTTCTCATTCTTTTATAATTATTTTAAATGCAGTTTTTATGAACTCATATTTAGTGACCTCATTATATTTTTATGACCTGATGGAATATCTGTACTAAAAATGAATGTCACACTACAGGACTATTTAAGTGAACCACAAAGAAGCACAAAAAGTGAAGAAAAGGTGTATTTGCATACCTTCTGCAAACAAGGTTAATGAAATGAATTTAAAAGGTTAAAACAAACAAGGCTGTTGACGTACAGTAAATTACATAAGGGATATTCACATTGCCTCAGGGTTTTGATAATTCTGTCAGGGATTATTTTTGCGATAACATCTTGCAACTGTACATTATCGCATTTATTACAAACAAATGATAACAATCAATAAATTACCATTAAATATGTATTTGAGTTACAATTATTTTATTATTTAAGTAGAAGTGAGATTTTAAAATGTAGAAAAATAAATAGTGATTGGTCTCTTTCATTTGGTCACTAAAAGTTAACATGAACAAACGATGCAGCATTTATTAATCTTAGTTAACATTAATTTGAACATTTACTAATACATTATTAAAATCAAATGTTGTGTCTGTTAATATTATTTAATGGACCTGCTAATATGAAGTAACAATAGACAGCCGTATTTTTATTAACTAACGTTAACAAAGATTAATGCTGTAACAAAAGCATTGCTCATTGTTAGTTAATGTTAGTTGATGCATGAAATAATGTTAACTAATGGAACCATATTGTAAAGTGTTACCAATTTAAGCTAAAAGTCATCAACGCTGTTAATCATCAATGTTAATCATCAACTGCTGACATGCAGTAAATGCAATCTGGTACCATATTGCATTAACACTAGACCTTTATGAGATTATGTATGTCAGCAGTAGATGATTAACATGTACATGTAACATGATTAACATATATATATATATATATATATATATATATATATATAATGTAGGCAGTTTTGTAAGTGTTTCATTGCTTTTTAATGTAGTTTAAAAAAAGCAGTGTATTGACTATATATACACTCACACACTTGATTTATTTCCCTCTACTGATTTCCCTGTCCTGTTGTTTTATATCCGGTGACAGTGTGGCCTTCTGTTCAGTGTTGTGTTTTAAACCTATAGGCAGATGAGCACGCAGCACGCTGGCGACAAGGTTCATTCTGCATAAGTCTCAGATGAAGGTTGCTCTCGTGTCTATAATGCAGCACATCCAAGCGAGTTGTGGTGGTGGATTTAATTACTTGTATCTTTAACAGTTTTATCAAACACAACCCATTAGGATGTCTGCTGTTGACTTAATAAACAAGTTTACACATTAAATCAAAGATCTGTTTTGGGGAGCTGATGTCTTCCTTGTAGACTCTTTAACTTTTGGAGAGCGGGGTGTTTACAGTGCTAATGGAGTTGACTTGGCAGGGCTATACCTGATGGCAGAGTGCTCAGGTGTTTCTGGTGCAATGAGAGTGTGGTCTTGTTAAGAAAAAAAGCCTAAGTAATTGTAATTGGAACCATGGCAAAGTGATTAGTGCAAGTTCAAATCTGCCTGTGACCCATTCAGTCATCCTTGACCTTCTTCGTTATTGGGTATGGGTGTCAGAGACCATAATTCCCAGAGACCCCAAACTCAGCAGTATGGTCCCAATCGATCACCGCTACTCAGGCACACAGAGTCACAGACACACACCCTTCTGATACTAGGTGGCGCTATAAGGAGGCAATTTGCATTTTGGATCATACCTTTGGAACCCTAAGAGTTTCAAACAAAAAAATGCCCAAAGAATCCTGAGTCAAGCCCTACAACATATAAATCTTTTCACCATTTTGACTTTTCTTAAAAACATACTTTTTTAAAAACTTCTCCTAATCTTCGATCTTCACCAAAAGTGGCAGACAGCAGCTAGGGACGGTGCTGGCAGTAAGTTATTAAAAGCAAAGATATAATTTAACTAATTAGTCAGGCAATGCCCATTTTTATGAGTTGACTTACTTGACACAAAGACGACAGGACATTCTGAGGCACACACACACAAGTTTTGTATTATAATGCCAATGGGGCGCTAAAACTAAAAACAATTATAACTTCGCAACAGTACAATTCATTAATTTGAACATTGGTATTCATCTTCTTTGGTGGACTTCCTAACATATCCTTTAATATGAATCGGACATTTAAAAAAAATAAAAACATGGCCGCTAGCAGCCAATCAAGTTTCAGTGGCTAATAACATCAAATATGAAAAAAAATTATATGTGTCCTGAATTTATTAAAAAATAAAATATTTATATAAGCTGATAACTGATAGTAATATACTGTATATTAAGATCCATCTACTGTCCATATACTGTACATTAAGATCAGTTTTTGTGAAATGTGCAGTTTTGTTTAGGCTCTGTAAGCTGCTGCTTTTCAAACAGTTTTTGAGGGCTGAATGATCTAATGTCAGTTCAAGTATTATTAGAGTTAAAGGAAATGTATTATTAGAGTTATGGCTTTATTTAACAGCAACCAAATGTGTATTCTAAAACTTAAGCGTGTGTTTGTTTGTATGTGTGTGTGTAGAGCGGAGATAGAGCAGTTGTCTCTGGAGAGAGAGCACCTGCAGGAGAGCGCTGAGAAACTGCGAGGTCGCTGTGAGGAGATGGAGGAGCAGTGTGTGCAGCACGGCAGGATGCACCAGCGCATGAAGCAGAGGTACACACACCTGCAGCACTGACCTCAAGTCCACACATGTACAGTGCCTATAGGAGCTTGTGTAGTGTATAACACCACGGAATCACTACAGTACATTTGAAAACCAACAGCAATTAGGGGTATGCATCTTAGGATGTCTGTGAATCAATTTTACTCATGATTCACAGGTTTTCAATTACATTTCGATTCAGCAAAAATTTTAATATTCAGGCTTTGTTCACACTGCACAGAAATCCAGTTTGTCTTTGTCTTTTTGCATGTGGTTAAATTTTGTCTGCTTGTCCTTGTGTGTTAACATCGGATTTCATTTATTTATGCTGTTCTGATTACAAAAAACAAAACCCTATTTTAGTTGGATACGGCAATAAAAAAATCTGATTTTTGCTGCCTGTCTGAACAAAGCCTTCAAAGCCTACATCTAATGTTAGGCATGAGAAAGAATCACAATCTAGATTGAGGTCAATGAATTAGTGGAATAATAATTAACAAAACAGGTTGAAATACACTACTATTCAGAAGTTTGGGGTTGGTAAGATTTTGTAATTTTTCTTATGCTCACCATGGATGTGATTAAAAAAAACAGTAAAAACATTAATATTGTGAAATATTATTACAATTTAAAATAACTGATTTCTATTTGAATATATTTTTATTTATTCCTGTGATGTTAAAGCTGAATTTTCAGCAGCTATTTCTCCAGTCTTCAGTGTCACATGATCCTTCTAACATGAGAAATCATTCTAAGGCCCTGTTTACACTTGGTATTAAGATGCGTTTTGGTTGATCGAATCACAAGTGGACAACGCTAAATACAGGTGTAAACGGGGTCTTAAACGTTTTAAGCTTGTCCACTTTTGACCACTTCCAGAGGTAGTCGAAAACACATTCTTACTCATGTGGTCGAATGTGTTCAAACAGCCACTAAAGACGTCTACTTGACCTAATGTGTAAACACTATGGTAAGTGGGTTAGCCAGACAGCATTTCAATTTTGTTGGCTGGAGACCCAAGTTTGGTTTGAAGAGAAAACATACCAAAGCACAATGTTCTCTCACCATTCCTGATTTCTAACACACACTCATAGAAACGAAAATTGATTATCTCCGTATGTTTTTCTGTCGTCTCCAGGTGCGTTCATATGTAAATTGCGTGAGCTTTTTTCATTCATTAGATCGAAAGATCTGAAAAACACTTACATTTACCTGCCCATAGACCCTCTGCTCAAGGAAATCAGGACAGAAGTGGTTGAAAGTGGACAAAAGAGATGGATTAAAACACAAAGTGTTAAAGGAATGTTTCTCCCTCTTCTACTTTTGATCTGATCGACCAAAATGCATCTTAATACCAGGTGTAAACAGGGCTTAACATGCTGATTTTTGGCTCAAATAATTTTTTTTATTATTATGAATGTTAAAAACAGCTGTGCTGCTTAATATTTTGTGCAAACTGATACTTTTTTTGATTTTTGATTAACAAAATGTTTAAAAGATAGCATTTATTTGAAATAGAAATTGTTTGTAACATTCTAAATGTCTTCATTGTCACTTTTGCTAAGTTTAATGGCTCCTTGCTGAATAAAAGTATTAATATTATTGACATCAGACTTTTGAACGGTAGTGTATGTTCATCAGGAATTACATTTTGTCAGACTGAAATAAGGCTGGCTCTTCAAAGAAGCCATTGATTGGATTTGCAGGCTGTAGATTTGTAACCTCTCAATATGTCTATAGTCTTAACTGGAATCAGATACTGGCTTTTTTTAATATATCTGATACATGTAAGCAGTGCACTCGTAACACTTCAGACTGAGTGTGTGCGTGTTTCAGGCAGGGGCACATGTGGCCACTGAGTGTAGGGTTGAGGGGCGTCTGGCACACCGCCCAAGCCAGCATGTGGGCGAGTGAGTGAGTGTGGGTGTATCCACAGTACCTCCAGCCTGAACTGAGCTTCTGCTGGGAGCACAACATCCTTCTGTTTCCTCCACAACTTTACATATTAGCGAATTTCCACCTCCTCGAACCAGAGAGAAGCAGATACAGAGAAAAGTTACGTTTCCACTGCCGCCTCGTAATGAAAAGCATGTTGTTTTTAGATAGTTGTGCCGTGTGGGCATGTAAGTGAGCTTTCCTCACATAACTGGAGCTGTTAAAATGGTTTGTCACCTTTGCAATTACGCAACATTTCTCACAAGAGCTCACAGACCGAGCTCAGAGGTGAGATGGAGCGATTAAAAAGAATCTATATGTGTGAAATATTTATAGTTATGTTTACCGTAGAAGATATGTACAAGCTAGAGATTGTCAAATGATTAAATCTTTTTTTGTTGTGCATCTTTTGATCCATCTTCTATGGATTTAATGTTAAAGCTAATATTTTGAGAATAATCAATTACAAAGAGAAAGTTTGAACGTGCAAGAGGGCAAATAAAACTATTTCACGTGCTGGCCAAAATAGAGTAAAATCTATTTGTGAGAGTTTACCGCATCGCACCGTTTCTTTCTCGCTGTTTGCATGCTTTGTTTATTGCAACGCTGACACACACATTTCTCCTGCTGTTGGTATGTAAGACAGAAGGTGCCGGAGCCAAACTTCAGCCCTCGGCTCTGAGTAAGAAACTGAGAGGTCTGGTCTCTCCCGCGTCTTCAGTGCCCCGGGTGTCTCTGCTCTGTAGGGCACTTCACCCCGCCGCCCGTGGGTTAAGGTGTACGTGTTAATAAGTTGGTGCAAATGGCTTCGGCATACATGCAAATAGCCGGGCCCCACCTCAGATATTCTTGATCGGGCGCACAATCTGTGCTGCGAAGAGCTGCAACAGCGTGGCACGCATGAAACATTTGGAAAATCAGCTTGATTTATTTTTACCATTCGAGCCAACGCCAAGCAACACAGGGGTTTTCGGCACACAATGTTTCACTCCTGCAAGTTATTTATTTATTTTCCACGTGGTATTCGCATATTTTCTGCCTAGAGATTAGGGCTAGTGATATATGAAAGGCTTGAGTGTTGGCCAACGATTGTGCGTAATATCCTCGGCTTTATGGAGAACATCAATAATACATATGCGTATCAATCCTATTTTTATTTCATAAATGCATTTTGGGCATCGCTTCACTGCTGTGTAAGATAGTTGATGTTAGTGTGGTAAAAGCCACTTTGGGATGTAGTAATCAGACTATATATATATATATAATTTCATATTGTCTGCCTCATTAACATACAATACAGGCAAAGACTCTCTTTAAGTTCAAATTAAAAATATATATTTGTGAGTCTATTGATGAAGAATGTAATTAGAAATGGTTTTGTAAATGATGTAAGAATACTGTTTTTACTGTTCTTATAATTGCATTTAACTGGAAATTTATGGCAGAATAAACAGAAATTGACATTTTATTTTATATTGCATTTTAATGGAAATGTATGGCAGAATAAACAGAAATTGAAATTTTATTTTATATTTAACTTTAATCGAATTAAATACCTAATTAGCTATTCTAGCCATACTCCGGTATAACTTTAGTATTAAATATAGTATTAATGTTATTATTATTCATATAGACTCACTAAACAACATGTGTTGTAAATTCTTATTACTGCTTAACTGTCTTGTGCTTTAATAGCAGATGCATTTGTGGGTGACAAACATCGTACAAGTAGGCAGGCAGGGGTCCTGTGGAAATAACAGGGATTTTTGTTTTATTAATTTCCAAGCTCATGTACATTCCTATAATGGTATTTCAAAATCAATTTCAGAAAACATTAATGGGTATTTAACATGAAAAGCTTTTAGTAAGATGACAGGTCCTGCGGCATGGCATTCTATAGTGAGGCTAAATGATTTTAAACTGCATTTTGCATATTATTTTATAATTATTATGCATTCTGCTTTTATGGCCTTATGTTACTCTTTTGCGTTTTAGAAATTATTCGTCACACTGCAGAACTGTTTAGGAACTAGGGAAGTTATTTGATGGTTATTTAAAAAGACTAGTTACAGCGCCTTACAAAAGAAGTCTTTTTGTTGATTTAAAAAAAATGTTTGTCAGCTACCGGGCTTGATATGATTATTTGTCCAAAATTTCACCTGCTCCGAGTCCCTGCTCACACAAGCTCCTCAAACATTCTCTCATCTCCACTCAGCCCCACAAACACGCATCTGCCAATGAACGTCCTTACCAATTATCACTCCCTCTCACCAACACACACACAGAAGCAAACACGCTCCTGTTCCTTAAAGGAGTGTTGTAGCGTATACGCAGATGTGTGCCTAAATCTACAGGCTTCTGTCAGCCATATGGCAGCATAAAGAAAGATGGTAGTGGCGTGTGGATGTGCGTGGAGGGGAGCGTGGATGGAGAGCCATGTGTAGCAGTAGCTGGAGCGCTGCTGAAAAGGCTGGAGGAGATGGTGCAATGGAACAAATGTCCGAGAACAGCCGCGCTGCTGCCGGGGAGATGGCTGGGCCTCGGGCGAGGGCTGCTTCATCTGGTTCCCTGCCACCCACCCCATCATTCTCTTACACACACACGGACACGCATTTAAGACACTGTGTGCGTGCTGCTTTTCCCGATTGCAAAAAAAGCTTAGTAAATTTTTCACTTGCAAATGAAGTTGGCAAGGAGTTAAGGAGATGGCATGTGTGATGTGGATGAGGCTTGTCACTTTTCCTTTAGCATTCGTTTGCTGATCTTGTCAGATGTACCTTTTAGCATTTTTTTTATCAGTCTGCGTGAATGAAAAAAAAAAGCTTTTTGGACTTCTCTGCTTTAAATCAAACAAGAGTCTTGTTTATAATAAGTGCTTCAAGTGGCATTATTTATAAGTATGTAAACACAACAGATTTCAACCATAAATCTGAACTTTGCTGACATAATGTATGTGGAGAATATTATATCTTTCCAGCTTCTCAATAGTCGTTTGTGATATTGTTAAACTGTATATTCTCAAATAGAACTGCTCAAAACCTCTAACCTAAGTATTCAATTTCAACAGCCAACTCAAACCTCAATTTTACAGACATGAATGAAGCCTCAAATGCTGCCGCTTGCTAGCACAGAGGTGTGGCTATAGACTCTTTTCACATTTCTGTGTTTGGAACTTTAGCAGGGTAAACTTCTATAGTGGAGACCATAGCAGATATTATTTTTGCTTTCCCATTTGAGAGAGATGGGCTATATTGACAGTAAGAAAATAGAACAATGCCAAAGCAGCTGTAATAGAAACCCTTTCACTGAAGTGTTAAAAAAAGAAGAAAATATTTACTATGTTCATTATTGTGGAAGCACTGCTCAAAATTTCTTCAGAGTATTTAAGGAGAAGGATATTATTTAATCTTTCTTTTATCCTGTTGATCATAATCATCATCATCACACAGCCATTTATGCTTTTGAAAGGATTAATTAAGTACATTTATATAGCGCTTTTCTCTGCACTCAAAGCGCTTTACATAGAAGGGGGAATCTCCTCAACCACCACCAATGTGCAGCATCCTCCTGGATGATGCGACGGCAGCCATATTGCTCCTAGAACGCTCACAAAACAAGCTTACTGGAGGAGAGGAGACAGTGATGAAGCCAATTACCGGTAGTATATATATATGGGGATGATTAGGAGGCCATGATGGACAGAGGCCACTGGGGCAAATTTGGCCAGGATGCCGGGATTTTTTGTGACCAGAGAGTCAGGACCTCGGTTTAACATCTCATCCGAAGGACGATGCTCTTTGACAGTATACTGTCCCCGTCACTATACTGGGGCGTTAGGACACACACAGACCACAGGGTGAGCACCCCCTGCTGGTCTCACTAACACCTCTTCCAGCAGCAACCTGGTTTTCTCAGGAGGTCTCCCATCCAGATACTGACCAGGCTCAGCCCTGCTTATCTTCAGTGGGCAACCAGTCTTGGGCTACAGGGTGATATGGCTGCTGGCGAAGAAATGTCTTATGCACACGTCATTTATTTGATTTAAAAATACAGTAAAAACACAAACAGTAGTATTGTGAAATATTATTACAATTTTAAATAAATGTCTTCTATTTTCCTATATTAAATGTTATTCATTCCTGTGATGACAAAGCTGAAATTTCATTACTCCAGTCTTCAGTGTCATGTGATCCACATGCTGATTTAGTGCCCAAGAAAATGTTTTTTATTATGAATGTTAATGTTGAAAACGGTTGTGCTGCTTAATATTTTTTGGAAACTGTGACACATTTTTCAGTATTTATGTAAAATAAAAATAGTTTTTAAGATAATAAAATGCTTTACTGTCACTTTTGATCAATTTAATGCGTCCTTGCTGAATAAAAGTATTAATTTATTTTAAAAAAAATCTTACTGACATCAAGCTTTTGAATGGCAGTGTACAATAAGAACTTATTCTACAGTGATATCTGCATTTTCAGAAGCACGCATAACTTTCTGGGCTCAGTGATCATTGATTAGTCAGTAATCAGTGATTGCTCTGATAACACATTCAGTTCAGTTTGAACAAATGATGCTCTATATTTAAAAGTCATGGTGTAACATCACACATATTTGTGCTCTTCGTTTTGCAGCTAGGGGGCAGCAGGGAGCCTCTCCACCCTAATATCCCTCTTTCCTGTAGTCTTCTTGGGCCAGCTGGCCCACACTGCTGGGGGCAACAGCTCCATGGCCTGCTGACAGAGCCTTGTGGAGCGGTGGCTCTACTGCTCCTGCTTACACGGGTGCTGGGCACATCCCAAGGCATGCGAACTGTAAAACGCTCCGTGGTGCATCCAAGCGCTTCCTATCCAGCGCTAAGACCCCATTTATAACATCAAAAAGTGCTCACTTAGCTCCTTTCTCAAGCTCCCTATGTAGTTTTTGCAAGGAGGTCCAAGCTGATGGTGGTAACAAACTTTATGATGTTTGTAGGGAACTGGCATCACATATGTTGTATAGCTGAATGTATTTTTATTTTTTATCTTTTAACAGCAGATATTTCTTTTTCTAGTAGATCGAAACGTTTAACTGGTGTTAATGTCCATAACTGTGTACAAAGTACAAAGACAAAGTTATTTTAATTTAAAAGATACAACATTTATTTATTTAGTAATTAGTCAGTTGTTGTCAACAGTTATGTTAAGAAAAAGATTTGAAAAGCAAATATATATATGTAATTTAATTTTCAAATCTTTCAAATATTTTTCATAACTGTTGACAACAATGGGAAAATGTTCCGTTTTAAAAATAACAATGCAACAAAATAAAAATAATAAAATATAAGCGACGGGTTAGCCAACTTATATTGTCTTCTAGGCTAATATTCATGTTCTTGATATGGATTTTTTTGTCAAGTGCTCCTTTGCAGGGTTTTAGTATTGATGATGCCAGTGTCATTCAGCAGTGTTTTACAGCATCTTTTAGGAGAAGAATGCTGCCATTTTGGGAAAACCTATAATGGTTAGATGGACTATCATTAGATGGAAAGTATTCATTGTAATTCATAGAGAGGGACTAGGAGCCATTCTGGGTCAAATCATGCAGCTCTGTTGTCTTAACATTTACTCACTGGCCACTCTCATAGTCACCTCTGTAATCCAGTCTTGATTATCCAAATAACCTCTTAGTAACACTTAATTTTCAATGCGAGTTCCTTCATTCTAAAGCCTCATTTTTAGCTATAAAAAATCTGATAATAAATGACAATGCCATGTAAAATGTATTGTCCTATGATTGATCTTTAACAATGATTATTATTTGTATTTTTTGGGGGTTAACATTTATATTTGAATCCAGTGCCATTGGGACAGGGAGCAGAGATCATGTGCAACAATAGACTCTGGTGAGTCTATCAGATTAGGGCTGTGAGATCCAAGGCCTGCGGTCAGTGGAGCTGTGTTTGGCCCTGGCAGAGCACGAGGGTTTATGGAGGAGTGAGGGACTGTGTCCTCGCCTCCGCTGACAGCCCTGTTTTAACCAGGCAAGCCAAGACAGATTGCATATATTCTATACTGCTTATCCTTCCTCCAAGCCTCGCGTACCCCTTCCCGCCACTATCTGCAGCATGCTGCTGATGCGAGCCTCGTAAATTCACTGGATTTAGTGATTTGTCATTCCATTTGTTGAGATCTTTTTCTATTGGTTTGTTTGTGCATTGAAGGAACTAAACCTGCCTCATTTGTTCTGATATGCTGTACTAAGTAACTGTTATTTTTGCTGTTTCTGTGAGCCCTGTTCTCATTAGAATATCTTAAAAGAGATAAATGGTTTTATTTGTGTAGCTGCACTGTTCAGAAACCATTTTTCACACATGCGATGACTTCCAGGGTTTTTCTTACATTTGAAATTGTATTCATTTACATTAAATATATTTTTATTTTGATATCTGTTTTGGGGGGTCTGTATGTCATGATTTTAAAAAGACAAAAATTGACTGTTGTGATTTGTTTTGTCTTTTCGCAAGAGCTGAGAGTGTATTCACTGCTTCTTGCCAATTCATTTGGCCGACGCTAAACAGATGCTAAACACCGAACATCACTCTGAAAAATCACACACCCTGAGGCCACAGCAGGCCACACGAGCAGAGGAACTTCAGTCCAGTTCATCAGCTGTACAGGTGGCAGCACTGCAGGCCACTCACACTCGTGTTATATTCACACTCACATTATACTCACACTCGAGTTATACTCGCACTCACATTATACTCGCACTCACGTTAAACTCACACTTGCGTTATACTCACACTCGTGTTATACTCACACTCGTGTTATACTCACACTCGTGTTATACTCACACTCACATTATACTCGCACTCGCGTTAAACTCACACTTGCGTTATACTCACACTCGTGTTATACTCACACTAGTGTTACACAAACTCACAGAGCGCCTCATCACCTGCAGAGAATTTACAACAACAAAAAAGTTTTTACATGGTAAAAAATTATAATATTAATAATTTTACAAATTAATTTTATCATCTAACAAAATTTCAATTGTAAGTAAACCTTTATATATATTAGGGCTTGGTAATAAATATCGATTTCTCGATATTAATCGATTCTCATTTTTACGAACCGATATCGATTCGTAAATCTCAAGAATCGATTAGTCATCCTGTTTCATTTGAATGAATGGAACATTGTAGCGCACATCCAAAACATCGCAATAATCTTTGTCCTTTGTCACTATTGATATGAAACAGTCTAAATTTTAAAATTACGTCCATTTTCTTTCGAAATTCAAAAACATAAATACCGTTTTGGCGCTGTGGCGTGAGATCGCTCTTGCGCAGCTCAAGAGAAGCAGCAGCGCGGGGCGCGATATTTTTTTTCACAGGATGGTAGGGGAAGACTCATTAATATTCATTAGGGAACTCATGCCTGATTGGTCAGATGACCTAACCCCGCCCCTAAACCTACCCGTCACTGGGGGTCTGATGACCTACCCCTAACCCCGCCCCTAAACCTACCAGTCACTGGGGTGAAGACCAATCAGGGATGAGTTCCCTAATGAATATTCATGAGTCTTCCCCTACCATCCTGTGAAAAAAAATATCGGGGCGCTTTGATCTCTTCCGCCTTAATAATACCAGTTACAGCGCGAAATAAACATGAATGAGCATCTGAAAGTGTGTTAAAAGATAGAGTACAACTTATCGAAATCCGTATCATGTCACATTGATTCGCTCAATCAGTGTTTCAACCGTGGAAAGACGTCAGTTAAACAGTTTGTAATCAATGTCATGGATCGTCATATTTACCTCTGAAAAACAACGTGACCATAAACTCGTTAGTCAGCCAGAAAAATTTACTCGAGACTGCATTTTGCTAAATATATGCACTATATTACATATGCATTATAATCTTAATGTTCTTCAATATTTAATGCATATTTGAATAAATCTGGCAAGTTTTTATGACAGCCACCATTTAAATGTTTATATTTCATATAATCTTCTTATTATAAAAATAAATAAAGGTGTAATTTAAAGTCCCTGTAAAGGCACTTAAAAAAATTTTTCTAAACACATTATAAATGTTAGAAATGTATTGCTAAAACATATTACAAAGACTGAACTGTGAAGTAGTGTTTGTATAGCTACAAAACGGTTCATTATTACCTTCATATTAGGCTAATGAAGCCTATAGGCTACAACTAGACTCCCATAGTTTACAGAATTAGTTAAGAGATTTGATTTCCTTGAGAAAATTTGCCATTTATTGTAACTGATATCCAAAATAATCAATATTGAATCGAATCGAATCGAAATCGAATCGAATTGTGAAATTTGTGTCAATACCCAGCCCTAATATATATATATATATATATATATATATATATAAACTCAGGGGCATCTGAGGCATACTGTCTATTACCGCAGACATTGATTTCGATTCGCCCATAGAGCTAGTTCTATATTTACCAAAATATTCATGTTACTTACTGGGGGAAAATTAAAAAAAGGTATTTAAGTCAGCTACATACAAAAGCCAGTACACTCTGAACTAATTGGCATTTTATAGATATGTAAATGGTCAATACAGTTACCTGAGCGCTCTTTTGTCAGCGCATCAGTCGGGTTACCCGTGTCTGTGTGTTGATCTGGCTTCAGTTAGCCTGGGAGCCAGCAGATGGTGTCCTTTCACCAGGGTCAGCGGGGAAGCTCTCCTCTCCCTTAAAACCCTTCTCCAGCTCTCTCAGTAGCGGGCAGAGGCAGCAGTGTCCAGGCCGGGCCAGCTCAGCCCAGCTCCATGCACTAAGCTGTATTAAAAACCTAATTAAGTTGCGTGCCAGTAAATGGAGGGAGGTTATTGGATTTGCAGCCTTAGCTGCTGGACAGCCTTCTAATTTAATCAGACTCCCGTTGTGAGTCCAGCTTCAGAGATGACTACGGGAGTTTTCTGTCTCTTTTTCTTTCTTTCTTTGGGATGGTTTATGGGAGTCAAACACAAACTAACATGGCCCTGAACAAGGGCACGGGTCGTACGCATTGGACGGTTTCGAGACTATTCCCTGAGTGGCTGTAAAGCAGATAAATATGGGGGAGATTGAGAGGCGTTTGACATTTGCTGATTAAGGGCGGTGTGATGGTATAATAGGTTAATGCAGCATGCCTGTCTCCAGAGGTGCAAAGGTGCTGCAGATGGCTGTGTGTGAGCTGAGGGAATTACACACACTGCCTTCAGTTCTCTGACAGAGCTGATTCTACATACTGACACTCTCAGCATAAAGAAACCAAAAGATATTAACAGACATTCCATTCATTCTTGTTTAATACAGACTAATGTCTAATTGCTCACTGCTGTGAAAAATACTCCAATATTATTAGACCTATACTGTTAATATGAGTTTATATGAGTCGCTACGAGTTTTTAAATGTCTCTTATTCTCACAATGTCTAATCAAAAATACAGTAAAAACAGTAATATTGTAAAATATTTGTACAATTTAAAATAACTATTGTCTATTTGAAAAGATTTTAAATTGTAATTTATACCCGTGATGCAAAGCTGAATTTTCAGCATCATTACTCCAGTCTTGATGTCACACGATCCTTAATGCTAATATGCTGATCTGATCATTTTTTATTATTTATCAATTTTGAAAACAGTAGCACTACTTCAAAATATTTGTATTTATTAAGTCACCTTTTTATCACTTGAATGCATCCTTGCTGAATAAAAATGTTCATTTCGATAACATCAATCTCTTCATTCAATCTCACTGACCCCAACCCTTTGAACGTTAGTATACTGTATATTAACATTTAGTAACATTTAACATTTGTCATTTTAAAGTTTTTATTTTACAATTGATTTTAAGTATTTTATTATGGGGTAAGAGGGCTGTAAAGTGATGTACTTGTCTTGGATCTATAAGCTCACTGTATTTTTTGTTCCAAAAATCTTTATCTGAGTCAGATGTTGAAGTCATATAGATTATAAAACTATACATCATAGCCAGTAACTCCACCAGTAAGTCATGCCATATGTCTGCACATAGAGTTTATGCATGTTCTCTGCGATTAGGGTGTGGGGTGATTGGGATTAGGGTGTTTTTTTTAGCTACATATTAATGATTGTTTTTTACTAATACTGAATAAATTTCATGCATTTCGAGAAGAAAAGAAAACCCTGTGTCAAAAAAGCAGATGGTCCAATAACAGACCTTAAACGGGTTTACAAATAATGGAGATGTCCTTGCGGCTCTTACTTCTTACGTTTTTATTATTATTCTATTTCTTATTTTGGTAAACAATGGCAGATGAATGGTACTTTGTGAAAGAAAGACCTGAGGAACAGCAAAAAATTGTGGATAAAGTTTTGGATGAGTGCACTAATACAGAAGAACATTTGGAGCTAAATAGTGTGTGGAGGAGGTTAGGGCCAGTGTCAGAGCTCTGCCAGACTCTGGAGGTGGGCGGCAGCAGTGGCGCCAGCTCCCGAAACAGCAGGGCCTGAGCATGGGACAGGATGCCCACCACAGCCCTGAGATCAGCCCTGTCCAGCTCACGCTAGGAAGGCCAGCAGAGGAATCAAAGGATGAGGGCGAGGGAGACAAAAGAACAGCGCTCGAGACTGAGGCCCGAGGACAGGAACAAGCTGTCTGGTGCAGTCAGAACCATTCTGCTCACTCCCAAATAAAATGGGATTTAAGGAATCAGTGGTGAATGACAATCATTGTGAAAGGCAGAAACACTGTTTCACCAGACAGAGATAGAGAGAGAGAGAGAGAGAAAAAAGGCTTAAAAAATGGATCTAGCACTAGTCAACAAGAGAAGCTGGAGGTCCATATTCACTTCTGTTGGAATTAGAGCGTTTGTTCAGCTGACGTAACATCTTTCCAAAAGTAGTCCAAAACTCCATAAAACAGTTGTGAGTTCTGAAAATGACATGATCTAGGACCTTTATACAGTGCATGCCATTGAAAAGACTATCCCGCACAGCCTGGTTTTTATTTGACGTACAATGATATATGCCGTCTAACCTGACTAAGGTCTGTACTTGCTCCATGTGGACAGAGTAAGCCATTCATAGGTTGATTTCCCTGGCAAATATGAGTGACTTTATGGAACATTAATAGCTCCAGTATTTACTTATGTATGGAAAAGAAACTTAGACATTCTGATACACTGCCATTTTTATGTGTTACAAGGGGAGAAAAAGTCATAATAAACAATGAAATTGTAATGGATGAATTTTTAAGTTAATGATAATCTGTTAAATGTTCACTTTGTGAAAATGACCCTTTAACAGACAATAGATTTGTGACAGATTTTCTGTGAAATCGCTTACCAATTCCGCTCTTCTTTCAACAAACATCCCAAAATTCAGAACATGCTGTTGAAAAGCATCCAGCTCTCTGAAGCTCAGTGTGTGTGTGTGTGTTTTGTCAGACTGCAGCAGCTGGACCAGCACTGTCAGGCCAGCTCTCAGCAGGTGCTGCAGCTCCTCAGCAGACAGAAGCAGCTCATGCAGGACCAGGTCCAGGTCAGTCCAACGTTTCACACCGCTCTACCACCACATTACTGTAATGCAACTATTCTTCACAGTTTTGTGGATTCAATTATAACTAATATCTTTTCATTTATATATTATTTGTAAAGTACTTCGTAATTGCCATACTTTTCAGACATGCTGAGCCACGGAGATGCAGGGTCAACTTAAAACGTTTCAAACTTCATCACTTTCTTTTTTACCCCTTTTTTTAAAAATTATTATTAACTTATTGTATAACGTGGCATTTAACTGTATTTTACAGAGTTGTTTATCATTTCTGGTCAATAAATTATTATTGTTGTTGTTGTCATTTACGTCGTTTATGTTTTTTTATGTTTTATGCCTAATGACATATGGCAAAGGGACTACCAATGAAAATTATAGCCTTTGGGTTCATGAATGTTGATTAAAAGTAGGCTACACTGTCCCTTTTTTAAATAAATAGAAGGAAAAAAAATATTTCTTGTCATCTGTCCACTATCTGTGTCTTAATGCCATTGGAGAAAATTCAAAAACTACACACACACACACACACACACACACACACACACACACACAAAAAAAACAGCTTGGAAGATAAAACATTTCTATAATAAAACAGTTGACATGTTTTAAGTGTTTCTGTATTAACATCTTACCTCACTCTCTCACCCTGTTGTCACAAACCCCTAAGACTTTCGTTTTATCTTCTTCGGAACACAAATGAAGAGATTTATGTTCCTCCATGGTCAGCTACGCAACTACCACTTTGCTGCTTCAAAAAGTTCATTCAGGAACGTTAGGCAGTTTTGATTGATATGCTGTTTAATGTTTGATGATCACTTGTTCTGCTTCTTCTTCGCTTGACGCCTGTGTTTTGATCAGATTCAGTACTCTTTCAGAAGATGCGTAACAGCGCCTCCTACCGTATTACCGAAAACATGGATTGCTGCGGGGAAGCGTTAATATAAATGGCGTGGAAAGAGGAGTTTTAAAAAAATTGAATATCGTGCAAAAAATCATGTATTTATGTAATACATAAGGTGTAAGGTGAAACTAATATATTTAATATGTAACTTTATACATATGCATGATTATACTTTTCACAGGGCCGACATTTCTGATTTTTGTATGTAATATTCAAATTTCTGAGATTTTGAATTTGAGGTTTGCATCAGCTGTAAGCCATAATCATCAAAATTATAACTTTTGCACGATATTAAAAAATTTCGAGTTTCACCTGTGTATTAGCCTACTTAAAGTGCCTATACATGATGGTAGTAGGCTATTTGTTGTACAGTGATTATGATTTAAGATATTGTAATACAACTTTCTTAAAATGTTATAGTGCAAAATACCTGTATTACAGTGATGACATCTAATAAGAATAATCGTTGGGACAAAGGACAATATAAAAATGTTAAATATCTGGATGCATTGTGGTAAAGAGAATTTATATTATTTCATTCAAAAAGGTAACAATGCCTTTAAAAACGCAGTGGTCATAAAATAGGCTTTATTTTATTTATGCTGGATATAACATTTTGTGAATCTTTTGATTGTGTAGTGAAATCTGACCTGGATGTGTTTCTGAGAGAGAAGCACACACACACACACACACACGCGCGCAGCAGCACCACAGCAGCTGGTAGTCATGGCTGCACATCACGCTACACTAGGCGCCCACAGATGCTCATCCAGATTGCTGCTAGAGGCACGTCAGCAACAGACAGCGAATCGCAGAATGCTGACATTCGTTGGAGATTATTGCAAATGGAGTGATGCTCCGCAAAGCGCCGGCGCTTTCGGCTCTGTTAATACTACCATGCTGTTGTTTTGTTATTAGAACGAGTTCGTAATTCAGACTCTCCCTCTGAGCATTTGTCTAAGAACACCCACATGCTGCCTCGCTGACCGCCACGCTGAAGCCTTCAGACCGCAAGAGATGATTATACAAGGCCAATTAGAAATGAGATAGAAGACAGTGTGGTTCATTCTTCTTCTTCTGTTGAGATTATTATAGTGGTACAGGACAGTGTTTCTTCTCTTCTGTGTCCATTTCTCCCCAGGTGCATGTTGAGAAAAGAATGGACAGTGATCACGTGAGGGCATCTCCATGGGGTCATGTGACCACTGCTGTTCCCATAAGTTTACTTCAATCATTTTGTGACACATTCCATATATCAACATAATGAAAAGTAACGATTGAAGTACTACGAGAAGTTAGATATCTTAATGTATTTATTTTATTCATAATATATATATATATATATTTAAACTATTTAAAAAATAAAAAGTTGAATATATATATACGTTTTATATATATAGTCAACTTTTTTAATAAAGTCAACTTTAGGGACCTTTATAATTGTTTTTGTATGACAGGGACAGATTTAATGTTGATGATGTTTTTTAAATACTTTTTGTAAATTCAAATATCTATAAATGATTTCCTACCATCTGAACATTGATTGTAAATCCATCAGCGTGTTCTGAGGTGTGTAATGATGAATCATTAATGTTAAGTCAAACAGACACGACTCAACCCAGAGCAGATTGACAGTGCTTTATTTAAGCAGTCTGTAAGAAGGAAAATAATGTGCATCCCTATCATATACATTTACGTGTAAAAATACTAGGATGTACAGTGTACAAAAAACAGTTTCTTGCAGATAAGCTTTCCATATCCGCGTGGGACCTATACTGTATTCAAGGAAATCTTTTTTTAAATTATTATTTTATATGATGGATGGTAATACAGTTCTTTATTTTTTATATTTTTTCCATGTTAATCCCTTCCATGTAAAATTCTTAACCACATGACTAGTTCTCAACATGGATCTAATGACAGAGCTAGCAAGGTCAAGAAATGTCACAAACTCTAAAGCTACATGGACATAAAATGTGTGTGTTTTTTTTTTTTTTTTAAAGATTTGTCTTTTGTTTTTAAATAAATACTTTACAATTCATGCTCATTCATAATACACTACCAGGAGCGCGATATAGAGAAAGTCTGTTGTAGACAGTACAAACAGTAGCAGCAGTGGCACGCTGAGGTGCGCTTAGGAGGGATGGGTCTCCATGGGTCCCTTCCTCACACTAGTTCAGTATTCAGGGAAGAATGACTTTAGGTTGGGTCTTTATTGTCCTCTGAAACTCTTGAAGTGGTGACACTGGTACAGATCAGCTTTTCTACAACACTAGAGCATTAGGAAATCTCAGGAAACATTAGTCTGTCTGTGTCACCAGGCAAAGGTTGTGTCTCCTGGCAGCGTTTCACGTCTATCTGCATCCACGCTGTTACATATTACAGAGCACAATCACTCAGAAAAGTAAAGTAGCATGAGGTCTATGAGGCGCGAATCTGTGCTTTCAAGTATTTTCTTCTCCCAAAGCATGGACCTTATTTCCTTATGCTGAGCTATATAAAAAGAGCAATGGGTATGAAAGTGCTACTACAGGCAGATACAAAGCCAAGTGTTAAAATATGGAGTTACAAAAGTGTATGATTGATTTGGCCAAAGCCAAAGGCCCTTCTGCTTTTTAAATAAAGTATTCCCAATGAACGTATTTCACATGCAAGGTACCGCCCCAATAAACAACATTCTCTGCCTGGAAAAGTCCCTCACGAGTGCATATTAAATATAACGAAATGGATGAACAGCGTCACAGTATGATTAAATAATCCTAATGAGTCGTACAATCACAAATCAGTTTATCTAAAGTTAAAAAGCAAAAATAAAAGAGCAAACAAGGAAATACAAAATGAGTGCTTTCATCTCCCTATTCAATATAAATGTACCTAATCAGAAAATGTAAAACAAGACACAAAATTTTGAAAAATGTTCAAGTTACTCTCTGATAAAAAAAAAAAAAGGTAATAAAAGAAGCAAACAAACAGAATAGAACACCAAAAAAAAAAACTAAACTAAACATTCAGCAGTACAAGCCTATTAAATTATATCAGGTAGTGGCATTCATTTTTTTCTCTCTCTCTCTCTTTCTCTCGCTCTCAAACAATAAATAAAATCAGAAAAAGGAATGGGGAAAAAGGCCAGGAATGATCTGAAGTTGGAAGACAGAATGACACAAACAGCCAATCTTCCCGCAGTACCACAGCTGTGCTATCAGAAAACATTACTGGGTTGGACATCACAGTTTTAAACACAAGAACATCCTCAAGCTCAACAGGACCATGCTACAGCATCTCACACCACACCACTGGAAAATCAACAATGCTCACAGTCAACGCAGGCGCTCTGGGGGAAAGCTCTGTTCGCCGTGAGGGATGTGGACAGAAACTTTCTGAATCGTCCTTAACCACTCGCCATCCAATCCGCATCAGTCCTTAACACACATGCAAGAAACACCTCACTCTATCAAACCTTGCTCTACTTCCCTTTTCATATACTGTCCTTCCTTATACTGTAAATCACTTCCCTCTTCATTAATGTCCCACCTTAGTACGAAGATTCTCATACAGGTGCTGCACTGGGACACATTTCTTTCCATTCCTGGCCAAATTAAAAGAACACATTAAACGCAACAGCAACATGCACATAAGCCACCTTCACACTCCCAAAATAAACACCACAGACATTTTATTGCCGAACACGATCAAGAAATGTCCTGCATATATCAAATTATTTCTAAATTATTAACCTAGATATTTCCCTTTGATCTCATTTAAAGAATTCTGTCCAACTGAACTCATTCATCACTATCCAAGCAAACTTCAGTCAATTAAATGTTCAATGTTCAGAAGAATTTGAAAGCTAATATCTGATTGGCGTACGGGTCCATGATGGAAGGATTCGATTTGTGTACTATAGTATTGTAGGAAGGAATGTGATCATGATATTAGAAGTAGCGAAGCACGTTAATGCTCAAAATAGCATTTACAGGGTTTCTGCAGGTTTTATGAAGATATATTTAAGACCAAGTAATGAAAATTTAAGGAACACAATGAGCTCTATCAGCAACACTTTGCAAAAATGCGACTTCCAACAGATATCCATTACTTTTTAATTCATTTTACAAAAGGAGTAGATTCAATAGCTCGGCTCCAAACCACTAGAACATGTAAATAACTTGTATTATATCTTCTGATCACACTGCACAAAAGTGATGTTGTTCCTCTGTGTTTTTGTCTCGGTTTCCAGTGCAACTCTATAAAGATTCTTAGATCAAGATGCATTTACTGGAGCTACAAAATAAGTTTTCTGTGAAATTGATCAAAAATAAATATCTGCCTATTAATAACTCATTGACAGATACAAGACTTCATTTTACATTTGCATCTCAAGTAAAAGCATCAAAGACGTTTAGATATGCGTATTGGAAAACAGGTAGGAAACAGGAAAACAGGAGGAAGATATACATTTTTGAAGACCTTCAATGCAACTTTTAATGTCACGACAATGAATTTAAGACTTTCTGCTCTGATTTAAGACTTTTTTAAGGCCTTAATTTGTGTGAGGGTGAATTGAGACTTTTTAAGACCCACAGAAACCCTGATTTAACTTGTCTATATCAACAATTAAACAAAATGATTCCTTAATTTTCCCTCTCCTGCCTTGAAGCAACAACAAGCACGTGCAGAGTTGTGTTTAAATGCTCGAATGCAAAGCACAATGGGACGCGTGTCCTGCTCTGTTACGGACTTTCACATACAGTAACCTCTGAATGAAACAGTGTGGTCTTTTACAGCCCTTTCAGTGGTGGAAAGACAAGCAACACACTTCAACATCACTCAAGATTGCACGCAATGTTGAGGAGGGTAATGAAACTCCTTAGAGAACGACACTACACTGGTGTGAACAGAAAACAGTTCAGGGAAAACAAAATAAAAACAAAACAAACCAAAGCCTTTGCATTGACCCGTCTACATTCGTAAGCCTTTTTAGGTGCATTTGTTTCATTCAAAAAAGGAGACTTAAAAAGCACTCTTAATAAACGAGAGGACAAACAAACAAAAAGAAAAAAATAAGTTAAATTTGTTTAAATATATATATATATTTTTAAATCACTTTTTTTTTTTTCTCATAAAACATAAAACAGTGCTTCCTGCCATTCTTTCCATTAATGCTGGTTTTTTTAATGTTATACTGTGATTGCAATATTGAGCGTTGAGTGGAAAGGGTTTCTTACAAAGAAGTTTGGGCTTTTGGGGAATTCATTCTGATCATCGATGCATAAAACAGTCAAACATGCCATCTTTTCCATAAAACACTGAGACGCTTCTTCTTAGGGAGCGATATGCAAGAAATAAAGCCTTCCGTAAATACATTTATGGTCGAAATAATCTGAGGAACCATTTGTAACGGGTAGTTTTAGTGACTGCATAGCTCAGGTTCACAGAGCTTTATCTGAAGGAATACTGTGTTGTGGAATGATGAGGGGTAAAGCTAGTCCTGGTGACTGAGTTGAACACAGATGTCCTCTGAGAAGCCTGAGTAAACCGTTTATGGCAGTTTTAACTTTATATAACAGAAGGTGAGCCTTAAAAACAGTAACAAACAAAAGCGATCGTGTGTAGTTCTACTACGTGCACCCGAGAGATTGGAATCGTAAAACCCATGTGAATCTCTGGCCATGCAGTTTTATGGTTTCATCTGAACTGAACGGATGTGTCAAACAACTTGAAACCAGTTCCCATTGAAAAAGGAATGTGGAGCAACATCTCAAACCAAAAGAGAGAAACACAATAAATACAAAACTCCTACCAAACAGCTAAAGTTCTCCCATCTCGACCCAACCTTTGGGCTGGAGCTGTGAGGACGTTTGAGCGGGCTGGACCGAGGTCCGACCCCACGTGCAAATTCCCATCACCCTAAATCAGGAGTTTCCATTGGTCTAGCTAAACAAATGAAAGAACCAAGACGGACGATGGAGGGTCAACAGGGCCGGGGCTGTTAGAAGCTGAAGACCTAATTTGTTCCAGTGGTGACCTTGATGAGGATGAGGCAGTTTGGGCTATGTGGCGCTCACTCTCTCCCGCTGGCGGAGTAGGAGAACTGGGGGAAGTGTGGCCGTCGCTCGTTGTCCATGCAATCCATCCCATCTTCATCGACTGAGGAGAAGGGCACAGGGACAATGGGTCAGAAGGGGGCTAGGCTAATGTTACCGATCATTTTCAGCCAAGCTTATGCAAATGAAATATTTTCTGCAGTTAGCGGAGAAGAAAACTTTATCTGAGCCACTTTTACACTTTCTGTGGGGTCACAAAAAAGCCTGCAATATGCCAAAAAAACTGGCACCCACACACTTACAGGAAACAAGCTGTTGAATATGGAGTCTGTGGAAGACAGTTTGCAGGCGAAAAGAAGGTTATTACTTTTATTAAAAGGGTTATGAGGACAAAATTTAATTCGTCCCACACATCCTAAATATCGACTAGACCTTCTATAAGCTTTGGCTTTGATATTGAATCAAGTTTAAAACGCATGTATTATTACAATTTAAAATAGCAGTTTTCTATTTCAATATATTATAAAACGTCATTTATTCTTTGATGCAATGCTGAATTTTCAGCATTATTACTCTAGTCTTCAGTGTCACATGATCCTTCAGAAATCATTCTAATATGCTGATTTGCTGCTCAAGATGAAAACAGTTGTGCTGCTTAATATGTTATTCAGGATCATTTTATAAATAAAAAGTTCAAAAGAACAGCATTTATTTGAAGTAGAAATCTTTTGTAGCATTATAAATGTCTTTACTGTCACTTTTGATCAATTTGATTCAATCTTGCTGAATAAAAGTATCAATTCCCAAGCCAACTCAGAATGCAGAAATCTCAGACTTCCTAAAATATGTCATTACTAAAATTCTATAAATCTAAACCATATCTTGGCTAATATTATTCTCCAGATTCTGTCTGTGTATGTGAGATGAAGATCAGATGAAATATATTGAACAACGCATGAATATAACCAGATAACTTCTTCACAAACCTTCTTAAACAATATTATGTGCGAACAAAAAGTAACACCCGTAGTTTTCAGGCGATCAAAAAAACTATTTTCCAGTACACAGCATACCTCTCACCACTGAGAAGATAATTAATTCAGAACAATACAACATGAAGCCAGTATGTTTTCTGAATGCACTTTTATATCATTACAGAATTGCCAATGTATGCAGAGACAAACTCACATTTTTCAGGAGGGGTTATTGTAATCGTCTGAGCTGTGAACTCCTCATCGAAATATCTGGTATCTGTCTCTGACGACACCTGAGGCTTGAAGGGAGGTATCAGCTGAGGAAGGAAGAGAGGGGGATGAAGCACCTGTTTATGCAGATCTGACACCGCATAGAGTGTGGCGAGCTGGAGGGCTCAATCTAACGCCTCTGAACCGCACCTCCTCTGCCAGCCATTGTTACTTGAGAAGGCAGTTTAAGTGCCAGTGACCTATTATAACATTGAGTCACACATAACCTCTGTTTTAAAATGTACCATTAAAAGTATGTAGTTGTGTACACACAATGAACTATTCAATTTCATGTTAAATGTTTCTCCATTAAATAGTTTTACACAAAGAAATGAATAGCACATTTTAAAAAATGTTTTTTAAAAACAAAGCATTAAATAAGAAAGAAAATCTAATTATGCCATATAAAACCTAATTCTGAGATATAGGGCTCTATTTTAGCGATCTAAGCGCATGATCTAAAGTGCAGTGGTCTACTTAGGGCTCGTCCGAATCCACCTTTGCTAGTTTAACGATGGGAAAAATGGTCTGCGCGACTGGCACATGGTCTAAAAGTGTTCTCTCAATGAGTAATGGGTGTGTTTTGGGCGTAGCGTGCAATAAAACAATCAGAGTCTCATCTCCCATTCCCTTTAAAAGCCAGTTGCGCTCACGCCATGGCGGATTCGCTATTTACATGGAGGAATTTGCAAGCGGTAAAACTGAACGAGGAAACGGATCTGCTTGTGCATGAGGTTAAAACGCAAAAGCAGACCATCTACAGGACAAAGTGTACGTGAGTTGTGCATCCACCTATAGGCGGATTATTAACACTTGTTACTAGCGCCCTTTTTAAATAACAGAAAAAATGCCACTGACTTTAGACCAGGTTTCAGTTGGTCAATGGCGCAGTCTATTTCAGTTGCCTCAAAATAGCAAAGCGCCGTCAATGCGCCTGAACACACCTCTTTTTCAGACCAGCACGCCCATAGGCGTAAATGCATTTGCTATTTAAACAACGTGGCGCAGGACATGAAAATGATAACTGCGTCGGGCTGCAACTAGCAAAAAACACTTGCCTGTCTCTGCATTGCACCAGGTGTATGATAGGGCCCATAAAGTCACAATTACAACCAAAAAAAATTTTATTATAAGGGAAGAAATTATTTTCGTAATATTTTTTACTGTAATTCAGAGGTGGACTTCAATATCCAGAACAACATAAAAACACAGTGCATCTTTATGTGCAGTGGAGAATGCAGGACAGCATAAATTCTAAGTTACCTTTTTGTCATAGACATCCTGCCAGGCAATTCCAGTAAAGAAACTATGTCGCATAATTTCCTTAGCATCATCCGGTCCTCCACCAAGTCTGACATGAAAAATAAAGGAAAGGATATGTATTTAGCCAGAAGACAACTGATGATTTTACACCAGTTCCTGTCTCAGTTTTTCGTATAACGAAATCATTGTGATGAATCTGGGTTTCTGGGTTAGACCAGGAGTGCGATTTGTACCTCTTATTGGGATCTTTGATGAGCAGACCCGACAGCAGTGACTTGGCATCAGCAGAAAGCGTCCTGGGGAACTTGATGTCCTCCATCAGAATGAGCTCGAAGAGCTTCTCATGGTCCTGATTGTAGAAAGGCAGTCGGCCACACATCATCTCATACATGACCACACCAAGACCCCACCAGTCCACCGCACGACCGTAATCATTGTCCTCCAGAACCTGAAGACAAACACACACACATACACAAACATTCCTGCATGAAAGCATTAATCGACCCTCAAAATATCAAAGGTGGACCCCAAAATGTCTCAAAACTCTGAATTTCATTATTGAATGTTAAATGTGTTAAAGGGTTCACCTGTTTAACATTTAATCATGGATAACAACTCAAAAAGCTTTTAAAAATATGGACCATTGCTGTGGAAGATTCAGATCTTAAGAACTGCCTCCCTTTTAACTCGAGTGTGAATTTGAATTGAATTGGCCACACCCCACAGAAGCTGAATTGGGATTTCATTGACAGAAAGAGGAATTTGTATTTGGAATAAATTTAACACAGGTAATGCATTCTAAAATCCATCCATTCATCCATCAATACATCTATCCATCATCGACCCAACTATCTATCTATCCATCATCCACCCACCTGTATCTCCATCCCTCCACCCATCTATCTATATCTATCGATCTATCTATCTGCCAATCAATCTATATATCTATCAATTCGTCAGACCATCCACTGTAACAACACTGAATCAATTTCGTGTCCATAACAGTCATTACAACTGAGTTTCAAAATGAATGGCAGTTATGCACAACTGCTAATATATGAATATGAGTAGCTGATAATGGCAGCACTTCACACACTCTCATTGTAGTGCTTCTCATCACCAAAATCATATCAGCGCAAGCCAGCTCTGTCTCTCTGGCCCATCAGCTCTAGACTGATAAAAGCGACTGAACGTTCATTCTGCACCAGTGTATCGGGTCAAAGGTCCAGCACAGGATACAGTTGGATCCTGGAAGCACAGTCCTAAAAGCCTGATATCGTTGGATCAAAGCTGTGCTTTTGGGCAAGCATCCCGGGCCCCAATTACCGAGGATGCTCATACACACCTTACCGGTAGCTCTTAAAGTCTAGGTGGCAGAAACAAGGTGGCTGGAGTTAGTGTGCGATGGAGAACAGCTCTTCAGAGCAGAGAGTCGTGATTAATACGTCTGACTAATGACAAGGCTGGCTGGCACAAAGCCAGTTAACCATATGCTCAAAGTGGTATTATAATGATGTCTCCTTTCTGATCTTTAGAAACAGGCAGACCTGCATGAGTCAACAGCAGCTTTCATTACTCCGTCTGATTAGGGAGCACAATATGAACGTCCATGTGTGGAAGCAGCGCTAACAACCTCCATACTACGCCACATATTAATGTCAGAGCAAATGTGATGACTGGTACATTGCACATTGTGTGTTTTAAACTACACTACCATTGAAAAGTTTGTGATCAGTAAGAAATTAATACTTTTCTTTAACAGTTTTTTTTTTAAGTGACGGTAAAGACATTTTTAATGTTACAAAAGATTTCTATTTCAAATAAATACTGTTCTTTTGACATTTCTATTCATCAAATAAACCTGAAAAGAAATTTAAGCAAACATATTAAGCAGCACAACTGCTTTCAACAATAATAATAATAATAATAAATGTTTCTTGAGCAGAAAATCTGCATATTCAAATGATTTCTGAAGGATCATGTGACACTGAAGACTGGAGTAATGATGCTGAAAATTCAGCTTTGCCATTACTGGAATTAATGTTACACTTTAAATATATATATTCAAATAGAATAGTTGTTTTAAATTGTGACATTATCTCATAATATTACTATTACAGTTCTTTAATCAAATAAATGCAGTCTTGGTGAGCATAAAAAAAAAAAAAATTGCCCACCACAAACTTTTGAACAGTAATGTATGTTACTTAATGGAATGCATGTAAATAAATGTCATATCAAACCTGCTAAAAAGTACATTGTGCAATGTTTGATTCCAACTATATTACATGGTGGGATAATTATTTATTGCAATTATTATTCATAATCAATTGATCTATTTACTGAACATGGGCATCTTTCATCATATTTCTGTTGCAGCTGCTTCATACTACAGTACAGTTCAAATGCGTTACATTGATTTTTTTTCCCCAGTTAAGAGTGCTTTTCATAAAAAGTAATTGCTTTAATTGTGAGAGTGAGTTAAAGTGTGATCGAATTACACAGACAGAATGGGTGTGTTTGTGCACGTCTATGGGAAGACAGGACAGGACTGTGTGTTCTGGAAGCAAACGGGAGCGCAAGCACTGTTCATGTGTGTGTGCTGCACGTATGGCCGGATTGTGCTGTTTGTCCTGGGAGTGTACGTGAGCAGCTCGGCTGCAGGCGGGGATGCGATTAATGCACACAGAGCCAGTTGGGGTCTCCCTGTTCCAGAGCCACAGGCGAGGAGGAGCGGCCGCAGGGGAGGAACAGGCCCCTGCTCGGACAGCCATGTGGCAGGGCTGCTGCTCCCAGGACTGGGCCCTTGGCAAGACTGGACGGGGAGGGATGGGACAGAGAGCCTGTGGCTCTACCAGCCCAGTTCCCCAGCAGGGCAGTGGAACAGACAGCCTCCATGAGCTTATCCCACTTTGGCCGGGCTGCACGAAGACGCTTGCGCATATGCACAGAGATGGGTGTGCAAAGTGCATCCAAATGTATGCACACATACTGTAAACACGCACAGATCACGGTCTCCACGCTTACCCGCTGCTACGCACCTGTACGCATCCCACAAGACGACGAACGCTAGCCACATCTGCATGCTGACAAACGCACGTCCTGTAGGCTCATTTTGATAAAACTAATGTGCTCTGAATCACACCTGGAAACCAGCGATATGTTTTATTGGTTGCAAACATGCTGCAGAAGCGCTGTAATTACTAAATGCTGAAGATGTGACAGATGAGAACTCGATGACAGATGACATAGAGCTTGTGGAAACCATCCGCTATTAGAGAAGTATTTCTGTAAATGTATCTTCATTCATTCTCATTAACACTTAAAACATTTGGTGAGGGCCAAATTTCAGCGAAACTATTCCAATTTCACTTCTGTAACCCTAAAAGAAAATATTTTTTTTCCTCAAAATATCTTTCACACTCTCTCTCTCTTTCTTCTTTATCTCTCTCTCTCTCTCTCTTTAATCCCCCTCTACTTTGCATCTCCAGAACTTGGCTCAGGCTGTGCTCTGTTATTTTTACACCAGTACGGCAGTATAGATTTCCAGGTTTCCCAGCCACCTTCTTCCAACCTTCCCCATCTGCCACCATCTGCCTCTGTTTAGCATGTACTTTTTTGTGCAATCACATACTCTTGTGAAAAATAACCAACACTCAAATCATCTCCTGGCACAGCGGCCAGGCTGAGCAAAACAAAATGTTGCGCCAAATTGTCTTCCGTACTTTTTCGAGTGGAATCTATATCCCCCTTCACTCCCGCTGCCGCCCCCTGCCCGCTCCCCCCTCCTGTCTATAAATATGGATTTAGCCACTGCAATCTGGGCACCGTGAACACCTCTGGTTGGACAGACTACTGTTCAAAGGAAATAAAAGTGATACTTATTTTTGCTATTTATTTATTTTTAACAGGGTGTGCATTATATTACTAATAAATATATCTAACACTTATAACACTTTCTATGAGGCCTATATACATATAATGAAGTGGAGTTGTATTTATTTACACTACCTTTCAAAGATGTGTTTTGTAAGAAAAAAAGAACTTTTATTCAACATGCATGCATTAAATTGATTGAAAGACACTTATAATGTAATAAAATAAAAATGTTTGAACTTTCTATTCATCAAAGAATCCTGAAAAAATCATTTATTGTATTTTGATCAAATAAATGCAGCCTTGGTGAGCATAAGACAAAGTGTATTTATATGTATTATATATATATATATATATATATATATATATATATATATATATATATATATATATATATATACATATATACACACACACATTGATGGTTACAATTATTTTTTTAAAGATAAAACTGGTAAAAAGTGTATTACAAATTTATATATATATATATATATATATATTTGTAATACACGTTTTACCAGTAAAAAAAATAATAGTAACTATAGTATAATACATTACAATACTTTCCTCCTTGCACATTCAAAAGCTAAAATTCAGAAGATATGACATCACGTCAATTTGTTTGCCAGATGTTTTACACCACTGTTTCGTTAAAAGCAGCAATTATGAAAAGATGAATATTGCAATGTAGTCTACAGTGGTTACAAGAAGATGGTGGTGAAGAAGTGGTTATTTTTAAGAACATGCACTTAAGAGTTCCTTATATTCACTGTAATACCAAACTACTAAGATTCTTAATGACACATATTTTGTGTTGGTTAAAAAAAAGCAAGTGGTTACGGAGTAACGTGATGATAACTTAGCAACGGCCCCCTGTACCGGGCCGGTTTGGGACCAAGTGTGGGGAAAAACACATTCATTCAAACGGCGATTCATTCAGGAATGAAGTAAGTGAGACTGTCTTTACGAATGGGGTCACTGAATCATTGGCTCACTGGATTCATTAAAAAACAGATTCATTCGGTAATGAAACACTGATGTGTTTCGCTTGGAGACGCACAGCAATTCTGTGGCTTAGTTGGAACCATTTTCATTGGCGAAATGGAGCAAAAATAGACAATATTGTGTCTAAAATGTAACAATATTAACTTGTTTAAATCAATATCAAATTTGCAATCGTGCAGATATTCGGGGAAAAACAGCACTCTTGTCATATGATATAGATATACTGTACATACAGTATATATGATAAGACAAAAACCCATACAAGGGCATTGTAAGCTTTAATATCTTACAATTTAGGGGCATATAACTGCGTTCTAATAGGCTTCATCATGAATCAGTCGTTGCCCTGCATCATGTTCGTCACTAAGCAACTGCATGCAATGTAAGATAACATACAGGTCAGGGTGCGTTAAATGTGTTAATCATTTTAACAAGTTAAGTAATCACACCAATTTAATGCGCAAGATTGACAGCCCAAACTAATATACATATCTATGATATATACAGCATCACAGCACGTCTTACTGCCATCTTCTTCCAGTCTAAGGCTCGATCCCAATTCACCCCTTGCCCCTACCCCTTGTTTTCGAGTGTACCCCTTGGCCCTTAAAACAGAGGTACAAGGGCCATGGGGTTGAAATATTCCCTTACGAAATGGAACAACCCTTCATGAACCCGATACGTCATCAGTCGTCGAAGATGGCTCTGACGTTACGGAAGCGTCGAGTTTTTACAGGATTTCTCCATGACAACGACTGACAATGAGCGCTGCTGCTCTTAACTTTGACTAAACATGATGATTATAACATTCCTTCCTCGAAATGGATGTCTTTTTTGTTTCAGAAAGGTCATTTATTATACAATTTCTTAATTTAAATGACTATATTATTATTATCAGAGTAAATAAAGTGCATGGTGGTGTCATCTGGGGCTAAATTTAAATGTTTAACCGTTTGCAAATCCATCTCGCCGGTGATTTGCGATGCATTCTGTGAACTTTCTCGTAGCCCTCCGTTCGGAGTGTGCCTCTTTAAAATCTCAGTTTCGAGGGCTATGTAGCCCTACCCCTCTATCGCAACAAGAATCGAGACACCCTACCCCTCGACGTGAACGCGCAAAACGGAGAGGAAGGGCTAAGGGGTAGGGGCAAGGGGTGAATTGGGATTGAGCCTTAAGGAATATGTATGGTTAATGCTGATTGGCTAACACAGTTGTCCACAAGAAGCTCCTTTCACCAATAAGAAACCTTTCGGCACGCCGATTTCTCCGACCTGCAGCTATCCCTCTCTCCATTCGGGGTATTACAGAAAGCAGGCTTTGGTAAATTTACCCAAAGTAAGCAAATAACCTCAACTTTCGGTTCCAAAACGCGAGTTAACTTTGAGGCAATGTATGTAGCCGGTACCTGCTCCGGAGCAGTTAATGTTCCAGGGTTAGTTTACTTCAGAGGTATTGAGCGCATGCGCATTCCCTATTAAAGAGGCTCCAGTAAATAGACTCCATGATATTATATTATATAGTTAAGAGGTTAAGATGCTCTGAGAGCAGTGTTTGTTCTTCATTTTGCTCTAAATATTACATAGAAAGCAAATGGTTAAACTTGCCAGTTTTGAATATAATTTTATTCAACAAGACACTCCATGTCATGATATCTAAAGCTAATGTTTAAATAGGACCAATCGATCATTCTAGCCATACTTGACTCTTGTAATATTATCTGAAATTATAAATGTGTCATTTAAAAATTGTTGAGCATGTTCATGGTCTACTGCATATGCTCCACTGATTAATACTGACAGTAGAAGGGCTAGTTGCAGGTTTTGTTAATCATCAGGGGTTTCTTTACCTCTGGTGCCAGATACTCTGGCGTCCCACAGAAGGTCTTCATGGTAGCAGCATCGGTGATTCCTTCCTTGCAGAGGCCAAAGTCTGTAATTTTGATGTGACCATCTTTATCAAGCATTAAGTTCTCCAGCTGGGCAAAAAGAAGAGTGTGAATTGTGACTTTTTGAAACATTACAGTCAACACAAAACGTCTTCAAGTTCTTTTCAAATCTGACTTTGAATTTATTGAATTCATTTCATTTGTAGACTGCCTGTATTAATATGCAAAGGTCATTAAGTGTATTTCATGTTTCATTAAAACATCTTTATAATACAGTGAACTTGTATGGCTTCTACATGTATCGCAATCAAAATCCTAGAAAAACTTGTAAAAGGTTTTAAAGTGTATTAGTTTCTTAATTCATGTTGTTAATAATGGTAAAAAAAAGTTTACAGCTACAAAAAAATATTTATTCCCAGGAAGTGGAAAGAAACTTCAAGCCACATTAATTTAACCTTTCAATTTTAATGGCTAAGCTGTTTGTCCAAGTTTCTTGGCACTTTCACAACTGGCTTGGTCCAAGGCTGCGAGCAAAACACTGTGTCATCATCCACAGCCGCCAGAGTTTGATGTTTCCAAAAACCAAAGAAAAAAAGCCCCAAACTCAAGAGCTTTTAATTACATTTTCCACGTCCCACGACATACATTCGGATAAAGGCATCACGACTGAACAAAACCTTCTCTCTAAATATATGAATTCTTTCCCCTTTTTCTGTTTACCTTGAGATCCCGGTACACTATCTTGGCAGAGTGCAGGTAGTCGAGGGCGGAAACGATCTCGGCGCCGTAGAAGCGCGTGCGGTCCTCGGAGAACACCCGTTCTCTCGACAAATGGAAAAACAGCTGCAGGGTAAACAGCAGGGACAGGATTGCAATAATTACTGATTTATTGGAGGAAATTAACACAACACAAACTGCCTCACATCGCCATATTGAGATGATAGATGGCGAGACCCTCGGAGGATGCCCAGCGAACCCAGACAGCAGCTGGCACATCATCCCCGGCTTTCCAGAGACAGGCCGGCGCGGCCTGTTAAATCAGCATTTTAATCAATACACCAATCTTGTTAAAGGCAGCGCTGTGTGCTCATGGGCTAACGCTCCATTAAAGTGGCAGGAGCACCCCGTCCCCTGCAATCATCTCTGCCGTAGCTTTTATGGAGTGTCTTCCCTCTCCCCTCCCGAGTCAACGTCAAGGGTCCCTGTCATCTATCTGGCCCTCAGCACCACTTGAACCTGGCTTATAGAAATTACCCAGAAGCCCAATGAGGAGAGTCTGTCTATTAATTGCTGTGGGATGTTTGAGTATGGCTGTCCGGGGAGAGCTAACGGCTCCGCTGATCAGCTGAAGGAGGGGGTAAGCGGGTGTTGTGCAGGGGACCGGGGTGGCCGAGGACAGGTGTGCCTTCATCAGAGCACTGGCAGCTGTGAATGTGGTGAGGCTGAAAGGGGAGAGACGAATGGGCTCTGCGCAGCATGTGGAGGTTAGGGGCTCTGGCTGGACCAGGCAGGGGGAGCAGGTGACATTGCAGACTGAGGGAATGAGAGCGAGATTGCTGCTTTTCTGATTAAACAGCACCTTTGGTGGTGGAATTTCATTTATCAAAACTCGAGTCCCTCTAGATGGAATCTTGCGCTCTGCCATATCAACAGAGCGACACTGTCAAACTTCTACCAAGTACATCCTGAGCAACTACAAGCTTTTACCAAAACGGACAACAAGAAAATCACAATAATTTTGAGTCTGAAATAGTTATTAGATGTAGACCAATATATATATTTTTTACTGATATTCACACTTTTATCCATGTAATTGTAATCAGGTCTACTGATAAATAGTACCATTTGGTAAGTCTCTAAAGAAAAGAACTCAACAACAGCATTACACCACTGTGGTCAACAGCAAACAACTGTGTTCACAGGTCAAAACACTTTGTCCTTTGTTCGCATAATTACTAAACCTTTTATGTAGGCCTAACAGCAATTCCTTCACAAATAAGAAACCTGAAGAATTTTACACCTAGTCCAAAACAAGGATGAAAATTTAAATAGCAAAATAATAAAGAATAAAAGGGAATACTACAACAACTACTACTAATAATAATAATAAATAAAAACATTCTAACCATTTAAATAAATAAATAAATACTTAAAAAAAATAATATATATATATATATATATATATATATATATATATATATATATATGTCTTTAAATATAAAATAATGGAATAAATAATACATTTAAACTAATAATATTATTGCTATTAATTTAGTTTTTATCCATTAAAGTTGAAAAACAAATGTGCAAATGAATAATAATTATAATAACAAATTTCAAACCATTTAGATTGCAAAACAATCGTGCATTAAATAATGGAATAAATAATAATAATAATAATAATTTGTTGATATTATTGAATATTTAATTTGTTTTAAACCATTTCAAACCAAATGTGCATAAATACAACATTAACAACAATGATAATAATAATAAATAAATAAAAAAACAGAAATAAAACAAATATCGGTTCTGCATTTTGGTTATTACTAAACTATAATTGTTATCGTATGTTAATAATTTGATATAAGTTAAAGTTTTCACAAAAGATGAGAGAAAGGCTCTTCAAACTGTGGATGTATCACAAGATGATCATGCACTTCTCTCTTGCACTTAACTTTTCTCTGATAACAGATTAACATTTTTAGCTCACCACAGTCGCACAGAAAGCAGATATTAGTGACAGCATTACTACAGAAATAGATCGTCTGCCAAGTGCCAACAGACATACAAAAAAAACAAATGCAGACACACACGTACCTCTCCTCCATTGACATACTCCATCACAAAGCATAGGCGGTCTTTTGTTTGGAACGAGTACTTCAAAGACTGAAACAGCAGGTGGATACACCATTAGAAGAAAAACAAAAGGCAAAAATCTCACAAAACTAAAACAAACTCAACGTGAGAGACGCTCATCAAAATGTATGCAGTGAGAGAAGTGTTTGTCTCGAGAGAAAATGAAAGGAGCGTTTTGAAAAGCTTTGCTCTTTCTCGTAGGCCTTGATGCTAACTTTGAGGGAAGGTGAAGTTTACGAGGGAACACCAGCTTGAGTGACAGTAGTAAATTGTTTTTGCTAAACCTGCTGTGTATGTTGCGTGGCATACAACAGCATCTGGAGTGTCAGAAAATTACCTCTCACTGGCGACTTCTCAACAGATGCACAGCTACATTTAGGCCGTTAATTTATTACAGTTTATTCTCTACATTATAATGAGGCTCTAGGGAAAAGGCAATCATATATACAAAAGCATTGTGAAGGTCTCTGTAAATCCACTCTGAATGATAGTTCATTACAAAATGTGCACTCACGGTTAAAAAAGGATGTCTCGTGTTTTTTAGTACTCTGCTTTCTGTGAGCGTATGGGCCACTTCATCCTACGGAGTAGAAAGAAGGTGTTTGTCTTTGCTTACAGTACATGATGTTCACAGTGAAGACATTATTTTGAGTCCTGGATATAATGAGATTGTATTACAAATCATGGGATTAAAAGTACACTTTTATAACTGTTAAAAAATGCAATTAACCTAACTCACACAACGCAAAATGCCTGAATGAAAAACATGAAACATTTTCAAATGAAATTCATTCACAAAATATCCCTGATGAATCTTACCTTTGCTATAATAACCTCTTTCTTTAAAATTTTCATTGCATAATATTTCCCGCTGGCCTTCTCCCTTACGAGAATGACTTTTCCAAAAGTGCCTTTTCCCAATAATTTTAAGTAGTCAAAGTCATTCATTGTCTGCAAAAAAAAGAAAAAGCAATAATATCGTATCAAAAAAGCAATTCCCCCTTCCATACGTAAAGCTCTTTGAGTACCTAGAAAAGCGCTATATAAATGTAACGACTAAATAAATTGTCAGGCATACTGAAATCCAATACATGTAATTAGGGTCTACATTTCTTTTTTGTTAATGTAACTCAATAAGAATACGTCCACATCTCTAAATCTGCTGTGGGGATGTAATCCTGCTGCTCAGAGACTCCACTGCCACCAACACACTAGTTTGTAGATTACAGTAGCTTGTTGTTTAAAAATGATGAAACTCCCAGAAATACACTGCCTTAAAACACATTATTGAGAGAGAGAGAGTTACTTAATTGTGTGCAACCGAGTCGTAATGTCTGTTTCACACAGTATATCCTGAATCTGCTCGGTTTCTTTTCCTTTTACGTGACTTTTATACAGATCATGTTGAAAAATAAGTTTGAAGTGCATTTTCAACATTTGCTGCTTAGTTCATTGTGTGATATGTAACATAAAAGACATAAAAAATTATTATTATTATTATTATTAATTATAATGATGTCCCCAGTAAACATCAAAATCTTTATTTGAATCTGTACCTTGCGTTTATGGTGGCTGATAGACGTGTCCATCTCCTCCTCTCCCAAGTTGTCTATCTGTGAAGTGGGACTACACTGGATCCGTTCCTCTTCCTGTCTTTGGAGTTTATCTGCCACCATCTGGATCGCCTCTGCCCACTCATCCCTTTGGAAGCACACACAAAGCCCATGTTTAAAAAAGTGTTTAAAAAACACTGCTTCGTACTTCAAGAATACTCTTGAGACACTAAAAAACAAGTGGTTCAGTTATAAATGTAAACTGAAACATAAACTTGACTTTTTTACTTTGTTGAAGACATTAGGCCAGTCCATCTGAGTAAATCACAAGGCCGTTCTCAGTAGCTGACAGTATAATCTAATTTGAGTGGGGAAGCCGCCCCTCTCTGCGAACGAGTGTCTCCCTCCATTGAGTTTTCATTTGTCGTGCAGCACAACATCTGTTGTGAAGAATCAGTGGTGCATTCATGTTTTTGAGCATGTGTTAGTTTAATAATGATGAATTCATTTGAGCGAAGCAAGCGGTTTCTCACTGTTTCCCAGCACTGGACTGAACCAGAGACTACTGGTGCTCTGTACCGCAGTACAACACATTTACAGTGATATATAATAATATTGTAATTTAGCACATTTTGGTGCTTGGTTTGAACAACAATGTGCCACTATTCAGTACATTTTGGCAGTCCGCCGAGCTGGAAAAACAGCTTAACCCAGTTTAAGTTAGTTATCTGGTTTTCCACCCTGCCCAGTCTAGTTATGCTGAGTTTTTTAGAGGCACTTCTCAGTTACAAGAATAGCCTTTTGTAGGAAACATTGATACGCAGATATATGCACATACACTAATGTAAAAAAAATATGTTTTAACAAAAAATAAAATTATGATACTTATATATGTATGATACTGTATAATACTACATATAGTTAGGTATTATTGCATAAATAATATATAGCATACATATATAGTATATTTATGTTTTTATTGATACAGAATTATTTAATCTATTGACAAGCAACAGTTTCATTTGATCTGTAGGCCAAGGTTTTTTTATTTTTTATTTGTTGGATGAGATAAAGATTTAGTATTGATACAGCAAGCTCTAAATCAACATGCACCAATGCTAGATTTTTCTATATATCCTAATCATTTGTTAACAAACATGTACAGTATTCATTACTTCAATGAGCTCATTGTTTCTGCCTTAAAGTATTATGATACATTGTTTAAATGAATACATTATAAGCTTACTGAGTGATTTGTATATGTATATTTCTGAAATATATAACTTGAACATAGTCACCTCTGATAACAGATCACTCTAAATTGTACCTGCGTTTTCTGTAAAGCTGCTTTGAAACAATATGTATTGTGAAAAGAGCTATACATATAAATGTGAATTTAATTGAATTGAATTGAATACCATACAATAATGGTATTAATACAATAATTTGGTACAATAATGGTATTGTACCAAAGCAAAACTATTGGTATTGATCTAATCCTACTGGGCAGGGTCTGAAAACCTCCGCTTGTGCATTCCCATTGGTTAGTGGGAAACCCTCAAAATGAATAAGAGATTGGAATATTCATTATCAACATAATGCATGGATTTCCACTCATATTCTGGCATTTTTTCTTCAGTGGAAGTTGAGTGTTACATTTCAGTCGTGGTGCATTTGAAAGCCCAAGGCAAATTCAAGATCCTTTGGGTTAACACAGTAACATATACGAAGGACCCCGCGCACCCTTTCAAGGTCGTGTGGATAAATGGGTGTAGAGTGGTTTGGTGTATAATGAGCGGTTTTTGCTAATGAGAGATAAAGGCTTTAAATACAGTCTGGCGTTATGCCAGCTGCCGCCACATCTCTCCTCCTCACATGTAGGCCTGCAGTTTCTGGGCCTCTGCCAGTACGCCGTGTCCCACTCCTGTTCAGAGCTGTGTGTGTGGTGGAGGGGGGGCTGTGTTAGATAGACAAGTTATGAGTGCAAGAATAAATTGCTCAGTGTCTGTTCATATCCCTCCTAAAGGTTGTTGTGTAGTTGTTTTGCGCTTCAAATGAAGTAAAATAAAGTGTATTAGTCAGCCACCTGAATAAAAGAAACTAAAAGAGGACTGGACTGCCAACATAAAAAAGTCACTGTTTTTAACAGTTCATGTGTATTTACCATGGTAACTGTAGTTTCTGTAACCCGATATACCACCAATTCTATATGTTTGATGACTGTGGTGGCTCAACTTACTAACTAGTTTAGGACTGCTAAAATAGCCTTTCCTCATCAGTTTCTTCATCAGTGTTAGTGGAATTCACAATATATATACACAATTTATGTGTATGTTAAGTGGGACTGTTAACCATTTTTGAGAAATAAATTAGCTTGGTTCAAATTTCTAAAAATGTGGGCTGTGGCTCAATGACTAAGGAAAAATGTGGTTCCCATGGCAAAATCAGATGAAAATAACTGATTTAAGGATTACTGACAATGATTAATTAGTGAAAATTAATACACATTATAAATACACTTAATGAAACTAAATCTATGTATTTGGACACTAAAATTAAGCTGTTAATAGTTGTGTTTTTTACATTAGAGACCGTTCTCACCTCTCCTCTGGCGTGTCCACATGGAAGGTCCTCTCTATGACTGTAGTCCACTGTAGACATCTAATAATAAAAGTGTTTGGCTTTGGTCGTTCAGTTTTCATCAGCTGGCATTCTGGAATGACAGACCAAAAGAAAAACTGTAGCCACTTTATATTTCATGTATACAATACAATAAAAAAAATAAATAAAAAAAAAACATATGCACTAAATAAATATAGACTTAATCACAGGCAGGAAGAAAGCTGACCTGAATTCTAAACTCGGCCCATTTCCTAACACTCCGGCTGCGAATGTTTGCCATTGTCAGAGTGTTGTATTTGATAAACAGAGGGGAAGCAGCGAGTCCAATGTAAAACAAATGGCCATTAGCAGAGAGGAGGCAGCGGGTGGGAGAGTGCAACGGTGAGATGAATGAGCAAGAGGTACATTTTCAGGAATGCCGCGCACCATTAGATATACAGCGCTTAGCTTTGCAACATCAGCCACTGCTCAGTCAGAGGGAAATAATGCACTTCTCGGATACTTTATGAAAGTAGCAGGGAATAGAGGTGACGTCCAGACTGGTCTCATCGCTGCTGTAGATTTTGGGGGCAATGCCCAGACGACAGGTGAAACGCAACAGCGTCCTGTGCTGCCAGTCCCATAATGAGGGCCCTCAAGCTGGCCAATTTCAGCCACCTCTGAATGACATCAGGGCCTAAATATAGACTGGAAGGTTAATGACGACATCGCTAAGGTCACGAAGCCACGCACTGTACAGAACGTCTACCTGGGCAGTAGAGGGAAAATTGAGTCCCACGCTGAGTGCATAAAAACAAGGTCACGGCAGCCAGAATGTGACACCTCAGGAGGAGAGGAGGCAGATCTGACAGTATTGTTTGCTTTGCCACATTTGATCACAGATGACGAATACTGCTTCAAGTAAGAGTCGCTACGGAAAGCTAGCATGCCACTTAAACAGCCCAGAATCTGCGATTTCTGCTGCTCGCACCATGCAACATCTCTTAAAGGTTTTCAAAGTCCAAAATAAGGTTGAGAGGGTGCCAACACACAAAAACATCAGGAGACAAAATATGGCAGTCAACCCTATAGCTCTTAGCGAGAACTGGCTTGAAGTTCTTGAAGTGAATTCAGGGTTAAGAACAATTGAAAGTTTCCAAAAAAACATTCAAATCTAGTTTAAACATGTGTCAAGTTCTTAGGAATGTACTCGTATTTAAGTGAAATTAAACATTTTTAAAAAAAGTTTTACATTTTCTTTACACTTGAATATAGATATTGTACACTACTGTTCAAAAGTTTGGGGTCTAAAAGGTTTTTAAAAGAAAACCTTTATGCTCACCAAGGCTGAATTTATTTGATCAAAAATACAGTAAAACCAGTAATACTGTGAAAAATTATTACAATTTAAATAACAGTTTTTTTTTTTATATATATTTTAAAATGTAATTTATTCCTGTGGTGCCAAAGCTGAATTTTCAGCATCATTACTCCAGTCTTCAGTGTCACGTGATCCTTCAGAAGTCATTCTAATGTGCTAATTTGATGCTGAAAATTAAATTTTGCTTCACACGAATAAATTACATTCAAACTGATTTTTTTTGTTTTGTTGAAAGTTATGTGCATGTCATAAGTAATAATGTCCTGTTCTTCCTTCAAAAAATCCACCTGTACTCATAGGGTCGTGTTTACAAATTGGTGGATTTCACTGTGCAAAGCAATTTGTCATATGCTGCAATCATTGTTAAAAAAGACAAATTGGTCAATATGGAGTGTGGTGTAGGGAGCAGATGCAGGGCTGGTCAGGCTGTGTACAGGACTCGGTGAGAGCGGGCCGGAGGAAGGCAGTCTGGTGGCAGCTCATTGCACAGGGGGTGAGAGCGATGCCATTTCAGAGAGTGCATTAGGTTATCAGCCTCCCAGCACCACCTGGCCTCCCAGCTTTCTGCAACAGATGTGGCAATCCTCTCCCACTGCCAACAGGCCCAGGCCGGATGTATGGCCACCTCTCGCTCCTCCAGCCTTTAGATTAAAACCTGGCTGGGCCTTTTGACGGATGGAGGGTTTGGGAGCCGCTCGTAGCACGTGTCCAGAAACCAGCGCCGAAAGCTGGAAATCCACAACGTAGGGCGCTTGAGCTCGAGTTGCGCTTCAGAGGAAATAAGTAACTTCTTTTGATGCTTTTACTCCACTGCCCTGAAAAAATTATTTTAAAAACTCAAACTTAAGAAGAATGAGGTGAAACGGAACTGTGAATGACTGCAAAGCATTATGTCTCATATTAATCACATTTTTGCACATCCTCAAGGATCCAACGTTAGAAACAAGCTGAAGTTGAAGTCCCTGATCATTTCAGATCTGCCTTAACAGTTTGAGTGGTTTCTGCACTTGTTTTGTGAGCCTTCTGAAATGTACAACGGGCTTTGCCTCATAACAAAGGTCATTTTACATGGCAAAAAATTAAGGGGACAGTAGCAAAAAGCAGCCGGTTTAATTCACATTTTCAGAGAGAATTCAAAATTAGGACTAACACTATAATTTGCCTTCATGAAAAATAAAATGAGAATTTACCCCAACCATAGACCGTTCAAAGATACACTGTGTGAATCTGAATATATGTCATATATGGATTTAATTGTAAATGCAATACAGATCAATGAATCCACTCTTCTGCTAATTCATGGAGATTTATTTCTCTGTTGCCCCACAAAAGATAAAAGAATGAACAAAATCTTACTTGTTTTGCTTTGAAGGCATCACTTACTTGCAACAGAGAAGTTATTGAGAGGGTAGGGAAGATCTGCATCCTGTGGCTTCTCCTTGTATCCAATAAAGGACCCATCAGTTTTTAGCAGGAAGTAGCGAGGTCTCCAATTCTTAATATATTCACCTGGGGGGGGGGGGGGGGGGGGGGGGGGGATAAATGTACATTTAAATGCAAAGAGTAAAACACATGACCTCAAACTACTTATGCAAATACATGCACACTAAAAACTCAACCTCACATTCATACTTTCTTTTCTTTACATAGAATTGGAGCGGAAAAAAAATGGCCCGTTGTTTTGGGTAGTGGCAAACTACATGCATTAATATCACAAGATTAACATCCCAAACACACAGATTGATCACGATTAGACGGCGCTTGAATTGACTTAATTTTGACTTCGCATTTGACTAAATCACAGGATTAAAATGTTAACATGTTTACCACTGTTAGTCCAGCTGTCAGCTACTGCATTATCTGGCTAAATCCGAGGGCAGGTGTAAGAACAGCCCAAACTAAGGCCAGTGGCACCAGGTCGGCTTACAGTAAAACGTGAGCGGAAATGCACTATGCAGGGGGTCAGAGAATCCTCACAAGGGGCAGCAGAGACACCTTTAACCTTTCTATGCTAAAGCCGCAAAAAACAACATCTGCTGAGCAGCTGGTCATGCCATATTATCATGCAAAACTTCTGGTGCAACAGCATGTGCTATCTAATAATAAACAGCAGGATTACAAGGGTGTCAGCATCACCACGCAGGGGGCAAAGCCGCACGCACACACGGCCCAATAACAGGCTTCAAGAGTGATAATGCACATAACATCTGCCTGCTGAGTGATGCATGCTGGATGTTGGAACCAAACTGACTTGTTCATTTGCAATTTCATGCATTTAACAATGGAAAGTTCATGTTCAATTGATATTTTCTGAAAAGTAATATTTGTGGGAGAGAAATAATTTTTTCGGGATTTCGTCTGTTATGTGTCATAATCGCACCATGACGTAAACACAAAAGGAAACAATCATTTCTATTCCTATGGTCCACTTTAGATATTCTACTAACTATAACTAACTTTGCAACAACATCTCAAGTAACTCTCATCAGAGTAGTAGACTGTTAGGTGTTAGGGTTGGTAGAAGTTGATACGTAGTTGCAAAGTCACTTATAGTCAGTAGAATGTCTGTGGGAGCATCAAAATAAAGTGTTAGTAGATATTAAGCAGACAGTCTACTAATACTCTGATGACCGCTAGTTAACATGTAGTTGCAAAGTTACTTAAAGCTAGTAAAATGAAATGAAGTGTTACAGTAAATTTACATATGACATATATATAGTGCATTGTGTTGTTCAAAATGTTCACTATAGTCCATATAATATGTACTCCATATTCCAAGCATTACAGTAGTTGAGCAAAGTTGTTCACAGAAAAAGAGTCATTATTAGTCATTATAAACAAATAATTATTAAATAATTAATTCAATGGTCCAATAGATCTGTTTTTGGTTTAGACATTTTTTTTTTCTTTTACATTTTTATTCAGCATGTGTCTTCACCATTGACCTTATAAATAAGGAAAAAGTTTTAAAATTATGTAAATTGGTGGACATCAAAACAGAAAACATGCAGAAACACATCCTACTTTTGTTATTATTTAAGCCATAAAGCAATGCAATCCTCCGACAAGAAAATATGCTGAATCTAACCTCAGGACTCTGTTTAAATCTGTTCTTGCTGATAGTATTTATTAAGATCGACAATCTGGTTTTCATTCAAGCGCAGACGCAGGAGAATCCGCAGACATGTACTTTCAGATTCTGAACTCCTGGTAATTAGCCACGATCTTCTCTAAGTGACACATGAGCCTCGTGACAGCTCTGATCACTTTTTTCAGCAGAAGAGAAAATAAACAACATGTTCTATTTGTAACATCCACTTAAAGCATAATGACACCAGCTTCTCCTAATTAACACATCAGAGAAAAACACCTGCTCATGTTAATTTGAGGAGACGGAGGTCTTTGCCGGTATGCCTCGACGAGGAAGAGAAATCGCAGGGAAGGAGGGAACAGCTGAACAGAGGCATCCGCCTTCCAATCAAGAGGTACAAATGAAGAAGGGAAAAGGGATGAAGGATAAAAGTGGGCTGTGATGGTCGTCAGAGTGATCCTATACATTTATCTGTCACTGACCATATTATTTTCTCAACAGATAAAACATAAGTAAGAGGGTTTGTTCATTTTTTAAAGATGTAGCTTCATATTTAATAATGTAAAATTAAATATGAATATTAATAAATAATATTAGCTTCATACCTAATAATGTAATGCAATTTCAAATATAATAATATTTAAAAAATAATAGAATAGAATTTTAAAAAGAATACAATATATACAAATTACTAGTTAGTAATTAGTAATATTCTAAAAAACTTTCATCTTCTCTAAACTGTCACACAATATTATACCCAGTGTTGGGGTTAACTCATAAAAGTAACTTGAGTTATGTAATCAGATTCCTTTTTCAATTAACTAGTAAAGAAACTCATTACTTTTAAAATGTAAGTTAATTTAATTTAAAGGGTTACTTTTTCCAATAAGTAATGGAAGTTATTTTGTTTTCACATTTATTAACGGACAGGTCTCTTGTCCTCATGTTGAGAGAGATCGAAGTGCAGAAGTGTTGTGTGCAAACATGATGGTTATTGTAGTTCTAGACTAAATGAGAGCGTGCATTTACTCATCTCACTTGCACAAAAAAAAAAAAAGATTCAATATTGAATAAAATCAGTGAAATGCAGAATCAGAACACTATGCAAACCTCCAATAACTCAATATATTAAATAAAACATCATTTTTTATGCATTTAATCTCACTTTATTGACTAATGTTCTTGCTTCTGACCTTCGATGATTCAGTTAAACCATTAGTAAAAATGACTATAGATTTATTTATTGGTAAAGTGTTGAACTTTTTCCCCCTGCATCCTATTCTTCCGTTCTCCAGAATGGCAGCACAAGCTGAAAGGTTCGTTTGAGCTGCGCCTTCTACTGTACATGCGTGGATATGCATTTCCTTAACCCTGAGGCTTATTATTTCACTTTTAGTGAGAAAGGGTCTTTACATTTGCCTGAAAATATAACTTTTTTGTTATAAAAAAACAAGCCCAGCCCAGGTGGAAAAAAAGTAACGCAAAAGTAATGTAACGCATTATTTTTCTAAAAAAGTAAATAAGTAACACAATTAGTTACTTTTTAAGGGAGTAACGTAATATTGTAATGCATTAGGCCTACTTTTCAAAGTAACTTTCCCCAACACTGGTGGATCAGTTATAGACAAACGCAAAGCAAAGAGATTAATCAACAATCTGATTCTGGATCAGCCATGGTGTCTTGTTAACCAGTGTGAGTAGAATCAGTGTGCCGCTGACAGAGCCAGGGGTTGAACAGAAGGGGCTGCGTGACTAAAAGAAAATGTCGCTCGAACCCAGCCAGTGCTGTTTCATCAAGCCATTTTTACTGGCTTCTCAATCGTGAAATTTGTTTCTTTAGATCCAAAACAGTAGGCGGACAGTTGGTCTGGCAGGCGCTGGTGATACTTCTACCCCCAAGTTTCCAGAGCGTTCGGTCAAAGTGAACAGTCCTATTGGTTACCATTATTACCAAGCACCAGGGTCGTGAACACCTTAGACCTTCAGATGACCACTTCGGTTGACTGTCCAGTGAATACTCTTGGTTAGAGCTTAAGAAACTGCATAACGATACACTTTCTCTGACTAAAAAGCTTGCAGGTAATACCTGAGCGATCGCCGGCAAATATGCAACAGGACATCCAAAGTCCCTCCCACCCCATTCCAATTAAGTTCTGAATCCAAACAGCTCCAATTGAACAATTAAAATATCATACTGGGTGCCATTCAATTACAAGCCCAGATTAATTGTTCATTTGTCTGTGGTCTGTGACAGCCTGACGGCTGTGGGACGGAGAATTGGACGGGCCACTTTCGAGACAGACGCGATCCTGAGCAAACTTCCCCCCAAAACATCCGAGCCACTCCTGAGACTTCCCGAAGGCTCGCTGCCTCTGCCACGCTCGTTCCGACGTGATGGAGCTTCAGCAGGACAGGAGGAAAAAACAAGCCCACGGAACACAAAAAAACAACGCCATTTGTTAATCAGCCCAAACAAGGATTTAATTTAATGCTTTGGCGGGAACTGCTCTACTTTGCAGATGGCTTAAAGATGGGCATGTGATGGGTGCCCTGGGACCAGCGGGCTGTCGCGTTCCAGCACACGCCGGGCACTCCAAGCGGCACCAGCTCGCCTGGGCACGAGCGCCCACAGCCGCTACAGTGCAGCCTGGGCCCCGGCACGTGGTCCGAGACGTGGGCAGCATTAGGTGGTGCAGTACGGATGGAGAATGCGCGGGAGGGAGAGCTGGCCGCTTGTGGAGATTGGTGTGTTTTGTTCACCATGTACCGCAGCAGCTTGCCGGAGGAGAGCGGCTGGAGTCACTTTGTCAGTTTGGCAGAGACAGACGCAGCATGGACACACTCACACTCTGACTCATTCTCACACACACACACACACACACACACACACAGTTGCTCTGAGAAACTATTGTCAGAAGTATTGCTTTTTAGTCTGACCCATGGTCTGATGGTTAGCACGGCAGCACTTTAATGCTGCAGATGTTCATTCGTTAACTGTGATATGACTGATGAATTCAGTGAGCATTTTGGTAGACTGGTGATTCAAGTATGGCCACTTTCAAGACATAAACTCCCATAAAACATAGTTTTATGTTTATCATTTGTCCACAAACAATTTCCAAAAGTAGACAAACACATCACAGGAGAATTCAGTAATTTTTCTGGCACATTATGAACATTTCCTCTGTTCACTGTGTTGGCAATAAAAAAAAAAAAAATTACCTTGTTATTTACCTTGATCTTTCTTTATTGAACTCATACATCTTACATATCATATTAAACATGGTCTTTGTTTCCTTGGTACACGGACTATTAAATGGCAAAAACTTTGTCATTGGAATTTGTCATAATTTGCGTTAAAAAATAAATATTAAAATGGATTATGATCATTGTATTTGTTACGATTTAAACTATTTATGAAAAATACATAAAATAATACAATTATAAAATTATTTTATAATGGAATTAATTATGAGATTACAATAAAAAAAATTGTATAACAACAATAAAAAATTAACACATCAAAATCAAGCCCTGGGATAATTGAATAACCATTTTTTTGTTTGGAACCAAATGTAAACTGCACATAGACTGGTCTCAGCATCAGTCTGAGGGTGAAAAAGGGAGAACAGTAATAACCAGAATAAAGCGCAAGACTTTTACAGAGACCAATCTGGATAATGTCAGTGACTTTTAAATGACTCAACCTTTCCTTTATGTAACTGTACTTGGTCAAACGTGACCAACCCCAAGACCGACTTAGACATGTTAATCATCTCCACTGGAAGGCGATGCAGCTGTGAAGTTGTCAAATGCAATTTCGGGGCTTAGCAAAGGTGGGCAGGAGTGGAGTAAAAGTGGCAATACTTAGCGAAGCTCTGGGGATTTGCTGTATTTTTCGCCTGAATTGCCGACAAAGACTTAAACACTGATCCCCTTACAGAGACGAAGGTCATATCACCTGTTAAGACAGCCAGACACAACAAGACAGATTGGCATCTGATTCACCACCGTCACACCAACCAAGAAAAATCGTAAACTACCCCCCAGTGACACCAAAGTCCCTTAAAGACATGATGTGTAAGATGATGAGGCCACAACCCTAAATATTTTCAAGGAATATATTGACTTGACATGCCATTTCACTTCTTGCTTAGAGTTGCATGCTGTTCTTGTACATTTAACATTTTAGTGGATAAATTATGTATATGATGTATATTACGGTGTTATGATGAACTATATGCCTTTCTCCACTGATGTTCTAAGTTGTTCAGAGCGTTTCACAGAGAAGGCAGCTGTCTGACTCTGAGATGGCGAACGGAACATGGTTTGTGTAACATTAGCAACACTTTTAACGCTTTTCCACTACGACTCGGCATGGCTCGGCTCGCTTTCCTTTGCCTCGGTTTGCTTTTCGACTGCAATTTAGAAAAAGTACCAGGTACTAGGTACTGTACACAGTGGAGAACCCCCCAAAAGTGAGCCGTACCGCTGTTTGATAGCATAGTAAAACCAAAAGCTAATCAATTACCATTATGTGTCCGGCATAGAGAGCGAACATAAAACGCATTACTGTTCTGATACATCAACTTGTAGACGAGCCTGTATAATTCATTCTTCCACTTAATCTTCTGAATCAGTTTGTTCAGTTATGGCTGAATTAAACCAGTATCTTCACTTGCCATTGTGTATCGTTTACATCAAGTTGACAGTAGCTCAGGTATTCTGAGCTCATGTGATTGAGTGGAGGCGGAGACAAATTTTCATATTCATGAATCCACGTAATAAATGAAGCAAGGGTATAGTTACATTCAAGATGTTTTAAACTATGAAGAAATTATTTTCACTGGGGAAAAAAACATTTAAATATATCATTTTGGTGATCAAAGATGAGTTTATTTAAGGGATAACATTATTGACTACAGGAGGGTTTTATTTAGCAAGGATGCATTACATTTATCAAAAGTGACAGTAAAGACATTCATATTGTTACAAAAGATTTATATTCCAAATAAAGGCTGTTATTTAGAACTTTCTATTAATCAAAGGATCCTGAAACAAAATGTGTCAAGGCATGAGCACAACTGTTTTCAACATAATAAGGAGCTGAGCTCCAATCAGCTTATTTAAAAGATTTTCAGCAAGTAATGATTATAATTATATAATCAATATGTAACATATGTAATAAATTCAATGAAATGTTTCAATAAAAGCAATGTTTCAGTATGGCTTCCAGCGCAGGCATTAGTGTGTGTCCTCTGTGTGTCCTCAGGGAGGGCATCAGGGTGAGCCAGAGGCACTGCAGCCGTGGACTCGACACGAGGCTCTCAGACAACTTAGATGCAATCCAGGGCTGGCTCAAGCCAATCCACTTAACCTGAATTAGTGTCATTAGACCGCAGCAGGAAGGAGTGTCTGTGTGGATGTGCACATGGAATAACCCTGACAAACCCCTGCTGCATGATACTATTAAGAGCATGTGTGTAACAGAGACTATACAAAAAGTTGTGAACACCAGGGGGTTTAGGGTCTGATGAAATAAGGAGGTTGAGAGTTTGAGTGTGATAAATGTCTCGATGGATACATCACATTTACATTTATTATCGTGTTCAACATCTGTACTTAAACTATGTTCATTTTAAGTCTAAAAATCTATTACCATTCAGTTTCCATCGACCAAATTATTTTACAAACGTAATAAACAAACATGTAATCTCATTCGATAATAAAATATAAATGATTAAACAAAATAAGAACAGTTACTCTGGTTTGGTTTGAAAGAGCTGCATTTTAAAGCTGTGAACAAAGCACACATTTGAGCGCAAATTTAAATATTCAGACGACTGCAAACAGCCTACAGTTAAACTGAAGGACTATATTGGGGACTATATATTTAATTTTTTTATAATTTTTTTTTTATTATTATTATCATCATTTTATAATAATACGTTTTTAAAATATTATTGTGGGGGGTTTATTTAGTACAATCATAATAATTTAGAAATATGAATGTAAAGTTTTTTTATTCAGCATAATACACATTTCTTTTCTATTATAATGGTTAGTATTATTTATAAGTTTTAAAATATTTATATGGGGGGATTTATTCAACATAAGCCATTTCCTTTTTATTATATATATATATATGTAACGATTTATTAAATATTGGTGTCTTATTATATTGCTACCATTTAATAAAAGCTTTTGAGTCCTAAGAACACTCATTACCAATGGTAAATGAACTTCTGGTCTGGCTTTTTGGGAACAAGCTGAGATCCCACTGTAAACAAACTTTTCAAAACTTTGCTCTGTTTGTTTGAGCAACATGTCAACTTGAGGCTCAACAGCGCGAGACGAAGGTCAGGCTAGAAGTGGCGATGGGTGTGTTTCGGAAATCTTGTTTGCAGAAAATGTTAAATCTTTATGTTGTTTTCTACTCAAATTACTGAATTCACCTTTTAAGTTACTACACATAGTGCAAAATAGAGACGGGGATGAAACGGCATGTACCGCAGCCAAAACTTCCTCAAGGCCGTGTAGTCTGTTTAAGTGAGTGCAGATGCCTTCTGCAGAGACTCTTGCTTGATGTAGGCATCAGACAATGGGCGACAACAGGGCAGAGAGATGTCAGGCCGGCTGGAGGGGGAGGGGGCGGGGTGAGAGAGGGAGACAAGGGTGCCCAGGGACAGGAGGCTCCCATGAGGCCTGCACAGATTTCAGTCCGCCAGCTGCACACAGCTTGCCCTCCTGGTGCTCCTCCAGCCCTCCAGCTGGTGCAGAGAGCTGCCGCACTGGGCCCGTACGGAGAGAACATCCCGCCAACACACACGTGCACATCACACACACACACTCCGATGTGTAACAGGATAGTTTAAGCATCAGCAATCTATATGTGACAGCACTGCAAATACGTGATGCTGTGTCAAAGGTTTAACTCCCTGTCTATTAAACAGACTGACTACAGAGTGTTTTCATTCACACTACACTGAATCTGCTAAATTATCTTAACTGAAATTTGACTGCTTGCCGTTATTTAATACACTGTAAGGCATATACAAAATAATTGTAAATACATTGGATTACCATTTACATATAATAATTGATGATATTTTTTAATATCAAAATAATGTAACTCCATTAATAAAATAAATCAATACAAATTAGAATACATACAAAATTTAAATAATAATACATCAAATCAGTTTCTGAAAAGAAAGAAAACAAATATTTCACTAAAAGGAAACTTTCTTGACACATCAAAGTACATATCTGGCCATACACTGAAGAAAAGTAAACTGTTAACAACTTCAGCCACTAGATGGCACTGAATTACAGATACAGATAGTCTGCCTCAGAGTGAGTATGAGAAACTGAGTTACACCCTGTGTGTGTGTGTGTGTGTGTGTGTGTGTGCGTGTGTGCGTGTGTGCGTGTGTGTGTGTGTGTGTGTGTGTGTGTGTGTGTGTGTGTGTGAGTGAGTGAGTGAGTGAGTGAGAGAGTGAGAGAGTGAGAGAGAGAGAGAGAGAGAGAGAGAGAGAGAGAGAGAGAGAGAGGCTGAAGTAGTCATTCAACTAACAAACAAACACAGAGGCAAATCATTAGGCGTTGCATTCTCAGTAGCCTATATGAACAGAATCTGCTGAACAGCAGAAAATGAACATGAGCAGCTAATAACATTCTCAAATAGTAAAAGTTGGTAGTTTTTCAAGAGAACTGCAATTATAAAATAAAGTTTTCAAACACTCTCCCATCTTCTATTGCTTGGACAAACAGACCCATCCCAGATACCGTTCATCGAGATGAAGCCAGACCACTCAAACAGACTGTAATTCTGATTGGTGCCACTAGTGCTACAAAAACTACACCCTTAAACCATGATGACAAACTTAAAATAAAGTATATTTCTGATAATTACAAAAGATTTCGATTTTAAATGAATGCTGTTCTTTTAACTTTCTATTCATCAAAAAATCCCACAAAAATGTATCAAGGTTTCCACAAAAATATTTAAGATTGATAATATTAATAATAATAAATGTAATTTGAGCAGCAAATCACATTTACTTTAAATTGTAATAAAATGTAACAATATTATTGTTTTCTGTATTTTTGATCAAACAAATGCAGCCTTAATGAGCATAAGAGACTTTTCAAAAACATTAAAAAAAATTAATAACGACCCTAAAGTTTTAAACTTGTTGGAATACACACCAAATCACAATGTCAAGGATAATGGTATTGTGTCAGTGTCAGTACTGCGATGAGTCGAATGTACCTGCCCTTCACCTCTGATTGTATTTCTACATAAAACACGGCTAATTAATGAGATTATTGGAGGAACTGGCAGCAACTTTGATCGGTTAATCAAATATCAGCAATTGAGCCCAATCATGCCATCCGTTTGGCAATCTAATTTGCCTGTTGTTCACGTTAAATGGGCTGCAGCATTTGCTGCGTTATGTGCAGTCCTGCAGTCATGCTCAGCTGCCGCAGTCTTGTTAAAAACACAGGAAAGGTCAACTGGATTTAATATAATGGGAGACACAAGCGTACCTTTGCATGTCATAAAGCAAAAACACATAAAAAGTTCATCATAGCACATTAAGAGTTATAATTGAACTTAATGCACATTTCATGCCAATTAGACACAGATCATAATGCGTGAGTGAAGGTAAGCGTAGCAGGTCACACGAAACAGAGTTTGCTGTGAAAAGCCTGACCCATGAATCATTTAGAATAAAAGACGAGCGCAACAATGAAGAACTTCCCAACTGTTGCCGTAGCAGCCAGAGGTCAGGGAACGATCTTTAGTGAAAGGCGTGTCCCCCAGGAGCAGGCTGGTTTATTTTACACTGTGCCATTGTGAGGGGCCGCACTGACAATACGTCTGTCCGTGTGTGTGTGTGTGTGCGTGCGCGCTATGGATTACAGGACTCTCCAGCGAGAGTAGCACTGCTCTCTGTCAACCCTTTGAAGCAGAGACAAGATCAAAGGCATGAGGAGCTTTTTTGTCTATTTTTACTGGTCCCATTTTAATGGTTGATTCCATTCATGAACCGGCCCACGCCGAATATCAACAAGTTTCCTAACCCCCCTAACACACACACACTCACACACACACGCACACACACGTCCTGATGGGACTGTCATCATAGCCATAATTAATTCATCGAGTCAGGACGGTCTCGCAGGGTGACTTACACATGTTACCGTAGCCTCTGGAGCATGCATAATACATACAGGCTCCAAACATCAGAAACTCAGGGAGCATTTGAAATGTAGTCCGTATTCAAAACACACAGTCAACATTGCCAGCGTCATAAATCAAAACTGTCAGCTTTGTCCTTATGGGCTGAACTACAGCAAGGCTGATAATAAAGTCTGAGTTAAATAGAAGTTAATTTCTATCGACTGTGGCATGCTGTCAGTTACCACAGAAAATAAGAGTTTCTCAGTAAAGAAATCAACAAAATGGGTTGACAGGTTTGCCTTCGAAGTCTAAGGGCCAACAAACAATAACTAAATGAAAAATGAAATATTCTGAGAGAAAGTGATTTCCAGCGTTAAACTGGTCTTTGTTGGATGATATCTACTTACACTACCGTTTAAAGCTCATTAAAGGCTGCATTTATTTGATAAAAAAAAATACAGTAAAAACAGCAATATTGTGAAATATTATTCTGTTTCAATATATTTTAAAATGTAATGTATTCCTGTGCTGGCAAAGCTGAATTTTCAGCATCATTACTCCAGTCTTCAGTGTCACATGATCCATCAGAAATCATTCTACTGTTGTGCTGCTTTATATTTTGTGGAAACCATTTTTTTGTTTCAGGACTCAGCGATTAATAGAAAGTTCAAAAGAACAGCGTGTATTTTAAATGAAATCTTTTGTAATATTATTTAATGCACACCAAAAAATTCTTACTGACCCCAAACTTTGACCGATGGTGATGTATATTTAAAGCAAATGGAGGTGACTTCAATCAGAGGGCTACAAAGGGCCCTAACGCAGGGGCCACACACAAACAGACAGGAACAACAGCTCAGGTCTTAGAATGCTGCAGCAGCGAGTCGCACCATCAGGACAGCGGTGAACAGGTGCAAAGGCTCCCCGGCCCCGGCCTCTGAATGGCCATTACAGGAGAGTGGTGGGGTTGCTGCTATTATTTATTCAGCAGCGCATCCACCAGAGCAGGCCACTGTGCGGAGAGACAGCTGGCAATGGGGGGACAATACAAGAACCCCTCGGCCCTTTTGTCTGACCAGCCCCTGTCTCAGCCTCTGCTCCCACACGTACAAACACACACACACACATCTTTGTGAAGCATCCTCTATTCTTCCAGAAACCAACATCACCACCCATCTCCCTCAGAGACACACACCACAGCTGAAGTAAACAACTATAGCCATGTAATTCTGCCTGTGCTCGGCCGTCCCACCCTCACCCCCCTCAACCCACCAGACAACGCCAAACACATCCCAACACTTCAGATTAAGATGAACACAACCACCAGCTTTCATTCAGAGTGGACCCATTGAGATGCTCAATGGAGGCTGGACAGATATGACACTTGAGTTCACAAACTGCTGTTTTACTCTGAGCTGATGTTCTTGATGTGTTTGACTTCAGTTGTAAGTGCTGAATGGAACCCTGTTAATAACGTCATAGTACTGGCAACTGTAGACAGACGAATCGTCGACTAATATTTGATGATTTGGAGATTATAAGCTATAACAGTCCCCACTTGGGCGATAAGAAACCAATCAAACAAACAATAAATAATAATACATTTTTAAAAAAAAGACAATTTTCCAAGAAAATTACCCAAATGTCAAAATCATGTGGTCTAACAATCGGATAAAAATATTTTCCTTAACCTTGAATATATGAGATGTACATTTCATTATTGTCATCATTATCATTTTCATAAAGTTTTCAAAAATATTTTTGTTTTGTTTATTTAATATAATGTTTAATAAATACATATTTTTTTAATAATGATATTATAGTCGCACCACATCACATGAGATTTTCTGAGATTTATTGACCTTGACACACTGTAATAACTCATAGGGTCTGCAGGGGTCCTTTGTATGGTATCATTTCCTGTTTTATGTTGTTGATTTATTTCCATGTGTCTGCTATTGGCTGCATCACATGACTTTGTTAGACATTTTAAAATAAACTCTTGAGAAAAGCATTTCATTTACATTTATTGAACAGGGTGAAAATGGTCAATATTGCTTTTATTGGTCTCTAAAATGTCACTGAAATGGTAATATGAAATAAAATGATTTGCACAATTGTAGCTGCAAAAAAAAATCATTTTGGTGTAGACTGCAACGTCAATGCCTTTCACTTAATTGCAGCTGGCAAGCTTGTCGACTAGAGTCGGGAAAATCAGCAGAACTGAATAAAGTGCTCAATGCTGTCAAAACAGTCCTGTTTTAGCACACAAACAATTATGAACAATGCTACCAAAAAAAAAAAAAAATTGTTTAACCATTCAGATGGCTGGCACATAATGAAAATGGAAAGTTACAGATGCTTATTTTTAAGTTCCTTCTGTCTGCTGTAGTGGGTATTAAAGAGGAAATTGAATGCACAGACAAACTCAATAAAGAAAAAAAAAAGCCTGAGTCATCAATTACGACTACTGTGATCAATCTTACAGCCGTTGATAGATAAGTTATTAAAAGCCTGGAGCTGCTGGCGTGTCTTTGTCTGACCTTTATAAGCACATTTTGGGAAGAACACCGAAGTGTGAGACCTCTCGCCTAAGCTCACATTCTGAAGAAAAGTGTGTGTGCGTATCTGTGTTGGTCTGAAATGTCTGCTGTGACACAGTGTGTGTGGGGTAAGCTGTGTAACTTTAGATGTATTAAAGGCAAAGAGAAATAAGTTGGAAGTAAAAATATTACTCATAATTATATTTAAGAATGTCTGCTATCAACTGAAATTAGACAAATCTATAACATACTGCCACAGAAATATGACTTCCTAAAAGAAATTGGCCAGTGACTTAATAGAGGTACTGTCAGATGTATAAATCATGGAGGAATATTTGTTCAATCCACATTTCAAATAAAATATGGAAATAGATAGAAAAAAAATACAATACTAATGCACAATCCAATTTGCATTTCATAAAACAGTCAGGACAAGTTTAATATATGATACATGAATGCTGTACAACAATTTCCAACAAGTTCTAATATAAATATTTACAGTAATATTATTAGTATTCATTATTAATAATTATAGTAATCAGCAATAGTATTTTTTTTCCATTTAGAACTTTTAGTTGAGCCACTGGCACAGCTTACCCCAAAGCATCTAATAGACTTGACCCAACAGCTAACTTTTTGGGAAAAATGCTTAATTTAAAATTCCATGGGTAGTCTTTAACACTACCAATAACAAAAAATAAATAAAATTAATTAATTAAAATTACTTTAAATATATTTTAAAAATCCATGTGTAGTCTTAAGCCAGAATAAATAATTTTCAATATATAAAATTAATACACAAAACTAATATTAAACAAATAAATAAACACATTAAATTATTTTTTTTTCACTTGCCATGTAGAAAATGTCCTTAAAAAAAAAAAAAAAAGAATAATAATTTCTTATGTGCATCTCAACTACAGATAGCTGTATATGATTGGCTTTTCCAAGTATCAAAAATTATGCAGAATTTCCTAAATTAAAGGGGTGACACAGCTTACCCCACTCTCACTTACTACGGAGGTGGAAAAGAACACCAAACACCGGTGGATTTTTCAAAAGAACCTTCAGAAGTAAATTACTCTGTCATAAATAAAACATCTATTCAATAACCAGCATCTATAGAATTTTCAAATACGGTGAGATGATGTGTGTGCTGCAAACACGACTAGTATCTCACACACACCAAATCTCCCAGTCTCCTCCCACACTAGTCATGCAAACAGCGGCCTGATATATCGAGTCTTGAGTTCCAGCCATTATGCCGTGCGACATCTGCATGTTTATGCGTCTCTCTCTTTCTCATTCACTCCTTCCCTCCCACCTCTTCTCTCCACGACGCAGACTACTCAATACCCATCTACGGGGAGAGCACCCATACACACACTTTTCTTGATGGCAGATGGCAAGTCAACAATCAGTTCCAACAGCAGCGGTGGCTCATCACCCAATCAGAAGCGTCCCCAAGAAACACACACACACACACACACACACACACACACACACACACACACGAAGCCCCCATCTCACACCTCATAACACCATCTCACCACAGACACAATAATAACTCTTTGTTTGTTTCCCACAATACAGCTGCGGAAGAGGCCCTCTGCTGAAACACATGTGCCCTGAACATCCTCTCTCACACACACACACCTTCTGTCAGCTCTGGTGTGTGTGTTGCACAGGCCGGGATCATTGCACAGCTGGGCAGAGATTCTCAGAGAGGGTCTGGGTGTGAAAGAGAGGCAATTAATGAGTGTGAAAGAAAGAGACAAACCCACAATGCTTGAAAGTCCTAGTGGGAGACTGTTATTAATGTAGGGGAGGGCATTAGTTAGAGGGGATCAGGTGAGTCTGTAACAACTTCGCAAGCAAATTCAAATGCGAGTCCCTTGTCCTTTACAGTGTCACACTCCCTGTTTCTCTTCTTGTCCGGGCACAAGAGCAGCCAGGAGTGGAGCGTTCCCAGCATGCCGTGCAGGGGGTGTGCCAAGACATTGATGGATGTGGCGGGAAGGTGAAGAGCGGAGGTGTTTGACCCCAGGCCGAGTTCACCAAGACACAGCTGCATTGCACAGAGTCCACCCCACTGCAGTATGGGCCTCGTCTCAAATGACCCGCTGTTCCCTGCTGAACAGGCCACAACCTGCATCACAATGCTCATGATAAAGCATCCAGAGGATCCATCTAAAGGATTCAAGATTCAAACGCTGATTCAAAAGCTCCATGTGCTCATAATCCAATCATCATATTGTGATACTTACAGTACATATTAATGACACTGATTGTATGATCTTCTTTAGTATGTATTATTAATGCAGTTTTTTTTTCCTTTCAGGAGAAAAGCCAACAATCTGATTTAAAGATTTTTCCTTCTTTTAAAATCCTCTTTCTGCAAGTAATCTGATGTAATCTGGATGTTCTGTGGTCTGTACAGAGGGGGGGGTTCACTCACATATATGGTAGAGGTCACTAGCAAGGCTAATAGTTAAACAAATCCTATCAAAGTCCTATTTCAGAACCATTTCCTGAATTGTGGTATTTATTGAGAGTTAAAATACTTTTTACTAATCCTGTTTAGAGGTTTTCATTTTTGACCATCGTTTTTGCCCATATGTGACCAACTGCAGGTCACGTATGTGATCAATATTATTAAATCTCAACCAAAAAAAAAAAAAAAAAAAAAACCTTTCCATCCATTTCCATCTACCCTTAAAATCTGTAAAATCCCAGTATAGCCAAAAGCTGCAGGCAGACTCTCAGGAGCTTCCGGAATGAGTTAGTGTCAGTGCAGTCATTTATGGTTGCGTTATTATCATTCACACTCTCAGGGAACAGACTAGTCATTGGAAGAGGGAACGTTGGTCTCCACCTCATCCGTGCAGCGCACACCCTCCCCCACATTAGGAACAGCAGTAATGAGAGGGATGAGAGCTGCTAATTTGAAAACTTGGACATGGCCAGAAGACCATATGGCAAGCATTTATCCCTCCTGAAAGCCATGCTAACCGTCATTTACATGGTTAGGGAGGATTCTACTATTCCTCTTTCCCATCTCTACTCATAACTAGGAGCCAAACTAATAACTACATAATTGCCAAGTGATGCAAGGAAATAATTGTTAAGGGACTTCTACACTCCTCATTTCACTGCTCCTTATAACACCAGCTCTCCCTTAAAAGATGGTAAAACCTGAGACTGTCTACACTGCTGACATATTTAAAGTTGCACAGTGATGGATAACAATGTTAATATGGTAATACCATGGTGTGTGTGTGTGTGTGTGTGTGTGTGTGTGTGTGTGTGTGTGTGTGTGTGTGTGTGTGTGTGTGTCAACTTATGCTACAGAGAACCCTGTCAGTTGGTACCCTAATAATAATGGTTAACATTTACAAATTCAAAAGCTATTTATTTTGTAAATATAATGATCAACACTCAAAAACAGTTTTTTTTACTGCATATAAGGTAGTAATTATAAACTTTTTAATGATATGTTTCTATTTCAATGCGTTGTTGAAACACAAACATTTAAACTGTGACTGTCATTAAAACTTGTTTTTATGGAAGTTTTTTTTTTTTTACAATAAATTCAGGTCCCACTTTATATTAAATGGCTTTAAGTACTTACATTGAAAAATAAGTAGCCTACAGTGTACTTATTGTGTATATAATGAATATGTAATATAGTGCAAATATTTAGTAAAATGCTCCTCTCTAGAAATTTTTTTCTTGATTTAACAGGTTATGTTTAACAGGTTACAGTTTATGGACATTGAATGGCTTTATGAGGTAAATGCAACGTTGCATGAAATCTTGTTCTCAAGTTGTTTCATTGACATCTTTCCGCAGTTGAAGCACTGATTGAACGATTACTTGAGACATGAGACTTCAGTCAATTGTACTACTTTTTGCAGCTTTCACTGCCGCTTGAACTGAGGTGACAACTGAAAATTGTCGATATTGTCAATTATATAGTATATATATATATATATATATATATATATATATATATATATATATATATATATATATATATCTGTCGCCAGTGTTGTGCCTGAACGCGTTCATTGAACGATAGTTCATGAACTCGTTCATATTTTAGGCGAACGTGAACTGAACGTACTGTATTAATGCCTGATGAACGTTACTGTGAACTCGTTCATTCTGGTGTCTGTGAACGCACGCTCTCTCAGTTTAACTTCGTTCAATTGGGTGCCATATTTCTATAAAGCCTTCCAGGCTAAACCCGGCTAAAACACACCATAAACAGGCCTTAATATGTAGCGAAAAAAACACCCAATCTGGCAACACCAGCCACCAGTGTTGCACCGCCGCATACGTCATCAAAACAAAAAGCAGCATGCCATGTAGTCGACAAAGCAGCGAGGACTGGATGCGTCGTATTGTAACGCCGGTATAGCTCACAGCCGAAGCCACTAGGCCAGATAAACTCATGGAGGCGATTGGCATATCACAACAGCTCGCGCTTTATTTCCCCAATCAAACTTGGGGAAACTGTCTGTCCCACGCTCCGTTCACAGCGTTACCAAACAAAACATAAACAGATCAAATAAAATGAGCACCATTACCCGCATACATCGAGGCGCACGGTACAATACCATACAGATATAGAGTGTAGAGTTTAACAGGGCGCGCGCCCAGCTCTTAAAGGGGCCACACCTTATATCCACTCGTTACAGTATGATCATTCAAACCAGTTGTATGACAAGGTCGGTGAGGATGGGAAAAATCTTACATTTCTGAGCAAACTTTGCCCGCCGATAAAATAATTGCTGTCTGTTGTTGTGGGCTGTGGCAATAATTTAAAAAAATAGCTCGCAACAAATTTATGGAAAAAAAAGAACTATGACCTAGTTCATTTTTTTAATTATGAACTATGAACTGAACTAGTTCATTTTAAAATGTGTGAACTGAACTTTGAACTAGTTCATGTAGAAAGTGAACTTTCCCAACACTGTCTGTCGCAAAAGTGTAACCACATTTTCATATCAACATCCACTCAGTAATGTGTACACAGTGTGTTCACAAATCGTAGGTACACAGAACTTGCTTCATTTTGAAAAATGTTCATGATTGAGTCATGAGTCATTAGTGAGTCAGATGTTGATTCAATAATCCTTCTGACTGACTAAGTGAGTTCATTCAGTGAAGGATTCGTCAGGCTGAATCAGTAACTCTTGTTCAAATAATTCACTAAAATAGCTATATTTTTAAATCATTAAAACAACCAGATCAAAAGAGTAATTGTTTGTGAATGAAACATCACTGGTCACGCTGTCGACTTCTTTTAGCATGTAGCTAATGAGAAAAACTCAACAGAAACACATTTTTATGCCATTATCGGTTAATCTCAACACATTCATCAATCCCTCAAAAAATGCTTTACTATGCTAACTTCATGATCATGCTCTAAAATGTGAAACAAGTAAATGAAATCAAAAGAAGCCAAACTGACAGAATAGTCAGATGTATGGGGGGAACTGTGAGGGCAACAGTGTCATACTGTATATGGAGAGCAAAGCATTTACTGTAAAGTTAGTGGCTAAATATAAGACACAAAGCACTCAATTTGTCCAGCCAACAAGCTTCTCTGAGCGCAAACATACGAGCCAAATCTAAAGGTTTCATTCTCTCCTCATCTGCTTGCAAAACTGAACTGTGTAATTTGAATCACAATCATTTCTAAATGGGCTTCAGGTAAGTGAATTCCTCTCATACAAGATTCATTTGCTGCCTCACTAAGCCACCCAAGCAAGTGGATGAGTAAAGCAGAGCATTTTTAACACAAGACAATACATTTGGACATAATATCATGCTGTAATGTACAATAGAGTTAGTAAATGCAGCAAAAGTCTAGGAAGGAAGTTCAGCTTATGGATACGACCATTGGAAAAGCCTCTGGCAGAGCAATTCTGTCATTGAAAAGAGCACAGTCACTGAGACCTACCAAAGAGACACTTCACTGCAGAAACTAAATGCTCCCTCAAGAACATCTATAGTAGAAAAGGAAGAGAAATAAAAAGTGAGGGCTTGGTCAGGTAATGAATGTGAGAGTCAGTGTCACTGTGACCATCGCTGATCAGAGTGTCCTTACAGGAAAAGAAAGGTATTTGGAGAGTGATAGAAAGGTAAGGAAGTAGAGAAAGTGAAGGTTAACGCATACTCATTTCCCCTATTTTTACATTCAGATGTCATCTAACTCTTACTTAAAGTTTGTTTAAAAACACTAGTAATAAAAAAGATTTTCCTCACACAGATTCTGTAATGGGTTCTCTTTTTTCTGCAAAATTGTCAAGATTTTGCCAATGGGACCTCACCTTAATGCTGTGTTGTCTAAATTAACTGATTAAAGTTTATACTGTTTTATTTTTAATGCATTTAGACAAAATAGTTATTATACTTTAATATGGAGCATCAAGATTTCCATTACACGAGAGTAGATGTTAAAACTTCATGCTGATTTGTACTCGGCTTTCGCCAAGATAAGCAACACTAAGACGTAGCTTTACAGTAAACTATGCTTCTCCATCCATTTACGCTTCTTTCCATATGAGGGTGTGACTCCCCTTCTGTCCGGCGTTAACGGCTGCAGTGTACTTGGCGCGTCAGCACACACGACGGCTGCAACTACAGTGTGGTCTCCCTAGTGGACCAACACGACAACCGTCTGGATTGAGCCGAGTAGGGGACATCTCTAGGGTCTTCAAGTGGGCACCTTCCGTCCTCAGTGTTTCGTCGACTAGCCCACGACACCTCAAGAGGGCTCGACAGTGACTCTGGCGTCCCAGAGTCACCCCCCTCCGTCCCCCACTCAACTCAGCCCAGCTTACTGACCTCTACATCCCTCCTGCTGCTGAGACCTACCCACAATCTCACTATCTCTCCGCAACCCAACCATACGCGCCAACCCGATTGATTAAGGCTGTCGAGCCCCACTGGTGCGTTAAAGCAGTTACAGTGGCAACGGTTCCGTATGGCATACCACCTAACGCAAAACACAATATCTACCCAACCACCCGTCATTCTATACTATACAACCTATACAAATTGTATAGTATACTATACAACCTATACTATACAACCTATACAAATAAACCAACAGACTCTTCAAGTTTTTCAAGAATTCTACGAAACCGTAGCGTGGCGGCCTGTACCTTGCCAGCTAGAATCTTTCCGTCTCAACCACAGCCAGTTGCTGCTCCTTTCTGCTGCTTCAGATAAGTTCTTTACTGTGCGACGCAACTCTTGGCCGCTGAATCCGACGTCCCTGAGGAACCGGGTTGTAGAGTGTGCCACAAAACCTCGACAACCCACTTCCACTGGATAAACCTGGACTCTCCATCCTCGCTGTTCTGCTTCAGTGGCCAAATGAGCATACCGCAGTTTCTTCCTCTCATATGCCTCATCTACAGCATCCTCCCATGGCACTGTCAACTCTATCAGTTTAACAATGCGTGCTGATCCAGACCACAAAACAATGTCTGGTCGTAGGTTAGTGGTGGCAATCTCAGGTGGAAAAATAAGCCGTTGATCAAGATCAGCCAGCATCTTCCAGTCCCTAGCAGCTTCCAGTTGTCCTGGCCGAGAATTGGTGTTAACACCTTTTCTTGGTGGTTGCTCGCCTGGGCGGAGGAATGTTGTCTTCTGCGTGTAATGTTTTGCTAGAACATGCGGCAACTTATTGGTCATACTACGCTTGCCTTCCAATGCTAAAGCCAAACATCTCAGTACTTGGTCATGGCGCCAAGTAAACCGACCTTGGCTAAGAGCCACCTTACATCCTGTCAAAATGTGCCTTAATGTGGCAGGTGATGAACACAAAGGACAAGAGGGATCCTCTCCTACCCAGAGGTTTAGGTTCTGCGGTGATGGGAGAACATCATATGTTGACCTAATAAGGAAACTGATCCTACTCTCTTCCATTGACCAAAGGTCTTGCCAGCCCATTTTGCGTTGTTCCACACTCTCCCATCTCATCCACTCTCCCTGCTTGGCCTGGGAAATGGCCTTTATACTCCTCATCCTCTCCTCCTGCTTTCGCACCTCGTTGACTACCAGCTTCCTCCTTTGAGCTGGGCCTGCCTTGTGCCATTTAGGAGGAGCTAACCTGAGCCCAAAACCCCCTCTTCCATGCTGTACCTGTCCCACGATATCCCCTATTTGAAGGTCAGCCTTTGCCTCTACTACAGATTTCTTTGCTGACCACTTTCTACCAGTTTTTAACACAGGGGCTGCCTCCCTTACACATTTGTCACGTGACTCTACTAATGTCATTTCCAGTCTGACCTTGGCACACTTAAACTCCTCGGTTAAAGCAGAGACTGGCAGCTGCAATATTCCTTTACTATAAAGTCCCACTCTGCTGAGGCAGCGTGGAACTCCCAACCATTTCCTGATGTATGAACTTATTAACGCTTCCAGCTTATCCACTGTTGTCAAAGAAACCTCGTACACAGTCAGTGGCCACAGCAACCTCGGCAGTAGACCAAACTGAAAGCACCAGAGTTTTAGTTTGCCTGGTAGAGCACAGCTGTTTATGCTCTTCAACCCTTCCACTGCTTGTTGTCTAACTTCTCCCACTCGAACTGTGTCCTTTAGATCTCCATCGTACCATCTCCCAAGACTTTTCACTGGCTTCTCAGAAACTGTTGGTATTGCCTCACCATTAATGAAGAATGTTTTATCTACTACCTTTCCTTTAACCCTCTGGGGTCTGAAAACGCGTCGGCGCGTTTTGCGCGATTTTTTTCACATAGCAGCAATATAGACTTAAAATACTCAGTCATTTTTTGTCATACACACTTAAGAAATATGAAAAAATGAACTGTTAAATGTCTACTTTTTTATGGGTCCACTTCCAATCGAAATAAAACATTGTACTTTTGTAAAATAAAGAAAATAAACAGGGTGTGCTTTCTGCCTCTCCATCTCCGTTAACTTTTTTTCTGGAGCACGTCTCTAAATGTAAACAAAACTCAGCGAATACTAGTCACACAGGCATGAGCAATATATCTTTATAATCATTAAAGTGTGTACTTTTAAATTATCTAATTCAAAACTAAAACAAACATTCTCTGTTTATGTAATCTATATAAAAAGAGAGAGACGTCAGTCCTCCTCATTTCAGCTAATTATCTTTTAATGTGACCACGCCCACAGAGAGCGCACGCTATTCAAACGCAAATAATCGGAGGCAAGTCATGACAACTGTTAACGCCCCCATATCAGCTGGACAAAACACATCAAGTTGAACAAGAATCGTGGACTTTACCTCTTGCTGCGCTCTGAGGAATAATACTATCGTCCTAATCCTGGAACAATTTACCTCAGAAGTCCTGGTAGTTTCATTCCGAGGAGCAGCGAATCAAGCTGATGTAGTAAGTTATTTATTCTTTGTTGTAATCACGTGAATGATAGTGTGAATGATGAATGAAAGGCACAGACGCGCGCGTGCTGTTGTTTACAGCTGTACAGCGCGCATCTCACACTCGCATAAACACGATATGTTACAGACTAAATATGAATATTTAGACAAGATTTCATTGATTAGTTTTGGATGGATTATAAAGTTTTTACTGTAAAAACAGCCTACTGCCACATTAAATAAGCTTTTGTTCGCCAATTTCTGCTCATATGTTACCCTTGAAATACGGATACTTTTTACAAAGAAGTAAAAAGATAAGAATCTTGTACTTACCTCGTCTTGCTGCGCTGTGAGCAATAATACTATCGTAATAATCCTGGAAAAGTTACCTCAGAAGAAGTGCTGGTAACGTTAGATTCATTACTCATTTCAGGAGCACGGATTCAGCTGATGAAGTAAGTTATTTATTTTTAAATGCTTTGTTCTAATCGCGTTATTGAATAGTGTCCAATGTAGACTATATCAAACTAATGAATCTTTGAAATATGAATGATAAAATCCAGGCTATAGGCCTACTTAAAAAAAAAAAAAAAAGACAAGATAGATGTAAAAAAAAGCTTAATATTATTGTTTTTTATTAGTGACACATTTGAGGAGAGGATATATTCAATAACTTTCTGAAAATACAGTATGAGAATTAACTGCATACTAGAAATGTTTACCTTGGAAATTATACAATTTGAATGTATATAAAAATTGTGAAAAACTACCTTTTTTTCCTCTCTGAGAACTCTAATTCTGTAGAACGGCCCATATAGCCTATTTGAACAGGATTTGTTTCCAGGTATGACTATGTACTAAAAATGTGCTTTTGACTTTCATTTATATTTGGATTAAATATATATATATATAATTTATTTATTTATTTTTGTCCTCCATTCTTTCTTGTGTGACACACCTGAATGAAAGGCTCATTAGTATGCAGGCTCATTAGTATGCAGGCTCATTACTATGCAGGGTCTTTGTCTTCTCAGGTGTGAATCACAGCAAGTCACGCCCCTGCGCATATTGCCTTTGGAAGCAAAAACTGTTTTAAAAAATTTAAATCAATGTATTGTTTTATGTGAATGATTAGGCAGGGTGATTTTCAGATCATTTTGAAGCAAAAACACTAGGCAACTACATCCATTAGTCAAAAGTCTTGTGGACACATGCTAAGTATGTGTTTTGTGGCCTTATTTCAGAAACTTTAATTTTTAGTTTTTTGAATAACCATGCATAAACATTATTCCCTCAAAAATACAAATATGTACATAGATGTTGCTAGCATATCATGGTACCCCTATTTGTGCTAAATAGAGTGTAATTACACCTTTGCCATTAATATGTTTATAAGCAACTGAAAAAAGCACAAATGTCAGGGCATGTCAAAACATCTCACGGACCTCAAAAACCCCTTAGACTCCAGAGGGTTAACTATGGAGATGCTCCTTGATTTAGAGGGCTTAAATTGCATTCGTGCCCATTCAATATTATCTGTTAACTTCCCCAATAACCGATTAGTGCAGGCTACTGTTGTAGTCATGGTTGTCATGTCATCCATGTATGCTCTGATTGGTGGTAGTCGCAACCCAGAAGCCAAGCGCTCTCCTCCTACTACCCATCTTGATGCCCTAATGATTACTTCCATTGCCATGGTAAAAGCCAGTGGAGAAATTGTGCATCCTGCCATTATTCCAACCTCTAAGCATTGCCATGCAGTGCTGAATTTTGGAGTTGAGAAACTAAATTGCAAATCTCCAAAATAGGCTTTCACTAAATTTGTTATTGACATTGGTACTCTGAAAAAATCAAATGCTGCCCAAAGAAGCTCATGTGGCACTGAACCATATGCATTGGCCAAATCCAGGAATGTCACATGGAGCTCCTTCCTTTCTTTTTTAGCTGACTGAATTCGTTGCCAGATAACATTGATGTGTTCTAAGCATCCTGAGAACCCTGGAATGCCCACTTTTTGAACTGAAGTGTCAATGAAGCCATTCTTTAATAGGTAGGTGGACAATCTCTGGGCAATAATGCTGAAGAAAATCTTACCTTCAACGTTTAATAGTGAAATAGGACGAAACTGACTGATGCTTGTAGCATCTTTTTCTTTAGGTATAAAGACTCCACCTGCTCTGCGCCATGCTCTAGGTACAACCTGTTTTTCCCATGCCACTTTTAACAATTTCCACAGAATTCGCAGAACTCCTGAAGCACTCTTGTACACTCTGTACGGAACTCCATTAGGCCCTGGAGATGATGAAGCCCTTGCCTTTCTCACAGCCTGCTCTACCTCTTTCCACTTAGGTGCACAGACCTCCATTTGGTATTCTGGTGGGTTGATAGGTGGTATGTCTGATGGAATTGACATATGCTCATGCCTTTTTGCATCTGTATGCGTTTCCTCCAAATATCTCTCTAGCTCAACTCTAGATGCTTTTAAAGTGCCATTCTTCTCACTGGTGAATAACTTCTTTACGAATTTGAATGGGTCTTTATAGAAATTAGCCCTCGCACGTTCCTTCTTTTTGTAGCGTTTCCGTAGACGCTCAGCTCTGCGTAATGTTGCCAGCTTATCTTTTATGTCCCTTTGTAAGAGATTGAGTCCCTCCTTCTGACTTTGTTCTGCTCTTTTCCATTGCTTCCTCAACTGTCTCCTTTCTCTAACTAACCCTTCAATTTTCTGCTGCCGTCTAGACATTCCAGGAGCAGTTTGTACTTTTTCCTTCCTTTTTTCCACACCAAACCTCTCACTTCCATATGCGTAAATGATGTCCCCAAATTTATCCAGCTTCTTTTCAACTGTACCAGTTAATCTTTCCAATGCAAAGCATAGATCTGTGTTTACCGTATCCCATGCAGTTTTCTCACAAGCTCTTGGCCATCTAACTCCAGGCCTATGCCCGTTGAGGTTCTTTTCTCTCTTATGCTGGTTAGTCTGACCGGTTTCACAAGTATGAATATGTTCATCACTAACTGTGCAAGCCCTCCTCTCCTCTATGACAGGGGTGCTGATATCCTGCGAGCTGTGGTTTGCTTCCTGTCGCTGGATTTCATTCGACTGACTTGACTGACTTCGTAAGAAGTACTGATCAATGCGAGGCCCTTGTCCCTTCTCCCTCAAGCATTTCATTTTCCCTTGATGAACCTTCAAACCCCTGACCGTTGTCGCCTTGCTCCAGCCACAGACACAAACTTGGAGTTCAATGACTTTACTAACTGCAGATCTTGAACTAGTCTTACTCTCCATACTCATATCCGTTTCCATTCCTAAGTCGTTAACCATGTTGTCCAACATCGAGTCATCTTCCGCCCCCGCTCTCGCAGACTCTAGGGGTATTTTTCTCTTTAATTTCTTAGAAGCCTTGGGCGGGTGTCTCCAGCATCCTGTAAACACGAAGCTGGATACTGCCGACAAGGGTAGCTAACCCTTACCAGCCCCATTGGGGTCTATTTCCTCCTGTCAGCTGTCTCTCCAGGTCTCCTGTCTCTTCAAAAAGAAGTTGTAGTGCTTATACATCAAAAGCATAATTTGTCAAGTGTAAAGGCTCTTTCGTAAAGGATTTTTCACCAAGAAATTCTGTCATCATTTACCAAACCTGTACGACTGACTTTCTTCTGAAAAATATAAAAGAATGTTGGTAACTAAACAGTATAACTATTGACTTTCATTGCATAGATCCTAAAAAATAAAGATATTTCTCAACAAAAAAAAATTAATGTTCCAGTGAAGAAAGAAAGTCATAGTTTTGGGACGACATGAGGGGTGACTGAAGGATGATTATAGTCGCTTCGAAGTTACGCATCTTCGGAAGTAGTACCACTCGCAAAGTTACAAAAAATGCTGCGCGAAAGTGAAACCTGAGCACTGAAAACTGAGGGGAGGGGTGGCATATATTTTCAGCTCATATTTATGGCCTTTTTTCTCTTTCGAACAAAAAACGAAAGTGCCGTTTCGGTGCATCTCTAGAATTTTCATTTTTGGGTGAACTATCCCTAAAGGCTAGAATGCTTTTCTATGCGTGAGACATAACAAAAATTGGAAACATTCCCCATGCATACCCATTCTACCGGCTACTAAATTCATTTCCCTTTGGCCTCATTACTTGCTCCTTAGGCTGGACCTACATGGACTACTACACCTCAAATCAAATTACCATCAACGCCCATGAGTGACAGGGTCAAATTTTGCTATGACAGAATTAAGGTCAGGACCGGGAGTGCTAATCTATCACTAAAGCTCTGCTGTGTTGCACTGAGGGGGGCGTATGTTAAATGTAATTACATTTGCACCCACAACAACACAACTGAAATGTCTGGCTCTTGTATTGATGAGAAATTTCCATCATCCTGGATGCGTTAACAAGCTTTGCGTCCAACGTAGAGCAGTCGAGCAGCAATAAACCTGAGCTCGACGTGCAGACAGTATAGCACACGCTAAAGTAAAGCCTCTCTGAAGCCCCTGCTTGATACTAATCCCACCCACACACCTGTCCACCCCCAGCCCGCAGGATTGGCCGCTGCCCTTTATTCTTCTGCTGAAATTAGCCAGCTCAAACATCCTGGATTACCAGACTCTCTGTGTTCTTTGCAGTGGCCACTTTTTTGAAGGTTAAAAACAGATTCCACTCTCTTAATCTAGCCCACACAAACTGTAGCCTTTTAATCCCAGGATTAGTCTAGTTTTTCCTCTTCAGACATGCTCTACTCGCAACTCGCTGAAGACATCCACCTATAGTGATGAAGAGGGACGTAAAAGCATGCCAAGTATACAAACGCTGAGTGTAGGTAATCAAACACATCCTTGCTGTAAGTAAAAGAAAAAAGCACAAAAGTAATGCAGGGAATCAGTTTGAAAACTGTAATATATTCAAAGAATTAATCTGGCTGCCAGCTGAGCTGCACTGTCAGGACAAAAAATATATGGAATATTTCCTATCAATGTGGATGCGAACCAGGTTCAGTATATAAGAAGTGTAAATCCAAAGATGAACATCATTTACAATAATTAATAAATAAATAAATAAATAAATACATACATACATACTGTATGTACTGTATGTACGTACGTACGTACATACATACAGTACGTACATACATACATACATGAACCATTCAAAAGTTTGGGGTCAATAAGGTTTCTCTTTTCTGAAATTAATTATTTTATTCAGCAAGGACAGATTAAATTGATCAAAAAAGTCACAATGAAGACATTTATAATATTAATTCTATTTCAAACAAATTCTGTTCTTTGAACGCTCTATTCATAAAAGAATCATAAAAGAATGAATCACAGTCTACACAAAAATATTAAGCAACAGACAATGATTTCATCTTTGATAATAATAACAAATGTTTCTTGAGCATCAAATCAGCATATTAGAATGATTTTTGAAAAATCTGTAAACTGTAATGATATCAGTAATAATGCTGAAAATTCTGCTTTGACCAGGAAAAAATTACATTTTTAAATATATTCAAATAGAACATTTAAATTGTAATATTTTACAATATTACTGTTTTTACTGTACTTTGGATTAAATATGGAGAGCATAAGAGATTTTAAAGTCAACAAGAAAATGACATACGCAACCCATTTAACCCATTTGTTTAAAAGTCAAATATAATATTCAAGGTGAAAAAAACTGGAATGGAAAGGGTGGAATTTGATTTATCCATCAGGAACTGATTGGATTGTGAGGAGTGAATGTTCCATATGTTCTATTCCAGAAACTACTTTGTTCATCAAAATAACATGTTCAGATGAATGTATAATCATCTTCAATGGTCTTGACAAGGCTTCCTAACAAAAGGCCAGTCTTTCTCACAGCAGCCCCTCTCAACCAGTTGCTTCTGTTCTGGTTGTTCTGTCCTGATTATAAGATCATGGCTGCACACGAAACATTGATAATGAATTAAATACTAAACAATACAAACCAAAATTCGATTCAACCAAAATGTGTCTGTCATTTACAGAATTTAAAAAGACATTGATGGATATTATAATATGCTTGCCAATGTTTTAAGTAGGGCTGCACGATTAATCGCAATTAACCCGAGATCACGATTGAACTGATTTGGCTAAGTAAGATAATTTTTTTATGCACAGCTTGTCAGTGAAGCACGGTGATAAGTAAATGCTGCTCCATCTGAAAGCACTGCGAGATTCCAATCATTTACGAACCTCTTGTCCAGCAAAAGACAACATTAAATAACATGTTTTTACTCAGTTGAGTGTTTGGCTTCTTACATATTTTTTCATAGTATTCTATTTAGTGATAAAGGCTATGTTGATAAGCATTCAAGTATAAATATACTCTATTTTCATAAAAATACCCCAAAAGTCTTGAAGAACTTAGATGAACCTTATATTGTCATAGTCATGTATTTATTAGTCATGTTCAATTAAAGCGATGCCCATTGTAATTTCCTGGAACGACGTGATTAATATTCCCCTGCTTTAGTGATATTCCTGTAGGATAGGATGCAAAAAATTCTGAAAGCAGAATAAAAATAAAAAGCCTAGAACACGCAACCAACGCCTGGTGAGACTAAAAAAGCTCTTGCCATAAAAGTTCTTGTTCTTGCTTGTGATATTAATATGTCACATAAAAAAATACTAAGCGGTACAACATTTTACAGATGGATAAAAATAGAGCATGGCAGAAAATGTACAACCAAGTTTGTCAAAGTGACGGATAATGATTAGTAGCAGCACATCCTCTGGTTCAGACAGAGCTCCGCTAGTCTACCAACTTGTCAACGGCGCCAACTGAATAGTGGTCCTCATGTGGGTGACTCTTCTCCACATCGTTACCTGATTCAGTTCAGAAAAAGGTGTAATAAGAAAAAGGGGTTAGAACAATCTCATGGGTATAATCATTGTTTTTTGGATTTACAGTATGGGATGTAGCCAGAGAACGTGAGGGAGGAGGGAATAGACGACAAAAGCAGAGTCTGCTGCGGTATTTCTGGGGTGAGCCAGCTGACCGTCTCGTTCTTTCTGCAAGCGGTCGCGAGACGGATCAGCAGGGAACCTGTGCTAGAATAGCGAAGGGGTGGGAACAGAGTCCCCTTCGCTTTCCCCCATCTGTGGGCTTTGACAACAACAGTCATCTGGAGACCCCACAACAAACAGGTGTTCCATTTCACACACACACACACACACACACACACACAGCCCATAGAGAAAGCTGTTAGGGAGGCCACTCTGTAAGCAGCTGCTGCTATAATTACCAGGAGAGCAGTGGCTGCTGGAGTCTTTGTGTAAAAGTTGGGTTAAAAGATTTCAAGAAAAAGGGGAAGTGAATTATTGATAGCCAGCCGTGCAGGAGGAAAAGTACATCCACAAAGAGTTGTATGACTTGCTTGTGAAAGGAAGTACAGCAGTCTTGGAAACAGAATGAAGTGTGTCTCACACACAGCACAACTGTATAATTTCATAATTAAGAAAATACATATAACAAATATATAGTCATCAAACACTCTTATTTGTGACTGACTACAGATATGCAAGGCGTGAAGACAAGGCCTACTCCAACAGTCCTGCTACAGTGCATCCATAAATTTGCTTAGGATGGATAGTAACCATGCGCAGAGAAAATCCCTTTAGTCAGAATCCTTTCTCATTTCTTTGTCAAACTTGTCATGGCCACCTTGTCCAAGCACTAACTTTGCAGGAACAGCACCTTCTGTTCCAGGTCTTGTACCCCATCATCTTAACACTGTTAAACAGGACAGGCGGTTTACAGCATGACATGAATCAGATGTCCTATATCCACTGTACAACTGAATGTGGTCCAGGGCTTAAAGGGACTTTAGATACAGAATCACCTATTGAAGCATAGATCTGACAGTCCTACAGACTATTTTACATCCCCCTGGATGGGAACAGAAGCATCTGCATGTAAAAGTGCAAGTCTGTTAAATGACTTCTTGTTATATATCATATCATATATATCATTAGTTTTTATTTCAATATTTAGATTTAAGTAATTATTAATATAAAACAATATTAATAACAATTCTAAAATAATGCACAGCTTGTCTAGTTATATAATTATTATAATCATTATTACTAGTGGATTTATTAATAAAGTCAGTTTTACTGACATACGTATGAGAGAGAACGAGAACATTTTGCATTATTCAAACTGTATAGATCTCAAGTTGGTAAGAACCATGACATGATATTTGAACTCTATAAACAACTGGCAAAGAAATTTCTCAAAAGCATCCGACAAGCTTGCACACTTGATTCCCAGTAGTAAAGCGAAACACGGCGCGTCCCACTCACTGTTCTTTCAACAGCTTGGACAAAGCAAGGGTGATAAAAGAGGTCTGTTGTTTCACCCCCCTCTACAAAAGCCTGCTTGTCTCTTGCACACTTAACCATCATTAAAATCACATTGACCCCTGTGTGTGGACGGAGGCACGCGTGCAGCATCAATGGCTGTCCAAGCAGGCGTGGGCCAGGGCTGAAGCCAGGAAGGGTGTTTACCCACACCACCACTGCCCCTCTCTCACACACACTCAATGAAAAGGCCTCAACATTCCTCCACACGCTGTCGAACAGACCTTGAAGTATCTTGTAAATCAAGCTGAAAACTTTTTCCTGACTACAAACAAGTGCTACCAATTTTTTACTAAAATCCTATGGAAATGCTCATCTACATGACTAGCATTATGGCAAGTCAGTATTGTTCTTTCTCTTGATATCTTCTGATTGATTCATAAAACTTCAAAGGATTTTATTTTTTTTAATTTCTGTTTTATCTACAGAAAAGTCACAATGCTAAGGTGTTGTGGATGGTCGCCAATACATTGCTATAAGGTTACTAAGGTGTTCTAAATATTTTTTTACTGTGTTGCTAGGTGTTGGCCCAAGTCAAATAAAGGTCACCAACAAAGTCAATGGTAGCTCAAGTACCCCATTTGATTTATATTTATGCCTTTTTTTTATTATGTCATCATTAAGTCATTCTAAATCTACATGACTTTCATTGTTCTGCGTAACAAAAAAATAAGATACTTTAATGAACATCCAGTTCAATTCAATGTAATACAATAAAAAGCATCCAAGAGTGTCAGCAAAAATAGTCCAAGTGATTCAGTTAGTTAAAAATCTAAAGAAATTTGAAGTAAAAATGTCACAGCCAGCATTGCTCTCCTGCATGAGTATTGAACTCAATGGAAACAAAAATTCATTAACTTATCTCTTTTTGTTTTCCATTTAGTCCTACAGTTTTGGAATGGCATGATGGTGAGTAAAAGATGACAGAGAGTGAAGAACTAATCCTTCAATTGAAAAGTCGCAAATCCAATCAATTTGAGCAAACATTTGTGTCTTGGGGCAAAAATGTGGGACAAATGACACATATTTGATGTGAACTCTGACTACAGGCATTATACATTTGACGTTAATTTTATTTATATTGAAATTAAGTGAGCAATGATAGTGATGTTTCTCTTATTAAAGATCACTTATTGCTGGAGTTATTCTCGCACACTCAAAGTGGGCATCTGTTTCCCTTCCTGGACTGACGGTGGCGCCGTACATTACTCTTACTGTGTTGGCTATCATGATGACTCAAACTCTTTTTACTTGTGGATGTGAGGTCACGCAGAGGTCAACCTCTTTTTATGGATTTTACATACAGGACTGTTATGCCAGCAAATAACTGAATAATAAAGGGTTACTTTCACTTATAATAGAGTATTGGGTCATAAAATGTCATCTTATGTTAAATGATTTGGACTAGATCTTGTACATGCTATTATGTATTCATATGCTCCTGAAGGTTAAGAATCTTAAAGGGATAATTCACGTAAAAATGAAAAATCAATCATCACTTACTCACTTTATGACGTCTCACACTTGTATAACTTTCTTCTATGGAACATAAAAGATGTTTTGAAAAAAAAGACAACTTAAATAAATAAAAAAGGCTTTTATTGGGAAAAAAGGTGAAAGGTGTGTGTGTGTGTGTGTGTGTGGGTTTGTTTATGTGATTTATGAGGACACAAATTTGTATAATGACATGTGTATTACACTGGTATTACAACGTATGGGTGGTTTATGAGGACATTTCAAAAGTCCTCATAAATCAAATGGCTTAAAAAACATAAAAAACAATGTTTTATTAAAAAATTTAAAATGCAGCATGTCTCCTGTGATGGGTAGGTTTAGGGATAGGGACAGTGTAAGGGGACAGAATATATAGTTTGTACAGTATAAAAACCATTACGCCTATGGAGAGTCCTCAATGCTGTCGCACCAACATGTGTGTGTGTGTGTGTGTGTGTGTGTGTGTGTGTAAACATAAAACAAAAAAATTTTTATTTGATGCTCGATGGGGGCTGATTTCATAACTGTCCATTGAAGCAAATTGCAATGTCCTCCTAGACTTTGAGTTTGAGACTGAGGTTTGAAGTTGGTGCTCACTCAAGGTCACAAGCAAACAAGAACCTTCTGTTTGAGCAACTTACACACGTCAATCCTCACTCTTGTAACACAAGATGCTGATAAGAAGGATCTCTTCATAGCCAAGGAGCCTGTTCAGCCTGCTTTTGGGGGCCATACTGAACTGAGACATAAAAAGTGTGGAGTACCCAGTGACCGCAACAATGAAACACTGGTTTATTGTTCTTGATGTTTCTCTGTTGTCCCCTTCATAAAGTAAGTTGTCTAATTGTGGAGTCCCATTGAAAAAGGAAATTGTGATAGAGGTGTATAAAAGAAATGTTTGTTTAGACTGGCACCATAGACTTCCTCATTTGCATCACAATAAAAAAAAAACTTGCGAACACAAAGACAGTTGTATTTTTTATGGGGATGGGGTTTAATGGTATATTGGAAACGGGAGGAAGTGGGGGGCTTCATGCAAGAAACACTGCTGCTTTTGAACTAACAAAGTAACTCTTTGTCTACTCTGCCTCATCTTTATCGATCGCTCCTCCAAGGTATCAGGGAACAACTTAGTCGAGCCCAAACATGGTTTGAAATGACCAATACACCCAATTTTCAAACTGAAACTTTCAACTGAGCAAAGGGCAAAACAACCACTTCTCATGTAGAAGCTTCAGCAGTGAAATGCCCGTTTCCTCTTTGGTGCTTGCTGCATGTCATTCAGAATAATCAGCATAACCAGAAAGTTTTATAAAACTGGTCCTGTCTATAGAAATCATCAAAATATATAGTATGGTTACGGAGTCTGAGTCTGTTTTGTTGCTATATTACATGTTGTGTTAGATAATGCATTGTTGTTATAAGGCATTACACTCCCTGTCGTAGCTTATGCAACTTTCCATATAGGACAGTTTAGTATAGGCAGAGTCTTTGGAGATTCTTGTAAACGCAGGTGCAATCTATATTTAGATGGCATTTTCATATTTCTGAAAACAGGTTTCTTCATCGAGATAAACTTCACAAAAAAACAAATTGTATGGTGTAGAGTTTTCAATGCACTGAGCTGAACATAAGCATAATATATGTATTGGGGTGTCACGATTTTATACATATCACGATACTGAACTCACAATAGAATATTATTGTGATACTCCAAGACATATGGTAAAAGGTTAACAATGTACTGTTGATTAAAATGCTGAATTTGGTATTACATTGTGGGTGTAAATGAATAGACTTGGTGCTGGTAACCCGATGCAAAGAACAATAGTGACACCAGAATAAAAACATACATAAATCTGAAGCTGAAAATACAAACTTATTTTAGATAAATATGCTTGCACTCTGTCACTAAATATATTAAAAAAATAATACTTTTTACTTGTAGCATAAGACATTAGCATTATCAGGACCCACAAATATTCCCCCATTGCATTATTATACAGTACATTATATCCAACATATACATAGTAGTTTAATGTAGTACTACAGACACTAAAATTTTTTAATAATGATGCTGAATGTACACCTATTTGAAGTCGATAGAGTCAGCAAAGTCAATTTTGAGAAAAATCGAGTAAAGTTTTCTGAAGGTTAATGTAACACATCATATGTTTTACACATCACCAAGAGTTAACCAAATGTTCATTTAAGACATTACAGATAATGTTTGCGTGAATACTCTGCAAGACAGATATTTGAAAAATACTGTAATTCTGTGTACATGTGTATATCGGGATCACACGCTGTCTGACCTATCTTTGTGCATACATTTTATTAAATAAATGCAGCCTTGGTGAGCATAACTACTTTAAAAAAAAACATTAAAAAGTCTTATAAACCCCAAACATATAGTGATAAAACTACACATGATCGTGTAGTTAATAAAAACTAGTATCAAGTGGCAAATCAGTTTCCCAGGTAGGCTACTTAAAACAGCTTAAAAGCTGAATTTTACCATTTCTGAGGCAAATTACATTAACAAAATAAGCAAAAATATTTGTTTAACATAATTTCAAGAACACACCTCTTGTCTGCCATTGGCCAGCCAAACAGACAGAACTCATGGCTTTGGTTGAGCCAATGATGATACAATGATACAGAACAATAGACCATTGTTTTGATAGCACCTTATTTATTATTTAGACTAAATTAAACAGCAAATTTCAGTAATATTTATTTTTAAGCTAAGATCAAGTATTTTAGTAAACCTTTTTTGTAAAAAAATATATGTTTATGGTATTAGGCACATCATGCTGAGGAGAGATGATTGGTGGATTTATTGTTGTTACTTGGTGCAGACTTCTTTCAATGAAATCCTGAAAGCTGTCTGATGTCAGTTACACTTCCTGACATTGAAACAGGGAGGTTTTGTGGTTTCTGAGTGTAGGACAACAGCTAGTCCAAAACAGAGCAGCCCGACTAACAGGAAGTGAGAAACAAAGAGGTGAAGAGACAGACTGATACAATGGATTTAAACATGCTAGTTTGTTATAAACATAAACTAAGACAACCTTGCTCTCCAAACATCATTGTATTCAAGCAATTCTCGTGACCGTAGGACATTTGTGAGATACAGGTTAATCACTGGAAGCCAGTGTACCTCATACACATTATGTTTCCTTCCTGCTGCATGGAAACAATAGGTGAGCATGTGCATTGCATGTGCATTGTAGGTGCTAATCTTCACAAACCTGGATTGAAGTGGGAATAGTGACTTCCAGGAAACATACTATTCTAAGGGTTATTAGCAGTTGTAAAAACAAACAATACCGTAAACATGCTCACTCTTTGTGTTATAACATGACACCTTTAATGACCGCAGTTAAAAACAAGTTTAAAAAAAATAAAGTCAACCACAAACTACTATAGATCACTACACCAACTTTATTTCTCCAGAGATCCCCAGCTGCCACCTGGCCAGCATTCCTCCCTAAAAACTGCTTTTGTGCTTTCCTCTGTAGTGTGCTGGCGAAAGAGGCGTCTGGCACCCCTACAAGGGACACTAGGAAACGACAAAGACTGCTCATTTCAATGCATCTGTTTTTTCAGCGGCAACACTCACTTTAGCTAATAGCTCCGGTGATTTAAAGCCCACAGGACCTTTAGAGGACTTGATCAAGTCTACAACAACAAAAGTTCATAAAAGTGGACCTGAAGAATTTGTGTTTACAAAAATGAAGGAATATTTAGACATCAATGTCAAACCCTCTCGGGATCTTGAGAGAAACGTGGTACGTCAAGCAACACCAAACAATGCACAAGTGAAACTGTTTGTGTTGTGAATTCAGACACTTGAAGGGAACAATAGAGTTGAACTCTGGAAGACTAAGCATCTCCTTGGCAACGTCATGTGGCGCATAATGCAGCAGAATTCCGGGCACTTAACGCACACTTTTGGCACATGAGTTGGCTGAGAGCAGATGCGCCGCAGCGCCCTTGGAAAGGGGTTAACCCCATCCCAGACACACTGTACAGGAGTGAAGGAGGCCCAAGTGGGCTTAATCCTTACAGAGGCCCAGCTTTTTGTCTGCTGTCCATTATTATTGATATGGCCCCTTCGCTTAGTGCCATCTGTGGGCTTTATACATCCGGCTGCCCGCTTTGTTCCTGGAGGAGCTGTTATTCAAAAGGGGTCCGTGTGCAAGAAACAGGTCGGCCCCTTCGGCGCTAAGGGGAGCTGTCCCATCTCGTCTCTCTGGGGGCCTACCCACCCTCTCTAGACCTCGTCGCAAGGCCACAACAGCCCGGCAGCTGCCATGCTGCTCCAAAGCCAGGCCCAGGACAAGGTGATGTGACAGGGGGGCCCAACCTGCCTAAATGATGCAGCTGGGTCAGCCATTAGAGGCAGTGTGCTCCTCATGGGGTAGTGGATGTTAGAGCCTGTGCCTGTTTATCCACGCAATAGGATTTGCGATGGAGCAGTTGAATAAACAACTGTGTAAATGAAGTCGCGCTACTGAATAGAACAGCAGGGTTAAACTGAACATCCTGTGCAGTTAATGCTGATTCCTTATCCCCAGGGAACAGCCGAAGTCTGATTTGCATTGCAAAAAATTAATATGGTATTGTAGAAGAGAGACCAAGGAAGTATTTAAAAAGGAACAAAACGACTGAAAAGTCATCAGTTGAAGTTTATCATATTCCTGTCACGCTTTCCTGATTCAGGACAGCAGACTTTTGGAGCGAACCGTATGTGAAGACTTCAATCTTCCAGTGCGAAGTGAGCACCGCAGCACAGTATACAGCAATAATAATCCAGGCTAAAAATAGCCCCCCACACAGACAGAGGCTCATATCAAAAGAGCTAGCTTAGTGCGCTTGATGAAAACATCATGTTAAAATCCTTCGCTACTCTATAATGTTCTATTCACTATAGTGCTCTGTAGTTTAATTCTGTCAGTTCGGGGTGCAAGGGTCAAAACATTTTAAAAAATGAGAGTGAGTCCTTCTCTATGACTACAGACTGATACCACACTGTGTAATCTGGTTTCTTCGAAAGCATCATCTAGCACAAACTGAACACTGGTGTACAATGTGGAAAAGCCCCACACATACATGCTAACTTCAGTTTTTCCTCCACTCTTAAGGTGAGTTCCTCTATCCCAACTAGTACAACAATGTGCAAAGTTAATGGTTTGACTCCCAGGGCCACCGATACAAATGTATACCTTAAATGTAAAGTCGCTTTGGATATTATAGTAAATTATTAAAATTCAGTTCAATACCTATAAGGCAATAATTATTTTCATGTCACACCAATAAATAGCCTGTATTCTATATTATTTTGTCTAAATAAATCACAAAAAAAATTAAAATCAATAGTTTAAAGTTCTACAAGTAAATTTTGGCATCTCAATATTAAACAAATGTATTATATATAAACAATATTATATTAATTTGCTAAAGATGTATAAGTTATTAACTGATAGTGTTTTTGAAGATTAACTTTAAGAGTTTAATAACAGCAATGGTAATATTAATCTAAAAATAGAGGGAGTGAGCATGGAAAATATAAATTACAGAATATATTATAGAATAAAAAAAATGGTTATGGTACCACCTTATATTGTTCATACAAATAGTTACTTGTATTCAGTTACAGTATTCTTTTAATTGCATTTTTATGCAATTCTCACTTTATTACAGTATGTCCCAAAATTTCATCAAGAGTAGCTGCAACAACAAAGATGAAACTTACAAATATGAATATGAATAATTATACAAACTGGATTTGGAAACGTTGTACAACTGGGGATGTTTTATTGTTCTTAATTTTAAAAAGTCAGCATCAAACAAAAATTCACCCCATGTTCTAAATTGTTCCATGTTCACGCTATAGATCTTATTGTGAACGATACATCCATGTAAGTGTAACTTTTTTTTTTTTTAACCTTATGTTTAATCAAAATGATTTATTGAGTCATAATGATGTCTTCCCTGATGACAGGATTTCTCCAATTATTGAGTCCGCTTAAACCCCACCCCTTTTACAATCAACTGCCAAGCTCGTGTTTAGATCTGCCCCCATCCCTTTTTCAATAACCCTTTTCACGCAGATGTACCGTACATCATGTACGTCACAATACAGGAGAAAAGATCTGTCGCTACTTAAATTTCATCATGACTTTTACCTTATTGCGTGATTGTAAGTGTGCCTCATCTTAAAGTAGAATTCTGAAAACACAATGACAAAAAAAAGCACTTTTTCTGAAGAGACAGGCTGTAACTTTATTTTGCCATTCAAGCCCTTCTAGGAGAACAGCAATGGCCTATATTGGTTAATATTTCATGAGCGCTCCTCAAAATACTACCTGATGTCTAAGAACGCTGAGCTCGATGTTCCGATGTACTGTGATGCGTCTCAAATATACACAAACCCTTAAGGGACCTTGCGGGCTCTCTCAGAGCACTCTAGACTTTTAAGTCTACAGCAGAGTCTTAAGTATTCAGAAAGCCTCCCAGCCAATGGAAACGACAGGAATAAGTCTGAAAATGCTGGGACAAAAATTTGTCTGCTTGTGAAAGGAAAAACAGTCAAAGAACATAACAATAAATGTGTGGCATGACCTATTTACTAGAAACATATAGGCTACAATCACACCGTCAGTTTTTGGGACTGACAACCGAATTTACTTACAGGTTTGAGTCTCAAAATGTCCCGTTCAAACAGCAATTTACAGTAGCGTCTCAAACTGTCTGCATGAAAGTGCCCCAGGAGTCAAGCCCGTATTCTTTTACCAGTAACCATTGGTCAAAGAAATTGGGTCAGATTGGGTCAGAAAGTATTTCAAAATATGAGTAATTCAAAAATATCTTTGTGTTCCAAAGATGAACAAAGGTCTTATGGGTTTGAAACGACATGAGGGTGAGTGATTAATGACAGAAATGTCATTTTCGGTTGAACTAACCCTTTAACACTTTTGATACGATAAGAGTCCAATCGAGTCACGAGGATAGTTCACCCAAAAATGTAAATTTGCGGTTAATTTACTTACTCTCAGGCCATCCACGATGTAGGTGTCTTTTATTTCTTCACTTGTACAGTAAAGAAGATTTTTACCTGCTAAAAGACGGAGGTCCAGGACCGAGGTCCTGACTCTCTGTGGTCATTAAAAATTCCTACAGTCCCTCGAAAGAGTAGGGGTGTAACCTACAAATTTGAAAATTTGCCCAGTGGCCTCTGTCCATCATGGCCTCCTAATCATCCCCATTCATTGGCTTCATCACTCTGTCTCCTCTCCACCAGTAAGCTGGTGTGTGGTGGGCGTTCTGGCGCAATATGGCTCCCGTCGCATCATCCAGGTGGATGCTGCACATTGGTGGTGGTTGAGGATATTCTATGTAAAGCACTTTGAGTGCAGAGAAAAAGCGATATATAAAATGTAATGAATTATTATTATTATTATTAGATGAAACCGTGGCCCTTGACCTTGTTGATTTATTTAATGCAAGTAAATAGTTACCGTCACTTTGAGAGTCTGGAGCACAAGCTTCAAGTCGCATAATGACGTATGCATCTACATGACGTCTGGATTTAAAAACCTCAGATAAAACCACACACGAAAACCAGCAACACATGGTGATCCGTGTCTGTGCACCACAGATGCAGCTCTCTCACACTGTATGATGTGACAGAAAACTAGTTGTCCAGTCCGGTTCCGTTCACACAGCGCAGGTTTTCCGAGAATGAATTTGCGGTGAGTCTTGAAAATGTACGGGTGTGGATTCTGTTATAGAATCTGGTTGTAACTCCTGTAAATAACTGAACTGTGTGTGAATGTAAAGACTCAAATACAGGACCTGACAACTGTATGCTGTTGCTGTGTGAACGTGGCCTTAGTTTTTGTTTTAAATACCGGTAATAATAACCTTGATGACAGTGTGATGCTAGCAGGGAAGTAATGAACATGACTGAAACAAAGTCAGAATAAAGGCACATCTGGTGAATAACCTTCAGCGGCACAAGACGAGTGATAGAAAGTGACAGTGGATCGTACCACGCTGTGACTGTGAGAGGAGTGACACATCACCGAGCACGGCCCCTGCAGCCTGCTGGGATGGACACATGTTGTAGGGTCAAGTGACCTGAAAGTCCCAGCAGCTAATACTTCAAACATTAGCAGAAAATTATATGGGAAAATACTGAGATACAGTTTTTCTAATCAGCAAATTAGGGCAGTATAGTTTTACTGTTGCAATCTGCCCATAAATCAAAATGGCATCTTAATTATTATGAGATAAATATGTTTATTTTGAGTTAATAAACTCATTCAGCAGTACTATAAAGCAACACATGCATACACATTATTTATCACATACCATTAAAACTGCCATGAGAAATAAGTAAAAGTAGAAAACAAATACTTTAAAAAGGCTTACATAGAAAATATCAAGGGCTTTCAGAGGATCAATGCATTAAAAACATCAATCATAAATGTTTTAATACAAATGATTTTTTTTATTTAATTTACTGTGTTACTCTGTCTGCACTAAAGTAAGAGTGTATGAAGCATGTGTTCTGAGCATCCTGTTGAATGGTGCTGAATGCTGGACTACCTACAGCCATCAAGAGAGTCGGCTAAGTGCCTTTCATAGATGCCTCAGGTTTACAAACGTTAAAACCTGGAAGGATTAAACGTTGAATGAAGATCTGTTTAAAGTGACCAAAAGTGAACCACTTTTCTCACACCTAAAATTCATTCACCACAGATGGGCTGGACATGTCACCAGAATGCTCTGTATATTTCTACGGCATCGCTGTCGAGGAGTAATTAGCTGGTGCAGTGGATTTACTTATTGTAGAGTTAACGAAAGTTATCACGAGGATTATAATGTTTATCATAAGCATTGTAAAGCAGATGTCTTAACAAATGTCGACCGGGAACTTTTTTAAACGAGCCGTTCATTCATCTATGCAAGATCGTTGTGAAAATACAGACCGGAAGTCAAAAGACAACGAGCGCAGCGCTGAAAAGGGGCGGGGCTACATGAGGTCTGTAAAGATGTCCTGAAATGAGATCCGATAGATTTTTCAGCATACCAAGTAACTCCTGGACCCAGGCAGCGCAAAACCAAGCTAAATGGAGGGCTGATCTACACAGAGGAAAGGCTCAAGACCATGCTAACCACCTCCAGCAGCTAAACATAAACTATGCTAGTCACTATATCTCTATATCCTATTGTCACCAGCATTGTCGCTTGCAACAGAAGCATGCCAAACAAACAAGGATAAGCCTAGTGGAGTACACAGTAAAAAAAAAATCAACTTGGAATATTTAAGTCATTTCAACTTAAATTACATTAAACTGACTTAAAAAAAAGGGTTTAATCTTGTATGACTTATAAAAAAGTAGTTAAAGCAATGTAAAAACATAAGTTGTCAACTTATTGATCATATATTTTTTTACAGGGTTAGTAAGGGTTTAAGGGTTAGTACATATATAGAATATAATTGGTGTGTTTTCATACAATAACCAGCACCACTTGCCATATTAAAGGGAGAAAAAAAAAAAGAGTTTAAAATAAAAGAGTAAAAAATTCTGCTAGAAAGCATTTCTGTTTCATCTCCGGTACAGGAGGAAAACAGCTTCCTGATGGCTTTCACAATGAGTGCATTTCCTCTGCCCTCTCTCTTCATCATCTCACTCTCTCTTGCGCTTTTTCCTTCCTGCTAAGCAATTAGATCAGTGAAGAAGGAGGCGTGGCTCCCTCAGGCATTGCCCCATGGGATCCTGAGGTTTCACAGCTTAATGGAGTCTCTTCCTTCAGCCTAACCTCAAATGACTGCACATTTCTGGAAAGAGGGATTTCCCAGGAAAGCTTTCCAAGAGAGACTACGTCTGCTGGATCATTGAGAAGGTGAAGACAGGAACGAAAGGACATGAGACGTCTTGCACCTGTCAGCAGTTTTAATCTTCCTAAATGCAAAAAAAAACGGTGTGAAAACGGTTGTGGGATGTTCATAACTTCAAAATCACAATGTGCCAAGTGTTTAAATTCAGGACCCTTGCTTAAAGATGAATGCAAATATGTGGTCCATTATTTCAGATGTTCAAAGCATGGTGATGCTACGTTCACACAGCAGCAAAACAAAACAAACAAAACAAAACAAAAATCCCAACAAAAGCAGTTGTTAATTGAGCAAATTAATAATAGCTATTTCTGAACAAACTTTGATTACCAAAGTTTATGACTGCTCAAGACTTTCAGGACTCGGAACCAAATTTTGAGAATGAGTTTGGATGAATAGAACCAGAATTAACTCTTACAATTACCAAGCAGCAAGAGTTACTCAAGAGTGAGGCTGGAGACAAATTTCTAATTGCAATTAATTCCAATAATTTTCATAAAAGGTATAATAAAAATATATGACTTTATTCTAATTAATTCTGTATTTTTATTATAATAATTCATTATTTTTTTAAAGACAGAATAAAAAGTCTTGATATTCATTATTATCTGTCATCTATGGTCACAGGCATTCCTCACAGCTATTTTGAGAAAGGAATTGACTTCTGTTCCTGTTTTTACATCATACGTCAGTAAGTACAGCTGTCACTTACCGTGGAACCGTAGCCAATGAGTAAATGTAGTGTATATTGTCTTGACAGATCGTGTTACTTAGAGATGCACAAATGAAGCTGGCAGGTGATAGCTGTGAGTTCAGGTTGGGAAACACTCAAGAGCTAGAGCAGGTAAGGTGAGCGGAGCAGGTAAGCAGATCCTGGGCCGCAGGTTGGCCCGGGTCAACACTTCTCCTCCATCACATGCCACACACTCACATGAGAGTTTGTCCAAGTAAAGGACAGCCTTCAACCACTCTCAAATACAACAATGTGAGCTGTGCTAAGAGCTTCCCATCTGCCACTCGGTGTTGCCATCACAGTAATAAATTACATTAAAATAGAAAACAGTTATTTTAAATTATATTTCGCAATACTAGGGAAACATAAGGGACTTCAGTGAAAAACATTTAAAAACCTTATCGACCCCAAACTTTTTAACAATAGTGTACGAACCATTGTACATTGAAGTCGGTCAGTAATATTTAAGCTGTTTAGCGGTAAAATATTAGTGACAACATGGGAAGAAAAACAAATTCTGTGGAAGTGTTAGCTTAGTTAGAGTAGAGTTCCAATGCTCTATATTGAGCGTGTGGTGCCACGGTTGCCAGGGGTCAATAAGGAACAGGCTGAACATCCGCTGCCCTCTAAATCAGAGCAGGACAGCTACTGACGTAAATGGTTGGGCACAGGGAATTCAGCATTAGCCTAAAGAAGGCCTTTCAGTGACTGCAGCGTTAAGACACTAGCATGTAGTTGAGTGTTTGTGTAAGACCAGACACTACAGAACCCCACTGCTCATTAACCTGAGACAACACAGCTGGAGCCCCCCGACTTAATACGAAGCTGAATAATATGGCACACTTTGGTTATTCAGAGACCTACAGGCTTATTTATCTTTGTATATTTGCGGTGGGGATGGGAGAGAAAGTATATATATATATATATATGAGAGAGAAAGCCACCTGACCCACTACAAGCTCTACTGATTAGCCGCAGTTAGAGATGTGATAAACCCACAGACGGCATCCCCATTAATAGGCAAAACAGCCTTTTTTTTTATTTCAATAAGTCATGATGAGTATTCAAAGCAACACTGAACCAACACTTACATTAAGCATCACACTATATTTTTTAAGGAATACTCAGTTTTTCTTCCATGTTTTAATTTTAACAGTAAAAGCGCTGATGTGCAGCCATTTGTTTGACAAACTTTTTTAAAAAAGTTTAATTTCATATGATTAAATGATAAATTAAATTAATGTTTTATGCTTTCATTTGATTGCCAGAAAAAATTAACTACACAACACAGAATTTCTGAAAAAACAAAAACAAAACATTTCATAAAAATATATTGATAAATGTTGTTGTTTTTATGAATTCTGTTAATTAGACATGTTTTTTGATTAAAAATGGAATCCAGAAAACTTAAAACAGAAAACACAGTATTTGGTAAAAACTAAAAAATTTGAGGGAAAAAGTCAAACGGATTTCATAGGGCCACAAACTTTTAATAAATTGTTGTTAAAATTGTATGATTTTCATGATTTTCTCCTAATTAGACATTGATTACTAAAATGTAATTCAACCATTTTTTTAAACTTAAAAACTTAAATTAAAACTGAAAAAATATTCCATAAAAATTTAAATGGAAAAAACGGAATTTGGGGGAAAATAAAACGGATTTCATAGGGCCCTATAATAATCTATATACATCATTTTGACTGACTTGTAAAGTTCCCCTATTTTAATCCATGTATTTTGACAAAGTTGCAATTTACTAAAATTCACTGAAATTCTCCAAATAAATTAAAAATGTGTAAAATACTACTACTACTTCTACTAATAATAAATAATAAAATGTATTCAAACAAAATAGGTTTAAATTTTTTTAATAGAAAATAATTCAAAATATATTTAAGAACCAAAATGTTGTCAGAGACATAACCAGACGAGTAGTGTGCGTGCTGCCACTTCAAGATCCCACTTCCTCCTCTTTCCCCTATTTCTCTTAAATAAAATGCCAAAAAGGCCAGAAATACACACGTAAAATGACTCAGACTTTTTCTTCTTCCTGCATCTTAACGAAGACCAACCAAGCCAATTGCAATGTGCAACAGCCTCCAAGAGACAGAGAGAAACCTGGCCACCTGGCCAAACATGTCCCTCTAGATCAGTGCTAAGGTTATCAACTTGTAACATGTATCTGCAGACCAGCAAGTGTCGTAAATTTGACAGGTCCCTCAATCTCTAATGACCCTGTATGAGTGCTCCCGAACAGCAGCCACCAGGCCAACGCCGTGATGGATGTGTGTGCGGCCTGAGCTCTTGTTTTGAGTCGGGCTGCCTGCAGTGGCTAAAGCCTGCTAGCAGGGCCTGTCCTTGTACCTCTAGTCATCACTTTAGCTGGTGCGTAAACAAGTTGACAGGCATGGCCAGTGGGCCGTGCTGGACACCCATGGTCTGCTGAAACACACAAACATCAACAGCAGCTGATTCTGTGCTTCTAAATGGCGGCAGCAGCAGCCCTATCGATAGATGAGCTCCATGTTGTCTGCATGCTGATATGAGGACCGGCCTGTCCCAGCGTCGGTTTTTATAGGAAATCTTCCCGCCACAGTAATGGACCAGTAAACTTTTAGTGCTCTGGCGATTTAAATTTAAAGCGTATTCTTTTATAAGGGCGAGAGCCGGTAAAGTAAGGAGGGATGGTGAGCAGATCCTCCTCCCCTGCAAATTTTAAACCAGATGCTTCCAGCTCTTCTTGTGCTATCTAAATTCTATTTGCTGGCCAGGACTGGAATAGAAATTGCACTATGGGTGAGAGGAGATGAAGGTAATTTAATGTGAGGGTAATGGTGATGGTCACAGCAGCCACCCAGGCAACTGAAGGCTGCGGCTGAGATGATGTGGGGTTTTTTTGGTGGGGGGAGTTTGTGTGAGCGCAAAGAACTGAGCTAAAGGACAAGCAGAAAAATCACGCTCATACACACTAAGGCAGAACGATCTGATATTGCGATTTATTTTTCCCAGATATTTCGTCACAAACTTTTTTTCATAAAAAAAGACTAAATTTAAGTGGCAGTTCACCTCAACATGAAATGATGCTTACACAATGATGTGCTAAAAATGTAATGTCTTTTATAAACATGTCATGATATAGAAATATATAGACACTTTGGCCAATATTTAGAGGCCAGATAATACCACTGGAAATTCAACACTGCATCTAGTGACAGCTACCGATCATCAATCAGAAGAGCACAGTAAAAAATTCAAACTCAATCATATGTGTGGTGGATGACTAATAATAAAACTTGTGCAGAATTGTAGCGTGGCGAAAAGAGTCAGCAGCCATCTTGGCACACATGAACCGTCATGAGCATAATATGAAGACTGAAGTATTCAGTAAGACAAACAGTGGTCAAGAGCTCTGAGAATCTGTCATCTGCTTACTAGTCTTGAGCTCCTAACACCATTAGCCTTTTGCTCTCTGAGACCTTTGCGGTCCTTGCAAGGTAATGAGGGATTCCTCCTCTTTAAGGACACAGGCATTGCCACAACCGGAGCACGAACCCTTGGCAGACGGCTGACCCTGAGAGGTGTGTAAAAAAACAAAGGGATCAGGCTAAGAGGCTTGCCTGCTGCTTCTGAAGGGCCAGTGCAGCCAGTGAATGCTTCACAATGGAAAGGATAGGTGTTTTCAGTATACCTAACTGCAATTCTTTTTTTTATCTTATCCTTAAAACTGACAGTCCACAGTGTCAATGTGCAAGAAATTGGATCTGTTCAGAGAGTGGGGTCAATGTCTGGTATATCTGCATCTTAAAGAGGCTATATGCGTTTTTCTGAAATTTAAACTCGCGACTGACACCTGTGGCCAAAAAACAGAACTGCTCTTCCTTTCTGCTCGCTCTCGCAGCGCGCGCTCGTACGTGCACACTTCACAAGTCATCTGCTGCAAGGAGGTCAACATTATGTTTACAGAGGTAAGAACAGTCAAATACATATATTCCATTGCACTGCTTGCGAGTGTAGGCTACTTGCTGACTAGCGGTGGTGGCAGAGTGATCTGAATTGTTTAACATGAACGCGCTCGACGTCACATCCGCAGACAGCGCGGGAAAAATCCGACCCGACAGAAAATAGGAAAAATAGGATACAGGCTTATAGGTGCACCCACTGTGAGCGGACAAGGTGTCAGTATGCTCACCAGGAGATGTTTGAGTCATAAATGGTAAAATAAAAAGGCTATTGTTACGTTTATTTTGGGGAAAAAGCTGCACATAGCCCCTTTAATGCAAACACACAAGTGTCAGCTGCATTACTTTACTACTATTTACACATTTATGCATACACTATGTCCAAAACCATTTGCTCGTCTACATTAAAGAAAAAAAACTACATGTTCAGACTCTAAAGAATTTTCAAAAATAAAATTAAGCCACATATGGATTTACAGGTTTGTAAAAAAATTACTTAATGTGTTTTTCTGTTCAGACTAGGGATGCGCCGATATGAACATTTTCTCCGATACCGACGTGATGGGCGTTCAGGCGCAATATGGCTGCCGTCGCATCATCCAGGAGGATGCTGCACATTGGTGGTGGTTGAGGAGATTCCCCCCTTCCATGTAAAGCGCTTTGAGTGCAGAAAAATGTAAGTGCGCTATATAAATGTAATGAATTATTATTATTATCCCTAGTTCAGACTAAACAGATTTTACAAAAATCTGCATCAGAAGTGGCACATACACTAGCATTCAAAAGTTTAATTATTTGTTTTAGCAAGTATGCATTATATTAATCAAAAGTAAGTTCTGTCACAAAAAAATATTATTTCAAATAAATCCTGTTCTTATCAAAAGAATCACGGTTTCTACAAAAATATCAAGCAGCACAAATATTGATAATAATAAGAAATGTTTCTTGAGCAGCAAATCAGAATATTAGAATGATTTGTGAAGGATTAGAGCAGCTTAAACTTGTTTAGCTATGTAAAAATGTCTTATGATTGACATAACTGCTTTTTTTCCACAACACACTGGATCTGCAAAGCACACCCAATTAACTTCCTGTTAACATGTGACGACTGAGCACAGACCAGCATCCAAACAGTTAAATCAAGGTCTTTTTTAAATGTAAAGGTAACCAGCTGTAATATTTAGGCCATGCTTTTCACTGGATCATTCACAAAAGAAAGAATAGAAAAGTATTGAAGAAGCGGTGTCTGTCTCCACAGTTGAAAATGAGTCACCCTTTCAACAATGGCTGTAGTTAGTAAAACACTGCACTGAATCCTTTCCTCCGGATGTGAGTGTGTATAGCTATACTATGTGTGTGTGCTATTGACTACAAAACCCCCAGTGTCTGCAGCCTTGGCACAAGCTGTGTGTGTGCGGTGGCTGGTGGGCTCACATGTCTCAGCGTATGTACAAGCAAGACTTCATGTATCAATGTGATTGCAAGCTAGCAGCCACACATGAGGAAGAGTAGCAATGATAATGCGGGGGAAAAAAGGAAATGCAAAGAGGAAAGAAGAAAGAAGATGTGCTTTGACAGGTGATGCTGCTGAGAGGAGAGGGTGACACGGAGACAGTGGAGGGGTGATTGATATCGCAGTGTTCGGCGCCGGCTCCGGCAGCAGCAGAACTGAACCCACTGAACTCTCTGCAGCCCAGACTGGAGTCAGTGGCTGCCTGCACTCACTCCCCTTCACTCTGAAACACACACACACAGAGCACCATTCACAAGCAACCAATGACACGTGTAATTATGCGCAATAAAGTCCCAATCTCCAGCTTTAGGGGGTTTGTCTGTTTATACTGAGGCAGTGTAAGAAAAGCTTGCCAAATATCTTTTGCATGTTTTTATTAATCATGTGGAGACATGATGACTGACTGCTGTCAAATACACTCTTGATGATAACAGGAATGCTTAATCTCATCATACCTGTCGAGAACCTGTCCAGATCACGTTTTAACCCAAAAATAAAAATTATAGTTGGCATAAAGAAAATGAAGTAATTATGAATGTATATGAAGAATTTTTGTGACAATTAAGCATCATTTCAAATCTTAAATTCTCAATTGCATAATACTGTATATGCAGAGGTTTAAAGTGCCAAATGCAATTTAAAAAATATGACTGTTATACAATTATTTTATTCATTTAAATCAGAATAACTTTTTTTACAAACGGTAATAAGAATTTTGTGAGGAAATGTGCTTAATTATAATGAAAATAACATCACAGTGGAATTTTTTTATATATATTAATATTTTTTTTATTATGTTGAGGTGACATGCATGTTCTTTAAAGCATTTGTGAAATACATTTTCTTTCATTACAATGTTATTTAAACATTGACCAACACACATCAAATATAGTAAACACACTTGCTTGATGTGCGAGAACAAACCTTAGTTCATTTAGAGGCTCAAACTTCCTCTTGGTGCCTCAGAACTCACTGGTTCTCGTCAAGCAACCACATTTAATATTCCATTTACCCTATTTGATGAGCTCTAGGTTAGTAATATTTATATGTGAATAAAAGCCTAAATTAAATCTGTTTATCATCTAAAGTGATCAAGTCTCTTGGATTAAACCGCTCGATTCATAAGGATTAATTTGATCTTTTGAAGATGAACAAAAGTCTTATGGTTTCAGAATGACAAGAGAGTGAGTGAATGATAACAGAATTTCCATTTTTGGGTGACCTTTAAAACAAGTTATATGTATATTAAAAAAAAACTACAGGCGTGAACTACTTCTCCAAATTATATTATGTGTTATGTTTAACAGCATCCATACTAGCAAGGTAATTATGGGGTAAATTTTGAAATACAAACTGTCCGATCCGGTCAACCCTCCTCAGTCTGACTCGTGGTGCAATTTCACATAAAAAATTGATCCAACTCTAAATAAAGAGAAGGGAAGCTAGGAAGATGCTCCAGAGTGTCAACTCTGAGGTGACTGGCCGTCTGGCTGGGGATCCGTTGCAGGGGGTAAGATGATCACTTGCAGTCAGAGGGATGTGTGTGAGTGTATGCTACTGGCATCACCAATGAGCAGCTCTGTCATGCTTTCCCAATTTTCCTAATGGGCTTGGGCTCATTACAGAGTTATGAGAAACACAACCCTCCGATTAACAGCACAGGAGAAAGCCCCACACAAGTGGACAGAGGAAATTTAAGACAAACTCCCACTTACGTGAGCACACAAATACACATTTACTGATCCCTACAAACATACATTGCATCAAACTTGAGATGGATGCCAATGCATCCAACAATCACTGTTTATTTGACAGTCATGCATCTGCTCGTCTTACTTCAAAGATTCTTCGTCTTGTTATTTCTTCTGTCACTTTTGAGAAGAGAGTACAGAGATGACAGGAAATTATGCTCTGCAAAAGAGCATTTTTTTTATCTGAATTTGTCTCACTTTCCATAAAAAATATCTAAACATCCTTAAAACTGGATATAGATGGTTTTAACGTGTTTTGACCCTTAACTTGCTTTTTTTATATTTATGCTTCGTTACAACAGGGGGGAAAACCTATTTGTAAATGGGTAAAAGGGAATTACTGTACAATAAACTTCATTCAAGATATTTTCTGAGAACAAGTCTTTTTTTAATACCTTTAGCACTTGTGAATCTCATGTAAATCAGTCTTATTTTAGTATTATTTAAATACTATTATAGTATGAATTCATATTTTGCATTTATTTTTATATTTTACATTTTAAATTTCATTTTAATTGAAACTTTAATAATCTTGTAATTTACTTTTGTTTTTAGATATATTTCTATAAAGCTTTCATTTGTTTTTTATTTCAGTTTTAGTAATTCAACTTAAACTTATTTAACTTAGTTGCCATGGCAACAGTTCTCATTTTTGTTTGTTTTGTAAGTTTAAAGATGCAGTAAGCAATTTTTGAGAATCATTTTTGAACACTATTGGTATCTGAAATCTGCAACCATGAGACAGCTAACACCTGTCTGACGGTCAGCGACCATCGCTTTGCAAACGAATATGCCTCCTGAACTTGATTTTCACCCTGATGGCCATCTACGCTACTGAGTTTTGGAAGCAGTCCAGAGCGATCACTAAACGGCTGAACGTGTTCTAACAAAGATGCAGATCTTAAAAATGTACATTCATGACCAAATCTCCAACAAAGTAGTTCACCGCCTCATGGCTGACATCATCACCGAACGCCGCTTCTGGTTCACAGGCCACACACTACTGTACGCCAACCACAGGACCGCTTACCATACTGAAGGCCACCATACTGTGGACGCCTGCCCAGGGGAAACGGAAGCAAGTCTGGCCAAGGCAAGTCTGGTGCCGCTCATGATGATTTACGTGCTGTCTGTTTATCAAGTCGGCACTGCCGATTGAGTTCGTTGGAGATCGCTTGGCCCGATGTGCCAGCCGGCAAGGGAGGAACTAAGTGCTAAGTAAAATATCTGAAATCAACCCAAACAAACGCACGCCTTACTACCAAAAATACATGAACACGCCATGCAAGAGTCTCTTTATCATTGCTGAAGCAAAGTAAAATAATGCTTCGCCAAAATTCGGGCCCAGAGATTAGCATGGAGCTAACTGGTTAAAAAAAGTTATTTTGATTGGTTAGAGACTTTCAGGCCATGATTCCATATCAAACCGCCTGCTGCTGCATGGCTCACCCTGACAGAAATGTCCTGCCCCTGAGGAGCTGTCGTTCCACATGTTTTCTGGGAGAAGTCACAGGCTAATTGAGCGCACCTTGGACATGGGCATTAGCATCAGATCTTAATCCAAAGCATAGAGATAAATGTACAGGTTGCAATAAACAGCTAAGTGGGATTAACTGAAAATCTAAATAGTGTTTATAGTCATCAAATTAACTGTGCACTGCATTATGTACAAACAAATGTGAAATTTGGAACATCACTTCCAGAATTACTAAACAGGGCAAATTAGCGTGAGAACAACAGAAGCAGTGAAACTAACAATAGGACAACAATATGCAAGTGCTATGACCCTTAGGGCTGGGTACCGAGTTCGATACTTTTTAGGTACCGACCGAATTGTCTCGATACTACCGAGTATCGAAACATGTCTTGTTTTTCGGTACCACATTTCGATACCTAAGGGGTTAATCTAGTCAACGTAAGTGAAACAATGAATAAGCATGCAGCATGATTGGCTGTGGCGGAAAAACACTAACGTTAGTTTACGCGGTTGCCCAGAGAGACGTGGCTCGTCGCACTTGAGGCTGTAGTGTGTGTGTGTATTCCAACCCAGATAGATAGAAAATATGTGGAAAAGATCAACAGTGTACCTACCTATGTACCACACTCGATGTCAGAAGCACACGATCCAATATTTTCGACAAGATAATTGCTGCCAAGACCGGCAACACTTGAGAGCGTTTTTCCATTTTCGACTGCAAGAACTGGAGCGCGTCACAAATGAACCGAAACTAAGCGTATAGGATACTTGACTCACAGACACGAGAAATAGGCATATAGACTTATGTCTACTTATGTCTACTTCTAACCAAATATGTCTACTTTTAAACGAAACAATTAGAAATAAAGAGTTTGATTATGTAATCCAGGCGCGTAAACCTCATTTTTTTATGTAAACCTCATTTTTATCAAGCTCGTATATTTAAGTTCAGAAATTTCACATAATGAAATTATTGAACTTAAATAAACAAGCTTGATAAAAATTATCATTCTAGAAGAAAATTTCAGATGGCACTTTAGAGGCTTTTGCATCTGAACTCTTCACATGTTGTTAAATGATTAGGAAACAAACTGTGTAAAAAAGTCAACAAACTGAAAAAAAAAGAAAGGTAATGTAATATTGTTAAAACGGATTTCCTAAAATTGGTACCGAAAAAGGTATCGAAGTCAAGGTATCGGTATCGGTATCGAAAATTTTGTTACGATACCCAGCCCTAATGACCCTTCCCAGTTTAATCTAACACCGTACATGTACTTTTTATTTTTTTAAGATAATACATATAGAATAGCAGATAAAGTGTTAGTATTAATGGATCAGGTTTTGCCGCAACGCAATCTACCAGGTAGCGTCTGGTTTAAGACATACTTTTTTTGGGTGGTAAATAATGGCGCAAACATCGGTAAATTGACGAGCGCAAACCTTAGTAAATCACCTTGCATGATTCATTTACAAACTGAAAGGGAAACTCCAACAAATGCATATGCAATATGGTCAGCCGCGAAAATAACTATGTCCATGTGCAATTTTTTCACAGCGTGTCTTTAGTAAATCCTGACAGTGTTTTTTTACGCCAAAAGAAGGTTTGCGCTGGTGCAAGCAAGTAAATCTGGCCCCAGGTCTAAAAAGGTTTGTTAGAGACAGTCTAGTAATATCTCCATCCATCACACATTCTTGGAATGCAGATGTGCTGCTGGAATTCTGAAATGCTGATCTGTGATTGGTCCGGATTGCTCCTGCCTAAACATACGCATACTCCGCAGGCACTCCTAAATTCTCAGAGGCATGCACACGTTCACACGCCCCGTGCATCGCTGCCTCATCACTAAAACATGCGAGATGTGATACAGTCAGATACATCACCGCGGGGCTTGGAAAAACGTTACCAAACAGAGTTCGCAATTTTATCTCCCCTCTCCTTCTCTCTTTGCTTTAGAACAACCATATCAGGACCATCAATAGAGTCCTCTATCACCCTCAGTTTGTGCTTTAAAGCCACGGTTTACCTAAAAAATTAAAATTCTGCCTTCATGTTGTTCCAAACCTGACTTTCGTTCCTTCGTGGAGCACAAAGTGTGATGTGGAAAACTGAAGGCAGGATCTTTATGCTGCTCTTCTCATTAGAATGAAAGTGAATGACTATAAGGGGCTGTCAAGTTCCAAAAATGACAAAAACACCATAAAAGTAGTTCATTCGGTTTAATATGCATTCTATGTCTCCTGAAGACTCACTGAAAATCTTCCCCTCTGCTGAAGCTGTTAAATCTCATTAAATCTCTATTTCAATTTGCAAATTCAAATTTTGACAATTGCAATTTGTTACAATTTAAGACATTGATGTCTTATAATAAATCATTAATGTTCAACATTACGGATGGCATAACTCTTAATATTGTATTTGAAAGTGAATGAGATTTCAGAGCTTTGTTATAAATAGTTTTTACAGAACTGGGGAAAACTGCATTTTCCGATCACGGACCCTTGGCATGGAATAATTAGCAAAAAGATCTAAAACTAGACAAATTGGTGTCTATTGCTGAATTTAAAGGCATCATAAAGACAGTGGTAATGAAGGCTTGTTTTTTTTGTTTTTTTGTATTAGTTATTTTAAAATGTTGTCTTACTGTATGGCTGCTACCTTGGCCAGAAACTCTTTTGTGAAAGATTGTAATCCAAATGAGACCTACTGAAAAAAAAGGTAAATAAAACAAAATAAAATAAAAGATTTTAAGAGTACTTTTTAACCAGAAAAAAGTATCAAAAAAGTGCAACCTTGGTGAGAAGACAGTGTATTATATGAATACAAATTTAAAAACAATCTGTTTTTCCTCACAAAAAGTTATAAACTTCAGAAGACTTGGAAAATGTAGCCCTGAAGACTACTTTTATTGTGTTTTTTGTCATTTTCTGAGTTTGATGGCCCCTGATTATTATACACTTTCATTGTATGGAAGGAACAGAGTAAAAACTTTTAGGCGAATCATCTCTTTAAACCTCTAACTTTCTTTAAAGAAAACCAAGAACTGACAGTCTAAACCACTTCATCCTTTTCTGTTTTTTTCCCTCTATCTGCCTTTCCTTACCTCAAGGTCTTGTTCTCTCTCTCTCTCTCTGGGCTGGGTCTCTGCACGATTCAGAAAGATGACTAACTCTGCAGTCAGTCAGTCAGTTGAAGGCATGCAGTGAGTCAGCCAGTGACCCCCAGCCTGCTGCTACAACACCGCCTGACCCCCAGAGTCATCATCCCCTCTCTGAGCACGTCACCCTGTCCTTGTTCTCAAACACACACACACACACACACACACACACACACAATTATACAATAACCAGAAAAACAACCACACACAAAAGCCACTGAGTCGTGACTGAGGGGGCCGCAGTATTTTCTTCATACATGCTGACGCTAGTCTGAAAGGCAGACTGGCAGGAGAGTGGAAAAGGAAGGTGTTAGCATGTGAGAGTGCATGTTGGAGACTGTGCAGGTGCGCCTCCTTTAAAAGATCTGTTTGGGTATGAGGAGGCTTTTCCCCTCACCGCTAAGAAGGAAGTGGGAGGACTTAAGACGGATGACTGTGAGAAGCTAATGTGAAATTAAAAAGCATCAAGATGATACAGGAGCTGCTCATGATAATTTGTAGTTCTCAGACTCCATTTGGCACTTGTTAGAAAACAAAGCTTGAAGGGAGGCACATTTCATCAAAATTACCCTCAACTGTACAACACAAGTAAATAACCATTTTAAAGCTGAACCATTTACAGAGTAAACACATCCAACCACCAACTTTTTATTGTTAAGGTTTATCCCCTCATTTTTATCTTTGTATGTCATTGTGTTTTGGATTGTTTGGAATTGAATTTAAATATTTTCTGTTCTATTTTTGGGTCCAGCAAGACTAATTCATGCGTGTAACATTGATTGATCTGTTCTCTATAGTCCTGTGTAATTGGTTGGATCCTAATTGGTGGGTGATATATTATCTTATCTAGTTTATTGGCTGAATCTCATGATTGTTTTTTTTTTGTTTTGTTTTTTAAATAGTTGCTCTTCAACTTGCTCTCAAACTTTCTTGATCAAGTGGTCATGAAATAGTAATTGCGACTTTTCTTCCCTAATGTAACATACTGTAAGTTAAATGGCTTTTAGAATGAGAAACAAATGTAAGCAGAGACTTGATTTTGTCTACCAGGAATTGATTGATTGGTTGGAACTCGTCTAGACATTGGACTTTGGAATGCTTATTAACAATTTCGAGGGCACACATTTAAAAAATAAATAATAATAATGACATTATAACAGATAATAGATAATTTAATAAATACAGAAACCATCCACAAAAAAAGAATTGCCATATTATTTCCATATATTGCAATAAGAGTTTTTGATTTCATAGTGACTTTATCCCTGATGAAAAGCTTGTGTGCCGAAACAGTTTTGACTTAAATTAACACTCCCTTCAACAAGTGTTGCTGAACCTGTTCGTTGATGCATCTTTCTTACTGAAGTAGCAACAAACTCACTATCTAAATGTTTAATATGGAATATACAGTATGTAATGGTTCTGTTTGTTCATGTTGACCTGAATGAGGATGCTCCTGTACCAGCTGATATGTACTTCCACGGCGATGATCTGGGGATGCACTGAGATACACTTTACATACACAGAGAGAGAGAGAGAGAGAGAGAGAGAGAGAGAGAGAGAGAGAGAGAGAGAGAGAGAGAGAGAGAGAGAGAGAGAGAGAGAGAGAGAGATGGGACAGGAAGAAGATAATGAGGAATGGCCGCAGTGGTCACATGAGAGCAGGAGATTGCTGGGTATGAGAAAAGGAACAGGAAGTGAAGGATATAACAGTCAGCAAGGTCAGAGTTTTGTGTGTGTAAGTAATCCATATGCTTGTATGAGAGAGAGTGAATGAACGAGTGCATCGCTGGTCATGTGAGCATGCCGGAGAGAGCGAACGAGCTTCATTCATGTGCCTGTATCCTTTCCTCAGAACAGAGTGTTCCAGCGGTCCTGCGGGACAGAGCAGTGGACCATGTGACTCCTCTGCGCTGCTCTTCGGCTATGGAGCCTGACAGCTAACCTCCACCACAAACACACACACACACACACACACACACTGCGCAGACATTCAAAGCATTTTTATCAACAGGTCTGCTGGCAATCAGTGGTAATTTACCGCAGACCAGCGATCTGGAAAACAAAACTGCATCAAATGAAGTAAAACTTCATGCTATTTAGTTCCATGACATTCCAGCATGTTGTTTTTTTGCTTGATTTTGCTTAAGTAACCTCAGAACAATCAAACTTTGGCAGGCGCATTAAACAGGCTGCGGTCAGTGATGAGGGGAATGTTTAGACAATGTGCTTTGAGAGGGGGGCAATGTCAGAAGCTGGCCCTTTTCTTTGTGATCCATTCATTAGTGGAGTAAACAGGATATGATGTCACCCTTTTGGTTACCCTCGGCTCACACACAGCCCTTTTTTTCTAAGAAGTCACAGCTCGGAAGAAGGGTGTGTGGGGCAAAACTTGCACTGCGACACAGGAGAGAGAGAGAGAGATGATGAGACAGAGAGAGACAGCAGCAAAATGGAAAAGTAAAAGTACAACAGGACACAGACAGAGAGAGGGGGGAAAGACAGTAAAAGCTATTATGGAAACAGAAAGTGGCAGAGACAAAGTGGAAAAAGGAGAGGAAAGGAGGAGGGTGATCGGGGTCATCCTGGTCGCCAGCCAAGACAAACAGAATGAAGCCAGTTTCCCAGCCCAGGGCTACACCGAACTCTCCCATGCACTTCACACACACAATCGCTAATAAACACTAACCTCTCCATCCTCAAGCCCAGCCCAGGCTGCACACACTGGAGGGAATTTCAAATCTGACTCAACTGGCTATAGCACATGACTACACAAACACAACACTCACACTAAATTAAAAGGTTTCCCACAGTTTTTGAGTGGTTCATTTTTGACCATTGACCTTTAAAGTGGAAAAACAGAAACTGTTGGGATGAATTTCCAAATAAATGATAAATAATAGCCTTTTGAATTACACATTGTTGTTAATGTTACCTAAAACAAAAAACTATTAAAAAACCCTTACATTAATTATAATAAAGATAAAATATTAAATGAAAAATGTAAGCTTAAAAATCTTAAAAGGGGCCATGACATTAATTTTTTATTATTTTACTATATTATTTGAGGTTCACTTCTAATGTTAATAAAGTTTTTTTGCACACAAAAAACAAACAAACAAATATATATATATATATATATATATATATATATATATATATATATATATATATATATATATATATATATATATATATATATATATATATATATATACACACACACGTGTGTACAAATATATATATTTACACTAATTTTTCTGATCGAATTATCCATTTTTAAAGGGCAGCTCCTTTTAGGCTTGTCACTGTCACATTGTAAAAAAAGATTAGTTGACTCAACTTAACTAAGTCAAGTCATCTTGTTGCTTTGACTGAGTTAAGTTGAGTCAACTCCCTGTATCAAGTAATGTGGACTGGAAAACATTACTTAAGAGAACAAAAAAAAATGCTGGTTGAACTTATTTTGGTATTGCACTCATGTACACTTGACACTTAGTCAGGTGGAACCGGGGATTGAACCATCAACCTTCTGGTTTGTAGACAACCTACATGAACCACTTAGCCACTACCGCTCAGACTTTATCAAGTTAGGGCAACTAACTTGGGAGTTTACAAAAATTACTAGATTTCAAAAATTGAAGCAAACTAATATCTACAAAGAATCTACATGAGAATTGGCCAGTCAATCTTAAATATTAACTTAAATATTAACACATGAAAAAATAGCTGAAAAGACAATTCAATAAGGACCTTTATTAAAACCCCAACAAGTCCCACTTCAAACAGCCTTGCTTCAAAATAAGAGTCAATGGATGTCGAGACGTCAAAAAAATAACTTCCTTGGGACATGTTAAAGAATTAGCCTTTACACCCTCTAACACACTTTTGCTTGGGGCTGCTCACAATTAATTGAGTGATAATTGAGCATTATTGAAGACACCTGATGTTAACAAGCAGAATCACTGAAGGAGAAAACCGTAATTGGTATGTTACCATTATGCTGATCAGTGTTTGGTTTAGTTGGGCTCTTGACCCTCATATTATTAACTTCAGAATTTGTTTGGCTGCTGTACATGATTTATAACTGCCAGATGAACAAATAAAAAAGGTGATCTGATGGTGTTGGTTGTGTTTTAACATAATCAATAATTGGCCTAAATCACTTAACTCATTGAGAGCATAATTTTAGAGTTAAATTTAATTTATGGATTATAGCTGCACTGTCCTTATAGAGTATGCATTTAGCCTTTTCACTTAAATCTAAATGATCAAATAAATGACAAAATAACCTCTTTAAAAGTATTTCAGGTAGGCACATACAGACATCAAGAATTAGCGTATGAATCTCAACAATGGTGACAAACAGCTCACCTCTGAACATAAGCTCATTATTTATTCATGCTGCAATGCATGATGGGAGCCATGAATGATATTTGATTGGTGGCACCCAGAATGCATTGCAAAATGCTTTATAATTGTCACCATTGTTGAGATTCACAGGCTGATTCTTGATGTCTGCATTTAAAAAAAAACAGTTTGTCTGTGATTAAGTTTTAAGATTTTTTTTGGATTACATTGTAAAAGTTAAAAATATAATGTTTTTCAAGGTCAGTGCTGTTTGAATCAATAAAGTAAACATAACTCAAAAATTTGAGCTCTGTATGAGTTAGGTGATTCAGGTCAAATGTATGTGATGTTAAATCACAACCAACACCATCAGATCACTTTTACTCTTTGTTCATCTGGCTGTTATAAATCATGTACAGCAGCCAAACAAATTCTGAAGTTAATGATGTGAGGGTCAAGAGCCCAACTAAACCAAACACTGATCAACATAATGGTAACATACCAATTCCGGTTTTCTCCTTCAGTAATTCTGCTTGTTAACATCAGGTGTCTTCAATAATGCTCAATTATCACTCAATTAATTGTGAGCAGCCCCAAGCAAAAGTGTGTTAGAGGGTGTAAAGGCTATTTCTTTAACATGTCCCAAGGAAGTTATTTTTTTGACGTCTCGACATCCATTGACTCTTATTTTGAAGCAAGGCTGTTTGAAGTGGGACTTGTTGGGGTTTTAATAAAGGTCCTTATTGAATTGTCTTTTCAGCTATTTTTTCATGTGTTAATATTTAAGTTAATATTTAAGATTGACTGGCCAATTCTCATGTAGATTCTTTGTAGATATTAGTTTGCTTCAATTTTTGAAATCTAGTAATTTCTGTAAACTCCCAAGTTAGTTGCCCTAACTAGATAAAGTCTGAGCGGTAGTGGCTCAGTGGTTCATGTAGGTTGTCTACAAACCAGAAGGTTGATGGTTCAATCCCCAGTTCCACCTGACTAAGTGTCAAAGTGTACATGAGTGCAATACCAAAATAAGTTCAAGCAGCATCTTTTTTTAGTTCTCTTAAGTAATGTTTTCAAGTCCACATTACTTGATACAGGGAGTTGACTAAACTTAACTCAGTCAAAGCAACAAGATGACTTGACTTAGTTAAGTTGAGTCAACTAATCTTTTTTTACAGTGCAGTGAACGGCCACTGTTATGATTGGCTAACGTCATAACAGTATCAACAATCGCTATTGCACGTGAATTAGTGTTTTGAAACCATTATCCATATAAACCCACCATTTACAGAAAAAGCATTATGAAATCATTTACTTACATGTTTGTGATGCAGCTGGCTGGTTCATTCAATACAGTTGTCTGCTTCAAGGAGCAAACTCCTTGTTTATAAAACAAAATGCTCTGATATAATCCGCTTGTTTTGTGTAGAGTATGTCAGAAACTGAACGTGCATCTGTATACTGTATCCAGTGTAGACAGCGTCAGTGATTATAATAGGTTCTATTTGCTTCTGAAGTTACAACGCGTCACTCACAAACAGTGTGCAAATGTCAGACATTAAAGGTTGTATCAGTCATTTCAGGCCCAAAAAAGGCAGAAACATAAATGATCACATTCATCTAATCTTTCCTAATGATCCGCTAGCTGCCCGGCCCATAAGCATGTCGTCCAAAAACCGCGTCTCTGTATGCAGCCTAGGCTCTGAGATCTGCACACAAAAACAAATGGGACAAATGGGATGCCAGTGGGCATGGTTCAATGATGTATAATTATTCGTCAAATATATTTGCCCGTGTGACATCACAGATCCCACAATATGAAAACGAGACATTTTTTTCAACTTAAAAGCTTTGTTAATAATTAGAAGAACGTTTTAAACTATGAAACTTACAGGATGTTTCAATGGTACAAAATCCTCTTACATGTTTAAAGATGAAGGAGAATTTTATTTTTCATGTCATTGACCCCTTTAAATGAAAATTATAAAATAGTGCCTTGACAACTAACTGAAATAAAATAAGTTGATGTACTAAAATCACATATAAATTAATTAATAAATTAAATATTATAAAATAAAAACTAATACAAATGACAGCACATTACAATATTTCTAAAACTAAAATGAAAACTGAAAAATATAAAAATAAATGCTAATTCGAAATATTAATGAATATTATAACAGTATAAATGAACACTGAAGTTTTCCTTTTTTTTAAAACACAGAAATTAATAGTATTTTTTAATATCATTTGTTGTATTTTTAAAATAGATTTAAAATGAGTAACACTTACATGGAGCCTAATGGAGCCTAATGGGTACTTAAGAAATTTCTATCTCAGTTACATCTCAGAAAACCAAAAGAAATGATCCATGGCTGACTGTAAACAGGGTATAGTGGCATTGCTTTTGCATGATGCTGAATCCACACCAGCTGAAGTCATATCAACCAGTGCAACATTAATACAAAATCATTGAGCACTTTAAATACTTTTTATCTTACAAATGTCCTCAATAATATCCTCAACAAAACAGATCAATGTTTTGCTGTTGGTTTGGGGGCAAGTTTTATAAATATATATAATATATATATATAAAATTATTTTAAAGGTGCATTGCACAACTTTTCATGTTAAAAATACCTGTTTTTCTATCCTATACATGCTTAAAGAACTGCCTGATGGACTGAATGAGCCCTTCTCTGCTCACTGAGATTGCCTCTATAATCCTGTACAGTAAAATATATAAGAGGGATTCGGGCTCGAATTTGAGACTGGGCGTGACGTCATGCGCGTTCACGCTCACCAGGCTATGTCTCGCAGGTTTGTGTATAAGCCGCCATTCTCCGCATCAGCGAAGACAACTTGTGCGTCAAAGGTAGAAGATGGATTCAAAGAGACCGGCTTGTAGTCCATTCCAAACCCCAACGCAAACTCCACGTAAAGTAAAGAAAAGAAAAATTTTGTCTAGTGCCACCACTCTGGTTGCAGTTTTGCTTGTCGCCAGAGGGGGCGTAGTTCTGCAAAAACTCAGAGACTTGCGTTTTGCACCTTTAACTCATTGAGGATTTTGTTAAAATAATTTAACAAAAATAAATTACTGAGTTAGATCACTTTAGATGTCGAGAGCTTCTACAAAGCATCTACACTCCAGAACAGTTTCAGTCCAATGATCCAGTAAGTGAATTCATTCATACAATAAGTCCAAAACAGCGCTAATGTAAAGAAAACTCCTGATTATCCTGATTACATCAGAGATGGCACGGAGAATAGAGACTCATGTTGCGTTTTCAGTGAATTATTCATTCCACTGTGTTTATCTTTTAAAACACGAGCTGTCATATTCTGTGATTGCTTCTGAAGAGAGCGAGCCCTCACGCATCATGCTGTGTGAAATACAGACTGAACAGAACGTCACAACATCTCAGCGCTGTATGGCCAGATGATTGGCAAGATACATTTCTCGGCTGGATTAAGCAAACCAGCGAGTTTGTGAAGACTTGCTTGTGAAGTTGATGGATGAAGATTGCAATAAGGTAAAGACGATGTGACGTACAGGAGTCATGGAGTAAGCATGTGTGAGTCTGTTATAATTGATGCGCAAACAGACCATGAACTGTATGTGCGCTCTCAACGCACTGATCGCACATTGTATTTATGCACAGACACATTTCAGTACATTCACATTTATTCCACACACATTAATGGTAATGTTTTGATTTGTCTTGTGTATGTTGCTGTGTTTAGTTATTCTGAATGGATCCGTGCACTGGTAGAGGTATATGCAGTCAGGTCAAGGCAGCTGGTTAAGGGTTTTTTGGCATCTCCATGTGGTCCTGTCGCAACTTGACTTGTCTAAAATGTAAACAAGCTCTTGGATTGTTGCATTGTACACATTCTAGTATACACTGGGAATTCTGAAAAGTTTTGTTCTGTAATGTTTTTTTTTTTTTTAAATGTTTGTTGGTTTTTTCATGGGTGCATACATTTATCAATTATATGGACTACTTAACATTGGGATATTTGGTGTTCTTTTGGAGTCTCCAAGTGTCCTTTTTGGAAAGACAGCTAAATTGACCTTACCAAAATCTTGCAGAAAATACCGTTTTGTGAGAATAGTCTTTCAACTGATGGCTTACTTAGCTGGATATAGCAAATGACAACAAAATATACATGTTAAACAAGATAAATGGTGTATACTTAATTTCACGATGAGGGTGCGATTAATTGCGGGGAAATTTTTTTTTTACTCTATTCACAACCCTACTAAACTGGTGAATAAAGAGTCCGCCCATTCATGAACACATTCTAATAAGCTCAAGCATGTCAGATCAATGGCCGCTCATCCAATCAGGAGGGCGGGAATCCACTGTAGCATAAACATCCAGAGTTAAGGGCATTTAACAATGACATTGGTTAAATTGTTGTACTAATAGGCTCTCCTACTTGACTGCTGTATCAGTTGTTGGATCCCATGAACTTTGCATTTATTTGTGCAGTTATAATCAAGAGGGATTTTGCATAGTCAAGCTACAGTGTCTAATATATAGCTTGCTATCATGACATAATAAATTAGTAATCAAATATTTTAAGTAGGGTTGTAACGGTATACCGATATATCACATACGTATGGACATCATACATATTGTTATCATTATCATATCGTGCACATATGGTTATCCACAGTATTGGAGGAAGAAATCAGACAATCTCACCTGCGCATATACAACTTCTTTCCACTTGAATGCTTAGTTGTAAAGCATTTACATGATATTGTATGATGAAAAATTATCACTTTAGTCTGACTGAAATAAAACTTTTAAAGTGCATGTAAACAAACTACACTCCCATTGCTAATCACCGCTCATTTGCATAAAGTTAAATTTAGCTGATTAATCATATCGCCAAAAGTCACAATCACTTGTTTTGCCAAATTACCAACTTTCATTGAAAACGAGTGACTGTTGGTCACTGCACATTTCTGTCAGCATGAACGCCCCTTTACTATGTATGCACACTTATGGATACACATATAGGGAAGGTACAAGCATAGAGGCACTTGTATGCCTCAACAAGCGACAATTATACAGAAAAGAAAAACAAGACAACCTGGATGAAGTACCCTAGTCACTACGTCCCATAAGGAGGACACCTAGAGCGGCTTCCCACATGGATGTCAAATAACTTTGACTTGTAATAACTTTGAGTGCGTTTAATTGTACACAACAGCCCTTGCAGTCCATACTAACCAAAACAGGCTAAAAGATAACTTGTTTTTCAGGCATAACGATCAAATAAAATAATCAAAAACATAATCTAATCAGAACAGAGTGCATCAGAATGAGTGCAAGCATTTGTAGAAAACCCGTCAAACGTAGCAGCCCGACACGTCAGAGCAGTGCAGTGAGAAATGATGGATACCAGTCTGAATGCAGTTGCTCCTCCGACAGACACACTCAAACACGCATGCATGTTCTCTGAAGCGCCACACTAGCACTAAACACAGCTCACGAACACGAGTGCAAAGAGGCACACCCACACGCCGGCTTCCACAGACACAGACTAAAGCCACGCCATGGCCCGCCCATGACGGAGGGACTGAGTCATCCACAGAGGCACACGCGTACGCAGGGTCTTTCTCGACCCGACTAGTTGACCAAGACGCAGGCAGAGACAAGCTACTTACCTCTCTTCTGGACCCAGCCTTCCTTAACGATGGTGACATCGCTCATGTTGCCTCAGTCACACTGTACTCGCCGCTCCTACACACCAGCTCCTGAAGGAGTGAGGAAGGGGGGGGAAGGAGGAGAGGAGAGGACAGGAGAGGAGAGGAGAAGGGAGGGGGGTCAGCTCTCCCAGCCTCAGCGTCTCTCTCCCTCCCTCACTGCTGCGCTCTGTCTCTCTCTTTACGTCGTTCTCGTTGGCTGCCTCTCTCTCTCTCTCTCTCTCTCTCTCTCGCTTCGCTCTCAAAGGCGTTGTGTAGCGGTTTTCCCCTCCTTCCGTTGCTTTTCTCTCTTGTGCTCTCCGTGATGCCGTCTCCCTCTGTCTCTCTAGATCTTCCCACTCCTCGATAGTGACTCAGCCTGGAAGAAACATAAAAAAAGAAGCGTGTGGATTTTTCACTCTTCTCTTCCTCCTAACTCCCCTCTTCGTTCTTACACAATCTGACAGACAGTCATTGTAAAAGCAGACATACAAGCCCCCTGTCGCCTCTCTGATTTCCCTGTCTGTCTGTCTGTTTTTCTCTCTCATTCTCACTCTCGACATGTACAACTGTTTAGCAACAAAGTCTGATGAGGATGACTGTGAGAATAAATAAGCAAACAGGAAGTCCCATGGTAAATGCAGTAGCATCCAAGGAGTGAATTAATCACTTTGAAAGTGTGCAGTTTAATTTATCAAATACAAGGGCTCAACACTGAGGACTTCTTTAACTGGCTCGGTCGGTCCCCACCACAAAAAAATCTCCTTCATGAAATAAAGAAAACAATGCAAGGTTGAAACAATATGGGATAAGCAAACAATGACAAAACTTTCTCCATTGACGGAATTTTCTGGCTTTTCGTGATTTTACCGTTATATGGTAGAGGGTACTATTATGCAACTCTGAAAGAGTACAGAAAAAGAAGCAGAATAGATTTTCTCAACTTTTTGTTATAAATTTCGTTTGTTATGAAACTTACTTACCCACATTCAGGTGTTGATTAAAAAAAGAAAGTATGATGCTAGAATTAAAAAAAAAATTTAAAAGAATATATAAATAATATTCAAGAATTTTGATGTATTACATGTTCAGATTTACAACAAAATATTCTGGGGGCCATGAAATTTTGTGAAAATGCTTTAAAAAAAAAAAAAGCTTTAAAAAAATAAAATGGCAGGGAAAGAGTTTAGAAGTTGCTAATGAGTTACAACTGAAATTTTTATCAGATCTGATATCAGATTGAAAAAACGGTGAGCTTAATGATTTTTAGAATGAGGAAAAAGACTTCAAAATACGGGACTGATAAATGTGTCAGAACGCCAAGTTGGCCAACACTTACTATCATCCAAGATAAGGACACATCCATAGATGGATTTTCTGCTTAAAACAAATAACTACAAATATGATGTGAATGAATACCACAAATTAGTCTAACACAGTCTCAAACACATCAAAAAGTTTCATGCACATTTTACAAAAATATAACCAAGCAAAACATGTCTCTCTGACAAAGTAAGCCAATAAAATAAATCTACTGCATGAAATATGGGATTTGTGAGGAGATATTTGTCTATATTTCCTTACCTTTAAAACGCTAACGTACATTAGTTAATCAAAATGTTTTGTTTTTGCAGAAGCAATCATACGTGTCAAATCCAAGCATTCAAATGTGTGCAAGTAGAGAAAAGGGAAGTCAGCCTTTTAGGAGAACAAACAGAGTAAACCTCCAACAGCTAAACAGATGAGCTCAAAGAGGAAAAGAATGAGCCTTTAACTGAACTCAGAAACAGGGGGAAACACATGACAACCATCCTCTAACTATTAGTAAGTAAGAAATCACTGAACACGTTTGTCACCACTGAGTGTGAAGCGTGATAAGCAGACATCTGAATGCACAATTGTGATGCAGTGTTGTGTCCTCTATAACAGAAAGACTCTTATTTTCCCTTTGGATATAATTAACAAATCATGTTTTGTCCCAGACTTTTGGATATGATGACAGAGGGCATCACAGCTACTGGATACACTGCAGCCCCTAAAGATATGGAGACCACGGCAGTGTCCTTAATGTCACAGGGCCAACAAATGACAAGGTCTGCAGGGCTAACTTATAATATAAATATTTTACAGCAAAAAAAATGTGGGCCAGGCAAGAAATATTTAGGTATTATATTATATTTGGCCTATTGATAATTCTGGTTGTGTGCATTTAGCTGCAACCTTAATCTGCTGTCAGCATTGTAAGTAGAGTACGTGATTCAAGGTCCAAAGAGATATCAGTGAAACCCTGTACTTGAGTCACACAACCCTGGAAGACACCACTTGCCACAACATTACAACTTCGTAAGTAAAAATCCCATAAATGTTCTCTTTAGAGAAATAGATTTTTTAACGTTAATGTTTAAACCTTTCCATCAAACCTACCTTGAGATCTGTGAAGATTAAGCAATGATATACTACTGTAGAAGCCCTGAGTCAGTGTCATTACAACTACAACTGTAATAACAGTCACGATATTTAGTTCATGGCGTTCTGAAGTTTGAGTCTTTTTACACTGCACTGTCTGATTAGTTTTCCTACAAGACACTCAAGAGTGAGTACCACGCCATAAAGAACCAGTCACTGACTTCAGAAAATACTGTGCTTTAATCTCAATAAACCTGTGGGTTATGCATAACAATGGAAACACTGCTCACAGCAGGCAATCTGAAGTGAGACAGCAAATGTCTTAGAATATACTTTTGAAGGAGGTGAATGTAAAAAAGCAAGCACGTCCTTGATGATTGTAGTGCTGGTGCTGTAAATCAAACAAATTAAGAGACTAAATGAGGTATGTTGTTGTAGTACAACACAAATCTCTCAATTATTTGACAATTGTTTCTCCATTTAAAAACCACCACTAAAAATGATTCAACTCACTAGTCGAGCATCCTCACTCATACCTATCAGCAACCCCTTCTAACCCCTTCCCATTAAGCACTGATGTAAATGAGACTTCAAGAACCAGTTCTGCTGTTATAATGGAGAAGACAGTATCTGTTTGATTGGCCCACAGGAAATGTATGCAGCCTTCATTGGAGTGATAAATATTTCTGGCAAAACATATCAAATATATAAGATTTTAAGAGATATATAAAGGGTCTGATATAGAATGCAGTGATGCCCATTTAAAGAGTTAGTATGTCCTCATTTACTAACCGTAAGACTTTCATTCAACTTCAGAACACAAATTAAGATATTTGTAATAAAATATGAACAATTTCTTTCCCTCCATTGACAGCTAAGCTGTCAATGAAAAAGTTCTTAAAGACCATAAAAACTAATACGAATTGAACAGTTTTGTCCACATTTTCTGAAGAGACACAATCGCTTAATACGCTGAACAATTACATTTAGGCTTTTATTCACATATAAACAAGTTTGGTTGAGCTTCTGTTCACGTTCGCTGATTAATGCTTATATGTGAATAAAAGGCTAAATTCAATCTGTTCATTATATGCGATCGTGTCTCTTTAGAAAATCTGGACTGAACCACTCAATTCATATGGATTAGTTTTACAAACTCTTTATGAACTTTGAAGCGTCAAAGTGGTAGTTGTGTAGCAATGGAGAGTAAAGAACTGGCTCAGGTTTTATTAAAAATATCTACATGCGTGTTCCGAAGATGAACTAAAGTCTTACAGGTTTGGAACGACGTGAGGGTGAGTAATTAATGACAGCATTTTCATTTTAGGGTGAACTAACACTTTAACCTGAAAAATAAAATACAGCTGGGAAATCCAGAGGCCTCAGTTGGCTATAAGTTGCCTCAGAGGCTATAAAATGTCCAAATACAGAAAAAGACAGTAAATGTGAGGATCATTGTCATTTTCAATGGGTCTGTTGGGATATTCTACTTTACAAACCAATCCTCAACATCGTTTATTCTGGCACTGGCAGCAGCACAAACTCTCTTTTGCTCCCTTTGAGTGACAGGACACACAATTCCACTGCGTCACTGTCGCAGCCAAGCATCTGCAAGCCTATCGCTGCAGCAATATCTGGGGATGTCCCGAAGCTGCCACACCAAATACAATTTTTCCATACAAATGAGGGGAGCACCCTTGAGATAATCATTTAATTCCTGAGCAGGCCTGGGAAGGAGGGGCTCTCCTGGTGAGCCCAGACAAACACAGACACGCAGCATCAATCATTCTCAGCGTGCCACAGAGCAACATCTAAACATCCGCCACAAGCCTTCAATGCAGAATCTACACTTATTTACATCGAACTATTCTCGAGTGCATTGTGACAATAACCATTAGTTTAATGAACCAAATGGAAAAGGAAGATAATCCCACATTTTCATGGTAGAATCATCCTAAATAGTTAGAAAAAGAACAATGTGACTGCTTATGGTAGCAGACCAGATTTGTCCTGTGGTGAAATATAAATAAAATATGTAAACATACATATTTTTTAAGAATTTAATACTCATTCAGCAAGGACGCATTAAATTGATCAAAAGTGACAGTGAAGACATGGCAAATGTTACAAATACTTTTATTTCAAATAAATGATGTTCCTTTGAACTTTTACTTTCAGTCAATTTTCACAAAAATATTAAGCAGCACAACTGTTAACAACATTGATAATAATAAGAAATGTTTCTTGAGCATCAAATCAGATTAGAATGATTTCTGAAGGATCATGTGACACTGAAGACTGGAGTAATGGCTGCTGAAAATTATTTTTTTGTCATCAAAAAAATTTATTATAATAAAACAGAAAAAGTTATTTGAAATTGTACTAATATTACTGTTTTGCTGTATTTGATCAAATAAATTCAGCCTTGGTGAATAGAACTTATTTCAAAAATGTTTTAAAAATCTTACAGATGACAAACTGCATTTCATGATGTTATGAAAAGGTCTGCGTCTGCGTCTTTAAATTATTCTGGTGAAAAGATAGATATATCTACTTGGAACACAAACTGACACTCTCCAAAGTTTCTAAAGTCCCCTGAAAGAGTTTGCGACTGATGGATATTTTCTCTTCAAGTAATCAGAGAGGAACCGCTGAAGGTGAAATCCAGCCCTTTCCGAGCAACACTTTCAATTTCAGTAATCGGCGCTAATGTTACCCTGAAGCAAAGGAAATCCGTGAGCTCCCATCACAAGTCCCCAACAAAAGTGTCGTTCAAAATAAGTTGTTTACAAGCCCTTCTAATATTATTTTTCATTAATCTTCTTTTGGCTGCAAGTAAAGAGCAAATTCGTAATGTGGCTTTGGTTTGCACCACCAGCACTTTAACGTGCAAAGATTGTGATGGACCACAAGAATTGTTAAGCAAATATCCTAATCTTAACATGTATTTAAAACTAGCATCATGCCGCCACCCTATTCACAGGAATATTACCACATTGATATGGACAGTACTATATATCACTGCTGTTAAGGATTCACAAGACAAACCATATTTGTTTTAAGTAACTGAGAGCTTCAGCATCTCCATGAGGTTTTCTATGTATGTAAAATGAAAGCGTTGTATGTTGCCACGAGAGAGACATGAATAATGAAAGATTTCTCTGCAGTCACACAGCAATGCTGCAGCCGCAAACACTGTAACAGAAACTGAGAAGACGCTGTGGTCTATCTAAAACCTAAGAAGAGGAAACGAGACATTTGTGAATGAATACTGGCGGATGTGGATGTCTGTGGACTCTGAGGACCTTTGCTAATCTGCTGCAGCCATTATTCAGGAGTGCTTTTACTCATTCTCTCCATAGAGCTGGAGAGCACTTAATGTGAGGTCAATTTAATAATGTCTTTTTCTCTTGTTTTATATAATCTACTTAAAGACTTTCTTAAAAATAATTCTTCCATTTATAAGGCTCACAGGACATTCAAAGATTCAGTCAACGCACGTATGGAAATGTTATGCCGGACAACAAACAATGCTTTTGGGTTCTTCAGACAATACCTGTTCGGAATTAATTTATAAAGCTAATTATAAAGTGATAGCCTATTGTGGTTAAAGTAAAGAAATATGATCAGTTTTCACTTTATTCAGCATTTGAATCTGTCGGATATGTAACAGGTTGTTGAATACACACCCTTAAATGTGTAACACAACTCTTTTAAAACCTGAAAAATGATTCATATAGAAGTGAAAGATAAAAAAAAGCCTGCAGATGTGCAATATGCGACACCACACACAGCACTCTTCAATCTGAGTGAAGCACTAATCTAAAACAGCTCTTTTCAGGGTGTCTGAAGAATCCGGAAACGTTGCCACCAAGCTTTGTTTGTAAACCAGTAATTTCATCTCAACTTGCACCAACAGAGACCAACAGAGATGTTCCTGAACGTTTCTGATCTAAATTATATAGATGGTGCATTCATGTACACCTAAATAGGATAAATAAGGCCAAATGACACTATTGATGTAACAAAAGACTGAAACCACAAATCTAACTGAGACAGACAGGTCAGGCACAAAAACAACAATAAAAGACTTAGGAAATTAGCAGTATGATGCCGTGCAAGACTAGCTTCAATGTGTGTGGAATAATCCGTAATGTTAAGCAGCAGCAGCAGCACAATCCCACATTCAGGTGGTCCTTCAGAGATATGCTCGAGTCTGAGGGAGGTGTCAATGTAATGTAAACAAGAGGGCGTGACATCTAGCCTACAAACATCAACATTAAAGCCAATGAGGGAAATTGGATTTCCACTTCGTGGAAGTTCGTGTAATACCCACGACCTCAGCTACAACCTTTTGGCCAGTTGTCAGTGTCTTGATATGTCAGTTGCGAATCTGTTAACTTACTCTTAAAAGCAATGCATAAGATGGCTAAAAAGAATAACAGTGCTCGTCAATCGTGACTTATACAGAGATTCTGTTATGCCGAGTCTTTTTCAGTAACTAAAATTAATTTGCCAATGGAATGTGTGAATGTCTCGGTAGATAAAAGTGGGAATTATGCGTAAAACACGCTAGGCCATAAGCAGAGCTCATTCCCTGCTTCATAGCCTCCACACCGCAGCATCAACTGTTTATGAACTGAATGTTCCCAGGCTGTAATGAACCGACGCTGCGTCACAGGCAGCCACGCGCTCCGTCAAATGTGGAATTTAACATTCGTATACAGTCATAGCGGGTTTTTTACCTGGCGCTGGAGTCTGTAGGGAGACCAGTGGGCTTCCCTCCCCTCCCTGAGTACGTGCGCGTCCTCCTTAAAGGCTCGAATGGAGCATGGATGGATGGGATAATCGGAGAAGCACGCCTACAGAGAGAGCACAGACTCAAGTGGTCACTACTAGAGTGTTGTCTCCGAAAGGAGGGGTTGTATGATGGACAGGCTGCGGTAGTTCCTTACCCCGGGAACCGCGCTCAGACACACCACAACGACGACACAGGCAGGTTACCCTCTCTCACCCCGTGTCTGTCCCCTGCTACGGTCCGCGCCAGGTTCGGTTGGTCCGTCTCCCGCCCGCTCTCACTGCTCCATAGACGCTCCTGCGTGTGATGCGCGGCGCGAAGAAATCTCGCGAGAGCCACTGTGTTTACAGGAGATGAGCCTCTTCTGTAGCGGGGAATTCTTTTGGATTTAACAAGATTCCCACAGTCAGGGGAAACCAAGAAATAGCAGGAATTTATCTGGGAAAAGTCGTGGGAATTAATGCAAGCAATCAGATAATAAAATAAAGGGCATTTCTGAATATAAATTTCTAGATATGCTCAAATAATATGTTAAATAGCCCATTTAATTAATGAGCGAGATACTAAACTTGTGCAGATTTATTAGGGATTTTATTGTTAAGGAAACTAAAACTAATAAAAATCGTTTTGTTTATTGAAATAAAACTGAATCAAATGAAAAATAAAATTATAAATGTTGCCTTGGCAGCTAACTGAAATAAAAAGTTTACTAAAAGTAAAATAGGCCTAGATATAAATATAGTTGTAAAGCTAAATAGAAATATAAGATAAAACTAATTACAAAAGTTTTAGTAATGAATGGTTTATTAGGAAATCAGTCTAAATTAAATGATATAGCCTATCTAAGTTCTAATGTTAAGATTTTAATGATGCATAAAAAAAAAGATCCTGTTGACTATGAATTGTATTGACAAACCAATACTTGTGTTTTTGTGTTTTATGCAATTTTTTGTGAACAGGGTGAGCCATAAATCTGATACCAAGGAAAATATTCAAGAACTATAAACTGCCTTTTATTATTGTGCTGAAAGAAACAAGTAGAGATCAAATTTGATACATACAGTTGCATGTGTCTGGACTCTGGACCTATTGAAACAAATGTCCCTTTTCCACAAAACACTTCCCACTACGGCCTTGTGGTCAGAGTTGGAACGGCAACACATAAACTGTGAAGATTGAAAGAATTTGTTGCTATGAGGATAGTTTCTAATCTAATTAATTTATTAATTTATGTATTTATTTATTCTCCTTATATGTTTGTAAAAGATAGCTAAGATAAAATAAAGTGACAATTCATAACACTAAATGACACAATACAGTACAATTTTAAAGGTGCAGTAATCCCCAATACTTTATATAGTATATTTAATATATTTGGTTTGTTTTATTATTATTTAGTACTGCCCTCAAGGATAAAGTGAGTTGAAATTATGTAAATATCTGTCAAATCGCATATGCATGATACTCTTATGTATTCGCTTTGGTACTATTTTCACAAGTAAGGTGTACATTTTCAAAACTCTTAGTACAAAAATCCAAACTGATCACACTTGTTTGTAATAGTATCTATCTTGAGTGTTATGCCGTGATATTTTGTGCTAGAACAGAGTTTGCTGGCAATACAGTAAATGTTCTCACTGTATACCATATGACTGAATCTATACTGTAGTTGACCTTTACAGTTGAAGGGTGAATTACCATAATGTGGCAGTCTCTAACCAATCTGTTTACAGTATTACATTATGTTAAATGCTGTGTTTGATGCTGTCTGTCTCCCTTCTGATGCATCTCTTATCAATCTGATGTTACATGTAGTCATGCTCAGAATTAATGGCACCCCTGGTAAATATGATCAAAACTTCCTGTAAAAAATAAATCTGCATAATTTATCCTTTTGATCTTTCATTCAAAAAATTGCCAAAAATCTAACCTTTCATTGAAGTAAAATAATTGAAAGTGGGGGGGAAATCACATGATGAAATAAATGTTTTTCTCCAAAACACTTTTTGTTAAATATGTTTTGCAATCTCTTTTTGACAAGATAACAGCTCTGAGTTTTCTCTATAATGCCTGATGAGTTCGGAGAACACCTGAGAAGAGAACAGATCATTCCTCCATACAGAATCTCCTTTCAGATTCCCAGATCCATGTTGGTTCTTCTCTTCTGTTCACTCCACTCATCAGGTCAGGGGACTGGGACGGTCATGGCAGAAGCTTCATTTTGTGCTCCATAACAAATTTTTGTGTTGATTTTGATGTTTGTTTTTGGATCGTTGTCCTGATGGAAGATCCAACCACGGCCGATTATAAGATTTCTAGAAGAAGGCGTCAGGTTTTAATTTTTTATCTATTGATATTTGATAGAATCCACGATTCCATGTATCTGAACAAGAAGTCCAGGACCTCCAGCAGAAAAATATGCCCAAAACATTAAAGATCGAACGGTATATTAAATTGTGCATGGGGTACTTTTTATTATTGTGTGCACCAAACCCATCTAGCGTGTTTGCTGCCAAAAAGCTCTTTTTTTTGTTTCATCTGACCACAGAAGCCTGTGCCATTTGAAGTTCCAGTCATATCTGACAACTGAATTTGCTGGAGTTTGTTTTTGGAGGAACGAGGAGGATTTTTCTTGAAACCCTCCCAAACAACATGTGGTGATGTAGGGGCTGTTTGATTTTTTTTTAATAGGCTTTCTGACCCCAAGACTCAACTAATCTCTGCAATTCTTCATCTGTGATCCTTGTAGAGTCTTTGGCCACTCAAACTTTCATCCTCACTGTCCATTAAGGCATAGACACACGTCCTCTTCCAGGCAGTTTCGTAGCATCTGGGGATTTTCAATTCTTTAGCTATTTTCTTACAGCCACTTTCTATTTTGTGATGCTCACAATCTTTTGATGCACATCAGAACTATATTCTTTGGTTTTACTCATTGTGATGGATGATTAGGGGAATTTGGCCTTTGTGTTTCCTCATATTTAAACTCCTGTGAAACTAGACTCATAGCTAGACAATTTCATGTTCCTCCCTGGTGTGCTAAAAAAGGTAAACATTAATGGGAATATACTTCAGAGATATTTTACTCAAAAAAAAATTCGGTAACGCTTCAGATTACAGCCCGGAAAGTACTGTGTAATTAATAGGAATTTACAGTGTAACTTTCTGTAATTATAGTGTACCTATAAAGTACTTGCATGTAAGTATAAGGGAACAATATGTAAAGTTTGGGTAATAAAGGGGTAACAACCAGGAGAATAAAAAAAAAATATTTATACTGTAAGTATTATAGAACTAAGGGGTACTTATTCTACTATTATGATACAACAATCTTACATTTGGGAACAATTTAGCGAGAACATACACTGAGTATCTTTTTGTAATAATTGTGTGCCAATATACTGTTTAGGCTTTTTAAAAATGACAGGGTACATATCTATGCATTGATACTTTTTTTTTTTTTTTAGCTTTTTTATACCTTTTTTTGGTAGCAAAAGTGCAGATGTTTAAGTTTGGGCTAAGATGTTTCAAGGCAAGAAAAGCTAAGACTATTGCAGTTTTTTAAATACTGGGAAATAAATCTTGTTTCATGTGGTTACAGGGTAAGTGGTGCTTGTATAATAAATAAAGGTTTCCGAGTAAGTGGTATAAAATTGTGTATGCATTTTTATTGTACTTACCCTGTAACTACATTGAACAAGAGGGTAACAAGCGTCACTTTAATTTACGGCCCGCAATGTCACACTTACCCTGTAACTACATGGAACAAGGGGGTAACAAGCACCACTATGAAACAAGAGTATCTTTCCCCAATAGTTTAGCAAAAGTTGCAATAGTTTTAGTTTTCAGTGCACTTTTGTTAAAAATATTACTTTCTAAATGCATAGATATGTACCCTGTAATTTTTAAAAAGCCTATACAGTATGTACTGGTTCACCATTATTACAAAAAAACACTCAGTGTATGTTCTTGCTAAATTGTTCCCAAATGTAAGATTGTTGTATCATAATAGTAGAATAAGTACCCCTTAGTTCTATAATACTTACAGTATAAATATTTTTTTTAATTCTCCTGGTTGTTACCCCTTTATTCCCCAAACTTACAATATTGTTCCCTTATACTTATATTGTAAGTACGTTATAGGTACACTATAATTACCGACGGTTACGCTGTAAAATTGCTTTAATTACACAGTACTTTCCGGGCTGTAATCTAAAGCGTTACCAAAAATTCTAGGGGTACCAATAATTGTGGCCAATGTGTTTTGGAGAAAAACATTTATTTCATATAATGTAATTATGCCACCCCCCCCCCCAAACAGTCTATCTGTCTGTCTGTATGTATGTATGTCTCTCTCTCTCTCTCTCTCTCTCTCTCTCTCTCACACACACACACACACACATACACACATGGGTGTGACACACTTTGAACATAGTGGTTATTATCTATAAATCACTTATGTAAATTTTTTTTATTAAATGTGGTTATTCATATTGGAAATTGCACAAAAAATATATATTAAATGTGGTTATAGCCTACATATTGGAAATTGCAAACAATTTCTATAGAAACTATCTATTGAATCAATATCTATAGGAATCTATAGGTGTACTAAATGATTAATTGATTAACCATTCAGATCAGTTGGATTAAATAATAGACACACTCTAAAAAGTCTAACCATGATTTACTCAATTTTTTTGGTGAAACATTTTTACACTTAAACAAATTGAGTAAATTTTAAAGCTGTGAAATCAATGAAATATACTGTATGAATTGAGTAAATGCAAGTAAAAAAATTAAGTAAATCTGAGTAAATGCATCTGGTATATCAACAAATAAAATTGAGTAAAATAATTTAATATTTAAACATTTAAAAACCAATATTTATGAGTAATATTAGCTGTTTTTATTTATGAGAAATATTAACTTTTTTATTTCCTCTAAAAAACCTTTGTAAAATAGTATTCCATACAACCACCAGTATACATGACATTGGCCTTTATTGTCAATGAGTACAGCAATACAGCATATTTTACACTGTTTTAACATACAAAATTGCCTACATTTAAACTCATTTAACAAACATTTTAGAAGTAAAAATTAAACATTAAACATTTAGGTAGCCTAATTCAAGAGTAATCAACAGGCCTGTTGTCCAATATCCCCCGTATCAGCGCTGGTCCTCGTGCCGGAGATGGACTCGCGCTCTGCGGGTGAACTTCGGACTCCAGACCGCCGTCTTGCGTTTCACTCATAGCCGAAAGATGCTGCGACACGACTGACTCCATAACCTGCCAATAAACAAACAGTGTAAAGTTCTGGCGACATTTTATCATGCAAATTAATTATATTCATTATCATTAGGAATAAACTCGTGTGTTTTATGCAAGGCGTTTCAATCACGCGGAAAAAACAGGCGCGAGCCGCGCGACTCTCGAATGTTTAGGTTTCACATTAGACTTTGTATGTTGTTTTGCATTAAATAAAATGATTTAAAGCACAGTAATGATTTTATAGATAAAATAAAACACACAAACCTGAATTTCGCAGAGGAAATGCACCAATTCGGCGAGACTGAGAAGAAAAGAGGAGAACTGTTCTTCTGGAGACTGGAGTTCAAACAGCCCGCGCTCACTCGACCGTTGAGCTGTCGTCACGTCAGAGGGTGGGGGAGGGGTTGTTTTGATTGAGTAAACTTACTCAATTTCTTAAGTGTGTTAAATATATTAATAATATTGACTTAAATTAAGTAATTTTTGTGGTTCTTGAAACAGATCTGTTTAATTCTCAATTCTCAAATATTTTGATAGAAATTTCACAAATATATTAAGTTTATTTAAAAGAAACAATTGGTTAGTCAAATACTAAATTCTTTTAGTGAAAAAAACTTATATATAACTGTAAATTCTAGACAAAATTAACTGTTGGATTTTTAGTCAATTATTTTGGTATGTTCAACTCAAACAATCAAGTAAATGATATTCAGAGATTTTATTAAGTTAATACAGTTAATTATTACTGTGATATTTACTAAGCCCCTGAATTATTTTTTAGAGTGCAGATGTAAACTGAACAAGAAGTCAAAAGTTTGATAGTGAGAGCTTTGTGAAAGGCAGTCCTTCGGATGAGATGTTAAACCGAGGTCCTGACTCTCTGTGGTCACAAAAAATCCCAGGCAGCCAAATTTGCCCCAGTGGCCTCTGTCCATCATGGCCTCCTAATCATCCTCATATATATATACAGTACTACCGGTAATTGGCTTCATCATCGTCTCCTTTCCTCCAGTAAGCTGGTGTGTGGTGAGCATTCTGGTGCAATATGGCTGCCGTCGCATCATCCAGGTGGATGCTAGACATTGGTGGTGGTTGAGGAGAAAAGCGCTATATAAATGTAATGAATTATTATTATTATTATGCAGGGGAAACACTCATTTTGTGTTGTGTAAAGGATTCTTTGTGATTTTATGTATTGTACTAACACAATTGAAAATATGCTCAAATGTTTGAAAAAAGTGCACTTTTGATGATCTGTTGTGATATTAGCACTAAGATTTTGGAAATGTACACCTTACTTGTGAATAAAAAAAAAAGTAAAAACAAAAATCTTAAATTTAGGTTTTCCGTCTCATTTCCTTTTCTCTTCATTAAGGACCCAGGGTAATTCTCACATTAGATCTCTCCACTTTTCAAAGCATAACATGTTATAACAACAGCTGCTGTGGTCCTCAGTCAGGTATCACCTGGGCATCGCTGAAATGGACTATTTCTTGATCCCACTGGACAAAGTGCACAGCATTTCCGTATAAAGCTGTTTTGTGAGTCGTCGGCCCTAGGCTGTGGCCTCAGTTCAGCCCCCTGCCCACGATGACTGTTCCAGATGGCGGACGGAGGTACAGCAGAGGTAAGGCCACAGTCCTGTGCTGTGACACAGGTGGGGAAAGGCCTGTTTAAACCCACAGGAAAGCAGGATGGGCAGTCACCCCCTCCCCGTCCCTCCATCAGCTGTCCATGCTTACAAAGGGAGACCATAGTTTCCACTTGGGACACTGCATACACATGGGTTTGCTTGAAAAAGTCTGTTACACCAAGAAACTAGGTGAGAAACTTGTGAAGTTACAGAGAAAAGCTGATATTTAATGGTAATAAACATTTTGTGTCACAGTGCCAGCATGCCTAAAAATGCTCATAAACATTCCTTTAATCTTTTGTCATATTTAAATCTTGATAGATAGATAGATAGATAGATAGATAGATAGATAGATAGATAGATAGATAGATAGATAGATAGATAGATAGATAGATAGATAGATAGATAGATAGATAGATAGATAGAGAACCGTTTGTAGGTCAACCCTTTAATGTAGGTGTATCCTGCTTTTCTTGTCATCCATCAATCTGGGACCACATTAGCCACTTGAATGCTGTTAGGTGAACCAGAATGGACATTTCTGGCCGTATGTTTCCCCATCTGAAACAGATAAAGCTGTCCTGCACACCTTTGACTGTGGCTACAGCTGCTCTGCCTGATCTCATGTGTCATCTCTGCCTACAGCTGCCTCTCACTCCATCCAGGCCCACATACGAGGGGCTCCAGCGACCACTGACGTGGACACACATGAAAGTGGCTATGGACAAATCTCCTGAGCTTCTCTGTCGTCCTAAAACCTTCTCAGGGTTCAGCTGGCAAAGTGCCCTCTCGTCCATTGGGAAGGGTCAGTGTGAGATGGGGACTGAGTGGGCCTGGGAAGGGGGAGCGATTAGGTGAGGTAAAAGTGTTGTCGGAGGTCTTATACCTCAGGACGGCTGTGCTGCCCGTCTGGAAAGGGGTGAATGCAAATCTGTGCATGTGAGAAAAGAGGAGTGCTGAAATCCACATATTACCTTCCCCTGATCAGGTGTAGCCATATGGGACACGTTTATATTTAAAACATTTATTATGTTTTCAGATGTTAATCTTGTGAAAGAACAATCAATGGTCAGTCTTAGCCCTTATCCCGGGGCGTCTTTGAGAGTCTGTGGGGAGGAACAATGATTTCTTAGGCAAATTTTTAAAAGAAAGGCCCTTTGAATCTCAGGATCAATCAGGTCAAGTGACTTAACCTCTGGCATAAACTCAGCATCTTTATGTAAACTAAACTAGGAAGTAGAGGACCACTGACCTGTTATAGGCTAATTGTATTTATCGTAACTGTATAATTTATGCACACTGAGCAGATTTAAAATGTGCCCACGATAAATTCCAGTGTATGCCATAGTGAATAACAAAGTTGTCATGGGTTGGTTCCAATAAAGGCAAGTGGAAGATCTATGTGCAGCAGTCAGTCTTTATTAGACAAATAAAAAACAACAACAATTCAAACAGGCACTGTAGGCATGAAGAAAACTGCAGGAGAACTAACACAACCAACCTTAAACATTAAAGATGCCAGACAAAGAACTGAACTGAGGGTTTACATAGACCAAACAAAGAGCTAAACAAGACACAGGTGAACACAATGGGTTGTTATAAAGCACACAGAAGAGCATCCAAGGCACACAGGAACTAATGCTGCCTTCACGTGCTATCGGAAATTTACTCCATTTAGGAGCACATCGCATTCAAGTGCTTTGTTGTCAGAAAGAAAAGGAATCAAGGAGGAGACCAGGTTTGTTCTTGCCTATTTATTGAGAAAATCTTACTAAAGCCAATTAAATGATATTTAGCATCGCATTTATTGTCAAATATAAACATTCACCGCACAATCTAGATAGTCAGCTTGCTTGAATTTTGGTCTGTGTATAAAACATACGCTTCAAATGATTTTTCATACATCACTTAAAAGACAAGACAAGGCAGGCTATGAATGAATGGGTTGCTAAATCTTAATGGGATTGGAATGGGATGCTAAATCCCAAGCATGATGCTAAATATCATTTTGCTTATAATCATCTGGCTTTTCCTTCTGTCAACACCACCTTTGGATCAACTGCAATTGCCCATAACCAAATACAATTGTCCAAAAAAAATCTAGTTTTTTGTATTGATTGGTTTATATTTCCTATTTTTCATGCTTTTTGATAGCTAACTTTTTGATTTGATTCTTACAAGTATTTTTATTTTATTTTTTGCTAGTAGCTGACTGCTGTCGGTCAATAGTAAACCAACGCTTAAGACCTGCGTTTTTTGGCAGGATGGACAGCCCAGGTGTGAACATGAATATTCATTTAAAACATAGTTCAAACTGAGAGTATAGTACTACAAATTTCTCATGTGAGCCAGTTTCCTGTGTATGACAGAGCCATATCTGCACATTTCAACTGCTGGAAGACTCAATCATTTTTCTAACAGAGCTTTAACTGTGTTTATTTTGTAAAGCAGTGGCTCTTCTAAGACTCTCTGCTGTGCACTGTGTTGGATGTGGTGGCCTCTGGCAGGTCTGCTGGATGAGGAAGGCAGTCTCTCACTGCCCCCAGCCAGTGCAGCTGTTACTTGGGTGTGACATCTTGGCTCTGATAAATAGTAATGATGCCAGCGGTGCCCTAAACACCCCTAGGTGCCACACACTACATCCATGCCACACCCCCTGCACATCCTACTTTTCCAGATGCATGCTATCGGCACCATAGTGTGCCATCCAACCTCACCGCCTCACAGCCAAGGCTCTCAGACTGGCAGCCAAGCCATATGTCAAGGTCATATCTGTACGAGAGAGAACTATATTGTACCTCCTCTCCAGGAAAGCCTGATGAATTCATCCAATCAGATGATGACTTTGAAACTCCTGAAGTGATTCCAAATGTGTGAGCCATATGTATCAGACAAACATTCAGCCAACGTTCTGTGGGTGTGATGACTGAGGCTGAGACTAGCTCCTCAAGATCCAGTTACTTTTGTTCAAAATCTATTTATCTCAGAATTTGGCGGTGGAATTGTATTTCTTTGTTATATTACTGACCTTCAAATATTTATTGTTTAATGGTACTTAAACAATTGTTAATGGAACTTGATGTTCTTCATGATTCATTCATAGACCATAGTAAAGGCAATGTACTCTGCAAAATGAATTCAAAAGAGTATTTGTTTGATGTTATAACAAATCTTTAAATAGTGATGTTATTTCTATCTCTCTTGCATGGACCGTTTGTCTTATTAAATTTGTTTTACTCACTGTGCTAAGTTCTTCCTCAGGATGAGCACAACTGGGAACAGCTGGACTCAAATAAGTTTAGCGATTATATTGGTTTTTACATTCCCTGAGGGCCCAACATGCCTTCACAGGGGACAAGGGGCTGAAAAATACACATCTGGAAGCGCAGACTGTATTTGCATAACAACAACTGGATGACATAGCTTCCCTCTTTTCTTTTCTTCACATCTTGAAGAATGTTTGTTTTGGCTCACCTTCAAGGCACAGGGATAATCGCATGGAACCTCCCAGGATACAGAGAATCTTCTCTGCAAATATTCTTCAGCTGAATCTTGGTGAGTTATCAAGTGCATTTTCACACAGGAAGTTAATCACAGGCCGTTATGCCTGTGACTGTCACAGTAAAACGAAATATTGAAAGATTTTTTTAGCATTGTGATTGTGGCAAATGTTCCATAACTCAGCCAACTGTAATGCAATGCATTTTTCAAAGAGAAAAATGTGCAAATTAGCATCAGAGTTTCTGTGAGATCTTTAACTCTTAAATGCACCACAGAATAGGGTTTTTAATGATATTTAATGATGACTGCATAACTAGTGCGTGAGCTGTAGAGTGTAGAGCATTTAAAATGTTAATAATGTTACATGAACAAGTGTCTCTCCAGATCTTCAGTCAAACACATTTGTTTATGTCTCTGCATCTACAGAGTATGTCATTAAAGGGTATGTGTGTGTATTTGCTCATACTTATACGTGTGCAGTATGAGTATATGTTTTCAGATTGATTAGCCATGATTAAGGGAACTCAGTCTAAAGAAATATGTATCACTTACCATGATTCCCCCTTTAAATAATAAAAATGTAACTTTTAAACTGGGTTATATTTTTCATAATGTGTTCATATCATATTTTAGACATTATGGATGGGTTCAACTTTTGTGACAGCTGCTCTTTAACAACATTAAAAAGCCTAGAACCAAGGATTAATAAAAGTTAAATCAGATCAAACTTTCAAACACCTAAAAAACACAACACAAAATAGATTAATTATTTTGGCCAAGATTTCTCTGAGTATTCTTATGGGTGTTATTTACACCTAAAATCATATAGGTAAAGGGACTTTGGTTTGACACCCCTTACATAATATGAAACAAAACATGAATGCTTGAAAAGCTATAATGAGCTTTTAAGTTAAAGTAATAAGTTTAACCATATGTTTCCTTGGTAGGTTTATGAGAGAAATAACAATGTCTGATTATGGAACAAATCATTGTTGTTTTTTAGGTTTTTGAGTCGGATATTTTCAGGGAATCATTTGATTCATTTCACAATTCCGAATAATTTGATTATGAATTAAACTGATCCGGTTCAGGTCAGATGGCTTCTTAGATAACTTGCATAATGCATACAGTGCTTTTTTTTTTTTTCAAAGAAAAAAAATAGACATCCATGTCAACTGTTTTGTGGTCTATTTGACTGTTTAAAGAGGCTATCATTTCAAAAAGCTTGCCCATAATCTGCCAAATGTCTTGAAAGACACATCTGCAAGCCCCTCCTTAGACAGCCTCACCACTGCATCTCTTCACATCTCGCTCTCTCTGATGGATGGTTTGTTGTAGTGTATGCTGAAAAAAAATCAGCCACTTGCTATTCATCAAGCCCGGAATAATGAGCGGAGAGCTACATTGATTTAGCCCGGGGCTTACAGCTCGAACATCTGGCCTGGTTGGCAGTCATAGTCAAGGCCAGCACTATTGGAAAGCTTTCTTTGGAGGGTCCAGATGCAGAGAGAGGAGGATCCGTACAAATGCTACAGATGGAAACGCTGGAACAGATGATGTGGTGGGCAGCTCCCGCCACCGTTGGCACAGGTAGCTTGTCTCCAACAGCTGGCACAGGTTAGGCATTCCTGGGAATTGGTGCCACAAGGCAAATGTTCGCACTGGCAGAGGTTGTGGTTGTGGGACATACACACACTGTTCGTACAGGTATCATCAATCAGACGGACTGTGGGACTGAATGACAATATGAAAATTGTTCATCTTTGCTTCTGTTGATGTGATTTATTTCATCTGCAAATCTATTTATTGTAAACCAATTAACAGGGTAAATCTATGTATAATCAATTGTTGTATTTAAAGAAGCTAAAAGCCTTAGTTAACAGTTCAGTAAACAAGAATTTGATATTGAGTGACTTAATTGCTTTACAAACACAATCAATCTGTCAATTTTTCGCTCCGGCAATGAAAGTAGTTCCAAACAAAGCCACAGCTAAATAAACCACTGCATGTCTCTGAGCAATACAAAGTGAGGTTTTGTTCCTGAATTAATCACAGTTTTTTAACAAATCGGTAAATAAATGATTCAATGACTGAATAAATGCGGTCACTTTTTTTTTAACAAACTGGTTGATTGAATGATTCAGTGATTCCCGTCATGAAAAAAGTTGGCTCCCTACATAGTTAACCTGTATATCGTGACAAATTCGGGCACTGGTAAGAACCCTGGCTCATTACACATTGATGACTCCATTTCCGGCACAATGTCCGCATACTCGCATTACAAAAGGTTATCAACAACAGCAAAGAGGCAATAGCAAATGTGACGTATAATCAATGCTTCCTGTTTTTTTGCGGTGGATTTTCTTTTTTGTTGCAGGGAGCAGTGTCCAGAGCACTGGAATGATTGTGCGATTGAGACAGCCTTGACCGACTCAGCATTTGTATGACTGAAACGAAAAATGCAGTGTAACCGCCCCTTGAGCGCTCCTGGAATGCTGCTCAGCCAATCAGAATCGAGGAATGGAACAAAAACAGTTATATGAAAACATATACAGTATGATGGTTGGGAAAGATGTTCTGTTTAGACCAAAAAATATGCTACAAAGATTCTCCATTCTATGTAGATTGTTACACTTCTAAAGCAAAGAAATTCAAATAAAACACACTTCACACTATAGGCAACACTTATACACATGCACACACAAAAAAAAATCCCTCAGTCATACTCAGGCATGCTTTTGGATTTACAGACGAAAAATAACAGATTGTGTGTGGGGGTTGAGTCTGAGACTGTGAATAGAATGGTCTTGCCCAGATGTATGTGTCTGGACTGCTCAGACTGGCACAAAGCTGGCCACTGCTCACTGATGGACATCTGGATAGCAAATTGGTTAATGGTGCCTCCAAGCCAAAAGGTAGTCAGCCATCTCCTCTCCCAGCAATGCAAGGACTGCCGCGCATCTGTGTTCCACCTACACCAGGAAAACATCCCCTATACAAGCCTGAGGAAAGACTGGAAAAGGATAGAGGATAGTGTTTAGTCCAAACCAGGTCTCTGTCTGGAGGGCAACATGTCATGATGTGGGTTTCAAGACCACTGCGTATGCTATTAAGTTAAAAGAATTGCAGCCATTGCTTTGTATGTATATATATATATATTATTATAATTATAATTATACTGTAAGTTGTGGGGTTTTTTTGCTGTTTTTTTTTTGCAGTTACTTCTTCTGCAGGTTACATTGTTACACCAATAGGTGGTTGCAAGAATTGAATCGTTCATTCAACCGATTTGTTCAAAAGTGCTAATTCCTATTAAGGACCAAAATAAAAGTGAGTCATTGAATCACTTGCTTAATCGATTTGATAAAAAAAAGCTGAGTCATTACTGTGGCTTTTTTGAACTATTTTCAGTGGTTAAAGCTACACAAAGTAACTTTCACAACTAAATGTAAGTAACAGTATCAACTTCTAATTTATTTAACTGTTGAATAAAAGTAATATAACACTCACTATCATGCTATTGTTCTGAATATTAGCAGGAATGTGCAGCACATACAATACATTATTATGTTAACACTGTAATGTTTCTGTTGTAATCATTATTTATTATTACATAACTAGTTAACATGAAATAACAACAGCAATCATTTTACAGCATTCATCAATCTTTTTAATTGTTCATTTCTACATCTATTAATACATTTTTAGAATTTAAAGTTGAATAACAAGAACAATGAAGAATTGTATTTTTATTAACAAAGGTTGAAAAATACTGTAAAAACATATTCCTCATCTTAACTAATGGATCAACTAATGTTGACAAACAAAGCCTTACAGCAAGGTGTCATTATAATATGTGACCCTGGATAACAAAACCAGTCTTAAGTAGCATGAGTATATTTGTGGCAATAGCCAACAAAACACTGTATGGGTCAAAATGATCGATTTTTCTTTTATGACAAAAATCATTAGGAAATTAAGTAAAGATCATGATCCATGAAGATAATTAGTAAATTTCCTACCTTAAATATATCACCATTTTATTTTTGTAAGTGGATGCAGCACAATCGCCAACAGAAATGGAAACCTTTAAAGGCGATTTTCTCAATATTTCAATTTATTTGAACCCTCAGATTCCCGGTTTCAAATAGTTTTATCTCGGCCAAATATTGTCCTATCCTAACAAACCATACATCAATGGAAAGCTTATTTAATCAGCTTTCAGGTGATGTATAAATCTAAATTTTGAAAAATTTACACATAAGACTGCTTTTGTGGTCCAGGGTCACATATAACAATGTAGTCAGCTATACTGAAAATGTTTTCAGGGTTGCTGGAAGTGCTGGAGTACCAATGGCACATCGCACCCCACACTGCTCCAGATTCAATTATAGGCAGATGTGATTAGGCAAGCAGATGTGAATGTGTATTAGACCTTGAAATCATAACACAACACATTAATATCCTGGACCTACAGTAATATTTGGAACACTGATTTGACAAATGATCCATTCAAAGAGCATTACAATCACAACTTGTGTATGTAATTCATGTAATTGCTTGACAGACAGAAGAAGAAGCATTTTGTGAAATTAAACTAAAGCTTCCTCTTTTTTTGGCCTGATCTCCACCATCTGTGGATAAACAAGTTAAACACACAGCAGTTTCCCCTGACGCCTGAACCCTAGAGGATGTGCCCTCCCCCCAAACAGATGCAGCACCTCCAGAGGCTTTGGGTGTGCTGAGGGAAAGAACAGCTGTTATCTTGCCTAATAAGAGGTCTGCAAGTGAGACAGGTAGGTCATGAATTATTTACTTGAAATGTTATTCTTTTTAGCTTCTGTTAAAAATGTCACCATATCCTCTGATCTGTAGGAAGTGATGTTCACTAGACTTAACCATATACGCTTAGAAGAGGGTATTCTCTTGACAAGTGCAGTATTGACTTGTTTATTAAAACTGATTCAAATATATCTTTGCTGTAATGTGAATTACTTTGGATATAATGGATATAACTTCGCAAATGCATAAATGTAAATGTGAAGTTAGGCCAGGCCCAGGACATATCGAAGGGTTTATCTCACCATTGTTTTCTTTTCTTTTTAATTCATAAATTATTTATTTTTTAAATAGCCAGTGAGCCTTAGTATGGCACAACCTTAAACATGATTTACTACCTGCATTTGATTGGACAGATATCGGTTTAGTTCAAGATGAGTCATCAGATTTTTGGTCTGCTTTTTAAAGAGAAAGACTGTACATTTTAAATCTGTAATCTGCTAAACTTTTACATTTTTAGGAGGACATTGATGTATCGATGGCACATAGCTAATAAAAAGGGGCAAAATTTTGATTTCTTAATTTTTCTGATTTTAGCCTGAAGCGTCAACATTCAAACTGTGTTTTAAAGACATTGTTATGTGCGCTACAGTGTTGTTGTAAACTTAATACTTTAAGAAATTTTGTTTTTGGAATATCTTTAATTGACTCTAAAATGTTCAGAATTCAAAATACTGTCTTGTCATTGTCAAATTTGCATACTGGTTTGCGATTTACTTATTTTCTTACTTTAAAGCTTATATGATATAAAGCTTTTGTTAAATAAATAATGCAATCATTAATATAAAAAAAACTCTTTACACAACACAACATCATTATTGGATGTATGAGTACAGTATATTGCTTGTCCTTAAATATTTTTTTGTGTATTTATGAACTGCTTTCCTTCCTTGTGTCATGTTGCTTAAAACGTGTCGTTTTAAATGGAAATGCATATCCGACCCGAATGACTGATATGACAAATACATTATAAATTATAATATATTTTGCCCCACATTTGTATTTCAGCACAAAGCCATTTAGTCCTTTTTCCAGCTGTGTTATTTATCACCCAGCATTAACCTTCATTTATCAGCATGCCTTCACCAGTTAAAGTCAGATTCCTCCATATGGCTGGGTGCTTCATTAAATGCTAATTATTATGAGGTATAATAATTGTGAGGCTGCTGTGTGCACTGGGTGACGTGCTGCTGCAGTGTCCCGAGAGGAGGAAATAGACTGAGATCCAGATAAACAATCCTACTGTTCTCCCGAGACTGTGTGATCGCCCATCTGATGATATGGCCGCATCTCTCCAGCTCGTCCTCCCTCCTGGGAGCCTGTCTCTCTGTTGCCTGCCTATGATGGGTGTGAAGTAAGGGTGACATTGCCCTGCTGATGTTTCATTGTGTCAGCACTGCAGATTTCATATAGATTTATATTTGTATGTGTGTATATTTATACTCTGCTCTTTCCAAACCTCGATTTGTAAAAAAAATTGTCTCTGTACTACCTCAGATAATATATGCTGTCCTTGCCTGTATAATGCTTACTGCTATTTGGTTGCTGTGCTGATTCAGCGGGTTTCTTGTTTCCACATTGGGTCTTTTCTGATTTTGTACATACTTGTTTCTATGAATCTGGCTCTGAGAGCTTGGCTTACTGTGATACAGTAAGACCCCCATATTATTCAGTTATTTTAAAGTTGGCCTCAGTTGATAGTTGGGCACTTTATGGTTTTATCACCATCTTCTGCCAGGTTGGACACCTATAAAGTGTTGTTGTGAGTAGTATTGAGTAGGTATGGATCAAATAATGTTGTTGCTGTCCAGCTCTTTATCATTGTAAGCCTCTCTCGAACATCTGCTATTATCATGGGTACATTCTGAGAAGAGAAATTAGTAACTGTGTGAGAAAAACTCCCTCTGAATGCACAGCATCTGTAAGAAGAGATCTGATGACTTAACTTAAAAAAGTGAGGAAACCCGTAGACTTAAAATTATTAAGTAAATAAACTTCAAGCGTAATTTAAAAAAATGAGTTATGTGGAATTGTCAAGTTCACATAACTTAATTTTTTCAATTACGCATGGTTTATTTACAGTTCTGTAACAACTTTTTACAGTGCTGTAACAACAAAATACTTTTTATGAAAAGTTCAGTCAAAAGAAAACTTGGAAGCAAAACATTTTATTTTATTTCATATTATATTGATGTGATCTGTGAATGATAATAGTCCTGGATAACTCTTGTGCAGAACAAGGAATAGATTGTTGGGTGACCGCATAATAAACTCTTCTTGATTGTAGCCTATTTGATGTAAATCACTATTCAATCATACACACATACGACTACCAACAAATGGACTAATGAAGTATTTTGTTAAATAGTAATAATAACAAAGAAAGCTTTGTTGCATGTTTAATCCTATAAAAAAAAGGTCAGAGTACTATATAAACATCTGCTTATGTCTGTCTAATAGCTCATGTCCACGTGAAATTCCTCATAATTTGGATGAGCATGTAACTTGTTTATATTCTTAATTTTACTTATAATTAACACATATTATATACTCTTAATGTGTGAAGTAATCTTGTGCATGTAAGAATGCATAAGAAACGTTAGATAGTTATGCTGGTGCAAGTTGAGTGAATCCATTAGCCATCCACAAACATGGATTCCACAGTGACCTCAAGAGGTGGGAATGCAGAAGTACCTGATTAGAATAAACTGTCAAATGTGTTTTCAGTTGTTCTACGAGCATTATAGCCTGTATATATACACATGATTACAGAACATAGTTTTATTTTGTTTATGCACTTTTTCTTGTTAAGCATACATTGAAATTTCAAGCATAAGAATACACAAACACATGCAAGACCTCTGGCAAATTCTACTTTTGTGTTTTCATAGAACTGTTTAGAACTGCAAAAAAAACCTTCTTTATCTGGAGGGAGCTGTAATGTAATTATATGCCAAATCTAAATCATTATATCAATATCAATAAATTATAACTGATGCACAATTACTCATTGATAAAACTTTACCTCTAATAGTATAGTAAAATAAAATGACTTTTACTAGTCCTCTATCGCTCTTCTGAACATTGCTCTTAGTAGCACAGAAGCGAGGCCTCACATCTTTGACTTCAGTCTGAACAGATGGAGAGAACTCCAGTAAATATCATTTCAAACATCAGCCGTGCTTTGCTGATGGCACAGCCGTATTCAAGGGACTGTCATCTCCGAAAAAACATTTGGGATCAAAAAGGCCTGTTGATTATCATACTGGAGCAGAGAACTAACAGCAGTTATGCTAATAGTTGGAACTATACGTGAAGCACACTTTTTGGGTGTAAAAACAGTTTGAGGATTGTGGGGATTGTTTGGTAAAATGTATCTTTTGTTCTAAACTGAAACATTAGTATATTGATTAAATACTTATTAAAATCTAAAACTAAATTACACTTGTGTTTTTAGTGACAGAACCATAAATTAATGAACAGTTCAGTGAAATGAAAACTTGGAAGCAAAACATTTCATTTGATTTAATATTTCATATTATATTGATGTGATCTGTTGTGAATGATAGTAGATAACTCTTGTACAGAACAAGGAATAGATTGTTGGGTGACGGCATGGAAAAGACCAACACATCACATGCCTGGACTCATTTGCCACATCAGCTTAATGAGGCCATTATTTGCATTAAATTATAATGTTATTATGTCAAGATTCCAGTACCAGTAGGACAGTGGTTTGTTTTGAAATGTATTAGTAACGCCAATTAGTTTACTGGGACGCATGAGTGTGGGAGCGTGGATGATTATGGGCGGGTGCGTTCAGCAGCCAAATATGACAAACACGTGACTGTGTTCACAAGGTCCTGAGTGAACTCCGCATCTGTGGACCATTGCACAACGCACATGCAGTATTTAGCATTGCAAACGTTTACCTGTTGAAGATCTCACACACAAACTGTGGCCTACTGGAGTGCAAGCACAGGAATCTCTAGCCTTCAAGGGATGGGTCATCCAAAAAGGGAAAATGTTGTTATCATTTACTCACCCTCATGTTGTTCCAAACCTGAGTTTCTTTCTTGGTGAACACAAAAGAAGATATTTTAAAGAACACTGGTATCCAGACAGTTGACAGCACCCATTGACTTCCATAGTATTATTATTTTTCCTACTATGGAAGTCAATGGGTTCCATCAACTGTCTGGTTACCAACACTCTTCAAAAATATCTTCTTTTGTGTTCAACAATAGAAAAAAAAAAGAAAAAAACTCATAGGCCACAAGTTTGGAACAACTTGAGGGTGAGTAAGTAATGACAACATTTTCATTTTTGGGTGAACTATGCCTTTCGGTTAATTGCTTATGAACTGAGCATAGAGTCATTTTCTTTTCTTCACATTTTATAAAATTTGATACTGCTAACGTTTTAGCAGTAACTGTTTTTATTAAGTGTAATTACTTATAAACTGATCCATTTAAACAGTTCCCATTCATTCAACCAAAGAAAGAAATTGTAGTTTGTGGACAAAATGTTATCGTCATAAAGACAGCACAATTTCTGTATACGCATATTGCATTCATTTAATCAAAATTCATGTAATTGAATAACTAAATAAGATTTTAGAATGGTCCCATCACTCTCGTATCTTCAATAGTGTAATGTCGGATGAAAAATTAATACATTATTAATAGGCCTAATCTCGGAATTAAAGCTGCCACCAAAGGAAACCCCTTGGTAGTATTTCAGATGATGATGACAACAACACCAATAATATTAATAATAATAAATAATAATAATAATGACCATTGACCAATAATAACAGTATAATCCCAATAGCATTAATATTTCTTCATCCGCTTGAAAGTCGATTTTGTACGCCAAATATTTGGAAATTAGAAGCCCTTCTCAAATAATGGTTACATTTTAGACCATGTTACTTTTAATTTTATTGTATAATATAATAATTTTAGCGTTTCATCAGACTCTCAGCTCACTAGATTTTTAAGTGGCCATATTAATGTCCACTAACCCTGAGACAGACTCTCTCTCTTTCTCTCTCGCCGTGTCTCCGCAGCGCTGGAGGAAGTTGCAGTGCACCTGTTCTTCACCGCTGCTCGGCCAGTGACTACAGTTCCCACGTAACATTGCGCAATGTCCCTCGATCCGCGCGCTGCGCCAGTCTGCTCGAGGAACCAGTCCGTCCGTTCGCTCGCTCGCTCGGCCTTTTTTTCTGCTTTCTCACTGTTGCCTGGTGTCAACCTACGCCGAGAAAGAAACATCCCTCCCTCTTCCCCCCTCAGCGGCAGCTTCCAATTTGCCTTCGCTTTTCTTTTCGGCTCTTCCATTGGCTTGCGCGCTGCCAGTCAAGCGCTTCCTCTTTACAGGAGAGTTGAGTAGCAACAGCTCGGAAACATCTGGCTGCCGCAGCTCTCGTCGCTCCGCTCGCCTGCTCTGTCTTTCCTGCCACTGCAGGTTGTTATGGAAAGCTGTTGAAAGTCAATCGAGTTGTTTTTCTCGCTGAGAGGATTAGACGGAGGAAGCAGGAAGACGTTGGACCTGGTTGTCTGTAAGTGCCTGTGATACTAGGTGCTCTTTAAGGAGATGAAAGGGGGGTTGGAGGCACGGGCTGGATTGTTATGGGGAAAAGTAACGATCTTTTTCACTCGACTGTTGGTCTTTACGCGTAGAACGAGTTGCTCGAGCGCGTGGCATCGGGGCCTGTCGCAAAACTGTAACACTGCAGGTTGAATGCTTACTTTTTATTTGTTAGCCACACTAGCTAGCTTTTCCTGAACGTACGGGGTCAGGATCCAGAGAAAGACCGTCGGCAGTGCTGTGTGTGTTTGTGTAGGAGTAGCCTGCTATAATACCAGTTCCTACCTAGGTGGACTCGTAGTTTATTTTATTTCAGTGTATATTTATTTTGTAGCGTAGCTTTTAAGTTCAAGAAGGGCTAACTTGGCACAATTCCGTCTTTCTGGAGAACTTGCCAGGTTTGAAAACAAGTTTACTTTGAAATAGCACAGTATAAAACAATGTGTTGGCTTAGTTTTTTTCTTTCTTTTAACGTTACCTTCATGCTGACCAGTTGCTTTGTAAACCAAAATATATAACAGCATTCAGGGCTAATCGTTCGTATTTTCCACGGAATTAAAAGCTCCTATTAGTTGTTTAAAATCCCCTGAGATCAAGTGTAATGTTCGTGACAGATGCAGCAAACTCTTCATTCTTGTGCTGTTTTATGCATTTAAAAATATTTATGCATGTCAGTGAGTTTAAAAAAAAAAACCCTAACTATTCTGTTAATATTCATGAGTGTGACATCCTTCAGAAGAGACCTTCAGATTATAGTTTGGTATCTTTGTTTTGCTGATTTGAGTGGTAAACAGGAAACTGTTGTTTGGCTTGTACCAAAGAGGTTTCTGAAAATTAACACAATTATAAGTGGGATACTTCAGAAGAAAGGAGGTATGTAAGACCTAATGCGGAATACAGTGTCTTTTGTTTGAACCATACTTATGAAGCCTCTATGATTGTTCCCATTGTTTCTTATTTCTCCCCCCCCCCCCCCCCCCCCCCTCTGTCAGTTGTCCAAAGGGTTAGTAAAATGAATGACGGTAATGGCGCAGCCAGTGAACCATAAAGAAGTCGAAAACAATATCAGCTGCGTGGATCTGTCAGTTGCAAATGTGCTGTGCTGGCCTTTGTTTATGGTTACTGGAAGGAGAGGGGGGAAAAAACTTGAGGGTATTTAAATTCTAAGTGCAGGAAACTAGGTTAGAAAAAAGTGTCGGCTTTCAGACGGACCCAGTTCCAAGTTCTTCTTTGCTGAGAGATTACAACTAAAGGGGGGAATTGGCTAGTTTTCTACAGAATCACCTCACAACACTTCCCTTCCTCCCGTTTTTAAAGGGGGGAAAGAGAAACAAAGTTGTATAAAGGAGAGGCTGGTGGCAAGAGTGTAGAGGAGTAGCATATGGCACTAAAAGGAGCACAGCTGGAGGTAGCATTTCCATCTGAACATGATGTCAGAGCAGCTGACAGGCTGCCATCCCCCAGTCTTTTCTTCTAACGCACAGACTGGGAGTTAGTGTGTGTGCGGATCTGTGTGCAGGAGGAGGCATTGCATTCCCCTCCAACATCTCCTCCACTTTGCATCTGTCCCTCACAGTTTGATTTTCTCTCTCTTTCTCTCGTGTCTCTACCCTTTCATTGATTCGGCGGAGGGAGTTACAGCCGGCGCTACCACAACAGTGGACTTAATCAAGTTGATGCGTACTGCAGGTACTGTACCGGGGGGTCCGGGCAACAGGGATGTGTTTTGAATAGGGAGCTCTCGTTAAGTCTTTTTTTGCGCGTCTGCCATCAGCTATCAGAGTGTGGGAAATGGGAAGTAAAGGATTTTGAGCTGGTGTAGCGTAGCCAGGCTGGGGACAAGTGACACTTTTTGTTGCCATGAAGATGTTTCCAGGCAAGCGTTTCATTATTCTGTTTGTTTACAGGTCTTCTTTTCAGCCACTTTGTTCTCATTGGCAAATTGTTGCTCTGTTGTGACGGCATACAGTGGTGTGGTTGGTAGGTTAGTTTATTATAGTATTATTGAATTAAAACAAGAAACTCTTGTGTGTTTATATGCTGTTAATCTGTCAAAATCAGTTTTCCTTTTAAATAACAAGATTTTCAGTCCAATTGAACAGAATTCCTAATCTGCTAAAGCGACCGAAAAGACATAAATGCTTTTAGGGAGCTAAATCTGCAACTTTATATAATCACATGCGTTCTTCAAAATGTCCTGTCCTTAGGCTTTTGCTCATCTCTTTCTGTCTTTTTTTTCCTGTTTGTAAGGACTAATTTAGAACTTGCAGATTTGAGCTGCCTGAATTGGCTAGACAGCTGTAATCGCACTCCTCCTAGTCTTAATCTCTTTATCTGGGCAGCAGCTGCCATATGGTCTCAGTCAGCTGGATCAGATGTTCATAAGCCTCCTTCTCCGTCCCTCTCTGTCCTCCCAGTCTCCTAATTTGATCGCTGCTACCTTGTGAGCTGTCCTGCAATCTTTATTTTTAGCCATCTTAAGGATTAGGATTGATGTGGACTACGGGGCACTTAAAGTGATTGTATTGTAAATCTACTGTGGACCGCCTCTTTGGGGAGGATGTTCCATTTCTCCAAAGATTTGGGGAGGGGGAAAAGGGGAGGAGAGGGTTGGCGAGAGGTTTGTTATCCCCCTGTCCCCCTATAAGCCCCTCATTAATGAAGGTCTGAACGCTGTTTGGGGTGGGGTGGGGGGCTTTGGCTTGCTATCCCAATCAGATTTAAATGAAGATTCAAATTAGTTCATTTAAGTCCGCTGGTTGAACATGACGCTGGTGCATTTTTTTAGACGGGAACGATCTCCGCGGGTAACAGGTGTGATTTTTCATAGTTTTTTTTTAATTAGCCCTTTTTTAATTTGTAAATAGTTTGTGTAACATTTTTTAATGCCGTGTATATTTCTAGTTTTTTATCGTATTTTATTTGCACAATTTCTGTCTTTGATTATGCACGTCATACTGATGTTTTGCTACCTCAGTTGTCGCAACCTTTGAGATCATGGTACTTATACTTATGCAGTATGCCCATGATGGTGAGCTGTTTGTCTACCTGTAAGCCTGTTACCTATACTTGGCGTCCTGGCCAAAGTGGGTTATTATAAATAACTGCTCCAGGAGCACAGAGAGTAAAAACAGAGAAGATTCTCTCGCGCAGGCATCTGTAGAATCAGGACTTCAGCTTCTTACATCACGGCATCTGATTAAACTCAAATGATTTTGATGGGATGCTCACGGATGCATTCCTTTTAATGTAACTTCCAATAAATATATTTTTTATTTACATTTTAGTGTTAATTTCCCAGGTTGTGCTTTTAAACTTTTAATTAAAAGGGTTAGTTTGAAATTTAATAATGAACACATCACTGCTTACTTTAAAGTGCACAAGTGAGAAAAGTACAATTAGCTTAATGTGATGTTATACTTTTTGCATGTGCTTTTTTGTAATCCTTTTATGTCAAGACTGTGGTGAACATTTTTCCAGTGTTCCCACAGGGGAGGAGGGAGGGAGAGAGAATTAGAGTGTGAGAGTATGTCTGTGTGCATGGAGCGAGAGAGAGGGACGGAGCGGGTGGGAAAGAGAAGTTCCACACAGAGCACAGACAAAACAATTGTTGTTCTAGAGAGCCTCACTAACATCTGTGGTCTTTTGCAGGTTATGAAGACAGCATGGAGTTTCCAGACCACAGCAGACATTTGCTACAGTGTCTGAGTGAGCAGAGACATCAGGGATTCCTTTGTGACTCCACTGTGCTGGTCGGTGATGCCCAGTTCCGAGCCCATCGTGCAGTGCTGGCTTCATGCAGCATGTACTTCCACCTCTTTTACAAGGACCAGCTAGACAAAAGGGACATTGTTCATCTGAACAGCGACATTGTCACAGCCCCGGCCTTCGCTCTCCTGCTTGAGTTCATGTACGAGGGAAAGCTCCAGTTTAAATCGCTTCCAGTGGAGGATGTGCTGGCTGCTGCCAGCTACCTCCACATGTACGACATTGTCAAGGTGTGCAAGAAGAAGCTCAAGCAGAAGGCCACGACTGAGGCCGACAGCACCAAACGGGAGGAGGATGCATCCAGCTGCTCAGACAAGGTGGAGAGCTTCTCGGAAGGTGGAAGCACGGGCAGGCCGGCCACCGCTGACCTGCTGCAAAGTGATGACGAGGACATGGAGAACAAACGGGACAGCCCTCAGGAGCCGGGGAGCATGTGGATGAGACTGCCTTCTGACCGGACCACGTCTCCCACCACCAGCCCCAGGGAAGCAGAAACGCACGGCCCCGACACTGGCAAATCCCCTGCCGGCAGCCCCAGCAGCTCTACCGGTTCCCGGTCCCGTCGCTCTGCAGCGTCTCGGAGAGTCTCCGCAGACACAGATTGTGTGCTTGATCTCTCTGTGAAGTCCAGCCTGGGCGGAGGTCCTGGGGAGACCATGGCAGGCAATCATTACTTCTGCAGCTCTGTCACCCCAGACAGCCTTCAGAGTACCCTGGTTCAAGTCAAGGTGGAGAAGGACACGGGCTCAGACGACGATGAGCTGGTGAGCGGCGACTACGAGATGGAGCACAGCGGTGTGAAGGAGCCGCCCAGCACCAACGGGACTCACATCAGCCTTGTTGCGCAACGGAGGCTGGGCCTGGAGGCTCACCTTTCAGCCTTGCGTGAGGCCTCACTGGCCAGCGAGCTGGAGCGGGACGACAAAGGAGATGACACGGACGTCCTAGGAGGGGACAGTGAGCGAGCTCAGGAGGTCGCAGGGGTCGAAAGCGCCCTGTTGCCTTACGTCTCCAGCATGCTGGGGGCCCCACATACTCAGATCTTCATGTGCCCCTTATGCAACAAGGTCTTCCCCAGCCCCCACATCCTGCAGATCCACCTCAGTACGCATTTTCGCGAGCAGGAAGGTGTACGGGCCAAGCCGGCCAGTGACGTTAACGTCCCCACCTGCTCCATCTGCGGCAAAACCTTCTCCTGCATGTACACGTTAAAGCGCCACGAGCGGACACACTCGGGCGAGAAGCCCTACACATGCACTACTTGCGGCAAGAGCTTCCAGTACTCGCACAACCTGAGCCGACACGCTGTCGTGCACACACGCGAGAAGCCGCACGCCTGTAAGTGGTGCGAGCGGCGCTTCACGCAGTCAGGGGACCTGTACCGACATATCCGCAAGTTCCACTGCGAACTGGTCAACTCGCTCTCGGTCAAGAGCGAGGCGCTCAATCTACCCACGGTCAGAGACTGGGCACTGGAAGATAGTTCTCAAGAACTGTGGAAATGAATGCTAAAATGATAGCAGACTGTTTGAACTGCTTGTTAAATTGATGAGAGAGATCTGAGTGACATTTTTTGGGGCAGAGTGGTGAAGGTAAGAGTGGGGCAGAGTGACGGCCGAAGGGTCTGAATCAGTCATTTTTCTTGTATGTATATTGCAAATCTTGTTGAATTGCACTTTACTAGCACATGAAAATGTTACTACTGATTTTTTCTTTTATTATATTTTCTGGTTTGTTTAGGGTCTCTTTTTTTCCTGTTCTCCTTGGGTTTTTATAACACATGGGTGCTGGTCTCAGTAACCAACTTTGACAGAAAAATGATTCATTGGGATTTTCAACTGTATATAATTTACAGTATTTGTATACGCTCCTAAATTTCAAGGAACATCTGCCATGAAAAGCATATGAAGATTTCAGGTAATAGACAGAGGAGTTTAAAAACTAAGGACACACTAAACGGGTACAATGGTCATATATTTACCTGTACACACTTGCCTCTATATATATATTTATATATATATATATGTGTGTGTGTATGTATTCATATATATATATATATATATATATATATATATATATATATATATATGAATACATTCACACACATATATATATATGTGTATATATATATGTATGTATTTTTTATATATATATATATGTGTATAAATACGTACATATACATACATATATATATATATATATATATATATATATATACATATATGTGTGTGTGCACTACTAAAATTTGCAGATAACATACCTGATGTGTGACTGTGGTTGCGGTGCATGTGTACGCACATGTACACACGTAGTGTGTGAACAGGTCAGTCCTTTAAATCCCACGAGGAAGCTCTAAGCTCGCGTTACTTAAGCTCTTGTACATTTTTGACTCGTTATAGGAAACTTGACTGATGGAAGACAAACAAGGCACTCATGCAATGTACAGTTTCCTTTTTCATATCAGTTGCTGCATTTCCTCTATCCTTTCTTAATATGATTTGAAGTCATTTTCACATTTTAGTTGCAGTCTCTCTACATCACTTGTTTGCTACTGAAGTTGGTTTTTACATCGGCTGCATTTCTAGAGATTTCTGTAGTGTTTTATTAAGACTTTTCGTTTTTAAAACGGAACCTGTTGTTGCATGATGTCTGACCTGTATATTGAAAAAGATGTGACTTGCTGTATTGCTGTACACTGTAATTGACTGATTCATTACAGTCAGGGCACCTGTCTGTTGAGAAAAAAAAAAGTACCTTTAATATTACCGCTGTAGAAATTGCATGAATTTTATTTAACTTTTTTTTTTTTGTTGTTGTTTTGCATCAGAGAGTGTATTTTTTAATTAACTCATTTGATTCCTTGGTAGATTTGAGTTTTTTTCCTCTCATTAGAGAATGAATTGGGGGTTTTGGTGAGATGTTTATTCTGGGCTGTGAAGATTGTGGAAATGCACTGACGTTAGGCTGCAGTATCTACACATGGGAAGCGATTCGGTCTGGGCTCGCTGTAGAATTGGTAGGTTAACGAGGGGCCAGGTGTCAGCAGAAGCTGAATCGCTACGTTTATTGTTCAGAAGGTTAGCGTTGCTCCTGCTAGCGTCTCCTCACGCGCTGCTCTTCCCAGTGCTGGGTCCTCAACTGCTGTTTGTCTCAGTGTCCTGTTTACTGGCTGTTGTCATTTGAATCATGTCATCTCTGTTTGTAATTTATTTATTTATCTTTTCAATTGGCACTTGCTTCAGATTCAATTGCCATGAAGACACATTTGCGTGGCTGATGGTACAGCTCTTCTTTATGGGTGTCCTCAGCAGCGCACATCTATTTGGAGAAAGCTGAAGGATCTTTAAACAGCATAAAGCTCGACACACTCTGACCTGAGTGGTTTGTGTGTGTGTGTGTGTGTGTGTGCGTGTGTGTGTGTTTGTGTTCAATACATAAGTCTTTTTTTCACCACTTGAAGATGTTTGGCAAGGTTGGCTGCACCTTTTGAAGCTTAATGAAATTAGAATGATGTGCAAAAGAGGCCTTTATGAAATGTACACACCTAATTATTAACCTAATTGAATCGACTTTGTTACACTGAAGAAAAGATCTATAAATTTGTGATTGTTAAAAAAAAAGTTAAATTGTTAACTTTTGCAGCATTTGTGATTTTTGAAAAATGTTTATTCTAAAAAAGGTTTTATTTTATTTTTCTTTAAATTCTTTTAATTTGCAAAATTATATCAAGGTTTCTTTTTTTCTTTTTTTTTGATTTGTGAAAATTCTGTTGATTTTGTTTAACAAAAAACACTTTCATTGTCAAATCCAGAGAAATAAAAAGCAAAGAAAAATGAGAAACGTATGGCTTAGCGCTGTAGACATAGATCAGTCACTTACACAGGGCTGAAATGCTTGAACTACTTTAGTTAGAGAGGGCCGGGGGCTCCGCACATGTTCGAGCGGGACAGGAGTGTGCGGCACACAGGCTTTTGCAGGCCTCAGGAACGGTCCTTCCATATATTTGGCTGGTGCAACGGCTAGTGAAAAGGTTGAGCTTTGCCAACAGCGCACGCTCCTCATAGCGTTTTGCACGGGTGGTACTTTTACCTTTTGCACTCTAAAATGTGACCGAAAAAAAAAATATCAACTGTGGGGTTGATTTTGTTTTCTATGCTTTCTTTTTCTTTACGTTTTTTGTTTGCTTCTATTGTACTTGACCGCCTTAAACTACTGTTATCAGCTTATACTCAGAGGTTGAAAACTGGAAACTGTTGCTGGAATACTGGATGTCTTTCTTTGACTTTTGTTCAATGGAAATGAAGCTGTGAAATGGCCTATGAAGCATATCCATAAATTGGACACCCCTTTAGTTTACTTGAAACCCGGGAACCCCAGTGTGAAGAACAACTCTGTCAAATTCAAACTTGGTGGCTAATGAGTATGGGAAAGAAAAATAAATATTTGTTGAATTCAAGGACAATCGCTGTCTGGATTAAAAAAAAAAAAAAGAAAAAAAGAAGATGATTCGACTTCACATGTAATTGCTTCCCTTCTGAGATTTTTTGCTATGTTGACATTGTTCTTTTTATGGATTTAGACATTTAGCTTTGACAATCATAGTATGTTTCATTTTCTCAAGGGAAGTAAATTATGAGGCTGTTTAGTTTTGTACTTTTGGTGTGCTGTTGGTGAAATTTTTAAATTGTGTGCAAACTGCAATAAATTATAAGAACCTTAACCTCTCTGTGCCATTTTTCTGTCAGAAACTTCTGGCGGGATTGCCAGTGCAATGACGATGTGCAGATTGGTGAGACGGTGTTTGTGTTTTTGCATTCAGTTCAATAATCTTATTTACTGTAGATGCTCGTGTGGGTGGAAACATGTTTTCCAGTGCGTGAGGTCTGTGGATTGAGTATACTGTCCGAGAGTGAGTGTGTGTGTGTGTGTGTGTGTGTGTGTGTGTATGTGGTCTTACATGGCTCATGTGTATATGCTGCTTTAATGTCTGGCTGGTGCTCCAGTAAAGGCGTGGGTTGGACCTGGGAAAATGTGCAGCAGCTTGTATGAAGACCATACCCTCCCCCTCCCCCTGCCTCACACACACACACACACACACACACACACACACACACTCAGTCACAGGCTGCTTCCAAAGCTTCTCAAGTACAGGTTTCCAGAAAACAAATCAGCTTTATCTAATGTCTCGCTGTTCGGCAAACCTGGCCTACAGATGCACTAAAGGCTGACCACTTTTAAGTCAGCGAGCGTTACTCAACAGGCCACTGCCACAGATGGTCCCGTGCTGTAAGCATAACCCCCCCCACCCCCTAGTTTTTGATCACGGTTTGGGTTTAAGATCTCTTCGCGCCTTTATCATGGAAGTATGAAATTGTAGACTTAAAAAAATCATTGTAATTTTAACAGTAAAATACTGTAAAAATTCTTTCTGTAAAAATGTGTTAATTGTTTATTGGCAAGTTCCCTTAAAGTTACTGTTTTTGGAAGCGAAAAATATCAAGTCACAGTGAAAAACTGTAAATTGACTTTCTCAGAGTTCTTTGTGACACTTCACACTTGATGGTTTTTCGTCAAAATAACTATGCTCCTTCTTGGTTTTTCATTAGTTAGGTACATTGGGGTTTTATTTCACATCTAATGTTGTTAAATTAATGCTTATTAAAATCACATTTTAGTGTTGTGTATTACGGTGATGGTGTTTTATGTGTATGGTATTAAGCACCTTCAAAATATTAGCGCTTACTTCAGCTTGTGGAAAAGCTACCAGAGAGTTTGTTTCATCATGTGGATTTTTCACTACCTGGTGGTTGTCAGTGTATTACAAAAGTACAAAACTGAATTTGGTACTTCATTAAGTTGCTATAACATTATACAGTTAATGAACTATACAGTTTTATGTAAATGTAAATTCTTTTCAGTGTACAAAGGTTATTTCTAGACAATATTGTGCACACTTTCACCGTTTTTCTGAGAGATGAAATTTGATTTGTGGCTACATTAACACAAATCTGCACCTAACATCTGGTTGGAACGGACAGTTGATGCTTCGCCGAGGCATAATGGTTTTCTCTCTTTGCTTTTTTACTATGAATTTAGGTCATTAATTTGTATCTGTCCTTTGTTTACTCAAGGAGCAGAGACAAAGGGGCAGCTGTGGAAACATTTGGCTGTGCCGAAGGGTAGTGGGCTCGACGCGACGAGTGTATTACCAGCTTGGGTCTTCTATAAGTAGCTCCACCACAGACGTTTGAGGGAGCTGCGTGCCAGTGTACTGGAGGAGAGCGGCGCACATGCATGGCATCAATAGGGCAGCCGTTGCACTGAGGTATGACTGGTTCTGCCCACGCAGATACTGTAGCTGCTGAGAGCTTCACCACTCTCTGTGCCCAGCTCCAAATATAATGTACATTAGAGGGGCGCAGACAGGAAGAGGCCTTTCTGTTTGTTTGCATTCGACAAGTTATTGAATTTATCGAGCGATATTAACCCCTGTGTTCAGTTTGGCCATTTTAATAGCTTATTTAAAAAAATATAACAGTGAACTATCTGGATTGATTCTTTATGACTTTTGCCCTACATGTTACATTATGTTTAGACCCTCAAAGAAAAAATAAATAAATACATTTTCATATGCTGTGATACTGTGATGCCAGTTATTTTGATTTTTTAAAAACTTTTTTCCCCCTACAATGTGTTTTGTGCTCATGTCAAATTGACCTCAAACAGATATGTTTCTATAATGAATATCAGTCACACTTCTGTCTACTATGTGGTAAAAATATATATATATATATATATATATATATATATATATATATATATATATATATATATATATATATATATATATTCTATAATTGCATCATATTTGCACCAATGGGTCTGTAAAGAACCTTTAACAACCATGGAATCTTTACATTGCACAAAAGGTTCTTTATATTGGAAAACGACTAGAATATTAAAATCTTTTTCACACTAAGAAAAAAGTGTTTTCACTGAAAGGATCTTCTATGGAGTCAGTGTGAAACCCTTTTGGAGCCTTTATTTTTAAGAGTGTAGGTTTTGATTAAGCCAGATGAATTTGAAGGCAAAATTAAGTTAACTTATTATTTATCTTTGCATAATATGGGAGTATTTTGTATATATAAATACACACTCACGCATGGCATGTACATATTAAGAAAAATTTGCATATATACTGTATATATTTGTACATAATTTATATTATATATAAATAAAAATATTGTATATATTAATAACACATTTTTCTTAAATGTATACATCCATGTGTGTGTATTTATACTGTATGTACAAAATAATTATACACAGTACACACACATATATTATGTAAACACAAATTTTGATTTTTGGATGCGATTAATCGTTGCCCAGCACTAATATATATATAATATTCTTGACTTAAATATAATCATATTTGATTTTAATTTAGGCTTTTACACACCATAATTGTATAACCCAAAATGCAATACATTTCCACTTCTCAATGAGTCAAAATGTGCTGAAAATTCAGCGGCGACCAGCAGTTAAGATGTAAGGAATTTGAGGGATTGAAAGAAGCATTAAGTCCTACATGAAAGAGAAAGTAAAGGAGAAAAAAAGTACAAGGGCTCAGCAGATAAAAGGTGAGAAAAGCAGGCAGGAGGGACGACGTCTTCTTTCTTTCAGTTGTCTGCCTCATTTAAAAGGCAGCCATTGTCAAGCGTCCTGTGCACAGACAGAAGGCAAGCAACAAGCGGCCTGTCTTGGCCCTTCAGACAATGCAGTGGTGCTACAGCCTGTCCGGGGTGGGGGAGAGGTGTCTGCGTGGGGGAATATTTTTGCTTTAGGGAGGGGTGCGCCATGCACCCTGCGTCCCCAAACAAAAGAAGACGCAACCCCAACTTAAATGCCAGTGTGTGTGTATGTGTGTAAGTTGTGGTGCTGGCTGTTGAGGAGTGAGCGGCACAGGCCAGGTTCTCCACTCCATCCACACAAGCACACTCGGGGGGGTCTGTGGAGCTCTCTTGAGCACTGATAAAAACACAACATCTCTTTCATAGCAAAGGGAGTGGTTGTCTGAATTGAGCGCACAATTTTAGAGCTCAAAGGGTTTCTTGAGTGGCAGTTTTCATATGAACATTTCCAAATCCAGAATTCGACATTGAAATGTTTGAAGGAGACATGTTAATTTCTTGGTAAAACACTACAACTCCTTTAATGATTAATATTTGTACTGTGGAAGAAGTCCAATTCATTGCAATTGGTGATTGTTTTTGAATTCTCTATTCTAGTACAAAATAAAATGATATTATTTATACAGTAAAACTCCAGTCTTCATTGTCAAATCATCCTTCAGAAATCATTCTGATTTGCTGCTCAGGAAATATTTCTCATTATTATCAATATTGAAAGCAGTGAAACATTTTTTTTTTTCAGGATCCTTAGATAAATAGAATGTTCAAAAGAACAGCATTTATTAAAATAGAAATCTTTTGTATCATTATACATTTCTTTTCTGTCACTTTTGGTCAATTTAATGCCTCTGCAGAATTGCAGAATAAAAAATAAAAAATTATCATTAAAAAAAACAACAACTTTTGAACGGTATAGTATTATGATTAGTGACACTGTATAACTGACCACTATCCCAAAGCACAGATTTTCTACATGGTTGGGTTTCTGACATGTCTCTCTACTTTCGCTTTTTCTACTCAAATAAAATGAATAATGTGTACTCAAATCAATATTTCGTGTCCATTAATTTGGTGCTATAATGTACAGTCAGGACCATAAATTTGAGATCTATTGTGCAATAATTACAGCTTTACATTATTCCTAACATAATTAGCCAATACAATTTAGCACTTCAATCAGAAATGATATTAAAATAAGTCAGGACTCCTGCATTTCCCTGTCTTAGAGCTATTTATGTCGAAGGAATGGCAAAACCTTTTAATGTGACTTGTTTGGTCGGCTGTTTCTTTCTCTCTGAACCAGCTGTTGGTCACACTTCTGCCCACTGTAGATAAGTGGGCAGCAGGGTGTGGGATGTTGATAGGGCTTCTTGGCAGGATTTAGTCAGCAGCAAGTCAGCAATTTTCCTGGGTGCAGTGCTGTGACCTTATGGGGGTCAGATAGATAGGCACTGCATACAGTATATGCATCTGTTTATAACAAAGGTGTCCATATCTTGCAAAAAAAAAAAAAAAAGAATATATATATATAATATACACTGCTGTTCAAAAGTGTGGGGTTAGTAATATTTTTTTTAAAAGAAATTAATACTTGTATTCAGCAAGGATGCATTAAATTAATCAAAAGTGAAAGTCAACAGTTATTTTAAATTGTTATAATAATATCTGTTACGCTGCTGCTGGAGATATGGTTTCTGCTGCTGATGCAGAGCAAGCATGACTAGTTTATGCTAAATCCACAGAACATAAAATGAATGGAAACTTGCTGCTGTTGCTAGAGAGAGGGAACCCCGTCATAGCAGATCTAGGCAGGTGGTGCTGGGGAGGTGGAGGGCTAGAATAGAATTTGCATTGTGAGCATTAGTATGTTCGTTTGGATGCGTCGTGGTTATAAAGGGAAGTAGTAATGGATATGTGAAATCAATTGGCTGTGGATGTTACATTGAACAACCAATCAGGGGTGTGTTTCCTGAAAATGAACTATCGCAAGTTCTATCATTACCAATAGAGCTCAATGGAACCATATTGGCTAACAATCCTTTTGGGAAAGACACCCCTGAACATGAATAGAGTTTCATGGCTGAACTATTTATCTGGCCCGGGCTAAAAGATTAAAAAAATATTATCAGATTTGTGAGAGATCACAAACATGACGATAAAAACAAAACCTTAACAGTTTTGTTCCTAATGTGTGAAGTGTCGTGATGGGACCAAGACAGCACACCACACACTAACAAATTCAATTCACAAACAACCAGAGTCCCGACTGTGAACATGAGAAATCTTGCAAAAGATTGTGGAAGGGCAAGAAGAAATTGTGATAATAGTGTTTGGACTGCTCTTTACAGAAAATTTGCAAAGTTTGGATGAAGTCGTGTTACGCTTCCGTCTTCCGTCAGCTCACTTTCTGAATGGGTATCATTTTGTTCCATGTGACAATCTACAGAGTGCGTACACGTTTGTCCTCAGGGTTCCCCCCCCCACACAACAGGATTTATGATCGTAAATATTCAACATGTCAGATACTTAAGATTTGAGATGTTCTTCCAAGCAGATTCAGTCAGTCTTAACTCACAGAACCATCAAGATAATCAGGACTTTACCTAGAATTGTCGAAAGGGGAGAATTGGGCCCAAAATCAGCCTGATTATCTTGTAGTGTTTGGATGCCTTAATAAGGTCAATGAATGCTCTACAAAAGACACTTTCAATGGTGTGTGTGGTGTCTGCAGCAAAGTGCCTGCAATAGTCATCACTAAAGAGACCCAACACCTGTCCACCCTGAACGTGTGACTCAGCAGGGCTCACACATTCTTTACACATGTGGCAGGAACTCCACATGAAGATCACACACGCTGTTAGAGCAGAATATCACACTCCAACACCTTACAGATATGGTCATGCCAATACAGACGTCACATTCATAGACAGAATCACTCAGTAGCACCTTACAATAAGGTTGTATATGTTAGCATCAATACATTTTTGATAATAGAAGTTGTATGCATTAACATTAACTTACACGGAAACGTATCGTGTGTAAATTAACATCGACCAACATAAATGATGTGAAATACCTTTTGCTCACCTGACCAACATAAAACATTATGAATCAAGCGTGCAGAAACCTCTTAAGCCTCATCATTTCCGATCATAAGATAGTTTGCCTCATCATTTCCGATCATAAGATAGTTCGCGTACAAAGAGGAGCATTGTCGTTTCAGCCGGAGATGCCAACCTCTCCGCTCACTGCGAGGTCCGGCAGCGCGGGTCCCATCTGTCGCCTCCACCAACCTGCAGCAACCCAGAGTGGCCCGAGGCCGACTCGCAGGATTAATGCGCACATCCTGAACTGGGTTAGGGAGAGGGAACGTGGGCTCAGCCTGTGGGACCTGGCACAGCCAACGTGCCACATTCCCTCTCACAATGCTGCATTATCCACCACCGCACAGCAACCTTGGCAGGGAGCTGAAAAGAAATCCTGAAGGAGGACGGATGCGATACTGGTACTTTTAACATTGATGCGTCCTCCAAAAAGGCCTCTTTATTATATTTGTGCATTTAACATGGATTTTTGCAGTAGCTGCTTCTGTGTTCACAGGTTATGAGGCGTTTGTGACGAGAGACCCGGTTTCAGATCTCTTGCTGATGACACTGTGTGTAAACTTTGACAAGCAAGATGTAATGTATAACCAAGTAAACACTACAGGCACCTACTAGCAGGGGGCTTAAGTGGCAGTTTTGGCTCACTTGGTAACATAAAGAAAACTTTAGAGGTCGTCTAAATTGTGTTGTTATCATGAACTAAAACTGCATTCATTGTGTAGTTAAAATTTTCGTTAACTGAAATAAAACTTAAGGCAAGGCAAGTTTATTTATATAGCACATTTCATACACAATGGTAATTCAAAGTGCTTTACATAGAAGAAATTAAAATAATCAAAAGAAATAAGAATTAAACCCATTTAGAATAAAAAATAAAGTACAAAAAGTCGGACGAACAGTGGCACAGTGCTCATTCAGTAAATGCACGGCTAAACAGAAGTGTTTTGAGTCTGGATTTGAATGTGACTACTGTAGGAGCACATCTGATCTCCTCTGGAAGCTGGTTCCAGCTGCGGCTGGCATATATAGATAAAGGCGGACTCACCATGCTTAGAGTGAACCCTTGGTATTTCTAGCTGATGTGATCCCAATGATCTGAGTGATCTGTTGGGTTTATATTCAGTGAGCATATCTGCAATGTATTGGGGTCCTAGGCCATTAAATGATTTATATACCAGTAATAATACTTTAAAATCAATCCTAAATGTAACTGGGAGCCGGTGTAAATACCTGAGGACTGGTGTGATGTGTTCATTTTCTATTAACTTAAGTTAAAAACTGAAGTAAAAACTTAGTTAAGTGAAAATCAGAAATGTTGCCTTGGCAACTGAAATAAAATGAATGGTCACACTTTAGATTAGGATCCAATTCTCACTGTTAACTACAACTTTTGCCTCAATAAACTCCCAATTACTGCTTATTAACAGTTTGTAAGGTAGTTGTTAAGTTTAGGTATTGGGTAGGAATTGAGGATGAAAGGATGTAGAATATGGTCATAAAGAATAAGTCATTAATATGTGCTTTATAATAAACAGCCAATAGCATATAATATGCATGATTATTAAGCAAGTTAATAGTGAGAATTGGACCCTAAACGAAAGTGTTACCAAATTATTTTAAGTACTAAAATTACTAAAACTGAAATAAAAATAAATGAAAACTAAATAGATAAATAAACTAAACTAAATAAATAAATAAATAAAATAAAAATGACAAAAGCTAAAAAAAAATACTAAAATATAAACTATTGAAATATGACAACAAAAGCCAATTGAAAAATAATAACGAAATAATACTGCTTCAAAATGATTAAATAGAAATGTAAATAGTCATTTTCAGGGCGCATGTCTTTCAAAGTTTTTTGCACACCTCACAAATTGTAATTTGCCATCACTTGCACAATTAGAATACATTTTCTAAAACCTTTTTGAAACAAGAACACCAGTTATATGATATATTTGTGAAGTATACTGTATCTGTCATAATGACAGTATTTGTTTTGTTTACATATGCCTGCCAGTTACAACTGAAATCACTTTAGTTGGCATACTGTCACCACGGTGAACGTGATTTCATCAAGTACAACATCATGTTCCTGGATCAACATCTTTGTTGATCCTGGAACAACATTCCAATCAACCAATCAGATTTGAGGGACAAGTTTACAGTTTATGTCAAGTTTAGGCTTACAACCAGGGTTAGGTGCTTCTACATAAGTTAATCTATCATATCCCTCTGATTTTAGGGATAAGTTATGGATAGGGTTAGGTTTAGGGGTAGGGATAGGGTTAGAACTACATTTTCAAAATGGAATGTTGTTCCAGGATCAATGTCTTAACATGTCTTACTTGGCAAAATTGGCTGCATAATATGGTCACCTCCTCTGGCAAACATGGCTTCTGTTTGTTAGCATCTGTGTGCTGACATAAGCAATCATTTCTGAGATAATGACAGAATATTCCGTTTAAAGCAAATGATTTGTGAAAGTTGCATGCGATAAAACACTTCCACAGTGTTTTATTTATTTTTACCCTTGCGATAATCATTCAACTTAATTAATAAAGACACTTTTTTTTGGTCCTGATTTCACCTTCATGTCTGTATTGACTTCCTCACTCTGAATGACTAGCGACTGGTTTTGTTTCACCCACATATTCTTGATGTAAATTTGCCGAGAGCATCCCACAAACAGAAACATCTGGCTCTTCTTCTCGACGTCATTAGCTGCGTGTGTGTGGCGCACATCCCCGTCCCAGCCTGAGATCAAGCGGGCCGCAGACAGTGAACGAGTAAAGAGTCGCCCAACACACATCTGCACACAGCATTATCATTAGTGCTCCCGCATCTCCCAGGATCACTGACAAAATGAACAATACCAACAATCACTCCCTTCAGCTGCAGCCATATGGGCGCCATACTTAGATTGCAGGGGAAGAGGAAAAAAGACAAGCAATTGTACTGGCATCTGTTTGGCAGTCCTTAGAAGCTGTTGCAAGATGAATCTGCTGTGTGAGGAAAGTTTTTCCCTCTGCCTCCCTCTCTCTTTGGACAAGGGAAAGTATTGCAGGTTGCACTCCTGTCGGCCGGCTCTTGCAATTACTGTACCTGCTCTTTAATGTGGCGTCCTAATGGGATGGGCGAGTGCAGACCCAGATGGTGAGACAAAGTGCTTTTCTTCCAGGCTTCTTCTGAGGCGGTGCATCTAGCTGGATTTACCTTTCTCTTTCAGCACAAGCTTTGAAATTTCTCGCACTTCGGTTTTATCAAATAAATTAAACCGCATTCTTTAGCATTCTTAACATTTTTTAGATAGTATAATTTTTTTTTCCAGTTTGTTAAAAGTTGCAAAAGGGAGTAGCGTTACTGATAGAGGGACTTTTTCATATTCAGTGGCCAGAAAGTGTCTGAACAGTATATATATATATATATATATATATATAATATCAAACAAGCAAAACATTTGATATGAAGAAAAAAACATACAAATATTATACGTACATATCTATATATAATAAACAAATCAAAATATACAAAATAATATACACACAGACATATCTAATGTTATATGTATAAGTATAAAAAATATAAAAAATATAGATCATTTAAAAACTATATATTGTGAATATATATATATATATATATATATATATATATATATATATATATATATATATATACACATATGAATCAATAGATATGTGCTATATTCTTTTATATAATATATAAAATATTAAGGATGGATGGATGGATGGATTGATTGATAGATAGATGCATAGATGATGGATGGATGGATGGATGGATGGATGGATGGATAGACAGACAGACATGTATACTGTAAGAGCAGAGGTTTTCAGATACATGTTTTGGTTATCAGATGTTAGTGGGACACATTCATACTCTGTAGGACACCTGTGTGAACTGACTTTATACCTTGACAGCAGTTGGTTAACTTTAATTACAAAATGGCTCAGAGATCATCTTAAAGTGAATCATTTATTTGCAGTTGCCACTTGTGTTTCTAATACAGTAACATTCGTCAGACATTTTCAAGTGCCACTTATGTATCCAACAGTATCCAAATTTTGGGGCCACTGTATAACAATTGGTGAACATCTGAACGTAACTTAAAGACTTCACACTCCTCCAGACATCCAGTTCTGCCGGCAGGTTTATGTGTTTGCACAGGCCGTGCCTCTTTGTTGGCCAGTCCGTGTTGTTCTCGTCCTATTACACCCAGCCGTGCAGCCTTACCCAAACAGGGCAATCCCTCCTGGGCAAATATTTAAAGTCAAAACAGCTCTGGCTCCATAAAGCTAGATGGGTGGTGTGTCTACATCTGTCATTTGGGGGAGGTGTGTACGAGAGGGCGTGCGTGTGTGTGGACAAGCGCAGCAGCTGCTGAAACGAGTCTGGACGCTGCTGACGCCAACACCTGTCCGCTCTGGAGACATGGAGAAGCAAATGTCCAGGCAGAGCTGGCCACTGACTCCCACTGCTGTCCAACCACAGGGTGGAGGATGAACTTAAAGAGGGCCACGCTTCAAAGTGATGCCTTTTCCAGCAATGATCATCATTGTGCATATATGTGGCTCGTGTGCCAACAAACATTAAGTTACAGTCATTTTTACTTCAACAATGGATACAATTTAAAGGAATATATTCAGAGTTCAGTATGAGTTAAGCTCAATTGTAACACTTTGTGACACTTTATTTTAAGGTGAACTAGTTACACGTTACATGTATTTACTATAGTAGTAACAGTAAATTATGCATAATTACAACTAACCATAAAACTGAGCTCTAACTCAAACCTTAACCCTATACCAAGTACATGTTTAATATTACTCAATACTTATTTGTGTAATTAAACTGTAACAACATCACCTTAAAATAAAGGGTTACACTTCATTTTACGGTGTCATTTTATATTAAATTATATATTAAAGTACTGAGTAATATTAAGCATCTACACTACCGGTCAAAAGTTTAAGATCGGTAAGATTTTTTATGTTTTTAAAAGAATTCTCTTCTGCTCACCAAGGCTGCAATTATTTGATAAAAAATACCAAAAAAACAGTAATATTGTGAAATATTATTACAATTTAAAACAGCGGTTTTCTATGTGAATATATAGTAAAGTGTAATTTATTCGTGTGATCAAAGCTGAATTTACAGCATCATTACTCCAGTCTTCAGTGTCACATTTTTTAAATTATTATAATATGAAATTATTATAATATGATGCTCAAGAAACATTTATGATTATTATCCATGTTGAAAACAGTTTTTTACATTTTTATTTCAGGATTCTTTGATGAATAGAAAGTTCAAAAGAACAGCATTGATCTGAAATGGAAAGCTTTTGTAACATTAATCACTACCATTCAAAAGTTTGGGGTCAGTAAAAATTTATTTTTTATTTTTGGGGGAAAGAAATTAGAAAATACTTTTATTCATCAAGGATGAGTTAAATTGATCAAAAGTTATACAGTAAAGACATTTATAATGTTAGAAAAGATTATATTTTAAATAAATGCTGTTCTTTTGAACTTTCTATTCATCAAAGAATCCTGAAATAAAAATGTAAAAAACTGTTTTCAACATGGATAATAATCATAAATGTTTCTTGAGCATCATATTATAATAATTTCATATTATAATAATAAAAAAAATGTGACATTGAAGACTGGAGTAATGATGCTGTAAATTCAGCTTTGATCACAGGAATAAATTACACTTCACTATATATTCACATAGAAAACCGCTGTTTTAAATTGTAATAATATTTCACAATATTACTGGGGTTTTTTTTGTTTTTTTTTTATCAAATAATTGCAGCCTTGGTGAGCAGAAGAGACTTCTTTTAAAAACATACAAATTTTACAGATCTTAAACTTTTGACCGGTAGTGTACATGTACAGGGTTAGTGATTAGGATTTGGCTGAGGGTTAGCATGTAATTATGCATGATTTACTGTTATAACTATGGTAAGTACATGTAACATATATAACAACGACACTGTAAAATAAACTATTACCAAATAAAGTGCAGCTTCCTTTTTTCAAGCAAAACTGAGGTTATACGGTGAGGCACTTAAATGGGGCCACATTTTTGGAAGATTTGCAAGCAGAAATGTGAAGCATATAATTTTATCAAATTAGTTCTACTGTTAAAAATTCTGTATTATTTGAGCTGTAAAGTTGTTTGTGTCAGTTTAAGCAATTTTGGTAAAACTTTACAATGTTTCATTAGTAAAATTAGTTAACATGAACTGCACTTCTACAGGACTCATTAATCTTAGTTCATGTTAATTTCAACATTTACTTCAACATATACATTATTAAAAACAAAAGTTGTGTTTGTTAACATTAGTTCATGCATTAAAATGAAGAAACAATGAACAGCTGGATTTTTATTATCTAACATTAACAAAGATTAACAAATACAGTAACGAATGTGTTGCTCATGGTTAACTAATGTTAACAAATGAAACCTTATTGTAAAGTGTTACCGCATTTTTTTTCACGTTAAAATCATGTGAATGCAAATATTGTTTACGTCATCTGACAGAACTGTTGAAAACGTAAGTATTTTAATGTTTATGAATTGGCCCCATTTGCTTCCATTTTTAGTCTCATTGTAACCCAGATTTTTGTTTGCTTTTTTAAGAAAAGGATGTTATCATTTTTGTAGCAATCACCATTATGCCATAAGTGCTGTCAATGAAACATGTGTTCACTTCTATTGAACCGCGCTGCACTATAATTCTAATAGAAAAAGTAGGCTACTTCCTGGCTAAAACGATGTCAACAAACGACTGCACGCCACTTTTCTGACACCCCTCTCGGGCTACTGTTTTTCTGAGCCATGTGTTGCGTCTATAACCTCCGTCCATAACCCAACCCCCAGCCCTTATGCCCCACATACAAACACAAACTCCACAAGTTTCCCCCCAAAAAGCAAAAGCCAGTACTCTAAACTCATAAACACCCCCCTGCACACACAGCCAGGCAGCCCCCATCTGGCGGTCCCCTGGCCCTGCCCCCGCTGGGGTGGAGCTGAGGTCAGGGATCAGGCAGACGTTGGCCCTTTGCTCAACAGCTGCCCGTCTTCACAAGCCAGGAGGAGGAAGTGGCAGCAGCCACTGCAGCAGCAGCACATCTGCTCTAATGAGTGTGTCAAAGCCACTAATGCACTGATACACAGACACACACACAGATCTGGCCCTCCCCTGACCTTCTCTTCACACACTCAACACACCATCAGACCAGAATGGAACCCTTTGTGTGACAGTGTGTTTGTGTGCGGTGTTCGGTGAAAGGTTCAGAGCTGTGTTGTGTAATGAGTCAGCTGTGACGAGGAAGAACCACAAAGACATTTAAATTCATGAAAACATACACACACACACACGTTGGTGCAACTACATTATGAGGACTCTCCATAGGCGTAATGGTTTTTATACTGTACAAACTGCATATTCTATCCCCTTACACTCCCCTATCCCTAAAACATTCTGCATTTTTACATTTTTAATAAAACATTGTTTTTTTTATGTTTTTTTAAGCTATTTGAACTACGAGGACTATTTGAAATGTCCTCATAAACCACATTTAAGTTGTAATATCAGTGTAATACACATGTCATTATACAAATTTGTCTCGCACGCACACACAAGCACACACACACACACACACACACACACACACACACACACACACACACCAGACTCTCTGAGGGGTTTGAAGGCTATATCCATCCATCCATCCTTAATATTTTATATATAATGATATAGCACATGTGATATATATATATATTCACACATTTTTTTTATAATTTTTTTATTTATATTTATTTAAGGCTTTTTTTTTCTTTTCTGTTACACACATTCTTAGAACATCATATTTGTTTAGGAAAAAAAAGTATACATCATTTAATATTTTAGTACATCATAATGCATATATTAACTTAATAATATAGTGGATTTTTGCGACATCGTTGTGACTAAATATTAAAAATAACATTATAATGGTCAAATTAAAAGATAAAACACTAAATTGAATTATTTCCAAAAGATTATATCAAAACTCAACACCCATAATATATAATCAGCATTAATAATAAGATCTAAACGATAATCCGGTTAGGCTGAAATGGTTTATAGAAATGAGTGCACTGAATATCTAATGAGTGCAGGAAGACTCCAGAGTGTACAGTAGCCTACGAGAGATCTCATCATTCTCACCACAGTCGTCACCTCCTACTACATCGCACATATGTGTACATTTATATCCAGACACTTTCACCAGCCAAACAAGCCAACACACATACCTCTAACATATAGATCTGGATGTGAAAGCAAAACATTTCTGTTCCAATGTCTTAAACAAGTAAAACAACTTAAAGATAGCCTACTTTAATTATCCACACAGCACTCTTTGTTTTCCATTCAGACCTTTCTTAAGCAATAGCCTATAAAGAGCACTAACATGAAGAGATAATATGAAAACAAATTGCTTGACCTTTTTTAAAAAGGTGAAAGAGGAAAAGTGGTGACGAAAATAAAATGACCTAAAAACGAGCACCTGGCTAAAAATATACTTCCCCATATCTAATGAGCAGTGCAACCTAAATGTTTGTGCTAATAGAAACGTTTAAATTCGAGTTTTAATCAACAAACGGTTTACAGCTAAATTTAATCTCAACTAGGCCTCGCATATGATCACCTTCAATTAACACTTAAGAAATAAAGGGGGGAAATAGTCAAAGAACACAGTATTTTCATCTTAGGGTAATTCTATACATCACACGTTATTGTCAAACGTAATTACAGAGCTGTTTTTCGTTAAAATCAGACGATTGGCACAAGACTAAAATTGTCACCTTTCAACGCCTATTTCAAGGTAAATGTCTCCCTCTTGTGGCGAGATGTTGAGCCTTAAATTTCCATGGCAACACATACAAATCTACCTCAAAATATGGCTACATATCTACCTCAGCTGAAATTGTATTGTATAAAGTGCTATATAAATAAAGGTGACTCGACTCGTTATCGATTACAATGCCACAAAATACCTTCAAAAAATAAACAAACACAAAAAGGAAAATGTTTCTGATATTACTTTATTAACTGAAGTGTCATTACAGTTGTCTGCCAAGATAAAGTACAAAGTGAGTGAGTTTTTGAGCAAATCCCACTAGATGAACATGCACGCCCATCAGTATCACCAGCAAAGTGTACAGTAAATTCAAGAGAATATGGCTTTGTGTTCTGTATATACATACATACATGAAAATTCAATCAGCAACAATACAACACAGAATTCAAGGGTTTCAAAAACAGAAAAACATGTTTATGTGCAAACATATTGTTGTTTAATGTTTCGGCAGTCCTATTCTCCCGCCGGCTAGATTTGGTTTATTCAGAGGAAATGTTGTGATAATACAAGATAACTGATGTGAATTAGACGCTAGTGAACAATAAACAGGTTATATCATTTTTTCAGCAGCTGTGAGCAACAGAAAATGCAAAGGATCAAACCATCATCAATCTGAAAAAGAAAGAGTTATCATTCTGGGTTATTTACAAAGGCTCTTTATATCACAGCATTCATTTATCCATTGAGATACTTCTTTGGATGCATGTACACTTTTGGCAAATGGCAATGACACTAATGCCCTCGAAAATTAAAATCCATAAAAGCTCAATCGGAGTAGTTTTCAAGTTTCATTGTTCATCTGTATTAACAAGGCACACTTTATCCTATATTACTTGTTTATTGGAAGGTGCAGTACTGAAGATGAGACGAAACAAATCTGGGTTTATGAAACAACCCAGTCATATTTAAACAGACAACCTCTAGTGACTCTTACATTCGACTGTGTGGAACAAAGGTTCTTTAAATGTACAACAGGAGGTCAGAAAACCAGATGACCTCCAGCAGAAGCTAGCAACCATAGAAATTTAATCATCAGTGCGTTTTACTGGCTAAACGGAATTGTACGTCCTGAGGTGGCGTCTGAATGCAAATAAATGTCTATACTTAGACAATCTATAATGAAAGGCATCAGTATCTCGATATCTCAGTACTGATCATTAAAGTGGCTTTAATAAGCTTGTGGCATAAAGTTGTACAGTTGAACAATAAACATCTGAGGACTGTGCAAACGTTTTTACATACATTCAATGGAATCAAGAGCCTAGTCTGTATAATAGCATATGCTTAAACTCTAGCATGTTTCTGTATCGTGAGGCACATTATAATTATATTGTTTGTTATATACTATTTTTTGATCAAATTAAAACAGATTAAAATTTGAAAACGTCCCAATAAAACGTTTCACTTCTACATATTTCTGAGTTGTGAAATCACATGAGTCACAAAGATTCACTTTTATGCATCTGGTTAAGAAACATTTAAACTGTCTTTTAAAAACTACGTTTAAATGAAGTTGACTAGAAAAAGTCAATCATACAGTTCGTTTAAAACGAGAACAAACTGTGGTCATACGCATCGCATAACCATTTTTGTATGATAAAAGAAACAAAAACATGAAATATGTGAAAAAAGTATATCTAACAACTTCTGATGGCTGACTGTTTGAAGTAGTAGCACATGTACAGCGTATGAACTTAAGATTGAGATACTGAGCTTACGAGAGCTCAAAATACCAGAGGAGAACAGATGAGAAACAGTTACATGATGCCAAAATATAGGGAAAAAATCGATTTAAACGGGCTGTAAGGCAACTTCCTGTCTCCGCCACCGAGTCCCCGAGTCCAGAGCATAATCCAGCCAGTGCTACATGCAGGCCAAGCAGCCTCTTAAAAGAGCTGGATCATTGATTCCCTTGACTTCCCAACACCAATCCACTTCACTAAAGAAAACATGGAGGAAGTCATATGGATTACTGCAGTAAAACAACCCCATTGCGTTGGACACATTCATACTTTACAGTATGTTTACATGACAACAATGAGCTAAAAATGGAAACGGTTTTACTTTCTTTCTTTTTTTAAATGTTTCACATACTAACCTAACAACACTGTCAAAACGATCCCCGTTCATTTGGATCGCAAAAACTTCTAAAACGCTGTATTATGCAAGCCAGAAACATTTTGTTGTTTTGGTTGTCAAGTACTCACACATACCTATAGACTGAACACATAATACGCATGTGCATGACGTCATCGTTTTCAAAAACATCCACTTTGAAACACATTTTCAGAAGTTTGCATTTTCAGGCCCCACGTATAATGGCCAAAAAGCACGCAAAAAAAAAGTAGTTTATAGTTGCAGACTGTCGTGTAAATTTTTCTAGAACAGTTTTCTACAACCCTTTTTTTTAATACTTCAGTCACTTTTTCCAGACTCTTCACACAGAGAGCATAACAGCAGTGTTTGTGAGCTAAACTGTAGATTATTTATCATTGCTTTGGCACAAAATGCTTTCAATGACTACATCTTTCAAATGACATGAATTGTATCACAATAACTACAAAACTACAGTCCAATTTGCACGTTTACACACTGTTTTCAAAATGGAATAAGACAAAAAATTGCTACATTTCTATAGTAATACCATACTGAAATATATTCCAAATTGGCACAGATACTGTATAAATGTTGTGTTGTTGATTCACATTTTACAAAAGAAAACTTTCTGAACTGAATGGAATCAACACTGAGCTGACTTCAGCTGAAGAATGACACTATTGTCTTCTGTGGAGCTGCCTTACAACAGAATTAAATTAGTCTCATATTGAATGAAATTTGCATCAGTGATCATTATCTTCCTGTTTATCATGTGAAGTTGCTTTGAAACAATCTGTTTCGTAGAAGCATTATATATAATGGTGACTTGACTTGTTGATAGTGTTTTAGGGTGTTTTCACACCTGTAGATAATTTACTTTGTTCCGAAAAGGATTAAAATTGTTACAATGTTGCAATTTCTTCTTGGTTCGCTTTGCTTTCGCAAGGCAACATGGACCAAAAATGTGTTAATACGAGTCCAGTACGAGTAAACTCTCCTCTCATTGGTCAGCTTTGACCCACTTATGTTCCAGAGTTCGGCTCATATCGGTCATCAGTCAGGATGGATAAACAACCGCTCCTCGGGTTGATTGTGGCTTTCTTTTTAGCTGTCATTATATTACTCTAGCATTTTTAGGAAGAATCGAGGCTTCACCTGTATTTTTATGTATTTTGGACAGTTGTTCTGAAATATGTTTGCAGACTAAATTTAAAGGCATTTCACATCGTCTTTGCTCCAGGTTAACCCACGATTCATTTTGAGAGGCATTAGAAAAACAGCCATTGCTGCTTGTTACGTACGTAGGTATTTTGTGGGAGTTTGTGTTTGTTTTCCTGCTCTCTCTCTCTCTCTCTCTATCGATCTCTTAGGTCGTCCTTCCTCGTTCGCTGATTGGCTCAGGAGACTGTCAGTCATCATTGAGGGATGTGACGTCGACCTATTTTATTGTTAATAGGTTATCTTTTCCTATTTGTATAATAAATATCTTTTTTTTTTCATTGACAGTTGGTGTTCGTTCATAGTTTCTTGCCACATACTGTTATTTCCACAGTTTTGCAATGTTTCTTTAATGTTGCTCTTCTAGCCCCTAGATAAATCTGAGAGGGTTCGTAACACTGCTTTTCAGGCAACATATATCCTATCATGTACTGTATTATGATACAGCCTGGTTCGTTGGTCGTTGGGTCGGATTGCTTTCTCACCGCAAGCTCCAGAGTTTGTTTGCAATCATGCCAAGACCGAGCGCGACTGCTATGTTCACATATGCCTAAATGAACTGAAAAACCCACCATTTTCCGAAACAAATGTTCCGAATGAGAGCGGTGTGAGAACCCCTTAGAGCAGTGAGTGTGTTTGTTAGGTGACAATCTTTGCTAGAGTTAAGGAAAAATTACTTGATTTGAGACACTGTATATCAAGTGTTTTGGTAGTGTTAGTGCATTTTGAATGTGAAATTAACTGCAGTGCCAAGCTGAAGGTTGGTAAGGAGAATGTGTGAAGAGTTTTAAAAAAGCGACTTAAGTGCTGAGAAATGTGTCCTAGCTATGGTAAAAGTCTTACCAGGCACACCCAACTGATCTTCGATGTAGCAGACATATTTTTTTGCATTTTCTGGAAGCTCATCAAAGGTCCGGACAGCAGACGTGTCGGTGTTCCAGCCTGGCAGAGTCACATACTGCACTTCAACCTTCTGTAGCACTTCTTGGTTTGCTGGGGAAAATGTATGATATTTAACTACACTAGATTTGATCACATCTATATGTGATGTTAAAAAATGTGCTGCTTACCTGGGAAATGTGGGATGGTTTCACCATCTAATTTGTATGCCACACAAACTTTGATCTCAGGAAGCAAATCTAAGATGTCTAGTTTGGTGAGAGCTATGCTAGAAGGGCATAGAGAGAGATGCATATAAGAAAAATTTATTTTATAGACACAAATAAAAACAAACCAACAAAGGAGACATCACTGAACACTCACGCTGTGAAGCCATTAATCATATGGGCATATTTGATAAGCACCAGATCCAGCCAACCACATCTCCTTTTGCGACCTGTGGTCACGCCCACTTCCTTTCCTCTCGTCTGCAAGAGCTCTCCAGTTTCCTACAAACAAGTACAGTATGACTGAAGTGCAACATTTCATTATGTGTGTGTACAGATTACATATAATCTGAGAAAACTTATAATAAAGAAGTTAAACAGTCAAGCTTTTTATAGGTTCCATTAGTTAACGCTAGTTATTGTATTAACTAATATTAACTAACAATGAGAAATATTTTTTTTTACAGTATTTATTTATCTTTGTTAATTAATAAAAATACAACTGTTCATTGTTAGTTCGTGTTAGCTTAGGTTCATTAAATAATATTAATAGATACAATTTGATTTTAATAATGTATTAGTAAATGTTGAAATTAAAAATAACTGAGATTAGTAAATGTTATAGGAGCTAATGTAAATAAATGGAACCTTCTTTAAATGTGTTACCATTTTAATAATCTTGTCATTTCAATTTCATATTTTGTTTTTAGGGTGACCATGTAACATTCTTTTCAGTGACAACAGATAAAAAATGTACTTAAAAGTAATATTTATTAATGTGCACTGTCTCTGCTAAATACACAAAAAGCTATATACAAAAATAATGAATTGTTAAAATGCTAAATATATCTACTGTATTGACAGAATTGTTTGAAAGTTTGAATTATGAAGTCTACAAACATTTTTGACCCTTCCCTTAGCCCTTAACCCACCCTTAAACCTAACCACACCACTAGTCATGTCCCTAACCTCACCCATAATCCACCTCAATGGCAGCTTAAGTGATTTGCAATGCAAAATAAGTACATTGTACCCAACCGTTCCTTTTTTGTTTATGTAAGTGCATAGTAAAGACACATAATATAAAGTCATATATTTCATTAGGGAGAAAGAGTAACTAAAAACAAGACCATTTAGAGACACCTTTTTCATGTCTATCCCATGGCTTTATGATTTTATTAATTTCCATTGTAGAATCCTAATATTTCTGGGTTTTCCATGACCTTGTGAACCCTGCTATTATTTATAAGCACACATTATGTCAATGTAATGAAATGTAATAAGGAACAGGATATCATAAATGTCAGTCACACTTTAGTTTGGGGAACACACATTCATTATCAACTACGACTTTTGCCTCAATGAACTCCTAATTTACTGCTTAATAGTTAGTAAGTTAGTTGTTGTAGTGGTTAAGTTTAGGTATGAAGTAGGTTTAAGAGATGTAGAATATGGTCATGGAGAATAATGCATTCATATTATTTATAAGTACTCATAAACAGCCAATTTGCAAGCTAATAAGCAACAAATTAATAGCGAGAATTGGTCCCCAAACTAAAGCGTTACCTAAATTTCTCATACATAATATATTCATTGTCATGTAACGTTATAGATTACTGACTGCTGTTCCTCCGGACTCATTATTCCGGTTTAAAACTTTAAAACAATAATCATGCTCGAGTTAAGTCAGAAAAACACTTGAATGCAAGGGAATATGAACAGTAGTGAGAACTCATTAAGGATCTAAACATTGCAAGAAATTAAAGCTGCTTACGTTGCTCTGTTCAGTAGGGAAAGCCCCAATCCCAACTCTCGTGGTGTAGGCTTTGACTACTCCATAGACTTCACCAACGTTCTGGGGTGGCATGCCCAGACCCGTACACACCCCTCCCACAGTGCAGTTTGAGGAAGTCACGAAAGGATATGTCCCTAAAAAAAAAGAGCATCAAATCAATGCTGTGTGTCAGTGTGGGTAACACTTTATTTCAATGGTCCACTTTAAACATTCTACTAACTATAAGTAACTTTACAACTACGTCAACTAGATCTCATCAATGTCACGTGAAGTAGACAAGAGACGTGGATTCAAATGCAGAGTGATTTATTCGGATGCCAAACAGGAACGGTATATTATATAACAATATATTACTGTATATTACTTTATTATGTACTGTACAGAAACAGGCATCTGTGTCAATGTCTAAATTGGCTTTTTTTATTTTATTATGTGCAATAAAGTCACGTCAAATAACCATCAAAATAAATAAAACATTGACATGGTGAAGAATAAATATAAGCAAAGTTAAATCTATTATAATAAATGATTAAAATAAAATGAAAGGAGTGAAGCTTACAACAGGGAATCAGCTGGTAAGCAAATGTCATAATCTTACGTTACACATGGCTGTGTGTTTGGGTGTATCCATTACTCACCAAAGTCAATGTCCAGCAAGGCAGCATTGGCACCTTCCACCAGGATCTTTTGTGGAGGTCCATGTAGCGCCTCATACATGAAGAAGACTCCATCTCTCACCATGTGCTTTATCCTATCTACATACGTCTGGAAAAAAAGTCAATGTCAGGAAGAGTGTCAACTGATATGATCCTGATATGTTGTGCATCTCTACCTCCTTTACAATAATCTGAACTCTAACTCGTATCCTATAAGTCCTATAAAAACTTGCAATCCTAACCAACAGTATTAACTGGTGTGAACTGGTATGACATCAAAGCTTCTCACCTTGAGTTGCGCAAGTTCCCCATCCACATCGATCTCCAGTGAAGGGTACATAGACTTATACTGCTGGGCCAAATTTTTAAATCTGTGAAAAGAGACATGAGACTGCTCAGTTTACACTGTGATAGGCTAGTAGCGTGATCAGTTGCTCCTCCATTGTTTCTGGAATAGATTAAGTGTTTTTACAGTGGGTGAGGTTTAACACCATCTATGGAATGTGACATAGTTCAGTTGTTAAAGGTGGGGTATGTGATTCTCTTTTTTTGTCCATTTTTTCAAAATCACTTGAAATCCTATTCATAACCCACATACAGCCACTGAGTTAGAAGCACTGAAACAAAAATTAAGCACTTTAATCATCTGTGGAACGGGCAGGACTCGGAAAAACTCCAGCCAATCATTTCCAAGACCACCTAAAATCATTGGACAGTAAGTCCGTCAATCAAACGGTCGTACCATACCCCCCTCCCCCATCCCCCTCACGCGAATCAGGGCCAGCATTGGAGGAAAGAAGGTAGGACCATTTGAGTTGTGTATTTTCAAAATCTGCCGGCTGTTTTGCAAATCACATACCCCACCTTTAAGTTCAGTTGACAGGTAAACACACCCTTACCTCTCTGAGAAATCCTTAAAGTCAGCCAGAAGGTCACATATCCTCAGGCCACTGCGAGCTGCTTTGGCTGAATACACGGGGCCGATTCCCTTCTTAGTTGTTCCCAAACTAGATGGTGAAACAAAAACAAGGTGAGACTCATGAGTGATATTCATGTGCATTAGATAGATAAGACTATCTTTCCATGTTGGGTGAACGTCTATGCTTTAAAACAGGAGTCAACGATCTTTTCAGTGACCCTTAAGTAGACACAGGGCAGGGACACTCTGTTTACATATATATTCAGGGTTCTGCAGGTTTTATGAAGGTAAATTTAAGAAATTTTAAGACCAAATAAAAAAATTAAGGGATAAATTGAAGGGAACACAATACGTCAATATGTTCTCTAAAGCCTGACTCATACTACACGAGTTTTAAAATCCTAACCCACACACTTATATATTCATGTGTAAGTTGTAAAATTTGTGCTTACTATTTTTCTGGAAACCGTGATAATATATATATTTTTTTTTAAGGATTCTTTGATAATTAGAAAGTTTAAAAGAACATATATTTGAAATAGAAATTTGTAAATAATAATAATAATGTTTTTGAAATAATTTTTTTTGTTGAAAACTGTCACTTTTTTATCAATTTAATGCATTCTTGTTGAATAAGAACATACATTTCTACCCCGAATATTTGAATTGTAATGTATGTAAATAAAATATACTCACTTTTATACAGTATCAGGGTTTCTGTGGGTCCTAAAAGCCATATATTTATGAATTTAAGACTTTCTGCTCTGATTTAAGATATTTTTACGGTCTTTGTGTAAAGGCAAATTAAGACTTTTTAGGACCCACAGAAACCCTGATACTGTATAAAAGTGAGTATATTTTATTTACATTACAATTCAAATATTCGGGGTAGAAATGTATGTTCTTATTCAACAAGAATGCATTAAATTGAAAAAATATATTTTTTTTCTAATTTCTAAATTTCTATTTCAAACAAATGTTCTTTTGAACTTTCTATTTATCAAAGAATCCTAAAAAAAAAAAAAAAGGTTTATCACGGTTTCCAGAAAAATAGTAACCACAAATTTTACAACTTAATGTCAACAATGTTTTCAACATTGATAATAATAAGAAATGTTTATTGAGCAGAAAATCAGCACATTAGAGTAATGTATGAAGGATCATGTGACACTGAAAACAGGAGTAATGATGCTGAAAATTCAGTTTTGCCATCACAGGAATACATTATTAATGTCATAAAATTTCACAATATTACTGTTTTTTACAGCTTTTCTAAAGGGTTCTCTTCATGTTAACAAATATTTCTTCTTATGATTCTTGCACTAGAAGACATTGAGTGAATCATTATTGATGTGCATAATCATTTATTTGTACACTACAATTTAATTGAAGTCAACATGTTTTAATGTAAGAGGGACTATGAAATATTCAGCTGATCCTCAGCTTCTTTACTTAGCTTTGATTGAAGTTAACTTGTGTTTGTCAGGGAAAATCCACATCAACTCACATCACATTGATGTAAATGTGCTAGATTTAGCCAATCTTATATTTAATATTAAATATTAGATGGTATTAAGATTGAAAAAAAATGTCTTTAACTTTGCAAGACATAATTATTTATAATTTAATATAGGGCTGAAACAACTAATCGATTTAATCGATTAAAATCGATTATTAAAATAGTTGTCAACTAATTTAGTCATCGATTAGTTGCTAAATAACTTTTATTTGCCGTAAGCGGCTCATTTCGGAAATATTTTAAATCTGCGATGACCAAAGTGTGGCAGTAATGAGCCACCGGAGGTTTTACTCAGCCAGTACAGCAGGAGAAGTAGCGAATAGCCAATAGCTGGCCTCGTTTTATGTCACGTGCTTCCCGCACAGCGGCTCTGCCTGCGTCTCTCTCTGGCTCTGCAGCATTCAGCGAGATGGCGGAGGCAGGCGGCAGTGGAGTAAGCTCGAGAAAGAGAAAGAAAAAAGCGGAAGATAAAACTAATCGAACGAAGTCATCCAAAGTGTGGGAGCACTTTACTTTGAGCCTTCAAAAAAGAAGAGTAACATGTAAACTAGGGGTGGAAAGGTACAATATTCGTATTGAACCGAAACGGTACGGGCGTCACGGTTCGGTGCACGAATTTGCACGGAGAATACACGGTATAAAAATAAATAAAACTCTATTCACGTTTGGTGTGTGAACGCAGCATAATGAACAGGCTGCGATGTCAAGATTGCAATGCTGGAGTGTGTGTGTGCGCGCGCGCGAGAGAGAGAGAGGGGAGCGGGCGCGATCGAACTGTGTGTCTGTGTGAGAGAGAGAGAGAGAGAGAGAGAGAGAGAGGCGCGGTCGAACTGTGTGTCTGTGAGAGAGAGAGAGAGAGAGAGAGAGAGAGGTGCGGGCGCGATCGAACTGTGTGTCTGTGTGAGAGAGGGGGGCGCGGGCGCGATCGAACTGTGTGTGTGAGAGGGAGAGAGGCGGGCGCGATCGAACGTGTGTGTGTGTGTGTGAGAGATGCGCGGGCGCGATCGAACAGTGGAAACATAAAAACATACTCCGTCATTTTGTTCATACAGGATAAAGTATGAACAAAACAAGATAAACAAGAAATAATAAAATGCAATTTACTGCAATTTTATTCTGTTTTATTCTTATTCTTCGTGAAAATATGTTCTGAACGATTCCTTAATAAGCTTTGTTCGGGATGTTAAACTACTTTAGGAGCCCTAAGGACTGCCATGGTGAAAACATTATTTGAAATCTTGTGAAATTTGCTAGAGTACAGTGTTTTGATTGCAGAAGAGCTTGACAAAGGAGTACTAACACATAATAAAACACAACTCCAGGTATGTTTTTGATGAGGATGATATGACAATGCAAAATGGTTAAAATCTCTAAAAAGTCTATGCTGAATGATAAAGACCCTTTGTTAATAATTTACTTTGGAAAAAATGGGAAAAACTAAAATATAAGTACATAAACCGATTAATCGATTAATCGTAAAAATAATCGACCGATTAATCGATTATCAAAATAATCGTTAGTTGCAGCCCTAATTTAATAATTTATTTCACATTAAAAAATTAAAAAAACCTTGGGATAGGAACGTGCCTGTATTATCCAAGTCTAGAACATCTGATTTGTCCATTATAAAACAAATGCAAAAATACAGATAAACCTGTCAGCTACTAAGATCATAAGATCAACCAGACAAGTTAGAAAAGCCTCAACTACATCTCTCAAAGCAGTTTTTCTTTTGTTATGAACTCTTGTCATAACATGTTGCTAGCGTGTTGTATGCGTGTGCATAAAGCAGGGTTTTTACTTTTTGCCAGCTTGCTGTTGCCTCTCCTGTTCCTGGACTCCATCCACAGCTTGATGGAAATCAAACACTAGAGGCAGGAGAGTGTATACATTACAGTGAGACAGAGCACTACTGTGCTGGAACTCATCTCTCGGAGCTCTGAACCCAACATGCCAAAGCAGGTCACCATAACAACACTTGTGTTGACTACAATGAATCCCAGTGTCCTTTCATTATAACGCTGAGAATCTTGAATTACAACAATACACTAAAGGCATAATAATTCAAACACCATTCATTTCACTGGATATGCTATTCTATTAAGTTTTAAAGGACTCTTTGATTATGTGACATTTGAGAGCGGTATCTGCCCACTTCAAATCCCTAAAAACAAAATAACAAAGGAGAGTAAAAATGTATTGAAGAATCAAATTAAATTTCAACGCATTAATTAGAGAATTTGCAGGTCCTGTTGGAAATGCCAGTGTTTGCAAGGCATCAAAAGAACGGTGTTAAAGATTTGATCATCAGTTACACTTTGAATGTGGAGATTAACGGTGGCTTTCAAAATGTAATCTTAAATTTCTTGATCAAGTACAACGTTTTTGTTGTTGTAAAAAAATGTCAAAATCCAAAACCCCCAATGTACTTCATGTACATAAACGCATTCATTTGGCTTAAGTTACATACACTACCATTCAAAAGCTTGGGATCATTCAGACTGATCTTTTCTATTCATCAAAGTACACTCTCAGAAGAAAAGGTACAAAATATGTCACTGAGGCACATTTGAAATAGAAAAACGTTATTTTAAATTGCGATCAATTTCACAATATTACAGTTTTCACTGTATTTTGAGCAAATAAATGCAGCCAATGAACATAAGTATGGAGCCCCTAAAGGAACATGGTAGTGGGGGGGGAAAGAGATGGGAGCATAATAAGTCAACGCTTTTGTGTTTTCTCGCAAATGTTTGCGTTTCCCAGAGAAAAGCAAAAGATTTTGTGAGGGAAGCCAAAGTTTCTTGGGGGAATTCAAGAACATTGTCATTTTTTCCCCTCCCATCTCATATAGTTTCCATCACCATGTCCCTTTAGGGGCTCTGTACACAAAAAACGTCTTTCAAAAAACTTTTGAATGGTAGTCCAAGTGTATTCAGCTTATATTTTAAAATAACTATGAATCCAAAACATTCAAATCATATGACCAAATCGCATGATGACATTATTTAGTAATGACATTGTAATCAAATCAAATTGTTTACGACGCTACATAGCCACATTTTGCCTGTAGCTCTGAATGTAATTCAGGGATCTGACAGTGTTTATATATCATAGGAGCCATCAGCCTACCGATGTGTGCACGATCAGAGATGATGAGCCTTTTCTCCCAGCCTTCCAGACCTGCGAGCAAAATCACTGTTAGATTCCTGTCAGTACTAACTGAAACTCAAATATAAAGCACAAGGGCACAAACAGATAAACACAAACCTTTTCCTTTCCGCAAATTCTTCTCAGCCTCCTCGAATAGGCCCGGCAGGTGAATGACTACACCATTACCTGTAATCAAATGAGCAGCTGTCAGTCACATGGTCCAATATCAGGGCTTTCACACTACACATAACTCAGTTAACTGTATCTCTTTACCCTGGGGAAAAGGCCAATTTTAACCCCGGAGTGTTAAATAATGTGGTGCTAGAATGTTACACTGAGTTGTTTAGCAACAGATAACTTACCTCATTAATAATTAAGTTTCTTGTGTCACGCTGTGTTCAGTTTCAGTGGCAACACTTCCACAGATGGACATGCAATTATTGTCCAATGAACATTATTAACTTTGTATATGCAAATAAGAACATTAACCCTTACAAAGGTGGAACAGTTTACCTGCCTAGAATTCTTTAGCCACTACAAATGTTACCAAATTCAATTATTGTTGTAATGTTGCTCTCTTGGTTTCGTTATTACACTGTATAATATAGAACAATAATTTAATAATACATTAGCAGGCTTTAAAATTGAACAGTGCGAAATCTTGAAACCTGGAACAAGAGGTTAAGAATAACCCTGATGTGTAATTTCAGGAGTTGGAATGGACAGGAAAGGTAGGAATACTAGCAAGAAACATTAAACCTCTACAAGCTGAGTATGCTTGCATTAAGTGGTAAAGTGCTTTGTACTAGGAACATCAAGCATTTCCTATAGATCATACTAATATACAGTGCTGACATATGAATCAGAAGGCCAGAACACAATGGTGCCCATTAGCAAAATTGGATCTTTGCAAATAAACTGCATTGAATGCACTCAGCTATATTAGTCTGGATAAGCTGGCCAGCATCCAGACACTTTAACAGGAGAGAGTGGCATCCTCAAAGTAAGGACCACCAATACAGATCTTTATGCTGTACTGGTTGCATACAAGCCACACTACACAGAAAGAGGGGGTAATTTCATTTGACATACTCACCAATGAAGGCAGTGGCCTTAGGGTTGATAATCCCACTGGGTAGAAGGTGGAAATCATATTCCACTGAATCAACCACAACCGTGTGTCCTGCATTGTTGCCCCCCTACAGAGACACAAAGACTTTTCAATCCTTGAGAAGAAATAGGGATAGTTCACCCCTAAAATTTAAGTCTGTCATCATTTAGTACCCTCATGTCATTCCAGAACATCATGACTTTATTTCTTCTGTAGAACATAAAAGATATTTTATGAAATGCCTCAATGTTTTGTCCATACAATGGAAATCAATGCACTTCAATATTTTTTTTGTACCTTAAACTTTTGTTCCACAAAAGAAAGAAAGCTTTTGGTTGAACTATCCATATAGCCAACATCAAGCATTCCTATGCTATGGTACCGACATGTTTAGACAAGCAGTTGAGAAATGGAAAATTTGAAGCATATAAACACTGATTTTGTTTGTCGGTGTGGAGAATAGCTCTACTGCTCCGTTAGAAAACAAACAAAAAAAAAGGAATTCAGATGCACTTATTCCAGTCATTCACATTCCAGTTCTGCAGAGTTTCAATTGTTTCATTTTCATTTGAATTGTCATTACTAGATTCTGTCTTTGTTGAACTTGACAAGACTAAAGAGCACTGAAACCATAGATTACAGAGCACACTTGGTACGCCAACTGGTGTTACCATCCTTAAGAATCATCAAGAGTCCTCACATGTGTCGTTTTTCAACATGGCGTCAATCAGCTCTGACCTCATGCCATGTCTGAGGGAGTTCCCACAAAGTGTGCTCAATAAATCAGTCTTTAATCCAGCAAGGAACAGTACAGAGCTATTTCCAGACAGGTCTCATTTGACCAGTTTAGTAGCGCATGTGTGTGGATGCCTCTCCTTTTTAGATCCATTTACGATGTTCTCATACCCATGGTGACTTAAAGCGTCGCTTGCTTTAGCATTACTATTATGGACTCCCAAGGTTGCTTTTAAATCAAAGGGCCCAGCCTGGGAGATTTTAGCACCAGATTGAACCTATACATCATATTGTTATTAGCAGCATGTTGACACTTTAGAAACTTGAGAAGCATTGAATTCATGTAATGAATGTGGTGTTTCTGTTAGCAAAATAATCACAGCATAGTAGGATTAATCTGTTCTATATAGTAAACAGGTTTAACATTTATTTATGCAATTGGAGTGAACGAACATTCGCAATCCATTTTGTTTTCATAATTTTCGAGTGGAATATAATTTCATGAGGAAAGAAAATGAAGGCTGGGATTTGACTCTATTGAGAAGAGAATGGTTTGTGAAAACTGACTCCTATACAGTTTGGTAACGTCAGCAAATATATTTGGATTTTTTTCTTTGGAATATTTTTTTCTTTGGATAATGAATTATATCAATTCTGATTTCATGTTGACTTTAAAGCACATTTGTATCCATACTACACCATATTACAAGATGTGGCTTCTAGGGAAAATACTTACAGTATAGTTTGTTTCAGAGAAAACTCAGAATAGCTGAGTCATTAACATGGAAAATTACTTTCATATGATGTTTGTCACATTTGCTCTCATGACTGTCTCTGGGGTTTTAGGCTGTGTTGGATGACATCCAGTGTTCCAAACCTAGCAGGCTAAAAGTGGCTAGAATGAGTGATCTGCTCCAATGTCTGTTTGAAGAGGAACAATGGGTTGAGTAAGTAATACAGGGATTACTAGCAGAGTTCCCATTTTATCACCCACAATGACACATCAGCATTAAAATTGCAGTTGGAAAAAGTACAGAACCAAAAACTAGTTTGATTGAATACTGTTTTGTGTGTTGACTCTGGAGAGATCATAATGTTCTGTTCTATCTGGCTTGGTTTGTTTTGTGTGTACAAAATAGTATACAGGGAGTATTGTATGATTACATTTTTATCAACTGATTCATTTCTAGTTGTTCAAACAAGAAAAATCAGCAAGAGACTAGAGTATGTAAACAAAATATATATATATATATATTGGGGCCTAATTGATTAACACTAGGTTTAAATCGGCAGCATAATTATCAGCAGGCAGCATACTTGGACTCACTGATAAAAACAGCTGCACATTACACAGTTAACATCCTTGACCACTACAACACTCACTGCAGTCAAGAGATCTTCACAGAGACTTAGTTATCAAGCTGACCCCAAGGATTCAGACATGCCTCTGATTTATGTTTAAAATAAGTTAAGACTCTGAAGTTAAAAGAATAAGTGGCCAAATATATTGTCTGAAACAAATTGTGTCAATTACAGAGTCAATACAGCTAATCTTATCGATATATCTTATCTGTCAGAGCAACAGATGGCCGTTCATTCTCGTCAGACTTGGTCTAACAGTGGCAGATCAAGAAAGAAATGTGATACCAAAAGTGTAGCTTGTCTAAAGGATGTTCATAAACACTTCTGTAGACAGTTATGGGCTTAGCTCACAAAGATTTCAGTACATTCCTGTATAACAGGCTGGGCTAACGTTAGCGTCTGGTTGCGCCATCATAGATCTGTAATTAATTATACGGAAAGAGTTATGAAAGAGTGACCATTTCAAATCTGCTGTAAAACATTTAACAAGTCCACATGCCTGGAAAACAATACATAAGAGAGCCACAAAAAAACAACTCGATTTGTTTTTCCCAATATTGTACTTATAAAACGGATTTAACCACACAAACTAGGCTTACATGAAAAGAGTTTAAACTGCAAATAAAATGGATATCACAAAAAGTGGTAGAGCATGCAATGGCTGTTCAGACTACTTCATATTTGATCCTCTAGTTTCTGAACCGACATACCAAATTGGTGTGACACGGAACAGCACGATGGCCTTTCTTCCATTGCATCTGCCCGTAAGGAAAACCAGTCAGACTGCTGAGTGCAGTGTTTTTATAAAAAGACGAACACTATCTGATTTCTGTTCCATCCATTTGCACAGCACACACATGACGGTTTGCATAGTGCGCCATAGAGTGACTTATTTAAATGCAGTCACAACCTTGGCAGAATACTAACTTCTTAGGAGAGAATCCTTGCAATGTGAGCCTGTTATCAATTCCAAGCATAGCGACAGGGGGGGGCGTAAGGCGGCCTAATACCAAAGTGCAGTAGTGTGCTCTCAAGCATAACACACAACCACTGGGGCAAGTATGCCACAAGAATTTGCCCAGTTGTCCCTAAAAGTCCTTTCTTCACAAATCAACTTTTTTCAAATCAACTAGTGTACGTAAAAATAAAAAAAAATAAAAAAAATAGAACAGATGTATACGTGAGTGTGAGTGTGAGTGTGTGTGTATATCTGGTTAAGTGAGAGCACAGCAGTGTCCAAATTTCATAAGGCTATTATAGTGACACCTGTTTCTTTCTGACGTGGAATGGGAGATATGTTGACACATGATGGAGCAATATGCTATGTAAACTTTACTTTATTACCTGAACCACCTGCTTAACAATATGTATTTTCAATTGATGGAAACAACAATTTCCCTAATATTACCATGTTTTTCATGACCATGGAAACATTGTATTAAGAGGTCACTGTTTCTTGAGTAGTGAGAAGTTGAGTATTGAGTAAAATGAATAGTAATATGGCCAAAAACAATTGTCAAGTGTTTTTACAAACTAATAGTAAAGTGATGAAAAGCTAATAAAAGTATTAGAGAAGAAAAGGTCTACTGTTAAATTTTAGTTTACGTCTTCCCTCTCTAAATAAATGTTTCCTTAAAATGTGTATAGGCTATTATATTTCTGTTTAATGTAGCCTAGGCTATATGAAGTATTGAGTTCTGGTAACAGGTGGTTTTACAGGTGGTTGATTGATGTTATATTTTGTATAAAATATAACATAACCCCAATTTAATTGTTACTTTTAAAGACAAATCTATTCTAATGATTGAAAGTATAAATGTTGCTAAAGGCAGGTAAAGTTGTAGAACGTCATGTCTGAAGAATTAGTGAGCTACAGGAATGTGTAAACATTTATAACACGAGACAACTGCAGAAAATCAAATAGCTGGAGGTTAATGTTGAGTAACCATTACTTTAATTATTAACAATTACAACATCTATTTTGACTGTAATACTCATAAATACCACACATTCAAACGTCATAGACTTCAAAGGAGTCCTGCGCTCATGTGAACAACAGAGTCTGTGTTTACATCTGTACAGAACACCCAGGATAATCCAATATGTACTAAATAACAAATAGCAAGATTTTAAACCTCCAAATGGGCAGACAGCGCTTCGATATCACATAATTCAGTCAAGGTGACATTAGCAAACACCCTACATAGTGCACTGCTAGCGTAGCTAAAACAGTACGAGGGAAGCGCTGCATTAAATTTGACGTCGCTCGCGTGCAGACAGACAACGTAGTCGATAACAATGGACGCGCGCAGTAATTGCTATTTCCGCTATCATAAAACAGCAACCAACTGCTTCACAAGAATTGGCAAGCAAATAAGTCCTACAATCACATGCTACACGAACACTCACACAATACTTAACATTCGTTTCACAACTACACAGGCTGCTCATTGATACCATGCATATTTCCGTACAAGCTTGTTGATGATGTACGTTAGTTACACAGCGCATCACAACTACACAACCCACCGGATATATATTCGCATATTCAGAGTGAGTAAGTTACTGAGTAGTGCTCATAAACTAACCTGACATCTGCAGACCATGTCAGCGTCCTGAGCCAGCAGGTCCACCACCTTTCCTTTCCCTTCATCGCCCCACTGCGCTCCGAGCACCACGGTCACTCTGTTGCCCACACTTGGGCTTGTCACCCGGCACGTACTGTCCTCGCCGAGGGATCCTTCGTCCTGTGACTGTGCGTTCCCGCTGTCTGACATGACTGTATCCCCTCTGCTCTCCCTGTAGCTCCGCAATGCTCCTCCGACACACGAACAGGCGCGCACCTGAGTGTTGAGACACCACACCGAGCGAGGGCGGAGCACCGCTTGCGTAGCAGAGCCAAATGACGTCCAGTCCCCCCTCTCTGGACGTCCACGATCTAGTCCAGCTCCACCTCTGTGGATCTAATGGGTGGAGGGATAGAGTTATGGCAAAGCCACTTGCTTAGGTATTAACCAGCTCATTTTATTTCAACTTTTAATTACACTACATACAAAGTACTTTAGAAAAAATATTTGCACAAAAAAGTTCCCCAATTCCCCCCATGTTAATCTGAAATGCATCTGAAAATGGCCCCCAGGTGAGACTTTTATACTCTAATAAGAAATCTTTGTTGCTTGCAAGTTGCATTGTTCCCTGTCAAGATCGTGTGGTTTATAATGCTGTTCTGTGTGCTGTAGACTGTCAGAATATGGATAATTGATCCAGAAATCAACAACACTGCAATGATTCCCTCTGTCTGTATAGGATCAAGTCTTTTTAAAAAACCTATATGCAACATTTTGGTTATAGGCTATGGGTTGTTTTGAGCACCTGATAAATCGTTGTAATTGTAGGCTACTGTACATTTCGTACAACGGTGCTAAAGGAACACCTTAAGGAAGATGCTTTTCATTGTGTATGATTGCTGAAAAAATATTATGTTATATTGAACATTTATGGAGCAACATATTTTGTGTGAAAATAAAGCGTAACATTTGGTTTATTTGTTTTAAAAAAATCGTAGAAATGTATGAGGTGGCGAGGGGGGGCATTTTACACCACACACGTGATAAAAGGCTCAGCAGCATGGGGCAAAAGGCACACAGTATTGATACAAATAGCCTAGCTATAATGTGTTTTTAATAATGTCTAAGTTAATACTTGTTCAAAACAATCACTTTAGCAAAGTTTGTACTATTTTCTGTTTATAAATCAAAAAAATTATTTTTGTTCAGTAAACATACTCATTAATATTATGTTAATAAAAAAATATTATAAAAATACAAAAACAAAATTATTTTAAAAAGTAAAGATTTGAAAGCATTGAAGGAGATCCCAATTTTAGAGTAGTAACAATAAATAATATTTTATGATATGATTAATGTATATTTTTTAAATATGATTATCTCTGTGATTAAGGTGAACACCCAAATTAATATATGATATTTACCATCTGAATCTTACCATGTCATGTCAACAAATTATTATTGTGCCTATTATTTCTGGGGGGTGGTTTCCCGGACAGGGTTAAAGTAGTCCCAGACTAAAATGTATGTCAGAACTGTCTAAACTGAAAACAGCTTGCACTAGAATCTTCAGTGCTATTGTTTTGCCTCAGTATACACAACCTGTAATATTTTTGTACGGTAAGTTTGTAAAAACTCTTTAAATGTCCTAATAATACTAATGCAAAGTCCTGGTTTAATCTAAGCCCTTTCTGGGAAACCACCCCTAAATTTGAAGAATTTTTATGAGGTTCATCAATTAATTTTTGACACATGGTGCCCTTTACTCACTCTAGAGCGGTTTAATGGAAAGGTTCTTCACCATAGACGCCAACAAAGTACTTTTATTTTTAAGAGTCTTTTTTAGGATAAGAAAGTGAGACACTGTTTAGTTTATATGAAGGTAAAAACATGAATGTAACCAATGACCATGTTTTGCAGATCACAGAAATGACCCATTTTGAGAGTCTGCACCATCTGGATACAAACAAGGTCTGGACAAGAAGGGTCTTTTAGAAAAGACAGTCTTTCTGAGCTGTGTTTAAAATAGCATTTAGGGAGTGAGTTGTTTGTGATGCTCATATAAGCCAAGTATTTAAAAATATATATTTGACTGGTATTACACTGTCATATTTATTGAGAGTATCTTTTCTTTCAGACCAACATTTATGAGGATGCAGACAGAGAAAGGACAAACAACAACACTGATCTGTTGTGAGTGCTTTAAATGGTATATCATTGAAAGATTCTTGTACAGACTAATTCAACCGTATAAAGGCATTGTCTGTAGATTTCCCATTTTACTGTGGGCTAACCACCGAACCACCGAAGTGTTGTCTGATTATGTAACAATATCATTTAGAAATCATATCCTATAACCATACACTTAGGCTAATCATTTTCTCAATATCGTTTGCAGGTTTGTGCTTAGTAATCTATCAAAGGATCTGGTGAGAATCTGTCCTGTATAGGCCAGTGTATTTTTTAGATACTGATGCTGTCATTTTATCAGCATATATGAGATAAATATGTGAAGCACTGTTGTTTTTGTCATGGAGTTACATAACATTTTTTGAAAACAACAACTACAAAGCAACTATGTTATGAGGACCGCATGCCATGACAGCTTGTTTTTCTATAAAAAAAACTAGATCCGTTTTTCTCCCAGTGAAATACATGTGAGGTAACTGATGATAGTCATGAGTTCTCTTAAAGTCTCACAACTCACAAGAAACAATTATCCATATGAGCCACAGATACAATGTTTTGAGGAAGAAGATTGTTATACAGTGGATACTGTGCAACTGTTTTGATATTTTCATTTTCTGGAGACAAATCTCTGCGCAGTGTTGATGCAAACTTATAGTGTAAGAGAACTTTAATCGAAAAGACTACTTCAATGCAACTATGATGTGCATCAGATGTGTGTGTGTGTGTTTGGCAGTGTGTTGTTGTAGAAAAAAACCTTCCTTTGGCTCTGTATGTATCCTGCCTTCAGGACATGAGGCCCAAACATGGAAATCTATGCTGTTAAGCGTCATGAAGTGACCTGGGGGTCTCATGTATAGGTGCAGTTTTATCTCAGTTTAATTGTCAGAACATGGCTTTATCTCAGGCGATATGAGCAGTCATGTGGTTTATTAGCTAAGAAAATGGAGTGTATTTGATGTCTTTCAGAATTACAGGAGCTGTTTTGTTCACAACTCTGAAAAACTGGGTAACCTTGACCAAGCCTATGAAATTATGGATAGGAGTTCCAAGAATTATGTGTAAGACTGGAGAAACTGGAAGAACTGGTTGAGGAACGACCACTTATCAAGACAAAAATCCTAGCTGGATATTAGCATTTGAACTCACTCTTGTGAAAGTAGCATCATCATCATCCGAGACTAAAAGTCTCACCTGAATCATCCTAATCTTTTAATCCCCTCATACCCCACTCTTTCCCCTTCATGTGAGATCACCAAAGTTCACCCAAGAATCTATATGGTTTAATGTGAATTATTTTCATACTGTATTGCACATATTTAGTATCATCCGAAATGTCTCAGGTTGATTGGTACAAATGTCTCATTTCCAAATAAGTAAAACAAAAGGTAATACGGTTTTTAAGAGTTTAGAGATAACTGGCACAAGAAGGAAGATTCTAAGAACAACAGACCTACCCCCAAAAGGTGTAACTTCTGAATGCAAATTTCCATTGTTACATGTTTCCATGTGAAAGAGGTTTTGGCTATTTAATGGAATCAATGCAGCAAGGGATCGGGGCCACTGATTTATATAATGACATATAGATCAGTGATCGGTGCCCTTTTCTGTACCTCAGATGAGCCCGTGAGGCTGAGCGAGGCCGAGACTCTCAGCCTCATGTGTTTGCATCTCTTTCTCTTTATTCTATCTAGAGCATTCGATGTTATTGTATTGATTATCTTTGAACTGATTATGAAATTGGCATGTTACCTGACATAATAAATTGTAACATTTGATTATTCTAACTGACATATTTTCATTAAGGAATAAACATTCGCTCACATTTAATGATGCACAGATATCATTAAAACCTTTTCATTTATGGAGTCAGATATAATAACGGAAGAATACGAGAAAACGTAGGCCTATTGAATTTAAAAATCCCTTTGCCATGAGAAAAGACGGAACATGCGTGAGACCTTCCCCGCTAATCGAATACCGCAATTGGATCGATTTAGACGGGCCTTACATTGTTACTTATTAATATTAATAAGTCGTACTGAAGCTTATTTTAGGACTAATCGTAGATAGTTTTCAGTTTAATATTTGTAGTTGATGATCTTGACCACTTGATGGCAGAAACTTGTTTGTTTTTTTTCACTCAGCTTTTGATCTTCATGCTGTATTTGCAGTCCTAACGGAATCAAAAGCTATTCAAGCTATTCCTGAAAATAACAGATAATAATCAATAAAACTTTCTGCTTTCTTCACATGTGTGACCAGCGCTTGTCTTTATGGTTTTGAACCAGGCCTTTATTTTACTTTGCTCCATCTTCTACAGATATGTCTTCTCTACATAGTTAGCCTACTACAACAGTTCATGCGTGTATGTAGGCCTAGTTCAGATACTGTCACTTTATCAATGCCTAATTCATTAAACACAAGCAGAATTACATTTCGGTGTAGATTGTTGCATTTATTTCACTGGGACAATTTATAGGCCTAGCTAATAATGGACATATGAATGATTTACACAGCTTATGTTTTATATCAAAAACAAAAACTATTGCCAAAGTTATTTCAATTCTCATATAGTTTAGATAGGCTCCTGTTACTACTTTATTCATTCAACACAAGCAGATCTGTTTAAATTATACCAAACCGTTCGTGTAAATTGTTGATTAAATTAACTGCGGCCCATTGTTAAAATGATTAAATCACACAACCAAATTAATGTTTATGTTCTCTGTGTTAATTTTCATTCATTCCCCAAACACAAAGCCTATAGCATAGTTTTTCTCTATTCCACAAAAAACTTTATCAATAGGCCTAAATATTTATTAGTAAAATGTTGACATATATTTGGTTTTAACATTGTAAGGGTGTGTATCGATACGACACATTAAAGTAATGATGTGTGGAGGGTGTTTGTTCTATAAAAGCATCAGAGCGGCAGTAATGCACTGCTGTGAGGTTGGGCAGCATCATCAGGCACGCGCATTCAGTTCACCGCTCTCTCATCAAACAGACACATAAAACGGGGGAGGCTGCTCACATCGCGGGTGCTAAACGTCTTCCTTTTTGTCTGAAGTACATCTGTTTTCATTTCCGTTCACTGTAAATATCACTTCGTCGTCTGAATGGCTGAGACTTCACGGATATTTTTATCTTTTGTGTGCCGTTCATTTTTGCCTCCGCTGGTCAAGAAGCTAAATGGCAGTTAGCCTAGCAGCGTCGCTACTCCCTGTAGCTGGACTAAATAGAAGTGGCCTAAAAAATCAATCAATGAAAACCCCTTTCAGGACCAGCTCTTAGATGTCTCTAAACTGTTTTAATCCAGCAAAAGTCAAGAGGACGTAGCAGCGGTGCTTACAAGGGGAAAAACATAATTCCGGGTGCTAAGAAATAGAGTGAGAAGAAAACCGGAGGAGGACCGCAGCAGCTGGTCGGCAGCTAAAGTGAAAGAAAAACACATAACGTTACATACCTGTGATGGCAAACGAGCCGGTTATTCTGAACGTTTATGACATGGTAGGTGCCTTTAAAACAAATACTGATAACTGACTCCTGTGACAGAGCTGTCTAGTATTGGCATTAGTTCAACACATCCAATGGCTGTGTCCTAAAACAAAGCGAGCTGCCTACTTTGGCATCATTTTAGACACGTTTGAACGCGTATAGTCAGTTTACTAGAGTTTGAGGCACAGCCATGTCAGCATGCTTTGAGAATAGAGATAATGTTTTATAGTCTTGAGAAAATTTACAATATTTCATTGGCAGCTTATCAGATGATTCATGCTTTATTTCCTTTAACAGTATTTAAGTCTAACCAGTAATCACCTCTCTGCAGTAAAAGGCCATCAAGTGTATCAGTTGTAGACTTCTACGACAATCTATCTGAAAGCTGCGACCCAGTTAATTCAACTGTCATTTGAATTCACCGGTGTGATCTGAGACAGCTGTTGAGAAGTCATGCTAAACACCCTTTTCTGTCTGCTTTCGAAAACTGCTCAATTAATCAGTATAATAAGAGAACAAGAGAGCTTCTGGACTCTGAATCAGACTATACATAACACTACAGAAAAAATGCGAGTAACATTTCTTGTATAGTCCAATAATACATAACTCATTAATATCAAGTAACTTGCGTTTCAGAACGTTTCAAGATATATTACAAGCGCGTCAATCTTTGCGTGTCAACAAGCACGGGACAGACTAAATTCCGGACTGGAGTATCGTATTGTGGAGAAGAGCGACAGGGAGATCTTTGTTCAAAGCGTTCTGTAATCACTCAAGTACAACTCCACTTCCAGTTTTCCATTATCCGCCCGAGTTTCAGAGCGAGGCAGCGAGCGGAAATAGTCTAACAGTCCGTTACAGAAGTAAAAATCCCTATAATTTCTCCATGGGGGAATTGATTTGTAACGGTAAACTATAAACCGTTAAAGACCGACCTACTGTGAGCTACGAGGTTGTTAAACGATGGTGTATGTTTTTGTTGAAGCCTTCAGTACACATTATTTTTTATATTTAGATATAGGATATATATATTTTTTTATCTTTTATCTATCTTATAATATTTTACATAATGTAAAGTAAACCACTTTATGTAGCAGTTAAAATAGTCACTTTGTGTTGCGGAAAGCCTATTATTCATATACATTATAATTAATTTGACCCCAAATGCATTGTGGACTGAAAGGAGACTATAAAAAAATTGACTGGTAATATTGACAGTAAGTTACCTTTTTAAGTGTCATTGATCTCTAAGTAACGTGAATAGTCTCCATTTAAAGATTTAGTCTGTCTCATGTGTCTCATTGACCCCTTGAAACAGGGTCATGGAAATGTATACTTTCCTTAAGCCTCCTCACTTATGTTGGGCTATTTTAAGTTTATGTTCTCACATAAAGATTAAGACTAGAAATTTGAGGGTTTGCCCCAGGGTTTTTTGAAGTTGTCAAGTAATTGTAATTTGGATGGGAATCGCTTTAGTAGGAGATTATACAGCCCATTTAACTAGAGATGAGAAAATTGTCAGTGCTAATGTATTTGACAGACTAGTGGCCTGTGATTTCTAATGTGTAGTTTAATTTCGGGGCCAATTCATTATAAATGTTAAAGTATCATAAACCCATGATCCCTTAAACATTGCATGATAAGGTTTTTTATTGAAATGAAAAGTCCCCTTACAGCAGTTCCCATAGAAACTTATCAGTGTGAGATCTCCCACATAGGCTAGTTCAAGTTTGAGCTTGTAAATTTTATTTTCTAATCCCATCTCTATTGGCATGGGAGGACTCTTGCTGAAAATCACACTTAGAAGCTGTTGCTGATCACAGAGAGACTAATCCCCAGTTTTGTGATGAAGGATATGTATAATAGGCTTTGTGTAATTGAGGCCATGGTGATAAGTATCTTATTTCACAACACTGAATGAGGTGGAGTTGGAGAACTGTCTAGTTGCTTCATTTCTCTCATCCCTTACATTTATTTTTTTTCTTCTTGTTTTAAATTGTTTCGACAAAACAAATCATTTTACACGGTGCCAAAATCCTTAGTTTATATTTTGGAGCAATATGCATCTTGGCTACTTTTAGGTATATGCATGAATGTATTACAATTATAGGCTAGATAATTTACTTAATGCTGAAAAGCGTTGGTGGTCATATTTTCTGGTGACACATAATCAATTGTTGGCAGCTGTCAGGTTCTTCTTTACAACATACAACTTAACAGACTCGTTAATGGATAGATTTGGCATACTTTCAGCATACAGCAGGTCATAATGGATTAGTAGAGTAATTGTAGAGATAATGTGCATAAGAACACCATTCATTTAAACCTGGTCCAACTCCAAATATATATTGTGAATGTTTTTAGATATGTTTATAGCTGTCAAATAAATATTTGGGCCACCCACAGAAAATTTCAAAAAGATGAACAGGTTTCCACAGAATTTGAACGCTCATTAAGTTCTACACATCGTTCCCCCATCGCTTGTGTGTTTATTCAATATTTTGGATATATTTTTGATGTTTATAGCTAGCTCTTGAATAAACACTTCATATATATGGGCCACCCACGGAAAACTTTAAAACAGATTTCAACAGAATTGTAATGCTCATTTAGTCCCCCAAATCCCTTTTGTGTTTATTCAATATTTTGGTTCAATAGTGCTTTTTAAATGTCCATAATTTAGAATGGTTTATTATGGAAATGGGGAATTTTTATTGAGTATAAAGACACATTTTAAACATGCTTTTCAGATTTAACATTGCAAATCATTCCAGTTGTCCTTGAGAAACTTTTACCATTTGGCAGTATGTTGCTCAGACTTGTTATGTTTCCTTATAGTACTGGATCAATGAGTTCACTACCTCTCTGGGAATTGGAGTCTTTCACTCAGGAATTGAGATCTATGGCAGAGGTAAGGCTCACGATATGACTCAGACACAAATGAGTCAAGCTACTCAGAAGTCCAGTTAACTTGCATCATGACTGCAACAAAGAAAGAAGGGGGTGTCTAAACCTGACTAAACCTCACATCATAGATGATATGTTGATGCAACAGGAAAAGACCTTGACATTTTGTATGGTTTCTGCCTTTAAAGTTCAATCCAGTTCAATCAAGAAAAGTTGTTTTGTTTGGCATTTATTTTGCATTGGCATTCTTGAATATTTTCTGTGTGATCAAAATGACAAATAAGAGCCCACAGCTTTACTGGTTATGTTTCAAACTAAGGACACAAACTAAGGTGTTTTTAGCAGATGTTAATTGCACTACCAACACAAGATACTAATCAATAAAGTTTGCCATTCAACTTTAACCCAAATTAGACAGACAGATAAATATCTGACCTATCGCACATTAACATAGCAGGCATCTACATTGCAATGTGTATGTAAAACTATTACTATTAAAATTAATTTTCATTAATTAAAACAAAATGTATCGGATTATAAAATCTTATACTGAATTATGTAATACTGAATTAAAAATGTTTCCTTGACAACTCGCTGAAATAAAAAACAAGTTGAAATACTAAAGTTATTAAAACTAAATATGAAATAAAATAAATAAAAACTAAATAATAATAAAAATGACAGAAACATAAAATTGGTTGGTGCAAGTTACTGAGTAGTAGCCTACAACCAGACTAATTTCCCTATAAAAAAAAGAAAGAAAAGCATTACAAGGGAACAAAACCTAAAAGAAAAAAAGAATAACAAACCTATTGGGCCATTTAGGCCAAAGTAGGGGTTGGCCAAAATCTTATTTCACTTTATTTAATTAAATTGTTTTTGTATCTTTATTAAAAATAAGTACAAGGATCCAAACTACTAAAAGGACAAATAGGCCTACAATATACGATAAATACAAATGAAATAAACAGTGCTTAAACATTTTCAGGAACAATAGGTCTATTTTATAGCAGCATTCAAGTAATTTAATAATCAAAATGAAAAAAACAACAACACTGCATAGTCCTCACCGTATGAATTAAATATTCACTGATTCTTATTTAAGCGAATTAAATTAAATTTCTTCAGTCAAGAGCAGTGAGTTAATTGTTTTTTCCTTTGTTGTTTGACTAACATTGACACAGAGAGCAGCAGGTTTATTGGGCTGCTGTCACTTTAAGACAATGTATAGATCTAATGTAATCTCAAACCATTTACATTCACTTAAGATACAGCATAACTGACTACTTTTATGTGAAACTTGTGTATTTTGACATAACCTTGTATGTATTTGACAGAGACAACAAGACAGTGAAAAAGAACTTGATCCAGTACTCATGTGCTGTGACAGCTGGCTTCCTGTTTGCACGCTTCGGGTGTGTGCGCTCTGAAAACCATATATCAGAACAGCGTGCGTGTAAAATGATTTGAAAGTTTAAACTGGCAAGGCTTTAAAATGCTTGCAAATCATAAAATGTGCACTGTAGCACAATACTAACCATCTCTCTGTAAAGGCAGATCGTGAAGACATTTGAATGGTTCTAATAGTCATATCGCACACCCCTAACTCGTACTTTCTCTTGTGTTGCAGAGTTTGCCTATGGAGGACATCCTTATCCTTTTTCAGGTATATTTGAGATAACACCTGGTGAAGCCACAGAGCTCGGAGAGACATTCAAATTCAAGTGAGTCAGAATATATATCTCCACAGCGATCAGACTGAAAGGATTTGTTTTTTAAAAACATCTTCCTCTCTCGGTCTCTCTCACACCCTCTTAACTTTCTATTTGCTTTTTCAGAGAGGCCATTGTTTTAGGGAGCACAGACTTCGCAGAAGAGGATGTGGAGAGAATTGTGGAGGAAATGGGGAAGGAATATAAGGGGAACGCCTACCACCTCATGCACAAGAACTGCAATCACTTTTCCTCAGCACTATCAGAGGTAAGCCAAAGGAAGTATATACATTAATCTAGCGGGTCCTTGTTGCCATAAAGAGCCAAAAATCTCACCATATCCTCCTCGCGTCTCCCCCCAGATCCTCTGTGGTCGAGAAATCCCACGCTGGGTGAACCGACTGGCCTACTTCAGCTCTTGTGTGCCCTTCCTTCAGAGCTGTCTGCCAAAGGAGTGGTTGACGCCGGCGGCACTGCAGTCCAGTGTTAGTCAGGAGCTCCAGGGAGAGCTGGAGGAGGCCGAGGATGCTGCGGCTTCTGCCTCAACGCCTTCCTGCGCCGTGGCACCCGCTCCCAGACCTACCCGACACCAACCGCGCCGATGAACCCCGTTGCCTTGACTGACAGGCCAGGTTAGAGCTGGACCACAGCTTCTGCTGCCAATAGACCCCTCTCCCCTTCTCCTGAGAGACTAGCAATCCACCAGCGGACTAGATGAAGCCCATCTTCTGTTTTCACTGATTTATTTCAGTACGCTCAAGTGACCGTTACGGGCCTGGAAACTATCAATCTTGTTTACTGTAAAACTTTCCATGGGTTCGTCAGTGTTTTGAAAGTTTTAATTTTTTTGGCCTTTTATGTTTTGTTTTACAAACTCAGGACTTGAATACAATGGCTCTGTTCAATCATCGTTTTTGTTTTAAAAAGATTTTTATGCTTTTCTTACGCTGGAGATGCTCTCAAGCCTTTTCCCCCTTATTCCAAAAGAAAGCGCCTAGTCAGAGACCTTTTTTATGGAGAACATTTGTTTACAGATTTCTTATGTTCCAATCCGTATTTGATTGTGTTGTTGTGTGCGGATTACAAAAGCCAAATCTCCTCACTTTTGTAATGACTCCCACACTATGGTGACTGTGCCTGAAGATTTTTACCGTTACATGCTCCGAGAGCTCTGCACTCTTTCTCTACCTGTTCGGTTTTAGTGGCAGACTTAATATCCTATGAGTCCTTCCTCAGATGTTTTACACCTTTTTAGTTTTTAGAGTCTTCTATGTACTTGGAACAACATTTGTATTCCATTTTATGAATATTAAAGAAAGTATACAAGTTCTCGAACAAGTGTTCATTCTGACAACTCAATGGTAACATACAAGAATGCTGTTAAATATAGGACAATTCACCTTTATTCATAATTCACATTATTTACTAACTCTCATTTCGTTTTAAATCCAAATGAGTTTCTTTCATTAATCAAAAAGAGATGTGAAAGGTTACTAGTGTCCAAAACTAACAAGCGCCATTAAAGTGGTCCATACAACTCCTGCACTATATTCTTAGTCATCTGGAGCTATATGATATAGTTTAGCATTGTGTGAGGAACGGACTGAAATTGAAGTCTTTATTCACTAAAAAAAATAGCTTGACAGCCATGGGAAACATTCATTTTCATTGTGTGAAAAACAGCAGCTTGGATTTTCTACTGAACATCTCCGTTTGTGGTACGTAGAATAAAGGAAATCATGTGGATTGGTTATGAGGGTGAGTAAAACAATATTTTTGTGGGGTGAACTGTTCTTTAAATATCTGAACAGGTTATTACAGTGCACTGCATCACTGTATACCATCAATATTTTACACATTACAACTAAAGGGCATTCAGTAGCACATCTGTGTCATAAAACATTATTTCACCCTTTGTGTCAAGCCAAATATTTTTCAAATAAGTGAACCTGTTAGTAGAACTCAAGAGTTACCAATATCAATTAAGTTTATTATAATGGCAAATTTGAACAATTTTAGCTGTTTGCTTTGTCTTCTTAATCAGTGTTTTTGGCATAACATTGAACCTCTTTCTGGCATTGAATCATCGTAAAAGAATAGGTCAAACAAAAATTAAAATTCTGTCATAATTTATTCACCCTCATGTTGTTTCAAACCTGTATGACTTTCTTAAGTAGACCATAAAAGAAGATATTATGAAGAATGTTTTGTTGATCATTGACTATCATTGCATGGACAAAAAAACCATTGAGACATTTCTCAAAATATCTCCTTTTGTGTCCCACAGAAGAAAGAAAGGTTTGAAACAACATGAGAGGAAGTAAACTATGACAGAATGTTCATTTTTGGGCGACAACCCTTCAAACTAAGCTGTAAAATGTAACAATCAAAATGAACAATTATAAGTAAGATTTTTTGATGATCAATTTTACACACACTATTCTCAGAGCATAGTTAACATACCAGACACTGTTTCCACACTGTCTATATTCACAATTTCCATATTATCCTCTGTGTTCGTCCTCGCACAGCAGGGAAAGGCCTTCAAAATGTCACCAATTCCATTCGTAAGAAGGATTGAGAGGAATGGGTCCACAAGTGGGCCAAGATAGAGAAGAAGATCAGCTACAAGTCCCAAGTAGTAAACATAGGAGCTTAGAGACAATGCCTTGAGCAGTGTATTTAGGACAAAGGGCAGGTAAATTATACTGTAATTACTCAAGAGGGCCACCTGCATACCCAGAATCTTTTTTCTGTCAGTCACAGGTGCTAGCCGTTTTGTACACCATATAATTCTGAAAGAATCCAGAAAGAAAAACACTAGGAGTGGTAGGGGGAAAAGAAGTGCTATGGAAAACAAGACGAAATATCCTTGGTAAGCCAGGAAGAGTATTGCAAACGGAGCTGCCCACACAGCCAATGAAATCATGCTTGACTGCTTGATTTTCATGCAGATGGCATTATATTGTGGACAGGTTACCAACAGATATCGCTCCTGAGCAACGCAGACCATGAACACGATGTTGGAGATAATGCCGAAGTAGAATATCAGGGAGGATATATCCATACTCTGCATACTGGTATTCTTGGTGTCCGTAGACTCCTTCGGCCGCCCAAGGATGTTGAAGATGTCGGATGCGAGCAGGCTGATGAGGTAGACAGGAGCAGCCTTGCCAGTTTTTGCCTGCATGCCCATGAGGTAGATAGAGACGGCGATTCCTGGAAGCCCAACAGCAAATGTGATCCATCTGATGATCTCTTGGATCTGGTCTACTCTGCTGGTGCCATTGCTGTGAGGAGCCGTGTTATTACCGTCCAATATTGTGGTGGTATCCATATGTTGTAAAATCACACAGTAGTTCAATTGTGATTAATATATCCCATCTGATGCCATGTTAAGAGGAACATATTCTTCAGTTCCAGTAAGTGATGCAGAGTTGTGTGTTGCTCTTTACTGTGGTAAACAGATCCGTTTTTGTAAGAGCAACATAAAGAGGTCACATTTATCCCTTTAACAGTTTTAGCTATCACCCTTTTTATGGGTCTTATGCAAACTGTTTTTTATAAGCTCTTTCATTGCTGGTTAGTCAATGCAAATACTGTACGTCCCATGTATTCCTTTAGTTTTATCTATGCAAGCTCTGATGTGTCAGAAGGGGCATTGGCATAAAACTTGTGCAAATCCAAAGTGTGTGTTTGGATAATTCGGATGAAGCGAACCTTTCGAATGAACAGGACTAATGCTATACTAATGAGGCAATATTTTTATTAAAAGATAAAGCCAAACAATATGCAATTAATGGCATAATAATTTATTTAAATTAATTCACAAGATGCCAACACATTCAACAATACTTTAAGCAACATTCTGCATTTTGTACAGTTAATAGGTTAATAAATTAATAGTAGCAAAGCAAAACATTGCTAAATTAAGACCACTTGAATACTGACAAGCTCTTGGAGCAAATATACAACAGTTAATAAATATTGTTGTCTAATGTCCTCTTTTTATTTGAGCCACCGCTTCATTCACCTGATGTTTTTTATCTCGCCCTTGCTTGGCACTAAATCTGATCATTCACTTAAAAGGACAATTGTATTTTCTTTACAGAAGCACATTGGCATGGCACATTCAGGCATCACAGTCGAGCACACAGAGCTGTTAAATCTTTGACTTATTTATTTGAAAAGCATACTCTCTTTCCTGTCTTTCTGACACATGGATAACTATTTTGAGTATTAAGAGGGCTGTGCCAGGCAATCACTGCATCTGATGTGTTTTAAAGAGAAAAATTTACCGGTTCTAAGTTGCATTATTTGACGTCAACTCAATCACAGTTATTCTGAATAAATAGAGCCCTAAAATTGGGAATTTGTCCATCTTTGGCCTCCCGTTTCAGGATGTTCTGAATGCACTACGTTTATGAAATGATTAAAATCAAATGTTTGATACTCACCTTTATATCTGAAACACCTAATTATTAAAGGTAGGGTAGGCAATTTCAGAGCGGCTAGCAATAGCAAGCTAGCTTTGAAAGCATTAGATCCCAGCCTCCCTTCAGAGCATCTTTAAAGCCACGCCTTAGACGGCATTAAATGACCTTATGTCTTAAAGGAGCCGTATGTAAGATTGAGGCCAAAACTGGTACTGCAATCACTTTCAAAAATCCTTTAGAGCGGTGTATCCCCTCCCCCTTCCCCCTTGACTCGAGGTTGCCAGATAGGATCCAGCAGGAACGTTTGTAGCTGCAGCTGTGGGAACTAGAGCAGAGCTGGCAACCCGGATGCCGCAACACTACTGACTCCGTGATTGGTAGATCGGTGGAGGGTGGAGCATCAGACCAAAACACAACATGACAACATCAACATCAGTTGAGGGATGCAACTTCCCTTTTTAAATGACAATATCCTGGCCGGACTACTGTTGTCAGTGAGTATTTGAAATGAACATGATTTCTTAATGTCTAGTGACATATCAGGGAAAATTTATGATTAATTGAAATAAATGTATTACATACAGCTCCTTTAAAGAACATAACATTACAATAATAATGAACGTACACAAATAAATAGCTCTGACTTTTACCACCTGACTGCTGCAGATTAATTTTGGCATTGATAGTGTCGGGTCATCACGGGTTTCCATCTTGTAATTACAGTTACGACATGGTGTGTGAATGCAGCATAAGATTGTTGTTTTGGGTCAGAAGGAATGGCAAAAGGTGGCTACTGTTAGTTTGCGGCACGCTGTGACTGTCTGTACCCTTACGGAACGCGCTGATGACGTGCGATGTCTGCGCGAGCAGGGTGTGCAGAGATACGGAAAGACATATGCTGATCGAATGCAATGATTGAATTGGAACATTTTTTCGAAGATATATGTAAATATTTAGACCACTTCTATTATTGATTGCTATCAGGGTATGAAGAGAGTTTTGACCAGAATAACAAAATAAAATAAAATTTTTCAATTGAAATAACTGGAATTCGCCAAACACGAAAATTTAATGTAAATGAGACCAGACCATTAATTGGTCACCTAGATTTTTATCCTATTTTTAATTTTTCTGAAGAAAATGTAAGCAGTGCTTGCTTCATGCAGTTGCCAGAGCGTTGCTATAAGGTTTTCATTGGTTTTTAATGTGTTGCGATGCAATTGCTAGGTGGTTGCCAGGGTTTTTGGTGGTTGTTTACTGGTCAAATCACATGGCTCTGGTCTCTACCCCTATTTTATTGGATTTTTTCCCGTTTTATCATCCGTCCGTTGAAAATCATAAGTCTAATCACTTGGAAAGCACCACTAATTAAACACATACATTGTTGAACTTGAAATCCTGTTAGCTAAATACTTGGGTCATTAAACATGGGTCATTGGAAATCCAAATCAGGAAAGGGATTCATGCTGAGGGTCATGCTGAATCATCCATTTCATGTCTTGTTAATAAAACATCCTCAGCATGTTATCAAAGTTTATCATCACACTCATCACACTCAAAGCTTTGCAGATGCTTAACTTGTGTGTGCTTCACCAAATGAAGCACTGGTTTGTGGCCATAAATACAGTCTCCATAATCCCAGCTAACACAAAATATAGTCTAAGAACATTTTGCAAGTTATGAAAGCGATTTTTCTGATCATTCCCTGAAAGTTCAAAACTTCCTGAATGTTTCCACTTTATAATTTTGCAAACATTATGCCAAAGTTACTAAAAATTAAATGTTCTCTGAATGTTCTGAAACAAGAATAACATTTACAAACATTATACACATGTCCAAATAAAACGTTTCAGAAAAAAAAAAGTTCCATGAACAATGTATGAATAACGTTTTTGTGCTAACATTTTGAGAACATTATTAAAGAACCAGATAACTTTGAATGAACATTATATTAATGTTACTGGAAGAAAGTTTGTTAATAACTTTGAGAGAACGTTAGACAAACATCCAACTAAATCGTTCCAGACAAAAACATTAAACAAAGTTCTGAGAATGTTTCCTGTTAGCTGGGATATCTGTTGTTTCAAAAATTGGGGTTTTTGGAGATTGACTTTGAATAAGTTTTGTTTTTTGTAAAGAGGCGACGGGTCATTTTAAGTCTGGAGAAGGCAATGGACTCTCTGTAACTGTGTCTGTGAAAGCACCAGACGATGCACCTGTTCCTGCCCTTGGGCGCAAGGCATCATCACACGGCCGACTAACACAGCATCTCCTTTCTTCTCCTCCTTTGCCTGAGAGCACAAAGAGAAAGAATGAGAGATGTATACAGACCCAAACTATGTGGATCAATGTCATTTTATGCATCTGTCTTACCTTCACGAAGGAAGTGCAGGGAAAAGTGGCAAAATCGGACGAGACTTGAGCACCAGGCCTATGAGTCACTACATGTTCAGCAACCTCATCCTTCAAAGAAAGAGGTTGCTTAAGTAAATACAAGAGACATGTAAATAATGTCTATGGTTCTGAAGCAATTTTGTTTTACCTTAAGCCTATCGAGGGTGTCGCTGAGCGACTGCAGTCTTGCAGTTTGCTCTAGGAGCTGCGCACTGGGACTCACTGTTAACCAAAACACATATTCACTTAAATAATTCATGTAAAAACAACAGAAATCTGTGTTGTTAAGTCTAATTATGACAGACCTGGAGATTTCCCTGTGATGTCCACCACTTTCACATTGGCACTCATCTGGAGCAGAGTGTCCAGTAGTTGGTCTGTTTTTCGGTAGAGGGCACTAGACAACACCTCCGGCCTGCAGCCCTCTCTCCAGCCCAGCTTTGGCACGTTCAGAGGAGTGAGAGACGCCAGCTGAACACGCATCTTTTCTGCCTGTAGTCCACACACACATACACACGCATACAAACAAAAGTGAGACTAAATCCTTGATGCCTGCATTGGGGAAATGTGATTGTGGGGAAGTAGGAGAGACCTTCAGTCTGTTGTTCTCGTTCTTCAAGTGCTTTATGCACAAAATATAGTCTAAGAACATTTTGCAAGTTATGAAAGCGATTTTTCTGATCATTCCCTGAAAGTTCAAAACTTCCTGAATGTTTCCACTTTATAATTTTGCAAACATTATGCCAAAGTTACTAAAAATTAAATGTTCTCTGAATGTTCTGAAACAAGAATAACATTTACAAACATTATACACGCATCTTTTCTGCCTGTAGTCCACACACACATACACACGCATACAAACAAAAGTGAGACTAAATCCTTGATGCCTGCATTGGGGAAATGTGATTGTGGGGAAGTAGGAGAGACCTTCAGTCTGTTGTTCTCGTTCTTCAAGTGCTTTATGCTGAGTCGCTGAGCTTCAATCTGCTGAGTCAGCAGTGGAGAATCCATCACTTGCACTCCTGCAGCAGCACACACACCTATCGAATTACGTTAAAGGGTTAGTTCACCCAAAAATTAAAATTCTGTCCTCATTCACTCACCCTTATGTTGTTCCAAACCTGTATGCGTTTCTTTCTTCTGCTGAACACAAAATAAGATATTTTGAAGAATGACAGTTGACGGTAGCCATCGACTCCCATAGTAGGAAAAAAAAAAATACTATAGAAGTCAATGGCTACTGTCAACTGTCTGGATACCAACATTCCTCAAAATATCTTATTTTGTGTTCAACAGAACAAAGAAAATCATACAGGTTTGGATGACACAGGTGATACAGGTCATTTTTGGGTGAACTATCACTTTAAAAAAAGACAGACAACTGATATATTGCTCTAAAATATTTAAAAAAAATTATATAGACTACTATTCAAAAGTTTGGGGTCAGTAAGATTTTTTTTAAAAAGAAAAGAAATGAATGCAAGGACTCACTGCATTGTGAAAATTAAAACGTGAAAGTAAAGACATTTATAATATTACAAAAGATTTTATTTCAAATAAATTCATCAAAGCATCCTGAAAAAATGTATCACACAAAAATATTAAGCAGAACTGTTTTCAACACTAATAATAATTAGAAATGTATCTTGAGCACCAACATATATAATATAATAAATATTTATTTTAAATTGTAATTATATTTCACAATACTACAATTTATTACCAGTGTTTATTAAACTATTATAATAAAACAGTGAGGATCACTGATGATCATCTCAAAGGGAGGATCTTCTAGGTAGATTCTATGAAATCCATGCTTACAAAGCATATATGTAAGTGACAATGCACAAAAATTAATTAATTAAACTCCAATTAAGTCATGATTTAGTTATAATGTACTTGACTAAATATATTAGATGAGAAGAAAGAGACCACAGAGTTTATGGGTGGTAGCATGAAATACCATGCATAAAGCTATAAGGAAGGAAATTAAACTGTTGTGTGGGAAATCAGTCAATCAAACAGTTCAGCATTTTTACAATTATTTGAACAGAATGTCACGATCAGAATCAAGCATTCAGTGCAATAAAGGACAGTAATCTAGAGCCGTGCACTATATAAGCTTAAATTACAGCACATGAAAATTATGAAAGGGAAGCATGATGAAATATTTGTAAAGGCCAAACTAAATATTATCATAACTAGTAATATAAGCAAGAATAACTTGCATGCACACATGCAGTGCACAGAGAGACCATGAGAGGAGAACTGGAGATATTTAAATGTCACACTGACAACAAATTTACCTTTTTGTTCTTCTACAAGGAATACAAACAATGGAAGACATATTAGACAGTTTAAAATGAAGACTTAAGAAATACATTTGAACTAGTTTGAGCTAAACTGATTCCCTTATCTTACCAGCAGTGATGCCACAAGTCACAATGGAGGCGATGCCAGAAGCTTGATTTCCTCTCAGGCCTTCAATGGTCATCTTTGATTGGCTGTTGATTCTCTGCTTAAGCTCTGTTTTCTCTGCCTCTAGTTGGTCTATGTCAGCCTGGAGAGCATCCATGGTCTCCTCAAACTCCCTATGGATTAGAATACCCATATTAATTGCCTTTTTTACAGTATATTATCTCTATCACTATCCTGGGGCATTAAGACACACATTAGGTGCAAGAACCCCCATCATCTCTTACTTCTCTTTCTTTTTCAGCAGTGAATGCGTCTCATCTAGGATCGTCTGAATCTTTTCCACTCGCTCATCTGCATCTTTAGACGAACTGTCCAGCTTTTTCTCCAGCAAACTGAGACGCACACTGGCCTCACTCAGTTCCTCTCCCTATGAACGAGACCAGTTTTCACTCAGCATTGTCACATTTTAATATTTTGTTATCTTGCGCATATAATAGTATGTCTGAGTGTGAGTGTTTCTACCTTTATTTTAAGGGATTTTTTAAGCTCTTTAATGACAGTTTCTCTGTCCTCAAGTTTGAGACCGAGTCCTTCAGCATCAGTGATTTCTGCCCTTAGCGCCGCTGCTCGGACTTCAACGGGAGATATCTATACAATAGATGCACAACAAACATTCATAGCCATTGTTACACAGGCAGATGGACACACTAAAAGAGGGCCCTGACTCACTCCATTCTGTGGTCTGTCAGAGTCATATTCTCCCTCCTGCATAGCGGTAGCCATCTTGTTCATGGTTGCTATGACAACACTGCATGACTGCCGCAGACACTCTTGGGCGTTTATGCCCTGTGACCCATAGATCTGAAAAAAAGATCCAAAGAGATTAAATTACATCCCCAGATTGTCATTTATATTATATTACATTATATTTAGTGTTGTCAAATCGATTAATAGCATCGAACATAAAAGTTTGTAAATATATATATATACTGTATGTGTTTTGTGTGTGTGTGTGTGTGTGTGTGTGTGTGTATTTACAAACTTTTATGTTAGATGTGATTAGTAATATATAATAAAATAATTAGTTCTGTCAACTCGATTAATCGTGATTGCGAGTAATCACATCTAGCATAAAGTATTAAGCATATATATATATATATATATATATATATATATATATACAGTGAAGAAAATAAGTATAAGTATTTGAACACCCTGCTATTTTGCAAGTTCTCCCACTTAGAAATCATGGAGGGGTCTGAAATTGTCATCGTAGGTGCATGTCCACTGTGAGAGACATAATCTAAAAAAAAAATCCAGAAATCACATTGTATGCTTTTTTAACTATTTATTAGTAAGACTAAGATACAAATAAGTAGTTGCATTTTGCTGCAAATAAGTATTTGAACACCTGAGAAAATCAATGTTAATATTTGGTACAGTAGCCTTTGTTTGCAATTACAGAGGTCAAACGTTTCCTGTAGTTTTTCACCAGGTTTGCACACACTGTAGGAGGGATTTTGGCCCACTCCTCCACACAGATCTTCTCTAGATCAGTCAGGTTTCTGGGCTGTCGCTGAGAAACACGGAGTTTGAGCTCCCTCCAAAGATTCTCTATTGGGTTTAGGTCCGGAGACTGGCTAGGCCACGCCAGAACCTTGATATGCTTCTTACAGAGCCACTCCTTGGTTATCCTGGCTGTGTGCTTCGGGTCGTTGTCATGTTGGAAGACCCAGCCTTGACCCATCTTCAATGCTCTAACTGAGGGCATCTAACTAACCCAAAATCTCGCAATACATGGCCCCGGTCATCCTCTACTTAATACAGTGGGCTGTCCCATGTGCAGAAAAACACCCCCAAAGCATGATGCTACCACCCCCATGCTTCACAGTAGGGATGGTGTTCTTGGGATGGTACTCATCATTCTTCTTCCTCCAAACACGATTAGTGGAATTATGACCAAAAAGTTCTATTTTGGTCTCATTTGACCACATGACTTTCTCCCATGACTCCTCTGGATAATCCAAATGGTCATTGGCAAACTTAAGACGGGCCTTGACATGTGCTGGTTTAAGCAGGGGAACCTTCCGTGCCATGCATGATTTTAAACCATGACGTCTTAGTGTATTACCAACAGTAACCTTGGAAACGGTGGTCCCAGCTCTTTTCAGGTCATTGACCAGCTCCTCCCGTGTAGTTATGGGCTGATTTCTCACCTTTCTTAGCATCATCTTGCATGGAGCCCCAGTCCGAGGGAGATTGACAGTCATGTTTAGCTTCTTCCATTTTCTAATGATTGCTCCAACAGTGGACCTTTTTTCACCAAGCTGCTTGGCAATTTCCCCGTAGCCCTTACCAGCCTTGTGGAGGTGTACAATTTTGTCTCTAGTGTCTTTGGACAGCTCTTTGGTCTTGGCCATGTTAGTAGTTGGATTCTTACTGATTGTAGGGGGTGGACAGGGGTCTTTATGCAGCTAACGACCTCAAACAGGTGCATCTAATTTAGGATAATAAATGGAGTGGAGGTGGACATTTTAAAGGCAGACTGTCCTCTCAGGTCTTTGAGTGTCCAGACAGGTCTTTGAGTGTCAGAATTCTAGCTGATAGACAGGTGTTCAAATACTTATTTGCAGCTGTATCTTACAAATAAATAGTTAAAAAAATCATACATTGTGATTTCTGGATTTTTTTTTTTAGATTATGTCTCTCACAGTGGACATGCACCTACGATGACAATTTCAGACCCCTCCATGATTTCTAAGTGGGAGAACTTGCAAAATAGCAGGGTGTTCAAATACTTATTTTCTGTATATACTTCACTGTATATGTAATATATATATATATATATATATATATTTAATAAATTAATACCTTTATTCAGCAAGGATGCATTACATTGATCAAATGTCACAGGAATGACATTTATTTTTTGAAAGATTTCAAAGAATCCTGAAAAAAGTATCAGTTTCTTCAAAAATATTAAGCAGCAACTGTTGTCAACATTGATAATAATAAGAAATGTTTCTTGAGCAGCAAATCAGCATATGAGAATGACTTCTGAAGGACTGAGTGACACTGAAGACTGGAGTAATTATTTTAAGAATAAATTACATAAAAAACAAAAAACAGTTGTTTGTGTGTGTGTGTGTGTGTGTGTGTGTGTGTGTGTGTGTGTGTGTGTGTGTGTGTGTACGTAGTTTTTGGGTAGAGCGAGTGAGGGAATGAGGGTGTATAATGTATTTTTTGTATATGTATATGTATATGCCTATGTATGAAACTAAAAAAAACAACTAAAAAAAACAGTTATTCTAAATCGTAATAATATTTCACAACATTGCTGTTTTTATTGTATTTTTGACTAAATACATGCAGCCTTGGTAAGCATAAGAGACTTCTTAAAAAGTCTTACTGACCTCTGAAGTGTATGTTATTATTATTTTGATTTTGATTTTGAGGTGACCCAGACATGTTTTCACAGGATTCACCCAAACAAACCTGTTCAGCTGCTTTAAAGGCCATGTCTTCCAGTTTGAGGGCTGGAAGTCCCTCATGTTCGCTGAGAGGGGCGATGAGCTGAGCGGCTGCTGCTGCCACTTCCTGGAGCACAGCATTCACCCAGGCCAGCTGCCTTCTGCTCTCTGCCAGGGTCTCACACACCTACACACACACATAAACCCCATCAATGGAAGGCTGAGATATCGAAGATATGTATAGAACTTAACGTATCGAGTACATGAATAAGATCACCTGTGGCCCGAAGCTGAGGGCAGCTGGGATGCCTGGTGCATCTGTGCCTGGCATACGACGGCGGATCTTCTTGCAGAACTGTCGTATGTCACTACAGGAAGTGTCCAGATCCTTCAGCAGCACACAAAACCCTTCTTCGTCCTGTCCCATTTGTATGAAGGCCCTCAGACGCCCAACCTCCACTGCCATACAGTCCAGGGCACTCTGGGTAAACTACAGACACACATAAAGATGTGTTATAGATGTGTGAAACAGACCCGGCGTGTGTGTTTAAGTGATGTTCTTACTTTGATGTGGTCCGCTAACTGCACAGTACAGTCCTCAGGCTGTTCAGCAAGATGAATACTGTAAAGGTGCTGCAATAAAAATAAATATATGTCAATAGATAATTAGACTTGCACTTTCTGAAAAAAAACACCAGGCGAAAAATAGTAGTGCCTTAGGTAAGTTCAGGCTTCAGGTATAGTTTTGTAAATGTGGCATTGGAGAAGCTTTGCTGCTATCATGATACGCTTCAGTTGGGAATGAGAATCAACACATAACATAACATAACATAACATAACATAACATAACATAACATAACATAACATAACAAGCTTATTTTTTGCAGTGTAAAAATTGTGACAAAAAATAGAGATCATATACGAATATGATGGCATCAATATCTGTTTTTTTTTTCTTTATCAAAAGTTTGGGGTAACATACTGTATAATATATATACATATATACACACTCACGTGTTAAAAAATGACATTATGCTATGATACCTGATAGTATTTAATAGCTTTGGTTAGAGGTTCCACATTGACAGTTTCATCCAGCAGGTCTTTGTACAAGAGGTCTATGAGGAAATCCAGGGAACGCTCATGGACGCTCATCTCAGAGTACAGAGAACCCACACGCTTGTACACGTCCACACTGCACTGACTCAGAGCACTACATGATAGAGATAGAGGGAGACATTTTAAAAAACAACAAGCCTTTTGAGGTGCTCTACCCTAACTTCCTGCTTCAACAGGAAATAATGGCACCATAAAAAATAATGGCACTTATTGACATATTTCATGTGGTCTTGAGGATGTTAACGCTTCAGAAAGTGCAAGTTCAGGTAAACCTACTGTTCATATTTGTGCAGTGCTGCCTGTAGCAGTGTGAGAGAGTAGATGAGTCCAGCAGCAAAGCTCAGCTGTTCTCCGACAGCTCCTCTCATCCCGGCCCTCTGAGAGCACGTCTCAGTCAACTCAAACTTCTCCTGAGCCTGCTTACTGATCAGCTCTGCCTGCAACATATACACACAAACACATTCAACCAAAACTCGCAAAAAGGAATCTTGGATGGAAACTGCGGCTTAGTGGTTAGTGCACATGCTGAAAACATATATTTTTTAGGTAAGCCAATATTTGTTCAGTTAAAAAAACATTTTTCTTTTTTTTTACATATAAATACGTAAAAAAAAAAAAAAAAAATAGGATTAAAAAAAATATATATATATTAAACCAAATAATCTAATCAAAAATGATTAAAATATATAAGTAAATGAGTAATACATAAATTGTATTACATAAACAAATATAAAATATATATTTTTTAAATCATTAATTAACAGTACTGTACTATAATGAGTACCACAAATGTATTAATGTAACTACAAATAATATTTTAGTCATTTATAATAATAATTTTTCACAGTAGCCTATAAATGGAGTTTTTATGCAATAAACTATATATATGTCTTTTGAATTTTAAGACGGGGTTCCTCACACAAAGTTTTAAAATATTTGGGAGTCAATGGCATCTAAAAGTCTGAAAAGGCCTGGGTTAAGCCTTAACATTTGAGTATTTTGTGAAAACAGGGAAAATTCAAATTGGGAAAATTGTTTTGAGAGCAGATTTGTGTAGTTATGACATCTAGCTGAGGCTAAGCTAACCAGCCAAAACATTGACGCCTTACACCCCGCTACTAATCGCCAACAGCAATGCAATAACATGTAATGAAAATAGTAAAAGCTATTTATTTGACACACATTAGTCATTTGCAAATGCTGTGTACTCTCCCTGGAATGTAAAACACACATATATTCAGAACTTTCACCTTGCAGATGAGTCGTGGGATGAGCAGTAGAGCCAGGATGCAGTCATGGTCTCCTCCGTGTTTCAGGAAGGAGTCAGGCATGAAGGAAATCAACAGTGACACCTGTCTGTTAGCCTGAGTGACCTCCATTTTACGCAGCTCCATTTCTATGGTCTAGAATTACAAACAGACATACATTTTTATATGAGAGACGCATGGCTCATTTTTGAGTTTGACACAATCTGCAGTTTAGTGAAGAAATGAATCATCTGACAATTCAGTTCATAATTCGAACCAATGACTTCTGTGTTCAACTCAGTCCGATTCAGTCAGTTTGACTAATTCATTCATTTGTGAATTGGATTCTGAATAGCAGCGTTAGAAAGACGTGTTCTCTGGATTCACCTTGGCATAGGCTTTGGTTTCAGCAAATTTAATCTTGAAATCGAAGATCTCCGCAGGCTGTTGCTGCTGCTCAGCGTTGGCTTCCTGTTGGCTCATCAGCTCCCTGTTCACCTCCTGCTCCACACACACACACACACACGCACATTATATGACATACATTAAGGTTGGCATTTTAAGCAGCATTAATATGGTGTGGTTTGTATGTTGTGAAGTACAGCAGAACCTGTAGGTGTGCAGTGAGATCTCTGTATTTCTGGATGGTCTGCTGGTAGTCTGCCACTGTTTCTTGTGCCGCTTCCACGCGCTTCTCCGCCTCCCTGACGCTGGCACCACCCAGATCCAACTGCTCTCTCAACTCCAGCTCCGTCTCTCTGGCGTTCTCCTGCAGCTCGTCATTCATCTCATTTATGGCTTCCTACATCAGCACATAATACTGCTCAACATACTCAACTGAACCGCATACACATCACATCCTCAATATACTGTACATAACACTCTCTTCGATCACTCACCAGATCCGCAACAGTTTCTTTGAGCTCCCGTACTTTCTCCTCCAGGTCCAGATTACGCTCCGTCAACATCTCCACCATCTCCTCTGCCCCGAGAGCAGCATCCACCTGACACACACGAGCACATACATATTATAGTGACCATTACCATATACCCACAATAAGGAAAAGCACCAAAAATGTACCATGGTATTATGCTGACTTTATATTAAATATAAATATATTACATTTCAATAATAATTAAATAATAACAATTACATTTTATTATTTCCCTTTGAACACGCAATGGGAAAAAACATTTCTTTGAAATGGCTTGAAGTACCATGTGATATTACCACATTTTATTGGATATGGTACCATGGTATATTAATATGATATTCATTCAGTACCATGGTAAATAAAGTTGATTTTTGGACATGTACCATAGTATTTGAAGTAAGAGCTGTGCGTGTACACCTCACTCCCCTGGGCTCAAGATGCACGCTAGCAACCACAGCCTTTAGCGTTCTTGTTAGCGCGACCACCTCTCACACTAGAGACAGCGGTTCAAATCCCGCTCGGAGCCGGGCAAATAGGACTGGTTTAATTTGGTGCCGTGACCCAGGTGGGAGTGAGGTTTAGGGGGGTGAGTGTAAAACAGGCCAGTAAGAGCTGTGCGTGTGAACCTCAATCCCCTGGCCTCAAGAGGCACGCCAGCGGCTGTGGCTTTAGTGTCCTTGTTGGCACGCCTGCCTCACGCCGGAAACAACGGTTCGAATCCCGCTCAGAGTAGGACCGGTTAAACTTGGAGTACCTTAGTATTGCCATGCATTTTTGGAGATGGTACCATGGTATATGAATATGATATTAATTTAGTACCATGGTACACATAGCAAAGTTGAGTGTCCAAAGTTACAAAAGTTTTGAAGAACACACAGAGATATAAAAAGCTGTCACTACATCTCTTAGTCTTAGTACTGGCACAACTCACTTGCTCTTTGAGCTCATCGATAGTTTTCTCAGCCATCTTCATTTCCTCCTGTTGTTTTTCTTTCTGGCATCTAAGTGTATCCAGCTCAAAATTTTTCTTCTCCATTTGTTTCTGTTGCTTTCCATACTCTTGTTTCTCTGATGCTGACAAGTCACGCATCCTAATGCACAGAGCAATTGATATTATAATCTTCACAGAGCACCATCAAATCAAACAACATCGATTGAACAATGGGACTGAACACACTCACCTCACCAAAGCCTCCTTCAGTCGAGCGTTCTGCTCCTCTAACTGCTTTACATGGTAACTAGACGCTGCTCCATCCGAACCTGAATTTTCATATATTAATAATTGTGGTGATTTATGTACTGAAATGTACACTACCATTCAAAAGTAAGGTGTTTTTTTTGGAAAGAAATCAATACTTTTTTATTTTAGCAAGGGCTCATTAAATTGATCAATACAGACAGTACAGGCATTTATTATTTACAAGATTTCTATTCCAAATAGATGCTGTTCTTTTGAACCTTTTATTCATCAAAGAATTCTGAAAGAAAAAATCTCAAATATGAAACCATATGTAAAAAAATTTGAAACCGCACCACTTTATTTTCAAAATTGTTTCTTAAAGCACCAAATCAGCATATTAGAAGGATTTCTTAAGGATCATGTGACACTGAAGAAGAATGAAGAGTAATGATGCTGAAAATTCAACTCTGGATCACAGGAATAAATTGCACTTTAAAATATATTAAAATATAACTGTTTTTACTGTATTTTAAATCAAATAAATGCATCCTTGGTGAGCATAAGCGAATTTGTTTGTACCTTTTTCCTCTATCTCATGTTTGAGTATCTCCAAGTCCATGGTCAGCTCATCCACTCTCTCTTTTAGAGCGTCAGCCTCCAGTTGCAGTGATTCGGCCCGTTCTTCAGCCATTTCCTTATCCAGGGTGGCCATCTCAATGGCATCTGCTGTATCTGCCATCTCTTCCGTGTAATGCTCTTTAGCTTCAAGAGCTTCCTTAGCTTCCTACATTAATAGGAGTTAGCTTCATTATGACACAATGACACTTATCCCAATATCCAGTATTCTGGTCTATTACTAGTGTAGTAAAAAGTATAGTTGATACCTTCTTGGCCTCTTTGAGTTGTTTCTGCAATTCGTTTTGTTGTTCCTGCATCTTACTCTTCCACTCCTGCAGCTGCTCCAGCTGAATCTTGTGCTTCTCAAGCTCCTTCAGCTTTGCCTTGTCCTCCATCCTCTTCATCTTCAGTGTCTCCAACTTCTCCTCCAGATCCTTCACCTGGGCACGCAGTGACTCCTCTTCCTAAAAGCAGAGTGCAGAGATTGTGAGAGAAACAAGAAGGACTCTCACATTTACATGAATGGCAGAGAAATGCTAAGTTCTATATTTTGTTGCTCAATAGGTAAGAACCTTCTAAATTATTTAGGTGTTTCTTCAACTACTGGGACTTTTTTGTGAAATGTTCACACTTTTTTCACTCTAGTAACTAGTATATTTGATTTGTACATACAGTACATACATAATACATCACAGGATAATTCATTCATTTCCATCACATCTCAAAATATGTATTATGTTTAATAGCATTTGGAAAATTTCATAGCCAACTTTTTATATATGTAAAATCACAGCTTGATTAGAAATGACACAATACAAGTATTTTGCTAACATGTCATATTTTGTTTTACAATTATTTTCCTCTCATTTGGTATTTCTCACACATCACGCGTCTCACAGGCAGGCCAAACAGGGACAGAACACAGTGAAAATGAAACCCTGTGTTCCTTAGTTAGTTTCCTTTGTTGTTAATTAGTTCCATGCACCGGTTTCTGTTCAGTTGATTAGATCCCTGAGTGTTTAAGCCTTGATTTCTCTCTGTTCATTGTACATAATCTGAGTTTTACATTGTTACTAGTTCTCCTGAGTATTCTTGGTTTGGATTATTGGATTAAAGACTATTGATGTTTTTGTGATATTCTCCTGAGTCGTGCTCTTCATTGCAGCAACCGATCAGTAGCCTTTGAGTGACACAACATCTTTCACAACATCTGTGACCTTGACAACTGAAAACCTTTACAGACATTTTCACATTGCAAATGATGCAAAAGTAAATACATGGCAAGTTGGCAACACACTGGCAAATTCTAGTTAAAAACAAAACAAAAAACAGTGGTTAATTTGTGTCTGTAACCATGTGTGACTAAAAGACTCTGACCTTGCTAGGGCCCGGGAAGGGAGGAGCCCCAGGAGATGGCAGTTTTCCCACAGGTGAAGGTATAACTGGAGCAGCCAGTGGTGTTTGGGCAGGTGTGTTGGGTTCACTGCTGCTCATCTCTCCAGCAGACGCTGATCCAGAGCCCACCTTTACACCCACTCCAGCCCGGGTTTGCTGAAAGAGAGACGCAGAGATCACTGACGCTCAACTTCTAACAATAACTCTCAAATTATGCATGTGACCTGCAGGACTGAGCTCACCTTGGGCCTTCTGGCCGTGGTCTGAGGAGAGGACAACCGAGCACAGATTTATAACCACCACGGGTTAGTAGAAAGATGAAGAAAGGAGAATCAAAGAAAACAACAGGAGAAAACATGCATATAATAAAGATTAGAAAGGCACATGCATTAAACAAGAACTCCAAAATTGTCTGCGTGAGCCTCAGTAACCTTCACACGTTTATCTCCTCACATGTTGACAAGCTCTGCTGTCCCTAACATCAAAAATACCCTTTTAGCACATAAAGAGTCAAACACTAACCCACTCTATAAAGCTGTCTGTCTGCCCAGAAAGCAGAGTGCCTGGCACCAACTGGGTCGAACAAGTACACTCGTTTACATACAAGCATGCACACACACAGACGGTCAGCACATGTTTGTATTGTTATACAGATCATCTGATAGTTACAACTCAGACAAACCTGTTGTACATACACATAATAGTGAAATATTCTAAATCTATATGTCAGTTACATAAGTTTACACTACCGTACAAATATTTGGTGTCATTAAGATGTTTGAATGTTTTTAAAAGAAGTCTCTTATGCTCACTAAGGCTGCATTTATTTGATCAAAAACAACTGTTTTAACATATTAACATAACATATTATGAAGTATTATTACAATTTAAAATACCTGTTTGCTATTTTTAATATATTAAAAAAATTTATTTAATCATGGCAAAGCTGAATTTTTAGCATCCTTACTCAGTGTCACATGATCCTTCAAAAATACGCTGATTTGATCCTGAAGAAATTTTTTTTTATTATCAGTTGTGCTGCTTAATATTTTTGTGGAAACTGATACTTTTTTTTAGGATTCTTTGATTGATAAAAAGATAAAAATAGCCACATCTATTTGAAATAAAAATCATTTGTAACATTATAAATGTCGACTGTCAAATTTGATAAATTCAATGGATCCTTGAAAAAAGTATTAATTTCTTTAAAAAAAAAATCTTACAGACCCCAAATTGATCCCTAAACGTACAAACACTTTGCCCCAAACGTCACACTCTTAAGATTAGAATCACATTAATGAAAAACTATTTTTGAAGTCAATGGGTTACTACTTGCCATTTCTTTGTAATTGTTTGTGAAATTTACAAGAAATTTCTGAGTTAGAAAAAAAAACTACACCATTCTACAAAAATTCTTAAAAAAAGGAAAACCACTTAAAGATGAAAATCACTTCAACTATGAATATTATCCACTAACCAGAATAATTTATAAACAATATATTTTGTTTATACTGAAACCAGAACAAACTAAAGTGCTTTATTCATTTAAATTAATTCCACACGTTTTGATATTTTGTTTTAAAATGCAATAACATTCATACATTTTCAAGTTAAATACTTTTAGTGGCCACTGTATATCATCAGATCTTTTTAGTTATGCTTGTCTGTTAAGAGAACAAAATGTACTAATCAAACAAATGAATTAAAATGAACTTTTTAGCAATGAATACAATACTGTATAAGAACCTGGACAAACATACCAACGATCAGAGAAAAACAAAAGGAAAATTGTCTCCAGAATCACAAACACCCTAGTAATATACCATAAACCACTGAGAGTTTTGCATGCCACAGAAGTAGTAAACAATCTGTACCTTACGAGTCGTAGGTGCCTGTCTCATCATATTGACGATTGAAGAGAAAAACGACACAAACAGGTGTGCACACACACACACACACACACACACACACACCAGGTGCAGAAAAAGAGCAGGAAAAAGGATTGAGTCACATTAGCAGCAGATCGAGATGAGAGCAGGCCAAGCCCACAGCAAAGCCACAAACACTCATACAGCAGTTGGCAAGTGCTAGACACACACACACACACACACACACACACACACACACACACAGCGACGGTGTTGCAGGTTGTCTCTGCTGCAGCTGAAATGACTCTCCTCTCTTGCACTGCAGCAATTGTAATCCTTTTTCTCCAACAAGAACAGAACCGGGCCCTTTTCTAAGCACTTCTCTGATTATAATGCTGTCCTTGAGGTTCTGCTAAACAGTAGCCGTCTCTCTCTGTCTGCATCCATCTCTCGCTCTCCTGCTCTCTCCACTCATAAGCTCTCAGTGCCGCTCTGCTGTGCCAACGGCTGCTTAGCAAGTACATTACATCACTACACATACACCCCTCCCTCCAAACAGACAGAGAGAGAGAGAGAGAGAGAGAGAGAGAGAGAGGCTGTAACAAAAGGGGAAAGAGGGAGAAAGGAAGGGACTGATGGGAGTCTAGCCTGTCTCCTAGCAACACTCCATTAGTATCTCTATGGGCTCTTCAGGCCAGTGTAGCGGCAGGAACATGTCTGAGTATGAGTGAAGGCAGACCATATTTTACCAACTTATGATTTAAATTGATGATTATCTACACAAGTTCAACAGTTATGCACACCCAAAAACATTGTCTAATCCTAATTCAGTAACACTCTACAATAAGGTTATATTAGTTAACTAGGTACCCAGCCACCCATTAGTTAAATACAGCTACCCATTAGTTAAATACAGGTACCCATTAGTTAACTACAGGTACCCAGCCTCCATTAGTTAAATACAGGTAACCAGCCACCCATTAGTTAAATAGAGCCACCCATTAATTTACTACAGGTACCAATTAGTTAACAACTGCAGGTACCATGTTTGGTTAGCCAGAAAAAAAAAAAAATCTGGGTCTACGTTGGTTTTGGTTACGTAACATGAACTAATGAAAAATACTTCTACATTTTTTACATTCTTAATGGCAATTTTAACATTTACTAATACATTTTTAAAATCCAAAGTTCTATTTATTTACATTTTACTAAGTTTAATAAATGCTGTAAAAGTATAGTTCATTGTTAGTTCATGTTAACTAATAGTTAACTGTTAAAAAATGAAACCGTATTGTAAAGTGTTACCCCTAATGCTGTATAAAACATTCTAAGGTTTGATGGGTTTCTGTATGTTTAAAAATGCATTTCTGTAGTTTGTTAGAGCATGATTTGCAGATCCATTAAAGAACAGAGAGGATGGAGACAGATTGATGTATCACATTACAGCTCTACAAGAGAGAAAAGTGATGTGGAGTAGAAAACAGAGAGGGGGATGAACAAAAGTGAATAATAGGCCTTTCACTGTTTCCTCTCAGCATATTCAATTCCATTCATTTGTTGTGCCATATCTAAGGCCTGCATCTCTACTTACGTGATACTATAGTTGTAAGTTAGTACCATCTAAAACTAAAAACACTTAACATTCCAGATTTCCTGTAATAAAGCAATTGTTGCAAAATTTTGAACACATCACAGAACCTGTCTACTTACAGTGTGTAAGTACAGTGTGTTCATATGTTTTTTCACCGTACTCAAGATATTCTTGTATACTGTTTTCAAAATGTTATACTGATTTATACTTTTACATAAAATATGATATTTTGTAAATATAATGATATAATAATATAATTTAATGATATAATAATATGATATAGTAATTTTATATATAATGTTAACACAATATAATGCAACTGTTTAAAAAATGATGCTTCTGCACTGTTGTTTGCTTTTGGATGGGGTTTCAAAACACTTACACAGCTTTTGTGAGTTTCTTTAGTCATTAATAATTCAACCAAGATGACCATTTCACTATCACTTAGTATCCTTAAGATCAAGTAACTTTGGTGGATGCGTCGAAATTGGTAAAGAAAATCACTAGTAAAAGGTTAACACTGTGGTTTTCTATGACATAAGTCATGCTGAATTCATTGATGTTACCACTGTTTTCTAACGTTAAAGAAGTGAAGGTTATAAGCCCGTTAAATACAGGCCCTTTTCTCTATTAATGTCCTCATAGCAAGAGCTCCAAACAATCCTGACATCCTCCTAAATACCATTTCCCTCAAACACTGACATTTAGAAGAAAATGCAGGGATGCGCACACAGGGCTTTCAAGTTCAATGTTTCATTGGTGGCCTAATGACTCAGGGGGAATCGATCTCTCTGTCTTTCAACAAACACAGATCATATCATACACTCTTAAAAATAAAGCTTCTTTTTGACATTGATGGTTCCATGAAGAATCTCTGGCATCCATAGAATCTTTCCAATGCAAAAAAAAGAAACTTTTTAGTGGAAAAAGGTTCTTTAGATTATAAAATAGTTCTTCACACTAAAAAGTGTTATTTCAAGAACTGTTTGCAGAATTTCTTTGGGGAACCCAAAATTATTCTTCTACAAAGAACACAATCCTTAAAAAATACAGTAAAAAATTATATTTCAGCATAATTTATTAATGATGTAGAAATACAGTAGTGGCCAGAAATGATATACAGCCTAAACCACTTGAAATCTTCACCCTTTATTCAATTTATTATTATTATTATTATTTAAAATTTTGTAAGCATATTGCGTAGTTGTGCTTGGAGTCAATTGTTTAACTTATGATAACACAATGAAACATGCCAAATTGTGAGGACATAATTTTTGCCCATACAAAGAAATTCTGAATACATGCAAAATCCTCAAACTTTCTGTTTATTTCTAGGTATAAACTACGTTTTGAATCTCAGATTTTCAATGAGGTCTTAGACTATTTTTTAATGATAGTATATCGATAGAAAATACTGCTGTTCATATTTGTTTTGAAATGTGTTGATGAAAATCAAAAGTGAGTATGAAAATCAAAAGTGAGGATGAACCCAGATAAATATGTATGTAGAGGTGAAATGTAGGACTTTGCCTGTCTTTTATGATACATGTAGATTTGCAGCTTTCACATTAAGAAATAAATGTGCATTAAAAACTTTATGTAGAAAAGAATGCATATTATTTAAATTCACACTGACACAACATTTTAAAATGACTTTTAAGAAATGTGCAATCTCAATGACAAAGTACATTGTAACTAACACACCAAAAGCTAGTTAAATTTGTTCACTGATACGGTCACTAGGTCTGTCTCACACACATAAACACATTGTACTCAGCATGCTTATTCATATAATCAATTTAAAAGCATCCATTTGCCAAAGAACACTGCCATCCAGCTAGCAAAGCACTTGCACACATGAATAAATGTACATAAAATGAATATAAACAATGTAGTAACAAACACGCATCACACATACACACACACACACACACACTGCAGAGCTGTATTATCATTGCTGAAACAGAGGTTAGAGAAACATGCAGCACCTTTTTTGGTTTGGTTCCTCTCTGCACACTCAGATGGAGGAGGAAGAGGTGACAGATTAAAGTTTGATCAGTCAGTGTGTTTGTAATGAGCATGAATCTCTCACATACAAACACACCAAGATTTCCACACAAACAGTGCAATAATCTTTTTGTATCTTAGACTGAAACCTTATAAAAAAAGTCTATGAAAAAACAGACGGGTTGCGTTCATGCATGTTTGTATTAGTGAGGGCAGGTTTAGGACCCTTTGTGAAAAAGAAGTATTTAGCATATTAAAAAAGAATATAAATAATAATATGCAATGTAATGTTTCCAAACACTCTATTGCCTGTTATTCACAATTAAATAAAATGTCGTACTTATTTGATTCTATCTATGAAATATGATTACAGTGTACTGCTGAATGTAGTGACAAACATTTATGGTAAACTAAAACTTACTTTAATGTCATTTCTTTTGAAAATTGTATGTCATTTAAATATATTTGTAATCACAAATTTGTAATGATTAAGTTGCAGTTTTTTACATTTAAAATATATTCATTTTAAATGTAATATCAAATAACACAGTTAAATTAAAATTAAAATCAAGTCCTACACTTGTGCTGTAGTATGTAGTAGCAAGATCTGAAATACACTACATTCAGTAGAATTAAGCACACTTCTTTTTCACAAGAGACGAGATAAAGAGAAGAACTATAAGTGTGTTTGTGTATTTTTTGTTTTGGAACTGGTAAGAATTACAAAGTGCAAAGATGTTAGCCGTGGCCCGTGAAAATAAGAAGGGATTCAGAAACAGCAGACAAATTCAGGATGAGCAGTAGTTTGTGGTCAGAGAGTGTTACTATATCCCCTTCTGCTGGAGAGAAGAGGTAATACGCAATGCTTTTAACATAAAATAGTCAGCCTCAGATCATGACACACCACAGGCTATTCACAGACCATCTAATGTATATTACACATAAACATGGCAAGAGCTACCTGAAATGGTGAACTCTAATCTGATTGGTTGGCACTATATGCAACTTTCAAGGTCATCAGAGGTGGGTCTACCAACACAAATTTCTGCTGATTTCTTTTTGGTATAGAGCCAGTGACAGACCAGACTATTATTGTGGTATCAACAATTTCAGATAAACTCGTCTGGCATTTAAAAAGTCAGACTATAATTGGTGGCTTTTTGAGATGGGTCAGATAGTCCTTTCCTGTCTGAGTGGGCAATTCTTGGCCAGAATAAACCGTAAAAGTCTGGCTAAGCAAGACTAAACACCTGTTCAAAAGACCACTGGAGTTTGTATGAGAAACAATATATGACCATATGTTTAGATCCCTTTCCTCACTCACCACTTTGTTTGACCTTGGACCTTCAATTATCTCTGAGAAGAAAAGATCAAACGAGACGATTACAATTTCATGGTAAAAAAAATGGTTGCAAGCAGATGTGCATGAAACTGATTTCCTACCTCGTTTCAGCATTTTGGAGGTGGCAGCTTCTGGCGTGTCAGGAGATGTTGTGTCAGCCAAATCTTCAACTAACTGAATCTGCAAGAGGTCACAGCCGTTTCCAAGAACATTTACTGTACATGTTTTCACCCTTCACACCAGTTAGTGTTTATAAGCAGCAAGCATGTGTGGGAGTACCTGTGATTGGCGTACAAATATACCATGGTTCTCCTGACAGGTGAAATATCGTTTGCCCTGCACAGTCCCATCATTCTTCCCTTTAGGTTCCTCTAGAATGACTCCCACCCATTTTCCAGAGGCAAAGAGGGTGTTTCCAATATATGCCACGGTACCTCGATGACCTTTACCGATGACCTCAACTAGAGAGCCCACCTTAACAGGCCGCCCACCTCCATCTGAACTCATTCTGCTGCTGCCGCTGCTGGTGGTCTGAGGATGAGAGAGAAAAACGCTTGAATGACAAAAAGAGCTTTTGGTTAAATCAAAGAAAATGTTAGACCAAAATGACCGGAACTGAACAGATGTTCTGGCTTACAGTGCCCCTAAAATATTTGGTTACACTTTATATTGATAGACCCCTATAGACATTATGCTTTGCAAACTATAAGTTTGCGGCTACATGTCAACTAACTCTCATTCATTTGCAACTTCATGTCAACTAACTCTCAGTAGAGTACAGTAGACTGTTAGGTTAGGGTTAGAAGAATAAGTTGACATACTCACAAAGTCACTTATAGTCAGTAGAATGTCTGTTGGTGGAGCATCAAAATAAAGTGTTAGCAGATATTAAGCAGACAGTCTACCAATACTCTAATGACCGCTAGTTGACATATAGTTACAAAGTTACTTATAGCTAGTAGTGGACTACTGAAATAAAGTGTAACCTATTTGAACACTTTAGTCACACTTAAAATGTCGGAATGCCATTGCATTAGATCCAATATATTAAAGGACGTTTTTAGCTTTTAAAAGAATTTGGACTCTTTCTGGTTGTCAAACCCCTTTGAGACCAGCTAAAAATCAATGCAAAAATGGCTAGGAGAACATCTCTAACATCATTTTATTTATTCATTTATTTGAAACTTTGTTTGATATTTTTGTCACTTGGTTTGATATTAAAGTAATATTAAAGCATACCAAAGGGTGGCTGTTGATAAGATGGATCCAAACTTCCATTACTAATTCTGTTACTAAACATCACAAACTAGGAACGATGGCTGGGACATTTCTGAGAAGTTATTAGAGTAAGAAGCAACATGTGTGATACTGCTTTTATACAACAGATCAATAAACAAGAAGTTCATGTTGAAGTTCAATGTACATTTAAAAGTAGGGTATGCAGCTTCAGAGAGGATAGCAATAGCAAGCTGTATAGCTTAGTTTGAAAGCATAAGATCCCACCCTCCCTTCAGAGAGTCTCCAAAGCTACGCCTCGTTCAAAACACATGAACACAACGCACACAGCAGAGTCTGCAAAGCGTCAAGAGAGACAGCGTTAAATTACCTCATGTCTCAAAGTGTAACCGGACCTACTCAACCCACTCTGAGCGGGATTCGGACCGGGGTCTCCGGTGTAGAAGGTGGGCGCTCCATCAAGGAGGCTAAAGACCACACCACTGACTTGTACAACCAAGTTGTACAATGCTGCAGATTACTTTTGGCATTGATAGTGTTGCCATAGAAACACATAATTCCAAGTCTGAGGGCGTGTACAGCTCTGGCTCCGACAACATGGCGTGAAAGCAGCATAAACTTGTTGTTTTGGTTCAAGAGAAACTGTAAAAGGCGGCTGCTGTTTGTTTACGGTGCTCTGTGACTGTCTGTCTATAACTCTGCAGAGCCTCATAGAACACACTGATGACGTGTGATGTCTGCGAGAGCAGGGTGAGCCGAGGTATGGAAATACATTGACAGGCAGATAGGACATCCTATCACTGCATTTGGACCGAATGCAATGCTTGGAAAAACATTTTTGGTCCTGAGACTTCCATAGAAGATATATGTACATTTTTAAATATTTAGACCACTTCTATTATTGATTGCTATCAGGATGTGAAGAGAGTTTCAACTAAATAACAAAAAGTGTTTACGTAAAACATTACCTTTAATACACAACACTGTCAGTTTCTTTGACTGTTTTTGCTGTGCCAATGAAAATAGTTCCAAACAAAGTCACACGCAGATCCTGTTTGATATTGTGTTTTTTTTTATTAATTTTTTTATTAGTTTAATTAATCATTCAATGACTAATAAAGGCAGTTAATTTGTTTCGTTCTAGAATGAATCAGCATTTTTTAATGAATCGTTTGAATGAACAAATGAATTACTGGCGTAACAATGTAACATCCCCCCCAAAAAATCCCCATCACTAAAACTCTTGACAGTCTGTCTGGATTCTGGAATGCACAAACACAGACAAGAGGAGTGATACACACAGTGAAAAGTCCCAGTGCTGTTGGAACGTATATTGGCACTCCTCCAGCCAATCAGATTTGTCTATTGGCAGATCAGTCAATCAGATTCAAACTGAATAGATGATCTGGGGGAGTTGAGGCCATTTGCAGACTCCTCATTAGGTATCTGAACTAGTCTCTCATGCCCTCTAGATTGCATGTCTGAGAGGACAATTGGTGGTTATTTAGGAGCACTTAGACCTGAGCTCATGGCTGAAAAAAAAGTTTGTGACGCAGCCTTTATATTTACTGCAGAAGACTCCAGATGAAGCAGAAGCACTGTTACCTGCAGTCACAGTGTGCAGAGACACACACAAACAAACACACACACACACACACACACACACACCAGCTGATCCTGAGAGACCTGCTCCATTTCACTTCTATTAAGTCATTTTAACTCTCTCTGATCACACAGAGGCTGCGGTCCAAAATGAGTTAAAATTCAGAAACTAAAAATAAGTACCAGACAATAGTGCTGCCAGGCACAATATTTGCAGTGTTTTATTATTCTTGCTGACTCTAATTGTAAACTCTAAAGAGGTGGGAACATTAGGTTACAATGTAACAATAGAAAGAGAACACAAATGATAGATGTGACCTCTTCGCAACTTGAAAACTCAGACCTGTGCGACTGGCAGCAGCTCACTGCAAGGTGACATATCCATTCATTACACAGACAGATTTAATATAATGATGTTGCTGACTAATGTTGACAGATTAATCTGAATAATACATTGTGAGCACAGGACAGGAGTTACGGAAAACTGACTAATGACTCAGCAGAAATAAGTCAAGGGTTGAAAACTATGGGTTAAGGAATGTAATTTTTGGAATAGATCTTGTGAAGCTTGTTAAAAAAAAACTTTAAGTAAAAGCCAAAGAATTTGAATTTTGAGTTCCCTATGAAGCTTAAGCAGTGGAGCTTTTCCATATATAAGTGTTTAAGATAAGTGTCTGTTATAGAACCTCTAATAATCCACATCAGAGAATAAGTTCACAGGAATAAACACACACATTTGCCTTTCTATCATGGTGGGGACTTATTGACCTCTATTGTTTTTATACTAATGAGATTTTCTATCTTCTAACCCTAAACCTAAACCATTCCTCACGCAAACCTTTTTGCATTTTTAGGTTGTAATTAAGACATGTCTGGTAAGTTTATTAATGTGTTCGCTGGCTGCTCCCCATAATGTAAATGATTTCAGGTTTTACTATCTTTGTGGGGATGCATTACTATTCCCTAACAATCCATTTAAACTGGGGTTTTATGTTCATAGTGCTGTCTAATGTTTTATACAGGAAAAGGGCATAAGATTTATGTCTGGAGATCTAGACAGGAAGTTATTACTACATTTAACCATGTCAGCTTGAGAGAATGAAGTTGAGCTATAGTAAAGGCTTTGGTTCCGTTTTAATATTAGGATTTGGGCTGGAATCAAGTTAAATCTAATTAAATATGAACTGAAAAAAATGCTTTTAGTCAAAGATTAAGTCTTTTTGTTGTTGTTGCTGTGTTACTCAGCAAATGTGTCAAAAATCGCTCTGCTTCATTACTGGCCTGCAGTAAAAACTGCCTCATACATAAATTTAAAAAAACATTGCAATTGATTTCATAGCATTTTGTACACAAGCAGATCCATTTTAGCTAAAAGCTGAGCCTTACAAATTCCAGAACACTGATTGAGCCCACGCATGCTCTTGTCTGACACATGCTACAACACCTGCATGTCCACATTGAAAGCAAATATATACTGTAGACCTGCTCATCGCATACTAATTCTACTTTAATACAATAAATAAATAAAAAAGCATATGTTCACTGTAGGTTTTTCAGGGTGGCACACAGACAGTATGTGTGTGACAAAAAGAGTGTCCCCTGTATGTCACTCACCCTGCTGTAAGTGTATCTTTTCATCTGAGACATGCTGCTCCTGCGTCGCTGTTGACAACGGCTCCTTGCCTTGCTTCAGCAACCAGCGCAGTCTATTCAATCCCCCAACCCACTGTCTCCCTATCTCTCTGTCTGCCTTTCTATCTCCACCTAACTCTCATCACTCAAACCTTTGTCCATACGATGAGTGTCTGAGAGGGTTTGGTTCAGCTCTAGCAGAGGCAGAACCACAGAGAGGACACAGGAGAGACAGCAGTGGAGGTCCTGCTGGATGTCTGAGCTCAGATGAACCAGCTAGCATGTGAATTGTCAGAATGATCCCAGCATTAAATTGAGTTAGAATGTGAGGTGTGTGTGTGTAAGTCTGGCTGACTGATCTGTGCTGCTAGGTGAGTGTGTGAGAGCAGTGCAACTGCGCTAATGTCTGTGCTCCCTTCTGCAGGAGAGCAAAAAAGGCAGAACTGGGTCCTAAAGCCCTCCTACACCGAATACTGATCAAACTTGCATATTTAATATGTAAATGTACTCTTTGAGTGATTAAAAGACAGAGAACCCATTCCCACGGTCTTCTCACATTTACATACTTTACAATAAGGCCTATAATAATAACAGAAGTTATTATTTATATTGTGTGATTTACAGTGTAGTGTTATTATTGATAACTAAAACTAAATCTGAAATAAAAAATAAAGCTAAATAAAATATTTAAAAAAGACAAAATGACAAACTAAAATTAAAATGACAACTGAATAAATGCTCATTCAAAATATTATTAAACACTATAATAATAGATCAATTATACTAAAATAACACTGGTGCAGCTATTTAAAAAGGATTGTAAAATGCAAACTAAAAAGAACAGTGTCACCATTGCCCTGCTTCTTTTATTCTAGGACTTTTATTTTATTATCTTCTGTCTTACTGTGTCTCGTTTTCATATCCTGTGTTTCATATTTCTGTAGTACCTTGTTTCTATAGTTACCCTTGGCCTTGTCAGTCTCTATGGTTACTCATCACACACACCTGTTCCTCATTATCTTGTTACTCAGTATATTTATACCCTTGTGTTTCAGTCTGTAGTTATCGGCTGTTGTCTTTATACCTCAATGTAAAGCTGATGAGTTTCCCGTATTGCCTGTCATCTTGTTTGGATTATTGCCATCGGCTCCTGGTTTGGATTGCCATTTGTGTTATGCGTTCATTGAAAAAAGACTGCTTGCTAAATATCCTCACCTCTCCTTGTCCCTGCTACACCCGTAACAGAACGACCAACCAACCATTATGGATCTAGCAGCAAAATACCTCCTCCTCCTTACTCGGGATGATTGTTCCCTCGAGGACCATACTAGTGAGGTTTTGGACCTTGCTCATCAGACGCACTACCATGACAGTGCTTTGATTTCCTTTTATTATGCTAGACTCAATGACCAGTTAAATGGATAGTTCACTCAAAAATGAAAATTCTGTCATTAATTACTTACCCTCATGTCATTCCAAACCCGTAAGGTATATCTTTGGAACTCAAATTAATATCTTTTTAATGAAATCTCAGAATCTTCTGTCCCTTTGACAACCTATGCTTCTACCACTTATAAGCCCCAATCATGAAAGTAATCCATCCATGTGTCTCCAGTGGCAAAAAATATATAATTTACAAAATAGTTATCTCCAACACGCATGCAATGTCTGCTCTCACATCAACACAGCACAAGGGCATCGTAGTGCTCTCATGATATATTTTTTAATAAAGTGGTAAATAATGTTTTTTGCGCAAAGCACTCACGTCACTTCATAAAAAAATGTAGGTTAATTCACTGGAGCATGCTTTCCTGTAGTTCAAACAGTAGAGCGTTGGCCCTTGCACCACCAAGGTCATGGGTTTGATTCCCAGGGAAAGCAAGAACTGATAAGAATTTTAATGTGTACCTTGAAATGCAATGTAAGTTGCTTTGGATAAAAGCGTCTGCCAAATGCATAAATGTGAATGTAAAATGTAAATGAGTCACATGGATTACTTTTCTGATGTCTTTACTACCTTTCTGAGCCTTGAAAGTGGAAGTTGCATCGGCTGTCAATAGAGGAACATAAAGCTCTCAGATTTCATTAAAAAATATCTTAATGTGTGTTCGAAGATGAACAAATGTCTTACGGGTTTGGAACGACATGAGGGTGAGTAATTACAGAATTTTTGGGTGAACTAACCCTTTAAAATCAAGATTCCCTTTTCCATTTATGATCCTCGAGGGAGATTCATTGATTTTGTTGAACTGGTGCCCTCAACGAGTGGTTCCTCCTTCACTGTGGGTGAGGTAGAGGAGGACTCAGCCACTTACTCGACTGGGACCCAGCCGTCATGGCCACCACATCAGAGTCTCCAACCGGCATGGCTGCCACACCAGAGTCTCCAACCGTCATGGCCGCCACACCAGAGTCTCCAACCATCATGGCCGCCACACCAGAGTCTCTAACCATCATGGCCGCCACACCAGAGTCTCCAGCCATCATGGCCGCCACGTCAGAGTCTCCAACCGGCATGGCCACCACACCAGAGTCTCCAACCGGCATGGCCGCCACGTCAGAGTCTCGTCACGTCGTGGGCGCCACAATGGACTGAATAATTTAAACTTAAATAAATATTTATTTATTTGGTAAGTAACAATGTAAAACCTAGGGTAATGTACTTAATTCATGCAAAATGAGCTCCTTCAAAGGGTGATACAAGAGTCCTGATTACTCTATTGGGATTTATTTTTTGATAATGACTAGCTGACGGAACATTATCCTTTACATATTAATCACTGGATTACTAAAGGTCATGTACGGCTTTGTACGGAGGTGATCACTAATGGCACTCTTTTCTACTATGGTTCCCTACTATGGAATCTATTCACACACAACTGTTCACACACTTAGCAAATAAGACTGTTTAAGGCAGCAGGTCTCTTTAAGACCGGCTCTCTATTCAGCCTCTCTGTTCCTCTCCAGCCCTATTCAAATGTGACGCAGGCAGCGTCCAATATAAAGCCAAACACAGAAGAGTGAGTTCAGTCAGGAAAGGTGTGCACAACCTCAGTAGACTGACAAACAACACACAAACACACTGACAGGATTAATGCTCTTTATAAACGACAACTGCACTGAATCCCTGTGGGCTTATTTCTGTATTACACATTCTGCACAGAAAGCAAATGCTGATGTTTGCAACATGTTATACAGTTAGAGGGGACAGGTGCACAGCTGAAAACATTGTGCTCACAAAAACCAGTAAGCAATTGTGAGTCAATCTGAGCAGACATGCAAACAATGCATAAATCACACAATGAGAGCTTCTCTTCTCTGACCAGTCTATGAAACAGTGCCTCTCATCTGTATCAGTGACAGACAGTGCTCTATCAGGCTATAGGAATTGAGTGCAACAATCGAGTTCCGGAAGTAAAAACTCGTAAAAACTATTAGTTTCTCCATAGGGAAATTGATTTAGAACAAAAACGTAACTACATTTAAAGACAGAGCTACTGTGAGTCAGTCAATGGTACATGCTTTTGTTAAAGCCATCTGTTCGCATTAATTCAAGTTGTTTAAAAAAAAAAAATTGTGTTTAACAGTGGAATTCCTGGTGCAAAACTACATTACCCATGATGCTGTACAGAAAATTCCACAAATCTGAGTTGTGGGAAACAAATCGCACTAAAAATGCTTCACTCTCATGAAGCACCGCAAATTAAATACTTGAGTTAATCAGGTAAGGTTCAAATATTCTTTCTAAATGATCAAAAATGAATAGTTTTATATTCCATCATCGTTTTTAATCTGATTATGCCATTCGCAATGCTTAATGGGATTGTAGTTCTTTCCCTCATTATAGCCGTTAAGTACACAGTCTCGTACCTTTGTCTTTTTGTCCAATTTTCAACATTTTTTACTTCAAAAAAAGGTTTGTAATGGTGTGATTCACGTCGTAGCTGGTTGGTTCATGGCTTATAATGCTTTAATACAAACTTTTTAAAATCCCTATGGGAAAAATGTATAGAAAAAATATATCTCAAACCAACAAAAAAGTGGCCAGGCACTGTTGCACTCTATAAGCAGGGGAGGGAATGAGGTCTGATTGATAAGAAAAGAAGAGACTACATAGGGACAGAGAGGATATAAAGAATAACAATATAAGGAGGAGAACGAAAAAACTGCATCTGACACAAGAGAACAAATATGCTATATAAATAAACTTGCCTTGTCTTGCCTAGTTGTTCCAAACCTGTATGAGTTTCTTTTTTCTGTTGAAGATAAAATAATATATTTTGAATAATACAGTTGATGGTATAGCCATTGACTGTCCTAGTATTTTTTTTACATTATATGTAAATGATGAGAGAATTTTCATTTTTGGGGTGAACTGTCTCTTTAATTATCCCTTAATAATGGTGTGAGACTTTCTGTAACATACTTTATTGTAAGAATGTGTCTGATAAGAACATAAATGTCATGTAATAATGACTGTACATGGTATTAATATAATGTGTATGGAGATTTACTATACTTTGATGATTAATAAATAAATAAATAAAATCTTATTATAATGATAAAAATTTAAACTAATTGTTTTTGTTTATATAAACAATTATACAGTGTGTGTATACACACACACACACATTTCACAAATAAATAGCATTATTATATCAATTGTACAATTATATAGATATTAAAGGTAAATAAAATAGCATTCTCTGAAGATATACTTAATGACTATTTGGAGCATAAATGAAAGAAGAATGAAACTATTGTATAAAATAAGTGAAAGCAGTGTGATTGTGTACACTTGCTTATTTTCTGTGCTGTACAGTGATGAGATAAACTGATCAAGAACCTGCCTGGTCCGTCTATTATTCCCTCCCCCATGAATAAATAAATAAATAAATATTACAGAATACTACAATCTTAATTGTAATTTACGTAAAAGTTGTAGCAGTGAATAGTAACAACAGTAAATTGAATGGTAGGTTGAACGCATCGCCAGCAGCCCATCAATTCTTCCATCGATCAGCCACCGCCTATTTATATAGGCTACTACAGCACAGCCGCTACATCCCTCAACTGAGAATGATTAGTAGTTACAATCGCAAAAACAGATGGAGGATGTGTGGCCAATAAACGGCTCTTTCATGTTCTTTATTTCAAACCATGCATTTGAACTTACCGTGATGTTTTTGGTGCTGTTCTTACTAAGCGTGTTGTGTCTATTCCCGTACAATGTGGATGTGACAGCTACTTCCTGAGGAGAGCTACGTCACGCACAGCGGGAGCGGAGCGCCACTGCTTCGAATGGGAGTTTTGGCACTTATCTCGACAAAAGGCACAAAATAGGGTCTGAAGCTCATTCAAATGGTCGAAAATCCATTCTAATGACAATCTTTTTTTTATATATATATATATATTTTTAGGCTCAGTGAAAGAAGTTCCTTGGACATGAGGACATGTAAATACAGTTTAAAATCCCGATTAAATAGATAAAAACACTAGAAAGGCAGCAGTGTAATAACAGGGTTTCAATTTATTACATTTACCCTATATTAAGTTAATTTTGTTTCGTAGTTAATACATTTGGGAGTAAAGCTAGTTGTTGTATGGGTAACAGTTGAATGAGCCTTGATTTAATGATTCATTTTATGTTAGATAATTTATCAGACATGTGGGATTTGTGCCTCTAATGCTTAAATTAGATAAATAATGGGATATAAATGTGCACTGTTTTCTTGTAATTTATCTTTAGAATTGAACAGATGCTGCTGTTTTGTGAATCTTTTATTTCAAAATGATGCTTACTTGATACCAAATTAAGCATTTTAGGCAAATGTTTGTTTGTTTTTTCACCAAAGAGATCCTGACAGATATGAATACAACTTTTCTTTTCTTTTGTCTTCTTTTCTTATTTTAGCATGACATGAAACCACCAGTCCTGCTGTGTGCGTATTTAAACACCATGAAATTGATCTATAGCCACACAAACTCCTCCTTTTTAAACCCAATGCTGTCATACAGCTTATGAGCATCAGTTTTTGGACCATAGAGATGAAAAGCACCACCCTCTTCCCATCATGTCTGGCAACATATTCCAGGGCTGTTTTACAAAAAGCTTTTGCAATGCCACGACCCCGAAACTCCCTTTTTACATTTCAGTTCCCAAGCACCTGTCTCCTCCACACAGGGCAAAATGCCCAGTCCAGACAATATACCCTTTTAGTTCTGCCACCCAAAAGCAGCTCCTGTTACCAGTCTCCATGTAGTTCCCGATGTCAACACAGATTCTCACTGAGCCCAAGCAGAACACCTTGCTCAAAAATATACTGTACTGCCATCCGACCTGCAAGCATAACCGTACAGACACCCTTAATGCAGGTCAGAAATGAGCTGGAGGGGATATGAGAAGGAAGACTCCACACAGCACAGCTTGAGTCCATGGCTGCTTCAGGGACAGAAGATACACCGTTCTAACATGCTCTCTGAACCCAGTGGAGTATACAGTCCTCACAGCGGAGTAATCTACATCCCAAAACTCACGGATCTGATACCACAACATCTAAACTTTAGGACTGAGTTCAGAGTTGAAAAGACAAAGACAAAATATTACAATTAAGGCATGTGCCTTCTCAGTCTGTGAAGTTTTTAAAAAGGTATTAGCTTTTTTTTTAAAATAACCCTAAAAGCATGACAAAGTACAACATTTTGTCAAGTAGCCTAGAGAGTGTGTAAATGTCAGGAGTAGTTAAGCATACCATTACACAGGCTTCTCCATTCATAGATCCGACCTATCAGACATAGATCCGACCAAACGTGCTTTATTACTGTTATAGGTGCAATTACAAATAGATGGCATCTATGCAAAATGTCGTCCAAAAATGTTGTTGATTCAATTAAAACGGTTATTATAGTATTACATAAGATGTACAATTAAACATTAGAGCTGCGTGCTTTTTTCATTTAAAGTTTTAAGAGTAAAACTTCCTCTAAGAAATCACATGATCTTTGCAACTTTAGACCACTGATCAGGTCAGGATGATACATTCTACTGAAAATAGCTGTCCTATGCATTACTGACATTTCAAATAAAAATGTTAAAACAGTACATTTCAAAAAGTTTTTATTGATTTATGTTGTTATAACAAATTACATGTGGTCTCATTAGAACAAATCATTTTATCCAGATGAATGTTGCATTGCATGTTTAGAGTCATTTAATCATTCAGTCACAGGACAATCACAGTTTTTCCATTCTTTCATAATTTAAAAATACAAAACAGTAAAAAGTCAACTATATAGGTCATTGATAATATTGGAGAGATGATTATATTATTTTGTTAATAAGCATAAACTATTAATACAGATATGTAATTGTCACATTCTCGCTGCCATTGAAATCAACATCAATGCTACGGAGGTGGAAATGTGACATCATTAGCATTGCATGCAGTTTCTGTTGAACAGCATCTGTCAGTTTCAAGGCATTTACATCTCATGCCTCTCATTGACCAAATACATATACTTAAATTTATAGAAAATTGCACTGTTTTCTTTTTTCATAGAAGAGAACAGGCTATGTACAGTATAAATACATTGAAATGATCTTAAGCAACACAAGCTATCTCAAGGACTCGAGTACACATCCGTATGTTCGAATATTCATTCTCATTCATTGACACGGGTACATTAATGATGCTTAGACAAGATCTGGACACCGTGTTTTACTTCTATTCAGGGTTTTTAAAGTAAATCAGATTTTTAAAACAATAATTTGAACTCATATAAGAAATACTTTTTTGTGAACGGTTTCTTATAAAAGAAGAGTTCCCTTTTTAATGATTAAGAAATAGACAAATGACGATTGTGATGTGCTTCTTCAGTGATCGGAACCAGTGTTAAAAAGGCTGTTCATCAATAACGTGCTGGTCTCAGTGAAATTGCAGATCCCAGTCTCAGTTGTGATGGTGTTTTATGATGAGTTGGTACTCCAACAATGTGAAATTAGTCAGCTTGGCAATCACATCTGGAGCATTAAATTCACTGACCTTCTGGTAGCCCATGTTCTCATAGAGCTTCTGTGCATCTGTCTGGACCACCGAGGTGTGAAGCATCACTCCTAGATAACCTCGTTCACGACCGAAGTCTGCCACCATACGGCACAGCGCTTTGGCAATGCCTTGTCCACGGTGACTCTTTTTAACCGACATCCGCTTCAGTTCCAGGAAGTTCTCATCTTTCTCTGAAGGTAAACACGCTACTGTACCCACAACACGACCTTGGCTCTCGGCCACCCAGAAGCAGGCGTTAGGTGGATCCAGGTAGGTCTGCTGAATGTGGTTGAGATCTTGATCAAGGGAAGTCTGAATGTACTTGGTGAACATGTAACTTACACCCTGACGGCCTGCGGCCAAAAGCAGCGTGACTGCTAGTACAGGCAAAAGGATGGACTTTGAGCTGGTCAGTAAAGCGCAAAACACACATCCCAGAAACATCTGGGCTAGGGGCTGTTTGAGAACATGCATACAGGAAGGTGGGATGTGCTCACTCATACCAACAGTAAAAACTTCCTTTACTTCTTCATGATCTTCTTTCCGGTAGCGACGAAACTGCACCTCAGCCATGACCTTCAAATCAAGCATGACATCAGAAATAATAACACAGCTTAAGACTGTGTATAAAATCCTATTACACACCTGTCTTATTATAATCTTGTCTTGTAAGAGAACAACATTTCACATCAACATGTCATTTAGATATCGATAATTGATAAACAATTCAAGTAAAATTTTCATTAAAAAACATGAAAAATGCATTAAATCTCACTTTTCCAGTCTTAAGTGTTTGTATTTGTATCAAAATCATAAGATACAGCATTATATTGTGGCACAGATACTCACAAATTACTCGATCACAATGCCTTGATCCCGATAAGATTCCAGGTTATTGACCTTTACTCGAAGACTGTCGGCAGCCAGCGAAGAAATATATAAGGCATTTGTGTGTTTACGGAAGTGTTCAGAGAGATTTACAATGTCAATTGCAATGAATATTACCTGTAACAACATGCAACTAAATTATGTTAATCAAAAGTGACGTTCCTTCTGGATTTTCGTATTTTTTTTAATACAAATAATATAGACCTACCTGTTCTGTAAATGATCCTACTGAAATTAATGCTTTACTTTGTCCCAACAGTTCTTCTTCTCTTTCGATGGCAACTTGAGAGGAAGCAGCACTACAGCCATCTACTGGAGAGAAGGAATTATAAGGATTTTATTTTTATTTTATTATTCTTTTACACAAATATCTTTTTGACAGAATTTTCACTTTGTGGGTGAACTATCCCTGTAATTACCCTTCCACTAATTAATTACTGTCCTTTTTTCTTTCTTATATAGGTTTTGATTTAAAGTCCAATTCAGTGATATAACTACTGGGATGTCATTCTATATGTGGATAATAGCACATCTTGCTTCGTTTTGTAATCAAACCCCGAATGTGTAATCCTGTCAAATAAAACACCTTATCCATTTTTTAAATCTCTTCAGAGAGTCACTTCACTATGGCAGAGTCGAAAGTCTGCAGTCTCTGATCATATGAACTCTAGCACCATTTACTGGACTCAAAGAAATATGGGAGATATGATGTGATGTGAAAAAAAAAATCAGAATTTCTCTCAAATTTAAAGTCTTACAAAAATGTATATTTCAAATGATAACTTTTTAATGTAAACCCCCCCCCCCCCCCCCACATCTCAAGCAGAAACTATTTGATTTCAACTGAAATAGATGAGATTAATTAGTTCCAGTTAGTCCACTTAGTTTTTTTTTTTTAAAGCAGTTAACTCACAGATTTGTGTTAATGTTACAAATTAAGTTCCTCTAACTCAATATAATTTGTTGGTTGAACATTAATTTCTTTCGAAGTTGTCATAACTGATTGATGCAAACTGTTGTGTTGATTTCTTTTTGAGACAACATATCAGACTATACAATAATAAGAAAATATAATAGAAACACACAATATCACTTTATTTCTCAAATAATATCAAAACCCAAAGAATAAAAATGGGTCTCAGATTACACTAAAAATAGAAATATCTTATAATGGAAAGTCATTCCAAAATTCATTCCCCATCACATTTGGTCTTTAATCATGAGTGGCGAAATAATTATTGATAATGTGATCTGTATTGATTAGTTTTACTTTCAGCACACTAATATTCTGTTTAAATTATTCCCAAACCCTTTGATATACATAATATACACACACATATATTTATACTTATAGTATATATACTTACACATATAGTTGTGTGTGTGTACACACATATTATATAACCAGTAATATATGAATATATAAAAAATATATTTAAATATCATCTGGAAAAATATGCATTTTGTGTTAACAGCTAAACTTTTTTGACAATATTACAATTTAAGAGAAATATTTTTAGAAGTAAATTCTTTTTTCAAAAAATGTGGCATTTAATTTTTATAGTTAAAATATATTTAGCAAAATACATTTTCCACCCCAGAACCCAGTCTGAAAACCGCTGTTGTAACTCATACAGTAGACGGAAACAAGGTTTAAATACACAGATAACCACTTTTCCCCCTAATGAAATGACAAACATCAACAATATTCACCTTCATATCCTTTGGTTAAAGACTGTGATTATCATGATACAGTCTCACTCAAAAGGTGCTGCGCATTGGCATTTGGACTGCAAAGCTGCTCAGATACCCTGTGCTAGGCTGCAACTGCCACAGAGGAATTCCTCCACACACAGCGGGGTATTGTTGCCAGCTCACATCAGACACTAACACTCACATCAACAAAAACATCTCTAAACAATATTACAAAAATCATGCCCTCCAGGAAGACGTGGCTGTGTTACATTTGTCCCAACAGCATATACAGTACAAGTCTAATATACAAACAAAACAACCAACAGTGTCTGTCTCGAGTTTTTGGTTTCTGGCACTGAAAACAATTGTTCTTTGTTTTGCTTCGTTTTCATTGGATTCTTTCTTTCTACCCCAGATTGATATCTCCAGCAAACAGGGTAATAAGCAGAATTATAGTGAATCCGGTGAGCAGCCCAGCATTTTGGATCAGGAAGAACACGACCCTTCCTCGATAGCCTTTGGTATGTGCTGCCATGATACTGTTCATCTCTGGGAACTGGAAAAACAGCACTGTGATTAGACATTTAAAGACACTTTCTGGAATACTTGATTCTGATCAATCATGGCATTTTTGGCCAATTTTTACCCAAATCGTCCATCATCCACTCAATCACTAATACTCAAGCGCTACTCAATCATCCATGACAACACTGTTTGTTCATCTGGGTAACTTTCAAGTCTCTTGTATCACACTACAGACTTGCCCACTCTTGGCACCATGCATTTCACTTATTGTTTGTAGTGAAAATGTTCTCAAAGTACTTTAGTATTAATATGATATCACCATAAAATTGTTGCAGTATTTGTTATATTTCTAGGCTGATGTCAAATAATGCAAATGGTTGCAAATGTGTGGTATATAAGCTAAGTTATCAGGCTAATTGGGTATTTGTATGTTATGTTAGTACTTAAGCTAACTAAAACTGACATTTAATGGTCATTATAACATAGTTCAAACAACATATCATAACGTGCTTTTTGTAGGAATTGTAATCAGGCACTAAAGAATACCCATTTAAAGTAATTTGAGCCAATGGGATCGCTTGGTCCTAGAGGGAATCTGATTTCAAGGAAGGACCAGATTTGTCCTGACTCCAGGGCTGCTTCCGCAATAGTATACTTCTATATAGTAAGCGAAAACCAGTGTGTGACAAAAGAACTAGGTCTGAATTCACAGTACTCTGATTCTGAAGTGTGCATTTGATGAACACTTTACTATCCCATGAGGCCACAGGAGAGGATTTGTGAATGGCAGTGAACATCAAGTGTAGGGCACATGATGAATGTAGTACGTACAGAGTACATTCAGAGTACACACATGTACACTATATAGAACATACTTTTTTTTAGTGGTTGTGAAGTAATCAAGGTTTCAAAATAAGTACCTACTTATTTTTGTCAGATGCTATTTCAGATGCAGTCAAGCTGTTTTGTATATTGTAGTTGTGGTTAAGATGATCAAAATGATTTAAATTCAAATCAATATTTCATGCCCATGTTTTATGCTGAGTTTTCATAAGTGGGATGATGTACAGTCAGGCAGTCATTTTTGTAATTCATTTGAAAATTTTCCACAGTTAGAAGTAAGATGTCTCACCATGTCTGCAAGGGAGATGTAGAGGAACATTCCTCCAGCAATGGCAAAGATAGCATTTGGAGCAAAACTTCTGCCGAGCAAGATCCCTAATGCAAGTCCCAGATAACAGCTCATCGATGACAGCAAGTTAAAACACAGAGCCTGACCAACACTCATGCCCGAGTTCAACAGAATCACAAAATCACCTACAGAGAGACAGAAAGAAAATTAAAAGAGACTTCAAAATTCAATTTGAAATGATCTTTTGATGATAGGTCTCTATGCCTGTGTTTTACCCAGCTCATGAGGGAACTCTTCACAGAAGATGGCAATAGAGGTGCTGAAGCCGGTGAGTAGAGAGACCGTGAAGGACGCTCCGATGGCCAGGCCGTCTATGAAGTTATGTACGGCATCACTGACAGTGATCATCCACGCCACAGTCTTTATATTAGACATTCCATCCCCTTTAAGCCAGCGACAAGCTAGTAAAGCGCAAGCATTCTGAACAAATTTGACACAAAACAGACTTTGTTAGAGGCCGTGCACACAAAATACGCTCTTAGAAGCCATTCGAACAGAACGTGTTTTGCGACTTTTTATCTTTTTTTCCTCCAAATAGCAAGTTTGGAATTGCATTTTGGAACACTGCGTCATGCGTGCGACGCTACAAAAGATGCAAGAGCTGCTTTTTCATGGGCGTATTAGGCCAGTGCTGTTTTTTTCATTCCACTGTCCTCACTTTTTGAATGCAAAAACTATGTGAGCATGCCTGCAAGCCAGATCAATAACGTGCTTCTGTAAATCAATCATCTTTATGGGGTAATAATCTGTATTTATTGTACTTTTACAACATCAGGAAATCATGCACATTATCTGGAGAATCTGGTAAACATCTCTAAGTACTAACAGGGAAATACTAGTGTAGCAAAGCAATAATGATTTATAATTGTACATGTTTATTTTTGTTTAACCCTCATGTGTTCCAGTCATTTTGACCTGGAGAGGATTTTCTTTTTCCTGAAAATACTAGTTAATGTTATCGCATTGGACTAAAGAAATTACTGACCAAAAAAGATATACAAAACCTGAAATGCAACACCTGAAATGAAAACAAGCTAACAAAAGATTGAATCCAATATTTGGTGATAATATAGCATGATGAGAGAAAGGCTGATCATTTTGGCCAGAAACATCCAATTAGGTACTGTATTTTCAGAACAGCACAAATTAATTATGTGTTATAATTATATGAATTTTGTGTTACCTGTTCAACAGCTGGACGCTCACATGAATTGTTGGACTTTTCATTGATAGAGTTCAATTCAAGATTAGTGTCGTTTGTGTCTATGTCACCGCTGATGTTGCTTATGACGATGTCATTGCTGAAGGTGGAGATGGTGACATCAGATGACTGCAGAGGAGGGAAATGACTGTGTCCGAGCTGCCGGGGAGGTGAACCATTGGGTTAGGCCAAAAAAAAAAAAAAAACGCTCAATCTGTTCCAGTGAACTATGTCCAAATACGTCTAAGCTCTTACCTCTGTATCTGCTTTCAGTACTATCTTTAAAACTCGTTCAGTGAAGAACAAAATGTAAAATCCGCCAAAAATTCCAACTACGTCAAGCACATAGTTATCATCTCTGGGATCTAAGCCAAGGGCCTGGCAAAAAAAAAGTAGTGAATTAGGACAGCATGCATGAAGATTAGGAGTAATTGTTTTATGACTGTTCTTGTAACCTTTTTAAGCCATTTTATAGGTCATATATCATCTTATAATCTCACTGTAACTCATTCTTACCTCAGGGATAAGTTGCAGTACAGCATTTGAAAACAGTGTCCCAATGGCCAGTGCAATGAAGTACGTCAAGACTTTTGGAAAATATGTTTTTTTTGTCAAAGGCACCAGAAATAAACCCATCAGAGCTGCCAAGTTTATCACGGTCACAGCCAGGAACCCATAACCCCAAACTACAAGGAGGAGGAAAAAAATACACACATATTTTAGACATACTGAAAATATTTTCATCAGGTCAATTCAAGAAGTGAGAAAAAACTATTGTAGATTTAGTTTATAATGTTACTTGTTCTACTTTACTGCACCCCAGTATGGAAACCTAATGAATGAATGAAGTGAATTATTTCTCTATTGGTAAAATACTACCTCTTGTACAATTAGTGAGGATATCATGAAATGGGATTAGACAAAGGCGCTTTTTTTCCTGAATGTGAAATGAGAAACTGATGCTGTAAAGGGAATCAACAATGTGATGGGTCATGGAAATCCTACTTCCTCTCTAAAAGAATCTGTGCATGTGATCAGATATGTGATAAAAATATTAACGTTATTCATAAACAAAAAAGTTAAAAACCAAGATTACACAAAATTGTGTAATACTTGGTAGTTTCAAAGTTCAAACCACAGACAAGAAAACGTACTGTACTATAAATACACTTTAATCCCACAATAAACATTACAAAATCAATCTGAAACTCCCAACTGATGATATCAGAATATTTACTTATATTGCATATTTCCTCATTGCTCAAAACATATTTTCCAGGCTCCTACAATATGTTTGCCACTGTCACTAAACTGAAGGAGTTTGTGGTAATCAGACTCACCTTTGTGATCAGATAAAGAAGCAGATTCGTTAAGGTTTGAGGGGAAGGTGTAAGGACAGGCAGGGAGCAGGACCTGATTGAGAATAGCTGGACACATCATCTCCAGATCATTGAGACTGACCACAGAAGCATTGCCCAATCCAAAGACAGACAACAGCTTTGACAAAGATGAGCACTACAAGAAAAGAGCAAAAGGACATGACAAAACAGGTCTCATTCTAAGCAGCTCCTATTATAAGTTAGCAACACCAGATAAACAAGTAGGCTATAAAGTCTGCAAAGCTCAGTAAATGATTTGGTCACAATTCCATATCTGAAAATCATATTCAAAAATTCCCTTTCTGAAAAACAATCATGGAGTTTCAGATAATTTATTGAGGGTTTTCAACCTCTATAGAAACAGGGAACCCCTACTTTCAGGTACTAAATCACAATGAAAGCAGAAGATGCATTCAAACAGATCAAATACGTTTTGATTTGTCTAAAATATACAATTTACTCCTTTTCACGAGTGTGTGGTGGGGGACGTAGCAGAAACAGTGAAATGAAGAGGTAAATGTCTGAGATGGGGACACATTCTCTCTCTTTTTTAGGTTTAGCAGTTTTTTATTTATTTATTAATATTGCAGAACTTATGGATAACTACAAGCTCAGGGAAGAAGGGGACACATTCTCACCTCTGTGTTCTTCAGCGGATTGGCGTCATCATCGACAGATGCCGCGCGGCGGCTGGTAATGAGATGCAAAAAGTTCTCCAGGTTCCCCGTGGACAGAGAGTTTTCTTCACTGTAGAAGCGCAAAACATTTCCAAGAAAACTTTCCTCCATATTTCTATCCTTTCGATATGAATGATATTACCGTAGACGGTCAAGACGGAGGGAATCCAGACAATAGCTAATAACAGAAGCAGCAGGTTAATAAATGAGAACCCAGATTCTTTCATTTCCTTTTCAGAAATGATTTGCAATCTCGTGGACGTGGGAGTAACAAATATTTTTTCAGCTTTACTAATCAGAGGCAGTGATAGTGGAATACACATCTGACGCGCCTTCTTCCATTCCTTGCCAGAGCTCTTCTGCACCGAGGGTCAAAGAATAGCAACTGCTGCCCAAACACTGCTTATACCAGCCTGAGAGCGGCCCTCACTCGCTCCCTGTGTCAATGAAGTCTTTGTTTACCATTTTCCAGACTCTCTTGCAACGTGTTCAGGTCTGCAATCTCATGGTAGAAGGAAGTTGCAGCCATTGAAAAGAATCCCAATATTTGCCCACATTTCTCAATGAATCCTATTTTACTGATCAACCATGACTTTGTGTTTTCAAAAATAGTCACATTAAGTAAAAATAAAAATGTACACACTGACACACTTATATTATTGCAACCCATTTATTTCAATTGATTCAAGTATTCCACAAAAATAAACTATGCACTTTATTTTTATATGGTTAGAAATAATATGACGTTAAAAGTAAAGAAGGAAACGCTTTACAATAAGGTTCCATTAGTTAATTTATTAACATTAATAAACAATGAGCAATACATTTGTTATGGTATTGATTAACTATTCATTGTTTGTCATGTAAGCTCAAATCAATGAAATAATATTAACAGATACAAATGTGGATTTTAATAATGTAAATGTTGAAATTAACATCAACTACAATTAATCATTAACTAATGCAGGTAACTAATGTTAACAAATAGAACCTTGTTGCAAATTGTTAGCAAAATTTTTTAGGCCATCCTGAGTAGAGAACAAAGGGCCCCGCAATATTTTTATGAATTTCATTTGTATAGAAGATTGTAAAGAAGCTGTCAGTCTGACAAGTAGATGCGTCATAAAATCAGTAGACATCTCTGAGAGAAGTGATATGAAGATTTGCAGTGATTTCTTTGGCAGTGGTGGGTCTCCATGCTCCAAAAGTAACTGTAAAGTTTTTAGACAGCATCAGGAAGCCATTGACATTAAAGTCACCAGGAATGTCATCTACATCCAGCCAAACATACACAGCAGGAAAGGAGCAGTACAAAGTCACGACAAAGTTCTGCATAATTCCAGCATCCTTTACAGTAAACTGCAATACACAAACACACAAAAAACAAAAACAACCTGTCAGTTATTTGAGGGCTTCGTTTCCTAAGAAAAAGCACCAGATGTCATTTACATTCAGTAACGCCTCTGTTTGTGAAGAAACCCATTTTGGCAATGTGGCAGATGAGTGAATTAGCTGAAGTGAGTGCATTAGTAAATGGTGTGTGTTGAGAATGTGTCTCTCTCACCGTGATGTTGGGTTTCTGCAAACCTTCTGCATGTCGTGGAGAGCTGAGGAAGATGTGATTGCGAGGGCTGATCATTTGACCTTCCGGGCTAATGAGATGAAAGGTGACGATGCAGGAGCGCCGTGTGCAGTTCCCACATTGCGTCAGGAGAGCAGATATAGGATGCTGAAACACAAGGGTGCTCCCTCCTGCTTTTATTGTAGTCACATTAGACTCTAAAGAACACACAGCATCAAAGCTGCTCCAGCTGTATAATTTCACCTGTGTAAACATAAACATACAGTACATAGAACATGACAAATATGAATCAAAATTCATAAATGTAATAATTCAAGTAAACAAAAATAAAAAGCATGTTTACACTATAGCACTAGTAAGCCTTTTACTTAGATGTGGTTTGCCCAAAACAAAGAACTGGAAACATGCTATTTTAGAAATATTAATGATTTACTATTTTACTTTTGTTAAAACTCAAGGATGAAGTATTGGGTTTTTCACACTTGAAATAGTTATGCCCGAGTCATTCCAAACCCTTGGTAAACAAACAGAATCCTGGGTTTTCTTGCTTCACGTTTCACACTGCACATAATTAACAATCATGAGGTTAACAATTAATTAACAGATTAATCCTGGTTAAATATAAACCGAGGTTTCACTCTGTACATTCCTAAACCCTGGGTAAACGTTCTTATTCATTAACATCTTGTCAATGTCATTGACTGGATAAATTCTCCATGCAATATGTTTACTTCATGGCTCAAGCATTACACTTCCTCATATTATATATCGCTGACTGTACAATTACGTTTTTTCTGAATGGACTTTCTGGTCTGTTCCTCACTTCAGTTGACACTTTTTCCATCACCACTTAACAAATATTACATCACACTGTGGTTTTACGACTGTCCAAAACATGTGAATATGAGGCGGTGAAGTGGTGCTAACCCAGCTTCTATATTACAAGTATAAATTAATGTGTCACAATTTTGTTTCAATTATATTGTAAAATAACCACAAAGGTGTTACTAAGCACTGTCCTCCTACCTTGGCTTTGACATTGTGCTGCTCAGAGTGCCTGTCAGAGACGGCATACATCAGCAGGTCTCCCTTATCCTCAACGCCCATTGACAGTATAGGAGCATAAAAATCTGCAGCCCAGTAGTGCAGCATTTTCCATTTACCACCAAACTCTGAATGTGCGAGAGATTTCCCAGTCAAGAAGCATCCTTTAACTTTGTACGCTCACATTAAAAAAATAAATTACCATTAAAATTATGTTTAATAAACAAGAAGGCTTTCCTCTATATAGTGATGAACAGTAATAGTGGTTATTCATTATTCGTTTACCTACAGAGGACCAGGATGGCCCCTGCCAAATATCATTGAGCTGCCAGTAAAGAGTGCCCATCGTATGACCTTTGCCCTCGACGATGTCACTGCGGCTGCGGCGGTAGAATTCTGTTTGAATCTTCACACACTGTGCCTGCATTACCTGTTCAAACCAAAGAGAGTGATATCAGGCACATGTCCAAAAAAATACATTTGACATATACTGTACACTACCGTTCAAAAGTTTAATGTTTTTGAAAAAAGCCTCTCCAAGGCCACATTTATTTGATCAAAAATGCAGTGAAACAGTAATACTGTGAAATGTTATTACAATTTAAAATAACCGTTTTCTATTTTATTGTATTTTTATTGCTGAGATGGCAAAACTTGTAGTGCATTTATAGAATGTTCACCTGAGTGATGTAAATAGTGTCTCTGTATTTCTGCACTGGGTCTGTGCTGTTGGGGAGAATGTAATGTAGTTCTGCTTGCTTTAGCATCTGCTGGTTTCCATGTTCATGATGCTGCCGATGAGATGAGAAATTGCTGCTGAAATCCCAGTCTGAAGACACAGAAACCTGGTTGGAGGGGAGAAGTTGAAAAATAAGAGGGCTTATAAATGTTAATTCCCTTGTTAGAAATGAAGGGCACTTCATTTTATTGAATGTGCACTTCAAATCTTAAAAGTACATATTTAAAAAAATATATAAAAAAAATACATATAATATATATATATAAATATAAAATAATGGGCCATTTAAGTGTAGTTAAAAAATACATTTGCCTGACTATGTTTCTTAACACACTCAAGTACACTTTTAAAAAGTGCACTTTGTAATAATGTCAAATTAAAAGTTTTACTGTACAGTATATTTTAAACCATTATGTTTAGTAATCTTTTGTTGTGTGTTAAAGAAATACACTTATTTTGATCTGTTGGCTAACATGCTAAAAAAAAAACATGTACAAGAACTTTATTTAGAATTTTAACCGTATTGGGAAATTTGATATTTAAAAGTTAATATATTTTAAATGTACTACATTGCAACTTCAATTAAAATGTGTGATTACAAATATATTTAAATACATGACACAAGAGAAATAGAAATTACATTAATGTATAATAACCATATTTCAAAGACAATATAATTACAAAAGGTAATTAGTAGTAATTGTAAGTAATTACTGAAATTACATATAAAGATGTACATACATCCTACTTAACTGGGGGGAAATACACTCTAAAGTTCAGCTACTGGCATTTGATAACATGCAATTGTCTGAAAACACTATATTCAGTTTGCACTTAAAGTATATACTTTTTAAGTATATTATTTCCATAAGTATTCTTTTTTTTTTAAATAGTCTAAAGTGTACTTCTTTTTCACAAAGGTTTCAATGAAAGATTACGAAGGCCATTTTTTACTGCACTTATGAATAATGTGCTCTGATGAATTGTTGAAATTGGCTCAACCAATGACATGCGTGTGGGGTGGGACTATCTGTTTGTCCAAACAATTGAAGGTGGAAAGTCATTACTTGTGCAATGCAATTCAGTTTGGTGCCACTACTGGCATAAAAAGGACACATGTCACCTTTTAAACTAGTGACATTAGTCAGGCCTAACTTTGTACTTGGTGTTCCAAACTACACATTTTTAAAATCTCAGAAAGCAGTAGACTTGTATTAAGTGGAGTACCTTACTAAGTGTGGACAATGAAGGCCAGGACTGGAACCCATACTCTGAGGCAAAGCGTGTGCGAGGGAAAGCAGTCCAGTTCCAGCAATCGTTGTAATAGCTATAATAGTGAGTGTCTCCATAGTGAGGGTCATAGGGGTCCTGAGCCACCCAGCCTTCCTTCTCAGACTCAACCCCATTGGTTGGGCTGGACGCCAGAAAAGGACGAGTGCTGTCCTCCTGAATTAAAGCACATCATCTATTAATAAGACTTAAGAAAGTACTTTGATGTAAGTCTGTGTGCATGTATCTCAGTCTCACCTGCAGCACAATGTCTCTGATGTTCTCCACATACAGTTTGACATAGTCTTTCACGTACAGTGGGCGCTCAGCAACAGGTATGTTGAACCAGTCAGTTGCTATGGCAGCTTCATTCTCATTGTTCCCACTCCAGATGACCACAGAGGGGTGAGATTTCAACCGTCGCACCTGAACAATAAATGTCCATAAAAGTACAAACAATGACTGGTAGGTCAGAATACATAAAATTGCCATTTATACATACAATGACTTCTATGCTAAACCTCTTCTATGATGAGCATTAAGAATTTCTTCTTTGATGAGCTTCTTTTAAACTGAACTCAATTAAATTTTTATATATTTTTGAAGGCAATAACAATCAAACTGTCATGCCATCATAATGAATAAATATTTCTATTTACCTTTATATTTATTCATTTATATTTATTTCAGTTTTAGTCAGTCATTTTAGTATTCAGTCATTTTATTTCAGTTACTTGACAAGGCAACATTTCTAATTTACTTTAAGTTTTTAAACTTAATTTTTCTAGTCATATAATACATTTTTTGTTCATATTTTAAGTAGTTTCAGATTTATTTTTATCTAACATTTTTAAATGTTATTAAACAATTTTTAATCATTTTAGTTTTAGGTGACCTATGTCAAGACTTTTTGAAAATGCAAGGTTACCTCAGGTTGAAAAATGTCATGTGGTGCACACCAGAAACGGCATGATATTTATGAAGTAATAATTCATATTTGTAATAAAAAAAACTAAAAAAAAAAAGAAAGATTAAGATGTGTACACTCAAATGCATTCAAGATGTAAGGAAAATATATCATATTATGATATTTTAGAAAAATTCCATTTGAACTTTTCTTAAAAAAAAGATTAAAGTCTTTCCAAACCATCTTTATTTGTCATTTATTTGAGGTGAACACAGAATTTATGAGAATACTGTGTATGCAAACCTGCTGCGTGACCTCCTCCCTCACTGTCTGTATAAAATCCTTCTCTGTAGGGTACAGCGCACAGGCAAACATGAAGTCCTGCCAAATCTGACATAAGGGCAAACAAATAACCAAATCGATTACATTTAAATCATCTCGCAGATGGAGGATTTCATATGACAAGCTTACCATGATTCCATACATATCACACAGGCTGTAGAAGATGCCTTGCTCATAAACTCCACCACCCCAGACTCTTAAAGCATTCATATTCGCCTTCTGTGCAGACTGGAGCAGGATTGTGATCCTGAAATGCCAATCCAGAAATGCCAATTTCACATTAAATAGAATTCATCTGGTCACTGAACCAGTTTGTTTTAGTGTAGTTAGGCTGATAATCTTCTCACATGTCAGTGGTAACCTGGTCCTGAAATGCATGTACAGGAATCCAGTTTGAACCTTTCAGGAAAATTGGTTTCCCATTAATCCGGAAGTAGAAGCTGAGGCCAGGGGAGGAGGGTATGGGCTCCTGGATCAGCTCCACAGTGCGGAAAGCAACCTGAAACAGAACACCACAACACAAGAGTGAAATGATGCAGACTGAAGCAAGACTTAGAAAATAAGAAGAACAGTGAAAGATGTTACCTTTCGCTGTGAATAAAATGTCTCTCCACCCTCCAATTTGATTTCCATCTTCAGGTCATAGAGAGGCTGCTCTCCATGTCCAAATGGCCACCACAAACTGACACTCTTGAAGTAAACACATTATTTATCATCATCATATATACAGTATATATAGTGATATTACCTCTGAAATGAGGAATAAGAGATATGAGACATGATGGTCATCATCAAGCAAACTAAAACTGATTTTACCTGGTTGACCTGGAAGACAAAGGACTTTCTACTCTGCCCAGGTGTAAGAGACAGTTGAAATTCCTCTGAATGTAATAACGTTATGGACAGAAGGACAAGACCCTTAGATGCAACAACAACATCGAAGAACAAATCCACTTCAACATTCCAGCTTGAAAGTGCAGAGTCTGTATACAGGGAAAGACAGAAAGACATATGGAGAAGAATATGGAGAAAAAGAGGGAATTTGCTTTCTATGTTGATTTGTTTTGCTATTATATTAATGTCTAAACCCCCTTCTCATTCATATGGAAATGTGTGTGTACCATATTTTGGAACTGTGGTAAAACTTAGAACCCTTAAAGTGTTGAAGACTTCCAGCCGAACTCCCTTCCAGATGCCCAGAGTGGGGAAAGATGGACCCCAGTCCCAGCTAAATGAGCTTTGAGCCTCAAAACACCAAGAGACCAAAAACGTAATCACAATCAGGAAATCAATAACAAAAAAGTTCAGATGTGATGTTATAACTGTCGTGCCATTTCTCTACATCACAGGAAAAACTATATGTCCATATAACTGACCTGCATCATGTAATGTTCGTTCTTTGCGGTGAAAAAAAAGTTCCTTGACATAGCTATAAACTCTTCCTGGCCTTATAAGTGCTTTTGTTTGAGGACGAGCCATACTATCCAGCAGGTAGCATTATGCAAATGTATTACATGGTACGTACATACTGTATCTACGTTACGTAAATAACGGCAGGACAACAAACGAGCCGTTTGATGCAAGTGTTTTCTGTTGGAGAGATTAACTCCCTTCGTAGTGGAATTTGTGCTTTGCAACTTTGCAGATAGTTTACATGCACAAAACAGCTAAATTACACACTAAAAGAAGAGAATACAAAAGTGTAATAGGTCCCCTTTAATCTGTCAGTACTTTAACAACTACAACAACAAACAAAAATCATGACCTACTCTAATGATCCATTTGTGTTTGTGAATGTGACATGGTTCTTACCTTTCGGATAAAGTTAACATGACACTCTCCTTTCTGTACAGGAGGAGGACAATCAGGTGGTACCCTGTATTCAGTGTGGGCATGACTCTTCTGAGATGCATATGTCACAGCTGACATAATCCTCACTTGAAGAATATTCTCTTGATCCTTGAGCAATCCAGTAACTTCAAAATCCTGAAGACAAAATATGATTTATTTATATTAAATCCTTTTTTAAGGTGAACCATTATTATTATTATAGAGTCTATAAACATAAAGAACAATTGTAAAAACTTGTGCTTGCACACAAAATAGTTAGTTATTCATTTACATATCTGCGAAACATGTTGTCTGTCATTCCAATGGTGACTCCATTGAGTGAAATGGTAGAGATTGTGTCGACTCCTTCAAACACCAGGACGGCTTTCTCTTTCTCTCTGTAAAGAGCATGTAGTATTTGATCTGTGGTCTTGTCTAAATATAAATACTATTATAGTATTCATGACATTCTAGCTCTATGTGTATGGTACAAATCAGAGGGCAGGTTTAGTTGAACCTGGAGGTTTTCTGACTTGCCTAATATTAGTAGGTACTGAGAATGATGTAGAGTAAGTCCAGTTGTCAAGTGAAATCCATCTGTAGGCAAAGTCATTAAACCTATAATATGGATCCTGTTGACACAGAATAAAGTTTTTATGAACATTAATTTCACAGATTTTGGAATCTTAATACTGACTTTGTATGAAACAATGTAGGCTAAATGTGTATGTCTTAATGTACCGAGATGAATCCCTGACGCTGCAATGCAGTATGAACACATCCTGGTACCTCGGCACTGAGAGAAACAGATGAGTTTGAGTTCAGCAGCTGCCATTTCCCGTTCAGAGAGATATTAACTCCCAGACTGGGTCTTTTCACCGCAGACGCATATGCGCTGTCAGGAAAAAGGGCCTCTAAAAGGTAAAAGCACGCAAAAGACCATACCGCATGATTCATGTCTATTGATCATGGCAAAATGTACACTACCAAAGTCATCTCTATATTACGTTGTTGAACCACGGGACGTAAAGTCATAAACACACCACCCTCTTGATGTTTTCTGCTGCACTTCCCGGTTGAAATCAAAAGCACAAGGACGGTCAGCTGCTCTCTCACGTGGAAGCAAAAACATCCGCTAGCGTTTAAAGGGATACTGCACCCCAAAAATACTCACCCTCATGTCGGTTCAAACCCACATTCGATATTTTTGATGAAATCTGAGAGCTTTCTTTTCCTCCATTGGCAGCTCCATAACTTCCAATATGACACTTCAAAAAGTTCATAAAGAGATCGTAAAATTAATCCTTATGACTTTAGCGGTTCAGTCCCAGTCCCTGAAGACACGATCGCTTTATATGATGAACAGATTTAATTTAGGCTTTTATTCACATTTAAACATTGATCAGCAAACATAAACAGGTTTCAAGAACAAACCTCATTGGTTTCTTGCCGTGCTGCGTAACACGAGAATGAACCTCATTGGTTCTCGCACAGCAAGCGAACATGCTTGAGCTTCCCTTTACCACAACTGGGGCCTATACTATGAAGCTGGTTTAGGTGGATAGCCAGGTATGTTTCAGTTTAGTTTGTGCCAACCCTGGGTTTTAGGCATCATGAAAGTGGCTCAGCTTTTAGCAGTGTTCATCATTATACTTACACCAAAGTGTAGATTTCATCAAAAAGATCTTCTTTTGTGTTCCGAATGTGAACGAAAGTCTTGCGGGAACGACTTAAGGGTGAGTAATTAATAACAGGATTTAAATTTTTTGGTGAACTATACCTTTAAGTTAAAGGTATATGGTTGGTAAAGTGTATTAAAAAAAAAAAGCATATTTATATATTCGAAGTGAAATTATGAGGGCTGTTATTATGCCTGCACTGCTAAGTGGTTTGGATTTTGCTTCATCTTAGTATAACAAGAATCTTAAATCCATTCACAAGATTCATTCAACGATTGGTTCAGGTGTTTATGTTCCTGCTTACATCGTTACGCCAGTGAGTGGCTTTTTTTGTGTATTTGAAGGTGGGAAAGCATTCACATGCTTTGCAACGAAAAATATTAGTCTGTCAGACGAAGTGAAAAGATTCAACACTGAAATATCTTCAAAAACACCAATTCATTCGGTAACGAAACACCAATAGAAATACAGTTTAAAAATCACTCATTCAAGAGCACGTTTCATTACAAAGTATTTCTGAATTCTGCAAAAATAAACCTTTCATGACCCTTCAAGTGATAAATCATAGCCGCCACTTTCATGTGGAAAACACATTCATCTACATTAATTTAAATACAAATAGTGAAAAGCGAAAATTTCTAAAAGAAAAACAGATCCACACAGTATAACGAGTTATGCATCTTTATTGAAGGGAAAAAGTAGCAGGACTTTAAATAGATATTTAAGCCAATCGAGTGAGTTGTATTTCAGTGTCACAGCTGTGTAAGGTTGGGCCAAGAGCTGATCCGAATGTTGCAAATCTTTACAATCAAGCACAATATAGGAATCGGTCCCAATCTCCCACTGATGTACAACATCTGACCTTTTCTCCTGTGATTGCATGCACTCCAGGAGTAAGGCCCCAAAAAAAGCAGAACAACCTAAAGAAATTCTCTCTCCGAGCAGCTCAGAGAAAATACACTGTGGTCATACAGGCATGACGTGTAGTGAAGTGAGGAGTTGATTGGTAGAGACCAAAGATAGGCAGAGCTGAGTGTGGATGAGCTTCCGTCAGATTGACGAGGTCCATCTCAAGACTTTGTAGTGTGGAAAGGCCAGAAGCAGGCCTGCATTCCTGTTTGAGCATAAAACTGGGGTTATGCCTCCATAAGAGACAGATGGAAAAATATGGTCTTGCAACAGTGTCCAAAACATGAGAGAACAAACAGTTTGTTAATGTGTCCAGCCAACATCACATGGCATATTTCTGAGTCCATTCCCGTGCTATTCTGTTGTATCTGCAAAGAGGAAAAAAAAAAACATTAAGCACTTGAAATCCAGTGATCCTTCATGCAGCCATTGCTTCCAAAAAGCAGTTTTCTGATGACTCTAGTAAGCATGTAATTGCTCTTTTAAAGGTGCAGTAAGCGATTTCTTTAAAAACACTGTCGACCCCTAAAATAACGGACACGCTATGCAACACACACAAGCAACCACTAACAGCTGGCACATCAGACAGCTCACGCAAGTATAGATGAATTAGTGCAATCCACTTTTGTCTCCTATTTACACAGACAGGACTATGTACAAACTAGTGCTGTCAATCAATATAAAAATAAATTAATCTTACATTCTTCTGCCATTAATCGCATCTAACTTTAAAGTTTTTAATACTTACACATTGAATCTGCAAAATAATGTAGAAACAACATATTAAAGATGGTATATTTTAAATACTTGTTTAATAGCATCTTTTACTATGCACTATGAATGAAGGCCAGTATCACTGATACTAAGGATTCTATTAAATCGCCCCCTGCCGAATTTTAGCTATTAATTATAGCCATTCGACTATTAATTTGAACATTTAATATGCTTTTTGATTTAAGTGAACTTAAAACAATCTTCACATAAACCCATTGTATTAAATGTCACATTTAGCAGTGCCTTTAATATTTAGGGGCTCTACGCTAAGTTTTTTTTCTACTGGCCCAGTCAGGCCGGTTCAGATGTTTATCTGCCCTGCTAAAATGGAAAAAAGTTATTGTTTTCGTTGTTTTTGACCAATGTAACCTTGTAAACAGTGCTTTAAGATTTTCAAGCAGGTCTAACAGGTAAATATACAGAAATTGAATAAAACACTCCATAGTATTCACTGGATAAATCATAAATTGAATAAAGATGAATTCTTATTAAAGCTAAGTTATTCAGTAAAAAGCAGTGATTTTCCCTTTGTCATTTTTTGTTTTTTAACATTAATGACAGACAGCAGCAGGTTTATTGGGCTGCTGGCACGTTGTCTAAAGTGGCATTCTGTGCATGCATTTCGGGTGTTTGTTCATCGTACTTGAATGTTTTAATAGCACTTGAATTAATTATAGCATGATATACTATAGTGCAACCAAAGGATGACAGAAAAAAAATGGTTGTTGCGATAACTGCGTTAAATATTTTTAGTGGATTAAACTGGAAGAAAGAAAAAACATGTTCATTTTGACAGCCCTAGTAAACACACAGACCAGACATCTAGAAAATATTGGCAAAAAAGTTTGTTTAGGGGTTACATTTTCAACACCATTTCTCAGAAATTGCCTACTGCACTTTTAATAATTATGTATTTTAATTGATAACTTTTTTACTAAAAAAAAAAAAGAAATTCCATATGCTTATAGTTTAAATGTATACTATATTTCTGCTAGCATTCTGTTGCTTCTCATGCAGTACAACTAGCTTACACAAACCAAAAAATGCTCAGCCACTACAATTTACAGCTAACAATTTTTTTACATACCTAACAAAACCATCATGCTACTGTAAGACTTTATGGCGGATTAAAACCCATGCTTACAGTAAAGTTTAATGCAGGACTGAATAAACCCTAACAAATCAGAAGACACTGCTGCATTTGAGAAAGATAAAAGCAAATCTGACTCTCCTGTGGATTTTTCAGTCATTTCAGAAGAGACGTGATAGCATGTATTAGTGATGCACACCTGCTGTAGCCACACGCTCATGCTGCACCACACCGGAAGCGGAGTGCTTCACTCTCTCTACAGTACCTCTAATGTTCACAGTGCAGAGTTGCCCTTCACCTACAGCATGGCATATTTCTCTGTCCATTCCTTTGCCATTCTATTATACCTGATAGAGCATGGTGTGTTAGAGAAGGAGAGGTCTATTCACTTCTATTATATTTACATGCCTTTTCTCGAACTGTTTGAATGACTGTAGTCATTGCTGTTCTTTCAGCCTTTTCTTTTAAAATGATACCCACAGTTAGTCACAGAAAAGACTAGCATAAGGTGCCCTTTTTTCTTTTACATATTTTTTACAACTGCAAAATGTTGTTAAATGAAGGTTTGATGCTGATATTAAATGTGATAAACTGCTGTAATCTGTGTAGCAAGCTCATTTGATTCTATTTGGTGCTGACTGCATACAAAGTTTGCTTTTCTGATGTTTTCAGTTGAAATGAAATAATGGGAGATAAATAAACAGTAAAATATTATAAAAATTTATAAAGTTAAGAAAAAAATATATTTAAGAACAAGATGATAAAAATAGCAAATACTGTACAATTTAAAAACAAGATATCAGATATGCGCATGCATGCGCATAAAAATACTTGTGTGCTTCAGTCTGTACATACTTCTCTGTGTCTGTTTTATAGATTCTGGCAATCTCTGGCACAAGAGGGTCGTCTGGATTGGGGTCACATAAAAGTGAGCAGATGGACAGGAGAACTACAGAGAGGATACATATAACACAATATTCCATGAGTTACTCAACGTGACATGGAATCTTGTTTCTTTTCACAAATCTTCACTCAAGTCACTTTAGCAGGAGATTATAAAGTTTCTTCCATTCGTTCACTTTTAAATTACTATATTTGCATTCTTTACTGTGGTAAAGTAGAAAAATGCTGTAGGACAGATACCTTTTTACTTGCACGTCAAAATACTATTTAACACAGTATGTGCTTGTTAGACTTAAGGCACATCAAGTTCATTTGTGTAGTGCATTTTGTAAACGCCGGTAACTTAGTTTCACTTTCGCTGGCAGTATAACATCAAATATAGGCTAAATGTCTTGCACCTGCGGAAGATTAAATTAGCTCTGGTTTAAAGTAGACCTTGGATTAAAGTAGACCTTTTTTCAACAAGTGTCAGTTGCTTTGGAACTTCGGGAAAAGACAAAGGCACAAGAGATGGTTCTGTCCTGTGAAAATTATACATTTAATCCTGGTTCGCTTAGCGCTCACGCTGTAATTTTTTAAAGATACAAAAAATACTAAATACATATTTAGCGATGGAACTTGTCGACCATCCGAAACAATGCTGTGTGCTGAGCTAAATGTGCGTACATATGATGGTATATGATGGCACTGAAACTCGTGAAGAGCTTATAAAGTGGGTAAAGGAACCAAAACAGTGGCAGGAATCCCTCCGTCACACACAAACGAAGATCTGCTGCGAGGAGACGCGGTTCTGATGTCTGTAACGAACTGTGATAGGCAACATCGCATCTATGATGAGATAAAACAGGTATGCTTGAAAGAAGCATATCCTTTTTTAGGGTCGCATCTTGTGACATGTCGTTTTTTGGTTCGTTTACATGCCTTTAGTCCATTTTGCGTTAATATTTAATTCAAACCGCACTAGAGTTCATTTGGAAGCAGACTGAGACCCATCTTTTCTTGTTTGGTGCGCACAAGGGTACAGATGGCAACGTTCACACTTATTTAAATGAACCGCACCAACAATATATATTTTTGTAGGTATGCATGCATATACGCACACACCACAGTCACAGCCCAAGCTCTATCTGACCATTTTCTAATAAAGCAACATCTATTATTGTGCATGTACCTTTAGAAATAGTAAGTGCAGGTGACCACTGGGACCTGAGGATATCCAGACAGATGCTGCCATTACTGTTTATGTTAGGATGGTAGATTCTTGTAGTAAAAGCAACCTAACACAGAGAAAACAATGTTATACACACCTACAAACAAACAAACACACAAAGGGGAATTTTTGTTATTTTTTTACCAAAGTTCTCACCTTAGGTGGTTTAAAGGGGTAATCTGTTGGGAAGTGTATGGTTAGGAAAAAAACACCACCCTGATATGGACTTTCATTCTGTATTTATATAAAAAAGGGAAAAAAAATTACAATTCTGTTCAAAAGTGTGGGGTCAGATTTTCTTTTTTGTTTTCACAGAAATGACGCATTAAATTGATAACAAAAAAAAAATGGACAGTGAAGATATTTAAATGTTACAAAAGATTCCTTTTTAAGTGTTACTTTTTCAGTAAAAGTGTCTTGTGTCTTGTTCAGTGTTCAACTTTCTAGTCATTAAAGAATCCTGAATAAAAATTGATCATGGTTTAGAAAGTTTCTTGAGCACCAAATTATCATATTAGAATGATTTCTGAAGGATCACGTGAACACTGTAGTAATGCTGAAAATTCAGCTTGGCTTTCACATGAATAAATTACATTTTAAAATATATTCAAATAGAAAATTATTTTTTATTTTTTATTTCACAAAGTGACATTTTCCCTCCTGTATTCTTGATCAAATAACTGGTAAGACTGGCGAGCATTAGAGACTTTCAAAAACATTAAAAAAAAATCTGACGAACCCCAAACCTTTGAATGGTAGTGTACATTTTCTGCCAGTATTCTGCTATTTAGTAACATGCTTTTACAGCAATGATTTTTATTGTACTCACCGGTCCCATGATTGTTGCCTGCCAGTGGAACACTACAGAAGAGACCACATGTACAACATCAGTTTACAGTAAATGCATCCAACCATAAACACCACAATATAAGTAAAGTCCGGGATCTCACCATCATCCCCCACTGGACCTGCTGAACACTGTGCAGGAGGATCACGTGCCAAATCAGTCAATTCCTACAGGGAAGAGTCAGAATGAGGTTTATGAAACACAAGCATGCAGAACAACTGAAAAGAAGCAGACTCTCCATAATGAAGGGTCAATAATGGCACTGGCCTCTTTTATCGCTATAGTGACAGCAAGATGAAACCAGCAGATAGAATGTTTAGCAGCACAGTGTATTTATAGTTCTAGAGAGGGGTCATGAAAGAGAAGAGCTGGAACACAACCTGAACGAGCCCACAGGCATGTCTGTCTGCACCCTCCACTTTAAGAGCACTACGTTTATTTTTATTTCAACATGTCTGTGGGGTGGGAAGACACCTAAGGGTTTTTCATGACAGGGGGGTAAGCTAATGGTCATCATTCTAGAGCTTTTCAATTGCACAATCACAGACAGGTTTGGATTTCCCAAGACACTGACACATAGGAAAATATATGGTTTGATAGATTAGGTTTACATCATAATATGGATACAAAACTGTAGCAGTCCCTAAAGGTCAAATATAAAGGGGCAGTTTTAAGGAGACGTGATGTTTAGTTTTTGTTTCGTATGGTAAGAATTTAATATCCACATCACGAGACAAAGCGAGAAAACTCCAGTAATAATTTGAAAAATTATTATGTGTTTCAATATCAATATTGTGTGATATTTGTATTCTATACTATTAAGTAAATATTTTATAATACGACGTACGACTTCGAGAATGTCTTCCGTAAATAATTATTTGCTGTCAAGCCCTGTATTCACACTCCCGGACAGTGGCATGTTATAATTGAATATAACGTTACACAGGGGGGATAATAAATAAAATAACAGGTTTGATATCCTTATAAATACACATACAAATGACTCGTTTGTACTAAGAATAAGCACACACTCGCTTTATAAGCAATACGCCAACACGCTGCTAGATGACTAAAATAATTAAACATACACAGGTTTATAATATATCTGGCATATATAATTTCTCACTTACCTTTTGGATTCGTTTAAGCGCCATCTTCCCACTGGGTGTAAGTTAGTGGCTCCTGAAAAACTAGCGCCCTAAATCTCGCTCTCTTTCCCAATATGTGAGCTAACCTGAGAGCTAGCCAGCTAACTAGATAAAAACTAACATTAAATATGCCAGGATGTCAAAAATCTAGCTTACATTCAATGTCTAAAAAACATATGGCAATCAAAAGTGTGAATACAGACAGGCCCTGATCCCTGTCGGTGACTGTAATGCTGATGTGTGTACACTTCTCTTTCAGTTTGTCAGTGCTGACACAAGATGTCCGTGAGCTTGTTGTTAGCACTTCTAGCTGCTTCTTCTAATCGTGCGGATTAAATGGCGAATCAAAGCGCAATTATGAGCCGAGCGCCACCGTGAGCGCTGGATGAAAAAGGATTATCGTGAATCATGTGTATGTTATTCCTGGGAAATGAGAGATTTCTACAGAAATGCAAAGATAATGGTCCATGGCACAGTTGAACCTAGACAATTATAGGTTTATTTTTTTAGGTTTAAACACACAGAGAGGAAATTTGTGAAAGGGAGGTGACTTCACCATTGAGCTTTGAAGAAAAAAAAATACACTTAAATTACAACTGTGGTTTCATGAAATGATAATTACATTGTACTTGTGATGTCATGGAAGGCCTGTGGTCATTTGGGATGAAGGGAGATCACTACCCAGACAGCAACATAGTGTCTGCCCACATCCGAGCCGTGTGGAATCCATGTGGGCCGGATCTGGGCCGACACTATGTTGCTGTCTTGGTAAGGTTCTCCATGGCATTTTGATCTCAACATTTTCTAGTTGTTCTTGATTAACTGGATACGGTTTAAGGATGAGGTTTAAAAAAAAAATAATAATACAATAATTACAATTTCTACCCCATCAAATATTTTAGGTAGCCTAGGCATAACTACAAAAATGTGTATTCATTATAAAAAAATGTCCATGTAGTTATACGATTTTATGATTAATTTACAATTGAATTAGGCTCAGCCTTATTCATCCAGGTTTTGAGGGGGTGAATTAAATTAATTTATATTAAGAAATATAAAATTACAAGTCTTAATTTTTAGTTGTTTTGGCTTTTTAGTGCTGGTTTTAAATCTTCTTTGGTTGAGAACCACTGCTCTATGGGATTTTTTGTTGTTGTTGATGTACTGGTATTCAACGAACACCATATTCATGGTAATCACGTTACCTCAATACAAAAAAAGGTGTAGTATAACAATGATGAATTTACACAAATAAATAACATTACCAGATTTGAAACACCATGTTTCCCAAATTGATAAATTATTCCCTATGTGTAGTGTAAAGAATATTGATGCTCGTTTACGCCACAGAATAAAATAAACAGAATATAAACTTACAATTGTGTTTTAAAGCTTAAATTGTGAGGATTTTTTATTATTATTATTATTATTCTGTAGCAGAAATGAGCTTCCATAAAAGAAGGCAATGCAATATGATATGATCTTTCAGGAGTCTGTAAGTCACTGTGAGTTCTTTAAAAAAAAATCCACAAAGAAAACATCTAGCAATAACTTCAGTTGTTTTAATCATCATAACCATTAAGGCAATTGAAGAAACACTAAACTGGACATAGAACAGTCTCCAAATCACACTGATACTGGTTTTAAACGAGAATTCTTTTAATGAGTGTGATTGTATAAGCGTTTCATCTTTATTCTCTGCTCTGTGAAACGTAGTCTCAACTGGAATCTCCCCATTAACAATGACCTGTCCTTCGCTTTATGCACTGAACACAACTTTATTGACTGTCTATTATTTTCTGTCTACTACCGTCTCCAAACCATAATTGTAATTGAGAGAATAGTCACCATGCCTTGGACACATTCATCACAACCACATAATTTCAGTTCAAATAAAAGCACACAAAAGAGTGATTCAGAAAAGTCAGAGGCACAGATATTAACAGTTCTGCATCCCTTAGAATGCTATTCACTCACGTACCATAATCGGTATGAAATAACTCAAAACAGAAAAGTCTTTTAGATGCCCAAACAACACACACAAACCCTAGACTTAGTTAACTGCCAACATTAATTTGTTTGTGTGTGTAACATCCTTCATGTCTTCCCCTGATTGGACAATCATCATTGAATCATCCAACATTACACATCTTAACACAAGTCAAGAAAAGATTTAGCAAAATGAATATCATTTGGTATCTGTTAAACTAACACTGCTGAGGTGCTGTGATAGGATCAGTCCAAGCACACAATCAGCAGGGTGTCTTCTGAGTAAATCATATATCTGCAGTTCTTTCCTGCATTTCTGTCAGTTATTTGTAACCCTCTGCTATTATGGCTTCCTTTGCTATGTCCCACTTTCTTTGAGGTTTCCATCCGAAGATGTTTTCTGCCACTGTCAGTCTGTCTTGTTGCAATGGCAGTTTCTCTGTGTTATGCTTCTCCGGCTGAGCTTATGTTTCAGTCCGCTTCCCTCAGCTCCTGCGAAACCACTTTAGAATCCCCATCTGATGAGCAGCTTGGTACAGGATTTGCCTCGCTTTGGGAATCTCCATTAGCACCACAGTGCGAGTGTTGGAGACTCTCTGTGCTACAATTCCTCTCAGAGTTAGGGTATTTCCCGTCAGACTCATCACAGTTCCTCTCTGGAGTGCAAACATCATCTCCCTGTGATCCCTGCTCCTCCTCCTCCTCCTCCTCATGGGACTCAGGACGAGGGTGTTGCTCTGATGAAGGTGGGTTTGGGTTTTGGTGTGTCGGCTGAGCTTCACCTGCCGTAGTCGTTGGTTTGGCCGAGGAGGGTTTGATGGAGGCATGGCACATGGGGCATGTCTCTTGCACATAAAGCCACTTTCTCAAACAGTTGCCATGGAAGAAATGACCACAGTATGTTATCACAGCTGATGTCATGTCCTGCAGTTTAGGGGGAAAAAAAGTTCAAAAAAAGTTATCATCATTGTGATGTAAAGTTTAAGTCGATTATCCCTAGGATCATATTCTGTTATCATTTATGTTACGCTACCTTTAAAGTATAAAAACTAGGTATGCAACAATACACTCATCATGTCACGATTCAGTTTCATACACACTACAGATCTCACGGTCCAACACTTTCACAATATTTTGAACAGAGCCAAAATAAAGTTAAAACAGTTCTTTTTTAAAATGATTACTTCTAACACATATGGTAAGCCATTAAAGAGCCCCATATTATGCCTTTTCGGATATTACCTTTCACATAGTGTGTTATTAAGCTGTTTGTGAGTGTAAATAGTTCTAAATATCAAGGTGCACGACAAATGGAGCTCTTGGATAAATGGAGCGCGTCTTTGCAATGGCACTGAAATCGTCTGGGGCCGCTTAAACCTGGTACTAAAATGTGTTTTGGTCAATCGAATCACAAGTAGACGAGTGAGACGAATTCCCGATTACACCTGGTGTTTTAATATTTGTCTTTTGTCCACTTTCAACACTGTCCTGATTTCTTCAAGGGGAGAATCTACGGGCGGGAAAATATACATGATTTTTCAGATCTATCGATCTAATGTACGAAAAAAGCATAATAATAGGGGCACTTACAAAGTACTGTTTATTCAAATGCTAAATTTGGTATTACATCAGGAAGGCATTACATCAGAAATGGACTTGAAAAGGCTTAGATTTGGTCCTTCAACACCAAGCACAGGGCAATGGTGACACCAAAATATTCATGATTCTGCATTGTACTGCATCTGATGCTAAATAAAATGTCTAAATGAAACATAATGCATATTGTCGCTATCCACAATACATAATGTTGGATTTTTGTATCGCGATATATTGTTGCACCCTTAACAACAACATTCTCACAGCTTCTACTAGCACATTTGAATATGTTGCAAGTCAACCATGAGGACAAAACTTGATGCATGCAGAAAGCCTGCCTTATGCTTGTTCTGACCTGGAAGCAGATGGCACAGACATCATTGTGATCCCGTAGCTGCTCTGCGCTGGCCCTTGGCAATACATTGATTTTGCGAGCGGCTTCCTGTCTAAGCAAGAAGCTTTTCCAGCCAGCCTGGGCACGTAGCCACACATTGCAGTAGGAGTGGATGATAATAACCGACGCTCCCATCCAGCTCCATTCTCCCCACAGTGACTCCCACGCCCCATAAGCCACCACACACAAAGCCACCACAAACTCCAGCACTCGACACACTCCGTTCACGTAATAAACAATCTCATCCAAACCGGGCAGGGCTGAACCGCGCCACACTTCCACCATGAACAGGCTGTAGATTAGCAGAGTGCCTGTCACCTAAGAGACATATAAAAGATAACTATCCACCACAGCATGCTGAGATCTCATGAATTGAAAATTAAATGTTTTTTTTATTTTATTTGAATCACAAATTCAAACAGAGCATACCTGCAGTGATGTGAGCATACAGCTAGAGACCAAAATCAGCAGCCAGAAATCCATGTTGAAAAACTGCGAGATCTTATAGGCCATGAATCCTGGAAACAGCAGCAGAAACCCACACATAGATAAACCACGCAAGTGCTTCCACACACTCCTGTGGAGAGAGAAAGATCATACTGAATGATTTAGATTTGATCAAGCATTGAAAAAACTGAAATCACAAAAAACAATGTTAAATTCTCAAATTAAACAGACACTCAAAATAAACACAGAATAGTACTAAAATAACTAAATCAATAAATAATATACAGTATAATACTGGACAAGAAATATTAAAATCACAGTAAAAACGTATATTTTTTCCAGAAATTCAATCTCCAAAGTGATTCATATAATACTGTTTAAAAGTTTGGGGTCAGTGAGATATACATAAAAAAGATGCATTAAATTGATTCAAAGTGAATGTAAAGTGACTGATATTTATAAGGTTGCAAAATATTCTATTTAAAATAAATGCTGTACTTTCTATTCATCAAATTTTTCACGGTCTCTACAAAAATATTAGACAGCCAAATCACTCAACATTGATATAACATTTGGTGTTTCTTGAGCATCAAATCAGCATATTACAATCATTTCTTAAGATCATGTGACATTGAATAAGGGCTGCTGAAAATTCATTGAAGCAATATTTCACAAATCACAAATGTATAACAAAGTTATAGCTACGTATTTTGATACTCCAGTGAATTAAATACATGAATTAAATGGTAGATTCCAACGTGTGTGCAAAGTTTCAAGAGTTTTATGAGCATGTTAAAGGAGCCGTATGTAAGAGCTGGCAACCCGAATGCCGCAACACTACTGACTCCGTGATTGGTAGATCGGTGGAGGGTGGCACTCAGACCAAAACACAACATGACAACATCAACATCAGTTGAGGGCTGCAACTTAACTTTTTAAATGACAATATCCTGGCCGGACTACTGTTGTCAGTGATATAAGTATTTGAAATGAACATGATTTCTTAATGTCTAGTGACATATCAGGGAAAATGTATGATTAATTGAAATAAATTTCTTACATACAGCTCCTTTAAGGGCCCACAAAGTGCCCGAAAGGTAGATTTATTTTTTTAGGGCTTGGGCCCTAATTACATACCTGTTTCGACTGGCTCCAAGCCCCAACACAACGGGCTCCGTGATCTCACTCATGCTTTGTAGAGTAGATGTGAGAACGATGAAGAGGATGATGAAGAGCAGAAAGCAGCGCTGTAGAGCTGCCATGTCCAACAACCCAGTCTGCAAGGCCAGCAGCAGCAGAGTCACCCCCTCCGTCACACCCCTACAATATATAGAAACATAAACATTTGAACTGAGCAAACACATGCACAAAAATAAATGTAGACTATCTTCTCTTACCTGTGCATGACATTATGGTTCTGGAGAGCGTTGAATCCTCCAAGGTAGAACTTACAGAGACTCAGGAGTCCCAGAGCCGTATAAGACACCACAAATGTTAAGCCAAGCAGGGAGTATGGGCTAGCACAGCATTCAGATACACTGTATAACACACACACGTCAGATTCAATTCACATTTCATATGGCAGATTGAGCACCCTGCAGTTTACCTGGTCAGGAGGTAGAGGAGCGGCCCCTGTTGGACAGTAGCGATAGTGCCAAAATTGGTGATAAGTTGCACTCCGAACAGCACGAACCAAAAGACACTAAACAATACAGGCACAGCAAAGCCATGCCAGAGAGACACTCCGACTGCCATCAGTCTGTATAGCTCAGTCACCTACAGAAACAACGGAGTTTAAGAAAAGAAGAGCCGAGACGATGTATGTGCAGAGATGCAGGTGTCTTAGTGTTTTACCTCTATTTCCATTATTTCTCTGTAAGTGGCTCTGGCCAGTCTGTATGGCACAAAGAGGTTGGCGAGGAGAAAGACAGCAACCTCGGCCCCTGTGATCATCATGGACACAGAGGAGAGTGTGAGGAGCCAGTCTAGAGGGACAGAAACCACACGTGCCAGAAGAGGGAGCAAGTGTGCTGAGAACAGCCACACACGTTGAGTCCGCATAAGGAACGCGCACAGCGTACTGATAATTATCTGACCTGCAGGTGATCACACACAGATAAATACAGTAAAAGACAGTCGTAATCAATAATGATATCCACAAATATTTCAAACTGGGCCATTGCACAAACCATACAAAAATACACACACACACACATATATATATATATGCTGTCAATTGATTAATCACAATTAATCGCATCTAACATAAATGTTTTTAAATGTATAATAATAATAAAAAACACAAAACAAAACTATATATATATATATATATACACACATTTGCAAACTTTTATGCTAGATGTGATTAATCGCGATTTGTGGTCTGGTTGGTTATTACAGCAAGTCATTTAAAAAAATTGTTATATGTAGTGGCTATAAACAAATTTTGGACACTTATGCCACAATTAAGAATTTTAGAAATCAGGGGCATTTATTACATATAGCACAAACACACTTTTTAATAAAAATATTTCACAAAATAAAGTTTGTCATGTTTCGAGGTTCCATAATAAGCAATAGAGAAACTGTTCAAAATAAAGACAAAAACAGAAAGTCTTAGACGAATTCTGGTTAGTCAAATGTATATGCTTAAATATAAATATGTTTATTCACTGACTTTACACAGCCAATAAAATGTTGTTTTGAGAAGGGATATAGTATAATTTGTTTCGAATGCTACTTGGTCTGATATTTTGTATTTAATGCAATAAAACTCAGACATTTTTCAGTGTAACTTAAGTGTCCAAACTTTATTGAGGCCCACTGTATCATATTGTGTAATCTAATGCAAATGAACTAATACATATTTAAGAGTAGTTTAAAGGTTCAAGTGCTTCAAGGTATCACTGTAAAAGGGTTGTGATACTCGTAACTTACTGGTGAGTGCAGTCACGAAACGGTTCAATGCTGGAGAGTCCAAAAAGATTGCCCCATCATACCCATACTGAGCTTCACCTCTTACATAATCTCTGTCAACAAAATAAAACCCTTTAAAAATCGTCAAACAAATAACCATATTTATTTCCACCCTTCAAAAATGTGCAATGACCAAAATCACGATCATGTTTTTACCTGACAATCTGATGACCCATGTAAAGTAGCAGGGCACAGAGAACATGCAGATAGAGCTGAATAATATATCCAAGTGGCAACAGAAGCACCACAGCACTTACTATGTGACCTGCAGGACAAACCCAACAACGATGTAATGCATTGCATATTGAGCTAATACTGCAATATAATGTTGACTCGTAATGATCACATAATATTTACCCAAGTAATATATGTTCCAGATGACATATTTGTACTTGAAGAGCATGTCTTCAGTCCTCGCTTTGAGATGATCCGTAAAGCTGTCAATGTCACATTTATACAGCATGTCCAACACCAAGATACTGGGCACCCTGAGGACAACATTAGCTACCTCTTCTAGTCGTGGCATCTTAACACTGACAAAAATAACCACCTGCACCATGTAGGAAGACTGTCACATTATGACATTTTCAAAAGATCCAGATCTTGTATTCTGCTCTGGTTTGGCGGAACTCTTGAAAACGTTAAAGCCATTTCTCACTGTGGTTAATCAGTAGATCCCATGTGAAAACTGTGGGAAGAGAAACGATGACATATCTTTGTTGTTCAATATCAAATTGCGTCTTTGATTGCTCGCAAGACACAATCCTTCCGGGTTATTTTCTGACGTTCAGCAAAAAAGACTTCATGCAAAAATGCTGCTACGAACACATCTTAAACCAGTCTTAGCTGCTCTCCCGGCCTACTCGGACGGGTTTAAATGGGTATTGAGAACTTTACAGCTACAGTCAGGCAGGGAGACCATCTAGAACAGCTGAAGATAAGATCTAGCAGCCAGGACACCATCTTAAACTAGCACAACTTCTTAATACATGATGTAATTCAATCCTGTTTTAAAGTTACCTGATGGGAAATAACACAAACTGTCACTTTTTTCATATTTCAATGTAGTTTTAAAGACGGTTGCCTCCCACCTCCAGTGTGTGTGTTATAGCAGCATGGCAGCTCGCGATCTTTCGTCTCAAAACAAAAGCGCTTCGACACAATTCATCCTCGAAAAATAAACAGTTCCCACACCTGTCACGACCACACACTGGTTATACCGTCAACCTATGCCGTCAACTGCAAATATACGACTTCCTTTCCTCCTTTCCCTCCTTCTTTATTTTTTAAACAGTGGATGAAAAACCGCACTAGTGCATTACCGCCACCTACTGTTTACAAAACCACCGACCAGAGACCGTCCCTGTCTTCATCTCCGCTAGCTAAATATACAAAATCTACATTTATATAGATGCATCATCCTCCATATATGTCATATTCTCATACTCATATCTCACCTTTTTGTTTTTAAATCTAACTGTTGAAAAATCCAAGGCCACCTATTCCTATTTATTTTCTGAGCCCAACCATCTAACTCCACAGACTGTCACACTACTTAAAAGGCCTATTCTTCTTAAAATGCATAAATGTAACTTTCAAATTGTTACTGATTTCATACTGATCCAAATCACATTATATCAGAGTCTTCAATTAGCCTATTAGGCCACAAAAACATTAAAGCTGTCCCATGACTTTGTATAATTTTTCCTTTTAGCATTGTAGGGCTGTCCATTTTAGCCTTCTTTAACTTAATTACTAAAAACTGCCCCTTAATCACATCAAAATACAGACATAACAATGAAAGTATATGCATCAGGGTTGTGAATATATTTTACATCTATTTTGTGTTATATTTCTTTATTCAATTATTAATGTTCAATGTTATTTATCATTTATTAATGTAACTGTTAGGCACTGTGATTTTTGCTACAGTTTCCAGTGTAAATAAAAAATAAAAAGTTTTTAAAACCCTAATAGAGGTTATTTTACCTGACCTGATTATAGACAGCGGTAAAAAGCATAATATTAATAAATAACATAAACAATGTAATATTATTGAACATAAAAGGTGGTTTATAACACTATTCTATATAGTGCTTTCAAAGCATGGTTCTTTAGAACCTTAAAAGGGTTCTATTTGGCGTGAAAAGGGTTCTGCTACTGTTAAAAGCCGACGGATCCGAATATAGCACTGTTTAAAACTTTATATTTCATTTAATATCTCCTGCTCCCATCATAAAGCCTTAATTTATTCATTTTTGGTTATGTAGCAAATTGGCTCTAAAGAAATATTAATAATCAATCATAACTTGTTATAATTGATTATGAATATTTGGATCAGTTAATAGAATTAATGTAATGTTGTAAATTAATATTACAATCAATTAACCTGTTTGTCCCGCGAACACTGCAGTGTTAATTGTTTATTAATTCTAAGAAATGTACATTTCTGGGGTATGGGAAATGTCTTTCTTACTTTACAAAATCTGCATGATTAGGGACTCCATATATAATAAGCTTGAAACACAGCAGCTTTCCGTGTGACATGAACAATATTTTATTAACTAGAATAAACACTTAAACTACTCTAACATACACACACATACATGCATACAGTTTACCAAGGGAAAGAGAGCTGAAGCAGAATGCAGGAAAGCAAGAAGTTATTCAGCAGATCAACAGCCTTGAGAAAACCATCAGTTTAGTTACACACCCTTCTTTAAAAGGCGTAAGGATCAATGAAACTAAGTTTGATACTTGCATGTCTCACCCATTTGAATTAAACTGAACTGATGCAATTTGTTGAGGCTCCAGCTGATCTTTGCTGATGTTGTCTTGATGAGAGAGAACCAGTGGGAATCAGAGGATCTTTGGTGAATGGAAAGACAAGGCAGCAGCCTGACACATCAGTCTTATCAGTCTTAATGTGTTCTGTAACAGGACACCGGGTTCTGCTAGTGTGTTAGTTTCATTTGGGATGTTAGTTTTGGGGGAAGTTTCATAGACCTTTGTTGGGAGAGTGATTTTGCTGGATTATTCATTAAATATAATGAATAATTTGTGTGTGTCTGATTGGTCCAGATGCTACAGTTGTATTGAATATAAATATCAACCATTTTTTCTTAATGCTCTGATATTTTTTTAAAGATTGATTTAATCTCTGATCTGCTGTGTGATATTTAAATATGACATGTCAACCATACTTGTTTTGCAACAATGTCTGCTTCCTCATTCCCCTCCACTCACATTAAATGTAAAGCACAAAAAACATTCGTAGCTCTACATTTCCTTGATGTAATATACATATATAAATATAATTAGGCCTATTAAGAATTTTCAACAGCATTTCCTCATTTGATTCTGAATGTATGGCAGAACTGGAGTCTGCGTGTACGCTTGTCTGCTGTAACATTGTTTCATTTACTGCACAGCCTGCATTTTTTAGTAGACTGAAAGAAACTTCTAAGGAAACAAGTTTAAGTCAGACTTCCAAGGCATCAGCGCCATGTGTAAAGGTCTAGAACAAATTCTTGAGAGCTTTAGTCATAACCAAGCAAATATTTAAAGGGTTTAAAAAAACAATTCAATCACTACACATCACTTTTATTCTTTCAACACAAACTGAAGACAGAGTATATTAATTTACATCTAATAATTCGCTCACCGTTTGTGAAGTTGTTCTTATTGTCACCTTAATATTTCCAATGTTCCCCAATTATTGAATTTCAGTTGTATTATTTTGAAATGAAGACAGCAAATTGGCCTTTCCAAAGCATGTGTAATTGGAAAGTTGTCAAAAATAAGTGTAATTATAGTGAACATAGAGTATGTACATACAATTAAGAATTACAATAAAATATCAAATGGGTAAATAAAGTAAACTGAAGTATTGAACATCATACATCATTCTTGTTACAAATGACATTAGAAATTGTAAGAAAGAGGATGATAATATAAGTTTTGACCACTAAAAAAGGGAGCAATAATTTTCGCTACTGCATTAACCTTACTGATTTTGCACAAGCAGTTTACAGGAAATAAAGGCAAGGTCCACTTCTGCTAGTTTCAGTAATCGTCACTGTCTTCTTAGTCATGCCTCTCTACTGTGACATCAGGTTTTTGGGAAGGCTTCATCACACCACCAGAGTCATCGAACACTAACCTCGGATAACCTTGACCTAAGGAGAACACACACATTGAGCGTTTTAGAATGGTAACTATTAAAATACAGTGCAGGTAAAAAGCAGTGGGTGCTGTAAAGGTCTGAGTCTCTGTGAGCAAGGGGAGAGGAAATGGGCTCAGTGACCTTTGCAGCCAATTTCCCCTGTGTTCAAACAGCAGCATGAAAGCCAGGTCTGTTTCTGAAGTCTGTGCAAAATGTCAATTGCAACTTATCCCACCAGCAGAAAGAATTTGCTCTGAAAGTAGATTCCCTTATTGTGGCCGTCAGCTTTCAAGTCATTGCACATGGATGGTTTGACCCTGGATGGTATCCTCACTCCTTATAGAAAGGACATGCAAATGATTTAGAGATTTCCTAAATGATTTAAAATAAAATAAAAAAACACTTTGCGCCATCCTCCATCCTAACTTTATCTATTGCTCTGGTACTTGATATCCTTCATAAAATGTGCTGTAACTGATTTCATCCATAGCATATATCAGAGTCTTTAATTATTCGGCCAGCCACAAAATCATTAAGGGTTAGTTCACCCAAAAATGAAAATGATCCCATAATTTAGGCAATTCACCCTCGAGCTATCCTATGTCTTTCAGCCAGACACAATCGGAGTTATATTAAAAAATATCCTGGCTCTGGTTTATAATAATAATATATATTGAGTAGCACCTGAGATTTTGAAGCCTAAAAAAGCCCATCCGTCCATAATAAAATTAGCCTAATCCATATGGATCCAAGGGAGGGGTTAATAAAGGCCTTCTGTGAGGTGTTTAAGAACCATATCCATATTTATAACTTTATCAACTAATCATTGACTTCCAGGTAGCGGCTGTACACAAGTCGAGTTCCATCTGTTACCGCTATGCTAATAGTTCTCAATCCATCACAAATAAACTATTTCCATCATAATATTAGTAACTGAGCTGATGTTTCCTTTAGATACAAAATAAAAATAGGCTGATGAAAAACAACCATCATATCCGCACAAGCAGGTAGATGAAATAGCGAGCCATCAATGAAACTATCTGTTTCAGGAAGGAGGGTGTGAAATGCTCAATGACTTAATTTTACAGTAAGCGATAGATGGAAGTAGTGTGGGGAGTGGAACAACTGTATTCATGGTTTTGACACCACACCTCATTATGATGAAATATACATGTATCAATCAGCAGAAAATTCCATATGACCATTTTTAAACTATTTTTGTCTGAGATTTCAGTATATGTAAACATGACTTTGCAAATGTAGGTTCCACGTGCCATTTCCATTTCCTTTATGGAAACACATTGCGCTCAGTCTCTGCCAGTCAGTGCTCTTGTCATGAAACTGCTCTTTTGCAATAAGGGGAATTCCTAGTTCCTTCGCTGACAAGCCTTTTTTTTCTCTCTCTCTCTCTCTCTCCATCTCCCCTTTTCCCTTTTTTTGTTTTATGGGAACTGAGGGCTGAACCAGTGAGATGTTTTTCCTCAGAAGCGCTTTGTATTGATTCATTATGAGGGGGCGGGAGATTCCCTCCCACTGCTTCCTTCTTACTGGGAAGTGATTGCAGGCTTACGGTACTGAAAGAGCATGAGGGAGTGAGTGAGTGAGTGAGTGTAAGAGGGAAATAGAAAGAGAGAGAGAGAGAGAGATATTTAAGCTGAGAGAACTCATCAGAAGGCATATATTCAGAAGTCACAAGAACAGCACTCATCTCTGGCTTTACATGTGAGTTACTGGAGACTCTAATGGCAAATAAGGATTGTGGATTTTAAAGCAACAGCTTGATCCATGATAGTACCAGAATGAGAGATAGCTATGAAGTTGCTCCTGACAAGCTGGGATATGCGTGCCTTTCTCGATCAGATAAGTATTTGATGTTTTGTATGACATGTATTTTGGGAGAAAAATACTTGTAAAATTAATTATGAGAGATGTGTGGTGTGTAATTTTTTTTTCTTTTTCCTGCTCCATAAAATACAAAAAACATCATTGTGTTGTTATGTGAATTCTAATCATTTAACTGTGGTGTCAGAGTTGTACATTTACACACGTGTAGTTTTTATTTCAACTCAAAATGTGGCATGTATGAGAGAACAGGAAAAAATTATAGATATTTCTGGTTCTTCTGAGGGGGTTTCCAACTGTGCACCCATCAGGGCAGTTCGACTGGTTCAGTGCCATTTATTGGGAAGAGACAGTTTCCTGAAAGTCCTCAGGTGTGGCAGGTACTCAGTTAAGTACATGAAGTTCAGTGCTTTTTCGCAGCAGTTAAGTAATGATCAAACATTAAACAAATATGTGATGGAGATAACATTGAGACTAAAACCTGAGTTGGATTACATCACCAACCCTTTGGCCTTCCCAGAGATTGATGAATTTATAAGCTGCAACAACCCAAAAGTCTTGAGCTCCGAAACGGTCAAAAGATCAGAGCTTCTTGGTTGTATGTTCATGTTTTTTTCTAAAGCTTTGAGAAGCTTTCGGTTTGGATTTCTGAGTGGAATTTAACCATTTTAGTACACTTGACGGGCAACAACATTTCTTTATCATGACCATATGAGTGTAATTTTTTTTTTTTTTAAATGCAAGTGTAAATGCTAACAAAGTATGTTTTGAGCACTTAGCCCTGAGAACTGAATTCCATAGATGGTGTTCATAAAGAGTTCATCTATGGGCTCAGTTCTTCTGGTATTGTGTTTAATATCTGCAACAACAACAACAACAACAACAAAAAAGTACCAAGAAAACATTGAATACGTAAACTTACTTTAAATTTCCATTTTATCACTGTAAGAAGTAAATTGTGAAAAAAACTGTTTTATTCTTTTCTTGCTTGTATTTATATATATTTTTTATATATATAATATATATAATAAAACAGGCTTGTCACAAGTTACTTCTTACCGTAGCCTACAGTATTACAATGCCGTAGTGGTAGACTTTTGAGATATGTAGTGAGATTTTTTACATGTTGTGCTCCAATAAATGTTTACAAATCATTCAAATCACCTTCCTGTGTTCTTTGCTTTTTATTTATTTGTGTATTCATATTTTTTAAGTTTTAGTATTTTTAATGCACACTCACATTTATCAGACACTCTGGGTGTGCTTATCAAATGAACAAAGTCTGTCCACTGCTTCCGTGATCCATGAACGTCCTTTTTCACGTTCTGGGGCACCAATAGTTAACAACAACATATAGGTCAAATGTTCAGCAGTGCCTTTTAGATGGTTTATTATATGTATTCATCTTATGTCTCTAGGTTGGATATACATGGCCAGATTTTCAAAAAAAGCCATGGTGAGCTGACGTACGCAAACGATGCACTGACTCCCACGCTGTAACCGCAGGCATGTCTTATCTCTTATTCCTAGCAAATGACTCAGGATCAATTCCTTGGAAATCTGGAGTAATGTACACTTTCCCAACACAACTGTCCAAAACCTGTACAAATATCATAATGACCCATTCAACACAGTCATTCAAAGCAAAGACTATCAATAGTATTGAAGTGGTATTAGTGGCTTCTCCTGATATTGTAAATTTTTAGCTCATTCTCATTTCAAACTACTTTGTTAAATATGTGTTTTTTCCTTGTTGGCAATAACAAATATATTGTTATAAAAAGTGCATATTCTTTTTTTCTTTTTCTTTTTTTTTACATATCGAAAACAAATACATTATTAAAGTGTCAAATTCATTTGTGGTTAAATAAAGATTTAACCAAAATTGTGGAAATCAGATTGTGACAGATCCAATACAAATTACATTATATAAATTATACTGATATTGTATAATGACATTTGTGTTATCTACAGTTCTTAGACTGGATTTAAAATGAAATGCAAATATCACATTCTATATTACATCTATTAGTTTTATTTCCCAAACTTTAAGGCCTGGTTTCACAGACAGGGCTTAGATTAAACCTGGATTAGGCCTTTTTTCAATTAGGACATTTAAGTAGCTTTAAACGTGTGTGGAAAAAACAACAACTATTTCAGTAATATTAATATTAACATATTAAATCAGTGCAAGTTGCAACATGCATTTTAGTCTGGGACTTTAGGCTTAAGCATTCTCTGTGAAACCAGGGATATTCCTATTTACATACTTCATTTATTCTTTACATCATCATCTATAATGTACATATATATGCATTATATCATCTATATAATAAAATAAATCATATTTTTTAATCCCAATCAAATAAGATGACTGATATACAAACATACATTACACCAATAGTCACACTTCTTCTTTTTCTTTTGTTTTTACTCACACTATGGAAGACTTGTCTCCTTTTGCAGAACCTTCTTTTCCATCCTTTATTCCTGTTCACCCACATGAGGGTTCCCTCGCACTAAAAACTTCCCGTCCTGATAGCTGATCCTCACAGCTGTGCTGGAGTAAGTGCCCAACCCGCCTTAGATCCTCTTTCACAAAGTCTGGAAGCTCTCAGTTCACAGCGAACACTCTTGGAGTTTCCCAGTGCAGCTCACCCTTCAGGGTGGTGAACCCTTCTGGCCATGCTTCACTAGACATCTCATGGTGACTGAATCCTGGGACTTGTTTTGGAGCAACATTTGGCAGAGAAAGCACACTTGATTGCTGGTAATATCAAATACACTGTAAAAAAAAAAGTTGGATTAACTTAAAAAGGTAAGTTACCTGGTTGCCTTAAAATTTTGAGTTAATTGAAATGAAAAATTTGAGTTAATACAACAAAGGAGATTGGTTTAATAAATAGAAACTCAAAATATTATGTTATCTGAACTACATTAATTATCTAAGTTGATTTGACAAAATATAAAAAGTTGTGATAACAAATCATCAAAATTCATTTTTACAGTGTAGGACTAAAAGAAACCGTTTGGTCCATATAAATGGTGATACTGTGTCCTTATAGCTCCTGATGCTTTGTGTAAAGAGGCACTGGCCCCTGCATATGGCTGTAATCTTGGAGGCAAAAACTGGCCATGGTAAAAATTGGTAACACTTTACAATAAGGTTAATTAACATTAGTTATCTTAACATAAATGAACAATACTTGCATTTTTTAATCTTAGTTAATATTAGTTTCAACATTAATACATTATTAAAATCAAAGGTTTTATTTGTGAACTAACATGAACAAACAATGAACAGCTGTATTTTTATTTACTAACATTAACAAAGATTACTAAACACTGTAACAAATGTATTGCTCATTGTTAGTTCATGTTAGTTAATACATTAACTAATGTTAACTAATGAACCTTATTGTTAAGTGTTACCGAAAAATTGGTTCCACTTTATAAATTACTGCTTAAGTTTAAATAAATAATTTGATACAATGCACCTATTGTGTACAGACATGTTCAAAATACCTGCATGTAATTAATTTATTTCCATATAAGAATTTAAGTCAAAGTGAAACACTGAAAACCAAGTACTTGCTACTGCATCTGATAAAGCAATGCAATGTTAATTACTCATGTCATGAAAATGGAAAAGAAAGTTAATCATGTCAAGACTCCATTGCTTTTCTGTGTAACACACATTACCTGCAACACATGGAACAACAAAGGGTTTTGGTAGCCAAGCACCACATAACATCAACAAGATGTTGTAGCCATCGTCTTATCAGTCATGCCATAAACAGGACCGGCATACTGAGCATAAATAATCTGTTCTTACAAGCTGCAGTGTAAATGATTTTCTGGATATATTGTTAATCTTTAATTTTTTTCTAATTTTCCTTTATAATATGGAGTAGGCCCTTTACATCCACACAGAAAGATATTGCCAGGACAATACATTTAGTTACAAAATATTAGAATCCACTAACAAACACAGAGATAAAACTATGTGTAACATCAGAAATTACTAATTTACCACATGAGGCCGTCAGTTGAAGTCTCTGACTGTTGTAGTTATTGCATTTGTGGAAATTTTTCGTATGTCATTACATCATTTTCCAGAACTTATGACATCTTGAGCGTATCGTAGATCAAACAAAGGACAAGATCTAAATCTAAAAACACGAGTTAGCCTACACATGAGTTACAATTCATCCTTTGATTTTGATAAGCTCATTGTTAATTGTGATGTGCATTTTCAATAAACGATAGCCTAGCCTACTAAAAGTATTTTAGTCAATATAGCCTATCTCGTCTGAAAAAAATGTCTTACGGTGATTCAGATAATACTTCTGGCGCATCATGTGCAGTCAATAGTCTGTCCAGCAAGTGGTCTGTTATACTTTGGTAGGACAGTTAACTAAACAATGAGATTAACGAACAAATTTAGGCATTAGCAATTAATAGTAGCCTACATAGATCAAATGAAAAATATTTATGGGGATTTTTTGTTGTTGTTGTTGCTTAAATCATTGTCATGTGAAAAAATACAAATTCACAATATACAAATACAATTAGGCAACCATTAGCAGTAAATGACTTAAACAGTAAAATAAATAACAGAGAATTTTTTTTTCAAAATCTAAGTGTAAATGAAATTAGAATTATATATCTATAATTTATAAATGCATATCCATATTATTTGTTTATGTTTATTGGAATCTTAACAGAATGCTATCAAATGTATTGAATTTGAAGACATAATACATTTATAATTATTCACAATTATACAGTTCATAATAGGCCAACATCATAAAAATATGTCTTTAAATGTGGCAAAGCTAATAAAGAAATAAGAATAAAAGAAACTGTTGTGTTCTTGTGAATGGCATATTCCTTATGGATGCCTCTAAGCCCCACCTCCTCATGGATCACAATAGATTCGTCCAAACGCATCACGGCTCTCATGTCTCGTCTTTCTAACAGCTGTTCTGATTGGGTCAATCAAGTGTCAGTCAAAGTGTTGGCCACGTCCCTTTCTGGACATCAAACCAGGCACAGAGGAAAAACCAAACTGCAACAGGGACTAAACAGAGGGGGAAAAGTGGTACAAATCATATTTCCAATAACAGTGATTGAATCGTCTTTTTGAATCGGAAGTTAAAAAGAACACCCAATTTTCTTGCTTTTCGACAACTTTTTTCCACTGTTTGGTGCGGGCGTGTGGGGATGGATGAGATGCGGCCTAGCAGCGGAGCAGCAGCGCACCTCGGCCTCGCCTCGCTCTTTCCCCCGGGATTGCAGGCCATTTATGGGGAATGCAGGCGCCTGTATCCCGATCAGGCGAACCCACTGCAAGTCACAGCCATTGTGAAGTATTGGTGAGACGTCTGAAGCATTACAGTTTTATGTTGTTGCTTGATACGCAAACATAAAAACAACTAAAACAAAACAGAATTTTGCGTGACGAATAGTTTTAACTTTATACTGAATGATACATAAATACAGCAGTAATAATTGCAACAAAAAAAAAATATTATAAAAAAAAATATATAAAAATATTGCAGTAATAAGCAAGTTTCAGTCAGCAGAAGCATTACTATTAGGCAAATAACAAACTTTCAAGTGGACTTTTTCATCTCAGTGTTTCACTCTTTCCTCTCATAATCCTCTTTTCAGGTTAGGGGGTCCAGATCCTCTGGACTACATTAGTATGTACAGAAACATGGGATGCCCTGGACAAGATGTACCGGAGCATTGGCACTATGTCAGCCTGGGTCTCAGTGACTTGTATGGGGACAACAGAGTTCATGAGTAAGAATGACAGATCATGAGACGTTTACAACGGTTTCATGACATGATAATATTACAGCAGGCCAGAAACTTGTGTTCATAATTACCTTATTTATTTGTTACTTACAAAAAGTTTTAGATTTATTCCATATAAACTCAAGCAGGGGTCCTCGGCTAAATTGTGATTTTGATAATAAAAAAATCTCAATGCGGCTCCATGTCCACATTTTTTAATTTTACCCATTTACAATAGTCGGAAACCAAATGTGGGTTGACAGCTGATACTTTGTATTTGAAGAAGAATGTCTAAAAAACAAGTAATACTGAAACTAGAAAATCTTCTTGTTGTGTATCTATCGAAACTTTTTCAAACAACATACCAAAAAAAAAGTTTCAAACATTCCAAAGTTTGAATGGATGTAACTCAAGAAGTATTAAAGATATCTTGATATCATATCATTCTTATCAAATTTGCCTATTTCAGTGTATTTTTGGCACTCAGAGAGGTATATTCTATGCACATGTTTTGATAGACAGAAACAAGATACATTTCTAGTTTCAACATTATTTATTCTTCAGACATTCCCCTTTAAATTTAATAAGTATCAGCTGTATGCAAAGTGACACACATTTGGATTTTGACCCCTGAAATATGTACAATTTACTGATGGACCCACATTGAGATCCCAATATCTTTGGAATTTAACCATTTCACCTTAAAAATATGGATACTAAAATAAAAGTGTAAGAGCCAGGGGCCAGATTCATGAAAATCTTCTTAAGAAAGAAATTAGGAACATTCTTAAGATAAGTTTGTAAGAATGTTCCTAGGGGCAATTCTTGAAAAATTCTTAAGAAGTTCTTAAAGTGTTATTTGATTAAAAGGAGGGTATTGCTGAATGAAAAACACAAATCTTGTCTTTTTTGCACTGCTTGTAGAGTACCGTTAGGGTGGTGTTTTTATATATATTTTTTTAATGGACTGTCAAGTTAAAATAGTTATTTTTTATATATATATATTACAAGATGCAGCAGTCTTCCATTCATTTGCGCTCTGTCTTTCTTGCATTCTCTCTTGAGTGAATATGTCCTGAATCTGTGTGCTGCCTCGCTAGTTCTCAACACAAGGAAGCTTGATTATTATTATTTTTATTAAATTCCAAAATTTGGCACAAATAATGACAATACAATAGAATAAAGAGAAATAAAGAGATTTTTGCAACTTGAATTACAGCTGTGTTCTGCTTCTTTATAGATTCACAGGTCTAGAGGGCCCAAGTGGTTTTGGTTTTGAGCTCACCTTTCGCCTGAGAAGAGAAGCAGGAGAGACAGCACCCCCTACCTGGCCAGCTGAGCTCATGCAAGGCCTGGCTCGATATGTGTTTCAATCAGGTACTGTACCTGCACCCCATCTGAAGGGGTTGGAGTATAAAGTTTTGCAATTCATGGAAGCGGTTCTTCTGTAACTGCAAAACAATTTAAAGGAGAACTCCGGTCAATTTTAACATTGAGCTAATTTTTTGGTAAATTTGGAGTGCTGTCAGTACAGAGAACAACGACAAAAATCGGCATTGCCTACACCGTGTTATTTTCTTTAAATTATGTTAATTCAGCCATGTATGAGATCCCATTCTCCCAACTCGATAATCGACTGCTTTGGACTTCGACCGAAAACAGGAAGAAAATACAGGTATGTGAGCTGGCTGAATTAACATCATTTTTATTAATATCTTTCACTTCTACTGCAGTCAGATTGACCGTGTTCACTCTTAATAACACCACTCACATGGCTGTGCACTTGTAATGACATATCAAGGATGTTAAGAGGCTAAAAGCAGGTTTAAAACGTGCCCCATTGAAGTCAACAGGGTGCAAATTTTAAAAAGAAAATAACACGGTGTAGGCAACGCCGATTTTTGTCGTTGTTCTCTGTACTGACAGCACTCCAAATGTACAAAAAAATTTGCTCAATGTTAAAATTGACTGGAGTTCTCCTTTAAGAGCTGTAGTTTTCATGTTGTTTCTAGCTTTAACAGATTTGAAAGTTTTAGTTTACCAGAAATGAAAATAGTCTTCACTCCCATTCATGTTGTTCCAAACCCATAAGTCTTTTGTTTGTCTTCGAAACACAAATGAAGATATATTTAATGGCATCTGAGAGATTTCTGTCTTTCCATTGAAAGTCCATTTAGAACTCTGATGGTTCAATTGTAAAATAAATCCATACAATTCGAGTTGTTTAATACAAGTCTTCTGAAGACACATGAGCGCTTTATATGATGACTTTTATTCACATATAAACTTATTGATGCATTGAAACATACATGGAGAACTAAATTATAGCAAACAAAAGCTCAACCATACTTCCTTGCCCACTCGATTCATTTGAATTTCTTTAAAAATATCCATCCAAAATTTTAATGAAAGACTTAAGGGTTTGGAACAATGTAAGGGTCAATTCAATATAACAGATTTAAAAATTTTGGCCAAACTAACCCTTTTTAAGGCATTTAATATAATTGATCTAAGTGGGCTAGTATTTAATTATTATTTCCCCCCAGAGGTCTGCTTGTATATTAGTCATTTCTTTTGCTCACTGCAGAGCCAATAGGTGGAGCGTGATGTCCGGTTTTTCTCATAGTAATGTATGGGTAACAGTAGTAACCAGAATTTGTTTTTCCACAGGAGGTGTATGCACTATATTAAATATAGAGTTATCAAACTAAAATAAACTTTAACACATATTAATCTCTTGAAAGTTTGCAAACCAATCAGACAAGTTGTTTTCTCTGTAACAGAAAACACATTCTGCAGCGGTGATCACATTTCGTGGCACAGTCCGTTGGACAACAGCGAGTCTAGAATCCAGCATATGCTTCTGACGGAGGACCCCCAGATGCTGCCAGTTCAAACCCCTTTTGGTCTCGTCAGCTTCCTTCAGGTCAGGCACAACATGCTAGCAGTTTCAACAAGATTGTTGACTGTAAGCTAACGTAATTTCTACAGTAATTTAGTTTCTCTTTTTTTTTTCTTTAGCCCTTGAGATTGGTTCATGATATGTTTATAAAGCCATCTAAATTCAGTTTTGTATGCCACATTCATTAACCTTGTCCTCCTATGCATATATCTCCTTGTGATTGGTGTAAATTAAGTTTTTCCTTCTGTGCTCATCAGATTGTGGGTGTTTGCACAGAGGAACTGCAGGCAGCGCAGCAGTGGAACGGTCAAGGCATTCTGGACCTGCTGAGAGGAGTGCACATGTGAGTAATCCCACATCCAGCCACGAGACAGCCCAAGGACACACTCCTGCTCCATTGGTGGGCAAACTGTGTTAAAGAATCTGCAGGACTGGTTTAACCAGCTGAGAAGCTAAATTAATTCCTTTGATGAATTACTTTGTCTCTCTCTTCTTGCTGAAAAGCATTTATAGATGGGTGAAGTTATATGTCAGGGTGTTGTATGGGTGAAGTTGTATTTTCCTACAAGCAAATGTGCAAATATGTTTGTTGTGTTACTTAATGTCGTTTATTTTCTGCTCTTGCTGAGGCATTTTGGGCATTGTAGATACGAGTACTGTACTTTGAATGCTGTAACTCTATTGTAAATGGGAGCTTTCATTTGCTCTCAGATGCTTTGTGCTGTTCTTGTTTTTCATTAATTCTGAAATGTTTGTCTCTTTTGCTGTTTTGTTTGCAGTGCTGGGGGTCCATGGTTAATCACTGATATGAGAAGAGGGGAAACCATATTTGACATCGATCCACACTTGCAAGTAAGGTTTTCTGTAGTGTGCTTGGTTCGCCAACAATTCTGCTCCTAGTGTTTCAGGATACATCTTTTGTTTATGCTCATTTTACACTGTTTTGGAGTCACCATAGCTGCATTTATATGATAATAAATAAAGTAAAATAAATATATATATTTTAAAATGTAATTTATTCTAAAGCTGAATTTTTAGCAGCCATTACTCCAGCCTTCAGTGCCACATGATCCTTCAGAAATCATTCTAATATGCTGATTTGCTGCTCATGAAACTTTTCCTATTAATATCAATGTTAAAAACAGTTGCTGCCTAATATTTTTTAAAACCGTGATACGTTTTTTTAAACGTTTTTTTTTACGATTCTTTGATTAATGCAAAGTTCAAAAGAACACCATTTATTTAAAATAGAAATCTATTGTAACATTATACACACCTTTACTGACATTTTGATAATTTAATTAATCCTTGATGAACAAAAGTATTCATTTTGAACTGTAGTTTCTGTAATCTAACATTAGCTATATTTCCATCCAAAGTTGAGAAATTAACTTGTGCACATTAATTTTATTATCGTATAAAAACATTTGTGAATAAGGCACCGTTTCCATCCAGTGAGCTGAAGAGAATAAAGTTGTCTCTTCCTGATAAACAGTCTCTAAATATCTAAATAAGTTGTTGCTGTAGGAGAAGCCACTGTATATAATAATTTTGGATATAATAAATTACTCTCAGAGCCCGCCGACAAAACAAAGTTATCTTGCTTTCGCATAAAATAAAATGTGCATAAAAATAGGTGGATGGCAACATAGCTACTGACTTAAAATCTTTAATAACACTTTTAAATGTAGCTTAATCTTTAGCAGATCTTAAAATGAATATCCATTTTCTATTATAATGTTGTGATCCCTAAATTAACTCTTAAATTTTTTTTAGTACTGATTATGTTGCTTATTGTTTTATTTTTAATGAATTTAGATAAAATTGTTTAGAAATTGAATATCAGCCATTTGTTGGTTATTGAAAATAAGGATCTGCTAGATCTATCAGCTAGAATTTTAAAGGTTTTAACTTTTTCACTCTACTAAAGCATAAAAATACCATAATATGTTTGCAGATATTTAGGAAACATGGAGAGTTCAAATTTATTTTAATATTTATTTTTAAATTTAATATTTATTTCTTGTTTCTCTGAAAAACACTTCTTCAGCCAGTTATTTTACTTTGAAATGTGCGTTCCGTGTTGGAATGTCTGTTTTTTGGTCTGTGTGATCTCGCCCACTGCCAGTTCACCCAATAGTATTTCGACACCCTGGGATGCCAGTTGGCAGGAAACACAGCATATTGCAGCCACAAGTCTCCTCGGCTTTCATTATCAATTGCGCTTGTTCCTGTTTCCTGTCTTCAAACTGGCAACCCGCGTGAGGGTCGAGTCTGAGGAGGAGGGGCCGGGGGAAAAAACGATCTGATATTTTGAATTTGGACTGCAGGACCCTTTTCGACCACTAGCTGTCATTCTTACAGACTGCACCTTTAATATTGGTGCAATTGCTAATTTTTCTGTGAATTATTCTTTATAAGCAGTCCTTCCAGAAAAATGCTGTGATTGTTGTGGGCAAAAATCCTTGATTATGCGGCACATTTTCTTAAAAAATGCGATGGAATATGTGGGATATTTATGCAGTTTTATTCAATGAAATTCCGGGAACTTGCAAAAACTGCGGTTTGATGAAAAAGAGAAAAAAAAAGTGATTTCCCCTACACCCTGTTCTCACTAGGTTACTACCTTAATGTAAAGAGTAATTTCGTATTACTTCCTATGATAAGCAAGCATACTACATCTCAGAAAGTTCTGGTAATATTTAAATTCTCATTTTGTTTTATTTAATAAACACATGGCTCGTGGTTTGTAGCTTTTCGATGATGTTCACGTCGCGGAATTACGTCACTTCATAACGTTCCCATGTCAACAGGGGGGAATGGCTGCTCTTGTGTGAAGCACAACATTTTTCAACTTTTTGCTAAGATGTATGTGACTTCTGCAACAAAAATAAAGAGATTATGAAATCATGCACGCCCCGCATACTTTGGCTGATTATGCATTAAATCATGCGATCGCATAATCACGTTTTTCTGGAGGGACTGTCTAAGGGTCTTGTTTACAATGTAGCCTTTTTAGATACTTGGCTAAAATTCTAATTTACTTTGAATAAATTGCACCTCTGTTCTTTTTTTTACTTTTTTTTTGTACACATTTTACCTCTCTCAAGTAATGAATGTTTATCATTCCTGGTAAATAAGGTCATCTTAAAAAGCATGTACTGTGATGTTTCAGGAGTGATGCAGCATGGGAAAAGGTGGAGTCTGGAGTGTAATTAAGTCTGTGGCTGTTAAACTCAACACCTCCACCTGCTGTTAGTCCTCTGCCCTCTTGCTCTCTGTTCCGAGACGGACACATGTCCAGCCATGCTGCTGCTCTGCTGATTTGTGTGCGTGTTGTTTGCTCATTCCAAGCAGGAAAGAGTGGATAAGGGCATAGAGACGGACGGCTCAAACCTGAGCGGTGTCAGTGCCAAGTGTGCCTGGGATGACTTGAGCCGACCTCCCGAGGATGAGGACGACAGCAGGAGCATTTGCATTGGGTCACAGCCACGCAGGCTGTCCGACAAAGGTGACAAAGGACAGACTCAGACCAATTTAAAAACAAGACACCAAACCCAGTATGTTTCAGAGATGTTGTATTGGCTTAAATTACTGTTGTTGTGTCAAGTATTTGTGTATCGTTCATACAGACACTGAACAGATTAGAGAAGCCCTGAGGAAAGGACTGGAGATTAACAGCAAGTCTGTCCTTCCTCCCATCAGCAGTCAGAGGCACAGTCACGACCGGCCACAGTAAGTCCTGCCCTTTCATGACAATCAGAGCTTCAGGACTGTGTGATTATACTGGTCGAGCAGATGTATGGTTTACCCAGAGCTGTGACCTTAATTCTGGAGGTAGCAGGTTGAGGCGTTTGTTTCAGGACACCAAACTGCTTTGGTTTGCTATACCACCTGTTCGGGACTGGATGGCATCCTTATGGTTTGTGGATAAGAGAAAAAAATATGTTTGGCGCCAGGGTTAGGTGATGTGACTGTATATATGTGGTGTGAAAAGTGCATCACTAGATAGAGATTTTGCTATATCGTTTATAGCACACATGGCTGCACAATTAATCACACAAATGAAGTGAGTATAGTTCATATAGGTCTACTGCCATTGCATTGCAGTCGTTGAGCATTGTAACCAATAACAGACATGTAAATTATTAGCAGGGCTGGGCAATACTGGACCATATTGATTTCAATCAATTGTCATTTTGATGTACCAATATTGATTCTTAAATCCCAAGATTAGTCTTTTAGTCGATGTTCTTTTCAGTTGATGCATGAACAAAACTGCACTAAACTTTATTTGTAACAAGCCTGCCATCCAGTAATTACAAGGGGAACTCGAGTGAACTGATCATCTCTTCAGCTGTACTGCTAGTTATACCATTGAATGAACGTTAGAAGGTATAGTGAAAGAAACTTACTGAAATGTATCATGTCTCATGTAATGGCTTGATCTGTGTTTTACCGCGGAAAGATGTCAGTAAAACAGTCTGAAATGCCATTTGGTGTCCATTAGTGGTGCAACGGATCACAAAACTCATGGTTCGGATTATATTAAGTTTTTTTGTTTTTCGAACTTCACTTTCCATTTAAAAAAAAAACTTTTCATTATAGAAACATTTAAACTGCACATAAGGCAGTTTTTATATCAACCTTTTAATTATAATGTTTCTACTCCAATCCAACTAGTTTTCATTACAGATTTATTCAAACATACATTAAATAAAATGCAACAAATAAAACAAATGCAACAAATAAAACAATGTAAGCAAGTAAAACATTTTTTTAAAAATGCGATAGGCCTAGTTATTTTTTCTAGCTAACTATTGAGCTATGGACAGATTTTTCTTTTCTTTAAAATGTTTTATTTGTACTGCACCTGATGTATATCCAAATTAATCGAATCAAGATCAGAATCAAACAGATTCATAAAATCTGTCAATATCCACCCCTATAAATGAAGCTATAAGCCTATTAATAACATTGAGCTAATGAGTTTCTTGCATCCATAAATCATCTGACGCTAAAAAGATACATCTCAACTGCCAATATAAACTGCAAGAGAGAAGTGTGACCGAACTCTGCAAAGTTAACTGATCATGATATTATGTGATACAGGACTGTTATATAAGATTTTAGTCATGCCGCCCACTTCTATTTGGTGTACACTGCACAGTTAAAAATGGCTTTTAAGCAGGCATGCAATTTTTAAGGAATGAATTTCATGAGCTTTGGTTGGTCCAGCTTAACAGCTGAATTTGGTATACCATTTGGATGTGGATAATTACCTGCAGGTATTATTCAGACACAGCCTGTCCCTTCAATCTTTGTCCTCACGAGTGCTGACTCCTGCCAGCTGGCCTGCTGTTGTACACCATAATATTACTTGCTCAGGAAATTAGCTTCAAGTGCCGATAGTCTGCCAGTACAAATGTGCTTCTGAATCAGGTCTGTATTATACTGAACTCCTATAATAATTTAAACTTTGTGACAAATCAGCAATTTAGAGCATGATACTTTATTAAGGCCATGATGGTAGCAGTTAACTTAGGTGACTGTTTTAAGCACTCCATCCTTATCTCATTAAACACTGTGCAATCCAGATCATCTCTGAGCATGGTTTGTCCGGGTTAATCTCACTATCCTGTTGTTGTCTACACCCTGTTGTTTTGCTCATGGCCCCCTGCTAGTTGTAGCCCAGCCAGATCAAACATACATCCTGGAGTGTCCGCTGCAGTCGGTTATGTTGCCTAATCCAAATAATCTGCATAATAATGATGAATGAAAAATATAATGCTAAATTCAAGAATATTGTGCTCCCTTGAATTTTTGCATACATTCTGTTGAAAGTCTTTCACCCATATATGTACTAGTAGTCATTCTGTATACCTAGATAATGGCATCCTGACACTATTTATTTACGTTGAGCAGTATTTGTCAATTGTCCATATAAAGCTTAAAGCAGGGTTCGTACAAGGTGCTTGAAGTACTTGAATTTGACTTTTTTAAATTTAAGTCCCGGAAAACCCTTGAAAACAGACATATTTATGAAAAGGTGCTTGAATTATTAAAAGACATGTGAAATTATTACTTAATTTCATTGATAAAACAATATTTTAACAAAATTAACGCTGCAGCCATTTCGCATGGCTATGAGTGTGATATTGCTCATAAATTGATACGTAGGCCTATATGATAGCGTTTTGATAGAAAAAATCTGTTAATTATAAATTAATAAAGAAATATCTTTGTCATAGTATCCTTTCAGCGGTTTAAATTACCACAGTCATTGCATGTGCTGCACCATTTGTACCATTTTGTTTTATTAGTTTATCTAAATACCTTTTTTTAGAATTTGAAAGATAATAAAGATAATCTTTTATAAATGAGATCTCTGATTGTAGTCCTTGAAAACCAAAAATGTAGTCCTTGAAAGTGCTGGATTAAAAAAATAATAATTTACAGTATGTCGCTGTGTTTTACGCTACATATTCAGTAGTGGTGTTGCGGTGAATAATAATACTACAGGGAACATTCAGTATTTCATGAGTATTTTAGTATGAGGTTCTGTTCACACTGCTGGAAAAATGCAAGTTAAAAAACCATTAACAGAACCAGATTTAATAAAAATGATTTGATTCCTGTATTTTATATACAGCTCTGGAAAATATTAAGAGTCCACTGCAAAATTAGCAGTTTCTCTGGATTTATTTATATGCATCTAATTTATTCTACAAACCACTGACATTTCTTCCAAATTTCAAAAAGATATTGTCATTTTAGAGCATTTATTTGCAGAAAATGACTACTGGTCAAAATAACGGAAAAAGATGCCATGTGTAATGCAAAGAAAACAAGTTTATATTCATTTTTAAACAACAAAATACGCATGTTTTAACCTAGGAAGAGTTCAGAAATCAATATTTGGTGGAATAACCCTGATTTCCAATCACAGCTTTCATGCATCTTGGCATGCTTATCTGTCGGTCACATTGCTGTTGGGCAACTTTATGCCACTCCTGGCCCAGGTAGGGTAGGCAATGTTTTTCATTAACTCTTTGGTTATACTGGTTGAAACTCTCTTCACATCTTGATAGCACTCAATAAACAGTCTGAATGCAGTGATAGGAGGTCCTACCTACCTGTCAACATATGTTTCCATACTTCCGCTCACCCGTCCATCACACGTCCTCAGTGTGTTTCATGAGGCTGTGCAGAGTTATAGACAGTCACAGAGCGCCGCAAACAAACAGCAGCTGCCATTTACAGTTCCCCCGGAACCAAAACAACTTAACTTCTGTAATTAAGAAATGGCAACCCGTGAAGTTTTACCTGGAGCTGTTCACGTCCTCAGACTCGGATTTATGCATTTCTATGGAAACACTATCAACCCCGAAATAAATCTGCAGCAGTCAAGGTGGTACAAGTCAGCGCTCTTTAAAATGTTTACGCTCATTGTTATTGTATTGTTTATATATGCTTTGAGACATGAGGTAATTTCACTGTTGTGGCGCTTTGCAGACGCTTCTGTGTGCGTTGCGTTCATGTATTTTGAAGGAGGTGTGGCTTTGGATATGCTCTGAATGGAGGGTGGGATATTATGCTTTCAAAGCTAGCTTGCTATTGCTAGCCTCTCCAAAATTGCCTATCCTACCTTTAAGTGTACCTTTAATGTGACTTATGTAATCAGTTGATCAACTTGTTTTTTTTTTTTTGCACTTCCTTCAGTTGCCTTAGAGTATAGCAACTGAATTACCAAATTTCAAATATGTAGATTCATTTAAAGGAGCTCTTCAAATCTCTTAAAAGAGGGAAGAGTTTACTTTTTTCTGTTCTAAGTAGTTGTTGAAAGGAATAAAATTGATTTGCCATTTGGCAGTAGTGGTAAATGCATTTATTCACTTCGCTGTGGTACAAATCTGCCCCTAATTTCTCCATAGACAATCAGTTGGACATTTCCAGACCCAGCAGATATCAAGGTAAGAGCCAACTACGAGTGAAACTGAAATTTTATTCAGCAAATGGGCTATGGAGACAGTCCTTCTTTTTTCCCACTTTGAAAATGGGTGTTCAGTAGAGTGTCTACAAGTTACTTTTTGTTAGAACAATGAGGAAACAAAGCTCTGCACTGCAATATTTCTGTTTTTTCACTCATTCACAGCGTCCTCCAAACGTATTTGGTCACTTAAGCTACAAATGTATGAATCGTTGCAGTATCAGTATTTGGACAGTTTCTGGTTGTTAAACGTTAGTGGATCATGTTCATAGTTAATGCGATGAACGTGGTTACTCTTTTAGGACACCTGTATAAATTTGAAAAATGATCTTAAGACTAACAAATTGTTTATTGAAGGTCACTGTGAAAAGCTCTAGCATTATTTGTTTGCAGTTGCCATTTGAGGTTTGATATTTCATGATACTAATGCGATGACATTTATACAGTTTGATTGTGGTTTAAGTGTCCAAACATACAAATTGGACTATTGGGCACAAAGTGTACACATCACATTTCGAATTGATTTGTTAAACGCCTTCATTCAGTTTTTTATTTTATTTACATTTTGCCATCCTCTATATCCCAGGAGTCGTAAGGACAGTCTGGAGAGCGAGAGCTCGGCTGCTATTGTCCCTCACGAGCTGGTGCGAACACGACAGCTGGAAAGTGTGCACCTGAAGTTGAACCAGGAGTCTGGGACACTTCTCCCACTGTGCCTCAGGTAGGACATACACTGTAGGAAGCTCCATTTGCCATATTTTCTCAAAATCCACTTTGCTGAGGCCTTAACTTTAAGAGGGACCAGGGGTTGTGAATTCACTCAGAAGTGAAAAATAAAAGTACACATGTGCTGATGTGCACTTTGTTCATATTACCAATGTATTACAGTTTTACAAACAAACTAAACTCTCTGAAAAGCTAACAGCTCTGATTTTGCTGGCTCTAAAAGAGTGGGATATGAGTTTTATGTAATCTCCTTGTTTGGACAGAAACAGAGACGAGGCTCACAGAGAAGCCTTTGTTTAAAGTCCAAATGAGAGCTGGGAGAAAATGAACATCAGGTTGTTTATAGTTTTAGCCTTTGATATTCCGTGCTTGTTTTAAGAGATAGGACACTTATCAATGTCTATGTAAATGATTCATTCAGCTTTTTTCTTCATAACCTTTTCCTGTAGAGGTCGGCTGCTTCATGGCCGACATTTCACATATAAAAGCATTAATGGAGATACAGCAATCACCTTTGTATCCACTGGGGTGGAAGGGGCTTTTGCCACAGAAGAGCATCCGTATGCTGCGCATGGACCATGGCTACAGGTAACAGACACGTATTACTATTAAATCCCTTAAAGGGGCCCTGTTATGCTTTTTAACATTTTCAACATTCTTTAGTGTACAATGTTGCTGTTTGAGAATGAGAAAAGTTCTGAAAAGTTACAAAGCACAAAGTCCACTCCAAGGGGAGTTTTTCTCTATATCAGTAAGAACTGATTCTGAAATCCCTGAAATGTCTTTATTGTAGTCTTCTTTTGGGAATGTACATGTCGCAATATCCCTTATTTAAATAATTCCCGCCCAGGGCATTCACAAAGAAAATGAGGTGAGGCCTGGTTAAGTTGTGTTAGTAGTGTGTTGAAACTCTTGTTTATGGTAAGGAGCATAACATTTCCAAAATGCGCTCGAAGTGGTTGACCAATCACAACACACTGGTCCAGCCAACCAATCAGAGCACACTACATTTTTTGGAAGAAGGGGCTTCATAGAGGCAGAATTAAACAGAGCATTACTGACAGACTGGAAAGAGAGTTGCTGCAATGTAAAATAATGTGAAAAATGTGTTCCAAACCAATTCTAATAGACCCCACAAACAAAATCAAGGGCATAATAGGTCCCCTTTCAAATTCAATGTTGTTCCTTATGTGTGACCTTGTTCTTATCTCCTTAATTTAGATATTACTTACTGAGGAGTTTGCAGACCAGATGCTAGCTGACATTCAGGATTTGTGCACCCGTGAAATGGTAAGGTTCTACCTACACCTCACGTTAAGTGATTTCACTATGATTTTGAAAACTTTCGATTATTTTAACACGCTGTGTATCTCTTTACCCCTTACCCAGTCGAAGCTGCCGAAGGAGTACAGCTGGCCTGATAAGAAGCTAAAGATCTCTGTCCTGCCTGACACTGTGTTTGACAGCCCACTGCAATAAGACTGGGAGCTCACTGTCCCTGATTACAAACCCACATCTCCAGAAAGGAGCCCAACTCTTTTGGCAGTCGCATGTGCCTATAGACGGCTGAAGGAAACAGACTTTCAGATGCTTTCCCCTTTCCCAGAGAGCATTGTAAATGTACAATATTTTGTACATTTTGTCCGTTATACCACTTGTCTTTGTATTGGTCTACCTATTTACTCATAAGGAAGCTTAAAAAAAAAATAGCGATTGTTTTTCTGGTTTGTTTCAAAAGACACATATTTCTTGTTGAATATTTAGCAGCACAAGACAATGTGCAAGCACTGGTGCCTTTATTCACCTCGGAATGGACTGAAAGTGTCATTTTGAGAGAAAATCTGCTCTTCTAAATCCTGCTTGTAATGTGAAGGAAAGCATACTAAGGAAAAGGCCTTTTTTACCATGTTTATCTAAAAAATTCTGTTGTCTGAGTATCTGGTTTTACTAAATTTACATATATAAGATACAGTAGTGTTTATTTAAGGTTGATGATCTTAAGGTCTTCATTAAGTTGTAGTCATAAGTGGTTAGTCAGTTCACCTACACAATACCAAAGCCTGTACAGTATGGGTGTTTTTAAACTGTCTAATGTAAAGTTGAGAATCATCAATTAGTTCCCTGGTCTTGATTTCATTTTATTATTATTTTTAACTATTTTACTTTTCCTTTGACTTTATGATTGCATTCCAAGTCTTTATAGGGATATAAACAAACTGGTTCCTGAATGGCAATCAATTTTCTAGAATGTGCTTTTGTGATTTGTTATTTTTGGGAAATGTGCTCAATAATATAGGTCAAAGTATATAAAAAAGAACCTTTTATTTGCGCTTTTTAAAAGATGAATTTAATTAGTGTACTGGTGTTTTTTATATTCTGGAGAATCACTACACTGCCTGTGGTTTTGTTACCCTTAAGTGCATTAAAGTTACAAAAATCAGGGTGTTTGCATTCATTTTGATTACACAAGTCTGATTGTTTGTGCAAAGAATGCCTATTTCTCATTTAATTATATAGTATTTTATGATGACAACTCGATTTACATCCAAGTCATGTTTTTAATGACCAAGGCAACAAAATTCCTCATGGAGAACCAAGCCTGTCTTTGATCTTAAGAATTGTATACCCTGTATTTTGATGCTGTCCTTTCAAGGCACACATGTAAATGTCCTCTTTGCATGTGAAATAATAACAGCACTCTGGTGGGCTGTTGAGATGTCAATTTTAATTTTATTTGTATAGCACCATTGAACACAACCAATGTTGACCAATGTGCTGCACAACAAGAACAAAAATGAAAACATTACATAACAGGCTTAAAGGTGAGGTATGTGATTTGCAAAACGGCTGGCAGATTTTGAAAATACACAACTCAAATGGTCCTACCTTCTTTCCTCCAACGCTGGCCCTGATTCGCATGAGGGGTATGGTACAACCGTTTGATTGACGGACTTACTGTCCAATGACTCTAGGTGGTCTTGGAAATGATTGGCTGGAGTTTTTCGAGTCCTGCCCATTCCACAGATTCAATTGCTTAATTTTCATTTCAGTGCTTCTAACTCAGTGGCTGTAAGTGGGTTATGAATAGGATTTCAAGTGATTTTGAAAAAATTGACAAAAAAGAGAATCACATACCCCACCTTTAACAGAACAATATCATAAATAAAATACAGTGCAATGAAATTGCATCACTGATTATATGCCAAATCAAAGATATATACGTTTTTAGCTTGGATTTTAAAAATGGACAAAGATGAAGCGGATCTAATAGAAATGCGGAGGGCATTCCAGAGTTTAGGGGCAGCTACTAAAAAGGCGAGGTCACCCCTACATTTCATCTTTGACTTCAGGATACTCTGCAATCTCTGGTTGGATGACCGAAGTCCTAACTGGATGGTAGAGTCAAAAAGAGCTGTTCCAGTCCTAAACCCCAGAATTAATACGTTCAAGCCACGAGTTGCAGATGAAATGTTTATTTTATTTTCATTATTCAAGTAAAATAAGGTGTTATGTTCATGGTGAACAATGTGTTATGAGTGAATTGTGTTGTGACTACTATTTTGAAGTGTTGTGTAATGTTTGCGAGGAAGAAGTGAAAGAGTAAATAAGATGGATGAAGTTCGTTCCTCCTGCCTCGTGTGGTTTATTGCTGCTTAATAATTCCTGACAGATACCACATAAGGTCTGGTTAACATTAACTAACATTAAGGTGTGTTTTTTAAGTGTCAGCTGCTAAATAAAATATATACTGGAACACTTCTTAAAGCCATGCTTAAAAGTGTAAATAAGTGGTTAATTAATTGCAGAGAAAAACAGAATTTTGGGCAGATAAAAAAAAAAAACTAGAGGCATGCCCCTTTAAATCAAGCCCCGCCTCCTTATATTAACCCCTCCCATTTTTATGTGTCAAGTCCGCGCTGGTCACGTGATCGGGGGAAGGGGGAGTATGTGAACTGTATCCTGAGTTGCAGTCCTGTGCCTGCATTCCTCTCATCTAGGATTTGCTTGAAAGGAAAAAAAAAATCATAAATAATAACAGACGCAGATTGGAATACGGCGGTAAAGCATCTGATTTCCACCAGGATTAACATTTTAAAGGACGTGATATCCCTGGATGATCGCTGAACTGGATATTTTCGCTTTACGTGAAGCGTCTATATAAAGGGCATACAAATGAGAGGAAAAGTAAATAGATACGTCGTTTTTAATTCGCGTTAAACAGGAAAACAAGATGGCTGATAAGCGATAACAAGGGCCAAACGATATCGTCTCCTTTAAGAGCAACAAAGGTATTGATGTAGGCTTTGATACATGAATATTTTAGGCGAGTTAGCTTCGTCAAAATAAAATACATGACATTAGGCAATATAAATGAATGCAATCCGTCTCTGGTAAGTGCGAGCAGGTAAACATTAGGCGAAACATGGACAGGGATCGCGTTATGGATCATTCTATAATGTTCAACCAACACAGATAGCGAGAGAATATATTTGACAACGATAAAATCGCTGCTCTTTGGGGTTTAATGCTACGAGAGCATGTTGGCATGCAAGTATACGCGTCAATTGTTTGTTCATTCAAAATCGGGTCACGGCATTAGATAGATGGTGTTTCTGGATTTACCTTATAGTTGTAGAGGACAGAAATCCTATCGGTATAGTATTACACGAGCAGCACAAAGGCTCAGGTCTACTTTTTTTTATATAATTACAGCAGGGCAAATGTCATGTGCCCAGGGCACAAATCAAATGCGTGATCGACTGCTTCAGTAAATGCGTGCGAAAGGACGTTTTCAGTGCTTCAAGAACTTGGCGTCACCCTTTTCCTGTTTTAAACCTAGCAAAAGACTATATGCTTCCGACGATTAGACATTTTCACTTGGATTTAACGGATCTTATGTTGACTGGCATTGGACTTTATACGATGTTGTAGCCTTTAACCTAGTAGTTTATTATCTTTCAACGGATAGTCAGGCATCTGTCAGTGAGGCTCCGTCTGTCTCTGGTGTTTTATTCGGTTGCCATAATTAAACACAAGACTGTTTGTACGATACTTTAAAAAAAAAAAATACACTTCTGCTCGTTCATCGGTTCTTTGTTGTCGTTTTTAACGATACATGATACCATTTACGGGATATCTGAAGAATAGCTTATTTACAGGTGTTGCTCAACAATCAGAGAAAGCTCAAAACAAAGATTAAAATAAATATGCCAGTATTTGGATCACAAACCAACTTTGCATAAATTAAATAATTACTTTTGTGGTAATAAACTATTCATAATGCATATTATGTTTAATTTGTTTCACTTAGTTATTCGTCTGTAAAAAAAAAAGTAATCGCTTATTAAGTTCTTAGAAATAGCACCAGTCATTCATTTTTCCTGTTAGGATCATTTTAAATCAAGTATTTTTTCGCGCTCTCTAAATTAATACCAGAATTATAGTTTTGTGTTTTTAGTTTGTTTAATCAAATAAACATTTGTCGATAAAGAAGGGCAAGTTTCTCATTCCCAAAACGTCATTTACCGTATTCACGCCCGGCTGTGGTATTTGATTGCTGACTAACTTTGCCAGGAGCAGAAACGCCCCCTTGGCATATTTGGGTCTGATCAACAGCTGTTTCTCTGGGGCTTCTGTGCTTGCATGGTCTTCACCAACTGACCTAACATCTGGATATAAATGAAGGAGTCACGAGAATGAGCGAAACGTTATTAGGACGGTGCTAGAACTTGATGTTTGCCTTCCACGAGCGGATCAAGTCAAGACGGGATGTCTGATCAAATGGCTGAGATGGCTGAGAGCTGGCGGAACTGCTTTGAGGAGGAACTCATTTGCCCCATTTGTTTGCATGTGTTCGTGGAGCCTGTACAGCTGCCATGCAAACACAACTTCTGCCGGGACTGCATCAGCGAGGCCTGGGCCAAAGACACGGCCAATGTGCGCTGCCCGGAGTGCAACCACGCGTACAACCAAAAACCAAACCTGGAGAAAAACATCAAACTCAATAATATTGTGGAAAAATTCAACGCGCTGAACGTAGAAAAAGCGCCGGCCGTCCTGCATTGCATTCTGTGCAGGCGAGGGCCTCCTCTTCAAGCGCAGAAAGTGTGTCTTCGTTGTAATGCACCGTGTTGCCAGTCTCACATCCAGACGCATCTCCAGCAGCCCTGTCCTGCTCCTGGACATCTACTGGTGGCGACTGAGGAGGTCCGGGCCTGGAGCTGCCCGCACCATGACGAGTACAGACTCTATCACTGCGATGTGGAACAGGTGGCGGTCTGCCAGTACTGCTGCTTCTCCAGATGTGCGCCAAACCATGGCCATGCGGTGCGCGACGTGGAAGTACGACGCAATGACATCAGGGTGAGTGCTTTGCTCCGAACTTCTCTGTAGAGACGTAACTAGACTCCGCCTGTATCAGGGACTGATTGAGCCCAGTCCATTTTAGACATCAGATATATACTATGGATTAACCTGGTAACTCAGGCCCTGAACTGGTTTAGCCCTGTTAAATGCATGATGACCCCTTATGGAATTGGTATATTACCCTTAATGAACTTTGCTAACATGTAATAATGAAATAGATGGTTCTTTAAAGGGATAGTTCACACAAAAATGAACTTTTTGTCATCATTTACACACCTTCAAGTTGTTCTAAACGTGTATGCGTTTCTTTCTTCTGCTGAACACAAAAGAAGATATTTTGAAGAATGTTGGTAATCAAACAGTTGACGGTAGCCATTGACTTCCATAATATGGACAAAAAAGTCAATGGCTACTGTCAACTGTCTGGTTGAAAAAGAAGTGGCAACAAATTATAAAAAAAGAGAGAAAGAATATAGGACGGGACTTGGCTATATTCATTGGATATTGATTGGATGGAAGCAGATGATGATTACACAGATTTGAGAAATCTGTCCTTTCACTCGAAGATCGAATTGTGACATTTTGATTAAAAATTATGAGGTCAAAACATAAAATAAAAAAAACATGCATGGATGAATTATTCACATTAGCTCATCAAGATGCATTTAGAAAATAGATGATTTCATTTCATGGAAACTTTAAAGGCCCCCTGAAATCAAAATTTAGTTTTTTTTTTAGCATTTAGGATGAATATGTTAGCCTTAAGGTTATGAATAAGCTGGTGTGATGCAAAACAATGACAAAATTCGCATTTAGGAGATATAGGCATTCAAAACTTAGTCTCTCACTTGCCCTAAAATGGATCACAGATTTATATGACATCACCGTGGACTTAAGCTTCTCATCGCATCTTCTGTCCAATCAAATGCTCTCTAGAATCTAAAGCGTCCCGCCCCCTATGATATAAATTCCACCTGGCCAAAGCGACCGATAACATGTCACAGTGCAATATGGGTTGGAGATGTGTGTTCGGTTGCACAAACGCTTGTGGTTTTATTCCGTTTTCCAACTGTACGTTGGTTAATAATGAAATGGCTAGAATTTATTCACTCCTCTGCTATAGAATCCAATGTATCATTAGCGCTCGGATTTGCTTCCATGGTGCTGTCAAGTACGACTCGCAGTCTATGAGGTAAATTAAACGCTGTTGGCTATTTAAAAAAGGGGGAGGAGCCATTCAATATGTCCCGCCTTAGCTTCTTGTTTCAGTGGAAATTACGTCAATGCATCATACAAAGCTGTGCGAACCAAGGCACTTCAGTGGGCCTTTAAAGGAGTTAGTTGCCCAATGTAAAACTAGGCATGCTGAAAAAACTGCACAATAGAGTTGTGCAGGGATGAAATATTTTAGCATCACCCTGGTTCCCTCGACAAAAACACGATTGTATTTTTCCTTTGGCTTTTGAATTATAGCAGAAAACAAGTTCTGTGATTAACAATAGCTTATGGTTCTTACGTTTTGTTTATCATTAACTTATATGAATTTTGAAGCGTAAATACAATCGGCAAAGGTCAAAAGCTTTAAACGTAGGCTATAAACGAACTATACCATGGTCTCACGACTTCAATGTCACCATCACTAATTTTCCATCAACTCTTTCAGTCTTTGTTTAAAAGCATTTTCCCCAAAAAGTTAGTTATAATAGCTTGCAAGAGCAGGACTATAAACACAATGAGGCTGTGAAAGCAGACGAGTTCGATGACATTTAATGTCCTCAACAACCTCTGTAGTCCGTTTAGACTCTTGTTAGCAACTGCCTTTTACAAGACAAGTAAAAGCTTTTAAAAAAATCACAAGGGTATTACTGGTGTTTTATATCATAGAATAGAAGAGTAGCTAGGGACTCACCGCGCCTTAAAATTAGTCCATATGATGTGCGTAGATAAAGAATTCCATTCAATTGATTAGAGAGGCACTTCAAGAGCACACTCCTATAAAGACAAGAGACGTCAAAAAGCGAGATAAAATCAAATGCTTTTACAGAAAAAAGTGGCAAAAGTTTCGGTCACATGTGACCTTTCTCAATGCCAAGCTTACAATCTCTTTGTACAATGTCTTTGGTGGAGTGCCTCTCTTATATCATAAAATAAAAGAGTAGGGGTTCAATCTTCAACTGGCTGGCAGGAGCCGCCACTGGCAGGTCACGTGACCTGGTGAAAATATCTTAAGCTTGTGATAACCACAAACCTTATTTCAAACATAAAAAAAAAACAAGAAACTGTGTCGTGTTTTCACTTCTCAAGTCATAAATTCAACCAGTTTAAGTAAAGTTCGTTAGAAGTAGGGCTGTAATCAACCAAAGAAAATCTCGGTCGACTGAAGTCCTGAAATTTTCGAATAAAAATCAACTAAAAATGACGTTAAATTAATTAGCTGCGCACTGTGCGCAGTACTTGGTAGCCTTGTTGTCCGCCAAAATTAATTATAAATAAACATAAAAAACTAGTAGGCTATTTGCAGTATATTAAATCGTTTTTGACCTAATTATTTTGCACTGAAATGAGTGACACACGAGTCTATCAGCTCGGACAGCGCTGCATCACGTGCACTCTGCGCAATATCATAGCCTATGATTTCCGAAAATAGTACTATGTTGTCAACTAGTGATAACATCACGAGAACTTTTGAGGAATATGCAACATTATTTAGACAATTGTTTTTGTCATATGTATTATAGTAACTGACAGACACAATCATTTCAGCCGCTCTGTGCAGCTGAACACAGGAGCTCAGTTTCGCGGCTGAGAAACAAATAGACTATTAACTTTTTTTTTAAATGCTGCCACACTGCCGATGTCTTTGTTGACATGGTAGAAGAGGACTGACTAGGAATTAAACGCTTTCACCATTAAATAAATAATATTCAGTAAACCTTCTAGTAGCCTACTTTCTTCAATATGTCTCTCTTCTCCAGTGGGTTGGGCTAATCCAAAAGAAGTGAAAACAAGGGTGGTGTTCTGAAGACAGACTGTTACCAGTGAAACAGGGGTGCTCTGAAAACACCCCCATTAGCAATTAGTGCTTTCCCCCTGATGAAATGAACGCAGGCAAAGCTGATGAAATGAACGCGGCAAAACTGATTAAATGAACGCGGCAAAAAATTTACGTTACCAATCAGAATTTTGGTCGAGCCAGAACGTATCGACCAATAATCGACTAATCGACTGGGAGATTACAGCCCTAGTTAGAAGCAATACCTTAAATTGGATACGTGATGCCACGGGTAGCCAGTGAAGGTCATGAAGGTTATTAAGCATGGATCAAGATTTGTTTACTACATGCTATTGATAAAGTTTCCACGTGTTCACCGCAATATATTAGAAACATACTCTGTAAATAAATTAGTACAAGTAAAATAATCGGTTGATGGACATGCACTTGTTAAAGGAGCATAACGCAAGTCTCTGAGTTTTTGCAGAACTACGCCCCCTCTGGCGGCAAGCGCAACTGCAACCAGAGTCGTTGTTGGTGTTTGAAATGGACTACTAGCCGGTCTTTTTGAATCCATCTTTTACCTTAGACGCTCGAGTTTTCGAGTTTTCTTCGCTGATGCAGATAATCAATGGCGGGCAGCTTGTACACAAGCAAGCGAGAGGTTGCCAGGTGAGCGTGAACGCGCGTGACGTCACGCTCAGTCTCAGATTCGAGCCCGAATCCCTCTTATATATTTTACTGTACAGGGTTATAGAGGCGATCGCAGTGATCGGGGAAAGGCTCATTCAGCTCATCAAGCTGTTCTTTAAGCATGTATAGGATAGAAAACTGGTATTTTTAACATGAAAAGTTGCGCAATGCACCTTTAATGCTGATGGTGAGGAATAGCAACATCTCATAATGTACCTCAAACTGAGTAGTGAATCACTGAAACGTCCTGCTCGAGTCGTTCTTGCGATGGAGGTTCGGGTTGAATGAATGGTTCTTCTTCCAGTGTTTCATCATCGGACTCGTGCTCGGATTGATATGGTAAAATCGACGTCATTGTTCGTTACTGTGTTTAGTTTACGGTGAAGGAAGCCTAAGGACACGCAGAGCTGTCGGTGTTATGACAATGGGAATTTTTGTTTTCGACACGTGGTAAACCAATCACAACAGACTGAGCTGTCTGGCCAATCATAGCAGAGTAGCTTGCGGAAAGAAGGGATTTAGAGACATTGATTCATTTGGCGAGTCGTTTGAAAATCATTGAAAATCTGGTGATGTGCAATAGTATATTATGAGAAAATGAAATTTGTTGCATAATGTTTGATGTATGTAAACCTGTTGTAGGAAAATCCAAAACAACATTAGGAAACTTTAAAATATCATAATAGGGGCCCTTTAATCTTTCATCATGAATGAACCTATTGGATAGGTGAACAAGAGTAAACTTCCTTTTAAAGGCTGAAGCAGTCACTTCCTCTTGAAACATTAGTTCTGTGCTGGAACATGAATATATACCTAGATAGTTATGTCATATCCTGAAACGCTGTGCCCGGCCAGCTGAATGTTAACACCTGTATAATGAGACTGTCAGCACTCTTTAGAGCGAGAAATATCGGGTCTTCTGCTTTATTAAGTTAATAGTGAATAATTACCCCAAAAGCCAGTCAGGATAAGTGTGAAAAACTAGCTTTAGTGCCACCTGTAATGTTTAGTAGCAGGCCAACTAAAAATCTTTGATTATATCTGTTCCATCAGTTTATCAACCTAAAATAAACACTTTAGTATACAAGTACTTTCTTATCTAAAAGCTAATTTTAAAGGTAAATCATAGTAAAGGTGTTTTTTATGGCTCCAAATTTATTCTTAGTGATTTGAAATGTTCACTGCATAATAAATTCCACCTATGTTTTCTTATTTCCTTTAAGATTCATTGCCAAATAGCAGAAATAATGAGACTATCCATAAAACCGGTTTTACGGAGTAGCACTTCACCAAGGAAAACTTGTCTTGTTTGATTTATAGAGTAAACTATTTACATAGACTTGTCATCTTATATGTTAACATTAAGCTCTAGAATATTGGAAAACCAAATGTCTGATAATCATATAGCCTACTACCAAAGATTTAAAGTATGGTCCAAATGTCCACACTGAATATCAGTGTGTACTTAATTTGATGTAAATTGAGAAATATTTCAGATTTCTAGGTTACTAATCCAGTAAGTAAGCTTGTAGCATTTATTATGTGATATTTATTTATTTATTATCTTATTCCATTGAAAGTTAAACTTTTACCTGAAATTTATGCTGCTGATAATATGATAATTTGTAATGGGGAAATGTAAAGACTTCCATCCATTTTTATTTCCTGCATTTATTTCTCTTGATCCTCAAAGCTACTTATTAAAATCTCTTTTACCTATCAATTAAACTGATGGATATGCTAATAAGAAAATTAGCCGGGACATTCTGCAGTGTAGGAGTGAAAAAACACGCTGTTCCTTCAGCTGCCTCCCAAAGAATAATGAACTGTTGTGAGTTGAGCTGCTGCTGCTGGACTTGGCAGGGATGACTTCTGGATGCGTGGAGGAATGCTTTTTAGATGGCCAATGTGTCATGGCTCCTAAAGCAGCCAAGTGTCTGTAAAAGGAGGGGGAAAGAGAGGGAGGAAATGGACGCAAGGCCTGCTCTACCCACAGCTGCTGTTGAAAGACACACACATCCCTCTGTTCTTTCTTTCGCAAGTGCATAAATTTAGAGAGTGTGACTCAAGTGGTCCCACAATAAAACTGCCTGGCCTTCTTTGCTCCCTCGCCTCTTGTTCAGGAATAGGACATGGGTTCTCGGCAGACACAGGAAGGGAGTGACCTCAGTTCCCTCTCTGCTCCGTTCCCAATAATCCGCCTCCTGTTTCCAGGGATGACATCATGGGACATCCAATGGAGGATCACCCTACTTTAATCTTTTGCTCCTTTTTATACTGGTTAATATGACAGGAGTCTGCTTAAGACTTGTTTACTCTTTTGGATGGCCCACTGACATTCACGCTTCATAGAATAACTTCCACAAATTAACTGCGTTTTTAAATATAGGACCCAAGCAGTGAGGAATTATATAAATGTGGCTCAGCCCACATTTGACCATTTTCTGCAAATTAGTCATGCTTTCAGTTGGACCGGATCATTCGGAATGTAAATGCCCTCCAGATTTTGCTCTAGAAAGACTTGATAATTGATTGTGGTGTCACTGAATAATTTGAGAGGCCATTCTTATCACACCGTAGCACGCAGGCAAGTCCGGACAGCGTTATATGACTCTCACAGTCGGCCTTGAGAAACGTTCAGTACAGTCGGATGACTTCAGATGTTTGGAATCACAGCCATATTATTGTGAAAGTGGTGAATGTGATTCACTGTTTGCACCCATGACATGCAGGTTCTGCATAGGATCACATAACTGCTTAAGCATTTGCGCTGCGTCCGAAATCAAATCTCTCTTTGAGTAGGTACTTATTTTGAATAAATAAGTACTTCACCACCACAAAAAAAGTATGTTCAGTTCTACATGGTATGTGTGTAGTATGAATGTAATTCGGACGTACTACATGTGCCATGTTGTCATTTTCCTGTTACCTACCAGAGTCACTTATGTCGCATCACTGCTATTCACAAATCCTCTCCTGTGACCTCATCATGGGATAGTAAAATGTCAATCGAATGCAGACTTCAGAATCTCGCTGGAAGTAGTAGGTCATCCGGGTACTATTTGCCTACTCTTTTTGAGTATTGTGTATTCGGATTTCGGACACTACTTTTGTTTCATACTGTTTTTGGCCTACTGTATGAGTTTTTGGATTCAGCCTTAGAGCTTAACAGGAAGGTGTTCTGAAATGAACTGCAAAAGCAAATGGAGAAATTCTAGTATGAAAATAAGGAAGTAGGAATCAAGCTTGTTTTATCAGCAATGTCGTTTGCAGGGCTCTCAAGTTTTATCAAAAGCTTGGAGTGAGATCACATGTGGTTAGGGGAGGAGCCCTAATGGAGCCCCGCCCCCCAATTTTGCATTGTTCATAATTAACCAGCACACATTGAAATGATAACTATTGGTAAATCTGATAAATGACAGAGCAATTCATCACATCAAATATACTGCTTAATGTTATATTTCAAAATGACAAATATACAAAAATTACAAAAATATAACATATTGCTCCAAACACTAGTTTGGAAAAACAAATCTTTTTGCATTTTGAATGTGTTGAATGATAAAATATCTTTTTGCTTTTTGACATATTTGAAAAATACAAATGCTATAATGTTTTGACATGATATAAAATAATACCCAGAGCACTCTGCTTTAATAAATGTATCCTTAATGTAACTAAAAAGACTATTAATACAGTATAATATTTAATTTAAAATAAAATGAGGAAATACATCTTAATTCCTTCCCATACCCACTAACATTTCCCTTAGTTTCAGATAACGTAAGCTAGTCAAACTGAGCCAAAGCTGGCCTGGTTGCAAAGTAGTTGTAGTGTTTTTGACTGCACACGATAGGCTATATATATTAAATGTTCTAGACTAAAAATGTTAGACAAGCTTTCTTACTACTTAGCTTCTCCATCACGACCATAGACAGATCACGACGCGTGTTCGCGCGATGTTGTTGGTTACCTAGTAATGAACGTACGGTGGCCGAAAATGTTCTGTCAACTTCCGTGTGTTCGTGCATCTATGTTGTAACCAGACCCGGCGCCAGACACAAATTCACGGACGGGCATTCATTTTTTTTAGGGGGGCACAAATGAAAACAACCTCATTGCATAATAACATGAATCGATTATGATAGGTAATGATCGATAGATATAATAGGCTACTGACGCTAAAGGTTCGATCTTGCACACTGCATCACGTTTACACACTGCCTCCGCAAATTTAGTCCGTCATAAATTTTTTTTTTAAGTAGGCTATTTTGAGAGGTGTTTTCAGGGCCGCTGGAAGTAATTGTGATCAGTGGGTGCTGTGAATTATTATTAAAAATAAAATAAATTGGCATGTTGTGTGGACCTGTGTCCCTAGGGGGGTTCGGGGGCATGCTCCCCCGCAAGAAAATTTTGTACATTTTAAGGTTAAATGCATCAATCTGGTGCACATTGAGAGCTCAAAATTAAGAGCTTCAACCGGCTTCGACCCATGAACTGTGCACATTGAACAAAGAAAAAGCATTGACTTGTACCTAAAGAGGGCTCAAACATCTAGTTAGTTATGATATAGTCTCAGTCTACATTACATTGTATTTTATATTACGCTATAGAATAGGAAAATTACAATACTTTTGTCCTAATTTCTTCACTTGTAAGAAATAAACCCTTGAGCTTTTATTTAGGAGAAAACACCAGATCACCATGCTGATCGTGTGAGCAAGAGCGCACTTTTCTTTAAATCACGCAGCACAAACAGAATGCCTATAACGTTACTTAATTAAAGTCTTGTGCTGTTTAGCCAAAAAAACGACATATAGCCTAATACCGAAAACACTCGACATGTCAACAAAACATAAACATCTTCCCAAACACATCAAGCTTATTTAAAAACCTCGAAAGCATAAACACTCATTCAAAGTACCTGAATACAACGTATTACGTATTCAGAATACAAATTGTGAGTAGGCTAACAGTAGTCTCCACAGAGCATAACATATTAATTTCATTTTATTTTTCGTGTTCGCATTTATGAGGAAAAAACAATGATACGGACGTGAGCGCTCTGAAAGCGGCACTAAAAGATGCTTTAAAACTTTCATAGAGACATCAAACAGAAAGCAACCTTTCTTTAAAGTGAATTTCGTTTTGTATTAATTGTATTTTAATTTTAATCAATGTTTCATCAACCAATTGCCTGGATTTAATAAATAAGAAGTAAATAGCAGACGATAATGACGAAACGGAGGCGACGGCGCGTGAACTGCAGCTCGTCTATAAATGAACCGAAACTCAGCGTATAAGGAAGCCTCTCTCACAGACATGTCTATTTTTAAACAGAACAATTCAAAACGAAAGAAAACAGACTATACACTGCTCTCTGCATGTAATCCGTATGAAATGTGCATTTCTCTGTGGCGTTTGAACGAAACGTTTGAATGAATGACTCAAAGACTCCGCTATCATGCATGTCCGCGCTCACTATCGACAAACCAATCAATCCGTTTACAATTTTAAAAAAATCAGACCAAACACATATTTATTTTTATTCAGGAGTTATGTATATTCAGAACGATACCTTTTGATAACAGTAGCCTATTGATAAAAAAAGATATTGTGCAAACAAGACTGGTGGGACTTGACATGGAGTTGGTGAAGGGAGAGACTCGCTCAGGGCGGGCACTAGTGACTCACAGGGCGGGCCGGGCCCCCCAATGCCCACCCATGGCGCCGGGACTGGTTGTAACGAACACAATTTGGCCGAGATACGTGCTAGCGGCAGGAAACTTCACTTTGTGTGCCTGCGCCTCGTATACAACGTTATATATAAAGGGTGCAGGACAACTTGGTTGGCATTGCCTTTTCAGCGTGAGAAATGCACAGTGTGAGCGTGTGAACTGGTTGAATTGCGTGTGTCTCACGCCGAATGCGTGAGACTTGAGAGCCCTGCGTTTGTGATGGCAATTCATCTGGACAAAGCTGCTGTAGATGAATGCACTATGTGATTATATGGAAGCAGTTTGTTCTGTAATATGGTGCTTTGCTTTATCATGCTGTGTGCCATGCCATTTCCCATTGTCATCATGCCTCTGCCAAGATGAACAGATCTTTCTTTGTTTTTTTTTCATATTAGATAACCTGCTCAGATTTAACAAACAGTGTAACAGAAATATTTTACCATCCTTAACTACATGTAGTTGTATTGTTGTAACCACAACCAGGAAATGGTAATAGTAATGATACTGAGGTACACAATTACTTCATTTGAAATGGACTTGAATGGATCATAAAAACGTGCACATCAGTTAGTGATTTTAGATTTTAATTGAGTTATGACGGGTACACACTGCACTCGCTGACAGTTTTGTGGAACTCGCAGACAAATGGCTGAAAATATCTGGATCTGTCAACAATATCTGGATCTGCCAACTTGGATCACAGGCTCCTTGTGTGCAAAATTCAACAGGAAGAAATCCTGTCTCGCGCATGATTTTATGTTATTTCCTGTATCAATTCTTGCGTGTTTGGTTGTGAAACATAGCTTGTACCAGTGATTTGGTGATTCTTCCTATTGAAATGTTATCTCTCCACTGAGATAATTTAGGCCTTATATATTAAAGGGATAGTTTCATATTTAGATTGACCTCTTGAAAGTGAAATGTAACTACACACCAAGTCACCAACCAAGAATCAACTACACATAGCTAGTCATTAATGTCTTCTGAGTGGCCTTAAAGGGATAGTTCACCGAAAAATGAAAATTAGCCCATGATTTACTTACCCTGAAGCCATCCTAAGTGTATATTACATTCTTCTTTCAGACAAATATATTAAAAAATGACCTGGCTCTTCCAAGCTTTATAATGGCAGTGAATGGCTGTATGTCTTTGAAAGTCCTTCAAAGCGCATCTATTCATGATTTCTATTGAAAATAATAGAACTATGCCAGAATGGGTTGCAAGCAACTTATGTTGTCACTCAGCTAGTCAGTTGTTGATAAATTCATATTCCCTAAATATGAAAAATGTATCTGGATGATTTTGTTGTGCAATTACAAGGTTTAATGGTTGTAGTTGATGATGAATGCAGTCACCACAACACGCACACAAACACAATATGTGTAAAATTTGATAAAATGGAGTGAGATTAATTACTTCCTGCCATACTGTTGAATGATGTTAAATCATTTTATGCTAATGTAAATGGTGTCACAATTTTAAGGAATGTTATTTTGTAACAAGGAGAAAATCATATGATTACAGGGATGATTTATTATGATTTTGTCATTAAAATTAGTTGATTACAGTTTTTGGTTACACTTTATTTTAAATTTGTAATTATATATTTACGTACTGAGTAATATCAATTAACAACATGTACTTAGGGAAGGTTAGGAATAAAGTTTGGTTTAGGGTTAGTTGCCTGTAATTATGCATACTTTATTAAGTAAGTTGATGTAACATATGTAACAAGGAAACGTGTTAGTGTTACCTTTTTTTTTTTTTACTTTGGCAGTTCCTGTGGAGTTTTTTTTTCTTCTGCGACTAACCGACTGATTAAAATTTAGTCAACCAAGCGTCTTCTCGTCAACTAATATTTAGTCAACTTATTTAGATATAGATATATTTAGATTTTATATGTTGGATAGACCTCTGAAATAGGACAGGCCATAATGGCCATTTAAGAGGAGGGGAATATAAATATTACTGTACTCATTCTCTAGCTACTTTTCATGATAGGTTAGTTTTATGTTAGATAATAGTTTATGAGTTATATCTAAATGCTATATTTATTATAGCATGCAAAGTGTACTATATTAATGGCATGCCATATCTGAACATGTATGCTGACCTTTCTTTGAACGGATCTGTACTCTCATTCATTTTACAAAATCATGCACCATTCATTAAAAAATTGTCAGAATACTGTGAGTTTTTTCCATTTTATAAGTGAATAAATTATCTTCACTGTGCATTCAGAGCAGTGTTCTGTTCGCACATTTCACATTTAACTGCCAGGATGCCTGACCTTTTGTCTTTGCTGTGAATGTATGTAGGTTGTTTTGAGTCACTTACAAACTGCAGAAATAAATCAACTCCCATCCAGCATTTAGCTGTGAAATTCACACACGCCCCTCACACTACCCCACAAAACCATGCAGCTTATTTTGGTCTCAGTCTGAGCTTGCATCTTCTTCACCTTAAAAAAAGCCATCAACAAAAGCCTATCATCAGGCTTTGCATCTCTGCAATCTAATGGCTTGCATTTATCACAGAGACAGTTAATTGTCTGTAGAAGTCTGTAGATTCTTTAGACGCTACCTTCCGTGCTCCGAAATCAAAAGAGATTGACAGATCGTATCTGTGCGTTTTGAAACGAGAAGCGCTCACACAGATGTATAGCACATGGATACTCACAGTTGTAACAAATGAAAAACCTTAAATAATTTTTGATTGCTGTTAAGCTAAATGCACCAAGAGTGCAGTAATTTTCTGTAACTTCCTGCTAGCATTTTGCATGAAGCTTTGGCCATTGTTGAGCTGAAGATGTACAGTTTCCTGTGCATGTAACTGTGTGTAATCTGTGACTAAGTCTGATTCCACTGCTCGAAATGACAGACTGTAAGACCAAAGCAGTGGTACACTCATCTGTTAAAAACTATTGATTAGTTCCAGAATGTAGAGAGCTGTTTTGCTGTCTGCTTTCGAGACTGCTGCCTTTAATGACAGCCTACTAACTGAAATGAAACGCTCTACATGGGCAGCAGCTCCGCTCAACAACACACAAACCGAGAGAGCTCCTATCATAAGGCTCGAGAGAGATCATTGAATTTGGCGTTAACATACTTCTAAGCAAATTAAGTGATGCAATAATGAGCACAGAAATGCATAACATTTTTATCAGTACTTGATTAAGTAGACAATAAACATAAACAAACATTTTGCATGCTTTGTCCACCATCTTGGATTTGTTCACTGAGAAAGTTCACAATGCTTTATGGGATTAAAGCATCCTTTGCAGAGAAGATAATGAAGGCTTTTTTTTTTTTTCAGTAAAACTGTTTTCATTTTTTAATTATCATCCCGCATGTGCCAAAGTAACCTCACACATTTTAGTGTCTTTTGATATTTTAGTGCCATTGATATTTCAAAGAATTCATAAATGCTTTAATAAGAAAAATTCAAAAACAAAAATTCCTTTAATCAGCTCCTAGATCAGAGATTCTCACAGTTTTTTGTTACCTGAATCCTTTTGACACAATATTTTCTCCTGAGATTTTAACGGTTATATTATAATAATTTAACAACACATGTTCACAGTTCTCTGATGTCAGTTAATGGTCACATGACATGCAGGTAATTAAATAAAATATTTGTTTTTATTTTAAAATGAAAATGAGAATAAAAGTGATCAAAGCTAGCAAAAAAAGTCAAGACCGTACAGACAGAGGGCTGTTGTAATTTTCTTCATCTTACCTGAGCAATCGAATGCACAAATATTTTGATAATAACTTGAGCCGACTGGAATGAAGAAAGTGATCAGTATATTGAAAATGGTAAGCAAGTGCTGCTTTGTTTATGGTTTGTATCTGCAGTCCTAGTTTAGTTTTTTTTCTTTTTAAATGACGAAAATAGACTATTGATACCTGCTGATATAGACATATTTACTGACGCGCAGAACGCATGTTGTCAGTCGCCTTTAGTCCTTTTGGTTTGTTCAAGAGCAGCTTTTTGCCCGAGACACAGTCGACGATTGAATGAGATTTTTACTTCCGGATTATTGCGCTATTTCTGTGTCCTTGACCAGTGAAAGCTGTTAACTGTAGAGATGCTGTTTGTTTGGCATGCAAGGGTTTACAGGAGCCCGGTTGCTGTAGGCCTCAAGAATGTGCCTCTTCTCATGTGACCTATAGATCCTGCAGCGGCCTCGTGCACATCTCACTATGCAGGGATAACATGACAATCTGTCACTGACACTGAAAGAAGCCCATGCAAACAAAGGGACAGATAGCGAGCAAAATGAGAGCCTAAGACGGCCTTGCCCCCTCTCGCTCTGCTTCAAATTTCCACACTTATTAATGCGCACACTCGTGCATGCACAATGTGCGTTATTGTTGTCATGACAGCTGCATTTTCCCTTTGCAACCGGCCTTTTGAATGTTGCATGGACGTTTGTCTGATTAAACAACTAAATTGGCTTGTTATTCAGCATCCTATGGACTTTGGTGTGGTGAGGTACAGTGTTCTTCTCGTCGGCATGTGAAACTGAGTATAAAGGGGATTATAAAAGCTTCAGCACACTGTCAGGCTTTGATTTGGCTGGGGGATGGGGGAGCTTTGGGGTTAGTGGCTTCCTCTGAATCCAATTTAAAACCTGTCCAGACACCTAATAGCAGGCAGAATCACACAGCAAACGTGAATCTGATGAATTAGTCTCATTGCCGACATGTTTTGTTTCATTCATTTGCTGTAATAAGCAATTTCATAGAGAGGGCCTGCAGGATGTTTGTTTTTTTGTTTTTTATTTGGGGTTGTATTTTGTAGTAGATGGAGAATACATTGCTTTTGTTAACTTGAATTTGACTTTGTTACTAAACTATTTTTAATCAAATAGTCTTACTTTACAATAAGGTCCAATTAGATTACTTTAGATAATGCATTAACTAAAATGTAGCTAACAATGAGCAATACATTTGTGACCATATTTACTGATCTTTGTTAGTTCATGTTAGGTCAGATCTATTAAATAATATTTACAGATACAAGTTTTGATTTTAATAATTGTTTTAGTCAGGGGTGCACCGATATGAAAAATTTGGCCGATACTGATAACCTATAATTCTTTATATTTGAAAGCCGATAACCGATATATTGGCCGATAAATCTAAATCCAAATTTTTGGAGAAATTTTTAAAGCCCGATTACAAATATAAAAAAATCTCACCATTAAAAACCATGTCCCAAGCACACAATTATAACGTTCCATGTAGCCTAAATGACAGACTTGCGCTGCATATGTTTACCTTAACTGTATTTTCCTTTTATGAAGTGATTTCAATCATATTTCAAGCAATTAAAAACCATCATGAAGAACAGTGCGCATCTGAAGTGTCTCAGCTGAAGGATATAATCCATTATTTATCGTCTTTAATATTATCAGACAGATTTTCTTATCGGGCCGATAACGATAACATAATAAATTATTATCTATCGGCCAATACCGATATGGTGGCCGATATATTGTCCATCCTTAGTATTAGTAAATGTTGAAATTACCATGAACGAAGGTTACAATAATATCTGGTTACACTTGTATTTTAAGATGTTCTTGTTACCGTGTATAATACAATTAATTACAGAGTAATTAAGTACTAAAGTACTGAGTAATATTAATTAACAGCATAATTGTGCATAAGTTACTGTTTTTTTCTAAAGTAGACTATATTTAAAGTGTAATGAGGACACCGTAAAATAAAGTGTTATTATATTTTTCATTGTTCGTTTTTTATTAATGTAAATGGAACTTTATTGTAAAGTGTTACCAATATTGCTAAAAATAGTTCGCAGTTCAGATGTTCCTTGAACCTGGAGTCAATCTATTTTGTTAAGTTTGGCAGATCATGGATCTGTGGAAAAAGGTTTGATTTGTGTTGTCTTTGTTCTTCCCTTCAGCATATGTTAATGAAGCAGCAGGATCGCATTGACGATCGAGTGAAAGACATCGAGGAGCAGCTGTATAAGTTGGAGTCTGACAAAGTACTGGTGGAGGTAAAGACACATTCATACGACATGCACACACACTTCTGTCTTACTCTGTCTATATGTCTCTCCCCTCACCCTCTACTGCAGCTAATGAATATGGAAGAGGCTGGTTTTGGTGTGACATTGGCAGCGTCTGTGCTTAAACTGTATGTAGACCTTTTCTCCCTGTCTGCAGTTTTATGTTTGAGACCAGTGTTATATACTACAAAATAATACTGTCAAGGAGAAGGTCTGGTCAAATTCCTCTGGTCCTGGATTTGGATCCCCATTCGCTTATACAATGGCTGATGTTCTTCCAGGGATCGACATAAAAATATGAAAATGACAATGAATATTCAAGAAAAGTTCAAATTTAATGAAGCAAATGGAATCAAATACATGAACACTTTTTATTCAACATGCTTACATGAACCAGAATAATATTTTCAGACAAAATACATTTTTCATTTCAAATGTAAACGCAAAAGTGAAAGACAGTCACATATAGAAAACTAAGTTGTGCTGACACATTAAGCTATGAAATGAAAATGAGAACAAAATATAACTTTTTGTGACCGACTCATATCGAGTGACATTATGTCCAGCACTTTTTGACACAAATGTTGCCAGTGTTGTTATTGTTAACTAAAACTAAAACTATTAAAAATGTTTTCATTATTATTACAAAGCTAAAATAAAGTACAATATAAATATTAAATGAAAAACCCAAAGTACTAAAATTACTAAAGCTAAAATAGAACTAAATAAATTATTTTTTAAACTAGTAAAAGTGCCAGCACATAACAAGTATTTAAACTCAAACAGGGGCGTGTCCAGAGCATTTTCAGTGGGGGGGCCATGCTGGGGCACTGCCTCCAAACGGGGTGGCTGCCAGTGACCAAAAAAAAAAGCTAAATTCTACAGTATATTACTTAAATCCTTTTGATTTTATTATTTTATTAACTTGAATAAAGTTACTTGTAAACAAATTTAGTAATAAAGCACATTTTTGATTAATTAAATTTTTTGACATCCCTGTATATATCCATTAAGTTAAATTTGAGAGCCAGTGTTTATTATTTTTAGTGTTTTCATAAAACTAACAAGTTTATAAAATAAAAGCAATTTTAATAATGAGCAATTTTAAAAACCCAGAAGCAGAAACGATGTCAACTATTTTCTTTTAATTAGTTTGACCATTACAATATACAGTAGTTTTATTCACAATCTCTTTCAAATAATAATAATTTAAAATAAAAAAAATCCCCCCACTGTAATAATTCAAATGTTTGGCCAAAACATCATAGTGTTTCATTCAACATTTCTTTCAGATAAATTTACAAAAAAGCTGAGTAACACAGAGTTAAATGCTTCTGATTGGCCATTGTGTTTAAGAAATCAACACATGTGTCTGTGATTGTCTACATCGCTCAACGCTGCAAACATGACGTTATAAAAAGAAACTGGCCTGTAAATCGTTTCTGTTTTGTTTTAGTTGTTCTTTTTCTGCAACAGATGAATAACAGTTTGTTTTTGTGTGTTTTTATTCATTGATATTTATATTTTGCGGGAGTCCCGCGAATCGTTTTATTCTCCCGCAGCCCGCACAGAGTGAGTGCATTACCGCCCGCGCCCGCGCTCGCACTCGGCCATCAAATCTAGTCCCGCGCCGCACGTCTATGCAAATCACCATGACAGTGTTTTTTGTTTGATAGCGCCCAGCGTATTTTACTTTTATTGTGTTTTATTAAACTTTGACTGAACATTGGATTGAAATCAACCACGACCAACGCGAGCAGAGCCTGACGGGGTAAAAACATTGATCTGAGAAAACCATAACATATTAAACCATAGGCCTACATAAAGGTTACCAGCTCTTTGTTTGGTGTCTTGACTTCCCCACACTTGATAAAGTAAAAGTCCTAGTCCGCGACGACCGTTGTTTCTCTGGCGCTGCCCTTCTTTGAATCACGAACGAAATTCAGTAGAGTCTATAACTGAACCAATCACAAGACATCTTATAGGGGGGGCACCTGGGGTGGCCAATCGAATTTAGGCCACCACGTAGACACGCCCCTGAACTCAAACTTAAAAAAAATGATTAAAACTATTTCAAAATATTAATAAACAATATAATAGTATACTGTATTATTTACTAAGGTGAGTATATAACTATATTGTTTAGTATATAAATAATACTAAAATGACATTTTATGTTCATAAGGACAAATATATCAAAATACAGTTTAATGACCAGTAAAGTAAAAAGTTAATTTTGGACCCTGTATTTAAGCTTTTCTAAGATCAAAAGGTGGTGTGTGATTGCAGATGATCTTGTGAAAGTATATGAAGATTTTTAAGTATAGTTTAGATGGCACAGATATACATTTCAATCTTCTGTGCATCTCACAGGCTATTAAACTTCAGTGAGCAGCACTACAAACACTTGTACATGTCCTCTTCTGAAACTCTGTAGCAGATGTAAAATTACTTAAATTTTTCTGCTTCTCAGATGTTTATCCTGAGAAAAATCCCAAGTGCCCATATTATGCTATTTTAACGGTTCCTTGTTTTCTTTTGGAGTTCTCCTACAATAGATTTACTTCTATCTAAGATCAAAAACCTCTTTAATTTTCGGACAATATACATTGCAGCATCACCTTTTTTCTCAGTGTCTGAAACGGTATGATAAACAATTTGGTCTCTAAACCCCGCCTTTCTAAGAGCCTACTCTGATCTGATTGGTCAGATGGCCCAGTTTGTTTTGATTGGTCTACCACTTACAGAGCGTGTCAGAAACAAAACGTTCATCTGAATTTCGGCTCCGCAGGATTCCTCAGCACTTGTACACACAGTGATACGAACAGTAACGATGGTGTTGGTTTTACAGTATTAATTTGAGCACGAGTCCTCATCCTTTGGAAGTGGAAGCCTGCAGAGTGGATTTGCTTTCGCAACGCAGAAAACAGCGTTGTCTTGACCTGTCGAGCTCTTCTAGGCCTCATCTACAACTACAGTGTTTGAGACTGGTCAAAGTAGACGCTGTTTGCGGGCAGCCAATAAAGACCATAGGCTGGCATTATGCAAATTTGTTAGATACCTACTTAGGTTTGAGCAGGAAGTTAGACTCGTGTCAGGCAGTTTTTCGTTTGAGCGACACTAACTCCATATATCTCATCATCATGCACTTTGCTCTTTAAAACTTTGCAGACCTTTTACATTCACAAACAGCTAAATAATACACTATATGAAAAGTAATATCCAACCATAATTGGGGCACTTAATTTTTTTCCCCCATTTAATTTCACTGCTCTCTGAGCAAAAATAACTGAGACATTAAAACAATAAAATCTGTGATCATTTTCATTTCCTTTCCTACAGGGAGATATTTGTTAAAGTTGTCACATTTAAGGAAACTATAGAGATTCAGTGTGCACCTTGTGTTTGTCGTGCAGGATAAGGTACAGCAGCTGAAAGAGGAGGTGCGTGTGCAGTATCACAAAATGCACCAGCTCTTAGAAGACGACCTGGGGAGAACTCTGGAGGTGCTGGATAAAGCACATTCCAAATACTGCCAGGAGAACTCAACCCAAACCCTGCAGCTCAATGCACGCCGTCAGGAGGCCAAGAAACTGCTCAGCTCTGTCCAAGTTGTGTTTGACAAGGCGGAGAATATTAACATCATGAAGGTGAGGTCGATTCTCTCTTCCACCCTTCACAGATGACTTCATCTGGCCATCCTTAACTGCCTATGATATCCTAGTCCTTTGTGTTCGATTTGGATGTTGCAGGGGGATTAATAAATGTCTAGCAAGAATAAAATTGTGAAATCTTTCAATATTGCCGCAAGTTTTGATTTATTAAACGTGATGTCACAGTCTGTCTGAAACGTTCCTTCGTATAAAGGCGCTGTCTGTCTGACTGGGCAGTAAGGCAGCTGTCTTGGGCTTCAGACATAGTAAATATTTCCTTAAGCACACTCTCCTTTGACTTTAGCTAGAAATCTCCTTGCACTCACCCACATACTGTCATAAACACACCGTGTGAATGTGCCCATACCTGTGAGAAATGCTTCCCTGTCTGCGTGTGGTTGTTATCAGTAGATCTGCACTTCCAGATTTTTCCATGTTTACAGACAAAGAGGCAGTCAAGCAGGAGCTTGTAGAGGAAGGTTAATATTGTGTTCTGTTTTTGTTTTTTTGCTTTGTAGAACACAAAACCAGTGAAAATACTCATGGACAGGTATGTCATTTATGTACCGAAGTGCAGAAATTGATTGAAATTGAATACTTTTATTGAATGTTTTTGAATGTTTAGTAATCTGTTGATGTCAAATGGACTTTTTACAGATCAACATCATGTACAGGCAGTGTTCTGCCTCCTTACAAAGTGGGTCATCTTAATTCCAAAATATTCCTGTCTGAAGTCTCAAAAAAGGAAAAGAACTTGAGAAAAATACTGGAAGGTTAGTAAAAAATTACTCAGTGGCTCAGTAACTGGTGGGTCGTGCAACTTATTGGTCTGTAATTGGGTCATGAGTTCTGGTATAAAAGGTTTGCTCATATGAAACCAACATGAATAAAAAGATTGTTGACACGTGTTTAAACTAGATTATAAAAGATTTTTCATTATCTCTTATTCGTCATTGACCCTGGAATGCCCTCATCCTCAATTTTAAAAACCAATAAAACTTTAGTTGAAAACGGTGTTGTGTAAACAGCCCCTTATTTCTTCAAAAACAGAAAACTTTTTATACATTTTGGACATTGGCGTTTTGGGGGCCTGAAAAGCCAAACTTTTGAAAACTGGTTTCAAAGTGAAAACATCACATTATCACGTATTATTAAGTTATCATCTCCACACAAATGTTAATTTGTAAAAATGGTGATGTCATGCACATGCGTATTACGTGTAAAGTGTTTCTTTAGTGACCTCGCCTACGACTGGCCTGGCAGCATAATACAGCGTTTTTACTACGCGTTTTTACTACGCTAAAATTAAAGACTTAATTTTGAATACATCGTTGTCGTGTAAACGTACCCTAAGAAAAAAGAAATGTTGGTTTTGGGGACCTTTTTTAAACTTTTATATGATAAACAATTTTGAAGCACAACCGATTGAGAACCACTAACTTGGCTTGCAAAAACATTTCTGTTCAACACATTGTTTCTTTCCCACAAATCAAACTCATTGTCCTCATCCCCTTGTTTTCAGCACCATTCAGTACTCCCGCACACTTCCTCCAGAGCATATCTGTCCACCCCTCCAGTGCGAATACCTCCGGGGGTGAGAAACGCAAACACTCCACAGCCTTCCCTGAAAGCAGCACTAGCCTGCTGGATTCCTCGTCAGGCCCCATGAGCAAACAGCAGTTCCTGGGTCAAGGTTCCAGCTCCACAGACGGGCCGACGTCACAGCCGCCCTTGGCTCCCTGTAGCTCCACCCAGCGCATTGTAGGCCTCAGCAGTAGCAGCAGCGCCCAGTCGGTCCATCATTCCAGCTCAGTTTTTACTCCAGCTGACTACCCCAATCCCAGCTCCTCCCAGCAGGCCATGCTGCCCCAGTACGGTGGCCGTAAGATTCTCATGTGCACGATGGACAACTGCTATTGCTCTAGCGTCCCCTCCATATCGAACCACCGTGGCCATCCTCCCTACCCTCGCTCGGGATCTTTCCCTTGGACACAGGATTACTCGCACCCTCTGCCCTCCACGGCCTCAATGTCCCAGCCCCTCCAAGGGCTCTCCATGCATGACTGGATCGACGCCTCACAGAGCCACAGGCACCCTGATTTCTATGGATTGTATGGGCAATCTTCCACTAAACCATACGTCACCAGTTAACCTTCCACTGCATCTCCGATATCTCGCTCATTTCCTCCATAGACCTTTTTCCCGCTTGTCTTTCAAAATCAGGCTTGTTAACTTCACAATTACAAGGACTACAACAGCACTTTTTATCATGCAATGCAAGCCTCTCGGCTTAAAAACTCAGATCTCTTCCAACTTAAGCATTAAAACCCTGTCTGTCCCTATGTAAAATAATAAGGGAATCTTTCTTTGAGAAATGTGGAGGCAGGACCCAGCTGAGTTTTTAAAATTACAAACAGATTTTGGATAATTGCAGAGGGTTTTGACCCAGAGCAGATAATGATCACTTGTAAACGGAGTTAGTTTTAACTCCTTTCACCTCCCCTCTTCTTGCCTTTAGGGCATCTGGAAACGGGTTGGTTTTTATTATGTGCTAAAGATTCCTTTTAACATTGCTATTAATCTTCTACAGTTTTATTATCAGTAGATGGGGAATATTGTTATTAAAAAAGAGGGATCGTCTGTTTATTATTTATCATATTTCACCTCTACTGCACCTTCAGATCTTGGGCTTAAGTTTCTGCTGAACCGCTCCACAGGTAACCACGATTATGGTTTGACGTGTTACTTACATTCCTTAGAGGCCAGAGGTTCTTGTTTTTCGGTTATGTTTACAATTATGTATTAATATTTTTCATTAATTTTCAGTAGGTTGGAAAAGATCAGTACAAAAAACTCAATCCAGGTTCTTTGAAGGCTTCACTCAAAGAGGTTCCACCAAGCATGTCATGAGCTATTGCATCTGAAGTACTTCTGGATTCTGCTTCCTGTCAGATAATGTTATTTCCTGCATTTAAGCAAATGTGAAGCATGTTCAGGATGATTGGTGCCTACACACACCTCTGAGTCTTATAACGGTGTAGATATACTTCCTGTTTTAGTCGGTGACGGTGAAGCCTGAAGGGGTCTGTGGTCACCGTGGAACACTGATTGTTGTGAACATGCTGGAAAAACTTCCTGTTTGTGTTTGTAGGCATACAGGAAGGCCTTTCTGTGCCCTCAGAACTCCAAAAAAGACTCTACTGAGTGAGACTAGAGAACAGTTGACTTTTTTTCCACATATTTTATACAAGAGAACTGGATGCATACATTTGGAAATTGAAATAAATGTGCTTCAAAAGAGTATTAAATGCTGGTTTAAACAGATGTTTGTGAAAAATCTTTTGTAATTTTGCAATGTAGTTTTCTTTTTGGCAGCAGAAGTCATGGCTCTAAACTATGGAGTGGTTCTCAACCAGGGGGCCTCAGCAAACTTCTAATCATGACTTAAAACAAGACAAAAGCATTAAAATAAGACGAAAAAACTAAAAATCAAGATATTTTTCTTTGAAGAACAAGTTACCACTTTCTTGAGAAACCTAGATATATGAGGCAGCATAATTTGAAAAATGTTATTCCTAGACCTGGAAACGTCATGTTACATGTTAATTAACAATATTTTATACCTCTGTGTATATATTTTATGAATATACTTTTTTTTTTTTTTTTTTACGCCAAGCTCTAAAAATATTATGCCAAGCACGACCCTGTTCGTCTTTGGCTTGGATAATTTTCCTAGACCTTGTTGTTGATTATCAAAACAGGTTTGGAGGCTATATTTGAAGTAAAGTTAATTATTGTTTATAAGATAGTAACAGCATTATGGGCAAGTCCGAAGTGAAAACTTGAGTGAAATATGTGGCTTCCAAAAAAAAAAAAAAAAGAACACTTTTAAATCATTTAAATATAGCAGCCTAAGGACTGATGCCAGACTTTCCAGCTCTTCCTCATGGGTCAATGGGGGCATCAGTCACATTTTTCCATTAAGGCATGTTGGGATGGGGGCGCAGGGCCGGCTGAGGTAGAAAGGGGATGGGGGAAGTAATCAGGCTTGAAGAACAGCTCATCATTTATTTATAAAGTGTAACGTTCCAGCCCCTCTCCTCCCACAAACCCCATACATTCATGTGCTCTCAAACCAACACAGTCAACATTTTGTGACCAATTAGAAATCTGACTATAGACTCTCCCCTCTTTTTCCCCCCTGCTTGCTGTGGGTGGATACGCCATATGCTCTGAGAGCTCTACAATGGGTTTGTTTTTCTGAGCTCTGCCGTCCCATGATGCTAATCACGCTGGCTGCTCATGCTGGCTCATTGCAGCCCGTGGGAGGACTGAAGCCTGCCGGAAGGATCGATTGCAAAACACAACAGAGGCTGCCCGGCTTAGCTCCTCTGTACATGTGATCACATACGGATGTATGTGAGGCCTGAAGTGAAAAGGAAAATAAAAAGCACTGCAAACATGGGGATTTTTTCATGTAAAGGAGTTGGTGTGAAAATGTTAGGGTGTGGACATGTTTGTACAAAGGCTTCAAGGTCTTCTGTAGCCTTTGAGCCCAGAACAGACCAGCTGTAGTCTAAATCCTCTTGTTTTTCTGCAACAGTCACATTTGCTTACTCTTCCTTTGCCATCAATTATTAAAACCTGCCCTGTTATTAGGGGGAACGATGTCCCACGAGTATGGCTTTGCTGGTTGGGATCACGTTAGCACTTTTCAGATTTGTATTGCTCTATGTAGTTTGAGAACTTGCAGATTAGAGAGCGGGCATGTGTTTTGCAGACAAGGCCTGTTCACACTAACACAAATGTTCATCTAATTTTTGCATGATTTGTCTGTTCTGGATTCAAACATTTTTATTTGAACCAATGCTCTCTGTTAATGTTAATTTTTACAGGGAGTTATTCTCTTTTCCATAGCGCTGCGATGAAAACTGGCCAAACATTCGATTAATGCTTTTGGTCATATGGTGCTCTACTCTGTTGCTTTACAAAATAGTAGGTGTGTTTGACTTCAGCTGTGGCTGGATTTAACCGATTGAAAAGATTTGCCGATTGCAGGCAGAGGAGGGGTTGAAAATGGAGTTGTGAAGTTGGACACTTTCTGCTTCCCGTAGTGATGCTGGCACTGTTTGCATACTTAATCACAACATGAAATGGATTAGCTGCAATATTTGTCAAATACACAGACATTTAAGATGTTTTCATGTAGCAACAGAAACCACTTTTGTAGTGTAAAATAGACGCTAGTCTGTTCGCGAGCACCACCACGTCGTCATTTTATATAAGTTTTCTTTGCAGTGTGATGAAAAAAAGAGATTAGAACACACCTTTGTTAATAAAAAGTAAATGTTACATTGACAACGTTTGAATGTTCATGACGAAACAGACATTCTTTGCACCAAAATTACATTTATCTTGGTGTGTGAACAGGCCATGGGAGTAGAGGAGAACAACAGAAATGATATATAGCCCTTTCTCAAAAACAAAACAAATTCCCAGAAACCTAGGGGGATCTGCCTGAAACAGAGCAGGCCGAAGCTGCTGACTTTTCAGTGCTGCCAAATGGTATGTGCTTTTTTTTTCTTCTTTTGGTTATTTTCCATAAAACAAAAGGTGAGTATGTGGGCATTTGCTGCTATACTGGATGCATCAAGAAGGATTAGAGTTTACCCTACAAATGTAATACGGTCACATGTGTACCATCAAATGGATCACAAGACTTTGTGGACCCACCTGTATTTAGTGCTGACCACTTCAGCTGTAAATCTGAGACAGATGTTAATACCAGATGTATGTAGGGCCATTGTTTTTTGCTGCTTCTCGTTCTCATATTGATTTACGCTGATACCATAGAGTGAGCAGGAAAGACAGAGGCATAAAGGATACAGTTTTTAAAGGATTTTCAGAAAAGCAAACACTGAAAGAGGAGACGATAGGGAAGAGTGGAGTCAACATCTAATTTGGAATGTCTGTCAGTGCCTCACATGCTCAATAATCTATTTACCATGCAGAATTAAGATTTCTGCTATCCAGCACATTGCAGCTCCAATCCCTAAAGCCAGGATGGATAATCCAAAATCCCTCTTAGGGCCTGTGAGGCCAGTCCTGGAGCAACAGAGGCAGGAGAGCTGCAGAGGCCTCTGGGTACTTCAGATATCAACCCAAAGCAACAACTTAACTTAAAAGAAGCCCAATTCAGCTGGAAAATCACAGACGTGGCAACACTGATCTTCACACCAATCTATACACTTAGAGTCCATACACTGTAAAATGAATTTTGATGATTTATCACAACTTTTTATATTTTGTCAAATCAACTTAGATAATTAATGTAGTTCAGATAACATAATATTTTGAGTTTCTATTTATGAAACCAATCTCCTTTGTTGTATTAACTCAAATGTTTAATTTCAATGAACTCAAAATTTTAAGGCAACCAGGTAACTTACTTTTGTAAGTTAATCCAACTTTTTTTTTTACAGTGTAGTGACCAGATGAAAAATGGTAAGATCATAGTGTGAGGAACCGTTTAAAACTGTCATTATTCAATGATAATCTTCCCCTTTGTGGCAGCTCTTTCTCGTACACTGTTCAAATGTTTAGGGTAAGATTTGCATGTCACATGATCCTTCAGAAATCATTTGTGCTCCAAGAAACACCAAACAGGTTTGGAATGACAAGAGGTTGAGTAAATGCAGAAGGAATTTTCTTTTTCTTTTTAGTGGCAAACTGTCCCTTTAGGATATTCCTACCTGTGTGTTTTGTTAATACCAAAGATTTAAAAGCCCATGTTAAATAAAACATTGAACTAGGCGTAGCAGTAAGGCTTACAGGAAACACTGCGTGTCTGTTTGAAGGCTGAATTCCCAGGCTCCAGTGTTAATAATTTGGAGATACTCGGGTAACAAAGAGGGCAGCCAGAGCAGCAGATTTCCCTCTCGTCTCCAGTTACTCATTACAGGAATATGAAACCAGAAGATCTCTGTAGCATTTGCTGGCCTGACAAGCCCTGCACTGTGTGTGGATGTCTTTGATTAGGCTTTGGAATTAGAAGTGTGATGTGTCGTAGAGAAGATGGATAAATGCGCAGGGCTTCGGGCCTGCTAATGCAACGGCAGCTGCACAACAGCTGACAGGCTCCCGGCGGAGCAACAGCATTAAAACACACCTTCAGCGAGGCCCCTACACTGAGGCATGTGCACACACACGGTTGCCATGGTAACACACACACAGCTGTCAAGAGCATCAGACCACACCCCAGTGAACAGGCAAATACACACCAATGAAGTGATATATAGTGATGAATTGATGCTCACAAACACACTATATCTCCATTCCTCGCCCTCTCTCTTACACAAACAGACATGAGCAAACTTGCTCTTGAGCTTCATATGGAAAAATGATGACACATGGGAAATATTAAGCCATTCAAACTGAAACAGTTAATGTGATTATGTTCTGTAAATGAAAGATGTCATCATCTCATTAGACATGGTTACACTGGGAGTTGAGGCACAGCTCTCTCTTCCCGTTCTCCTTACAATTACAGCTATCTCTGTGTTGCAATGGTCAGTTTTATATTTGTTTAGTTAACCAACTTTTACTGTAAAAATGACAAATCGCTACACTTATTGTACATGGTTATGAATCATCAAGCCAGGAGGATTACTAGGAAAGGCAACACAGGCTGAAAAGGAATTTGAAATGTCAGCAAAAAGGCAAAAGGTAATCATTGCAACATCATTGGATGCTTTCTGTATTCATAAAATACAAAATGATGATGTTTTTGCCTGAATACAAGATATTTCTTTTTTAAGAGACTTAAAATTGGCATGGACTGGAAATTTTAATAGGCTCCATCTGAAATCGTATACTTCCCTTAGTATGCAACAAAAGAAGTGGCTGAATTCACAGTACGAAAAGAGTAGAAAAAAAGTACCTGGATAACCTACTACTTCCGGTGAGATTCTAAAGTGTGCTTTCGATGGACAGTAGTATCCCATGAGGCCACGGGAGAGGATTTGTGAATGGCAGTGATGTGAGGCATCTGACACTGATAGGGCAAATGATAATGACAACATGGCAAATGTAGTACGTCCAAATTACATTCATACTACACACACATTATAGAACATTCTTTTTTTGGCATTAAATTTGGAAGATTACTTCTTCAAAATAAGTACCTGCTCAAAGAGAGCATGCGATTTTGGATGCTGTCATAATCTTACCCTATTGTGACATGTGTGACGTGTAAAACGGTTTCTTGAAAGAGAAAAAAAAGAGGGTGGGACTTGGTTTTGTCTATTGGGAATTTTGTCTATTGGGAAATCGCCGCCGCCATTTTGAAGTGCGTTCAACTACTTTAATTGGGCGAGGGAAGCTTATTTGGACAGTTCCTCGCACCCTCGATTTTGACCGAGGGAGCAAGTCTTCTCAATATGTACACTTCAGGCAGATCCATAGACCACAATGCAACTCGATTGTGATATTACAGCATCACACTTAATTTACCAACACCTAGTGTATGAAATTGGAGTTATTTTGACATTTAACCGCACAATACTTGTAGCAATAAGCTCTCCAATAGCCCAAGCATACATATACAGGCCTATAGAATGGTGCGTAAAACAAATTCATATGGGGAAATTTTTTTTAATAGTAAATTAGCTTCATTGCAAATTCCAAGTGATCAAGGGCTTAGAGCGCATTTCAAGGGTTCTGCCAGTATTCGTGCAATGTTAGCAATGATGTAGCCTACATCTGAGTGAAGGAGACTAAGGGAAGTTAGCGAGGGAAGGGCATACAAATTTGGACCTAAGCGCAGCCATGATCAGAGAGATGTTGAACAGCATTCTATAAAAAATATTAATTATCAATTTTGATTTAATGGTGACTTTTAAAAAGTAAGCTCAAAGATTTCTGTAAATCAGTAAAACATTCTTTCTTCTGTGAAACACAAAACACATTTTAAAAAAAATACAGACTGTTTCAGAGCAGGCTTTAATAAGCAGGAAAATGACAGTGATGTAAAATTAATTACGAAATTATTAAATAAATTATGAAACAAACTCGATTTCAGCTCTACAGAAGATAATATCATTATTCAGCTCAGTTCAATAACTCACTGTTGCAAAGTTCATTAATTATGAAACAAGTTTGATTCATCTATTAGTTCAACAATAATAAAAGGCAATGATGTCATTATTAAAAGTCAGTTAAATGTTTATTCAATTCAGTTCAGTAATAGTGTTCATAGCTCAGTTCATCTTTTGTTCTCTATATATTTTTGTTCTTTGTATATCAATGCATTGGCCTATAATTCCCTTTTAAACATAATTGTGTCCTAAAAATGAAAGTCAGTGTCAGAGTTTCACTGTATATGGACAAAAACAGCTAAAACATTCTTTTTTTAGCATACAGGTTTGATGAATATGACAGAATTCTCCTGGTTGTGATTCCTTATCAACATCTAGTCTTGTTGTATCTGTATTTTGACTCAGAAGCAGTGGTTGGTCTCACTGACAGCTGACACACCTCATCACCACATCCTTCACAGCACAGGTGGCTTCTGCGGAGAGTTCCGGTTCGGTGTCATTCAGTGTACAAACTCAAAAACAGCAAATGTCTGTTGCTCACTGATTTGCAAATGAAGGTGCTGACAGTCCCGGTGCACGAAAACCCACCCTGTGTCCATGTTTTAGTGCAGTGTTTGATGAGTGCTTGGACTGAAGACTGGGCAAAGCAAGTGGCTCAGTGAATGTATAGCCTACTCTGAGGAATGAGTTCTTTTGTGAACCCACAACTTCTCTGAGTGCTTTGTCTGTCAATCAATTGAGCTTATGGATTTCAGTTACCAAGAATAAAGCATCAATAGCTGTGCGTTATTTGTACAGCCAGCTCCAGAGAAGAGAGTGAACCAAGTGTCTTTACTCATTTATGAAAATGCAGAATGCATTTAATAGTTCAGACATGACCATAAAGCAGTTGCTATGGCAACATAGGGTTTGACGGAGGTGTGACATTAGCCCTGCCCTCTGAGGGGGGAGGAGACAGAGCCCCAGTGGAACACAAGGTCACCTGCCCACATCTGCCTCTCTCCACAGAGATAGATAGATAGATAGATAGATAGATAGATAGATAGATAGATAGATATATAGATAGATAGATAGATAGATAGATAGATCTTCATTTGTCAGTGTTTCGTATTTAAATTCAGGTAACTATCCACCTTTTGCAACACTATTTTCGTGCTACACTTCCGTTTAATTAGCCGCTATAGGAAAATAACTACAAGAAAAGACAAAGTACAGACCCGGTAAAACTATTTGCGATACAGTCCAGTGCGTTTATGATTATGATAATAAATTTGGCTACAATAAAATTACTGCAGCAACCTACTATTTGCAATATTAAGCAGCATAACGGACTGTTTTTGTACTGAAAGCGATTTAAGCGGACACCGGAAGCCTTTGGCTCGCACATTCAAGTTACAAATGGCCGCGCCCCCAATTACCTTAAAAAATAAAGTGGAGACGTTTAGATTCTCAACTCCAATTAACTAAAATGCATTTAAGGTAATGTTAATTTGTGCTGTAATATGACGGGGCACAAGTTGTAACTGTTTTGACTTATTAATGTTAAATGGGAATGTCAAGCTTCTGTCTCACAACTTAAAGGAGTAGACTAGCCTACTTAGCTGGCAAAATGGGCTTTCAATAAAACTTGGCTACCTATACAGTAGAAAGGCAAAACGTTTTGAAACCGGACAGTCGTTAGTCTAGGTGCAGATTAATCTCTGGTTGTAAGACGGTAAAAAACAACTGGTGACTTTCACTTTTTTTTTGTTGATGTGCACTGGCTAACATTTTACAGACATACACAAAATATTACTGTATATTTGAAGCTTAAGTGTTAAACCAAGAGAAAGGGGAAATCTCATTTAATTTTCATTTTGTAGACATTTCCTAAATATTTATTTTCATAAATTTTAATGTATTCTGTTTTGAACAAGAGAAATTTGTTTGTGACAAGCATCTGCGCTTCTGGTCTGGTGCTTGAGGCTTCTGACTTTTACAGAAGGAATTATGTGAATTAGAATATTGTCTCGATATCATGTCATAATTTTTTTTTAAAACTCATCACTGCCACAGCCAGGTGCTTGGCAAGCACACCTGTGTAGCAACCCTGCTGGTTGTTATACACAGGTATCCATTGTGATTTAGCTCATCCCACAGTAAAATATTTATTCAATGGTTCAAGCCAGTAAAATAACACAGGCTATGCAAAAAAAAAAAAAAAAAAAATGTATGCACGTTTTTTTTTTAAAGTCTAGCATAGTATAAAACATCTAAAAGGAATAAATCATAGAAATCCAAGATATTACAATAGATTCCAATATCAAACAGACAACATTCTAATGAATAATAATACACAAAAAAACTTATTACACTCAATTCAGTGGTTGATTGTACATTATAAGTCAAACTAATTCAGAGTATCATGCTGTTGCACAGTGTTGACAGAGTAACTGTGGGTGAGACAAAGTTGATGGCTGAGGAATGATTCAGAGAGATCAGGGGTTAGAAAAGCCTCATATCCCTTTAACCTGGACGAAAATCCACACAGTCCACAAAGTTTGATTATCACATTCCCTTTACAAAAAGTACTAGGCTCACTACTTCTTCTTTGCAGTAATGTTCTTGCAGACCCAGTTCATGCCATCCTGAAAGAAAGGAGCACTTCAGCCAAAAACCAGCCGCTGACGGGAAGGACTAAACAACTGATTGGAAAAATTAAACAAGGCTAATGCAAAAGCAATGACTCACCTGGACTCCCTCTCCCGTAAGTGCAGAGCAGGACTGAATTTGCCAAATACGGTCCCGAATTGTGTGCAGGTTCAGTCCCTCTGCGATCTCAGAGGCTGGAGCAGCGGTCAGCAGGTCTTGTTTATTGGCAAAGATTAAAACAGGTACACCACTAAGTTTCTCCTCATCTAGCAGCTCAGACAACTCCTGCACACCACATAAACAATTCAAATAGTAATTCAATAGCTCTTTCAAATACTTTCAGCATGGATTTGCTTGAACAAACGCATATCAAGAAAGTATTATGCTTACACGTTTCTTGGAGCAATTTAGTGTTTCACTTCCAATAAAATTAAAACGCTTCATTGAACTGTGTTAAGCAGGAAAATGTAGCTAGACATAGACCTGACCAAGTGTGAAGCCACATAGTGTGAGAAATATCCTGCAGAGACCTTGGAAGGTTCATAATCTCTCATCTACACACATGTGCACACACAAACAAGAAGACAAGTAATAATGAACAGATTTCCTATAATGATATACCTGTCCTGTTTCCTCAAATCTCTTCCTGTCCGCACTGTCTATGACATAAATCTAAAATGCAAAAACACAACGTCAAAATCATCACATAAACAAATATGAGAAAATATCACATACTTAAGAAATATATATATACACAAGACAACTGTTCAAAAGTTTTACGTTAGTATGATTTAAAAAATAAATAAATACTTTTATTCAGCAAAGATGTATTAAATATATCAAAAGTGACAGTAAATAGCATATTATATTATATTAGAATATTTCACAATGTTAGTCTTTTTTAACTATATTTTTGGTGAGCATTAGAGACTTCTTTAGAACTTTTGAATGGTAGTGATATACGATCATGAACAATGGCTATGCATAATAACTCAAAACATATCTCTTAAGAAACACTCACAAGCATGTCAGTATTTTCAAAGTAGTTTCTCCAGTATGGTCTAATCTTCCTCTGGCCTCCAATGTCCCAGACATTCAGTTTGAAGCCCTGAGACTGCACGCTCTTAATGTTAAAGCCCTGGCAAGGACAGAAGAATTAAAACTAACTGAACAATGCTGTATTGTGCCTAAGCAAGAAAAAAAACCTTAAAGGGATAGTTCACCCAAAAATGAAAAATTTGGCATTACTTACTCACCAGAAAGTTGACAGCACCCATTGACTTCCATAGTATTCTTTTTTTTTTTTCCTAGAATGGAAGTCAATGTGTGCTGTCAACTGTCTGGTTACCGATATTCTTTCAAATATCTTCATTTGTGTTCAACAGAAGAAAGAAATTCATACAGGTTTGGAACAACATGAAGGTTATTATGACACATTTTTCATTTTCGAGTGAACTATCCCTTTATTCTATGCTAGCTAATTCTATGAAAATGGAAGAAACTAACTTTTTACAAGGCAATTTGTATTTCCTGAAAAGGGAGATTGTGTGTTACCTGAGTTGGTGTGATGTGACTAATATCCTCAGAGGCTAGCTGTTTGAGAAGTGTCGTCTTTCCACCATTGTCTAATCCGAGGAGCAGAATGCGTATCTCCTGGTCTGGGGCACTCTTTAGTTTTCTAAGGATTGACAACAAACCCTGGAATAAACATAATTTGCTCAATAACCAGATTTTAAACAAGACAACAATGACACTATATAAGGACATTTGTGAGAAAAAAAAACACTTCTCTCAGCTAAGAGCCTTATCTAACAAAGTATGAAAAAGACACCATTTATAGATTTTAATTTGAATAATTTAGTTATATTCAATACAAAATAAAATAAAAAAAGAGATTAAAGACAGAATGACTCAGTCACAATTCACTCATTATATAAAAATGCAGTGAAAGATGATTATATGATGACTATCCATTTAACATCGGTGGCTACAATATCATAATAATTTCTTGAATGAGTTACCATCTTTACATTTGAATTATTCGGGAAATAAGTAAGTTAACGTTAACGAGACAGAGCAAAGAAAATAACTGAGACTTAGCGCTGCTGATCCATCAGGCTTCACTCCTACAGAAATCCCGCTACTGCAGCTAATAATCAAGACTTCACGCTGCAAACGCTGAATAAATTATGCGTATTTCCAAAGTTTCTAAAATCTCAGTTAACTATAAAATACACAAAGATAGGACTAAAGGCAGATTAGACTTCTCACCATCTTCCTCCCTTCCGAGACGCCGACGATGGTTACTAGGGGGAGTTAAGTGACGTCACCAGCGGTTGGCGTCATTTTAAAGGAACCGCAGTTATCACATTTTTCTGGTTAGGTTTCAAAATAAATTTCTTCTTATCTAATGATAAAGGCAGCAGGTACGCCTAAATACTATCTCCTAAACATTTACACCGTTATTTCACCGGTAAAAATACTATTCGCACATTTTGACACACAATATGGGGTAAGTTGTCACAGGAAAACCTATTAAACAGTATATTATAGGCTTTTCAGCGAACTTAAATAAAACACATTTAAATGGAAGAATTATGAATCAATGTATTAAACAGCAAAAATGTAAAGTACAAAAATAATGAACATGTTAGATTGACCTAATAGATCTGTTAATAATTAACTTTAGGTTAAAATCTAATTTCATTAAAAGACTTGTCTGCATGTATTGTGTTCGTGTTGGCCATGTGTTGCATTTTATATGTATACACACACATACGTACATATATATACACACACATACATAAATGTGTGTGTGTGTGTGTAAGTATGTATATGCAAAACCAGGTTCACCCTGGTGAATTTACCAAAACAGTTGGTAAGTGAGCTCTTAAAATAAAAGTCCCAATTGCACTGATTCTACTAAAACAACACATTTTATTTACAGATTCTGTAAATAAATCTGTAAAAATACAAAAATGACAACAATGGCAAATCCTCCTTGACTGATCTCAACATGAAATGCACCATGCAAAACTTCCGTCTATCAGTCCTTCAAAAAGGGACTAAGATTTAAAAACCCTGATTGCCCAAAAAAAAAAAAAAAAAAAAAATTCAAACAACAAAATGATGCGTGATAAGAAGGAAATCTGTAGAGAACAATGCTGGTGCTTTCCCTGAAGGCAGGTGCAGATTGACAGGCTTTTCACTGTCATGGTACAGTGTGTTACAGGGATAGTACATCTGGAATAATCCTTAAGTGGCCTCACTTAAGGGCACAATGGTGACAGGACTGTGAATTCGTGGGTCTCCCAACTGAGAGTGAACCTGAAGGTTGGTGTTGGCGGTTACTTACATACACATAAGTAACAGTATTAACTAATATATATATATAAAAAAAATTAATATGAAGTAAATGTTCACAGAGCTGGCTGTTTTGAGGCTTCAACCTTTCTATTCAACATTTGTACAATCAAAATTCCATGACATACTTCACCAACCTCCATCATGCCTCATAGAAGAACATTACATCTAATATTGTATAAAACTTATAAAGGTCTGATGTAAACATCTCAATTTCAGCTTCTGTGAGATTTAAATCTGCTTTTTCTTGGCTGGTTTGACTGAGGGCATTTCCTCCTCACTAACATCATCATCTTCATCTTCATCTGATATTTCAGACTCTTCATTCTCTGTGGCTGAAAGACGAGAAATAATCAGCACCATTCAGTTTCAAAACAAAGGGGATAAAATAGCATGCTCTGTGTGTGATTTTTAGCTTTAAATGCATTTTTGTGATATAGAGACTTGCAACTGTTGTTTTATTTCTCACCAACTAAATGTAAACCACTGACAGTCACTGGTCCAGATCCAGATTTCAACCGCAGTGTGACAGGAGCCATCAACTCAAATTCCCCAAGGCTTACCTGAGTAGAAACAGATGTGAGAAAAAAAAGAGAAAAAAAAACTGATTTAAAAACTTACAACATATTTTAATACAGTCTGTATTATACAACAGTTTAGTAAAAAAAGCATTACCATAGGCAAGCAGGAAATGTTGAGATTAGCTACGGGCACAGATATTTTCTTTCCTTGGTGATTCATAGCGGTCACTTCCACAACATTATTCTCCTCTTTGGCACCATCACCCAGACAAATCTAATGGTTTGAGAGACAGGGGTTTAAAAGTACAGGTCATCAAGCTCATTACACATCTTAAAGTCACGATGAAATGAAAGCAGCAACTGATCATTTTGTCTATATTATGACACACAACGGAGTATATTAATGCATTATTGTAATATAAAAAAATGTTGGGCGGGAACTTGGTTCTATGAATCAGCTGCTGACTGGATTTATGAGATGTGGTCGTTACACTCCAAAAGTTGAGCTTGCAGGGGCGGGGTCATGCAGATTAAAGGGGCAGACACATTTAATACTGTTATGCAAATTTTCACGAGTGAAATCCAGCTTTCAATAGGAATCCACCCAATCGGGAATTTCGCATGATTTTAACAGATTTTGCTTTGAGTTCACTGTGTTAACCAACAGAAAGAAGTGAGCTTGATTTGAAGTGAGTTCTGTGTGAGCTGTGCTTCATATATCTCTACACTATTGACAATAGACCATTTTGGCCCATGGAATTGAGCTAAGTAATGAGTTCCATTAAATGACTGGAATAGTCATACATACATCACCTATGAGAACTGTCATTTCACAAGATCAAGAAATCTTGTGGTTTTTCTAAAACCAGAAAATAAATAAGTAGGGCGGCACTACATTTTGTCCATCAGGAATTGATTTAATCGTTGTGGTTTGCTATTGCTGTGACCTCATATGAGTGACAGGTTGTCCCACCCTTCTGCAAGAGGGAGGGGAAGTTATTTTAATTAAAAGGTAACCACACAGTTGACAGCACTCTTTTAACTTCCATAGTATTTTTTTTACCAACATTCTTCAAAATATCTACTTTTGTGTTCAACAGACAAAAGAAACGTATACAGGCTTGGAACAATTTGAGGTAAATAAATGCCAATTTTTGGAGGATTTCCCTTAAAAAAAGAAAGAAAAAGATGTACATGGATGAATCATTTATAATAAACATGGCTAAACAAATAAGACCTGTCAAGTTTGATTTCGTGGAGACTTTAAACAGAGGGTGATATAAAAAATATAATAAGAGAGAAAGAAACACACAGACGAATTGTTCACAATACGATCTATAATATTCATAGAGAAAATAGATTATTTTATTTCATATTGACTTTAAAAATATAGATCAGCCAAAAATGAAAATCTATCATGATTTAATCAACATTATATTACTTCACACACATATAACGTTACAGGTTTAGGACAGGCAAACTAAAATATTCTACGAACCGTCCTGAGCTCCAGAAAATGTTCCACATCTTCATCTTCGTCTGCTTGAAATGTGTAAAATGGAACTTCAGAAGACAACTCACAACCTGATGGAAATAAAAATCACAGTATTATACAAGTAGCCTATATTTAATTTATATGCAGAAATTAATGCAATTACTGAAAACAAGCACGTTTGAACTGTATTTTGATGTAAAGTAATCCAAGTTTTTTTAATGAACGTTACACATCTCTGGCCACAATTATTTAAGAAATAGTCAATTGCAGTTGTTCCACGTGTGCTAGTAAATCTACGAAGCATGCAGCGCGTCACTGTTGATCTTACTGAACACATAGCTTTCCAATCGCGAGCGTGAGTCCACCCCACTATCCGATGTTTCGTCCTCAACAAACGACATATCTGTTCAAACGTTACTAATATCACTCAATAAAGGCTACAATATCCACAGTGCAAGTCGCGTTTCCGAAACACATGTGACGAGGACGCGAAAAACGGCGCTTGATCATGACGTCATCAGCACTGACCTAAAAGCTAGTTTTTAAATAGTTGATTGTAACAATTGCATATACAACACAGGTAAAAAGTTGGGAATAAATAATTTGTTTAAAGAATTCTCTTATACTAAGGCTGCATTAATTTGATCAAATAGGCAAAACGGTAATTGTGGAATATTCAAACTTAATGTCTTATAATGTAATTTAGTTGTTTGTGCAAAGCTAAATTTTCAGCAGCCATTACTCCAGTCTTCAATGTAGGCATGATCCTTTGCATAGAGTCGGGTGAAAAAGAAAGTACACCCTTTTGAATTAGTTTTACATATCAGAATCATCTGGTCTTACAGGTTAACAAAAATAAAAGAGAAGCCATGTGTGACAAACTAAGTACACCCTATGATTCAGTTGCTTGCAGACCCAATTTTAGCAGCAATATGTTGAAATAATAGTGTTCTATATGATTTTATGAGTCTCTCTCACATCATTGTGGAGAAATTTAGGCCCACTCTTCTTTACAGCGTTGCTTCAATTCATTGATGTTTGCGGACATTTGTTTATGCACAGCTTTCTGAAGGTCCCACCACAGCATTTCAATTGGGTTGAGGTCTGGACATTGACTGGGCCAGTGCAACACCTTGATTCCTTTCAATTTCAGTCATTCTGTTGCAGATTTGCTGGTGTTGTTGGGATCATTGTTGCACAGCCCACTTTCCACCAAGCTTCAGCCGTCGGACAGATTACCTCACATTTGAATCTAGAATAGGTAAACACAGAGAAGTTCATGGTCGACTCAGTGACTGCAATGTGTCCAGGTCCTGTGGCTGCAAAAGTCTTGAGGATTGTTCAGATGCAACTTTGCAAACCTAAGCCATGCTGCCATGGTTTTTATTTAATTAGTTTAGAGAGAGAAGCAGCTTTCTCCTGGCAACCCTTCCAAACATGCTATACTCATCCAGTCTTTTTCTAATTGTACTCTCATGAACTTTAGCATTTAACATGTTAAACGTGTGATTTCTCAGAGCAGTGAATTTGCTGGGACGTCCACTCCTGGGAAGATTGGCAACTATTATGAACGTTTTCCACTTGTAAATAATCTTCCTCACTGTAGAATGATGGACTTCAAATCGTTGGAAAATGGCCATATAACCTCTCAGATTGATGGCTGCAACAATTGCTTCTTTAAGATCATTGCTGATGTATTTCCTCCTCGGCATTGTTACCACACACCTGAGAGCTCCAGATCAACAAACTGCCAAAACATCTGCTTTCATAGAATTGGTCAGGCTTGCTGATGATCAATTAATCAAAGGCATTTGATTAGCAGCATCTGACTGCTACTTACCCTCTTCATTTTTTATGGAAGCAGTAAAGGTGTACTTAGTCACACATGTATATATATTGTGTGTGTTTATATATATATATATATATATTATACCCACACACACACACATTAGCTGTCAACACTTCCAAAATTTGAACCTCCACCACTCTATTTATAGTAGTATGAGTGTATAGTATAGTGTAAAGCTTTCAATTTTTCACAATTTAAATGCACCACCTGCACATTTTTTGTGAAACTAAGACGGAAATAAGAGTGTTCACCAGGGGTGGCGATTGTGGGTCTAAAAAGCATTTTTCTTTTCACTCACCAGATTTGCTTTTCTATTTAACATTTTAATAACATTACATACAACCCTTACAGAAATTACAACTATATTACATATACATTATCATAATACATCAAAATACAGAAAGGTCTTCATATTTTTAAATGTATTCATTGTATATGACCTTTAAAAAGAAAAAGAAAAGCCCTTTACATTGCAAGTGATCAACTAAAATAAATGATCCAAGCAACAAGCCATAGAGATAAACAATAGCATTTTTTTTGTACAAATTCCCTTAAATGGGGAGGGGAAGTGGAAAAACTGTCAAAACTGCCCATGCACAAAAGTATTTACATTTTTCCTTTACCCAGACCTTATTTTAAACATTACATATGGGAATCTGCAAGGGACTTTTGTGCTCATCTAGTTTTTTAGGATACAGCACAACCGATATTTTATTTATATAATATATATATATAAACAAACAAACAAACAACTTTTCTGTCCATACTTTTGGTTAAATAGGGGAATAAAGAAAGACAGAACAAACAGTTTATGTCGTACCTACATTCAGGGAAACAATCCTGACATTGGCTTGCGATTTCAGAGAAACAGAAATTAAACCGTGGGGCTTTTAAACATTTTAACAAAGAGGCAGACCTTCATTAAGAACAGGCAATGGATGCTATTCTCTTCAAGCAACAGAAAACGGGTCTCAAAAATGTTAAAGATCATTCATAAATATACCTTCATTTTTTTTCCACTTGTTTTAATTTTCCTTCTGTTCTAATTAAAGACATTGTGCAGAGCATTGGTCTTAAGGTTTAGGTTACAAATTTTACTTTTGTTGTTGTTGTAAACAACAGAATTATAATGTAACCCTGTTATGTCTCGGAAATGTATAGTTCACCACTTTAAACAAAGGCAGAAGTGTAGGAAAGTATTTTTCCTTATTCTCAAATATATTACAGAGAAGGACAAGAGCCCAAAGGCATTTTTGTACAAAATGAAAAAATGTATCGTTAAAAGATACACATGCTAAAGGCTTACACAAAGGTATCCCATGCAGTCTTAAAGACAAAGAACATAATGGTTTAACTGTATTTACTTCTGCCTGCTCAAAGTTCAGTTTCAGTTCTTTTCTTTTCTTTTCTAAAGCATCCCAAACCTCAAAGGATAGCTTTAGTCTGCTGCATTCTCCATATGAGCTCACCGACGCGGTTTAAACCTGGACAACTGCAGAATTTATTACAATGTCCTGAAAAGCAATAACACAAACCCTGACTGTAAAGAAGTCTCTCTGGTTTATTGCTTTGAACACTGTAAAGCACTGAAATAAACTATTAAAAACAGTAAAGTGAAGATCTCTTATCAGGTAATGGCAAGTTTTTTTTTTTGTCTGGAGAATCTAGACATTAACTTAAACATGCACATATGCCGAACACAAACTGCAACTCAGCCACATCTAAGAGATTTAGTAGGTTCAATGGCACTTGGCCAACTCAAGCAATCTGTCTACCAGAAAAAAGTGAAAGTAACTCATGCGTCCTGAATTACTCTTACAGACTCACTTCACTTCTTTTTCCATTTCTCACTCCCCCTGAATGCACAAAACACTTGAGCATCCACCACAGACTGGCAAAGTGAATGAACAGCACCTAAAATTCTAGAAGTGCATTCAGCATAATGATGTGAGTTAAGCTACCGTTACAGGGCACCAGAGTTGCCATTACAAAACGTGATATTTACATGAACAGGTAGCGAGTTGGGGCCTTAAAATGTGGGCCAAAGCTTTGTGCACTTTCTAGGAGGCTCCTTCTGTATGATTTTTCTTCTAGGCGGCTCAGATTCACAAACTCCTCCCCATTAGAATAACATCTTTTGGGAATCCCTCCATTTTGGCCACTTCAAAGCAGCCCAGTTTGCTATAAAAGTCCAACATCCTTTTGTCCATCTGCCGGACCTCACAGAAAGCACCATGCGAGCCTGACAAACAAGGAAAGAAAGATGCGTTTATGAAACAAAGCGTTCAATAAAATCACTGCAGCTTTTCATGTCCTCTAACAGTAAAGATCATCCCTCTTTAATGTCAGCATCTGAAATTTATAAAAAATATAAACACTGATCTGCTGATTAAAGTTAAAGTAAAATGTGGTGAGGGGGTAGACCACACAGAGATGAAAAAGCAACTTTACTGTACAATTAAGTAATTAGTGACTACTTACTGTGTAATAACAATTTTATTACTATAGCAATGAATAATAGTATCATGTGGAACAGGGACACTTAAATAAAAAGCTCATGTCACACAACATAACTCTACCTACCATTAGCTTTCAGTGATGAGAGGAGACATCCCATCATGCTTTTAGCTACACTGGGGTCAGTAACCTTTGCATGAATGTCCACTTTAATAAGCGATGGGAAGTTACTGAGGAACGATTCTGGCAAAACCTCCTCCTCCTCATGGAAACTTAGCATCATTTTCTATAAAAAAATAAATAAATGTTTGTTGCCATAAACGTGTTCCAAACCTTTTTATCTTATAAAGCCTTCGCAATTAGCAAATTTCTATTATATTGCATTAATTGTTTTGCCCACCACACTGAAAACAGAGCTTTGATCATAAAACTAAGCATTTCAACATCATCCAACTGGGACGTATTATTAGGAGACAGAGTGACGACTGATATTTCTATTAGTGCTGCACGATTAATCATATCGCAATCGTAATCGCGATGTCAAGCCTATGCGATTATATGACGCAAAATGCTGGGATTTTATATTAAATAAACAAATTAGGGCTATTAACGCACCATCTGTTATCTTTCGTCATCCTTTGGCTAGTGTAACATGATCCCGCTCTTATTCGTGCGAAAACCATTCTTGCACGAGCACGACTAGTCAAAAGAGAGCGCGCTGCCTGTAATGTCTCGACTGTGACACACAGAAAGACGCGCGCGGCCAGTGTCACGCGCTGCACAGACCGCGCGCCAGAATACAGTTCTCTTTCGCGCTTGAACGAACAATAAAACACACAATTATGCCAAAATGTTTTGTCGAGTATCTTCATAACATAAGAGCAGTCTTATGATGGACGTAAAAAGTTGTGAGAGAATGAGGCGCGTGGGAGATCCGCGTGCGTCTCTGTCAACAACAGCGGCTGCTCTTAAAGCACCAGCATCCAATAATGCTCTGTCAGTAAAGTTGATCAAAGATCAAAGGGGACAGAGAAAATTACTCGGTCGGTGATCTTGATTAAATAACTTTTGTAGCTTTAATAAGGATTAGGGCCTAGTATATAATTTATGCAAACTGTTTGATAACTTTATTCAATTTCTGTATATGTCCTACCTGTTAGTCAGGAAGGGCACATAAATATGACATTTATTATGGGTTTATGTGAGGATTGTTTGAAGTTTACTTCAATTAAAAGCTGTTATATTTTTTGAAGCCTAAAATGTTTCTAAAAAATTTATAGCTTTCACTTGTAATGACAGAATCACTGTAATGTTGGATGGCTATAATTAATGTAATTTTCATCCAGACATCAATGGTTTATTGATCATTAAAGGTGTTTTTAATCATTTAGTTGTTGTTGCTAGTTTGAGTGGAGAAATACACATTAATACACAGAAGTATCACTAATCTGTGTGTGCATTTTGCTTTAGAACCAAGTAAGTTGACTCATGAAACCATTTGTTTATTATATCGCAGATCGCAATATTGACCTCAATAAATCGCAATATGACATTTTCCCCAAATCGTGCAGCCCTAATTTCTATGCATTTTATGCAAACTGCTATGTTGTTATAAAATCTCATTGCATTACAAGCTATCAGAATTGAATAAAAAAATTTGGGCCATTTAAATAACAGCAACTGCAAATTGCATAATTTTTTCTCTGTTTTGGCCTCTTAATAAAACTAGGGATGCACCGATTCAACTTTTTCCAGAACAAGGCCGATTTGGATAATTTTTTTTAGTACTTTTCGATTGTACAGATAACCTGTATTTTCATTGCATTATTTATTTATTTATGAAGAAATGACATGACATGCAAACCTCTGCCTCTGACAAGTCCTTCTCTGTGTCTGGCTTGTTGTATTTCTCCTGCATGAATGGAATCCAACTCATCTGGCAATTCTTTACAAAGGGTTTGACATCCACAGTGCCCAGAGCATAGCCGCAGATACCTTCTTCATCCTCAAGCACAAAGCCATAGTCTGGGCTGAGCGTCAGAAAACCTCCCACAAACCTGCAATGATGAAGATGATGAAGATGATGGTACAGTTAACATGCTATTAATCAAGCATGCATAACACAATAACGTGACTAAACATAGTAGAAGCTAAAACTTCACCTGTCTCCAATAAGGTCCGGTGATGACTCATCTGGGAAAGAAATGCCATCACAGCTCTCAGTGAACATCTCCTTGCAGACCTTATAGATGGCAGACTGAAGAAAAAAAGTGAAGGAGATGCAGTGTTAGAAGGCATCTGACAGCTCTCATTCCACAAAATGTGAATCTTCTAAGGACTAACAGGTGGACCAGACTGCCGTTTCAGCAGAATGCTTCAGATGTGCTGCAAATAAACCTAAAAGCAAAGCTTAAACTGGGACACCTCAGCTGGGAATTCAAGCAGCCAATAGCAACATTTTATTTAGACATAAACATCTACAGAGTTTTCATACTACAGACACAGGGGTTAAAGTGAAAAAAAAAAATCCTGAGCCTGAACTTTTTTTGGGAGGGCACAGACGGACTTGACTTATCTTTAAATGACACCATTTATTTTCAAGTGTTATGGTTGTAAGTTAATGGAATCTTTTTATGAATGAAGGCCAGTATCACTGATATTTACATAGCTACTGATGTCTCGATGAAAATTATTTTTCTTAAAATGTTAAACATTAGGCTTAAAAAAAATATAACAACTTTTAATTTAAGGGAACTTAAAACAATCCTCACTTAAACCCATAATAAATGTAATATTTACCGGTTCATTTCCTGTCTAACAGGTATGCAATAAACAGAAATTGAATAACTCTAATTCTCTGTCAGTAAAGTTAATCAAAGAACAAAGAGAACAGTGGCTGCTGTCACTTTAAGATCTGCCGCTGCTGACAGGATCTCACGCATCTCAGACATTCTCTCACTACTACTTACTTTCATTTAAGATTTTAACTAACTCATTTAAGACGGTTCTTGTGAGGATACTCGACAAAACTGACATTTTGGCATAAATGTGTGTGTTATTGTTCGTTCAAGCACGAAAGAGAACTCAATACTGGCGCGCTGTCTGTGTGATACTGGCGAGCGTCTTTCTGTGCGTCGTGTGTGTGTGTCAAGAGAACATGAAAGTTGATGGGGGGGGGGGGGTACGTACATTTAAGTACGTTGTAATTGTACGTATATTTAAGATAGGCTACTTATTTTATTATTCAAATATCTAAATATGATACTATATCTCACAGAAAAAAGGGCTTTCTTTGCAATTTTGAACATTGCACGATAACAGTAAAACGTCCGTCGTTTAACGAATTTTAAAAACACGGATGGATAATACAAAATTCTTTCTGACACAACCAAGAACAAAATTAACTTAGCCCGTCATTTTTCATTTTACAATAATCTTCTCTCTTTGCGTGCACGGTCTGTGTTTGTGAGAGAGAGCTCGCGCAGCAACTGATACACAACGGGACTTTTTGAACCATAACTAAGTAATTAACGCGCTAGTTTTCATACAGAATAAATATGTAACATAATTAGGTACTTTAGTTATTATTATTGACACAATAACGTAACACATGCAGGCTACGTATCGCAACACTGAGAATGATAAATAAACGCCTGTTTCTCCAGACACGCGCTTATCAGTAACTGTTAAATGAACGTTAATCCACAAATCACAGAACTTTCATAATCACTAAGCCTGCCATAGCGATTTTAATTTTTAGATTTATTGTTCAGCATTACTTAAGCATTTTATAATTTGTATGGCAGAATGTGTTCCTCTGACGGAGTATTTTAAGATAATCCATGCGATTGCGATTACTGCTGTCCCGTGTCACGTGTGATTATAAAATCCAGATAATTAACTCAATACAATATTTAAACTTTCCACATCTAGCATCCACCCCAGCGCGTTTACCTTCAGGAGTTAGAAGTACTGTGACTACTGTAGCCTACGGTCCTTGCTTTTGAAGTCAGTCAGACGGCGGCCGCGGGAGCTGAAGGGGGATTCGAGCGGGATCCTTTATTGCTGTTGATTTTTAGTCTCTTTTTCATGATAGGCCTTACCCATCTGTCAATCATCTGCGCTTGCTATGTGGGGAATGAACCCAGCGCTATGATTGGTCGAACTCTTCTTCTTTTACGGTTGCTTGATTTGAGGACTGCGCGTGAACAGAGGCGCGTCACCAGGTTTTTGCGTAGTTTAGAGTGACAAACCGTACCAGCGTACTTAGAGGTCAAAATGCGTACCCGCTACGCAAAATGCGTACGGGTTGGCAGGTATGTGACACTAACGTGACATATGGATCTCTAGGCTTGTTCGACTTGAACCGTCGCTGCACAGACCGATTGGTTTATGACATCAAAGTACCACGAGAGCGATTCAAAAGCATGAGCGTGTAGGATTGAAAATAATCCAAGATATTTGAAATGAACAAAGACATATGCTTTACTGTGTTCCACCTCTTGTTTCAACCACAAGGACCATTTGGAGTTCCCAAAGACACAGAGTTAGTGATCAAGGCCTGTAGGCCAAGATGTTTGTACTTTGGGGGTCAATGAATTGTCACACCTTTAGAACAATGGGGGAAGTGTAATTATCTGATTGGTCAGTTTGAATGTCTCACATTTGGGTTTTAGTCACATGGTCAGGGAAAGGATAAAACAAGATTGAATCTTTTGCTCTCTCTCTCTCATGCTCTGGCGCTCTGATTCTCTGGGTCCCTCTTGGGACTCTCTGTATCTCTCTCTCTCTCTCTCTTTCTATCTATCTCTCAGGTAACATTTTACATACATGCTGGGTACAATTAATTATATAACATCATCTCATACAATGATTATGTAACTATTTTAAGTGTAACCATAACCATATTTTGTCATTAAACCTTGTCAATTACAAATAACGTGCTAACTAGTTTTGATTTGGTATTGACTTTGAAGTGCTACCTATTGCAATACAATATTGTCACTCTCTATAGCAACGCTCTCCCACATATTAAGCTATTGTAACTGCGCTTATTTCCGTCGTTGGTATAAGTGGCAGTGGGTGGAATAGACAAGAAATTTACAGTTTTCTACCATCTTGCTGATAACGTTTCTTTAGTCGTTCGGCAGTCTTGCAGCCTGAACCCCTGCAGGAAATCCACCCTTACAAGCGTCTGCTCTCTAATCACTCTTGCGGTACTTTGATGACCCGCCCTGCTCTGCTTTTGATAGGCTTGTAACGTTAGTTAGAGCTGCGTTCCTCTCATAGGATTGGTAGGTGAAATCAATTGACTCGAAAATAAACCGCATACAAGTTCCCAATTTTTTTTTCTTCTCACGGCCGCACGCCGGAGATCCGGCACGGTGCCGGAATACTTTAAGCCCTGCAGACAGCTTACCGTAGACAAGCCAGCACAAAACTAACATCCCTAGGGTTGGTTGCACCAGCTGTGAGCAAGTTACATCTTATGGCCCATTTTTGCGAAGTTAAAAATTAAGCACTATAAAAAAAAAATGTTTAGCGCCATAAAAAAATATATATAAATTACATATTTAAGAAAGTCTGCAACCAAGTGTAACAGTTTGAACAAAGCAGCAGATTGATTGAATTACATCAAAAAGCTAATGTTTTACCTGACAAACTTAAATCCTTTAGATATATATATATATATATACACACTCACCGGCCACTTTATTAGGTACCCCATGCTAGTAACGGGTTGGACCCCCTTTTGCCTTCAGAACTGCCTCAATTCTTCGTGGCATAGATTCAACAAGGTGCTGGAAGCATTCCTCAGGGAGTTTGGTCCATATTGACATGATGGCATCACACAGTTGCCGCAGATTTGTCGGCTGCACATCCATGATGCGAATCTCCCGTTCCACCACATCCCAAAGATGCTCTATTGGATTGAGATCTGGTGACTGTGGAGGCCATTTGAGTACAGCGAACTCATTGTCATGTTCAAGAAACCAGTCTGAGATGATTCCAGCTTTATGACATGGCGCATTATCCTGCTGAAAGTAGCCATCAGAAGTTGGGTACATTGTGGTCATAAAGGGATGGACATGGTCAGCAACAATACTCAGGTAGGCTGTGGCGTTGCAACGATGCTCAATTGGTACCAAGGGGCCCAAAGAGTGCCAAGAAAATATTCCCCACACCATGACACCACCACCACCAGCCTGAACCGTTGATACAAGGCAGGATGGATCCATGCTTTCATGTTGTAGACGCCAAATTCTGACCCTACCATCCGAATGTCGCAGCAGAAATCGAGACTCATCAGACCAGGCAACGTTTTTCCAATCTTCTATTGTCCAATTTCGATGAGCTTGTGCAAATTGTAGCCTCAGTTTCCTGTTCTTAGCTGAAAGGAGTGGCACCCGGTGTGGTCTTCTGCTGCTGTAGCCCATCTGCCTCAAAGTTCGACGTACTGTGCGTTCAGAGATGCTCTTCTGCCCACCTTGGTTGTAACGGGTGGTTATTTGAGTCACTGTTGCCCTTCTATCAGCTCGAACCAGTCTGGCCATTCTCCTCTGACCTCTGGCATCAACAAGGCATTTCCGCCCACAGAACTGCCGCTCACTGGATGTTTTTTCTTTTTCGGACCATTCTCTGTAAACCCTAGAGATGGTTGTGCGTGAAAATCCCAGTAGATTAGCAGTTTCTGAAATACTCAGACCAGCCCTTCTGGCACCAACAATTATGCCACGTTCAAAGTCACTCAAATCACCTTTCTTCCCCATACTGATGCTCGGTTTGAACTGCAGGAGATTGTCTTGACCATGTCTACATGCCTAAATGCACTGAGTTGCCGCCATGTGATTGGCTGCTTAGAAATTAAGTGTTAACGAGCAGTTGGACAGGTGTACCTAATAAAGTGGCCGGTGAGTGTATATATACCGTAATGATGTTTAGAACCCTACCCTGGTGGCGAGTATTGCAATTATTATTATTATATATTTTTTGGAATTTACAAAGGGTACAGCAATAATATTAAATGTATACATTCGAGTACTGTAATTTTAATGAGTATTTTGATTATAATTGTAAACCTACCTCGTCTTTGGCAAAGTAAGGCCTTATGGTATAGATTTTGGAAGTAGGCATTGATGGTGGTGGCTGGTAGAAAAGATCATTTGCCCCATCAATTGGCAACAGTCTCTGTGGAGACCAAAGCAAAAGTATATAATAGTTTAGTACTTTTCTAAATTTGACCATGTGACTGCACTGCTACTGAAACTTCAGCATGAGTTTACCTGCTCAAGCTGTGCCAACCTCACACAGGAGCTGAGCAAGAATGTGCCTAATACAGGCATGGAAATAAATGCCTTCACAAGTAAACTGGCTTCTCTGGTTGGTCAGTTTTCAGCAAGAGCATGTAAACATCATACTTAAGATACGTACCATTGACAATCATTTTCCACCTTTTTTTTCTGAGAGAAAACAAAATGAAACAAAAGTGCGCAGGCTTGGTCTGAGAAAGGCTTAACTGGCTAAAGGAGATGCTCCTTTCCCGCTCTTTTTCGCTGCGCTAGAACTTCCTGTAGAGAAAAGGAATGATGCTAGAGCGCAGAGCAAAACTCCATGACCAAAAATTTCAAGCTTAAAACATCACATATTTTCAACGACACACCATACAAGGTAATCAAATTATTTTAAAATGTTTCAAATGTTGAGGTTATGGATTAGTAATACTTTGTTCATGGAGCTTTGAGTAGACAGACTCGCAGTCGCACACGCAGGCGCAGTGTTGTGGACGCAAGCGCAGACAAAATGTGGAAATAATTTTTGCGCTGTTTCCTGCAAAGAAACAAGATGTCATAAAATAAAACCTAGCCATGCTGCGCTGTCGCGAGCGCAAGGGGAAAAGCAGCATCTCATTTGGGCAGTTGCTGAAAGAAATCCAAATTTAAACTGGGTTAGAAAACACCATCACCCCAAACACTGGATCTGACAATTGTCATTCGACCATTTCAGTTGACACCTCAAAAATAAAGCCCAAGTGGCTCAACACCCCTTTGTTTTACTGTGCAGCTGCTGACAGCTCACCTTAAACAGACCAACCCATAGCGTTTTGTAACCACACCAACATCTAAAACAAACGAAAATATATCTTCGTGTAACATTTTGCTGGTAATTCAATATTGGATACCTGGAACTCTCCTGCTAGACCGCCCCTAAAGGCCCAGGGCTCTTGGTCGCCACTTAAGAACTGTGCTGACGACTGACTACGACACCCTGTTGAGATCAGATCCAAGCGGAAAACATTATGAGGGGCTTTCTGGCATAATGAGGGGGAAGGGGTATAGGGTAGAGGTGTCTTATTTCCAAATAACGCATTGAAAATAAATGTAGATACTACAATCACGGAAAACGCCTCAAGATTAACAAAAAGCGTGGATATCTTCTGCCTAGGGCTCAATCAGCTTAAGCTTACCATGACAGAGGGCTTACACTGACTGCAATGTCAGATTTGGGCACTTTACTGAAACAATTTGTTTTTCACATGATCCTCAAGCAGTTGTAAGGGAGGTTCATGATGCAATCTAGGATAAGGTTTGGTACTAGCTCTTCAACTCCAGGTTTCTGTCTGTTTTGAAGAGATGAGATATTCAAGAATTATTAGCTGTAGCGCTTTTCCTACAACAGCCTGTGTGGGGATTGTGTTTGATAAACGTCATCAGTTCACTCGCTGGAACTAAATAAGCTTCAGCTGTTTAAGCCCTCTGAACTCTAACCTTCATCTGAAGTCACATTTAGACCTATCTGCCTTGTCACATGACTATCGAGCGTTGTTCATCAGCCAGCACTGTGGACGCTTCCTTTGATCGATGGAAACTTTATTTTTTATGATTGATGGAGTCGATCTGGACCCTTCAAAAGAAGAACCTACAATCTACAGCAGATAACTACAATAAAATGTTGCACTTTTTTAATCATCGTTAAGCAGACAAGCTTTATATTGAAATTTGAAATCCATCCGTTTCTAAATAGCAGTACCAATGTGAGAGGATGAGGACTCAGTGTCATGTAACAAGACAAATGCAGCGCATCCAGGAGACAAAAGTTCCCCCGTTTTCAATCAGTTTGATCATACTAACACATCCTGTGGTGAAATGGCAGGACAGACAGCGCACACACCATCTGAGAGGAATTTTATCACTTCCTTTACTTTTTTAAAATGTATATCCATAAAATATATACTCTTGTTAACTGATTATTCATATTATAGAGATGTTTAGATGAGGCAAGAGCATCAATTTTCCCCTAAGATGGCGTGTTACAGCTTGTTTGAGCCATTTCAATTGGGCCTACTGATAGAAACAAAAATTATGTTAGAGCTGCCAGAGAAAACAATTGGGGGGTTAACACCTAAAACTTGAGCTATCGCTGCGCAAATGTGACTTCATACAAAAACCTTTCCTTTCCTGAGACATTGAAAAAAATTAAAATAATTTGGGCACATAACAAAAAATAATATAATCTATAAAACCCCGGAACAAAAGAAAAGAAAATCGCAGCACTGTGCATACATCGGGCACTGTCCATCCAATAGCAGTAGACACTTGTGCTGAGGACTCTTCCATCTGTACATAACGAAGGGAAAAAACAATACAAGAGCTCATTAGTAAGTGATCTCAGCACAACAGCAGTGAGACGCTGACTGAATGCCATCTGCACTGCTTTGGACAGGGCAGAAATGCTGGCTGGCCTGGCTGAAAATGCACTGGGATTTGGACTGTCCATGCAAACAAACGCTGAAAAGCATATTGAGAGGGGACAGTCCACACAAAATCCTAATAAACTTATAGGGATGCACGATATATTGACCACCATATTGGTATTGGCCGATACATGTTCATTTTAATGTTCTAGTTACAGAACCGAAAAGATAATTTGGCTGATATATGTATTATTTCCTTCAGCTGAGACACTTCAGATGCGCAGGTCCGCCATGAAGGTTGCTCGACATTTGCTTGAAATCACTTTGAAAACAGTTAAAGGAGCTGTATGTAAGAAATCGATTTCAATTAATCATAAATTTTCCCTGATATGTCACTAGACATTAAGAAATCATGTTCATTTGAAATACTTATATCACTGACAACAGTAGTCCGGCCAGGATATTGTCATTTAAAATGTGAAGTTGCAGCCCTCAACTGATGTTGATGTTGTCATGTTGTGTTTTGGTCTGATGCTCCACCCTCCACCGATCGACCAATCACGAAGTCAGTAGTGTTGCGGCATCCGGGTTGCCAGCTCTGCTCTAGTTACCACAGCTGCAGCTAATAACGTGTCGTAATCGGATCCTGCAGCATATCTGGCAACCTTGAGTCAGTAATTTGAAAGTGATTGCAGTACCAGTTTTGGCCACAATCTTACATACGGCTCCTTTAAGGGAAACATTTTCACCGCAAGTCTGTCATACAGGCTAGAGCGGATCCACAACAGGAGATGTGGACACATTCTGACAGGCACATAACTTAGGTTTCAAGTTCACTTAAGCATTCTTTAGTGCAGATAAAAGTTGTAATATTATGTTTACGTTGTATAAATATATTATTAATCTCATATAGGATGCGTTTCGTTGAGTTAATTAAACCCCAGACAAAGCGCTTCAGTTTAGATGTTCATTCAGCTCCAGCGCAGCTCAAACAGCAATGCTGATATTTGAAACAGTAATATATATTTTTAGATGTTCTTTTTCAAAAACATTGATGCATTATTAATAACTAGCACTTTTATCTTTCTTGTGTCATTCTCATCAACAATACGGTTTAATTAAAATAACATAATTGTCTGTTCAGAGGCTATTCCATTTATTTATCAACAGCACATTTTGTCCAGTGGTTTGTTTGCCTTATTTAGGCATCATTTAATTTATATGTAAGGCAATAGATTTTTTTTTTATAAACAAAGTCGCCAATACAACTGTCAAATTATTTTAAAACTTGCATTGGTTCAAACTAGGCTACAGTGCTGTATATCTTTGATTTATGTTGAAGTGCTTTGGACATGGCTTTCAATTGTGAGATTTTTGTTTTTGAAATCAGGCTCTCAATTTTATAAAAATTTGGATTTAGATTTATCAGCCATATATATCGTTTATCAAGTATAAAGAATTACCGGTTATCTGACAAAATATCGGTGCATCCCTATACATTTACACTAAAGGGTCAGTTAAATCAACATCACATTTGTTCAATGGGCATGTTCTCACATAAAGAGAAGCCTTTATGGGGTTTTCAAAAAAAGCTAATCAAGTGTTTGATTCCAGTTCTATTGAACACACTCATTAGTGCATCATATATCACACTTGATTTTCCCCTCCATCAGCTAACAATTTAGGTGTGGCATGCCAGTTTTGGTTGCTGCCTGCTGTGTTGCTTTGTTATAAAGCTGGACAGAAACCTGTGAATAAAATGTGGTTACCAAGGTAACCCAGGCCATGCTGGTGCTATAATTACTCAACCAACTTCCAACAAAAACCTCATTTAGAACCGAATCCATTACTCTAACTGCACTGTAGCGATGCCCAGAAGCTATATGGATAACAAACATGTGCATTTTCAGTAAGTGACAGGTCTCTCAATAAAATCATCGTAAATAAAAGGGCTGGCTAATGCCCCAAGCGTTTCTCTCATGAGAGAAACCCTTCAGTTCGCTGACTGCACAAATTAATTTAGGATCATGAGAACTGTGTACAGTTCACCAGAATGTAGTATCACTTAAAAACTGTTTTCTGGCTGGACCAGACCAGTTCAGTTAGAGTAAAGCATACGCTGAGGTTGTTTGTGGAGTATCTTTGTGTAATACACATAATCAGCAGATATGGTAAATAAAAAACATCATATACAAAGTAATGGCTCATGGTGCACCAGAATAGCCTTACACAGCCGCCTTGCTTTTCAAGTTCGCATGCGCGGCGCGCTAGAGCATAAGGGGACGATTTTCCTTCACGATCACACCCCTGATCGAAAGAGATTGCAACAGATGTTGCCAAGTTAACGCACAATGATACTGAATGCACAGCAAGCAGCAGGACCCACCCTCGCAACTGTGACCACAGCCATCCAATTCATTCTACCAGATTAAGAGTGGCCTGAAGAAATGACACTAACTAGCAATGAGGACAGCATCCAGTCAGTAGAGGAAAACAGTATTTACACAGTGAAAATAAGTAAGGAAAAGCGAGTGTGCACTAGACTTTCCCATAAATGGCAGACTTCGCCCAAGAAATTTAAAGTGAAAGCTGTTCATACTTAAGTGAGAACTGAGGTCTTATGATAGAGTAGAAAGTGTTAATTTACTTAATACATGGCAGTGCATATTTTTATACTTAAGGAATGCATTTTAAGCACCTGAAATCTTAATGATGTCAATATAAAACGGTGCAATGCTTGAAGTGTAGTTTAAAAACTGATGAGGATGTGACTGTCAAATTTAATGCTCATCGTTTGGGATTCAACTAAATGACTTATGCATTTCATGGGCTCAGCATGGTTGAAAAACATTGAGGGGGAGCAAAGAGATTTGAGGCCATACCTACCTAACCACTGAACAAATGATTTCACCATTGAGATGATACTCTTTATATCCCAGATATAGGGATACAGGTCATAGAGAACGGTCCTGTTGGCTGAGTTGGAGAGTCTGGTGAACATCTGGATGACAGAGCAGCACATCTCCTCAAAGTATTCCGCTCTGGATTGCCATTCAGTCACCTATGTGAAACATATGAAAACCACCTTATCATTACCACTGTATCTAAAAGTCTACTTCCTCAATGCAGCATCTACTAAAAATGTGTAATTACCTACAAAGTGACAAAGTATTTTATTCTTATTATAAAGGCACCACCATGTGGTGCAAATAATTACTGCATTGCCACCATTTTGTCTGTCTACTGAACAAACTTTTACTTCCTATTTAATTCAACATGGACAAAACGAGGCAATGACAGAGAAAAAGAGCTCCCATACATTTTGACCAACACATTTCCATAACTTTTAGATGTCTTTTCCATTAAAAATCATCAAAGTTCACTCAAGATTGCCAAATAAATTACAAATTCGCTCACAAAGGATGTTTTACTCTACACAAGAGCAACGTTTAGTCGGTTAATAAAATATTGCAATGTGAAGCATCAATTAGAAAAAAGTACATTCATTTTGGAATTTCCAGGAATTTATAATTCTTAAAATTCTATTAATCTTCATGACTTTTCAGGCCTAGAAAAACGCAATTAAAAAAATTCCCTGATAATTCTAGGTTTCCCATGAAAGTAGAGAGTTTTTTGTTCAGTTTAACACCTAGTTTAACAAAAGCATTATTATGCAGCCTGCATTTCTATCCATTTTTAAATATGACATTTCTCACCTTCTCTGGATCCTTTGCTTTGGAGTTAACACTGACATAATTACTATTGGCTCTCAACCAGTTAAACTCTTTTAGCATCTGAACTGCTTTTGGACCGTGTTCGTATGGTAGGTAGAAGAGTTCAGCCAACAAGATTAAATCCTCCAGGGTAAGTGCTTCAGCAGTGAACAGTGGTTTATCATTGGGACCTGGAACAAACAATTCCTTGTTGAGTTGATCATCAGTCTGCATCGGTGCAATATCGCTGCCTGAATCCTCTTGAATGGACATCTCTGGGGACTTGGACTCTGTCAGGCTCTCTTTGTCTGTGTCCATGGGTTTGAGATCTTCTGTCATCTTAGCCTTGACGATCTCTGTAAGGATCTGGTTGACAGTTTTATTGTCCTCTACCTCATCATGTTTCTCCACAACCATCTCCATGGGTTCTTCATCAGACTCCTTCTTTTCCACCTCGACCTCCACCTCTTCTTCTTTGCAGAGCACGTGCAGTTCATCGCTAAGTGGCACATCTGGACTCATGATGGGCTGTTGGAAGACTGTAGTAACTATAGTGGAAGTGTCCAGGCTAGGAGAAGTGAGCGAAGGAACATCCACAGAACCGCTTTTAGTTCCACTGTGAGGTACCTGCCGACCTGCAATAAAGAGAAGAAAGGTTAAGATAGATGTTACCAAAATTCAAAACAACTTAGATCATGTTAAAATAAATCACACAAAGACATAATTACTGTTGTACTGATGAGGCACTCCAAACTCTATTAGCCATTCAGTGAGAGCCAGCTTGAGCGCAATTTGAGGGCTATAGAGGATGTCTGTTTCTAGCTCCTCATCACTGCCCTCGTTTTCCAGCTTTATCTGGATGGACACAGTGCTGTCTTCACCGTCAGCTAAACACAGAAATGAGAAGCAATGAAGCTACAATTTGACAAGAATAAATACACAAATATGGTAAAGTTTATGAATAACAGCCCCTTGTCAACATATTGAATATTCACTTAGTAACGAAAAACAGCACTTTTGCATAACTTATTTTGTAGAATATCAAAAATAAAGCAAGATTTTTCCTTATGAATGCTAATTATGTCTGAATTCTAGCTGATTTAACAGTTGTTTACAATATGTTGTGATGTATATCAGAATGGAAAATTTTTTTTTTGTCAATCGGGATTGATTGGAACACTGTTGTTTGCTAATTGCTGCAATCTCCTGTGAGTATTTATTATTATTATTCTTATTTTTAAAAGGTCCATGGATGAATAATTTGCAATAAACGCAGCAATTGACCTTTTCACATTTCCATGTTTCTCAGTCATTTTCTATAACTATATGTTATATAGTGGTGAATGAGAGACCACATGAAACATATTTTTCATGTTCCCATTTACTCAAATAGCAAAGGAAAAACTCCACAATAATGCTTTTGCAACTTTCAAAAGAGGAAACAAAATAAAGACAGCATACTTAGAGAAAGATTTTATCGCCACTCCAATAGCTGTTGTATTAGAAACACCCTCACAGCAGCGTTAAGTAATTTGATGCAATGGTAATATAATACAAAGTATAGTGTTATAAATTGACATACATTTAAAAAAAAATTAAAAAAAAACAACTTTGCAGAATTTACAAATGGATCAGTCTGTGAAAAGGGACCATAATGTATTTTTTTTTAAAAAGGAAGATTGGTCCATTTCGATTTGATGGTGACAGAGAGCACCCTCCTATTTTTTTAATTATAATAAATGTACAAAATTAATTATAAAAATAATGTATCCATAAAGAAATACTTACTCATGACAACATCTTTTCTCACTCCATTCATGTTAGACTTATACCACGTGGCTAACGTGTGAATGGCCACAAAATTAGACTCAAATTCACAGTTGGGGTTGGTGAGGACTCCCTTTAGCCGAGGAATGAGCTCTGTGGATCTGCCTTTATAAGGCCCCAAGAAAAGTCTCTTCTGATCATAGTCATTAGCATGAATATTGTCCCAGATGACAGGGGCTCTCCTCAGTATCTTCGTGACTTCTTCAATAGATTCAACAGTTATGTCTTTAGAAACTACCTTTGGACCTGTCAAACACAAAAAGGCATTTTCAATATCTTCAAACTATTATTCCAGTCCACTCAAAGAAAATGCAACTTACCTGTCCACAGGACGTCAATAGCAGGAAGCAGCTTTTCACCTACTGTGCGCAGGTAAGGCGATTGTGGCACATTTGGATAACAAAATGTTCCACAATATTCTGAGGACAAGGAGACATTATATAATCATGATAAGGGATGATATAGAAAAAATACATTTGATAGAATCACACAAAGCAGCATGTTTAGCTGATAAAAATAATCTTACCTGTGGGGCAAAATAAAAATATTTCAGGTTCGCCCAAATATTGGAAGATCTCATTGGTGATAGACACTTGGGCATGTGCAAAAGAGCTGAATACCTCCTTGTCAGCTGGACACATGTTATGATCGATGTCATCAAACAGTAAGGCAAAGGACTTGCACCCAAAATGAGTGACCTGCACAAAAGACAGACCGAGATTAAGGATGTAGGTCATAAAAACACAGACATCAGTGCTGTTTAAGCTTCTGAACAGGTTCATTCTTACCTGGTCTAACTTCCTTTTAAGTGTCAACACTTCCTTTTGATTTGAGAACGTAATGTCCAGGCCAGGGGAAATGGCATAAATGAACTCAATCTCATGCTCTTTAGCAGCACTTATTAAAGTTGTGAGTTGCTCTTTAAAAGAACAAGACAGAAAATTACACAAATAAATTTTAAACCATATAAAAGACTAATAACGGTTACAATTTTAAAGGACATATAGGATATATCACCTGCTTCCTCAACAGAATACATTTCTCTCCAAAACATTCTGTGTTTGTAGTCATCTTTTGGGGCATACAGATAGGTGTTCAAACCCCATTTCTGCTGCCTGAAACACAATCAATTTAAGTTATGATTTTTGTTTGAGGTTAATTTTGCAAAAACAATACTAGCATGTTTAGACTGTGTCAATACCAGGATCAGAACAAGAGAGAAAAATAATCAAATATGCACAGACATAACTAGACAAATAACATATGTACACAATAGACGAGATATAAAAATATATGTACAAAAATATACAGAATAGAAACAATTATGCTAGAAAATGTGAATAAGAAAGAGACATGATATTTGAACGCTTGCACAATACCTCCTGAAAAGCTCTTTCCTTTGTTCCATAGTCCATGGCCGTCCATAGAAGCCTGTGGTGAACAATTTAAGTGGAACAAACGGTTGTGACAAACGCCACACATTCCACACACAGATGCTACAATCAATCAATGCCTAAAGAATATAACTAAGTTATGTGTTCTAATTAAACAACGCATGTAATTAAGTAAAACCATTAAGCTGAATATAGGTGATTTGGACAACATTATGTAACAATTAGGTTGGATTGGTCTAAATTTGCGCACCTTCTACAACACCAGTGATGAATTTCCTTCGCCCTGTTCGCTCAATTCCGATACTGGGCTCGTCAACTGGACACAGCGTATCTGCAACAGCTTCGGTTGGCACCGGATTTACTTCATTCTCTGGCTGTGACGACTCGATTATTTTATCTTTCTGAACCATTTTGAATTGTATTAAATTACCGCTGTTGGAAGTATCGGACTTGTCGTCAGCCAAAGCTTTTCTTCCGCAGGAAAACGGACCAGTCACCCGATTCACTAACTTAGTGGGTTAGTAGGCCATTGAGTCATCGAGCGGAATTCAATCGGACGCAAATTATCTGCATGAACTACCTGCAGATCTCTTCTTTGACAAACACGACAATCATTCGCGTGTAAAGATGAAAGCTTTCCGGACTAACGTTATATCTGAAATGCCTTCTTGCAAGTTAACGCGATCCGTCTCAAAACGATGTGTTTGTCAGAACACCGCCAGATAGCATTACCCGCTGTTTTCGCTAGCAGCTAAGTGCTTTTGTTGACTCTCGCTGCGTCGTGTGCTAGACATACATTAACAACGTTTAACCGAGCTTCTTACTGTACACCTGCATTGCGGCTTCGAAAAAACGATAATGTCAATGTATCATAACGTTCATCGACACTGTTTAATGTTGCACTCTTCTTCCTGTTTACACTTACTGCGCACTCTCAGAAAACTGGTTTGAACCGGTAAAGGACGGTTTGTGTGAGTCTGAAAACAAATCTCTAGCAAGGTTCTTAAAGAGACAGCGAGAATATCAGCTCGCGTCCAGCCTTGAATGAGAAATTTGGATGTCATTCATTTAATTTAATTCACCAAATAATAATTTTGCATAGGCCTACGTTATACATAAATTACATGTAGATTTACTAGTAAAAAACTCACTTTGTTGGGTTACTGAATAGGCATGGGCAGTAATAGAGACTCCTTGAATAAAAAATGTCAAAACCATGTGTTTTTGAAGTTGTTATAAAGTTTTGTTGTATATTTAACCCCGTGTACTTTCCTTGTTTATTAACCATTGTATTGTATGACGTTATTGTTGTCTGAATAATAAAAAAAGAGAGAATACAAGACGATTATATTAATAAATCGCTGGCTTTCCATATAACCGGACGTGCACTGAGTTGAACATCTCTTACGTCTGCAGTCTCTGCGCAGACGTGCACACAATTAAAGTCTGGCTATGAATACTATTGGTTTGTGTTTAAAAAAAATCAAAGAAATTAAAATATTGAATTTACAATGTAATATTTTAAGATAAAATAATTGAGATGTGGTATATTTAATTGTCACGTTCAGCGGCCAATGGCTTATTGCGTAGAAAATATCACCCCTCTGTATGTCATGAATGGTTCGGTCCACTGTTTTAGCGCTGGTTTCAAGGTTTCAACCTTAGACTGTAAAAAAAAAGTTTCAACACAGCGTTGTGGAAGACATAAATGAATCACCTCTAAGGCCGGGCTTATACGAGACGTGTCATCATTTGATGTCAAATTCACGCTAGTTGCTGTAAAATCCACATATTTGAAATGACATCACACTTGTATTACCTAAATCCTCCACTTAAAGGGATAGTTTACCCAAAAAATAAAATTATGTCATCATTTACTGTTCTAAACCTGTATGAGTTTCTTTGTTTTACTGAACACAAAAGATATTTGGAAGAATATGGGTAACCAAACAGTTGTGGGCCACCAATGACTTGCATTATGTGGGGGAAAATTACTATTGAAGTCAATGGTGGTGATCCACAACCGTTTGGGCACAAATATTCTTTAAAATATCTCAGAACAGACATTTAGGGATTCTGCAGGTTTTAAAGGAAACTTAAGTAAAGAAAAATTAGAGTAAGTCGAAGAGAACACAACACATCAGTTAATGTCTAGGAAAAACACAATGTGTTCTATTAGCAACACTACAGAGTTTGAAAATACAACTTCCATCAGATATCCATTCATTTTTAACTTATTTTACCAAAAAGATTCCTAAATTCAAGATACATCTACTTAAAATGTAAAAAAGACTCGTTTTGTTTGCAACGCATGCAACATTTAATGCCAAGACTTTGTGCCCTGATTTAATGACCTTTTTAAAGCCTTAATTTAAGTAAGGGCAAATTAAGACCTGCAATCATGTATTCTAACCATGATTTTCAAGTTTTTGTAAAAAGACGACCCCCAAAACAATTTATTTCAAATCAATATGTTGCTTATTCGGACATTAACACAAATGTTTTGCTAATCTACTCCAAAAGTCACCTCAAAGAATGAAACCAAAGAGACAAGACAACATTCATATATCTTAGGTTTATTAAGATTGAAATAAATTCAGCATTATAAACCCATTTTCCCCAACATAATGTTTCCATTCAATTCATTTTAAAATGTATCCAACATTCAGTGTCAGATTAAACATTTAAATAAATTTTATTCTTTTAAAAAAATTCTATTTTTTTTTTCATTCCAGAGTTTTATTATATTTCATGATATTTTTTTGCACTTTTAATTTTTCTTACAAATCTTCACTTCAATAGAAGGTGTAAACTTGCAGAAACAAAAAACAAAGAAAAACAAAACAAACAAAAACAGTAATTGAGAGGCAACACTGGAAGTGTAGGGCAGCATTTCGCTCCGAGGTAATAGGTCTTCTCATCGGTGGCTTGAATAATTGTTACCTTTTCAGGTTCCTCTGAGCTTGCTTGAGTAAAGTGTCAAAGTCTAGTGCATCAAATTTGCCCTTTGTAGGCTTTGGATTGTACTCCCGGTTTGAATCTGAAAGCAATCAAAAAGAAACTGTCACATCTGGGGGCTTAAATAGGGATGTTTTCAAAGACTAAATAAATGTTGCAGCCAAAAAATAAAAATTTTCAGTTTCGGTCAATATAGATTTGTATGGCTGAAACAGTGACATTCAGCCATACAAATCTATTTTGGCTGAGATTTTTTAATTTTTTAATTAGCGCTTCTCCAAAGACTTGTTTTGACTGCATCAACTTAAGTTAAAGGGGTCATGACATGAGAAACCAAATTTGCCTTGATCTTTTGGTATATAAGAGATCTACGTACTATTAAAACTTCCTGCAAGTTTCATAGCTTAAGACGTCCTCCCCATTATAAACAAAGCATTTATTTAATCAAGCTCTAAATACAGCTCGTTCTAGATCCTTTCAAACGTACCAGTGGTTTGCATATGACCGCCTCCAACGCAAGACAACTACGCCTCATTTCACATCATCGCATGTAGTGGTCGACCGACATGGGTTTTTTGATGGCCGATGCCGATATCTTAGCGAGCAGGGTGGCCGATATAAAGCCTAATATATATATATATATATATATTAGGGGTGGAACGGTACATGTATTCGTATTGAACCGAAACGGTACGGGGGTCACGGTTCGGTGCACGAATTTACACGCAGAATACACGGTATAAAAAAAAAACTCGCGTGCAAATTAATTAATGTAATGCGGAACTACTGTTAGATACGCGGGTTCTTTAGGGACACATAATCTGTACCCTCGGCTTAGCTCTGAACGCGCGTTCACTTCAAACGTTGGCTTTATACGCGCGTCCTATTCGCTTTGGAGTAGCGTCGAACTAGACGCGAATTTGACGCTCTATTCGCGTTTGGTGTGACCCCATAATGAACAGGCTGCGATGTCAAGATTGCAATGCTGGAGTGTGTGTGTGCGGGCGCGAGAGAGAGAGAGGCGCGGGCGCGATCGAACTGTGTGTATGTGTGAGAGAGAGAGGCGCGGGCGCGATCGAACTGTGTGTGTGTGTGTGTGTGTGTGTGTGTGTGTGTGTGTGTGTGTGTGTGTGTGAGAGAGAGAGAGAGAGAGAGAGAGAGAGAGAGAGAGAGAGAGAGAGAGAGGCGCGATCGAACTGTGTGTGTGTGTGTGTGTGTGTGTGTGTGTGTGTGTGTGTGTGTGTGTGTGTGTGTGTGTGTGTGTGTGTGTGTGTGTGTGTGTGTGTGTGTGTGTGTGTGTGTGTGTGTGTGTGTGTGTGTGTGTGTGTGTGTGTGTGTGTGTGTGTGTGTGTGTGTGTGAGAGAGAGAGAGAGAGAGAGAGAGAGAGAGAGAGAGAGAGAGAGAGAGAGAGAGAGAGAGAGAGAGAGAGAGAGAGAGAGAGAGAGAGAGAGAGAGAGAACAATGGAAACATAAAAAACATACTCCGTCATTTTGTTCATACAGATCATTAAACCTGCAAAGTGTTTACTTTGTGTACACTCGCAATAAAACACAACATTGTGCTTTTGTCACACTGTAAACTCTTGTCAAACTGTAACCTACAACTGTCACCCAACCAAAATCACACACACACACACTGTTTTAAAAGCAAAACATATTTATCCAACCCCATTTCAAAACAGTCTGTGGGTCCCATCTTTTGGACATTCATTATATTGCATTGGTTTTCATTTCTTGTCCTCGGAGCACTAATCTGTTTATTTTTAAGTTACACATTCTACATTGATTAAAAAAGAAAATCGAATGTGTTTTTAATGGTAGTATTATTTTATACAGAAATCCATTATTTATAATTCAGATGAGAATAATGTTACATTGTTAAGTAATAATGTTAATTAAAATTAAGGAAAACAAATATATTGATCTGAAATATAGCAAATTAATTTTAAATTATTTCAGGTACAATTACCAAACACATCTCAAGGTCTTTTTATTAATTTAATTAATAAACTAATTATATAAAACTATTGTCAGTGCACTACAAATAAACTGGTTCTATCCCTTTATTAATAAAACTTATTTAAAAAATACAATGCCTTATGCATTTTTGTTTTGCTTTTCCCTCCATTGTACCGAAATCGTACCGAACCGTGATGTCTGAACCGAGGTATGAACCGAACCGTGACTTCTGTGTACCGTTCCACCCCTAATATATATATATATATATATATATATATATATATATATATATATATATATATATATATATATATATATATATATATATATATATATATATATATATATATATATATATACACACACACACATACACACTTTATATATTTTAATAAATTAGAAAAAAATCTTTAAAATAAACATTCTTAGGCCCTATACTTTAGATGGCAACTTCTTGAATCTGCAATCCTATTACAGTATTTTTCACAAATAAAGTAATTGTTTAAAAATATATGAATTTGAATAAAAAAAGTAGTAAACACTGTAACAGTGCACTCAGTAATCTGGTAATTTCATGCGCACTGATAATATAATATTTTTTCAAATAAAGCCTTTTTTTGACTTTGACATTTTACAAGGGAACGCTGCGTCAGCGTTTTTTTCCGGAGTGCATGTTAATCAATGAGTGCGTTCACACCACGAGCAGCAGCAGCGCGTGAGCAGCAGTGAAGCGGGTTTCGGCGGCGAGTCTATGTTTGCTGCACTGCTCACGCTCAATTAAAGTGAAACCACAGTTTTGATGGACAAAATTAATATGATTTCACACAGAAATGCTTGCTTATATGTAGCCTGGGAGCCGCTGTACAAACGCTTCCAGTGTGAATACTTGCGCGCGTCTGCAGCTGCAGTGACGCGCCACTCATGCTTGGTGTGAAACGGCCGTAATTTTACATCACACATTGAAAACAACATGAATATGACACGGTGGGCAACTGGATATAGCACAGCATGTTTTAAAATGTGTGATTCGATCGAGTCTCCAGTGAAACTGATCTTCTGTTCGCATTCACTCAGTCTCATTCGTCACTCGCAGTAACACGTTTATGCCGGCTACAAATGCACACTTCACAAGATATCACAGCTGGATTCGATTAAATCTGCAAGGTTTGTGAAATTAAATGTTTATTAGATGTTCAGAGATATGTTTAAATTATGTAGATACGCATTTGCTGAATGTTGATGGTAAATGAGAAAGTATTTTAGCCTGATGCCTTTTCTGTTACAAATAATATAAAAGCAAACACATTACTTTTTCACATACCATTTACTTTCTTTGATTACCAGTCCTGTAGCCACCAGTTCTGTCTAACAAAGTATTAGATATGACTGACAGAGATCGTAAACTTATGAAGACGGAGAATGTGAGAGCGCTGTTTGATCAGGCTCAAAACGTTTTCTTCTCAGGTGCTGGTGTTCTCAGCGCCGCCCGTCAAAAAGTCTGCAGCGCCGTCAAAATAAAAGTCCCGCTTCCAACACATCGGCCAATCAGAAAAACGTATCGGCCGATGCCGATATTTTAAAAAAGCCAAATATCGACCGATATATCGGTCGACCACTAATCGCATGGGTTGTCGTGCAGCGAGTGGGTCTGTGTACAAAATGACTGCGATGCCACGAAGATGTGCTGTTCATGCTGTGGACAAACAACATGTTTGAATACGCTGCCGAACGATCCAGACGTCAGGGAAAGCCGTTGGATGCAGTTTATTTGCAGCATATGCAGCACGCCAAAGCCTTATTTGAATAGTGAGTGATCAGATGAGTGACAGAGCGCATGTTACTGAAAGAACGAGCAGAGAGAGCCCCGGCCGCGCGCACGAGCCTTCAAACAGTCTTGCTCTCCCTCCTTCCCTTGCGCATATGAATCAAAATCAACTGAGAATTGACACGATGGTAAAAGATTGGAAGACCGAAGTTTCACGTGGTGGAGCATTGTGTAGTCTACATGTGATACAAAATTATTAACGTTAATAATTTATGCATAAGCAGCACTGACGTTAGCCAATCATAACAGTGGGCGTTAACACTGAACTCTTTAAGGGGAAACACCTCCAAAACAGACTGTTTGAATCAGAGGTGAGAAACAGGGTGGGAAAAGGTAATAAATCACTACATTAAAGTTTTTTTGTACAAAAAACTATAGTAATACTATAATTGCACCTAAGGGAACATAAAACAAAACAAAAAAACATGTCATGACCCCTTTAAATTAAAGCTTTCATTTTGTTTTCGGTAATAAATACATTCTGGTGCATCACTACTTTAAATGGAAGGAGAACGGTTAATGATGTGAAGCTCACCAAGATCAGCATAACTGGTTTTGCAAAACTGCCTCCTGCCTCCAAAGCACAGGTCAAATGGAAGCTCATTCTGCTCCCTCAGCTTGCTTCCATTCTCAATAGCATTAAACGCATCCTTTTTGCTGTAGTATGTAACAAAGCCGTAGTTGTCTCTGAAATAACAGGAGTGTTAGCAATCCTCTTGTTAATACTAAACAATACATCAAATAAATACAGAGAAACCATACCCATTTTCTCTAAAGTGCACAGTGCACTCCTCAATCTTTCCGAAGAATGAGAAGCGTTCTTTCAGCTCCTTACGAGTCATGCTTCCCCGAATTCGTCCAACATAAACAACTCTCCGCTCCTCCTTAAAAACATTTCAATTGAAATGTCAGAAATCAAATCACCAAAGTGCCTTTAGGAACAAATTAAGACATTTCGTTGATTGAAATACTCACAATGGCTTTCTCTTTGCGTATCTTTGTATCCTCATTGCAGTTTTGTGAAAGGTGGTAATCGGGCCTCTGATTAGGGCTGTCAAAAGTTAAAATATTTCAGGGTTAATATAGTTAACTTGTATAACAAAAACCATGTAAAAAAAACAAAAAACACCTTTACTTGAAATAATATTTAGTCAGTTTAAATTGTAATTTTATGTAATAATGCAATATTAATTATAAATGATTTATGTGTAGTTAGTTCATGTGCCTTCATAATCTTTGATCAAAGCAACTTCCTCTCCATCTTGCAGTGACATCTCTTCTCTGGACTAATTTACACCTGGTATTAAAGTGCCCCTATTATGGATTTTTGAAAATGACCTTTCATGTAGTGTGTAATATAGCTTTAAGTGAATGAAAACATCCGGCAAAGTTTTAAATCTGAAAGTGCAAGGCATATAAAGTTATTGTCTTTCAAAAGTAAGAGTCGACTCGACTCTGAGTCAATGAAATAAATCGTTTTTCAAACGAGTCATAAGCCGTTTCATTGAGACGTCAAGACGAAACATTAGCATATTGCCCGCCCACTTATTGCGCGAGCAGACATCAGGGAAAACTTTAACTAACTGAAATACTACTAATCAGTTGTGGGCCACTATTACCTAAAACTGTCTATTAATGCAGATTGTCTGTCGTTCTCACTACTTTGATGAAAGATTAAGCATGGAGCAAGATTTGTTTTACCAACATCAGTCATTTGTTTGTTACATCAGACATTCACGCTAGAGCTTGGCTTATGTATGCACTGCACGGATTGGATAACTAGTTCTTCCAGTGTTTCATCGGACTCGCGCTAGGATTGATATGGTAAAATCGATGTCATTGTTCGGTACTGTTTAGTTTACGGTGTAGGAAGCCTCAGGACACGCAGAGCTGACGTTGTTTTGGCAATGGACATTTTTGTTTTCGATGCGTGAAACTTTTGTCAACTTTTGGGCTCTATGGGAGAGTAGATCTTTTCAGATCTTTCAATCTAATGAATGTGAAATGAGATGACAGAAAAAAAAGAAAAAGCCAGCAGCTTTCATTTCTTTTCTGATTGCCACAAGACCACGCCGAACGTTGTGAGTGTTAGAAACCAGGAATGGTGAGAATTCTGTTTTGCACATTTTTCGTCTTCAAAACAAACTTGGGTCTTCAGCCGACGAAGTTTAAATCCGGTCTGGCTACCGCTTACCATAATGATTACGCGTTAGGTCAGAAGGTGGAGAGAAGGCTGTCTATTGTGGTTATTCGAACACATGAGCGGCTACACTACAAAAGCAATCTGGTAGAATGCGTATTCAACTACCCCTGGAAGTGGTCAAACGTGGACAACCGCAAAATGTTTTAGACCATGTTTCACATGTTTAGCGTCATCCACTTGTAATCAGGTTGACGAAAATCGTTCTTAATACCAGGTGTAAACAGGGCCTCTGATGACGTGTTTACTGATGCAAGAACAGGACAACCTGTCTCACATGAGATAACAGCAATAGCAAACCACAACCATCCAATCAATTCCTGATTGACAAAATCAAGTCCCACCCTTCTTGTTCAAGTAGTAGTTTCACTTGCATTTACAGAATGTCACAATAGCGAAGAAAATGCTATTGCAACTTTTGTTTCATGCTAACTTTAACAATATACTATAATTACATCAAACTAAAACTAATAAAACCTTTAGAGACACATTAAAATAAAAAAAAATACATAAGTGACAAATATGCATCAAAATTACTTAAACTTAATTACACTGAAAACAAAAAAACCTAATTCAAAATATTTAACTATAATAGTATCTCAATAATACAAGAACATATTAAGATACACAGAGGACAGCACAGTATTTGCCAACATGCCAGTTCTCACCTTCCATGAGTTTTCCAACGCAGATGTCCATGAGAATCAGAAGAGCGGGACCTGGATCTAGAGCGGCTGTGACTCCAAGATCCAGAGCGTGAGCTTGAATAGGAATATCGACGCCGACGGGGTGGGGAAAATGACCTGGAGCTGGATCGGGAACAAGACCGAGACAGAGATGAAGAACTGGATCTGCTGCTGGAGTGACGCGACCTGTATCTGTAAATGTAAAAAAAAAGAAAAAGGATACTGTGCTCTCAACATTACTTTTTAATTACCACACATGTGTATATAATAATCATAGACAATGTCAAAGCAGACCTTTTCCTGGGTGGTGAACGTGATCTGGAGGATGATTCAGAACTGGATTCTGAGCTACTAGAGGACTGGACTCTGTATCTTCGCTTTGCACGGCCTCTGTCCTGCTGGTACTGTCTGGAGGAACACTCCGAGTAGTCCAGAGGTTTTTGCTGGTTGCATTTTGCTTCATCCAGTAAAGAGCTTTCAGAGTCAGGCCTGTTAGGAGAGGCATCTGGAGTCACCAAGGTAGAGCTGTTTAATGTGCACCTTGTATCTGCAGAAGGTTGACTGAAGCGGAGGTTTCCTTCTGTAACTGGAGTTGATGAAGCCTTGGAGACACTGTTCTGCGTCGGCTTAATGGAGGACAGCTCGACAGTCTTGATAACAATGCTAGGCTGTTGTTTGACATTCCATCGACTGCCAACTTCATTTTGATTGGCTTCTTTTGGAGGGAGGCAATAGTCATGGTCAAGGGAGAAAGGTTGAGTCTCCCCAGTGGTAGTAGGGGTCGGAGGCTTGCTGCGCAGCTTATTTGAAGGGAGTGGTTTTGCTTCTATCTGAATGGCCTTGCTAGGATTTGGCTTAAGGACCTCTGACTTCTTGGTTTTCCCCAGTAGTGAAACTGGTGCAATAGGTTTCCACATCTGGTGTGGGGGAGTGGCAGGTGGTGTAAGGCCTATGGGATGATTCAGATAAAAAGTTTACTTTTATTCATTTTATTACTTTATTGGAATGTGTTTGCATTATATTACAAAGTAGATCAAATTAACAAGTTATATTATAAGTACACTACCATTTAAAAGTTTGGGGTCAGCAATAATAAATAAATAAAAAAGAAATGAACATTTATTCACCAAGGATGCATCCATGGAAAATCCATGACAGTAAAGACATTATAATGTTACAAAGTATTTCAAGTAAATGCTGTTGTTTTAAGCTTCCACTAAAACATTAGCACAAATATTTTCAACATTGATCATTATAATATGCTGATTAGCTGCTCAAGAAATGTTTCTTATTTCTGAAGGATCATGTGACACGGAAGACTGGTGTAATGATGCTGGAAATTCAGCTTTGCCTTTGCCAGGAATAAAAAGCAATTTAAAATATAAAAATAGAAAATTATTTTAAATTGTAATTATATTACACAATATTAAAGTTTTTACTGCATTCTGCTTTTGTGATCAGAGACTTCTTACCAAACTCAAACTTTTGAATAGTGTATAGAAAATATATTGCACACTAAATTATTTATTTATTTTACCTGCTGTGCTTCCCAGGTCATGGTTGCGGGTTTTCTCCAGGGCCTTAGTCTCTACCTGCTGCTCATAACTGAATTAAGAAAATAAAATGAATTAAAATAATTTGCAATGGCAATATCAAAAGCTTTGAATTGCTGATGTTGTTAAAACATCACTCAGACTGACACAAGCTATGCTCATGTTTGTCTCTAATGGCCACCTTCACATTCTGAAGTCACGGTGAGAGACTTCATTTGTTTCGGTAGGTCTTGGTGAAATGTGGCTTATGGCCACACACACAAACATTGAGTTTTGTGCAAGAGCAGCACAAGGGCTGTAGGGTAACTCCATCACTCTGCCTCATCATACTCACCTGGAGTTTCCTACAGCGGCTGCTCTACCACAGACCTCCGGTACCCTTGGCTCTTCTTTTGCTGGAAAGAAAAAAGGAGGGTTGTGAATGACCAAATACAGGAGGTGAAAGAGGAACAGACCCTTAACATAACTGTCAAATCAAATAGTTCAGCATTTAGCAGAAAAATGCTACAACTAAAAGCATGTATTGTGATGCACTACAAAACTTCCCCACTCAACAGCTGAGAAACAGCAGACTAAAGATAAACGCTTGTTTAATGGGTACACAGTCAGTATTCAGCCCCTGTATGTCCTCAGACAAAGACAGGCAACTGGTTTTAAAATGGTTTTGTTAACAGGGCAGAATTCCAGCAGTTCAATGAACATTAGCACATAGCAGCTGTTTTCATCAAAGCCACGCCCTCTCTTAAAGTTACAGACCCTACCCTTAAGGTGTGGTCACAGTGTAATTTCAGCAAGTTTTCGTGGGCAAAAATTATTGTATATTGTTAATAACATCATGCTGTATAAAGCAGAGCTCACACAGAAGTCACTTTCAAGCAAAAACTTTCACCAACAGTTTCACCACAGTGAACTCTCAAACTATAAAATGAGCAAAGTTTCCTATTTTCTACAGGGGCCAATTCCTACTGGAATGACTGGATTTTGCCCATGAAATAGCCAAGCAATGGAAAATCTGACCTCACCTTTAGGAATACCACACCCTCTTTTCTTTTGAAGCTGGACTGGTTCTATATGACTGGTTAATGTTTTATCATTTTACAACTACACCATTTTGGTTAAACAGAATTCCCCTCGGAAAAGGGAACAAACCTTAAGGCCATTTTACCTCATTTGAACCAAATGCCATTAATACATCAAGATAAGATGAACACGGTTGTGTGACAACAGGCTTATCTAACCCACTGGGTCATGTTAAACTGAACTCTGTACTTGAAATGTGTGCTTGACCTGGCAAAATGGACACAAATTCCTCTGTCCCAGGAATGCCAACTTCCTCCAAGCTCCAAACGTTAGTGTGGCCTAGTTGCTTACAAACTAATGGTCTGTATTCTAAAGATGGCAGTATGGGTGTAAGTGTTCACTAAGGAGGCGCATCGGTTTCCAAAGAAATTGGTGATCAAATACTTTAAGAAAAAGAGCTCTGTCACATCACTTACGCTGAGACTCCTCAAACTGCTCCAGGAGGCTTGTAAGATCAGCAGCTTCAATACCTGAAAGAAAAAGTTCATTATAATCCAATCGACTGAAACTTAATTGCATACGGAAAAATGCTCACCAATTTCATTTGTGAATGACTCAATCAGCTCAACTGTGGTGTTCTTGGGTTTGGTGATCTCCGAGGAAACCATCCTCATCTGCTCTGCCAGTTCAACAACTCTAGCCTGAACTTGAGCTGAGAAGAACGGCTGAACAGCTATCGGTGCAACATGAGGCTGTAACCGTGAGGTCAGCTTTTTAGAATTAGTTGGCAGGGTGTTTTTGGCTTGATCAGACACGGGGGCCAAAACAACCTGCTCGTTCTCTCTCTTTGCAGGCACAGCAGCACTATGTTTAAGAGGAATAGAGTTTGAGCACTGAACTGGTGTAGTGATCATCTGAGAGCTTGAGGGATCTTTAGAAGGCACACTTTCACACACATGAGCAGCATTAGGGTTACTATGTAAACATTCCTTATGACTAGGTGCATTGAGACCGTGAGAGTCTCCAGATGTAATGGACACTGGTGGTGAAACCATCCTTTCAGGAGGCACCTCAGCCACACGCCTGATCGGGGTAGAGGTCTTGTTATGAATAGTGTTTTGTGGCACGCTGATGGGAGTAGGTAGTTTCTGGGGTGATGAGTGGACTAAATGGGGTAAACTTTCAGATGATGAACCTGAAGGTGGAGGGGTTGATGCTTTAGAAGTTGCAGTTTTCTTAGAGGAAACAATCAGTGAAGCTGGAGGGATGAGTAATGCTTCAGGTGTTGGGGGAGCAGCAGGGCCTCTCGGGTGCCATGCAGGCATGATTTCAGGTGCAAGGTCTTTTTTAATAGGAGTATGCAAGGTTTTACGTGGGTCTCTGGGGTTTGGGTCTGGCAAGCAAGGTATTGGGGGAAGTTCCTTGGGCGCTTCAGGCAACTTGGGCCATTTAGTGCTGTAATCCTCCGTTTTGTCCACAGGGTCTGGTTTCTTCTGCTGGCGGAGGAGACGGTACTGCTGTAAACTGAGAGGTTTGGGCTTGGTTTCATTACGCTGACAAACAGCATGCTGCTCACTAACAGGCTCTTGTTTTGAGGGTGGTTCTTCCTCTAAAGACTTTTTAAGAGCTTTGTTCTCTGGCTGAGAGTCAGTGATTTTTGCTTCGGCTTGAGGGGTCATGATGTGCTCCTTCTCAACCCGTGGCTCAGGGGTCATCAACTGTGTTGGATGAACAATTTTGGGCCTCTCAGGCTCTGCCGATAAATTAACAGGTGAAAAAGTCACCTTTTTCTTCTTTTGTTCTTTCTGCGGTTTCTTCTGGGGCTCCTCCTTAACTCTTGAGCTTCTCAAAATTCTCTGTTCAACCAGATCAGCTTTACATTTCTTTTTCCCTTTACATAACTTGCCAACCTTTTTCTCCTCTTCCACAAGAGATACTTCAGAAGGCGGTGGGAATTTCTCAGCACTATCCTTAGGCTTTGGTTCCGGCTTGTTTATGTTTTTCTCCGGGACCCTTTGCTCTCCTTCTGCAGAGTCTGTGTGAGAAAAAGGGATGCAGAGATCTGGGATTGCCAGGATTGGCTCTCCATGCTCTCCTTGATCAACTACTTCTAGCACAAGGCCCCCCTCGGGCAGGAGATGCTCTTGTCCCTCTTCTCCTTCCACACATAATGTCATGCAGTAAGGGTGCATGTGTTTTACTAAATCGCTTAGAGTGACAGGCATGCTCTCTCCATCCTGTTCTAAGGACACTGGAAGGCACCAATCAAATTCCTCCAGTGATGACAAATCAATATTAGCTATTGGGTTTGAAAAACTAGCATCCCCATCTTCCTCCTCTTCTCCTTCACTGTTCTGCTTGGATACTCTCTGCATTCGTGGGAGACTCTAAAACAAAAACATAATAGGTATCACGTTAGATATACATTGAAGAACCCCCCTCAAGATTCAAGGAATCCTGGTTGAAACCTTCTGTGCTGCCATCAAAAACAACAAATCTAATTAAACTATGTACATTTAATTGGTTTTCAAAAATGGATGAGGAATAAAGATTCAGAACTTAAATACCTTTCCGGGAAATTGTCTTGCATGAATCAATGCCTCTGGAGGAGACCGTGAAAACAACTTTCTCAGCTAGAGTGGATAAAGGAAAATGAGTATCTGTAAATGCATCAAGCTGCTAAAAAAAAAAAAAAAAAATTCTATCGCATTCCTGACATGCTTGGACAGGTGAAGACCGACTGGAGACTCACCGATGAGTGTTCCTGGCCCTTCTGCCCTGAGAACAGGTCTGAATCCGGCAGTGTGTCAAAAGGGGACAAGTTCTCATCATCAACATTGTCAAGTATTTCAGTGAGAGCTGTGAGCAGTGTTGCTTCACTTTCCTCATCAATATTACATTTAACCTGAAACAAAGGAATAATTTTATGAATACAATTGCTGACTGACATGGAATTTGAAATTCCAAATCATACAATGAACAGTTTTATAAAGGCATTATTTACTTCTCCAGTGGGGTTGTCCTCAAAAATGGACAGAATAGAAGGATCCAAGCAGCCATGTAAAACCTCCAGAGCATCTCCGTTGTTGAGGCTGGGATACTCCAGACAGCTTCCAGTGAAACTTCCCTGAAGGATCTCTGCCTGCAATATTCCATAAAAAAAAAAATCCATTTTTATTTCATGGAGACTTTAATGTTTGGTCTTGCTTGGCCCATCACCAGACCACTCCATGGAAAAAGATCAATTGAAAGAATTCAAGCAGTCATTTCCATTAGTTTACTGGACAGTCTGGCTGATGCTACACAAAATTATTAACTTAAGTATTAATAATACGAGTTTTTAAAAACACTTTCAGAATTAAATATGCTTCTAAAACCAGAAATCACTGCATGGTGAAATATGCATTAGCTGTGTTTGTAAACAAATTCATGTTCCCATATTTAACAACTGCAAACAATGTGCTGTCTTTAACTGCAGCAGCTGGTGTTATGGTCAGCTTTGGTGTTAATACAGCTCATAGAATCATTTATTCGCATGACCTCAAGTGAAACATTGTTAATAATCAACTCTTTGTATTAATCATTTTAATAATGCTCATGAATTTGAAAGCAAAACCCTAAAACTCAAAGAGCAGACATAGACAAGCTATTTAAATCTGAGCAAATGTAAATAGGCATTAAAAAAAATTGTTAAAGATAATGTGGTAAGTAATAAAATGCAAGCACGTTCAATTTATAAATGCGTTAATTTGTAGCTACAACCACGTGTTGCGCATAGTCGCACACACGTCATCCTGCCGCAGTGCATTACTGGGCAAACCCAACACCGGCACAGTTCAAAACACGCCGTGCGCTAACACACATTTTGGATGGCCACTGTCATTTTCTTAAAATATATCTAGATTGCATATTTAGGCCAGCTTGATAACAAATCGTTCTCGTTTTAAATCCTAAACGGGGTGAATTAAAGAGTGCTGTCAGTAAATACACATGGCCCAACATGACTGTCCCACTCATACCTGCACCACGTGCTGGACAGCTAGTCACCGCAAACCGCATTGAACAACATGGGGCTAACTTTTTAATTCACAGTCACAACCATGCCATATAAGAAATTAATAGGTGATAAAATGCAAACACTCCGAGTAGAATGCATTAAAAAAAGTGTCCGTGGCCTGATAATCGCAGTTTCAGTGTTAAATGTTTTAAGTTAAATCTACGACCATTCATAAACAGATTCATTATTTGAGTCAACCACGTGGGTGTGAGTTAAGTTACTTGTCTAAAATGTAACAGACCACAAGAAAGCCATATTTGATCAAAAATGGCATGAGTACTAAGAACTTACTAATAAATAATTTCAAAATACATATACATTAAATTGGAATTCCCCTTCAGAACTGACACATTCAAACAGCAAACAATTCCTGGTTACAGATTATAGATAACATTAAAACCACAAAACAATGCGTTAAAGTTTACGAAAAGCAAAACTGTTTTTAAAAGATCAACTGTTTTTAAAAGATCATTTGTTGTTTAAGCACTGGTCTAGAGTGATACAGTTTTTATGAATGCAAATGCATGGTAACATCATCTAACACGACCAAACTTTTGCATCAATCCCTTGACAAGCGAGTCAGTGTAAACACGTACGAAATCTAGCAACACCTGGAGAGTGCTAAAATCCGTTTGTTTTCTGTTTTTTTCCCATTTGTAGAAAAAAGGATGGTGCATCAGCATCCACGTGTCACAAAGTCCTGCACATATTCGCATATTTACCTCGAATATTTGTCACAGTGATAAATGTCATCAATTTCATTCTGGCACAACATCATATAAGTATCAATATGTGCAGTTCTCACCTCGTCAAGATTCACCTGGGAGAACATTTGAGTATTACAGGCTTTTATCATCTCCTCGCCTGTTCCCCACCGCGCCGCCATCTTACAACTCAACTGTGTGTGTGGAAAAACGTGAATCAACTGTAGGCGCAGCAGCAGCCGGTTACAAACCACGTGCTATTTGCGTTCCCGGCAAATGACCGGGTTTAGTCCCGCCCCAATTATGCGTGATCGAACGTCAGCTAACTCACAAACTCTTTTTAGTTATAAGGTAAGTGGCAACCTTTTTCTTTCTTGCTTGATATTTATCACCTTATGTAATGTTATGGTTTATTATATAAACATTTGTTCAGTATAATGAAAATTGAGGCATGTGTTTTAAGTGTTATTTTATTTGGAACACAATGTGTCACAATATGGGAACTTTAATCCATAACATCGATTTTCTTATTTCTCTGTACTTAGACATAATGAAAAAATACTTTTTTGAAACTTTAATATTTTTTTTCGGGGACTGATGCCGTTAACCAGGGTTCGAATTATGATTTCATCTTTGTGGGGGTCTCTTAAAAAAAAAAAGTAGCCTATGAGCAGGCTACTCATGAAAATAATTCATGTGAATTTCACATTGTGTGTGTGAAAATAATTGCTATATTTTCGTATAGCAGTAGCCCAAATGCGTTCTTTTGGAAAACATGTTTCTTTTAGGCTGTTTACCCTTTCATACTTATAAGTTTAAAATATTCCAACTGATCCCTCAGCGTGAGTATTTCTAGCCGACAGTTATTTAGAACCTGTCACTTTAATGTTTCCATGGTGACGCGTCATTGCTTGTCACGTGACACAGCGGAACCACAACACAGCGCTGAATGAATGAGGATCTGCTTTTATGTCATTTTTCCTTTTTTATTCAAAACATTCACAAATGTATTCGCTTTAACATGAAACACTGATATTCCGATTGTCAAATATGTGCAAGTGGATGTGTTTTGTTGTTTAAACACCTTTTTAACGATCGCGTTAGTTGAGCTGTATGTGCGATGGGCGGCTCCATGTTATTTTAAAACACGTCAATTCCTCAACTTCTCACGAAATACATGAAAGTAAGTGGCCGGTGAACTGGAAGAAGAATAGGGTAAAATGTAAAGCTACTTACACAATGTGTATCTGATCTGAATAAAACGTGTCGTCTTGTTATTATAATGGAACTTCTTTAAAAAAAAACGAATTTTTTTATAGATAGTCTAGATAATATATTTTTTGCTTTTAAGGAAGTATGTCTTCTAATGCATTGTGTGCTAACTATTCTGCAAAAAAGCTGTCCATTTTTATCGTGTGGAATAGTCCTCTCTTTGCGGTGACACATCTTGGCCAGCAGATGTCCACCGTGATCGTTCTTGTGAGCTCTAGCCCACTAATACGCTATACAACGATTTTAACACGTGTGTAGTTTAAACATGGCACATGCTTGTTACCATGGATTGTTTAATAAATTCCTGTTTCTCTCACTGGATGGATGATTAAACGCGCTCTTTCTGTTTAAACTAGCATTTCCTGTCCATTTCTTGTAAACTGTTGTTGTGACCACACTTTATGCTGTAGCCACTGGTGCCATTAAATCTTGGTTTGGCTTTGTTGTCCACGGCTTTCCTTCCCCTTTAGTGAACTTTTATTGAACAAAATGTATTTTGTCCTTGTCATCCTTTTTAAGTGTCACTGTTTTTTATGCTCTATGCTGAGTTCTTGTGTACAGTTTAAACTTAAACTAACATGTGATTTGTAAAACATATTGTAAGTCAACAAGTCTAAAATACTTCAGCACTTTCAGTTTCAGTTAACACTTATGTTAGTGAAGATATTTCTCACGTTCAAAGCTCTGCAGTTTTAACCCACAGTTGGTCCATCCATGGTAGCCTACAACCTTTAGACTTTTATACCTTTACAACCTTTTTTTATTGACCAACAACCCACGCATGGTAAAATAAAACGGCTTTTTTAGACGACTGAGATGAATCAATATCAAAATTAATATTTATTTTTATGTGTAAAACTGTTTAAATAAAGAAGAAACTGAGAGCACCAATAACAGGCATAACTGATGACTACTATTATTAATACTGCAAATATATAATGCAACTTAGGCATAAAATGAATCACATAGCACTTGCCAAATTTGCCATTCTTTACTTGTAGTCTTTATTGTCTCTTCTTTTCCAAAATAGATATGATGTGCATTATGTGATAATTCTTTTTATTCGTTTGGTGTGCCGTGAATTGTGTTCCTCATACATTTACTGGGGAGGACCAAAGTGTTTCAAGAGAATGTCTGTATGAGCATTGAAGACGTCACTGCATCATCTTGAGGGTTTTGTTTGCGTAAGCAGTGTTTGTGGGTTGCTTTCATAAAAAAAGTCTCTCATAACTTACAGTCTCTCATAGTACAGCTGTCTTTCCCAAAGTGGGTGAATGAGAGCAATTACAATGAACATTTTCATGAGCAAGAAAATCCTGCTCCACCTCTCTTTAAAGCTGTGCTGTCTTGTTCTCTTCAGCATATTCCTCGCAGCTACCTGACTGTACTGAAAATCATTCATCCACTACCACTGTTGCCATGGCAACTAGAGGGGAAATCCATTTCATCAGCCTCTTCGTCACACTACATCCTTCCGTTCCCTCTCTCTCTCTCTCTCTCTCTCTCTCTCTCTCTCTCTTTCATTCCCTCCCAACAATCGCTTTCTTTATCTCTCTATGCTATCTCATGTTATTCTTCTTTCTTCCTGTCTCAGTCAGAGGATAGACAGGCAGCAGAGGATGCAACTCCCTCAATAAACAGAACCATGCTATGGCATCAAGATGTTGTAATACCTTATTTTAGAGGTTATGTACATGGTTGAATCATACTGTGTCATCTGTTGTATTGACTGCAGTGTGAAACTTTTGCACTATGTACTAGTTATCAATCATATGACATATCTACTGCCCTTTGCACGTTAGCACTTATGTTTAGTTGTAAACTGTTTAGTTGAGGTACATTTCTTTCAAGCTTTTTTTTCCTTAAAAACTATATTTTTAGTCTGTCATTTCTGTGGTTAACAGAAAAAACAACAAAAATTTTTTAGATTTACATTTTTGTATATATATATATATATATATATATATATATATATATTACTTTAACAGATGTGACAAAAGATGTGACAAATGAAACGTAAACTACCATTCAAAAGTTTGGTCTGTAAGATTGTTTTTTAAAGGAATGAATACTTTTATGCAGCAAGTATGTATTACATTTATTTAAGTACCAGCAAAGACATTTATAATGCCTTTACTGACATATATTATCAAATAATCCTGAAAAAATCAAGGGTTCCACCAAAATATGAAGCAGCACAACTGTTTTCAACTTAATCCATAAGAAATGTTTCTTGAGCAGCAAATCAGCATATGAGAATGATTTCTGAAGGATCATATGACACTGAAGACCGGAGTAATGATGCTGAAAATTCACAGTTTGGTGAGCATGAGACTTCTTAATATATATATATATATATTTTTTTTTTTACCGCAAACGTTTGAATAGTGCTCTATCTTTGATTCCATGTGTTTAAAGTATGATATTGATCTCCAGTGTAAAAGTTAGTCATTTTATTTCAGATCATGTAGCCAGCCAATCACTGACCTGAATGCAAAGCCATAGCGGCAGTTATTTGTCCACTATCCGTTAGAACAAGTGTTCATGTCAAATTCAGTCTTTGTTGAGTGCACGAACAAAACATCAGTATAAATGATTGATTAACATCTTTGTGCAGGGAGCTTGTGTTGAGATCAGGGTGATTTGGCTTCACTGACATCCTCATGGTAATCCCATGGGGCAGTGGGGCAGGCAAGCAGCTACTGGAGACACCAGATGGCTTCAAATTAGAATTGAAATCATGACATGCACACACGCATATTTTCTCTCAGTCTCAATTGCATCTTTAAACTCTAAATAATAATTTGTTATTTCACTGAACGCAGTCTTTTGTGGTGATGTTGATGTATGGGAATATTAATGTAATTATGTTTTAGTGAGTAATCCGAAGGGTTAACTCCGTGAGATGATTCCATTAGTTCACATAATGAATCTCTGTAATCAGATCACTGATAAATTAATTCTATTAATTCCTCTAAAGCTGTTCAGCCCAACAAATGCTCTACCCCTCTCACATTGGCTGATCCCAAATCACTCCACTTTTACTTAATTAGTTTTTAAATTATTATACTGAGAATTCATCTTTTTATTTTTCTTAAAAGCATGAATCTAAATGCTGAACATCATTAAGCAGCACAACTCTTTTCAACATTGATAATAATTAGAAATATTTATTAAGCAGCAAATCATAGAATGATTTTTAAAGGATCACGTGACACTGAAGACTTCAGTGATGCTGAAAATTCAGCTTTGCCATCACAGGAAGAAATTACATTTAAAACATATTAACATTGAAAACTATTGAAAAGTTGAAAATGTATTATATTTAAAAGTTATTATAAATTGGTAAAATATTTTAAAATATTTGACTATTTTGATCAAATAAATGCAGCCTTGGTGAGCATAAGATTTCAAATAACATTCACAGATTTCAAACCTTTGAACAGGATTCTGAAAAGTATGAAAGCATGTTTTTCCCTAGATTTTGAGTCCTGAACATTATGAGATATAGATAGACCCACTATATTAACTCACATTTACGAGAAATAAATTAAACAGTCACACTGTGACATAAAGTTGCAATTACATTCTTTTTCTAATTGCTAAAATGGGCTCCCATAGAAAAGACCAGCTCAGAACACCATGCTGATTTATCCTGGAAAATACTGATTTGATGCTATTCTAGAGGACACCAGTGAATAATAGTATGTTTAACCAGCATGGACTTTGGCTGAACACGAAAGTCAAGCTGCTCAAGCTAGTTAGGCAAGCCTGGTGGAGACAACAGCACAGCAGCCTCCCAATGCCAAAGACCAGCATCCAAAACACAACATATGCTGGTGACCAGCAATGCTCAGCTTGCAGTACACGTACGCATGGGGATCCCAAAGTGACAAACAGACTCAGTGGTCTCAAGAGACGCACAAGACAGACAACTGTTTAAATTTCCAAATATAGAATAGCTTGTTACACACACACATCTGCAATCCAGTAACACATTGTCACCTCAGCCTCCACTGTAACTGTGTGTATGTGTGTTTATTGAAGAGTTGCCAGTTGCAATTCCTTTTTTAATCTTCTGTCGCTCTAATATTGTGAGACTGAAGATTAAGCTTTTGATTACAGGAGCTCAGGCTGTGTGTGTGTGTGTGTGTGTGTGTGTGTATGTGTGTGCACGATGACTCTGAAAGGGAGGTTTTCTCGCTCTCTTTCTTTTAGACACACATACGCATGCTTTGGGGGAGGGGTAGTTGTGGATATTTATCTGTGCCCCTTATCACTTCGGTGCAAGAACCTCTGTGCTGAGCTGCACATGCATGCACAGGAGCCAAAGAGCAGAAAGCAGAAATACACACTGGTGTGCATCAGCATCAAGACACTATCACAGCACTATGGTCTGACTGGGGTGGCAGCAGGTACATAATCTTGTTTTTCGTTTTAAACAATGTCTTTGTGAGTGTTTGGGAGCAAGAGGAAGTGGCTTTCAGCTGGCTTCCTGAGCGATCCACTAGTTGATGGGCGGAGCGAGAGGAAGGCTGTCAGCTGGGGTAGTGTAGCAGCGTGTGTGTGCGAGTGTGTGTGGGTGCCAGACTGTCAGAACAAGGAGTGTATGTGTGCTACTGTTACATACTGCTCTTGTGTTATTTAAGATTCTACACACACTGAAGGAGGTGAGTAGAAAATCTTTTTCATGCCGGCTCAGACTGAGATTTGTGTGCAGATAAGACAGGCGTGAACATGTGTCAGTGGGGGAAGCTGTCTAAATAAAATCATTTTCATTGAACGTTTTATTTTATTTAGAAAAAATGACTCTTTTATCATGTATGTGTGTTTCCTTGTGTGTGTTTTTTAGTGTACTCCTGCAATGGATTATTGTCAAATGTGTAGTGTTTTTTCCACTGTGTAGATGGGTGTGTTTGTTCTATCTGACTAGTCTTGCATGGACGCACGGCTTGTCCTCAGCCGTTGCATGTGTGTCAGTCTAAATCAGTCTTAAATTGCTCTGGGGACGAATATGTTTTCTTGTGATTTACAAGAGGATGTGTTTGTTAGTACGTATCAGGGTTTCGTAATTTTACGCACTGTAATGTAGAGCAGAAATGCCTTTTTTGGTCAGGTATACGTATGAGGAGCATCGAGCATCTGTTTGGGGTAAAAGCTGCCGGAGATGGGGGGATGAAAGTGGAGGAGAGCATGGGGGAGGGGTGGGAGAAGATGCTGAAGAGAGAAAAGAGAGAAATGGAGAAATGGCAGAAAGAGAAAGGGGGTTGAATATTTGAGAGGAATCCCCCAGGAGTCCCCGGAGAATTCTGATGATGACTCTAGAACAGAGCTCTTTCTTGCGGAAGATTCAGTATGACAGGCTGAGCTCTGGTTAGCACTATATAGCTCACATTAAACACTGTTCACTGCATGGAATTATTCTTATAAGAGCTTATAATCACAGAAATTTGTCTTTCTAATCTGAATGCTTTAATAGTACTTTGTTAGTGTCATGGAATCATTGAAATGATGAGGAGAAAAGGATCTAATGCAGCAATTTTAGTTTTAACAAAAGAAGTTTTAACAACCAAGTTAACAAGTGACAAGAACTGACAATGAACAGAAGGAATCAATGAGCTTAAATACACTGAACAAACCAATCAACTAAATGAACATCTGGTGCAAATGATGATCAAATAATGAGTAACCTAAGAGACTAACTAACTAGAAGTGGGAAAAGGAACAAAGGAAAGCAACTCATTGTAAAACTCGAACACAGATAAAACCGTACATAACCCTGACAGTTAGATAGCACAGAATAGATTAGATACATTTTGAATTTATGAGTCATACTTGATGCTTTGGTACACTGTTAAAAAAAAAAGTTGGATTAACTTAAAAAAGTAAGTTACCTGGTTGCCTTAAAATTTTAAGTTAATTGAAATTATTTTTTTTAGTTAATACAACAAAGGAGATTGGTTTAATAAATATAAACTCAAAATATTATGTTATCTGAACTACATTAATTATCTAAGTTGATTTGACAAAATATAAAAAGTTGTGATATCAAATCATCAAAATTCATTTTACAGTGTAGGCTTTTTATTTTTATTTATTATTTAGGCAATCTGGATGTCACAGCATCTTATGTAATGTTGAACCTTTATCATGAAGATAACCAGTACTTAATAAGATAATTGTCCGATGGGTGTGTGTGTCCACAAACATAAATAAATATTCATAACAGTTTTCTTTACAATTTCTTTTATTAGGTTCATTTGCTATAATTTCTGAAAATGTTATTCATTTTATTAACTATAATATCCAAGAAAGCTTGACATTCAAACACAAACATTTATTGGAAAACAATTATTTATTGTGTAAATATGATTAGTTCAAGACTATTCATATTTTTTAAAAATCACAGTAAACAATGTTTATTAACAATAAACAATACAATGTAACAATACATTACACAAAACTGGAGACAAAGGTCTTTGTTAAAAACTTCCATTTATTATTTTGCACTCTTCATCCTTTTACTCCCTTCCAAGAGAGACAGTGGGTGAATGTATATGTAGAGAGAGAGAGAGAGAGAGAGAGAGAGAGAGAGAGAGTATGAAGGAGAAAATGACTTCATGCTCTGTTTGTAGACTCAACTACTCTGACTAATATTCACACCCGGCACATTTTCTCCACCTTATTTCAGATTACTGCTGAAAGTAGTTTGAAGTCATGTTTTTATATGAGTGTCTGCCTGCATGTGCTTCTTTTGGTACAAAAACCTTACAAAATATAATTCAAATATTAATAAATAAATAAATTAAAAAATATATATAAACACGAAATTATTATACACTGTAAAAAATCCAACTTACATTTCGTTAGACAAATTTGGTTTTTATAGTTGATTCAACTATTTAACATGAAAAAGTTTGTACAACTAATGACCCTAAGTTGAGAAAACTCAAAAATGTCCTGCAGCTGGTTGCCTTAAACTTTCAGTTTTTTTTTTACAGTGTATATAATTTATAAGAAAATGCTAATATTTCACTTTATTTAAAAACTAACAAAATTATAAAACTTTAAAGTGTTTTATAAAACTATAAAAGTGTTAGGAAAATAAAGTTATGTATACATTACATTATGACTTTTATATATTCTGTGAAATTGAAAACTCTGAATCAGTGATTAAAGTGGCAGAGTGCAGAAAAAGCCTTGTATTTATTGATAAGGGGACACTAGAAACTGTGGATGCGAGTACATTTTAAAAACATGACCTGAAATTGAGTTGAAAGTAGAGAATGCAGCCCCGGATGTTTGGAATATTGTTAACTCTCCGGGAACCTTGGGTGTTGTTCTTGGCTAAATGGCAGATTCTGCAGAAAGTCATTTTAACCCACTGTAAACACACACAAGCTCCTGTTTCATTAGAAACCACAAGTCTTGATAATCCTGAACAATCTCACCCTGTATTTAAGGCTCAGTTTAGATGTATAGTGTTTTATGAACTCACAATGAAAGAAATAAAGTCAGAAGACATTTTTAAATATTGAATGAATGTTAGCCTATCACTAAGTTCATGGAGAATTGCCTAGCTTTCCTAACTCATAACACATGAGGGGAGGCTACTGGTCTTATGTTTAGCCTATAAGACTGAATCTTGCATGAGAACAGACCTGGACACCAGAGAAAACAAACCATAGAGCAATACGTATAGTTTGTTCAGACAGAATCACAGACATATCATATTTAAAGCTGAAAAGCTGTGTCAAATTTACATAGGTTTTTGATTATGCTGACAGACTCTGCAATGTGTGACAGACGTTACTGGCGTCTGAGAAACGGAATGATGGACATGGTTGAGTCTTGAGATCTGGGGCCTCATTTATAAAATATTGCGTAGAAACCATCCTTCATTTGATCTTACGATTATTTCCCGAATGTGTGAATGTGTGATTCAGAGACTGTACGCAGAAAAAACGTGCGTAGGCCTAATTACGCTTCTCTACCAGATGTGAAATTTATCGCAAATGATCTTGAAATTGTGTGCAGCTGAATGGTTTCGGATCTCCACCTTGTAAACGCCGCCTAATTATTGCATTAACATATAAAAGAGCACCAAGTTAACGTCCAAATCCTTTAGGCTACTTGAGAATGGCGATCTGCAAAAATTGCTTAGATTTCCAAAAACCTGCAGTAGGCTACTCCGACTCTCTGCCACAAGGAAAAGTGTATCGCCTATGTCTGCTTACACCCTGATTTGGCGCCAGCACTTTTCCATTACAAAAATCGTTTTTAAATCCTGGCCATTTACATGACACCGTAAATCTTTTTATGCTTTTCGGCCATTCATTTACACGACAACAATGTTTTGGGGTTCTGAAAACACAAATTTTTGAAATAGGTTTCAAAGTGCTAGTTTTTGAAAATGTGTAACCTACAAACACACTAATTTGTGAAAGCATTGACGTCATGCACATGCATATTACATTCAGTCTATAGGCATGTAGGTTTATTTTTATTTTTTTACAAATTGATATCGCCAACTATAGGCTACCTACTGGTCTGGCAGCATAATACAGCGTTTTTAATCGTTTTCACGGATTAAAAACACATTTTTTAACCTTTTTAATCATAAACACAATGCGTGCTATAGATACGCATTTCATGACTGGCACATTAGGTTCAAATCTGTGAGTATAAATGAGGCCCCTGGTGGCAGGGTCAGTGTCTACTATGGGACCCCTGGAGTGAAACCAGAAAAACATTATAAATCTGTCTCTTTCTTTCACTCTCTTACACACACAAACGCTCTCTTTTTACCATCTGGGGCTCAGTGGATAAATTATTAAACTGGCTAGTGTCTGCGAGGCCTGGAGAGTGTAACGTTTAGGTCCAGATGATAAAGATGAATAGTTCAAAAGGTTCAATAAAACAAAAGATTTATTAAATAAAACAAACTCAAGTAATCCACATGAAGAAAGGCAACGTGACAACATGTGACACAACAATACCGGACAACTGAATGGAGCACAAAGAGGAATTTAAATACACAGTGACGATGATGACAAAATAACAAACAGGTGTGATGATTGAATGCATGTCCATGACAAATCATTTCTGGCAAAAAAAACTAGGAATAAAGTAAACACAGGAAACTGAGGAATACAAACTAAAGGTCCATGAAAATGAAACTAAACACACAGATTATGACAGCCGAGAAAATGTTACAATCTTGGATCATAGGAAAATTGTGTCCCTAACTACTTTTCTGCAGTCTCCACTTGAAATGAGCACTAGTGGCAGTGAAACCCCAACAACTTCATTATTTTTCAAACATGGTGATTACAGTAGCAGATTATTGATTAATAAAGTGTTGTTGTTATAGATACCGTTTAGCGCAGCTCACCGGACATTAAATTCCTGAAATGACACGATACAACAACCAACATAATAAAACATTGACAGATTCATGTTCATCTGTTCATCTCATTTTTTATCTAAGTTTGGTGTAATGTTAAAGTCAAAATTGACCCTGTTTACTTTATTAATGTACATTCTCTGTATTTATAAAAAAATTGTTGTAATGTGGTCATAATCTTTCATAAAATAAAAAATGATTTAGGCCATGCAGTGGATAATGTTAACCAGTAGATAAATAGCTGGGTGTTAAAAAAAACTTTCATTCAAGTATTCATTCAAGCATTCATTCAAGTAGCCTATGTATATAAGCTGACTTTTCAAAATTCAATCAATTCACGATGAATAAAATCAAGGCCTGTTCTACATTTGTTCTTGCTGAATATCCTGTTTCACATGGGGATGTGTTCCGCATTACAGAAGTAAAATTGGGTGTGAACACAATTCACATTGACTGTATTGTTGGTGGTAGATTTAGACAAGTCCTGTGTCAGTTACAAACATTTGAAAACATCTTAATCCAGCCTAAGATGCTTTCTGGTACATTTTTACGATGTTTTTTTTATTGGTTAAAGATGGTCTCTACTTTGCCAAGACCCATTTCTTACAATTGACTGCAACCCTCACTTTTAGATCTGCCTCTATTCAATCAACACCAATGAATTATACCAAGTCCCCACCCTGCAGTTTTTTTTTCCTTTTCGATAATCCGTTTTACTCGAATGTACGTCAAAATACAGAAGAAAAGAACCATATTCATCACCATTAAGCATTAGAGAGACCAACTTCATACATTCATCAGTCATTTCCATACAATCATTTATTAAGATTATTATTATTTCTTTGAATGTTGTCAAGAGACAGCCAAAGGATCTAGTAAAAATGTAAGTATGCCATTAAACAAGCAGTGAGCTGGTAGCCTTGACCTATGCATGGACATGTGGACAGGGTTTTATGTTAAAGTGTGAGGCTACTGTTCCTCATTCCTGCGTTATCACAGTCATGTTACCTTCAGTGAAACTACTTGCGAGTGTGTTAATTCTGTTCAAAAACAAAGTATTGCAGCAATAAAGTGACTCATTTTCTACCAACTTGCGGTGCACCCTGATGTTGTTTAAATGTTTTGGTGGTGCTGTGTCCACTGAGACCGAAGAGACGTGGAGAGATTAAATGTTGCTGGAACATTCTGGGTGGAAATGATTCACAATAGTGGAATTCCCTGTTGCTGCAGAGCTTCTCCAGCAGAGTAATTGGCACATTTATCACATTGACAGAGACAGAAAGAGAGAAGGTGGGATGTGAATACACCAATCTGTACTCTTAAAAGTTCTACTTAACCTTGCTATATTTTTACAAAAAGAATCATATTGTTCAACTGAATGTGTTATCGTCACGCTTAAGTAGGTCGTGTTGTTTTTGTTTCGATTGTGCAGGCTGGGCTTTTGTATAGGCACGTAAGATAAACTTCAGTAAGGTCTCGAATGTAACTCACTGCAAACAGTCTGGGAAAGGTGTGACATTCTAAACCCTTCAACCAGTACATGCGCACACACACATACACATGCACACAAACACTTGCAAAAGGCCTTGGGATATAGAACATATGGACTCTAACTGCATGGCTTCCTTTCTCAACAGAGGCTGAAGACACACCACAGGAGGTGAACTCACTTTTGAAGATAAACATAAACGGGCAGAAGGAGAAAAGAGTCAAAAATAAGGTGAGAACCAGAAAGAAATATGTAAAATAAGGTGAGAACCAGAAAGAAATGATGTAGGCCTAAAATAAGGTTATAACCAGAAAGAAATAGGCCTATGTAAAAAGAGAACAGATATGCACACTGTATATCACCCACTGCACTGCTAAAACATATGTGAGAGTGATGCTTGCTATTGGATACATGCGCTGATAAATGTTTTGGGTTTATAAATGTTCAAGCCATTTTTTCAAATTTCATAACGCTGTGTTTTTTGCAGTTAGGCCGAAGTCATCCATTTTCACACTTTTGCTCTGTTAGAGTGTTCTGTTAAGAAGAACCTTTTCAGCCCAGGGAGAATCGATATTACACCTTGATTATTCTTGTTGTGTTACATTATAACAGACTTCTCAAATCCTCCCCGCAGTGGCACTTCCATTTCCCTGCTGGCCTTCCTGTAGAAATGTGGCTTGGGTAAATGGCACACATATGGCCCACTCTCTGGGGATACAAATTAAATGAGCGCCCCCTGTACCTCTTCAAATATATACATGTCGATTTATAGACCCCTAACAGTCTTCTGATGAACAAATCAATAGAGATATTTCTTTGCATTTTTTTGAAGTCAAAGAGAGTGCATGAAGTTAGTGAAAACTGGCTATTGCATAGCTGTGATTGGCCCACTAAATATACTACATTTCCAATGTCAAGGACCACCAAATATAATGATCCCCTTGTAAGGGTTTTTTTTTCAAGCAAAAAAGGCAGTAAATGTTCATTTTCACACTTAAGCTGCAGCAATCCAAGAGGGCCCGCAGGAAGATGATTAAACTTGTACTAAACACAGAGTGAAACAAAGCACTACACCCATAACACAACATTAACACTAAACAAGGAACTGAGGAAAATCACTGGCTTAAATACACAAGGAAAGCTGACCAACATAAGAGGGAACAAGTGTGAACTAATAAGAAACTATGGAAACTAACTAGTGACAGGAAAATGAGAACAAAGGAAACAGGAACTACAACTAAACCAAACCAAAACACAATGAAACCAACATTCATGTGACATTCATATTGCACTTTTATATTATTTTTTATATTATACTAAATGAACTAATTATTGATTTTTTTCTTCTTCTACCCACTATAAGAGTAATTTAAAACTTAAAATAAACAGTCTATTAATTTTTTATGGAGTTATATAAAGAATATAGAATTTTACGGAGAATTGTATTTTTCCCCCAGAAAATGATATGCAGATATATATTTTTCCAGTTAAAAACTAGGGCTGCTAAAATAATCGCAATTAATCCCATGATGTCTGACTTTAGACATTTAGTCAATTTAAAGAAACTATACCGTTATTGTCTCCTTGTAAATTACAAAAATGTGAATTTGTAAAAAACGGTGATGTCATGTGTATGCTATATTAGGTGCAAAGTAATGGGTTAACTGTCGATAGATGTCTCTAGCACATCTCTGAGCCTCTAGTTCATCACGTACCGCATGGACTGTATCAGCAGGCTACACACTCTTCAAGTTACTGTCTGGCACTGTTCTCTTTCCTATCACTGACATTCTCCTTTTGCCTCCTGAGTCTTAATCCCCTCCTCTCTCTGACCCCCTATAAGGTAAAGTTTTGAGCTCCCGGTTAGACGAATAGGGACTGCAATCTAAAATGTCTTTTAAACACAGACTCCACCCTGGATTTGTGTTGATGTTCCTTGTCTGGCTGTAAATGTCTCTTTAGGCCTGATTTACAGAGGTAGGCAGTGTGCTGAAGCTGTCCCCTCTCTGAACTCTTAAGATGCATGGGTTCCCCAATCTAAAATTGCCTTTGGTGAGCTGAGCTCCATCCTTGATTTTAGGAGTGGAACGTTTCATTGCTGTTGGATCGCTCTGTATCTCAGTTGCCTAGCAACTGAGGTCCATTGCAAAGAGGCATGGGATGGTCACTAGGTTTAATGAAACAGTCTTTACAACAGATTACCAGGAGCTGAGGATGAATATGCTGCTCCTCTCAGAAAATCGGAGCCTGGATTCTCATTATTTTGTGGAATAAATGTAAAATCCTTTGTCTTTTACTAAGTATAACTGTATACTTATTCCCTTCTTTATCTGATGAGGCTTTTTTTCAGTGGCATACAAAATAATGCATTAACTATTGAATCATAATGTAATAATATCAGGAAATTTAATTGTAGATATAATGTGATAAGAGTGAGGACATTGTCAATAAACATTTGGATGTCAATATACTGACTACATTTCCGAGCTTAATTGGTTTACAATTGGAAAGTTAATAGACCGTGATGAACTTGTTTCCTTCAGGCCAAGTTGGAGTTTCCTCTCATTTTCAATAGTAGCCTATATTGAATTAGATTCACGTTATAAACACTCAAGGGAAGGTGTGTCTTGTGAGTGAGGAGTAAATAATTCTAGACGTTGTTCCAGGGATAGGAAGTTTCTCCTCTCTTTCAGCGAGCTGGGCTGGGCTCATTAATGAGGTCAGTGTGACAGCTGATAGTCCAGCGCCCCCTGCTGTCTGCTCTCAGCAGCAGGCCTTTGTGTTTAACCTCACTGCAGGAGGGCCAAGTGAGATTAAAAACTCCAATACACCACAGGCCTTTGAGCTCACAGTCATGACAGGTGTGTCACAGTGTGCTATCAATACCCATATGGCAGAGCTACATAAATATGTAAGAAGCACTCACATGCGTTTGCTTTTTCTATCGTTGTGGGGACTATATTGACTTCTATCATTTTTATACTAAACTACTATTTTATATCCTGTATACCTCTGTATATACATAGATTTAATTTAAATTAAATTCATTATTGATGACTGTAAAACTGTGAGGAAATCAAAAAACAGACAAGCAAAACTATTTGTATTGCTTTTTAGCCATTAACTGTGTTGTGGCCTTCTCTGAGAGACTTTAAATGAATATGGAGTTTGTTTGGAGTCTAAATAGTTTGGAAGGAAATAAGGTACAGAATCAGTGATTTTTGGACAACCAGGTTCATAAGAAAAGACCATGCTGGTTCACCACCAAACCACATCTAACCAGACAATGATCTACCACTGTCATTATACTCTAGAGCAAGGATTTGTGATTTTTTTTCATGGTATTGACCACCAAACATGGTGATGCACTTACAAGGGACCACCTTCTAAGAATAGAGTAAAATTCTTTTTTTAAAAAGAGATTTTTTAAAAAAAATGATCTGGAAATTAAGTTTACACACCTCTTTTGGTATCTGTCAAAAATAAAATAATTGGTCAATAATTAATTTCTGACCAGTGTGTAGAAAGTGGGACGTAATAGCAATGTCAACTTCAGGCATTTTTTTATTTATTTATTTATTTGACATTTTTCACAGCCCCCTGGACCCCAGTTTGAAAACCCCTGCATTAAAGCACACAGCAACTATTTTGCACATGTCAAATTAGTGACAGTTAATGCACACTGACACATAACTGAAAACTGAAAATATCTTGTCAAATTTACTGAATTTGTTCTTCCATCTGTGTCAGTGCGACAGGACTGAACCGGAAGCCTCATGGCCACCAACAACACTGCTAGCATTGCTCAGGCTCGCAAACTGGTGGAGCAGCTCAAGATGGAGGCCAATATTGACAGGATAAAGGTGAGAAGAATATGAATACAAATTAAAACATGAACTTGATTAGGAGTGACCTTTGTTGACTGTATGTGTTCACATGCATCAACATTAGGTCTCCAAAGCAGCAGCAGATTTGACATCGTACTGCGAAGCCCATGCTAAAGAGGATCCTCTGCTGTCCCCTGTGCCTGCGTCCGAGAACCCCTTCAGGGAGAAGAAGTTCTTCTGTGCCATCCTGTAACCAGCGCTGCCCATCCATGGACTCACCTGCTCCCTCTGGGATACACTCATGGTCATAAAACATGTTGATCTTTTAAAAGGGCTGGAGAGATGCAGTGGAGAACCCTTAAATTCTCCCAGCTATCTATGAGCCTCCATTAAAGCCACTGACTCCACCTAGTGGCCTTGAGATCCAAAGCTGAGCATGGTTACAAGAATCTGTTGAAATTCGTGAGGGAGCGCAGCAAAAAACACGAGTGACTGTCATTGTAGCAGATCTGCCAGGATGTATTGTGAAAATATTCAAGTATTCAAAGGGTCCTGTGGTTCTGATGAAGTATTCAAATTTTTTTCTTTATTGAATTTTAGTGGGCTGTGATCGTTAATCTGATCACTGATCGTGGAACCAATGTATTTTCTTTTCAGTTTCTTTTTTCCCAGATGGAATTGCTATATGCCTACCGTTTAGGTAGCGTTCTGTAGCCTAACGTTCTTGTGGGTACAGAAAAAGTTTTCTTTTTTAATTTACAGAATGACAGTTTAGTGAAATTTTTTAATGAATTCATGCTTGGACAGAAGATATTCTTAAAATGAAATACTTATCTTTTAGATGCTGATAAAAAATTATTTGTCTGTACAGAAAACTGATTTTCTTTCTTTTTGGGGTGGTCTTAAGCATAGTTCTCTTTTTACTCTTTGTACAAAAATGTTAGCAAGTTCAGCTGTGATGTGCTATATGTTTTGAATATTTGTGGTGATATTAATAATAACTGCATGAAGCCTGACAAAGTGCCGTCTTTTTTCTTTCAAATGGTTACCAAAAACCCTCGTCCTCAACCATATATTACAACAGCTAGATCCCTGTTTTCCATTAAAAAACATTAGTCAAAAATGATGCATTGCTTGGTTACTAAACCATAGCATTCGGACACCCTTTTGTCTTAATTCTTCATGGCATAGATTCAACAAGGAGTTGGAAAACCTCCTCAGAGATTTTGGTCCATATTGATATGATAGCGTCATACAGTTGCTACAGATTTGTCTGTTCCATCACATCACAAAGGTGATCTATTGGATTGAGATCTGGTGACTGTGGAGGCCATTTGAGTCATGTTCAAGAAACCAGTTTGAGATGATTTGAGCTTTGTGACATGGCGCGTTATCCTGCTTGAAGTATCTGAAGATGGGTACACTGTGGTCATAAAGGGATGGACATGGTCAGCAATAATACTCAGGTAGGCTGTGGCGTTTAAACGATGCTCAATTGGTACTAATGGGCCCAAAATGTGTCAAGAAAATATCCCCCACACCATTACACCACCACCACCAGCCTGAACCGTTGATACAAGGCAGGATGGATCCATGCTTTCATGTTGTTTATGCCGAATTCTGGTCCAACCACCTAAACGTCGCAGTAGAAATCGAGTCTTATCAGACCAGGCAATGTTTTTCCAATCTTCTATTGTCCAATATTGGTGAGCCAATGCGAATCAAAGCCTCTGCTTCCTGTTCTTAGCTGACAGGAGTGGCACCCGGTGTGATCTTCTGCTGCTATAGCCCATCTACCTAAAGTTTGACGTGTTGTGCTTTCAGAAACGCTCTTCTGCAGACCTCGATTGTATCAAGTGGTAATTTGAGTTACTGCTGCCTTTCTATCAGCTCGAACCAGTCTGGCCATTCTCCTCTGACCTCTGGCATCAAGGCATTTTTGCCCACAGGACTCCTCCTCACTGGATATTTTCTCTTGTTCAGATCACCTTTCTTCTTGATTCTGATGCTCAGTTTTAAGAGCAGATTGTCTTGACCATGTCTACATGCAGTTGCTGCCATGTGATTGGCAGATTAGATATTTGGTAAGGAAGGCTTCCTTTATCGACCAGGGCTGTACATCTTGAAGGAGCCTGACACTGTAAAATGTAGGCTGGTGTGGGCAAACAACTAAAAGTCCTGCCCGAAATTGTCAGTACTAGCCAAAGACCAGACCTATTTTTGTGGTCCAGCACCCTGTGTATTTCACTGAATTGACATGGTGACCTCAATACCAGGTCTGGTCTTTGGCTGGTACTGACAATTTCGGACAGGACTTTTAGTTTTTTGCCCACACTTTACAGTGTCAGGCTCCTTCAAGCCTGGGAGGATGCTACTGAGCAGGTAAATGAGAGGAAGAGGTTTCCGTATGCGGAGATGGCAGCGGATGCTCAGCAAAAGGGATGGAAAGCATTGGGCGTCTGGTAGAGATTGGCTGCAGGAGATTTGTGGCAACATTGACCATCAGGCTTCTGAAAGAGCTGGGAATCCACAGCCAAGTCCTGCACCACACAGAAACAACAAATGCTGGAGAACGCTGCAGTCAGTGGATTTGGATCAGGCTTAAAGTCCCCAGTTGGGCCACATGTATGTGCACAAACACACTGTATACAGTATGTTTACACAACCGATTAATTTTACACAGTTATGGAACTGAATTGAATCAATACTAAACTGACTTGAGCTGAATATTGACCATTCTTATCTTGTTAGAACTGCTTTACAGCAGAATTTGAATTTGTTATATTGTGAAGCTGCTGTTAAACAATCTATAGCCTATTGTAGCGTGTATGCATAAAACATAACATATTTACACACACACACACACACATGTCTGGTTCGCTATCTTTGTGGGGACTCTCCATAGGCGTAATGGTTTTTATACTGTACAAACTATATATTCTGTCCCCTTACACTGCCCCTGTCCCTAAACCTACCCATCACAGGAGACATTCTGCATTTTTACATTTTCAAAAAACATTACTTAGTGTGATTTATACGCTGTTTTCCTCATGGGGACCGCTGACTGGTCCCCACAATGTAGGTGATTTCAGGTTTTACTATACTTGTGGGGACATTTGGTCCCCACAATGTAATATAAACACGAGCACACACACACACACACACACACACACACACACACACACAAACACACGCACGCACGCACGCACGCACACACACACAGATATGCATACAGGCCAAGTTAGAAAGTCAACTTTATTTCTAAAGCGCTGTGTGTGTGTGTGTGTGTGTGTGTGTGTGTGTGTGTGTGTGTGTGTGTGTGTGTGTGTGTGTTTGTGTGTGTGTGTGTGTCTGTGTTTCTATCCTGGTGGGGACTTAAACCTGAATGCACACAAGACTCATGGGGAATCGTCTCACTGTGAGGACCTAAATTGAGATCCCCATTGGTAAACAAGCTTATAAATCATACAGAATTATTAATATTTTTTTAAATGTAAAAATGCAGAAAGTTTTGTGTGATGGGTAGGTTTATGGGTAAGGTTAGTGTAAGGGGATAGAATATACAGTTTGGACAGTATAAAAACCATCACGTCTATGGAGAGTCCCCACAAAGATAGCGAACCAGACGTGTGTGTGTGTGTGAGTGTGTGTGTGTGTGTGTGTGTGTGCGCGTGTGTGTGTGTGTGCATTTATGGATGTCTTAAATATCTTAAAGAATGTTTATTTGAAGTTGTGTTTATGTTTATTGTAAATTATCCAATTTCACTGATTAACAACAGCATGAGAGCTTATCAATTAATAAATAGGCTATATGCAAGTGCAGAAAAAAATACACAAATACTAAATAAATAAATATAAAACATACATACACCCCAAATTCTATTAAATTCTGTTTTCTACTCATATTTCATCATTCTGTAAACACATCAGTTTAATCAGTCAGATGACTCGGTGACTCAGAGCCCCACCCAGACACATAAGCCTACATAAACAAGATGGCTCTTTTTTTTTTCTTTTTTCTTTTTTTTAGATGGCAATTTTTAAGGAAATAACAAACTCATCACGTCAGCTTCCTGCGAAGACGTCTCACACAGTGTGTGATGTATTGCTATGGAGACCGCGCTGACGACATCATTCTGCTTACACATGCAGGCATCAGAGACACACTTCCGTTCTGCACAAATAGGATCAAATGTCCAAACGATTGTTTCTCAGTGTGCCAAAATCACACTTGCTGGAGGGATATTTGTGCTGCTTTAAGTAGCCTATTTGAATACTCTGGAACCTGATTTTGCTTTCAATAATCAGTAAAATAAATATGATTATTAAGATTAATTTTACATGAAACAATATAGACAATAGCCTACATGAACTATGAAACACTTAAACACCAATATAGAGTATTTATTTATTTATTTATACATGTATTTCAAAGTATCGGTATAAAAAATGTGACTTTGTATAGATGTATTTATTTCTCCTAATTTATTTATCTATTTAATGCATGTCTTATAAATTAACTCTTGAATAATACCTCTTTTAGAGCAACATTATCTGTTTAACAAAAGAATTATATTTCTGGTTTAAATTCTATTCCCGCAGAAGCACTTTCTTTCAATGACAGCAGGAGGCAGTATATTATCACTTGTAATTTATTGGGTTTCGCAGGTTCAATCTGCTCCTGCAATCAAAGGCAGTAAAAAAGCTTGAATTTGAAGTGTGTCAAACTGACATATAGCAAGAACAAAAATAGACAGATGATAATATCATAAACTATAGAAAATTGTTCATGAGCTAGATTGTTATGAAACACTGACTAATCATTGTGTGGGCAATAGCACAAAATTGCATAGATTTCTCTCAGTAATGAGTGATTTTCTCCAACTAAGTATTTTTGTTTTATTTTGACTTGATGTGCATGATGCATGTGTGTGTGAGCCAGAGAGTGTGTGTGCACATGTTTCTGTACATTCTACCTGCAGTGCTCCTCCGACCACAAGACTTAAATGTCAACAAATGTCAGCATAAAGCTTGAAATTGTATCTTCCATGACAACAGACACAAATAAATGTTAAATAAAGCTGTTTGTGTATAAACAAACATGTAAAAATACATCTGGCCACGATAAAGGGGAGTTGGCTGCATGTTTTTATCCTTTTCACAACAAATGGCAATTTGGTCCTACCTACACCTGTCTACATTGCATGTGACCTGCTGTGAGAGAAAGTGTTTATTTTTTTACAACCTTATCTTAAGAAATGAAGCAATTGAGAGTGATGTGTTATGTTGAACAAAGACATGAGAAATTAATCTCATACTTCTTGGTTACTACTCAGATTGATCAGATTATGATTAACTCTACATAAGAGGTGAACAGTAACAGAGTATTTACTTGAGTACTGTACACTTAAGTACACTTTTTGAGTATCTGTACTTTACTTGAATATTATTTTTTTCTGGAAACTTTTTTACTTTAACTTCACTACATTTGAAAGACAAATATACTTTTTTTACTCCACTATAATTCTGTCAAGGTCCTTGAGTAGAAAGTAACGTCAGCCAGGGGATGATTTTGGTTGCAGGGGTTGCATTTTGGTTGGAAATGAAAGTCGGGTTGACATCAGAACCCAACTGATGTTGGATTCTGACATCAACCGGATTTTCAATTTCAACGTTGGGTTTGGTCTTCTAAATGTAAATTTTGTCATTGTTTTGGATCACACTAGCTTATAGATAACAGTAAGGCTAACATATTCATTCATACTAAAAGGCAAAAAACTTTAAGGGCACTATTTGAGGTAACAGCCATTTGGCCGTCCGGAACCATTGTGGACGTTATTGAGTGCACTTATTCAATCTTACATTCCAATCCCACTACTGGAACTTTGTTCTAGAAATAAATTTGATATTGATATGATGGTAGGCATGCATAGATTCAGAGGCATAAGGTACTATAAGTATTACATACATCAATGCAAGAATAATACAATGCATTGACATTTACTTTTTACTTTTGATACTTAAGTACTTTTAAAAACTCAAGTAATGAAGTTGTATACTACATAATACATGTATAAAATAAGTCACATTGTATTTTATTGTTTTCAGTACCAAATGTGAATAACACATCTCACTGATTGTTATGACAAAAATATGACTGATAATGATAAGAAATGTTTCTTGAGCAGCAAATTAGCATATTATAATGATTTCTGCAGGATCATCTGACACAGAAGAAAGAAAAAATTATGCTGAAAATTTTACTTTGCATCACTTACATTTTAAAATACATTCAAATAGAACATAAGACCTATATAAGAATACCATATAGAGGAATATAAAGTTATTTTGCAGAATGTTGGTCACCAAAACTGTTTCACATTGACTTCCATTGGAGGAACAAAAGAAACACTCAAAATAACTTATTTTATGCTTAAGAAAGTAATACAGGTTTGGAATGTTTGGAATTTTAATCTTTGGTAACATGGGTATTAGCATCCTATTTATTCAACACAATTGACAGAATAAACATTGACAGTGATTGATGTGGTCACCCATATGATGTCCATGCGCTCTCCAGGGGACAGGAGAGTGAGCTGTGCTCGCTCTAGGACCCGGTGTCCCCTCTTGCGTCTTTTGGCAACTTGATGCTCGCCGGGCTTACGCCTATATGGACTCATACAAGCAGATCGAGCAGCACTCAGATGAACAGCCTTGGATATACAGAAGGATTGTGTGTCTTTGCGACCAGGGGACGCATCTTGATCATGTTTCCGTAAGGATTTAAAGAAGAAAGCATATTCCACGTATCTGCACTCTCACAGTGCCAGTCTAGCCTACATGCATTTGCGCGCGCCCTGGGAGTTTATGTGAATACGGATAAGACAGAAGGAGCACGAAATTCCAACTTTTCATATTTCTTTTGTCTAAAAGAAGCTGCACAGGTCAAACGAAGGTAATTTGTCTGATTTTTAAAAATATATATTTTGTTTGGTTTTGTAAATTATCGATTCGTTTTCTAAAGCTGTGACCATCCAAACTTAGCCAAAGAGAGCCCGTCATGCCGTTTTAATTGATCTGTGTTACAATGTAGAAACACTGTGATTCTGGCTGTTATTTTAGCAATAGTTTTAGGATGTAAAACTTTTGAAGCCCAGAGGCTCGCTCCTTGCTGTCTGGCTCCAGCTCGTTGACATTAGTGCGCGCTCTGGAGATGCGCGTGTCCACGTTAGTTTAAAACGCGAAAAGCTTACAAGCGGAAATTAACGTCACTGGAAGATTTGTTTATTCTTTGTTATATAAATCATTTTAACTGATGTTTTAGACTGAAATAACTTCTTTGGCAGGGAAATACTCAACAATGAATCAGCGATGGGGTCATTCGAATGGATTTCTAACCTACCTGTTTCTACTGCTTTTATGGCGTTCATGGTAAGCAAAACAAAAGACTTATCTCAGAGAAGTCGATATAAAAAAAAGCTTAATTGTTATGACTGCCACAGTTAAAAATATAACAAAAATAAGTAGTGCGAGATAGTTCACTCAAAAATGTAATTTCGGTCATTATTTACTCACCCTTTTGTCTAACCGTTTTTCTTTCTTTCTGGAACATAAAATAATATATTTTGAGAAATGTCCCGTTGTTTTTCGTCCATACAATTGAAGTCAATAGTCACCAAAACTGTTTGGTTACCAAAATGTCTTTCTTCTGTTTAACATGAAGGAAGACATTTTTGAGAAATATTGGTAACCAAATAATTTTGGTGACCATTGACTTCCATTGTATGGATAAAAAATAAAACACTTCTTTCTCGAGACATTTCTCAAAAAAATATATTTTATGTTCCACAGAAGAAAGAAAGTCTTACAGAAAGTTTCACCCAAAAAGTCATACACATTATTGGGTGAAACATACACAATTGAATAATAATTGAAAGGAATGTTCCTGGTTAAATCAAAGTTTATCTCAGTGGACAGCATGGTAATTACCACAGATAGTAATTTTGATAATATTTTTAAGCTAAAATCAAAGGCAACTTGGAATCAAAAGTAAATGAGACTCCATCCATCCATTCATTTTTCAAACCACTTAGCCTCTACAGGGTCATGACATGAGTAATCAAGACTGTCAGTAATATACATTAAAATACACAAAGTTTATTATACTTAACATACTGTAATACTAGTGTGATACAATCACTCACTAACTCGTTATATCCAATTTTATTGTCATAGCGTTGTATCGCCATGCTGTGTAAGTTTCACACAATGTTTGTGCAAGGAAACCAATAACAGAAAGGTGATGTAGAGAAGAACATACATTTGTCTATTACCTTGTTTAAATGCTCATAACATTCAATGCTGAAATCAGCCAGAAACAGTTTAAACTAAATATTTATCCTGTCTTAACCTGACATACAGGTGCATAACGTACATGTCTGTTATGAATAACTAGACAGTTGTTTGCATAGTACAGTAACCCCATAGCAAGAATAACGGTTTAGATAACAGTATACCATTTTTATGTAAGAGTTAATGAAAATGCTTTAACAAGGAGCAAAATATTTCTGCATGGTAGCACTACTTGCTATGTCAGTGTCTTAAGTTTAAGTTATTTTAATTATTGAAATATGACCTTAATTTATTTTTCTGCATTAATTGACATTATTCCAAAATACTAGTGATTCTTTTATTCATAACATGCCTAGCCAGTGTTTGCAACTAAATTAAGTCAATTTCCACATTTTTAGAAAAAGTCAGTATGTTCATAAAATCTTATGCACACAAAATGAATAACAAAAGCTAATAAAAAAAGCTAGCTATTAGCTAATTATATAAATTTGTATGTAAATATACACAAACCTACAGGGAATAGGGATATGTTAGTAGATTGGCCATTCGGAGACAAGAGACACGTTTCCTAAAAGTGTCAGGTGGTTTGGTAGCTGCCATGTTTGTGCTTTTGCCAGATGGTCATTATCATCTCATAACTTTATTGGAAAAGAGCAAAGCTTTTGTATGTTTATGTAACAGACTTTTGTGATGTCAAATGTATCTTGTGTAGTTCTGAGGCAGAAGTATCAGGCTCAGATGCCTTTAAAAACAACATAACCCTCTTCACGCGGATTTTGGACCGGCTACTTGATGGCTACGACAACAGACTGAGACCTGGTCTGGGAGGTAAAGAAAGTGTGTGATGATTGATTGATTAGAGAATTAGATGAATGGAATTAAAGCTGTCTCAAATGAGGTTGTTCAATAAGCCAGTGCAAAGGTTTTTTGTTGTTGTTTTTTTTTACAATTATATGCTCTTGATGTACTAGTAAGCAAATGACAGTGATTGTTTTTTCTATTTAGGAATTTTGTAAAAACTCTTGATTTACTTATACAGTCCAATGGATTTAGCACAACAGTGGGAAAAATCAGTAGCTGGATTCAGTAAAATGATGTGTTAAGAAACATGACTCAGTGATTCAATGTTTATGACCTGATTTTGCCACTGTTAAACTAATTATAACGAGGTGGTGATGACTTGAGAATACTGACTGAAGGAGAGGAAAACAAAACCAGCAATCTCAACTCCACTTGACAGTCAACAAACCCTGTTTGTGTATTCTGTCAGTGTTAATATTTATGCGACCCTTGCCATTGTTTGTACACTCTGAGCTTGGCAACATGAAAGACACCTTGGATCAAGCAACGCCCACCATGAGGCAAATAGATTTCTTGTGAGTGTTTCCTTTTGAGTTTTACAGAGACTAGCACACACAAACGCATACACTGGAGTCAGTGGACATGCAGTCGAGCTAAGAAGTGTTGCGGTTCCATTAATGATAAGTTAAAGTAATAGTTAGCTCGTAGATAGTGAAACATGTTAAATCTTTTTTCTCCTCCATATCATTTGAGCACTGAATGCCGATTTATCAAGCTTAAAAAAACCCACCATCATGAAACTAATCCACATGACTCATCTGCTAAAGCCAAACAATAGATTTATATGAAGAGCAGGCTGAAATTTAAGTTGTTGTTCACTGATAAGCTTCATACAAAACTATTATGGTTTTAGTGACCTTTGAATATAACGCATGAGACATATAGAAGGTCATGAAAATGTTGGTAAATTGAGCTCCTGGTTGATAATGTAATTTGAACTTTCTTTTTGCTGTGTGACATAGATCGAGTGACAGAGGTGAAGACTGATATCTATGTGACCAGTTTTGGGCCAGTATCAGATACAGACATGGTAAGACATTCCTCTTCACACAATAGATGATTTTTTTTTTTTTTTTTTTTTTTTGTATAGTGCGAATCAAATAGTATTTTTCATAAAAAAGATTTGTTATTGTCCTGTTGGTTATAATTTTTTTATCCGTTCTTACCCCACTCCTTGTTTTCCATCTGTTGTCTATTCATAGCATTTGGTACCTGCTGCTGGCTAAAAGCTTTTCTCAGCACTGGTCTTTCCCTCACTTCACACTGTCTGCTCTCAAATATTTAGAACAGAGAAAAAAAGGTCAGATGTAAGAAAAAGGGTTTTCACTCATTCATTATTTATGCTGAGTGTTTTCTAAACCCCACTGAACACTCTCACTATCCTGTATAGTTGGGAAATCTCTGTTCGTAAAGACCATATTATGTCAGGACAATAATCACACTAGGTATTTCTGTCATGTTTTTTTTTTCTGGGTGCTTTTGGGAAATCAGGATTTACCCGAGTACATTGCTTGAATCGCATGTCTCCCCAGATCCCCAGTCATCCCTGTTACAGCTATTTAATATCCTATTGAGTAATGTCAGATTCTAGAGAGATTTGCATAATTTTGTAAATAATATGAACCAACACTGCACTATATAATTTTTATGTAATGGCATAACGCTACCATTCAAAAGTTTGGGATTGGTACGATAAAAAAAAAAAAAAAGTTTTTGAAAGAAATCTCTCATGCTCAGCAAGGCTGCATTTATTCAATGAAAAATACAATGAAATCTGCAATACTGTGAATTTTTATTTGTTCAATTTAAAACAACTGTTTTCTATTGTAATATATTTTAAAATGTAATTTATTCCTGTGATGGCAAAGCTGAATTTCCAGCAACATTACTCCATTCTTCAGTGTCACATGATCCTTCAGAAATCATCCTAATGTGCCAATTTGCTGCTCAAAAAACATTTATTATTATAATCATGAAAGCAGTTGTGCTGCTTTTGTGAAAACTGTAATTATTTTTGTGTGTCAAAATTCATTAAATAGAAATCTAAAAAACAGCATTTATTTGAAATAGAAATATTTTGTAACATCATATGTGTACTGCACTTTTGGCACTAAAGCATCCTTGCTGAATAAAAGTATTAATTTCTTTCAATGAAAAATCTTAATGACCTCAAACTTTTGAGTCTTTATAAAATTTATAATATTACTGTAATTGATACTGATATCTGTTATATATCTAGTGTATGTGTGACATAAATCTTGTGTTCTGACAGACAATTTCCTAAATATCTTTACAAATGATCAGACCTTAGTTTTAGGGTTCCACAATTCCATACATTATAATGCCTTAAAATAGGCATATACTATGGAGGAACACAAAAGCAGGTTATTTTTATTAGTCTTACTGTGCCACTCCCTTCAGGCCGTGTGCTTATAATATGACAGAATGGAAAGTGACAAGTATTGTCTGTTTGCTTGAGGAGTTCTGTGGGACTCCTGTATAATGGCGGGTAATGTTGCAAGACGTTAGCAAGAATTTCAAATGACCATGCAAGCTTTCCTCAAACTTTGCCTGAGATAAAGGTTTTCGATTTTATACCAGTACTGGAAATAACTTATTATGGACCCATAATAGGTTTGTTCCTACAGTATGATTGTGACATTGTGAAAGCTGATGGAAGAACGAAAGGAAACGAAGCATCACAGATGAGTTTTGTGAGTGTTGCAGAGCTCCAGTGACAGCGTGTACTGTCATACAATGTTATATTTCATGTATGAGTGTGGGAGTGCATAAGTATTTTCTTTTACGTACATAACATTGTGTTTTTCTGTCTCTGTGCTGCCATGGAAACTGGATGCCCGCATCCACCCTGGAGGTCGATGCATGGCAGCATTGTGCCTGAGAGATTAGGATATAATGCAGTGATGTGAAGCTCTTCTGACACTTTGCCTCTTAGTAGTACTATAGAGAGGAAGATGAAACACACACATTATACACAGACAATGATCACATTGAGAGAACTGAAAAGTCACTGGCCCTTGCTGAGGATGTCCATTCAGTCTAAACTTTATACTTTTTTTTTTGTTGATGTGTTTGAAAGATTTACAGTGACAGTGAAAATCTGAGACCACATTGAATATGTGAAATCGCATTTAAAATGTAACTTATGCTCACCATGGCTGCATTTACTGTATTGGTAAATGAAAAAATACAATATACAAAAATACTGTAAAAACAGTATTAATGTGAAAAATTACAATTTAAAACTACTTTCTGTTTAATCATGTTTCGAACTGTTATTTAACTGAATTCCAGCATAAATACTCCAGTCTTCAGTATCACATGATCCTTCTGAAATCATTCAAATATGCTCATGAAACATTTCTTATTATTATCAATGTTTAAAACATTTTTTTGTGGAAATGTGACTTTTTTTTATTCTTTGATAAATGGAAAGTTCAACAGCTGTTATTTTGAAATTGAAATAATTTTGTACGATTATTGTTGTATTTACTGTAACTTTGGATTAATTACATGCGTCCTTGATGCATAAAAGTATTTATTAAAAAAATATTTATAATAAAACATAGTATTGAACTGAATTATTTTTTTTTTAAATAAAATACAAGCATTTGACTAGTGGATTTAGACTTTGAATCAAAACACATTTTCTGTGTCAGGTTATTGCCTGATGCATATCAGCAGTGAAGAATGTCTTGCACTATTGCACTCTGATCTCCGAGAGCCTCTCTCTCTAAACTCACTCACTCTCTGTTCTCAGGAATACACAGTGGATGTGTTTTTCCGTCAGCGCTGGACAGACGAGCGGCTAAAGTTTCACGGGCCGATGAACATCCTGCGTCTCAACAACCTGATGGCCAGTAAAATCTGGACCCCAGACACTTTCTTTCACAACGGCAAGAAATCTGTGGCTCACAACATGACCATGCCTAATAAACTGCTGCGCATCATGGAGAACGGCACTCTACTGTACACCATGAGGTGCCCACAGATTACTACATGTAGTTATCAATGAATCAAAATAATTATTTGATATGCTGTTTAATTCATCAAATAATTTACAATTAATGTAATTTATGAATATTTGCTAAAGAAAGCCCCCAAATCAAGATAACTGAAAGAGATTATTTTGGTATATGAATAAATAATTGAATAGACATTACATTAAATGCATGTCATTAAAATGCATATCATTCAAACACATCTCAGGACCAAAAATCAGCTATACGCTACTGTTTAAATGTTTGGGGTCAGTAAGTTTTTTTTAATGTTTTTGAAAGTAGCCTCTTAAGCTCATCATTGAATTTAAATCAGTAATATTGTGAAATATTATTATAATTTCAAAAATTTTCTTTTGTAATATAATTTAAAATGTAATTCATCCCTATGACGCAAAGCTGAATTTGCAACAGTCTTAAAGGGACATGAAGTAAGAATTACTCCCATCTAGTGGTGAAATTGTATTTTGCATTCAAACGAATTGTGCTCTCCAGCGCCTCGCGTTTTCAAATGCGTGTTGCATCTACGGTAGCAGTTATGTACCAAAAAGCTATGACAGGATGTCTTCTAAAAGCACTTCGTTGAGTTTTCCTTCAGGTGAACAGGTTTGTTATTTCAAACAAACTTCAAATTGACACAACGAACAAACGAATGTTACAGTATGAATTAATGAGTGTCAAAAACATGAACTATTGTAATTATGCCTTGTTAACTCGTTATATTTTCTGAAGTATGTGCATTGTTAAATATCATATCATCATTAGATGATTCAACAGTAGGGAGAGGAAGAAGTAGAGGTAGAGGATGAGGACAGAGAGGCAGTGGATCAGTGGGATCTAGGCGAGGAAGAGGAGGAGAGCGAGAGTCATATACAATTTCTGTTTAACTTTTAACTGTAAATGTTCTTCTGTCTATATAATAAAGTAAACAACCAAGCAATGAAAAAAAAGCTTGTAATTAAGACTGTAACATTGACTTATCTGTCGAGGAGAAAGCAGGCAACTTCAGCGTCTCTTTTGAATTCTTTCTCCTGCATTAACGTTAGCTCTTTCCACCGGGAAAAAGCAATCCCGACATTCACTCGTGTTTTTTGTATCCTCCGGTCACGTTTCCTTTTACGATAAGTTTTGGTCTGTTTTGGCGAAGAAGAGGATTTCTTATCCAGTGGTTCGGTATGGTCCGCCATTAAAAATAAAAGTGACAAGCGCCTCTCACTGCTCTGCTCCTCCGTTTCTGCATGCTTTCAGTTACGTCATGCTGGCTCTGAACGAAAACTCGTTGTAGAAACGCGTCGGCGTACTTTTTGTCCCTCTCTGCTATTATAGTTTTTCAAGATGGCGGAACTACATGGAAGCCTCCGTGGACTTACCCGTCCCATGTATATAAATATAATAAATTCTTCGTTTACAAGGATAAATCAGATCATTGGCAGAGGTATTTGTACACCATTGGGGACATATTATGAATAAAAATATTGATTTTAGATAATAAATTACCTAAAAAGTTACACCTAGTCCGTTTAATGCTGGGTACACACCAAAAGATTTTTTACATCTTATAAGATTTTCAAAATGTGATAGACCACAAACATAAGGAGAAAAAATCCTAGATTTAACCGTTTTGCTCCTATAGTGTGTGGTGTGCCATGATGTGACAAAGACAGCACACCACACACGAACAGATTTTCGACCAGAGTCTAGACTGTGAACACAGGAATCTCTCAAAATCTCGCGAGACTTCAGAATAAGCGTGGCGGACGATTTGCAGGAAAAAATTGCGATGATAGTTTTTGGAATGATTTTAACATAAAAAAAGAAAAGGGTTTGGGTGAAGTCGTGCAGATGGCGGGAATTTAGTGAATTTAGTAAACTTCTCAGATAAAGGTTGTGGTAATGCACACACGCTGGGCCTAGCTGTCTCTCTCCCCTTACGAATATTTACAATGGTTTTACTACAAATAAAAAATAAAACATGGATATTGTAGTTAAACCATGATAACCACAAATTAACCATAGTTTTGCTAAAATAATTCTAATTAAAGTATTTATTTGGTTATACAAATGTTCAATACAATAAAACCATCTCTCTCTCTCTCTCTCTCTCACTCACACACACCATGTGTACTGGTACACCTATCCTTATATGGAATGGTTTTTATACTGAGCTAATTACATTTTCTGAGCCACAAATCAACAAGATGATCCTCCATCTCTGCTGTCTATATAAATTTCACTTTGTGCAGCGCCTTGACTGCGTTTGGTATGCTTCCGTCTTCCATCATCTCGCTTTCTGATTGGATATTGTTTCGTTTCACGTGATAATCTCCAGAGCGCGCGCGCGTTTGTCCTCGGGGTTCCCCCCACACATCAGGATTTCTGATCGTAAATATTCAACATGTTGAATACGATTCGCGATCGGGGCGCCTCCGACGTTCTTCCGAGCAGGTTCGGACACTCTTAACACACCTCACACCACAGGAATATCTGATAAAATAATCTGTAGAACCATCAAGATAATCGGGACATAGCTAGGATTGTCGGAAGGGGGGAAATCGGGCCAAAATCAGCCCGATTATCTTTAGGTGTGTACCCAGCATAAGTGTCTACTAAATATTTTGGAGGACCTTTTTTGAGGATTCTTAAATGAATAGAAACATTTAATGTTATTTGAAATAGAAATATTTAGTCACATTATAAATGTCATTACTGACACCTTTGATCAATTGAACGTGTCCTTGCTGAATGTAAGTGTTCATTTCTTGCAAATAATAATAATAATGATAAAATCTTACTGACCTCAAACTTTTGAATGGTAGTGTTCATTTTACAATATTTCAAGCTTGTATTGCTCTAATGGTGGGTAAATCCCTTTTTATACAATGTGCGATTTTAATATACTAATTGAATGTATTTAAATTGTCAGCCAGCCCTATTAACAACACACAACTTTGAGGGGTGACTGTTGTGTAATGTGTGTTTGTGTGTGTATATTTGTGCAGGTTGACAGTGCAAGCTGAATGCCCAATGCATCTTGAGGACTTTCCAATGGATTTCCATTCCTGTCCTCTGAAATTTGGCAGCTGTGAGTAACATTGTTAAACATTCATTTCATTCCCATGGTGCTTAATATGTGTCTGTGCTTTGGGTTTTATTTGAAATATATATTTCTCCTGTGCTTAGATGCTTACACTTTGACAGAGGTGACGTATGTTTGGACACGCAATGCCACCTTGTCGGTGGAAGTAGCTCCGGATGGATCTAGACTTAACCAGTATGACCTAATGGGACAGACTGTTGACAAGGAAACCATCAAGTCCAGTACTGGTAAGATGTTCGCAAGCAGACACAAAACCATATGGATCCATCAAGTCTCTTCCCATCTCTTACAATATGTTTCTCTTCTACCGTATATAGGTGAATATACAGTGATGACCGCCCATTTCCATCTAAAGAGGAAGATTGGATACTTTGTGATCCAGACATACCTGCCTTGCATAATGACCGTCATCCTATCCCAAGTCTCTTTTTGGCTCAACCGAGAGTCCGTCCCGGCACGCACAGTTTTCGGTGGGTGAGCGTGTGTGCATTAGATTGTAATCAGAACATAATGTGGAATTTAGCATGCTGATTTTGTTGTTCCAATTAAATGATGGATGCAGTCATGGGTAGAGATGATGTTGTGTGTGTAATTATTTTATTTTCTCTCTAGCAGTTTCAATTTCTATCTGAACTCTAGGGATGAAGCAGATGCAGATAGGTATAAAATTGTGTTTTTGAATGTATTCAGTGGGAGGAAGCCATAGCATGCGTAAAACACATTTAAATTAAACAGACTCACAGAGGGGAAAACTCACTAAGAATGAAATGCTGATAGCGTCATTATGTATACAGCCTATACATATGCTTTGTTGTTTTCGTGCCCAAATCACTAAAGGAATTATTAAAATTAGGTAAACACTCATGAATTGCTGAGTTCACAATTTTAACTCCACAATTCTACATCTTGGATTTTCTGAGTGCTCGGTTGTGAGGGGATGTAGCAAACTACCGCAATATGATACTGGGATTTACTGGGACAGTTCAGCATCACTCAACTACTGTGATCCAGGCTGGCACCTAAATTGGCTTTTTGAAATGCTGGTTATATTATCTTCTCCATCATTTGATCATCATTTCATTAATCAGTGCTGCCATGATCACTCAAAAAAAACATCCCTCTTAAGTCTGTTGCATAAAATTTTGTGAATAAGGTGCAATTGATTTTAAGAAATCGCCAAATTGAATGATGCAGTGCAATGCCAGCGCAGACAGCACATAGTTATTTGAAAACACGGCAAAATAAAAGCACGATGGTTTAACACTTGAAAATGGAGAAATTGTTGTTTTACAGCTGTAATTAAATAAATTATATAAAAAATGAATAAATTAATAGTCATATTGAATGGGTAAAAAAGAGTGCGAATGTGGAAAGAGTACACACAAAAAAAAAATCTCCAAATCGTTCCTCCATAACAGGATGATTCACACTCTTCAGAGAAAAAAGTATTTTATACCCGGAGGCTGCAAAAAATAATTACAATTGCTCACAAAAAAACAGAAGACCATGTATATAAAATGAGGACAGGAGGTCCAGTCGGGGCATATAACTGACTGCTGAAATGAACAAAATTTCATTAGCCCAGGGCATTTGTGATTACACGTGTACATCTGTGCTGTCTCTTCCACTAATGAGCGAACGCCATAAAGGCTGGCAATTATCTGCAGAGAGGCATGCCGTGCTAATGCGGTATCTTTATAAACAGCAATCCCTGAGCTTTTTTTCCGTGTTGTTCTTCTGTTCCAGGTGTGACTACAGTGCTAACGATGACCACTCTGAGTATCAGCGCTCGGAACTCTTTACCAAAGGTGGCCTACGCCACAGCCATGGACTGGTTCATTGCTGTGTGCTACGCATTTGTTTTCTCAGCTCTCATCGAGTTTGCCACTGTAAACTACTTCACCAAGCGCGGCTGGGCCTGGGATGGAAAGAGCATTGTCAGTGATAAGGTAACCATGACGACACAGACCTTGCTTTGATTTTGGAGTGGAGCGGATCTGGTGGCTTTGATTATTGTCATTGGGAAGAGGAGTGTTATTTAGATGAGGGAAACCAATACTGTTAATTCAGTACAGTTAATCTCACCATTTTTCCTGATTGAACATTGTCTGAAATTACGTCTCTTTTTTTGTACATTAACGACTTCAGATTAACTCTTTCCCCGCCAGTGTTTTCTTTAAAAAAATAAAAATAAAAAAAACCTTGCCAGCCACCACAAGCGTTTTTAATCATTTTCACAAAAATTTAATAGCCCCCAGAATATTTTGTTGTATGAATATCTGAACATGCAATATATCAAAAGAAAGAACGAACCTCTACTTTTAATTTACAACATAAAAAAAAATGTTTTGTTTAAACAAAAATTTATTATAGTTTTTATTTAGTTAGTTTACACATGCTTGATTACATATGATATCACTTGTTACATATGATATCGCGTCTTCTTCGCATGTGTTTTGATCAGGACATTCAGTACTCTTTCAGAAGATGTGTAGTAGCCCCCTGCCGTATAACAGTGAAAAACACGGAAAGACAGAAAATTCCGTCAATGGCGGGGAAAGAGTTAATATAACATTTAGCTTGATATCATTGATTGAATATGTAGCAATGTGTTAACTCATTTCTTCTGCCTTTAGAAAAAGGAGATGTCTGTTATGAAAAAGAATAACGCATATGCAGTTGCTGTGGCAAACTACGCGCCCCATATTGCGAAGGACTCGGCTCTGCCCACCGTCTCTAAGAGCGCCACAGCGGAGCCCACTAAACCTCAACCGGTGGCTAAAGAAGCAAAGAAGACCTTCAACAGTGTCAGCAAGATTGACCGTATGTCCCGCATCATCTTTCCGGTGCTTTTTGGCAGCTTTAACTTGGTTTATTGGGCCACATACCTCAATAGAGAACCTGTTATTAAGAACATGGTGCCCTCCCAGTGAGGCATTAGCTATCATTCACAGTATGCTACATGCATACAAATGATCCTAAATTAACCATATCTATCTATCTATCTATCTACTGCCAGGACAATTTCAAGAGAGCATCTTAGCATGCTTTAATGGGACCGATTCACTTTTTTTTCACAGCTTTATTTTTGTATGTTGTTGTGTGATTTCTGAGAATTTAACTGATCGGTTTTCCTTGCCATTTTATGCAGTGTTTACAGGCATTTTCATACAGACCTCATATATGTGTTTTCTAAATTTTCTTATTTAACTGTATTTGTGTATTATGTATTTATTATAATATGTCAATATACGTTTATGTCTGTGTCAGTATTTTGGCTAAATTATGAATTAAGCTCACAGGTATCGTGCATCAGAGACATGGTGTTTAAAATGAACGCCTGTACAAAATGTGATTGCTGTGTTGTTTTTTTAGAGATGCACTACAGTATCTGGGAAACAGATCACTGCACTTTTATATTGACTGATGTAGCATTACAAGTCAATTAGATATGGCACTTTATTTATATTTTGTTTGCATCTAATTAGATTGCATATTATCTTTTCCCACACAACACACACCTGTGCATCTAATTCTCAGCCGTGTGCAATTTATCATCAATGAAAGCGCACACCCACATGTGGTTTAAAGCTAAATAATTCAATGATTTTGTCTGAAGCACCTTAACGGACTATTGTTGTGGACACTTCGATTCGTGAGCTCAGTCTTAAGTGGAACTAGCACTGCTTTTCAGTCATTTCGGTTTCTTTTGTACACATTTTTGTGGAAAATGCTGTGGGAATTGTCCCAAATAGTTTGGGCTAATTTGCTTGTCATTAGGTTAAAATGAGAGCAATGTTGGTCTTACTGTATGGTACTCAAATTGTGGCCACTGATACTCACATTAGCTTAATGTTGCAGCAGTGACATGATGTTGTACATATGGTATTGCCAGTACGGTGATTGTAGCTTCAGGATTACCGCAGATAAAGGTTGTAATGGGCTGTATATGATATATACGCTTAATGATGCCATGAAAATGGGAATCAAAATGTACTGTTCACTCAATATATCATGTGTCAAACAGTTTAGAGTTTTCATTACTAACATCAACAATCCTGACAAGTATAAATGCTTGAATGAACTACTGTGGGTTTACTTTTAACAGCTTTCTGCCTGGGCAAAAAGACAACTCCCCTGTTGACTGAAATAAAGTGTTGTCATAACTAACATGGCTCAGTTACTCTCCTTTTGTGTGGGTGATCTTTTGCACTGTGCCAAATGTCTTATTCTGAAGAAAAAATAAATAAATTCTCTCAGCTATAGACACACAAAACCGAAAGCCACAAACCAGTTTTACGTCGTAAGTATCACTAAGATCCTATTATTAATATTTTTAATACATTTTTTATTTTATATTTTATTTTTTACTTTTCATAATAACCCTAGGGTTATTATTTCATCCAAAAATGAAATTTCAGTCATTACTCACCCCGTTCCAAACCCATAAGACCTACGTTCATCTTCTGAACACAAATGAATATATTTTTGATAAAATCCGAGAGCTTTCTGACCCCTCCATAGTGTCACAGCTCTGTCTTCCTTGTCTGCGTTTCCTCGTGATTTAGTGACAGAGCTGTGACACTCCCGGTTTGTCATGTGTTTGTCTTGTCTAGTCTGTTGTGAGCACATGGCTGTCATGTTGTTTCCTTGTGCCATGTGCTCTTCTGTCTATTGTCAGCCCCTCCCATCTCGTGATCTGTTTAGTGATTAACGTTCCTCACCTGGTTTGTCTCGTTAGTCTCCTGTATTTGATTCCTATATAGTCTCCTTTGTGTTTGCAGTCCAGTGGTGGTTCGTTGTACATGTTCCATGTCCCCGTGTTCCTTCCCGTGATGTCTGAGCCTTGAAGTTTTTACCGGCCCTGTTTGTTTTCTTAATAAAACTCTGCAATTGAATCCACGTCTCTCGTATCTCACCGTGACACATAGACAGCAACGCAACAACCACTTTCAAGGTCCAGGAAGGTAGTAAAGACATAATTAAAATAGTTAATGTGACTACAGTGGTTCAAACTTAAGTTTACAAAGCGATGAGAATACTTTTTGTGCGCGAACAAAACAAACATAACAATTCGTTGTCATTCTCCTACGCTGTTTACATTGTAGACACAGTCCAGCGAACGGTCTTTATACCTTTCTGGGCCTTGAAAGTGGTCGTTGCGAAAGGTCTCTGATTTCATCATAATATCTTCATTTGTGTTCCAAAGATGAACAAAGGTCGACATGAGGTTGAGTAATTAATGACAGAATTTTCATTTTGGGGTGAACTAAATGCATGTTTCGCCAAACATTATTAGGCTACATATCCCGAGTCCCGAGACTCCCGACCTTTAGTGACCTGGATCTATATCTAACATGGATGTACCTGTCGCGATAATATAAAACTTTCCTGATATCAGAGTAACAATTAGCCTACAGAAGAATAAAATAAAACATATTTTGTTACCTTTTGGATCTTGGAAGGGTTCAGTTTGAGCAGATGTTTTATACCATAATCTCTGTCCTAATCAGGGCTGAGTTTCCCGATAACGTTGTCTCTTAGCGCGCTACGAAGACTCTTAAGGTATAACTTAACTGAAGGTATACCATTTCTAGGCGTGTTCCCCGAACTATACCTTAGAAAGCTGCTTAAGATATACCTTCTTACGTGCGACGTTACCGGGTGCTGTCCGTGGCGATGGTGCTGAATCTGTTGATATCGATGACTCGAGAATCAATTATTCTCTCGTGCAGGGGCTGTTTATGTGAGAAAGCGCTGTTCTTTATAAAAGAAGCACTTCAGAAATAGTTGAAATTGCATTTACTAGGACTCATGGGATATTATAAAAAATAATCCAAACTATAACAGCCTAGCCTTGCCTACATATTTTAAAATTGTATCATTGCTGCCATAATAACCATTAAAATTTTTGATGTGCTTTCTTCTCTTTCCAATTTTTGTTCGCTGAGGTGAGCTGCGATGAAATACTGTTCTTGTAAATACTTTCAAGCATTTCAGTAATCACGTAGCTACGGTGCTCGGCAGTGATCAAAAAGGATTTAAACCGTGAATTTTGAATCTCTTCTTGTAAACTCAGAGATGTGGATTCAGACGGCAATTAAATTACCACACGACATGTTTGTCAAAAATCAGTAGGTACTAATTTGGACAGAGATTTTTACGCGGGTTGGGTGAGAAAAAACACTGATATTATGGATTCGGACGGCACTAAAATAACCGACTTACCCCTGTAAATGTTTAAAATACCGTACGAGCCCATGATAAACAATATTAGCGTCCGAATAGGACTTAACTGACAGTAGCCTATGCTTTCACTGACCTTTAAAAGCGCTCTTTAATTAAAATAAATGTATAAAATTTTGTTATATATAATAATATAATTAAAATTCTAACAACAATCAGTGTAATGACAATTTTACTCTTTGCATGAAAACACTTGAATTAGCCAAATTGAACACTGTCTGGGTGTATTAAAACTTCAGAATTATATTCATATATACCTTTAACAGTGATAAGGTAAAGCTAAGAGTGGTCCAGACCAACCTTCCGAACGTATAACTTACAGAAGGTATACTTAACTAAGAGCGTTTCGGGAAACACGTATTAACGATAAGGTACAGCTTAAGGTGTAACTTAAGAACGACGTAGCGTTAAGAAGGTTTCGGGAAACTCAGCCCAGAGCTCATTTCAGTACATTCAGCATCTGGCTCATATTCGCGATCTCAAACATATTCTCTAAACTATCATTTTCCACATCTTTAAAATCAATATTTCGATCGCTGACAGATTCTTCACTAGATCCACCATCAAGTGACAGCGACACTAATATTTGATTGTGTATACTTGCTATGCAGTAAATCGCTGAGCCATTTCAAGTTTTGCTGATGATCTGCTAGTTTTGTTTTTGCGTTATGAGTGAAACGTCACTTTATCATTGTGTAGGCTATCAGTCAGTTCCACCTTGTGGAATAAAGGTGAATTTAGTCATCAAAGATTAAATTATTGTTGTGCACAAATTAATGGGAAAACAGGCATTCTTTATATATTTTTTTCTTGTTATATTGTTGTATATGAATTGATTGAAGAATAAGAAGGTTGATAATTTCAAAAATGAATGAGGAGGAGGGTAGTGAATGACGTCCCGGGTCACTGAAGTCCCGAGGTATACCTTGTGTTTTTGTAATTTTTATTAGATTTTTAAATATATATATAGGCTATATATATTCCTATGCAGTTTTTTTTTCATTTCAGTTATAGTTTATCTGTCATGATTCTGCCCTTGTGTCCTTGATTTTTTTTGTCTTGAGGCAGGATCATGACAACCTCAAGTTAAACTAAATAAAAATGAGAAATACTATAGCTGAAATAAAACACGTTTTTAATATTTTATTTAGTTTCAGTGAACATTTATAACAAATGTAAAAATTAGTTTGTATGCTTTAGTTTTGCTTAACTAACCGCATGTCTCATTCAGTGAAATGGCATTTGCGAGCTGACGTGGCACAAGTCAATACACACTGATAAGTTCGCTGTGTTCCAGCTGCTTCTTTTATTGCCCAGCTTTTAAAAGTCTGCATTTCTTGTCAAATCCACTAGACCCCAATCCATATTGTCTTCCTGCATTTCATTCCCTTTTCCATCCGTCTCTCTATTCTGTCTAAAGGCTTTTTGTATAGCTGACTCCGCTTTGACTAACCAGCAGAATTTGAGATTAGCAGCGTTGAATAGAGAACCGGCAGCCTGTGTGCATTTATCTAAGATCTTCCTTTAATAGCATAACAGCAGCGCTCCCAGCTCATCTCTTTTGGTTATGGAAGCAGTATCTGCCTGTATAGAGATATAGCTATCAATGCACACACACCCCTAAACAGATAAAAACAGTTCTCCATTAACCTCCTCTCACTCCTTTGCACCATATAGAAAAGCATATCTCTGGGTACAAACAAGCATCTGTCAGAACAGATGTGTCCACTTGTGCGTACAATCATTACGCACGCAGACTTGACCAGGGGGGGAGACTCAAAAACTAAGTTGGATTTCATTTATTGGCCCCTTTTAAGGTGGAACTGACTCTGATCCCCTGTCAGGTGGCATTAACAAAGCGCTCTGCCTCAAGCGACATCTGCGAGGATGTTGTGAGGGTTTATCAGATGTGAAAGATCACAGAGGGATAGAATCCACAGAAGTGTGTGTTTGCTTGTGGCTGAAGCCATTTAAAGCCTTCACAAACACCGCTTAGCTTTCCAATGGATCCCTCCGCTAACAATGCGCATCGTGATGAGAAAAAATATGAGAACAAAACTAAATCATTCATACTAATATGGTGTTTGCTTCACCTCTGGAACCCGTCGAGAATGTTTGAACATGATGTGTATGTAAAGCATGCAGCTCCAAATTGTAATTGTTTGTTCAATGAGACTGTATTTCATTGTTTCCTAATTCCATTCCTCCTCTCAAACAGACTGACAATGTCACAACACTTTCCTTTCAAGACTTGATTTGTTGTCGCCTGTGATAAATTAACAATCGGAGAGAACAAACAACATGGTGGCATTTATGTACTACAATGGTAATTCAATAGGATAGGATTGCAGCAAATCTTTTTTGACTCTGTTTAAATCTTGCACATACTCCTTTTATAGTAATCTTTAGTGTCTGTAATCATTTGCCAAAATGATTGAAATGTGCGTTCTGTATTTAATAAAATATTTAATAAAATAAAGTAAAATATTAGATTGAAATACTAAACTTAAAAAAATATATATAGGCTATTAAAGCTAAATAGAAATAGTTTTTAAAACATGACAAAAGCACAATTACCAAAGCCTTAAATGAAAACTGAAAGTATACAAATAAAAGCCATAATTCTAAAAGTACTATAATAGCATAGTACTGATATATAGCATTAGAAAAAAAAGTGTCCTAAAAGACACTATGAAAGTGACAATAATGCATATGAGGCTAAGAAGCAGGGAAAATCATAGATTTCCTCAGTGCCCATGTTTACGCTTACATGTTCATGTGTGAGATGAGAATTTTTTATGAAAGATTGCTAGATTGCAGATAAAAAATAGGTGAAAATGGAGGGGGAATGGGATTGGGATTCCTCCACAACAGAGAAACCAGCCAAGCATGAATAAGGATTTGGTTGAGTTGCCTGGCAACTGAGGGGACATGCACAGGGCTTTGATGCTTAAAGTGTGTAACAGAAGTTGACTGTTGGTTCTCTGTGTTTATGTAGTATGTGTGTACTCAGTCCATTCGCGATCGTACCTGTTGCACCGCTCAAAGGAATGCCCTGAATTACCTTCTAAATTGTCGGGGTTTTTTGTACTGTTTTTTTTTACAATCGCAAGTCCACTTTTTCAACACTTTACAAATTCTCCTTATTTACCTTCAGCTTGGCATTGAAGTAAATTTCACATTTATTTCACACATAAATTGCCATTCTTCCATAACACTAGCAAAGGTTGTCACCTAAAAACACAGGTAGCATTACACAATTTCTTTTGTAAAAATCTTTTACAAAACAAGAATGACACTCATACTGTTTAGAATTCACAGCACGGTATGTTAGTCCATATACATTAAAGTACAAAATTATGGTATTGAAAATGAAATACTAACACCTGTTCAGCTACATCAAATTGTTTGATAGTTTAACAATTTTTAGATTTGGAATATATTTCAATGTGTCTTTTCCAGTTTTGATTATGCTAGGTTTTGAAATTAAGTGTAGCAGTTTTGAAGAGTATGCGTGTGCAATTCCCTATTATGTATAGTTTAGGTGGTGTTTGTGTCAGAGTGAAAAATGAATTCATGTCATTTGAAAGATGTAGTGGTTGAATGCATTTTGTGTCAAAGCAATGATAAATAATCTACAGTTTAGCCCACACAGACTGCTGTTGTGATGCTCTCTGTGTGACGAGTTTTGAAAGAGTGACTAGCATTGAGAAATGGGTCCTAGCAATTGTAAAAAAAAAACGGTAATATTTACCACAGTAGTTGAAAAGCTGTACTTTTGACGAACTTTGATTCATCATGTGGATTTCTCTTTACCACCAGTGTTAAAGGAATAGTTCACCCGAAACTGAAAATTGAAAATCCGCCCATAATTTAAAACGCCCATAGCTGGAAGCCAGTGATTATGTTTTAGAAAGTTTTACGGTAACACTTTATTTGAAGGGGTGTGCATAAGACTGACATGACACTGTCATAAACATGACATAACACCTGTCATGAACATGAAGGAGTCTTTATGAATGTTTATGACTGTTGTCATTAAGTGTCATTCGGTAAATTATGACACTTTTAATGCAAAGTTGACATTGTTTAAAATGTCTTTGTTATGACAACTTGACATTAACAAAGACAAAAATGTCTTTGTTATAACAACTTGACATTAACAAAGACAAAAAATGTCTTTGTTATGACAACTTGACATTAACCAAGACAAAAATGTCTTGATGATGACAACTTGGCATTAACAAAGACAGAAATGTCTTTATGACAACTTGACATTAACCAAGAAATCATAACATATCAACCTGTCACAAATATGTCATAACAGGTCTAATTATCAAACTTACAGCATTTTACAGTGTAATAACCCTTAATGACATCTTTATAACTAGTACAATGTGTTCCACTTTACTTGAGGACAAGTCAAATATTCATGACACAGTTATAATGGTGTCATGACGGCCAAAGTTGTGACAGGTTGACAGGTTATGATTTCTTGGTTAATGTCAAGTTGTCATAACAAAGACATTTCTGTCTTTGTTAATGTCAAGTTGTCATAATCAAGACATTTTTGTCTTGGGTAATGTCAAGTTGTCATAACAAAGACATTTTAAACAATGTCAACTTTGCATTAAAAGTGTCATAATTTACCGAATGACACTTAATGACAACAGTCATGAACATTCATAAAGGCTCGTTCATGTTCATGACAGGTGTTATGTCATGTTTATGACAGTGTCATGTCAGTCTTATGCACACCCCTTCAAATAAAGTGTTACCAGTTTTACTGTAAATATATGTATATTTCTGTAAACATAACATATACATTATGTAAACCCATCGATTCACTTCAGAAGGCATTTAGTAACCCATTGAGTTGTATAGAATACTTTTATGATGGATGGATGCGCTTCTTGGATCTTCAAAAACTCAATGCCATTGCTTTAATAGTGGATGTCAGTATTGTGTTAAAGGTATAATACAGATTTTAGTAGTAGTGTGGCCTTGCTAATTCAGCAGATGAGGGCTGTTGGATTTACCGGTTTAAAACAATCAAAACTTCATACCACTACAAATATTAAGGGATCAATCAAGTGGATTGGAAAATAACATTTATTTAAAACTGTAATATACATAATAAATGATTATTTCACTGTTATATTAAGCTAGAGCCTGCGGTTATATTGTGTGTGTGTGTGTGTGTGGGTTTGTTTATGTGATTTATGAGGACACAAATTTGTATAATGACATGTGTATTACACTGGTATGGTGGTTTATGAGGACATTTCAAAAGTCCTCATAAATCAAATGGCTTAATAAACATAAACAATGTTTTATTAAAAAATTAAAAATGCAGCATGTCTCCTGTGATGGGTAGGTTTAGGGATAGGGGCAGTGTAAGGGGATAGAATATATAGTTTGTACAGTATAAAAACGATTATGCCCATGGAGAGTCCTCATAATACTGTCACACCAATGTGTGTGTGTGTGTGTGTGTGTGTGTGTGTGTGTGTGTGTCCAGCAGTAGTCCAGGAGAAAATCTCAGGCACATCTCAGATCCACATAATTTTCTCTCAGAATGTTAATGGCTGACATAATAATACAGATTTCTTCCATTCAGAGCATCAGAGCACATCTGAATATAAAGTAGTCTACTTCAGCATGAAGACGGGCTGAAACAGAGTATTCCACCATTTAAAACGTTTTGTGAGAAATCAAATGTATGGTCAAATATAAACTGAAATAGGCCAACAAAATTATTTATTTTAACACATCATTATAGTAGATTTTGAAACCAAACTGTTTTTAAAAAGAACTGTTGAATCCAAAGTCATGTGATTTTCTGAAAATCTGAGGGACATTTCAAACATTTTGAATGGCATTTGTTATTAGGTTCAGAATGTTGTAATGGAAATGAGAAGAGGGAATTATTATGAGGATGAGGGTCAGAATGTGTCTCTTTCCGCTCTTCTTCGTGGAGCTCTCCATGGTGCTGACAATAATGAATGAACAGCCAGCCTATATATATCAGGAGATGAATACTTTCCAGAACAAGGAGCTATATAAATGGGGAAATACATTTCTATTGTTTTTATACAACTTGGTATAGCCTCACACTAATCCACACCCTAAAAGAAACCTTTCTGCATGCTTACATTCAGTCAGTCAGCTTGTTCAGAATTTGACAGTTTATGTCTGAATGAGGCCTAATGAATTCCTTTGTTTGATAAGGATGAAAAATAGCCTAACAATAAACATGTAAGAGAATGATCTCTTTGTTTATTCTAAGTGCGTGTTTGTCTGTCACTTTAAATGCTCAAACTTGTTACAGGAGAATGGATTTTGATTGGCTGTCGATGTTTTTATTTTATTTCTTTTTTTTATCATTCAACTGGATTTTATTTTGGCCATTTTGATAACTTATAGGCCAAGTTTACATTTCAACCTAGTTAAAAAAAAAACGATTAATTTACCACATAAGTTAGATCGAAGTTAAAATGAAACCATAAAAACGCCAATGCTTGTGAATAGATGTCGCGTTCGTCTGATGAGGTAACCATAGCAACAGTAGGCTACTTTGCTCGAGCTCTTCCAGTTGAGAATGAGATGTAGCCTTCATTGATAAAGCATAGGCTACTATTGCTATTTTTAATCACTTTGTCGTACATTATTAAGTGATTAAAAATAGTGATAGGCTATATAAACAACAACAAACTTTAGTGGTTTGTTTACCGACACGAAATGACTGACTTAAAGAAATTAGCCTACTTTAAAAAGCTCACTTCACACACACACACACACACACACACACACACACACACACACACACACACACACACACACACACACACATTACATTATAGGCTAACATGTAAGTTTTACCCCCATTTATTCATTTTAGGGTTAAGATGGTAACTTTGCACTGTAGGCTACTTGGTGCAGCGCCTAAAATTGTCGCATTTGCCACTTTATTAATCCCCAACAACAGCAAAACTAAGTAAAGGTCTCATAAATCACCGCTTGATGTGAATTCTCTGAGGTAGAGTGGTCAGCTCTTTTCCTACAGGCAGTTTCTAATAATTCCCGGAACACTGAGAGCGTCTCGCTCAGCAGAACGATGGAGGAACGCAGCGGTGCCGCAATCAGCGAAATCCCGCATTCACCATTCACATCCACACCGCGTCTGCTGCCTGCCTGACAGAGACCATAGGCTTAAGCTCTATGCTGTTGACTAGTAGGCTATAGACAAAAGCTGACAGCATACGTTGACGCTCAATTATCTTTTGACTAATCGCTTGAATCTCTCAAAGCTTTGATCGCTCTAATTCATTTTGGAGATTGTTTGGTTACAAACCGGGCGTTCGCACGATGGTTCTGCTGCATCGCCGCCGGAGAAAAGAAGCACTGGTTTGGCTGTTGCCCGGTCTGCTTGGAGTCTGGTAAGTTTTTGTTTCAGAGGAGGCAAAAGAAACACGGGGTGCAATCAATATGACTACAAAAATAGCCCTCGACCGAAAACGGATTCTGCTGCAGAACGATTAAGTTGCACGTTTTCCTTGTAGCACCCACCTAAACATTTCTGCAAATATCTGTCAATCACGACACGTACCGTTGTTTGTACTACTCTGAAAACATATGAAACTATTAATATCGATTGTAAGTGACAGTTTTGCTTAGAGCATTCGTGTTTATGTTTTTTAGCGAGGAGGAGCAATGTCAGTCTACAAACAACCTTGAGGATACATTCAGCTGCAATTCAACAAACAACACTCCAAAGTACATTGCTCACACACTATTAGGTTTTGCGTCATCATGTAGGCAGATTGGAAGATTGTCACAATTTTTTAATTGTAAATGTAGCTAAATGTTATGCATAAGTTGTAGTCCAACTACTTTGGTTTCCTTCAGTTGATTTTTGGCAGCTCATTAAGGTATTCAATGATATGTAAATGTGCACATGCTTAATATGGTTTGTAAGATTACATTTCTCTCATTTACTCATCTTAAAAAGTGACTGACAATAACCAAAGTGTTTCATCTATGGCAGAAAATGCTTTTTGTTTTGTTTTATTTAGGCCTCTGTCTTATAACGTGCATTTTTCAGGGTTTATAGACCATGTCTCAGAGGCTCACAAAGGTCATTCAGTGGCTACTATTGTGTCCAGGCAATATTAAACTCTGCATTTGAGGAAAATATTCTGTCTGTATTTCCATTAACTACTCAGCGCTCTGCCTACCGGGATCAATAACCTACATTCTCTCCACCCACGGGTCTCATCCACAGGGATTCTTCATATTGATTTTTCTGTCTTTCATTAGTTGTATATGTATGGGAATGTACTTTTTTTTTGTAGACCATACTCAAATATATAAATCACATTTACTGGTTTGTCTGGGTACTTTTTGAGGATACATATTTAGACCATTCAGATCAGATGTGAACACATTTTAATCAATTTTATTACATCTAGATGAATGACAGTGAACGAGCACACTAAATCTACTGTTTAAACTTTTTTTCTTTTACAGAATAACAGGCATGAAGACATTTGAATTTTGAGACAGGCTTTATATTAAGTGTCCTTAACTTATACTACAGTATGCACTAACATTTAAATGAATAATTTGCTACTATGCTCTTATTGTGTACATATAGGCAGATATGATTTTACATTGTACTTATAATTAAAAATGCCTGCATCAATTACAGCTGTAATTAATCTTTCTAATTACATACACTGTTGACCCTTCCCTTACCCATTAACTAAACCTAACCATAACACAAAACCTGTCCCTTACCATACCCCTGTATACCATCTAAATAGCGGCAAAAGAGTTTTGCAATACAACATGAACGCAAGTACACCAATACTTAATTTTTTTGCGAAAGTATATACATTATAGTTAAATACACCTACTATAAAGTGGGACAGAATCTTGTTTTGAATGTTTTTCAGCAGGTGGCTGAAACATCTTGATGGATTTTCTTGCCTTTTGTGCAGTTAGTTTTTATGGCCAGTATAGCTCATCACCTTCATTTCTCCAAAGAAAAAGTCTGAAGTTGTGACATCAGAGGAGACCCAGTCTAGACAATTCACATCCATGGGATTTGTGGAGTTAGAAATGATACCCGATATGTCTGTTCCTACAGATAATGCACCATAGAATAAATTTAGAAGCTCTACACCACATGATATCGAGTGAGAGAGAGAGTTGTGGGTGATAATTTAAACCCCTCACCTTCAGCTGTTTCCACCCTCCAGTGCCAGAACACATCTTCATTAATCACGGCATTCTTTTATTAGAACCTCCTCTTTGTATCTCCAGCACTGTGCTCATTTAAAAAACTCTCGCGCTCTCATACATTTACAGTCACTGATGACTTCTTATTTATGTTCTTCCCGTAAAACTTATCAAATTCTCTCTTTCTCACTCTGCCTGTCATATTTAGCTCTTTAAACCAGTCTCTCGCTCTTTAGATTTTAAGCTCCTAATATAAACTGACTACTCTTTTAACTATTCTCTATTTTAAATGGAATATTGCTCTATTATTTACCTTCTTCTTATATTCCCTCTTTTTGTTTCTGCTTTTATGACAGCATGGCATTTGGTCCAAGCAAAGCAGAGGAGGAAGATTATGAGGATGTCCCCATCAATAAAACATGGGTTTTATCACCAAAAGTCTATGAGAGCGACGTCACCCTTATCCTAAACAAATTACTGCAAGGTTATGACAACAAACTGAGACCAGATATCGGAGGCAAGTCATTGTTTGGAAAAGGTTGCATGCTTATTCAGGCCCACAGAATCCATGCCCAAAAATTGGCAAAATTCCTGAAGAATCTGTCTAGGCCTGTTTATGACCCTCAAACACAGTCTTACAGTTTAATGGGTAACTGCAAAATGTTAATAATTATAAGATAATGGCATCATGATTATAAATTCTAATGAAGAGGAACACACTGTGACAATTAAACCCTCTGAGTAGTTCAGAATTTCTATGTAATCATCATTTTTAAGAGACCATCAGCATTTTTGCCGTATGAAATGAAGAGTAATTTGGCTTTAGGATTTTGCTGATGTTTTTCTCTACACCAGAGCTGTACAAGTCACTTTATTCTCAGTACATCAGTGTTCTTGAAACGACGCAGCTGACTAGAGCTCAATTATTTAAGAGGATTTATCTCAGTGGTGTTTGCGTACAATAGACCCAAATCACTATTGATCTTCCTTCTTTATCTGTGTTTCATGTGTCTGAGATAGAGAGAGAGAGTGTAAGTATGAGAAGAAGTCAGTTAATCAGTGCAGAGCAAGTGCTGAATGATTCCAGGTGAATAGAAGTGTTCGTGTTATTTGTCATGTCTCTGTGACTGGATTTCCTGCGACAGAAACCCACAAGTAAGAAGAAGTTCAGGCAGCTTTGAGTAATTTGTGTGGCTGGTACTGGAAATGTGAATTGCGTTTGCAGCCCATTTCACTTCTGTAAGGTGGTGTATTTCTGACTGAAACAGGATATTCAGTGAGAAAATGTGATTTTATCCACTGATTGAGAATAGATTGGATGGTTACATGTTAGGACAGAGCCAGACTGAATGCGAGTTTGCTAAAAATAGCTATTTGGCTATTGGTTAACATTATTCAATAGTCCACACTAAGTGATCCAGAAAGAGAAAGGAAAAAGAGGAACACCAAGTTATTAAAGATTATGAAGACAAATTTTCCTTTGGAATAACATGCACCGATTAAAGATATTTTCTAAAAAAGCATGCTGAATACATGCTGTATATTGTAAAAAAAAAAATTTGATACAATAATTTAAATAAATGCCTTATTGTTCTGGTTTGATATTGTGACGTATTTTTATGTTTTTAAAAAAATCTTTTTATGTTCATTTGATAGTTATGATTATGTAATTTGAATATATTTGTATTTTAAATTATATTCTAGTGAGGCCGACTGTGATTGAGGCGGCAGTGTACGTGAACAGCATTGGCCCGGTAGATCCCATCAATATGGTGAGCAGAAATATATAATACTACATTATGTTCAGAGCTGTAAACAAAACAGACACTGTAAACAACCTGTTTAGATCCATTTCACGACCATCATACTCAGTCACAAGCAATAGCCACATAATTTCACGGTTACAAAAGCAACTGTAAGGCTTTTTACTTTTGTAGGAGTACACCATCGACATCTTCTTTGCTCAGACGTGGTACGACAGCAGACTCAAATTTAACAGCTCAATGAAAGTCCTCATGCTCAACAGCAACATGGTGGGAAAAATCTGGATCCCCGACACATTTTTCCGCAACTCACGTAAATCTGACGCCCACTGGATCACGACACCGAATCGCCTTCTTCGGCTCTGGAGCAATGGAAGAGTGATGTATACTCTAAGGTGTGTCTACGGTTAACATTGTGAGCCGAGTGAATGCTGTTTGTGTCCTCGTATTCCTGTTCCCGTAACATTTGCTTTTGTATGGAATTACACCCGCTGTCTGTTGCAGCACGTTTAAGCCATTGCATCTGATTCACATATTTATGTCAGGGACTGTTAAATCAGAAAGAGGGTTTGATCTCTGATGTCGTAGAGTGCAAATATCAAAGCCTCAAAAATGTCACAATCAACATTTTTTGTTTGTTTTGCTATTGTCTATTACTCTTTTTTGTTAGGTTGACTATTAATGCGGAATGCTACCTTAAGCTGCATAACTTTCCCATGGATGAACATTCGTGCCCTCTGGAGTTTTCAAGCTGTAGGTGTTAAATTCTTATGTCAATTTGTCACTCAGCCTCAATCCTGTCCTGAGTTCCGCCAGGCAGCCAATCCCCACACATTGCCTCTGTCAGCCAACCATGCATTGCCAATATCGGCCAAACAAACCTTAACATTACAGCTGGCCTGTAGCAGCTACCATCCTCCAACCTTGGAATGAGTGAGGACAAAATCCATCCTTCTCCAGACCTCTCTCCAACCCCTCTCTCCTCTTCTCAGTCTACGTCACCCCTCATTCCTTTATTAGCACCATGCTTCAGCTTCTCATTTGTCATCATCCACTGTGGGCATGGGAAGGGCATGCCGCGCTTTACACTCACTGAGTGCTACTCAATGCCATTCTGCCATCATTGTTAATTAGTAATTTGCATACTGAAATGAAAGGTCACATGTAATCTGGTGGATGTGCTTTTTTTTTTCATTTGCAGATGGGTATCCAAAGAATGAGATCCAGTATAGATGGCAGCGTCGTTCGGTTGAAGTTGCTGACCAGCGCTTCTGGAGGCTTTACCAATTTGCCTTTGTGGGCCTACGGAACACTTCTGATGTTGCAAACACTCAGTCTGGTATGAACATACAGAATAAATAATACGATTAATTATAATAGTAGATCTGAAGTAAATGTTAATGATAATGACATCAATAAATGAGCAAATATTAATAATAATATTTATTATTTATAACAGTAGATTTACGGTAATCACAAGAACAATACACAAACAGTTATTATTGATCGTATTGTTAATAGGTGATATTAGTATATTTGGAAAATGAAAAATGGGAAGATAAAATGCATTTGCTTGCACTTTATTTTACAGTACGTGCACTTTCAATGTACTTACAGTGTACTTACTCACAAAAGTACTGAATAATGTAAGGTAATTACATGTTTTAAGTTAAGGTTTAGGGGTAGGTTCGGGGTTAGTAGTTATTACCCAGTTAGTCAGTGTCATTACTACAGCAAGTACATAGTATGTTTTATATTATGTGAATTCATGATAAAATTAACAATTCTTCTTATTAAAACACGAGCGGTTGTTATTATTATTAACAGGAGAATACGTGGTTATGACTATTTTCTTTGACCTGAGCCGGAGAATGGGCTACTTCACCATCCAGACCTACATCCCCTGCAGTATGATTGTGGTTTTGTCCTGGGTCTCTTTCTGGATTAACAAGGATGCTGTACCTGCCAGAACATCTTTAGGTAATAAGTCTCAGAATGAATATAAATGTATGTTAAAATAAAAAAGGAACTGCTTCAATGGGGTGCTCAATTACTGTGCATTATGATCGGCATAGGTATCACAACTGTGCTTACCATGACAACCCTAAGCACCATATCGAGGAAGTCCTTGCCGAAGGTGTCGTACGTGACAGCCATGGATCTATTTGTGTCTGTCTGCTTCATCTTCACCTTTGCTGCTCTTATGGAATATGGGACTCTACATTATTTCACAAGCAATCGACCGAAAAAGAAGACCAAATCAAGCCATTCACAGGTGAATGAACTTCATTTGTTTTTAAAGGGCCAGTTCATCATTTTTATCACCGTCATGTCATTCAAAATGTGCATTAATTTCGGAGGAAAACAAACGATCATTAAATCAGTGAATTGAATTTGTGAACCAAATCAGCGATTCATGAGTGGATCACATAAACCACTTGTGTGAAATGGATGAACCAAATCATTGCAAAAATACGACTCACAAGAATGGTTCACTGCTACTTCTCACATGAACAAGCTAATGAGGACTGAAATTACGACATAAATCTGGTCTGTTCCTCACACAAATCTATCATTTGATTTCACCACCTTTGGTTATTTTTACTTTCATTATATTAAAAAAGAATAGCGAGCATATTCTTTAAAAAACAAATAAATAAAAAAGGATGATCAAATGACAAAATATTAAACTATGATACTTAGAACACAGAAAGTCATTAAGCACCCATCTGATCAATGAAATGTACAATTATAGTACTAAGAAGCTGACTAACTTCTTCACAGCTCAGGTTAGAATAGGTCACATTGTACTTTTGTTTGCAGTTAATTGAGTGTGCTGTGCGGCAGCTATGGCATTTGCTTTTGTACTGCACACTGTTTTAGCAATGAAGCGTTTGTGACTTTGCTGTTCCTCTGTGTAGAAACCCAGCACGGTTAACCTCAGACCTGGGACATCTCTGCTGCAGATGAACAATATTGCTCCCTACCATGACGATGATGATTATGCGTATGAATGTCTGGATGGGAAAGACTGCGCCAGTTTCTTCTGCTGCTTTGATGATTGTCGCTCCGGAGCTTGGCGTGAGAACAGAATGCATGTCCATGTCTCCAAAATCGACTCATACTCCCGAATATTCTTCCCAACCGCCTTTGGCCTCTTCAATCTTGTCTACTGGATTGGATATCTGTATCTTTAGAGATGCTGGGCAAGTTGGAGAGGGACTCAGTTCTAGTAATATTTGCAAATCATCTGTAAATCTTCATCTGCTAAAGCTGGCAGCATAAATCTTTGAGAAAAGGGAACATGTGAGGCTTGAGTTGGATGTATTAATACTTAATGTGTCTTTAGTTGTACATGAGATGTGATTTATTGCAGGATCTGAATCTTAGAAGGACAGTGACTCTGCCAACTGAATATTATCAGGAAATGCGAAGAGTTTCACCAGCTACACAGGCCATATCAAACAGATCTCATGTACATTGCCTAGTTTAAAATGATCTCTTGAATATCCGCCAAAATGTCTGCAGATTTTTTGAACTGCAGTATTAGCATCACTAATGCAACTAGTTAACTTCAGGTTATTAACTCTCTGGCTGAAGCATAATATTATTATTTGCAATGAAAATTAGATATGATATATTAGGTGCTTCGGATACTAATTTATAGCTAGCTACTTGTCAGAAAAAAACGAATATTTACATGTGTTAGTATCTCTGTTTTTAACTTAAAATAGCAAACATTTCTGTGTGAATTACCTGCATTCTGCTGAGTACTAATCAAACCAAAGCATAGATATCTGAAGGTTACGTGAATAGAATTTTTATTTTGCTCAAGATTTACCCAGAAGCCATTTACCTGAAATTAGCCTAATAATACTGTGAAATGTTCTAGTCTTGAACTAACAAGCTGTCTCTGGAATAGATGACACAAAGAAATGCCAATGTGCTCAAGATTTCCTAGGGTTCATGTGTATTTTTATATATCGAACAAAAGGAACAGAGCAGCCTTTACAATGCACAAATGTTCAGTGTCCTTTAGTACAAATTAGAGTTCATCACTCTCTTGCGTATTCAAGACATCTCATTGCGAATGGCTAGATTCCTGTGAGCGTAATTGCATGACTCATCTGAGCTCCTACGGCTAATCAACCCATATTTGGAAACCGGTCTGATGGACTTTCTTCAGCAGAAGAGCTGACAGACCCATCACGCAGAGTATCAAAACGAAACCATTTGAAACCGTACAGACTTCATAACACAAACCATGGATGCCTTCTCTATTGATAATAGTCTAAAGTGGCCATATGGATTTGTCTTAAATTAGGTTTAATCTGATCTCAGAGTCCTATTCGATTTGAGAAACAGATGAACAGAGCGCGTGAGCAAAAGTGCCGTGTCTTGACCCGACTCTCAAAAGTCTTTTTCTCCTGTTGTGCTTTCGGTGCTTTTGCTCGTTTTACTTATTAATGCTTCCGTGTGGTTTGTCTTTTGCTAGATGTTATCTTGATCATAGATGGCTCTGTTGTCTCCCTTTTTGAACATCTGTTATGTACTGTGTTGTACCCTGTAGCTTAATATATTTTGTACATTTTCTTTCTTGATGACAGTCTCACAGTTTCAGATTAATGCAACAAGAGCAACAGCCATATGATAATACAAATAAAAATATACAGACAGAAAATCTATTTATATTTTTGTATATAAATAGATTGTTATGACAAGATTATCTATTAAACACAATCTGTTCAGACCTTTAATAATGCAATTCAGTGACCTTCATGCATCTGTGTTTGCGTGTGCATGTGTGTCTGAGCGTGACTACGTCTCCCAACGTTCATCTCTGCGCTCTGCTCTCCGCTCAATCTAGGTGTTGTTGTCTTGTCTTCTGTAAGTGCTAATCTTCATGCTATTTACATGTTCATTATGTTTTTGTAGCTCTGAACACTGTGAGTAATAAAACAGTGCCTGCAAAAAATTAATAAAATTCTCAAACTCTGTTGATGATTGCACATCTTATCAAAATCCCAAAGCGTCAGGATAAAAAGGATGAATGTATTTTCCTTCAGGCTAACACTCTTGTAATATTACTTTGTTAATACCGCAATTAGCTTTATAATTAGTGCCACAAGTGAATGAGCACATTTTCATAAGCATAAATTGAATTTCAGTCATTTATGGATCTTAATTGTTATTTCACACATGAATGAGGAATATAAGTATAAGTTAGGGACCATGTGACTAAACACTTCATATATGATAAATCTACAACATTAAAAAAGTGATTTAAAGGGCTAATTCACCCTTACCTTTCTGTCATTCCAAACCTGCAGGAATTCATTAGTAGTTATTACCGGGCAGCTTATGTCAAAATGATTGATGGTGACCTTTGACCTTGCCCCTCCCTCTCCCCCCCCCTCCTGCCCTTCCTGTTTCCGGGGTCATGTATTAACCTTTGACCTCCCCCTCCCCGTTTCCGGGGTTGATGGATTAACCTTTGACCTAGCCCTTCCCGTTTCCGGGATTGATGGATTAACCTTTGGCCTAATGAGCGATCGATCATTTGGTTGACAGAAAGTTTTGACAGGTAGATTTGATGGATGATTTGCCCCATTGACCGAGGGGTATAAATATGTCATTGTTTTGGCTTTGATGGTGGCAGATGTTTTTTGAAATCCGGGGTTCCCTCCCACCGACTCTCACAATGCTAAAAAAGATCACAGATCGTGTGACACGATCCCTCCCACAAATATCTCTTAAAAGTGTATAAATAAATAGGATTTATTTGTTTGTGTGTGTGTGTGTGTGTGTGTGTGTGTGTGTGTGTGTGTGTGTGTGTGTCACCCGATTCCTCACTCACCCCCTCTCACCCTCCCTAAATAACTAAAGTTAAAAAGCATTGATCTATAAATGAAATGTTTCTAAAATAAATATCTTACTAAATAACTAAAGTTGAAAACTATATAAATGAAATGTTTATTAAATTACAGAAGTTGAAAACCATCCGCTTCTTTAAAATACACATCTTACCGATCCAAATATTTTCAAAACCACAAAAGAGATAAAAAATCATACGACATGTTTTAGATAAATAAAAAATGATCTTACTTTTTCAGAGAGATGAAAAACTCCTAAGAGGTCCATAGGTGTAAAAATCCCCCGATTCCCTCTCACCAGCATCTGACAGTCCCTGAACCAGAGTGTGTTTGACACATGTTAGCTTTCACATTCCTGAGCTCATTGCTGGGAAAGTGAGGTGAATATGTCTCACACTAGCTAGAGTTGAAAAAAAACATATTTTAAAACTATATAAATGAAATGTTTATCAAATAAATATCTTTTAACTAAACAACATCACAGAGTGTGTATGGTTTGTGTGTGTGTGTGTGTGTGTGTGTGTGTGTGTGTGTGTGTGTGTGTGTGTGTGTCACACTATCCCTCCCTCCCTCCCTCCCTTCCTCCCTCCCTCACTCACTCACTTACACCTCCCTCCCTCCCTCACTCACCCTGAATAACTAAAGTTGAAAAACATTGATCATTAAAAAATCTTGCTAAATTACAGAAGTTGAAAACCATCCGCTTCTTTAAAATACACATCTTACTGATCCAGATAATTTTAAAACCACAAAAGAGATAACAAATCATACGACATGTTTTAGATAAATAAATAATGATCTTACTTTTCAGCTGGTTGAAAAACTCCTAAGACATATATTTAAGCTGTAAAAATCCCCCGATTCTCTCTCTCTCTCACACATAGGCATCTGGCAGTCTCTCTGAACGTGACATATTTGACTCAAGTTGAAAAAAGCATGTGATCTTTAAAAGTCTGTGTGTGTGTCTGTGTGTCTGTTTCTGTGTGCTTGTGTTTGTGTGTGTGTGTGTGTGTGTGTGTGTGTATGTGTGTGACGGTTAGGTAAAATATCATTGATCATTTGAATCAAAATAGCATTGCTCATTTAAAAGTATATAATATCTTACTAAATAACTAAAGTTGAAAAACATTGATCTTTAAAAGTATATAAATGAAATGGTTATAAAATATTTGACAGCAACATTCTGTTCATTAAAAATCTTGTTAAATTACCGAAGTTGAAAACCATCCGCTTCTTTAAAATACACATCTTACTGATCCCAGATATTTTCAAAAACCACAAAAGAGATAAATAAAAATGCCCTTACTTTTCAGCTGATTAAAAAACACCCCGAGTGATTCTCTCTCTCCCCACCATCTGACAGGACTGTAGTGTCTGCTTGTTTCGGTCTCTGTGACAGTTAGGTAAAATATTATTGATCATTTAAATCAAAATAGCATGGCGCATTTAAAAGTATATAAACCAGATATAGATAAAATCATCTATTTCATCATGTTGAAAAACATGTGTTTTTTCCCCTTAAATTTCGCACTCCCCTGTCCTGCTTGACCTAGGGTCTTGTGTGTATGTGTGCTTGTCTATGTACCGGTAATGAGCGTGAGAATACGGATGTCATTAACGTTTTATTACTCTTTGAAAATACAATGGCTGAACATAACAGCGATTGTCCTATCTTCAAAACAGGACAACCGCTCACACTTGCACCATAGAAACATGGTTCTAATTAAAAACTTAGAAAGGTCGATACGGTTGGAAGAGCGTGACTTGAATGATTAGTGTTAATCTTATTTTATAGTATAATCATTAAAAGTTTAAATTATATCTTTTAAAAATACAAGATGTTTTAAATTAAATTAATTCATAAAACAAATATGCTACATCGGCGGTCTGTGGAAAAACTTGACAATATTTTTATTTATCAGGGTGCATGTAAAGAAATTTGGGGCTCTCACAAGTCATCTCACACATTGTGTGAAATGTTCAATAATTCCTTAAGTAGTATCTGTGCGGAAATCACCACAAAGGCCTATCTTTAGTGCGAGAGCACCAATGAAGACATTTAGAATCTTTGATGCCACAGGCCGGCCCCCATTAGCTTCTGGATATAGGGTGACAGAGCAGATGAGGTCTGTGCGTCGTGCAATGTTAGTCTGCTAACGCTTTCCCAGAGTCAAAGTTTTGTTCGTACTAAAATGATTTCAAATCATAATTGTAAAAGTTTAAAAATTTTAAAATGAAAAGATTGTTTAAATTAAATCTTTATAGTTTTAATACATGCGTATCTTCTATTTATCTTTTAGAAGATTACTGTAATGATTTTGTTTAACAGTGACCTAAATTATAATTTTTATTAATATAGCCATAACGATTTTTGTACTGCAACAGCATATTCTATCCCGTACATCTAAAACACGACCTAACAGAAAATTGCATTTTTAGATTTTCAATAAATAAATAAATCATTTAATATAATTTCCAAGCAGTTTTGCACTCACAAACCATAAAATCTCTATTTTAGATTAAATGATTATAAATAAAGTATATAACTCTATAACAAAAATGTTACTAAAATGTATTCACACAAATTTAAACATAGTTTTAGCTATATATATATATATATAAAATATTATATAAATATAAAAACACCTTACATTTTCAGAGCGCTGAAGTAGTAGTAGAATCTAGATCTATGCAATAATTAAAACATTTCAAAAAGCAAATAGTTTAAGTTGTGATAAGCAAACCCAGCCAGACCCCTTTAGAGATAAACTACAGGGTGAGATGAACTCTCACAGAGACGAGAGGAGTCACAGGGGCTAAATGCCACAGCGTATGTAAAGTTGCTCCGCTTTCCAGGATTTATTCATGTAAAAAGCATAATCTTAAAAGTTTAAAGTGGATCTTTTAAAATCAAAAGACTGTTTAAAGCAAATCTTTAAAGGTTTATTAAAATTGTATCTTTTATTTATCTTCTACTTTTGTACGATATAAATGATTGTGCATACATTTAACCTAAGCTATTATTTTTTACTAAACAACGCATGTTCAAAAATGAAATTAAAAATGTTTAAGCAAAAACTGCGCTTTGGCGACTTACGTTTTATTTCAAACAGTATTTTTGTCTATGCTCCATGAAATATGTTTGTCACAACTCTATACAACCCAGAACTCTACATAACTCTTATTTAGATTAAGTTCACATGTTCAGAGACGCGATGTGCCTCTGGGGTCCTTACAGCATAAGTAAAGCATAAGTAAAGTTTGTCTCGAGCGAATATTTAATTTTACTCGTCTTAATTCAAAGTATGATCTTACTTTATCTACGGTAGCGATGATCTATTGTGTGTATAAGATGTATATATAATTTTTACTTTTATTTTATCTCCCAAACTATCCTTATTCATTGTGGAAACACACAGGGTGAAACCCTTCATTGAGATTATCTACTCAAAATATATGTAGAATTTTAAAATGGGTGGCCGCATGAACAGACTTTGGGGAGAGCCGATGATACTCCAGCAGGAAGCATGCCCTTTGACCTCCTCCACTTTGAAGGCTTTTTTTGTCAATCAACCTACAAGGTGGTTCTTAAAGGTACGCTGTGTAGGAATTTCTTCCATCTAGTGGTGAAATTGTATTTTGCATTAGCACGGATATTCAGAATATTCAAATGAGTGCTGCATCTACGTAGCCGTTATGTGCCTATGACAACATGTCTTCCAATAGCACTTCATCGAGTTTAACTATACATTTGAGATACAGTACTAGAACAGTACCGTCGTGCTGCCTAAATAATGAATTACACAACCAAGCGATGAAAAAGCTTGTAATTTAGACCGTAACCTGTCGAGAAGAAATCAGGGCTTCAGAGTCCCTTTCAAAGTCGTTCTCCTTCATTAGCTCTATCCACCTGGGAAAAGCTATCCCGATATTCACCCTAGGTTTGAATTCGCCGGTCACGTTTCCTTTAAAAAAAATTTTGTCTGCAATGATTCCTCCTCCTGTGCCTCGTCATAAATATGGTCCTGCATTATGAAGTACCGTGCGCAGCCAGCTCAGACTTTCAAATTTGGCGGGGGAGTGGCAAGCGCCTCTCACGGATCTCCTTGTGTCCGCTACTTTACAGACACTCTCTCATCTGACCACCTCATCAAAAGACATGTCTAAAAGTGAGTATTGTTTCTATAAATATTTTATGCAACGGTGTTTTATTTAAAATAATGTTTTGTTTTATTTAAACAATGTTTATCTGCTGTAACCGCTCAACGTACTGTAATGCACTGCGTTACTGCCTATAGGATGATTGCATGATTTTTGCCATTTAAAATAACACGGTCTTTCCTTTTCTCTCTCTCTCTCTCTCTAGAGACAGCAAACACTGCAGGACAATCAGGCATCCAAGTAACATGTTAGTGTGGTTTATATTTATTTTTAATGAGAAATATTATAGAGTGCAACAGGCAGTTTCTGGAAGTAAAAACACCTCCGGTAACCAGCAACGGTGAAAAAAGTGGACAGGGGTGTATATTGGGTGTATAATGAACAATTGACAGATGAACTGACAGATATTTTATGTAAATAGGCAAAATCTCTACATCTGATGGTGGCCATGTGTTTTCTCCTATCATAACCGGTTCAACTTGTGGCTCCTTAGAGATCAACATGACTTCTGCCAAATCAAATGCGCCGGCAAATTGTAAGTGTAATACATGAGAAACTATTAAAATGGCTTTCGACTATGTAATGTATAAAATTAATCTTAATTAAGCAGTCAAAGTTAACTATTTGGGACCCATTTTAAGTAAGGCTACATTCTGGGCTAACAGCATCATGTGCAAATTTGGAATACTGAAAATGTTAATGTTTTTGGCACTATTGGATTGAGTTTTGTAGAATATGACTCTATTGGATGTATAATGAACAATTGACAGATAAACTGACCAATATTTTATGTAAACAGGCAAAATTTCTACATCTGATGGTGGCCATGTGTTTTCTCCTATCATAACTGGTTTAACTCCTGGCTCCTTTGAGATCAATATGACTTCTGCCGAATCAAATGTGCCGGCAAATTGTAAGTGTAATACATGAGAAACTATTAAAACAGCATTAGCCTATGTAATGTTTAAAATTAATCTTAATTAAGCAGTCGGACTTAACTATTTGGGACCAATTTTAAGGAATATGTATGTTTGTTCCTATTGAACAATATGTATGCATGTGGAATATGTATGTTTTTGGTACTATTTGATCCAGTTTAGTAGAAACTTCTGTAGAATTTATTTTATGCGGTGTCATGCTTCTGGATTATTCAGACTCAGAATTGTAACTATTACTATAGCCTTTATCAGCCATTTACTTTACTGCAGACTTATCAAACTTATTTATTTACTGCAGATTTTATCAAAGCCAAATACTGCCCAAAAGGGGAGACTAGGAAATAAGAGAAACAGGTTAATACAAGGTTAGATTCAATCTTTATATTCTTTCCCATTTTTCCTTCATTTTCCTGTTATTGTTTTAATTTTAAAATTTTTATATTCTCAGATCATCAAAGGTTTCTGAAAGCAAACACCAGTCAGCTGGTTGAAAAAGTGAAGAACATTGATCCAATCAGCATGAAGAATCTCTCATGTAGGAACTGCAACAACAACTGTTTTATTGTTTGGCATTATGTACTTAAACGGTTTTTAAAAAATGTTTTAATAATTGATTGGTGATGGAGTTTTCATTTTTTGTATTGATAATCAAGCATATTGTACAAGCAAGAAGAAATCAAACTGGGGACATAATAAACAGTGGCAAAGTTTATATTTCTAAAAAGTTTTAAGCTTAGATATCTTTAAATACATTTTAATGTGATTTTTAATGTTTTCATTCTACTTGACCTTATGATTATAATAAAAGATTATAATAATCAAATATAATGTATTTTTTATGACCATTAAATGAGAAAACAACTTAACATCACATCAAGCTTTGACGTAAATTTTACTGCTTCCTAAAGACAACACTTAGTTGCATTTACAGGTTAGTTTTTTAACAAATGATTGGTCAATAATTGAACAATTGCATGATACCGTCCTCTGTGAACTAATGCAAATGCACTAGCATTAAGAGCCTTTACGGAGTAAAGATTTTGTAAAAGGTTTTTCTTATTAGATAACAATTTTTACAACCTTAACAAATGTTGAACGCATTCACTAAATAATCTAATAAATTGAACTTAATAGTTTGGACAAAATTAAGAATGTTAACCTGATTCGACTAAATGGCATTGAATTAAACTTATGTAATAAACTTAAGATTACTGAAATAAACAATGTTTATTAAATGCAACATAACCCGGTAACGTGGGGCCTGTTGACATAAAAAAGTTAAGTAAATCCAACATATATTTTAGATTTTCCAACAAAATTTGATTAAACATTACAAGGGCAAAAAACATCTGCATGTGTGAATTGTTCACAATAGATCCATAACACAGATTTAGAAAGTAGATAGGTTGGAATTTCTTTTGTGCATACTTTAAGTTAACAATTACCAAAGTTCTGTCCCTGAAGCGTTTATTAAATTGTCTAGAGTAAAATTAAAACATGATATAAATATCACATTAAGCACGTCATTACCGAATTCCTGGGTTGTTTAATAACTTCAATAGTTATTAAGCATCGGCTGATTTAAGTTTTTCTTCAAAGTGACAATGGTAATTTTCTGATAAATCACCGTACACATACACACTGTGTTTTGCTGTATGCGGATTTTGAGGGTAACTTATATAATGTTTAATGGTTGAAAAGAATAATTTACATAAGTAAATTGAATAAGCATCAAATATTGTTTTTGGTCTAATTAACTGAAACATGTTCTTTCAACATGAAAATATTGAGTTAAGCCAAAACGCACCTGTTTCCAGTCGGTTTAACACAATGAAATCGTGTTTGAATGAGAAAGCTGATACAATGGTGTTAAATGAAAAAATATTTTTCATAAACTGACCAGGTTCATAATATAATTTATGAGTGAATTAATTTTAGTGTGCTTAGAGTCTTTAAAATATTTAATGATTTCAAATGCTATTTAGATGTCTAATAAATTATCCAAATATTGGTCATGTACCAATTTTTAATGAGATCAGACATGACTTATAAAATTAATTTTTGCAATTTTTAATTCCAACGTTATACTTTGCGTATACAATCATATATTGCAGTGACATGATGCTACCTCTGATACAATGTGGCTTTAATCCTATATAGCCGTTTACAACGTCATGACGATGACGCCCCTATACAACCCCTATAGCGGTGGATAGGGCGGAGACCCATAGTCGTCCTTATAAACTCTACACAAAGCTCAGCCTCAGTTATCGCACACAACCCCGGTTTTCCTAACTGAAGGGGTCTAGCTCTAATAGTCGCGGACGGGTGTGCTACTGCATCGATCGAAGGAACATTGTCTGGTTGTTACACGGACTGTCAAAGACCGCATCAACCTTCCTGTTTGTCTGCCGCAGACTACTTTTTCGAATCACACTTTTTTCGACTCACGCACAAGGCCTGGACAATTGTGCTGTAAGGACTCACTCGCCAGATTCCAGGAACTATCCAAATCTTTCATCATCGAATAGGGGACCGAAAAATCTAACAACTTCTGAAATGGAGAGCGACCCCCCGTTGAGTTCTGTCGTAGCGGGGGCACTGCGTCATCCGGCGTGTGAGTGCGCCACGGGGAAAGAGTGTCGTTTAAGAGCCACGCAAGACTCTATGTTTAAAGATCATTTTAGAGGCCCGATGGTTAGCTTGATGCACAGGACCATCGAGGCTGCGTGTGATGACAACAACGATTGCACGAGGGATACCAAACGTGTGAAAAATCTCAAAAAAGAAATGGATGACATAAGAGGGTTGGTTGGATCTTGGACAGATGTTACGCCCATGTTTATAAACGGCAAAGAACCGGTCGGCGTAATCCTCAGAAAAGTTCTGGATGTGATGCATGAATCTTGTGAGGAATTTGAAGTCAACGAACTACTCTGTATGTGTACGTTTGTAACAGATCTCTGTGTGTCCCTGTTGTCAAAAAATTTAAAAACAGATGCTGATGAAATAGTTGAAAGTGTGGTCAGCTATGCCCTAGAGAAAAACCTGATTGCGTGCCGCAACTTTTTATTCTTGCTCGATCACCTGTAAATGGCGTTATTGTTTTACTTTATGTAATACTGGTCTGTCATTTTCTTCACTGCAATATATGATTGTATACGCAAAGTATAACGTTGGAATTAAAAATTGCAAAAATTAATTTTATAAGTCATGTCTGATCTCATTAAAAATTGGTACATGACCAATATTTGGATAATTTATTAGACATCTAAATAGCATTTGAAATCATTAAATATTTTAAAGACTCTAAGCACACTAAAATTAATTCACTCATAAATTATATTATGAACCTGGTCAGTTTATGAAAAATATTTTTTCATTTAACACCATTGTATCAGCTTTCTCATTCAAACACGATTTCATTGTGTTAAACCGACTGGAAACAGGTGCGTTTTGGCTTAACTCAATATTTTCATGTTGAAAGAACATGTTTCAGTTAATTAGACCAAAAACAATATTTGATGCTTATTCAATTTACTTATGTAAATTATTCTTTTCAACCATTAAACATTATATAAGTTACCCTCAAAATCCGCATACAGCAAAACACAGTGTGTATGTGTACGGTGATTTATCAGAAAATTACCATTGTCACTTTGAAGAAAAACTTAAATCAGCCGATGCTTAATAACTATTGAAGTTATTAAACAACCCAGGAATTCGGTAATGACGTGCTTAATGTGATATTTATATCATGTTTTAATTTTACTCTAGACAATTTAATAAACGCTTCAGGGACAGAACTTTGGTAATTGTTAACTTAAAGTATGCACAAAAGAAATTCCAACCTATCTACTTTCTAAATCTGTGTTATGGATCTATTGTGAACAATTCACACATGCAGATGTTTTTTGCCCTTGTAATGTTTAATCAAATTTTGTTGGAAAATCTAAAATATATGTTGGATTTACTTAACTTTTTTATGTCAACAGGCCCCACGTTACCGGGTTATGTTGCATTTAATAAACATTGTTTATTTCAGTAATCTTAAGTTTATTACATAAGTTTAATTCAATGCCATTTAGTCGAATCAGGTTAACATTCTTAATTTTGTCCAAACTATTAAGTTCAATTTATTAGATTATTTAGTGAATGCGTTCAACATTTGTTAAGGTTGTAAAAATTGTTATCTAATAAGAAAAACCTTTTACAAAATCTTTACTCCGTAAAGGCTCTTAATGCTAGTGCATTTGCATTAGTTCACAGAGGACGGTATCATGCAATTGTTCAATTATTGACCAATCATTTGTTAAAAAACTAACCTGTAAATGCAACTAAGTGTTGTCTTTAGGAAGCAGTAAAATTTACGTCAAAGCTTGATGTGATGTTAAGTTGTTTTCTCATTTAATGGTCATAAAAAATACATTATATTTGATTATTATAATCTTTTATTATAATCATAAGGTCAAGTAGAATGAAAACATTAAAAATCACATTAAAATGTATTTAAAGATATCTAAGCTTAAAACTTTTTAGAAATATAAACTTTGCCACTGTTTATTATGTCCCCAGTTTGATTTCTTCTTGCTTGTACAATATGCTTGATTATCAATACAAAAAATGAAAACTCCATCACCAATCAATTATTAAAACATTTTTTAAAAACCGTTTAAGTACATAATGCCAAACAATAAAACAGTTGTTGTTGCAGTTCCTACATGAGAGATTCTTCATGCTGATTGGATCAATGTTCTTCACTTTTTCAACCAGCTGACTGGTGTTTGCTTTCAGAAACCTTTGATGATCTGAGAATATAAAAATTTTAAAATTAAAACAATAACAGGAAAATGAAGGAAAAATGGGAAAGAATATAAAGATTGAATCTAACCTTGTATTAACCTGTTTCTCTTATTTCCTAGTCTCCCCTTTTGGGCAGTATTTGGCTTTGATAAAATCTGCAGTAAATAAATAAGTTTGATAAGTCTGCAGTAAAGTAAATGGCTGATAAAGGCTATAGTAATAGTTACAATTCTGAGTCTGAATAATCCAGAAGCATGACACCGCATAAAATAAATTCTACAGAAGTTTCTACTAAACTGGATCAAATAGTACCAAAAACATACATATTCCACATGCATACATATTGTTCAATAGGAACAAACATACATATTCCTTAAAATTGGTCCCAAATAGTTAAGTCCGACTGCTTAATTAAGATTAATTTTAAACATTACATAGGCTAATGCTGTTTTAATAGTTTCTCATGTATTACACTTACAATTTGCCGGCACATTTGATTCGGCAGAAGTCATATTGATCTCAAAGGAGCCAGGAGTTAAACCAGTTATGATAGGAGAAAACACATGGCCACCATCAGATGTAGAAATTTTGCCTGTTTACATAAAATATTGGTCAGTTTATCTGTCAATTGTTCATTATACATCCAATAGAGTCATATTCTACAAAACTCAATCCAATAGTGCCAAAAACATTAACATTTTCAGTATTCCAAATTTGCACATGATGCTGTTAGCCCAGAATGTAGCCTTACTTAAAATGGGTCCCAAATAGTTAACTTTGACTGCTTAATTAAGATTAATTTTATACATTACATAGTCGAAAGCCATTTTAATAGTTTCTCATGTATTACACTTACAATTTGCCGGCGCATTTGATTTGGCAGAAGTCATGTTGATCTCTAAGGAGCCACAAGTTGAACCGGTTATGATAGGAGAAAACACATGGCCACCATCAGATGTAGAGATTTTGCCTATTTACATAAAATATCTGTCAGTTCATCTGTCAATTGTTCATTATACACCCAATATACACCCCTGTCCACTTTTTTCACCGTTGCTGGTTACCGGAGGTGTTTTTACTTCCAGAAACTGCCTGTTGCACTCTATAATATTTCTCATTAAAAATAAATATAAACCACACTAACATGTTACTTGGATGCCTGATTGTCCTGCAGTGTTTGCTGTCTCTAGAGAGAGAGAGAGAGAGAAAAGGAAAGACCGTGTTATTTTAAATGGCAAAAATCATGCAATCATCCTATAGGCAGTAACGCAGTGCATTACAGTACGTTGAGCGGTTACAGCAGATAAACATTGTTTAAATAAAACAAAACATTATTTTAAATAAAACACCGTTGCATAAAATATTTATAGAAACAATACTCACTTTTAGACATGTCTTTTGATGAGGTGGTCAGATGAGAGAGTGTCTGTAAAGTAGCGGACACAAGGAGATCCGTGAGAGGCGCTTGCCACTCCCCCGCCAAATTTGAAAGTCTGAGCTGGCTGCGCACGGTACTTCATAATGCAGGACCATATTTATGACGAGGCACAGGAGGAGGAATCATTGCAGACAAAATTTTTTTTAAAGGAAACGTGACCGGCGAATTCAAACCTAGGGTGAATATCGGGATAGCTTTTCCCAGGTGGATAGAGCTAATGAAGGAGAACGACTTTGAAAGGGACTCTGAAGCCCTGATTTCTTCTCGACAGGTTACGGTCTAAATTACAAGCTTTTTCATCGCTTGGTTGTGTAATTCATTATTTAGGCAGCACGACGGTACTGTTCTAGTACTGTATCTCAAATGTATAGTTAAACTCGATGAAGTGCTATTGGAAGACATGTTGTCATAGGCACATAACGGCTACGTAGATGCAGCACTCATTTGAATATTCTGAATATCCGTGCTAATGCAAAATACAATTTCACCACTAGATGGAAGAAATTCCTACACAGCGTACCTTTAAGAACCACCTTGTAGGTTGATTGACAAAAAAAGCCTTCAAAGTGGAGGAGGTCAAAGGGCATGCTTCCTGCTGGAGTATCATCGGCTCTCCCCAAAGTCTGTTCATGCGGCCACCCATTTTAAAATTCTACATATATTTTGAGTAGATAATCTCAATGAAGGGTTTCACCCTGTGTGTTTCCACAATGAATAAGGATAGTTTGGGAGATAAAATAAAAGTAAAAATTATATATACATCTTATACACACAATAGATCATCGCTACCGTAGATAAAGTAAGATCATGCTTTGAATTAAGACGAGTAAAATTAAATATTCGCTCGAGACAAACTTTACTTATGCTTTACTTATGCTGTAAGGACCCCAGAGGCACATCGCGTCTCTGAACATGTGAACTTAATCTAAATAAGAGTTATGTAGAGTTCTGGGTTGTATAGAGTTGTGACAAACATATTTCATGGAGCATAGACAAAAATACTGTTTGAAATAAAACGTAAGTCGCCAAAGCGCAGTTTTTGCTTAAACATTTTTAATTTCATTTTTGAACATGCGTTGTTTAGTAAAAAATAATAGCTTAGGTTAAATGTATGCACAATCATTTATATCGTACAAAAGTAGAAGATAAATAAAAGATACAATTTTAATAAACCTTTAAAGATTTGCTTTAAACAGTCTTTTGATTTTAAAAGATCCACTTTAAACTTTTAAGATTATGCTTTTTACATGAATAAATCCCGGAAAGCGGAGCAACTTTACATACGCTGTGGCATTTAGCCCCTGTGACTCCTCTCGTCTCTGTGAGAGTTCATCTCACCCTGTAGTTTATCTCTAAAGGGGTCTGGCTGGGTTTGCTTATCACAACTTAAACTATTTGCTTTTTGAAATGTTTTAATTATTGCATAGATCTAGATTCTACTACTACTTCAGCGCTCTGAAAATGTAAGGTGTTTTTATATTTATATAATATTTTATATATATATATATATAGCTAAAACTATGTTTAAATTTGTGTGAATACATTTTAGTAACATTTTTGTTATAGAGTTATATACTTTATTTATAATCATTTAATCTAAAATAGAGATTTTATGGTTTGTGAGTGCAAAACTGCTTGGAAATTATATTAAATGATTTATTTATTTATTGAAAATCTAAAAATGCAATTTTCTGTTAGGTCGTGTTTTAGATGTACGGGATAGAATATGCTGTTGCAGTACAAAAATCGTTATGGCTATATTAATAAAAATTATAATTTAGGTCACTGTTAAACAAAATCATTACAGTAATCTTCTAAAAGATAAATAGAAGATACGCATGTATTAAAACTATAAAGATTTAATTTAAACAATCTTTTCATTTTAAAATTTTTAAACTTTTACAATTATGATTTGAAATCATTTTAGTACGAACAAAACTTTGACTCTGGGAAAGCGTTAGCAGACTAACATTGCACGACGCACAGACCTCATCTGCTCTGTCACCCTATATCCAGAAGCTAATGGGGGCCGGCCTGTGGCATCAAAGATTCTAAATGTCTTCATTGGTGCTCTCGCACTAAAGATAGGCCTTTGTGGTGATTTCCGCACAGATACTACTTAAGGAATTATTGAACATTTCACACAATGTGTGAGATGACTTGTGAGAGCCCCAAATTTCTTTACATGCACCCTGATAAATAAAAATATTGTCAAGTTTTTCCACAGACCGCCGATGTAGCATATTTGTTTTATGAATTAATTTAATTTAAAACATCTTGTATTTTTAAAAGATATAATTTAAACTTTTAATGATTATACTATAAAATAAGATTAACACTAATCATTCAAGTCACGCTCTTCCAACCGTATCGACCTTTCTAAGTTTTTAATTAGAACCATGTTTCTATGGTGCAAGTGTGAGCGGTTGTCCTGTTTTGAAGATAGGACAATCGCTGTTATGTTCAGCCATTGTATTTTCAAAGAGTAATAAAACGTTAATGACATCCGTATTCTCACGCTCATTACCGGTACATAGACAAGCACACATACACACAAGACCCTAGGTCAAGCAGGACAGGGGAGTGCGAAATTTAAGGGGAAAAAACACATGTTTTTCAACATGATGAAATAGATGATTTTATCTATATCTGGTTTATATACTTTTAAATGCGCCATGCTATTTTGATTTAAATGATCAATAATATTTTACCTAACTGTCACAGAGACCGAAACAAGCAGACACTACAGTCCTGTCAGATGGTGGGGAGAGAGAGAATCACTCGGGGTGTTTTTTAATCAGCTGAAAAGTAAGGGCATTTTTATTTATCTCTTTTGTGGTTTTTGAAAATATCTGGGATCAGTAAGATGTGTATTTTAAAGAAGCGGATGGTTTTCAACTTCGGTAATTTAACAAGATTTTTAATGAACAGAATGTTGCTGTCAAATATTTTATAACCATTTCATTTATATACTTTTAAAGATCAATGTTTTTCAACTTTAGTTATTTAGTAAGATATTATATACTTTTAAATGAGCAATGCTATTTTGATTCAAATGATCAATGATATTTTACCTAACCGTCACACACATACACACACACACACACACACACACAAACACAAGCACACAGAAACAGACACACAGACACACACACAGACTTTTAAAGATCACATGCTTTTTTCAACTTGAGTCAAATATGTCACGTTCAGAGAGACTGCCAGATGCCTATGTGTGAGAGAGAGAGAGAATCGGGGGATTTTTACAGCTTAAATATATGTCTTAGGAGTTTTTCAACCAGCTGAAAAGTAAGATCATTATTTATTTATCTAAAACATGTCGTATGATTTGTTATCTCTTTTGTGGTTTTAAAATTATCTGGATCAGTAAGATGTGTATTTTAAAGAAGCGGATGGTTTTCAACTTCTGTAATTTAGCAAGATTTTTTAATGATCAATGTTTTTCAACTTTAGTTATTCAGGGTGAGTGAGGGAGGGAGGGAGGTGTAAGTGAGTGAGTGAGGGAGGGAGGAAGGGAGGGAGGGAGGGAGGGAGGGATAGTGTGACACACACACACACACACACACACACACACACACACACACACACACACAAACCATACACACTCTGTGATGTTGTTTAGTTAAAAGATATTTATTTGATAAACATTTCATTTATATAGTTTTAAAATATGTTTTTTTTCAACTCTAGCTAGTGTGAGACATATTCACCTCACTTTCCCAGCAATGAGCTCAGGAATGTGAAAGCTAACATGTGTCAAACACACTCTGGTTCAGGGACTGTCAGATGCTGGTGAGAGGGAATCGGGGGATTTTTACACCTATGGACCTCTTAGGAGTTTTTCATCTCTCTGAAAAAGTAAGATCATTTTTTATTTATCTAAAACATGTCGTATGATTTTTTATCTCTTTTGTGGTTTTGAAAATATTTGGATCGGTAAGATGTGTATTTTAAAGAAGCGGATGGTTTTCAACTTCTGTAATTTAATAAACATTTCATTTATATAGTTTTCAACTTTAGTTATTTAGTAAGATATTTATTTTAGAAACATTTCATTTATAGATCAATGCTTTTTAACTTTAGTTATTTAGGGAGGGTGAGAGGGGGTGAGTGAGGAATCGGGTGACACACACACACACACACACACACACACACATACACACACACACACACACACACACACACACACACAAACAAATAAATCCTATTTATTTATACACTTTTAAGAGATATTTGTGGGAGGGATCGTGTCACACGATCTGTGATCTTTTTTAGCATTGTGAGAGTCGGTGGGAGGGAACCCCGGATTTCAAAAAACATCTGCCACCATCAAAGCCAAAACAATGACATATTTATACCCCTCGGTCAATGGGGCAAATCATCCATCAAATCTACCTGTCAAAACTTTCTGTCAACCAAATGATCGATCGCTCATTAGGCCAAAGGTTAATCCATCAATCCCGGAAACGGGAAGGGCTAGGTCAAAGGTTAATCCATCAACCCCGGAAACGGGGAGGGGGAGGTCAAAGGTTAATACATGACCCCGGAAACAGGAAGGGCAGGAGGGGGGGGGAGAGGGAGGGGCAAGGTCAAAGGTCACCATCAATCATTTTGACATAAGCTGCCCGGTAATAACTACTTTCATTCAATACATTTTTCTTTTTGTGTTCTATGGAACATAACAAATGATGACAACATTTTCATTTTTATATTAAATATCCCCTTTAATTGCTGTGAATCGCTTAAATACACACATCTGTGATTATTTGTGAAAAGTTTTTTTTTTTTACTCCTCACATATTTGTTATGTGCTATTTGCACCCTAAATTCACTCCCTCGGGCCTCTGCTCGTTTCTTTATGTTCACTCACTTCTTGACAGTTTAAACACACTCTATATACTTTTACTTCCAGTCCCAGGTAGCCATTACAGGCTCTGTGATTATACTTTAGAATGAAGACTGTTGTTTAACTGTAAGGGAATAGAACAAAAGCCTGCCATCAAAAGGGCTGAAGAATGAAGAGAGAACTGAAAGATAATTTCCCTGTGAGTTTGGAAATACAGACCATTTTCAGTCAGGTCTCTTCTCTATATTCTCAGCTGTGATAAGCACTAGCCTTATCCCTGCACTGTGAGACGGCTTTGGTTTAATAGAGTGGTCTTTTCTGCTTGCCAAGTAACTGTTTTGTAGCCGAATGCAGTGTTAGAACTGAAAGATGTGCTGCCTATTGTACTGTACTGTGAATGATATAGGTGAAAAGGTGTCCATGAGGACATAAAGCTAAGAGAAATATATGCTTGAAGAAAAGAAAAGAAACATGTAGTTGAGTGAGATATTTACCGGTACATGACCATCACAAATCGATATCTCCTCGCAGCAACAGTGGTTAAAGCAGCATGAATAAAACATCTTGAACAAGGTGTAGTTCAGTAAATACTGCAGATGGTAAAGTTATGAATTTTTAATGTCTCAAACTGGCCTGTACTCGCATAAAAGGATGTGCTTGTTTCTTCTATACATGAGGACATCAATGCATTGCAAATCCAAGCACCTATTCACCAATATTTCATGAAGAAAACACAGATGGAAAGTATTTTTTAGCATTAATACAGAGACAATTCAGTTCAAACTTTAACGCTTAAAGGGCGACTGAAGTGCCTTGAAACATGCAGGATTTTTCAATGTGTTGACATAATTTCCACAGAAACAGGAAGACAGGGTGGGACATGTCAAACAGCTCCACCCTTTTTCCAAATAGCTAATAGCGTTTCTGTTGAGCTTATGAGCTTCTCCTCATAATCTCCCTAATATCGCTTTAAAATATAGTATTCTGTGCAGAATTTAAATGTATTCAATACGTTTTCTGGTATGCGCCAACTCACGCATATGATCGCTCAGTGCTATTGTGTCTCTGGACCGGAGCAGACTGTACGCACAGTCGCACACTATGGCGAATCGCGTGACACTAATGTGAAACCAGACTTACTTCACTCCAATAGAAAGCATATTTACACTGTCTGAATCGTTCCCTATCCCCTATATAATGCACTGTGTCATTCACCATGGTGAAAATAGTAAATGTGTGAACAGATGACCGATTTTAGCCACAGCTTCAGCATTATAATGTAGGGGGTGGGTCGCTTAGATTCTAGAGAGCATTTGATTGGACAGAATATCTGATGAGAAGCTGAAGTGCAGAGTGATGACATCAAAATCATTGATCTATATTGGCAGAAGTGAGAGACTGTATGTTTTGAATGCTTATATCTTCTAAATGTGAATTTTGTCTTTTTCTTTGGAGCACACTTAGATAACAGCACTAGCATTCGTACCAAAAGCCAAAAACGTAATTTTTGATTTCACTTACATCTGAAAGTCCATACCCACTTGGTACAAAAAAATAAAGCAATTTGATTGGCTGATGAATCTGGCAATATGAAATTGGATTCTAATTATGTGTACTGTCGAAGGATTGTAATTCTGTGAGAAATTGTGTTTCACAAGGTTTGCTGCTTCAGTTGTTGAGATGTTGATTTACATTGTTATTGTGCAGAGTGATCAGATACATTTGAAATAATTGCAAAAAGCTTCATTGGCCAAAAAAAAGAAAGAAAGGGTTTTAGACAATGGCCTGGTGTCAAGAAGGGCATGAAAAAAAAAGAGCCACTTCTCTCCAAGAAAAACATTAAGAACAGACTGAAATTCTGCAGGAAGTACAAGGATTGGACAGCGGAAGCCCCCTTCGGAATGTTTGGGACATCTGGAAAATCAATTGTCCGGAGAAGAAAAGGTGAACGCCATTAATCCTGTGTCGTGCCAACAGTGAAAAATCCCGAGATCATCCATTTTTGATGTCGCTTTTTATCCAAGGGAGTGGGCTGTCTAATTCTGCCCAAAACACTGCCAAGAATAAATAATGGTTTCAAAACGTCCACCTAGGACCAATTTAGAGATCATTTGTGCATTTCCCAACATAATTGAAACTGTTGTCACGCAAGAGTGATAATGAAGTGACTCTGAGATCATTACATTAAAATTTTGGATCCGTGGCCTGACAACTGAGAATCTTAATCCCACAGAGACCCACAAAGGGCGAATGGACAAGCAGAAGTCCACAAATTGTGATCAACTCCAAGGACTAATAAGATAAGAATAGGTTGTCATCAGTCAGGATTTGGACCAGAAACTGACATCCAGCATGAATGAATTGCAGAAGTTATGAAGAAGAAAGGTCAACACTGTAAATATTGACTCTTTGCATATATTGAATGTTTTTGCCAATGAAAGCCTTTAAAACTTATGAAATGCTTATCATTGTTTTCCAGTATGAAACATGTGAAAAAATAATCTACAAATACAGAAGCAGCAAACTTTATATGCAAACCACAAAATGTATGTCACTGCCAATACTTTTGGCAACAGTTATATTTATACTGTAGTTACAGCAATATATATTGAAAATCAAGCTTTTAATGTTGTTTGTATGTCTATGTGTTGTTTTTAAAATGCTTTAAGACAAACCATGTGCAAATTCATGTCAACACCATTGCTAAGTATGTTCTCCTTAAAACTGCAGTGGACCGAAGACAGGATGCATCCAAAATCGCCCCTATACCCTTAAATAGGGCATTATTTGAGGGAACAGCCACTTGTAGTGGTGTCCGAAACCATAGTGGACGTTACTGAGTGCATTCATTAAATCCCACAATACACCGCAATAACCAGTGTACAACTGATGTATGCTCAACGGCTAGAGAATACCCATAATGCACTGTGAGTCGCCCGTCGAGTGAATTCCCACGCCAAAAGATGGCGCTGCAGCTGAATCATCCATCCATCCATTTTCGAAACCGCTGGTCCAATGTGGCTACAGCATTATCATACAGGTATAAATTCATTTTAATTGATTATTAGATTGTTTAACTACGGTTTATGTATGCTAATTTAATTTCCATGACAGCGTTCAAGATTTTTATTACTACTGGAGCTGCCAGTTTGCTACGTTTTAAATGATTATTAAGCAGCACAAACCATAAAAAAGCAGCAGCGCTTCCGGCACAGTCAGTACATGCCCGAATTCACTCACTCGTTTTCATTCACTCCTCCAGTGGACTAAATTAGGTGAGAAATGTAGGGAACAGTGAATGAGGTTATAGGGGGTGATTCGCACACAGCATCAGTCTAAAAAATGTGTTTTGAAATCACTAGTGTTTCTGACGTCACAAACTACCTTGTAACCAACCACGTCAACGTGTGATCATCAACGAGTGGATCTCTGAGATGGTGTAAGTGAGTGGGGGCGGGGCAATTTGCATATTCATTGAACAGCGTATACTAAATAAGGCAAGGGTGTAGAGTTACATTCAAGCTATTTTAAGTTGGAATATTTTTTTCAAGGAAAAAAACGTTTTAAATATGTAATTTTGGTGATCAAGGATGATTGACTTGGGGGACTTAAAAAAAAGGGGGTACTGCCTCACTGGTGGCCAAATTTTCAAATTCCAAGGACATTTTGAACATAAGCAAAACTTCATCATGTGTCGAACCATGCAAAGCTAATTTCAGGGGTCTTGAGAAGCCACAACCTTCTTCATTCTACATGAAGTGAGACTGTTTATGTGCTAGTTCTCCCATGATGAAAGCAGTGTTTGGCTGAATTCCACTTGCCTTCACACATTTATTCGCCTATCACACACACACTGAGCCCTGTAGGTGGGCTTTCCCTTTCCACTTTACTCTACTTATCCTTTTGAAGATGGTACACAGAAACAGTTGATGAGAGAGAAGAAAAGTGCAGTTTTAATAGTTGATGTGGGTGGAGCAGTGACGGCAGATCAGATAAGAGAAGCAAAGCCCTGAAGGAGAGGATGAGAAGGAAGTTATTTAGGGAATAACTAATCATGCCATGCCAAGTATGTACAGGAAAACCTATGCTGTTTTTTTTGTTATCCAACATATGAGCCTGACAACAGTTTTTGTCGAAAGTACATATGTGTACAAGTGCTTTTTGCTGTTGATGTTTGTTCATGTATTTCTTTGCACTTTATGGATTGACTGGAGGGAAGCTCAGTCTAAAGAGGGCAAACAGCGCTCACTTTTGTAAGAACAGGCCAAGAGTTTTACTGCTGTAGTAAAGGTGATACAGATGTGGTCAAAATTAATGGCACCCCTGGTTAATATGATAAAAAAATGGCTGTGAAAAAAATAAATCTGCATTGTTTATCCTTTTGATCTTTCATTCAAAAAATGCGCAAAAATCTAACCTTTCATTTACGTAAATTAATTGAAAGTGGGGGGTAAATAACATTATGAAAAAAATGCTTTTCTCCAAAACACGCTGGCCATAATTATTGGCTCCTTGTTATTAAATACTTTTTGCAACCTCCTTTTGCCAAGATAACAGCTCTGAGTTTTCTTCTATAATGCCTATTGAGTTTGGGGAACAACTGACAAAAGATGAGAGACCATTCCTCCATACAGAATCTCTCCAGATCCTTCAGATTCACAAGTTTGGTGCTTCTTCTCTTCAGTTCTACCAAAAAAGACTCGGGAGAATAATGCTGAAACAATTAACCATTTATTGACAGCTCGGCAAACAATATAATGATAAAGTTCTTTGGCGTAGGGGGTCCGGACTCTGCATTTCCTGCCTGGCGATGAAGGCAGGGGCGCAGCCGACCCCCTGTGAGATATGGGAAGGGACCATCCTGGTGGTGGTGGGGAGGATGGAAGGGAAGGAATCATCTTGGTGGTGAGGAGGGTGGAGGTGAACGAAAGCATCAGCATCTGCGAACTCAGACTCAGATGGGTAAGTACCCATCTTTAATACAACAAGTGATATAACGCGATTGGATAGATGAGAAAGCAATGAGTAACAATTGAGTCTTCCTGGCGAAACTTATGCTAAAGCTTCCATTTCACCCCACTCCTTTTTCTATAGGGTTCAGTTTAGGGGACTGGGACGGCCATGACAGAAGCTTAACTTTGTGCTCAGTTATCCATTTTTGTGTTGATTTTGATGTGTGTTTTGGATCGTTGTCCTGATGGAAGATCCATGGCCCATTATAAGATTTCTAGCAGAGGCAGTCAGGTTTTGATTTTTTATCTGTTGGTATTTGCTAGAATCCATGATACCATGTATCTGACCTCTAGCAAAAAAAATCTCACAACATCCAGTATATTTAACCGTAGGCATGGGGTACTTTTTTATCCCTGTTTGCTCCAAACACATTTGGTGGGTTTGCAGCCAAAAAGCCTTTTTTTTGTTTCATCTGACCCTAGAATCTGGTCCCTTTTGAAGTTCCAGTCATGTCTGACAACTGAATATGCTAGAGTTTATTTTTGGAAGAGGAGGATTTTTCTTGAAACCCTCCCAAACAACATGTGGTGATGTAGGGGTTGCTTGAAATATATTTTTAGGCTTTTTGACCCCAAGACTCAAGTAATCTCTGTGAACCTTGTAGAGTCTTTGGCCACGCAAACTTTCCTCCTCACCGTCCATTAAGGCAATATAGACACACATCCTCTTCCAGGCAGAAGACCCCCCCCCCCCCCTTTTTTTTTTATTATAACATTTTTTATTATATTTTACCATTAATTCTGACCACAACTGTATGTGATTTATGTTATATTTTACTAGCACAGTACATAAACCAAGCAAGAATGGCTCTTATGAAATATGGAGGAGGCTAATGCTAGCACATAATCACAGTTTAGAATTCCCATAAATTTTTAATCCCCCAAATCATAATGATACAGGTGGGATTATGTAAACCATGCACGCATATTCAACACAATCTACAAACTCGCTGCTTTTCATGCACACCCATAGGTCCTATGTCAATAACAGCAACTCTCATCAGAGCACTTCATTTTCAGAACACCCAGTAGAGTCATTAAAGCAATCTTCATTAACCTTTGACCCTCCAGACAACTCCTCATCAAGTTAGACTCAAACCTTGTCACTATTAATCTAATTTTAAAACTGAATAATATCCTCAATTATTTCTTTATTTACATACTGTGCAAACACATGTATGTGTGTTTTAAAAAAAAAAAAAAAACACTTGGCTGAGGTTAAGGGAGAGTCTTTCTTGCTTTTAGTCTATTATGATAATGCCAACCTGTCACTGCAGTGCTCCCCACAGGCAGCCCACTGGTAATAAAGTCAACTCTGATTTATTACATTTGTGCCTGAGTCCAACATCTGTGTGTGTGTGTGTGTGTGTAACATTAAAGGTGTCAGAGGATAAATGCAATGTTCATAAAAGAGTGAGCAGCATATGTGGCAATATAGAGACAAAGGGTGACATACAAATGCAGATATGGATATGGAATTGGGTTAGAACTGAATAATGTGAGTGATTAATATTCATTGCCATTCTCTGACATCAGTCTGCGCGTATACATTTTTATGTCAAAGCCCTAGTTTTTGGGTCAGAAAGTCTCTGCCTGGCCCATAAATCTTGATAGGGTACGTCCACAGCACCTCCACACTCAGGACCCCATACAGATCTTTAATTATTTACACCCAGAACTAATTCATGGCAGATGTAGTGTGTGTGTGTGTGTGTGTGTGTGTGTGTGTGTGTGTGTGTGTGTGTGTGTGTGTGTGTGTGTGTGTGTGTGTGTGTGTGTGTGTGTGTGTGTGAGCATGCATATGTCTGTTTATCACAATGGCTACATATGAATATTGCATGAGAACGGGCCTTTAAATATGAATCCAATCCAGACAGATGGACTCTTATCTAGTCATTCATCTAAGGTCCATTTATCACCACACTGCTTTTAGAATGGCAAGAGAAAAAAGAAAACTGGAAAGAGAAAAGACAAAATGGAGGTGGTATAATGATATGTTATAGATATAGTAAGAATGAGTGTGACGGTTTATCATCCCCCTAATTTACTAAACTCACTGCTTTTTCTTCCATGGCTAGCTTGACATTAAAAGGAAGTAGTTTGCAGTTCCGGTAGAAAGACTCTCAATTTTATCGGTGTGTGTATGTGCATCCATGTAGCTAAGACACAATTTCTCAGTGAAGATTAGAGCACAGGAGAGGGATGTGGTGGATTTCAACGTCTGTTTACCTATAGGAAATGTTATGGTTAAGAGAATTTGCTTTATGAAGAAATGTGGAATAATGATATTTAGGATTACAAATGTGCAATTTAGCTCTAACTGTAAAAAGAGATATCTACACTTAATAAAAAAAACCTTTTGATACATTCATAATGATTTGATATATACACATCAACAGCACTATTGCAAGTGTGATATTGTAACTGTAAACAACAGTTATTAAGGCAAACTATAAGAAAAAGAAGAAATACTGTGTAACAAACTTTAGACACAATGTTGACTGTATTTTTGGTCCACCCACATAACTATTCAGAGTCAAAGTAGAATTAGTCAGCTAGTGTCTCAGAGCAACAAGTTCCTGAATGAATCAGGGTTTTTGAAGAAATAGGCTGAGTGAATTATTCAATGATTTACTTATAGACACTTAGGCCCTGTCTCAAATGGCACCCTAAACATTTGCAGTCTCGCTATGAGTTCGTATTTTTGTGATGTATCGCCCCTTTGACTGTCAAGCAGAAGTCTAAAAATGCGCACTGAGGGTTAAATTCATCATAAATTCATCAACTAACCATTAAGAGACGTCCTGTTACAATCTACGTGTTGTAACTTCTTCTTGAGTCTCTCCATCTTTGTCTGACTCCGTTTTAACATTACAGGCAGAACAGTTTCTGTCATTTTAGTATGTCTGCGTGGCTGATAACACACACAAGCTCTTGAAACCCCGCCCTCTGCAGCAGCTCATTTGCATTTAAAGGGCCAGGCACCAAACTGTGCGTTTTTGCAAACCCTCAAAAAATGACAACATTAACATGCTATATAAAAATATCTGTGGTATTTTGTGCTAAAGCTTCACACAAATATTCTGGGGACATCAGAGATTTATTTTATATCTTGTGAAAATGGCATTTTACCAGCCTTTTAAATTAATGACTCATAAAAACAATTTGTTGTCTCCACCTACTGGCGTAACTATAACCTGCAGAAACAGTTACGGAATGAATCAATATTTTTCGTTTGGGTCAGTTGAGTGAATGATTCAATGAATCATAAAACAGTAATTTTTGCCACCTACTGGTTAAGAATGTAACCTGCAGAAACAGTTAATGAAAAATTCCCACAACTACACAAACTGACAGTCTGTCTAGAACCAGAAAACACTGACAAGCGGAGTGATACAAACAAAATCCCTGCACTGTAAGGACAAATTTCAGATTATAATATTATTTTTAACCAGAACAAATTCATAATGTTTTCAAAGTTGAGAGGAAACACTGTGATTCTTACAACATTAGAATAATAATTTACTTGATGCTTATAAAAAGCATTATGAACCATGTTCAGATCAAATGCAATGATATGTTTTCTTTGGTACAAAGAATAATTTTTCTGCATTTTGTCATTTTTTATAAATATTCATTTTTGTGTTGATTCGTGAGGCTGTTCCAAACTAATCTCTTATTATCATTCCTCATAAGCTTCTGGCAGATCTGAAGAAGAGAATAAGAGCTTCCATTACAATTCACAAGGGGTAGCACACAGCATAAGATAATGTCCTGATGTTGCTATGGTGATCTCAGGCTCTTATATCAAAGGTTTAAGGTGACATTTTGGGGAGTTCAAATGGTTGATTCAACACTGTTAGAGACCGGCAAAATCTGAGATATTAAAAAAATGTTTTTCAGCCGTCACCAAACCCTGCATTGAGATATCTCAGAGGGTCAAGGTTCATTAAGCACATAGCCAAGAGGGAAAATGAGAGGGAGGATTGACTGGGTTGGAACAGTCTGTGTGTGTTGTCCTTGAGGTCAGGTCACACTATGATCCATGGTGCATGATTAGTCAGGTCAAGTATTGATGAAAGTTATACAAAAAGGAGCATTTTACAAAGAATTGTATTCAAAAAGATATACCATATAGCTGTCTGATATGTCACTGAATATATCATATTCATCTGTAATTTTCGGGCAAATGGCCGGGGAAGAAATTATGTAATCGAAAAACAAGAATAAATGAGATTTTTATTATGATGTATACATTTTAGAGTAACACTCTGGCACTCAGATAAATTGAATCTGTTTATATTTAAAGCAGCTTCATTAAGAAATGATATATCATTGTCCTTATGTGCACTCAAAAAAATAATTCAGGGGCTTAGTAAATATCACAGTAATAATTAACTGTATTAACTTAATAAAATCTCTGAATATCATTTACTTGATTGTTTGAGTTGAACATACCAAAATAATTGACTAAAAATCCAACAGTTAATTTTGTCTAGAATTTACAGTTATATATAAGTTTTTTTCACTAAAAGAATTTAGTATTTGACTAACCAATAGGCTACGTGCACAAGCGTCGTGACGAACTTCCGCTATTGTCAGAAGCCGGCATATCAGTTTCCGGTTTTCGACTGCTCATCCGCATCCGCTATAAACAAACAAGATGAGAGCTGCTGTTGTACGAAAAAAAGAGATATAATGTGCGTGACACATCTACGTTTCTAAGAACTGTAGGTTGATCTAACGCCCGTTTCAAACATACTCTGTTTGCCGTGCAGGAGCAGCGCGTGCGATAGTGCTTTTCACATATGAAGCGTTAGCAGCAGTGAATAACTGATCCGCGGCTATACCACAAACACATACTTACTATTTTTATATTAAATCCAGAAGTTATGCTGCAACTTTTATTTAAAAAAAAGTTGTGTCAGCATTGCGATTCTCTTTGTACACATACACTGGACGTATGCACGTTTAAACACAATTTAAACAACGTAGGGCTATTATTCCATGCATTACTTATATTAAGTTGCTCAAGCAAGTGGTCAAATAGCCTATTTAACCATGCACTTATATTAAAATCGCAAAGATTTTAAATTAAAACTTAGAATTAACAAAAACAGCCGACTCTCATGCCTTTTCTTTTGCATTTAAATTTTAATACAATAGATCTTGCATGTCACAAAGAACTTTTTTTTCCACCTCCACGAATGAGACGAGTGTTGTTCATTATGTCGCCTTGTTGAAGTTGTAGTTTTCCCTGATTTACCCCGGTCTTCTAAAAGTAAAAAGATGAGTGTGATTCTCCAACTAGGAGAACTTTCGGCACTGTGAGCTTATGGAAAATTCACTCTCTTAAAACACACTTAAAACTTCCTAGCTGTGTCTTCTAACACAATATAACAGTGGGCAGTTTTAGAATTCCATGGAATATTATTATTTTTAATGTATTTTCAATTTATGTAGTTTATTACAATATAATATTGTAAAACTGATTATATAAGATTATGTATCAGTCAACAACACCAGTGGCTATACCTAATCATGTAACAAAATAAATCTTAATACTTCATGAACTTAATAATTTTTTATTTAAAGTTGCTAAATGCCATGAGTTGGGATTTTTGCATACAGCATTTCATTTTTGCTCAGGTCTATGTTTATTTTTTAAAGTCACACACATATTGTAAGTAATTAACTATTAATACTTGATTTAAAGTACATTTAGATCCACATCATTGGTTATTCTTTTTTTTTTTTCTTAAAAACTGGGTAGTGGTGGAAATGACGGTTTATGATGGAAAGATTGCTTCTGTTAATTTTTTACTTAAATTGCCAGTCCAAAATATGTTTAACCATGTATTTTATTATTTAACATATAAATTGAACAGTATACCTAATAGTTTTAAAAATGATTACAAATGATATGCAAATTATATGAACCTGCTCAAAACATTAATTTCATTCAAAAAAGCTGTGCACTGCCTGTGTGTGTGTACTTTACAAATTTGTATGTCATGACTGTGAAAAATAGTAGTAAATAATTAAATGCATTTATGGTGAAATTACTACATTTTCAAGTCAATCTTTGTTCATTTTGACCACGAAACATCTGGTGTCACTTTAATTCAGCGTTTGCAGCACCACAAAATACTTCTCTACTTTCTCTTCTTTATAGAAGCTATCAATTTTAGTAAATTCTAAGTTTTAAAATTTGCGATTTTAATATAAGTACATGGTTAAATAGTTGACCACTTGCTTGGGCAACTTAATATAGCCCAAGTATAAGTAATGCATGGAATAATAGCCCTACGTTGTTTAAATTGTGTTTAAACGTGCATACGTCCAGTGTATGTGTACAAAAAGAATCGCAATGCTGACACAACTTTTTTTAAAATAAAAGTTGCAGCATAACTTCTGGATTTAATATAAAAATAGTAAGTATGTGTTTGTGGTATAGCCGCGGATCAGTTATTCACTGCTGCTAACGCTTCATATGTGAAAAGCACTATCGCACGCGCTGCTCCTGCACGGCAAACAGAGTATGTTTGAAACGGGCGTTAGATCAACCTACAGTTCTTAGAAACGTAGATGTGTCACGCACATTATATCTCTTTTTTTCGTACAACAGCAGCTCTCATCTTGTTTGTTTATAGCGGATGCGGATGAGCAGTCGAAAACCGGAAACTGATATGCCGGCTTCTGACAATAGCGGAAGTTCGTCACGACGCTTGTGCACGTAGCCTATTGTTTCTTTTAAATAAACTTAATATATTTGTGAAATTTCTATCAAAATATTTGAGAATTGAGAATTAAACCGATCTGTTTCAAGAACCACAAAAAATACTTAATTTAAGTCAATATTATTAATATATTTAACACACTTAAGAAATTGAGTAAGTTTACTCAATTAAAACAATGCACCCCTCCCCCACCCTCTAAAGTGACGACAGCTCAACGGTCGAGTGAGCGCGGGCTGTTTGAACTCCAGTCTCCAGAAGAACAGTTCTCCTCTTTTCTTCTCAGTGTCGCCGAAACTTCCCAGTCTCTGCGAAATTCAGGTTTGTGTATGTTTTATTTTATCTATAAAATCATTACTGTGCTTTAAATCATTGTATTTAATGCAAAACAACATACAAAGGCGTAATGTATGTGACACCTAAACGACTGTTTTTTCGCGTGATTGAAACGCCTTGCATAAAACACACAAGTTTATTCATCATAATGATAATGAATATAATTAATTTGGATGATAAAATGTCTTCAGAACTGTGCACTGTTTGTTTATTGGCAGGTTATGGAGTCAGTCGTCGCAGCATCTTTCGGCTATGAGTGAAACGCAAGACGGCGGTCTGGAGTCCGAAGTTCACCCGCAGAGCGTGAGTCCATCTCCGGCACAAGGACCAGCGCTGATACGGTGGATATTGGATAACAGGCCTGTTGATTACTCTTGAATTAGGCTACCTAAATGTTTAATGTTTAATTTTTACTTCTAAAATGTTTGTTAAATTAGTTTAAATGTAGGCAATATTGTATGTTAAAACAGTGTAAAATATGCTGTTTGCTGTACTCATTGACAATAAAGGCCAATGTCATGTATACTGGTGGTTGTATGGAATATTATTTTACAAAGGTTTAGAGGAAATAAAAAAGTTAATATTACTCATAAATAAAAACAGCTAATATTACTAATAAATATTGGTTTTTAAATGTTAAATTATTTTTACTCAATTTTATTTGTTGATATACCAGATGCATTTACTCAGATTTACTTAATATTTTTACTTGCATTTACTCAATTCATACAGTATATTTAATTGATTTCACAGCTTTAAAATTTACAAAATTTTTTTAAGTGTAAAAATGTTTCACCAAAAAAATTGAGTAAATCATGGTTAGACTTTTTAGAGTGTGGGGGACAGGAATGAAGGGATTTAATTTTTTCACTTCACATAGCTGCCAAAAACAAATACAAGGCCCTTTTTCTGACAACAACGCTAATGAAACCACTTAAATGCATATTATCATCCAAGCACACACCGGGTTAGTCTCTGAAATCTGCTTCATTCACTCAAGTTGCTTTGCCTTTCTTTATGAAGGTCGTTTGCTCATCTATATACAGACACTTGACCTTTCTTGGCCCCAAACAAAGGAACGACTTCACAAAGAACATTCTGACAACAATGTATGTGTTTCTTATGTTTCACAAGTAAATTCGCATGGCTCAGTGCACTAGTCTCAGTGCTTTCTTTTTAAAAAAAAGCATTTTTCTAATTTATCACATTTCTTTTGTTACAAAATATATCATCAGCATAATTATTTGAGTGAAAAGTTGAGGCTTGTCCGAGATTCATAGAATCCTAGATTTTTTAATGTGGTATCAGACTTTAAGGTCAAAGCTGTTGGAATTTGCTCTGACAGCCAGCAAATCAATTTATTAAACAGAATTAATGTAAGTGCAATAAAAGATGTTAATTTGCATAGAGTGGCAAAACATTATTATATCTAATAAGTGTCCTGGGGTGAACCTGAACAGTAAACTGTTTTTGACAGCCAGTGGCTATACTACAAAAAAGGGCAGGGCCGGCTCTCCTGTCTGTTCAAAAACAGCATTACAGTGTGATGTAATGTAGAGCAGATGAGCAATGATGGGCTGGATGACCGCAGGGTGTAAATACGCAAGACTGACAGGTGAGATGATCTGTGTTAGTGCTTGGGTCATTGATTTGGGGAACAAATAATTAATTTAGGAACAACTTCATAGTGCTTGGCTGTCCAGTTCAGTGACTCATATGCTTAGTAGAAACGACAATTAGTTCCTCTCACTTTTCAGTTTCTCCTCCCACTCAAACACCCACAAGTACACACACATCTTTGTAATTGTGACATACATGTGTACTCTAACTGGTTTGTGTTATGTGTATGGGTATTTATTTCTGCATCATGTATACTAGTTACATATCCTGTATTTGTGGCTGCCTGTGTATCTTTGACTTGCCTGGAGAATGGCTGAATGTCCTCTCTTTAATGTCTGATTGGAGCTGACATTATGGGAGCCATGGTGATCAGTATGCCTCACCTGATGAGTCATGCACCATCCACTCACTGTAGACTAGTAAACTTTAAGATCCCATGAAGGTTCTTCTGACACTGAATAAGAAACGAAAATATATATCAACATAGATCCAAGGACTTTCACATTCATCACATTTATACAATGTTCCTTGAATGAATTCTGTCATCTTGTTCTCACCCTTATGTTGTTCCTTTCATTATTGATTCAACTTTCAATTGTGTAGTCCAAGCACAACATTGTCTGTTTTGTTCCCCTCTGAAGTCTGTAAAGATAAGTGTCCTCAGAAACACACATGGAGATATTATTCTAGTCATGTTTACATGATGTCATCCCTCTCAAGTATTATACTAACAGAAGAGGTGAGCAAACTGGCATTTGATTGCTGTTTGGAAAGCCTGAAGAGAGCGAAATGCTGCGGCACACATTAATATCACACGCACACTTTAAACATTTGTTCCCCTGCTCATTGTCCCAAGAGAGCTCTGTAGTGGCACAGATGGCCACGGTCAAGACTGCTGATGAAGTGAAACGTCAAGAAGTGTTTCTCATCAAACACACGCAACATTTTTGGAGCTTTTACGGAGCTCACACCGAAATATTAACTTGTCTTTGTACTTATGATACACACTCATATCTCCTACTCTGTTGACTGTATACCACAGCAATTTAATAATCTTTAAAGAAATGTACAGTTACGGCACATCTCAAAACATGTAAGTATAGGTTAATCTCAGACCTTATTAGAGAAATAATGAAGCCTAAAAAAAATACATCTTGGGGTAAATTCTAAAGGCATGTCCATATGGTGTTCCCCCAGGCTAAAGAAGTAAATACATTTGCACACATACTGAATGCATATTTCAACACATCAAACATAAGCAAAATACTTTTTGGTGAAGTCACTCACGTGAAAGACTAGATTCACATCACATCTGGCTTAGATCAAGAAAACAGACAGCTGCAGGCTCCGGAGGGCTATGTGATTCATACTGGACTCACAGTACATACGATGTCGAGACATGAATCACTAGATTAATTCCTTTTTATATCATTTTTGTTTTTGAAACATATTTCAGTTTATCTTTAGAATCTTAGTTATTTTTTATTCATACATTTAGATATTAAAAACATACAATTAAATATGTTTTACTTTACTGATAAATGGAGAAAAAAATGATTGGCAAAAGGATGAAGAAAAGCAGTTTGGTTTATTTATATGCTATTTAAAAGTTCCAAAATTGATGCATTGTTTTATTAACTAACACTTCAATTTTATATTGAATAAACAAGTAGCCTAAATAAAAAATAGAATTCAATATTTGAATACATTTATATATTTGTTATTTAAAAAAGCCAATTTGATTCCTTAATTTTATTTTAAACTGGTACTCCTACTTCCAATATTAGTCGACCAACTGTGTGAGAAAAAGGGATGTAGGCTATATGAACCCCGCAGATGGATGAATAGAGCCAGGGATTCTTCTATAGATAGAAATAGTGCCCATTTGTGGTGAGCCATTTTGAAGCCATGCATCAGCCTGAATAAATAATGGCTTGATGACAGAAGAGTGTGGGACTGATAAAGATTCCAGCTGAAAATCCACAGTTCTTTTGAGGGAGAGTGAGTGAAGATAACTAGCATGCATCCACATGCATCTTCATCAAGACAGTTTAATCAACAACTTCCTCAGGATGTAATTTTATACACGTCTCTCTAAAGCTGATTTGAAGGATATGAAGGACTCATCTTGCACTGTTCTACTCTAAGCAAACAAACAACTTTAATCATATTTATTGCCATCTCAAATGGATTTTGAATTCCACAGTGGCAAAACACTGCAAAGTCCAATAATCTAGTGCATCTGACTCACACCATAAAAAAAAGGCAGAGCGTCAGAGACGAAAGACGCTTAGTTGGAAGAGATCTTGGAATTTGAATCTCTGATTCACATTTGAGAGTGACAGTGTACTGATTCTTGCATTACTGAGCTAAAAAGTTAATGCACCAAAGTACAACCTCTGGTTTTAGCCTTGTCAACTAAAATAGTTCAAAACAAAGTCACATTGGAATTAACCGCTGAGTCTCTGAGAAACACAGTCGTGGTATTTTGTTGTTGAATGAATCAGCCTTATTGAACAAATCAGTTGAGTGAATGGTTAAATGATTTACTCATTAAGACAGTCAATTGTTTTGTTCCTGAATGATTAATAAAAATAAAAAGTTTACTTTAACGGCACCTACAGTGTATCAATTTAACCTGCAGAAAAGATCACTGTAAAATCCAGACTATCTACGTCTCAGAACAAGACGTTTTCAGATTCTGGGCAATGTCTTTTCGACTGAAGAAAGAAGTGAACTAATCCTTTAACTTAATAGCTATGCAACTGGTCCCAGGCCATGAAGTTATGGTCAGGAAGGATATGTGGTTTGAGGGGTAGTAGTAATTATTAAAAATGTATTGCAATAATTTTGACTAATAAATAAAGATGAACTGAAAATGTAAATGTCACAACTGTGCAGATTGCAGAACATATAGTAACCAACTCTGATTAATTTCAAAATATTGCTATTTCACTCACTTTTGTCACAAGACAAGTCCAATAAGAGAAATGTACCACAGGATTCGGTGTACTCAGAGACACTGTACAAATACTCATTTTCTATTTGGTTTCACAAAACATGAGATTTGGAAATTCCAGATTTATGCATAATGAGACAAAATGCTCCCCCATGGGGATACGCACAGTGACATCGCACAAACACTTATAAAAACAGAAACTCTCTCAGATGCAAGTGGTTTGTGTTCATATAGGGGTGTGGGTCCAGCTTTTAGGCCTGACACAGTCCCAGATGCTCTCATGTCTTATTCATGTATACATTTGGTTCTTGAATGATGCTTGACTTAAGTATCTTGTAACAGCCTCTACTTTGTGTGTGTGCCATCACTTTTTAATCTCACAAGGTGATTTTTCCACCCAAAAAAACAAACCATGAGTAGCTTGAACAACTTTGTCTGAACATCTTGCATCTGGAGCCTCAGGGTCATCAGCTGAAGTACTTCTTTTCAGAGGTTTTCATGAACTCTATTCCATCTGCTCTCCACTTCCACTTCTATATTACATGGGCTTTAAACTTTGTAAAAGGACACAAAACCAAACACAATAAAATGACTAAAAATATCCACACAGGCAGGAACATTGGGATACAGACGGATGTTGAACTCCAGAGAGGGTGTGGTGGATGCTGGGAGTGCAGTGAGTCATGGGTCAGTAAATGTACTGCACTTGTGGCATTTTGGAATTGTTTAGTGTTCCACTTTTTCTCTTTGTCCCTCTCGCCACTCTTTTTTCCCATCACTCAGATTGAAATAGAAGTAGTAAAGACCTTAAGTAAACAGTACTATGCACTGTGGACACCTTAACAGCACAAATGGTCTACAGAGATTCATCTAAGCATCGCTGGGAACCTTTTTGCGTACACACACATGCCCATTCAAAATGGCCTGTGCAAAACTTAGATAAAAGAGACAAAAGTGTGTGTCTGAGTCTCATTGAGGACACTTCTCACTTGTCAATCCAATAACATGGATCAAAACTAATGTCTCTCCTCTTCAGGCTTAAAGGATTAGTTCACTTTAAAAAAAAAAAACTTTTGCTGATAATTTACTCACCCCCATGTCATCCAAGATGTCCATGCATGTCTTTCTTAATTCAGTTGAAAGAAATTAAGGTTTTTGAGGTTTTTGATTGCAATTTAAACTATTAAATAAACTACATGAGACATTTCTAAAACCTGGACAAGCCTAGAAGCCAGTACTGGTGTGCTTTAAACACAAAATTTGCTTTCAAGATGTACTCAATCATTTTTCCTTCATTAAAAAGTTTTACATGTGAAGGGACAAAATGTGTTTACTCATGTGAGATGAAGAATCCAGTCAAAACAAAAGCTTTCCATATGTGTAATGTTGCATCTATGTCACTAGGAGTCAATATAAGTCAAAGTCCATTCAGAAAAGTGGTCCATACAGCATGTGTTCAATATGGCTTCTGAAGCTAGTGGAATGAGAAATTAAGCTTTTCAAACCTCTTAATCATTTGAACCAATTGCTTCGGAAAAGGATTTACTGTTTCGGCTAAATCAAAACGGTGTAAATGTAATGAAAGAAAGTGCAATAATTTGATACCATTGAAGTGAAGTAAAATGACATGAAAGCCAAGTGTGACAACCCATATTCGGAATTTGTCCTCTGCATTTAATCGATCCAAGTTAGTGCACACACATTATGAGCACTGAGAGTAAATGATGAAGTGACTCACAAAAGTGCATTTTTGCATAAAACTATAAAGTTCTTCCTACTCATAATCCTACTCACAATTTATTTGTTGCTCAGATGTATAGTTTCATTGCCCTCTGTATAATATGTCCTCTGTTTTTTTTTTGGATGTAACCCAGCAAGGCAATATGGCAGCCATCCCAACAGTCTCAACTCTGGGATCCAGGTCTATAGATTGCAATTCTCGTCCATTTGTTCTGACCAAGACAGTTTAGTAATTATGCTGGTGTATTTAGAGCAGTGAGAACATGGCAGTGTGTTGCATGAGTGATTTCATATTACAAGGCAAGTAATTCATCTCGACTAAGAGTCTCATTTACTTACAATCCACTATTAGGAATGATGAAGCATGCGATCGGATCCTTTATTAGAAGATGGAGATGTTTGACTGAGGGTAAAAAAAAAAACAGTGTCTATTAAAAGCAGGCAAAACTATCAATCTGAAGCTTTGGGGAAAGCTTCCATGCACTCATTTGCCATACCAAATTAGGTTGATTTCCATTTGTTCCAGCCAGGGCACAATTTAATCATATCACATCTATTATCCAAAAAACATTTTGATGCTGGATCACAACAGCAGTATTAGCAGTATCCTACATCTTTATGTTTTATGAATGTGCATGTGTGTATCTTAATGCATGTGATAAAGGTTTATCTGAAATAGGGTCAGACAACCCCTAAACAGACCACTGGCACTGTCACCATAGCAACAGTCAGTCCTGCCATCCCCCTGAAGTGTTGCCAACACATAATCTGATGTCTCTCATAAGACACAAACACAACAGTTGTCCTTTAAACTCAACAGGGAAGGTCTAGAATGATGGACAACACATCCTAACCTCAACTCAGGCCCTACAAAGCCGATCACAGGGGGTCTGTGTAGTCATCTTTTCAAGCAACACAGGCTTCAGAGGCAGAACATGCAAAGAACAGCCAGAGGCCTGCTATCCAGACCCCACCTACTGGGCCTTTATATATGGAGTGAATGCTTGAAGAGCTTCGTGCTCCATATGAGACCAAACCACAAAATAACAAGTCAAGTCGACAGCTTTGTTGAGTTTTAAATGCATATATCTGATTTCCTACTCTTTTCTTACTGTTCATTGCAGTTGTATCCTTAAATCGACAACTGTCATAATTTACCTGATTGAGCTCCAAACCCATATGACTTCTGTGGAACATAAAGTAATATATTTTTAAAAGGTTTTTTATTTTTGTCCATATACAGTGAAATAAAACGAGGTCCAAAGTTCGAATTTCATTAATGTTTCACACAAAAAAAAGAACGTTTTGGAACGATATGAGGCAGACATTTCATTCTAATATAATACTGGTTTAAAATGACGCATTTCGGATTTTAAAATTAGCACTATCCTGTAATCATCTCGATTTCCCATATGTGGCATGATTTGCTGAAGCATTAAACACAGCTGAGTACACAACTGCTAATATCTTCCTAAGCTCAACATTCTGTCTTTGTGTACAGTATATGTACACTACATGGTCAAAAGTGTGGACACCCCCTTCTGACACCTGGGTTTGGCTATTTTAGCTATACTGCCACAACGCTCTCAAAATCATAACAGTAGACAAACAATATTTTGACACATTTTGTTCATTTTTTTAAAGGGATAGTTCACCCAAAAATGTAAATTCTGTCATTTATTATTCATCCTCACGTCCTACCAAATCTGTAAAGACTTTCATTCATCTTTGGGACGTGATTTTTTTTTATGAAATCTGAAATCTTCCTAATTACTGGTGCAAAAAATCACACATACTGCCATTCAATCTTCTTTGACATTTTTTTCAGTATAATTTGGTGTATTAATAAGCGCACTATAGGATGCCAAAGAAAGATGACCTGCACAAAGCCCAGACCTAAACCCATCTTTGGGACAAATTTGAATGTTGAATAATACATGAATTTAATACATGAATTTACTGACGCTTGTGTCTGAATGGTAAGAGTGGAAACTGTTAAGAAACCAAAGGAACCAAACAGTTAATGCTCATGATTTTGGATGTGGTGTTCTGGTGTCTGTGTCTGTGTATGTGTATGTGTACAGGTGGGCCAAAACAACTTTTAAGTAAACAACATGAAACTTGAATCATAATTTTATTTTAAAAAAATCTAGTTATTGTCTGAGTTTCTGTCTTCTGATGAACACAAAAAATGGACCAACTGTTACCAACATTCTTTAAATATGTGACCCTGGACCACAAAACATTTTTATTTGAGATTTATACATCATCTGAAAGCTGTATAAATACGATTTCCATTGATGTATGGTGTGTTAGGATAGGACACTATTTGTCCGAGATACAACTTGTATTTGAAAACCTGGAATCTGAGGGTGCAAAAAAATCGAAACATTGAGAAAATTGCCTTTAAAGTTGTCCATTTATGTTCGCGATTGTGCTGCATTCACTCACAAAACAATTTGTTTGTATACATTGACAGTAGGAAATTTACTAAATATCTTCATGGAACATGATCTTTACTTTACGTAATTTTGTTTATTTTTGGCATTAAAGAAAAATCTATTATTTGGACCCATACAATGTATTGTTGGCTATTGCAAAAAAAAAAAAAAAAAACAGTGCTACCTGTAACTGGTTTTGTAATACAGGGTCACATACAGGTGAAACTCGAAAAATTTGAATATCGAGCAAAAGTTATAATTTTGCTGATTATGGCTTACAGCTTATGAAAACCCCAAATTCAAAATCTCAGAAAATGTGAATATTACATGAAATCAATTAAAAAAAAAGGATTTTAATTACAGAAATGTCGGCCCTCTGAAAAGTATAATCATGCATATGTATATAGTTATATATAAATACATTAATTTCACCTTTTAATTTGAATTAATAATTAATATTCAAATTTTTTGAGTTTCACCTGTATATATATTTTTTTTTTCTTTTTTTTTTTCCTTCAACAGAAGACAGAAACTCATACAGGTTTGGAATGACATGAGGGTGAGTAATTGATGCAATTTTTGGAGGATAAACTATCCCTTTAAGAAACTAGTCCCAGATGGTTAACTAAATTAAAAAACTGACTGTGAAAATTATGATTTTGCTTCTAAATCTTATACCTTCGATTAAGGGCAACTCTCTACTGTGTTTTTCATATTCTCTTCATTAGTCAGTCTGAATCAATTTTATGTTTCCAAAACATTATTTAGTTGATAGCGCCCCCTAGTGCCACCACTGCTCCATTACAGTACTGCAATTGTCTTCTAAGGTTCAAGCCTTCAGCATTACTGCCACCGTCTGGGTCATATTTTGCTCTCTCATTTTTTTGTATTGATTGACAAAATATTGCATAGTGCATTTTTTTTTTTCAAATAGGAAGACTTTATGATTTGTTATGTGTGAAATGCCAGACCTGTTAGGTTTATCATCCCGAAAATGTCCCAAAACTGCCATTTTTTTCACAAGCAGTTAATTCTTGATTAAAAACCTGCCAATGAATGTGCCATCAAAATAGATTAATACTGACACTGACCTTGCTTTGAACCTTTAGCTTTTTATAGAGTGAATCCTCCAGTGAGCCCATGACTGGTGTCCCTGAATCTGTAACACAACAACAAACTGAAAGTCAGTGTGGAGAAGCAGCAGGTAAATGATGAGGGTGGTATTTTTTCACTCACTCACTTACCGGGTGCCGATATATTTGTGGTCTGTGGTTTTCTCAGTAGAGAGACACTTCTCAATGAGGCTTGATGGACACATGCTGTGAGGAATAAAAGGTGAATGTGATTCAGTATTGATTCTTTGCTCTAGTTTGGGTTGATGCAATGTCTATTGTGCGTATGTGCATGTGTTCAAATTGGTGTGGCTGCTCATTCATATGTTACCAAAGAGAAGTCAGAAGACGGTCAAGTTATGACATTTTGATTAAAAATTATGAACTCAAAAAGGGAAATATATCAATAAAAAAAAAACATATGGATGAATCGTTCACAGTAAGATCACTAAAATGCATTTAGAAAATATTTTTCCATTTAATGTCGACTTTAACCTCAGGTTACTCTTAGGCAGTGGTTATCAACCGGTTTTGCCTCAAGACCAAAATTTGACATCAAGTGGCAACCCCACAAAATGCCGTAAGTAAATGTCTTTAAAATCACTGAAATACGTGTAATTGCTGAGAATATAAGTGAATTGAAGTGGATTGCACAATAATATAAATTATTAATATAACTGAATGGGAAACTAAAGTTTCAAAGCCACAACAAATTCTGGCATCACCCTGTCAGCATTTCTCTTAATCATTCCACGTCTTTTCACTTTTAAGTCTGCATTGCTTTGAAATCTTTGGCATTTTTTAACATTTTGTTCTAGCTGGATCAACTGAGCTCCTTATCTGCACTGTTCACTCCAGTGCCCCCTTACACAGATCCTTCTGCTGTTCCAAGACCTAATTTCCCATCAGGCTTGGACACTGTGCCCTTAAGGATTTAAAGATCCCTAAAACCTACTTTCCTACCAACCCTCTTCCTCATGATATCTCAGGTCAGCTCAAAACGTATTTAGAGGGCTCTTTACAAAGCCTATACATATGGCTGAGCATCCATGCATATCACTTAATGTCCAGAGGGGAAGAAAGCAGCCTGCCATCGTGTCTCAAACTCTTTGCTCCATTAAACAATAAATCTTCTTCCCACCGCGGCCCTGACATGTAGTTTAGTTCCTGTCAGGCAAAGTAGACGACTTGTTGCAGTAGTTATTTATATCGTAGTTTAGCTGACACTTTTGACTGAAAGTTTCCCTTCTAATAAACTCTCCCTGTTGTATCATAGAAAATATACTGTATAATAGACTATTTTACAAATTGGCGATTTCAGTTTTGATTTAAAAGCATGAAGGTCCAAACCTAAACTTCTCAGAAAAAAAGGTACAAAAGCTGTCACTGTGGCGGTTGTAGCCTACTAATATGACTAATATGCACTCTTTAGGTACAAATATGAGTACCTAAATGGTAGCCTACATATTATAACCCGTTTTGAAGGGTACTGTCCCAGTGACAGCTTTTGTACCTTTTTTTCTGAGAGTGATGCAAGCATCATGAAAATAAGAATGAGATAGAATCCACACAATTTAAATAGGCTACAGTAAAATAGCCTACAAATCATCATGACATGAGAGTGAGTTTAATATTTCTTTAGTTTTTCTGAATCTATGCTATTGTTAATCTGTTTAAAATGTGAACAGGACCAGAATCTTTATTTTTCTAGGCCTATCTGCCTTTATTAGGATATTTAATAACTTACCAATTTAGGTTCCTGCTCTCCGTTTATAACAGATAACGACTATTAGCCTATAGAAAATGCCGTCTAAATTATTAGTTAGTTTGACTTGGCTGTTAAAACAGAATCGCTAAACACACAGACGGCTGTTCTTTCCTCACATCAGCGCCAGGCGGTAACGCCTCCTTCCCGGCCGACACATTAATTATTCCAACAGTCTCCAGATAACTGTTACTAGTAATGCGTTTTTCGCGGTGCCCGCTGTTTTAATGCGTTTTCCGAGTTTCTAACAAATAATTCACTCTGTCTCGGGCGCGTGATGCACAGCAAATTGAAAGATGGCGCGAAAGAGCTCTTGAGCTCTTGAGTTCGGCGCGTTCAGGTGCACACACACATCAGCTCTGCCTGCTCCTCGCTTTGAATGAATAATTGTAGATGCACGGAAGGGATAGGCGCATAATCTAAACGCGACTGTACGTTCAATCTTCTGTGCCATGAGCTGTCGTGTCCAGTGACCCGCTGGCGATGGGATCTGACCGGCATACTGATACGCTCCGACAGCAGCGTCAGCACCGGGGAGCGCGACAGCCGCAAGAACACCACTCGCCACTTTGGATTTCGTTAGAGTTGCTCATTTCTTTGCGTTTGTAGTATTTTAATGTTGGTCTCATCGTCGCGCGTGCGTTGCTGTGTGGTTGAAATCGCTGGAGCGCTTCTTCAGACTAAGTTTAGGATATTGCAACTCGGTCGATTAGAGAGATGCTGATCGCTCGGGATCACTGGCGCGCGGGGATCTTGTGTCTCTTCATGCTCGTGGCTTTGACGCTTGGCCGTAGCCCGCCAGCGAACAGGTAAGACATAGCGTGCTTGTGTATATCTGTATGATCAGTCTGACTGCATTCCCTGCAGAGCCATTAAACCAGCCTAAGATGGATTGCTGGTCTTAGCTGGTCTCCTCGCCTGTTGGCTGGTTTTAGCGCGGGTTTGGGCACTTTTCAGATGGTCAGGATGAAAACCTGCTTGGCCAGGTTTCACTTGCTTGGCCAGCCTGAGGGACTAGAGCAGCTGGGCCAGATTGGTAGACCAACTAAGACCAGGTCGCCCAGGCTAGAAGTCAGTTAAAACCAGTTTTGCTATGCTACAATACCAGATTTTAGGCTTAGTTGCTGGTTTCTTTCCGCACAGTTGAGTCACAGTTTCTGAACTACTCTTCCCCAGTGTGAATGAACCGAGCAACATGTCATACGTCAAAGTCACCGTGGATAAACTTCTCAAAGGCTACGACATCCGTCTCAGGCCTGATTTCGGAGGTAAAGACGTTACATTGATTTAAAACACTTTTTTGAATGTGACCATTTTGATGGATGGATCATTGACTGTCATGAGACCCTGTTAGAGAGATTGTGGTGTCTGTTTGCTTTGCAGGTCCTCCGGTTGATGTTGGTATGAGTATTGACATCTCTAGTATCGACATGGTGTCAGAAGTGAACATGGTGAGTCCACAGGCTGCTCAGATTGTTTAATAGATGGTGGGCTATTAAGCAAGCAGAAATCTCTGTCAACACAACCTGTTTAGGGTACAGTTAGTAAAGTGGTAGAATAGACTTCAGTTTGCTGTTGTAGTCCACTCAGGAAAGAGTTACAAGCTGTTTCTATTTACTTCACAAGCAGAGCTGACTGTAAGATTAGAGAGACATTGTGTTCATTTTGCATTATGATTGTTTTGGCATTGGAGCTGAACTGACATATTCTTTTACTCTGACTCAGCAAAGGCCAAAATAAGCACTTTTGTGAGGAACATACACACAAGACCCCATACCCTCACCCACAGGATGGTGCAGGTTGAAGTAATGGATTTTTTTTCTTTTTTAATTGAATACGAGTTAATAAAAAAAGGTTACAAGTATGTGAACATAAGAAAAAAGAAAGGAAAAAGGGGACACATACAAACATGCACAATGCACATACAAATATACATATGTATACACACATGTACAGTGTAAAGCTACATAAAAAGGACATTAGGATAAGCTACATACATGGTTACACTGTTACAAAATGGATGTAATGGATGTTAAAACACAACAGTGATTTTAATGTCACACTGAAATAGAAGAAATTATGATATTGATGAAGATGATCATGATCATGATGGCCAATGGATTGCTGAAGATGTAATTATAGATTATATTTTTTAGTCCGGGTCCAATGAGGAGCAGTGGTTCTCAACCTTTTTGACTCGAAGACTCCCATTGTCCAGCACAATATTTGAAGGATATTCAAAGATATTCCTGCTAATAATTAAGTTTTTTTTATTAACAGAAACTGGGAGTGTTAATATCTTTAAAAAAAGAATTAACCACAGTTAATTTTGTGATTCAAATAAGATTAAAGATTCTAATTCAGTAGAGATGTTCCGATAACCTTTTTCCCTCCCCGATACCGATTCCGATACCTGGACTCAGGGTATCGGCCGATACCGAGTACTGATCCGATACCTGGGTGTGTGTGCATCTATACAGCTGCAATTCATACTAGCCCTGTATGAATTGATATAATTATTTTATGGTGTGCTTCAGACTCATCCCTTAATTAAACATGAACAAATACATACAGTGAACTAGAGTATTTTTATTATCTGACATACCTTTCACAGCAATATATTATTTATTTTTCTTAAGTGAAAAAGAACTTCAAATGCAGCCACACATCTAATACTGTAAACTGAAAAGGGTATTTTAGTTTTACCATATAACTGTATAAAAAAGTGCAACAAATAAATCTAGGAATCTAAAAAATGATATATGAATAATATAAGAAAATAATCTCTTTATGACTTAAAAGTCCAGAAACAATTTTGTTAAATAAACGGCATTTCAGTTTTGACAGCGGCTGGTCATCCAGAACAATAAACTCGATCATTTTGTCGGTTATATTTATTGCTCTTTGGCTGTCTTTTGAAAACTTTTCTCTTTGTTTGAATGAAGCTTCCAGAGATTGTTGATTCTGGCGCGGCTCGTTCTTCTCTGCCCTTGCCTGTGTGTAACCCTCGTGTTCTGCGGGGTGACGCGTCTTCAAATGCTTTAAGTTACTCGTGTTGAAGTTGCTAATACTTGTTCCATCCCTCGAAATTGCAGTATGGCATACGAGACATGTCGCCGTTTTACTGGCTGGTTGGTTCAGTCTGAAATACTACTAAACAGCGGACGCACTGATAGCGCGCGCGCGTTTTCTTCTTCGCTGATCTAAACAGTGGTCGCTTGTGGCAACAGCACAACTTCCTGTGTCGCCGCAAGCAACAACTGTTTAGAGCAGCGAAGAAGAATTGATCTCCGATTTGCAGCGTTAAGCAAAGCTCGCGTGCATAACTAGGTATTTTTTAAGAAAATGGTATCGGATCGGTACATGGATAGAAGTACTCGCCGATACCGATGCCGGAATTTTTATTGGTATCGGCGGCATTTCCGATACTAGTATCGGAATCGGAACAACTCTATAATTCAGTATGTTCTTCAAAGCTTTAGAGGAAAAAAAGAAATATGATTTCAATTTATATCTTGATTTGTAAGGGTTAGGCTTAGTCCCAGACTAAAATTCATGTTTGAGCTGTTTTAACTGAAAGCAACTTGCACTGACGTATCTCAAAATATGTCAGTGTTATTGTTTTGTCTCAAGATGCAAGATTTTTTAAGATGTTTAATGTCCTAATTCCACTAAGGCCTACTCCTGAATAATCTAGGACCTGTTTGTGAAACCATGCCGGGCCATGAAGTTGAAAAAAAATATATAATTCAATCATTTTAAGTCATCCTGTGGCCCCCTGGTTAAAGGTGAAGTACGTAGTTTCTGCAATACTAGTGGCACCTAACAGAATTACCTTTGACCTGTTTAATGAATGTCTAAATGTAGCGTATTTTGTCTTGCACTTCTGTAACCGAAGCTGAATGTCTTTTCCTATATAACGTATCAGCCATCGTCTAATATAGTAGTGCAGGAATGGCAATTTTTGTTGGCCAAAACCCAGAAACAAGTCAGCATTTTAGCTCTTCTGATTCCATCGTCCTGAAGTCAATGGGTTTTTTAATGGGCTTTTGGTAAAATGTGTAAATCCATGTGATCACTTATATCAATGTTCTATCTTCATATCATCCAGCCTTAAAACCTGTATAATTTTTTTTCTGTTTATTTAAAAACGTCCAATTGCAGAATATACAATGGTAAATATTTAGTTGATTTGTCAATACAATATATAGCAATACAATAGAAATCATACAATAGGGTATGATTTTACCCCTAAATTCAGCATATTGACACAAAATGATAACTGCAAATCCACATTTCAGTGCCTGAAGTCTATTGTTATGAATTGCAGCGATCCATTTGCTTCTCTTTTCTGTATTTTTCGGCAGTCTGTAAAAACATACCTCAGATTTCTTGTCAAATCTAGTTGTACAGTAAATCGCAAAGCTCTTTCCCGTTTTAGATGTGTTTGTGTTTTTTTGTGGCATTCATGCTGAAAACTAATACTGCCGCTCAGTCTTTTTGCCACTTAGTGAGCCTAACCGCAGTCTTTCCAGCCGACGGTGACGTCACATACTGCATACTGTACACTCCATAGGTTGAGCTGGACCGCTCTCAGTGTTTTGATGGTGCCCGGAAGGCTCAATGTCTGAGATAAACCCATGAATGGCATACTAAGAGTAGTCAATGAACAATAATTCTGTTTTAATAATTGTATTTTAACAATTTTACATACTTCAGCTCCTCTTGGATGATGGCCCTGGCCTGGAGATTAGTACCGATCATTTTCTTTTTAAAATGATAAAATAGTTGTAAGAATAATAGTAAAATGTGTTCTGAAATAAACTTCAGGTGTAGCCTTGTCCATTTCCACTCTGAAGTCTGAAGATGAATGCATTCTGTGGGATTTCTAGGATACTCGGGTCTAAGGTTGAGGTTGTTACTTTTGTTATGACAAGGTGTGACATTTCTCATGCTGGAAAGAGCTTTTTTTCGTGAATTATGGATAGTCGGCCTGAACAAAAGCCATTTCTGTGGTGATTTGTCATACATTAATTATTTTAGCAGGTGGGAGGCCTTTCAGGGAGGACACATGGTGGAGGGAGTTAGTGAGGCGCCGCAGAGAGATTGTTAGCATTTGCAATTTCTCCCGGACTCGCTGTTTCTAGAAATTCTCTGTTTCTAGAAATAATATACTTTTAAAATGAAAAAAAATAAAATAATAATAATAAATTCAACATGTAAATGACCAGATTAAATATATGCAGGAATACCATCTTGACCAATTTATGTCAGCTTCCTCTCTTTTGGCAAAGTCAGGGTAATAAACTAACCCAAAAGTTATTGTGGAGTTTGAAGTTATAAGGTAGCATGATCGGCCGATATTGGCTAAAAATAGCTTGATCGGCGAACCCCAAAAGTGCCGATCAAAAAAGCCAAACACGTGACGTAAATTATTTGCGCGACTTTTTTCCACCTGCACGGGCATCAGAGCGGAGCTTGCCAGTGGGGGAGTATATCAGGCAGGGACACGTTTTTGTATCTTTTGTTTTGTAATTTCACCGGAACGAATAGAGAGTCTCCACAACGGATTGAAGCGCGCGTCCGAGTGATGACTACGTGAGCCACAAGAGAACACAGTATCCGTGCTGTGTGATATTGATCGCGGCGGCAACAAGCTCTTTGATCACTTGATAAAAAAATAAACACTAATTTCAGCGCTAGATTGCCTCTTATTTAACAAATGAACAAAATTAATGCTCTGCTATAGTTAACTGGAGATGTTTGATTTATTCGTATTGGTACATTCGAGCCGCGAGATGTTTCCTCAACTACATCAGACGTTCATAATAATAGCAGAAAAAAAACTTGCCATAGTTTTGTCCTTTGTAGCAGTAGCCAGTTTTGGTGTAACAAGTTTTACATTTTGCTGCCAATTATTAAATGTCAGTGTATAAGAGGCTACAATTTCCAAGTGTGCCTAAGTGTAACTTAAGCTGATCTAATGTGTGTTGGTCTGCCTGACCCCTCTTTGTTTGGAATAATTTTATGTTACTGTGCCTTATTTGGGGAAGATGGCCTACAGTAGCCTTAAGTTATCTCATTTTCTAAATACAATTAAACACTTGGTGGTTCTTCAAGATCTTGACTGTAGCCTATATATTTCTACTGTTTTTTTCAATACAGTTAGGCTAATTCATAGTTCGTTTCATTTCTACAAATGGTGCAAACTCTGCTAGATTATTGATAAAAGATTCCCATTCCCCTGCCATTCTGTGATCGGCAATCGGCAGATCATGATTTTGGTGATCGGTAATCGTGATCGGCCCCAAAAATGATGATCGGAGCATCTCTGGTAATAAAGCATAATAGGGCTGCCCTCGACTAAAGATTTTTCTAGATCATGAATGGGAAACTGCCAATAATGTCTTATGTTGTTTGATAATCTCATATACACTCACCGGCCACTTTATTAGGTACACCTGTCCAACTGCTCCTTAACACTTAATTTCTAAGCAGCCAATCACATGGCGGCAACTCAGTGCATTTAGGCATGTAGACATGGTCAAGACAATCTCCTGCAGTTCAAACCGAGCATCAGTATGGGGAAGAAAGGTGATTTGAGTGACTTTGAACGTGGCATGATTGTTAGTACCAGAAGGGCTGGTCTGAGTATTTCAGAAACTGCTAATCTACTGGGATTTTCACGCACAACCATCTCTAGGGTTTACAGAGAATGGTCCGAAAAAGAAAAAACATCCAGTGAGCGGCAGTTCTGTGGGCGGAAATGCCTTGTTGATGCCAGAGGTCAGAGGAGAATGGCCAGACTGGTTCGAGCTGATAGAAGGGCAACAGTGACTCAAATAACCACCCGTTACAACCAAGGTGGGCAGAAGAGCATCTCTGAACGCACAGTACGTCGAACTTTGAGGCAGATGGGCTACAGCAGCAGAAGACCACACCGGGTGCCACTCCTTTCAGCTAAGAACAGGAAACTGAGGCTACAATTTGCACAAGCTCATCGAAATTGGACAATAGAAGATTGGAAAAACGTTGCCTGGTCTGATGAGTCTCGATTTCTGCTGCGACATTCGGATGGTAGGGTCAGAATTTGGCGTCTACAACATGAAAGCATGGATCCATCCTGCCTTGTATCAACGGTTCAGGCTGGTGGTGGTGGTGTCATGGTGTGGGGAATATTTTCTTGGCACTCTTTGGGCCCCTTGGTACCAATTGAGCATCGTTGCAACGCCACAGCCTACCTGAGTATTGTTGCTGACCATGTCCATCCCTTTATGACCACAATGTACCCAACTTCTGATGGCTACTTTCAGCAGGATAATGCGCCATGTCATAAAGCTGGAATCATCTCAGACTGGTTTCTTGAACATGACAATGAGTTCGCTGTACTCAAATGGCCTCCACAATCACCAGATCTCAATCCAATAGAGCATCTTTGGGATGTGGTGGAACGGGAGATTCGCATCATGGATGTGCAGCCGACAAATCTGCGGCAACTGTGTGATGCCATCATGTCAATATGGACCAAACTCCCTGAGGAATGCTTCCAGCACCTTGTTGAATCTATGCCACGAAGAATTGAGGCAGTTCTGAAGGCAAAAGGGGGTCCAACCCGTTACTAGCATGGGGTACCTAATAAAGTGGCCGGTGAGTGTACATATAACTTATTCAAATGTTTTTGTGTCAGTTTATCGTTTAAAATGCCCATTTCGTGTGCGTATCCTGGGTGTTTTAATATTAAAATGGCTAAAAGAAAATTTTCGTCTGGACAGAAGCGTGACCTTTTCAACGTAATTGCGTATTACATGATGTCACGAACGCGCATCACAGAACAGAGCAAGGCGAGCATTTGTGCTTATAAAACTTAAACTTTTTTATTTATTTTTTAAATGACCGATCGTTTCGCTAGATAAGACCCTTATTCATCGTCTGGTATCGTTTAAAGCCATTTGAAGCTGCACTGAAACTGTCATTTGGACCTTGAACCGTTAGGGTCCTGTGGAAGTCCATCATATGGAGAAAAATCCTGGAGTGTTTTCATCAAAAACCTTCATTTCTTTTCGACTGAAGAAAGAAAGACATGGACATCTTGGATGACATGGGGGTGAGTAAATTATCAGCAAAAGTTTTTTTAAAAGTGAACTAATCCTTTAATCTGTAGAAACACATTTTAATATCAGTGCATCACAAGTGCTTTTAGAAAATCAGATATTGAACTCCTTTTGTCCAAACTCTCTCATCCTATGTTCTCCTATTTGTTTGTCTGAAATGAAAACACACTCTGACATGATTTTCACAACACTTCAGGACTGAAGCAGCAGAGATCGAGTGGTTTTCTGTTTATTTGCTTTCTATAGCACAGAAAATCGCAGGTTCATAGAGACCTGCAAAAGGTGATTTGGCGGAGGAGTGAGAAAACCCGAATTTAAATAGCCAATTTAGAAACGGCGTTAAACTAAAAGATAATCTACCTCCGCTCCCCTAAGAATATTGCAGAAGATCAGCTGTTCTCAATGCAGCTTCATAGCCAGCTCTTATAAGCTTCTGCATTGATTGTTATGTACACTGCTGGTTACCTCAGTTGCCCTCGCTCACCTCGTCGTGACTGCAGTGTGAGGATACATGTTAAGTTTGCAGTAAAAAAGCAGACTCTTTGCCGCAGCATAATGCTGGTGTTTTTACTAACGACTTGTGTGGACTTAAGCAACAGAGACTTTATTGACTTTCTCGATTGAACGAGAAATGATTCTTGAACGATTAATCAGTTTATTCCAAAGAAAAACTTGCATATTGTTGCCCTATTGTTGGTTTGATTGCTTCTATTGTTCTCCTCATTTGTAAGTCGCTTTGGATAAAAGTGTCTGCTAAATGATTATGTAAAAATAAATGTAAATGTAAAAAAAAACTGGGTGTTCATGAGACTAATCAGGTTATTTTAAAGAAAAAATGGGTGTTCATAATAACAAATATAATAGCATTATCCTCATAATGCATCTTCCTCTGAAATTACTTTCCTTTTCTGCTGACGTCACTTTGGCCATGTTGTGTCCCTCTCAAGTGAGTGTCTCTCTCAGCCTCTATTCTTCTGTTCCTCTGTGATGTCTTCAGTGTGATGGATTGGGCACAGAGAAATGAGTTCATTTTAGAACGCACTGTGAGATAGGGTGTGACGGTATGGCCTCCATTTGTGTGTATATGTGTGTGATGTTGTGTTTGTTTAAGCATTTGTGTATGTGCTTTTGTTTATGTGTCAGGGTGCTCTGTGAAGAAGTTGAGGTGCTGGACTGATGATTTTAAGTGGTTGTCAGGGGCAACAGCTGCTTCTAATAATAGAAGCTGAAGGAGGCATTTGTCCTAAGCGAACCTGAGGCACACCCATCCTGTCTCTCTTTCACATTTCTCTCGCTTTCTGACTCGGTCTTCGCTTTCTCTTCTTTTCTGCCGCACTAACATAAATTCACTCAAATGTTGTCATCTTCATGGGACTGCACACTTCACGCCTGAAGAGTAGTTATGGATTTTATTTATATAAAAAGGGTGATAGTATGAGAGATACAATGTCATTGATCTTTTGAAATAAAATAATTCATGGTACTATGAAAATACGGTGTAAATCACAAATACGTGATATTATGTTTTGATATTTGATATTGATATTATGATATTATTAGATTAAAATGTAAAACAAATTAATAATAATAATACTTTATTAATATTAGTATAGTAGTAGTAGCACAGCTGGTCACATTAAGTCCACATTGTGTCCTCCATATGTGGGACAACTTGCTTCATGTAGAATGAAACAGCTTTTTCTAGGCCACTGTAATGTCTGGAGTCTGAATCATGTGTCAGTGGACATAAATATATACTGTATATAGAACCGTTCTCTCAGTTCTTCCCCTCTGTTTGGCCTACTGTGTTCGTGGTCATCCAGTTTGAAATGTTGACTGCAAACACTGAGGTTTTTCAGATTTTACGGCATTCTGTCCATGTTTACACTTATTTGCAGCTTTTAGGCACTGCCTGCCTAGTGCCTACAATCCTGCGCTGGATCCTTCACTGGAAACCAAAAGTAACTCACTCCAGCTTAACTTTTTCTCTTTGAATACTTGCACCCGGGAACAATACAAGTCGACGCCATTATGATTCAAAGTTTGCTAAGGAGTATTTCCTACTAAAGAAAAGTGGTATTTGACTCAGGTAAGGGTATCCATAGCAGACTGACTGGCGTGGGCTTGGCAACTTGTCAAGTGCATTATGGGTGTTGAAGTTTTCCTACCTATTTAACGAAAGGAAAGAGACCAGCCTTTTTTCAGTTTTCTCAAGTCAGGTGACAACGGTTTAAACAAATATTTTTCCATTCTACTGTATAGGCAACCAAATTGTATTGAAAGCCCATTTTGCCAGCAGTAAAGTACCCCTTTAATCCCAACAGAAGAACTAACAATAAGTGTAAAAAATTAGTAAACCTGCATGTATCTTCTGTCTGTCTGTCCTGAGGGATCCTGAAGTTAGAAAAGAGCACCTGTAATTTTAAACAAAATCACAGTAAACTAGTAGCATTTACAGTTTTCACTTTAAGGTCATGCATACATGCAGTTGGCTACATCATCTCAAAATGTTTTCCCCTCAAAGGCATGTTATGAAGTGATTGCATAAAGATGTTTAAGTCACAATATAAAAATAATATGAGATGAATTTCATCCAAATCTTTGTAGTACAGATTAGTCTGGAGAAGCAGTAGTGCTTATAGGGCAGCTGAAACATCACACATATGGAGAATCTCAGAATACTAATTGATCCAAATTATCTTCATTTTGATTCCTCACTGCTTTTCTTTGTGTTTACTGAAAAGTTTTGCATATTCCATTGGTTAATATTGACAGGGTACAATTTTACTGCATTGCAGCAAACAACTTGAACTTGCTAAGAATAGAAACATGACTGTTACTATCCTAACACAAGAACATGTACCCTGTTCTATTGCACTATTCAAATGCTTACAAAAAAGAAAATTGGAGAAAAGAACAACTGAGAAATTAAATTGCTTTAATAAAAAATAAAAAAAATTGACTGAATTACATTTTTTACACAGTTTGTATCTTAAAACTGTTGGACTTTTAATTGCATGTAGCATTTAGCACTGATTTAAGTGTTTTCAACTAACCTGGCTGGGTGACGCTGCGTTTTGGTCACACCAATAATGACAACATGGACAGGTACAAGGTAAAAAGTGAATTTCACAATTGTTTCTAAATCTCCACTGTATGATTATTTGATGTGACATAATATGATAGGTCTGATTATTAGATATGAAATGCTCTGTCAGATATTTACTGAGAAGCATTCATTCCTGTGACTGAAGCTAGTTCAATTCTTGTGTTTTTTTTGCAGCATCTCAGTGTTGGTTTTTACAGCTGGTTTTAAAGCCAAGGTTTTCTGCCAGAATAACAAATGCTGTAATTGTTTTATAGGGGTTTGTAAGTGTCTCTGAGAAGCAGGGTGATTCCACTCTGTCCGTTTAACATTCACTCTCACTTATCATGTTGGTTTAATGGGATCTTAACTTAATTTGTTTCATCTCTTATTCAGCTGAGAAACATGGTGACTGGGGGGATGGAGTTAAAGCAGAAGCCTCATTGAAAGTGTGACTGTGTTTTACAGTCTAACCGTTGACTTTACAGTTAGTCCCAACACATTTGAGACCTTTTAATTTTCACAGCAACCTAAATGAAGTGCACAGTCATGTAAGTGGCAATTATTGAGAGCAGACTAGTGTTTGAAATATGGATGTTCTGTTGGAACGGGATCTCATTTGTTTCCATTTTAAGTTAGTGATTTCTCTGACTTGATTAACTCGACCTCAAAGCAACTTTATTTTCCTTATATTGTGGAAAATTAAGCACACGATTTTGTTGTTTTGTCTGCAAAGGAGAGCTTGTCATCTTAGATGATGCTTTGTGTTTTTATACATCTGGAGGCAGTGGCTATCTGACCTTCAGCTGAGAAAGGTCTTGGCTGATGGGAAGGCAAGCTCAGCCTCGAGGTCGTTGACATCCTCTTTGATATGTCAGATTGGGATGAGGATGTATGTCCTGATATTACAGATGCAGACAGAAAAGACGAAATGAGATAAATAGCAGTGATATATTTTAGTGTTAGGGGGGCATTTGCATATGCTAAAAGGCATGCATGTTTTCGCTGTTGAAACCACTGAGAACACATTATTTTAATAAAGTAACACACGTTGCTATTGAGAATCCTTAGATCCTTCAATATCAAGTGAATTTAGTGAACTGTAAAACAAACAGCAATAGAACTTTTCCCATAACAAACTTCACTTATCTGAGTTGTTTTGCAAAAACTTAAAAAGGAACTATAAAAGGGAGTGAAAATGGCAAATGAGCTAAGGACTGGTCCTCTGCAGCCATCTACTGGTTATATTGGTAATTTCATGTCATTTTCATGTTAAAAGTGTTTGTTTCCTAGCCTTGTTTCCCACCAGGTGACAGAAATCCTCCTCTAAACCATGACACATTTTCCATGTATTTCCATGGATAAAAATGAGAAATGTAGATCTTTTTAAATGTTTAATTTTGCTGCACAAATGTAGAAAAAAAATATTTTACCCACATATTGCCAATCCAGAGAATTACAGTAATATATGGATTGTCTAATGATTAATAAGGAATATTAGCTGTTTATTTAAAATGAGTAGAAATTAAATCAATAATCAGTTTTTTTTTTTTTACATACCCTCATCATACCCCCAACTGGTCTCAGGTTGATTTGTAGTGGATGTGAAGTCAGTTCTCCTCAAGATCACGGTGTCATGGCAAAGTAACAACAGGTGAAGTTATCACGTAAATAACTATGGACATGATGATGGGCCTTTCAAGTGGAGTCGGAAATATTGTAATTACAAATTCAGAGCATATTAATGACTGAACTAAGTCATATTGGAAATTTTTTAATCTCTATGATACATGAGTTGCAGAGTGTTGTGACATTGGATGGAGCATAATATACAGTAAATAACATTATAATATATAATTTATATTATATCTATTAGTTATCTTAAATATATCTTTACATAGAGATCAGTGAGCACTTAGCAGAAAGCAAGGCTATAGCTAATTTATAGTGAAACCATTTATAGAAAATTGTATTGAATGATTTTGCAAGTAATTTTAGTTTTACATGCTGTATTTTAGTATGAAGTATTATGGTATGGAATAGCATATAATTAGCAGTTAATCATACAACTTTGTTGTTTCAAAGTTTGTTGTTTCCTTTATGTAACACAAACATGAAATTTCGATACCATATAAATAAGTGATAAAAGTTAATAAGAAAAAGTAATAGTAATTCAGACGTAGTTTATTGGTTTATTGTTCAAAATATTATTATTTTGCTTTTTTGGGCTGTTTCTCCATTATGTTTCTGACTTGAATGTGTTTTTTTGTATTAATGAATGCCCGATTTGGAGGGACGAGTTTTCCAGGAGCACTTGAAGGCATTTGGCAATCAGAAAGAGTCCAGATATTTTTGGTCTTCATTTTGAACTGAAAATGTAACATTTATTTTTGTGTGTGTTTTTCAGGACTATACCATCACCATGTATTTCCAGCAGTCCTGGCGTGATAAGCGTCTGTCCTACACAGGGATCCCTCTAAATCTTACTTTGGATAACCGAGTGGCTGATCAACTCTGGGTGCCTGATACTTACTTCATAAATGACAAGAAATCTTTTGTTCATGGGGTCACTGTGAAGAACCGCATGATTCGTCTACATCCCGATGGGACTGTGCTCTACGGCCTCAGGTCAGAGAGTCTGTGTGTGTGTGTGTGTGGGTGTGTGCAGTATTTTTTTGTTTCACTTCTTCTCTCTCTCATCCATTAGATTAATGTTTGATTATTTTGTGTACGTGCATTTATATATGTATCTCTGTCTGCATGTGTATGCTGTATTTTAGGCTGACCCTATTCCCTTGGCTGTCCTGATGTTGTTGTTTTTTAGAATTTAAAGCCCAGTGAGAGATGCGTATCCTGTCTCAGTCAGGGAATATAGTCTGTCTCTGTCCTGGTTGAACCAGGCTTTTTGTTAACATTCACTAATTAGCAAGAGCACAGTCCATATCTGGACCCCGGATTGGTTTCATCCAGACTTTATTATTATAACATATAACGAGAACAAAGAAAAAAAGTAAGTCATGAGTACATTATGTACACTTCCCTTCAAATGTTTGGGGGTTTTACTGTGTTTGAAAATTTAGAAATATACAGTAAAATCAACATTTCAGTAATATTATGACATTTTATTACAATTTAAAATAATCGATCTATTTGAATATATTTTAAAATAGAATTTATTTCTGTGATGACAAAGCTGAATTTTCAGCATCATTACTCCAGTCTTCAGTGTTACATGATCCTTCTAATATTAATCATTAATAATAATAATGATAATGATCATTCTAATATTTGCTGCTCAGGAGACATTTCTTATTATTATCAATGTTAAAAGCAGTTTAACTGCTTAATATTTTTGTGGAAAAATATTTTTTTGAGGATTCTTTGATGAATAGAGAGACTTTACTGTCACTTTTAATTAATTGAATGCATCTATGGTGATTTCCTTCCAAAAAATAAAAGTAATTTTTTCATTTTCTTTTTTGAAATCTTTTTTTATATTTTAAACACAAAATACATTAGGTTAGATTTATGCAAAGAAAAATAAGACAAAAAACAATTTTAAGAAAATACACAATCCTTAGGATCCTATAAAGAATAGCTTCTATTATTGTCACTGTAAACAAAAAAAGTGTATCAGGACAATTCTGGCATGTTAAAGACTCACTACAAGAGAAATAACTTTCAGTAGTCATTGTTAAAGGGATAGTTTACCCAAAAATGCAAAATAAATTAATTTATTCACAACCGAGTTGTTCCAAACATGCATGAATTTCTGTCTTCTGCTGAACACAAAAGAAGATATTTTGAAGAAAGTTGGTCACGAAACAGGTTTGGATACCTATATTCTACAAAATATCTTCTTTTGTGTTCAGCAGAAGACAGAAATTCGTACAAGTTTGGAACAGCTTGAGGGTGAGTATACGATGACAGAATTTACATTTTTGGATGAACTATCCCTTTAAATCTACCAAAACATAAAAGGAAAATAATGATTAATTAAAGTCAAGATTAATGTCTTTCTGCAGAGGAAAAGCTGCAGTCCTACACTTCTTTCCCTACATAGTGCAGAGTTTGATGTGCAGCTTTGACTGGCCGATATTCCCTCTCTCTCCATCTTGCTTCAATACTGTATAATTTATATCTAATGTACTATGCCTGAGAGATATGGACATGTGCTGCTCTTCATCGGTGTGCACCTATTAGTGTGTGTCTCTATAAATATATGTGATCACTGATTAGATAACTATCTCTCTGCCAGAAAAACAAAACGGAGAATAATAATGTGTTTTTGTGGGGGTGGATGTACCTGTACGTGTAAACAGTGTGTTTGTGTTGCATTTGTCAGGAAAAAGTACTTTATACCCATTCAGGGCTGCAGAACGAAGAAGCAATTCCATCATAAGTTGTCAAAAAGTGCAGCAGTCACGCACTGAAAGGCCATCACGTGTGTGTTTCCATGTTAATTCAAGCTCAACGTAATTAAGATCCAGCCAGAGGCATTTCAGAGAGGGGCTGCACGCTGCAGACATGACTGAGACAGCATTAAGGCAATTACACAGGAGAGGAATAAAGAGGGATGAAACACGAGAGTGATATAAGGAACGCAGTGTGCCTGCAGTGTTGTTTTACCAGCAGCTTGGGAGAAAACCTTTAAATGACACGTGAATAAACAAAAAGAAAATATTACTATGTATTACCATCCAATTACTTGCTACATTTCACTTAATGGCGGTTGATAGGGAGATGATTACATTTGTTTTGTAATATGAAGAAGTACACGTGTGCTTGTTAAACCATTATTAGTTCAGCATGAATTAAAGTTCTGCAAAGCTTTCCGAATATAAATCTCATTACAGGTGGAAGTAGGTGGCTGTAACACCATCTGCTCTTAAATGTTTCACTTACCTCTTCTGACATATGGACAATTTCCCTAAAATAATATAAGTATGTTTGATCAGTCAAACTCAAAAGCAAACTTGCTATTACTGTAGACATACTAAAACAACTGCTCAATTGTAATAGTATCGTGTTGTTGTTTTTCATCTCATATCTGTAGGATAACTACCACAGCTGCATGTATGATGGATTTGCGCAGATACCCACTGGATGAACAGAACTGCACGCTGGAGATTGAAAGTTGTAAGTGCTGTTCACGGTTTAACCGCTAGCATTCATGACTAGCATGCTGAATAGATAGGTTGATTGCATATCCACAATTAATCATATATATGAGTATTAGCTGAGAAAAGTCATTATAGTATCATTAAATATACTAAAAGGGGTTTTGAATCAATATTTAGTTTATTTTAGTTTTCTTATCATTGAACACAAGACTATCACTGGCCTATAGTTCACAGCCATTCATTTTACAGTCGAGTTTGTTGAACTGTCCAGGGGTGCGTTTACCATAAGCAAAGTTTTCTCAAGTTCAGTCATTACCAATATAGTTCAACAATTGAACATTTCCCCAAACCATAGTTCCAACGATCATTTTCTTGAGCTGTGGAATCATAGTTTCAATTTAGTATGACATGTGGACTAAAATAGATCATGCTCTTAAGCACAATCTCATATATGCAAATTTCATTCTATATCTTTTAGTTTGTCAGAATAATGAAAGCGCTGTTTTTGAAGAGTGCATTGGGCGAATGTGCTTTAGAAACCCAGGAAAGCCTGGAGTATGATGTAAGAGGGAACCTGCGATTGAATCAAACATCTAGAATTAAGCAAAGCAACAAAGAACAAAAATAGCAAAGTAGTCCTCTGATGCCATGTTTAGTATTTACAGCAATTAATGAGAGTTCTATGTTGTTGAACAAATGTGGTTTGAACTAAGGGACGTGCAACAAAGTTACTATTGTTTCAGGAAAAAGTTGTGACTGGCTAGTGGCTACTGTCTACAAATTGTACTATGGTAGTTAAGCAGCGATTTACACTGGTGTACTGGAAACGCACCCCATGGAAGATACTGGACACGTTCTTGTATTCTGTCTGTTTTTTGTTCTTGTTTTTGTTTAATTATGTACACATGCAGAGTGGCTTTTCCATCACGTACTCATCAGCATCTTGTACCATGATTGTCACAATATGAAGACATCTAGTCAAGACACGTCTTGAGCATTAAGCATGTCTCCAACTATGTTTCATCTCACTGTTTTTTAACTCAAGATCACATCCTTTCTGAACGCCCTTCACATGTGAGGAGGTAAATAAAGGTAGTAATTCCAAGTTGTATTTCTCCTCAGGTAGGAAAATTGGTCAGGGGGCATGATTAATTTAGTTAATTTTCTTTTCACACCATTCTGTTTAATTAATACCATTAAATTAATATAAAACACTGACAGCTCTAAAAATAAATAGAGAGAAGGTGAATGCAAAAAGTCCACATTTTCAATGAAAGCATTAATTAAAGATGCATGAATTTCTTGCAGCAATGCAGCAAAAACGGGCACAATCGGTTGTATAATCCTAATGCATGCATGCATGCGTCATTATTCATTTATCAAGAAAAATACCTGCAGAGAATCAGGCTGTGCTGACTAATCTATCTGTTTCATCTTTCTCAGTCTCTGCAAATGTCTTACTCTCTATCGCTCTTTCTTTTTGCTCTCTTTCATCTCCTCCCCTCATCTCTTTTGCACTTTGCCTCTCTCGGTGTGACAGACAGTGTTTGTAATTGGGTGTCTGCTTTGTTGGACAGACAGCTGTATTCCTGTGAGGCTGCTGTCATGTCAGAGCTCTGAGATGCATATCACAGCAGAAAGGAGAAACCTCAACACCAACATCACAGCAGACATAAACCATGTCGCTTTCACACGGCAAACATAAATCATGTCATCTTCACCACATTCTCATCATCCATGGGACTGGACAAGATAACTTACTGTAATGAGAGACAAAAATTCTTTCCACAAATAAGTTAATAGTAGTTTATAGTTCACCCCAAAATGATCATTTACTCACCCTCAAACCTGTATGTTCTTCTGAAAATAAAAGAAGATATTTTAAAGATTGTTGGTAACCAAACAATTTTGGAGACCATTGACTTCCATAATGACCAAGAACAAAAACAAAACAAAACAAAAAACACTCAAAATATCTAGTTTTGGAATATATTTCATTCATATTTCATTTTTGGGTGAACCATCCATTTACACACATGTCATGGAATAAAGTCTCTTTTATTCTTTTTTATCAAAAGGTCAGCAAACATTTGCATTCAATTTGTTATGGAGCCTTTCATTTGGATGCTATTCATTTTATGTGAAATTGCCCATTTTTACAAACCAAAATTTGATATGTCACACAGTTTGCTTTTAAGAAACTCAGATGCTTAGATCTTTCATTGACTCTTTTTTTCTTAACATTTTTGTATGACGAAAATCACATAACAGGGTTTAATACAAAATGGGACAGCTAAATATTTTGAATTGACTCAATATTTAAAGATATGAAGTGAACCACAATAATTTCAATCTCAATTTAGGATATTTTTTTTTTAAATTGGTACTGTCAATAAAGTGGAAGAGGAACAGGTCAAAAACATCTTGGAACAGTCATGGGACACCAGAGTGTACCCTTTTTGTTGAAAGCAGCACCAATTAATCCAACGTTAAAGACTCGAACATTAAAGAGAAGGGGAAGGGACCGGGAAGAGTAGACGTTCATGAGGATTATCGCTGTGCTTCAGTCCCTCAGGAGTACAGGCTGATGTTTCTTTTGATTGGACTTAATGAAGAACAGGAAGAATTGACTATCGTAATACTTTATCTTCTAATTAAGCTTTAATGTTCTACAGTACTGTGCTCTCCTGGAGATAAACGTGCAGAGTCTGCAAGGACAATCTTTAACAGTTAGACCTGGATCGGACCTCTCACAGAAGTGTTCTCACTGCATTCACATGCAGACTTTGGGAACGTGAGAGAGGCAGCTTTCCCTTTGAGCCAGCATGCTGTTTTGTGGATATATGTGTATTTCTGAATGTTTCTGTCCCTCTTTTGTTTCTCAGATGGCTACACTACAGATGACATTGAGTTCTACTGGCAGGGAGGAAGTTCGGTGACGGGGGTGGACAACATTGAGCTGCCGCAATTCTCTATTATTGATTATAAAACACTGTCTAAGAAAGCGGTGTTTGCCACAGGTACAGTGCGCTCCCTGCATGTTCATGAGATGATTAGACTTTCTTTTGAGATGAGTCAGCCCTCCTCAGTATTGTATGCCAAGATTCTTTCAGTTCACTTCAGTTAAAAAATGGTTCATTAAAATAGTTGTGTATTTGTAAGCACAGAAATTCGAATTCTGTAATATTGTTCTTATGTGAACGAATTTATGCAGTTTATGCAGCTTATTTTCGCCAAGACCCGCCCACTTAAATAGGAATCTATCTGACTGACATGTTAAACAACCAACCACAGTTTGTTTTAGTAAATCTGAAACATGATACCATATTAATAGACAAGTGCAGAAAAAGCTCATTCGAAATATGGTGTAACAGTCTACACAGTTTGTTAACAAATGCATGCATATACACGACTATTCAAAGGTTTGGGGTCAGTAAAAAAAAAAAAAAAAACTTTTGAAAGAAATTAATACTTTTATTGACACAGAAATGGCTGTAATGAGTAATGACTGCTGAAAACTCCGCTTTGCCATCACATGAATACATTACATTTTTAAATCTATTAAAATAGAAAAAGGTTATTTTAAATTGTAATAAAAATAATGAAAAACTTTTTTAATATAATGCCTTTAAAGCAGCTTCTCAAGGCACTTTACACAATAAAAATTACACAATTAAATACACAGAGAGAAATACAAAGCGTACAAAAAACAAACACACTCGAATACAAAATAAATAAAACCATCAAGAAAAAGCTAACCTTTTATGTTTTAGGTTGGATTTAATATGAGAAGGAAGTGTGTTTCAGAGTCTAGGAGCATAGGATGAGAAAGCGATGTCCCATACAGATAGTAAACGTGTCTGTGTCTAATGTCACAATATTACTGTTTTTACTGTATTTTTGGTCAAATAAAGGCTGCCTTATTGAGCATATGAGGCTCCTTTCAAAAAAATTTTTTTTTTAAAAATCTTACCAACCCCAAACCTTTGAATGAATTATTACTGTGTGATTAAATTACTGAACTGTGTGTGTGTGCAGAATAGGATTAAGCACTAAAAGGTGAAATGACGACCAAATTTAGCTGCAGCGTGTAAGTGGCGTTTGTGTACCTCTCTGACACAAAATACTTTAATTTCTCACTTTCAGGGTCGTATCCTCGTCTGTCTCTCAGTTTTAAACTAAAAAGAAACATTGGATATTTCATCCTGCAGACCTACATGCCTTCAACACTGATCACCATCCTGTCCTGGGTCTCCTTCTGGATCAACTATGATGCTTCAGCTGCAAGAGTTGCACTAGGTGTGTGTGTGTGTGTGTGCGTGTGTGTGTACTTCATACCAACTAGAGACACATACATTTATCGCACTTTTTCTAAACCTCCCTTTTCCCACTTCTTAAATTTACAATTAATGTCAACCAGTTTTTAAATAAACTTTTTTAAACATTGTAAAACTGACTCTTTTTAGGAATCACCACCGTTCTGACTATGACTACAATCAACACTCATCTTAGGGAGACTTTACCCAAGATCCCTTATGTGAAGGCCATAGACATCTATCTGATGGGATGCTTTGTCTTTGTGTTCCTGGCCTTGCTCGAGTATGCTTTTGTCAACTACATATTCTTCGGCCGTGGTCCACATTTACGGAAGAAAGTGGCAGAAAAAGCTGCAAAAAGCAATGAGAAGAGTAACAAAGTTCAGGTGGGTTTTTGTTTACACCAAGTAATTTTTTTTATCAATACAGTAGAGGTGTTGGACTTAACACTGTCTCCTATTATTTGTAGATTACCTTCATCAAACATTCACAAGTTAATAAAAAAAAAGAACTAATTTAATAACACTGTTAAATGTAATCTTTAGCTAATCTGATATTTTTTCGTACATTATGATGTGGTCATGCCTAAATTTACTTTTAGCATTTGGATTTTTGTTTTTAGTGTTTTATTTTAAATTAAACTTCGACATAATAATATTGGCCAAAACTTGAAAATATGAATTGTCTTATCAGCATTGGCCAGAATTTTTTTATATTGATACATCTCTAAATTCTACGTCACTTTTATTTACTAAAATTCAGTTTTGTTTATTCCCTCTTTTATATTACCAAAGGTTGATGTCCATGGAAACATTCCCCTGACAAACCTTGATCTGCGCCTTAGTGGGGCAGAGATGTTAGGTGCTCTCGGGGACCCGAGGAACACCATGTTCTCTTATGATAGTGCCAGCATCCAATACCGTAAGCCCCTTACAAGTCGGGACCTCTATGGACGGCCCACTGCCTCTGTCGAGAGGCCAATGGCACGAAAAAAGAGTCATCTTAGGAGGCGAGCAGCTCAGCTGAAGGTGAAGATTCCAGACCTGACAGATGTAAACTCCATTGACAAGTGGTCACGTGTCATTTTTCCAATCACCTACACCTTCTTTAACTTAGTATACTGGCTATATTATGTCCACTAGGGAGCAGCACTGACTCGACCCAGCCATACACACATCAGGTCAGGCTCTCTTACCCTCCTTGCGGTTTTGACTGCCAGTCAAACAGGAGGAAGAGGTGCATTCTGTAGTTAGCCCTTCTCTGTAAATTATTAAACTATAAAAATATACAATATAAATATGTATTATAATTGTTCAATAAGAAAATAAGTCAAAATGACTACTCGACTTTTGCTGCTTAATGTAGATTATCATAAATATTAGTTAAAATTGTCGGCGGATTTTTGCACTTTGCTTCTGTGGGATATATTTCACTGACTTGCAAAAAGTGCAACTACGCAATGGGGAGGAAATAGGCTTTTCTTAGCTGACGACTGCATTGCACAACTACTGTAGGTCAGACAGGCTTGAATTTGTAAAACATCATTTGGGCCCGAGCACCGATGGTGAGAGGACCCTCTTGGAATTGCTCTGTTTATTTGAAAGTTGTTTTCATCATTTATCTTTCATATGTGATGGTCTTAAAAGAATGTTCTGGGTTTATTACAAGCTCTGACATTTGTAGCATAAATTTAATTACAACAGAAATTAATTTCGACCTGTCCCTCAGTTTTATTATAAATAATTGGAATAAATAATTTTCAAATAAAGCTCTTAATTTCAAATTACTTTTATTTGTTACTTTTACTTGTAGATATTATTGAAGCTGCCCCCTTTGTTTTACATAAAAAGTAGGCTTTTCTGTTTATTTATTTAAGAAAACCAATAATTATTCAGTTATTTGTGTCGGAGGTCAATATGACCCAAGCTAAAGATTAAGAGGAATAGTAAAAGTTTTGTCAACCTAATTCTGTTCAATATCTGTGGTATTAGTTTATGGTTACAGTAAGACACTTACAATAGAAGTATACAGGCCAGGCAATTGAAATAATTACATAACATGAAACGCTATGAAACTTTACACCAATTGCCATAATGTAATGGTTGAGCACTGCTTACATGGGCCAAACGGAATTAATATGCACTAATTTACTTAATATAAGTTAATTCACCTAGAAAAGTAGTTCCTTCAAAAAATTACGTTTTATAGTTGGTCGATGGAGCTTAACTTAAATTAAAACCTAGAACATTTCTTTAAAACAAGACCTTCATAGTATATATTGTTCAAGTTTATTGATGAAAGTTAGACACATCACATACTGTAGATTAAACCTGTTCTTCTTATTAAGACTTCACTACCAATAAATGGGCTCATCATTTGGGTTACAGTATTTATAGGGCTTGGTTAAGACTAAAACTAAAAAAAATATTGTCTGCAGCTCTGGTGTGTCTATATGTGGCCTAACACACTTTTTGTTCTCTATAATCAAATGTAGTCAATCTGCCAAGAATGGATGTCCTTGCATCAATATGACAACACATGATGACAAGCAGGATGTTCAGGAGTTCAAAATCTGGACAGTATGTAAATTTGTACATTAAAACATATCAGGTATCGGAAGATCTATGATGTCATCAAGTTTTTCTGTACTTTTTCTTATAAGCCAATTAATCCTACATATTTCATTCAAAGCAGTAGTTGAATTTTTCATCCCACTTTATATTAAGTGTCTAACTACTGTGTAGAGTGTACTAACATTTATATTAATCATTTCATACAATGCACTTATTGTGCACATGCACGTTTCTTACACTGTACCCTTTTGTTGACCTTTCTTTTACACCTTAATTGAAGTGACGTGAAGGTCAAGTATGGTAACCCTCTTTGTCTATTTGTCCTCTGCATTGATTTAACCCATTCAAGTTAGTGCACACACATTAGGAGTAGTGAGTGAGTAGTGAACACTGGGCAGTGATTTGCTGTGGTGCCCGGAGAGAAATTGAGGGTGGAAGAGAATGCTGTTCGTTCAGTCCCCCCATCTACATTTTCCTGCTGGTTATTGAGAATTGAACCCGCAACTTTTGGGTTACAAGTCAGACTCTCTAACCATTGAGCCACAAAAACCATGGAGCCACAAATGCTCCCTTAAACCTACATAAACCTACCCATGCTGTCCTATAAACTTACCCATACCACCAAACCTGTCTCTAACCTTACTAGTATCCCAGCTCAATACCAGCAAAAGTGTGTTGGGCATCACTTTATTTTACTGTGTTCTTGTTACTTGTAGTTACTATAGTAATTACATGCAACTAACAATAAACCCTCTACTTAACCCTCAACATGAACACAATAAGTGCATTGTACCTAATAAATAGATAGATGTAGGTACATAGTAGTTAAAGACACCTAATATAAAGAGTGACAGTTTAATACTGTAAAGCCCAATAAAATCCAGACTTGATTCATTAGCAAGAGGTTAAAAATGATATATAGCTTAATTATGTTAGTTCCTATTGTTCAATATTTGACTTGGCACTCCTAACACTATTGCAATCGAAATGTAGCTATGAGTTTAGATATAGTAATTGGTTTAGGGATGTAGTTCTAACTATTTATATAGTAAGTGACTTCACTGTATTTATCTTTCAAATTTCTATTTAGCTTTAAACATATCACTGCGAGTTATATATTATCCAGGCTCACCAAAATGTCAGATAGGACTTAATAACAAATTAGATTTTTCCTCTTAATGGCTGAACTTGTGCCTTTAAAAAAAATAAAATAAAAAAAAAAACATTTTACAGGGTTTACCATTCAATAGCTGGGTTGAAATTTTCTGAATGGATTTCCACTTTTCTATAGAACAAAGATCACTCAAGGGTACCACACATAATCAAAAATGAAAGGTACTTTCAAGGGCTTTTCCCAATGCCCTGCATTCATATTCTATGTAATATTATAAATATATGAATATATGGCATGTAAATATATTGCTTGCATTGCAACACTCTTTTTAGTGTCAATCTGACTGTGACATAAACAGCTCAGTTATTGTCCAGGAGTGAATTAACTCCATTAAAGATTCTCATTTAAAGCTAATCAAAGAGATCTCAAGAGTGGCTGAATAAAAACAAAGATCACACACGCTCCAGCAAGAATCAGCATGAAGACACAAACACGTAAAACACATAGAAGTGATAACATATTTACCTTAGGGGTCTGATAGGCCATATATCACTCATACAATGGCAAATGCCAAAAAAAGGAAAAAGGTATGTTTTAAACCGTATTCTATTATCCCTGTATGATTTCTGGAATTGCAATCATGCTATTGGCCGGTGCAATCTTGTGCAGATGCGGAATGTGTTGAAGGAGAATGCATTGTCACTGATTGAGACTGATAAGATGATTGTATTTGAGTGTATGTTTGTATTTAAGCCTAGCAACCACAGTTGTACTTAAGGATACTTTATTTTAAATCGTAGACATTTTGAATGAATTCAAATAAAATATCCCACTAATGTGAAGAGCTGATTATTGCATTGTTGTTGCATTAACACCGGACATAGGTGTTATTTTGTGAACTGGGAAGTCTATGTATCATAATGGACACTGAATTAACTGTGGATAAAAAAAAGGGTTAATTGCTCTCACAAATCATGTCTGGGTTTTTTTGCCTTTTATCATTTTATCTGCCCATACTTATTATGTTGACTTGCATTGACAAAAAAAGGAACAACTCTCAACTCATGTGTTGGCATTAATGTTTTCAGTTGCTTTATTTAGAAAGGCATCCATTTGGGGTGTGAAACCAAAATTAATTTGCATTTCATGGAGAATAGAACAAGATCTCTAGCATCTGTTTAGCTTTTCATCATGTAAAATCCTCAGCTTTAAAACTATCCTAGCACCATTAATCAAGCAACTTCAAGTCAACTCTAGTCCATAATGATGTAGCTTGAACAATAATATTCAGTCTGTTGAGCTCTTTATGAACACTTCATAGGTAGAGAGACTGAGAGATTCCCGGTTCTGTCCATAAGGTTCCTGTTTGCCTGCATGCAGGCATTGTCTCATAATACAGACATCAGAAATCCTGTCTTTGACAGCAGATGGCACAGAATCATCTTTAGAAAGGAAATGTGCTGGTTGGTATCTTCATTTCAACTGCAGCACCACCTAAAATAAGACACAATGTCAGCAGAGGTAAGCGTTGGTGCCATTACTGTATAATAAAGTGCCCCTTTTATGATTTTTTGGATATTGCCTTTCATGTAGTGTTATTAAGCTGTTTTGAATGTAGAAGTTCTGCAAAGTTTAAAGATCAAAGTGAACGATAAATGGAGTTATTGTCTCCCAAATGAAAGAACCAGTTCTGAACTGCCTGAAATGAGTCATCGGTATGCAATTCCAGCCTGGTTTTGCAGGTTTTTTGGCTGCCCTTGAACACCGTATACTTTGATTTGCTCTTAAATATTAGTTTTAGCTGAGGCCTGGAAGACCAAATCCTTTACCTAACCGTTTCAGACACTGATTTTTTTTTTTTTTTTTAAATTAAGAAAATATAAGGAGATTCCAAAACAAAATTAGAAACTATTAAGGGCACTTTAATAGTCCATTACCTTAACCTTAAGCATTACCTTATTAGCAGCCTCTAGTGAACCGATGAGAGTTTGCAGTTCCTCTTTGTTCATTTCTATATTCACAGATCTCTGAAGTCCATTCTCTTTCAGGTCCAGACTGAGATTTAGCAGAGGGGTGTTTAAAGCTGACAGCTTATCACTGGATAATGCCAGCTAGGAAGGAGAGGGGGAAGGAAGTAAGAAAGCAATATTAGCAAATGGAAAAAATCAATAGATTTTCTTATCACTATGATTAATGCATACGTGCATGTGTGTGCTTGGTGCACCTTTAACTGCCAGTTAAAGTCCTGTAGCTGTGTGCTAGAGATGGCATTAGTTCTCTCCACTAGAGCATGTCTGATCTCATCAAACCTGGACCGCACACACTGGACAACAGACTCAGCCCGTGCTGTGTCCAAATCACTCAACAGTTCCTGGATCTTCAGACGTGCAAAAAAATAATCAATCACACAAATGATTCAGATGTTTAGTCAACCAATAAATCTATTTGATCATTTATGTGATTCTGTACACAGTTAGACACGTTTATATGTCTATTCAGATTCTCCTCTACTAACCTCTTGATCTGAGCAGCCCTTTCCAACAGCAAAGCGGACGAGAGAAGAGAGAGTGTTCATTAACTCCACCCATTCTGTCAGACTCCACCGATCACCGTAATCTGTTTGCCTCGGACCACTCCGCCCGCACACCCCATCCACAAGCCTGTGCACGAGCTTACAAAAGAAACAAGGAATTGAAGTTTTCAGGGTTCGAAGTCAAGCTGATAAACAAAGATAACTGTATTAGGAGTCCCATCTAGAATGGCGCATTTTTAAACAACAGATAACATAATCCTTTTTGTAAAAATATGTTATGCCAACTGTTTTTTTTAAATTAAAAAACAAAAACACTCACAAGCCAAAAACTACCATGCATCTCGTTTGATCTCAAGCTGATGGCAGAAGGTGTGCTGGTGTCGAAACAAAATCAATACAACTATTTGTGCATTTATATAATTTCATAAGTAGCATTATATACTTACTTTAGGACATTCTTCAGATGGTAATTTGTCGAGCAATTTGATCATTATGCTGTCAGTCGGCTTCCTCAGCGTCAAATATGTCAGCTGACCGAAATGTCACGTGACTTCATCGACTGTCGCGTCAGTGCCTTCAGGATGTTGTTTGTACTGGGTTTTCTTAATGAAACATTTGACATAGTACTTAAATTTACGTGTTAAAGTCCAACAAACTGTTTCACATTTGTCACATTTATACATTATTGTCAACTTGAACGAACCCGGAACTATTCTCTCACAAAATTTCAAATTAAAAGTTCAAAATCGTACACTGTCTGGTAACGTTATTTCGCGTTTATTTAAATTAATTCTAACTTATTCTGACTTTTTCCCCAAGCAAAGAACAGGTTTTGTACAGACAAACTTTTCCCATGTCTTAAAAGGAGAAAAAAACAAACAAAAAAAACAAACAAAACGTAAGATGTAAAAATATAAAATATGTATAATTTACTCAAAATCCCTTTTGAAAATGATGCTAATCATCGATTATATTATGGTTAACGTTCAAATAAAAATGTTTTATTTGTTTAGATTGCCAAAGCATGATAATACTTGCAAAAATAATACTGGCACACAGGAGAGAAACTTAGTGTGACCCAATTCACGAGAAGCACACAGGATGCTCGCACGCAAGGCGGGCTCGTGCAGTTCTTCTATATTTTTAACTGGACGGTTAACGTTAAACACAATAACGGAGTAGCTGATGCATTATTATTGTGCAGGATTATAATTACTCTGAAATGTGGGAAGTCCATGACTCGACGGTAAGGCTTTGTTATCTGGAATATGTTCTAGATAACATATTCCAGATGTGAATGTAACATATTCCAGAATGTGGGTCCTTTAAGAAAGTTAGGCTAACGTTACATCTTGGGCCATAATGCCGCCGACATAAGGATAAGCATTTATGATTTTACACTCCTTTTGACCTGTACTTACTCGAGGTCACATACACATTTATTGTAAGTTACCTGCTTTATAGGTGTCTGCGGATGTGTTTCCGGATGTGTAAAGCGAAGCTTTTCTTTATTTAAAGCCAAAATTTGAAGCATCAACATGTTTTCATCACAATCTTTTCGCGTCTTAAAAGTAGCACATGTTTGAGGTTGTGTAATAACAACAGTTAAAACAATAAAAACGATTGTTTAACTGATTAAATTTTACAGAAAAGCGTACAATAGGCTGTTCAATGTCTAGTTTGATTGTGACAATAACTTACCCCATATCATGTGACAACATTTATTTTTCAATTACATATTTTTTCCCTCCGCAGTAATGTTGAAAATGTCCGATAGTTTTTTGTAGTCAATAGAGTATGTGTCTATGTATAGATCTATATCTATGTATGTGAATATGTGTCCATATATATGATACATGGATGTGTAGATCTATCTATCCGGTTTTAGGGAAAAATCGGGTCGGAGACGACCGATAGATTTCTAAGGTGTGCTGAAAGTACACTCCAGACAGTCACAGCATGGGAAAATCTCACAGTAAAACAAGCAGCTGTGAAGAATATGATACACCGGTGTTTTGCCAGATGAGAAGTTTATCTATGTATCATCTTTTTACTCTTTTAATTTCTTTTATAACTGTATCATCGTTTTATCTCTTTCAATTGCTTTTATAACTTAAAAATAAATACAAATAATTGCTTTTATTTTGTGACTGTTAATTCCTTAGTCTATGAAATGTGCTAGGCTATATAAATAAACTTGCCTTGCCTTTGAAGATATTATTTCGGAGTTATTTATCCGGTATCAGAGATATGTGGTTAGCCGAGTCAAAGAATGTTGAATGTTGGGTAGAGGATAGAATATAGTTCTAGGTTAGTTAAGCTAGTTAAAGTCCTCATCTAAATCTTGTTTACATTTGTTTGTTTCCAACATTTCACATAACTAGTTTATATATATATATATATATATATATATATATATATATATATATATATATATATATATATATATATAATTTAAACAAAACATATCTATGGCCACCTATTATCTGCACATTGTTTGTTTATAGCCTAGTCTTTTTGGGGGTCATTTTTCTGCTTCTTCATTTCGAGTCATGTCATTCTTGCAACATGTCCACCATGGCCTGTGTGAAATATGAGCTGCTTCATTTGAAATGAATCAAACATTCCTTCCTCTTTCCGTGTTGTGGGGAAGTATGCGGTCAACTTGAAAATGGCATTGACTACAGGCAGAACTTCTGCCTTTCAGCCAACTTAAGCCTGCTCAACAGGTTTCTTGCTTTCAAAAAGAGAAGAAATGGCAGATTGCAAGAAGTAGGCTATACTCTGGATTTATATAGTAATTTGATGTGTGTGTTTATGTGTGTTCAGGACGAGGGTTATGTGTAAGTGCAGACGGGGACCTCACGATTTTGTCTTGCTGTCGTCCTCATGGAGCGGCTCCATTGGGTTCGACATAGATGTCTGCAGCTGATATCCACAGATGGGATGAGGGGCTGGTACTCTCCTCCTTCATCACGTTCACCTAAGAGCAGTCTGGACGCTGAAGACCCTCTGATTCAGCGGCTCAGTGGAAAGAGAAGAGTGGTGGTATCACAATGTGGTCCACAACATGCAGAGTACCACAGCTTCTCCAAGGGCTTTCAAGACAACAGCATCCGGACAACCAAGTATACACTCATCAGTTTCATACCCATGAATCTGTTCCAGCAGTTTCACAGGTCAGCTGAATATATTGTCTAAATGATTTAATGGTGTGTTTGTATTTAGATGTTTTTGTGTGTTAGTGACACATTTGGGTTCTTGCAATAGATCGGCAAATCTGTACTTCCTGTTCCTGGTGTTGCTGAATTGGGTCCCAGTGGTGGAAGCATTTCAGAAGGAGATTACCATGATTCCCCTAGCCGTGGTGCTCACCGTCATTGCCTTCAAAGATGCCATGGAGGATTACAGACGTTACCGCTACGACAAGAAAATAAACAACACACTGACGCATGTCTACAGCGGGTCAGTATGTGTTCAAGCCTGGTTATCTGGTGTTTTCAGTGTTTCTGTTATGTGTTTTTTTTTTGGGGGGGGGGGGGGGGGGGTGTTAATGATTAGTTAACTTGAAGTGTGCTATTTTGTGTAACTAATTTTGTATTAAGTACATTTTAGTTTTAGTATTAAATTGTAGTAAAGTATAACTTTAAGTGCATTTAGTGTACTTGTGTGTGCTAAATTGGAACAACTTAAAATATACTTAGTATACTTTAAGTATATGCTGTGTAGGGACTAATTACATGCTTGATTATTGATATACGTATATATAGTGTACTTTATTTCTGTTACAAGTACATTACAAATTCATTACGAGTGTCTTTGAAACATACAAGCAATATACCATGTGTATTATATTTGAGTAAAAAGTATATGCTCAGCAATACCTTTGGCTTATTCCAAATACTACAAATTGCACACTTTGTCTTCAATAACAAATGCACATTAATAAACAAATATTACTTTGATATACTTTTGTACAATATACTATTGTACTATAATGTATTTTGAAAGTATACTTTCAATTCATTGTTACAATGATCATTTTCAGCACACAGTTAAAAATATACCTAAAATATATTTAAGTAAAGTGCAAATAAATACACTTCAAAAAAATAAACAGAATTTTCACTTCAAGTATTTTTTTCCAAAACATATCTTGCATAAAACATAAGTACAAAATGTGTTCTTAAAGGGCCCCATATTATGATATTTTAAAGTTTCCTAATGTTGTTTTGGAGTCTCCTACAACACATGCATGCATCAAATGTCAAAAAACTGTTTCATTTTCTCATAATATACATTTGCACATCACCAGATTTTCAATGATTCTCAAACGACTCGCCAACTGAATCAATCTCTCTAAATCCCTCCTTTCCGCGAGCTACTCTGCTCTGATTGGCCAGACAGCTCAGTCTGTTGTGATTGGTTTACTGCGTACAGCACGCGTCAAAAACAAAAATTCGCATTGCCATAACACCGACAGCTCTGCGTGTCCTGAGGCTTCCTTCACCGTAAACTAAAAACAGTAACGAACAATGACGTCGATTTGTCGAGTTTACCATATCAAGCCGAGCGCGAGTCCGATGATGAAAAACTAGAAGAACCATTCATTCAACCCGAACCTCCATCGCAAGAACGACTCGAGCAGGACGCTTCAGTGATTCCCTACTCAGTTTGAGGTACATTATGAGATGTTGCTATTCCTCACCATCAGCATTAACAAGTACATGTCCATTATACATCAGGCCCCGGCTCTTACTTTTTACATTTAATGTCCATTAATCCATTACAAGCTCTTAGTTAACATGACTGTAAGATTATGCTAAATGTATTTTTAGATAAAATGCATGATAAAATGCATTTAATTGCAGTTTTAGATAACAATGTTGGGAATGAGCTTCAATGTGAAAAAGATATATATATATAAGATAGATATATATAATGTCTTAGAACTCAAGGCAACTTTGTCTTAGAGACTCATGGATAACAGCCAGTTTGATCATATGGTTAATCTGTGCCTGCTCCTTGGGCCTATGTATAAAATGTGATGGCCTTTGCTTTGTTCTGCATCTTGTGACAGTAGCGTATTAAAGGAATCATATCATGAGGAACACATTTTTCCTTCATCTTTTGAGATAAAGGAATTCATTGTACTGTGAAAACTCTTAACTTTCAGCTCAAATTTTCTTCACCAGCATTAAAGAATGAAGCCGAGCAAGTCTTACATTTTTTTTGACAAGAGAAACTAATAAATAACCCAAGTAACTGTCAGATAATACAAGACAAATCAGAAAGCTAGCAAGAGTAAAAAAGTGTAGAAAATCTTTAGAACTGTTACGGACCCCGGTGTAGCATCAGTTTCTTTGCATATCCATCAGAAGGATCCCATGTTAGAAATCAATTGAACTAAGTTTAGCTTTACTACTTAAAGCTTAGACACACCAAAGAACTATAAGCAAAGAAAAAAACTGCGGTGACGAAAACCAATTGTGCTTTCTGCTCACAGTGCCTGTCTCTGGGCCAAAACACACCACAAAGACTACAGCCATTGGCCAACTAGCCTATATGTTCTGCACCTGTGTGAGAGGAATAACTCTCCATACCAATAGGTGGCAGAAGTCTGTATTCATCATTCCAAAAAGGAAACTGGAAGAATTAGGACTGTGAATATACATTGAGAATATACTTCTATTGCACTGTCCCAGATGGCACTCTAAGCACTTGCGGTCGCATATCGACTGCTCGCGAGCACCCTTCTGAAACCTAAAATGACAAATGGGGCACCCTACGATCTCATGGATTTAACGGACACGCGCACGCTGTGGCCATTGTAAGTCCACAAGACTGTAAGTGCAAATGTGCCATTTAGGACAGGGCCTGTGTGTGCCCTCTTGAACTTGTCATTGGCTTGCTTTCGTCATATCCGGTTGTCAATTGACTGAAAAGATGGCAATGTTGGCCTGACAACTGACTGTCCGCTTGGTGTTACAGCCTTTAAATTGTTTTACCCCACTATTCTCATTAAGAAGTGTTGACACACAGATTTACTATTCAAACACTGTGCCTCTGAGATGAGGAGCTAATTTACAAGAAATGACATTGCATAATTCTCATATTGTGCAAAACTTCCTTCTAGGCTCTCAAGGACTTTACCCGTTAGAATTAATGATTCTCCTTTGTTCCTTGTCCTTCCTCAGTCGTCTATGTAAAGAAATTAGTTTTTTTCTATAACAATGCTTCAGTTTTTCCTTCAAGAGATATTTTAATGATCTCTAGTGTCTTGATGTGAAACTTCAAATGTAGTTGTGAAAGTCTGTGATGTCACAGTTATGCCCCTCCCACCTCCTGAGCCAGGACACCCTGCTTTCCTTCTCTCTATGTTTGACTATGGCCACAATAAAATACTAAAAATAAATAATATCTCACAGACAGTATCTACAACATGCAATTAAATTAGCCTTGATAAAGCAATGGTTGTATGTAATTGTAGGCAGTCCTTAAGTTTTATAGTAATAATAATAACCATCTGAGCTTCAAAAGTCCAGGGCTCAGGGTGATAGTGCAGCTTGTGTTCTCTGTCCGAGATAAACGTCACACTGCAAACGTGTTGCTTATTTACCGGCCCTCAGTTTTTCGGTCTAAAAACTGCCTCATAAAAAGCTCTACGTAGTAGTTTGTTTATGATGCCTGGGAGTGTTTCCTGGATAAGGAGCGGCCCAGTCTATATATCATAGATCAATACAGGTTTCTGAACCACACACTACTGTTGAGACAAAGGTTTTGAAGGGCACTTCTCACTTCTTAGGTGTCAGATCTTTACTTGGACAGAATCATAAACATGAATTTAACTAGTGATGGTGAGACCTGTTGGATATGCTGGGGATAGAGAAACTGCCTGAATTGGCTGGACCATTCTTACAGAATGTCTTCCCGGAGATTCAGTCGTTAGACTTAGATCAAGGTGTCATGGCAAAAGATCTAACCAAAAACAGAAGACTTGTCATGCCAAGTTGGACTGAAGATGAAGAGGTAAAGGAATTACAGCAGTCGTACTGCAGGAATAAGGTCCGGACGACTAAGTACACCTTCCTGTCCTTTATCCCCAAGAATCTTTTCGAGCAACTTCATCGTTTTGCCAATGTATACTTTGTCTTCTTGGGTGCATTGAACTTTGTGCCTATTGTAAATGCGTTCCAGCCAGAGATCTCCATCATTCCTATTGTCTTCGTGATGTGCATAACTGCTGTTAAAGACCTTTGGGAGGACCAACGGCGGAGCAAGTCTGACCAAAAGGTCAATAACTGCTTATGTGATGTGTATGACAGGTAAAAGCATGAGATATTCTGAATGTCAGAATTGAAAATATACACGTAATACACACAATCTATAGCTGTAAAGTACGTCAGTTTGTACTTTAACCTGTTTGGTTAGGCGGCTGATATCTGCTATCAGTGGATTATGGCGTAGCGCATAATATGTATTCAGTGTATATATATGTATATATATATATTCAGTGTGTATATATATATATATGCTTTTTTGTTCTTCAACAGCATGTTTACCATGTAGTAATGTATTATTTAATCGAGCTGTGAGGTGAATTGACCCAGATATTTTACTTTTGACAGTTTCTTGATCCTAACACTGGCTTGTTCTTCAAACAGTTCGGAGGTGTGGCTTAATACCAATGGATGTGTCACTGTCAAATTCAACAAACTTTGGTTTCTCCAAATTCGGACATTTGGATTTGCATGTTAAAGTGTCACAGCCTCAATGTGTCTTCTAATCTGCTGCAAATTGCAGTTGCTATGCTCAGGCTACATAACATGTCTATTTCCAACCTGGGTCCTGTGCTATAACCCACGTACGTCATTTTTTTTATTAGTGCAGCTCTTAGTTAATGGTTAGCTTGAAGTATAGTTGTTATTGATCTCTGTTTTATTTTATAAATTTAAATTAATATCTCTTGATTAAAGGTTTATTTTAAGCTTTGATATTCTGCATTTTCCATGAAAAGACTTTATAAATTCTATGACCTTGACAAGAACAAAATAGAACAGGCAAAAGTTTAGAAATACCTTTAATTTCAGAGTGTATTTTAATGAAGGGTTAATACTATTTATAATATACACTATATTATACTGTGTAGTCATGTTGATTCTGTACACAGTTGCCATTCACAGACGGTTGACTTCTGTGTTTATATTTTGCCTTCTTGCACTAATATCCTGATAAATAATGTTACCTGACATTTGGTTCTAGCTAAGCTGTTAATGCTGCTCAGTTTAAAAAGGCTCCCATGTGATCGCCTTGCCACAGGGAGTCATATTTGTTTTTCTGTTCTGGAGCTGTTGCTGTGGGTGACAATGAAACGCAGGGCTTACTTGATTACTATGGCATTGAGGCTGGTGTGTTTATTTTAGTAGGAATAAAACAGTAATGTTGAATATGCTTTGTGCTTAAAGCATATGTCACATCAGTGCACAGAAACAAAGCATCATTGGAAATGCTTTTACAGCATGTATGTTTTTGTCATGCTGCAGGTATATATTAAATACTTTTTGTTGTAGGTTTGTTTCACAATGGTTCTGCAGATAGTCAATAATACCACCAGCAAGACTGGTTTTCAGGGCCATCAATAGTGAGAGTAATAATAAACACATTTTACATGTCTTTCTGGAATATTGTATTCTCCAGTGATTCTGCTGTCTAATATTTGTGTTTAATAAGCACTCAACTGTATATATGCATTTGTTATTTCTGGAAGCCAATTTCCTACAAAACTGTAATAGTTTACTGTCTTTCTTGCTTATTTTGCATAATGAAAAAAATTCAACATTTTAAATAAGCAGAGTACTGTATGTCATTTACAGTCAGCCAATCATTATCGCAAAATAAACCCCTTCAAGATCATACGTGACCCCGTTGTCCTGATCGGTGTGCTGAGGTTTATCATGAGATAATACCTTTAAGTTTTCATTTTCATATATATCAATTGTACAGCCATGCACAAAGCAATATTCCACATCTTATATATTGATACCAATCCATTCCAATCCAAATGTTTAACAAAATGTCAAAAATGTAACGTAGTTACGATTGTCTTTAATTCTGTATTAATAGAATCAGTCAGAGAAGACTGACAGTCTGCTCTGAAAAAAAACAATGAGATTCCCATAGTCATCTGACTGTTAAAGTAGACAGATTTTTATCATTTAATCACTAATTAATAGTATGCGTAATTATTTCATCCAAACTGTTGTTTGAACTGCATGTTGAGAAAAGCAAAACAGTTAGTGAATTACCGCTCTGTTTCAATTATTCTAGAAAAAGTGCCTTTCTTCATTTGTGTCTTCTGTTGTGTTTATCCAATATTAATAGTGAATCCAAATAAAGCATTTCAAGTGTGTGTTTGTTTTGAAGGAAGCATCTGCGGTATGTTGAACGCCGTTGGGCGGAGGTGTGTGTTGGTGATCTGGTCCGTCTCTGCTGTAATGAGATCATTCCTGCTGACATGGTCCTGCTGCACTCATCTGACTCTAATGGAGTGTGTCACATCGAGACTGCCAACCTGGATGGAGAAACCAACCTCAAACAGAGGCAGGTGGTCCGTGACCTGCCACAACAGGTGTGTGCCCATGCATCTCCTTGTCATCTTCGACACCATTGTTTTTGTTTGTTCTCCATAAATATATAAGTTAAATTTGTTTTGCTGTATTTTTCCACCTTATTTTTAACGTAAGAGCGGACTCTGCCATTTGTAAATTGAATGTGTGTGTCTTCCCGTGCAATCCGCTTCCAGTCATTTTTAGCTGTACAAAACAGCTCGTTATAATGCTTGATATTGCAAACTGGTATTTTTTTCCATATTATTTTAATGTATTGTCAATTAAAAACACTGGTTTGTAGCACAAATAGTTTTAATGTTTACTGCACTTTGTTATTCTTGTAGTTATTTACCTTTAGCAGCTAAGAAATCTCGCAATTCACAGAAAATAAATTAATTCCACATTGCAAAAAAAATTGTATAAAGGTTTGTTTTTTGTATTGAAATCTATAAAGATTTTCAAAAGAAATGAAATGCATTTCATTTATACAAAAGTGGCCTAAAAGTGATGTCCGGCCTTCACCCGAAAATCTTCACCCTTTGTCCAAATATTATTAAAATAATATAATTTTATAAGCATGTTGCGTAGTCGTGCTTGGAGTCAATTATTTTATTTCTGATAACGCAGTTATCACGTGGAAAAACAAGAGAGAACATTTACATTTATGCATTTGGCAGACGCTTTTATCCAAAGCGACTTAGATTGCATTTCAAGGTACACATTTGCATTCTTATCAGTTCTTGCTTTCCCTGGGAATCGAACCCATGACCTTGGCAATGCTAGCGCCTACGGTAAAGAGAACCAATGAAATATGAATAACTGATTATGTTGTAGTCAGTGTATGCTTTTTTCTGTGAGCTTTTTGTTTTTCTATACATTTTTTTTTTTTTTTTTGCATAGTAAAATAAAACCTGTAGCTGTAGTTTGTCTTTTTGCCTAATAATTAGTTTTGTTATTCTTATTTTAAATGTTTAAATATTTAAAATGTTTTTCTCAAATTTTGATGGTTTCATAGAACTTTTAGGGTTTTTAAAAACAAATTACTCTCTGGACATCACTTTGGCCTTTACTGTAGACAATTACCTTTAATCGCATCATCTAATGTTCTCTGAATTTCTAAATTAAAATACTTTTTTTGTGGGGCATAAAGTAGGGTGTAACCATCATTACAAAGAAAAAAAGTCTCTGAAATTCTTAAAAGAAACCTTTATTAAATTGTTTGGCATAAAAACATTGTTAAAATAAAAACTTCTCTGAACAATGTGCTTAAAAAAATGTGCTCTTCCTTTAGGGATCTGAATTTATTCCAGAAAACTACAGCAGTCGCATTGAGTGTGAAAATCCCAACAATGACCTGAGGCGGTTCAGAGGCTTCATGTGAGTAAACAGTAAACTGCTTCTGTAAATGATAAACAAGGCATTTTAAAGATTTTAATTTTAATTTGTATGTACACAGGGAGCATCCTTGTAAAGGACGGGTTGGACTCCAAAGTGAAAACCTGCTCCTGAGGAGCTGCACTGTGAGGAACACGGAGACTGTGATTGGCATTGTAGTCTATGCAGGTCACTTTCACATCAAAAGATATGATGAGATTGTAGAAAAATAAGAGCTTCACATTAAAAGATATGATGAGATTGTAGAAAGATAAAGAGCTTGTGTGTGTGATTGTATGCAGGTCATGAGACAAAAGCGATGCAGAATAACAGTGGGCCACGCTACAAACGAAGTAAACTGGAGCGCAGACTCAACACGGACGTCCTCTGGAGTGTCGCTCTACTGCTAGTTATGTGCCTTATCTCTGCTGTAGGTCAGTATTATGGTCATTGATGTACTTGTGTCAGCATTTTAGCTATTAAGTACTAGGGAGAGCTGCACGATTCTAGATAAATTGGTTTAGTTTAGTTCCTTTATTGTCTTCAAGTGGAAATTTGTCGCTTTAATCGTGCAGCTCCAGTACACGGTAAAGGCCCTTGCACACCGAGTCCGAAATTCGCGTCTGAAATTTAGCATGTTAAAAAATAAATACGACCTCACGTTATGTCAATCACGCTTGCACACTGGCTCCGAAACTTTCGTCCGTCATAAAAAAAATTGGATCGGGTTTGATTTTCTGCGTTTTTCACATCCATAGCAAGCAGTTTGAATGGTGTTTTGACAATTCAGAGCCACCAAATCATGAATATGAAAAAATACATACGAAATTTCGGACTCAATGTGCAAGGGCCTTTATGCAATTCGCAATGCAATGCAAGTGTTTTTTTGTGTGGGTTTAGTAAAAATATGATTGTGATATATAGGTCATGGTGTTTGGTTGAGTGGACTAAAGAATACTATTTTCATGATTCCTGATGACACGCACCCTGCGCTCGCTGCCTTTTACTTGTTTTGGACTATGATCATTGTTCTGCAGGTGAGTGACAGTGAATGGACTCATGCATGTCATATCTAATCCAATTATTATCTATAATTCTAATTAATATCTATATTCAAGATGTTGTAGTATATCAGGCCTATACTTTACAGTTCATGAATCAGGTTTTCAGTCAAATACTTCAGTAAGCATATAACTTACTTGTCTATGTATCTGACATTGCTGTCCTCCTCTTCTTTTTTGTGTGTTGTAGGTGCTGATTCCCATCTCCCTCTATGTGTCTATAGAGATTGTAAAACTGGGACAGATATATTTTATTCAGAATGATTTAAATCTGTATAACCCAGTACTGGACACAGGAGTGCAGTGCAGAGCGTTGAACATCACAGAAGATCTTGGACAGATCCAGTACCTGTTCTCTGACAAGACGGGAACCCTCACAGAGAACCGCATGCTGTTCCGCCGCTGTACTGTGGCAGGAACCGAATACCCTCACCATGAGAACGGTCAGTTTACTTCAAAGCAGCCTTCAAATACGGCTATAATTTATTTTTATTATAAAAATATACCCATTTTTAACCAATTACCAAATATACCATATTACAGTCTAATTTTTCATTGTGCTCTTTAAAAACTGATAATAAATCATGAGATTAGTTGTGATTTATTTAGTCAAATTATGTTATATTGTACATTATGTATATTAAGTAGTCTTTAAAATATCAAATTGTTTGTGAATAAAAATCTATTATTTTACTTCTATCTATCTATCTATCTATCTATCTATCCATCTATTATATATGTGTGTGTGTGTGTACATATATATATATATGTATGTATGTATGTATGTAGCTATCTTCATGGACTTGATCTTGTTTGTGTGTTTCTCCTCAGCGATTTCTTTGGAACAGTATGAGGCGCAGGGCTGTGGCGATGCAGATCACTCTCTAACCCTGAGGTCACGTACTAGCAAGAAGTCTCTGAGCTGTAAATCGCTCAGCTGCAACCGGAGTTCAGTGTCCCTCAATACCCTCACTGCAGAGTCTGACACGCACTCAGTCCACGACACGCTCCGCAGACACACACCCGGAGCCTTCAGCAGCACCATGGTGAGAAATTAAAAGACTTATCTTTGGCATTTACTCTACACGTTTACTGCATTTACTCAGTAACACACTATAACACGCACTTCAAGTATTTATTGTCATAAGTAAATAAATGATAAGTAATTTTTTCTCTAGGAGTGTGCTGTTGTTCCAGACCCTCAGCTTCATGTGAAGCTGAGCACACTGTCATCCCCCATGCGTTCCCCTCTCCAACAAGAAGCTGCTGAAATCTCTAACATCCTAGACTTCTTTCTCGCCCTCACTGTCTGCAACACCGTAGTAGTTTCCTCCCCCACTCAGCCAAGACACATGGTATGATCCAAGTCTTTACTAATTAACTGATAGTCTGAAACTCATGCAGAAAGCAGATTTGTTGGTCAGCACTGCGAATCTGCATGACCAACTTGAACCCAAAATCTAGTTTTTTCACCTTCACGCACAAAATTCCAGATCACATGGATTCCTATTGAAATGGCAGGATTTCACCTTGAAAAGTTGCTTTACAGCTGTAAATGTGACCGCACCTTAAAAATATGTCCAGCTGTTTTTTATGTGAACAACCCCTAAGAATTTTGTCAGAATGTGTCAGGAATACCTAATATATCTAATATTTAATTATACAGAGTTTTTTTTTAATTTTTTTATACAATTAATCAATTTTGATAATATGTAGTTCGGCATCTCAATCAGCTAGGTATAATTTTTTTGTAATCAAATATTTATTTATATTATGAAGTATGTTGTAACCATTAGAGCAGGGTAAACAATGATTTTTTTAGACTGATCTTAATCTGTGCCCGTTTTTAATGGATGCAGGAACAGACTGGCCTTAGCGATGGATTTAGGCCTGGGGCTTTTCCCAGTAAGCCAGTCAATTTGTAGGCCACTGTCAAAACTAAATTAACCTAAAACATGGTTCAAACTGTGCCAAAAATTCTACACTCATTTTTCATTGCTGAAATCATAATCAAACTAGCCAATATATTACATAAATTGATATTCAGTGCCTGCTTGTGGCTTGCAAAAAATTTTACTTCTTATTTGTGCATTTCTTTGCATGTTTGTGAATCTGTTAATGTAATATCAGGTTCAGATGCCTGTGGTTCGTACACCCCTGCGCTCTCTAGAGGAGATGAAGGCCATGTTTCAGAAGCTAAGTCTACCCCGCTTTCCCTATTCACCTAGTCAAAACACGGACACTCCTCCCAGCCTAACCAAGAAACTCTTCGCCCGGGGTCGTTCGGCTTCCTACTACCCTAACAGCAACCCTCAATCACCCATAAAAACTCTACAGTCCCCCATCACACCTTCTGGCACCCCTTCAAGCACTCCGTCCATCCCTGTCACTCCTGTGCTGTTGCCCAGTGGAGTGTGGAGCGAGGTAGTGGACGACATACAGAAGGCCAAAGATAACTCTGCTGATGAGACTGAGAGTGATAATGAGGATGAGGCAGAAGAGTTGCTGTACGAGGCAGAGAGCCCGGATGAGGCGGCATTGGTGCAAGCAGCAAAGGCTTATGGGTGTACTCTGCTGGGCCGGTCCCCAGAGCAAGTCCTCGTGGCTGTTCCAGGCACAGGGCCACTGTCCATCCCTCTGCTACACATACTGCCATTTCATTCTGCCCGCAAGAGGATGTCTGTGGTGGTGCGCCATCCCCTCACTGGAGACGTGGTGGTTTACACTAAAGGAGCTGATAACGTCATTATGGAGCTGGCTGAAGAAGGTATGTGAGGTGACGTATTTGCTTTACTAAAGCAGCTCATGTATGTTTTATTAAGGTTAGTTCACTCCAGAGGTCATTTCCATCATTTGACTGATTTTGATTTAGCAGTGATGGAATCTGAAGACAGTCATTTATCTATTGTAACTTGTAACTGTAATTTCCACCCAGTTCCAATTTCCTGTTGACCAGGAGAAAGGTTTGTGTTCAGGCAAATACAAAGCATCAATGTAGTTAAGTTCAGTTAATTTTTCATGTTTAGTTCATATCATAATTGAAATATATATATATTTTTTTTTATATACTGTGTTGGTCAAATTTGCCTGTTCAGGCCCAAAAGCTTGTGCTTTAGTGCCCTCTGCTGTCACTACGGAAAAAGTCTTTGTTCGTCTGTTTTGTTCCTAAATAAATAAATGCATAATCTTGCCCTTATGCTTGTCCTGTAATTTCATGATTAAAAATGGAAATTTGGTCGAAAAAAAAAGCTATTACAAGTAATATTATCATTAAAATATGAAAATTAAAATGACTTGTAATAATAGATTATGACAGAATTTTTGCGACCCTGTCCGTCAAAATGAGGAACAATGAGAAATTATAACGTGACCTCTGGTGTACACCGTCCCAAAAATGCTTCAAATATTTTAAAGTTGGTTGTTGGGCTTAGTTTGTTGAGAATCAGGTACTGTCAGGTTTAGACAGCCACAAAAATTATGTAATGTCAAAGTTATATTTAAAGAACCAAACGCCAAAAAAATACCCATGTAACATTAAGTTCATTAAGTGTGCGGAGAGTTCCTTTTAATGAATATATAGATTTTACATATAGGCCCCTGCTTCCATTTTCATGCTGTTTAGCCATGGATATATATTCTTCTCATCCATGGCCATGATGGTGGACTAATCCAGGGGTTTTAAGCTTTTTGATGCCAGTGTCCACCTCATATGATGATCGCTTTGTGATGGACCCCCTTTTTAACACATACCTGTAAAGGTAGTTATAGTTAAGTTTACACCTAGCATTATCAACAATATGATAATCTTTAACTACAATCTTTAAATATCATATTGCTTCTGCTTACATACTGTATCAAGGCTTAAAAGGCCAATTTCTGTTGGCCCAAAAGTGTACAAAAGATCAAGGGTCCATTCACACAGGTATTATTGCATTCCTCTTCACTGCTTTCTATTGTATTTCTATGTAAACATTCGCTAGATGGATGTTCTCGATCGTTAAGCTCACATCTCTCGACTTTTGCAGTGTCTCACGCATGACAGCATTCTAAAGACGTGGCTCTCAAGCAAACATCAAATAAATAAGACCTTTAAAAAATGTCTTAAATGTGAAGTCATGATCCCTTAAGTGTTTGGAGTATGTTTAATAGATTACAGACTGAACAGAGTGTTGCCCTTTCAATTTGCACACTGAGTATTTATTGTAATCACAGACTGTTGAGGATTAAAAATGCACTAGTCCATATTGTCATTTTGTGTACTTTTGTTGAACTTTTCAGAAATTTGGATGCGATATTGTCACACCAGTGTTTATTGTATACTCAAGTATTTGTTTTGACTATGTGTGCATGTGGGTGCAGCTGAAGATGGTTTCTCAAGGGAAGTAATTGAACGGACGCAGAAACACCTGGACCAGTATGCAAGAGAAGGACTGCGCACTCTCTGTGTTGCTAAAAAAGTACGTCTTTCACTCTCATTTCCCTTATTTGCAACATTCATTATCTTCTATTTGCATATAGCACATCAAATGTAAGATGCCTGTGCAATGGAGGTTGAGTCTTGAAGAAAATTGTTGGCATGTGATTGACAGGTGATGGAAGAGCAGGAGTACAAAGCCTGGTTGAAGAGACATGAGTATGCAGAAACCAGCATTGAAAACAGAGAAGAGCTTCTGCTTGAATCTGCTGAGAGACTGGAAACTAATCTCACATTATTGGGTAAGACATTAAGACAAAAATGAAATTGCCCTGAAATTATATTGTGTGTTGGTTGTCCTAGCCTAATTCTTTTTTGGTTTCCAGGGGCAACGGGTATAGTAGACCGCCTTCAAGAGGAGGTGCCTGAGACCATTGAGGCTCTGCAGGAAGCTGGGATTAAAGTATGGGTCCTCACAGGGGACAAACAAGAGACGGCTATTAATATTGCTTTTGCTTGCAAACTCCTCAGACCCACAGACCACTTACTGATGGCCAATTGTGACAGCCAGGTATGTAGTGGTGGTGGAAAAAAAAATAGCTAGTGATGCTAAAGCTTACGGAAATATGGAAGAGCAAATCAGTAAGCACTTTCACCAAACTGCGTTTAATGAAAGTCCTGGTTTGGCCAGTTGCAACATACGGTTGTGAAGTGTGGACATTGAAGAAAGAGGAAGAAAGGCACATCTAGGCTTTTGAAAACAAGTCCATTAGAAAGTTGTTACAAATTCCATGGACAAAACTGAACTGCTGAATCACATTAAATCCCCCAAGTTACGCTATTTTGGCCATGGTTATGTTATGACAATCAGTCGATACCATTAAAGGCAGCATCGTGACAGGTTTAGTGGAAGGTTTCAGAATTCGTGGAAGACTTGCCGGATAATATCACGACATGGACTGGTCTGTCAGGAACTGGCTTGTTTCATGCCATACGAGACAGAAGACTCTGGTCATTACTTTCTTATCCATAAAGCCAACCGCCGACAAGCGACGATGGTGAAATGACATGACATATATAGCACTGTCCACTATTGTCAATTTAATTTTTGTTTTGTATAATATGCAATAAGTTAAAGCACACTTGTAAGTAAATTCCAAAATATATTTATATAGTATATTAATATTAGACTTTTCCAAAGATCTAGACATTCCTGTAGCTCAAACTGTAGAGCTTCATGCTGACAATGCTAAGGTCATAAGTTCGATTTCCAGGAAGTGCATGAACTAATTGACTTGGCTTTTCAGCCTGTATTGGTAATTCCCATTAATTTGTACATGTAATTAATTTAAATAAAACAGCCCTGGTTTTATATTATATTATATTATATTATGTTAAAAAAAATGCAAAAGCTAGGGTAAAAATGCCAACAAAATACAAAGGTAGATGCCAATATGTTCAATCCTTTATGTGGAAGGACTGTATATAAAACTGAAATCTGAATTACATTTTTTGTATGTGTGCTTTGTCCCTCAGGAGGCTTGTGAGGCTCAACTTCATGAGTTACAACTTGAGATCAAGCAAGATGATTGTAGTTCTGACTGTGTGTTGGTTATCGATGGCCGTACGCTGGACTATGCTCTGCAGAAGGAGCTACAGGGCCTGTTCCTGGATCTCACATGCTGCTGTCGCTCAGTCATATGCTGCAGATCCACCCCCCTGCAGAAGAGCCTAGTGGTACGGCTCGTCAGAGACAAGCTGAAGGTCATGACCCTGGCTATAGGTGAGTAAGCACATTGAAAGGTATATGATTGAATGTCCATGTAGAATGTTGTTTGAACTAAAATGTGTGACGCTCATATTCAGGTGATGGAGCCAATGATGTCAGTATGATTCAGGTGGCAGATGTTGGCATTGGCATCTCAGGCCAGGAGGGCATGCAGGTACAAACAGAAACCAGGGTTGGGTTTGGGTACTCCCATGTAATTGCATTATTCGTTTGGACTAATTATGTCGAATTATACTGTTCAATAATTTGGGATTGTTAAGATTTGTCAAATGCTCACCAAGTCTGCATTTATTTAATCAAAAATACAGTGAAAACATTAATATTGTGAAATATTATGTATAGGGGAAAAAACATTTGATTTAACATTATAGTTAAAACAGAAAAGATCTTTCCCACTCTTGCAATGATGTCTTTTCCCTTCATATAGGCGGTGATGTCCAGTGACTTTGCCATCTCGAGATTTAAGTTCCTGAGGAAGCTAATTTTGGTTCACGGTCATTGGTGCTACACACGGTTGGCTAACATGATCCTCTATTTCTTCTACAAGAATGTGGTGAGTAATGTACACATTTACACAGTTCCTCTTATCTTATCTTATGAATCAATACGGTCCTGACCTGTTCCTCTTTTTTCTTATTTTTTCTTTTTTCATGTAGATGTATGTGAACCTGTTGTTCTGGTATCAGTTTGTCTGTGGCTTTTCAGGCAGCACAATGACCAACTCGTGGGTTTTAATCTTCTTCAACCTTCTCTTCACCTCCATACCTCCACTCATATATGGAGTGCTGGACAAAGATGTGTCTGCCGAGACACTCCTACAACTGCCTATTCTCTATGAGTCTGGACAAAACTCGCAGGTGGTCATCCTGTCTCACACGTCGTTCTGTTGTACTCTGTCTTTCTGTTGTTTTCAGCTTATGAGCTGTTTTGCATTGTGTTTTACATGGTATGAATATAACGATGGCTTGTTTGTGGTTATGTGATGTGTGTTTTCAGGCCTATCTTCCATCAACGTTCTGGCTGACCATTCTCGATGCGTTTTACCAAAGCCTAGTGTGTTTCTTCATACCTTACTCTGTAAGTAATTCTGAAGTTCTTCACTTAACTGAGTATTCCTGAGTTTTTTTTTGCATTGTTCTCAAATGAGACTTGAGATCTTGGCTGTGCCCAAAAACAAAAAGTGTGGAACGTTTCTTAAATTCACATTTAATAGAACCCCCCCCCAATAATAATTCATATTGTTTTTTTATGCTATGAAGGCGTATGCAGGGTCTGATATCGGGGTATTTTCCTTTGGCTCTCCAATCAATGGCTCTGCTCTCCTCATTATCCTCCTGCATCAAGTCATAGAGAGTCGCACAGTGGTAAGCTAATCACAGCTGTTCAATGCAAATTTATCATCTATAATGCAGTGTAATTTAAAAAGTAAATCTTTTGAATAGTACATGCCACACTGTGTCCTCACCAAACATTACAATAAAATCCTAGTCAAAGGTTTGGAATAATTAAGACTTTTTAAAATGTTTTTGAAAGAAGTGTCTTTCCGAAAGGATTCATTTGTTACGCTGCACAACTGTTTTTAACATTGATAATAATAAGAAATGTATTTTGAGCAGCAAATCAGCATATTAGAATGATTTCTGAAGGATCATGTGACACTGAAGACTGAAAATTCAGCTTTGACATCACAGGGATAAATAGAAAATAGTTATTGTATATTGTATTTTTACTTTATTTTTGATTAAATAAATGCAGCCTGGGTGAGCATTAAAAGACTTCTTTCAAAACCAGTTCAAAACTTCAAACTTTTGACCGGTAGTGTAAATCTGAAGTATTTGTCCCCCCCCCCCCCCCCATGTGAAATGTTATTGGTCCAAAATACAGCTCCATATAATTGTACAGTAATGATCAAATATCTCTTTAAGCATTATCTCAAATCATTCAGCACTTTCTCATTCAGCGTGCACAGTGAAATGGCACGTTGCATAAAACAACACGGAACTGAGTTATTATTGTAATAGAATTTGCATACCATAGCACTATCATTAATGTCTTTATTTATGGAAGACTGGCTCTGTATCTTGTGCTAATGCTGGTCTTGTGTGGTTTTTCTTTTTTTGTGCAGACGTGGATACACGCTACATTGCTGCTCTTCAGTGTCCTGTTCTATTATGCCTTCACCCTGTTGTTCAGCATTACGTGTGTGACATGCAATTCTCCTTCAAACCCCTATGGCATTGAGATAAAAATGATGTCTGAGCCGCTCTACTATTTAGTATGTGGACTAACCACAGTCCTGGCCCTGCTACCCAGGTATTACACACACATATCCTGAATTAGCCCATTCTTTAATACGGTTTCAAAATCCAGTTACCAGACTACCAAGATTTTATGTTAAAGGCTTAAATACACTACATGACTGAAAACATTAAAACACTAAGCATCACATACTTGCAGGCTTTTTAAGTGGTTACAGAAAAACTTGCCATCATACAGGTTTTCCCAAATGGGGTTCTTTATGTAACTCATTATTCGCATAATTTTGTAGACAGAAGTTTACAGCATTTCAGCAGTATTCCACCAAAATAACAGCTTGAGGACTTGAATTGTTATAAGTGAAGAATTTAAGACACAAATATTAGTATTGTAAATAAAATTATTATTATTATGAAAAGGACAATGGTGATTTACAACAGTAAATTCTGTCTTAATTTTTTACAATTAGTTAAAACTAATGATAATGAATTAATATTATATTTAATTTGCTCTGGTTCCTTAAAGACTAGTGTAATTGTAATGTGAATAACAAATATCACTACTAAAAAAGAGGTTTGAGTCCACTTTAAAGTCCAGGTTCAAAGTAAAAAAAAAAAAACACTTATATTTTATCCATTTAATAAAGACCCGTTCACACAAAGAACGTTAACTGTAATAGCTTCCACTCCACACCAGCGAACGATAGCGCTCTCTTTATTCTAATTATATTCCATTATATTCATGATCCCAATTATCGTTTCTCTGTGACATTATCTTTATAGTTATGATATGGACTCTGCTACTCTTTTATATATATATTATTCACGGCAAATTCACAATTCACAATTCAATTACAATTCACGGCAAAGGTTAAGTAGAGTATTTATACACTTCCAACAAAAAGAATAATTCTGGGATGCCTAGTTTTTTCCTATTTATGTGGGAAAGAAATCTATTTATTTTTCACAGATAAGGCCTGAACATGCATGCTTAAAATTGTATAGTGTGATAAGAGCTGAAAAAGCAGTATGTATTAATATTTTCAGTTTTCAGTCCTTCCTCATTCAACTTGATAAGATCTGTACTTGTATGACTTTTAACATCATAAAAAATAGTTGCCCGTTGAATTGATTTTCCTTAAGACTTTGGACAAAATTTATTGGAATCAGTCACTTATGTTTTCATCGCGTCTTAAAGGCAGGTCATGAAGGTACTGTATTTTTCACTGTTGTCTTTTCATCTCTTTCTGTGTCTCAGGATCCTGTTTCGTGCCTTTTGTAACACTATCTTTCCATCTGACCTGGTGAGAGCACAAATAATGGAGAGACTCTCGGCACAAGACTATTCCTCTAGTTTACAGAAGTGGAGGGAGAACAAAGCCGCTCAAAGACACATCCCTCAAAACCTCAGTGTGAATGCTGACATGCCCCCAGACTGTATCGCTGAACCAGGCGCTGTTCTCTCATGACCAATAACAAAGTCCCTTTTGGTCATATAAACATGGTCATTAGCTCAAATAGTGACCTATATTCTAGCATTTTAGTAATCGGTAGATACTCTAACCAGTCAGAATTCAGAGCTGCCTTTTCTCTGGCCAATGAGAGTGTTTTCACTGTGATGTGCCTGGGCTCTCACCCTCTGCGGGTGGAGCTTACAGATGACAGATGAACTGCATCGCAAACTCCTGTGACCGCAGAATGGACTTGGGAGTCTGGCTTTTGGAGGCTAAAGATATGCAGATAACTGTTTACGTTTCACACGGCTGGACCTGTGACATTTTTATTCACACAAGAACGTCAAGAGTTGTGAGGATGAATTGTGGGTCAGGATGTGGCTGGTGAATGGCAAGACACTGTGGCTACTTTGCTCCTACTTCAATGCAATACTCCATTTTTGGTTATTGAGACTAAAATATTCATGAGCTTGCACACTAAACATTACTATACATAAACTCACAATTTCCCACACAGTCGTTTTTCCAGATTTTATATTCTAGCAAAATGTAAATGACCATCTTCCTCTGGTTGAAACTATAGGAATGATTGAATAAAGATGTTTTTTTTGTGTGGGACACAGGGATGGGAAAACATCTGATCATGGAGAATGTTGATACATGAGGACGTTACATTAAAGACATTCATTGAATTTTCCCTGCTCAGGAATAAAATGAGGTGAAATTAAACAGGAGCTAATGTTATTTGACCCAATGTCCTTGGTGTTTATTTGTGTTTTTATTCTGATAGGATTACAAATGTACATATCCAGTATTTCATGATAAAGGCTAGATTGATTTTTGTACTTAAATGCAATTTTATTTTTATTGCAAAAAGTGAATGCTTATAATGTAAATCGATAATCCAGAATGATCAGCTTAGATGATTGAGTTATTTACTTGAAAACATTATTGAAAGTCATTTTGTAAACCATATGTGATATTTGTAAAACTTGCAATAAAACATTCAAAACCTAAAAACTCAACTAGCGCATGAATATGAACATACACCCGATAGCCTATGTGTTATTGTAAAGCACTTGTTTTGAGAGATAAGAATTGGCTTTAAAATCAGGGATGGCAACTTTTACATTTAGCTTGGAGTGAAAAAAATACACACAAAAACCCTGCATTACAATAAGTGTATTGTGATTGTCAAAACATTTGGTAACTAAACTGAATTTCATTAGGTTTAGTGTCATTTGCAATGTTTACATAGTACAATAACTGTTAGGCCTTCTGTTTTTATTAGTGCTTGACACAAATTTTCACGATTTCAATGAATAAGCTTGTGTTTCGATTCCAATCTTGATTCAATATCGATTCATTTGGATAAATATCAGGTACAGTAGCTCAATGAAACAATTTATTGTTTGAATTTCATCCAAATTTGACAGAATTTGAAAGCTGGGACTTTGTTATATATCAAACCTGCTCTGTCTTGTTTGTAGTCAGTGTCCTCTTTGGCGTCTTTGCTCTGTGATTTTTCACTCCTTTTTACTTCAGACCAAACATAGTCTACTGTTTTTGTGACCTCAGTTTAATCACTGAAACATAATTGTATGATTCACTGTTATCCAAAACAACTTAAATTGTTACAATGTCTTTAAAATATAACCTATAGCCTATCTGCTGGAATGACAGCATTGTAATGTTAGTCAGAATTGCATTTGGTCTTCTTTCTAAAATTGATTTGCATTCTTAATTGTGACTGTTCTTCTTTATTGCATCTAACCACCTTTATACTGCAAATAAATAAATACATTTGAAAAAATCTTACATTTATTACTGCTATAAGTGCATTTTTCAATATTTACAATGTTTTCCAAACTCAGACGTTCAGCAATTTTTGTGGACTCATTGCTTTTGATTCACTCATGAATAAGTCTTTCACAAGTGATGACGGGACTGATGTCCACAGTATGCCACAGTAATCGCTACATAAAGTGAAAAGTTTCTTATTAAATAGGACAGACACATCATGAGAAGACAAAACATATATGTAAATATGAAATCAGATAGCAGAAATAATGTGAAGTACTGTGGTTTGTTAAAATATCCTTCTTATCAGTTTATCGAAAAAGAAAGATTTTTTTGTTCTCCTACACTAAAAATATTTAAGCTTTTTTAAAAATTTCCATCAAATTGAATTGAATAATCCTTACATATTATTCATAATATTATGAATTAAGAATTTTAAAAGAGTAAAAAAAAACCTAGAGCTTTCTGTTTCACCTGTGTTTTCTAAATAAATTTTTTTTAAAAAAAGTAGATTATACATTTCAACTATTAAGTAATCAGTGAATGTCAATTTATTAAATACATTTGAATATAATTACTAAAGGTTAAAGGTTGCCCAGTTTATCTAACACATTTATCCAAAGTAGGCCACCAATATTTAAACATCTTACAAGAAAAAAAGAAACACTTTATTCAGATGCATTTTATTTCCTGTTAACTGTAGTATTTTTTATTTGTATTTAAAGAAACAGGGACAGCGTACAATAAACATTAACCTCAAAGGGAGAGATGCATAGTAGGCTACCAGGTTTTAGCTCAAGAGCTAATTTCCACCCGTAGTCCCTGGGCAGGCTGATGTTATATTAAAATACATAATACATCATACATAAATGAATAATGAAATTTACATTGACCAAATAAATAATACTAAAATATAAAAATCAAATCTTTACATGCACAACATCGATCACATGTGGGTGCAATGTAGCCTACAGTAGTAGGCTACAATGTAACAAACAACAGGAACTGTCACAATAATATTTGTTTACAATTAGTGAGCAAGTGCGACCTTCTAATTTCGAAAATAAAATCTTACGTCAGAGGGTTTTCTACCTGACTTTAACCATCAGTGTCCTAGTCTGGCACACCCACCAATGTCACATTGCATCAACCAAAACTATTTCATCATTTAATTAAATAATGTCTCCGCTCTGAATGTGTAAACCGAATGATCACAGTACAATCAAGCGCAAACGGCCCACCTGCATTCACCCTACCTACCTCATATTAATTGTCTAATAATATTTTGTCGCTATAAGTTTTGCCTCGTCGCTCGCGTCAACAAGGTTGAAATGTGGCCAGTCGAATATGAGAACAAGTGCACAATAGCACATGTTCCATCCATACATTTTGACATTGATTTTGGAGGGCGGATCTACTCGACTTCCCTGCGTCTGTCTGTGGCTTTCGATTCTAGCGCAAGAGCAGCTCTACGTGAGAAACTGTTACTTCGACCTGAACTGAGATTATTTAGTAAATGACTGAGTCTGAATGACTGGTTGACTGACTGACAGCGACCACACTGAAAATCTGCTTCAGTCACAGCAGATCTTCATCCGACCATGAGTGTCAGTTCAACACGGAGCAGCGGGGAAGAACTCGACGAGCTGGAGTCAGTTAGGTGAGCTCAAACAACTATCTGTTTTATGATCTGCTTGGATCTTTCTATACGCATACACCACTCATGAAAGAACAATAGGCTACTCTACATGAAAGTACGCAGTGTAGGCTAGCTACTACACGATTGAGCTCAGTTAAGCGCAGTAACACTCCGTTGTTATTTTTACTCATATTGATCCTCAGATCTTTATGGTTCTTGAGCTAAACTTGTTTCTGTGAAAGTTTCACCGTTTTTCGTGTTATGGTCAAATGTGAGAATAAAAAAAATAAAAAAGGAAGCGCAATAAAACAAGTATAACGAGCAAACTATTGCTGTTTGATTTGTACAACTGATTGTTATCGAGGTAAGCTGCGTTAGCAAATGAAGAGGAAATACTTCTCCAATTTTACTTTAGTGAATGAAAGGGTTGCAGAAACCGGTTCCCTCATTAACTGTCTGTTATATAATTTAACCTATTTTTATAAAGTGTTTTTTTCTTGTTGACAACACAGCAAAACAAATGTAAAACAATATTTTATTCAGTGTACATTTTAATTCCACATGATTAATCAAAGGCTTTTTTCAAATCCCACTAAGCCTTGTCAGTTTTATTTAACCCCTATTTTAGGACCATTAAGTTTACTTATTTTTTATTCATTATTATTAATATTTGCTTTGGGACATTATTTTTATGACCAGTAAGCACATTCACCTCAATTCTAATTACAGTAATCCATGTGGATGTTTTACATGTAACTATAATTTAATTGCTAATTGTAATTTAATCTGCTCATTAGATTCTCATTGTAATACAGTGATGAAAATCATCCTGTCCCTACATTTTTATATTTTTATGCAAAAGTTTCAGAACCAGCACATCTGGAACAATAGCAATGTCAGTGGATGTCGACAGTTGATATTCGACATCACCAAAATGGCTTTGTGTTTAAGTGCCTCAATTTGTTTCTCTCTGTAGCTGGTATCATTTTGATTTGTCCCGGCATGCAGCTGAAGCTCTTCTCCTTTCGAATGGGGTAGATGGGAATTTTTTACTCCGAAACAGCAACAAGGGTTCTGACTGCTTTGCCTTGTCTGTCCGGTAAGAAATATCCATTTGGGACAAAGGTTCAGAAGTACTTGCAGTCGACATACTGCTGATTATGCAAGTTGGATATTTTCCTTGTGTGCACTGACTGCAATTTATAGAGAAATCTACCTGCAAATCTATCTAAAATTAACCTCAATTGTAAGTGCTGCTTAATAATTTTGATATGTTTTTTTTTTGTATTCTTTGATAAATAAAAAGTTCAAAAGAACAGCATTTTATTTAAAATAGAAATAGAACAGTACTTGCTGAATAAAATTATTAATTTCTTTAAGAATCTTACTGACACTACACTGTTAAATAATATAAACTCAAATGAACGTATCTGACCTTTCTTCTTTGCAGCAGTAGACACTAAAATGAGTTGCAATCCTCTGCCCTTTTATTACTCAAACAATTCAAAAAGTCAAATGATGACCCAACATGCTTTTTGCTAGTCTCCTTATTTTTCCATTTCTCTTATTTTCCGTGGGTATTCAGTTTACTTGAAGTTTTTCAGTTCCTTTTTTTTTCAAAGTGTCAGTTGTGAACCACTGTGGACTTGTGTCTTGCAAAATAAAGGTACTTATTCCCATTTGAATATATAAATAAAAAACTGATTCACACAAGCCATGAGGCAGTACCCATCACTGTGACAGACTGATATGTATAAATGCGTTTAATTCTGAGGTTAACTGACTTCATTTATAGTGTGTGACTTTGTAGAAATGATATTCAGCCTGTTTCAGTGTGTGATATTGCTTGTATACCCTATAAACAAGTTCAAATCAAGTAATATAGAGAATTCAGTCACAGTATGGCAGCATTTACTCACTCTCTTTTCCATCAACACTTCTTTAGAGCAAAGGATTCAGTGAAACACTTTCATGTTCGGCGGCAGTTTGGCAGATATTCCTTTGGCTTCAATGAATTCCCTTCCCTTCAGGATTTTTGCAGTCACTTTGCCAATCAGCCTCTGCTAGGCAGCGAGACAGGTTAGCTGTTTGCCTTTAATTTACAGTTCACAAACTTTTCAGCACTTCTGTGGCACAGTCACCCTGTTTCCTGTTTCACTCTTGTAACCAAGGAAACCTGATAGTGCTACGGTTCCCGTACCCACGGCAGGTGGAAGAGCCATCTATTTATGAGACGGTCTGTGTGCATACGGCCATGCAGACAGGCCGGCATGAAAATGACCTGGTGCCTAATGCTCCAGCAGTAAGTCAAAATTACATTATACAGACACACATGCACACATGTTTTGCATCTAAAGTGCCCCTATTATGTTTTTTTGGATGTTACTTTTCATGTAGTGTTATATAACTGTTTGTGAATGTAAAAGTTCGGCAAAGATTCAAAGATTTAAGTGCATGATATACGGAGTTACTGTCTCCCAAAAGAATGAACCGATTCTGAACTGTCTAAAAGGCGTCGTCAGTAATTCCTGCTTTATTTCCTGCTCGAACCTACGTAGGTTTGTAACAAATGTGCATAATGCTTACTTTGACCTGCCCTCAAACACTGTAGTTGTAGCTGACGCTTGTAAGTGTTTGGTTCGTGTTGGCGACATGTTGAGAAGATTATGTTTTCTGCACTGCGAAAGCAATTCCACTTTGCATGTGTAATCCCTCTGGTCCTACTCACCCCACTCCAAGCTGGACTCGAACCAGCATCTCCGGCATGGGAGGAGGGCGCACTAGCTGGCCTCCGTTACACACAGCCTCCTAAACCTCACTCCCATCTGGGTCACGGCACCAACGTAACCCCTCCGGTCCTACTCGCCCCGCTCCAAAAGATGGATGACGCACCTTCACTCTCTTCCATTGTATAAGTGAAGCTGCCAGTGTCCCAATATGGCGCTGACATCTTGAGTCTCGAAGTCTGCACAGTAGTTGCCTGGAGCCCGAGTCTGCGCAGTAGTGAGGGCGAAGTGGAGCCATAGTGTCAAGGTCCAACGATTCAGCAGAATCATTTACAACTCATTTTTTAGGTGTGAAATAAAAAGTTATGGAACGTAAAAAATAAAGGTTTAAGCTCCAATCTCCTCTCAAAGATCCTGAAAAAAAGTTGCCGCCTCAGTGACTACTTCATTTAGATAAGCTGTCAATCTCAGCTGACAATAATGACGTCACATCCCCATTTTCAAAGCATCAAATAACTAACTGAAAGCAAACTTATTCCGTTACACACAGCGCCCTAAACTTCACTCCTATCTGGGTCACGGCACCAATGTAAGCCCTCCAGTCTTACTCGCGGGATTTGAAACTTCGGCATAGGAGGCGTGGATCCAAACAAGGATGCTAAAGACCACAGTCTCTAGAATCATTCGCTTGTGTGCTTCTTGAGATCAGGAGAGTGAGGTTTACCCGCACAGCTCTCACTAGCTGGCCTCCGTTACACTTGCACTACTAAAGGATGAGGAATCGAGCTGGAATTGATACGGTAAAACTGACGGTATCGTTACTGTTCATATCACTGTGTTTACAAGTGCTAAGGGAAGCCTCCGGAGCTGAAATTCAGATATGGTAATGGCTTTTCTCAACAGAATGGACAACTGGACCAATCAGAGAGGAGTAGGCTCTCAGAAAGGCAGGGTTTAGAGAGACCAAATCCTTTATGGAACCGTTTCTGGCACTGTGAGAAAAGAGGTGATGCTGCAATGTATATTATCCGAAAAATGAAAGGTGATTTTGACCTTGGATGTATGAAACCTATTGCAGGAGACATCCAAAACAAAATTAGGATATTTTAAAACAGCATAAAAAGGGGCACTTTAAGAGTTAAATGGCTGTTAGCACTTAGTATTGGGTTAAAAATCAATACGTACATGCAGTGAGTGGAATTTATCTGTGTCTTAGTAGTATTGTCTGTGCTCCTGAATCATTGAAAGTCTTTTTCATGTTGTTAACAGCTTGGCACAAAAGAGGGTTATCTGATTAAACAAGGATCACTTATCAAGGTATGGTTACACAATTTACTATATACATATACATGTTTACAGTGAAACTAAACTAACAAGGTCACTTGCGAATGGGTTAAACTGGTTCTAGAGCAAACCTAGACCTAGTTCTTTTGGCTGATGGGATTCTTCTTTATTTATTTTCTGGGCAGAACTGGAAACAGAGATGGTTCACACTGAATAGAAATGAACTTAAATATTTCAAGGACAAAATGGTAGGTCCATGTATTTTGTACAATTCGATTTAGAAATAGTTAACCTTTAAAGTTGATTATTTATCTCTCAGAAAACTGTCCCCTCAGTTTGTAGAGCCTATACGAACCCTGAATCTGACGGAGTGCTCTGCTGTACAGTTTGATTACAGTCAGGAGAGGGTCAACTGCTTCTGGTGAGAAATTTATGATATGACTGCATATGTCTGATTTACTTTTTTTCTCTCTTGGGTGTTAGGGATAGGCAAAATTCAGAAAATATTGGCTTCCCTTTTGTTTAGTAGAGAATATATAATTTTATACCATTTGGTGACATTCTGAAAAAAAAAGTTAATAGAATCCAAAACTAATTTATAAACATTTATAAAAGGGATATGCACATATGTTTGAATTTTCTTGAAGTCTGAATTTACTTAAATTAAATAACAGAAAAAAGGAATCACAGTTATACATCCTACATGCGTCATTTATTCAAATTCAGGATTTGTAATTTAAAAGGCTTTCTCAGTTCAAGTCTGAATGGTGCAAAACCACGAGTTAATGTGACAAGGGCGGCTACAATTAATGAATGATCTTTACACAGTTATTGAACTGAACTGAGCTGAATAATGTCATTGTTACCTTGTTACATCTGCTTTACAGCAGAATTTGAATCACTTATTTGATAAAGTATGCATCATAATTATGTTACTTTCCTGTTTATTATTGTGAAGCTGCTTTGAAACAATATTGTATAAAGCGCTATAAAAATAAAGGTGACAAAATATGACTTAAAAAAAAAAGTGTTAGTTTAACCATAAAGCTTCTGAAGAAAAAATAAGTATTTTTCTATTGTGCTAGACTAGATGTCCTGTTTGTTTTTACATCTGAAACTTCTGCAATTGGCCAACCATAAAATTACTGGCTATTTTTGACAACTGAAAATGAGCTAGTATATCTGCAGCATTACACAGTTCCTGTGCTCACTAAATAAGCATTAGAGATGTGATGCATGACAGATGCATGACAAAACTTACACTGTCTGTGTACAGACTAAGATATAATGATAGGTTAAAAGGTAATTACAATTTCATATCAAAATCCTACAATTGTGCGTTCTATTGCATATCATAGGTTCCTACATGTAAGTGAAGCTCAGTAATGAGGAAGTGCAGTCAGACACTTCTATACATGGACTTCCTCCTGCCCACATATATTCCGATGAATGCTCAATTTCAGCCTTTCACTTCACTATGCAACTCTTTATTAATATTCTTCTACTTTAATTTTCTCTCTCTCTCTCTCTTTCCTATAAGTCTGGTGTTCCCCGAGAGGACATTTTATTTGTGTGCAAAATCCGGTGCTGAAGCAGACGAATGGATTAAGTTACTACGATGGAAACTGGTAAGCAGAAGCTAAAATGTTAACCATGAAAAAACAGTGATTCATATTATTATTCATATTCGTATTACACTATGAATAATCAATCTATGTAATGGTTTAACAGTATAAATAGTTCATTATTTCTTTGTTCCATTGGAAATCTATCTGACCCTCTGCACCAGTCTAATCATAGATGTATTTGTATTTTTTTTTGTCCTTATCTCTAATGATGACTACCCTACATTTCCAGTCACAGGTAAAGAAAGGTCGATGATGTTCAACTTGGAGAAGTAGCACTGGAGCAATGTGAGCTGTGTGCAGTTTTATGTTAGTAATTACAGGATTCATTAACTTCATCTGATTTGGCATTATGGTAGATATCGCATGAAGATATATATAATCTGTCCACTGAATCACACATGCAAGATTTTCCATCTAGGTCAAGCGAAGTCCCAAGGCACCATGCTATCATGCTTTAAAAAGAGTCCAATGTTTGTTTTATAATTGACCATAGGAAGTTTTTTTTGTTTTTTGTTTTAAATATTGTGTTCTGTGTGGAACTTATTCTTCTCCAAGCCAAGCTATACTTGCTGAATGTTCCTTTAAACGGTGTGTCTGCTACCAAACATACGTACAATACCCCCTTGAAAGCCATGGCTGTGACTATGAAGAAGTAAACATATATATTATGACAAATGTAATGAAGTTTGTGCATTGAAAAGACCTTTGGATGCAAGATACTTTTTTTCCAGAATCGAGAGGTGCAGTGATGTATTTTGTAGGCTAACCTGGAAATTAGCATCACACTTATTCCCTCCACAAAAACCCAATAGGATTTTACATTGACTTTTGGATTATTGCAGAAAACAAGATCTATGACCAACAAAAGTTCTTGCACATTCTGTACATCTTCACAAGTAAAAATGTTATGAATTTTGAAGCCTAAAGACAATCACCATAAGTAAAAAGCTAGAAATAGACTATATATTAACTACAAATTCAACGTCACCATCACTAAGTTTGAGAGAGAATAGTGCACGATTTAAAATGCAACGAGGCTATGAAAGCAAACTGGTGAATAGATGAGTTTTCCTATTCAGTGCGAGACCGTCATTTGTGGGTGAAAAGTTGCAATTTATTACACTTCTTTGGGAACAGAAATAGTGCGCCAGTTCTTTTGCATTTCAGCTGTTTTATTTTTATCGAGCACTTGCTGAAGTGATGATTGGATGTGCGCATATACTACTCTTAATTCATGATGTTTAATGTCCTCAACAATCTGTGGTCCCACTGAACCATTTGTTAGCACCTGCTTTTTTCAAGACTAGTAAAAGCATAAAATAAAATAAAAATCACAAGAGGGTATTACTGATATATTTTATGTCAATGAATAAAACAAAAATATTTTACACTTGTGTTAATCACAGAACTCAGGTTTTTGGTCTACAAAAATGCATAATCCCTGCAGCACTATATATACAAAATAAAAGGTATAAAATTATAATTTCTCCTTATACCAATGTAATTTCTAATGTGATGTGTGAACTGACAATGAACTCGTACGTGTACCCATACTGAGAAGCCCCTTCTGTAAAAATGTCAATAAATAAAATTTATTTTTGTAAACCAAAGCTTTAGACAAATTTATTAATTAGGAGGAGACAAAAAGGAGCAGGTTACATTCATAAAAGACATACAGCATCAAGACCAGGCAACATTATATATGTACATGTGTGTGTGTGTGTGTGTGTGTGTATGAGCTAGAACATCAAGACATCAGACTGGATGGGTGATCTTGACCAGTGTCCAAATGTCTGATTCCTGTAGGTACTGAGATGAATAGCAACTAAGCTACTTCCACCACCTGTCTTAGTTCTTCAATCAAAGGGACTAGCTCCTTCTCAAGACTGAAGATCAAACCTAAATATGAAAGAAAGAAATCATTGAACTGTTATTGTCATGAGCTTACAACCGAAAAAGCTCTGTGGCTTTTGTTCTATTGGAGAGACTCACCTGTGTTGGCATTACTACTTGCGATGAAACTTATCACTAAGGGTAATCGGTTGAACTGTACAATCTGCCACGGAAATAAATAACCGCATATATTATAACAAGAAATGTTTAATGGACACTTTTCACATTCTCATAATTGGAAGTAGTTCTATTTCATAGAACTTCTAACAAGACAAGAAAGAAATATAATTTTTTCCCATTTTAATATGAAAAAGGTTTCTAGATGTGCAATGTTGATATAACTCTGAAAATGCATCATTACTGTCGGTGAAAATGTCCATAAGGAGCAAGTCATCTGTGTTTCAATATAAATAAAGTACCTGGTATGTGTTATAGTAACAAATGATGCTCTTATTTTTGGACAAGCCGAGCTTGCTGCCCTGATCAGTTGCCAAGGCAAAGGTGGACAGGAACGCTGGCCGCAGTGCATAGTCAGGGGCATTGTCATTGGCAACTAAAGGAGAAAACAAGTAAAATCTCAGATGGAGCTTCAGCAGACATAAAAACAGACATGAAACTCAGAGCTGAGCTGTTACCTTTGATTACAGGGACTCCATCTCTATCTGTCACCACTATTGCATGGAGTCCTTCAACACTGATGATGGCAGAGAAAAATAATCATTCATTACAACTCAGAATGCATAATGAAGTACAAAACTGTTCTAAAATCCAAGATAAACCCGTTTACCTTGGCAGTTGTTTATACAAATAACTCCTCAGATTCTGTAACAATTAAATCAAACGCATTATGACATTTCTAAGAAAAGTTATTTCAACAAATGCATTACAAACATACTCACATCTGCCATATTGATTAGATTGACTATATAGCTCCCCTGCTGCACCCTGTAGCAAAAAGACGACGTTGAAGTTAACGTTACACGAAATTTTGACAGTATCTTGTGGCCATTTCATTGTCGACAGCAATTTCTAACTAAACACTAACATTTCTAAATATAGAAATGATAAATGTGGGAAAGATATATTAAAGGCATAAGACGCAAAATGTAATAGTATTACCTTCAATTCAACCCAGTTTGATAAAAATTTCTTCACTTGTTTATGTGCGATCATCACATGACAGAAAACACAAGGTTTTCCGTGTACGTAATATCCGTTAAAACGTCACGTATAAGGAGAGTGCATGTACACAAGGCCATCTAGTGGTGGCTCTTGGTTTTGATGATAGTAGAGTGTCTTCATCCCTTTATGTATACTCAATGGATTAGTTAAAAGCATTATAATTTTAAGTAGCCTAAGTGAAAGTGTATAGTCATTTTAGTCCACATTTAATATAATATAGCTATCTGTTTATTTGTTTCTTTATTATGCACACTAATATTTTAAATGTAGGCCTACTTTGAAAATGTGGAATGTGGAATGTTTGCCAAAAAATACTTTTCTTAAAAATAAAGGTTCTTTAATGGCATCGATGGCTCCATGAATAACCTTTAACACCCATGGAACCTTTCCATTTCCAAGTGCTTTATTTTACAAAAAAAAACAAAATAAAAACCGGCTGTTTAGAGAGGCTAATTAAAATGTCCTGCACACTAAGAAAAATGGTTCTTTAGGGAACCCATAAGGTCTTTAGGGAACCCACATTGCTGTGGGTGAAAAAAACTTTTTGGAAGAGTGTTTCATGTCACGTCTGTCATCGTATTTCTACACACACACACACACACACACACACACACACACACACACACACATGTTGGTGCAACAGCATTATGAGGACTCTCCATAGGCGTAATGGTTTTTATACTGTACAAACTATATATTCTATCCCCTTACACTGCCCCCATCCCTAAACCTACCCATCACAGGAGACATGCTGCATTTTAATTTTTTTAATAAAACATTGTTTTGTATGTTTTTTAAGCCATTTGATTTATGAGGACTTTTGAAGTGTCCTCATAAACCACCCATAAGTTGTAATACCAGTGTAATACACATGTCATTATACAAATTTGTGTCCTCATAAATCACATAAACCAACCCACACACACACACACACACACACACACACACACACACACACACACACACTATATATATAAATCTGTTATAACAATGATGCTTTGCAAACTTGTGATAGGCCACTCAAGGTCCACTTCATTTTAAACAAGCTGTTTAATCCGAAAGTGATGTAATAACATCCTCGAAATAACAATAATGCTGCTACTGCTGCCTACAGATGCTTTTTATTTATTCACACTTATCTGCATTTGCACATAGTCCTTGTTGGAACTACTGAATTGTACATATCAATTCATTGCTGCACTTTTGTTGTTTTAATGTTGAATTATGCTAATGACTTGTACTCCACATTCCAATAAAGCTTTTCTATTGCATAGAATGAAAAGCTTTCATGTGCGGATTAATACTGAAACAACGGTTTCTTCAGTTCTCACAAACCAAGCAGAAAACATAATTAGAGAACATAATCCAGGCCAATGCTTTTCCAGCCCTTCATTCCCTCAATCACCCCATAACCTTCTACATCACATAAGCACACACAGTTTTATGATCTCTTTCTAGGAAGGACGGGGGAGTCTGGACTTAAATTTTTATTTAAGTTGCATGGTTTTGTTTAAACAGATGTGAATGTTAGACAGATCTGAAACCTATATGATTATGTGTGACAAAGAGATGGCATCTGGATTTCTGAACGCTTCTGCTGAGAACGTTTATGGTGGAAAGAGCGCTTTCTCACAAACAGAACACAATATTGTCGCTGCATACCTCATCACAGCAGGTAAATAGCAATGGTTGTGTGTATACTTTTTGTATTTGATGTTAGCATTTAGCTATAAATTAACAGATTTTTTTAAATAACTAGGCTAATTTAATAATTATCAAGTTCATAATTTAATAGCCCATTTTTTCTTAATTGGCATAACTTCTCATTAAGTAAGAGTTTAGTAAGCCAAATGCCAAGAATTGCCTTTGGGGCCTAAACAGGAAACACTCAGAACTTTGTCTAACTGGCAAGGTTCTCTTAAAAATATGAACAAATAGTTTAATAGAACATTTGTTCAAAGTTATATGGTTTTTAATAATGTTCTAAAAATGTTAGCATAAAAATGTTAATTAGGCCTACACCAATCATGGAACTTTTTTCTTTTTTCAACACATTTGCTACATACGTTTTAGATGGACAAAATTGTCTAATGTTCTGAAAAGGTTCTCTCAAAGTAAAGAAAAAACATTATTCTAGTAGCCTAACGAAAATGGAACATCCGTCAAAGTGACCTGGTCTTTAATAATGTTCTCAGTCAAGTTCATGGGATGGTTTTCTGAAAAGATTTGTACTATGTCTTGTATAACGTTAGTGCTTGTTTCAGAACGCTCAGAGAACAATTAAAAGTAACGCTGCCAATAATGTTTTCCAAATTTGATTTCCTTACCTCTCGTAAAACCAAGAAGAAAAAAAAAAAACATTTAAAAAATTGACATTTTAAACATTCAGAAAATAACGTGTTCATAATTTAATGGGAACCTTATAGCTAAATGTTCTTAGAACATATTTTGTTAGCTGGGTAGGCTTAAATTCAGGACACTGTTTTTAAGCATTCTTAGAAGCTGACATTTATAGACTCAGCCAGGCGTGTGAGGTAACCAGCAGGGGTGTGTATAAAATGGGAAACTGAAACCGGGAAATGTTTAGAATGGACATGAAATATGTGTGTGAGACAATGGCTTTGTGCCCACAGATGTCCTAAAGGGATAGTTCATCCATTTACTCACATTTATTCCTCATTTACTCACCGCAAGCTGTTCCAAACCTGTAAAAATATATTTTGGAGAATGATGGTAATCAACAGTTGACGGTAGCCATTGACTTGGTACAAAAAAATACTATGTAAGTCAATACCGTCAACTGTTGATCACCAACATTCTTCAAAATATCACCTTTTGTGTTCAACAGAAGAAAGAAACTCATACAGGATTGGTTCACGGTGGTGAGTAAACGATGATAACATTTTAATTTTGGGGTAAACTACCCTTTTAACCTCCTTCTCTCCCTGTCTGTGTATTTTTCTATCTCTATCAGGAGTGGTCAGTCTGACTAGTAACATTGTGGTGCTGCTGATGTTTGTGAAATTCAGGGAGTTGCGTACTCCCACCAATGCTATCATCATTAATCTGGCTTTCACTGACATTGGCGTAGCCGGTATTGGTTACCCCATGTCAGCAGCCTCAGACTTGCACGGGAGCTGGAAATTTGGCTACATGGGCTGCCAGGTGAGCACCTCCTACTTTTTCAACAAACACAGTCATTTTGATTGTATAATTAAGCAAAATTGTAAATATAGTCATAGGTAAGTAGCATTGTTAGGGGACAATGATGAGTACGAGTGTCCTATAAAGCACGCATGTTCTTAGTAGTTTTGCAACCTGAACTAACCTTGCATTATATTTATAATATTTTAACCAAATTGTTTCACTACTTTTTTCCTCAGAAGACATAACAATAAAAGATAATGCCAACAAGTGCTAGATATTAATATTTGAGACACGCATTTTCATTACAACATAAAATCTCATTTTTTTTTCTTAATTCCGCTAGAACATGCTTTCTTGCATAACAATAACAGAACTTGCTGCCTCTGTTACAGATCTATGCTGCCCTGAATATATTCTTCGGTATGGCCAGTATTGGGCTGCTCACTGTGGTTGCCATTGACCGATACCTGACCATATGCCGATCTGATGTAGGTATGAATCTGTCCATACAACTGCCTGAATAAAATATGAACCACTAACCCAGCAAACACAGAACGTTCCCCTAACGTTCCCAAATGGTCCCATGTGGTTATTTTTTTGGGAACCAAACAAGAACGTTATAGGAACGTTCCACGTAGGTTATTTTTAGGTTCCATTTTTATAACGTAAGGAGAATGTTCCGGGAACGTTCCCCTAACCTTAAGGGAAAGTTCTAGGAACGTTCTGGGAACCAAAAACTAACGTTCCCAGAACCTAAATTTGTTTGCTGGGAAGGGCCGTCATTGACTTAGCGGAGGGTCAATGTCACTTGTCCCAAATGCTGTAGGATATCTATTAATGTGTGTTTGTTACAGGACATAAGCTGTCAACATTGTCATACACACTTCTAATTGTGGCTGCTTGGCTGAATGCTGTGTTTTGGTCAGCCATGCCCATCATTGGTTGGGCAGGATATGCTCCTGACCCCACAGGAGCCACCTGCACCATCAACTGGAGAAACAATGACGCGTGAGTGAAGATTGATATTACAGGCCAGGCCATAGATACCCATTTTATTCCTTTACTAAACTTGTATCAGTTTTTACCACCCTGTAAAGCTTTTTTTCCTTTAGATTGTGAATCTTAAAAGTGGAGAGGGGATTACAAGTGGGACTAATACGGTTTGCTTTTAGATCTTTTGTGTCCTACACAATGACTGTGATCATTGTCAACTTCATCATTCCACTGTCGGTCATGTTCTACTGCTACTACAACGTCTCGGTTACTGTGAAGAGGTTCAAAGTTAGTAACTGCCTAGACGACATCGACATGGATTGGTCTGACCAGATGGACGTGACCAAGGCAAGCAAAAGGCTACTAAAATTACGCTACGTTAAGTTAATGCTAAACAAAATTACTAAACGCAAACTGAAATTAAAATGAAAACTGAGGGGATGTTTAAACAAGATAATTTTCAACTAAAAATGAAAAACTTTTTATGCTTTTTGGCTGTTCATTTACAAAACTGCATTTTGGGGGCCTAAAAACAAAAAACTTTTGAAAATTAGTAATAAAAGGCAAGTTTTTGAAAACGATACCGTTATCGCCTGTGTAAACTACAAAAATGTGAATTTGTGAAAACGGTGATGTCATGTACATGCAGTGACATTGGCCTGGCATGCAGTACATCATTGTCGTGTAACATTCTCTAAAGATGTAAAAACAAAAGCTAAGGGTACGCTTACACGACAACAATGTACTAATACACGATCCGCAAAAATGACTAAAAACGCTGTATTAAGCTGCCAGACCAGTAGTTGGCGATGTCACTTTCTAAAGAAAAACTATGCGCCTAAAGACTGAAGGCGTAATGCGCATGACGTCACCGTTTTCACAAATTCATGTTTTTGTAGTTTACAGAGATAAGGTATGAGTTTCAAAAACTTGTCCTTTTGAAAAGTTTGTATTTTCAGGCCCCCAAAACACATACTTTATTTCCCCATTTTTAGTTGAAAGTGGTGTTGGGTAAACGGCCCCCTAATCAAAATTTAATATAATCAAGAAATATAAATAAATACAATAGGCTAATATTTTATATAAATACTGCTTGACTGGATTTGTGTGATTTGTGTTTATAGATGTCCGTTATAATGATAGTGATGTTTTTGGCTGCCTGGTCTCCATATTCGATTGTATGTTTGTGGGCATCATTTGGTGACCCCAAAAAGATTCCAGCTGCAATGGCCATAATCGCCCCACTCTTCGCCAAGTCCTCCACCTTTTACAATCCTTGCATCTATGTCATCACCAACAAAAAGTAAGGCCTCCTTGTCCCATCTTTGTTGTCACTTTCTTTCCTTTTCTTTCCTTACTAATAAGTTGCATTTGTTAACTGCAGGTTCAGGAGAGCCATCATTGGAATGTTACGATGTCAGACACGACAGCGAATGAATATTACCAACCAGCTTCCAATGACAGTGTCTTCTGTGGCACTCAACCCTTAAACGAAGAGAAAATCAGATATTTAAACATTCATAAAACATCAGCGCTGGACGCTTTCTGTCTGCTCCACTGTTTTAACACCACTAGGGCACGATATTATTTTGCAGTCTCAGACGAATGTAACGTGTTCTTATACCATGACTATGGTTCCTGCAACTGGCATTGCCTTCTTTTAACCTTGCTATTCAGTATCTAATCTGATGCTTGTTACATTATGTCTGCTGCAAATCTTGTGAAATTGCTGTTCTTGATACTGCATGTACTCAAAATGTTTTCATTCATAAAAACAATTACACAATGATTTGTTTTAAAGATTTCTATAATTTTCTGTATAAAATGTGTCAAATTTAAGCATCCTTTATGACATTTATTTCACATTTACACATTTTACAGATAATGAACTTGATGTGTACTGCAACACATTCAATAAAGAAACAATGCACAGTGCCTAAGGATTTGTAATGCCTAAGAAAATACTTTTATAAACCTGTCATGGCAACAGAATCCAAGACTATTTTGTCAGAAGAGTGCTTTCAATTATGGCTCTTAGCTAAAAAATCATTTTCAAGCTGCCCTGAGCAATTCACTGACAAATCTGGGGGGGACTGTTCTGACGCTGGACCCTTCCAACATTAGGACACATTGTTCTCCAGCCAGACCCGGATCTCCTCCTGATTCCGTTGCATCCATTCAATATTGTTCTTCACAGTCTCTAATGCCTGCTTCCTGGGCATCTCACCTGCTCCTGCATTTGGGTTCAGGGCAAAAAAGTGCTCCATCTAAAAGGAAACCAATTTGTTTTAACACCATACTGCATTAAATTCCAAAATCTACTAAGTAGTAAGCTAGTATTCCATTCCAAACACAGCCTTTGTGTCTCACCTTCCATAGCAGCAGCTCGGTGTTATATGTACTAGTAATTCTGGAGGGCAGACGGCCCAAGTTCCTGTCATTGATAGTATATCTAAAACAGACATGAGATCATATAGAACATTGTTATTTTCAATAAGAAGAATACTGATTTTCCCTGATCCTTTCAACTGTTAGATGAACTAACCTGTTCACTAGGTAATCCCAGTTGAGCGTCACCCATTCCCAGGCCATAGTTTTGCCATATGTGTTGCGTGACACGTATTGCACTAGACTAAAAACATCTTGACTTCTCACAATGCTTTCATTTTTAGCGGCTTCAAGCAACCTGTTACAAAAGAAAGACATTTGAACAAATTATTTATTGAGTGCTAGTTTACTATTACAAAGGCCCTGTTTACTTTACACCTGGTATTAAGATGTGTTTTGGTCAATCGGATCACAAGTAGACGAGGGAGACACATTCCCGTTTATTCCAGTCTCTTTTGTCCAATTTCAACCACTTCTGTTTAGATTTTTTCAAGTGGGTGGGTAAATGTATGGGCTTTTTCAGATCATTCGATCTGATAGCCACAAGACCACGACGAATGCTGTGGAATGGTGAGAGAACATTATGCTTGGTACGTTTTTTCATCAAACCCAACTTGGGTCAAAGTTTAAAAGCCTTCTGACTAGCGCGCTTCACATGTTGTTTACACATTTGGTCAGTAGGCGGAGAATAATGTCTTTTGTGATTGTTTAAACACATACGACCACATAAGCGTCTACACAACGAAAGCAATCTTGTCGAATCCGTTATCGACTACCTCTGAAAGTGGTCGAAAGTGGACAAGCTCAAAATGTTATAGACCCCTTTTACACCTGTATTTAGTGTCGTGCACTTGTGATCCGATTGACCGAAACGCATCTTAAAACCAGGTCTAAACAAGTTTTTTTTTTTTTTGCAATAAGGCTATGAGTTATTCATCTGTAGGTGAAAGAATCTGAAGCAGTATCAGTATTTTTTCAGAGAACAATGGATTATCAAAAAAGTAAAAAATGTAGGGCAGGGACTTGGTTCTACGCGTCGTTACCAGAGACAATTTATATGAGACATGCCACTTCCTCAATCCTCAATACAATATAGAGAAAACCCATAACGCCAAATATGGCGGTTGTATACAAATGTCCCGCCCCTCCCGCTGGAAAGCCAATCGTCTGCTTTTAACAGTCAAGCCGGGAAACATTTAAGCCTATCGTCTGGTCCCACTGATGCATGCGCACAGTTGATGTTTGCGACAGCGGAGACGAGAACCCTTGCGCATGCGTAGTAAAGTATAACCTGTGGGGAAAAAGGCGTTTTAAACCTTATTTTGAGGCAAAGTCATCAAACTTTTTCAGCGATTTTTATCATATTTTACTGCTGTTTCTATACATGCAGTTTTTATGTCCCGGTAACCAGTGAAAGTGCAGTTCTGACTCTCTGCCCATTCATTTAGATAGGAGCCTGGTCTTGTTAGTCCGAAATAGCTGCCCGGAGGCGTTGACAAGATGGCGGCCGAGTGGCATGACTTGCCTAAAAGGACTTTGGTCATTACTGATTGGATTCTGAGATGTGGGCGTTGCACTCAAAAATAAATGTGAGTTGCAGATGATTGCGCAGTGTTTAAGTGGACTAAGTGATTGGAAAAGTTCATCATAACTCACCAGAGAGAAGTCTTTCATTTTCACAGGATGAGTTACGGTTAAGGTTAGGGATTGGTTTAGGGTTAGACACTTGTAATTATTTATAATTTACTGTTATTACCATATTAAAAACATGTAGTAGCATGTATGTGTAAGAATCACTCACAGTAAAATCTATATCATGCATTTCATAGGGAGATTACCTATGAAGGAGAATGACATTTTCTACTGAAGCCAGGCCGTAGAGCAGCTTGTCTTTCTCCTGGGCGAGAGAGGCAGAGAGATACTTCTGGAACATGATTTCCCAGCTCCGTTCAGATTTTGAGTTCCTCATTCCGTATCGGTACACCAACAACCGTAAGTTGACAGGCACACTGCTGCTCCCCAATCAGAGAAAGAGCCTTTTTGATACACTGACTCTGAGTGGACCACTATACATCCTGTGAGGTATTTATGTATAAATGTGATTACCTAATTGTTCCATCAATCCATTTTTTGAAAATGTCAGAGGCTTGGTTGAGAGCATCCTGGTCATTCATCTGACATGCAAGGCCTAAAACTGTCTCCCTCAGGAGCCTGTACAGGGAACGGAAAAAAGAAATTCAGGGGGCGTTTACACGACACCGTTTTCAACTAAAAATGGAAAACTTTTTATGTGTTTTGGCCGTTCATTTACAAGACAACAGTGTTTCGGGGGTCTGAAAATGCAAACCTTTGAAAATTTTTTTTTTGAAATGATACCATTATCGTCTCTGTGTAAACTACAAAATCACGCATTTGTCTGTATTTTGTGTTCAATCTAAATAGGCATGCTCAAGAACTTGACAACCAAAACAACAAAGTGACATCGCCAACTAATGTCCTCGCATGCATAATACAGCGTTTTAGTTGCGGAACAGTTGTGAGAACAGGGATCGTTTTAAGAACATTGTCGTCCGCAAAATTTTTCACAAATGCAAAGTAAAAACGTTGATGTTTATAGTACATCGTTGTCATGGAAATGTAGACAAGGTTTGTTGAGATTTTACATTTTTTAATATATATTTTTTTATTTTAAAATATATATATATTTACATTTTTTTTATATTTAACCCTGAAAATAAACCATTTTAAGATTATAATAATATTAAAACAAAAAAGTTAAATGAAGAAAAAATATTTAAAGTCAGCATGAAACTGAAGTTGCGATAGTCTTTTCATCCCTATTGTGACATTTCTGAGTGAAAGGCTTCTCGAACAAGACAAAATGTAGGACAGCACTTCATTTTGTCAATCAGGAATTGGTTTGTTATTGTTTGCTATTCCTGTTATCTCATTTGAGTGACAGGTTGTCCCACCCTCATGCCAGTAAACACATCATCAGAAGATGTTGCTGCAAGAGGGAGGGGAAGTTATTTTGATCAGTGATTACGAGGGCACATGAATAAAAAAAAAAAAAAGAATGATCTGCAGCTGTGATAAATCTTTTATAACGAATACTGCAATATTCCATGAAGAGAATAAGAAATGTCCGTTTTGAATTCATGGTGACTTTAAGATTCTGAATTTCAGTAATTAAAAAAGAAAATTTGGTCATGTAACTTTTTGTATAGATCATCAGATGTTCTTTAGAACACAACTTGTGGAGCAATGCTGCTGTCATTAAAGCAAAAGGAGGATGAAACAAACACTAAGTCTAAGGCATTACATTTTTTTAACTTTTTCATCAAATTGTTATAAAAAATTTATTAAATTAGAAAATAATGCAAAATAGATGAATTTCCACTGTATATGTGCGTACACACACACACACACACACACACACGCTGAATAGTAATCCAAGAATGTGTCCTTGGCCTGTGCTATAGGAGAGCTTTTTTAGTTAGTTCTGGTAAAAAATTTCTCACCGCTCTGTTTGGGTCCCCTCATCATTCCACCCAAGCTTGCTGGATATCTTCTGCACATGGTCACGGAAGAGTTTCTAAACATGATTTCAAAAAGAGCATATGAAAACCAGAAGTTTAAAAATAATAACTTCCTGCAAACATTTATATAAAGAATATCAGCTATAAAATCTCCCGCTTGGAATAAGACCAGATTTGAACATTTTACATGTTTTGTTTGTTTGTTTTTTTACAACTGTTGTCATGACTCATGCTCTGGAAGGTAGTGAAGACTTTGGGATCCAACCTGGAATTTGGGGTAAAGCACTGGGTCATCAGCCAGCATGTCTCTGACATAGGAGATAGAAGAAGATACTCGATCCCACACAATGTACTCAGTTTCATTGCTCAGATATCTTGTTAAGTTGAAGGCATTTCCATAATTGACAATATCTGCCCTGTTAATGAAAAACAAAAAAAAGCACTTTTAAGCATGACTTCATCATCCTTACTTTCTGACCTCCACACCATAAAAAGCTGTGCTATGTAAAATAATCTCAAATTCAATTGTTGTTTTTTTTACAGTCAGCAAGTCGAGATGAGATTGAAAGCAAACGTTCTGCAGTTGGAAAATGTTTTTTACGAACTCACCGTCCAAATGCAAATACATCATCAATGTAGCTGCTTCGATCAGTTGCATCATACACCTAAAAAAGAAAAGATAAGATAAGCATCATGTGAGTTTATATTTTATTATGGCTCTCTGCAGAACATCTTTGCTCTGATTGGCCAATCGCAATATCACTCTACTTTCCGGTGTTGCATTGGTAGGTTTAGGATTAGTTGTGGGGGAGGGGTTAGGATTAGGGGTGGGGTTGGGGTTAGGATTAGGCAATCAGGTACTGACTTCAACGAGGGGGGTAATAATTTGGCAGGGGGTCGAAATTCGGCACAACACCGGTCTCTTGCACCGCGGTTAGGGTTGCCACCCGTCCCGGTTTTCCCGGGATTGTTCTCTTTTTTAAGCGACAGTCCCGGAAAATGTATATTCTTTCCCGGGACACGAATTGTCCCGTTTTTTTGTGAAAATGTACTTCTAAAGTAGAATTTCCTGGTTTCAAATTAAACCGCGTTTCCTTCTACTGTTACTGTGTTGTCTTCATGGTTGTATCCAATCCTGTGTCCGTAAACGGGTAAAAACGGGTAAAACAGTGGATTGGCCGATGCCAGGCGTTTACTTTTATTTGATTGGAAGCAGAAATACAAAGCGCCTATATCGCCTAGCAACTGCCTCTGCTGTCGGTCGGTCGCGCGCGCGCATTCACACATCCAGGATTAAACAGTGCAAGTTCAGTTGCTAGCTAGCTTTTTTAAAAACTTTCTATTTACCTAACGTTACTCAGTTTTGTGGACAGCAAAAAGGGATGAGAAATACACATGGAAAAAGAGGTGAGAAATGTCAGTCTTAGGTTGCCCAAATGTACTAAGTTAACAAACAAAACAAAGTTGTTTATAATCTATTATAATTCATGTTATCATGTTTTAATTGCTAAAGAGTATAGCTTATCTTTCTACAAATAATTAGATTTTATAATAGATTATAATACAGTATATGTTTACAAGTTTTATACAAAAGTGTATTTAATATATGCATTTAATGTAGAAAGGAGTCCAGAGTGAGTGCATCTACGTCAGGGAGTGCAACTACTTCAGGGAGAGCATCTACGTTAGGACAAATATAGGTAAGAGAGGCAATAGGGAGTCCTACAACTGTTAACATAGTATATTTGCAAATATGGGTTGACCCCTCCCCCTCAAAGTGTCCCGGTTTTTCACAAATCAAAGGTGGCAACCCTAACCGCGGTCCGCGGACAATCTCATTCAGATTCAAACGCAATTTGCGGCGCCATCTAGCATCTCAAGTATTGTCTGGAAGTATTACCTCAGGTGACATTTATTTTACAGTAACATTGTTATAGTGTCTGTCTTGTTGCTAGGTCTAATGTTTTTTACGTTATAGGAGACTACTTTCTTTTCTTTTCTTAGCGTAAGCTAAATTTACCATTTTCACTGTGATGAAAAGTAATGACGAGGTTTAACGGTTTTTATATATATTCCTTTTTTTAATGTAGTGTTTTTAATTCATAACACTACTTAGTATTATATTACATTTGCATCAAATTACCAAAAACGAAACAAAAAACTAGGATATAGGTAACGCTGCAGTGAGGATGGAATTTCTCACTCAGCGGCTCACAGTAAAAATAGACATCTTTCTCTCTTCTGACTGCCGTTATCGATCCCTCTCTATTTTTTTTATCTTTTTGAAAGTTGTGAAAACATTATTGTGGGGTTTTTCTTTTGCTATTTGAGCAAATTGGAACACAAAAGTAGCCTATATTTAATTCGGTCTCTCACGACTTCTGCTTCTGAGGGGCTGTTTACACCTGGCGGATTTAACAGATACGTTTAGCGGATTTACCATTTAACAGATAACGTTAGCGGATAACATTATTTTGCATCACTTGCAGTATGTTTTTTAAGTTGAACTGATAATCCACATGTACCAAGCAGAACATGCATAATCGAAATGACATCGTATCAATGATACAACCAGGCTAACTTATGTGATAGCTGAGCATCATCAAACCAACGTGCAAACTATCGCAAATCAAAGTGAAAGTGCCGTAAAGAAACAAATCGATCTTACCAGGGCTGTTGCCGCTCTCTCTTATTGCGGTCTTTGATATGGAATTTTTAGCTGATAATCAATAAAATGCAGCTCATATCTGTTGCTTTCGGTGACGTGCACTCCATTAAATCTGCATATAGCGCGGGAATTGAAGATCTGAGAAAACGCATGAAGAGGCCAGGTGTATAACCAGCCCCTCAGAAACTCGGAAATGTGAAAAGGGTTGCCCATAGAGAAAGAAATATTAATGATAATACCTTAGAATCTGTGAAAAGTTGCTCAGCAATAGTGCTCCACACACTGTCGTGGTGATTTACTCGATAAAAGCCCATGTGGTCTTTGTTGACTTTGATAAGACCATCGGTTGCAGGTGAGTATTCAGCAATGACTTCCTCTAAATAATCAGAGGCCCGAAATTAGTTAGACAGCAGAATACCTCAATTAAAATAACTTATTTCTCAGTGTCAAAGACAGTCATATTATCTTGTTAACCTGTTTTGTCAAATAAGAAAGAGTTGTTTATGGAGTTGAGCGTGCTCCATTTCACAGGAATGATCCATTTGTACCTGTGAGACAAGAGATCATTGTGAACTAATTAACTTTTCAGTGTGCCAAATGAGAGAAGAAGAATCAGAGGTGAGTTCGGTTAATTATCTGTGTTCCTGTGAAGAATGATAATTATTATTTGTAAGCATGTTGTAGTTTGTTGGGGACAGACCTGATTAGGATATATGTAAATAATAGAGCAGTGCTTTTCAATTCATGGGTTGTTGTGAGTGATTGTAAAATGTTTGTGGACAGTAAGAATAAACCCATCATGATTTAATTAAGAATTCGAAAGGCAAAATACATGGCCTTATTAGCTTTTAAAAGGTAGGACAAAAACACTTTCCATGTCTTTTGTTGTTGACGTCAAAGGTTGCGCATTTGTTTAACAGTATTTTGGTGCAAATTCATCTGTCACTTGGCAGTGTGTTGAACACAATATTTGATAGTGTATGCATTTTCCTAATCTGCACATGCAATGTTACTTTTGCAAATTGTTGGGCCTATGTGGTTCATGGTAATATTATTGAATTTCAGTGTTTGATTTCACAGACATTTTTGGTGTAGAGGGATGTGGGAATATATCATCAGGCTCACCCCAGGGGAGTGGTGGGTTGGCTGGGGTCAGCATTTGGGTCCAGGAGGAACCTGTTCTGGATGAGCTTCGCTTCAGTGTCTGTGATGGTCAGATTCAGAACAGGATAACCCATCTGCTTGGTCCATGTGTCCATAATGTCTGCCACAGGTAAGCCACTCTCCTAAAGTATGACCCAAGATATATATAATAGGCATATATCTAAATAGTGTGCAGACAAAAATGTATTAAGAAACATTAATTTATTAAAACTAATTAATGACAGTTGGTAGACATATATATATATATATATATATATAAAAAAGCATTAAAATGGCAAGGTATCATCAATAAAAGCTGTTTACAATTTCCATGGCTTTCCAAAAGTCTGCAGTCTTCGCATTCTGGAAGGGGAAGTTTTTCAGATATTGCTGTGGTAAAAAAAAGAAAGAGGTTTTATTTAAGATAAAAGTGTGGAGTCATTGTAAAATGTATGTAAAAAGTGAGGCGCCTTACTCGACATCCATCCCTAAATTTGTCACGGCCAAGCAAGTCCTCCAGCATACGTAAAATAGAAGCGCCCTAAAGCAGAATGAGATTAGAGCCACCAATTCATAGCAAAAAGAGTTAATAGAGCATTAGCAACGTCACTAGGTTAGGCATCACTGACTTTACCTTGTTATATGAGATAGCATCGAACACGGATGTGATCTCAGCAGGGCTGGACACATCCACAATAATAGGATGGGAAGAGAGAAGAGCATCATCGACCATGACAGGAAATACATCATTGATAAGCATGATGTCGCGCTGGGAACACAGAGGATGAATTTGGCATAAACGTGGCATCTAGCCTCAATGTGACTGGATGGTTTCAGAGAGATGTTGCCTATTTAGGAATACATTTGAGCGATTAAGGCATGTGCTCACCATTCCCCAGTTAGTCTCGGCTTGTTCCACTCCCACATACTCAAAAAAGCTGGCAAAGCCCTCGTTCAGCCACAAGTCGTCCCACCAGTCCATAGTCACAATATTTCCAAACCACTGCAGATTAAAGACAAAACAAGGGCCGGTTGCATAAACTGCTTAGACTAGTTTGTCATCTATTTTTTTTCTTCAAGACTGGTCCTAACTTTTTATTGTTTTTATTGTTACATAAAATGGTAGTTTGGTCTAATTTGGATTGGAAAATGAAGACTGATTGCCTCTTGTCTAACTGCTAGTTGGTCAAACTATACTGTAGCTCTTAAAACACGCAGTTTTAACATAGTGGCTAAGTTTATGCAACTGGCCACAGTTCCTTAAATGGTAAACCCTAAATACCTCATGCTTATTCAGCCCTATATTGTTCTTGTAACCGTGCCTTTAATAAAATGTGTTTATTCAAAGAGTAAAAAGAAATTGGACATATTTCATGGATTCAATACTCAAACTATATGCAACCAAAGTCAACAGCAGCATAATGAAAGCTCAACAAAAAGACTCAGCTTCAAGTGAATGTCTTTACAAGGAAATAAGTTACAAATGATCTAAATTACATCATGATTTTAAAGGTTTCTACAGTTCTATTATAATGTGACATTTTTAGCCCTGTGTAACTTCGGATTGTTTTTGGATTCTGCTTCCAACAACCTTGGACCTGGCCATAAAAAGATCAATCTTATCAGTGTACAATGTGACTGCAGTCATTATCCTAAAAAACATCACTGCGTTGGACATTTTTGAGAGGGTTTAATATGTAACTGTGTGATAGTAATCTTTATGGCAATCATATTTTTCTCTGTCAGTCTTGTTACTGTAAATTGGCCTGATAAATTCAGCCTCTGATGTATAATGCAGTTACTGGAAGCAGTAAAATGAGATGCAGGCTCAGTAGTACAGGGTGTTCTGCCAAGGCCTGTTCTGAAGTGTGACTGATGATGTATATGCTATTGTCCTCGCTCTGCACAGTGTCCTGAGCAGAGCACCTGTAGTGTGCTTTAAAGCACTGCTTGCTTTGAATGATATTAAAGCTGCAGTCTGAATATGATACGTGATGCTAGGTTAACTAGCTTCACAACTCGTAATCTTTCAGTGATTACCATTAGACCAGATATGTGATAGGGTTAGTAACCTGGTGAACAAGCTCATGCGCAATGACACTGGCCACTCGCTGTTTGTTGATTGAAGAGGACTCCTTCTCATCGAACAGCAGGTTGGTTTCTCTGTAAGTAATCAACCCCCAGTTCTCCATCGCTCCTGTCCCAAAGTCTGGGATTGCTATCTTATCTGTAGCAGAAACAGAATACATCCTATATTCCTTTGTCACAATAATTATAGCATACTGTGGAAAGACATGATATAAATCAGTTGATAAGATAAAATACTATATAAATAATTAATCAGTGCCCTTTGATAAGTTTGTACACGTCGTATAAGGGTAAATGACCCAAAAAAAAGTGTTCAAAGATATTTTTTATAAAATGTTAATTTTAAAAAGTATAAAAATAAAAATAAGAAACGTGTGTATATTTAACAATTAATAAATGTACTCTATGTATTAATTTTGGTTACATATGATTTAGGAAAAAAAATATTCCCTTTTCAAGAAAAGCTTAAATTCAATGAAAAGTAATACTATTTCCCTTACACCTGGTGATACACTTGTACACTACTTAATACTTTCAGAAATATTTTAAAATATATATTAAATGTAATGTTAAAAACTTTTTTCAAACAAATATCATTAATGATTAATTCATAAATATCCTAAATGTAACATGACATTTTACAACCTGAAAAAAAAGTCAAATTGACAGTACATAATTAAAATAAAATTCTGTGTGTTGGTCACACCACATGACAAGACTTACAAATATTATTAAGTAATAAATCTATTTCTGTTTAGACAATCATAAAAAAATAATGTCCACTTACAGTAATTACTTAATTAGAATAATTGTTTTTCCCCTTCATTGTGATATTGGGACAGTTTAAAATGAATATGAAAATAAATTTAGATTCAGAAATTAAAAACATGAAAGAGTTGTATTCAAGTTATTATATGAATCCAGAAAACAGACTAATTGCCCCATAAAATACAAATTATAAGTAACAATTAATAATAATGATACCACTAATATGATAAACAGTTAAAAAATGTATTTAACTAGAAATTGTATGTGCTGATTTACCAAGTTTCTCTATAGAATATTCCATGTCAAAATACTCCTCAAAGTAATCAAATATGATCTTAGTGACATTTGCAGCATATTCAGTGGTTGAGATCTGCGAAGGCTGAGCATAGATCCTCAACTGTCAGGAGGAGAGAAAGAGATGAATAATGAAAATCCACAGAGGTTTCAGTGTACTGACTGTTAGGATATATTCAGTAAATCCTGGTTTAGAAGAACAAACAGTGAAAGAAAATTTCTTACTGGTATTCCTCTTTTCGATTTTTGCTCCACATAGTTGAACTGGTGCACCGCAAAACATACCAGATAGGTGCTCATCTTTACAGATTTTTTAAAGGAGGTTTTTTTCTTTTTATCTGACACTTTCTCTTCATTCTGTGAAAGAGAGCCAAAAGATGTGTTTAAAATGAAATATTAACATATAATACACAGTTGTGGTCAGAATTATTGGTACCCCTGGTAAATAAGAGGGCTGTAGAAATAAATCTGCATTTACCCGTTTGGTCTGGGGGGGAGGGGGTAATATTTCACATTATGAAATAAATATTTTTCTCCAAAACACATTGGCCACAATTATTGGCACCCCTAGTAAAAGATCTCTAAAGTGTAGCCTATTCCCATTATTGTTTTTAAAAAATGTAAGCCCACCAGGGTGACTAGGATTATGAAATTGTCTAGCTATGACTTCTTGTTTCACATGAATATAAATATGAGGAACCACAAAGGCCAAATTCCCTTAATCATCCATCACAATGAGTAAAACCAAAGAATATCATTCTGATATCGTTCTCAAAAAATAGAAAGTGGCTGTAAGAAAATAGCTAAATAATTGAAAATTCCCATTTCTATCATCAGGGCAATAATTAAGAAGTTCCAATCAACTAAAGATGTTACGAATCTGCCAGGAATCTGCCAGGAAGAGGACATGTCTATATTGCCTTAATGGACGGTGAGGAGGAAAGTTTGAGTGGCCAAAGACTCTACAAGGATCACAGATGAAGAATTGCAGAGATCAGTTGCGTCTTGCGGGTCAGAAAGCCTAAAAATAAAATAAAAAACATCAAACAACCCCTACATCACCACATGTTGTTTGGGAGGGTTTCGAGAAAAATCATCCTTCCTCATCCAAAAACAAGCTTCATCATATTCAGTTTTCAGACATGACTGGAACTTCGAAAAGAGACTGGATTCTATGGTCAGAACTAAAAAAAAGAGCTTTTTTTGCAGCAAACACACTGTGTTTGGTGTAAAGTAAACAGGGACAAAAAGTACCCCATGGTTAAATATACCGCTGGATCTTTAATGCTGTGGCCTATTTTTTTGGTCCTGGACATCTTGTTCAGATACATGGTATCATGGATTCTATCAAATACCAACAGATAAAAAATCAAAACCTGACTGCCTCTGCTAGAAATCTTTTAATGGGCCGTGGTTGGATCTTCCATCAGGACAACGACCCAAAACACACATCAAAATCAACACAAAAATGTGTAACTGAGCACAAAACGAAGCTTCTGCCATGACCGTCCCAGTCCCCTGACAGGAATGGCATTCCTGTTGTAAGCTTGTTTAACATGTATCTGAAACTGAAAAACTGAAGAAGAGAAGCACCAACATGGATCTGGGAATCTGAAGGATCTGGAGAGATTCTGTTTGAAGGAATGGTCTCTGATCTCTTGTCAGTTGTTCTCCAAACTCATCAGGCATTATAGGAGAAAACTCAGAGTTGTTGTTTTGGCTAAAGGACGTTGCAAAAAGTATTTAACAAAAGGGTGCCAATAATTATTGGAGAAAAGCATTTATTTCATAATGTGATTGACCCCCGTTTCAATTCTTTTACTTCAACGCAAGGTTAGACTTTTGCAACAACATTTTTTTTAAATGAAAGATCAAAAGGATAAACAATGCAGATTTCTTTTTTCAGCCATTTTTGATCATATTTACCAGGGGTGCTAATAATTCTGACCACAACTGTGTCACCTGATCAGATCTTCATTTACCAAAACTATAAAGACAACCACACACTAGCAGACTGATGGTACAATTCTTGGTTTAAAAGTTGAAGTTCTACAAACTGTTTTTAAGACTCAAGCAGCAGGGGAATATACCTCCACAGGCATGTTGGACAGCGCTTCATATGCACTGTCATGGGTGATGGAGATTGTGTAGGTGGCCTTTTTGTTGGGCTCATCAAAACATGGAAAAGATTTACGAGCGTCTGTGGGTTCATGGTCTGTTGCAGCGATTTTCCTATAAAAGATCAGAGCGGGGTTACATAAAAATCAAATACGGGTTCACGTTTACCACACGGGGGGGGGGGACAGAACAGTGCAGTAATAGTGCTAAAAGCTATATTACTCCATGATTAAATAAGCTTTAGCAGATGTAGATATCTCATTCTTGGCACCTTTCTGCTTTTGTTCCAAGAAATGAGGGTCCAGTTCAATTCAGTTAAAATTTCACTCCATTCCCACATCCGATAAAATACTGTGACCCTACTTACAGCTTGGCAATTCTCAAGCACGTGTATAATTGTTAAATAACATTGTAATCTCTTTGGGATTTTCCACTATTTTTGATATCTCCCTTAGCGACTATTATTCAATTCTCTTTGAAGCAGAGGTCTCAGACCTTCTTATCCAAACTGTGGGCTAAATTCAGACATTCAGTGCTGTCTAGTGTTATCTGTTCCCTGTTTCCAAATGTTTACTGAGGAGCTGAGATGTACAGTAATTCTGAGAACATTTTAGATAAATAAGTTGGCATGTAATTTCTGGGACATGTTGTAATATGGTAAAAGGTCATTTGCATGATTGGGATCTCACTGTTGGAGGCAAGCAGTAAATCTCAGAAAGTTTTTTCACTGATACATTAAACTAACCTGGTTTACATCTGAAATAAGTGCAACAACAATAGGTCAATTAGAGTTCAGAGAGATAACATAGGGTCTACTAACCAAGCCAGGTCATCTAAAGTTTAGGGTAACAAAGTTTTGTAGGATAAGAGTGACAACAGTGCTGATAAAAAAAAGTTGGTGTTGCCTGATGGCCCTGAAATGGTCATGATTGAAAGGGACTGAACATCCTTATCGAAGCACCTGGTTACTATAGTAACTATTACAGCCATATAATTTTTTTTTATCCATAGTTCAATTTCAGCACGTTAAGCTCTGTACAGAGTTGTAATGTACTTATATATTTTTTTTATATATACTATACGCAAATATTGTTTTGTTGAATTTGTACCTTACTCGAGTACTACTACTGAAACTGAAAATTGTACTATATTGAAAAAATATACATACTTTTTACTCTTTATAATTTAATTTAGACCTCCAAAATGCCAAATACATTTTTGCAGGTCCTCACAACATACAGGTGAAACTCGAAAAATTTGAATATCATGCAAAAGGTCATGTATTTCAGTAATTCAAATTAAAAGGTGAAACTAATATATTTAGTATAATATACATATGTGACATTTCTGTATTTAAAATCCTTTTTTTTTATTGATTTCATGTCATAATCTAATTTTCTGAGATTTTGAATTTGGGATTTTCATAAGCTGTAAGCCATAATCATCAAAATTGTAATTTTTGCACAATATTCTAATATTTCACCTGTAAATCTGTCCTCATTTTGTCCTCAAGTCAATAAATTATGCTCCAAACTGATATAGTTTATATCCGATATTAATAATAATAATAATAATAGATAATAATATTGGAAACAACATTGGTCCTTCAGCCTCAAGAAGAAAAATCTCTATACTATTGCATAGTATTATACCTAAAGCAATGTGGATGAACTTGACTCACTGATCAGTCTATAATAACTACTGATCAAACACATTGACTTCCATAGTATGGAGGGGGAAAAATACTATCGAAAGTCAATGGGGCCCATCAACTGTCTGGTTACTGACATTCTTCAAAATATCTTTTGTGTTCAGCAGGGAAAAAAAAATTCATACAGGTTTGGAACAAATTGATTCGGTGAACCATCCCTTTAAAGACATTTATATTGTTACAAAAAATATTAGCATATTAGAATGATTTATGAAGGATAATGTGATTTAGTAATGATGCTGAACATTCAGCTTTACCATCACATGAATAAATGAAATTTTAAACTACATTAAAATAGAAAACATTTGTTTTAAATACCAATAATATTTCACAATATTACTGTTTTACAGTATTTTTGAATGCAACCTTGGTGAGCATAAGAAGCTTCTTTCAAACACAATACATTTTTTTTAAACTTTTGAACAGTAGTGTACTTTGTAAAGTAGTGCGACTTTTAAACGTGTAAACTTTTTCTTTTTCAATAATTCATTAAATTGTGACAGCACACATACTTTCAAGTATCATTTTTCAGTATTTTTCAGACCTCTGACCTGTGCATAATGACTTAATACGCCACAAAAAAAAAAAAAAAAAAAAAAACATTTCTACAATTGATGTTTTGATGCTTACTTGGTAACTCCATTCTCCTGATACGTGGTCCTGTAGAAACCAACCAAAGAGCCATTGAGCCAGCCCTGGAAGTGAAGAGTGAGGATGTAGCGCTCGCCTGTACCAGTGACACTCAGCTGCTCGGCCACCTCTACCACCACGTACTCCTGCGGCCTGTACTCAAAGCATTCCTTCACCCCGACTGAGGTCAAGCCGGACGGGCCACTGCGCTGCAAAGTAGGCACCGCGGTGACAAAAGTCTCTCGGATGTGGAGCCACAGGTACTGACTGGGCTGCGTCAGGTTCAGATGGACGGACACGCTCCCGGTGTAGGTATCTGTATCGAGGTCGGGCTCCAGATGTAGATCGTAATGGAACGGTACCATGTAGTCAGGTAAGCGGAAATTGTTCCATCCGCCGTTTGTGTTGTCGGATGGTGTGCAGGGACCCCGGTTATCTGGGGATGTTGTAGGTGCTGGTGTTGGAGTTGGTTTGGTTTCATCTTCGGATGAAGAGGTCTTCTGGCTTAAACCAACTCCGAGCCCCACGGCAACACCTGTCACAATGACGGCGACGCAGATGATAGCAGCATGCTTCCCACGGATAAAGTACCGTTTTTCCTTCTTTTCGAACTCCAGACTTTCCATGGCAAGCCGTCAAACACGGACACAAGTGTCAGAATGTGTACAAACACTCAAAGTTCACAAAGTCAGAACACTCTCTCCCTGTGAACCCCACCACACACACACACACTATCCTTGCACTTCCTTTTGCCTCCAAAGAGAGGAAACAGCTGTGTCTGATTCAAAAATGTGTGGACATACGCAGTCCCACACTTAATCATGCAGGGCAGCCTGTGGGAGGCTCAGAGGTTAAATCAGGAGTTAAGTTTCACCGCCCTCCAAAAAATTGCTCTGATGTCTGTAATGTTATAGCCACGTGGTTGTCAATGTGTTCACACAGGGAAGTGATTGTCCTCACACTAAATCCCACGCTGATAATGGCAGTACATAGGGGACAAGGGCTGAATTTGTACCGCCCTTCTGTTAAACATAAATCAAAATATGTTAATCAGCAGTCAAAAAGGAATGATCACAAACAAGCATCTGAGAGAGAAAAGTGGGGGGGAGGGAGGCATAGGAAAGCAGAGTAACTTGGAAAGAGTTATTATGAGGAGAGGAAGGGGCTTAAGGGAGAGAACTGGGGAATGTTATGAAGCTGACACGGTTTTAAGAACAAGTAATACACAGAATTCAAAATGTAAAATATGAACAAATTTGTCAGACATTAAAGTCTACTGCAGATAGATGTGGTCCTTTATTCACTCCATCATACAATCAAAAGAGTCAAATGTGATCAGAGACTGGGATCTAAATACAATCACTCCATGTTAGTGACTAAAAACCCCACATGTAAAGTTTAGATCAAATCATGTTTTCTTCCTGAATGTAGTTTTATTTATTCATATTTGAACACAATTGATTAAGCCCAAACTTTTTACAATGAAGGGCCAATAAATAAGACAGTTGTCCAACAATATATTAAAATTTACATTTAAAAAAATCTAATTCAAAATGTATTCTCTGTATTTCAATGACAAATTATCTTACAATGATCTGACCTAAAATCTGTGATCTAAGGGTACATTAACATGACAACGATGTTAAAAACGGAAAGGTTTTCCTTTGCATTTTTCACGTATAGATGACATTGTTGTCAAAACGATCTCCATTCAAACGATCTCCAAGATGCTAAATAAACCCTGATGCAAAACAGCTATGAAGCAAAAGAAAACTAGAAATAATGACTGAAACTTTTAAATGCAGGGAAGATGGAGATAAAAATCTTGATTTGAAAAAAAAAATCACATGAGAAAAAACAAGACTGGGATCACAAGGGCAATTACTAACTAGAACAAGACAAGAGGGGGAAAAACTAAATGGCAACAAAGATACAGCAGAACCAGAAACAAGATAAAATACACCACTAGAGAAAGAGCAAGTGTAACCAGTCCTACTCGACCAGCTCTAAGTGGGATTTGAACTGGGGTCTTCAATGTTGGAAGCAGGCGCGTTAACAAGGACGCTAAAGACCGCAGCCAATAACATGCCTCTTGAGGCCAGGGGAGTGAGGTTTACACACACAGCTCTTACTGGCCTATGTCTTTTACACTCATCCCCCTAAACCTCACTCCAATACGGGTCACGGCACCAAATGTAACCACTCCTACATGTGGCATTTTGAACACTTCGAAACATTGAATCATTTTGCTAAGCAATTAGGTCAATTGATTCGTAGCTTTGACAAGCTTCGTTTCTCCCAACACCAACAGCCGCTAGAGTCGGTCTCTAGCGCGCCTCTTGCGGCCAGGGGGGTTTACAGGTTTACACTCACAGCTCTTACTGGCCTATAGCAATTATTAACTGCAGACACAGGCAAGCAAACAGGAACACATCACAAGGCACAATAACATGAGGGAAAGGAGCACAATATAAAGGGAGCCACACGTGAGGATTAGGTGAACACAATCAAGCAATTGAACACTATAGGCAAGCAAGAACTAAACAAAGGGGCGTGGTAACGGCAAACAAGGAGACTCACTGATTTCACAAATTTGCGTTTTTGTAGTTTACTCAGAGACAATAACGGTATCGTTTTCAAACACTTGCACTTTGAAACCCATTTTTAAAACATTGCGTTTTCAGGCCCCCAAAATGCCGTTGTCGAGTAAATGAACGACCAAAAGGCCTGTTCACACCGGGACGAATTTCGCGCGCGTTATTCGCCGACGTTTAACGCCTCGTGACTAAACAAAGGGCGCCAATGTGAGTGTTCACACCGACGCGTAAAACGCCACGCGTAAAAGCGTCATTTTTAAAAAAACGCCTCGGGTTCGTTTTTTTTGTTTGACGCGCCGCGTCAAAAACTATCCGACCAATGAGATTGCCGCTTTTGCTCACGTGTCTGGAGCTTCTGAAGTTACATTAAAACACAACTTGGGGGCGCTCAAACACAAAACGGTCTTGCCGACCGGCGGCGAAGAAGATATACGCCAAGTAGCGTCTACACTGCCGGGAAGAAATAGACGAGGAAGATGCAAGGTAAGATGAATGTAGAGCTGCTGTTCTCGTTGGTGTCCGAACATAAAGAACTATATGACAAACGCGACAGCGACTACAAAAATCTTGATAAAAGAGAACTGTTATGGAGTGGTATTGCAGAGGGTGTTTCTGTTTTACATTAAGCGCCATCTAATGTCTGGGAATGAATTTGCATGTTCACTCGGCTCATCGTCAGCGAAAATCGCTTGGGTGTGAACACTAAAAACGGGTTGAAAAACGCTGGCGAATAACGCGCGCTGATATTCGTCCCGGTGTGTACGGGCCTAAAATGCGTAAAAAGTTTTCCATTTTTAGTAGAAAATAGTGTTGTATAAACGACCCCAAACTGGAATGACTTAATGCATGTCTTCATTGAATCCGCTTCAATGTTACATTCAAAAAGGGAATATTTGGATAATTATGCTTTGGTAATAAGCCAGATGGAACTATTTAGTGTGAGTTCCAATTAAACCATTGCAAAAACTAACTACTGCAGTCTTTGCATTGTAGACTTGTAGTGCTTGGTGACTGCTCAGGTAAAATTCTTAATAAATCCACAAACTTCACCATAAATATAGCGTTTATTATGGTGTATATCTGATTGATACAGATCTTGTACATTTATAGGAGGGCAATGATATGAAAGACTGCTCGTTAACGTATATCATAATCATATAATCATAAATCATTTAGTCTGTGAGATAATATAAAATGAGTAGAAACAATGGTGCAGTGACATCTTTATCTGGGAGTATCAATGATCTGAGAAAAACAGGAAGCTTTTACAGATATTAAGATGAATAATCTCACAGTATTGCATTACTCTTTATTCAACCCAATAGGTAATTTCAGAAGAAATTAGGTCAGTAAAAATATCACCTGAACCCTTTGTTGCACAGATACTGGCTCAAATTTTTAATAGACAACTACTAAGTTAAGTGCTTAGATCTATCAAGCCATACATTACAGAAGAGGTATTTTATATAGCCTTCATTGTCTGTACTTCATTGTATGTATCAATACTTGATATAGGCTACAGCCTAATACCCCATTAATACTATTCACCAGATGGATTCTTCAGTTAGAATGTGACTTTTATTAGGCTACTGATATGATTAGAGTTTAATGTGAGGGAACATCACATTAACATGCTTTTTAAAAGTAAAATTTCATATTAACTTTTAAGTGTATATTTACTTTAAATAAACAAACTGCTTTTGGTGAAGTGTCTTTAGTTTAGAGCTGCCATCTGGTGGTCATGTGTAATACATAAAAAAAGTAACATTCCATTGAAATATATAGGTTATGCTCATTCATATGTAAATTCATAATTTATTCATAATTTGTTCATATAAATTTCCTAAAAGTACACATTTAAATGTGTCAGGTGAGAATTGACATGGACACATGAGGTGTTTGTCTTTTGTGAAGTGGATTTTCAGAAGGAATCAAAAAGTGTTTCTGTGGCAGGTTCTGTACAGCTGTCTTGTCCCTTTTAATTTTTTCTCTGCTGGCTTTGGGGATTTTTATGACTCTCTTTGGAAGGGAGGGCTTTCCAGTCATGTTTCGAGGTAACAAAGAAGGTATCGCCTTGGATTTCTGTTTGGGTTTCCTCCGTGAATAGTCTGACTTTGCAACTGTTTGCTGTTGACCAGAGTTTTTGGAGTTTGCATATTCCGCCATTATCCCGACCACATTCAGACTGACAACGGCCTCTGATATCCCTGCCATGTTTTGTGCTCTGCATCGGTACTCCCCTGCATCTCTATAGGATATTCCATTAAAACTGACCGCCGACCAACGGATTCCCACACGTGGAGACTCGTCTACATCTGCAGGCAATGGGTATAAAAGTGATCATGTCATCAGACATTAAATCAAGTGAGTTAAGATAACACTCACTTACATGACAGTTTACTTGCTGAAAAATTGGTAAAACATTTGCACCAATGTGCTTTGAAGGTAAATATTTAAACACGAAAGTTTAAAAACCAAGTGCACAGCTAAACAGTTATTTAAATGTCCAGTAAGCGATTTCTGAGACACACTGCAGAATCAACCCAAACAAACACACCCCTCCCTTCATTGCTCTGCCCCCAAAATGCACTAACATGCAATGCAAAAGTGGATGTCTGTCTCTTTATCATAGCAGAGGAGAAGCAAAATAAAGTGGAGAGGGCAAACAAAAGACAAAGAAGAACAAAAAATGCACATACACAAAAGTACAAGCAAGAGTTTGTTGCTAGTAGCCAGCAGCAACTGTCCTGTTACCATATAGAACATAACAACAACAGCATATCTTGGTTCTGAGAAACATAGCAAAACCAGTTACTCACATATGGAGCAGAAATAACGCAACCTCGGCATCCGTTTTCAGGCCTTCCCGCTTAGGTCTCTCCGGTGCTCGAAAGCTTTTATTAATGCTGGTCCAAAAGCTCTTGCCTGATCCTTCTTTTTCCAGTGATATTCCTCTGACCTTTTCTCTTTTGTAATGTCTCTCAGCCATCTCCTATACAGTCTTTCTTCAAATCTCCCTCTTGCTCACTCTCCATGAGTGGACACGCCCCCTACTGCTGACCGACAAGTGTGTTGTGGCGCTCGGTCTGATCCACTTTCAACACGATTCCGGAAAATACACGTAATTTGACCCAGGTTCGTTTGATTTTGGTTCATTCACACTGCCAGTGATTTTCCAGTGTTGTGCCGAATTTTGACCCCCTGCCAAATTATTAACCCCTTCGTAAAAGTCAGTATCTAATCCTAACCCTAACCCCTCCCCCACAACTAATCCTAAACCTACCAATGCTAGGGGGGTAATAATTTGGCGGGGGTCGAAATTCGGCATAACACCGGAATCAGAGTGCGTTCACACACAACCCGTAAAAATCCTGTAAAGACACGTGATATCGATGTGACATGTAATGTCTCAGCAGCATCTTAAGTTTGCTTATGAGCATTTTTTTCTCTGATCATAAACTAGCGCATTACGTACCGTTTCACTAGATCCCAGCTACAGCATCATCTTTACGACACGGCATTGATTACGGCTTTTGTTCACACAGCGTGCGCCCTTCCGGGACTGAACACGGCAATGTTACTAGGTCCCCAACCCGGCGTCGATCCCGGCATCAATCCCGGGTCGTGTTTGCGTTCACACAGAAGGCGTTCTGGCAATTTCCCGGGATCAACATGCTGTGTGAAAGGGGCTAGTGTTTCTCAGAAATCACTTACTGCATCATTAAGTGTGACAAATTTCTAAAGGTAACTTACAGCCAGAAAGTTTTCCGGGCAATCTTTCGGAGTCAATGCTGCTTTGCATCTGCTTACAACAAGCTTAAAATAAAGGAGAATATAGTTCAAAACTCTGAGATCACCAACTAAATAACAGTAGCCTAATTCACTAATTTAACATTCTAAATTTTACAATAAGGTCTCATTTGTTATCATAAGGTAATGCATTAACTAACATGAACTAGCAATATATTTTACAGCATCTTTTAACCTGAAAAGTTAATTTTAGTTAAAAGGTTAACAGATACAACTTTTGATCTGACAGGCTATTAGTAAATGCTGAAGACGTATTAGTCATTGTTATTTCATGTTAACTAATCAAACCTGTAATGTGAGATTAACTAAGATTAATAAATGCTGTAGAAGTATTAGTCATTGTTATTCCATGTTAACTAATCAAACTTTACCAAATTTTCCATTAGATTCATATTTAATCAGCATAACAATCTAAGTGAAAAGTTCATCTGAAAAATTACCAAATTTCATAATGTACTGAATTGTATTTTCACAAATTTGTTCATTTTAAGTCCTACCTTTTCTGTTTAATATTGTTTAATTCAAATAATTCAAAAAATTAATTTATAAAAATAAAACAAAATAGGCCCACATTAGCTATACTAGAGAAAGAGACACCACTGTTATTTTAGAATTATTAGATATACACTTTATTAGGAACACCTGTTTAATTTCTCATTAAAGTGCCCCTATCATGGTATTTTAAAGTTTCCTAATGTTGTTGTAGAGTCTCCTACAACATGTTTACACGCATCAAATGAAAAAAAAATTCCTCACAATATACATTTGCACATCATCACATTTTCCATGATTCTCAAACCGGCTCGTCAAATGAATCAATCTCTCTAAATCCCTCCTTTCCGTGAGTTTATCTGCTCTGATTGGCCAGACAGCTCAGTCTGTTGTGATTGGTCTACCCGTGTACAGCGCGTCGAGAACAAAAACGCCCATTGCATAACACCGACAGCTCTGCATGTCCTGAGGCTTCCTACACCGTAAACTAAACACAGTAACGAACAATGACGTCGATTTTACCATATTAATGCGAGCGCGAGTCCGGTGATGAAATATTAGAAGAACTAGTTATTCAACCTCCATCGCAAGGACGACTCGATAATAGTGGCCCACAGCTGATCAGCAGAAGTATTTCAGTTAGACAGTGATAATGAGAGTTAGCAGGAGACCTACACAATATAAAACTCAAAACGAAGTATTTTGAACACCATCTTTCAAGAGCAAGCAGTTTGTAAATCCTGCACTGAACTCCCAAAATTTGAGAAGCAGTCGTCTATACTATAAAATAAAGGGAACACAGAAATAGTTTAGAATTATACTGCTGTGATATCTTGGTAAAGATGAATTTTAACCACTGATTCTTCACATGCTCATCCTTGGGGAGTGAAAAATAACTGGCTTTACCTTCACATCATGCACAGCGCCGTCTTCTCGACATGATGCTGTCCAGTTCAGAAATCAGCTCCGGTTTGAGGTTTAAGTTTCCCTGCGAGTGCGCGCGCAATAACTGGGTCGCGGCCAATATGCTAATGTTTCGTATCTACGTCACTACGAAACGGCTAATGACTCGTTTAAAAAACAATTCATTTCATAGACTCAGAGTCGACTCTCACTTTTGAAAGACAATAACTTTATATACGGTGCACTTTCAGATATAAAACTTTGCAGGATGTTTTCATTCACTTAGAGCTTTATTACGCACTACACGAACAGTAATTTTCAAAAATCCATGATAGGGGCCCTTTAATGCAATTATCTAATCAACCAATCACATGGCAGTTGCTTCAATGCATTTAGGGGTGTGGTCCTGGTCAAGACAATCTCCTGAACTCCAAACTGAATGTCAGAATGGGAAAGAAAGGTGATTTAAGCCATTTTGATTTGATTTGAAAGGTGATTTGGCATGGTTGTTGGTGCCAGACGGGCCGGTCTGAGTATTTCACAATCTGCTCAGTTACTGGGATTTTCATGCACAACCATTTCTAGGGTTTACAAAGAATGGTGTGAAAAGGGAAAAACATCCAGTATGCGGCAGTCCTGTGGGCGAAAATGCCTTGTTGATGCTAGAGGTCAGAGGAGAATGGGCCGACTGATACAAGCTGATAGAAGAGCAACTTTGACTGAAATAACAACGTTACAACCAAGGTATGCAGCAAAGCATTTGTGAAGCCACAACACGCACAACCTTGAGGCGGATGGGGTACAACAGCAGAAAACCCCACCGGGTACCACTCATCTCCACTACAAATAGGAAAAAGAGGCTACAATTTGCAAGAAAATTGGACAAAATTGGACACTGTGCAGGCTGCTGGTGGTGGTGTAATGGTGTGGAGGATGTTTTCTTGGCACACTTTAGGCCCCTTAGTGCCAATTGGGCATCGTTTAAATGCCACGGCCTACCTGAGCATTGTTTCTGACCATGTCCATCCCTTTATGGCCACCATGCACCCATCCTCTGATGGCTACTTCCAGCAGGATAATGCACCATGTCACAAAGCTCGAATCATTTCAAATTGGTTTCTTGAACATGACAATGAGTTCCCTGTACTAAAATGGCCCCCACAGTCACTAGATCTCAACCCAATAGAGCATCTTTGGGATGTGGTGGAACGGGAGCTTCGTGCCCTGGATGTGCATTCCACAAATCTCCATCAACTGCTAGATGCTATCCTATCAATATGGGCCAACATTTCTAAAGAATGCTTTCCGCACCTTGTTGAATCAATGCCACATAGAATTAAGGCAGTTCTGAAGGCAAAAGTGGATCAAACACAGTATTAGTATGGTGTTCCTAATAATCCTTTAGGTGAGTGTACTATTATAGTACTTATTAGTATTTCAGATTAACTTAACTTAAATATTTTAATTTTAGGAATTTTGTTATGTGTATTTGTCATTTTTATTAGTTTTTTTATATTTCTAATTAGCTTAACTTAGCTTCAACTTATGTTATTTCAGTTGTTGCCAATGGAAAATTTATAATTTTTGTTCATTCATCTAATATTTAGATTTGAATTTGTTTCAGCATTTATTTGAATAAACATAAAAAATATATTAAAGTTTTATTGTTAGTCAACAATAACAACACTTGTGTATATAGAAAATATGCCACATGAGTGTACAAGATACCTTGGTTATAAAGGTTGGGTCTGGCAGATTTTATCCACATAATTGTTGGAGTCGGGTGTCCCGTTGCATCACAGCGAAGTAGAACATTGCTACCCAGTAAAGCTGTGATCTTTGTGGCAGAGGTCATCGCGTAGGGCCTGCGGCAGCGAGTGAGCTCCACACTCTGAAAGGGAACTCCAGCGAGATCTGGCGGATCACTACAGGTCAGGAACCGATCCAACAGGACCAGAGAGGATTCTGGGGCTTTACTAATGTCAAGCAAGGTGGAAAGCCTACAGTCACACACCCAGGGGTTGTCCTGAAGACCTGTGAGAGGAATGAAATGGATGAGAGAGGGTGACGTGATGACACATTGAGTCTTCAGAGGTATGCACTGATTACATAAACTGTATTTAAACTGTTTCTCCAGAAAGGGCTTTAGTTTCCACTGGAGGAACAGCGTGAGCCATCAAAAGGCTGAAAACTCTCAGATCACAATTAGATATCACATATGTGTCTGTGTAGGCTACACCACTCAGGTTGGGTAAATATTTCATTAACATAAGACATTCATGACTTCAGTTGGTTTCACTGACTTTGGCGGTGTCGATGAGTGTGTGGAACAGTTTGTCTAGTATAGTTGCATGAGAGCCAATCAGGGTATGTTACTGGATTATTATGTGCTAAAAAAATCCTATTTATTTTGGCTCACTGGTACAGTTGGTACAGTAGTAGACAAACTTAGATACCATATGTAGATCACTGACGTAGATTTAGTTATCATCAGTAACGTACAATGGCATTCTTCATTTTAGTTATGACCATACAGATTAACAAATTATCTATAGTGTGGTGTCTCCTCTTCATGTTTCACCTAGAACCACTGAGCGCTGGCTTTGAGTGGCGCCACTGAACGGCCAGAGAGCAGTCAGATCATTGGGCAGGGTGCTTAGCCTGTTGCTCGAGAGGTCCAGATAAGTCACATTGCCAAGGTAACGCGCAGCCAGGGGTGGGATTCGTGCCAGGCGGTTATTGTGAAGTCCAAGTGTTCGGAGGCGGGGCACATCTCTGAGTCCCTCCCAGGGGAAGGTGGACAAGAGGTTCCCGTCCAATCGTAACTCATGAAGGGAAGACAGGTTTGTAAAACTCCTTGGATGTAGAACGGTAATGGAGTTGTATGTAAGCCACAAATAAAGCAGTTCTGGCATGGCAGAGAAAGTGCCTCTAAAGATCCTGGAAACAGAGGTGCGCTCTAGGCGAAATTTGACAGTATCACATGGCAAATCAATTGGAATGGCAGTCAAGGCTGGGTTTTTACAGAGCACAGTTCTAAGAAAAACACAAAAAATAATATATAAATAGATTAATAATATAAATATACATTACAGTTAATATATGTATATATAGGCCTATGTGCGTGTGGTCAAAATATTTCCTACGTTGTGGGTGATGAAATGTTCCCACAAGGATATTAAAATCTGAATATCCTTTGTTGTGGGGACTGCAGCAACAACCTGTTCATACTCAGCATCCCAACACTAAAAATTAGCATTTTACAATGCTACAGTGTGGTTACAGCATTAGCCAGGCCAATTTATCATATCACAATATAAGATAAAATGATAAGATAAGATAAATTAACCTTTATTTATAAAGTCTGTAGAAAATGTTTGGGTGTTTATAGTACTGTGCCTTTTGCTCTGTTTTAGGGAAGCAAATGTCTTAAAACTTAACAGGAAATGTACTAGTAATTTTCTGTCAAGACATTATCTGTTTTTCTACGTATTTTTTTCTGACAGTGTACAACCTACTACACATATTCCCTCTACAATTATGAATACACCTGTCTCCTCTAGATTACATTACTGCCACATTGCAAGAAACCTGTAACAAGACAACAGCAGACTGAAGGAGAGAGCATGTGGATGGAAGAATTCAGGATCAAAGACTTGACCAGGTAAAAAGATTACAGAAAAAACTATTTGACTGTACCTGAGTCCTTTGGAGTTGCTGCGATCATGGAGCACACAGGTGCACAGAGACGGGCATGATGGACTCTGTGCACAGACCACCAACACCAAGCACAGAGTGAGGTCTGCATTTAGAACTGAATGCATTGCTCTAAGAGACACATAAAGGATCTCATACACTACTGTCCCAGGAAAGGGCAGGAGTCCGAGCAGGAGTGCGACATTCCCAAACGCTGTCGTAGATTAAGACAAAGTCTAAAAGGATTAGTTGAGATTACTCTGGAGCAGATCAACACCTATAGTCAGTGAAGTAAAGAGAAACATGCTTTACAATAATAATGAATAAAATGGAAGATTCATTCAATTAAATTTAAATGTGTTTTCTAATGGACGTTGTAATGCCTATATCTATAGTGCAGGGTGACCGATATAATGTTTGCAAGCAAATTGGATATAGCCTACACAAAATTCCAATAGTGTTGCTATAAGCAATTACTGTTCCATCTTGAATTATAGTGTTTTCTCATAATTTGGAAATAATAGTTCATAAAGCCTCAAAACATGTGCAATTTTTTTGTTTCGTATCATTGGTTCGGAGCTTGTTTCAAACTCGCCAAATCACTGGTTTTTAGAAAACAAGAGGTGTGTTCTACTTGAAGCAGTGCTGCGCAGCAGACCGATATGACAAAAGTACAGCGAGAGCGATTAGAGCCCAGATGGCTCTGTATGCTTTCGAATCGCTCACACGGTACTCTGATGTATGTCTGCACAGCGCCGCTTCAAGTCGAACACACCTACGGCTTTGTTGTCATTGAACATTGGCATATTTCTAAATTCCAATGGTTCACCTATAGGGGGCGTTGATTTGTTGAATTTTTAACTGTTAACATCATTTTAATTACCTCTAAATACCCCAAGCCTTGCCTAACACAAAACAAGTACTACACATAAAAAATAAAATTAAAAAAAAAGAACACAATTATTTACAGAACATCTCAGAGTTGGGAAACTCTCATCTGAGAGGAATGGGAAATAGATAAACCTGTAGTGGAACTACGGAGGCGTGTTTACCAAACGTTTTGAGTGGAGCTGGGTAGGTCTCTGTTGCTCCGCTCCACTCATTCACTGAACTCCAGTCCGGTATTCGGTCTCCGTTGCTTGGTGAGGCCTGTGATGCTTTTGCTCCTTCTTGTGAAACTATTTTAGTTGTTGGAGAAGAAATATTCGACCTACTTTACAATGATGTGTGGTCAATAATTGTGGCTGCAATAAGGTGAACTAAATAAACTCACAATTTTGCAATGATGTACAAGGTGGTGTTGGAGTCCCTCCCTCTGATCTCAGATGACTGCAGCGGTAGAGACAGCAGCAGCTCTCTCTCTCTCCCTCTCTCTCTCTGACCGACAGCAGCAGAAGCATGGCGGCGGTGGAGACACGGGAGTGCGAGACGGAAGGCTGCTGCAGCGAAGCTAAGCTCCAGTGTCCCACCTGCATCAAACTCGGAATTCAAGGCTCATACTTTTGCTCTCAGGTGAAGCTCTGACACTTTGGTTTAGGAAACAAGCGAAGCTCTCGGGGTTTGTAGCGCATGTCACGCTGCCGGCCTACGGGACTGAGCTCACCATTAGCTAGCTAGCGGTCTAACTGTACATCACAAACAGCCACTTTAGCCCTTGCTTTGACGTTTGCATTAAAGTTTTGTGCATGGTGATTTTCAGGATGACATATTAGTCTGAGGTGTTAAACCTTTACACGGAGTGAAAATGTAAATTGGAGAGCTGTTTCTCTGCTCAATGTGCTTTAAATGACTTCAGCTCAGCGTGGCCCGCTTGCTGCTCAGTTGCTAAATCAATACACCAACCCTGTATTTATAATATCTAAAGTTAAATGACAAAATTATGCATAAATCAGTGCAACCTATAAGGGAGTATGGATTTAACCCTGACTCATCATTCTCGTATGATTTGCTGGGCACTCCTATGTCTCAAATCCTAGTGAGCTGCAACATGGCCATGATGGTAAAAATGCTGTCAAGGATGGCAGCTCTCTGGGTTTTAAGGCAAAAAGCCTATGCTCAAAAAATGCTTTACAAGTACACAGCTTATTACATTTGGACATATATTTGGACTCTAGCACTTTTGGAGAGGCTGATTTTATGACATGGTGTTGCCAAGTCCAATCTATTTGATTTGACATTTCCACCGGTTCTGTGTTGTTTGGAGCCCAACGTTCTTCAGAATATCCTCTTTTATGTTCCACTGAAGAAAGGAAGTCATACAGGTTTGGAACAAGATAAGGGCGAGTTAGTGATGACAGAATTTTCATTTTGTGTTTATGAGCTCTCACTGTAATACTTTAATATGGAGAAGTGCAGAGCTCTGTCATAATATATAGGATATTTTCATCAGCTTTTCTTTCTAATGTTGCTCAAGTACATGATTCAACTCGCCTGTAAGTAGTATATTAGTAACTGTACGCAACATTATTATTTCTTTTTTTACATGCTTCATGTTTTTTTCTTTTGATTTGATTAAAGACCCATGAAAGTACATGATAAACGCAGTTGACTGTATTTATGTACTTCGTATTCAAACGTGAAGCTAGACATATAAAAAGTCTTTACTTTTAAACAAGAGGATTGTGATTTGCTATTTATTGCAAGCGTACTTTTTGGACAATAATTAGAATTTTCCAGTTATAATCATTGCAAGATCATCACGGATCATCATAATATTTGATCGATTTACTGGAAGAGAATGTTACATTTTAAATGCTATGATATACACTACCATTCAATAGTTTGGGGTCAGTAAGAAAAAAAAAAAAGATTTTTATTTTTGAAAGAGGTCTCTTATGCTCACCAAGGCTGCATTTAGTTAATCAAAAATATAGTAATGTTGCAAAATATTACAATTAAATTACCTTTTCTAATATTATAGTTTAATCTATAATAGTTGAAAATCACTGTAACGTATTCCTATAGTATGTATACTCAAGTCTTCATTGTTACATGATCCTTCAGAAATCTGTACTGATTTGGTGCTCAAGAAATTTAATAGTATTGATGTTGAAAACTATTTTGTTGCTTAATATTTTTGTGAAAACCGTGATAAATTTTTTTCAGGATACTTTGATGAATAGAAAGTAAAAAAAAACAACCTTTTTTGTAACATAAATGTCATCACTTTCACTTTTGATCTCTACATATATATATATTAAACTAATTTGTTCAAAGAAAAAAACTTACTGAACCTAAACTACTTAAAAATGGTAGTGTCATTTTGACACTGGCAAATACATCAACGTTAACAGAAACTTAATTTTTGAGGGCCTTTAAGAAGTGAAAATGTTTGAGTAATAAAGTTCTTGTATGTTTTCAGGAATGTTTCAAAGGCAGCTGGGCCACCCACAAACTGCTCCACAAAAAAGCAAGTATGTGTGTTTTATTCATTCTTGCAGTTGATGAGTGATGTTCAATTCTGCATTTGCATTTTGTATTCTCCATAGTCCATACAAATCATGTCTTGCATAACGCCATCATTAATATCTGTCGTTTTATTTGTAGAGGAGGACAAAGTAAACGATGATGGAAAGAACTGTGTGGAGAAAGAAATTAACACAGACCCGTGGCCTGGGTACAGATACACTGGTAAACTGCGACCCCACTATCCACTGGTAAGGACGCAGCACACTAGAGATGGACATGAACACAGACATTATAAAAATTGCATCGAAATTGCTGCACATGCACGCATATGGCGCTTTTCCACTGCATGGTACAGCTTTCTTTTGGGGGTTTTCAAAAAAAAATTTCTGTTCTTTTCAGACACCCATGCGGCTTGTTCCTAGCAACATCCAGAGACCAGACTATGCAGATCATCCTTTGGGTAAGATTGCAAATCCTTTCACACATACATTTGACCTCATTTAGTAAATTATGCTCCACAGCACTCAAATTCACTTCTCTAACCTTGACTAGCTTTCTTGCACCAAGCACTTTATTTGAGTCATTGCACTATTCCGACCGGCTGCCCTGTTTGATACGCCTGTATGAAGTTAAAGGTTTTGACCCTTGCAATGGGCCACTGATAGACAAGCTTTTAAACTAATGGTCTCACTCTCCATCTCATCTGCAGAAGTGCTGTTTGATTTTTAAAGTGTTTGCTGCACCTCTTGTGACCACATTAAACCTCAGTTTATTGTATTTACACATCTACTGTAGATGCGCAAGAGTAACCTCTGTTTACTGAAAACTCTAACTCTGTTTTTTGTTTGATATTTCATTGGTGTATCATCTGTATTATTAGGATGTGGAGTTTAATGAACTCTGAATCGTATGTTTCTGATTAGGAAATGAGAAAATGAGGCCAAATGCATATTGTGAAATATGAACTTTTTTCTATTTTAATGTTTTCTATTTTCATGTAATTTATTCCGACAGGAAAATGTTGTTGTCGCAGAGAGTGGACAGATTTCTTTACAAAGATCAATTAAGAAATTATCTTTACTTAATCATTAAGTAAAACGATATGTTATTGCGAATATTATTACTTGTTCATCATTGTGTCAGTGTTTTATTCCCTGACTTTAGCTTGTTTCTTAGTGACGAAACGCGCTCTCTAGTAGTTTGTCCGTTTAGGGCTACTGTAGAAACATTTCAGCGCAAAATGGCTATTTCAATGTAAGGGGACCCGCGGTGTATGTACATAGTAATGGCTCATTCTAAGGTAATAAAAAAGTAACGGTTCATTATGTAAGGTCTTTATACACCACTGAAAACATAGTTATGTATATGATATTGCATTTCTGTCAACAGATCCTCCTAAATATTATACAGTGCACATTTAAGTGTGACTTAAGTGTCCAAATACTTTTTGGGGTCCCCATAAATAATGTTCATGATGAAACGATTTTTCAAACAATGATAGATGGTACACGTCTTTAAGAACGAATCATGATTTTTCTTCTAGTCTAGATGCATCTCTCACGAATCATTGTGTATTGTGAATAAATGCTCATGTGCCCCTCATTAACGGATGCTGCAGAGTCTTCCCGTAAGTAACCATTATGTTGGTGATTAGTTGGTATTAGGCTCCTATAGTTACAGCCTCTCATTCCTCTGTCATTAGCTCATCCTTGAGTCTCCTGCCCCCCGGCTTTCAAACAGCAGAATAGTGATGTATTGAAAAAGCCTGAATGTCTTCAAAAGCATTCCCTGGTTAGGTCAGAAGTGTGTGCATTTTTTAACAGTACATTCAATTGCACTTCTTTGTGAAAGAGAGTGTGTGATGGTCCTGAAGTCACTCTATACACGTTACCATTTATTTCGGTGTATGTGTGTGTTTGGGGGGGGTGGGCTGCTGCAGTGTGTGTCTGAAGCTCTTCTCTTGCTCTCTGCAGCTGCAGAGGTTGGGTTGTTGGCAGGTACGAAGCCCCGCCGCTTCCCATGTGTGTCTAGCCAGTGCTGTCCTCTTGTTTTAATAGTATTACAGGGAGCGGTTGGCTCCGCAGTGGGTGTGTGAGTGTATTTTTGTGAGCGAGAGTGTGTCTGTGTAGTAGCATGGCTCTGTTTGTTTCTGCATGGCTGATATCGTCACTCAGCTGGGACTAGAGGTGGGCGATATGACCAAACGTTGTATTGCTTTTGCTGAGAATTCAATGAAATATGGTACATCTAAACTTGTTTGCGTTAATACTTTTTTTTTTTTAGACACATCCTGTTGGATCATTACTACATAAGGGCTTTTTGCTGTTTACGTAAAGGCTCTAGCATTTCGCATCCTCATATAATATATTGCTGACGATACAATCAAGTGTTTCACCTACTGTAAAGGTGAGAATGAAATGCTCTCTTCAATCTAGTTGACACATTTTCTGTCACCATTTTACATTTTTTAATACTATGCTAGTGTTTCTGTGACTGTCCAAAGCATGTGAATATGAGGCATGCGATTGGCTCTTTGTTGCTAAGCAGAAACTAGCCGTAACATTCTAGCATTATGCACACGTTTGGCACCGCAATGCTCCAGAGCAGGGTTTCATAAGCCCGGGTAAAACGCAACGCTAACCCCACTTCTAAAGGTTTTGTGAAATGTTTCTCTACCCGGGATTAAAAACAGTGCTTAGAACAACACTAACCTGAGATTAAGTGCAGTATGAAAAGCCCTAAAGAGTGTCTTTGTCGCTATACTAATTTACTAAATCTCTATCTCTACCGCCACACGATATAGTCATACCGCCCAGCCCCAGCAGGAACTGTCTGTGATCACATCATTGCCAAACTGTCATGTCCTAGACCTCACTAGATCAGCGACCATATGTGTGTGTGTGTGTGTGTGTTTGTCTCTAAGAAGTGGTTATGTCGTCTTCATTAGCTGACTGGAGACTGTGCTGTTGAGATTCTGTTGTGGTGAAGGTCAGTAGGCAGAGCTAGTCAATATATATGAGTGATAGTAAGATGCTTTTGTGGGTAGATGGGTATCAGTGTATTTTACTGCTCACCAATTCACAAATTCATCACGTCTTTCAGGAATGTCAGAGTCAGAGCAGACCATGAAAGGGACGTCTCAGATTAAGATCCTCAACGCTGAAGAGATTGAGGGCATGAGAGTTGTCTGCAAGGTAAATCAACATCATAACTCCACAAATAATAACTTTGCATGCAGAATAATAACTGTGAAATGTTAGTTGACATTTTGGGTGTTGTGAGTCAGGGATAAAGTACAATAACAACCAAATATTAGAGAACAGGAATCTGTATAGTTAATGCACTAGCTTTAGTTTTGTGTTGTACTTGAATGAATAGAATTACATTGTTAATGCGTGTAACATCCAAAATACAATTTGAGAAAGATTGTCCTCTGTTAGAATTTTTATTCTGACTGGCGTCCCATGAACTGACGTACAATTTATTATTATATTTTTTTTTTTTTCATTTTTCATTACCTGTCATGTAATGCACTGCACCAGTTTTAGCAAATCAGCTTGAAGGTTACCGAAATAAAAACAGGAATACTGATGTATAAACAAATGTAATAGATTTAATTAGGATGCATGGGGTGAGAAATTGTTCTGCCTCTATTTAACTTCTAATTGCTCTGCTGCTGTTTGTTCTGCCTTTGAATTTTTTTATATTTAATTAGTCATTTATGTGTAGGAGAACCTCAGAAAAACAAGATAAATTCACACATTTTATGCAAATCAGCTGAAAAATTGGCTAGTGTCTGCCTTTCATGTCTATCATGAGCAGAAGAATTTTGAATGGTTGACTATAAAGACTTTCTTTCTTTGTTTCTTTCTGTCTTAAGCACATTTAAAAATAAACATGGGTTGACCAAAGTGCTTTACATAGAATAAGAGAAAAACAAATTAATTAAATATAAATAAATTACAAAGCAACATAATAGACCTATTTGACTTATATTTTAGACTAACATCATCTGTACAAATAAATAGGATTTTAGCATAGATTTAAAAACTGAAAGAAAATGTGCTGTTCGGATGGCTACTGGGAGCTTGTTCCAGAGTGTTGAACGAGCAATAGCAAATACTCAATCACCTTCTTAAATCTCCCGATCTGAGTGGTTGCGATGATTTGTGCGGATGCATGGGTTAAGATTATGTAATGATTTAAAAACCAAAGTTAAATGCAACCACTGCAAGGAAATCAAGATAGGGGTGATGTTCTGAAATTTACATGTGCCAGTTTCCTCCTTCAGCTGGCTCGAGAAGTACTTGACATTGCTGCCATGATGGTGAAACCTGGAATGACAACGGAGGAGATCGACCATGCGGTGCATTTGGTAAAACTTCACAATCTTTTCTCTTTAAATATTACAAAGTAGTAGTCTGATCAATGCATTGTTTAAATACTGGTCATCTATTGTGAAATTGCTGATGCCTTCATATGGAAATTTGTCTCTTTTATTTGTTCTAAGGCAGTGGTTCTTTACCTTTTTTACTCCAAGTAGTACGCCTGGTCCTTTTGTAATAATAATAATGAATAAACTCAAAAATATCTGTTTATTATTGCACATATTTGTTAGCATATTCATTTAGATTAACTATTAGTATAATATAACTATAATGGGTGTTAATATAACTCAATTTAAATCATTTTAAGACATTTTGGGGTCCCCCTGGAAGTTTGCTAAGGCCCCCTAGTGGGCCCCGGACCCCTGACTGAGAACCACTGCTATAAATCTCATGGTTCGGGCTGGACTACTTTTTGCTAGTTTCCTTCTAGAAAAAAAAAGAGCTTAATTTTGACAATTATTTGAAAATATTCTTAATGAATACATAGATTTAGTTTTTTGTAAATGCCATCTTGTATGTTGTTGTTGATGCTAATGGGGTGTCTCCATGTTTACTGGTTAAGGCATGTATAGCGAGGAACTGCTACCCCTCTCCTCTGAACTACTACAACTTTCCCAAGTCCTGCTGCACCTCGGTCAATGAAGTCATCTGTCATGGGATACCTGACCGCCGTCTCCTTCAAGACGGGGACATACTGAACAGTATGTATTAGCATGCATGTGCACATACAATATATACATGCATCTTGTAAGAATTCACAGGAGATCTTATTTTTGCCTCCAATGATGCTGTTTTAAAAGAATATACACACTCTCCCTCTAAATGAAAAATATATTACATATTTCAGTCCAGATGTCAGCTACACATTTACTAGGCATTAGAGATCTGTGCATGGCTTTTTTTTAAATGTATTATTTTTTACACATTTTCACTTTTCTGTAAAATGCATTGGCAGTGGCCAGACTGATGTTTTTTCCTCCTGCTTGGTTTATGATCATGATCTTAGCTGAATGTATAATCAAATAATTTTGTGTCACTGACACTGTGTAGTTTTCTGCAGTTCTGTGTAACATGCAGAAAAACATTCAGACTTAAGTTGAATTGCACTTCATTCCATGCTCACTTGACCAATCTGTTATTTTTTTTCCCCTGCAGTCGATATAACGGTTTACCACAATGGTTACCATGGAGATCTGAATGAAACTTTTTTTGTTGGTGAAGTAGATGAGGGAGCCAAGAGATTGGTTCAGACCACTTATGAATGTCTTATGCAAGCCATCGACTCTGGTGAGAATTAAACTATTTGCAAACAAGCACTAAACAATTCAGCAGACCCCATGATATGTGAATTAGACATTTATTTGGGCTAGGTGATGTTGTGTACAGTATGTTTGTCTGATGTGATGTACACTAATGACCTTTAGAGGGCAGACCTGCACAGCGGGATGTCTGTGTTGTGATTGAGATGTTCTTTTGCTGTCTTGTCTAGTAAAGCCTGGTATTCGGTATCGTGAGCTAGGTAACATCATCCAGAAACATGCCCAGGCCAATGGTTTCTCTGTGGTACGGAGCTACTGTGGTCACGGCATTCACAAACTATTCCACACGGCACCAAACGTACCACACTATGCCAGTGAGTAACATCTCGTCCAGTTTGACGCAGTCTGAATGATACAAATATTGCACTCTGTGATGTGATGAAATCTGCAAAGATTGCAAACACTCATAAAGCTTGTACTGTCCTTGTTTTATGTCTTTCTACAGAGAATAAAGCAGTTGGAGTGATGAAGCCTGGACATGTGTTCACTATTGAGCCTATGATCTGCGAAGGTAAGAACATTGTTTTTCCCAGAAATGTTTAAAAAGTAAGGCTGTCAAAGTTAATATCATGGTTTTCACAAAAATATTAAGCTGCACTACAACATTGATAATAATAAGAAATGTTCAGCTTTGTCATCACAGGAATGAATTACATTATAAAATATATAAAAAATAGAAAATTGCTTTTAAAGTCCCCATGAAATCAAAATTGACCATACTTACTTTGTTTGCCTAAATTGATCGTTTTGTGGTGAACAATTCATCCGTGCAAGTCAATCCACACAAAACATTTTTTTGGCTTCGTAATCTTTAATCAAAGTCAGAAAATGCCCCTCCCCTCTGCCTTGGAGGACCTTCCCTGATGACGTAGGTTTCACGGTTTGGGTGTCTGCTTAACATCCGTAACCACGCCCGTCCAACTGACAGTAGACAGGCTGAATGAAACGCCTACTTTTCTAGATCCAATCAGGTGCTAGTTGGAAAAAAAGCCATGCCCACTATTTTGCCTCATTTAGTATTCCGTTTCTCTCGGAAATACGTCACAACACTGGAGAAAAGTCGGTTGCAACTTCCGGTTCACGGGGACTTTAAATTATAATAATATTTCACAATATTACTGTTTTTAATGTATTTTGTTCGAATAAATGTGGCCTTCGTGAGAATAAGGGACTTTTTTCAAAAAATCTTGGCGGCATAAAACGTTTGAATGGTTGGGTATAGCTTAAAGGGGCTATATGCAGCTTTTTCCCCAAAATAAACGTAACAATAGCCTTTTTATTTTACCATTTATGACTCAAACATCTCCTGTTGAGCATACTGACACCTTGTCCGCTCACAGTGGGTGCACCTATAAGCCTGTATCCTATTTTTCCTATTTTCTGTCGGGTCGGATTTTTCCCGCGCTGTCTGCGTATGTGACGTCGAGCGCGTTCATGTTAAACGTTTCAGATCACTCTGCCACCACCGCTAGTCAGCAAGTAGCCTACACTCGCAAGCAGTGCAATGGAATATATGTATTTGACTGTTCTTACCTCTGTAAACATAATGTTGACCTCCTTGCAGCAGATGACTTGTGAAGTGTGCACGTACGAGCGCGCTGCGAGAGCGAGCAGAAAGGAAGAGCAGTTCTGTTTTTTGGCCACAGGTGTCAGTCGCGAGTTTAAATTTCAGAAAAACACATATAGCCTCTTTAACTATTTCATTTTGCATACCTACAATATTCTTGTGTATCATGCAAGCAAATTGCTGAAACTATCAACTGCACAAGTTTTCTTTCATTCAACATACTGTTAACTATAAAACAAAATTTAGACTCGCTGTGATTTAAATATAATAATCAATTGATAAGTAAAGAGTCTTTTCTCTGTGCAGGTGGTTGGCAAGATGAGACGTGGCCAGATGGTTGGACTGCAGTCACTCGTGACGGCAAACGCTCGGCCCAGTTTGAGCACACGCTCCTTGTGACGGAGACTGGCTGCGAGATCCTCACACGTCGCCTTGAGGATAATGGCCGTGCTCACTTCCTGTCCCAAATGTAGGATGGTAGGGTTATATCAGCCCTGTTGTTCAGTGAAGGATACAGCAGCTCTGCCCCATATCACCAATCAGCCAATCACATTGTGGTTCTCTGTTGGGCAGGAGATGATTGGCCAAGTGGCCGTATCAGTGGATTTGGGCAGGAGATGGAGATTTGGTAACTTTTGAATGTGTCACCTGGCAGTCACATTAATCAGCTTGGATCTGAGAAAATTTAAAGGCACTGGCCTTTAGCCTGGTTTCAGTGCCACCACACTCTGTCTACAAGGCAGAGCTATCTGCGTGAGTGGTTTTGTGTGTACGCACCTGTGTGTTTATGAGAGTGTGTCGGCTGTGTGAGGTTTGCTGTCTCAGTCTGCTTCAGTGTGTTTGTATGCCTTGGCTCGTTGCAGAGTACCTGGTCTGTTTTGTAAGCCATTGTTGAGGTTTAAGATGCAACGAGTGTATGTGACCCTGTCACAAACCCTGTGGAGTCTCTTCAAACCTTATCAAATCAAGATTGATATATGAAAACTCTTTACAGCTGAAAGAGTGCCTCGTAATGTTATTGAACATTGTACAAATGTTTTTCATGAACTTCTACCAGCGTTAATAAGGTTCAATTAAATTAATCCAGTTGAGTGAGAATGTCACCTAGGGAAACATTAGGTTAGGTACAATGGTGTAATTATGTTTTGTGATGGGGAGAGGATGGCCTTTCTGAATGTCCTCTCACTGCAGTCATCTATAGTCAATGACAAGATGATTTTTGTTTGTCTTTGGTTGTTTAATGCCACTTAAAGAGCAACGCGAAAGTCAAAAAACAGTTGCAGGCCTCTTTGTCAGTTTGATGCATCTCATGGAATCAATTACAGTGTTTCAGTATTCAAGCTGAATTAAAGTATATTTTCTCCTTTATTTGGACTTGTTAGTTTTTTTAATGTACAACAAATGCCAAACTTCAAGCAATCACAACAGAATACAATTTCAACAATGACTTATGAAAGCAGGTGAAAAGATAATTCAAGAAGTTCCTCTGTATTGAATTGTTGTTGCTTTTGGTGAAACAATTAAATTTCTTGCCATGCAGAACTGGAGTACAAGATTCAATCCATCATTTTAGTTCCATGCCTTTCAGAAAAAGTTACAGTATATTAAACCAGTATTAATGTTGTCTGTTTTAAGTCTGTGCAATCCATTTCCATCTATCTTAAATTGTGGTGTAGAAGTTGGGTGAAGATGATTTGCTTCTCATTTGGATATATTCAGTATGCATCGAATGCTGTAAGATAGAAAAAATGGGTAAAACTTTGACAGGATTAACTTGAGAAACCAAAAATGGTGAGAAATATACCATTGTCCAGTTTTCATGAGGTTGATGGCATCATTGATCTCCTCCAGATCCATTTTGTGGGTAATAAACTCGTCAACCTTTATTTTGCCGGCCATGTAATCTTGAACCAGTTGTGGAATAGAGTCCTTGACCTTAAAACCTTATTCACATAAACCGAAATGAATCCATGCACATGCATATACTCTGAAAGCCATAGAAAACATTAACTGACTGCTGGTCTACCTCCTAATAGAGTTCCCTTCCAGGTTTTCCCAGATATGAGCTGAATTGGTTTTGCAGAAAATTCTGCATCAGTATAGCCAACCATAACACTCACACCCCAACCTTTAACACACGACTCCAGTGCGCTCCTCTGAGGTCAAAGACGCATTAATTCACACACAGAAAGATTGTAAGTACTGAAAGCTTTTAAATGAGTAAATAAATGCAGATTTTTTTCATATATAGAGTACGTGTCAGTGAGGTCTTACCATTACTTCAGTGTTTCCCACACACTCGAGTGAGAAGTCCACTCCTCCATTGGTCATTTCTGCCAGTACTTCAGAAACTGGTTTATTATATGCTTTTGGATTCAGAAAATCAGTGGCACCAAAGACCTTTGCCTTCTCAAACTTATGTTCATTAATATCCACAGCAAAGATGCGAGAGGCTCCAGCGTTTTTACAGCCCATGACTGCAGCCAAACCCACTGCACCCAGTCCAAACACTGCACACACAGAGCCTGGTGTAACCTGCACACAAACACAAACAAATCACTATTGTGATGCACCTCAACATTCAGCTTACTATTCAAGCCACTAAAAAACTAAATAATGAATAAAACTATTAGGACAAATCAACACATTCTCACCTGTGTAAGAATTTAAATATCTGCGGTTTCACAACCAAAAGCTGCACAATGCTGTGGCATCATTGATTGTTACTATGAGTGACGACATGCTGACATGCACAACAGTCTGGTCTGGAGGGGTCGAACTGCCCAATCTACGTATACATGTCTATGGTGAAACCACCGAGATTTAAATTCCTGAAGAAATGGGATAACCTTTCACAGGTGATAATGTTTTTGTGTTTTATATCTATTAACAGGTTTTTACTACGGTGCTTTTTAATGTTTTTACATTTACCATGGTAACCTTTTAATGTCGTGTTAGCAGAGACCTTTGTCTTGTATTGTGTTAGTTTAGCAAAATCATCTGCTGAAGTCTATTGATGATATATTCATACATGTCTAACTACGGTTGCAGACACTGTCAACTTGTTCTTGAATGTTCATGGACTGGCTTTGACCGTTCCAATATGGCGGATCTTACGTATTAGCTGCCCATAGAAACAGCTGCTAATGAGGCATTTATATCGTCACAATAAGCAAGGAAGGTTTATAATATGGAGCACGCAAAATTTCAAGTTCAGGATTATTACTCTCGCCAGATACATTCTCTTACTGCAGCTCAGTTTTGTGATAGTTTTTTTGAGTGGAAATGTTGCATCTATTATTGCAACAGTGGCATCATTCTCCTCTAGTCCGGATGAATTAGTTACCCTTTTTCACTCATCTTGTAGCCTGGTTAAAACCAGACCCTTCTCAGTTTGAAACTGAGTTAGGGTCTGGCAAAGCTCCATAGACAAATCATTTCCAAATGGGCGTCACCAACGGACGTCCCTCTTGGCGCAATTGGATAGACCTAAAAACCAATCAGAGCGATGAAGGAGATGACGTGTGCAGAGGGCTCTCGCTAAGACAGTCTATGGCTAACACCCACCCATTCGTTTAGTATTGACGAACGGGGCTCGTTGTTGTGGGAAGGAGGAGGCGGAAACCGGCGAACATTCACACGTTTTAATGACTAAATAAAACAAATACAAAGTCCCTCACGGTCGACTGCCACCACACATAATAAAACAAAACATCAAATAAAATTCAGGCCTGTCCTCTCTCGATCTTCACCGTCGTCGCTCCTCCTTTTATGCTTCCGCTCCTCCGTGAGAGATGCGAGACCGGCCTCACTCACGCCGTTCTCTCACGTCCCTCGGCCTCGATCGTCCTGCTCGCCACACTGGTATATCAGACTTTTGCCGAATCCAGTCGGTAAGACAGCGATAACATCTTTTTTAGACATGAAGGCTTTAAGTGTTGTTCTTTGCTCGGGTTATAACGAAAAGAAAAACATTTAAATCGCTTAAAACAGACGCGATAGCTGATTCGAGTGATGTTCGACGGCGGCATCCATCTTTGTAATGTATCTGCTTCAAAATCCCAGCGCTGTCGTCATCATGTAAAGCCCGCCCCAACGTTTCTGATTGGTGCCTCGATTTCTGCGGACTGGAAATGGGCTTGAATGAGCTCTTTGCCAGACTAACTTTCAGAGCAAATCTAAATTTGCCGGAAGTTGTCTGGGTTTTCCCAGGCTACTCATCTTGCTCTTCCATACTTGATTCTGTAGCACCTTTCACATACAGTGTTGCGCTGTGTGTAAATGTGCTTTATAAATTAAAATTACATACTCTGGGAATCTACTGTTTTAATAAACGCAGAACAGAGGAGAGTCTGAAGGCAAAAGAACGCGTCAGAGCTCGTAATAAAACGAGAATCAACATTGGCTTGGCTTTTCGGAGATGAAGTGAACTGAGGAATTTGAAAGCGACGTGAAGATGGCGTTTTTATTACTCAACAGATAAGGTATTTTATTGAACCGATACATTGACATATCTAACAGTTAATTGTAAAGCATGATCTGTTGTGAATTGGTAATTGTATTATTTATGGTTGTTGCGCTGTGGTGGATTTTATTTTCAAGGAAGTACTGTCTATTAATGGGTAGTCTAGCTACAATAACGTCTTCAGTCAGCTCGAGATCCTTTCCATCTTAACTGGTTATATCTCTTAAACCTAATACTAAATGTTTTATGAGGGGTAGGGATAATCTCTCGCTCTCTTTTTTTGTAGTTATGAAAAAGAACCATATTCATCCAGAGAGCTGGACCACAACAATGTCCCCCGCAAAATGCATGCAGTTATTGATTTATCTTTTAATTATTTTAAATTCTTCTTATACAACTAGAAATCTACACTCTAAAAAAAGTCTGTAAAAATATATTCCAGTTATATGTAAATATAAAGGAATTTTCTGTTGATTTTTCACAGATTTTACTCATTTTGAGTTACGCATTGCAGTGTGTTGTGTTTAGGGTTGAATGAAATGTCGGGGAATAATAAACTTAACGGGAAATATAGGTTACTGGTAATTGTCTATCAGGGCATTAAACATTTTTCTATGTTTATTTATTTTTGCCGTAAAGAAATATTACAACGGATGTGCACTTTAGAATCATGTTTGAAGTAGTAGCAGGTCATGCAGGTATTTTTCCCCTATTGTTTATGAATACTGTGAATTAGGACATGTTACTCATTCATGTAGCCTACAGCTTTTTGCATAATATTTAGTAGGGAAGTAATCATATTTGGATGTGGGGATGAGTCATGAATCATCCACATATCTGATTCACTCAAACATTGATTCATTAATTGATTAATGAACACACAATGTGTGTTTCTCAGACACGAATTGATTCTGCTTTTGCTTTGTTTGGAATGGTTTTCTTTGACAGATCAAAAATGGTAAGTGTATAAATGCTTCTTGAGTCTCTCTACTCACCCCAGCTGTGTTGACAGCAGCGCCGTAGCCAGTAGCGATGCCACAGCCGAGCAGACACACGCGGTCGAGTGGAGCATCATCATGAATCTTTGCCACAGCAATCTGGTTCATGACGATGTACTCAGAGAAAGTACCGGTGCTTGTGAACTGCAAGATGGACTGACCACGGCAAGTAAAACGTGTTGTGGGATATGACATAATATCAACATATTTGTTTATCCTGTCAGGAAAAAAAAAATTTTTAAGCTTTAAAAAAACAGAAGGATTAAATGTGTGACAATTTGTTAATTGTTCTGTCATGATAATTATTTGTCCTGCCAGAGAATTTTTTATAATTTTTCTAAAAAGCAAGAAATTGTGAAACGTTGTTTTGTGTTTGTTTCTCACCAGTTCCGGTCGCATTGGTTTGTTTTTGGACACTTGCAGAATCTGCATTCTCCACACTGAGAGACTGAGAGTGGAATGACCTTATCACCTGTTCAACACAATACACAGATATTTTTTAGTTGACAGCCATATATATTTTTGAGCATATAATGAGCATATACCTCATATATTTAAACTCAAAAGTTAAAGGATTAAATATGTTATTTTAGTATTATTTATATACTATTATATAATTTAATAATGTTTTAAGTTTTAGTCATTTTGTTATGTGTTTGTCATTTTATATGTATTTTATTTTTTATTTATCTTTCATTTAAAAAACATTTCTAAAACATTTCTAATTTCAGAAAGTTTTTCATTAAAAAAAAGTAGGCTATATACTGCCATTCAAAAGTTTCGGATCACTTGAAATTTTCCTTGATTTTCATAGAAAAACAAAGATTGATCCATTACAAAAACTTCTAATTAATCAATCACAAATACAGTGCAGGCATTGATCAAATTGTGAATGATAATTGTAGCTGGAAACAGCAGATTTTTAAAGAAAAATCTAGTTACACAGAAGTCCTGTCTTTAAGGGTCTGTTTACACGACACCGGTTTCAACTAAAAACGTAAAACATTTTGGGTGCCTGAAAAAGCAAACTTTTAAAAACGGGTTTCAAAGTCCAAATTTTTTAAAACGGTCTCTGTGTAAACAACAAAAACGTGAATCTCTGAATACGAAGACGTCATGCACTATTATGTGTCTATACATCTATCTATATCTAATCTATATTGCCTAGTGTTTCATCGCTATCTTATGGCCTAGCAGCAGAATACAGCGTTTTTAGTCGTTTTCGCGGATCCATGTTGTGTAAACCTAAATCTCATGTTATGTTTGCAAATCCAAGTTAATCATTTTAAAAGGCTAATTGATCATTAGAAACCCCTTTTGCAGTTTTGTTAGCACAGCTGTAAACCTGTTGACTGATTAAGGAAGAAATAAAAGTGGCCATCTTTACTGGCAATTTCCAGCAACTGCGAAACGGCTGCGGATTCAATAGGTTTCCATTAAAGTCAACGTGTGTATTTTGACTGACTGCGGAACGGATGCGTTCCGACTCCGTCCCAGCTCCGGCAATCTGCGGCCCTCCGGAGCAGATACGCAGAGTTTCTATTTTTGCCGGAGAGCTCCGCAGCAATTCAGCACAGGGCAGATTGTTATAGCGCGCGATCATACGTGAATTCGCGAGAAATCTCAGCTGTCAGTCATGGCCGCAGCCGTTCCGCAACAAATCCGGACCTGATGGGTACTGAAGCCGATCTGCAGACGTTCCGCAGTTGGTGGAAATCCGGGGTTATAGATTAGCTGAGTCTCTGGGCCCGGTTTTTCAAAAGTAATCCACTAGGATTTTGGATAACGGATTGGATCCAATCTTGAAAATGGGTTTTTCAAAAGAAAAAACGGATTACATAATCGGATTAGATCACATAATCCAATCTTGGTTTTGATCCGGATCAAACCTTTAGTTTGGGTTTTTCAGAACTTTTTTGTTGGATTTGGATCACTTTGATCCAAAAAATCTGGATTAAACTGATCCCATCAGAAGGGTGGATTCAGCGTGGATTTCATGCCCAAAATGTAATGAAAACTTAAAAAATGTATGAAATAATAGGCTACTATATTTGGATCATGCAGTATCTTACAAGATATCCTATTTATTCATAAGGTTTTAATTTTAATTGTTCATCCGTCAGGCTACAGTGATTAGGTAGGTTTTAACGTATTCAGCCTTTCAGTAGGCCTACAGCAAAGCAGAAAGAGTTTGGCCTCATAAAATAATCCCCCAAACAGCTGTCAAAATTGACCAAAAACAATACATTTTATTCTGTCACTAATTGATATATATATATATTAATCACAATCGAAAATATATATATTTTTTTAGAATATTTATTAGTGATGCATGCAATGATTACAGAATAACCAAAAAAATGCAAAGAATGGCAATCACTGATTTTTTAAATCCAAAACATGGATTAAGTATTGACATTAAGTCTTTTTTTTTTTTTATTCAATACATCTATATTTGAAACTTGTTATAAATATCCTCAATGTACAGTGTTTGTTACTTGTTTTGTCTACTTGTTGCTCTTTACATAGGCTATCTATAGTTCTACATTGTGATTTCCTATCCTGTTTGAGCACTGGTTATCCAGATTTGGTGATCCTGAAAAGTTCCTATCCAGATCAGATTGATCCAATCCGATGTTGCTTTGAAAAACTGGCTCAAAAGTAAGCTGGATTACGTGATCACGGATCGCAAAAAAAAGGATTACTAAATCCGGATCAATTTTATCCAGATTAAACCTTTTGAAAAACCGGGCCCAGGTGCATCAGGACAGGAGTTATGGGTTTGATTACAGACTCAAAACTGAAACAAATAACTTTCTTTGAAAATGTGTTTGTCTATTGTTGTGCTGAGAAAAATGAAGGCTATTCAATTGCAGAGTAGAGCAAAGAAAATCTCAGGCCAGCCAATAATAGAAAAGCTTAAGATGGGAAAATGCACAGAGACTGGAAGATTGGGCGGACCGATGAGTCCAAGTTTGAGGTATTTGGGTCAAACAGAAGAACATTTGTGAGACACAGAACAAAGGAGAAAATGCAAGAGGAGCTTAATGCCAACTGTCAAGCACAGCATGATGGAGGTAGTGTGATGGTCCAGGGGTGCTTTGGTGGTGGTAAAATGGGACATTCTTAAGGGTAAAAAGGATCTTGAAGAAGGAAGGCTATCACTACATTTTGCAACGATATGCCATACCCTGTGGACAGCACTTGATTGGGGCCAATTTCATCCTATAACAGGATAATGACCCACAACACACCTCCAAACTATGCCTGATCTATTTAGGGAAGAAGCAGTCAGATTGAATTCTCTCTGTAATGGCAAAGCACAGTCTCTGGATCTGAACCCTATTGAGTTGTTGTGGAAGCACCTTGACTGAATGGTACGGAGGAAGTGTCCAAGCCAATCCATCTTGTGGGAGATGCTCAAGGAAGCATGGGGTGACGTTATCAGATTACCTTGAAAAATTGACAGCTAAAATGGCAACGATCTGCAATATGTTTATATTTATAGTCCATATATTTTTAATCATTTGAAGCTTTATGTGAGAGAAAAAGAAAAAAATTTAAGCCGTTAAGCGCTGGGTCAGATTGAGTCGTTTGAATTTATTTTATTTTTGTTCACAAACTAGAAGCCACTTTCTTTCATGAACTAGCAGCGAAAAGCTAAGAACGATGTCCAGATTTACTTTCACAGACTCAATGATCAGTCACAGCAACTACAGGCTCATTGAGGCAAATATTATCAGTGAATAGTGAATAATCAGTGAAACCTCAAAGCTAATGGCTTCAGATTGGAAGTCATATGTATTACTAATATAACTTTTTTGGTCCTCAGTCCCTGTAATTGCATGGAAATTAAAATAAAAAAATTCTCCTTTTGTCTCCACTGAAGAAAGAAAAGGCATACAGGTTTGGAACAACATGAGGGTGAGTAAATGATGACAGAACTTTCATTTATGGTTGAACTATGCCTAGAAATTGTTTTATTTTGTGACCTGGTTTGAAATCAGTGACTCCAGGTCCAACACTCTCCACAACACCAGCGCCCTCATGTCCCAGCACTGTGGGGAAACCCCGCTTGTCCTTTGCCTCAAACAGGTGGTAGAGCTCAGTGTGACACAGACTTGAAGCTACAATCTACGTGATGGGGAAAATCTGTTTATTGACACACATGAACAATATTGTATGTTTTAAAATTAGTTGCTTGGTTTTGTAACATCTTTCATGGGGCATTTCCCACCTTGATTCGTATTTCTCCTTCTTGAGGGGGGGCGACTTCTATTTCTTCTATTACCAGGGGAACATTGGGCTCCCAGGCAACGGCAGCCCGACATTTGATCACCTTTGGCACACAGATGGAATTGGTTCATCATATTTTATGTGACTTTATACAACTTGAGCAGTTGCATGATCTCTGCTCTCTACCTGTGGTTGGAGGTTGTCCAACCAATGGAAGCATTAAGGCAAGTTTTAACTATCTGGGATTTCACTATCACTAAAGATAAATATTAACTCAATGAAACTGCAAGAACACAGTTTTAGTGTGGTTAAATAGTATACATTTGATTGAAAAATGGGAGAATTGCACATATATATTTGAAGATTATTAGAATAATAATTATGTACTAATTGTCATAGTGCAGCAAGTCATTTGTGCATTGTAATAACACATCTTGCTATTTTCATCACTTTAACATTTTTTTAGTTATAGCTAAAAACATAAGCTTTACGTGTACTAGATAGGTAAAAGCATCTTATGAGTCTTATATTATCATCATCATTATTATTTTTGCATTAAATTGATCAGAGAGAACGAATTAAAGTTAACTGTAGTTGTCTTTGCTTTGTACTTTTTTCCCTATGTGATCAATAGGTCAATGGAAATGAGCGTAAAGGTATAAAGGGACTGAAGTCATATTAAAAATTCATTAACTGTTCTGCAGCACAAATGAAAAGAAGCCAAATGACAAGTTTACGAACCTTCCCTGCAGTGGCCATTTCCCAATGTAGTCGTTGCTGAGATGAATGCAAACAGAGACAGAGAATCGTTGGCACTCGCTTTTATACTCTGGTTTCAAATGAATGCAGCTCTCTCTCGCTCTCTCTCTCGCTCTCTCTCTCTCTCTCTCTCTCTCTCTCTCTCATTTAAAATTGTAACTTAAGCTATGATTATAGTAAAGATATAGACGTTCGAATTAAACAGCTCATAAAAACTTTATCACTAGAAAAAAAATTAAATAGCCTACCCGTTAAACATTGTTCAATAATCCTTATATAGAACCTTTTTGGCATTAAGGCTTCTTTAAAATTGAGTCAAGAACAGGCTGAAACCATAGCTGAAACCCACTGAACCTTTTTTGTGTCCCTACCAATGATGTGCATATCCATCCTCCTAAATAGTAAGTAGACCTATGTCCCAAAGCATAGTAGTCTATGTTGAAAAGAGTAGGCTATATGCCAAAAGTCCCTGGATGGTCTACTATTTCTGGTAGATTGTCGAAGTGTGGATCCGTGTAGCCTATTGTCCACAGCCCATTGCGCTTTGGAGGAGGATTAGGTTCAGATCTACAAACACAAATAAAAATTGTTCAGTAGTCAGGGCACTGTCTCAATCACAAATTCCTACAGTGCACTGAAACGTTCGCTCCCTAAAAAGTCACACAATGCACTGTGAAAATCAGGGAGTATCGATGATCCCTAACACCATGTTCCCTGAAGTTCTTAAGTATGAAACATAAATCATGTGAGTCAACCCAATAAACAATGATACGTTATAGATGTTAAAAAATTAATTCTTTAATTGTATTACTTCAGCATAAACTTACATCGCTAGACAGGTATTTACAGATGAAATGTTTCGTGGCCTATGTGTAAAAGCATTTATCATAATGTAGCCTACTTTATAAATAAATACAAACAAATTTAATAATAAAAAAATCAGTTCTCCAGTTGTTCATAAACCGCAGTGAAATAGAGTCATCAATGTCCCAATGTGTAGTGTGCCAGTGTCTCATTCTCTGTGTCATTTCCAGTGCTCGCATTTCCTTTTTTAATAAACTGATTGGAAGCTATAGGAGCTGATTGAGTCACACCCTGGGTCGTCAGCAGCAGTGGTGAAGACTTTTCTGGTGTACACTACAGAATATGTGTCTGATGTGATGTACACTAATGACCTTTAGAGGGCAGACTTGCACAGCGGGATGTCTGTGTTATGCTCTGAGGTGGTTTGAGTCTAGCGAAGCCTGGTATCTGGCTAATGGTTTCTCTGTGGTACGAAGCTACTACCATGCTACCATGTTTTGAAAGTCAATGCATTCAAAAACAGTGAGTAACATTCTGTCAAAAAAAAAAAAAAAAACACATTCTGAATGATACGAGCATTGCACGATGTTGTGATGTAATCAGACCTGCAGAGATTGCAAACACTCATCAAGCTTGCACTGTCCTTGTTTGATCAAATGTCTTTATGTGTTGAAAAAGCAGTGTTGGGGAAAGTTTTAAAAGCAATGTGTTACAATATTGTGTAACTAGAAACATTGTTACATTGCGTTACTTTTTTCTCACCTGGGCTGGCCTGTGTTTGTTTGTTTAGTTCTATTTTTGGCAAATAGCCTAAACATCAATTCACAGGATGGAGGAAATGCAAATTCATGTTTGAACAGTATGAACAAACCTTTCAGCTGTGCTGCCATTCTGGATCGCAGAAGAAGAAAGTTGAATTAACACTCTAAATGAAACATCTCATGAAACACAAATGTAATGTTTATCTAAAGTCATTTTTGCTTTTGTATGGTTTAATTGAAAGTCGGCAGCAAAGACATTAGTTAATAAAGCTAGATTAAATAGGCCTACATAAAGTTTATTTGTGTTAACATTTAATTAGTAAGCTACAGGTTTGTGTATATTCTGAGTTTGCATTTCACTGGTTTTATTCCTTTTAAAGAGTACTGAATCTGTTTTTGTCCAAACGAGATGAGTAAATACATGTTCAGATTTAGTCTAGAACAACAATAACCATCATGTTTAAACCGCACAAGTCAAGTGTCAGTCAATAAATGTCAAAACAAAGTAACTTGGGTTACTTATTTGAAAAAGTAACTCAGATATTTTGTTGTAAATTTAAAAGTAATGCTTTACTTTATTAGTTGAAAAAAGTAATCCGATTACGTAACTCACATTACTTGTAATGCATTACCCCCAACTCTGATGAGGACTATGAGGTGTGGCAACACTAAAGCAAGCATCTGTGATACAATGATTGATATATGAAAACTATGAGTGCCTTGTAACGTTATTGAACATTGTACAAATGTTTTTCATGAACTTCTTCCAGTGTTCATAAGGTCCATTTAAATTGATCTTTGAGTGAGAATGTGCCTGTGAACATCAGGTTGAGTACAAATGGTTTAATTATTTTCTAAACATTGCCACTTAAAGAGCAATGTAAAAGCCTGAAAAGCAGTTGCAAACTTGTTGGAGTATATTTAAAGTATAAATTAAAGTATATTTTCTCCTTTGATTTGCTCTATAACCATTTGAAATTAAGTGTGAATTTCGAGCAATTATCACAAAGAAATTAAAATGGATTGAAGTCATAAAATGCCAGATAAAATATAGTCAAAATTAGCTGAAAAACATTTCTAGTGTCGTCCATTGAATGATTGCTGCTGATTTTCTCATAATTAGTTTCATACCTTTAGTTTTATCTAAACCTTTCTGAAATAGTTTCAGTATGATAAACTGGCATTGAGCATGTCTGCAAAAAATCTGAGAAATCTATTTCCATCAATTTGTCTTAAACATTTTTAGAAGAGTCTGGAAAAATGGTTTCTACAAGTTGACGCTGAATTGACCACCGAAGACAGACAGATATGAAAAATCATTTGAGAAAGACATTCTGTAAAGTATTTAACTTGGATCAGGTTATGATTTCAAGCTGCAGGCTGCAGCTGCAGATATTTTGGTGCTTCCCAACATTCCGATTATTATGCAAGCGAGACAAATGCTGGAGAGTCAGGCTTAGAGTAGAGAAATAAACTATTTTGACGGCATCATAAATTGGTTATACAAAACCACTTGAAATGATTTACATGCTTGTCTCATTTTTATTTGCCACAGATAACATTTTCTTGTAAAACTTCTCTGAACTATTTTGCCTCGCAGATGAATAGAAGACTTTGATGCTAAACATTAATGTTTACATGCACTTGTGACTCGCTTCATAAAGCTGAGGGCTGGAAAATGCTATTAAAGAGAATCCTTGAAGCTCTTACTTGAAGCTGGTTACCCAGCTGTTACTCAAATGCTGCAAAAAGGGAGAAGAGAAGAAAGGGAATATAACCGTGGCCTAGAATATGACTGGACTGAAGATGATTTGCTTCTCATTTGGATATATTCAGGATGGATCGAATGCTGTAAGATAGAAAACAAAAGTTAGTTCTATGTTTATACAAATGTTTTTTTTTTCAATATTAACCTCAAAGAGTGAAAAATATACCATTCTCCAGTCTTCATGAGATTGATGGCATCGTTGACCTGCTCCAGACTCATTTTGTTTGTTATAAACTCGTCAAGCTTTATTTTGCCGGACATGTAGTCTTGAACCAGTTTTGGAACAGAGTCCTTGCTCTTAAAACCTTTACATAAACAAAAATGAATCTACTGTATATGCACAGGCATGTACTCAAGTTCCTTCTCTGAAAGCCATAGAAAGCATTAACTGACAGCCTGCTCACCACCAAACAGAGATCCTTTCCAGGTTTTTCCAGATATGAGTTGAATTGGTCGTGCAGAAAAGTCCTTCACATCAGTCCATCCAACCATAACACTCACACCCCAACCTTTAACACACGACTCCAGTGCGCTCCTCTGAGATCAAAGACGCATTAATTCACACACAGAAAGATTGTAAGTACTGAAAGCTTTTAAATAAGTAAATAAATGCAGCTTTTTTTCATATATAGAGTACATGTCAGTGAGGTCTTACCATTACTTCAGTGTTTCCCACACACTCGAGTGAGAAGTCCACTCCTCCATTGGTCATTTCTGCCAGTACTTCAGAAACTGGTTTATTATATGCTTTTGGATTCAGAAAATCAGTGGCACCAAAGACCTTTGCCTTCTCAAACTTCTGTTCATTAATATCCACAGCAAAGATGCGAGAGGCTCCAGCGTTTTTACAGCCCATGACTGCAGCCAAACCCACTGCACCCAGTCCAAACACTGCACACACAGAGCCTGGTGTAACCTGCACACAAACACAAACAAATCACTATTGTGATGCACCTCAACATTCAGCTTACTATTCAAGCCACAAAATTGATTTGGACACTTTTGTCACTCTTAAAATGTATGAATTTATTTGCATTAGATGATAAACAAACTGGCATCTACAAACTTGTTTTTTGTTGTTGTTGCAATTTGCAAATATGTATACAGAAAGTGTCCAAATCCTTTTTATAGAGGGTTTAAGAAAAGCAAGTTTAGATAGAAAAATAGATAGGAGCACATAGGAGTTATTAAATAGATTCAATTTAAAGCTCTGAACTCTGTATTGTCTTGTCTGCATGACGGTATACCAGCTGAAAGTTATCGAGATGACTTTAAAAGTCTCTACAAAATATATTGAAACAGCCAGAATATACACCAATGCTCTTGTCATCTCTTCTTGAAGTAAAACCAAGCGTCAAGTCAAATTTATTAGCTCTTCACAACACACATCTTTTCCAAGCAGTTTAACAGAAAGACATAATGTTATGTCTTCAATGCCTTAGTGCTTTAAAAAGTCTTAGGGCTGAGCGATATGTTGATATAAATGATAATCTGGATTTAGATCTACCCATATTTTATTTATACTGTTGTCTAGAAGATAAAGTGTTCATTTATGCGGCCGATAAATGCGACCTCTGGAGGGCACATCCGTGGAAATGAGCTTTATGAATGCTCCATTGAATTATTCACTTAACCAACACACTGATCCATTCTGTAATATACTGACATTAGCAAGCGCACGGGGGTTTGTGAGTTAATGAACTTAATTATTTATTAAATCATAAAAATGAAAATTACAATAAATACATTTTTAAATAAAAACATTAAATATAAAACACTTCACTGAAATCACTAAAAAATTAAGTATTTTGTCGGTTTACCTGCATATCATGTGACCATTAACAGACATCAGAGAACCTTGCATCTTGAATGTTGTTAAATTATTGAAATATTAACTTAAAATTATATTTATAAAGTAAACACTTTAATATTGTGTTTAAAATCTATAACCCCTGGTTTCACAGATAAGGCTTCAACCTAGTCCCAGACTAAAATGCATGTTTGATTGTTTTAACTGAAAGAAATATGCAAACTTGTTGATGTTTTAAATATCTTAAAATATGTCAGTGCCATAATTTTGTCTCAAAATGCAAACCAGTAATGCTTTTTTAATTAATCTAATCTAATCTAATCTTAATCTAATCCCTGTTATGTCTGTGAAACCAGGCCTAAATTACTCGATATTAACTGCAGTTGTATAAAATAAAGATCTTATCATGACAGTTGACATTAACTTTTAATGTTTGTCTTTATAAATTGTTTTTCTTAAAGTATGCTTGTGCTCTTTTTCATTTAAGTGAATGAATTCAACATTTTGTAAAGCAGTAAAGTGTGGCATAAGTATCCAAACACTACTTGAATACGCACAACATCTCTACTCACCCCAGCTGTGTTGACAGCAGCGCCGTAGCCAGTAGCGATGCCACAGCCGAGCAGACACACGCGGTCGAGTGGAGCATCATCATGAATCTTTGCCACAGCAATCTGGTTCATGACGGTGTACTCAGAGAAAGTACTGGTGCCCATGAACTGCAAGATGGACTGACCACGGCAAGTAAAACGTGTTGTGGGATCAGACATGATGTCATGATAATTACTTGTCCTGCCAGAGAAAAAACATTTTGTTTTAATAAAAAGCAATAAATTGAGTAAATGTAAAACAATGTTTTGTGTTTGTTTCTCACCAGCTGCGGTCACACAGGTTTGTTTTTGGACACTTGCAGAATCTGCATTCTCCACACTGGGAGATGAAGAGTGGAATGACCTTATCACCTGTTCGACACAATATGTATTCATTTATTTTACTTTCATAAAGAATGCATCTCAATCAGCTCCCTAGCTTAGGTAGTGAATCAGTATAAAGTGTACATGAATTTGGGCACTGTAAGGACTCTGGCTCACTCATATTGGGACACTGATGACAGATTTTCTGCTAATGTGACATAGCCTATACCAAATGAACGGCTTCTGGAATGAGAAAAAATTTATAGGGCGAGACTGGATTTCGTCCTGATCCAGTTGATTAGATTGAAGTGGATGTTACTACCTAAATAAAGGCAGATCTGAATGCTATAGTTTGCAGTCAGTTGGAGGATATTTAGTGCCACCCTCCGCCGAGACAGACGACATTAAGAGTGCATATGCATTTAAAAAATAATAATTTATGGTGTACACGGATAAATCATTTATAATATATAATGCAGTGTTCTGTAAAAAACTTTAAAGGAGAAATAAATGCACGGACAGTCATTGTTAAAATGTAGTTTTAACCTGGTTTGAAATCAGTGACTCCAGGTCCAACACTCTCCACCACACCAGCGCCCTCATGTCCCAGCACTGTGGGAAAACCCCGCTTGTCCTTCCCTTCAAACAGGTGGTAGAGGTCAGTGTGACACACACCTGTAGCTACAACCTTCAAGACAGGAGAAAAACGTTTTAATCAATAAGATAAGGATATCACAGTAGTATTAACTGATTTTACAACGTGCATGGGGCATTTCCCACCTTGATTCGTATTTCTCCTTCTTGAGGGGGGGCGACTTCTATTTCCTCCATCATCAGGGGAGCATTGGGCTCCCAGGCAACGGCAGCCCGACATTTGATCACCTTTGGCAAAAAGAAGAGGTCGGTTCAGCATGTTTTATAGATATTTAATGGTTGACTACTGATGTTTATATAACTGCTGAACTTGAGCGCTTGCATGATCTACACACTCTCTAACCTTAGTTGGAGGTTGTCCAGCTGTTTGGCTTAATCCAATGGAAACATGAAACATCTGTTTTTATAGCCACAAATATCTATGATTTCACAATACCAGATAAATATTAACCCAATGAAATTGCCAGAGCACATTTTTGTAGGTTTAGCATGAATTATTATAGTTTCCATTTGACAGAAAACTGGCAGAAGGACCAATAAAATCCAGAAGAAGAAAAAATAACATTCTTTTTGAAAAGTATTTGGGGAAAAATCATATGTACATTTGTCAGCTCAGTTTTACATGTGACATCTAAATCTCTTTTATATATATATATATATATATATATATATATATATATATATATATATATACAGGTGAAGCTCGAAAAATTTGAATATTGTCCAAAAGTTATAATTTTGATGATTATGGCTTACAGCTTATAAAAAACCCCAAATCTCAGTTTTTAGTTTCACCTTTTAATTTGAATTACTGAAATACATTAATTTTTGCACGTTATTCAAATTTTTATATAGTCAGGTCAATATTGCATCGCAGCATATCATATATACAAGTTTTACATTGTATGTGCAGTTTATACAAGGCATTGATCAAGGCCTGCTTAAAGCATCGAAAACAGTCTTATGAGAGTCTTATTACAACTTTGGCATTAAATTGATCAAATAGAATCTTATTTGCATTTTAAATTTTTCCTCATCAATAGGTCAATGGAAATGAGCATAAAGGGACTGAAGTCATATTAAAAATGCATTAACTGCTCTACAGCACAAATGAAAAGACACTAAAAGACAAGTTTACGAACCTTCCCTGCAGTGGCCATTTCCCAATGTAGTCGTTGCTGAGATGAATGCAAACAGAGACAGAGAATCTTTGGCACTCGCTTTTATATTCTGGATGAAGCAATTTCTCTCCCTCTCTCTCACTCCCTCTCTCTTTTACTGAACTAAAATTAACATATTATATATACATACATACAGCAAAAACTATTCAGACACCATATATAATTTGTGATATTTTTTTACTATGGGTGTAGGACACTACAGTTCACTGACTATGTTTTGCTTAAGTGTTTTTTCTTTAATTGCTAATGCGACCTTTTGACACCACAGACTGAACAAAATTAAGCATTGCTTAGTAATTGGTTGACCTAAATTGGTATTATAATTATCTAATTGTGTACTTAAATTTAACAGCTATTCTACCTAATTCATTTGTGAGACAGTCTAACAGAAAGAGGGCCAAAACCAGTGAAATATCAATAACAAAATAAGAGGGATCATACAAAATGCATGTTATTTTTTATTTAGTACTCCCCTGAATGAGATATTTTACACAAAAGATGTTTACATTTAGTCCACACACAAAAAAAAAAAAAAGCTGAATTTATAAAAATGTCCCCATTCAAAAGTTTAAATGAGTGTCACCCCCCTTTTTTGAATAGACCTGAAAATGTACATTCCGAACTTAAATGGTTGTAATTCAAGAATCCTTTGGAATATAGATGTAAGATTGGTCTTGTTTTAAAGAAGACATTTGGATTTTTGTAGATGTGAAATAAATTAAGAAAGTGAAAGTTACAGAAGTTTAGGTTTAGGAAAATGTACAGTGTAAAAAAAAATTATGATTCATATTTTATATAAAATATATTTTTTCAAAACCTGGGCGACTCTAAAACTGCAACAAAAAAAAATCAAAGCCAAAAATCTGAACAAGTTGTGTTTCAGATCTTAAGATTTAGTTTGGGCACAGTACCAAACGTTTTCACTAGGTGACAACCAGACTCCATTACTGCCCATATAAGGGTGCCTGCATTCTGTAGTTTGAGTGATCTGAACCATTGTTTTCACAATTTTCATAAAGTTTATAATGTAGACATCCTATTCAGAAATAGTATTGGAAGTTTGGCAGATTTTGATATGAATTAAACCTCTAATAAACACATGGCCACATCCCAAATGGTGAATCTATTCTTTTTTATTTATATTTAAAACATTTTCAGACCTTTTTTTCTAAAATAATTGAATGTATGCTATCTTTTGAACTCTTCGCATGAAAACAAACTGAGGTTTCTACCCTTCTTTCATGATTGTTCATTGGTATTTCAAAATAAAGGTCTGAAAACGCCTTAGGAGTATGAAAATATTCTTGTTGCAAATTGATCAATTACGACTCCTCTGTAATTTGTTTTGAGAATCAGTCACCAAATATGGAAACTAGAGATTGTAAGCTTTCAGATGATATATAGTTTGTCAAGATTAGTTTATGGTTTAGTATAGGATATTGCTGTTTTAAATATGTAATGGATTTGGGCCAAGAGTTAATACTGTCGCTAATGATCCACAACTTTGTTTTGTGATGGTTGTTCTTGAGTTCCTTGTTTGTCCCGAGAAGTTGCTCAAAGTTGCTCATTTGTCCTTCGGAAAAATAAATTCTTCAGTTTTCCAGCATCTTTTGCATATTTGAACCCTTTCCAGTAGTGACTATGATCTTGAGTCACTGAGGACAATTGAGGGACTCAAACACAACTATTAAAAAAAGGTTCAAACATTCACTGATGCTCCAGTAGGAAACACGATGCATTAAGAGCCGGGAGTGAAAACTTTTTGAATTTGAAGATCAAGGTAAATTGTACTTATTTTGTCATCCGGGAAACGTGCAAGTATCTTCTGTTGCTTCTAAAGGGCAGTACTAAATGAAAAAAATGTGGACATCTTCATCCTGTTCAAAAGTTTTTAATGCTTTTCCATTAATATTTGCTTAAGTTCTAAAGATTTGTAATAGTAATATATTGTTAACCTTCTCGCTTCAAATTCAGGTCTTCCCAAAATCAATGTAATGTTTGTACTATGCTTTTGGGAAACACAGCCCAGATGGATTTTGTGGATTTCATTGGGAAAAAGCAATAAAACAAATTATTTTAAACCATGATAATTTTTATTATAACTCAGTTTTAAAGCTCCCTTACATTACAGAAAGATGTCAAATATAAAAAGCAATTATTTCCAATTGAATTAATCACAACCCACCACCCAAAAATACAGCATTGTGGCATACAGTAAATGATATGTGAAATGAAATTATGGCACAGAAGATGCTGATTAACACTGAAAAGAATCAGATAGGCCTACATAAGAGCAAAGTGTTGGCATTTTATCAGCAATTATGAATGGTAATATTACATACCAACCAAAGTTTTTTTTAAATCAGTACCAAAATAATCATATTCAAAAATGATTTTAGGAATATTAAATAATGTCATCTTGCAAATATATTCACAGTTACATAAAGAGCAGCTTGGCTTTGCTTAAAAAGTTAGAGTTCATTCAATAATTTTAAAATGTATAAGAAAACACATAAATGCAATAAAAACTGGCATTTTCATACTTCTGATCCTGAATATGGGTCATACAAAACATTATATCGTTGCAAAAACTTGCATACTAAATATTTTACAGTTATGAAATTATGCTTTGATTTCATTGATACAGATATTGTAACATGAATTTTTGAAATGAAAATTAGCAGATTAAAGTAAAATCAACTAATAAGAATACCCAATAGGAATATACAGTGCATAAAGTAAGTCTTTTCTCACGAGAGGTTTGTTTTTAAAACAGAGTCTTCCTCTGCTCAGACTTTTGGAGCATTTGATTTAATTCATACTGTCAGAGGAAACACAAAAATATCCCAGCAGCCCCAGAACATTTCACATGCAGTAGTATTAACACATTCAAGTTAACACAGAAGGATTATTATTCACTGGTATATTTCCCAAGACATGGGGAAGATGAGGAAGATTGCCCTCTAGTGCAATTGCAGAGAGTGCAGGATGGACACCTGGGCAAATTAGAGTAATACATTCAACAACAGTACCATGGTCATTTTAATGACCATATAACTGGCACGTACAACTGTCATTAGAATCCGGTTATATTTATGCTCTTTATCCTGAACTTTACTTTAAAACTAATGATAGTCAGCATATCAATATGCACCCATTTTGTTGATGCAAATATTTAAGGGAAGCATGCTTTTCACAAATACCTATCATAGATCATGCACAGTTCACACCTGCGCTCAGACTGGAGGAATAATTCCTGTATATTAAGTAAATCCTCTGATTATCTTTAATAACTTACCCTCTTGAACATACCCACATTAAAAAAAGGCAAACGGCACAGATCCAAGTATACGGTTTGGGTAATACGCTCAAATGACATTCACAAAGCTCATTTTTTATAGAAAGAAGTCTCTCCTCTCTTTCACTGGCACAGGCTGTGAGTGGCAAATGCACCTTCATCTGTCTGTCCGTCACTTAACATCTGTTATTTCTGAATATAAATGATAACGATGCATAGAGTTCCCACAAGGCCGAGGGCTTGGATACCAAGAAACCAGAGCAGCAACCAAAAGACCAGCACGACCACAGGCTCCACAATCTTCTCTCCAAAGTAAAGCTGGGTGAAACCAAGACCCCTCAGACACTTATTGAGCTCCCCGAACAGAGTGCCCATCTTCTCACAGTCGTCCACCAATGGAGCCTCTGGCGCAGTTCCTTCTGCTGCAGAGGCTTCATGTGGTCTTTCTCTTCCCCTGAGGTCATTCTGATAGCAAAGACAGAGTTTGACTAAATTATACAATGTTTTTTTAAGTAACACAAAGCAGAAAGTGGAAAATACTGTAAGATGACACCACCTAACCGTGCGTGAGAGTGTCTGTGGGCTGTGTTTATGTGTACTCGAGCTATATATAGCCAGGCAAAAAACAAACAAACAAGTTGGTATACTTAGGTTTATTATTTAGCTATGGTGAGCTAAAAAGAGTTATTGTTAATGCTTAACAGATTAGACTGAATGGCTTATGTTGTACCTAATGAATGTGAAATTGCAAAACAACTATTCACAGACCAGGCTGTGGTGTGATGTGAAAAGCTGTAGATAAAGAAAGGGAGAGGCAGGGCAATGTCTTAAGTTACAGATTCCGCCATTTCCGAGTAAAAAGTGAAAGAAAGCAAGATAAATACACAAATGCATGTCTAAAAAAAAATGATTATTATATTTAAATGCAAAATTGTTAGAGCTGTAATAATGAGATAGTCTTACCTGTTCGATGTGTGTGGGTCTAACAGCACCCTCGCGCTGGCAATGACACCCGCTTCGATCTCGCGTCCCGCATAAGACATCACGATGACGTACCTCCGTATCATTTACTATCCGATTAGTACTTGACATCTTCCTAAAAACAGAAAGATTAATGCTGACCTGAGATAGGGCCGAGGGGCTGAGAACCAGATGGCTGTTGGCAATACTTCCGGTCTTGGCTGTCAACAGAAGGTACATCCTGACGTCATGAGTCACTCACGGTGCAGTCATAATAAAAGATTTATCATCCCAAATAGTAGAATTGTTGTATTATGTTTGTTCTAACCTTTATAAAGACAAAAATAAAATAAAAATAATAATAATGGATTAGACATTAATGATATGTCCATTGTGTAGATGTATGTAATAGCCCACATCTTCTTTCTTTTTTATAAGGTCTAGTCAGTTTCATAGTATAATTATTCATTAATAAATCCGCAATAGAAATATATACTCTTATTGAAGTGCAAGCTGTGTGTCAAAACCTAGCAAGCCAACTACGTAGACAGCGTTTGGGGAGTCATTTCCGAGAGTCGGTTCTTTCGAACAGCTCATTTAAACGAACCGACTAAGAACGATTTAGCTGCCCTTTTACGTCACTCGTAATCACATTTTGGTCTGTCATACTCAAACCTCTCCAGTAAATTCATATCGTTTCATATTTCTGTGTAGCCTACTGTTTCAGTTTAATGGAAAATTATATGTTTAATTTCTTCAGCTCTGATTCAGCTCATAAAAACAAGTCAACTAAAGCTATATAATTTGCTTTTACATTTTACCTCACTTGGCTGATTTAACCTGTTAAACCGTATACTTTTTCAAATACATTCTGTGATTTATTCATATTATATGGGGGGACTAAATCAACATTCCAGAGACGTCTTATTTCTTATACATCCAAATGAGGCGCTTCTCTGGTCAAATAGTTTATTTGAGAGCTGTGATTCGTGAACGTTTGTGAACTGGCTATATCAATTCACTTTCAAGAACCGATTCAAAAGAATTATTCATTCTGATAGCCAAATCGTGTTCGAGTTGTTTTTTGTAGGCGTCTCGGGTTTTGAGACACAGCCTGTGATTCGCTCTCAGTACTGTGTCAGCCAATCAGAGCGAAGCACTGAAGTGAAGCTTGAACGTCCCTTATGAGGCCTGTGAACGACTCACGGAAAATGGCGACGGTGGAGCCGGTGAGTGAATAAACTTCACTAAGATTATTTGACACTTCTCTGTCTATTCACGCTAAACTACAAAACGGCCTTCATTTAAAGATAGGTTTATACATAGTTTTAGGCTAAAATTACTTTTAAATGTCATCCTCTGTAAACTTTTAAAAAGTTATTCGGCTTCTTTGAATGGTATGGCTGAAAGTTGACAAGGCTTGTTCCAGTCACGTAAGGGACTTAATTGCTTTTCCAGATGTCTGTTCGTCACTACTACCCTTTATGCATTTGGCCACAATTTTAAACTGGTTTAATTTTCTTTCTGGAAGAAAGCGAGCCCGTCACAGCACAGCTGTCAAAAACTAAGACAGCGAATGAGGAAAATGAAGTGAATTGTATAGTAACGACACCATGCTGGATCAAACCATGAAAGCTGTGTCAAACCACAGTTTATTCACAGCTGTTTAAACCTGAATGAATGACAGTAATGAATGACTGTAAACACTTCTAGTTATCACACACAGCTCAGGTTAGATTGAAATAAGGTTAAGAAAAACTAACAGTGACAGTCCTCAGACTTGCAGCAGATACAACACAATCACATTCAACTACAAGGTATTGCATTGATCCCAGGTGTTGAATCAGTTTTGTTCTCTGTGCTATATTTAATTTAAATAATGGAAACCGTTGTCTTCACACTGGCTGCTTTGATGTGAGTTTGAATGTATTAGGTCAAAACTAATCTTTAACATTTTACTGTCCAGGAAATAAACTCAAATTCTAGCAAGAGTGAAGAGGAGAACTCAGAAGAGACCAATCAGGAGATTGTCAGCCCTGAGAGCTACGTCAAACATCCTCTACAGAACAGGTTGAGTGAATGAATGCACTTGTTTTTAGGGACACACACCAATAAAACGCTAGTTCCTAATTATATGTTTTAGTTTTTAATACAAATGACATATTTCCTTTGAATAATTTTATACTTTAAGAGTGTTCTTTAGATTTCTAGATCCTGTGAAAATGTTAATGTTATTTTTGTTTTTCCTCTAAAGATGGTCTTTATGGTTCTTCAAAAATGACAAGAGCAAAACATGGCAGGCCAATCTCAGACTGATCTCCAAATTTGACACAGTAGAGGATTTTTGGGCGTAAGACTTTTTTTTTTTGTTCCAAGAGATAAGCATAGCTTACATTTATTGTAAAGCCCCCCCCATTAATTGACCAGTTTAATTTAATTTATGAATCTCTTCTTTATAGGCTTTATAACCACATTCAGCTCTCCAGTTTTTTGATGTCGGGATGTGACTATTCTCTTTTCAAGGTAGGCTTCCCTCATAACTGCTTATGTAATTTATGGGATAATTTACCCAAAAGTAAACATTATATTATCATCATCACTTTAAAATTAAAGGTCTGTGAAATTGTACCCAATATACACACACACATTATCAAGACTTGAAGAACTAATTGAACCATTGCTAAGCTGCAGCAAAATATTACTGACCAATTGTACTGAGCATCTGTTGTCGTCTGCCAAATTATCTGATGATCTGTTGTTCTTTTATAACTTAAGTCAATGGGGGATGCGTGTTTGGATTGACTTTACAGACAAAATCCAAATCTTAAAATAAATGTTGAGCTGTTTATTCTGTGCAATTTAACGTCACTTATTATTTATCATTATCATTTTTTTTACATAGATTCTTATCATTTGTTATTCTGTAATTTTTTAAGGAAGAAAAACAAATAAAATGCTTTGCAGTGTCACAAATCATTACAATCTGTCAGCTTTTACCTTTTTATGAGCACTTTTACATTGTTGTTCTATTTGTGGAGATCTCCAATGGAATGTAACCAAGGAGGGTCAAGTTTAAGGGTCAGTTGCCGAAAGCATAGCGTTTGCAAAATATAGTTTTTGTACTTTTATTCTTTTTTTGAAAGTAGATTTTTGCTTTAGTGTTGTTTGCTGCTTTCTAGCGGTAGTGTATGAGATACTCCAGATTACTGTTTTGTGCTTGGGTTGCAGGATGGTATTGAGCCCATGTGGGAGGATGAGAGGAATAAAAAAGGAGGCCGCTGGCTCATCACTCTCAACAAGCAGCAGAGGAAGTATGACCTGGACCGCTTTTGGTTGGAAACTGTAAGAGTTCTGAGTTAGTCACTGAACGCCCCCTCAACATACACGCAAGTAATTCATGTGCTTCTGTAGCCCTGACTCTCAAATACTCACCTATGTCATTCCTACAGCTGCTGTGCCTCATCGGTGAGACCTTTGACGACTACAGCGATGAAGTGTGCGGGGCTGTCGTCAATATCCGAACGAAAGGCGATAAAATCGCTGTCTGGACATCTGATTATGAGAACAGAGATGCTGTAACGCACATAGGGTGAGACTCTAATGCATTCATGCTACATATAAATCAGGGGTGCCCAATACCTGCAGAGTTCAATCCCAACACGCCTGCCGTAATGATCCAAGTTCTTCTGAAGATCTTACTTAGCTGGTTCAGTTGTGTTTGATCACGTTTAGAGCTGAACTTTGCAGGAAGTTAGATCTGCAGAAATAGCATTGGGCACCTCTGATGTAAATGATAATACACTCAACCTGGTACAATGTGTAATTGTGTTTGTTTGGCAGGAGGGTGTACAAGGAACGGTTAGGCATCCCTATGAATATGACCATTGGCTACCAGTCTCATGCTGACACGGCCACTAAGAGTGGCTCCACTACTAAGAACAAGTTTGTGGTCTGAATATCTTCAAGGGCCTGAATTCTCTCTCTCTCTGACTCTCTCTCTCTCTCTCTCTCTCTCTCTCTCTCTCTCTCTCTGACTCTCTCTCTCTCTCTCTCTCTCTCTCTCTCTCTCTCTGCCACTTAAAACCAAAGCAACAAAAACAGACTGGACTCTGAACTGCAACATTTTTTGCAAAAGCCCTTCACAAACACACTCCTGGGCTCCTGCTTGTACAAATGAGGATTGCAGCACAGACAAAGTTTTAACATAACAGTGTTGCTTATTACATTCAAACACATTTTATAAGTATTACTTCTGTATCATGCTACACTACACATTGTACACTTTCAAGACATACACACTACAAACATTCACACATCACTAGTACATCACAGTTTCGTTAAGAAAAAATTTGTATTCAAAAATCACATTCAATGTTTACCCCATGCAAGTCTTGTTCAGAGTTATTTAAGTATTTAATGTAAAAAAAAAAAAAAAGAAATTGTCAATTTATTTAATGGCAGAGGAAAGGAAATGTCTGTCTACTTTTATCCAGCAGCTTTGCTGCTTCAGTGCCTTTTGAACATAAACATTTTAATTTATTCAGATTAATCCTCAACATTTCATTGAGAGGGTATTTGGCCATTGAGTGCATGTAATCAAGCTAATCTACATAGAGCTGCCATCTTTAAGCATTAACATGATTAAATTTGGGGGTTTGCAATTCAAGAAGTGTTTTTTTATATTGTGAATTTTGGATGCATCATAAGTTTACATTCCTTACTAGAACAGTAAACTGTGGGACTTTTTTGCAATGCTGTAACAGAATTTTGCTTGTCTGGATGTCATTGGCTTGATTTGACTCTTCAAAAAAGATAGCAGCATTATCAAATAGCCCCTGAAAATAAAATAGACTCATATCGATTCAATTTATTCCAGGCGTCTTGATATTTATCACCACAGTGATGCTGGATGTTAATGGGCAATTAATTATTTATTAGAGAATCAAATCTCACCAAAGTAGATAACAGAGGTTGATATCTATCTATCTATCTATCTATCTATCTATCTATCTATCTATCTATCTATCTATCTATCTATCTATCTATCTATCTATCTATAATCAGAATTTAACAACTCAGATTTTTGTAATCACTTTAGCCTTAAGTCCCAACTCTACACGTTTAACATTCAGATTTGAAATCTCACAATCAATAGCCTAATCACCATTGAGTTTTTATTTTCCCGAGACATACACCTTGGTTGCTGTCTTTCTGTCTGGAGGTTTGCAGTGCACTGTATTCCACACCCCATCACCACTTAGTCTAGTGTCAGTGCAAAGCTTGATTGTGCTCCCAGCCACAATATTTTCTGAATCCACAATTAGTAGCTGTCTATTTAACTATATTCATAGAGTTCAGAATAAGTTTAAGGTATCATGCAGTAGACTTTGAACAGTGCTGCTGAATGATATTGAACCAGTATGTCACCTGATACTGGCTGCTAGAGCAAGTACAAAAGGTTACTGCAAGCACATAGAAAGAGAATAAATAATTATTTGTTAGCAAGGACTTTGTTCAGAATCAAAATGGTGTTCAAACTGAGATTTTCAATTCATCTCAAGGACAGTTGATCAATACAGGCATTTTTGTGGTTAATGTTTTTGAAAGAATGCTCTTATGTTCACAAAGGTCAAACACACAGTAAAAAGAGAAATATCACTGTGAAATATTATTACAATTTAAAATGTTTACTTTTAACTTTTTAACTTTGATTTATTTTAAAATGTAATTTATTCATGTGATAGCAAAACTGCATTTTCAGCATCATTACTCCAGTCCTTCAGAAATCATTCTAATATGCTGATTTGCCACTCAAGAAGCATTCTTATCAAAGTTGAAAACAGTTTTGCTGCTTAATATTTTTGTGGGAACTGTGATGCACAAAAGATCAGCATTTATTTGCAATTGAAGAAAATCTTTTGTAATTCTATGAATGTCTTTACTGTCACTTTTGATCAAGTTCATGCATTTATTCATATTTTTATTTTTTAAATCTCAATGATCCCAAACATTTAAATGGTATGTAGTTTTGGTTAGAAAAAACAAAACCTTTTACTTTGTGGCATGTTCTGTTGAGTTGCGGGGTGATCTTTTTGTGTTTAGTGACTTTACTCTGTGACATAATGATTTTAATGCCGTTTCAACATACTTTGATCAGTAGAGATGCTTTAATAGTCGAACAAACAACGTGGCAGGGTCCCAGACAAAAATCAAACTTGACAACTACAAATCTCATTTTGTGATCCTGTTAAAAGAGTATTCTGGTTTAATGGCTGTGATCCAGGGTCACTAATAAAGCTGCAGATGTCAATAGTTTTTAGTATCATTTTGATGTCTTCTGGATGTTTATGTGGTACTGGCCAGCAGGATAATGAGATGACATTCTGATGTGCTGTTTGAGCTTCCTCACTTCACACCTCTAGCATCCCTAATGAGAGACCCTCGAATCAGTCTTAGTGACCCTCACAGAACTCTAATGAGGAGCACGCAGTTTGGTCACCAATTACCGCTCTCAAGCAGATGGAGTTATGCAGTGTTGAAATCTTAATTTAGATGTCTGTTTTTCATGTAGTCTGAATACTTAAGTGTGCATAGATACATACTCTGAGATGAGAAGAGGGCGTAGAGGACTCGCATGAAGGAAAAGCTAATAACAGTCAGACCTCTGAACTGCGATGAGACTAAAATGGGAAGTGAGGGTATTATACAATCGCTCTAAAAAGGAAAAGAGCCACCAGGCATGTGTCTTTGACATGAAACCATATCCAACCTCTGAATACCATAGTATAAATGGTTATTCACTAGGCAGGATGCTCTTAGGCTAAGTCATGTCTTATTACTTGTTTGTTCTTGCCTCTAGCTATTAGAGAGCATAAAAGCATTTTCATTGTTACAGCAATTCTGGCATGTGGCTTGGGGTTTTTGCCAAACATTATCAGTATTTTAACATTGGATGGCTGTGATGTAAATATACAATGTGTATGTAGGTAGAGATTTTATTTATAAATGTATGTAACTCTAAATATTTCATTTTCAACGTATTATAATCAATCAATCTTTTTTTTTATTTTTTTTTATCAACATTTTAGTTTAAAAAGTATATCACATTCGGCCAAATATGTTGTGGCCTTTACTAGTACATTTAAAAGTACAAGGTGCCTTTTTAAAATAGTTTTAGATTGATTATATATATATACCTCCTGTGAAATCTGTGTGTGTAGCCCCCCTTGCAGCTATAATAGCTTCCACTCTTCTGTGAAGGCTTTCCACAAGATTTTGGAGTGTTTCTGTGGAAAGTTTTGCCCATTCATCCAGTAGAGAATTTGTGAGGTCAGGCACTGATGTTGGACGAGAAGGTCTAGCTTGCAATCTCCGTTGCAGTTCTGTATGGACCTTGCTTGTGCCAAACCCAGACTCGTCCATCAGACTGCCAAACAGAGAAGAGTGATTCGTAACTCCACAGAACATGTTTCCACTTCTCCAGAGTCCAGTGATGTGAGGCTTGTGTGCAGCTGCTCGGCCATAACCCATGAAGCTCCTGCCACAGTTTTTGTGCCAATATGATGCAGGTGGAAGTTTGGAACATTTCAGCATGGAATCAGCACAGCGTTGGCGACTCATGTTCAATAATTAAGAGGTAGGCTATGTCCCAATTCTTTAATGTGTATATACATTTTTTTTCACAAGAAATAACATTTTAAAACATGTTGAACTGTAGCACACACAAATTTTTAAGTAGATTTTTTAGTCAGACTGTTATACTGAAAAGAAAACATTTGTTTTTAATAGGCTATCATCAGTTACATGCTTAGATAATTGTTCCTTACACAATACGCACTTTCCTGTGCAGTATTTTTTATCTGCCAATAACCTAAATTGGAAATTAATATACTTGGAGTGTTTAGGAGGGAAGATTGTTGGATACAGATCTGTGAATATTATGATTAATGGCCACAAGATGGAGACTCAACCTTCACTTTGTCTCTGCCAATTATAGTCACCCCCTCACAGACTGAAGAGCTCGTGCCTGTAGCCTTAGCCACATGATCACTGCCTGCCACTGCTCTCAAGTTCACATGACTTTTCTGTTTGTTTGAGGAATCGTATGTTTCTGTTCTATGTCTGTTGAAATATAAGCGCACATTTGCTTGAGGTAAAATAAATGTTAAACAGTATTCCTGAATTGACTATGCCATGCTCGGGTATGAATGCTCGCCATTTACAAAATGCTACATAAATCATCACAGTCCGGGGGTCTTACTGAAGGATGATTCATGTACAGATTTGAATCTATTTGCCTTGTTCTTTAGATTTATATTTGTACTGCCCAATAATTATTCCATTTTCTAAAATGTCTCGCTCAATATCCGGGCGCAGCATGACCCCTAAATGTTTTCCTGGCTGTTATTAGACCTCTGACAGATGAGGTTCTATTTCTTTTATGAGGCAACGGGTGAGAAACCGAATTGTCCGCATCTCGGAAACGGCACTCTGTCACAGTCACACACGCTGTTAAGTGTGTTTCAATGGATAGGATTGCTCGTGGCAGAAGTCCCTCGAGGGTTCGTTCTGATGTGCTCTGATGGTTTCCCATAGCAACCGACTGGTCAGTGAACGGCTACATGGAGTGTGTGTGTGGGTGTGAGAGTGAGTTGAGGAAGTGTGTTCCTTTGTTCACACTTAAACTCTGACACACATCGCTGCACGATTCTCACTTGGTTCTTCTTTTTTGCACGGCAGGCGCATGAAGAGACGTTAATGAATGCATCTCACTCCAGGCTCCTTTTATTTCGTGTCAAATTGCGCCGTCGCATCTCTATTGATGCTTTCAAACAAAGACGCCTGGAATGATCAAACATGCAAAGAAACATCAAAGCATCTCCTGCGTAATTAAATGGCTTGTTTTTACATTTGTTTATTTTAGAAATTTTCATTTTTTAATTCATAAAGAAGAAGTGCATAAAGTCATTCAGTCATCTCTGTCTATTTTAGCAAGTGACAGTGAATCAGAAACAATGTCATTTCTGCACGCCACTAAAACAATTGTAAAAAACAATTTTTGTATTGTTTCCAATTAGGTTTCCTAAACACTACCTTAGGCTACTGTCTGCAAATGCTCAAGCAGATAGTCTCACCAATACTTTTCGTTTTCGTAAGGAAAAAGAGCATTTTTTTCAAGTGTTAAAATACTAGAGTAAAAGGCCCGTTCATACCTAGAATGATAGCTTAACAGCCTTTATTAGCATCCAACCAATATGCTAATGTTCTGTTTATTATAAGCGTATTCTGCAGTTGTTGTCTCCAGATTTAAATGCTTGAAGTGTTTAAAGTTGTGTGGATCCGACTGGCTGTCAGTGTTTCTATCGTTCATCAGCTGGAAAAACTGCTTTGCAAGTGATTTCAACAGTTTTGTTCCTCTGTGTTGTTACTGTTGTAGTTGTGGTGTGGACTTCCTATTCTCATTGAATTAAAATTATTAAAACTGTTTAGTTATCATATAGTTATTGTCCTTGGTGTGAACAGGTCTAAATCCCCAAAATCTTTATTCCAAGTGTGATTGGACAACAGGGGTCACTCCTGAACTGTATCATGGCTGTTAACAATAAACATGGATGCTAGCAGATTAGCCTGTTTGGCTATTTTTGACCAAAGTAATATTAGCAGCCAGAGGTATTTCATCATCTCAAAAATTGTTAATTTCATTCAGCTGCTTTTTTTAAAACCGCATGCTCTCTTTGGACAGTAATGGATCACCCTTAGACCACAGAGCTGGCAAAGAGAGACAGGTGTGGATGTCACAATTTGCGAATGAGTCAAGACACGTACCTCAGTCTCTGTAATTTGCCAGCACTGCTCACGGTGAAAGAAGACCCACATCGACAGGCTGTCAGTTTCCTAAAGAGAGAGAAGCATTACTGCATTAACAACTAGTTCTTCGGTTCTGTTCTGTACACATTTTTTTAGGATTCATATCAAACTGGTTACCACTAGCTGAATTTAGGTGTAGAATGCAGTTGTCCCACTCATAAATAACCAAATTCAGTACAGAACAAGATTGAGCAGTCAAAAGAGGAGTGACTCTGTATTAATCTTCAGTGTGAATGTAACGTTTCTTTATTATTACACAAGTCGGAAGCGAACATACTTTCAGACACATAAAAGTAATAGAGTTCGCACTTTTCCTCTCACCAAACAGAATACAATTGTCTTTGACTCTTACTATTACTGTAATGTAGTAAAAAGCCTGGCTTGCCCCATCTTCACAGTAATTGTCTCCGGGTGTATCCGGCTTTGCATGTGTGGGATTCCAGCTCCTGGAATGTGCAATCACAGTAAGCTTTCATCTCTTTGATATCAGATCAGTATGACAGAATCAGATGATAGAGCTCTACAATTACAGCTGCACCTTTGAAAACACATTTGGCATTCGACAGAGCACATGCTGCATACATTGATGCCCCAGATACCGTTGACTAACTCGTTACTATCAGATCATATACATCAAGGTTTCATCTGCATGGCCGACAACCCCTTCTCAGTCAATTATTTTCATGTTAGCAAGGCTTAAACCTGATGGGGAGTGGCTTAATTATAACACCCACTACATTGTGCACAATCACAGGCTGTAGCATCCTTTGTTTAGTATGTATGAAGAGCCTGTCATACTCCCTATGGCAGATTGCCATCTACACCATGTTAATAGGAATTAGACATGGCATTTTGTGTTACCTAAAGTACCATAAGGGAATATGCCTTCACTTTGTCCACTCCGCAGGGTTTCGTATTGAAGCTCACGTTGCTGGACAAGGCGAGTGCTTTGTAATCTTAGAAAAGGCGGCGAGTTTAAGGCATTTGGCTGCAGCTATTTTAATCTGAAGGCTGGAGCATTAAGTCAGACGCACGATAGAGCGGTAGAAGGGCCTCCCCGAGGGCTAGCTGGTTACACGAGTAAAGCTCAAGAGGAGAAAGCGAGAATATGTGCATGCAAATCAGCACCAGTGCCTTTTCAGCTAGTTAGTTCTTTTATGCGAAACTGAATAAAAAGTGCCATGCGGTTGTGTCGTAGGACTTTACTAATGCCCTTGCTTTCTTTCTATCTCTATCTCATCTCATGTCATTCACCCTACATTGCCTTCATGGGCGAATATCTCCATGACGACCCCATCCTCTGTCTCTCCATCTCCGGTCTCTTTCGTCCTCTCTCTCACTCTTTCTAGTGTGCGTCATGAAGATGAAAAGTGCCTAATCCCCTTGTGGAACTTAAGTCTAACAGAAACCCAGAATCCTTGCTTTTGGGAAGACGTCACACACAAGCGCGTCACTCTCTCTGACTGAGCACAGCTTTACAGCGGGAAGCGGCGGATGGGAAAGGAAGAAGAGAGAGGGAGGGTGGCGATAAACGCTTATTGTTCTTGAGGAGCCTGAACTGGAGGTGTGGCATCTGCCGGGCGTTGTCGTGGAGACAGAGTGCTGGCTGTTCCCTCTTCCCCTTAGCTGATCACTCAGACGCTGATCACAGGGACACTGATCCTTATGGCATCTAGAACAGCAGCCACAGGTAACCATCTGCACGCGTTGAGCACGTAAGCCGTACCTATGCCGTGAGGTGTGTGTGTTTGTGATAGAGTTAAGACTATTTAAACTGCCAGTGCATGGAGGTAAAGGTAAAAGAAACCGATTAAAAGTGCGTGTTCGTTTGAGACACTCTGCGTGTGGCAGGTAGGAACGGATCAGAGGTGTGTGTGTGTGTGTGTGCATTGTGACTCATAAAGGGAAAGTGGTGATGTATTCTACCAGGGGTTTCAGCAAGCGCTGGTGTGAATTTCCACAGCTCACTCCTGCTGCGCTTTAGTAGAGAGGTGGGGAAAAAAGAGACACGGGAGAGAGGGAGACATCACTGCGATATTTCATCAGCTCGGTGCATGGAAGTGTGTCACTAGTTCACTTTGTCTGTGACGGTCAGGTGTCTTTAATGCGCACGGTCTTAGCGGAGCTCCTTCAGCATATGGCAGCCACGGTGATTCTCCCTCCCATGGCTTTCACCGGTTCCGATCTCACACGCTCATAGACTAGAAGGACTCTGGACAGTGATGAATGCTGTTCTTAGGTAAAGAGCAAAAAGTGTGGATTTCAGGGGGTGGAGAAGGACAGTTTTGGGGCTGTCAGGCTCAATTAAGAAGACCTGCCTTCGAGAGAGACACGCAGAGCTTTGACTGACTGAATAAGTAAGTAACTTGTCAGGGTGTGATTCACCCATTTGCATTTTCATTTTATCAAAGTGTGTCGTCACATGTGGCGAGAGCACTATTATTTGTTTAAACCTCGTTAAGACAAAATATAAACTCAGCATATCTCCAGGATATGCAGTTGCGTTTTCACACCCATTAGCGGCTGAAGGAAGGAAGAAAAAAAAACAGAGATTAAGGAAATGGACCTGGCAAGTTGATACAAGGCTATTTAGGTGTATTGCAAGGCGAGCGTCTGTTTTGAGATATAGAGGACATCGGATAATCTGATTCCTTTTTAAATGAACATTTGTGTATGTGACTTTTGAACTTGGTGTCATCTATAAATGAGATGAGTGTGTAGGTGTGACTGAATGTCTGAGTGCATACTGGTTTTGAGAGTGGGAATGGATGTGTTTCGAGAAAAAGTTTGTAACACGGCTTTAACCTAAAGACTCAAGACTTCATATATTTCATATCAGGAAGGCAAGTGTAATTAACCCTAAAATCATTCTAAAGTGTTGCTGTCTACACCCTAAGACCTTCTGATGTTTAATCCTTTGTGTTCGACCTGATTAAATCACAGCATCGTGTGCATCACCTTCCCGAAAAACAAAAAAAAAATAGAAAAAATTTCTTTTCCACTTCTATATATAATTAGACACTAAGGGAATGCTCTGTAATGTGGTATTTTACATGGTAATTACCAAGTAATTATTATGTAACAAACATAGGACAAATTTCACAGTGTTTAATAGGTTTAATCTCTGCTTTACTCTCATTGTAAGCTGCACCAACAGGTCTGTATTGACAATATATGCGTACTGCTTTTTTTTGCTGACACCTTGTACCAACTGAACCATAAAATAAACTGTCTTTTTTTTTTAGCACAGCAAAAAGGTTTACCCAGATTAGTCCTACCATATTTCAGGAAAGCCTCCAGACTACTTTCACAGAATTTCACAAGTGCTGGAAGAACTGAATGGTATTTAAATGGCTGCTCAGTGAATTAAATCAACTTGTTTTACATTTAAATGCAAACACTGAAGACATACCATTCTACTACTGTTTAAAATGCTTTCAGAGGCATTTAGAAATGCATTGGCATTAACATAAATACATTTTTCTTGTATACTTTTTGTACACCTTGTCTTACAACTGCCAAAGTGACTTATTGGAATGTGCATATATTCTATTGTTAAAACCACTCTTCAGCAGAAATGAATCAGGAATAAAGACAGAGTGGCAATTTAGAAAGTGGTGCATTTGATAGAAAGTGTCACTAAAAATATAGTGCTGTCTGAAGAAAAGAGTTTGATCCAGATTTACTTGTGGTAAATAATGTGCATTTATTTTCCTTGCTCTTAATTTATTACAATGAATCGGACATATACTTAGACATGTTTTACAATTGCTTTTTTGTTAATGTTTGCATGGGCAAGTAGGGGGTCTGGTCTCGATTTACTGTTTTGTTTTATATGTCTTTCACCATTTTATCAATCTTAACTTCCCTGTAGTCTTGGCAGGTTCAGTCAGCACAAGATTGTGAAATGGTTAAAGTAAGTAAATGGCCATCTACGGTAGAAACAAGCAGCCAAGATGTTTCTAGATGCAGAATGGTGGGCACTTCTCTCTGTAGTAAAAGACAGCTCAGCCTCAGGAATGTACTATGATACTGAAGTAATTGAGAACTAGTGGTAAGTGATGTAAACCCTACTATCCCCAGGGGATTTGTAAATCACAAGTCTGTTTCTCCAGAGCCAAGCCTAATAAGTCTGACAGTTTAGCTGGCTTCATTAAGGAATTTTGAGGGATGCCAACAGGGTTACAAATTAGACGCACTAGTGTAAACAATCTGCAGTGTATACTAGGGGCATATGCAGGAGATGCCTAGAACAAGAAGAAGGGATCAGAGAAGTATATGATTTTACCTGGAGCACTTTTATTCATTTTTTTTCTCTAAGTTACAAAGTCTGTGTTCTATCTCACTCCAAGATCCACATGTCAGCAAGAATTCATCACTTACAGTGTTCATTGGCAATTAACAGTCAGCATAAAACAACATTGTTGGTTGTTAATTGGAAAAACTATGAAAAGAAAAACATGACTACATTTTCAAATATGGAAATAAAATGCGTGGTAAATGTTACTCTCGTTTATCAAATTTTTTGGCCAAAATTTTATATTATTTGTACATGCTCATACCCCCCGGTTTCCACTATTGAGGATTATCTCGAACATGGGGAAATGGAAAAACCTGGAATATATTTGGATTGGAACAATTACAAAATTCTTGAAGCTGGAAGGGATTATATATTAAGCTAAATTATTTATTTTAAGTTGGGCTGATTTGAGTTTCTTCAGTCAAATGGGCAGCACGGGCCCACTGACCTAAATATTTGAACTGGAGATATGATAACACTGTATGCCTTTTTTGCTATGACAATAGTTTTATGAGATATTCAAGAAGCCATCGCAGCTCACAAACACTCTTAAAAATATAGGTTTTAAATGGATGTTTTAGCATCAATGCGGTAGAAGAACCATTTCCCAGGTCTTTTCTTAAAAGAACATTTTGTTCCCTTAGTGTGAAGAACATTCTAAAAACCTTAAGAACCCTTTTCCACTATAAAGAACCTTTTGTGGAATGGAAAGGTTCCATGAATGGTAAAGGACCCATCAATGCCAATAAAGACCCTTTATGTTTTAGTGCCAAGCCAAATAATATTCACAATTAAATAGATTCTTTATACTGTCAGAAGTATGACATGAAGAAAAAAAGTTTCTGCTCTGAATCCTGTCTGACTAAGCAAGTGTTTTTGCTTTTTAATTAGGCTTCCTTTCAAAGTGCCGGTTGCTCTCCTTCAACTCCACTGGCCCTGATGGCCTCCAGGAGCTTCCTGAGCGTCCTCTAGAGAGACCGCACACTAGACTTTTTTTTTAATCCTTTTTTTAAACTAAATTTATTCCCTCCGTTAATGCTATGAGTCATCTTTGAATAACTAGTCTTTGAATAGCTCCATTCTTCAATATTTCTAAAGGAAAGGATTTTTTGTTCATATTCAGGAGTGGCCAGTTCCATCGGATTTGTGCCTGAATTTACTGTAACAAGGGTCTCTGTGGTTCAAATGTAACATCTGCATGTAGTTCACACCCTCAGTGCCACCAATTACTGGGGTAGTTCTGGCAGTTTTTTGTTAATATAGGCTATTTGTTTCTCTGACTGTTGTTACTTAGCGCAATGCTAAGATGCTAAGAATGAGGTCATATATTTGTTGCTCCAGCTCACTTGTTAGCTTGTTTGGGGACAAACTGTTCTCAAAGAGCTTAAGCCCGATAACTATCTCAGTAATCTGCATTATGTGCATGAATTAGCATATATCAGGCAATAAGCTAAATATGCATGTGGATGGATGTGTGCCTGTGTCAGTCATGTGAGATTTTGTGAGCTTTTGGCAGTTCCGTCAAGTTGCTGTGAAACCCATTGCCAAAATAATTTCACTTAGTGTTTCACTTCACTTATTTTAAATTAAAATGCTTGACCATTGCTTTTTTAGAATAATGACTAGGGTGACGACGCAATGATATTTTAGGGGAAGATGTGTTCGTTTAATCTTACTAGTCTGCAAATCAGATTGTTTTTTGTTGGTGGCAGTGTTTGTTGCTGTATCATCATTATCCATCTTCCAGGATTTTATGCCAGAGCTGGTTTGGACTCATAATGGTAATGCACTTTATGGAATCAGAAACAGACTGTTCTCAGGAGTACTGCTTCTTAGCTGATTCAATTCCCTGGAAATAGCAAGCAAGGATAGACTCGCCACCAAGAGGAAAGTGTCCTGAGGTTGAACACCAAAAAAATGCCACTTTAGTTCCTGAATTAGATTTAAATTGAAATTGCATATAGGATTATACCATTGCATTAGAACTGAAGGAAGTAGAATTGTAAAGAACTGAATTACAAAGAAAATATAGGCTTCCCCCAATAAGTGTAATTTAATTTTTTTTTTTTTTCTCTCCCTTACATAATATTTGCTCCCTCTGAGGTTTTGATTTTCTTTTGTCCCCTCTATAGAAATCTGTACTTAATTTATATATAGATATTTATTTTTATTACCAATTTTGGTACCAACCATGGTGGATTTTCTCTGAGAATTCATGAAATTCCACTTCAAATTCTAATTTAACTTCCTGTGGGGTGTGGCCAATCCAAATCAAATTCACATTTTGTACAACCCTGTTGCTTACTTGCCTATAACTCCTAAAGTAGGCTACTAAAAAATAGATTTGTGCTATGGATAAGAATAATGCCGCTTACTGTGCTGCTTGTCGTGGAGAGGTGAGCTGTAAATTAGTATGATTTTTGCAAAAAATCCCATGAACAAATCCCACAAATTAGGAACCCGAGCCATATTTAAAATATCAAAGTGTTATGCCTGATAAGACAATATTGGCAATCCTATAAGATCATTACAAATCACACTGTACGACATGGATCTAATAAACTTCGGTACGACATGCAGCCTATGTTGACTGTGCGATGATGACACCTATTGAATTGTAGGTCACGATGAAAGTTAGTTAAGAAGAATGCGCTAGTGGTAAAGCAAGATGAGTAGCACTTTGGCAATTGAGTTTTTTTAGTTTTTTTTTTGCCGCTATTTGTCTTATTATGAGAGGACAGTAAGTTGAAAGGAAGCAAAGTTGGAGAGAGAAAGAGCGAAACCTAGAGAGAGAGAGAGAGAGAGAGTCGAACTCAGGACGCCCGAAGCGCAACTGCAGTGCTATATGTCGGCGCAACCCACAAGGTTATTGGTGCCAGCAATTGTGTTTTTTTAATGTGCGCCGAAGAAAAGAAAGGAAGCGAAAGAGGAGAATATGGATGCTGTCCTGGCTAGGGAAAAGAGGTGAACTTGGCATGCCAATTTTGCAAATGACTAGCCATTTTCATTGGCTTGTCAGTAGACGTAGATCGTAGCAGCAAACACGCTGTAAGATGACCATGCTAAATATCTGACACTGTCAGAAAATGATCGTATAGGCTATCTTCAATCCTCTCTAATTGACGTAGGACCACCGTTTAGGAGCCACGACCACGGAAAACGCAACGATTGGTCAGCTTTTGTCGGGGACAGCCCAAAATTGTACAATCTGTACCAAGCATTAGGGATTGTCTCTTTTGACTAGGGGCAGTAAACAAACACCCTGCTATAATGGCAGTGACTTTTGCATGGGCAAGTAGGCTACAACACATTTTCTGCATGAAATGTAAATTCTAGCTCTCTGTTGTGTTTGAAAATAATTAATCAAGCTTCATTATTAAGTGATTAGATCACCTTTATTTTGACGGAGAATAATTATAAAAGAAAATAAATGCAAAAGGAAATAACTCTGCACAGCAGCTAAGTAAACTTTCATACATGATTAGCATTGAGGTCTTGTGTGTGTGGGAGGTTGTGTGTTAATGGTGGTAAGGGTTAGAGTCTTGGTGGTGGATTTTGCCTGCAGGGTTAATTAGCATTGCAGAAGCAATGTCTGGAGGCAGTCGGCTCATCAAATCTCGCCTTTCTCCGTCTCTCGCATCCCTTTCTTTTGTGTGTGTGATTGTGTACATGTAGAAAATTGTGTATGCAGAGAGAAGAAATCCACAAGAAAGCACAAATGATGCTCCTACTACACAGTATGCCGGTGATGAGAGCACACACACAGACAAATGCCAAGGGGAGGAGGAAACCTGTTGGCCAAATAAACGTGACTGCACACACATTAATGTTATTACCCAGGCGCGCAGGTGGAGAGATGAATCAGTATGCCTGATTTCTTTGTCTCGTTGTTTTTCCTCTCATGCGTTGCAACATGTCTTACCCCTTTTCACCAACTCCTGTTCTTTTATCTTTGGATTCTTTTTTTTTCTATATTGTATCTTCAACCAGTATTTTCTCTTCCATTACATAATATATTTTTTCCCTCTGAAGGCTTTTTGAGATTCTCTCTTCAAGATTTACATTTTTATTTTTATTTTCTGAAAGGTTAGAGATTGCAAAAGTTTAAATGATCGCATGTGAAAATCTGACAACATTTTTGTGCCAAAGATTTGTGTTTGTGGGAACAAGCCTTTATGATGTGAATATGCAGATGTATTTGGGAGTTTGACATGATGTGTCACAGCAGTTTAGCATGCTGTAGTCCATCCAGTCTTTTTAAAAAGCATGTTTGATTTCTGTTTGATATTAATTTCAAGACTTCATGCTATATTTACTTTTAAGAATTTGTTGACCAGGGTTTTATGAATATCTTGAGAGCAGGCTGACCAATAGCCATGTGTTAATAAAGGATATAATAATACAATAGTCATTGTAATACTTGTTGTAATAATAGTTTAATCATTTAATTAGTTGTAATCATTTCATATAGTTATTTAAATTATATTATATCATTTTGTTATTATATAGTGTATATGATGATATATAGGCCTATATGTAATATAATATATCAGGCGAAGCATTTAATGGTCTTTAATGGTCTTTAGTGGTCTTTAAACTCCATGCTTCACTGTGGTAGAGAGGCATTTAATATTATATTTCTCACCAGATTTTCGAAGACACCGCTCTGGAGCATCATCATGCAACTCGTGTTTGTGATTCATCACTCAACGCAACTCTGCTCTGAATCAAACTTTATATTCTTCCAAAAACTTTGATGTTTTTCTGAGACAGCATTGGCTTTATGAGTAGTGCATTTGATATATATATTATTTTTTTTATATTTTTTTTTGAAGAAGAACTCCGATGCGAAAGCCATAAAAGCCACTTCTGTCAAAAATGAGATAATAATATTGAGTGAATGCTCTCCACACATAGTTATACGTTCATCAAATACTTTCACTTTAATCTCACTAAATCCCAGCCTCAGCCCATTCAGAAATGCCGGTACTTGGGTAGAAACATAGGAGCCTGATAAAAATGTTAATATTAAACACAAACTTTAAATAGACTTTTGCATCTGAAGTCTTCATATATATATACAGTATATATATAAGGGGAAGTTAACACTTCTGCTAATTGACCATGTGTGGCCATAGGTCATTTATCTCAAAATTGCAAATATAGAGTTAATATTGAGCTATGAATGAGCTTTATGTGTATAAAGATTTGTGTGCTTGTAATTTAACCTTCTTAGTATCTTAAAAGTCCTGTCATTTGAAGAACAAATGTTGACTGGCTTGACAAATGCCCCTTGAATTAAGGCATCAGCAGCTGAGCCCAGACACTCTACTGATTGTGTACTGAATGTCCATTAAACATAAACACGTTGCATCAACCCTGCCAGTGAGACAGCCTCAGACGCACACAAACACACGCGTAAACAAACTGATTTATTCCAATGAGGATAGCTGACAGCATTCAAACATGCAGGAAATACTATAAATATAGTATTTCGTAGGGAAACGGTCATCCAGCACAGAAACTCAAATGAGTGAAGCTACGCACTCCAGCAAAATCATTTGGGTATTATTAAAGTATTCAGTGAATTCTCACCTGAGCTCTAGGGATATGAAACATTCAGAGATAAGGACTTGATTGACAGCTCGGTTGCCATGGGTGCGGAGCTACACGGGGTTTCAGTCTTGTGCAATGTGAGAGACGTGTGAAGAAGCGAATGTGTAATAACGCAGAGATCAATAAGCTGGAGTCAATAGAGCTCCACTGGGCTGGATCAGAGCATCATAGAGATACTAGCACACTGCCTGAAAGCGACACGCAGGGAACACACAGCCCGTGGCACCTACATTTAGACACCTCCGTATGAAATGATCACCACATGTAGTTCAAGCTCGTGCTGTAGTACTGAATTAAACATGAGATCCAAAGACCCTGATGGATCAAGGTCAGCACGCACATGTTCTCTAACGCGTATACATGCTGATATATCTAATATGCATGCTTCCAATTCTTCACAAACTCCTCAACAAACTTTGCCTTTTTCCCTTCAGTCTCAAATAGCTCAGAAACACAGCCTATAGGCACATTCACCCGGTGGGAGATGGGACACTGCGCTCTCAGTGGCTGTGGTGGTTTCACTCAATGAAAAATGGATGAGACTAAAATTAGATAAACTAAAATTAGACCAAGTTAATCTGCAGAATGTCCTCAAAGTAAGAGAAACCGCAGGCTTCACAATCTCTGTCTGTGAAATAGAGACACTGATGTATCACTGAGGAGACACGGCCGGATTGTTTTCCACAGCTCACCTGCAATGTTTGAGGAAACGCTCTAATCTTTACTTTGATACGCTAGAAGCGGACACAGAAGGTTTTTGATACTCACATGCTCGCAGCAAAAATCAAGGAGTTTTATTAGTGTGATTTCTGTTTGTTGTCTGTGGAGGATAAGCAGCTGTTAAATTGGACCTTCTGGTATCTTTGATTCAAAAGAAAAAATACATATTGTCAGTTTGACGGTTATGTTTCAGTCTAGTCAACACATTTCATCTGCATTGCATTGAGCAAGTTTTCTTGCAAAAACAAACAGTTATGCATCCCTGGTGGACCCTGGCAGACACAACATATTCTCTAGCCCAAAATAATATTAGATCTGATAAATATTTAGAGTTTTAAGTTTTTTTAATATTAACATTAAGTTGACACTGTATGTTTTTTTTCTATGCATCATTAGAGTATTGTTAGATGTATAAACTTGAAGAGAAACATAATGGCTGTGTCAATACAATAAAATAACTGAGGTGAATATCACAATGAAAGCTGAAGGAAACAGTCATTTTATTTATTTATTTTTATTGAGCATTATAATTAATTATTTTATTTATATGTTATTATATGTTATTAATTAATCTTTATAAGCTCCCACCTTGCTTCAAGACTGCTTTCTGTTTTATTGAATGCATGGTTCAAATGGGTGCTCTTTTTTTCGTATCTTGTGGTTTTAAAATCTCAAAATTGCCCTGTGTGCAAAAATAATGATCATTCAGTGTATTTCTGAGTGTTAAAGCTGTACTTCCGTGTGCCTGTGTGAGAGCGCGACAGATTGAGGCAGTGAGATACTTTTTTTTTTTTTTTTTTTTGTAAAAGACTGAAAAGACTACATTTGTTCAACCAAAAGTAGCTTCCCGCTGTGTGTAATGGCTGGCTTATCTCCATTCCCAAAAAGAGGACTTTGTAATGATTTACGGATAAACTTTAGAGTGATAAACGCCTTAGAAATGCGCATCTAATCCAGACACCTTTAGCAAAGAATTACATCAACGCTCTTGCTCTCCCCTGCTGCTGATACTGTCATCAGATCTGCTGGGATGAATTGAATTATTAACTCATTAAAACTTAATAAACTTCTCCTGTCAGTGAGCTGCTCCCCATTACGAACCACAGGCTTAGCGCTGCCCCCTGATGTTCCACCCAGACGTGTTCTCTGTCTTCATGACACTCACGCTGGCAGGAGAACGTTTGACGTGTTGTGTCGCGACAAACCTGATGGAGTTGTGAATGAAACTGAGCGCTGCCAAGGTTGATAAATGCTTCTCTTGTGCAAGCAAGGGCATTTGCAGTCACACACCTTTTAAGGCAGCGTGAATGTGGCAGCAGATTTCGTGGCATGCATTGATATTGATTTGAAAGGAAAGCCTCCTTGCTCGTACTAATCATACGAGTGCTCGAATGAGACGACCTGTGCTCGTTTGAGTCAATGGGCCAGTGCGAGGTGAAATCGATTTTTTAAAAGAATTTGAACCTTGAACTCTGTCTTGGAGATTTCAACGAATTCCTGTATTTATCTATAGCACAAAAGCATTTTTGTCTAAAATGTGATTTGTACAAACAAGTATAGAAAGAAATGTGCTGTAAAAACAGATTATAGCCTACGGTTTTTGACTTAGTGAAGCCACATGTCTAAATGATACATTAGAGAGAAATAGGCACCAGGTTTTATATAGTGAATGCAGGTCAATCTGTAGCTATATCGGTTATGAGAGTGCTCCACGGTGGCTTGCAATTCACTGAAAATTGTCTGCCCCGTTTTTCTGCCCAAAATTATGACCATTTCTCTTTAGGGCCATTTTAGAGCAATAAAGGGAAACAGATTCCTTTATGACTTTATATTAATAATTAATTGAGAGTGTGTGCACATAACCTTCCCCCAAACAATGCTCTTTGATAGTTATATTTTCAAAGCAATATTACTCTCATGTCTCTTTCATAATGAGAAAAATCATCTTGTATTATGGAACAATGTGCATCATGTCTGAGGGAACATTTAAAAGATTGGAAAACAGCCTAAAAGTGAGAAGCATATTGAAATATATAACCAGAGCTTCAGGAATGGTCAGAGGAGGTTGTAAGATCTTCGATGGACAACATTAATTTTTAATTACAATACTAATTGGTTACAGTTTAAATGCAGGCTTAAATGATGCGTTCTCATCCAAGATAGATAGCTCATAAATGTAAAAGTTCCCCTGCTGGTGATCCTTATGCTAGAGGTTTTAACTGTCTGTTTGATTTTCATATTGTTTGAAATAAGGGGTGTTTTCCAACCCAATTCATGTTGGTAAGGAAAGTCAGTCAATGGATTAGTATAAAAATGCCCAGGTTAAATTGATATAAAAAAATATACAATTAAAATATCTCCTTTTTGTCTGCCTTTATCTGATTTGATATGGTCGTTGTCTTACAATGCTATTCTCTTATCAACTGGCCTAATTATTTGGTGAATTTAACATTTAAACAGATATGGTTAAAGTCAGTCTATGTATCTGATTTAAATTACACATTTGTGATCAAAATCTAACAGACCTGTGGAATGCCTGCCTTTTGCTTTCCTCAATTATTGATTTCGATTGGCAAAGCAGGACTTGTGCCAAGGGAGCATGGGGTTTCCATGGTTATGGCATGTTTGGAGATGTCTTTCTGAAAGCAGGTTTTGTGTGTGTGTGTGTGTGTGTGTGCATGCGTGAGAGACAGAGAAAGAGGCGATCGATGCACCACAGGGCTCCTATCAGCTAGAATCAAGAGAGGTCTTGCACAGAAGAGGTGTTGGGAAATTGGGATGAAACAAAGAACCTTATGGATTATAAGGGTCATTCTACAAAATGTAGGGTTATTTGTGGCCCTCATACTGTATATATACTGCATGTACAAAAGTTACAATAAATAGCTGATGAACATGAACAAAATCTAGATTTTCTTCTTGCTATATTAGTAAATATGCATTTTTTTCTTCTTAATTTATGTATAATTAAAAGACTGTCACTAGGTCAAAGGTTTTCAACCAGCTTTATCATGCAGAAATGTAGGTAATATCATAGTAGCCTATTTTACAAGTTGGGGGATGTCAAAATGTTTGAGAACCACTGCCAGCTGTGACCATCCTTTTTTAAAGCAATAAACTATTCCATAACTATTCCTTATATCCCAACATATTCCAATAAATATGAAATTTAGCTTGATACCAAAATGTAATTTGCATTATAGAATGTCAAAGCATTTACATTTTTCTTGTAGAACATCCCAATTCGTAGAATTACCCATAGTCTCAGAGAATATATGTGTGGATGTTTAGTGTCTAATCATGCTCCCATATCTCTTATTGATATCATTTTTTCTATCTCTGTTTTCTCTCTGTAGGTGGCCATGCTGTTCTCTCCGTTCTCTTGTGCTCTGGGGCTCTCCCTCCTGCCACTCCTCCTGTTTCCGTGCCCCGTCCAAGCCTGCCCTGCCCGCTGCGAGTGCTCTGTGCCCACGCGATCTGTGTCATGCCATCGCAGACGGTTAGTGCAGGTGCCTGAGGGCATCCCTATAGAAACAAGGGTATTGGACCTCAGTAAAAACCGGCTGCGCATTGTGACGCCACAGAACTTCTCCTCGCTGCTACTGCTAGAAGAGCTGGATCTCAGCAACAACCTGTTGTCATCTGTGGAACTGGGCAGCTTTCGCACTCAGCCGCGGCTACGCTCTCTCCGGTTGCGCAGCAATCAGCTGACCCTGTTGCCGCGCGGGGCACTAGCTGGCCTCAGCGAGCTCACTCTGCTGGATGTCAGTCAAAACCGTCTTGTTATTCTGCTGGACTATGGCTTTGAAGAGCAGCGGAGGCTGCGGGTACTAGAGCTGAGTGATAATGAGCTAGTGTTTATTGCCCCACGGGCATTCAGTGGCCTGGCGTCCCTGCGCTCTCTGACGTTGCAGCACTGCAACCTGAGCACAGTGCCCACACATGCTCTCGCACATCTGCATGGCCTGAACACCCTGCGGTTGCGGGATTTAGGCATCGCAGAGCTTCAGGCACACGCCTTTAAGGGTCTGCCACGACTAAAACACCTGGAAGTGGACCGCTGGCCTTTGTTGGAGGGGTTTCCAACCTCCACTTTGCAGGGGCTGAACCTCAGCACACTGTCCATTACCCACACCAACTTGACGTCTGTGCCAGTTGTGTCGCATCTGTTGTATCTAACACATCTCAACCTGTCTTACAGCCGTATACGGGTCCTGCCTGCAGGGTGGTTGCGGGGAATGGACCGACTGGAAGTTGTACGTGTGCGACAGGCTAACCTGCTCAGTGTGGAACCTCAAGCCTTTCAAGGAGCCTCCTCACTGCGTATTCTTGACCTTTGTTACAACCGTCTCTCCACACTTGAGAGGAGCATTTTCCCTGCTTCCGAAGCCCTGCAGAGTCTTCTGATTGGTCAGAACCCATTAGTGTGTGACTGTCGTCTACGCTGGCTCCTGGAGAAGACTCCACCTTTGCTGTACGGGGATGTTCAACCTGAATGCAGTGCTCCTGCCCCCTTGGCTGGGAAGCCTCTTAGGAACCTGGTAGAACCTCAAATCTCTCGCTATGTTATCTGCACCAAACCTAGGGTAATCTCCATGGCAACCTACCCGTCACAGGCAGAAGAAGGGCAGAGAGCTTGGCTATATTGCAGTGCGGATGGGGCTCCACCTCCCTCTGTGTCATGGCTGACACCGCATAGGCGGCACATTACCACAAAGAGTACGGGAAGAGTGGTGGTCCACACCAATGGCTCTCTAGAGTTCCGCATGGCAGAGCCTCAGGATAGCGGCATGTATGTGTGTGTGGCATCGAACCCAGCGGGCAATGCTACTCTGTCTGTAATGCACGCAGTTAAAAGCTCGGGGATCAGGGACAGAGCCCTTTATGCCAACCGAAGCTTTCTTTTTGACCCCGACTACAACAGCTCCTTGATTAATGGCACAGAGGAGTACACCATCAGAGTAGTGCTGGATATCACCACCATCCTGGTCTCCACAGCAATGGGCTGCCTCAGCTTCCTGGGCGTCGTTTTGTTCTGTTTCTTGTTGTTGTTTGCATGGAGCCGTGGCAAAGGGAAGCACAGAGGAAGTGTGGACATTCAATATGTCCCACGAAAGAGGAAAGGTGCAAACTCAGAACTTACAGAAACAAGCGGGCCCAGACGAGTCAACATGAAGATGATTTGAACTTTTTACATAGCCGAGGATTTCACGGGTTGCATGGTTATGTGTGTGTATCTTGTTGGACTTTGTGAGTCTTTGGGTATATGTGCTGCAAAGGATGTATTAAATCATGAGAGTTTACACGTGGTATCCCAATGAAAAGAAAGCAAAAGAAAAACACCAAACCATATAAAAGCGATGCTTTGTATGTGGAAAGCATTATTTGGACAGTGCAGACGTGATTAAGCTCAAGTTGTATATATTTCATATTTGTGGGAAATAATGGTATATTTCTATATATGAATATATCTATTTACAGATACATTAAAATTACCTTTCAAAACGCTGCAAAAACTCAAGTTGTCTTCCCCAATAAGCAAAGTATCTACTGGAAAAAGTCTCGGCAGTGCTGTGTTGTGAAGTGTTTGGTTTTGCTCAGAATTCCTGTTCTCCTGGGACATCCTCTTCTTAGCAGAACCTCTGGGGGAACCGGAGAGTTTTCTGCCATTTTGTTGTAAAGATGTTAAAATGCAAGAAGCCGCTTGACATGGTGGGTTCCAGGGGCTGTATTCGTGACTCAGTGGAAGTCTGTAGAACTGTGTGAAAATGTTCTTTTCTTTTCTTATGTTCTGTCAAATGCTGCTCAAATGTTTTTACATACTAAATATCTTGTTATATTTTCCAAAGAAAATAAATATAAATCGTACAGCTTGATAAGTGTTACTGTCATTTCAGATCTTATTCTGTCTCAAGTGTTCCCTGTGGCACAAAACCTGACAAACAGATATGAACCTACACCTTGTTAGACTTATTGCTTTTGGTATTTATTCCTTTTTTTCATTAACTTCACCCCTTTTTGGTGAAGTCACCCAATTTTGCATGCAGGCTATTTTTGTTGCTAAATCTTCCAATCATCCGAATTATGGGATAGATTAACAGTGTGGTTGCTTAGCAACAGGCATATACAAATGTAAAATATTAAAGCTCAATGCTGTTGGTCAATTTGAGCTATGAACTTGAAATTTCACATTCATATCCAGCTTCTCATGAAACAAATTTAGTCTCCATAATGTTTGTGTTTTCTAAACATACAAGAAATTCTCATAAACCGCTTAATCAATGTTCGTGAAATCTGGCATGAATTCTCTTTTAGAATGTGAACAATTCTTCAAGTAAACATTACTAATTATAGTTTGGTAGATGTGTTGGCAGTGACCTTTTTAGAGCTCTTAAAAGCATGAAATGGACTTATATTTGCCCCTGTCTGCAGCAGTTAACGTCGTAGCTCAGGATAGTCGCAAGTGAAGGGTTTGTGTTGTGTATGTACTTGTGGTGAGATCAACCAATCAGTGTTGTTGTGATGTCATTTTCCTACTGCTCCACAGTAAAAAACAAAAACAAAAAAAAACTGTCTCCAGAACTAAGTTCCCATGAGTAAGGATGGCAGACTTTGCATTGCTTTATTTCCAGACAAACAACTGCTATTGAAATGAATGGGAATTCTGTTGAATGGTGTTATTGACTGCTTTGATTCAAGTATACAAGCAGCAAAGCCTGCTGAAGCTCTATTGATTTTTACTTAATACAGTTAATCTAAATTGGTCAGGCAGGAGTATTTCGAATTTTTGCACGTCCTGATTTTGCTGAGTTAGCCGCGTTCCTTGGTCAACCTGTTTTGTTCATCCTGGAACAACATTCCTGTTAAAATTTTTTATTCTAACCATATCTCTACCCCTAAACCTAACCCTACCCATAAGTTATCCCTAAACTCAGAGGATGAATAACACTGATGTATTAGAAGGTGGTTGTAAGCCTAAACTTGACATAAACTGTAAACTTGTCCCTCAAATCTGATTGGTTGATTGGAATGTTGTTGAAACTGACACTCATCTGTCTGTAATTATCTGTAGTGTAAGGCCCGTCTATATCGATCCAATGGCGGCATTTGATTAGCGGGGAAGGTCTCACGCGTGTTCCGTCTTTTCTCATGGCAAAGGGATTTTTGATTAAATGCAATATATTTTCTCATGTATTAACTTGTTATTTCATCTGACTCCATAAATGAAAAGGTTTTAATGATATATGTGCATCATTAAATGTGAGGGAATGTTTGACTATTCATTTTAACTATTAGCTAAATGAACAATGTCGAAGTCAGTTAGAATAATCAAATGTAACCATTTATTATATCAGGTATCAGGTCAATTGTATAATCAATTAAAAAATAATCAATACAAAACATTAATAAAGAGAAGAGATGTGAACCCAACCTGAATAAATACAAATACACGGAGTCTCGATCACTACCAGCCATCATGGGCCAGTCTGGATACAGAAAGCGCCAGGATTCCTCTCTGCATTCCTTTAAATAGCCAACACCTCTTTCACATGTAAACATGCTAACAATGGGGAATGGGGAGGACCATTTGCCTATCTTCCTTTGTGTGCCAGTTTCTCTAAACTTCTAAAAACCTTATTTCCTTTTGTTTTACTTTTTTGGAAATGAGACATTTGTACCACTCACTCTTGAGACATTTTAAATGATACTAAACATAATACTCAATGATAATCATTCACATTAAACCATATATATTCTTAAGTGAGTTTTAGGTGTCCCTGAGAGAGAGAGAATGAGATAAGGTGAGACTTTCAAATGTTCATTTCCAACAAGGTCCTTTGTTTCATCGGCCAGTGGTCAGGTATATCTCTTCAAACAGTTTTTCCAGTCTTACAGTAGTGCATTCATATTATTTTTCTTTTGTTATACTGAATACTGAGGACTCATTTTCTCTTTTCTTGCTAAGGTTTTTTATGTGTTTGTTGTTTGTATTAGTAAAGTCCAAGGCTGTATACAGTGTCATATTCTACAATGTTTTTAGTAGTGCATGCAGCATCTTTAAAATTCTCATTCCAAATCCTGATGTCAGTTCTGTTACGTCTAAGCATTTAATTACCTACTTTTGCGGTTCACGTTGGACCTTGTATATTGCAACTTGAAGCTATATTTAAACTATATTCCTTCCTGACTCTATCTAAACTCAATTTTAAAAAGGAAAGACGGATGGCTAAAAATTTTATTTGATATAAGCACTGCACAGTATTAAATTTAGCCTTTCCAAACAGATTATTATTTTAAAGTCTTTCCTCCACTTAAACTGCTTTAGATTGATTGTGTTACATAAAAGTGCACTGAGTTTTTCATCAAGGCAATGTGCCTAAGGTTACTACTTTTTGTATTTGGTGCCAAAAGTGGTCCAGCTGTATTAAAGAAACTGCAGAGTGAACCAATAACCTCTACACTACCATTACCTTAAAGTACCCTGAAGGTATGCTTGTCCTTACGAGGTGAGCTTGTTTTGTTGCACAATCAAAAGCATCTAAATATAGGCTACCAGAACTAATCATGTCCACGTCTATGACTCACCAATTGAAACAAAATGTATTTTTATAAGAGCGTGTCAGCATGTGCATCATCATCATATGACTAATGTTTTGTGGTGAGTGCTTGACCTTGCAGTGTTCTGTCAGGATGCGTTTGAGGTGAAAATATGAGCAGGGGCGCCACTTTTCAATGTGAATGAGTCTCCCACAGAGACACATTAAAGGATCAGGAACTGCATAAAGTCTTGCTTTAAGATGGGGTACTGCCTGCAACCCAAGAGACAAACTTATTAGAAGGACTTCAAGACATCAGTAAAGAAGAAAATTACCAATGAAATCAAATATTACAACCAACACTAATTATTCTTGAATTAAGTAGTTCTACTTTTGAGATCTAACAAAGCGTTTGGATCTTGAAATTGTGACACGTCGCAATTTAAGCAATTTGAGCATGCAAATTTCTACAGACACTGCAACGTCTTTTAAAAACAAAACAAATTCAACATTTAATACATCCAAAATGTAAAATTCAATCTATTCCAATTTACTGCAACACTGCAATCCTTCTTTAATTTTAACTAAGAGGTCACAACGTGATGTGTCTTTCCTCTGTTGGTCACAAATTTGCAGGGCAGAGTTCACCAAAATTGAACTTTGGAAAGCAGCAAAAATTTGATGATTTCCTGTCTTCTGCATTTGCATGCAAATGAATGGAAGTCAAACAGTGGAATGAAAAGTGTATGTGGCCACCCCTTAACAAGCGGATAACAAAAACAGTCTGAATCCGAAATCGCACCCTAAACCCTCCATCACTAATTCCCTACGTTAGTCCACTAATACAGTTCACTTGAATTAGTGAATGTAAACGAGTGAGCGAATTCAGACAGCCGTTGAGTGTACATCGGTTGTACACTTGTTATTGCAGTGCAATGTTGTATAGAAGGAATGCACTCGATAACATCCACAGTACCCTATTTGAGGTTATAGGGGCAATTTCGGAATTAGCCACAGTGCCACACAGTCCAATTCACAAAAGGATGACTCTTACCTTAATGAATCGTTCCATATATCTCACAATCTCATGAGTTACAAGTTTGAATTCGTCTGACAAATCCTTCATTGAATGAACAAATCTGTCAGAGCAGCAGCTCAATGAACAATTGACTCACCTACTCAACAAGTTTCAATGAATCACTTCACTAAAGCTGTTAGGCTGCTTTTGCATGCTGTGCCACAAAAAAATAATCATGTATTTGTGGATCCCCATTTTTATAGTTTTTACAAATTCTATATTATTACATGGAAAGCAAAAAATTACAACAAAATGAAAGAACAAATGGGTTTTCCCCCCTCATATTTCATTCTAAAACATTTTTGGTGGTTCTTGAGATTAATTATAACTCTCTAGGTGGGTCTTAGCTTCAAAAGGTTTGGGAACCCCTGCCGTGGAGTGAAGAGACCCAGATCAGCAGTTATTTCAACGAGATTTTCTTTTACCCAGTCTGTTCCTAGACAAAGCTCCAGGGAGGCTGTACGCTGCTGTTAGTGTACAGTAAATCACTTCAGATAAAAAGCATCTGCTAAATGACAGGTAATCAATATTTCCACAAGGTCTTGATTTTGAGGGAAAAAAGCTCCGCCCAAAACACTTTAAAATCTTTACCCTGTGGATTAGCATCAGTGGAAAATTGATGTTGGCTAATGATTACCAAGATGGGGTTCATCTCCCCCACATATTTCACTCTGACTGATGGTGAAGGAGGATGAGATTGGACTAAAGGTTTGCCAGTGCTGCCTATCTGCCTGCCAAATAAGCAAAATAAGAGACAAAGGGGAACAACATGTCACCAGCTGAACCCAAGTCATAAATCTTTGAGATTCGCTCATATTTTAAAGTGGCTTCATTTGCACCATCACACAACACAACCATCCCTGTGTGTTTGTTAGCCAGGATTTCGTTCTGACTTTTTCTTTTGCCACCTAAGGCATGCTCGATCTGAGCATTGGCATGCTGACACGATATGTTGTAGTGTTGCACGGTGCACCGATACTTCAAAAGTATCGCGATACTTGGAAATTAAAAACTTCACGATTCCTAAATTTATTAGTATCGATACTTCTAAGAATGACCGCGTTCCAGATTTGTAAGAGAGTATTTCATGTTGGTGTGTGCAACGCACGCTTCCAGTGCCTCCCTATGGACGTCTGTGTTTTTTCTCCTCATGCGCGTGTGACAGGGCGCATGAACTGAACGAGCAGAGAGAGAGAAAGCCCCGGTCACGCGCGCGCACTCTCTCTGCGGAGCCAGGCGAAAGTATAAACAAGGCTTCACCGTCTCAAAACTAAGCACTGTCTTGCTCTCTCTCGCGCGCATAATCAAAATAAATCGACACGATGGTAAGGTCGGGAGATTAAAGTTTCATGTGGAGCATTCTATTATATATTTTTTTTTTCTGAATTACCGCTGGGTATGAAATGGAAACTGGCAGTGATGAAATGTTTTCTGTGATGACACAAATCTCATGGGATGTCCTAACCGCCGGGATAACAACGCGCACACGTCTGATAATGACACGTCCAATTCGCGAACTAATGACTCCTTTGAACCGATTCGTTTTAATGAATGGTTAAAACAACTGATCTTTCCAACACTGAACTCACGATACATCTGAATCGGGGTGTATAACTAATCGGTAACACTTTGTAATAAGGTTTCATTTATTACATAAATTACATAAAAAGTAAGCTACAGTTTGCTTACTCAAGTGTAAGTTGTTTTAAAACAACTACAATCAGGAATCGATAAGAGAATCGTTAAAGAATCGGATCGATAAGCAGAATCATCAGTGGCATTGATATGGATAAAATCTTATCAATTCCCGGTAACTCTTATGTTTCTTATGATAACTGAGATAATGCTGCTAAATTAAAAAAAATTTCCTTGAATGTCATTGGTCTAATTTATTTTTATATTTCATATTTTGTTCAAATGGTTAATATATCTGCTGTTCATATGTTCATTTATTAGTCTGTTATATGATTAGAATGGTGTCCCAGTTTTAAAATAAAGCACAGTGCATGATATTTGAGAGTGTTTCTCCCTTTTCAGGAAAAGTATCGAAAAAGTATCGAAATCGCAATTCTTGACTTGGTATCGGTATCGAAACAATAATTTTGGTATCGTGACAACACTAATATGTTGTATATGAGATTTTTTCATACCCATGGCATTAGCAAGAACGTTCTAGAAAAAATAACCCATTACCGTCCGCGAGGGGCTGGGGCGAGCAGAAGCCATGCATCTCCACTCTTCCACACCACAGAATGATGGGATGAGGAGGAACAGGGTGGAGGGAAATCACTCTGGCAGATGTAATGACTCTGTAAAGAGCAGACATGACAACTGCTAATCAGCACAGCGAGCCCCAATCAGTGAAGAGAGCGTGTGAGCATTGAGGTTTCATATAGAAACAGATACACACACACTGACACACACAGAATCATCAAGACTCATAATCAGTTTCTAATCATGCCAATACCAAAGCCGCACATGCATCCGTACTGAACTGCAAATAATCTGTTGCTATATTTCTAGCACATTCTGTAGTCAAGCAAATCAAGCAGAAAGCAACAGCTCTAACAAAAGCCTGCACAAATTATTTTCTTCCCATGCCGTCTTGTAACCTGGCCTTTGAATGCATGGATACGGTTGCTAGGCGCCGCCTAAAAGTGTCGCTAACGCTGCTTCGCACTATTGTTGCCATGGCAACCTGAAATGCCTCTGTCTCTCTCTCAGTCTCTCTGCCATCCCAATAAGTCAATGAGGTTTGTGGCATTGTAATGGAAAACCGAGAGCACAATATATATCACCCAACAACAGTGCTTTGAGGTGGCGAGGGTCAAGTGGTGTATTTAACCACCAAATTGAGATCAGTGGAACAGCTCAGCAAGGTTGGATGTGGTCAATGTGTATTACATACCAAGAGGTAGAAGGATGAGGTGCCAATCAGAAGGTTAAGAGTGAGGACAATACTGCAGATGACAAAAGTGGTGTCCGAAATCGAATACTTCCCTACTATATAGCATGCAAAAAACAGTACGCCAACAGAGTAGAGCGTCCGAATGCATAGTATTCGAAAAACAGTAGGCGAAGAGTCTCCGGGTGACCTAATACTTCCGGCGAGAAGATTCTAAAGTGCGCATTTGCTGGACACTTTACTCCTATGAGGCCACTGGGGAGGATTTATGAATGGCAATGAAGTGACGCAACTGACGCTACATGGGGGATGTAGTACGTCTGAAGAAGTTTATAATTTCGAAGGCTGCGTAACCCGGAGCGAGGTCGCATTTGTCGGCTGCATACATAATAGAGGATGGCTCATTTCAGTAAAGTAAACCGTTATATAATCATTCCAAAGTCATAAGGAAATTACAACAATTTATGCTTTACCACGAATAACGGTCAATTTTATAATGGTTACTGTCTGAAATAAGACATCCTTGATGACGTATGAGGCTGACAAATGTGACAGAATTGGGTGCTTCTCAATTTTTTTATTTGTGCATTCTATTTTCCTCACGTCTTGCTCCAGCCCTTATGCAAGGGAGATACAACTGCGTATCCTCGCTCATGACTCCGCAGGAAGCTTCCTAACTCCTCGTGGTGCAATTAGATATTTGAGATGTCCTTCAAGATGGGTTAATTCGATCGGTCTCTGGGTCACATGCTGGAGAAGTGAGGAAACATCAATTTGAGTATTGAAAAGCACCCATTGAATTTCATTCATACTTTACAGAACATACTTTTTTTAACGGTCGTGAAGTAAGTTCAGCGATTCAGCGAGGAGTGACCACAAGGGACGTTTCATCTCTAATTTTAAGAATTGAAATATGGGCTAGGCTACAGATGACTTTTTTTTTTCTTTTGGTTGGGAAAACGTATTTAAGTCACCTGCTGTGATAAAAGACGATCATCGCTGGCAAACAATAGCAAGTTTGTTGCAGTGAACTAGGCTTTAGGGGAAAATCCTCTTCATCTGGTGCTCTTGATCTTGGTCTTTTACGGAGATCTCCGTGTAGTTATAACAATATAGACTCCTTTTTAGTAGCCAAAACATGGTGACTTTTTTTTGTGGGCGGAGCTAAGATGGTGGATCCCTCTGGCCGCTTAGTCAATGTTAGTTTGTAAGTTTTGTTAGCTTCTTTTTTTAACAATGACTGGAGAAAATCTGATTTTATCTTAATGTGCAAGGTCACTCACTGTCCAGGACCGTGATTGTTATTTGCAAAAGTTAATTTTAATGAACGGAACCAGATTGGCTGACATACACGATCTGACAGGATGCTAACATATGTTAGATAATTATATACTTTTTAAATATTGTTATATTATTATGTATGGTCCTAACATTAAATTATATTCAACACCCGCAGTACACTTTGAAGAGTAAAAATGACATAGAAAGTTAGCTAATTAAACTGTATTGAGCATATGGTAATCAAATTGCACTTCCAAAAGTCATACATTTGTCAGAAAAAAAAGTGACTAACGCTAGCATGAGCAGACATGAGAAAATCTAGCAAAGAAACGAATGAGACTACAAATAAAAGGAAAAATAAACAGGTGTACAAACATTTTTTTCTCTGTGCTTCCAAAAAAAGGAAAAAAACATTAACGTGCAACAATACGCGCTTAAAGGTTGTATCAGTGATTTCAGGCCCAAAAATAAATGTCTAATCTGTCCTAACGATCCGCTAGCTGCCCGCCCCATAATCAGGCTGTCAAAAAAAACGTGTCTCTGTATGCAGCCTAGGCTCTGAGATCTGCACACAAAAACAAATGGGTACACCACCACTCAAAACCAAAATAAAGTGTTCCAACCAATCACCGACAGGGGCGGGTGTTGTGAGGTTTTGAGCTCGTGCACGGCTGGACGCGAAGTCGGAGCAACCACCCGTCCTTGTCGGTGATTGGTTGGAACACTGTTTATTTTGGTTTTGAGTGGTGGTTGTAGCCTAGGCTGAGTACAGAGACGCGTTTTTTTGACAGACTGCTTATGGGGTGGGCAGCTAGCGGATCGTTAGGACAGATTAGACATTTATTTTTGGGCCTGAAATCACTGATACAACCTTTAAGTCGCTGCCTGTTCAAGAAGAGCTGAAATGAATTACTTGTCATTTAAGTCATTTTGGCTTCATTATGGCTTATAACTTTTGGTATAAAGTTAAGTATTTATTTGTCATACCTTACCAGAAGATGTTCCAATAAATGTCACATTAGACAAGGGATTTGGGTTGTGTTTGTATAATTCCGTATCTTATTTAGCTGAGGTATCCTTGCCTGATAATGAATGAGACGGCCCAGCAGCGGTTGGTTGACATTTTAAAAGGCTGATTTTCGCGCTTCAAGGCGGTGACGAGTAGCCTAATTGTCTGTCCACTGTCCAGACACCCTAGGCACAACAATGGCAAAGATGAAGCAATGGCCCTGAACGGTGGTTCAATGTCAACATTGTGACAACGCCGTAACAACCTTAACCACACAACGTAGTTATAGCAACTTTTGGCCATGTTGTTAAAACGTTGTTAAAAGGTTGGGTAGGCTACGTTGTACGCTACCAACGTTCTGTGTTTGCTGGGTAAAGTTACCTAACGTTACCCGATAGAGAAACTGAGCGTAAAGAGAAACTGAGGACAAATAAATATTTAGATGTATCTCTAGCTAGGTAGAAATCTGTTTTGCCTAGCCAGCGCCAGGCCAGAAGACAACAAGAGTGGCATTCAGTCCGTTGGTAAAGATTGATTCAGACAAAATAATGAATCAATCTAACCGAGTTAGTAAATTAACCGATTTACTAACACTTGAATAGAACCGAAAGATTATTTGCAAATTGGGGTGGTTGACAGCCGACAGAAAGTATACAGACACACGATGTCAAATGATCCTCAGGTCGTTAATAATATGTTAATCTTCCACGTCAGGCAAGGATTTACCTGTAACAATTAAATGGGACACAGCTAAAAAACTGGCTATTTTCCAGCGACGCCCCTAGAATAGTGTATATTAAATAACACTGAAGTGTAAAGCAATACAACTGTGGTGTCAGGGCATGGTAGACAAAAAACAACACTAATTTAATATAATAGCAATATAATGTACAACGCGGTTCGATACTATAACAGCGGTATCTTCCTCAATACAGATCACAGCCTAAAGTGATGGTTTGACAAAACAACTCACAAGGTAATTGAATTTCCCCCCGGTCTCGGGTAATCAAATTACTCGTTAACCCGCCAGAGGGCGCTGTTGTGCCCAGCGCTTCAGCAACGCGCTTCTTCGCAGCCTTCTGGCAATGACAGAGAACCGGGGAAGGGAGGACGAATGTGTTGTTGTTTTGAGCTAAAACGGGTAAGATTCTGAATGTGTTACATATTAGCTACAAAAAAATAAACAAATCATTACGATTATTCAAGCTAAACGCATTAGAATTTTATAAATGGAAGTCGCGGTGTAGTGATTAACATTAGCTTGATGTGTGTTGACAACAGACTGCGGTGTTGACATATGAAGCTCTATGGCAGCTCTAAATTATTTTGATATTTTTACATACTCTTTTCACAAAGCTTGTGTGTGTGTGTGTGTGTGTGTGTGTGTGTGTGTTTTTCTTTAAAAGAAAATTATATTGTTCAGCCCAAATGTGTCTAGGTTAGAAGTCAACAATGCAATTTTATAATATTATATTGGCCTGGTTTACTTGTCATGCCACTGTTTTCACTTTCTAGTCCACTGTATTTTCTCTTCCTCTCAAACAGATTGCATGAGTGCAATGCAACAGCAGAGGGATGTTACAGTCTGTTTGTCACCACTGACTTCTGCATTGTGAGACTGACAGTAGTGTGACTAAAGGTCAGCGTGAGTGGCCGTCATGTCTGCAGCCTGTCCCCCGCAGTCTCCAGCTGTGGCTAAGACTGAAGTGCTGGTTGAGGACTGGTGTCCCATGTTGGCTGCGACCTTCGCTTACTGGGACAACATCCTGGGACCTCGTGTACGCCACATCTGGGCCCCCAAAGGTCAGGGGTTGTCGCTGCTCAGTGATGGAGAGGTCACGTTTCTGGCCAATCACACGCTGAATGGTGAGATTTTGAGAAATGCGGAGAGCGGCGCAGTGGATGTGAAATTCTTCGTCTTGGCGGAAAAGGGAGTCATCATCGTCTCACTGATTTTTGACGGAGAACTCAAGGGTGATAAGAACACTTGCGCTCTGTCAATCATCTTGCCGCAGTCAGAGCTCAGTTTCTACCTGCCACTGCACAGCGTGTGTGTGGAGAGACTCAAACACATTATCCGCAAGGGACGCATCTGCATGCAGAAGGTTTTTGCTTTGAATTGTGTACTTAAATTGTACTTGAATCCAGCTGTTGATTGTTTGTTTTTGTAATGCTTATTTGTGTGTGTGTGTTTTATCTTGTAGGGTTACAACATAATCTCTATGTTGTCATCTGAGATTATTCCCATAATGGAGCTTCTCACTTCCATGAAGAAACACAGTGTACCAGAGGAGGTGGATGTGAGTATTTTGACATTTTTGAGACGCTTTTGTACGTTTTTTGTTCACAGTGTGAATTTAGTTTAGACAGAAAGTGATGAGAACTGAAGGAGATTGGGATGTGACCTGAACTCAGATTGCTTCTCCCATATTTAAAAAATTGAATAATGTAAATAAAATAAAATGTTAATAAAAATGTATTACTAATGCAATACAATAATTTAGTATTATTATCAGTATTAATTTAATGAATTTTTTCTTCATTAAAATATCAAGACAGTTGTATTACCCTGATATATTTGACTTTGTGCCCCCCCCCCAAAAAAAATATGACAATGATTTTTAATTCAGAAAAAAATAAAACATGCTCATCATTAGAAGAGTGTATTCAAGTCATTGTATGTGTGAATTGTGTTTTGAATACTGATATAAATCCTGAACAAAAGAATTAGTGTCATGTCATTAACCAATTAATGAACATTGTAAATATATTTACAATATATTTATTAAATATATACTGTATTATTCATCATTTAAAAATGCAATTGTACGAGCAAACAAAAACACTGATTGGTTTCTAAGGGTGCATCTTGCTGGAAAGATGCATAACCATCCTCACTCAGTAGTACATACATTTGATCTTTTGAACAGTTTTGAAAATTTTTATTTTCTCACTCTCACTGAACCATATAAAGAAATAATTTTCCTTGTTAAAGCTAAAGGACACTGTGCTCAACGATGATGATATTGGAGACAGCTGTCATGAAGACTTTTTGCACAAGTAAGACATATTACATCTTTAGTAGAAGTCAATGATCTGAATTGAGTCTAGTAAGGCTTGTCATCTTTCTCTATCATAGGGCTATCAGCTCTCATCTTCAGACTTGTGGCTGCTCCATGGTGGTTGGCAGCAATCCTGAGAAAGTCAATAAGGTGCTCATTTCTGCATAGATATTTCTCTACATTCACACCTTAGTATGTACGTCAAATAATGATGTTTCCTTTTGTAGATCGTGCTCACGCTGTGCCTCTTCCTCACTCCTGCGGAGAGAAAGTGCTCTCGACTCTGTCACCCCGATGGCTCGTTTAAATATGACACCGGTCTCTTTGTTCAGGGCCTTCTTAAGGTATCCACAGCATCCCACCATGGGAAACTTATAACTGCCGCCCATTACTACCCATAATCATTAACGACTCTTCTCTTTCCCAGGACTCCACCGGCAGCTTTGTGTTACCCTACCGGCAGGTTCTGTACTCCCCGTACCCCACCACCCACATCGACGTGGACATTAACACAGTGAAGCAGATGCCACCCTGCCACGAGCACACGTATCATCAGCGGCGCTACATGCGTTCTGAGCTCAGTGCCCTTTGGAGGGCCGCCAGCGAGGACGACATCAGTTCAGACAACCTCATCAATGCCCAGGACTCATACACCCCAGATTTGTATGAGCCCTAGCCCTACATACCTTCTTAGTCTGGAAAGTGTATTATGATTGGTTTCTTACTGTCATGATAACAAGCTCTCGTGGTCTTCTATTCAAATACACAGAATTTAAAAATATATATATTTAAGTGATAATCAGTCAGTTTGTTATTATTGCAAAGTAAATCATGATGCAAATCAGAGTTTTTTTGTGTTTTTTTCCGCTTAATATACCACTACTTAAATTGATAAATACATTAAATGTGAGAGGATAGAGATCACAGAGAGATACAAGATACATCAACTTGCACAGTGTTGAATGGCAGGGACAAGAGTCAATTACATAGTTTAGCGGTGGTCAGTGTACAAAAAATATTTGAGAATCCTCAGAATGTAGCGACTGACCAATCAGAATCAGGTATTCCAGAACCAAAATAAATGTCATTAAATTACAGAGGACCTGTTAAAATATTTGGTAACGCTTTACAATAAGGTTTACAAATTAGCTAATGCATTAGGTATCATGAACTAACAATGAACAAACAGCATTTTTACAGCATTTATTAATCTAGGTTCAATCTTAATTTATTTATAGATGTACTATTGCTCATTGTAAATCCATGTTCATACTTAATATATACTTATATATTCTACAGTTTAAACAGTTAAATACATTTTATTATTTATTTAGCAATGTATTAAATTGATTATAAAATATTTATATTTCTTTGGAACTTTCTATTCAGCAAAGAATCCAGAAAAATATTATGCAGCACAACTATTTTCAATATTGATAATAATATCTCCTCAAATCAGCATATTAGATTGATTTCTGAAGGATCATGTGATACTGAAGACTGGAGTAATGATGCTGAAAATTCAGCTTTGCCATCACAGGAATAAATTAAATTTTAAAATACATAAAATTTGAAAGCAGTTATTGTAAATTGTAATAATATTTGAGGGCACTCACCATATCATTCTCTCAATGTGATATAATCACATGTCAAGTAGTCAGCTTCTGAACCTTATTTTAGAGAATTAAAAGCAGCTCTTAAACTTTCTTAAGATGATATAAGAGGCTTCTTGAACCCTCTGAATTGCTAACTAATCTTTATGGTTTTTCTTAGGAATATATTTCAGGACGTGATGCACAAAGACATGCTTGTGAAGTCCTTCATAGATGAGGTAAGCCTGGTGTGACTCCCTTTCTTCCTCCACTTTGGCCTTGATAACGTGTGTGAATGCATCTTTGTTGGTTTCTAGGTGTTTCTGTTGAAACCAGGTCTGTCTCTGCGGAGTGTGTATTTGTCCCACTTCCTTCTCCTGCTGCACAGGAAGGCCCTGACTCTGCTCCGATATATTGAGGATGAGACGTAAGTACAGCAGCTTTGAGCTCACAACCTCACTAACCACTTTAGTCTCAGCATTAAATGTTGTTATGAAAATAGTAATTGTTAAATAGTAAAATTATTAAAATAGTAATGAATTATTATTATTATCATTTAATGGTCCACCTGGAAACAAAGCTATCGTGAACCCCATTATGTAAAAAAAGAGTTTACAACTGTGACAATGATTGCTTATTATGATCAACTAAACGCTGGATTCTCAAAAGTTTTTAAAGTTCACAGCAACATCATTGCGCCATTGTTGCAGTAAACTTGTATAGTGTTCTTGAGTGAATTGCACGCTGATCTGTTATTATAGGGTCACCGACTTTAAATTTCCGTTCCCCTAAACATGACGCTGAACAAAACAAGCTGTGATTGGTTGCTTTACATGTCAGTCAGATGTCCTCTTGAGTCCAGACCTTCTGCCATTAGTCTGAATTTTCAGTAACATTAAGTACAATTTTTGTAGGATCATGTAAAGGTGGGTGATATACACTACCATTGAAGGGTTTTGGTTTGGCTGCATATATTTGATCAAAAATACAGTAAAAACAGTAATATTGTGAAATATTATTACAGTTTGAAATAATAAAAATTTTAATATTGTCTTTGTATTTGAATACATTTTATATTTGCTGCTAAAGAAACATTTCTTGTTATTATCAACGTTGAAAACAGTTGTATTGTTAATTTTTGGGTGAAAACTGAGACATTTTTTCATGATTCTTTGATTAATAGAAAGTTCAAACAAGCAGCATTTGAAATAGAAATATTTTGTAACATTATAAAAGTCTTTAATCTCAACTCGTGATCAATTTAATGCTTCTTGCTGGATAAAAGTTTAATTCCTTAAAAAAAATTCGGACTGTCCACAAATTTTTGATTGGTAGTGTAAGCAAAGATTTGTAACATAATTTAAACTTTTTGGTCAGTTTTATTTTAGCAGTCACAATAATTAATATTTTGATGGAATTTTATTGTTAAGTAACAAATGATTTAATATAATATTTAGCTGTTTTTTCTGTTCTGTGCTTATTTCTATTCAAACGAAAAAAAAAAATGCACTCTTTTTTTAATTAAACATGATCAAATTCATGATGCAAGCTTCCATCCATTACAATACCCCTTCACGGGCATACCAGAAACCTTTCTGCTGTCTGTATTTTAAATTCAAGTTTGATTCATGAGTGTATAATAATTCCTGAGGGAATTCACAAAGTACGATTGCATGTCCATGTTTGTCAGCAGCAGAGTATGCACTGGTAAAAAATAGTTTGGCATCATTAGAAACAGTAACTAAGGGGAGCGGGGAGTGTAGGTCATGATTATGTTGTTTACTGTATATCCAGGTAGACTCTTGGTGTCATATTGATTATTATTGTTGATGATTACAGGCAGAAAGGGAAGAAACCTTTCAGATCTCTGCGCAATCTGAAGACTGATTTAGACTTAACGGTGGAAGGGGACTTGAATATCATCATGGCGATGGCGGAGAAGCTGCGGGCAGGCCTTCACTCCTTCGTTTTTGGGAAGTCTTTCCTTACCAGCATGCAGGAGCGTGACCTCCTCATGAGCTTCTGACCTCTGAACCCTGTGCTCATCACACCACAGGACAATTTGGGCTCTTTTGCAAAAAATTATGTTTATATTATGCCTTTTGTTGACAGCATTCTGAACAATATCTGCTGCTGGTGAAATTTCGCTTTGAAGTAATGATAATCTGCTTAGTGATGCTGGTAAATTCATATGTGTGTGAAATAACTTCTTGATGGTCCTATGAGACACTTCTGTGACATGTACAAATGCTAACATAACACATAAATTGGTGAGGTGTAACATGGCAAGGAACAAAGTTGAAATAATTTAATGACTTTCATCTTGTTTAAATTAAATACATTTAAAGTTTGCTTTAATTAAAGTAACCGTTGCTCTGTAATAACATTCACTGGCTTTTTATCTATAATTGTCTGTAGACTTTACAGAATTCAGATGACAGATCTGTTATTTCGCAGAACTGCATTTGTGGCTGGGAGACTTTTCTTTGTTCCTTAAATTAAAAAAACCCCTAAACTTATGGTTAATTAAATGGTTCATACTTTTGCATTTGGTTTGGGGCATTAGTATAGGAAACCTGGTGGGAAAAGCAAAGTGCAACTTAACTCACTAGTCAAATCTCTGGTGTACAATGTGCAAGGAAGTCAGCAAATAACAGGAAGGGCCCCATAGACATCTTGCTTTAATTTTGAAGTGTTCTTCCACAAAATATTACATTACTTAACTGCTATGTATGATATATATCAAACAGTCACTGCATTAATAGACATCTACATTGATCAATTTAAAGTTGCAAATGTGTTGACTTAATAAATTGTGCCTTTTGTTTGTGAAACATGACTTATTTTATTATACCTATAAGATCCTTTACTGAACTTTTTTATTTTTCCAAAATAACATGTAAACAAATGTTAGGCTTATAACAGCACACTTCATTACTGTAGTCATGGAGGGTTGGAACAGGAAGTTAACACAAGACGGAACAGCAAATAGCCAAACTCTAATCTGATACTTGTAATCAGTTGTCATGCTTGGAAATATTTTTGACAAAAATATATACATATATATTCAGACATTTGATATTGTGTAAAATATTTTACAGCACATAAAACAGTGCTCAGTGTTATATTAAGCATATCTTTAATAGTCCCATATTATTGACACATAATGCTCTACAGGCAATTATTGCCTGAAAAAAGGGTTTAAATTTTTTTTTCCAATGAAGACCATTTTAAATAATTTGTTTTATTCATTAATTTGTTAAAATCGTAAATTAAGGGATCGCTTTTAGTGTTTTCTTTCCACCCTCGTTGACAGCTCATTGATCTACTGACTTCAGTCTTGCATTCAAACTGACACAATTTTTATTGGCTACACTCCATGTCACTCACGCTTAGGATCTATGACCTCGCCCTCTGATTGGCCCTGTCGTCCACAACAGATATGTGATTGGTTAAATCTGGCACATGATCACAAAACAGGAAACACAAGCGTTGTACATGTAAATACTCCGGAAAAGAAATCATTAGTTTGAGAAATGGGTGCTGTCGCCTGAGAGCAGTACAAGAGAACGGCTCTAAAGATCATGGCAACATGAAATGTAATTCCACACTCTACAAGGCGAGGTAGGTACGCTGCGTGTTTCCAAACAGGTCGTATGTGTGTGTGTGTGATCACGGGCTGCGGCCTACGATACAGCAGAGATTGTCTGGATTTGATCCTAGATCACCTGCTGAGCTCAAGCGCTGCTGTCATACACACAGCCATCTGTTCGTTGCATTAAATATGATCATAACCCGACTAATAAAGTTGATTGCTATCTGGTCTTGCTCTTCACAACCATCACAAGGTTGTGTTTGACATGCCAGGAGCGAACGCGTAATTAATACCATCCATCATAATCATCGTGTCGGTTATTTTGTAAGGTTTATCCTGTTCTGATCTGCTGCTATAATCTGTGTGGTTTATCCACATCGAGTTGCATTATTGTACAGTTTACATTGGACGTAGACATACAATGGTCCAGTTGTCACAGAGAAATAATGAGCTCCATTATTGTGTAACATGCCTCACCTTTTGCCGAAGCAGTTCATGGTACAGAATGTTTTTTATATGAGATGTAACTTAAGATGTCCTTATTTAGAATCCCCCCGGCTGTATTAAAGCACAACAGTTCCGCCTTTAAATCTGTTTGATAGAGTAGCGATAACTGTCAGATGTCACAGTGAGCTAACCGGGTAATTAGACCCAGTTGACACTAGATTCTAGAGTTGCACAGGTGTTGACATCTCTGTTTCATTTTCATTTTGGCAGTCACATTAAAAATTAATTTTCTGCCAATTATTTTAAATTGTTGACTTGGTATACGATACACCCGATCTTTTGTGTAAATAAACACGGGGTACAATCTTTGCTCAGGCTTAATTTTCTCATAAAGCACATTTTTAAGGATTATGTACAGTCGGTTTGTTTGTTTGTTGAGTATAGCAGGGTTCTGATTAGTTTATTTTGCAATAATGACCAGCTAACTGTTTATTATACAGTATTGAAACACGGGGACAGACAAATACGAGTAGCTATATGCTGTGATTGACAATATCTAGGGAAATATAATGCAATACTTGACATGATTTCGTAATAGTTTATATCTTCATATAGGTAACCACATTGATTCTTCCAAACCCTTTCGGATATATATGTTACTATAAAGCTGTATTATAAACTATTACTTAAATGAATTACATTGAATATTTTTTTTATTCATAAGCATAAATTTGCTAAGTCACAGCCTACTTTTTCACATTTCTCATTTGAAACTGAAGCATTTCTTAACTTTTAGGTTGATTAAAAACAAGAGAAATGACAGATTCTTGAAATATTATAATGATATCTTTGATAATACCGCTGGTGTATAATGGTTTCCTCAGTATGTGTTTATAATGTTCTCTTTTTTTTCTCTTTCTTTCTCTTATTTAGTTTGTGAAACTTTACATGAAGATTTGATGTAATTTCATTCCTGTAGACAGTGGTGTAGTGCAGGGACTACGCAGGTATATGGCGTATACCCACTTCTTTTTCAGTCGGCATTGCGTGTGTATACACTAATAAATCCCCTCTGATGCGCATCATTTATTAGCTAATAGCCTACAGTCTCATGTGAATATACTTTTTTTGTTTGTTTTTTTGAGTGTAGCCTATATAATGAAAGTTGTGAAATAATTCAAATGGTAATTGTAGTGAACGACTAGTCTAATTTTCTAAAAAAAATATTGGAAAATCTACAAATTCGGAAGTTGAGAAAAGCTGGTTGCCTTTTTTTTTTTAAGTTGAGTTAACTTTATATTTTATAGTGTGTAAAATGAGCCACAGTGCTTTGCTATAAGCTGTAGCTTTGCTTTTGAGTCCATCCTTTATTTAAAAAGCGTTTTTACTAAGAAGTTATTACATTGTGGCACAATAATCAAACCTTATAAACTTCCTTTTGAAGGATATCCAGAACTGTAGTAAAAGGTCTGGTGGACATTCTACGTTCTTTACTCTCATTTTCACCTGCAGCTTTGTTATGGCCAATGTCTATAATTCTCTCCATCAAACTAATGTTTTAGCTAAATAGCATTAGCTAAAGCTTGCATTGGTTTGGTTTGATGCAAGTTCCTGATACAGACAAATAGTGTAAATGTTCAGTAGAATTCCTCAGTCAGATCTGTTATGACATGTTTTGCTCTGAACTAATAACAAGCAGAGCACTTCAGAAGAAGTTACAGAAACACAGCGTTCAAATCGTACATCAAGTATTTTGCATGGTCCCACTTTATATTAAGTGGCTATAAGTACTAGTACTGTACTTACGTCGAAAAATAAGTACAATGTACTTATTGTTTATGTTGTATTGTAAAACCCTTTTTCTGCTATGGAGGTGTGATACGAGTAAGGTCAGGGACAGGTGTGGTGGTATGGGTAGGTTTAAGGATGGGTTAAGGTGTAAGGGAAGGGTCAACAGTGTAATTACATAAATTATTAGCCTACAGCTGTAATTACATGCAGGTATTTTAAAAACTTAAGTACAATGTAAAAACATGTACACAATAAGTCCATTGTATCAAAGTATTATTTTCGATGTTAGTACATAGTAGTTAAAGCCACTTAAAAGTGGGACTAGTTTTTCTTTCATCTGATCCATTTATGATTCTTACTGTTTTTGTTTTTTATTATTATAGAGAAGGCAGAACAGATAGAACCTCTACAGGCAGTGATGTAATGGTGCCTGGAGAAGTGGGTATACTCTTAATTTATGCCCCCGATATTTTTTAAGTGTCCCACCAAAGGATGAACGCTCTATGTTATAAACAGTGACATGTAAGACTGGTCTTGCATATTAGTATTGAATATGCAAGACAATATAATATATAATTAATAGAATGGAACACAGGATTAGTATTCTTGCATATCAGGGCCGTACACAGGGTTTTATAAATACAGAGTTCCCATAAATTTAGATTTTCCTGATCTCGACATGAGCATTTTAAGGTGTTTTGAAGGCCAAAAAATTTGCCAACAGTAGCTTTAAAAGCATGTCGTGGGCAGTAGCATGAATTTGATCAGATTCTCAAACATGAGAATCAGTTTAAATGTCGCAATGAATGATCCATGATTCCACAAAATGGAAATGCAGAATGTTTATGCTTATTGTTGACAATGCACAAGCACATACTCAAAACGGGAATGGCCTTGAATAAGAAATGATTCAAGGATTATTTTGCATATATGTTACATTTCAAACAAACGCCAATGCAATCCTTCTTGCTTTGATTGGTCTCAAACATTTTGACATTGACGAGCGGGTGTTTGAGTGCTGAAGCAGCTCAAATGAGAAGGTCAGTTATAAAAAACAAGAATCAGCTGCTTAATAAAGGATGGAAAATGTCATATAAAACTAAATGACCATATAGTTCAAAAGCTTTATATATGGATCTCAGCAAGAAACATTTAATAATCAAGATGGCACCTTTAATGTTGAAGTGACTTAAATTGTTGCTCAAGTACTTGCACAACTTTTCCTGAAGAGTTGAGGAAAGGGAAGCGGCCATTTCTGTTTTAGATTTCTTGTTCAATAGCAGACGACTTCTAGCTTTAAAACTTTTAGACTTAAGAGGTTAGACTAGATTCAACCTCAGCACTAATTTAAACAGATGGTTCTCCTCTTCTGTATGCCTGAAGAGTAGGCTGAGAAGAAAGATGTGTCTTGACATGAAGACGCTTCACATCATTGAATTACAACATATCCTGTGATACTCAGCTGGAGATTTTTACCATAGAATCACAGATAATCACTACAGAATCTCATTATCTTAACACACCTGCTTCTGTCACATGATGAACTGACATCATTTGCTCCTGTCTCGTTGTATCTTTTCATCTAAAAATGATGTCTCATACTGACATCTGTCTGGACTAACCTGTCATGCTAGAATCAAAGAGCTTTATCAAAAGCAATATATTCTTTACAAATAGCGCAGCCTCTGGCTTCATGGTCACACAAATGTGTTCATGGCTAAAAGTGTTGCATGCAAATAATAGGGAACACTACAAGGCTCATTGAGAATTGTGCCTGCAACTGTTTCTTTAATTGCCTGGGTGAGCTGTTTTACATTAATGCGTTTTGTCAGACTGATTTATTTTTTATGTTTTACATGATAAATGATCTAAACAGTGTGGTGCATAAGTCTGTAGTACGTATGTGCAAAAGTAAGAGTGTGTGAATGAGTGTTTGCAGCTGAATGGAAACAGCTTGTGCTGTTTTTTTTGGGATGTTTTCCAATTACAGATTTATGGTGCATTTGGGTTATTTTGGATTTAAGGTAGATTACAAGTGGATTTGATTCTCCTTTTTCAAACACGCTACTATACTACAGTTCACCATCACTGTAATTAGTCTGTGATGATTAGTTATAATTAATCAACCAGGATTTGTAGACAGTGGCACTTCTGTGTTTTAATTGGCACACTATTGTAATTGTTTCTTCCTTATGGATTTCAAATACATGCCCATGACATTTCCCTTAGTTTTATTTTTCATGTTTCATAGAGAGCTAGATTCAGATTGAACATTTTATCAGTCGTAATACTGTTTTATTTTACCGCCACATATGTTGGCATCATGAAACGGAAGTTGCGATAGTCTTTTCTTCCATATTGTGATGTATATCCGAGTGAAACGGCTTCTCGAACAAGAAAAAATTTAGGAAGGGGCTTGGTTTTGTCCACTGGGAATTGATTGGATAGATGGATGGTTGTGGTTTGCTTTCAGAGAAGAAATAATGTCATTGCAGGAGGGAGGGGAATTTATTTTGATTAAATATTACAAGGGCATATGAATAAAAAAAAAAAATTTAATGTGCAGATTGTGCACAGAAATAATTTCTAATAAATAAGCCTACTGCAGTATTCAAAACAAGAATTGCCAATTTTTAATTCATGGTAACTATATAGAGTTCCTCTTCAGCAAAAGCATTGTACTTCATGAGGCTCAAATTAACTCGCATGACTGAAAACATGCACGTATTACATTACCAAAACACAAAAAATGTGCTGTACATTACACACAGAGTGCTAATTATGTGATTGTCTTCATAAATTGATGGTAGATAACTTTGGGACAGTTAATGAACTAATTCTGTCTTTAACCTAAGAACCTCCTTTTTTGCACACTGGGTTTGTGAATGGTCTGCTGATTGTGCATTGGCAGTGTACTTGATAAGTCAGAGGTTTATGTGTAATTTGATAGTGATGGCTGTTCTTTTTATCTGCAGTGGGGTGTAACCACCATGGATATCAAAAACAACAGTTTCCCCAGTTTTGGTGAATTAGATGACTACCTTGCCAGTCGCAACTCAAACTTTGTGTGGCTTCTCGTTGGTAAGTGGGCATCTGATGCGATTTATAAAAATGTTTTGGTCTACACATCATAGTCATCTAAGCTGTCTACACTGGACGTGCCCAGTTAGAGTTATTCACTCAATCTATTGTTAAGCATGCAATTGATTGATTCGTTGATATGTATAGAGGTTTTTCTACGATTACGCACAGTTTCAGCATTTCCAATGTAGACAGACTCAAGATGACATGACACAATGTTCGGTGCAGACACAAGTATTATACACTACCATTCAAAAGTTTGGAGTCAATAATTAAATTTTTTATTAATACGAAATTAATACTTTTTGTCAGGAAGAATGCATTCAATTGATCAGTAGTGTCAGTAAATACATTTAAAATTCTATAAATAATTTCTGTTTCAAATAAATGCTGTTCTTTTGAAGAAAAAAAAATTCCAACAAAAATCTGCATATTAGAATAATTTCTGAAGGGTCATGTGACACTGAATACTGGAGTAATGATGCTGAAAATTCAGCTTTATCATCACAGGAGTAAATTACATTTTAAAATATAATGAAATGTTATTTAAAATTTTACAATTTTACTGTGTGTGTGTTTTTTTTAAATCAAATAAATGCAATCTTAGTGAGCATAAGATACTTATTTAAAAAACATTTACAAAAATAGTACCAACCCCAAACTTTTAAATGGTTGTGTATGTCTCTTGCCAGATTAGTTTAGACCATGTTATTTGCTCTGTAAGGGTAATATTCAGTTATTGAGGGCAAGGGTTTAAACATGTTTTCCACAGCCACTATTATGTCATGCGGATGGATCATATACCTGACATACTACAATTCCCGCAATATTGGACTCGTCCTCACCCTCATCATTAACCGTCTCTATAAGAATGGATACATACACATCGGTGAGTTAGTCTTAATTCTGTTTTTATTTACTCATTTTTCATGATTGATTTTTCTTTTCCTTCCATTTATTTATTTATTTATTTATTTTACAGGCTCATTTTCATTCTCTGTGCTGTCCGGCAAGGTTATGTTCCGAGATGTCTATTTCATTAATGAAGATATGTCTATCAGGTAAGCAGACACATTACAACTCTTTGTCCTTTATTTAATTCCTATCCTATTTTATTCCTATTTATGCTCAGTCGACACTCCTCCTATTACTGTTGTCTGTTTGTTGACCATTATCACATTGTTTATGGGTTATATCCCATCTTTTTTTACTCTATTGTAAACTTATTTTTCAGAATTCAAGATGGGTTACTCATATTTCGTTGGTGGCAGATGTACAACCCCAAACAGAAACAACATGGTCAGTGCAAACTCATAACAAACAACTGTGCATTTGTTTAACTGACATGTTTAATCAACATTAATCCCAACATTTTTTTTATGTTTTTTTGTAATTGTTGCTGTTTGATTGGATTGATCTGTACTTATATGTTGATTTAATGACAATTCTCCACAACTTGTGAGCATGTATATTGATATTTTAATGGCTCTACTGTGTTTCCAGACCCGAAGGCTGAGACACGGCTCTATGTCACTGTTAACGGCTTTGAGTTCCATGTGTATAATCGCACGGATCTGTACGCTCGGCTCCAGGAAACATTTGGCCTAGAGCCCACCCTTATCCCACCCCATCGGGATGAGGGGAAAGGGCGAGAGCAAAGGGATAAATCCTTAGAGAGGTAAACACTGCACTAATAGAGCAAAAACTACTTAGATTCTGGTACATAAGATCAAAGGTGAGGGAATTTTTTTTAAACGTTCTAATACTTTTTTTCCTGGCTCCGAGGAAACAATAAATAAGCTATTTATAGGCTGATGTCTTCAGTTTATAGATAGACCAGCCCAACATTAAAAAAAAATCTGTTTGCTGAACAATGGATGATGGAAAGTGTTTGTGACACCTGTTTGAAAAAGTAAATTATTCTTTTGTTTGTTGACGTTTATGGTGCACACATTACATACTCCTTTCACCTTTAATGTAGCTAAATCAAATGGCTTTGTTTAATTTACCAACATGAAGTGCAGACTGTGTTTGTGATGGCTACAAATCCATTGATTTGATTGTTCATTGAATTAAATATTTTTAGAATATAAATATTCTAAATATTTGCTTGGAAGCATTCGCTTTATTGGTGCTCATGAATGAAGATGTGTTTTTGTTATTTTTGAAGTGTGCAAATCAAAGCTGAGACTCAGGAACCGTCGTCTTCCTGGAGGTCTCTCATCCCCGTCATCAAAGTCAACATCAGTACAGTGAGTATTGCAGTCACAGTTTCTCCCATTCACCTGTCTGACATCAGCATGCTGCTACCGGCATCATTCATAGCCTATATTTAGAGCCGTACAGTCTTCTGAAACATCACGAGGAACTGAAATAAACACACTTGATATTGGCCATTCTTCAACTTGCATAACTCTCTCTGGTCTTGCCCTCAGGGTCGCGTAGCATTTGGTAATCACCATCTTCCTCAAACCCTCTGTATGAATTTTGACGACGCCTTCCTGACATATGCCACCAAACCACCCAGCAGCCACTTGGATCAGTTCATGCACATTGTAAAGGGTTCTCTGGAGAACGTCCGCGTCATGCTGGTGCCGAGCCCGCGATACCTGGGCCTTCAGAATGATGAGTGAGTCTAATAATCTCTAGTCTATCAGATTAGATTAGTTTAGATTCTACTTTATTGTCATTGTGCAAGTAGAGAGCCAATTAAATATCTATCTATCTATCTATCTATCTATCTATCTATCTATCTATCTATCTATCTATCTATCTATCTATCTATCTATCTATCTATCTATCTATCTATCTATCTATCTATCTATCTATCTATCTATCTATCTATCTATCTATCTATCTATCTATCTATCTATCTATCTATCTATCTATCTCAGAATTATTAGTTTTTTTTAGTGCAATATGTGTCATTAAGAGGAATCTTGCATATAACACATGGACTAAATGCTGCAAATCAGATTTCATGGGGTATTTAAATAACATTATGCTGCAAATGCAGATGGTATGAAGGATGGCTAGTGGTAGACCGATAAAGTTTTTTTTTTTTTGTTTGCAGATATCTTAGAGAACAGGGTGGCATATGTATATGTGTGTGTGTGTGTGTATTTATTTTATTATTTTTACTTAAATTAATAAAATAACAGTCAAAATAAAATACATGGGTCGACCCCTATGATGGCCAGTGACCACTTCTGTGCAAATGATGTGTAGTATAAATAGAGAAGATGCTGTGTACAACTGATAATGAGGTATATGTGGCCAGTGACCATACCGATGCACATGGCATTGTGTATAAATAGAATATGGAAGAATATGGCAATATGACAGGATTGCTTCAGAATAAAAGGGTATAATAAATGACAAATGACCACTGCAGTTCAAATGATATGATATACAAATAGAGATAAGAACAGGAGGGTCATTTCTTAGTTACACAAGCAACACTTTTGTACAGCTTTTTTACACCGTTATAATTGGTAATGACAAGTGACCATTGCAGTGCAAAGCACATGGTTAGAATAGAGCACTGAGTGACACAGGGTGAAACTAATGCTTCAAATAATGAGGTCAAGTATTGTTAAAATAGTGCAAAATGGCAGAAATACAGTACAGATTGTTCAGCTACAGATTGTTAAGTTGGACACTTCTTTAGGTGAAGCTGCCAGAGTAAGAGTACCATAGTCTTTCACTGCATTATCTATTGTTATTTAAATCTTATTATCAAGGGTTATTAATGTGCTGTTTTAAACACAAGGCTAATTTAATTAATCGGAGCTGTTCATTTTTCATTAGTTACAATTATATCCACTGATCTGTGTTATTTAATTTAGATTGAAAATAATATTAACATAATGACCTGAACATTAATTGCTTCTCATATAGATCAGGTTTTTCCCAATGTCAATTATGGATTAGCTGAAAGTAAATGCAGGTTAATTTTCATTGATGAATGAACTGATGTGTGTCAACCGCTTGATCAGTAATGATTAGTGATCTGTTAGTGATGTAGCAGTTGTTTAAAAAGTGATTTCTTGTCTCTAGACCTCCCAGGCTCATGGGGGAGGGTTTTGTGGTCATGCAGTCCAATGATGTGGACATCTATTACTACCAGGATGAACCAGGTGAACATTTGCTTTGTCTTTCATTAATTTTGAAAGTATAGACCCCTTTTGCGCAGACGTCACAGTTACGTCACGGCGCTAGCTGGAGGCAAAAAAAAGGGAAAACTGGAGGCGGCCAATACAAACCAGTACAAATTTGGCTTCATAATAAGGAGCTTAAATTTTTATTATTAGTATTAAATGTCCTCTTGTTGTGTTGTTGGGTGCAAGAATCGATGAAAAATGAATATGCTGTATCTGGAATTTTTATTTCTAGAAAATATTCACATCATTAAAATTGCACTGCCGTAATGTCACTCTAATGTCACTCTACATCTGGCTAGGCAGAACTGCGGATCGTACCACACAAGTCTTGTTCATGACCATTCATCTCAATTTCTCCATCAGGTGTAGAAGTCAGGCCACTCAACCGGAGGTAACGTTAACGTTAATCCTGTCAGATCGTCCCATTGACTGAGCGTGTAACATTACGGGTCGGCCAATCTGGTTCCGTCCGTTAAAATTAACTTTTGCAAATAACAATCGCGGTCCTGGACAGTGAGTGACCTTGCACATTAAGATAAAATCAGATTTTCTCCTGTCATTGTTAAAAAACAAGCTAACAAAACTTGCAAAATAGCATTAGTGCAGCAGCCAGAGGGATCGTTTTGCCTCCACCTAAGCTCCGCCCACATAAAAACGTCACCATGTTTACCAACTGAAAAGGGGTCTATAAGGCTGGGTTGTTGTTGGATATAATCACTTAAACAGGGGTATTTTGGTGTAGATAACAGTGTCTTCACATAAATGTTTCCTGTGCGTGTATGATATTTTTTTTTTAGGTTTGGTCCCAGAGGAAGTGGAGAATGGAGATACAGAAGCCTGCTCTGAAGATGCCAAACTACAGGACTTGCCTCCATGCTGGGGTTTGGACATTGTATGTGGCAAAGGAACAGACTTTAACTACGGCCCATGGGCTGACAGACAGAGGTACCTGCACACAATCACACTAATATGTTGGTTGTGTTTTTGTTATTCAGGTTATACAAGGCTTATTAAAGCTTCTAAATTTATGTGGAGTTCTGTTTTTCTTGTCAATATTGCTGTTTGATTATTAATACTAATGCAAAAGACAGCAGCAGGCACAGATGTGATATTTTAAATTACATTTTTGTAATTTACCATTGACTTGGTACTAGTACACCACTGTTCAAAAGTTTGGTGTCTGTAAGATTTTGTAGCTGTTTTTTTAAATGAGTTTCTTATGATCACCAATGCTGAATTCACAGTGTAGTATAACTGTTTTCTATTTTAATATATTTTAAAATGTAATTTATTCCTATGATGGCAAGGCTGAATTTTCAGCAGCCAACACTCCAGTCTCAAGGTCACATTATCCTTCAGAAATCATTCTAATATGATCATATTATGCTTCTCAAGAAACTTTTTTTTATTATTATCAATGTTGAAAACAGTTGTGCTGCTTAATATTTTTGTGGAAACCATTATAGATTATAATAGATCATTATACATCTTTGCTATCAATTTGATCAATTTAATTTCTTAATTACCCCAAACATTTGAATGATACTGTACTTTTATAGTCCATTCTTTACATTTGTGATTTGACCCCTACAGAGACAGCCTGTGGAAGTTCTTCCTGCCTGCAGACTGTCAGCCAATGAAAGTGAGCGATGTTGCCACACCAGGAAAACCCCGACAAATCCTCGCCTTTGAGCTGCGTATGAACATCATAGCTGATGCAACAATAGACTTGCTATTCACCAAAAATAGGGTATTTACACGCATACACTCCTAATGATTCATTTCTGAGTCTCACACTCCTATGTGTAAACGTTTTCTAGGGCAATGTTGGCTTGCATTCATAAGAATATAAAATCCAGAGCAAGAATGTGGACCTCTGTCTTTGTTCATTCACTAACCCATAATCCATTTGGCTTCACAGGAGACTAATGCGGTCCATGTGAATGTAGGAGCAGGTTCTTACCTCGAGGTCAACATACCCATGACTGTTGGGGAGAATGGTAACTGTCAAAGCTTACGTAAAAATTTTAGTTTTTGAGGGTGACATTTGACCTTTTTGTTTGTTTAAATGTACACTATGTAACTGGGTTCAAAAAACAAAACTACATGCATTTCGCGGAAGAACGTTGTTTTGGTTGCGCGAATGAATACGACCCTTCACAATTGCTAATGCTTTACATTGAACTCTGTTAGAGAGCTACATATGGCAATTTATCAGTTCAATAAAATATGTTACTCACCTGTTGAGTAGTAAACGCCATCTCCGCGTCACTTTTACAACATTTCAAATCCCTCAGTACTCGCCATCTCAGAAAGCCAAGCATATGTTGATTCTTGTTTTGTTACGAGCTCTGTCGCGTTCACTTTTTCGAAATTTAGCGTGCTCCATGTCAACCTCATAGTGACAACGAAAGTATGCTGCACATTGGTGGTGGTTGAGGAGATTCCCATCTTCCATGTAAAGGCTTTGAGGTCCCAGAAAAAGATAAATAAATGTAACGAATTATTATTATTATTGTCATTATTATTATTACTACCACACCATATACGCGTCAAAGTAGCCAGTAAGAAAAAACATTGTGAAGAAGGATTGATGTCTCATTTAATTTTAATTTTTAAAAAAATGAGGTCTCACTTTTAATTTTTGATTGATGATGACTCCTTTAATTGTTGTTAATTTAAAACAAAAAAAGTTACATAGTGTACATTTAATGTAAATTTAACTTGACACATTGTATTATGAATGGCAATTTTTCCCCTCCTGTGTTTCATATCTTGCTAATACTGTTTTTGTCTTTAACCTCTGTTTAGGTTATTCTCCCACTGTTAAAGGCCAGTTATTACATGTTGATACAACCAGCAGTATGCAGTACAGGACACTGCTAGAGGCTGAGATGCTTGCTGTGAGTGCGACACATGATTTTGTGTGTTTGTAAGAGATATGCAAAACTACACATTTTCAAAATTGACTAGTCTGGTCTGACCTATTCACACAGACTCCAAGCATAGCCCTTCAAATAAGCTGAGTAACTAAACTTTTAATGCAGAAACCTATGCTATTCTTCACTGAAAAAGATAAAGGGAACATTGCTTGCTGCAGGCGATTTGAGATCTGACAGTAATTGTCTTGATATTTATTGTCGAAGATGGGTTACAAAACTTGAATTTAGAGAAATAATCTTTGTAATAATTCAGATATTGCATATTATGAGGCCAATTTCCAATTTGCTGACATTTGCCCACTCAGCACTTGTTTTTTTTTATTTTATCTTTGGGCTGTAGTGTCAGCATAGGCTTTTGAAACAAGTGATGAATATAAATTCTGAATTTTATTAGTGATAACTGTAAAAGTACCTATGATGAAAACAATTAAATCTACACATGTCACATGTACATGTGTTTTAATGTTCAGCTTAAAAAGGCATGGGCCATATTTTGCATCATATTCCCCTAAAAACACTTATAGTACCTTAAAATCCTATTAATCCTATAAGCTAAAATAAACGAAATTTAAAAAGCTAAATAAAACAGCTAGTGAACTATCCTGCATATTAACAACTGTCTTTGAACTCCTCAGTTTCATGTCATAGCCAGTTATCCGCGTGTGTGGAATATGCCCCAGTCCTGGCAGTGTGAAATCGAGGTTTACAAAGCAACGTACCACTTCATCTATGCACAGAAAAACTTCTTCACAGGTAATGTTTCTCTCTTACCTGTAAGTTACCATGAGCTGATGTCTGTCCTCCGGCTGACCTCCTCCTGTTGTGATCTGTAGATCTGATTCAGGACTGGGCCAGTGACAGTGAACCGGACATCTACTCATTTGTTCCATATTCATGGAAGTTTAAGATACTTTTTCACCAGTTTGAGATGATTTGGGCCGCCAATCAGCACAACTGGATCGACTGCTCCACCAAACAGCAGGAGAATGGTAAGCAAGACTTTCATAATGGATGCGAGACTGAAAAATAATATAGAGTTTGAGAAATGAAAACACTATAAGGAAATCTAACAAATTAAAACGGCTTTAAAAGCGCATGGCACGCAATTCTGAACCTATAAAATTCTATAAACTAGTGACTAATAAACTAGCTCATCTCAACTAATCACTAATAAAGTCAACTCATTTCTAGTTGTGTATGATGTTCCCACATGATGGTAGTTTGAATTGTGTTTGTTGGATTATATTAGATCTATTTACAGCAAAATATGATTTTTACTATTGCCCAAAAGTTGGTGTATCAACTTTTTCTAAAAGATCTATCGTTTCTTCATCCCAAAGGACGAAGAAGAGATTTTGTGTGTTGTATTTATTCATTTATTGATTGATTTACAATTTTTTATTTTTTTATTTGTATGTTTGTCTATATAATAATTAATATAATTAATAATACATTTAATTTGTATAGCACCTTTCATACAACCAATACGACTCAAAGAACTTCACATAAAACCAAATAAAAATACCATAAATAATATAACATAAGATTAAACACGCTTTCTAATTATAATAAAAGATAAAAGTATACATTAGTATACATGAAATGCATAACAAAAGAAATTAAAAATTTAAAGTAATAGTGCATAGAATGCTTCTGAAAAGTTTTAGCATTCTTTCAAAATATATATATATTTTTTCAGACTATTTGAGATCTAAACAGATTAGCAGTATGAATAGTAATTTCCATACTTTTCTGTAGTAGTGCTGAACAAAAGGAATTTAGACTGTAAAATGCCATCAAGCTCTCTGCTCAACATCAGTTTAAACCCTAGAGTTTGGTTTTATTTAGAATTTTACTTCATTTCTGAAAAACTTACAACCTGCTCATGCTCTTTGTCTGTAGTTTATATCGCTGCCTGTGGGGAAACGCTGAACATTGACTTCACTTTGCCCTTTCACGAGTTTGTCCCGGCCACCTGTAACACACGTTTCTGTTTGAGAGTGAGTGTACACCCTCGCAAACATTTACACGCACTTGTCTGCTGTGCTGAATGATGTGTGATCAAGCATTACAGCCTGACATTAAAACCACAGCGTTCACCTAAATCCACTCCTAATGACACTGAACTCCCATACAGGCTGAGGACACAGACATGCGCTTGTGTCTGCCTGACTGTAACCCCAGCCGGTACCCGCTACTCACCCTTACTAAGGATTACCAGCATTACAAGACCCCTCCAGAAAACAATATGCCAACAGAGGGGCAAGGAGCACCTCCTAAAAACAGCAAACCTCGCTGGAGGAACATGACTCAAGCGTGAGTTTAACTTATAAGAGCACCATTGCTCTATTTCTGTCCCTCTTCTTTTCTTCTGCTTCTTGCTTGTGCTTCCCTTTGACTCTTCTGTTGTGTATGCGTGTGTGTGTTTGTTTCCAGGGCTGGTTGGGTGGACTGCTGGAGTGTGCCGAACTTCCTGCTGATTATAGACTATACTTGGCATCCCATCTACCCTCAGAAATCTGACCAGCAGCTCAAACAATCATGTAGGTGTTTGAATAATACCAATAAATCGCGCAAAAAAAATACTGTATAGATAAGTATCTAGTGACCAAAATATGGTAAAACAAATAAAAACGTCTTTTTTTTTAACCAACATCATAAAGTGCAGAGTGGGATGCTTTTTAAACTGTATTTATGCTGGATATTTAATTTTGGGGCTCATCGGCCAATATGTGAGACCTGCATGTTGCACAAGCTCCGTCTGGCTACTTGTCTTTGATCCTAACATCTTCAGAAGAATATAAATATTACACATGATTATCTCAGTAATTGAGACATGCTTGTGTAAGTGAGGATGTAAATAGAAGCTCTTTTACTTGGAATATTGATTACTTATTTATATACCGTTATACACCATATAAAAGCACAAATAAATGTGGCCTTTTTTTTTTTTAAATAAATGGTTTGTGTCAATATTGTATTATAATATATAATGTGAATGAGTTTACTTAAATTAGTTGTTATATTTTTAAAGTTCTGTATTGATGCACAATAAATAAAAAGTTCACAGCACTAAAAAACAATAATTAAAAAGGAAATAAAATAAAAAATCATGCATTTAACCAAAATACTTCAAACAGTCTCAATTCAAACGATTAAATGAAATGAGTTCAGTTAAGTGTCAGATCTTTGATTTGTAGTGTAGTGAATACGTTTACTTATATGATCTCTGTTGCTAATAAGTATATTCAAGAATCTGACCTGTTTACAATTCACCTTACATTACGTGTTTTTTCAGTGTCAGAAATAGAGGAGTCCATGCTGTCAGCACTGCGCCCGCCAGAGCTCGTTCCACCTGTGCCGCCTCCACCTCGAATCTCCTCTGACCCCAGCTTGCTGCCACCTGACCGGTTACATGTGGAGATGGAGCTGAGCCCAGACTCCCACATCACCCTTTATGGTCCTCTCCTCAGAGCACTGGTGTCCATCAAGGTAGTAAACACGTCATTAGAGAAGAGAAGATGTCACTGCAAGAGGGAGGGGAAGTTATTTTGATTAAAGATTATGAGGGCACATGATTTTTTTTTAAACAATTTTGTGCATAGATAAATCATTTATAATATTCCATTAAAAATAAGAATGGTCAACGATGAATGTAATGTGCAGGAAAACTATTTTGGAGAGGATGACATGTACACAGACTTTGAGGAGTCTCTGTCCAGCCCTGTGCTGAGTTCCTGCTCTTCGTCATCTGGTTGGACCAGAGTTGGCCTGGATGAGAACCGCTCTAAAGACGCGCCACATCCTCTCTCCTTACGGCCCTGGGACATCACCGTACTCGTCAATCTGCACAAGGTCCATGGACGCCTTCCAACGGTCAGTACCGCTTCAGAGGAGACCAGTGATTTAATTCATAGAAGCCAGTGTCCCAGACATCAGTGATGACATCGTTGTTAAATTAGCATATTTGTGATTGTGTGACTGTTGTTTTGATGCTTTGCAGGCACTGATATTTCCTTTAGGAATTGCAAGTGTGGTTGTAAATCTTGTTTGTACTCTTGTCTGCAGCACTGTAGCAGTGACGGCCCAGAGGGTCCTACAGGCTTCCTGGAGCGTCTGTGTTTTGAGATGAAGAAGGGTTATAAGGAGACCATGCTACAGCTTGTTCTCTCGCCTCTACATGTGTTTGTCAGCGATAGCTATCAGGTGAGAGTGGGAGGAAGTGACCCCATTCATATTCTCTCAGGTGCTGGTATTTAAAGTTGTCATGTTTCTGTATTGGCTAATTTATTCCCTTCTGAGTGTTTAGCGGCCTACGGTTGATGCTGTGTTGCGAGATGGGCATCTGAGCCTCTCAGGGTTGCAGATGAGAGCCCACGCCATGTTCTCAGCGGAGGGTTTACCGGCGGGCTGTGACACACTCGAATATGCTTGGCTCATCGACGTTCAGGCTGGAGCTCTTACAGGAAGAGTTAGTGTGCCACAGGTGACTCATTCATTCATTTTGACACTACAAAAGGGGTTGCTTGACATTTGTAAAGGAATATTTCTAGCAATATCTGTGGCATAGTGACCTCATAACAAGATTTTTTCCGTCGCATCCCTCTTTGTGTTTGATTGAATGAAAATGTTTACAGAAGTAATACTTATAATAGAAATAAAACAGGCAATGTGGGCCAGAGAATTTAAAAGCAAGAATGTGAAAGTTGGAATTTTGTTAAAGCACCTATGTGAAAATCCACATAAAAGGATGTTCAAACATTTATATGTATTGCTGCTTACTTTCTGTTCGTTTGTACACACTGAGGGACACGTCAAAATTGTTGTAGATAATCAACAGAATGCCACAAAGACATTTATTTTAATTTTTTTGTGCTTATTCTTTTCTTCCTATTCATACCTAATACTCTACCATTCAAAAGTAAGATTTTTATTTAAAAGAATGATGAATTTTTTCATCATTCAAGGAATGAAGAATTTTAATGCTTTTAATCAGAAAGGACACATTATATTGATCAAAAGTGACAGTAAAGACATTTATAATGTTACAAAAGATCTGCATTTCAAATAAATGCTGTTCTTTTGAAATTTCTATTCATCTAAGAATCCTGAAAAAAAGTTTCCACAAAAAAATAATCAGCACAACATTGATACTTTTTCAGCATTGATAATACCGTAATAAGGAATGTTACTTGTGCACTAAATGAAATCCAAAATGTTCCTTTTACATCAGTTTAACGTGTATGAAATATCAAACCAAAATATATTTTGTAGTTATTATAATGTTTTAAAAAGTACAATGTTTTTATTATTATTATTTGCATCTGGCATTTGAGGCTGATGTAGCAATTAAAAGAAATTCGTCATTGTCATTAATATGATGTATTTATCTATAAAGGTAGTCCAAACAAACTGTGAACCTTCACATATTTACCCCCTTAAAAAGCTACTAAGTGTTTCACTAAAAGAGAGATTATTCAAGAATGATTATTTTAGTCTAGTGACACCATTAATCACAGTTTAGTGTTAATCACTGGTTGTGTTTGTTTCAGTGTGCGTCTCTTCTAGAATGGGGCGAGAGCTTTGTGTTTCATGTACTGTCCCGAGAGTTCCAGCTTGAACAGCCAAAACCATCTGTCACCTGCCAACATGGAGTTGATCGTAGAGTCTGTGATGCCAAGGTATTACAGAAACGCTCACACGCATCCCCGAGTTGTCATATTCACATCATTTTCAAAACGACTACACTACTGAGTCTTTGTCTGTACGTGTAGAATGCAGCCTTGCCTGGTCCCTGTCGCACATCAGAGGATCTGAAGTACACCATGACTCGACTGACAGTTGATGGAGCCCAGGTTTTCATTGTTGAACACGGATGTGCAGCCAATATTAAGGTTAGTGACTATCAGAGGTGATTATGTTCACTACCAGTCAAAAGTTTGGAGTAATTACGTTTTTTTTTTTGTATGTTTTTGAAAGAATCCTCTTATACGCAACTAAGTTGCATTTATTTAATCAAAAATGCAGTAAAAACTTCGATTGTAAAATGTTATTGTAAATTAAAATTGCAATTTAAAAAAACTGTTTTGTCTGTATGCCCATCAGACCGGAGCCTTGCGGTTGGCCACGTGTAATCTGCACACAGCTGCTGTCGGCGAAGGCATCAGTGCCGTTCTGCAAGACGTAGTGATCGCTCAGTTCATCGAGCAACAGGAAGTTGCACGGCTTGGCCTCCCTCCGCCCCTCCTTCGGCGCTCTCATTGGCTCGAAGCCGGTTCAGTGAACTTTAACCTCATGACGGCTGATGTGGCTTTAGCCGCTGACCATCCAGCCAAATATGAGGTCCAGAGGCAGTTCCTGGAGCTTCATGACATGAAAACAAAAAGGTTCAAACATATCTTTTTTTGTATTTTGTCTATTGCTGAATGTGCAGGCAAACATATTTACCATACTGTTATGTGTGTTTTAGACTTTGGTTCCTTTGGCCAGAGGAGAAATATAAGCGAAGCCGGAATCGCTGTGGTTGTCTTGGTGGATGCCGTTTTTTCGGCGGCTCGGTTGGTGGCCTGGATTTCTTCCGTTTGGAGGAAATCACACCCTCATCAAGCTCCGCTTTCTCCAGCGTCAGTGCAGAGAGTGACTTGTCCTATGGACAGTCATTATTACATCCAGGAGAATGGATCGTCACTAAGGAAACTCCTAAACTTCCTGATGGTATTATTTTTATTTTTTTTGTGTGTGGCTTTGATTTCGATTGTGTTTCATATTAATTATGCTTACTTTATTGGTTTACTTGCAGCCAAAGGTGTCGCTATGCGAAGAGATGTGTGTTCTCCTGCTCCAATGGTGGACTTGGAGAAACGTGGCCAGCACCTTAGTCTTCACGTACCTCTGCGCTCTCACAGCTCTGCCTCTTCCTCTGAGGAAAACTCTTCCTCCAGTGCTGCCCTGCCTCTGTTAGCTGGAGAACGAGAGAGTCCCTCCCCTTCTATTGAGTGAGTCAGACACGTCCTTCTGTATCGTATAAAACAATTCCAGTTCCATAACGTCTTAATATCTCAATTGTGAGTTACTGTTGCAATGCAAACTTTTTATTCTCACCTTTTTACTATGAGGTGGAATTGGGCTCCAATAAGCACCTTTGTCATATGAAAAATAACTTTACTGCCACTTTTGATCAATTTAATGTTGCTTTGGTGAACCAAATTATTCAACTTACTCACCTTTTGAATGGTAGTGTACACTGATTTAAGTCTCACAAATTATGCTGACAGCTGATGTCTTGGCGGTAATAACCGATGATTAATTAGTTAATTTCTGATTAATAAGTCTTGTAGACTGACTCACTAAAAATAACCAATTCACAAGAATAGTTTGTTTGTTATTTCCTTTCACAACTCCTGCAAATCAGACTGCTAGCGCAAAACTCAATCTTAAAGCGTAAGCTCAAAAAAACGATTTGCACAAATAAAACTGGTTCTGAATAAAAACAGGTTCTCGATTCCCACTACATTTTTGTTTGTATGTGTATTTTACAGTGTGTATGTTTTCAGGTTAATGAATGTAACCACTGATGGTCCAATCCCTGAGGGTCCACCCTTACGCTCTCCGCTCCGCTCTCCTTTAAAGCGCCAGTCCTCTGTCCAATCAGCTCGCCTTGGGAGCACCAAGAGCCTATCGGCTGCTGTCTTCGCAGAGAAAGTCACGCCTCCTACTGGTGTGCAGTTTAGTAGCGAGGTTTCCCGTAGCGACGAAAATGTTTTAGACTCGCCAAGGCAGAGAAGAAGCTACGGAGCATTTCCTTTCACTCCGTCAGCGGATTCTAGCACATTCCATCAGTACCGCTCTGTTGACTCCTCCATGTCTGTGGCTGACAGTGAAGCGTACTTTAGCGCCAATGAGGAGTTTGAGCCAATCAGTAGCGATGAAGGTCCAGGTACCTATCCAGGGAGGAAACGCAGACGAAGACAACAGGGTCAGCCCCACACAGAGCACAGTCGCACCTCCATATACCACAGTGTGGAAGGACCTCTGTCAATCGCTGAGAGCCGCCCACCTCCGATACCTAGCCATACCTCCCAAGCCTCATTTGTCTCTGCACTTGGATTGGAGGAGGAGGGATCTGTTGAGACCGAGAAGGCGGAGACTGGCCTTCTGACAACACAGCCGCATTTAATGGCTTGTTACCAAACTTACCTTGCACATTATCATGTGTCAAACTGGACTGTTAAACAGCCAACCAATAAGAGAACATCTAAGTCATCACTGCATCGCCCACTTGACCTTGACACCCCTACAAGTGAGGAGAGCTCCGCCTCCTTTGACCAGTTGTCCATCCCGTCTTTTAAGGTAAATATTTTTTTCCAAGTTTTTCCTTCTTAGTAAAATATTATTTATCCAGTGGTGAATTTCATGAAGAAATGTCCAGGTCATATTTCACCACCAATATCGGGAACAAATATTATTAGCATAAATAAAATGATATCTGTCTTTCTATGTTAAACATTTTATAAATGTTTTAAAAAGGAAGCACTGTCCTTAAATGAATATATAAATGTATACATGTATTGTCCTAAATTGTAAATTATAAAACATTATTATTTTTATTATATAAATTGTAATGTACTTTTTATATATTAATGTGAAATAATGTTATTGTCATGAATAATAATTATTAATAAAATGAAACAATAATAATTAATTTAACCTGAGTTCATTTGAAAAATAATTAGTAATTAATATTGATTCTAATTCTTTAAATATAAATATTTAAATAAAGACATTACAGAATGTTCATTTACTAAATTAACAGTATGTAATATGATAATTACATAATGCATTTAATTTTGTTTATACAAAGAGTAAGTTTGGGATAAAATGACCTGTTTAAGTTCTTTGTAAAAGTCACCCATGTTGTTTGTTCTTTCATTATATGTTGTCAATAATTGTTTGCGTGTCCTTTTATAGATGGTGAAGGCCGGTTTGTCTGCCAGTTCTCTATTGGACAGAGGAGTTCAGCTCATGGGCGATATTAATAGGTAATATCAATATCATATCAAATCAACAGTGGTTGTTTCAGTATCATGCAGCATAATTACAAGCATGCTTTTTGTGTGCATGTATCTGCAGCACACCTTACACACCCCTTGACAAGCGGGCGATGGACAACACTGATGAGGACACAATGACGGAGGACTGGACCGTTGATCAGCCTCTTGCCCAGACGAGAACCACAGCCATCGTAGAGGTCAAAGGGGCGGTCAATGTGGTCCTGACTCCTTTAGTAGCTGAAGCATTAGACAGGTCAGACATCACATTGCCCACCTTGTGCTTAAATCCCCATGACACCAAAATGATGGTTTTTAGTTCTGTCTGATTTTATGATAATAAAACAAATGCTCTCTGGAATGAGAATGTCCCTTCTCCTAATACCAACTGTTTGTTTGTTTGTTTGTTTATTGATTTATATAGCACAATTTAATACAACTGGTGTTGCCCAAAGTGCTTCACAATAAAAGAATAAAAAACACAGAACAATAGAATAAATAAACATATCACATAGAAAAGACACATAGAGAATAACCCAGTTAAAATAACTCTCCATTAGAGTTTAAAAGTTGTTGTTGTGCATCTGCACCAACTGCATCTGACTTGCATTCAAATCATGGCTGTGATATGCCTAAAGCCTATTGGCTGTTTAGAAAAGGAACAAACAACCCCTTCAGTTTGTTTTGCTAACATAGGAAATAACTCACAGGGAAGAAAAATGTTCTCATCAAGTGATTTAATGGGGTCTTTACTAAATGCCGCATTGTTTGTGAAATCATATTTGTTGTACTGTCCAGGTTCATTGAGTCCATGGTTCACTTTGCCAGTATTCGCCACCCTGCATCAATCCTGGATGACCTGCATGGGAAAGTGCTTAATGAAGTGTATCAGATCAGTAAATCCACTGTCTCTGAGTCTGTAAGTGATCAATACCAACATAGAGACGTGACAGCACACTCAGTCTTTAACGTGATCATGATGAATGTTGCATTTTTCAGAGCACAGCGAAAGCAGAGCACAAAATATCTAAGACAGAGGGAACCACCCCTGGGTCTCTGAGCACACCGCATGGACAAACTGATCTGTCAATCAAGCCTGACAATGTGAAGATAAAGGGTTTGCAGGCTAATGTCACTGTCCCAAAGGTACCTGTTTGTGCGTGTGTGAAAAAGAGAAAGCTTGTCATGTAAAAATGCTAGACGTAAATATGTGTGCATGTTTTTTGCAGGTTAATCTTTGTGTACTCCAGGCATCCGTAGAAGAAGGTTCACCCTCCAATAAGAGTGTCACACATGTTTCTCTCGTGGCCTTGTGTTTTGACCGGATTGCTACTCAGCTGCGCATGAATAGGTAACTGCAAATGTCTGTCCAAATATTATATTTCTCATATAAATAAATATATAAATTATGTGTGTGTGTATATATATATATATATATATATATATATATATATATATATATATATATATATATATATATATATATATATATATATATATATATATATATATATATATATATATATATATATATATATATATATATATATATATATATATATATATATATATATACTCTGCTCTGACTGTTAATGTGTGATGTGTAGGGGTATAGTGGAGGACACAGAAAAGCCCTCTGCTATGATGGAGAAGTACTCGTCTGCGTCTAAGATGGCACCTCAGTCCAGCGGTTCTCTCCGCTCTAATGCTGGGATCGAGAAAGGCAAGGAGATCGCAGCCAGACTCAACATACATCGCATACACAGCCAACTCCGCGGCCTGGACTCATCAGGTACACACACACTCAAATTTATACCCATATGTGTACTATATTTATTACATGTCTCTTGAGAATACTCTGATTGGTCAGTTCCTGCATTCTGCAGTCAAATAATTTTGTATGATAACATTATAAATGACATTGTCTCTCCAATCGCATGGATTTTCCATTTTATTAAAAGTTATTCTAATAGGTAATATATAATTAACAATATAGTCAATATTATCAATAATAATTTATGACAGAAATACATTTTTGTTTTTGTGTGTGCATTTTGTTTATTGAATGCCTTTTGGAATTGTAGTGAAGTTTGTTCCATATTTATGTTTTTAACAGACCTTGGGGCTTGTGCCATCACTGCCATTCCTTTCAAGAAGTCCAAGGTTCTCTTCAGTTTGGAAGAAACTGATGACTTTGTTTTAGTGGATGAGACTGAGCCCTCCATCTCTACTGAGCACGTCCCAGAACACACCCCTGACCATGCTCGCTCTGGGGCCAGTCCTGAGAAATGGGGTTGGATTATGTTTGAGTGTGGTATTGAGAACCTCACTGTCAAAGGTATTATACACATGTGAATTACAGATAGCATTAAAAATGTGTATTTCAGGAGTAAGAAATGCATGTCTGGATCCTCCTCAGGTGGGCGGCAGTCAGGGGCCGTGCTCTACAGTGCTTTTGGGGTGATGGGCGAGGCCGACAATGGCGTCAGGATTGGAGTCTCGAAATCAAACGGTTCTAGTGGTTCTCAGACAGGAAGTGGCTACAGCACTGATGTATCTGATGATAACCTGCCCAATGATGGACAGAGCCCTGCCTCTGAACCCAACAACAATTCAGACTCTGACGAACAGGTTCTCATATGTTGTTCACTTCTAGTTAATGGCCATTTGAAGGTTTTCCTTAGGTCTTTGTTTCTTACATTATTTCTCCCTCATGTTTGTCTGTGCAGGATGAGGGAGTGGAGTCAGATGATCTGAAAAAGGACCTGCCCCTCTTGCCTCCGCCTCCTGACTCCAGCAGTATGAAGCTGACTATAAAGGAGATCTGGTTCAGCTTTGCTGCGCCAACCAACATTCGATCTCAAGCTCCAGCCATGTCCAGGTACACATGTAAAAATAAAGAATATTTTTATGAAATAAAAAAAATTCCAAAAAATATATTTATAATATAATATACTATAGATAGTTCTGATATCCAGAAAGCAGAGTGACCGATGGCATATGCTTTCTGGAAATCAGAACGTGCCAAAAATGTATAATGACAATGAATTAGATTTTATATAAATTATAACGCATGAAATATAATACATAAAATATTTTTTAACAAGAAGCCACTGATGTCAGATATATAAGTTAAAATTGAATAATCTTAAATAAGATGTACACACAATTTTAATTGTTTTTACACTTGTTTACTTTACAATGATCAAACACATACGCACACACAGAATATTGGAAAAAAGAAAACTTGCACAATTCATTAATGAGGCTGACATTAGTTAGAATTACCTCTTTTTGTAAACCGACCAGTTGTGCAGGGGTATTTGCCAATTTAATCTCAAAAGGACTGATTATATTGATGTATTAGTAGTTGTTTTGGAAGAGAATGCATATTGAATATACGTGTATACAGTGGTGGAAATGACTAAGATTTACTGGGGGCCCTAGTTGGGTACATATTTTATATTTTTAAACCATAGATGTAGAAAATCCCACTATATTTATTTTATGTAATTTGCATAGGGCTTGGGGGGCTATTATGTCGATAAAAGATGGAAATTCTCTCCATTTTGAACTGGAACTCCATTTGTATGGCTAATGAGGTCTATGTTGTTGAATGTGTCTGCAGGCAGCTGAATCTCTTGAGCACTGCGACCCCTGCGGTCGGTGCGTGGTTGGTTCCCATTGACCAGCTGAAATCCTCACTGCAGAAACTGGACATGGAAGCCACACTACGTGTGTGCGCGGTCATGGGCTGCATTATGACTGAGGCCCTGGAGGTCAGACTTGTTAATACTTACGCTGTTAGAAACCCATGGACACTTGAGCACAATTGAATCAGCTGAGTTTTGGACTTAACCGGCCTAATTTTACGTGCATGTTTATGTCTGCTTCAATCCAACAGAAAAAGAGTATTCACATTCCATTTCGCAGCAAGTATAACCGTGTTACAAAGCGAGCCCGATATCTTCACGAGAACCCGTCCTGCTTACTGTGCAATATTCTACATCGCTACCTGCAGCAGGCCGATTACAGCATTATAGAAGAGGCCACCATGGTAAGTCTTTATGCTTGCAGAGCTCATATTTGCATATTAATGAAATGTTCTTAAACTATCGCATTCTTGAATTCTTGCTTCTGATTGGTTGATGCTCATTCTAAGGCTTCCAGGTTTATTGACTGCTGTAAAGTCTGAAATTACTTCACCCATGTTCTTCCAGATTGTGTTAGCAATGGTGTCCTGGCTTGTTTTTAAAGCTAGATAACATGAAAAATGCGTTGCAATAAATTAAAGTGGTAACTGCAGCTTAAGCAGAATAATCATTTATTTTACTGATATTATTTTGAACAGTCCGTTGTTAATTATTCCTTGCTAATCTTTTATTACATATGCATTTTTATCTTTTTAGAATGATGGACTGCCTGCTCTGGTCACCCTGAGGAAAGGTATGGTGGCACTTGCGCGCCAGTGGATGAAATTCATTGTTGTCACTCAGGGCTTTAAGGCGGTTGGTTTACCACGTCCCAATCAGCTTCCTAAGCCCAAAGAGCCAGATCCCATCGAGCCTGATCAGACACAGGCGCCGGACAGTGGTGCTGCCCTGCAGAGTGACACCAGCGCTGATGGAGCCGAGTTTGAGTTTGATGCGGGTAATTATATTAAATCTGAAATCTTATAGAGCTTTTTTTTAACATTATACTTTATCTATATTTTGTGTTATTTATTTGCATTTTAGGCACTGTGAGTGAACATACAATGCTGTTAGAGGGAGTATGTAGTCGTCCTGCTCCTACCGGTAACTCTGCCCCTGTGACTGGAGTCGAGATCATGAGAAAACTGTCCAAATCTCACACACACAATGAGTCTGCACTCAGGATCAAGGTTTGTGTGGGTCGGGTTTGGTGATACTGTGTATAAGTTTATGATAGATCTTGGTCTAAAGCTGGAAATGAAATGCCTTTTTTTATTCTTTTTTTCTTTAGGGTTCCCACCCTTACCAGTCCCTGAGCTACACGAGTGGAGATACAGCAGCTGATTCTCCCGCTCATGTCTGTCGGGCAGGGCTGCAGTCCAATCACAGCCCTAGGAAAGAATCATTGCTAAGCTACTTGACCGGAAGCATCCACAGTCTGCACAACCTGTTAGAAGCAACGCCCCTTCGAGCAAACGAACAAACCGCAGCCAAGAGCACCTCCCTGACACGTACAAGTACATGATTTTCTTCATTCAGAGTTTATTGCTTTTTGCAGTCTAATATTATATGGGTGAAAATGTGAACTAGAAGGACGAATGCATTTTCTTGATGTATGGTGTTTCCTGTGAGAGTGGGTTTCTATAACCTAATTGTGTTTTTTTTATTTTTTTATTTTTTTTATTTCAAATATCATAAAAGTACAGAAAAACCAAACTGGGTTGGAGACTAAAATTGAAATAAAATATGAACTAAAATTCAACCGTTTTAATGGTTACAAGTGAATTTAGGCTTAACACCATTTTAATGTACATTATGAAAAATGGGTATTAATTTTGAGATTTATTACAATTAACAGTTTTATTGTAATAAATTGTAATAAAATATTATAAATTATTAGTGTTATTAGAGAATAATTTTGAGAGTTAATCTAGAATAGGGAAAATGAGCATCCAGAATTAAATTTCCAATATCTAATACCAGTTAAAGAAAAAAATCTGTCACTCAGTATTAGTTACTCCTTTGAAGTAGCTGTTAATTTAGTTTTTTAATTTAATTTAAAAAAATTGTAGTTAATTTTTGTGATAATTTTTTATTTTTTAAAATAATATTTCTATTTAGCTTTTTTCTATTTTTTTTAATTTTTTTGGAATGTTAGTTTTTGTACTTTTTTTTTAGGGATGCACATTCTCTCTCACACTCACACTCACACACACCTTATCAAATACATTGCCGTGCCGTGCCGCACATACTATTCAAAATAGCGCTAAATGTCTCTTGTTTTTGGGTAGGCAACTTTGTGGGTGCAGACGTGTTAACGGAACACCCTCTTCTTTCGGAGCCGTTTTCCGTCAGCTTCTACAACTGGATGTCAAATGCTGTTGGCAACCGAACAGGCGGCAATGTCCAGGACTCTCCCCTCAACCGCTCTCAACACAACAGCCTGCAGACCGGAGGTGAGCGATTATTGTACTGACAGAAGTATATGAGTATGAAATCTGTTGACTGTATGTGAACATGCATTAGATCATGTTTCCCTCCATGCGTTGATTAGTGACTTATTAATTGGAGTATGTTAGTTTTGCACTGAATGTCTTTAACTCTTTGCATACAGGAGTGCTCCCCACCATTCCTTCTGCATCAGATTTTAACACGGTACTGTCCAGTGATCAGAACACACTGGACACACACTCTCAGCACACACACTCCCAGCACAGCACAAGTCAGGAGGACTTGCTTGAACAAGATGAGACGAATCTCTGCCCTGCAGCTGTACAGCTAGCTGACGCACAGGTGTGTGCACCAGCAATACTTATTAAATTTGTTATTGTTTATTTATGACCATGCACATGTTATTGCCTCTCTCATTCTTTTTGCGTGTGCCTCTCTTGGGATTATCCATACAGGTTGTTTTTAAGCCTTTGTTGAGTCACATTGGTATCCAGCCCCAGGATGCTCCTCCACTCAGTTACAAGATGTATTTTGGGGAGCACCTATCCTTCAGTGGCACTCTCGAGTGTTTGAGAGCTGACATTGTCGACTCTGACACCAGCAAGGAAAGAAAGAACAAACGAGCACACAGGTAACACAGCTGTCCCATGCCAGCTTTTATCTTTCTAGAGATATCCTAGAAAGAGCACCCCCCCCCCCCCCCCCCCTCCCCTTCAGAGTTTAATTTGGGTAACTTTATTTTATCGTTTTTTTTATTATTAAATTCATAAAAATAATTAAATGAATATTAAAATATTACAAAAACTGCAAATGTATATCTTTATCAACACATTGTCAAAATGAATAACCATTTTGAGTTGACCATGACTAACAGTAACTATGACTAACTTAAGTCTATTGTTTACTACAAACAAATGATCTGACGTCATTTATTTCACATGGAGCTTTGTGGAGCTCTGACCATATGCAAAGTTTTGGATCCGATTTGAACTTTCGGTGTGTTGGAATATTAGATTTTTTGCGGGTAGAATGAATGCAACCGCCTGACCGGATGTGATGTGTTCTAATTGAAACTGTGTGCAAAGCAAGAATTACCAATATTTTTGCACCAAAATGTCATTCTTTAAACACCATTTCTGTAAAATAAGTAGTTATGAATGGCTTTGTGAAATAATTTGTTTATAATTATTACATAAATATTTACATTGATTTAGATATTGTTTTTCTCTCAAACGTATTGGCGGCCATTCATTTTATTCTAATTTATCTTATATTCACCATTATTCATTAATTGTAATTTTACCATGGTGAAGTAGAACTTGGTCTCTTTTTCCCTTGCCATCCCACAATGAACAATTGTCTACTTTACCTACCGAGTAGTCATAATGTTGCATATCGCTAATTTTAGTATGGTATGTTTTTGTGCTTCAGGCAGGGCATGGTAAATCTCCCCCGTCTTGATTTCAAGCCTGCCCTGATGATTGAGACTTTCAGTTTAAATGCAGTCGTGCTCGAGAAGTGCATGTCAACCCCTCCCTCTGCCAGCGCGCTGTCTTTCCACGAGCTGAGCCGGAGACCCCAGGCTAGCGTGCACTGCCATTTTACCCTCGCTTGTCAGGCGATTCGCCAGCATGTGGATATGGCCCTGGTCCGCCTCATTCACCAGTTCAGCACAATGATTGATGACATCAAAGCCACACAGACTGACATCAAACTCAACCGCTACACTGCCGGCTCCTCTTCCCCCACGCCCACCAAGGCACGGCCTTATCGAGAATTCCGCTCATCTGATTTCAGCCGTAGTTCTCGCGGGAGCCTGAACGGAGCTGCTCGACTGGGCACTCAGAAGAGCAAACGCACCGTGGTTGGGCCAGGCCTGGACACACTGACCAGGAATCGAGAGCCTCGTGGAAGGGGGACGCTGGGACGTTCAGAGCGAAGAACGTCAAAAGTATCGCGGAAAGGTTCACGCGATGTGGCGGATCACATGACCATTCAGATGGATGACTCGGACTCCATCACAGTGTCAGAACAGAGCGAGCCGTCGGCTGAGTGCTGGCAGAACATGTACAAACTTCTTAATTTCTACTCGCTCATATCAGACCCCACAGGCATCCTGGAGAAGAACCAAGACAATGCCCTCTCAGGTAGGACTTCCTGCTCTGTTGATTTCAATTGCTTTTATTTTCTTAAAGAAAAAACATGAAATAATATAAAAAGCCTATTTTTGGCTATTATTTTCAAGAAAACCAGTGATAATTATATTTAATATTTAATATGATTAAGGATTAATTCACTACATTTATTATTTTAATTTTACAATATTCTCAATATGATTCTTATAAAATGTTCAGTTCTGTGATACAGTAATGAGTATCATCCTTGCTGAATACAATAAATGTATATTAAAAGACACTACAGCAGATTATTGCACCATGATGTATAAATACTTTACAGTTTAAATATGTCATTATTTGATTATACATCATGGTAAAAAGATTTTGTGGTAATGATATTTAGAGAGAGGAAACACTGTCTCATACATTGCCGTAAAAATAATGTCATGTTGCAACAAAAAATTATATTACCATCTTGCGTTGTATCTGCCAGCATAATAATCTTTGCTTTTGGCAAAATTTGCCTATTCAACTGTTTATTTTTGCTATTCAGAGGGTGGGAGGAGCCCTGCGGATCCTCCATGTCGATTGGTGTTTGAATCGGAGGGCGAAACGCCGCCTAGTCGGCTGGGTCGTAGGCGGAGTTTGGTAACCTCTGAGCCCCAGCATGTCACACTGATCGTGTTTGGCGTTGGCATGGTAAACCGCACACATCTGGAAGCAGACATTGGAGGACTAACCATGGAGGCAGAGCTTAAGAAAATACATGGCAGTTTTACTTTAAAGGAGAAAATGAAGGGTAATGCACACAGCATTCACACACTTAAAAACATTAAAATATCTTGTTCACCAACTAAAACCTTGCAGATGAAATATCCTGTAATTCCTGTTCTATTGCTGTAGACATTCTCCATCAGAAGATGACTGAGACCTGTGCCTCGGCTCATATCGGATGTGTGAACATTGTGCTTCTGGAAGGAATCTCACCAGATATACAGTCAGTAGTTCCCTTAACACCAGGCTATAAGACCTATTGAGTGCTCTATCAATTATCATTGTCCACCTTTATATAAATCCATTTACCTTGAAGTGTGTCATTTTTCGGTTACACTTGACGGTCCACTTTAGACATTTTTCTAGCAACTTTGCATCTACATGTCAATTACCAGTCATTAGAGAATTGGTTGACTGTATGCTTAATATCTGCTAACACTCTATTTTGATAACAGTCTACTAATACCCTAATGAGAGTTGATATGTAGTTGCAAAGTTACTCCTATTTAGTAGAAGGTCAAAAGTGGACCATCGAAATAGTGTAACCAATTTTTCTTTCTACAATTATTTCCAATCCCAGAAATGAAGAATGTAAACGTATCTCTTTGGAGCCTTAATATTTGTTCTGTTTATTTGATCGGTCTGACAAATCAACTTGCGGACTAAATACGAAATTGTACAAAATTCAGGACCTCATATACTTTCGCTGAATTTTCGCAAAGTTACTACTGTTAAAAAGTTTGAGGTCGGTAAGATTGTTTTAATAATTTGAATGAAAAATCTCTAATGCTCACAAAGGCTGTATTTTGTTGATCAAAATACAGTAACAGTAATATTTTAAAATGTGATTTATCCCTATGATGGAAAAGCTGAATTTTTGGTTTGTTTTGATTCATTTATTGTCATGCATCAAGCATTCATTTGAAATAATAGAAATGGATGCTTGCTATATACTGTAAACTATTAAGTTATTTTATTAATTCCAAACCTTAAATAATAGTGTATTTAGAGACCAGATTGTCATAGAGAGTTGACCATGTTTCTAGCAACCACATGACAGCAAAAATACGTTTCCATTTTCGGCCATGCAGCCTTTGTAATGCAACGTCTGAATCTGGATTTGAAATGCACTTTATTCCCAGCATATTCTCTGCTAAGTTATTCTTGGATCTATTTTTGTTCTGATGGTGTCTCTTTCAAATGTATTTCTAAGAGTACAGATTTATCACAGCATATGTGACAGTTTTGAAATGTTTTCTGTGGATAACTTCCCCTCTTCTATCTTCCTCCTCTCTACTCTCCTCTGTTCTCTCTATCTGTCTTTTTTTTTCTTTTTCTGCCTCTCTCGCTGGCAGACTAGAGGATTTTCCTACCTCACCTACCAGCACAACCAAGCAGGAGTTCCTGTATGTCTAAGTTTCCTCTGTAACCTTGTTCTTTTCTCCATTCATAAAATCTCCATAATATTTGGATATCACAGTCCTTCCATATGTCAATCATATGACACATGGTGTTCACTCTTACCATCATAACATTTCATACCCTCTCTAACCCGCCACAGCTCTCTCATATAAAGGCTTCACAGATATGGTAGTGAAGCTTCCATATCTTCAGACAGTGGTCAGTGAAATCATAACTTCATAACACTATTTTTCAAATCATATTTATTAATGCTGTCAGTGGGTTATATGAGTGGTTTTCTACTACCTAGTGTCACTGAGAAAGGCTTTTGACAATCTGCATGAAGTCTGGACCACTTCACAGGTTATTCTGACCAAGATCTGCCCACTTAATGCGCTCCTAAATCCCATTGATTGGTACATTTTTGGGGGAGAATCTGGTAATTTCAGTAGGTCTTCACTTGACTGGAAATTCCACGTTAGGATGAAAGATTTGCCCACTCAGATTTTGCAATGGGTCCTAGTTGGTCACGTGAATTTGCAACAAAAAAAGCTGCTTGGGTTGACTTTAACTTTGCTACATCTCTACATTATTGACATTTGACACTTTTGATGTTTACAGTGAAGAAAATAAGTATTTGAACACCCTGCTATCTTACAAATAAATAGTTAAAAAATCATACATTGTGATTTCTGGATTTTTTTTTTTAGATTATGTCTCACAGTGGACCTGCATCTACGATGACAATTTCAGACCCCTCCATGATTTCTAAGTGGGAGAACTTGCAAAATAGCAGGGTGTTCAAATACTTATTTTCTTCACTGTAAGTGCAGTTTTATCTGAAATCAATGATGCAATAATAATAGATTGGCTTAGAGGTCTTTGTACTCTGAGAACAGTTTTAAAATATATGACAGAGTATTTCACAAACTCATACCTCAGAAGTTCAGAACAGAAAACCGATTATAAAGTTTTGCTTGTGGATATTGAGTTTATGTGCTGCTATGTGCCTCATACAAAAGTCTTTTTAATATCTTTTAAATACTTGATGCTTCAAACCTGGGAAAAGCTGTCAAATCCAGTGATTAGTTTCTCCTCAAATGCGCACATTTCAGCAAGCCCGCATGTAATTGCATATGCGTCAGGAAATCTGATTGGAGCTTGTCATTTTGACAAGTGTTTGCCAATTTTGTGATTTTTTTTTTTTTTCTTATTTTTTTTCTGTGCAGTATGAATAAGATGGACAGTCCATGGTCAAGCTATCAGGAGCTGAAACTCTCCCGTTCCTCTTTTCTATTAATCCATCTAGATCTCTCTCTCGTTGCAGTTCCCATATCTCCAAGTCCTCGTTTCCAGCCACATGAACATTTCACTTGTACATTTTGCCAAAGTCTGTCTATACATTTCACAGTCATTGTTTTATGTGACTGCTCGGTGTAACATGGTGGCTGTGATTTCAAAGTGAGCATTTGAAGCAAGTTCCTTTTGTTTGTGTGTATTTGTATATTAGGACTGTGGTGAAGTGTAACATCGCAAAGTCCCAGGCTTTATATAGTGCACAGCGTGGGCTGAAGACCAATAATGCTGCAGTATTTAAAGTGGGCGCTATCTTCATCAACATCCCGCAACATCCTGCAACGCTGCACAGCATGATGGTCCGCAGCTCCCATCAGCTCTCAAAACAGATTTCGGACCTCATCCGCCAGCCCTCCAACATGTGAGGCAACCCTCTGCCACTTTCTTTTCACAACACCTATGATTTTTTTTTGTTGTTGTTGCCGATATTACATTTAAATCGGTTTCCTGTTTTCATCAGCCCTCCTCCCAACCGAGAAGAGACGCCAACTCCGCAGCCCTCTGAAGTGAGCGTCAATCAAACTCCAGTCGAGGCCAGTGAGTTTCCTCAACTGCCCGAGGGACTGGAGAAGAAGCCAATCGTGTTGAAATTCAGCGCTATGCTCGATGGGATCACTATTGGTGCAGCCCTATTGCCCTCTCTTAAAGCAGAATACAAGATGGGTCGCATGAAAAGCCATGGCATGACTGGTACCCACTATTCCACAAGCGAATTGCTAATTTATTCCATAACGCACTGGAAAACACAGATACAAAAATTAAAAATGATTAATATTTTGCTGTCTCCCTCTCACAGGTGCTCAGACGCGTTTTACTTTCGAACTGCCCAACCATAAGCTGTGTTTCCAGTCAAAGGTTTCCCCTGTGGACGTGTCAGCCATGCCCCCCACTGCCAGCCTAAATCTGCCTCCCGTCACCATGTCAGGACAGTACATTATACAGGAGCACGAGGGCCACAGCGACACAGCCTGGGCCCCAGAATACAGCAACTATCTGCAGGGAAATTACTTGCGCTGTGTAGCTGAGGTGTGTCGTTGACCTTTCAATGAGAAATTGTTCTAAATGCTGTGCTTGATTATCAGTTTGTTCCAGCATTACAGATGGATGCACATGGTTAGAAATGTTTCTTCATTTTTAGATTGGATCTTTCGAACACAACTTGACCACAGATCTGCTCAACCACCTAGTCTTCTTACAAAAGGTCTTCATGAAGGAGGTCAATGAGGTCATCCAGAAAGTGTCAGGTATGTGTGTTGAAGAACAAGTAGCATAAACGGACAACTTTTTTCCATCTATTTAAATGTTTTTTTGTTATGCGTTATTTTTGGTTGTTGATTCTTTTACTTGATCAGCTGTGTGAAATGCGTGTGTTTCTGTAGGAGGGGAACAACCAATCCCACTGTGGAATGAACACGATGTGTCAACAGATGGCGACAAACCTAAAATCCTGCTTTACTCTCTAAATCTGACGTTTAAGGTTTGGACTTCCTTAAATTATGTATTTATTTGTTACGGTGAATTCTGCAGACGGTTTGTAATACGTTTCTCTTTTGCAGGGGATTCAAATGACGGCCACCACTCCTTCAATGAGGGCGGTGCGCTTTGAAACGGGCTGGATTGAGCTTGAACTGTCCAATCGGGTTCAGTGCAAGACCACTCCCACAGGAAGTAACTACCTGAAGCTTTTTGGGAAATGTCAAGTGGATCTCAACTTGGCTTTGGGGCAAATCGTCAAACATCAGGTAGTCACTGTTACAGAAACGAGCGTTTCTTCATGCTCTGTTATTCATTATTGTCATGTAAAGTTTTCTTGTGGATGCATGAGAGTGTTATAACACCTTGCAGGTGTATGAGGAGGCGGGGTCAGACTTCCACCAGGTGGCGTACTTCCGCACTCGAATCGGTTTGCGCAATGCTCTGCAGGAGGAGATCAGTGGCAGCTCTAACAAAGAGGCCGTCCTGATCACCCTCAACCGTCCCATTGTTTTTGCTCAACCAGTGGCATTTGACAGAGGTCAGTCCACACTTAGCTTGTTTGTTTTTTTCGTGTGTATCCATTGGGGAATTTTTGGGCGTTTGTAATTGCATATTTGTATGTCTTTTTTTAGCTGTGCTGTTCTGGCTGAACTATAAGGCTGCCTATGATAACTGGAAGGAACAACGTTTGGCTCTTAACTCGGACATTCATATGGCCACAAAAGAAGTGGTAGACAAACTGCCAGCAATACAGCAGACCAGCGCCCAGGCCTTCAGCACTCTCTTTCTACAGCTCACTGTCAATGACCTGGGCATCTGCCTACCTATCACCAACTCTACACAGGTGGATCCTCACTGATGCATCTATTTTTCATTCTTTTTATGTTTAAACTCGTCAGGGCTGTGTTTCTCAAGAGCATCGTAGAACCATTGCCACCAGTGGTCTCTACGATTAACTTACGATGCTTTTGAGATACGCAGCCCAGATTGGTGTGAACCAATTTTGATTGGCCTTTAACTGTATAAAGTACCCTCTTGTATTTCACTCATGCACATTAATTGTTTGAATGATTGATGTTAAATGTTTGTTACTGTTTCCTACTGTACATTAGGCCAATCACAGTATTGATTTTGACACTGGCTCAGCGCTGGTGTTAACCATCGAGAGTACGCTAATAACAGCCTGTTCCTCCGAGTCTCTGGTCAGCAAAGGACATTTTAAAAACTTTTGCATTCGATTTGCTGAGGGGTTTGAGACAACTTGGGACGACTGGAAACCTGAGATCAGAGGAGAACTGGTCATGAATGCCTGTGAGTAACACTCAATGTTAATGTGTATTTTTGGCCCTATAATGCTCTCCTGATTCTTTAAAGACTCAATGTGTCTTTTCAGGTGTTGTCCCTGATGGTACTTATGAGGTTTGCTCCAGAACAACAGGCCAGGCCTCTGCAGGTATGTGTGAAATTATCTTCTGAATTAATTTTACTTGGTCTATTCAACTTTAAAAAGAAATCAACAAAAAAAATGATAAAAGGACACTTTTGCATACACTACTGTTCAAAAGTTTAGGGGTTGGTAAAATTGTTTAATGTTTTTAAAAAGAAGTCTCGTATGCTATATGCATTTGATAAAAATACAGTAAAACAGTAATATTATGACATATTACAATTTAAAATAACTGTTTAATATATATATATATATATATACATTGTATTATTATTCTTGAGATGGAAAGCTAGTTTTTACCCCTGAATTACCCCAGTCTTCAGTGTCACCTGATCCTTTAGAAAACATTGTAATATGTTGATTTGGTGCTCAATAAACATTTCTTAATATATTTTTTTCAATGTTGAAAACAGTTAAAAAATCCTGCTTTATATTTTTGTGAAAACAATTTCAGAATTGATTTGAAATAATAAAGACATTTATAATGTTACAAATCAAATTCTTTCCCTTTTATTGATCAATTTAAATTAGTCAGTACATCATCATTTCTTTCAAAGCAGGTTTTTAAATGCCTATTATAAGCGTTTATGTTTTAGACCTGATGGGAAGTTACGTACATACTTAAAAAAACTGACTGACCCAATCTCTTAAAAGGGAGTATACATTGATAAAATGACCACATAAAGACCATGCATTAAGAAAGGGAACATTGTCAGTGTTGATTTAATACTGACTTCATATTTGACCTTTTGTCTGTATCCAATAACACAACCTTTTAATGCTCCAGAGAGCAGCAGCGCAGGGACGTGGACCCTTAATGTCTTGTGGAAGATGTGTGGTATCGATGTGCACATGGATCCCAACATCGGCAAACGACTGAATGCTCTGGGTAACACACTCACATCTCTGACCGGTGAAGAGGACACCGATGATATCACAGACCTCAACTCGGTCAACATGGCTGACCTGTCAGACGAGGACGAGAGTGATGGCATGTCTCCACCCATACACATGGTCAGAGCTCACATTTTTTATGTCACTAACATTTGTTGGCTCACTTTTATTGTCATTGTAAAGTGTTTGTGGCTATTTTTCTATTTTTAATTGACATCGTCTGTTTCTTTTATATTATTGTTTGGATATTAATGTCATTTTTGTGTTCAAGAAGTTTCTTATTTTTTTTGCTCAATGTCTGTGTAGTAGTGTGTGTCTGTGTTTGTTTTAAACCGGCCCATGTTTGCAGTGTCCTGAAGGTGATCTCAGCCCCAGACTTTCGTTCAGGAAGCGGCTGGTGAACAGCATTCTGGGCATTAGCCCCAGCCCCCCTCCCCTCTCACCTTCTGAGTGTCGTAATATTTCTCCATCATCCACAATCACTCGGCTAAAGTCGAGAAGTGTTCGCCTGTCGTCCTCAGCCAATGCAGAACGAACTAGAAATCCCAGACCCCTGTCCTGGGGCTGTGTATGTACTTTAGAGCTCCCGTTTGCTTTTCAATCCTCTCTGTTTCTCTGTCACATTCTTTCTCTCCATATTGTTCCTACTCTCAGGGTGAAAGTTTCTTTTAAGATAGGTCAAATTGCTCAAAACCTTTGTTGAATTGTGCCTAGAACTCTTGGTTTTGAGCAACTGAAATATGTTGAGCGAGTCTAGAGTATATGGTTTCCTGCTGCTTTTTAATCTGATTGCTTTCCATGAGAAATGAGTGGCCAGTCACATCTTCTTATTTCGCATTTGCAAAGGATGCATTTCTCATGAATTGTCTTTGCTTCAGTAATCAGTTTTTTGGGGTGGTGTTTTGATTTTGTTTGTCTGCAGTGATCCACACTTGTTTTGACAGTGTTTAATATTCTGTGTGATTTTGGAATAGATTCTTATGCATGACTGTGCCTAGGGCTGGGCAGAATGATGGTAAAAATCTGTGCGACTGTTGAAAATATGCCAGAAGGTCATGATATACCATTTTATGTAAATATGTAAATTTACAGAACCAATCAAAAGTTTGGAAACATTACTATGTTTTTAAAGTTTCTTATGCTCATCAAGCCTGCATTTATTTGATCAAAAATACAGAAAAACTATAGTAATATTGTAAAAATATTAGTACAATTTAAAATGATGGTTTTCTATTTTAATATACTTTTAAAATATAATTTATTTCTCTGATGGAAAGATGATTTTTCATCAGCCATTGCTCCAGTCTTCAGTGTCACATGATCCTTCAGAAATCATACTAATATGCTGATTTATTATCAGTGCTGGAAACTAATTATTATTTTTTGGAACCGGTGACACTTTTTCCAGGATTCTTTGATGAATAAAAAGTTAAAAAGACCAGAATAAATTCAAAATTGAAATTTAATATTGTCTAACTGTTGTAATATATCACAATATTACTCAATTTACTGCATTTTTTTATCAAATAAATGCAGCCTTAGTGCGAATAAGAGACTTCTTTCAAAAACATTAAACATTTGAACAGAAGTGTACATATTATTTTGTTAAAAATATTTGTCAAAAAATATATAAAGTGGTGTGTAACATTTCTGAATCACTCGTAATGTGATTTTGATCATACCGCCCACCCCTAAGTATGTCTTGCATCTAAATGTGTTATATTGACAGTAGTTTCCCTCTTCCAGGAGTCTGTTGACCTGCGCAGGCAGGCAGTTATGAGCAATCAGATAATCGACGCTCGTGGACGAAAGTTCTCCAAACGCCTGGTGGACATTAGAGAACTCAACGAGCAGGCCAAAGTCATTGACGATCTCAAGTAATGTCAGCCTAACATTAAGAACCAAAATACCTCAATTAATTGGCTTCTGCCTAAAATAAATCCCTATTATTCTTGTTTTTGTTTCTCTAAGGAAACTGGGTGCAAGTGAAAGCACTATTAACCAGGAAATCCAGCGCTACCAGCAGTTGGAATCTGTCGCTGTCAATGATATCCGCCGAGATGTGCGCAAGAAGCTGCGGCGCTCCAGCATGCGGGTAAGAATCGCTTTGATTCAGCTTTATTACTGCTTATCAAATTAATTATACACTAAACCTGGTAGAGATTAAATGGTTATGCTTTGTTTAGGCTGCATCTTTGAAAGATAAATGGGGTTTAGGGTACAAGCCCAGCTACAGCAACAGCAGGTCAAAGAGCATCTCAACAACAGGCAGACCAGCAATGAAGAGGTCGGATAGACCCAGGTACTCACTCACTCACTCACTCACTTTTTTAGATGGGTTAATGTCTTTCAGTTACACATCCTTACTTTCTTTCATTTTGTCTCTCTAAAGGGATGACCTGCCCGATATCAAAGTGGATGCCGCATCTCCAGCACCAAGGGTTACCTTCAACATCGACACGGTAGTGTGCATGCATACATCTGTGTGTCTGACTCTTAAATGTTTCAAATGTTGTTCATTTGAAGTGCTTTATGCATCTTTTTGTCGTCATTCTTATGCTGCATTCACACTATGCCGTAATTACCATTAAAAAAGCGATTGTTTGTTTTTGAATTGCTCTCGCGGTTCTTCAATGTCGTTTACCGATCAATCTGAACAGCGGCGCTACAAGCCGAACACACCTTAAATCTGCAGTGGTCAGGTGGTACAGCGGCCACATGGTACAAGTCGTAGCTCTCAGAAAATTGGTAATTCTACAAGCACATGAAGACTTTTTAGAGTTCAGAATCATTGTGGTAATTACGACATGGTGTGAATGCACCTTAATGTTCCATCTTCATGTTCATTGTTTACATGTCAACAAAGCTGTAAATATGAATAAAGCTTTGCTTTTGATATACACTACCATTCAAAAATTATACTTTTATTCAGCAAGGATGCATTAAATTGAAGTTAAGAAAACGTGAGTGAGTGCGTGCTTGCGTGCGTGCGTTATTTCAAATAAATGCTGTTTTTTTTTTTGGTTTTTTACTTTCTATTCAAGTCCTGAAAACATTTATTATGGTTTCCACAAAAATATTAAGCACAACTGTTTTAAATTTTTGATAATAATAAGAAATTTTTCTTTCCAAATCTGTATATAAAATAGTACAGAATTTTTTTTTTTATTAAAAAAATATTCAATACCGTTTTGGTGAGCATAAGCATTTAAAAAAATATTTGAACGGTTGTGAACTTAGACAGACACACATTTCACACTCAGTGGTTTTATAGGTTCACCTGCAAGTATTTCACTCTTGACTTTATAAAAGCCATATATATATATAGTATACACATAATATGCTGAACACGTATGATCATGTACTGTATTGCTCAGTATACCGGTTTTATTTATGGATGGGTTTTTCATAAGTTTGTTTGTGTTTAAGATGGAAACCCCCGGTCCAGCTGGCTCTGTGTTTAAGGTACCAGAGAATAACGAATTCCTAAGAATTTACGAAAAATTCGTAAAATCACCTCTGAATCTCTGCATGAAAATCTTCTTGTGCTAAATCAAAACTGCTTTTCAAAACTCGATCAAAAATCATCTTTCTCAATCAAATGGTTTTAGCCTTTTTTGGATCTTAGGTGGACCACTTGGAAAGTGGTCTTATTTTCTCTTGATCTCTCTCTCTCTACTCACACATTGATTCACACACTCCCTCGCTCCATATGTTGTTGTGCTGTGTCTCTATTAACTAATCAGCTCTTGTTTCCTCAGCATGCCTAGAACTTGATCTTAGTTCATTGCATTGCTCATGATGTCTTGTCATCTGTCCATCTTTTCATTTCTCATCCCTCTCTCCTCCGCTGGGTCTTAGTGGAAAGCATGAATTGGGAAAAGGAAAAGCTTTCTCCAAAGTGCTCAGTGGTTTTGAGCTATTAGCCAACGGATTCAGTTTGAATACGAGTCAGAATCAGACCAGTTTAGGTTTTGAGCACATTAACAGATACAGGGACAGAATAATGAATGGATGGATAGATAGATTCATTGAGATGATTTGTAAATGTTAGGCAGTTGGATAAATGGATTTCTATTTTGTATGGTAGATCAAGTTGCAAACTTAAATTAGCATTAATGTAATATATTGACCCGATAGAATAGCTTAGTGCCCATTGAGCTTTTAGACATGTCAGGGTTATATTTCACCACAAAATCAAATGAAAAGTAATAGAAATTGTAACATGAAGCCTAGTTTTTGGAACATTTTTGCATCGGTACCATATTTCCACAACAGTCAGTTATTGCGTTATAGTATGTAATAAGTAATATTTCTGTATTGCAGCAATGAGAATCGCCATTGAGTATAATGATAATTACATACTCAAAAGTAAAATGTCGAGATGACCTGATCTTAATATTCTTTCCGATACCAATACCCAGTAATTATTCTGATGACTGAAAATTGGCAATGTCAACTCTCGCTTAGTTGAAGAGACGTAAATCCTTTAGAAGAGAAATGAATGAATAGATGGATAGATGCATAGACAGATCTTCTGACTGTTGGCTTTCACTGATTGTTGAAGTTCCCGGAGGAGACAGAGGTGGACCTGTTGTCTGTCACCATTGATGATCCTGCCCATTACCCATCATGCTCAGTGTTCAGTGCCCCTGGCACACCAGCAGTCTTTTCACCAACCATTCCCTTCCAGCCTGATGACAGTCGGCGGGACGACCTCTCCTCGACTTCATCAGAGGACTCGGACAAAGATGACGAGTTTGACAGGGAAAGGCCGCACAGCTATTATCGCAGACCAGGGTGCGTTTAACGCTGTGCATGCAAACACTCGACAAACACAATTACACGCTCCCTAAACTGATATATATATCTATATCTATATATTTGTGTTTCTCAGGGGCTCACAGAGGAAATCATCTGCACTTTCTGCATTATTCAGCGAGCGCTGGCCCAACACAACCCCTCAGCGTGGAGGATTAGCTCCGCCCACTGAACGGAACATTGACTTTGAGCTGGACGTGCGTGTCGAGATTGACAGCGGCAAGTGTGTGCTGCACCCCTGCACCCAGCCACCTGAGCATGAAGATCTCGCAGTGAGGAGGTAAAGAGACAACCCAAAGTGCCCACACATCACACATTTTGAAAATAAAATGAACTGCAGCGCTGCAGTAATGAAATATTCTTGTAGGACAACATGGAAGTTAGTGTCACCCTGGTTCCCTCAACAAAAACCCAATAGGATTTTTTTCAATGGCTTTTGGATTATTGCGGATGATAACTTTTTGACCAACAAAAGATTAAAAATGTTTGTTCATTATGATAATCTTTACAAGTAAACACTACTTGTGAATTTTGAAGCTTAAATACAATCGCCAGAAGTAAAAATATAAACATAGGCTATAAACAAACTCCGACAACTTTTTCCAGAGTTTATTTGGAAGCCGTTTTCAGTTTGAGTTAGAATAGTTTGCAATGGCATTGTTCTAAAAGCAACGAGGCAGTGAAAGCGGACTGATGTGTAGATGAGTTTACCTGTTCGGCATGACGACTTTTTATGTTCCTAACACCCTCATTTATCCACTTGTCAGCAATTGCTTTTTTCAAGATGAGTAAAAGCTTAAAATACACCAGTAATACCCCCTAGTGAATTTTAATGTCGTAGAATAAAACTTGAAAATATCTTGAGCTTGTGTTAACCGCAGACCTTATTTCACGCATTTAACCAAAAAACCCATTGACTTTAGGAACTGTAAGTGCTTAAATGCTAACACGTTTCCAGGTTTTGTCCTACAAGAAAGCATCATCCATTCAGAGCTCTATTTTTCTGGATTTAATCTCGATCAGAGCTGTAAAGCGTTTCTGTGTGTCTAAAATATCTCTCTGTTGTTTAGGAGTTGTGAGCGGAGCTCGAGGAGTCTGGATCAGGACTCTCCTCCTAAGAAGCGAAAGCTGCAGCACAGTTTAGGCTCCAGCTCTCATCTGCTGAATGCTAAGCGAGTACCTACCTCTCTGCAGAGCAAGACCAGTGACATTGAGACCACTGTCTTCTACATCCCAGGAGTGGATGTTAAGGTCTGCAGTGGATCTAATGATATGGTTTAAGTAAAGCCGATTGCACACAGAAGGATTTCAGCTACAATTTGTCAACCTGAGACTTAAGTTTTGGGTGTGCCACCACATAAAACCCGCTCAAATACACTCATAGTCCTATAGATCCATTTCAATGCATCTGGTTTGCGCTTGGATTTATCCAACCAACATGTCTAATGGGTTACAATGCTCAACCGCTGCAATAAAACATGTTACAAATGTAAAACTGCAGTAATGTACACTTCTTATGATTGGTTAACTGTAGCACTCATTTTCCCCTCTCTGTCTGTTTACAGCTACATTACAACTCTAAAATGCTGAAGACGGAGTCGCCCATTGCCTCGCGTGGATCTTCCCTTCCCAGAACCCTTTCCAAAGAGTCCAAACTGTATGGTATGAGAGACTCACCCGCACCACCAGCCTCAGGCCCTGGAAAGAATAACACACTCCTCCCTCCCCCTCCCCCACCCCCTCCTCTCCCTTCAGGTACACACACTCTTCATCTGTCGTCCTCTGCCGCTGGCTTCCTGCATGCGCTTTAGCCTCATCTCCGCACTGAAGCCCACAGCTCTGAGCTCGACTGTAGCGCATGACTATCTAGGAACAGTGTTCACAGTTGCCACTCTGCAGGATCTTTTTTTCCACTGTGGTTCTGTGTTGTTTTTAATGCTGATGTGACAATGCTTGGTTTGAGACAAGCTTCCATTATTAGTTGTTGTTATAATATGATTGGCAACAATTTTCCTTTTTTTCCCCTTATCTTTCTCTGGTTTTTCTTGCTGACAGCAACTAAAACTATAAAATTAATTCATAGTATGTATACTATATATAAGTCTCTTATGCTCACCAAGGCTGCATTTATTTGATCAAAAATACAGTAAAGAGTAATATTGTGAAATATTACAATAAAAAAACTGTCTTATAATAATATATTATATATTTTGTTTAGGATTCTTAGAAAGTTCAAAAGAGCAACAATTGTTTGAAATACAAATATTGTATAACCTTATAAATGCTGTCACTTTTTTTCAGTTTACTGTGTCCTTGACCTGAATAAAAGTAAAAGTTCGGGATCAGTAAGATTTTTTTGAAAGAAATTAATAAACAGAAGTGTATAATAGTAAAAAATGAAAAATAAAATAAAGATAATAATATACACAATTAAAGATTAAGCATTAGATTAAGCATCACTCAATATCACACTTACTCAGCCATTTACTCAGCCTCATGTTGCTCCGAGCTCAACACAAAATGGAGTTTAGGTTGATGTTCAAGCTTCTCTTTTCCATATAATGAAAGCCAGTGGTGATATCTAGACACTACTATCCATTGTTTGCAGTTGATTTTAAATCATTGTCTATTACTGTAATTGCATTTTATGCTTGTGTTAAACAAATATAATAATTTTTTTTGCTGCTCTTTCGTGCTTTCATGCGTATTACTTGCATGCTGGAGGTGAATTAGGTGCCACATGGTTGCATCCTGCTCTATCCAAAAAAATGGAAAGCATCTTTTGCTTTCATTGCATGATAAATTGGCAGCAAAGAAGGATTGTTCTCAACTTTGTGTGTGTGTGTGTGTGTGTGTGTGTGTGTGTGTGTGTGCGAGCAGCTAAAGGTAAGCCGAGTGTAGGGGTGAAGATGGCTAAGCTGTATGCATGGGTAGCCCTACAGACATTGCCAGAGGAAATGGTCATCAGCCCATGTCTGCTGGACTTCCTGGAGAAAGCGCTGGAGACAATTCCCATCACACCAGTCGACAGGAACTACAGTAAGTGTGGTTTCAGATTTATCATTTGTCACTTGAACTACTCACAAAAGCTCACAGAATTGTGCTTTTATCATATGTATACTTTTATGCTGATATTAATATGTGTGTGTTTGTGTAGCCCTCAATGTTCCTGAGGAGGATGTTGGTCACTTTGATTCTGTGGATCCGTTGGAGGAGTCTCAGGTGTCTCTTGTGTCTTCTGCTGGAAATTCATACTCCTCCTTCCCTGTGGATGTGGTAGTTTATGTCAGGGTGCAGGTATACCAGCATTCCTCCATTTGTACTCATTCGTGACCATCTCAAAGCGGTCTGTTCATTTCATTGTGTTTGTTCCTCAGCCATCTCAGATCCGGTTCAGTTGTCTCCCCATGTCTCGAGTGGAGTGCATGCTGAAACTTCCCTCTCTGGACCTGGTATTCTCATCCAATAGGGGTGAACTTGAGCCCACCAGCGCCACCCATCCGTCAGAGGGCCAACACACACCTTCCTCCACACCTCCATCGGTACACAATGCCAACAGAGTGCCTGGAAGCAAAGGTATTAATGTACAGTCACCGTTATCTTGCCAAGTAAGACATCTTCCTGGATCAACATTTTGTTGATCCTCGCAACAACATTCGTGTCTAAAAATGTAACCCTAACCCTACCTAGAAGTTATCCCTAAAATCAGAGGGAAATGTAGAAACACCTATCCCTGGTTGTAAGCCTAAATTTGACATAAACTGTAAACTTGTCTTTCAAATCTGATTGGTTGATTGGAATGTTGTTCCAGGGTCAACAAGGATCTTAATCTTGGAGCTTGTTGTACTTGGTTAAATCAAGTTCACCATGAGGCTCCTGTTCTGAAAATCTCTCTCTTGTGCCATTTTGACTACCATTCAAAAATGTGTGCGTGTATATGTGTATATATTTATTTATTTTTCATTCTTTGCTTAGTATATTCCTGCTAAGGTATTTCCAAATTCGTTTTTTTTCTGTTAACGAACATCAAGAAGCCATTCACGCTTCTGAGAGCGACGTTCAGATGAATATGTAAATATGTGCTGTTCGCTATCCTCAGTAACAAAATAAAAACACAACAAAAATGACTGGTGTGAGAAGGCAGCAGTTAACAAAGCATCTGATCATTGCGATGTCAATTTGTTTGCATGAACTCAGCTATTCACTAACATCAGGTTGACAGATGAGATGTTTAAAATTGGTTCTGAAGTATATTTGAGACTATAGATAGACTCTATAGATCTGACTATGTGAGACTAGTTTGAATTAATCAATTTTCTTTCCATGACTGTAGTACAGATTAGTTTGTTCGCCATTATCGTGGTTTGTATAAGCATTCGCTTCATATGTCATGAAACCTGTGTTAGGTAAGTTACTCTAAAAAAAGTAATTACTAGCTACTAATTACATCTTCAACAGCGTAATAAGTAATGCAATACTTTTTAGAGAGAGTTATTAGTACAGTAATCTAATTACGTTCTAAATCCCAAATCAACCTCGACCAGTCGAACAGGGAGAGATATGAAACTGCTCTTTTAATTCCTTCAAATAAACAAACATTAGACGTTAAATGTATTACTTAAATGAATTACTTAGTAATGCATTACACCCAACACTGAAAGGCTCTCGGGAGCTCACGTAAACTTCACATCCTTTTGATTTTCTCTGCAAAAACATCCTGAGTCCTTCACATTAAACTAAGTCTATAGGCTTTCATAGACAACCTAGGAACGTTCGAACGTTGTACAAGCTGTTCACACATCGGCAATAAAAAAGCGATATGAAAATTCTTACATATAGCCCCTTTAAAGGTTGTGTTGACTAATGGTAATCATTGTAACTTCTTCCATCCCTCAGGTCCATCTACAGGGTTAGGCAGTCCTTTGGGGCGGAGTCGCCACCACAGCAGCCAATCAGATCTAACAGGCCAACCGATTAACTCATCAGGTCTGAGTTTCACTGCCTGTATGTCAGATTTCTCACTGTATGTGTTTCATCCTTATGGAGCCGGCAAACAGAAGTCTGCAGTTACTGGCCTTCCACCTGGACCAGGACCACTGGGTGAGAGCCCATTGCAAAGACATTACTCAGAATCACGATATTTCGAAGTAAAATAAACGTATATACTGTGAAGATAATTATACGATTCTGGAGATGACTTTGCTTCTTTCAGGAGCAGTGGACGAAGAGGCCTCTTCAGTGACGGGCAGGAAAGATTCTCTCTCCATCAACTTGGAGTTTGTGAAAGTCAGTCTTTCCAGGATGAGACGTACAGGATGCCCAGCATTTATTGATACTTCGGTTGCTAGCAAGGGTGGGAAGATGGACACCACTCTTATCAACATCTCAGGTGAGTAATTCAAAATGACTTACTGGGTTATACTTCAGTATGTCTGATTGTATCACCTTACTAAAGCCCTTTCCGGCTGTATGACACTACTGTTAAATGACTGTTCAAAAGTTTCTGGTGAGTAGTTTGTCTTTTTTAAAGAGATGAATATTTTTATTCAGCAAGAAGGCATTCAATTGATCAGAAGTAACAGTAAATACATTTATAATGTTAAAAAGATTTCTATTTAAAATAAATGCTGTTCTTTTGAACTTTTCAATCCTGAAAACAAAAATATTAAGCGGCACAACTGTTCAAAATCGATTAATAATAGGAAGTGTTTCTTGCATTATTATATATTCCCAAATCAGCATATTAGAATAATTTCTAAAAGATTATGTGACACTGAAGACAGAGGTAATGATGCTGAAAATTCAGCTTTGCATTACCGGAATAAATTACGTTTTAAAAAATATTCAAATAGAAGACAAAAAAAAACAAAAAAAAAACACAACCCTTAACTTTTGACATGTAGTGTGTAAAAATAAAATGCAATAAAATGTTATCCTTTTAATCCCAGTTGTCTCAGTAACTAATTTGTGACACTGTGTGTTTGTGTCTTTCTTCTAGCGGTGTGTGATATCGGTTCTGCATCCTTCAAGTACGACATGAGGCGTTTGAGTGAGATTCTTGCATTCCCACGAGCTTGGTACCGCAGAAGCATTGCCAGGAGATTATTTCTAGGAGACCAGACCATTAACTTACCAGGTTATACATACTGTATATACTCTCAACATTACACAACTGTTCAAAAGTTTGCAATCACCATTAAGTTTTTGGAAGAAATTGATGCTTCTGTCACCAACAATTCAGTACCAAAAACAGCAACATAAATTATTATTGAGATGTTCAATAGTGTGTTTTATACTTTTTATATATATATCTCATATATATTCATATCAATTGAAAAAGTTGTGCTACTGAAGTGTGGCAATCACAATCAAATGTTTTTCAGTCGCTGGAGTATTAAGTACACTTCCATTTCTGAAATCCATTTTTGGTATCATGCATTTTTTCAGTCTGTTGTTCTTTTGAGAGATGAAGGCTATTTCATGCACTGCTGTCTAGAAAGAAGGAAGCAAGCTGGATTTAACAATGACAGATGCCTGCTGGACAACAACAGGCAGTTTGAGAGCGACCCCTCACTGGTGCTCAGCTGGCAGCTTCATTGAACCGCACCTGTCAAACAGCAGCGCGCAATCTGCAGCAGTCCTTTCTGTCCTTTTAGACAGAATTTAATAGACAAAACTAAATCCGAAACTAGAAAAAAGAGTGGAAAAGGCTCTTGCTATATGTGGTGCGTTCTTTGTATGTGTGTTTTAATGTGGGTATGATAAATGCCTAAATTATATCTGTTCAGCATATAAAGAAATCATATCTCTTCACAAGGCTTTGATTAAACCACTCCATTCTTATGAATTACGTTTTATGAAACATTTATGACCTTTTTGGATCTTCCAAGTTTTGGTTACTTGGACTTTTAATGGAGGGACAGAAACCTCTCAAAAAACCTTTGGTTAAACTTCCAAACACAAAGATATTTTTAAAGTCTTATGGGTTTGCAACAACATACGGCTGAGTAAATGACGACAGAAGTTTCTTTAAAGTATCTCTTTAAGAATTGCTTCAGAAAACATTTAATTAAACTTCACCTGAATATCTTAATAAAACTGAGTCCAAACTTTTGAACAGTAATGTATACCTACTCGCCTGTCCCAGTCATCTTGCATCTTCAGATGAATGCTGGAAAGCGTTGATGATAACTGCTGTATGATAAATGTGCTGTAGCCTCAGGTCCTGCCACGCCAGATTCTGTGGAGAGCATCGCACAGCACCTGTCTCCTGAGTCCAGCCGAAAAGCGTACTGGAGGACGTGGGACGGCCAAACCACTCAACACCCCTCCGTCTTTACTGATGCCACACCGAACCACGCGCACCTCAAATCACCCGCCACCGGACGTTCCCGCAGCGTGTCTGACTCTTCAGCACCGCGCAGAGGTACACATACAGACACATACGCTGCTAGAGGTCTGTTGATGATGTGCAGCTTTGTGGCTCTACCATCCTTATCTATTTAACCAATTGTCTGTGTGTGGGTTTCTACAGACTCGGTCACAAAGACCGCCATCCCGTCGTTTCGGAACGGAAAAGCAGTAGCAGCACAGCAGGGTTCGCCATGGGAGACTCTGGTGGTGTTCGCCATCAACCTTAAACAGCTTAATGTCCAGATGAACATGAGCAATGTCATGGGCAACAATACGTACGAGAGAGCTACAGAAACTATTTGATTAGTGCTCCTGTTAACATGCTTAATATCTCTCTGTTTGATGTCTATTCATGTATGTGTGTGTTTAAACAGTTGGACAACAAGTGGGCTGAAGAGTCAGGGCCGTCTGTCAGTGGGCAGTAACAGAGATCGTGAGATCAGCATGTCTGTCGGACTGGGTCGCTCCAAACTGGATTCCAAAGGAGGAGTGGTGGGTGGCAACATTGACGTAAACACACTGGAGATGGTCTGTAAGTATACTTTGAATTATTTATTTAGAGAGAATGTACTCTTTAAAAACTGGTTATGTCAGTTTTTCCTGAATACTTATGCACCGCTCTACAGTCATTTGAAAGTGATTGCAGTACCAGTTTTGGCCACAATCTTACATACGGCTCCTTTAAATAAAATTCATGAGGGGAATTGCAAACGAAAATACTTTAAGTTCATTTCTGTATGGCACAGAACTCTTCAGTAACTGATAACCGATTGTTCTTCTAGCCCATATTTCAGAACATCCAAACCAGCAGCCCAGTCATAAGATTCAGATCACCATGGGCTCCACTGAGGCCCGGCTGGACTATATGGGCTCCAGCATATTAATGGGCATCTTCAGTAACGCTGACCTGCAGCTACAGGATGAGTGGAAGGTGAACCTCTGCACCACTCAGGCCAGTCTATCTGAGAAAAGGTATAAGAACTGCCAACCATACTAGCTTATCAACTAATACCTCAACCATACCAAACATTCTCTGATGTGCATCTCCTCCAGTGAGATCTTTGTACATGGAGACCTGCAATGGGACATATTCCAGGTGATCATCTCGCGCTCCACCACCCCTGACCTGATAAAGATTGGCATGAAGTTGCAGGAGTTCTTCACACAGCAGTTTGACACCAGCAAGCGAGCCCTGTCCACCTGGGGCCCAGTGCCCTACAATCCTCCCAAAACCCCGGTCATCAACATGGACAAAGGAGCAGCTGAAATCTGTTAGTGTGCTTGTGACCATTTTACTTTTGAAATACAATTTTGTTGTTAATGAAATGACTTTAAAGACCAACATAAATGTCTTTTTCTCTCAGATATGGATGCAGCTCATCATAGACATTGGCCCAGTGTGTTGAAGATGGTGGCTGGATGTCACATCTCCCTCTTCCAGATGCCACTCCCAGAGGATGCTGTGCAGCTGGGCGGCTCGATGAGTCTCCATGGCAACCACATGACTCTGGCTTGTTTCCATGGGCCCAACTTCCGTTCCAAGTCCTGGGTGCTGTTCCACCTGGAAGAGCCCAACATCGCCTTCTGGACTGAAGCACAAAAGATCTGGGAGGATGGTACAGACACCGTGCTAGTTTTCCATCCATCATTTGCTTTTTCATAAATTGCAACTAACAGGTTGTGTTTTTTTGTCTAGGCTCCAGTGATGATTCTACATATATAGTTCAAACCCTTGACTTTCACCTTGGGCATAATACCATGGTAACCAAGCCTTGTGGTGCTCTGGAGAGCCCAATGGCAACCATCACTAAGGTTACCCGCCGTCGTCATGAAAACCCCCCGCATGGGGTGGCTACAGTCAAAGAGTGGTTTAACTATGTCACTGCCATGAGGAACGAAGGTAAATGTTGCACACTCAATGGCTCTTTTCCAAACCTAGTGAGCTCCCTTGCTGTCTTTTGCCTATATTGTAATTTCGTAAATATTCTGGTTGACGCTTCAACATAATAGGTAGGGGTATTGCAAAAAAAACAAGACGACGATGCAGTGTGTAGCTACTACTGACACACAAAATCATATCGACGATATTTTGCTAGGTGACAAATGAAATAGAGACACTATTCCTGCTTCAAAAAAAAAAAAAAAACATTTATTAAAAAAGAAATAATTAATTAAATAAGTTAATACACCCAATCAACAGTACTTTTTCTTCACCTATGGTTACTAGTATCAACATATTTTGAATGTGAATAATTTATTTAAACTTGAACACAAATAAAACTTTTTTTCAAACAGGCTGAAAGTGTGAGCATATTATAAATTTGGTGGAGACATAACTAAGAATACAATTTAATTTTCATTTACCTTTTAGTGCGGACTTACCATTATTGTAACATTACCATTGATCATTCACTATAAAATTATACAAGCACAATTACACCAAGAAGTAAAAAAAAACAACAAAAAAAATCTAATTTCAGGGTTGTAAAAGGATGACACTCTAGCGTTTTTGTTGTCCCTAACCTCAGACATGAAGAAGTGCATGTCCTCTTTTTTATTCGCCTTTGTTAACATGCATCTTGACGACATTTAACTCTCTCAAAACTGCTGTGGGGTAAACCTGCTGTAAACTGCTGTGGGGTAGAACTGCTGTGGGCTCTGTCAGACCCTTCTCGTTTTGATCAGGAGATTTAGTTCTCTTTCAGAAGTTGGGTAATAGCGCCCCCTACTGTATAACAGTGAAAACACACAATGCTTCCCCAACACTGATGTAATTTGTCATAAATCACAGAAAATTCCATCAATGGTGGGGAAAGAGATTAAATGCGGTCTATATAGGCAGCTAACTATTGTAAAGCCATATTGTTTGCTGAGCAGCAGACACATGTTTATGATTACCACATTTGCTGTTCTTGAAATGGAAAATTTTTATTTTCCTTGAAACAATTCTCTCTTTTCTTGTGTCAGAGCTGAACTTGTTGCGTAACGTGGATGCAAACAACTCCGAAAGCGGCGCAGCAGCAAAGAGCTCCAGCCTTCTGAGTGGCTTCAGGGGCTCCTCCAGCTACAACCACGAAACCGAGACCATCTTCGCCCTTCCCAAAATGCAACTCGAGTTCAAATCCATTCATGTACAAGACCCAGAGGAACCTTCTCTCAGTGGTACTGACTAATAACCTGACAGAATTGTATATTCTGCTAGCCTCTGGCAGCTACGTTGCTATTGTTTATTCCTACGGTTGCTAGACGCTTGTGAAGCTTGTGTAGTGTGAAACCTCGCTGACTCCGAGCTGTGTTGCAGATGCCGGCAGTAAGCCTAAAGTGGAGTGCAGTGTGGTCACCGAGTTCACCGATCACATCTGCGTCACCATGGATGCAGAGCTCATCATGTTCCTGCATGACCTGGTGTCAGCATACTTGAAAGAAAAGGAAAAAGGTGAGAGCATGAAATCCAGACTCGGTTTGTTTTCTTCATAATTGTCCTTTGTCACTGAGCACGTGCTTGTGTTGCAGCTCTCTTCGCCCCGCGCATCTTCGCATCTCGGCCTGGTCAGAAGAGCCCCACCGCGCAGCAGGATGAAGCGTCATCGGAGAAGAAGGAAAATGAAGAGGTGGTGAACTACGCCACAGTGGACTGGAGAGAGTTCCTCTGCAACACATGGCATCTGGAGCCCACACTACGGTAACACTGTGGTCACATGACCTCAACTCATGTTCCACACAGACCTTTCTGATGTCTTAAATCAAATAGACTTGTGTTAATAGACAGTTGCTGTGGTTGTTTGGGTGTTGCTAGGTGGAAGTTAACATTTTCTGAATACATGGTAGGGAACATGTATCAACCAACCATAAGTAGTTGCTCGATGGTTGCTAAGGTTTTCTGCTGGATATTATAGGATGTTGCAGGTGGTTTCTAGGTTATAGTGAGGGTTTTCTAGATGGTTGCTATGCTGTTTTTAGGGAGTTCATACGTAGGTGGTTAAATGTGGTATTCTTGCTTATTCCATACAAGTACATATTTCACCATCATTAGCACAGGTTACACTTTTCATACATTATTGTCTGTAATGAAGTCGTTTGATATGTGTAATGTTTCAGGTTGATCTCGTGGACGGGCCGTAAGATTGATCCGGTGGGGGTGGACTACATTTTGCAGAAGCTGGGATTCCACCATGCCAGGACTACGATTCCCAAGTGGCTGCAGAGAGGAGTGATGGACCCTCTGGATAAAGTTCTGTCCGTTCTCATTAAGAAACTTGGCACGGCATTGCAGGATGAGAAAGAGAAGAAAGGTCAAAGAGACAAAGATGAGCATTAACTAGGACACTTCAATGTATTAATACATTTCTGCTATCTGGAGCCATCTGTGTGAATTTATTTTTATTTTTTTTCCACCTTGTCTGAAACCACTGGATTTATTGCAAACTACTGTACAGTACTCACAAACGCATCACAGCCGTTGCTATACTGTGTGAACATTAGTGTTTGCCCTGGTTCATATGGCTATAGCTCTTGGGTGACTGAAAGTGTTTTTTTTTTTTTTGTACATTTGAATTTTCAGATCAAGTAAAGATTGGATAGCTGCTGCTGAATGCCATTTGGACTTTTAACATGGATTAAACGCACTTACGTGTTGCTGACACTAACAGATGAGCAGTGATCTTAAGCTACAGTATACGAGTGTGCTCTTGAAATCAGTTTACATGAGTTCAGAGGAGCGAGAAGCATCCTGTGTTCTTTCTCTTGAGGTGAATATACTGCTGAATATTGCCAATCAGACTTTTTAAGTAGTTTTATTGAACATTTTAAGAGCAAACAATACAGGTAACCGCTGACCGGGTGGTAAAGTGTTCTTTCAGCCAGCAGAGGAAGCGTGAACATCCCTATGCCTAATTATTCCTTTGAGAGTGACCAAATTTTATGCCTGATTAACACATTTTGAGGGATGATATGGTGGAGATGCCTCAGATATTCCTGTGAATACATCAGAACCTCAGATTGTGCTGTGTAATGTGAACTGGCCTATAAAGCAAGGCTCTAACTTAAATAGACAAATATTATGTAAATATCTTAAATGCATAAGCTATTACCCATGTTAGGCCTGTGGTGATAGTGTCTTTCCTTTTTTTTTTCATAAGTGCAATAGACCATTGTATGTACAGAGGTAAATATGTTCAATGTGCTGATTTCTTAACTGAATAAAATCATTACTACTAAAATGAATGATACTTTTAAGTGACCTTTTGTTCTTCCACATTATACTTCACTGATTTGTAAACTAAGATGAGTTTTGTTCATTCGTTGCTGTGGTAATGGAAGGTTGCCTACGGGAAGAACATTGTGCTACACAGATGTAATGGTTTATTTAGATGCTCCATGCATAAAGAAAATGTTCAATCTTCACTGTATACATACTGAAGAAATAGATTATGTTCAGAATTGCATATTATAAGTTGCTGTTTTTTTTGCAGTATCTATATACATTGTGCACTATGCGTACAATACCTGGATGAGCACACTAAACAATAAGCTGTGAGCAGAATACATACAAGTAATATGCTACAATTTCATTCATAACGGCCTAAGAAACAATGTACTATCACATTTACAATTCCACACATAACCACTGCGTGGTGCACTTCATGTTCAATAGTTTCAGTTCAGCACTTAAATGGATGATGATGATAGATTTCTCAGAACTAATGGGTTAATTTACACGCTGGTCGTCCTCTTCTTTTGTATGCACTTTTAAATGTAATCCAGATTTTTGTTAAAGTGAAGCTGCAGTACGGAAGATTTGTCTCAAATGGTTGAAGACTGCAAGTTACTCACTGACGAATATTGTTGTGGTAATTACGAGTTTCGGCTCCGTGGTAACAGGCAATCAGATCGACTGTCACTAACTGCCACTTCCCCCAAAAATAAAAAAATAACCATATTCCTATTTTTTTGTTGTTGTCGCTATTACGGACATTATGTAAAGACGGATGACGTTACTGACATTTCAAATAATAAAATAATTTACCGTTGTGAAGGGTGATGCAATTTAGGTACTTGCTCAGTTTTTATTCTTTAATAAAAAAAATAAAAAAGCAGCATACTGCAGCTTTAACAAACCACACAAAGAAATAGGAATTGAAGTTTGAAAAAGACACATTTTAAACAAATAAATAAATGTAAATTAAATTAATACAAATCACACCACAACTGCTTTAAACAGCTTTATTTCTCGTATCACAAGAAGCCCGTCATGATTTGCCGTTTTAAAACTCTGAATAGGTAGATTTAACATCCTAACTTCCTGGTTACTTAAACTCAAATGAGCTACAAAAATGAACCAAGCTATATATAATAAACAAAAAATTGTGCTGCTCTATAGTTACATGAACTGACTCTAAAAAATGTAATTCAAGGGCTACCCATAGTGTCTTATTAAAGATACCACTTGTTAAAAACAAAAATTTCTGGCACCTGTTCCTAACAATAAATCGAGTATTATTATAATTTTGGTCTTTCATATACATTTCCATATACATATCTACTGTTTAAAAAAAAAAAAAAAAAACTATGCCAAGATTCATAACGCCGTAAAAAAGGTTTCAAGTTTGACGTCCGTAATGCTGTTTATTTGAGGTGTTCAGTCTGTCGGCTCTGTCGTCTATTTGGCAGTGCATGGACACACACACACACACACGAGTGGAACATGAGGAGGCAGTGTGAGTGGAGGGAGACCTGATTCGGCAGCTCTGAGGAGCTCTACAGTGTTAACACGCTTCCCTGATCAGACACGTACAGTGCTTTCAGCTTGGCAGAACAGTCACACGACGTCAAGATCACTGAATCATTTGGGGCAGGATCTGAGGAGGATGAGGATGAGGATGAGGAGGAGGAGGAGGAGGAGGAGGAGGAGGAGGAGGAGGTCATCGGGATTAGTGGGAGGAAAGGCAGGTTCCATAGTTCAATATCCCACTACACGTCAGTGGTCTTTCTGGACCTCTTCTTGAGAGGTGCTTTGCTGCTGGTTTTGGCCTCTGTTCTGCGCCTGTACTTGCGTGGTTTGGTGGATGAGGGTACTTCAGCGCTGTGCTCCAGTGGGCGGATATCGGAGTCTTCATGTTCCTGGCAGCAGAGCTGGCCCATGAGCGGGTGAGACCGCAGCGCCCCCTCCTGGTGAGCCTTGCAAAAAGAGTTAGGGCAAAGCTGGCAGAAAGCATCGGAGTTCTTTCCACACACGTCACAGTGATGCCAGGGACAGTCCCAGCGACCTGGAAGAAAACACGGATCACAAATGTAAAAGTTGTCAATGGATAAATTAAAAAAGGGACAGAAGACAATTAAAGCCTATTAAAATGTTACAAATGATGGCTTTCAATTATACTGCAATGTTTAATAGCTATCATGGCTAAAGTTGTGGGGGGAAAAAAACATTTAATAGAGACCTCAGTAGCAGCAGTATTGGTATCAGTGATAGGTCTTTGTTGTTTCCACATTAATTTGAAACAGTAAAATTATTATACTTTTAAAAAACTTCAACATTAGGTGCGATTAATCATGATTAATTACTTTTGTAATTTTTTTAATTGATTTTTAGTTGTTTTTTAATTGATTTTGATTGATTGTTTTTTAATTGACTGTCAGCATTATAGAGTAAAGGTTACCAAATGGTCTCTTGGTGCGGTCTAGGCAGGAAAGGTGATAGGCTTTAGTGCAGCCCTTCTTGTCACACAGAACCAGCTCTCCTCCATCACCACAGCGGAAACACTCGTCCTCAGACTTTTTGCCTTCATTCCGGGACCTTCTCCGCTTGGGCTTTTTCTTCTGATGCTTGTTTTTGGGCTCAGAAGAATGACCGTTCTGAAGTTGATGGGTAAAAAGCAAGTGTCAAGGCATTTAGACTTAGCAGATGTTGTTATCCTAACTTGTAGTTCAAATATTATAGGGACAAACTTAGTTTGAAATGTTTTGAAGGTCACAAAGGTGTTAGCTCATACTTTACAAGGTTCAAACCTTCTAAATACCAGGCCTGAGCTTTGACCACTACACCACACCAGCATGACATCAGTAATGAGGCAGTAACAGTCACTCACCTTGGGTCGGTCACCTAGAAAACCACTGCAGTTAGGAGCTCCACAGCGACACACAGTCTTTTCATTCCCAAGACAGTCCAGGTTATAGTTAAACGTCAGCTCAGTGCCTGAAAACATTGACGCACAGATGGACAATTAATTCTGAGAGGAAAAAACAAGATTTGGCAACAAAAGATAGGTGGAGCGATAGCTATGTAGTACATTTAATATATACTTTATATAATAATATGCAGAGGGCCTGCCATAGTCTAATCTGTCCCAAAAATATTTTTAAACAACTTATAACAAGATTCCATTTGCAAGAAATTAAAACACTAGTTATTTTTATTAGAAAAACTTTACTATACATTTACTAATATACTTAAATATTAATTTGCATTTATTTTACAGTGCAGTTGTATTTCGACATCAATGTATTACTGTCTTAAGGACAATAATAACAGTTTCATTAATAACTTGTTGTTCAAATTGTTTTGACTTCCTAAAAACAACAGATTGTAATGTGGACTGAGAAACTAATCACAGCTTAAAAAGAGGTTTGAATCCACTTTAAAGTCCAGGTACAAGTCAATGTAAAGACTTTTTTCTTTAATGTGGTCACTGAAAATGGGTTGGAGATTGATGCATTTAACTTTAAAAATGTTAATAAAAAAAAAAAAATAAATTAAAAAAAATTAGAGGGACCTAAATCCCCCACCCCCAGATTCAGAAAAACATCAAATATATATTTTACTTTTTATTTAAGCCAAAATATTCAATCTTGGTTTTTTTTGCTCTGAACTTGCTTAAATTAGTGTTTTCCCCCCCAAACCAAGGATCAATTATTTTAACTGCCATTTGGCTAAACAGATTCTAAATATTTCATACAAGAAATAAAATATACTAGCACTCCAGTTTTCAAGATTTTAAATGGTGATTTTTTTTTTTTTACACATCTTAAAAGTTTAATGCATTATATTTACTTGAAAAAAATATACACCTATAGCAACACTAGCTAAAATTAGAGTAGGATATATATATTTTTTCAATTTATCACCCAGCCTTCCACAAAAATCCATCATATCTCTTATTTTCAGAATGTGAGCTCACCAGAAGGGATGTCACACACGGCAAACAGGCCCACGCGAGTGTCTCCATTAACCGTCCATTTCTGAGTTTCACAGTTGGGCTGGCAGCTGTGGTTCATGAAGCGGGAGTAGTTCCCTTTGGGTCCCGCATCTATAATCCGATCCTGCACACAGTGTATAGCACAATGAAGGCTGAATGATCACAAACCATTATGTTGTCGTGAGCGTGTTATCTATGGAATGATCTGTAGTACTGTGTAGGGGTGGGCGATATATTTGAAATTTGTAAATCGGTAGAGATTCTGGACTATCGTCTCTATGGCGGTCGGTTACGCTCACATGACTTTGTGCGAAAAGTTCACGATTTTAAACCATTGAAGCACAATTAGAAGCGAAAGACAACTCATTAAAAGACACGTTACATGAAACCACAGCTCAGAGCGCGTGAGAACTGAACTGAGTGCTTTTTGCTGCCTGATTGGGCTTGAACAGTTAAATACACATGATCTAGACAGCTGTAAATAAACAAGTGATCATGTATTTGCAAGCAAACACAAAAAGCATGTACGCCTCAAGAGAAAACACACTAATATATTGGATCCATGCAGTCGGTCTTAAAGTGACAGCATTGAAATTTACCTGCTGTCATTATAATGCTATTCAAACTACAAAAAAAAGTTTTTAAAACATCTTTTTAAAAAACATCTCTCATTGCTCTTGACTGAATCCCTTTTGAAACAAAGAATAATAAATGTTTAGTTTATGCATTGTTTTTTTTTTTAATACATTTGGTTACTTCAAGCTTTACAAATACGTAGGGGTGTGACGGTTATGATATAACCGTGAGACCGACGGTTATAGTTGAACACCATCATCAGAACTCTATAACCGCCAAAACCGTGTTATTAAAATATATTACAGATAAGGTTATACTATCAGTGTTGGGGAGTAACGGAATACTTGTACCGGCGTTAGGTAGGCTATTCAGAATATAAATTATGAGTAACTGTAGTCTCCACAGAACATGAAATATTCATTTTATTACATTTTTCGTGTTCGCATTTATGAGGAAAAAACAATGTTATGGACGCGAGCGCTCTGAAAGCGGCACTAAAATATGCTTTAAAACTTTCACAGAGGCATCAAACAGAAAGCACAAAACCTTTCTTTAAAACGATCATTAAAAAACGATTAACGATTAAAAAATCATTATTTTTGCCGGTTCTTTGTGACAGATTGTAGGTGCTTTACTGGCAGCACCACATGAACGCGTCACCACCGCATCCACCAGAATAGGCCTGTTTTTTTTTTTTTTTTTAGGATTTGTTTGTGTGCGTTTCATTTAATGGAAAGCACATTCACTGCTAGTTGTCTTGCTGTTAATTTTAAATAAACGTAGAGCAAGTAGTTAATCAGTGCCTGCTCGTTTATTCAAACTAAGTTGTCCTATAACAACCCCCCCCCGGACGATGACGGTTATGTTACGAACCGTCACATTTAACTCACATCATAACCGTCATCACCAATTCTGAAACCGGCACACCCCTAGAAATACTACATAAAATGTATTAATTTTTTCAGATAGGTCTATTTCATTTGTTTCTTTGATAAAGAAAGAGCAAAGAAAACAAACAACAATAGAACAGTTTACTTGTCTTCAGGACGCTTGAGGTTTTTTTAGGCTAGTATTAGTTTTTAAAATATTGAAAATGGTGATAAGAATTATGACATTTCAATGGTATATTTTTTTAAAATATTGTGATATATACCGTTATCGTGAAATAAAATGACTCCTATCATGATATAAGATTTTGGTCATATCGCGCACCCCTAGTACGGTGACCTGTAGTACCAGACAAAGCTGTTCAGTGACACTCTCAATGCAACCCTGTTTCTCTGGCTCTGCTGTATAGGGTTTAAACATGTCAAAATCAGGCATGACAAGCAGAGCAAGCACATGGGGCCTTTTTTACCTTGTCAATAGTGAGCATATAGAAATGTGAGATGTCGTTTTCTTGAGCGTATTTGATTCTGGCTCTGCACTCCTCCTCGTCTATCAGTTCACCCACATATTCATTCACAAATTCCCCCTGAGTGACACAGAAACAGCCAATCAGCAATCACATACAGCAAATCTCCTTTGCTAAATCTTTTCAAAAGCTAGTGGACTTACTTTCTTAATGTCTCGCAGTGACAGCAGGCCCCAGCCTTTTCCTGCGGTGCGGATGATCTTGGTCTCGGGATAGTGGCGTTTGGTGAAGTCCTGGTTTTGGCAGCGCTCTCCAGCAGGACACACTTGAGGATGGCACTCATACAACAGCATGCGGTTCAGACACTCGGATTCAAAGCTGCAGGGACGCTCGTCTGACGGCTTACAGTTACACTTAGGGATCTCAGAAATGTCTGCGGTGTAGACCTGCACTCGTCCACAAGGCTTATTCACCTAATAACAAATAAATGAAACCATTCAAATAAATAAAGCTTTTAAAATCTCTAGAAACAGACTCACTACATTCAAAACATTAAAATGACTACAGAAATGGTCTGGAATTTAAACCAACATGTCCACGTTTTCCAAGACCATGGGAGTCTTATATACAAGGTCATATTGAATGGCAATACCTTGATGTATTTGTATGGAGGAGGTTTCTTGTTGTTCTCTTGAGCCTCTTTGGCCTCCCTCTCCATCTCAATCTCCTTAAAGCGAGTTTCAGCCTCCAGCAGGGCTGCACAAATAGATACAGAGGAACCATTTCAAGTCCTGAAATTTTCAACTAAAAATGATGTTAGGAAAAAAAACTTTAATTAGCTGCGCACTGTGCGCAGTACTTGGTAGCCTTGTCCGCCAAAAATAAATGAATTATAAATAAATATAAAAAACAAGTAGGCTATTTGCAGTATATTAAATCGTTTTTGATCTAATTATTTTGCACTGAAATGAGTGACACACGAGTCTATCAGCTCGGACAGCGCTGCATCACATGCACTGCGCAATATCATAGCCTATGATTTCCGAAAATAGTACTGTTGTCAACTAGTGATAACATCACGAGAACTTTTGAGGAATATGCAATATCATTTAGACAATTGTTTTTGTCATATGTATTAAAATAACTGACAGACACTATCAGTGCAGCTGAACACAGGAGCTCAGTTTCGCGGCTGAGAAACGAATAGACTATTAACTTTTTTTTTTTAAATGGTGCCACACTGCCGATGTCTTTGTTGACATGGTAGAAGAGGACTGACTATAAATTAAACGCTCACAATTAAATAAATAATATTCAGCAAACCTTCTAGTAGCCTACTTTCTCCAATCTGTCTCTTCTCTGGTGGATTGGGCTAATCCAAAAGAAGTGAAAACAAGGGAGGTGTTCTGAAGACAGACTGTTACCAGTGAAACAGGGGTGCTCTGAAAACACCCCCATTAGCAATTAGTGCTTTCCATCTGATGAAATGAACGCGAAAAAAAAAAAATCGACCAATCAGAATTTGTCGAACCAGAACGTATCGACCAATTAATCGACTGGGACGTTACAGCCCTGCAAATAAGATAATAAAACAAAGAATATTTTACCATTCTTAAAGACCTTCCCAATGCCAGTCTGTTGGTATTTGCTTCCCCTGTCCCCCTCCATGTAAGGAAAGACTCTGCCCTGGTGTGTCCAGAAATAGTCTTTAGAGCCAAAGAAGAACACGGGGAACTCTCCAATCTCATGACGCAGGTGCTGGATGTTTGTTGGGATGTTCTTAGGGTGACGGATCTCTGCAGGCCACCATCTAGAATTTTAAATGAAGTCAAAGGTTAGGACAGGGAAATTACCTCTGCTAAAATGTAGCTTAGTTATTTTATGGATGCAAGCAGATGAGTTCAGTAAGTTTAAGCTAAAGGTGTGTGGTGCTGTTAGAGACTGACCTGTAGTTCCCAAGTTTGACCCAGATAACATCTCTGTATTTGGGTTTCTTCCCTGAGCGACAATCATTACAGAACCAGCTGCCATCAGGCATAGCGATGTTCAGACAGTCAGGGTGAAATGCAGCTGGACATGACTCACAGCACAGCAGACGGCCACCTTCAACACAAATGCATCCATTTATATAGCGCCGTCATGTTCAACTTCAGATGCCATACATTAAAAAAGGAATAAAACAGCTTTATAATGACAGTGGAATTCACACCCTTTGAGCAGATAAAGCACCAGCTGACATTGACGTGAGAGTGGTGACTGTAGCCTTTCTTAGCCCTGAAGTGGTTTGTGCACACAATGGCAGAAGATGATAGCATCTCACTGCCCGCAGCAACACACAGGTCTCCAACATGATAGGCCACGGGACAGCGCAAACAACGCATCATCTTTCCTGCAAGGGGACAACAGGAAATGTATTAGGGGATTAAACCAACGCCAACTAAATAAGTCCTTTTGTTGGAGATTCATTTAGCTATATAATTTAACCTATTAGAAGCGTGTAGTAGTTGTTTGTTTGCAGTTTGAATTAAATGAGATGAAAGAAAAGGTCCCACATAATACATTTTTAAGCTGTACTTATGAAAAAACACAACAATAGTTTGGTATAATCAACTTATTGTGTTCATGTTGCATTCCAAAACTCTTGTGCTTTTATCGAGGTGGGATACGGGTAAAGGTAGGGACATGTTTCATGTTATGGTTAGGTTTAAGGTGTGAGTTATTGGGTAGGGGAAAGTCGACAATGTTAATTATACACGGACTTAAAGAAATAATTCCTGTAGGTATTTAATTATAAGTGCAACACAACATGCATGTACACAATTATTCAATTTAAATGTTAGTACATAGTAGTTAAACACAAAATAAATGTATTTTTATTTGGTCCCACTTTACATTGCATCATCTTTGCCGACAGTGCGTAAACATTCATGCATTTTTTTGTACCTTTGGTGGCCTTGCCAGTGCCACGGCCACTGTAGTGGCAGCTGAGGCAGGTGTGCAGAGGGCAGCGGAAGCCTCGATTCTCAAACACGGTCAGAGCGCTCAACCGTACACAGGCCTCATGGTAGAAGCGGCCACAGTGAAGAACGCAGCAACGCCGCACCTCTCCTTCAGACTTCTTACAGGTGAAACACACATGCACACCTGAAAAAGTGAAATAAAATTATAGCTCACAATAGTGAGAAAGCTGATTTTTCTAAACACAACATCAGTAACATGACATCAGTGTATCTCACCTGAGATGCAGGCAGTGCAGAGCACCTTTTCTGCTGATCGCTCAAGTCCAATACAATGCAGGTGATATGATCCACAGCACTGTCCCTCACACATCACTAGATCCTCCCCGGTCTGCTCACACACCTGGAAAACATGCCAAACACGTATTAGAGGCACTAAATCCCATGACTGATGGTTGGGAGATATCATGGGTGAGTGTTGCATCCTGGGTCGGCTCAGCATCTGACGGGTCATCTGTTGAACATAGTTGATGACTAAAAATAATCATTTCTAGACATTACTTTGTGAAGACAGTGGCATAATACATGTTTTTTAGCCATAACAAAACAGTAGCCATGTGCATGGGTTAATTTTTCCCACTGGCAGTTTTAGGTATACAACGACCCCTGGCGGTTAAAGTGTTAAGTTCATAATCGTAGTAACCATATTCGCATTAAACTATGTGGCGTACGCCAATTTTAATCGCAATAAACAGACATGTAAACCCAGCATTCTGTTGTATCTGGCTTTAAACTAGTTTAAATCACTGAGACATTCGTGTTCTTAGCTAAATTCAAGCACTTTTCACTGGATCTCACAGCGCTGATTAGTGTCATGTGATCGAGGCCGATCAGTGAGTAAACGCATCAGCTCTAATAAACTCAGAGCGGATAAATTGGCTGTGTGGCGCCGTTAACGTAGTTTCATTCCACTTTTGGGGCATAAACCTTATTTTGAAAATCGTATGTTTTTTTAATAATTTTATAGAGGAAAATTAGATCAACATAATTATCGTTATCTTTTTATTGCCCAGCCCTGCATTAATGCTAGAGTTCAACACCTCTCTACACGGACCGGTCACTCACCAGACACACACTCTCTTTTTTGGCACCGGCAGTGCGTTCCGTCTTTTTTGAGGGATGTGATTCGTCTGTACTGTCACTGGGAGAATCGGGTCTCTGCTCACACAGCAAACTCTAAAATATGCATTAAAAAAAGTTCACTTAAAGGACATCTGGCAGGCAACCATTCATATACGGTTCCAAATAAAGTTGATTATTCAAAACAAGTGATGATATTTCACGTATTAGAAAACAATAAAAAAAAAAAAACACACACACACCTCTGGCTCATGGTAAGATGATCCGCGGCGCTTTTTGGATGCGACAGGTAACGATTGTCTCCCTAAATCCTGTTTCCGCTTCCTGGGACGTTTGACTTTAGCAGGAGACTCCTCCTCAACTGAGGAACAAAGAAAAACAGAATTTTAGAAACAAATATAAAAAGGACAAAAAGATGTACAGTATTTAGACTGAGCCGTTTCGGTGGTTCATAATATTTTGCAGATTTACTTGGGGCTTTTTTAATTTGATTCCTTTTTTCATCCCTGTCGGATTTCCGCCTCCTTCCCCTCGGTTTAGTGACAGAGGCCTCAGCTGATGGTGCATTCTGACAGAAACGAAGAGAAAGAATATTATATGGTTGAGTTATTATTTGAATTCTTTTAATTATTCTTTTATTTTGCAATAATTATTAAAAAAAAAGGTTAAAATATATCAGCTCGGACTAATGCATGGTATTTTCTCTCGTATCACCTTTTGGCCTTTCTGCTTTTTCAACTCCTTTTCAAGCTTGATTTTCATTTTAGGCTGCAGTGCCACATCCTCCTTTGACTCTCGTAAACGTTTGTAGCCTTTTTTCTTTCCTGTATGAAGCAGTCAGAATGCATGCTTAAGCCTTTTATAACAATTTGTTTTAAGTTTTTCCATTCAGTATACCTTTTCTATAAACAACTAGTGTTGCAACTAATAATGAAACCACCCACACACCTTTAGAAGAGCCATTCTCCTCCTCCAAAAGATTTGGGCTTAGTACCGATACCTTTATATCTGATAACAGAAAAAAAGAAAATTACTACAGGAACAAAAATACATGCAACGGCAGCCTTGAAACATGAAGGCATAAAGAGATTGTTTATAATTAGGAGAGGGTGATGTGGCAAAAATATCACATCACAATTTTTTGGTTTTAATGTGTTTTTTTTTTTTTTTTAAACATTTAATGTTGGTTTTAAAGACAATTTTGCAAGTCACTGAGCAGTACAGCCAAACTATTTTCCCTTTTTTAATAATTTAGCCTCACGAGATAAAACTAAGAAATAAATACAAACCATTTAGGCCAAACTAAGGGTGGATTATCTTTTTTATTAAAAATAACAAAGGCTGTCACTTTAAGACCACAGATCTAATATCCTGACATGCATCCAAAGGATTTACATTCAAGATATAAATGACTTATGTAAACCATGTGCGTATTTTTCACACATAAGAGAACAGTTCAGTACTCGCATGCTGTGACAGGCTTTTAATGCGTGTGCACTTTGAGGGTACGCGCTTAGAAATCTTGTCAGAACAGCGTGCAAATAAGTTTAACTGGTAAGGCTTTAAAACGCAAGCTAAAACTAAACTTTTGTGATGTGGAAGAACTGCAATGTTACTTGAGCGTAACCCTACCGCTGTGTTGCTAAACGTGATATGGTTGTACATTACATTGGGACCGAAAGAATGTGCGCTGTACTAATATATCTCTTCAAAGGCAGATCGTGGAGACATGTTAATTATTCACATCTAAAATTGTGATAATCACACGGCTCTATTTATAACATACATAAACATATGAAGAGTTCAGATGCAAAAGCCTCTAAGTGCCATTTGAAATTTTCTTCTAGAATGAAAATTTTTATCAAGCTTGTATATTTAAGTTCAGTAATTTCACTTAAATTACAAGTAATAGGTCATCTTCATTGCCATTTAAGTGAAATTACTGAACTTAAATATACAAGCTTGATAAAAATTATCATTCTAGAAGAAAATTTCAAATGGCACTTAGAGGCTTTTGCATCTGAACTCTTCATATATGTTTTAAAATTATACCATATATATTTGCTAATATTTATAGTTGGTTAAATAAGTAAATTACATATTTGTATAATTTAGAAAAAAAACTAATTTCACTGGTTAGGTAATTGTTTGCCCTTTACATTTTTTACATTTTAAGATAAATGTCTCACCTGAAAGTCCAGGATTAGTGGAAACTGCATTTAAAGTGTCTTTTAACACTTTTATTTTCCTCTTCTTCACTGAGTTTGGTGCTGCAGGAAACTTCTGTCTGATCTGTCTCGGTTTCTTCTGAGGAGCTTTTAGCTGAAGGTCTAGATCAATACAGAGCAGGTCCTTCAAATACGGAAAGATAAATTAAATAAAGAAAAGTTGATTACCACAAAAATACCACAGAAACACTGATCATGATATAACGAGACCAAACACACTTTTTTCCGGAAAGTCCGTTTCCCAGTATTTGTAATTCTTTTCCTCTGGTGCCCAGGTGTCTCTGATGAAATGCAGGAATCCTACAATGCCAAGATTAGAAACATTACATCTCTAGCCTCAAAATAAAATCCTTATCCTACACAGAGCTAAACAATGCCAACCGCATCGCTGTCTGTTACCTGAACAGTAGATTCAGTCAGAGGGATCTGTTTTGCAGAGGAAGCTTTTGTCGTCTTATACTTCAGTGTTGTGCCACGCTGTCTGCAGAGATCCTTCTTCACTGACGCTTTAGGTGCTTTTCTGGGTAGGGTGGTTTTCCCTGATGAAGTGCTGCTGTCTGTGGGGTGGGAAAAGAGGCCTGGGATGGTGGTAGGTATTGTGGAGTTGGGGCTGGAATGAGTGGAGTCGGGGGGAGTGAGGCTGACAAGCTCTTGAGACTCCCTCTGAGCTTGGTCTTGCTGTGGTCCCAGACTGCGCTGTGCTTGAAGCACTTGTAGCATGCGAGGATTGAACTGGGCTTTCCCCTTTTCATAAACAAAGCTGAATTTGGCCAGTCGCTCCTCTATTAGTTGACCCAATGCTTCGGTTGCCTGCGACACACCTGTCTCCCACTGTTCCCGGAACTTACGAGGAACTGCCCGCTGTAGAGAGCACATCAAAGGAGTCTGAGACCAAGTAGTTTCATGAAATTTCAACAAATGTATGGAAAAACTTCCATTAGTGAAAGATATATACACAATATTTACTGTACCTTCCTTCCACTGATATCAATGGGTAGTTTGTTGCTGCGGCTAAGTGACTGGTACTGGTGTTTTCCTGAGAAGGTGACTATGCTCGTTTCAAAGACATATCCTCTCTCTGGAGCATCTCCGAAGTACTGCACATGGTACAACAATCCTGTGCGGCTATTCACTGCCAAAATGCAAAAATATCTATGAAAAATTAAGAAATTCACTTCTACAGGTGCAACATTTCTCATACTGCCCTGTTGACAGTTGGAAGCAAGTCATTCTCTCTGCTTATGTTAGCTCAGGGTCACACTTTCACAAACATTTCCACAGGATCTGTGCTCTCCCCTATCAGAGCTTTCAAACCATCTTTTTGGACAAAATGCAAGAGTTGTTTTTGATAGTGTAACAACTCCTCTCAGCATTTATAATCTGCATCTGCAGGCTTTAAATTGAAGCCTGAACCCGGCCCGTACCCGAGATCATTTAACTCAACACAACTTTTGCTGAATATTAGGATTGCATGCAACGATCATGTAAACAAACAGTTTCATCAACACACAGCAGCCCCCTCAGCAGTCAGCACACTGGAGAAAAAGAGATAAAGCACGTAATAACCAATTATGAAACTTTTCTGGGTGAACAGGTGTAGCAGTCACATACATTCCTCTGTACTTAAACTTCAAAAACAAGTTTGCGCAGTGTTGACGGTAACAGGAAAAACACCTTTGTCTTTTACCACCAACCCTAAAGATCCCGCTCATCTTCCATGTCATGTTTGCCACAAAAAAAATGTTTTGTGCAGATGCTCTCTGGCACTCCTTCGGTCACAACACAGCAGATTTCAAGCAAACACACATACATATGTGTGTGTGAGAATGTATATGTATGTGTGTATGTGATATATATATAAAAAACGGTTCACAAAATTCACATGGTTCAGTTCAACCATCATACAGTGGTGACACGGTTCGGTATGTTTTCGATACAGCAAAAAGAAATTTCCTTGATTTAAATTTTTTCTAGGTATTCTAGTTATTAAAACTAACATCATAAAGTATGATCTTTTTTTATTTGAACAATGATGGAGCTATACTTGACTCTTCTTAGCAGCATATAAAGCAAAAACAGCTCCTTATAAAAAATTTATTGTAGTAGTTATAAACAAAGGTTTATTTTAAGTTTGCAAGGCTCAAGATTAACATTTGAGGGCAGTGGGCATTGAACATTTGAGGGCAGACCACTACAAAGTTGTAGTGGTCGCGCCAACGCGAATGCTAACAAAATTTTGGTCAGCAGGAAAAGTGGTCCAATACCGAAACTAGAGATCGACCGATGTATCGGTTTACCGATATTTTTCCCGATATTTAAGCATTTTCCCATAATCGGGTATCGGTTTTGTAATATCGGATTTGCCGATACACGGCGCCATCTTGTGGCCGTTTTGAGAATTCCGCCATTGCAGCCCGCGTCTGAGGAGATCAGTCAACAACAACTCTGTGCACAAGTAAAGTATATGTTCTACTTGCTTTGCTTTAATTATTTAACATAACAGACATGCAGAAATAAGTTTTGAGACATAAATGCCTGATATACTGGTAGTTTATTTATGCAGCTTGGTTCTAAAATTGAGACGAACTCATGGAGTCACGTAGCGTAATCCGTCATGTAATGCCCCAATAAAGACGTAACTTTACATGAATTAAATGAAACAGACATGAATGAGTGCATGTTGAAAATAAAAGCGCTGAATTTAACTATCTATCTGTTGTATTTGCTCACCATTAGTCTCGGAAAAAAAAGTTCGTTTATGTTGCTGAGCACTCACTGGGTTGATGATCAGATGCTCAAACCGGCCACTGAATGAAACTTTTGACAAGATTATCTTGTTTAAACACCCTAGATTATATTATAATTTACTACACAGTGATTATTTCGCTAATACACATCTAAATATACCGCTTTGTGGAAATTAATTATCTGCAGGCGCGATCGCGGAAATTAATTATTTAATATCTGCACGCGCGATCGCAGGTTGAGTAGCCTATAAGCTATAGTTCTGTGTAAATGCATAGATAAACAGCACTTTGTCAGAAAGCATTTCATGATCTAGACCGACAAAAATATTATTAATTAATAACATATTAGTTTAAAAAAAGTTATGATGATGATGCTTGCGATGCTGTTTTGTTTGTTACTTTCCTGACAATGTTATATTCCAGCTATTATTATTCAGTGAATTAATATTACCCAGTGAATTATTCCTCACTCTTTAAACCTATTAAACGGCACATAAACCTTCTAAAACTGTTTAAAATGAATTACATTTCTGCAAAGGTGATATGACTCCCCTGTCAATTACTTTCTCCATTTGAAAACATTAGACTTTTAACATTTGTTTAGCCTATTGTTAACATTGTTGCTGCTGATGCTTATAAATTATATGTATAATTTAGATATAAATTATATAATGTAATAATATAAATGCTTTTATTGTAATTTGAAGAGTTAATTTAACATGAAGGACTAATTTAATTTCCCCCCCAATATGTTAGAATAATTTTTTTGCTTTATTTTCTACCTAATCAAAGCTTTTATTTTTAATCAAAGACAGTAGTGCACTTTATTTTTTGGACCCAGACCCCTCTATTTATTTGTGTATAAATATAAAGTTTTTTTTTTTTTTTTCTATGCAAGGAGGGAGTGATTGTTATAAATAAAATGGTTTGTTCAGTTCAGTTGTGTTGTAATAATTGTGTTAAAAACATAAGTATAACAGTAAATAAATATCGGTTCTGCATATCGGTTATCGGGCACATAAACATGCAAATAATCGGTATCGGTATCGGTTAAAAAAATCAATATCGGTCGATCACTAACCGAAACCGAACCGAAAGCCTCGTACCGAACGGTTCAATACAAATACGTGTATGGTTACACCCCTAATATGTTATATTTTCACAAATTTCCATGATCGATCGTCATTTATATTAACGATCAATTTATCCATTAATCGTTAGCCTTAATACTGCATTATTACATGGCTCTGAGGAATACTTGATTCTGATCATCCAGCGGTAAGTTACTCCCACGATTATTTTGATCAACATTGAGATCATGATTAATTATCACGATTATTTGTTGATTTTAACCAAAACAAATGTTATTGTCACAAAGGCTAGTTATAACTGCTACATTCCAGCTAATGTACAAAATATGTGCATCAAAATAAAATAGGTCCTCTTATTCACCAAAATTCAGTGCATCTTGCAGAAAAATTCAGAAAAATAAAGAAAACAAAGGAAACGTAACAAAACTTCAAAAGGGAACTATTTTCCATTGTGTACATTTTAATATCAGTTAACAGTTTAAAAGTTACGTTTTTTTTTTAAAGTTTGCTGCATGGTAAAAAAACAATACTATATAGCCTATATTTGTTAACTGATAAGATTATCATATTGAATTGGAATTAAATAAAAATAAAATTGACGAGTGTCTGTGACCCGTTAAAAATAAAAATACAAATTTTCAGGAGCACGCACCTGAAGCAATTCTGACAGTGACAACAGAGAAAAAAAAGAATAAAATATAAATAAAAAACATAAAATAGGCCTACACTAAAAAAAAAAATTCAACTTAAATAATTAACAAATTAAGATGTCAAAAAGAAAACCCTGAATCCGTTTGAAGCTTTGAAAAACCGGCCATTTGAAGTTGTTCGTCAAATAAAAATAGCAGGCCTATCTCAAACCACACCTTGTCTAGTTTTTATTTTAAAAAAGTAACACGTCATGATGTGGGGTTAGTCTGGAGTGCAGTCAGAAAACACCGTCTCCGATGGCACAGATGTCCCGGGAAAACAGAGATAAGGTCTCGCTAGAGTGGCCAGCTTCGGGAAGAGCCTTCTTGTGGATGTTTGCTTCGCAAGTGATAGGCTATTGCATTGTACTTGTACTACTGCTGTATTTTAATACCGCATAGTATATTTTGCAAGTAACTTCGACGCCCTTGGCTTTCTGTTGAAATGGTCCCACAGTACTTTTCACTCGCTTCGTTCATTTTGCTTGCTCAGCGAAATATGTCTGTAGACAGTCTATGGTCTGTAGGCACGTGTGGCTGCGCGTGTGGACTCACCCCGTGAGTTAACGTGAACTGTGAATCATTCATAGACTGCTTCGATATCGCTCGATCACGCAAATTTGATCGTGGGAAGCCAAAATAGTGATCGTGATTCGTGATTAATCCGATTAATCGTGCAGCCCCAAGTCATTATTAGTCGTGCATTTGCCGTTTGAGCTGAAGCTGATCACCATAGGCTTTACTACAGTGTTAATTCTTAACCAAATGCTTCCTATATGAGATAAATCAGATATAGATAGGCCTACACAAAATAAACACAATATTACAACTTACATTTGCACAAAACAAAAGTCTGCGAGTGCACACGCAAACTTAGTCACGATGAAGGTGTAAAAAACATGTTTCATGGTTGAGCAGCACGCGACGCGCATGAACCTGCTTAATCGGCGATCAATAAGTTTTAGCGATTAAATGTATTATCGACAATTAATCGATCGTCGATTAATCATTAACATCCCTAATATATATATATATATATATTAGGGGTGGAACGGTACACAGAAGTCACGGTTCGGTTCATACCTCGGTTCAGACATCATGGTTCGGTACGATTTCGGTACAATGGAGGGAAAAGCAAAACAAAAATGCATAAGGCATTGTATTTTTTAAATAAGTTTTATTAATAAAGGCATAGAACCAGTTTATTTGTAGTGCACTGACAATAGTTTTATATAATTAGTTTATTAATTAAATTAATAAAGACCTTGAGATGTGTTTGGTAATTGTACCTGAAATAATTTAAAATTAATTTGCTATATTTCGGATCAATATATTTGTTTTCCTTAATTTTAATTAACATTATTACTTAACAATGTAACATTATTCTCATCTGAATTATAAATAATGGATTTCTGTATAAAATAATACTACCATTAAAAACACATTCGATTTTCTTTTTTAATCAATGGAGAATGTGTAACTTAAAAATAAACAGATTAGTGCTCCGAGGACAAGAAATGAAAACCAATGCAATATGATGAATGTCCAAAAGATGGGACCCACAGACTGTTTTGAAATGGGGTTGGATAAATATGTTTTGCTTTTAAAACAGTGTGTGTGTGTGATTTTGGTTGGGTGACAGTTGTAGGTTACAGTTTGACAAGAGTTTACAGTGTGACAAAAGCACAATGTTGTGTTTTATTGCGAGTGTACACAAAGTAAACACTTTGCAGGTTTAATGATCTGTATGAACAAAATGACGGAGTATGTTTTTTTTATGTTTCCATTGTTCGCTCGCGCCTCTCTCTCTCTCTCACACACACACACACACACACACACAGTTCGATCGCGCCCGCGCCTCTCTCTCTCACACACACACACACACAGTTTGATCGCGCCCGCGCCTCTCTCTCTCTCGCGCGCGCGCACACACACACTCCAGCAATGCAATCTTGACATCGCAGCCTGTTCATTATGCGGTCACACCAAACGCGAATAGAGCGTCAAATTCGCGTCTAGTTCGACGCTACTCCAAAGCGAATAGGACGCGCGTATAAAGCCAACGTTTGAAGTGAACGCGCGTTCAGAGCTAAGCCGAGGGTACAGATTATGTGTCCCTAAAGAACCCGCGTATCTAACAGTAGTTCCGCATTACATTAATTCATTTGCACGCGAGTTTTTTTTTTATACCGTGTATTCTGCGTGTAAATTCGTGCACCGAACCGTGACCCCCGTACCGTTTCGGTTCAATACGAATACATGTACCGTTCCACCCCTAATATATATATGTGCATGTTTTGCAGAGAGCGTACTTGTCAAAGGTTTAATAGACATAGCGAATTGTTGTCATTTAGGAATAAGATTGTGTGGTGTTTGAATCGAGATTGCAATCTTTTAACAATTAATCATGCAGTTCTACTACAAAGTACTAATTGTAACCAATCCCTCAATGACCATGCTTCTTGCGTCTCTGAGCTATTTAGATTTGTTTCCTTGATGTCTTCTAGATTCTGATTCTCTTCCATAGGTGGTAAATTATGCGGTGTGCCATGTCACCTAAACTCTTGAACTCACTCTCATGTAGCCGTTGCAATAAGTTGAACTAAATTACAAGTTTTTAGTCAATATCTAGCAGTTAGCAGTTAATGTTCTAGTCATATAAAAGCCTGGATCAGATAGCTCAATCAATAACATGTCTAAATACAGATCATTATGAAAAGGTGGAGCCAATGTTACAAAAGCATCATCCTGGAATCCACTGCCACAAACTGACGTAATTGAGTAAGAGAGTTATGATGCAAATCTGTTGTTGGTTGAGGAAATGGTGCTAGAAAGCATTGAAAAACATTAAAAAAACATTAAGTCAACTGATCTAGCACACCTTACCTTTCGACTTAAAGTGCATGTTGAACTCTGGGTCTGTAGTGATCATGCATGGCCACCACGGGTATCCAGACACTTTGGTCCAGATAACATCTCCCACTGAGTACTGCACATGCTGTTCTGTCTCTGTTCCACTCACTTTCACATCATCCACGTCCTGTGCAACATCACTCACTTCACAAGCATACACAGGCTGCTGCAAAAGATAAATGAACAAAGTCTCAAGAATAGAATCTAGTCTACAAGGGGTTAATACATTTTCCTGAAAACAAACAAAAAATTTGAAAACAAACTAATTTACTATTAAAGACAAATGAAGGAGGGAAACATGCAGGTAAATGTGTGCCATTAAGCTATACCTGGATAGGGGTGGGATTTACACTAGCAGGTATCTCGCCATCATTCTCCTCAGTGGGAAGAATACATGGTTCAATGGTGAGGTCATTTGAATTTATGGTGGCTTGCAGAAGAGGGGATCGAACAGAATTCGCAGTAGGGCTTAAAATCGGACGTCTCCGATTTGGTGGAGTTCTCTTCCTCACAAGCCCCCTCTTTTTCTTTCGTCTTTCTCTCCTGCCAGCCGGAGAGGACAGAACACCTTCGGATAGTCTCAAAGGTGCATTGGTCTCTTCTCTTTCCCCTTCATAATCCGATTCGAATCGGCTTGTCTTCCCACCTAGATTTACCACACACTTGGTTATTTTGAAAGTGAGTTCAGGAGAAACGCTGGACTTCCTCGGAGGGCTGGCGTGTTGAGGAAGAGGCTCCACCCCTTTGAGAAGAGGCTGTGGAGCTGTGGCAGCACAGAGCTTAGGAATTTTGTCTTGATCGCCATTTAACAAGCGGGAAGTCAGATCCTTTAGCCGCTCGTGGGTGTGGTTGTGACCATGAGTGCCAATTATCTGCAGAACATTTTCTTGAGGTGTAGCCGCCAGCTGGGTAGCAGCTTTATCCATGAGCATAGTAGGGTCAGTGCTCCCATCACCCCGACTCTTACATCCGCCAGGTGAATCAGACGGCTGTTTCATGGTGGTAGGACTCCCGGGCTCAGGCATTGCAGGCAGTGATCTCCCCTTACTGTCTGTCATTACTAACCAGGGGCCTGCAAAACACAAAATAAGAAATTTAGATAAGTCCTCACCTAAGGTACTGCACTACATAGTCTGATATAAAAAATTTACATGCATGCAAATAGAACATCGCAAAGGTAGTTAACAAACAAACTAGGTCAACTCTAGCGCATTAATGTTTATATTAGAGTGACCCTTGGTTAGAAAAGTTTTACAACTCATGCTTTAAAATTTAAAAAGCACATCAGTATTACAAGAAAAATAGTGTTAAATTCTAATGCAAACAACTACATCGGACACACCTTGGAATCCCAGGCCCATTTTTGTTAATGAATTCAACTTGATTTAAAATAAAATAAATATATAATGTGTGTGTGTGTGTGTGTATATATATATATATATATATAGTCGCAAAATAAACAGACAAAGACTAGGATTTTTATATAATAAATATAACAAGTTTCCTATCCACTGCACATGTGGCGAATGACGCATGCAGCAGATTCTAAATAGCCACAAATAAAGAAGTTACAGTTCGTGTGGGACACTGGTTAAATGAAAAAATTGAGTGGGTTATGTCGAGGATGGAGTTTGAGAACTGGAATGGTTTGGTCCCACATTAAAATGGCTTCCGTGGAGGGTTGGCAGTGCGCGAGTGGGTGGCCAGCCGCTTTAATTCAGTTCAATGCACAAACCCTGACGCAACCTCCTCAAATGAATCCTGAAACCAAATGCAAAAATACAAACAATACCATTCGATACAAAATGAGCACTTCGAGCGTTCCATCAATGAAATATCAAACGTATCGCTTTTGATTTGTAACATGCACAACGTCAGTAGACAAATCGGATTTTTAAAACCGAGCAAGAATCAAAGCTTAATGTAAAACAGTGACTGCTCAAATGCAAATGTCCGTTCGGTCCTAAACAAGAGGCAGTTATCAAGCTATTGTTATTCAGGCTGAACAGTCAGGATGCCTCGTTAACATCAATGAAGTGAGATTATGGATGAGTCACTGATGGACTGATTTAACCGTCCTAATAGACCACCGCAAACTGAAAGAAAATAACCGAAGATTATACAGATAATAGACTTTTACACCAAAATAAAACTAAAACACCTTCGTGGGAATTGCGCTCTCGGTTGAAATGCTGAAATGCTTCAGATTCCAGACAGATACCAGGAAATGTATATACACAGTGGAGTAAAAGATATCAAGCCATAGGCTCGTGAAAGTAACTGGATAGAGCTAAGATGATGTTAGCAAAGAAATGGCTCGACAGAACACAAAAAAACTTGAGCTGACCCAAACATTGCAACGCTATTAAATGTGTAATCTCTGAGGAGGTGTCTGGGGCTGTGATACACATTATACCCACATGGCACGTTTTATTAACTAACTGGAATAATTTACTCTTCAAACTGAAGCTGACAAACCTCGCGAACTACAGCTTAGCCAGCTAGCAAGTGAGGTACAGCTGCAGCTGCCTCAGTCAGTGACATACTAAAAAACGACTCGTTTATCTATAAGAGGAAATCTCTAATATCACACTCAGCGTGTAATAGACAACAATTCCCCCAAACTATGATGTGCCATGACTTATGTCTGTGGGAAAATAAACCTGTTTGCAGCATCTCCATTACTCCCGACCTGTATTGAGGAGCTTGCGGGAAACTCTCTCATCCCAATCAGCGCCAAAAATACTCACATCCGATTGGCTGACACGCGACGGCACAATTCAACCGGCCTTTTCAAATATCACTCTCTTCGCGGCTGACTTTCCGTTGACCATCTTCACTTATCCCAGGCTCACTCCAAACTTTATCGCAGGTTCACAGTTTAAGATAAAGCCATAAGAGTCTGAGATGATCTGTTTTTGTTTTTATTTCGAAAAATGGCAAAGCTACACAGATCACTGATCGAGGACAATTCTCACCATGTGACGTCAGATGCAAGAGGGAGGGAATTCGTTATCTTGTTGCCAGTTGCACTTAGAAAATATGGCGAATGCTGAGTTTTACGTCATTGTATTAAAAATAAGGATACTATTTTTGCATTTGTTATTTGTGACAGTTGGTAGAAGATAAAATATTGGTGGAATGTGTAATTTCTGCTTTAAATATATTTTTATTTATTCAGTTAATAAGAGGTGAGCGCACAGTCGATTTGCACATTACAAAGAGTGCCTGGCAACCTGGAAATAAGCGCGCCAGACTGTGTTGCCATGTGCGCTTATTATAAGCTATTTTTTCTGCTTGTTGATTTGTCAAATCTAGACATGCGGGTTTGGGAGTTGGTAGTGCTTGGCCCCTGTAGCACGTAAAATAACAGCACGTAAAACAGTAGTTTTGTGCTGTATTTGAAACATTGAATTGTTTTTTAAAAGATAGAACTTTGGGCAAGACACTTCCATTACAGCACATGCAATGTTTTATGTACATTTATGGTACAATAAAACAATGAAGCACATAATGATTCGCTTTGAAATGAAAAAAAAAAGTTTATTTATACTCGATTTATTTAGGTTAGTCATGTCTTTGGAGCATATTTTACCAGACTAGTTTCTTATTTTTCTAGTGAGATCTGGCAACAGTGGCAATGCCTGTATCATATAGACCTCATTGGCCAGGGTTCACAAACCATTAAAATGATTGGCGCTTCAAAAAGCAGTATATATACCATATACACCCATTTCTGTTTATTAATATTTGCAAGCGTTTTTGTTTGTAAAACAATCTGTATAGTATTATAACAAACATTTGTTGTACACAGGCTCATTGGCAGTGCTTAACACTCAGTTATGATTAATATAAAGCGACATACTTTTCCCAAACGTAGCTTTTTACAGATATCTGAACTCTAAACAACATGCATTTAATTTTGAGTTTTATGAGTCTATTTCTTCCAGGCGTATGATTTGCCGTGATGTCCCCGCTCGCAGCGCTTGCTTCACATAGGTTGCTTCATCGTTTCTTCTCGGTCAGTCCTGTCACCACCTTCATAGACAGCAACTGCAACACGCCCCCTGCTGGCCGACCTCGAGCCACAGGAACACGGAAGCAAATGCCGAGCGAGCGCTTGCAAACTCATCGCTTGAATCACCGAGGAGGGCACAAGGACATGAGCCAAGAGCTTGGGACTATGACTTCTGTGGATAGCTCATAAACAGTCATCGTAATTATCTCTGTACTTTCACTCAGCGCCTTTTCATCCATACAAACAGGAACAGAATGGCATCGATTTTGCTCACCAGGTCTCGGACTCCTTTGATGAAAACATCTAGGTCATTAAAGAACGAATTCAGAAAAGGTAATAACGTTACCGTTTTTTTTTAATACAGGAGAGAGATCAATTATATTATTTTGAACACGACGATTTGAATGGATAACTGTAATTCTATCCGCCTTTATATTTTGAAAAACGAAGCGAGCCTTACGAACTGTCAAATGTGCGTCACGCAGAACTGATACAGGCGTACAGACAGTTACCAGTTTTGTTTTATTTATATAGGCCTCGTGACTAACATTCTCCTGATTTATTTACTGTTATTCATTCCGGATATTTCCAGCCATTTTATGTACACAGCAAATATCATGTATGAAAATATTTCCATCCTAACACTGAAGTCAGAAAGTTCATGACCTAGCCACTTAGCTTTCAAACCTGGGCTGGCACATAAGATTATTGAACAAATGGTGAAGTGAGAGGATTAAGTGATTAGCTAACCAGCTAAACTAGCCACACAGATTGAAGCAGTCATAATCACCGAGAACCTTCCAACCTAAACGTTTTCATGGGATGCGACCAGTATACTGGTTGTACAGGCACAGATAATGGAGGCTCACTGTAACCTAGTGCGTATGTGTCGGCGTCACACGTGCTTGCGCTTTTGTGTGTTCATGCTCTGTTACTGTAAGTCATTTCTGGAAAATAATAGTGCTGCAACCGTTGTTGACCGGTGGTTGGTTTGTCTTTTCATTGTTATGGTCTACACGCGAGTCCTTTCCACACTTTTGAAGAAACGTTTGAGTTTGGTTTTATTATGGAGCGCCTTTTTTAAGTCAGACATTGAATTATACAGTATTGAACATCGGTATGTTATTTGCAGGTGTAGCCAGTCAGTCGGACGCTCCTGTCTGAGAACGTCAATGCGATCAACAGAAAGAAGAAATATAATTTCATGCTTATAAATGTGTTTTACATCGTTGTCATTTATGTGTATAATGCGGTTGTATATCATTTTAGAGTCATATTTTTTTTTGCTCAGGCTAGTGAAGAACAGGAGCTTGTGGCCTCCTGGAGGTTATTTGAGGACAGACTGCTTTTCCGTTTGGCGCAGACTGCAATGACTGCATCCATCCTTATTATAGACCTGTCATAGTTAAGCATCTCTCATATAAACAATATTATGACATCTGTCCATTGGCTTGTCAATACTGCCTTAGGCCTACATTGATTGCACTGGTCAGTGGTCTGGTTACTAAAATCGGTGGGAATATTTTAATTCATTCTGTTCACATAAAGATTCATTCAGTGGACCATGCATAACCATAGGGCATAACAATGTGATAATATTAAATTAGTGAGCCATAAGCCCCTTTCACACATTATCACGGTAAATTACTATAGAACTACCATATTGACTTTTACCAATAAATACACAAATGTGCTGTTCACAAGCAACATCTTTTTACTGGTAAGATACCATTCACATATCAGTACCAAAATACTGGTAGACTCTTCGATGTCAAATCTTTGAAATTACCTTTAAATGCTTTATTGTTTTCTTCATTCACTTGGATGAGGAGAAGTGCTTTGGTTTCAGTATTTGTTAAATTTGACAACATTGTTTTTTACTTTTTAGTGACAGGCGGAAGAGGATGATCATACAGAATGTGTTTTTCTCGTAACACACGAGACACATAATTGTTATAGTACTGTAGTACGCAATAGTAACTGCAGAACTGTGCTGATGAATTGAAAAGAAGGCAGGGTCTAGGATGCAAGACAAATTAAACAATTAAAGGGCCCCTATCATGGATATTTTAAAGTTTCCTAATGTTGTTTTGGAGTCTCCTACAACAGGTTTGCATGCATCAAACGTCAAAAAACTGTTTAATTTTCGCATAATATGCATTTGCACATCACCAGATTTTCAATGATTCTCAAACGGCTCGCCAAATGAATCAATCTCTCTAAATCCCTCCTTTCCGCGAGCTACTCTGCTCTGATTGGCCAGACAGCTCAGTCTGTTGTGATTGGTTTATCGCGTAATTCCCATTGCCATAACACCGACAGCTCTGTGTGTCCTGAGGCTTCCTACACCGTAAAATAAACACAGTAACAAACAATGACGTCGATTTTACCATATCAATCCAAGCGCAAGTCCGATGACAAAGCACTAGAAGAAGAACCATTCATTCAACCCGAACCTCCAACGCAAGGACGACTCAAGCAGGACGTTTCAGTGATTCACTACTCAGTTTGAGGTAACTAATAGCCGAGCTCTAGCGTGAATGACTGATGTAACATAAACGTTGGTACTTGTGGGAAAAAAAAATCTTTACCGTCACATTGTAGAGCACAGCGTCTCCTCGACATGATGCTCTCCAGTATCCACAGGACTCAGCTGCCGGTTTGAGGTTTAAGTTAAATGGCCAGACCAGGTTTACCTGCATTATTGAAAAGGTCCTGTTCACTCATGATTTCTAAATTATAATTTACTAGTAATTTACCAGTAAAGACTGTATGTGAAATGGGGCTATAGAGTCACCCAACATGGTCTCATGAGAGAACAGCCATTCTTTTTATGAATTTGTACGATGTGATTTCGAATGAAAACTTGAGTTTCCAATGAAAAGTTTTAATTTGAGTTTCGAATAAAAAATCTAAAAAAAATTTTAGAAAAAAAAGGTCCACTCCTAAACCTAGGGCTCCAGTGGGGTGTTAGCAGATCATATGAAAGCATACAAATAAGATTGTGCAAATTCACCACCAATTTGGCAAACCGTAAAATATGACCTGACATGAGATTTTGTTGCCCTACCCATTTTACTTACTGTCCCACCTCCTTTTGTAGTTCCTCTGCACTTTTTAGAGTTCTCCTTCCTTTTTGGACCTCTCTGGCCTGCAGTTATATCTACTTAGTAACAGGTTGTTATGTTTTAAAGACACACGTCAAAATGGAGAGGTGTCAGTGAACGAAGAATATAAGTCAGTCCATAAGAAATAAATAGTAACAATTTGGTCAAAACACACACACACACACACACACACACACACACAAGAAACCATCACTAGTTTCAGGGAAATAATGTTGTTTTTCTTTCCACAGAGACCTAAACACTCTAATAGTCGGAAGAATACAATCTTTTTTTTTATTTTTATGTGGTTGAACCAAATTGCAAAACGTGTTGTTTAGTGACACTTCATGTTTCATAATCCATCATTTGTAATTTCCATGATTAGACATTTGTCTCTATATAACCAATAATAATACTTTTAATCATTACAAATTACAAATCAAAAAAATGTTTAATGCAACCTTGGTTAATGTATGCATCTAATTTAGATTTAATTAAAAAATTCAGTCATACTGTTCACAGTTTTCTTTAAATAAATGATGGAAATTATACAGTACAATTAAATGGCAATAAAACCACAAATCTATAAACCTTGAAGCAAGTATCTTCAGCATTAGGCTTTATCTTGTCAAAATGAAATAAAGCTAATGCTCTTTTGCTTATTTTCCCAACCACAGCGTCGCTGCCACAATCTGTAATTGATTTCGAAATATACTTGAAGTGCTTCCTGAGAAACCTCAGTTACTCCTATGTGTGGACTTTTTGTATTAGCTAGCCTGCCAGTGCCAGTGTGGTCTGACAAATGATTAACCACAGCTTTGCATGACAGCCTATAAAGTAGAGGTCTGATCTGGATGTGCATTGCTAGGTAAATGAATGCTAGGCTATAGCTTTCATAACATTGAGCCTTTGGATTGATAATGATTATATTTTTTTATTTTTTTAAAGCTCAACCTGCCAATAAGCATGACAATGAATAGTAACAAAATATTAAAATTGGCAGAAAAGTTTTAATATTTTTTTGATGTTGCATCAATGTTAACAGTCAAACAAGAAGAGTTAACTCAGAGATACATTTGCAATGAAGTCTTAACCTACATTGTCTCTTGGCAGAGATGGAGTTTTCTTATCAGGACACTAGCTCAATCCACAGGCTTTTACCAAGCTGTTTAAATGTACCAGCACATACTGTGACTTGCCACACACAACAAACACGAGAGAGAAGGACACCCGATGCGAACAGCAGTCTGCAGAGTTTGTGCGCTTCTGTTGAATGAGTTGACTGTCCTATTATATATAGGTTCAGGGAATCAATGGACTGAAACAATCATCACTGTAAGTTTGTTCATTTGCATAGAGATTATGATTATGCACTTGTTCCCAGACATAAATCTGAAGTATATCTGTAGGACTTGGTACCCTACCACTCTAGCTGTTTTATCACACTCTCAAAGGGACTGCTGCTTCTGATAAGACTTTCTCACAAAACTACAACCCTGAATTCTGACGGAGTCCGACTCTATCAGTGAGATGGTTTCATAAGAGATAGACATCCCCTGAGCCCTGCAAAAAGTTTGGCAATAGAAGTATTTAATTATATCAATGTTTATGTAGTTTTATAAATAATTGTCCCTGGCCGTTGCCTTTTGGCACCTCTAGTAAAGGGTTTAGCGCTGTAGCGTGTTTTTTTTGAGCATGTGAAGATGTTAGTCAGAATTAATTGCCATTAGCCAAGATTTCAGCATGTAGGATGTGTTTTCTGCTGTTGAAATTAATGGGAATGTTAACGGGTAGCATTATGGAACACCTTGGTTGGATTGCTTGAACATTGTTTACATTCTTTAGGAAAGTCAGTCTATGAATTGCTTATTGTAGCTGACTTTACACATTAAGCTAGGATAGTAGAATGCTTTTTGAAAAAACTACACTCTGTACATTTTAAACCAACTACTCCTATAAGTATAAGTAATAGGCCTAAGTCCCTTGATTCTTTGACTGTATTCTATTCTCTTCTACACTCTTATAAATAAAGGTTCTTTATAGCATCTATGGTTCCATGAAGAACCTTATACGTTAGTGGAAACTTTCTACTGCACAAAAGGTTCTTTATAGTGTAATAAAAATTAAAAAAAAAATTCTTCACTTTAAGAAAAAAATATATTTTAAGAACTGTTTTTTATGGCCTCACTGTGAAATCTCTGTTTTGAAAGCTTCATCTTTAAGAGCATACTATTCAGAGAACTTAGTTGTTTACATGCAAATACAAGAAGACTTACGAGCGGATAGAGATCTCAGGCCTTCAGCCAGAAGTTGACTGACCTTGAGATGTGAGGCCAGAAAACCTATAGAGCTAAATATATAGAGAGAAAGTAGATCGAAAGCATCTATTCTTCAATGTGAACATCCTGGCTTCAATGGGATTAGGTTGCACCGGGGGAACTTGGCCAAGGGTCTTACGTGTGCAACAAACATTGTTAAGCAAGACCAAGATTAGGCTTCACCGGGGCATTGGAATAAAGACTATGCCATAGTACTAAAGGTAAGTGGGATGAGAATGGATTAATTATGGAGTCTGGCCTCCTCCTTTGTCTCTGATTGGATCAGAGAATCATGAGACTTAAGTATATGTAGTAGAGATTGCATGAGGGAAATGGTTCAGGAGGAAGTCAGATTTGATAAATTGCTGTATTTCAGGGAAAGGGAAATGTATGCTTATGTGCATGTGTGGGATACAGACAGAATGGGTGAGAATAGCTTTACTGGCTTACTCCAGATAAGGGAGTTTCCTGAAGCTATATTTACAGTAAGTAGAAGGACATCCTGCAGTTATAGTCCACTCCTTCACTTTTCCTTTTTAAAGAGGTTCATCCAAGAATGTTAAATCTATCAAATCTCAGTTGAACTTCCACATATTTAAACTTTACACATGACTCTTGGAGACATGCAAGAACTAATGCCGTTTTGCATCATTCACATCAAACCTAGCGCAACACACCTGGCTGAAACTGTTTGAAAAACTCAACCCAATATCTCTTCTTTTAAAACCGGGATAGGATAAAGTGTTTTATGATAATGACACACTAAGCAGGTACTTTATCTGTTTTAGGTCTTTGAATAGACATATTTTATTCTGATTTCTTGGTATAGTAAAGGTTGATTAGGTTGAAATGTGATCTGATGACTCATCTTGGCACATCCGAGGTTTGATACAGGAGTGTCATACTTTGTTTCTCAAGTGTACACATGCTTTCAACAGAAAATGGGTTTGTTAAAAAGGAATTTTAAATAATGAGATATTTGATTATTATAGATTTAACTATTAACAAAAATATAGCACTTCCACAATGCAATTCCCTTCACTTCAAGTTCGGTGGTTTCCTCGTATTGGATATTCAGACTTTACCCTCTTTTCTCCTGCTGAAGAGCTGTTTCTAACTTTATCTTGAGTTAGACATTACTTATATCTGCTCGGTCATCCTCACGTATCCGAGTTTGTCACAGATGTTGAGTGCTTGTGAAATGCTACTCTTGAACAGCTGATTGTGTGGTCTTATTTTACTGGACTGTAGTATAACATAAGCATCCATCCAATGAAAAAAGTGTGAGCTATATGTAAACTCTTCACTGTAGCGAATGCAGTGTTTTTGTTAAAGGTCTGTATCCTGATGTAACCTGTATTGAGGTGGTGTTTTCAATAGCTGGATAAAAGAATTTTAAATGAGTCATATTCTTACAACTTGACAGCATGAACAAGTAATATATTTTGTTGCTGCACATTCCATAGAATAACAACATTAGATCAATGAAGATTGAAGAGTAATTAGCTATTTTGGAATGAATAAAGTCAGGGGGTTTCAGGGGGTCGGAATATTTTAAAATTTTTAGTAAAATGTATTTTAGGGCTGTCAAAGTTAATGTGTGTTAAGATTAGATTTAAGATATATATTATATCAATTTAATTCTGCTTTAAAAAAAAAAGATGAATTGATTTAATTGCAGGTTTTTTAAATCTAAAGATGTAGTTTATAACAGTGAGGGTAAACAACAAATATGCATATAGGTTTGTAAACAAATTTTTTCCCCATAGGTTACAGATAGGCTACACTCTTAGCTTTATAAGAAAATATAATTTGCTTTTTTACAATGCCAGTTTCAGAAACACTTAAATGCAATTTTGTTGTCTTTATAACATTTTCTTAAATATTAAGAAAATCTATTGAAATTTCAAGTTTATTGGTTCCTGGAATTAAAAAGTTTGGAAACCCCTGAATTAAGGTTTGTTGATGTAATGTTGAAAGTATAAGTGCCTCCATTGCTCTTTTTCTGATACAATCACACACACCTTAATTTGTGTGTCCTTTCGATTGGCAGAGGTTACATTTTCCCTGGTTCTGCTTGCAGAAGTGGCATGAGACCAAGTATTTGCTCTGTCCTTTTCCGTGATCCTGTGCTGGCATGTAGCTTCTAGCACTCTGCATGACCCTCTTATGTTATCATATCATCTTACCATGTATAAACACCCATATACATTACAAGAGCAAGCTTAGGACACTGGTTTGTACATTTAGATGTTTGGGCATGGTGTTCTTGGAGCTACGTAACATAATTGTTTGGGCCCATCCTTATGTATAGTAGTCTCATGTGTACTGTGTGATATAGTTATGATATCTGATGTTTTTTCTTGTCTCTGACTCTCTTTCAGGAAAGTTGTCAGAAGGCGTATGCTTTAACTGCACTGCACTGCGGTTAGCCACAAACAGGTAAATGGAACTGAAATTTGGGTCAATAACATAATGTTGCAATTTTGTTAGGTTGTCATAATGAAGAAAATAGTTAATGTTATTAAAAAAATAATTTCATTATGTAATGATAATAAAAAAAAATGAAACTTCAAATTGTAAGAAACTAAATCCGTTTGGAGGTGGCGGCAAGTCAAGTAATTGAGTCATTCATTCAAACGATTAGTTCAAATGGCTGATTCATTCAGTCATTGAATCATTTAATAAACTGATTTGTTCGAAATGTGGATTCATTCAGTAACGAAGCATTGCTTTGTGTTTCTAGGAGACATAAAACAGTATCAGTTGGACATTTCATTGACAAAATAAAGCAAAAACAGAAAATATTGTGACTAAAAGTAACTTTAAAATGTTAACTTATTGTTTATTGAACTCTTTTACTGTATATAATCAATATTACAAATATTGTACTGTTTTCTTTTAGATTTTTTCAAATTGGGTCTTTATTGAAAGATTGTATAGACTGATGAATGATGTCTGTTTTCAGCAGTCATGCTGTTCTTGGAGGCAGCATGTGGCCTCATGCCTCACCTGGCCTGTACCTTGACAATTCATCGGCACTTCAGCAGCGCTTGTCCAGGTCTCCTCGCCTTTACTGCGCCATCTTCGTACCTGACCCTGCCCTGCCTGTGCACACCCACTCCACATATCCCAGGACGCTAGCCTGGCCACAGAATACCCCAGTCCGGTGGGTACACACTACAAGACGTCTCCATGATGATTCAAAGGTAGAGCGTTCTTTGCGTACACTGAAAGATCGCAATAAAAAGCTTGAAGAGGGAGGACCAGTGTACAGTCCGACAGTGGATGCAGAACCTGTGCGACGGACAATACGTCAACGCGTGATTGACGAAGTGAAGCACTATTATCATGGGTTCCGCTTATTGTGGATAGACACGACCATCTCTGTGCGGATGCTCTGGAGGGTGCTGAACGGACACATTCTGTCACGCCGGGAGAGGAGACAGGTATATACAAAATTAAACATGGCTGACACCTCAAAGGCTTTTTAAGGGGTTGGGACTGATTCTAGCGTGTCTTTTAGTAGCAGCATCAATTCATAGAAATATTATTTAAATAAAAAAAAAGTTCAGAAAACAACACCTTTCTGACAAAAATAATTCAGAAAAAAAGAAATTGAGAACATTTAAATTTAACATAGAAAGACAAATAAAATAGTGAAAATTGTATAAATAAATAAAATCATTAAAAAAAAAACATTTATTTGGTATTTATATCACTTAAACTATTTTTCATATTTTAGGAGTAGGGTCTTTCACAAAGGAATCCTTAGGATTGATAGGATTGCACCTTCCCAATCAGTCTCCGTCTGTGCCAATACGGATTAGATAGTAACTGTACCCTGACTCCTGGAAGTTGTGTAGCAGCTAGCCAATCAGATTGGAACATTAGACAAAGTTGAACTCTGCTCAAATATCTTTAAGAGAGAGTTCATGACATCATGATTGTTCAAGTGCTTGAGATTTGGTCATTATAGACATCAGACACTTTGGTCCTTAACTGCAGTACTGATTTACCAAATGCTACTATTTGCGATTAAACTTCCTCCACACATTATGTAGTTTTTCATGGTGTAATTTAAATGGTTTGTTTCTGTCATTGACCTGTGGTTTTAACCTAGTTTAATGTAATTAAGTCGTAGATAGTAGGATTTGAAGGTTAGAATTCTTCAGTAGTTTAATCCCAGTCCTATAAAGCCTGCCTGGATCTCTTCTATAGCTTAATGGTTTAAATTAGTGCCCTGCTGAGTCTTCAGGGAAAAGTCATTAGAGATTACTCTGTAAGTCAGAAGGGAAGTGGAAACTGAGTACATTCTAACCAGCTCTCATTCCTGAACCCTTTAAAGGGTTAGTTCACCCCAAAATAAAAAAAATTCTGTCATCATTTACTCACCCTCATGTCTTTCCAAACCTGTAAGACTTTGGTTTCTGTCCTTCCATTGACAGCTACGTAACTACTACTTTGACATTTCAAAAAGTTCATGAAGTGATTGTAAAACTAATTCATATGATTTGAATGGTTTTGCCCAAATTTTCTGAAGAGACATAATTGCTTAATACTCTGAACTGATTTAGTTTTAGCTTTTATTCACATATAAACATCAACACACACATCAGTTGATATACTGAAAAATATCTAAATTTGTGTTCCGAAGATGAATTAAATCTTCTGGTTTTGGAACAACATATGGGTGAGTAAATGATGACAGAATTTTTTATTTTTGGGTCAACTAGGCCCATCCCTGTAAGAGGATCCTTTTGGGTCCAATTTAACAATACTTTTGAACAAAATCAAATAATATTTAGATTTAGTTATAAATAAATTTTATCCTATCCATTCATTAAAAAATGCAACCATTCATCCAAAGAATTCACCCATCCATCCAAAAATGTTAACCATCCATCTATCCATCCAAAAATGTTAACCATTCATCCAAAATTTCAACCATCCATCCATCAAAAAAATTCAACCATCATTTTATAACCCTGCAGACGTCCCTCTAGTTGTTACTTGTAAGGTGCCGATTTAGAAGAGCTCTACTTTTGTTATTTTAACTTATTAAAATTACGTAAGATGGTTACATAAGACAGGTGTGGTTTTCTATCATGCCCTCCTTCAATCTGATTAATGTTCTTCCTATTCTTCATCACTCCCTTTCTGAGTAGTTTAATGATTGATAGATCAATACAGCTCACTTTGGCCACTAGCCCAGGCTGTAAAGCGATGCCCCCCTGAGATGTGTTGTCCTTAGGACAGTAGTAAAAGTGAGGTTAGTTGAGGCCCATGTGCATTAGCTTTATGTTCATTAGGTGCTTTTACCTTTATTGAGCTATCAAACTTAAAAATTTCAACCTGGCGAACAATAAAATAGGTGAAAAAATAAATCTATTAAGGACTTTGACTTGGACCAGTGAGAAACTACTCAGATCACCCTATTAGTCATGGCAACATGGATCATTTTTTTTACACGGTTAGCAGAGAAGCTCACATTTTATGAAAAAATCAACATAGTCTATACTGCTGGGTCAATTTGATTCAAATGTTTGGGGCCAGTTCCATTTTCTATTTATTTTTATATAGGAATTTGTACTTTTATTCAGCAAGGACCAATTCAATGATTCAGAATGGACCCTAAAGGCATTTATAATGTTACAAAAGATTAGTATTTCAAATAAATGCTGTTATTTTAAACTTCTATTCATCAAAGAATCTGAATAAAATAGCACTGTTTCCACACAAATATTTAGCGGCACAACTGTTTTCAACATTGATAATAATAAGAAATGTTTCTTGAGCACTAAATCAGCATATTTTGATATCTGAATGACCTTGTTGTTACTGCTCTTCTGTATTGTATTGGAGTTTTCAAGCACACACACAGCTGATTGTAGCTATCACATGTTTTATTACACGTCGTCTCTGTTAGCACAGTGCTAATATCTTCTCAGCCTCAAATTCTCAGACGGTCTCATGACGTGGCCTGTTGTAAATTGACACTCGAATGTCTATCTATAACCGTATGAAGCCTCTAAGTCACTACGTACTGGAAATGTCTCTCATTCTCTCCGAACAAACGGTCTATCTTTGGGTTGCTAGGATATTAATGCCCAACATTATCCATTTGCATTACCCCTATCATTTCTCCATAGCCATGGCAATATTACAGAGGAGTTATGTTTGGTTTCGCTCTAGTGATGGTTATATGAAGCTACAGAGATAGAAATACCACTTACAAAAATGTAGTGTTCTGGAAAATGTTTTGAAATCATTTGCTGCAAGTTCATTTTAAAGGGGCCATTTTAATGAAAGTATCACTATTATTGCTTATACTTTGTTACGTATAAGTTAAGTGTTTTTTGTTGTTGTTGTTTTTAAAGCTCCAGATTCGCTGTTCTTGTTTGTAGGGTAATAATAATAATAAAAATTGCACTGTAAAATTAATGTATTATTATTACTACTACTAGTACAACTGCTAATACGACAACATTAAAATGTTAATCAAAATATGAAACATTACTGTTGTATACTTAATAGGTAATACAATTTTAAAATGAGTGTTTATGAAACCATTACTATTATTTTACAGTACAAATGCTATTATTTATGGCTATGAATGTTAAACCATCAAGCTTTTGCACGGGCAAGCCCCTTTCACATTTTCTTCAAAAAATCGACTAACTTAAAACAAGCTAAAATCATGTTATCACATTCCTAAAACATTGGTAGATAGTTTTTCCACAGCATTAAAACATCCACAGCTAGTGTAATACTCATGTTTAGGTAGTCATGGTTCGTTGTTATCAAGAGCTTACTGAAGTTTTCTTTATATTTTGAGCTCTGTCAACATTAGAATTGCGAGGTATGCTAATGCGTCCGCCTCAGCTAGCATCTGTCTCACCTCACTCTCGCTATTCTTCTTCTGACCTGCTTCATCCTTAATCCTGCCTATTCACAACTGGCCTCGCACAGCGTGGGTTCCTTTAGCTTTTGATGTCAGTCATCAACCCCCTTCCCAAGCCCTCTGTCCTGCTCTCTCCCTGCCTCTTCCTTTGGAATGCCCTCACTCTCTTTCTCCATCTTCACTTACTCTTTCCCTGAATATTTCACACTCCAGGCCTCCTTGTTTTCCTCTTCTCTTCCCCCTCACATGCTCTCTGTCTCTCTGTCTGTGGTGATATACATGTCAATGGGCCTAGCACAAAAGCTCTATTCAGGCCTGCCTGGTTTAAATTCTTTCCTATAGGGCTGCTGACACACAGGTGGAATAAGTAGAGCAGGGACCCCTCTTATAAAGCTGAAGCTCCTTTGTTATCTAACCTCTCATTTTCTACATTTTTTAAAAACTATTAGATATGGCATAATGCAGGAAGTCCGTTCTTGACATATGGAGTGGATGCAACGATGACCTGACTTTGTTGGTCTCTGGTGGTATCATCATCTGTCCATGATTCTTTATTTCTTTTTTTTTTGATGCAGTTTTGTTTTATAAATTTTTCACTTTTTGGTGAAATGCAGGAGTGATTCATACCTTAACACGTCCAGGTCATGTTTAAATATATATATATTTTTTAATAGCATCAATAAAATATATTTACATTTATGTTACAAAGTATTCTTAACGCAATGATTTATTTTATATTATTTTTTAAAAGCACCATTAGGGTTTTTACTTCACTATTAGGTGTAGACGTTAGGCATGCCACCACTGATCAATAACTACGTTTCCTCACTTAAGCAGCCATCTGCTAACATCACTGCTGTCTCGTGTTAATTACAGTTCCTGAGGACGTGTGCAGATGTCTTCCGGCTTCTGCCCTTTTTGGTCTTTATCATCGTTCCGTTTATGGAGTTTCTGCTTCCTGTTGCGGTGAAGCTTTTCCCAAACATGTTGCCTTCCACCTTTGAGACACAGTCCATAAAGGTATGCTAGCCTTTTGAGTTTTAATCCATAAAAACCTTAATTGTATTTCTGTCTTAGTCATGCCTCTTATGCCAAACCTATATGACATCGTATAATATCTCCCTCTCATGCTGTGTGTGTGTGTGTGCATGTGTGTTTTGCAGGAGGAAAGACTGAAAAAGGAGCTGAGAGTGAAGTTAGAGATGGCCAAGTTCTTGCAGGATACAATTGAGGAGATTGCACTTAGAAACAAAGCAGCTAAAGGCAATGTAACCGAGGAGTTCTCCACTTTCTTTCAGAAGGTAGATGATGGTCACACATGCTCAGCTCTTATCCTAAAAAACAACTCTGCTGCTTCTCGGTTTGATTCAAAGCTCTGTATTGCCCCCGTGTGGTGATTCTTATAAAGTTCTCTTAGACGAGACCATACTCATCAGTGCTATGAATGAGAACTTATTTTGCTGCTAACTCTCTCTCTCTCTATTCCCACCCAGATCCGTGACTCTGGAGAGAGACCCAGTAATGAGCAGATCATACGTTTCTCTAAGCTGTTTGAGGATGAACTGACCTTAGATAATCTGACACGGCCGCAGCTGGTGGCCTTGTGCAAGCTGCTGGAGCTGCAGTCCATTGGAACCAACAATTTCTTACGCTTCCAGCTTATCATGAAACTCAGAGCCATCCGTGCAGACGACAAGGTCAGAACCTGTCCTTACTCAACCAAAGTTCTGTCAAGATGGGTCAAATACTTTTTCATTGTGATCATCATTTATCTCAATTACAGATGAATAATTTAAGTTAAAAAGAAATGATCATTTAATCAATTGAAATAATTGTTAGATTATACTGTACTATATTTAATGCGAAAATTTGAGGTTGGTAAGATTTTTTTGATCTCACTTTAATTTAATGTCCAATTCTCGCTATTTAGTATTTAGTAACTATGACTTTTGCCTCTATAAACTCCTAATTACTGTATATTAATAGTTAGTAAAGTTTACTAATAGTAAGGTAGTTGCTAAGTTTAGGTATTGGATAGGAGGATTAGGGATGTAGAAGAATGTGGTCATGCTGAATAAGGCATTAATATGTGCTTTATAAGTACTAATAAACAGCAAATAGCCTAGTAATATGCATGATAAGTTAATACTGAGAATTGGACCCTAAAATAAAGTTTTACACATTTTTTTTTAAAGATGTCTCTTATATTACCAAGGCTGCATTTATTTGATCAAAGATTAAGTGAAATATTATTACAATTTAAAATAACTGTTTTGTTTTTTTAATATTATTTTAAAATGTGATTTATTTTATGTGATGCAAAGCTAAATTTTTAGCATCATTACTCTGGTCTTCAGAGTCACATGATTATTCAGAAATCATTCTAATATGCTGAATTGGTGCTCAAGAAACACTTCCTATTATTATAAACGTTGGAATTAGCTGTGCTGCTTTTGTGGAAACTGAGAAACAATCTTTTTCATGATTGTTTGATCAATAGAAAGTTCAAAAGTAAAGCATGTATTTCAAACAGAAATCTTTTGTTACATTTATGTCTTTATTGTGTCTTTTGATCAATTGAATTCATCCTTGCTACTTAAAAGTATACATTTCTTTAAACAGTAGTTTGAGTATTTTTTTCAACAACTGCTCATAGTGGCCACATTTGTGAAACTTCAAAATGGAATCAAAACCATTTAAGTACTTTATGTATTTGATTATGTCATTATGTATTTGGTGTATAAGACTCTTATAATAAGAGTTGACTCATCGGCAATCGTATTGGTTAGAATGTCTATATCAGTTGATTCCTTGCTGATTTCTTTGCACATGTGTGTGATTGACAGCTGATAGCAGACGAGGGAGTGGACAGTCTGAATGTGAAGGAGCTGCAGTCAGCATGTCGTGTGAGAGGGATGAGAGCTCTGGGTGTGACGGAGGAGAGACTTCGAGAGCAACTTAAACAAGTAACGCATGCTCCACATCCCTCTTTCGTTATTATAACTCCCCAGTAATATGTCTTCTCATCATGTATTTCACATTTCTGATCATGACAGTGGTTGGAGCTTCATCTCAATCAACACATCCCCACATCTCTGCTGCTGCTGTCCCGAGCCATGTTCCTGCCGGACACACTGTCCCCTGCAGACCAGCTTAAAACCACACTACAGAACCTGCCAGACATTATGGTATGCACACAGTACAGCAGCTGGACAATAAATATGCATTAAATATAGGTTAGGTTCATGAAAAATAGTCATAAACATACAGTCAGTGCCTCAGATTTTCCTGGTAAAAATTAGTGTGTTTGGTCACGTATGCTTTCACAGGCTAAAGAAGCTCAGATGAAGGTTGCAGAGCTGGACTTCTCTAAAGTGGATAACAAGACCAAGCTGGAGGCCACGCTGCAGGAAGAGGCAGCCATCCGAGAGGAAAACCGAGAGCGGGAGCTGGAGAGACAGGCAGATGCTGCAGAGAAAGTGAAGGAACTGGCCGCACAGGTCATTACAGTCACTTTCAGTCTGGCAGTGATACCTGTTGTATAGTTGAAATGTTTATGAAAGGGATATATATGTTTCCAGGAGGGTGAGATGGTGGAGTTGGAAGCAAAACGACGGGTGGATGCAGAACATACTCTTTCCAGCGTAGACGTGGCCATCCATTCAGAAACACTACGAGATACTGCACCAGTGCTGGAGGGTATTAAGGTAACAAAATGACACAAAGATAGTTTATTCTCTTAAATCTGCTTTGTTGTTAAAGCTTTTATTAAACATTATTAACGAAACAAAACACAATGTGATGATGAACTTTGTAAATGTGCACTACTGTTCAAAATTTGGGGGTCAGTATTAAAAAAAAAAAAAAGTATATTCAAATTCAGCAAGGATCCATTTTATTTTTCAAGAGGGACAGTAAAGTCATTTAAAATGTTACAAATGCTGTTATTTTTAACTTTATTCATCAAAGAATTCTGAAACAAATTATCAGTTTCCACAAAAATATTTAAACAGTTATTTTAAATTAAAAACATTTCACAATACTACTTTTTTGGCTGTATTTTTAAATAAATTTTTGACTTCTTTCCAAAACATTAAAACAATCTTACTGACCCCAAACATTTGAACAGAAGTGTTCTTTACTAATGAGCTGTTAAGCATGATCAAATAATATTTGCTAATATGAGTAATGTAAGCTATTATAACGTTTTTTTTATAACCCTTTTAATGCAAGTCAGTCCACTCAATGGTCCTTTTGGCCATGCCTTCAGTCAGCTATTTTCTATCTTGGTAATAAACTTATTTATTACCAAGAGACCAAATATAACCCCGTTCTGCTTGAATGGGGAAAAACAGAAACATCCAAAACTGCTAATATACTTTTTTGTACTACAATACCAAAAATGATTTAGCAGAAACAGCCACGTCTTTTATATGAAATGATTTCAGCTAATGCACTTAAACTTTCCAGAGCAATAAGATAAGGCAGGACTTAATGCGGTTCTTTGCCGTTTACATGACACTAATTCTGACGGTGATATTAAGCTCTGCATTCGTCCTTCATACCTTCTCTGGTGTTACTTATGACTTTGTTTGTTTGTTGTTTGTTTGCTGTCATGTTACAGGAATGGCTCTTTCTCTGTTATTATGTGTTGTGTATTATTTTGCGTGTTTATTTCTCCAGTTCGAGCAGTGGCAGAGGTATCTGCGCATTCAGGTTAGACGCTGACCTGCTCCCCATCTGGAGACCACCACACTGATGCTCTGCTCTCCTAGTCACTTTACTGTGTGCTTTTCCATCATTGACAGTGTCATAATCTGAACTGTTGGTTTAGGGTTAGGCTTAGACTCTTGTAACGCTTGTTATTTACAGCATTACAGATACAAAAATGACTGAATCAAATGCACATACTACAGTGATTTGAAAGAGCAGAAGTCTTGTGTGGTTATGTCTGCGTCCTCCTTTCCACTTCACTCCAATTCTCTGTCCCTTTATGAGTATGTGTGAGCCTGTAGGACAGTGCATATGTAAGATGCAGTAAATCCTAATGGTTGTTTGTCTTATGTGGCTCAGAGGCCCAGTACATAAGCCTTACGATGTGTTTCAGTTGGTTTTAGTGACCTTTTTGTAATCACTTTTGCTGAATGGAAGACCTTCCTTTCCTCTGACTGATCCTCTTATAAAAGAGAAAACACTTTATGTCTCTGCATCAGTGTTGGGGAGTAACTTAACTACACTTTTCAAAAGTGTGACCTTACACTACCATTAAAAAGTGTGGGGTCAGTAAGAGTTATTATTTTATTTTATTTTTGATGTACTTTTATTCAGCAAGGGTTCATATAAAGGGAAATACATTTATAATGTTAGACAACTGTTTTCAATGTTGATAAAAAAAATAAGAAAGGTTTCTTGAGCAGCAAATCAGCACATATGATTTCTGAAGGATCATGTGACACTGAAGACTGGAGTAATAATCAAATCAAGGAATAAATCAAATCAATTTTAAAATATATTAAAATAAAAAAACTGTTTTTTTAAATTGTAATGTTTTACAATATTACTGTTTTACTGTATTTTTTTTAACCAAATAAATATAGCCTTTGGGAGCATTAAAAGCTTAAAAAAAGATCTTACCAACCCCAAACAGTGGTGTGTATTCCCATCAAGCAGCCGTGTAGATTGACAATTTTGTTATTGTGTTCTCTTACAACAAAGCAAGCTGAGGCAATAATCAAATGTTCCCAGCAAGAACATGTGAGAGTATTCATCAGTTTATGCACAGTTCATATCATAAATTAAATGCTGCTGTTTAACATCATGTATTCAAATCAGTTATATAGCAAGTTTTTATACAGTTCATTGTATATATCTAGATTAATTATTGTGTATACATTTTTGTTTTAAATTTATATTTAGTGCTATGCCATCTAATCAAAATCCTCATAGGTTTAGTGCCAAATTGTTAATAAAATAATCATTTAATAAAACAATCTTTTTTTAAAGGGTAGCTTAACTGTAGTTAAACTACCGTGTAGCTTGAATATTGGTGACTATAGGGAGCCCAACCCACAGTGACTTAAGCAAGGTTTTGGAATAGATAATGATACTGTTTAATTATTTTATTTGGAAAAATAGATTTATCTAATAAAATAAAGTTACAAAGAATATATACATTTCATCCCTAAAAGTATTTGTTATAGACTTATACAATTTCTGGCATTTGCACCTAAATCTCACTTGCACCAAAAAGTCTATCACAGATTCAAAGTTTCCCCAACACTGCTGTGCATGTATGTAAATGTGTGTGTTCACAGGAGTGAGTGTTGATGGACACTGTTTGTGTCATTTTTCAGGGGGAGGAGATCACTAAGGAGGAGATTGACATGCTGAATGACGCCTGCACCAAACTGAAGGAGCAGAAGAATCTCCTCACCAAAGAGAAAGAGGAGCTGGAGGACCTAAAGGATGATGTGCAGGAGTACAGCGAGGTGTGTCTTCCAAGAGAGACAATCATTAACAAATGGTTCATTTTCATTTCTGCCATAAACATTTAAACGTGTGATCCACTGTTTCTCTCTACAGGACCTGGAGGAGATAAAGCGAGAGCTATCCAAGATGGGACAGGAGAAAGCGGTGGAGGAGTCGAAGGCAAGTAAACATCTGTCAAAGCGAGTCAACCGCATGATTGGAAGAGTGGATAAGATCATCACTGAGCTGGAGAAGGACAAGGTGGTGTTAGACGGACATATGGACAGTGACACCACACCACCAATTGGGTAAGAGGCTTTGATTTGCTGAACGAATGGGATTGGGTGATTTTTTTTTAATTTTTTTAATTTTTTTTTTAAATGATGATTTTGGTTTCTGTGTGTGTGCACGGGAGTATCCACGTTACATCATCAGTAATGCATGATGAGAAGTTGTAATAAACACAGTAAAATGGTGGTGGAAGAATGACCTTACAGGTTGTAAACACAAACCAAAAAAAGGGTTCCCAGTCCAAATAAAAATCATTTTTTGTTGTTTTTTAGATTGTTCTTTGAGAAACATAGTGACTTGCCAAGGTAAGCACAGGAGTGACCTCTCGCCTTCTGTTTCGTTTCCTCATCAAAAGAATGAATTTAAAAAATATGGATTTAACACTAGGGATGCACCGAAATGAAAATTCTGGTCCAAACCCGAACATTCTGGATGCACTTGGACGGAAGCCGAAAATTCTTTATTAAGAATTATAAATTTTTTGCAATTTTTTGTATAATTGTATTAATAAGAATTATTAAGTATTAAGAAAATTTAATAATAGTAATGATACTAAATGTAAAAAATACAAACCAATAAAATAAAATCCACACTTTTATTAAAGTAACATTAAAATATTAATAATAAATATCAATATATTATTCTTTATTCCGTTCTATGCACATTAGTGAACAAGTGCAACTGTTTTACCAGGGTTGCCCAGCACAGCTACCACACAATGTTACAGTACAGTAGGGCTATTCCAAACAGAAACAAGTATACTACTACACACTGTATGCATAATGACATTATCGGCCGGTCATTTTCGGCAGCCGAAATTTCGGAGCATCCCTATTTAACACAAATACTAAATATTTTAGGGGGTCTAAAGTGTGATTTAATTTGATTCAGTATTTTAATCCATCATCGGTTTGCTTGTCATTTCTTTTACTAGTCCTGTTTATTTTCGTTAATGCTGGTTATTATGGATTTAATCAGCTGTGAGATTAGGATTGTTCTCTGAAATCTTCCTCCTGTTCATTCATTGTTCTCAGTGCTGCAGGTAAAACACGGATCACTTATTTTAAGGCCTTTATTTTAGTCCTCTGTGAAACTACAAATAAGGCTTGAATGATTTGGTGAAAAATTCGTAAAGATTCGAGAATCAATTTCTAATTACGATTAGTATTAACTCGATTAGCACTCGCAATCGTCTCACCTGGGAACCCTGCACGGCTGTCTTGGCATGCGATTGGTTGATCATTGAACTTACTCATCCTCCACCATCTTACCCGCTATGTTATCAAGCAACCGTTTCCTGTATGCAGTGTGTTCTTGTCCTACAGGGAGAATCTGATAAGCATCAACGAGCTAATTACAGTCATGAAGCAGATCCAGAGTATTCCTGAACACAAGCTGCTCAGCATCGCAGACGCACTCGACGAAAACAAGGATGGCAAGATAGACATTGATGATGTCCTCAAGGTAACAGATGGGGCTTCTTTGGTCACTCATTGATTTTCCTTCTTTTCCTTTTTGGTTAAATCAGCATTTTAGTTTGACTTTGACATTTATCTGGCATGTGTGTAATCTGTGTATGTTAGGTGGTAGAGCTGATCGACAAGGAGGACATCGATATCTCAACCAACCAGGTTGCAGAGATCATGGTGATGCTGCAGAAGGAGGAGAAGTTGGTGGAGAAGGAGAAAGCCAAGGAGAAGGTCGAGAAGGAGCAGGCAGCTAAACTCCAAAACTAGACTTACCGTGTAGGGAATGGAAGAGATCCTGAAGCCGTTGAAGCTTTTTCAGGTCTAATAATATATCCAGATTCAGAATGATGCTAAAAACAGTGCTGACCTCTGTTCTGCATTCATATATATGAGCAAACTTTGCTTTGTTCAAATAAGACTATTGTATAATCAATGAATTGAGGGAAGTGTATTTATTAGAAGGCAAAAGTAATTTAGTATGGAGTCCTGTGCTGAAATCGTGGCCACGAATTAAGAAAAAGTTCCCAGCATTTGTTCCCTTGTTATGGGTAAATGATTTCCACGTTGTACTAATTTGTTCCCATGATTTATTGATTCGTTCCCTCGCTTAAGTTAAATTGGGGCAACTATAGTACAAAGTGGAACTATTTAATAGGTGATGGCTATGATGTCGTACTTTTCCCTCATGTCATGTGCGGTGCGCCGTAAATTCAGAGATGAACTTGGAAAGAATGTTTGTTCATTTGTTCTTAAAGATGGAGTGAGTCATTTCTGCGCCACTACTGGCACAAAAAAAACTGTTTGTATGAGCGGACTTGTTTGGCTGGACATAATGCCATCAGCACAACCAATAGCGTGAGTTTGCGGAGGAATTATCAGTCATTACTTTAGTGGCACAGAAACTGCACACTTCAGCTATAAGATGCAAAAAAAATATATACTTTTCAATAGTAACGTAAATTTACACCCTTGCAGTGATGTCATTTCCTGAGATCTGAGGTAATTTCCTCTCTTTTGCACATTACATCACCTGTCACCATCATTCCACTGCTCATTCAGTTTGATTTAATTGCATTTTTATTTCTTTTCAGTTCACAATCTATTTTCACGAGCTTGTTGAATGTTGCTCAGAAGTGAGATTGATATCTCACTCATGTTTATTCAGTAACCAAAGAAGGTTTGTTGCAGATTTAATGCTTAATTTAGATGCATGTACATACACATTCAAGCCACCAACCAATGCAGCTTTATGTCACACACCAAAGGTCTGAAATAGTATTGGGATGTATATCTTCAGCACTTGAGATTTATTCAGGGCAGAAGTTTTTGTACTGACTTGAAGACGACGGTAGTTTTTGATGTGCGTTGTTTATTCAGCTTTTATCTTGGGTCGATTTCAGCATCGCATTTACGTTTGTGGCCTTGGCATTCAAAAATCCCTCAAAATCAAATCAAGGGAATAAATTGAGATCAAATATAGCTATAATAATAACATTGCTAGTATTTGCATTGTATGCTAACAGTAAATATCTGTGCATTTGGCGTCTCTGTTAGCTGGTTTGGATTAAAGATAGATGAAGTGTGTTTGTGAATGTTTGTATGTGTGAAAGAGTACCTTGGTACCTGAAAGACAAAAGATGGAGGTCAGTGCAGACAGAATCAGGGTACAGCTCAGCCAACCAGTCAGTATGTGGCCTGGATGATCACTTATTCCTTACATGGAGAGAGCGCCAGCAGTTGTTCTCATTGCAGAGCACCTACACTAACTGGAACGTGTCGATCAGCATGAGACTCACACGCTTACTGGTGGCGTGAGTCTGGAAGCATAGTTTCACAGGGCACATAAGGCCGGGAATACATCATCTTAACCCTAAACATGTCATGGCGAGGGACCAGCATGTCTAACCTCAAAGCACAGCTCCTGTGCTGTGTCTCAGACAGTGTCTAGGTGCCTATTTCACATTGTGTCCCTTAAAGGGAGAGTTCACCCAGAAAGGAAAATTTGCTTTTTTATTCTGTAGAACACAAAATGAGGGAGAAAAAAAAATTCTCGCTGCTATTTTCCATAAGACAAAAAAATGAGAGGGAATAAATGATGACAATTTTCATTTTTGGGTGAACTATCCCTAACTTACCTGGGGGACCTTCAATTATAGTAACGGCATTTTGCTTTTAACTATATTCATGAATTAGTATTATCATACCGTACAATAGAAAAAGTCCCATGTTTTTTGTTTTTATTGAGCGAGTATTTTATGCTAATGTGTAATTGCACTATATTCAGAGCTTTAATTTTCCTTTGTGGCGTGTCGATCTAGACTCAGGAAGATGCTGTAATGTCTGTTTGCACATCGAGAGATATTTTGGGGAAACTTGTACACTTGAATTTTTAAAGTGGTAGATATATTATGAATTTTGTAGAAAGGTATAAAGATACCTTGCAGATTGTATTTTGTTTTGCGATTTTTAAATTGAAGTTCTCAGATTAATTTGTAAAAGATGGTGCATGTGCACATAAGTGACCACAGACTGAATGGATTAAAGATCTGATGTAATTATCCATGGAAACTAATTTACTGCTTAAGATAACTTAAATGGATTGAATATATTATTTATTTTCCCCTTATAAGGCCTGTACTTTGTGTCTTAGTATTTTTATTTTTTTGACTTCTGTATTTGTTAGAAGGTTAAAAACCTAAATACTGTTACGCTAATTAATTTGTAGACTGAAAAAATGGGTGGAAATGAGTGATATGTGCAAAAAGGTTTTTGAAAATCAGTATGACGCAAAATAAGACATTTATTTTATTGTTCATACTGCTGATGTAAATAAACTATTTACATACAAGTGGTTACAAAGTCAAATAAAATCAAACTGATCTCTAAATTGAATGCTATTTCCCCTTTTATTTTTGACTCATGCATTTCATGTTTCATATGTTTCTTGTCTTTATTTTTTTATTTATTTAATGCTTTGGTTTGATATGCTTTGATGCCCGATGCCTTTTCACTCCCCTGCTGCATTATTCACTCGTTATCACTGACAGCATCTATCTTCTCTGGAGTAGCTCCCGCTTATGTGAAAACCAGACGATACAGGACTGTAGCTAGAATAATATCTGAGATGAAATGGCATAGAAGTCCAGTTATACTACCCTGTGCTTTGTTAATAGCTATTTTGGATATATTTATAAGAAAGGATATCTTTTAAAGATAACAACATTTTATTCGATTCTGATTACAATTTAAAGCATGACTGTATCCTGATGTATTTAGCCTTGAAATCAAAGTGTCATTTTGGTCTACAATAGAAATTATTATTATTATTCATGATTATAATTATTTTTGAAAATGCTCACTATTGACCTTCTCTTATAATGCAACAGTACTTTTGAGTTTACTTCATAACTGGACTGTTATTTATAAGATGAACCTTGTCGAAGGTTTTAATTCCAAATTTATAGATGCATATCTTGAAGTATGATAAAGTATTGAGGTTATTAAAGTATGTTAAGACATTTCCCATCATTTTCATTTTATGTTTGAAGAATAGCAATATTTGCCAGACCACATGGTGGTGCTATAGTCTTAGACAATGAAGGTAATCACAGCCATGTCAACATGTTCCTGTTCGCAATGTATGACATATTATTTATAAGTCAACCCCAAATGAACTACTCATATGCATTGAGGGAGAACTGACACGAGACGTTCACAACTGTAACAATTAGTGCACTGCAGAAAAGAGACTGATAGTCAGCATATCATAAGTGTCTTTAACTCAAACAGTCTGACATCCAGACTAAAAAATAACATGAAATTATGCCTTCTACAATAATAACTTGTGAGGACTTGAAGTGGGCTGAATAACTGGAGTTAGAGTCGCAGTAAATCAAGAGGACATTGCTCTGTATATAAGAGGGCTTCTTGGTTGTAATGACACCTAAAGTTAAACAGCTCTTTTCTGGCCGGCAAAGTTCATATTTTAGGTGTTGCGTGGTGAAAGATTACATATAGCCTAATGTATATATTGTATGTTGCTTGGAGTCACTTAATAAACTTAAGTGATGAGAACAATCTAAAAACATTAAATGGTGCATGCTTTGTCAAGTTCAATAGGCAAGGGACTCTATCTCTCCCTATTTTTGTACACATAAAACATGTGAGCAGACATGGAGAACATGCTTAAAGTCTCTAAAGCCCCTCATCTACAACACACTATTGGCTTATGTAATTATTTATTCTCAGTGTAATAATCTCTGTCTGTGTTAAGCAGATTCTTATGTAGCACTTGTAGCTTTTTGTTGATCACATTTCGCAAAAATAAATAAAACCGTAATGCACTTAATTTAAAGCTACAGTAAGCTTTATTGGTTTTTTTTTAAACCAATGTCTAATACCTGACAGAAATCAAATTTTTAAATAAGGTCATATTAACAAAAAAATCGGACCAATCAGAACCGTTAGGAGGCGGGGGTTACCATTTGAGACCCTTGGAAAAGGGGGGCGTATTTAGGAAAACCTGTTTGGGTTTAGTCATTAATTTTGTCAATTCCATAAACCTTTGTCAGGTTAGACACTATATTGAATTTAACCAGTATAAAAATAAGGCTTTGAGGGATAGACTTACAGTCTTTGCACTGTATAAAAGGTCATAGATAACATAACAAGCACTGTACTTCTATCCCGCGCAGCCTTATTTCCTAATTTTTGGTTGTCAAAAAGGAAATCTGGTGCTACCTTGGTTAAGGTCTATTAGATGGCACAGTGATGCAGGGATTTCTTTAAATTGGACTTGTCTCCTGAAAAAATGTTGCTTGATTGCTTTTCTTTTGTTCATATATTTAGACCACAGAATGTTGAGAGTATGTATGAAGAGTTTACGTCAGAGGTCTCTCATCATGCTGTATCACTGTAGCTCTGTATTACTCATATTGCACTGTATTGAATGGCAGTATAGCACTTTCACAATGCTTTCCCGATTGATGACTGTTGAATGTACTTTAGTGTAATGAAATTTTGTTGAAAAGTTCTTGGTATGGGGTAGACCTACAGATGGGTAGTTTTTTGCTAATAAATTGATCGATAATGAATTTGTATTGTGCACATACATAAATGTACATGCTTTCATTATTGGAAGCCCGTTTCAACGTGAGAGTAAAAAAATAAAGTGTAATTGTGGCTATATCGAAATGTGACTTATTCACAATTACCTTTTTTATAACTCTGAGGTAGAAATGGCTTCCATATTCAATAGATTGTACTGCTTTATTTATTTATTTTTTCATGTTTGTCAACTGCTTTAGAATTGTGCAAAAAAAAGTTTAGTGTGCACTTGTGTCGACCTGAGATGGAATTACACATTGAATAAATACACATTGAAGTTTTGTCTTTGGAGAGATGTGTTTTGGTGGGGACTGGGGAAAAGTTCTGTCTTTTCGAGAACGCAGTGGAAAGAGTGCATGGAGGCTGGAGAATGCTCACGGAGCAAACATTTACACTAGACTTACGCCACTGAGATGTTGCTGACGTCAGGAAAGAACACTTCATTCTCTCCAGCCCGCTTGGCTCACACTATACTATGGGGCAATGAGACTTGAGCTGGGTATGACGACTGGACCCGCGTTGTGTTACGCTTCTGTTTAAACAGAATTTGACATGCTAGAGGAGACGCTTAAGAAGCTTTCGTGTCAGTTTGGGATTGAGGGTGGTGGGTGTGTATCAAAGGCTCAAAGTTTGACTGGTTAACATGGTCCTGTTAGCACCTGCTGATAAATACCTTAACTATGCACTCTGTGGGGAAAATAAAAATGAAAATCATTGATGGCCTTTTAGAAATAGCCATATTTTGTGAGAAAATAAACTAAAACATATTGTTTAGGTATTATAGACCAATGTGTAAGGTAAGATGGGGTCTATTTTTTTTCTCTCCTGACCATCTCTCATCTTAACACATTTAATGAATGGCTTTGCTCTTTTGTCATTCGAATTAAAAAAAATATATTGTTTTTATTTTCCAGTAAAATGCCCTGAGTGGCAGGTTATTAATATTAATTATTTTTGGTTACGCTTTATTGTACAGTGTCCTTCTGTATGTTACATTACTACAGAAATTAAATTCAATTATGCATAATTACATGCAACCTATACCTAACCCTAAACTAAACCAAACCATATTCTTAACTTCAACCCATGTAGTAAGTACATGTTGTCAATTCATATTTTTTTCAGTACTTAAATATATAATTATACTGTGACACCATAAAATAAAGAGTAAAGTGTAAGTCAATAAATTTACCCCAAATCTCTTTTACTGGGATTCTGATTTGGCTGTCATCATAATTGCCCAGTTATTCAAACAAATTGCCAAAATGCCATTTTAAATAAATATATAATATATATAGTTGATATAAATAGAATGATATCAAAGGATGATTTCAAATATCATTTATACTTTTTGTAAAAACTTCCCTGGGGGTTTGTTTGTTGCCCCAGGTAGGTGGCATCTTACCCCATTAGTGTGGTATGATGGCACCTTTGAATAATTTTGTGCTATGATGACAACTAAATCAGCAAATGTTTCTTATTTCTTATTTCCCTGAATAACACATTGTCTGATGCATCATCATCCTGCACATGCTATTATATCTAAATATGAATGCTTATAAGTGGTTGACCACTAGGGAGCAGTGTATGACCAGCTCGAATGCCTTTTATAGCTCTTTATGAACATAATTTGCTCCACTGGGTAATTTTTGTTCTTCTATATATTTGTCTCGTTCATATTTGTCATTTTGCTGGGCTCATGCAAAGCATGGAAGTTAAATCTGTAAGGTGAAACCTGCAGAAACCAAACTGGTATGGCAGGGGACGGTACCATCACAGTATGTGAACCAGTTTATGATGCGGTAAATGTCACCAGAAGTGTGTTTCAATTAAATCATTTCTTGTTCTCTCTCTCCAAAGTCTCTTCGTCTCGTGTCCTCGTTGCGACTGATGAATGTTTTTCAACTGTAGCCGGGATATTATTGGATGGCACAGTGAACTACACACTGCACTCAAGCAAACTCCTCTCTCTCCGTGAGTTCCCAGTCTGCCTGTAATAATATTGTTCCTCAAACTCCTCTACAAACACATCACCTCTTTACTCCCCGTTCCCCTCAGTTAGCTTGCGTCGCCATGGCGCCAGCAGTCACCAGAACCCTGGCACGAGGCCGGGAAACGTGGTTACCATGCCAAAGATTGTGGTCAGTAAGGGGAACTCTTACAGGCCAGTAAAGATGATCTCCACAATAGTCATGAGAATCTAGAAGAATTGAAGAAAAACAAATAGCGATGGTCTGCGTAGGAAAAAGACCACATGCAGTAGTTTCGATATTCTGAGGTTTGCCCTGGCGTGAGTTTGAAATGCTGCAATAGGATCGCTTACTCACTGCTAAATATCTGTGGGATCTGCTGTGTATATGCCAGGGGCCTCTGCCGGATCTGCTTTACACATGCAATCCATCAGGTGTGTGTGATGCAAACTCATGCGGGTTAAACATACTGCTCGCAAACACATCCCGGATCATGTGTGAGTTGATGAGGAACCGTTGACAGCCGTGTAATTCTCTAACTGCAGGCATGCAGCGTTACTTCTGTGGTGTAGCCTACTGTAAACTGCCACGGTGCCCAGTAGCCTACGGCCCGACTAAAGTACAAAAACATCAGGCCTGTATCGCTATATGGCTGGAATAGTAAATATTGACCTTTTCTGTTCCCTCGCCCTGATCCCTTCTCTGCTTCATTGTGATTGTTTGGTCTAATGTGCAGCTTGAGCATTCAGTGGGTTTGGGTTTGTGGAAGTGGAGGTGTCATGAGGAAACAAAACAACTGTGGTGGTACTTTTAGCGAAAACGTCAGCCGTAAAAGGGAAGGTTATGAAATGTTATGATATTAAGAAACAAATCAGCTTTAGCTAACTAAATTTCCATGTGATCCAGGCTTGAAGTTGACATGAAACAAAAGTTGAGATAGACTTTTCTTGCTTATTGTCAAGTAGGCCTATGTCCAATCAAAACGTTTTCTCAAACAAGAAAAAATGTAGGGCGGGACTTGATTTTGTCCATCGGGTACTGATTGGATTGTTGTCGAATGGTATTGCTGCTGTCGTGTGAGTGACAGGTTGTCCCGCCCTTGTGCCAGTAAACTCATCATCAGAGAAGAAAAGAGATGTCGCTGTATGAGGAGTTATTTTGATTAAAGATTATGAGGGCAAATTAATATATGTATATATATATATAGGCTATATATATATATATATTCGTGTGTGTGCGTGTGTGTGTGTGTGTGTGTATAAAATGTGTTAAGATACAGTACATATAGGCTATAGCAAATACTGCAATATTCCATAAAAAACAGAAAATACATACATTTAGAAAGGGTGAAATTTTTATCCACATTACTTATGGCTACAGTGTTTGGGTGTCCACATACATTTGGTCATATTGTACTGCATAAAATACAGTGGTAATAAAGTCCAATAAACCAAAGCCTATTTTAAAAGTGAATAGACTGTATTTGGTTCTTGAGTGACTGGGTCAGTTCATGGTGAGCATGCTGTCCTTCAGTGTGTAGTGCTGTTAAACAGCGTGTATGTGATTGAGTGTGTTTGTGTGTGTGTGTGTGTGTGTCAGGGCACTGTTGAGCAGGTGTTAGTGAAGCAGCTCTTTAAGAAGACTGAACCATTGGCACAGCTCAGAGGGATGTGAAAGAGAGAGAGAGAACGAAAAGGAGGGAAGAGAGGATTTAAGGAAGAGGAAAGTAACTAGTGTAAAGTGGATTTCCTGGCTGGAAGACAGCTGGTCATTCCCATGGGACTCATTACAGCTCTGACAATCCAGTGTTACGCACACGGCCACATGTACATGCAAAACTAGGTCTCTGTTTGCCATGAATGTAAAGCCATGCTAATACATTTTCTGGCCAACAGCTCCCTTCCTTTCTACATACCTCCATTTTTCTGTGTTTAAAAGGATAATTCACCCCACAATTAAAATGGTGCCATCGTTTACTGATCCTCAGGCCTTCTTTCTTCTGTGGAACACAAAAATACATATTTTTGTCCATGCAATGAAAGTCATTTGGGTCCAGTGTTGTTTGGCCCCACTGACTTTCATTGTATTGATAAGAACAGTTTAAATATTTTAAAATATCTTCTTGGCGTGAGAGCGGGACAACCTGTCACTCACATGACATCTCCAGACGGCCTCACGGCTCACTCTCACAGTCGTTATTTAGGGAACTGTGATAGACTGAACTGACGTTATCAGTGTGAGAAGATTTTGCCATCTTCAGAGATCACATTGTAATAAGCGATATAAGTTCAGAGCCCAGCTGAGACATCTCATCCATTTCTGATGTCAACGGCTCAAAGGCAGTTTCATACACGTGCTGTCTTGCATGTTATGTGAGAGGGAGGCTGCTTTGTACCTATAGTTTGGTCGTGAGCATAAGGACGGGATATTTTTAGAGCTTTGATACAGTGATGTATTGCATGCTTTTTTTGTATGCAGTAATTTCTTTGTGTGAGACAGACAGAACCTTGTTGGAGGGATAAATCATAGAAAAGCCAGCTGTGATTTTCAAGCCTCCCTCCTTTCATTTTTCTAATTAACAATATTTAGATTTTTTTATCTGAGAATGATATGTGTTTGTTTAATACAATTCAGGATAGTTCCACTGACGGAAGTTAATCTGAGCTATAATTTAGCTCTCTCTTATATAGTTTTTCCTTTATTTTTGCCTTTTTGCGCTCTTCTGCTTTGTCTTAATGTACATTAAAATGTAGGCTACATGCATTTTTTTAGCATTTTGATGCAAAAATATAATAATAATTAAAGTAATAAAAAATGTAAACTACACCAATACATTCTCCCAATGTATAGTCTCCTGGTTTCCCAAAAGGACTTTTCTTTATTTCAATGCAGCTCTTTTTCAATAATTGAGTATTTTCCTGTTTATCCCTGTAAAGCTGATTTGAAACAATTCTGTATTATATAAAGCGCTACATAAATAAAGGTGGCTTGACTTAAAATTCAGTTTGAATAGTGATTAAGAGTAAGACTAGTAAACAAAAGATATCCTGATTCTGTTTGAGCCTTTTTGATGATATTCAATATGGTTTACAGAGGGTGTTTTTTTCAAAGGATGTTTTTTTTGTCGATTAGAATATAAACCATTAGTCTAAAGCTGTTTAAAATATATATATATATTGTTACACCCCGTCTAGGGGAAAAGGGGCAACATGAAAGAATACAAACCATAGGGTCGTAACAATATATACTGTATATATATCAAAATGTATTTCAATTAAAAAGTGTACTACAAATGTATAAACATATTTACTGACATATCGCTTGAGACTTACTGATATTATAATTCAACTTTATTTGGTACTTTATTGCACAACACACGTCTTCATGTTTAGTCTAAAATGTGTTATAATATCACTATTAGTAAGGATAGTATGATCTCTGCATTATATCAGTCTTTAAATTCAAGATATTTAAGGCCTAACTAAAGTATACTTGCTTACATTTTAGCACATTCAAAAATACTTAAGTATATCTTTAGTTCTACCTCAGCACTATTTTTGGATAACTAAAGTGCATTAAGTACAAAATTAGTTGTTCCAATTTAGCAGACTTTAAGGATACCAATTTAGTATACCAAAAGTAGAATTGCAGGGTTTTTATAAACTGTTTGTAGTATATAGCATAACATAAATATATTTCAAATACATTTCGGTACATTTATTTTTCAGGGTGTGTAGTCTACTGTTCAAAAGTTTTGGGGGTCAGTGAGGCTAATTTAAAATAAATGAATCCTTAATAAATAATGAACAATGCATTCAAATAATCAAAAGTGACAGGCATTTTTAATGTTACACAAGATTTCTATTTCAAATGCTATTTTTTCAAACTTTCTATTCATCAAAAAATCCTGAAAAACATGTATCAGTTTCCATGTATCATGTAAACAGTTATTTTAAAGCTATGTCCGTCACCATCTCTGTTCGAAATCTGCAATTGCAGTTATTCGCGGAATTATCATCTGGGTTGTAAATCGGCATGAAACAGCGCGGATGAACACAGTGTTTTGAGGCGAGTGCTGCTGTCAATCACCGCGCTGTGTGGATACTGTCATTGAGAATCACAGATTCACCTTTTTAAACTTTGACCAACATAAGAATTTTCACCGGAAAATGTCTTCTGAACAAGTAGGCTAAGTAAAAATTTTGGTTCTGATCAACTATGGGGGGAAAAGCATTCGACATGATAAGCGATCGTTAGATTTAATCAGCGCGATTTACAGCAACCATGCAAATTATACTTTCAAATTATAAAGAAACCCACCAGTACCACTGGAATTAAAATCATTATTACAAGCTAATCGTTTTGAATCTATCTATGGCAAGCAGATACTTTTGAACACTGGCTGAATATGTTTTTTTTAAAAATAATTATTTTGGATTATTTTTAACTTAAAAAAAGTTACGGACTGCAGCTTTAAATTGTAATCATATTTTACAATATTATGGTTCTTAGCTTTAAGCATAATAGATAAGCATAATAGACTTTCAAAAACATTAAAAAATTTTACAAATATTGAACTTTTTTGTATATACCATAAAATTGTGTATTTACATCAATAAATTTAAGGTGTAAGCTAAATGTAAGGTGTTTTTTCTATGCTATTTATGGCATTTTTATTTTGAAATGAATTTGTAACGCTGTTTAAGGTTCTGTGGACACCCGGAGTAATTGTGCCACTGTTTCAGAGTGCTGAAAGATCAATCTGAACAGGATCTGCAACACTTTATTCCTGTCTCATGTTTTTTTTGGCAGTGCAGACCAGGAGAGAGCAGCAGCTCACACCAGTTCATGGTGCCCCAGAGTGCCACTCGAATGTGCAGATGTCCATCGCTGACCAGATGAGCTCAAAAATCAATAGCTGCTCTTTAAAACTGTGGGCCCCACCAAAGTCCCTGTGTACCTGGTGTAGTTTACCAGCTGCCGTCAGTGCTCCCAGCTAGTCCCCGGTCCAATCACTCCCTGATTGGGACAGATGGGCATGCTGGAGTAGAGAGACCAGACTGCATATACATTTATTCTCATTAATCATGAGTCTGATTTTTTTTTTAAACCCAGTGCAGTCTAACTGCTCATTTATTTGAAAAGAGCCCTATAGGACATGGTTGTCTTCAGGTGCACCAAGCCAAACAGATTTTCATTAAAGGGTTAGTTTACCCCAAAATGAATCATTTACTAACCCTCATGTACAATCTGTTCTTTTTTATAGGACATACTCATAACATATTTAGGCCTAAATGTAAGATTAATGTATTTTTACTGTGTAAAATTTACATCCACTTTTAACAATAAGTAACAAATATGATGCATATTTGTCAGACATATGTAAATAAAACAAGTATGTTATTTCTGTAACGCTAATAAACTGAATTTGTTTTAAATGTTTATACATTTATAATATATACAGGGTTAATTATTCACATTGATATCTATATTTATTATTTAGTAAATAACATTTTTCAATCTCAACTATTCTAACTATTTTATTAATACTTGTTCATAGTTTTTAACTGATTATATTTAATTGTTTTTATACAATTATCAGATTTATGCTGATTATAAGCAGTTTCAATAATTGCATTTTTAAAATAGTATTTAAATAAAATAAAAATGATAGTGAAATCTAATAATTAACTGTGCCATGATCCATTTGTTTTTCACTTGCAGTGATAGTGAATTGTGACCATGGCTCTCAAGTAAGATTCTCAAAGCAAAATTTTCAATGAATAATGTCTATTTTCAGACATAAGTACTTTGTTGGAGTTCTTTTGTCCTTTTTGTAGCTGGTCACTATTCACTTTAAATAAACGGAAAAGAGAAACGTGCACATTCTGCTAAACATCTCCTGTTGTGTTCCACAGAAGAAAGAAACTAATAAAGGTATGGAATGACGTGAATGTTAATAAATGATGACAGAATTGACATTTTTGGGTGAAGTATCCCTTTAAGTGTGAAGTTGAGTTTGCAGGAGGTAACCAAACCAAGCTATTGAGAGTGCGCTAAAGAATTATGATTTTGTGTTTTCATGTGTTTAGAGGTCACAGTGTCTCTCTCAAGCTGTGACTTTAATCTTTTGAGGTGTCAGCGTGATGAGAACGTGTGCGTGAGAGAGAGATAAACTAACACAGCCATGGCCTCCATGCCTGTCACCTTTCACCGAGCAGAAAACACATCTGACGTTAAATGAATATTGAGGCCAACAGCTTCTTTTACTTGGGTTCACTTGCAGGGGGTCTGCGACAGGCGGACCACGATACGTGTGTGCTCGCTTGTGTTTATGCGTGTGAGAATGTGTGTCATTTGGAGTGACAGCTCTTGTCGACGTCTCCATCACCTTCCTGAAGGGGCGTGTCCCTTCTGTCAGAGTCTTGAATGATGGGTCACCGTGTGCCATGTACTTCAGACCGGCCGTACAAACGACCCTCTTCCCCTTTCCCTCACCCCTCTCTTCTCTCCATCCTTCCATTCTTCACACCGCTTTCATAAGTATCTCTATTGTGCTGCATATGTTCTAGCCTTCAGTGTTAAACGCGTGAAGAGCACCGTTATGCCCCTCCTCGTGGGCTGCACCCGCATATCCAGACCCTTCATCAAACGCTTGACTGCGAGCTAAATAAAATCTACCCACACACACTGGTATAAAGAGGCCTATTGTCTGCAGGCTGCTTTTGTGAATGTGGAATTATCGCAGGGGATCCTCTAAACCATCTTAGAGCGACTGACAGCTTCATAGAGAGAGAGAGAGGGGTGGAGGGGAGCTGGAGATCTGAAGCGGAGACTCCTGGGGGAGTTTAAGAGCTGCTGGCTGCAGTGGGACGGGACGGGACGGGGGTACTTCCTGCTCATCGTTAGGGTCCGGCATCTGCGTCCAGTTCCAAAGCCTCAGCAGATCCATCGCAATCATCCGATTATAAACAGGAGCTACTAAAGAGAAACCAACCGTCCCTCAATCCTAGTAACTAATTGTATCAGATTGTCAAATGAATGTTCGTTTTGACATTCAACTCTTGTTTCTATGACAGACAGATCCCAGTCTAGAGTAAGCATCTAAATCCATGGAAATGGTTTCTGTACCACAGGTTCAGGAATATTTAACCACATACCCCCCAGTGGAACTACTAATGGTTAGATTATGAGTATGGTTATTGGTTAAATTGGCTAAATTATGTTGGTGGAGTTGAGGTGGAGGGATGCCAAAACAGCTGATGCTAGAGCAAGGTGAGCGGCTGCTTATGTGCTCCGGCCGTTAATTGAAAGATTAGATGGGTTCACTCCTCCCGATATTACGTTGTGAACTTCACTTTATTCAAATCACTGCAGTCTCAGTGAGCATGAGAGACTTATTTTATTATTAAAGTCCACCTGTGGTGAAAATCAAGTTTTTAATGTTGCTTATAAGTCTATGTGATGGTGTTTTTAATATGCTTTAAGACAAATGTGTAAATTCATAAGTCGACACCATTGCTGAGTATTTTCTCTTTAAAAATGCAGTGATCGAAAGACAGTCTCAAAAATACGGTTTGAAATCACTGGTGTTTCTGACGTCACAAACTATTTTGTAACCAATCATTTACGTGCCGGCGGGGTTTAGCATATCATTAACTATGACGCTCTGAAGCAGTGAAATCGCAAGAGAAGGCAATTTATCCAATTTATAGCGTTTCTGATGATTGTTAGAAGGCAGCATTCTGACTCTGACATGGTGAATGAAAACATGGTGTGTGTACTATTAGCAACACATTAGCTGTTTTATAACATAGTAAACCAAAAGGCTAATGATATTAATTTCCGTTATTTATCTGACGTTGTTAAGAGAGATATCATTGTGCAGCGTTTACCTCATAAGTTGGCGGAGTGAATGTATATTAAACAATGCAAGGGTGTAGAGTTACATTCACGCTATTTACAGGTAGGCTTCTTTTTTTCTCACTGGAAAAAACGTTTAAATAGGCCTATGTCATCTTGGTGATCAAAGATGAGTTTTAAGAGGGGAAATTATTGACTACAGGAGGACTTTAAGACTTCAGGGGAATTTATGTTCAAGTTTATCTTTATCCAAATTAGTATTGAAATAAAAAAATTCAACATTATGTTCTCTGAAAATGGTTTTTGCAGTGGTTTAGCTTTGCACTCTTAAAAATATTTTAGCACAAAAAAAAAAAAAAAAGGAATTTTTTTTTAAGTAGTTTTTGAGTTCTCTCAACACTAATGCTCAGTTTTGTGCACATCTTAATGATTGTCTAAATAAATGGCTTAATCAACACGAGTCAAAGCACCTTAATGCATTATATAGAGTATCTAACCACAATATATATTGTGTAATTTTACTATGTCATTGAGTGATGTGTTTTGAGTCGAGTGCAGTGCGGATGGACTGATGGATTTATTGGAGGGTCTTTTTTCTCTGCATGTTTTGGAGGTCCCATGAAATGCCAGGAAATACCACTCCATGCTGCCACTGATACATCACGACTCAGCTCCCCCCACACTCACACGAATCCTGCGTTATATGCAATTAGTACCAACAGTCACAAACTGAACCGTGTTGATCCATGGGTTATGGGAACGAGCATGTGTTTGTGTGTGTGTATGTGTATTTAGAGCAGCGACAGCTGATACTATAGTCAGCTGTCTCATTAGTTTTATCATTAGGCTAACAGCTGAGTACAGAGGCTCTCTTTTCTCTTTCTCACTCCTTTCCCTCCTATTTGTCTTTCTACTCTGTGTTTCTCATGGGAAATACTTGGAGCAGTGCCCCATTTCCATCTACCTCCTACCATATTCAGATATGCCTTATATGAAATGTAAACAAAGGCCAAACCGTTCAACCCTTTCATCATGTTCTACGGTTTCAGACTCATCTCATATCCACCGTGCCCTTTCCATATACTCCACATACTGTGCCCTGTGATTTTGTAATGGTGACTCTAACATCCAGCTGTTCTGGGGCTTGTCTAATTGTTGGCATGACAGTGTCAGTGATATGGTAAGGGGATGCCCTGGTCATATGTGCACATCACTGGACTGTTGTGATAGACTGGCTGGATATGGTCTCACTCTTACTGTCTCTCACAAACACACACTAGAGGCCTGCTGCCCAAAGCTGGTTTCAGTGGCTACCCATTGGGACACCTGACCATTACACCAACAGGGACTGTCATGTCATCGCATTCTAAATGCATAGAAATTAATATAGAGTTGCCCCCCCACACACACACTATTGCCCCCCCTCCCAATGTGTGTGTTGAGTTGCTTCCAAAGGACAGCGGTTTCAAATCAGTCACTTAAGTTTCATTGTGGTTAGGATGTAGATGGGAAGCTGCCTGGATAGGGAATCTGCAGCAAGGCAGCTTGGTGTGTTTTTGTGAAAGCTTCTTTCATTAAGAAGAGAGACTAGGATGGGCAGAGGTGTAATGGTGGTCTGAAACCGCCCTCTGAACCTCCGCCGATAAACTCACAGGAAGTGTAAATATTTGTCCCTGCAACAGTTTTGACAGGGCTGTCCTATTTACCAGCTTCAGTACCTCATTCAGCACTCTCTGTTTGTTCAGATCTGCATGTGTGCATGTGAGTGTTAGTATTACACATTTTAGTGCATCTGTACAAGTCTTTTTTTGGAGGAAGTCTTTCTGGAACAGTGTTATGTCAGATTAGGCGATTGCTCTGCATGCGTGATCTGAACGACAGCTGCCCAGAACTTCTGCTGTCCTGCTATACGTTTAATGTGCTCATATTGTGTTACGTAATGGACACCCTTCACTGGCGAAATCTCATTTTCTGTGCTCTTGTTTTTATTTCCTCACAATTCCTCAACTCATCTGTCCTTCATAAAGGCCAGTATGTTTTTTTTTCTCTGTATCCATATATGATAGTCATCTTTCATGTCCAAATGTTATTAATAGTTGTATTTTTAGCACTATTGCCGTCTTTTCATTATATCTTTGTAAAGCACTTTGAATTACTATTGTTTATTAAATGTATACAAAATATACATTACCACTGAAAAGTTTGGGGATTGTAAAATTGCAATGATTCCATAAAGTTTTTGAAAGAAATCTCTTATTCTAACCATGGCTGCATTTATTTAATCAAAAATACAGTAAACACTGTAATATTATGAAATATTATTGCAATTTAAAATAACTCCTTTCAATTTTTATATATTTTAATAATAATGTATAATCATTTTTGAGCATCATTACTCCAGTCTTCAGTCACGTGATCCTTCAGAAATCATTATAACATGCTAATTTGCTGCTCAAGAAACTTTTCTTATTATTGTCAGTTTTGAGAACAGTTGGGCTGCTTAATATTTTTGTAGAAACTGAGTTAATTCTCAAGATTCTTTGATGAATAGAAAGTTAAAATGAACAGCATTTATTTAGAAATCAAAATGTTTTGTAACACATAACATACATATATCTTTACTGTAACCTTTGAATTTAATGCATCCTTGCTGAATAAAAGTAGTTATTAACAAAAATCTTATCTTACTAACCTAAAACTTTTTAATCATTGTGTAGGCTATGTAATTTGCTTGCCCACCGTCTCAGAATTGATTCACAGTTTGATGTTAGCATGTAAGCTAACAATATGAAACTCTAAGGATAAACACTGCACAGCGAAATGATTACTTTCTCCTTGAAGGATATCTGCGATTTTGCCTTTGAATTTGTGTATGATGCATCAATGATGGGCGTCTCATCAGGTTTTGGGGCAGAGCTTGTGTGTTTAGCTAGTGTTGTTTTGTATAGCAGCACTCTGTGTGTTTGGCTTGTGTTACTGCGTATGGAAATATTCTGGGTTGGCTGGTATAATGAGATCAGATCAGTGGGTCAGCCAGCACCACAGAGACCCACAAAACACATCAGTCACTTACACAAACCCAGAGCACAGCACAGCGGCTAACAGGAAATGGTTTTAAGACAAAAAACATGGGCCTGAAATGTTTTCATATAAGAGAGGGCACAGACACTCTTTTTTAAAGAACGTCATGATTTTGAACGATTGCTTTGTTTGTCTTCTATGGCCGCGCGTGTGTGTGTGTGTGTGTGTGTGTGTGTGTGTGTGTGTGTGTGTGTGTGTGTGTGTGTGTGTGTGTGTGCGTGTGCGTGTGTTTGTGGGTTGTCAGGCTCTGTTCTCTCTGATTCTCTTTGATTTCTCCACGGCCTTCTGATCTTTTTACATCCTTTCTCTTCTCTGAGCAGGTTATTGTTTCAGGGCAAGAGCTGTAAAAGAGTTCAATGCTCATAATGTAACCCCCCTCACACACACTGAACCGAGGGCCTGAGGTGAGCGCTAGATGAAAGGGTGAGTCTATTGCAGGCACTCATTCTCTGAGGATTTTTTGTTGTGTTTGTCTTCTTCCACAGGGTCTTCATCACGTTTACCTGAAAACCCAATGCACAAAAAAACTCACTTATACCTTGTTATTGTGAATTTATCACCTCATTGTACGTTTAGTTACTTCCAGACAAGGTCACTGAAGATTATTTCACTAGCTCCGATCCTTTAAAGTCTTATGCACGCATACACACAGTAATTGCACCCCCCTATTAGGCCTGTATTTTTAGTGCAGACTCTCCCAGAGGTCTTTTAGGCTGAGGATGGTATGGGCTGAGTGGGCAGATGCAATAACACTCCTCTCACCTGTCTCCACCGCTGAGACTCATCACGATTTCACGCTGACAATCTAGCCATGTGACACGGACACTCTGCGTGCAGACACACAAGAAGTGCTTTTGAAATCACGATCCTCTGTATGGAAATTTTATGGTGCGTAGTGATCTTAGTATTGGAGTGTGGAAAGATTTGTTTGTACTTGCATATTTATCAGGCCTAAATTTGCAACACACACAAGTGTTCAGTGTTAAATGTCACGCATTACTGTTATCAGATTAGTAGTGTAATGGACAACACTTAAGTTTTTCATTGGCCTACCTTGTGCCATTCTGTCATTACTTAACCAAAATCAAATGGATCAAAGTGGTTATACTTGAAAACATACATTTTATGTTGAGAATAGTTAGAAAATTCAGGGGACCTATTACCGAAACTTTAAATGACATGATAATGTTGATTATGACATCAACTTATTGTGTGTAATTTAAACAGATCTTTTGTGTTAATTGTTTAAAAAAAATACAAAAAAATCTTTATTTTGGGAAATGTCAATGCTTGCGAACCTGCTAAAGAGTAATAATAATGTTTTAAGTTTCTTTGTAAATGAAAAGCATGTCTTTGCCATGACACTCAGTATGTGTTTTGTTTTCAGTTGGGCATGCAGTGTAAAGGTTAAAAGAAATGGTTAAATATATGCAATGAAGACAAGAACAGAAAGATAATTCAGTATGTAAATATTTCCTTTGCTGTACATTTTAAGCGATGAATAGGCTAATAATGTAAGTCAAATAAGAATGGCACACCTAAGGCTAAACTTTTAACTATCTTCCAAACAAAGGTTGAATGTAGTCTGTGTTAAGTGGTTTGGGCTGAATTCATTGTAGAGGTTTAAAAAAAAAAACATAACTTAATGTTTTTCAGGAATATTTGAGCAATTAGCAACTCATTAGCAGGACCACACGGCATCTGTGTGTGCAAAACTCAACAGATTTAGGGTCTGTTTACATGGCAATGATGTACTAAAAATAGAAACGATTTTCCTTTGAGTTTTTTTGTGTACTGACGACAACATTATCAAACCGATCCCCTTTTTCCAGTAATCTGCAAGATTACTAAAAATGCTGTATTATGCATGCCAGGCCAGTAGTTGGCAATGTCACTTTGTAAAGAAACAATTCATGCCTATAGACAGAACACAATATGCATGTGCACGATGTCACCGTTTTCACAAATTCGTGTTTTGGTTGTTAAAAAACGTGCACTTTGAGGCCCCCAAAACGCTGTTGTCATGTAAATAAACGGCCAGTTTTCAGTTCTTAGTTTAAAACTGACGTGTAAATGGTCCCTAACACACTGGAAAAACTGGAAAACACATCAATCATAAGTGTCTTAACATCTCACATCCCTTTTTATATATTTTGGCTAATTTGATTATGTTTTCAGTTACCAATAAGAGTGCAGCTATTTGTGAAGTGACGTTACTGTACAAGGGCAAATACTAGAGTAAACAATAAACAAAAAGCTAACTAGAGGCTTTCAGTTCAGACCCAAAAACATCCATCCGAGAACCTGCCAAGCAAGTCTGGTTGCCTGGCAACAGCTCTTTTTCTCTCTTTTATTATCCCTCTGATGATGCTCTACAGACTTTCCACTGCAAACCTAGAGATAATGCTTAGCACAGGCTTTTAGATTCCAAGTGTGTGTTTGTGTAAAGTATGTGTGCATCACCACTAGTGTGTTTGTATTGTTCAGACCTGATGGGGTGGATGAGTTGTCATAGACATGCTGTGTTAGCAGGGTGGTTGTGGTCCAGGTTCAGTCAGTGTGGATAAAACTAAAAGCCGTTGCAGATCAGGCCTGAAATTATTCAAAGGTCATTTCATAGCCGGTGCAGTGGAGGATGAGTTGCGGTGCTTTAGATAAGGCACAGCAGCACTTTAGCGTAACAAACCCATACTAGAACTGGAAACAATACATCTAGCACATCTTTTTCATCAACACTTGACCCATTAACACTTACTACATATGCGTTATAAAAAAACACCTTGCTACGTGTACTGTCCTAGACTAACTGGGTCCAGTCACAACACTTACATATTGTTTCGCTATTGTTGGTTTGATTTATTCTTTTGTTCTCCTCATTTGTCAGTCGCTTTGGATAAAAGCGCCTGCTAAATGATAAAATGTAAAAGTAGATTTCAACATACTACGATTTGGGACACACTCATTCTAATTTCGATTACTATTTAGTATGCGAATTGGGATGCAGCAAGTCACTTGCTTCATTTCTGAATGAATCAGCCTTTTGAATGAATGATTCAATGACTCATGAAGACTGACTTGTTTAGTTTCATATTTAATGAATTTATCATTTCATCTTTTAAATAACTTTATATCCCAATATTACAATATGTATTTATATCTCATAGCATTATTTATGCAATTGTAATTAGTATAAATGCATTCATGCCACCTCTAAGCTGCAGTTGAAAATATTGTGTAATTAACGTTACTGACAAAATCATATTGCACACCCCTAATATTGAGATATAGCCTATATCAAATAATATATCAAGATATATTGTTTCTAGTTCCTTCAGTTTCTTAAGAAATCTTGAAAATGGCTAGACTCAGGATCTCGGGTTGAGTTAGGCAGGTCATTCCACCAGCCTGGAACAGTCAAGTTAAAGGTCCATGAAAGTAATTTTGTGCCTCTTTGGAATGGCACCACAAGGTGCCGTTCACTTGCAAAACGCAAGCTTCTGGAGGGCACATAAGTCAGAGGTAGTGAGTTTAGGTATAGGGGTGCAGAGCTAGTGGTTGTTCCCTTTCGTAGTCACTTCGAGTTACATTAAATGACGATGAAATGGGGTTTCACTTAGAAAGCCTATCAACCTCAAAAAACGAGCCAATGGCAAAGAAATGCCATGGGTCTGCGGAATTTGCATAGCGTAACTCCACCCCACCATGTGGGTATAAAAGGAAGGACGTTGGCAACATGCAGATATGTTTTTGCTTCGGAGCCAAGAGGTCCTCTTCACTCCTGCAGCCTATTCTCTGACTATCCTCGAGAATCTACTAGACAAGCAGCTTCCAGTCGGTCTTGGTGTGATGGCGTGTTCCAGCGAGTTTCACATTCCTGCCTGCTGATCTCTGCAGTGGTCTGCAACAGCGTCTGTGTTTCTCCCTGGGCGCTTCAGCACTGCTGTAAGCTTTTCTCTCGCAAAAAGAGCTTGCACGTGGCATGTCTTTTTAAAGACGCTCTGCCCGTGTATTTCTGAGTGCGATAGTCTGATAGATTCAACTGATGGGCACGAACGCTGTTTGTTGGGTTTGGGCTGCGCTCAGACAGCGTTCGTGTACCAAGAAACCTTGGACAAGGAGTTGTGTAGCATGCTACGATATAGGAAGGGGCTGATCTTCCTAATGTTGTACAAGGCAAACCTCCAGGACTGGGTAGTTCTAGCAATGTGGTCTGTGAAGTTCCTGATCATCAATCACAACTTCAAGATTCCTGGCTGTCCTAGATGGAGTTATGGTTGACAAACCTAACTGAAAGGAGAAGTTGTGATGCAGTATTGGCTAAGACCACAAGCAGTTCTTTCTTTGTGGGTTGAGTTGAAAGTGGTGGTACTACTTCCAGCAAGAAATGTCTGTCAGGCAGGCTGAGATGCAAGAAGCTAATGTCGGATCTTCTGTATGAATGATAGGTAGAGTTGTGTGACAGACCCTAGTGATAACATGAAGAAGAGAAGTGGTCCAAGCACTGAGCCCTGAGGCACCCCAGTAGCTAGATGTTGTGACTTGGACACCTCACCCCTCCACAACATCCTGAAGGACCTATACTTGAGAGGTAAGACTTGAACCATTGGAGTGTGTTTCCTGAGATGTCCTTCATCATGAGGATTGACAGGAGGATCTGGTGGTTAACTGTGACAAAAGCAGAGGATCAAGCAAGATAACTACTGATGATATATTGTAACTTTTTACAGGCTATACAATGCAGTAAAAGTGTGCACTCTCAAGACATACTTGACAATGTTGTGTCGACAATGTGTTGGAAGCGGCACATTGTTAAAATAACAATTATGATACTATAGTAGACGATACATATCGCACACTCAATATTTATGTATTTGCTCTGTTTTTGATCTCAATTAGAAAAACAATCACTTCAACAACCACTATAGCCAAGAACATTATAAAGTCTACTGTTAAAAAGAATAAAAACATGTTTTTCACATTTTTACAATAAATGAACATAAGGGAGATGAATTTATTATGTAACTAATATAATGCTGCATAGCATATTTATCATACAGTATGTTTTAATAATATAAAAAATGTACATTTTACATTTATTCATTTAGTAGACGCCTTTATCCAAAGCGACTTACAAATGAGGAATACAACAAGCAATTTATCTGAAGGAGGCATTTACTCTAGTTTCTAACATTGTTCAGAGCTAGAACAGGGAGGGATATAATGAATAGTTAAAGCATAGAAGAGGATTTTACAAAAAATAGCAATATTTATCAACATTTGGGCTATTTTTACGAAAACATTTTAAAATACATGAAACGTGTGAATATTTTTAAATGATTAATTTAAAAAAAAAATGTTGTAAAATAAAATAATTCACATCAATAACAAAACCATCGTAAAAATATTTTTAATATTCAGTATATCATCTAGCCCTAGTCCACACACATATATTCTCTTTTACTCGTCTTCAAATGATTTCAATTATATATTGTTCTTAGAGAGCGCCTCAGAGAAATATCTGTAGAAAACATCTTGCAATGAGATTTCATATGAGAGAGATTAGGTTTGATATTGTAAATCTTTCTTATATTCTCTTCGTTATTACCTCCTCAGTGAGTGTAGGATGCATGTGAGAAAGCTGTTTTGAAGCTGCGGAGAACAGCAGCTCTGTCCAGCATTGTGTGATATTGGCTGTGCTGCAGCCTTAGACGCTTACACACACTCCACACACCTGCTTGGATCTAATTTGATAGTTTGGAGCGAGGGAATGGGCTTATACTATAGGACATGTTTTTTTTTTTCTGCATCCTTTTTGCTGTATCCTGCCCTTGTCTCCTCGGTTGGGTATGAACACTTGGCTTGAGCTGCAGAAACCGACAGGAAGGCTCAGTAGTGCAAATTACATGCATTCACAATGAGCATGTTGGGTGTCCAGATTTCTTTGTCTGCAGGTGGTGTGTGTGTTCCAGATGTGCCGATTGATCACGGTTGGGCCTGCTTGGCAGAAGGGAAATGAATAAAAAGAGAGAGGCCAGTGCATTGTGTGGTGCGGTGGATTTTTAAGGACAGCTGGCAACGACAGCGCAGGAAGAAGATGCCAGCGCAAAACTTTACTGTTTCCTCTCTCTCTCATTCTTTTTCCCTCTCTTCTCTCCCTCCCTCGTTCTGTTGTTCAGGAAGTACGGACTGAATGAAATCCATTGACTGCCACTGGTCTGGTCTCCACTGCCTCGGCAACAGTTGTCAGGGTGAGGGGCTCTAGGACACCCCTACTGAGATCCAAAGTGTATTAAACACAATCCAGAACAAATCATGTGTAAACGGAAAACGACTCCAAAATAAACCCAGACCAAGGCTGTGTGGTGTGGACGAATGGGTGAGCATTCAAACGGGCCAGCTGCACAAGTTTACTTTGTTTTTGAAGGTGATGGGCATCTAAGAAATGCCTGATCAAACTTCAGGAAATGCTGAAGATTTCCTGTAATCATATGATCTCAGTGACACTGAGAGGATTGTGACTGTATTGGATATACTTGATGAAGATGGTAGAATGTAATTTGATGTGATACATCAAGAGGATTCTGAAATATAGTTGTTGTTTTTTCTTGTTTTCCATGAAATTATATATTTTTTGATCTCGAATAAAAGTTGTGTTGAGTTATATGCTTGGGTGTTCTGGGTGGATACTTGCTGACCCAAGTCAAATGAGCCCAGCCAAGTCTCTATGACTGCAACTTTTTGATGGTATATATATATATATATTTACATTTACATATGTGGTTTTAACAACCAGATGCATTTACACCTGTCCAGTCTCTTCTGGAATGCGCTTCAGACCATTTCTTGAAGTGGTTTGAGTTACTGGATTTAAATCCGTCTTGAATTCGCATTTACACCTGGTCTTTTCACGATTGGATAGCTATCTGATCAGAGAAAACACATGAAGGGATCAAGTGAAAATAGGCACAAAAAGACGACTTTTTTTTTTTTTCATAAATCATAAACTGGAGAAATATTGACTTTGTATGTAGTGTTTTTTCTGCCCACTAGAGTAATGTTAAATATTAAACTGAAAAATGAAAATAAAAAATCAATTAAAATGTATTTGTATAGCTCTTTTCACAATAAATCTTGTTGCAGAGCAGGTTTACAGTTTAACTTTGAAAGTTCATTTTATTTTTAAAAAATCTCTAAATTTTTTCAGGCTCCCTTCAACCCTTTTGCATTTTTCCCTTGTGGTTTGAAAACGTATTCTCTACGATATTACTGATTATTTTCAACATCACTAATAATGCATGTCCTCTGTAGGCTTCTGCATGTGTGAAAGCAGTCAAATATCAGTCAAGTATTTATATGTTATGTGTGCAAGTTAACAGCACAGTGCCATATTTTGAAGATGAATTCCATCTTCAGAGTTCATCCTGTTTGCACATCAGCATGTTTTCCTCTGATGCATGAGAAAATTTGCTCACACACATTTATTTTTCTATCGTGGTGGGGACTTTCCATTTGACTTCTATTATTTTTATACTGAGCTAATGTTATTTTTTATTCCATAACCCCAAACTAACCTTCACACAAACATTTTCAGATTTTCAAGAAATTTCATTCACTATCCACACACACAACTCTACATCAGGCATATTTTCTCATTGATGCACACAGCTCTCTCTGTAAACTCACTCTTCTTTGCGAGTGTTTACTTCCACAGGACGGAGAGGCAGGTTTAGCATGTGGAAGCGTTCTGCTCAGCATAATGACTTCTAATTTCACAGCAAATAAGTCAACAGAGATTCCTTTGAATCACACATCATTTCACAGAGAGCATTCCTCTGAGTGGAGCTAAAGCTGGAACTGTCCTCTTATCTATTGAACTGCCACTGAACTGTACAGTCAAAGTCTTTACCTCTAAACTGAACAGTGTGTTTCTGTATCTCACACACATGTAACACTACCTTACTTTCTTCTCAACTAATGAGACTTACCGGTCCTCTCTGAGAGCACATAAACACTCCTACGTAGAATAACAGCAGGTCTAAACTTTATTCGAGCTTTAACATTTTCTCAGTTATAAAATGGACATCACTGTGTGTACAACTGTTGTCATTAAAATGTTTAATTACTGCAGTATTCACACACTATTAGTCAAAACAAATGTTAAGCTATAGCCAATCGTAAATATGCGATCACAGATTTGTAAAATAACATCAGTTGCTGTTTTTATCCCTGATTTCTTTCTGTAGAAACCTGCTTGTGTTTTTTTATTTTTTTATTTTTACAACATTTGTATGATGTCATTCCTTCAGATATGATGTCAGAAAGCTCAAACCATTATTTTTAAATTGGGGAAATGTCACAGATTAAAAACAAAAATTCAGAAATAAAGACAAATGGCAGATATTTTTGAGAAAAAACCTGATGCAGTGTTACTCAGACAGTGATACATGATATTTAAATTTCAATAAATGTAAATGTCAAATTAAAAATATGAATTCTGTCTAGATCAATTAGATTTTTTATTAAAGAACCAAAAACATTTAAAAATTAAATGAAGGGTTTCGTTTAACACGCATTGCACTGCACATCAAACAGAGTTAAATCTATTAAATAATGTCTGTTCAGTGTCCCGTTTATTGTATAAGTGGTAAATCATAGGGACAAAAATTTGAAATAAATAGCACTGTGTCCTTAGAATGAGCCCGATGCAATTCAAATGACAGAAATAATACATCCGTGGTAGTGTTTCTCACCTATTTCCTCCCTTTCATCTCTGACCTCTGTAAGGGGCTCTGTGGATGTGATATAGAGTTTATCACTTGCTCTCGTCTGGAAGTGAAATGGATCACATACACACTGCTGCACACATTCCCCATTAGATAGTCGCAGGCCTAAACAGATAGATAATTCCTTCACGCTCGCATGCGTTTGGCTGCTGAATAAAGAACATGGTCGCTAGATCAGCATTATCTTGGAGAGCATTTTAAATGTCAGTTTGGAATATAGCACTGAATTTTAGAAGCAGTGATAAAACACTTGGAATGGCTGATTGGAACCCCCTGCATACTGACGGTTATCCTCATTTTTTTTGTGCTTTGAGTTATGGATATGTCCAAATTGTGGGGACATGATTCTGGATAACGCTTCTCACCGATCAACTCGAGAGATAACAAAGGTTGAAGCTCTTTTTCTCTTAATTTCTCTCTCTTTCTCCCTTCTTCTTATAAGGCATTACATTGAAAATGTGCTCAGATGGTGCAAACATGTCCTTAAATTTCATTCCTCATTTTCTAGCATTTGGTATATTTTTTAAATATTCTACTGCATAGGCCTATCTGGGTCTCTGCAGACACTGACCCGTTGCTGTCTCATACAGATGTGGCCAAAAGTCATGTCCGACTTAGGTCAATTATTTATAAAATTTTGTATGCATGTTATGAAGTTGTGCCTGGAGTTTATGCATTCCACGTTTCAGTTAGCCTGGTTAAAACCAGACCATTCTCAGTTATAACTAACAATTCTAAATTTGCCGGAAATTGTCTGGGTTTTCCCAGGCTACGTTTCAGTTGTATCAGTTGTCAATGAACGCAATGAAACATACCGAATTATGTGGACTTCATTTTTTGCCAAGTGTTCATCCAAGCTTGCACTCATTATTCCCAGCTTATAATTTAAAAAAAATATCACTATGTGGCATGTATTAGCTATATTAGATATTTGTTGGTTTTAGTGAAAATGGCCAGAAGGAAGGAGCTGTCCTCTGCAACCAAGGAAGGTATTGTTAAAATGTAGCCTGACGTCGTCATACTCAGATTCTAGTCAGAATGTGACCTCCAACCTACAATTTCATCTCGAACTGTAAGCTAACAGCTATAAGAGGCTGTATTGACAGGTTGTGTACCAGTAAAGAAACCATATATTAGTTATATCTACTGCAAACAACACCTTGCATTTGCCAAAAAACATAAGGATTGGAACTTGTAGCTCCACATATATGTATTTTCTGATGTAGTAAACTTGCTCAGAAGTTCACCTGGTATACAGCACTCCACTTGAGATATGAACTAAATGAAATGAACAACCAAAGTTGCCAGATTCACATTAATCTGTATTGAATAAAACTAAATGTGCCACTCACTGGACATCACACTTTGAAAGTGTCGCGAAATGTGCAATATAATTTTGCAGAAATGTCCTTGTTTGCACCACATAAAACATTTTAAAAGATAATTGCATTTTGATTTCTAAGAACTGATACAAAGTCAATATTGCGTGATTTAAAGTCACAATTGCGTGTTATATCAGAATTGCGAGATATAAACCTGCAATTTACTTTATAACACGCAATTGTGAGTTTATGTCTCGCAATTCATCTTTTCTCTTGCGACTTTATATCACACAATTCTGACTTTATAACTCACAATTGGGACTGTATAGCATGCAATTCTAAGATAATTGCGAGATGTAAACATGCAATTGTGAGAAAAAAAGTCCGAACTGTGAGATAAAAAGCATTTAATACAAAATCCATTTTATTGAGTGATTTAGTGGTTTCTAGTAACAGCCATGATAGAGAATCTATTTATTTATTTATTTTATATTATTATAATTTTTTTATATTTGAATCTTTGGCAGAGATGGCATGCAATGTTTTTATGTGGTTAGAAACAAATTTGCCCACATAAAGGTAAAAAAAAAATGCCCCAGAAAATCAGTTGGGAGGCATTTTCCCTTAATGAAAAAGTAAATTTTTGACACAGTTGGAGACTGACATTAAAATCATGGTGAAATAATATAGCTTTAGTGCGTTATTAGACCAGCATGTGACAGGACTCTCTGCTACTGCACATAACTGAAATACCCACCAAAAGGCAAACTGCACTGTCCCACAATATACAACAGATGAAGAGCCAGAGATGTGTGTGTGTGTTTGAGGACACCTGTCCCCAAAGCTCACTCCTCTCTACGGCTGTCTCTCACACATCCTCACTAATCGCTGATTTGGCAGCGTTACTCTGACAACATTCCAAGGTCCAGTTTCAGGAGAAGAGCTCTCACACACCAGCTTACACACAATTACACACGGACGTACACTCACACGTCATTACGGGGGCTTTATGTCCCTTTTTCTGAACATGGTCTCTGTTTTGAACTTTTATCGTTGTGTTACAGCTGTGAACTCACTTGCGAAATGATGTTTATACGTAATACTTACTTAATATTTTAAGAAAAATTATCATATCTTACAGGGGGATCTGACAAATGAAAGCCAAGATACTGATAATGCAATAGTCCATAATTGATCTCTTGGACTCAAGCAACTGATTTTATTTAATATCATGTTTCACAACATGGGAATATTGTAATACACTTAATTTGTAAAGAACTTTTCAAAGTTCAAACTGTTTGCAAGTGCGCAAGAAAGTAAAATAAGATTTTAACCTTAAAAAGAGCATTTTGATATACTAATTACAAGGGTTAAAAACTATTTAAAACTTCATGACTCCAGAAAATCATTTTGACATTCATTAGAATGTGTGTTCTTACTGCATTTAAAGTGGAAATCTATAGAGAAAATGTACAGCACCACAAATAAGCATTAATATGCAACTATGTACGGTACAGTCCTTGTCCATTTTATTGTACGGAAGCATTTAAACATTGTTTAAGCATGAGAATGGTGCGTTTATGTGCAAAGATTTAATCCAAACTCATGTTATAATCATGTAAATAAACTACATAAGGCATATTAAAAAGAAACCAAACTTCACTCATAGAAGTGCATCCACTTAAAAAGTAATCCCACCTATCTAGATGAAATAATAAACTTTTTTTGACTAAATAATTTGTGTAAGTGATAAAAGAGAAAAAAACGTTTTCACATCTCCTAGATTTCCATTGTAAGTGGATTACTGTACATGGGTTTTTAAAAGACTGAGGGACGAGTCAGAATAATTTTCTGGAGTAATCAGCAGCATGCCACAGATGCTGGCGTTACAGCTTGAGCTGTATTTAAGCCAGAACATTCTTCTGACGACAAGCATAAAGAGCTACATTTGAGCAGCTCTTTGAGTGTGTCCGCAGTGCCTGCTTTCCTGAAACATTCTGCCGTTGGGTTGCAGAGCCTAATTTTGAGCCTAAGCTTTCACACAGAATGTGTCTCTCGGTGGAAACATCTGGAATTTGAAGGAATTAAGGGTGCCAAATATTCTGCCACAAAACCTCCATAGCTAGAGAGCAGAAATAAGAATTATAATTTTGAATCTGACTTTTACTCCTGTATTCATAACCTCGTACCATTAAACAGAAACATCATGGAGCTTATCATGCAGTCAGTGTTCGCTTGGTGCCGTAGGTGAGATAAAACTTGATCAATGGAACTCCTATTTTAATTCTATTTAAGCAATAGCTCAGCTACACATGACATCATCATTCTGTCGTCATTTACTCACCCTCATGTAGTAACTTGTATGACTTTCTACTGTGAAACAAAATAAGCTATTTTGAGAAATAGAAATCTAAAGTGAAGTGATCTCAGTGTGTTTTTGGTCCAATGAAAATGAATGGTCTTTAATATTGTTGATTGGAAAGTTATAGGTCTACAGGTTTGGAATAACATGAGGCCGAGTAGCTAAACAATGACAGAATTTTCATTTTCAGGTAAAATAACTATTTTTTTTTAAAAACCATAAAAAAATAGGCCTTGGGTAGTCTAATCAGTGAATTTTTGTTTAGTTTAAATCCTGAAAAAACATGTTTTTCATTTAATAAACCAAATATCTGTTGAACCTGACAGCCAGTAACCATACATTTTCAATGTAAAGAACTTTTTACATAATTTTATTAAATTTGTTGGCAGTCACATTCACATCCACTTGGTTCAGAAATCCGAAGTGAATAAATGGGCATGATGCTTCTGTCATCTCTCTCATCAGTCACAGGTAATGAGCTTGTGGAACAGTCCTCATGAGTGTCTTACTCATCTCTTACCTTTCAGAGAACACAGGGTTCACATTCTACTGTCCTGGCGTTAAGACTTGTTCAAATTTCCTGAAGCTCTGTGCAAACTTCTGTCAGTAAATTCTCACCCCAGCCAGCTTTCAGTCTGGACTTGTCAGAGCAGAGGAGTCTCCAAACTGACGCGACGCCTGAGACGTCTATCCTCTCAACCTCTCCTTCTCTTTCTTGTCATTTTTACCTTCCGCCTTGCTGCTCTCCCCATTATCCCGTTTTCCGCTCTGTGCGTCATACGCGTTGGTGTCTGCAGTGGCTTTTTAATAGGGGCTGAAAAATGTTGCCGCTCCGCCGTCCAACGCCACAGACTAACGGTAAACATCTTGTCTGGTCAGAGCGCAGTGCCAGTCGGGCACACACATGCACATGAAAACATGTTTTTACTTTATTAAATTTAGCAAAAAATAGTCAGTGACTCTGCCCTTTCTGTAACCACATCGAAGGTATTAATTATGCTCAGGCCTCCCAAACTCTGCCTGTTATTGCATACTTCAGACCACCGATGAGTGTGTGTGTGTGTGTGTGTGTGTGTGCTTTAGTGTGCACTACACACAGTCAACCAGCAACAATTACAGAAAGGTCTGGCACGACATAAGTCCAGCAAACACGCGTATATATATATACAAATCAAATGAATTAAGTGTAGGAGGGAGGAGATTTCCTGCATCCTTTCTTTTTAGGTATTTTTTGGACTTTTTCTTTGGTCAGAAAAACATTCTGTGTTGACTGAGGATACAGACTAGAATTGGGTACAGAGAGCAATAATCATCCCTAACTCACAAGTCAAAGTTACAGGGATGCTATGGCTTTTAAGGTCTTTTTTTATTTTTAAACTTATTAGAGGCATTATTTAAACTCATCATATTCTCTGCAGTTCAAATATAATTTTAGTCAATAGTCAATTCAGTTTATATTAACCATTTTCCAACCCCATTCTGACCATGTTAATTAAATGTTTGTTAAATGCTATTAATTAAATGCTCGTTTGTTGCTGCTTTAAGCCACTGGTTTGCATTTAATGCATTTGGGGATATTTTACCGGCCATGAAACTGTATTTGCATTATTTAATTTAAAGATGACTTGAAACGGAAGTCTTTTATTCCTTATTGACACATATATCTGAAATGGCTTCTCAAAAAAGAAAGAAGATTTATTGGATGGTTGGATCATTGGTTTGCTATTGCTGATCTTGTGATTGACAGGTTGTCCTGCCCTTATGCCACTAAACAGGTCATCAGAGAGGAGAAAAGATGTGCACGATGGATTACTTTTAATAAACACTGTAATATTCCATTAAAAGCTTTGATGTTTTGATGAATTGATGGTTTCGTGGTGAATTCATTGTGAAAGAGGCAGTCCTACAGGTTGAACGAATTGCGGGGGGGGGGGTCCAATATATTCTGCATCACTCTTATTGCAAAGCCTCTGTTATGTCAGAAACCCAAGGATTTCATAACAACCAGGTTATTGCAGCTAAAGCTAAAGATAGTCTTTTGAAAGTTTGGAGCTCTAAAAGTTACAGTATGATTTGACCCCTTTAATTCAGAAAACTACATTATGGTCTGCTTATTACAAGGACCCTAAGGTGGACTCGTATACCCTGCAAGGCATGTGAGTCATCTGGTATTTATTGTATGTTTATACCGTGTATACCACATATAAAGCACTGAGGTCACAGTGAGAGCTGCAGTGTGGAGACCCAGGTGGCCACAGTTATCTTGTGGCCTATCATCCGCACAAACAAACACAAAGCTTTTGCATTAGTAGAATTCTGAAGCCCTTAGTCGCCCACCAATCTGGGTTTTGAACACCATCATTATATGAGAAGGAGATTTTTCCAAATCAGATGCTCATGGACACATCAAGCCGACGGTCGGCCGTTGGTAAACGTCTGTGTGGGTAGTTTTTGCATTGTGTTCCACACATTGGCTCTAGTTGGGCTCACATTAGTCTTGCGTAGCCAGACCTTCAGACTGACGGCATGCAGAAGGTCTGGACTCCATAGCAGCTTTCATTGGCCAAGGACTGCCCAGAGGCCGTCTGACTGACATGTAAAGCAATCAATCACAGTTTTTTTTTTTCTGGTTTATGTTTAGGGGTGTGAAAATGTAACGTAGATGCCCCTACAATAACAGACCGGTGTGTAAAACTCTTGGACAGATTTTAAAGAGTTTATGCTGCAAACTTTACATACTTTTTTGAAAATCCAGTATTTAGTTGATCCTGAAAAGTTGACTTTTTGTGCTTGATTGATTGACTGGAGGCATAAAAAGCAGTCAGATTCAGTGTGAAACGTAACGGTTGTGCATTTTGAGAGTTTTTACTGGCCATGAAATTTGCATTATTTCATTTAAAAACAGGCAGTTGTTACTAACAATGTCTGAACGATTTGATTATTTCGGTCTCAGTATAGACTAAGCTTTAGTTTTTGGTTCCATTCTGTGTGCATTTCCGTATGTGCAAGTCTAATTGATTTTCTGTGATCATTAAGAGCATGCCACTGATGCTGTCAGCAGCAATGCACAGCTCATTCCTTCAGCGCTCTTTAGGATGACTTCAGCATCACTAGTGCCACTGCGTGACAAAACATATTACGCATCTGTACATAAACAGATGTCCTCATTGAAGTTTCCTTCAGCAAAACTAATTATGCAGAAATATAACCAAAAGTTTGTAAAGTGCTTTGTAACATATGGCTATGGAAAGATTACAAATCTGACAAATCCCATAGAGCGTCTGGTTTTGAAGAGTCTGACTGGTAGGTGACTGATTTTCAGTGAACCTTATGCAATTACATTAAAAGTACTGCACAGTGGGACAACCTGGTAATATGGTGAGAGCAGTGAAAGATGACATGCGGGAGGGAAAATGAGAGAAATCGAGGCTCGTGGGGGTCAGAGAACCCTGCAAAAATATTAAAAAAGAGGTGTAAAGGAATGAGGGATGCAAAGCCTCCCTCTGAGCAAACACAGCTCTGAATCAGACGCACCAATTTAGACCTGGCTCTCTCAAACACATTTGTGAAAGGAGCTCTTCAGCTGTAAAGTCCACGCACACGAGCACACACACACACACACACACACACACACACACACACACACACACACACACACACACACACACACACACACACACACACACACACACACTAAACGGACTGAATGAGTCTCTTCAGAGCTCTGGGGAAGCAGGATGTTCCCCTTCAGGACATATTTGAGTCTTTCAGCTCTGGAGAGCCGGCAGGACTCCAGCAAACAAACATTCACAGTCACAAATGTTATTTGTGTGACAGTTTGTCCTAGTCTAAAACTTTTTGTTTTATTCAGAACTCTATGCCATTAGCAACTTGTGCTCGTTTGACAGCGTTTGTCGTTGCTTCAGTAAGGCTAGTAATGCCACCATCAGATATACTAACTTGCATTAGTTTAAAAAGAGAGAGCACGTTAAAATAGTTAATTGGTGTCATCTTATGACTCAAACTGACCATTGGCTGTAATAAACTGTCCTTGGAGGAGTTCAGTACTAATTTATATACTAGTGTTAATGTATATGCAAGGGAGCAAGGAATTGTTGTATCTATAGTCTTGTGGCTATAGGGTGATTATTTTATATGTTGTGAAAGACTGTTTCTTTTTAAGCTAAACCATATTTAATGTCCGTGTTATTTTATTTAATTAGCCATATGGTAAATGGGATTATGTATATGCAGCTCATAATTATCGCAAAATTAATTCAGACAGGATGATAAAAAAAATCATGTGATTGTGATCACCCTGTCAGGGCTCATTTTGTGTTAATGACTAAATGGCATTATCATTATCAAATAATTTTTTTGACAAAACCAAACTTAAAAGTTTTCAGTTTAGCTGAAAAAATAAAATAAAAATGAAGTTTCAGAAATTCAGTTCGGGTAATTGTGTAACTGAACTCTGAATGCTGTTCAGGCTGTCGTACTAAAGTTCTTTGCCAACAAGCTACCTCTTGATATTTTACACTCTTGCTGCCAAAATAAAACACGAAATAGTGAACGTGGCAAGTATAGATTTAAAAAGTAAGTCACAAGCGAACACTCGTTTTGTTGTGTTTATTGAAAAGGTTTTGATTGACAGCATAATTCCGTCAGGCACAGACTGATAGAGAGTAAAGAGGTTTAACAGCTCGTAAGGGGCACAACTGAAACAGAACGGAATGTTCCACATATACAGAGATATGGAAAAATAACAAAACACTGTTAGTCAACTATTCCAATCTTTAGTTAAACAGAGAGGGATGCAGAAGCTGAATGACTTTAATTCTGCAAACATGTTACCTCACCTCGTGAAGAAAGAAATCTAGCTGGAATGCAATGCAATTCTTCTGTAAGAAAATACTGTAAAGAAGTTTTCATCCCTATTAAAACAAAACAAAAACACACCTATATAAAATCTACTCGACATACAACAATCATTTGCAAATTTAAATCTATAACTTAATTTAATATCTTAATTCTAATAAGAGCTGAATGGCACTATCAAATAGAGCTTAAGAGGAAAAGAACAAATGCGTAAAATGAAGTGTTGACATCAGACCAGTATTGCTCAACATCCAGCCGCTTTAAAAGTGCTGGGGAAAACACATTGTCCTTTGACACTGTCTGGATGTTCATTGTAAACATTGTAAAGAAAACTTTCTTCAATCCCTAAATGCATCTCGGCTCTACCTCCATCCTAAAACACAAAAGCATGAAGGAATGCTGGCCTTTTGAACAAGATAAGGTCATGAAAGGAAACGGATCAAATAAAACATAAATACGAGGAAATAAATAATGTCGATCTGTGTCAAGGAGGGAAAAGGACCAGCAACATTGTTTGATATGTTTGAAACAATGCAAGAGGGCTGTCAGTAGTAGAGCGGAGGATGTGGAGGTGAGCCAGAGGTTACAGGTTGTACAAAAAAGGAAGCTGAGAGCGATCGCTTGCCCTGCCATCCCACACCAAACAGTAAACGAAACAAACACTCAAAAACACTGTATCCAACAGAACATGATGTCCCACAGCTGGAAGAAGAAATTACAGAACAACGTCATCCATATCTTTGAGAACCCAATCTGAGAATCAAGGTAACAAAGTGCCGTACAAATATTTACTTTATCGTTTTAAGAAACACCCTGCTTATATCTTTTATTGATGTGGCTGTACATTCAAAACCGTACGTCGCAATATTCAGCCACTCAACTCCCTCCTAGGCACTTAACAAGTACAAAAATGCTATGTTTTTCAGGAGGAGGGAGCTGTACAGTCATCTCGTATCAAATCTACAGTTTTCGTAGTTTAGCAGCAAGCGAATCCTCCTCTTTTTCTCCCCATTATATATTATTGCCGGCTTTCTGCTTGAATGCAATTGTCTGAGGACACCCTGAGACACGACCAAGCTATCCCATAATGCTTCGCTTAGATTCGCAGGGCCAGAGACACTCATCTGACAACCATGCACGCTGGAGTTGAATAGCAATAACGGTTCTGTACTCATTAACATAAAACTCAGAGCAGAGAGAAAGATTTTGGCACTTTGCAAACACACCGACCCGGAGGATTACCTCAAAAATGTTATTATACATATTCATTAGCAAAAGAGCAAATAAGAGCAACAAACTCATAGTATGGTTTCACCATATTTCTATATGCCATGTTGGGTTTTACCCATATAGCACTCCTTCATATCAAAGAGCTAGATGAAAGGATCACAGCACTTCAGGGGAAACCAACACTGTTTTTTTGGTTTTGTTTTTATAAACACTATGGTGAACAGATCTGCTTATGTCACATGCATGGAAGCCCAAATATGAAGATTTTTCTTTTATACTGTACAAAAATGATGAAAAGTGCTTTAAGTGTGAGTCTGACAGGAGTTAAAAATCAGCGTGGTTTTCCTCGTGAAGAGCAGAAGTGCTTGTGGTCCTTTTATCGCGAAATTCAATACTGAGATACGGGCAAAGCAACTTCTGGTATACTTATGTCTTGCTTTAGAATTCATAATTTCATCCTCTTACTCTGCTAAAAATCACCAATTAGTTTCTCATACATTCTTGTAAATGTAAACTAAGAAATGGAAGAAAAAAAGAAAGAAGAAAAAATAAATCTTGCACTTCTGTGGTAAATAACTTACAAAATTTAAAAGAAGAAAAACCCTTTGTTTACAGTACCAAAACCCGACTATAATTTTAGACCCCCTTAAAAACCTTATGTCTATAAATAGCTTTACAAATATACATGTTAATTCAAATAAAACTTTTGTTTTGCTTTTTTTTTTTAGATTAAATGTTTACATGATCTCAACAGTGTATGCTCACTTGCTCTTTTAAATTGTCATTATTTCTTTTTTTCTTTTTTTTAAGTACACTGCTACTGACTGCAATATGATACATATTTATATCTATATATTTACAATAAAAACTTTAAGATACATACAAAGCACACAGTTATATATCTTCTAATTAAATCTCACATCTAGGAGACCTTTCTCTCTTTTCTTATTAAAAAAGGATGAAAAACGTTCTTTGTGAGGAGTGTGAGAGGAGAGACTGGCCATGGGTTTGATTCTCACTCCAGTCAGATATTGCTGTAAAAAAACCCTTCCGGTCCACGCGTGACAGGACGACTCTGTCTGCCGCTTCAGAACTGTGCTGTTACACAGTGTTGATCCGTTCTTTTTGTTTCCTGTCCAGCAATTTGTCAGTCTGTTTGTTTTTTGGTAGGCACGGAATGGTTTGACCCTTCTGACTGCGTCGCGCAAAGGAAAAACGAAACTGGCCGAATACAAAAATAGGAATTCTCTTTTTCGAAGACAAAACGCTGAATAATGATTTGGAAGAAAAGGAGGAGCTGAAGGACAGGGGCGTGATCTGTCCTTCAGACCTGTGAACAGTTGGAAGTCTGAAGCTTCTCGTCGAGCGATTCATGAGATCCACGCTGTGCCAGGAACCCCGTCTGCACACCGCTACATGCTGGTCCAGTGCAGCAAACCGAAAGATCCCCACAAACCACCATTCCTTATGTTCTTATGACCCCATTGCTGTGGTGGTGATGTTTAGGGAGGCAGGGCTCATCAGGTAAGGAGTCGTGAGCAAACACGGAGTCGTCGCCGGAGGAACAGGTGCTGTTGGAATCCGGACAGGTAGGAGAGTACTGCTCGAACGGTACCGACAGGTCCAGATACTCCTAAACGATCAAATGCACACACACACACACACACATCAGAATTGGCTTTAACAGTTAGGTGTTAAGAGTTAAGGTCTTTGGTTTGATGCACGAGAGCTCTTACGTCAGTGGAGGTCATGGAAAGAACCCTGTCGTGATCCTCCACCAGCTGTCTGAACGTGGGTCTTTGTGAAGGAACGGCGTGCCAACACTCCCGCATAATCATGTACCTGCACAAATCACACGATCCAAAACAATATATGCATTTACTGATCAGTGCTAGAAATGAACTTGATTGATGGACAACTGGTGCAGCCACACTTTGTCAGAATTACTATTACGAGCACTTGCTATCTCGTAGGAATAGTAATCATAACTTCGAATTTTCTGAGAGCTCAGCAACGTCATGCGGAAACAGCAGTAAAATGAAGTTAAGCATTTATCTTGTAATATTTCTATTTGAATAATTCCTTTAATTGACTGTTAATGTCATCATAATGAAATAATAATCTAAATGTTTAATGCATTTTAATGTAGCTACAATTAACAAAGATCCTGCTAAATAAATTATAAGTTGATTAATAATTCATTTGCAAAACAACTGTTGTTATTACTGTTTGTTGTATTGTGGTTTTGTCTATTGATTAGTCAATTTAAACAGATTAATATCGGCATCAACAGTGTTGGCATTGAAACATATAATTTCTTGTTTTGAGTAGAACTTCTGGGTTGTCATCTAGTAATGACGGTATTTACGACATGGCATGCAAATATTCACCCCCTTGGAATTGGTCTATATAAGTCAAATACTTCAATTGAATCGAATCTGAACCATTACAGCTGTTACTTATTAAATCAAAACAATATCAAATTAAAAACATATTTTTATAAAAACAAGTTATTACAATGAAATTACGAGATTCACACCAAGAACGATAACTATAAAGATAACTAAAACAATAACTATAGGTGTCGACGAGCTGTTTAAAGCAGGATGGATTTTGATTGGCTGTCAATGTTTTTATCGTTCATCAGCTGAAAAAAAATTCCAACAATATCATTCCTCTGTGCCATTATCATTAAATTGTGGTGTGAACTCTGCTATTCTTTCACATTTAGAATGACCTACTGACTAACTATATCTTTATTGTTATCGTCCTTCTTGTAAATGGGCCTTTAGATTATACAGCTCTATGTGTTCTACCATACATGGTTGTCATATTATGCCATTATAGACTCAGCAACATTATTTTTAACAGAGTTTTTCTAGATTAAAATGAAAAGAAATCATAATCGTACAGTTCATGAGTGCAGTTGGCAGGTTTGTCCATTCGATGTCCCTCCTTCAGCAGTTTAAAGAGCTCCTCCACTGGGATACCTGGGTACGGTGAGCCGCCCAGTGTGAAAATCTCCCATAATAAAACCCCATAAGACCACCTGAGATGCAAGAGAGGTCACAGTTCAGAGCAAATATGGGACAAAAATATTTACATTATAGTACAAAAATATAATCCAATTCAGTGAGAAAAAAATGTCTAAACACTTGTTAGGCCACTATTATGCTGGTTGTGCTTGAAATAGTGGCGTAACAATACTCTCACTATCTCTGTCGGTCTGTCTCTCTCTGGGGTGTAGATACTTGGCAGATGTGAGAGAGGAGTTTTGTTGGTTCTCACTGAGGCTTATAATGTATGTCTGTGATATGAGACGCGAGTCTATTAAACTAGAGCGAGTGTGTGTGCGCGCGCGAATGTGTATGTGGGTGTGTGTTATCACAAGCTGCTCTGTTAACTCAGGGCTCTTTTGTTTTGGCCCCATTCCTCCCACGCCACCACTGAGCAGTGCTAATCAAATTAGCCACGCTAAGAGACAACAGGAGCTATGAGCCAGCTAATGCTACCCGGCCAAATACATACACACACACACGCAACACACAGTCAGTTAGAAGCCTTATGGGGGCTCAATAATTGGCTCATCATTATATCACTATCCGTTCATTAGCTTTATGTCAGAGTCAAAGCTCATTTACGCCCATCAGCGTGGTGCTCTCTCACACACACACACACACACACACACACACACACACACACACACACACACACACACACACACACACACACACACACACACACACACACACACACACACACACACACACACACTGAATGAAAGGTTCACTGCTCATATATCATAGCATAAGTAGAGCCTATAGGCAGAGGGAGATGATATTATTTTATTACTGCTGTCTCAGACCAGCTGTGATTAAAGTGTATTTAGACATATTGGGAAAGTGCAGTACTGTACCAGTCTGAGTGTGATGAATGTGTGTCCGGTCTACTGAGAGACAGTGTGCAATATACTAACATACTAATCAAAACCTGCTGCGCAAGTACACACTCTAGTCTGCTAACATACACACATGCAAAACCACTCAAAAGTTTTGTGTCAGTATGATTTTTATCTTAAAAAAAAAGAGAGAAAAAAATTATCTTCAGTAAAATGCCTTAAATTGATCAAAATTGTTAGTTTATTTGAAATAGAAATCTTTTGCAACATTACTAATGTCTTTATATTCATCTAAGAATCCTGGAAAAAAAAATATTCACAAAAATATTAAGATAACATTGATAATAAATAAAGTTTATTGAGCACCAAATCAGCATATTAGAATGATTTCTGAAGGATCATGTGACACTGAAGACTGGGGTTATGAAAATTCAGCTTTGCCATCACAGGAATAAATTACATTTTAAAATATATTAAAGTAAAACAAATATTTTAAATTGTATATTTTTGGTCAAATAAATGCAGGATTGGTGAGCATAAGATAATTCTTTCAGAAACATTTAAGAAATCTTACTGACCTTAAACTTTTAAATGGGAGTGAAGATGCAAACACAAAGTTTACTACAGAATTCAGTTGTTTTTTTTACATTTAAATATAATTTATTGCTAAAATAAATGCTACATTAGCAGCAAAAAAATTCAGTCCTGTAAAGCTTACCATACATGCAACGTTACCAATCTTGGACACGAATAAAAGTTATGATGACTTGTCACTCAATGTATGCACGACAACAATGTTAAACGTTAAAAACGTAAAAGTCTTTTCCTTCGCACTATGTGTACACACGACATAATCCCCGTTCATACAGATCTGTAATTATGAATTATGAATGCTAGGCCAGTAGTTGGCGATGTAACTTTGTAAAGAAACACTACGTGCCTTTAGACTGAACACATAATACGCGTGCACATGACGTCACCGTTTTCACAAATTCACGTTTTTGTAGTTTACACAGTGATGATAACGGTATCGGTTTCAAAAACTTGCGCTTTGAAACCAATTTTCAAAAGTTAGCATTTTTTAGGCCCCCAAAAAACAGTGTTGTGTAAATGGACCCTCAGTCAGTAAGTTATTAATTCAGTAACCGCTCTGATGAATTAAGTGATTAAATGGATCATTACAATCATTAGCTGCTTCAAACTGATTACTTGCGCGTTAGTGAATCTTTTTGATGGATTCATTAAAATAACTCCTTTTGAATTGGACTATGTAATAACATGTACTGTAATAAAAAATAAAAAAAATCCAATTCCAGTGAATTCCAGTGCAAGAAGCACTGGCACACTCTCTCGGATGGCTTTGATGCTGTTGTTGCAGGGTTATGGTGTTCACTTGCATTCCTTTACCGCTTGATGAACTTTATGAACAGATGGCATGAAGTGATGGAGAGGAAAAAAAGAAGAGGCAATGTAAACTCACACATCACTCTGGTGCGTGTAGACACGGTCGAACAGTGCTTCTGGTGCCATCCATTTGACGGGGAGACGACCCTGAAAGGACACAGATCAGTCAGAACAACAGCGGTGCTGACCCAGCAAGACATACAGACGCCCATCGAACATCAACAGGCCTGCAGCTTAATCTCCTACTGTCCTATCTAATATAAATACACTTCAGCGGTTCACATCAACATCTTCCCTCTCCCAAATGTGCTCTAATCTCCAACTGTCCCATTGAATATCCAAATACCCACCAAACCCACCCCACATCTAAAACCCGCCATCACAACACCTAACAGTTCCATCCAACACTATCTATTCTACCAGTTTTATGAACCTTGTTTGATCTTGCTACAAGCTACTATAAATTAATTTAAGGTAGTTTAACTACTTACATACTATATAGAGGGCGACAAACAGTATGTGAGCCGAGTACTATATCTGAATTCATAGTATTCATAAAACAGTAGGCAAAACTGATGACTGGCGAGATTCTAAAGTGCGCATCCGACGTACACTTTACTATCCCATGAGGCCACAGGAGAGGATTTGTGAATGGCAGTGAAGCAACGCAACTGACGCCGTAGGTCGCATGACAATGACAAAATGGCAGATGTAGTACGGATGAATTGAATTCATACTACACATTCATAATACAGAATGTACATGTTTAGATACAGAACGTATTATATACAGAATGCAATTTCTGGTGCAGCTCAAGTGTTTTTACCATAGCTAAGCTAATGTCATGCGACTGAAAATATTTAGTTAGTTGCACCCCAATAATGCATTTCACAATGCATAGAGGGCCAGGTAAGGTGTTCAATACCGTCCAGTGCTCGCCAATACCCACACATTCTTAGTACCAACTCCAGACCTCATTCAACACTTAATTGATCAAGCTGCTCATAAATGCACCTTCAAAAGTTCCTGAACTTGCACAAACTCATTCGACTTCTTCAGGCTTGACGTTTCTAAATACAGTGCGCAACCACATCTCTGTGCTTCAATCCAATGCCACCCAAGAGCCCTATCCTTCAAGCATTCTGAGATTGATAATCAGTGTCGACTTACGTTGGTGGTCTTCTTGTAGTAGTCAATGTTGTGCACGTCTCTAGCCAGGCCGAAGTCTGCAATCTTCATCACGTTGTCCTCGGTAACCAGAACATTCCGGGCTGCGAGGTCCCTATGGATACACTGGCAACACAAACAGAAAGAGGGCCATCCTTTATGCACAAGTCTGATAAATACACACTAGGGAAATAATATCTGGCAGCATTTATCAACTTTATAAACATTACAAGCCTCTTGAATTATTTCTATTCAAATAAGTTTACAGACTAAGATAAGTAGATGTGTTACCTTCTTTGAGGCCAGGTACTCCATACCCCTGGCGACCTGATAGGCGCAGGACACCAGGTCTTTAAATGTCAGAGTTTCGTTTGGGATCTTACAGGTGTCAAATGAGTAGTCCATCCCAGGAGGCCTTCTTGCCCGCAAATATTCCCTAAGATTCCCTTTAGAGGCATATTCCACCAGCACATACAGAGGACCTGTACGAACACAGTCAGAAACAATTCAGTCATAGAAAATCAAAGCCGAACATCAAAGCTGTGATCTTATGTGTGTGCGTGCACTGACCATCTTGTGTGCACGCTCCCAGCAAGTTGATGATGTTCTTGTGTTTTCCAATCATCTTCATCATCTCCATTTCAGACACAAGGTCCGACAGGTCCTTATCTGTGCCATCATCTAAGAAAACAGTTACGAACAGCAATATTGTGAAATATTATTACAATTTAAAATGTATTTTAAAAAGGAATATATTACAGCGATGTCAAAAGCTGAATTTTCAGCATCATTGCTCCAGTCTTCAGTGCCACATGATCCTTCAGAAATCATTATAATATGCCGATTTGCTGCTCAAAAAACAATTCTTCTTATTATAAATGTTGAAAACAGATGTGCTGCTTTTTTGTAGAAACTGTGATGCATTTTTTTCAGGATTCTTTGATGAACAGAAAGTTCTAACTAGAACAGCAATTATAATACATTTACAAACATAAAATTATAAATATAAATCTTTTGTAAATATTATAAACGTCTTTACTGTCACCTTTAATAAATGTAATATTATAAACGTCTTTACTGTCACCTTTGATCAATTTAATGAATCCTTGCTGAACAAAAGTGTTAATAATACTAAAATCTTTTCAATTTAAAATCTTACTGACCCCAAACTTTTGAATTGTGCATATAGTATTAATGGCAGTTAAACACATCTACAATGTTTGAGTAATGAGATGCATTTTTTGCATTACAGGAATTAAAATTTGGAAAGTAAATGTGACCTTGGAATGATGTTTTGAGACATAATTCAAGTCAACTTATTGATTATGTTATACATAAAACATAAATGTTATGTAATGATTTACAGCATCTGAACACACTAACCTTTGAGCATCTTGACAGCAACAGTGAGAGGTTTGTTGGGTTTCTCTTTGTCAATCCCAATGGCTTCAGCCATCACAACCTGTCCAAAGCACCCCTCTCCCAACGGTTTTCCCAGCGTCAGTCTGCTACAAAATCATCGTTTACAGTGAGCAAGGAACAAACTATTTGCTTTAGAATTAGTCTGATGATTATGGTCATTTGATGTTCACTTCAGCTTTTAACTTACTTTGTACGTGGAAATTCCCACTTGGGGTCAGAGGGCAGTTCAAGCTCAGAAACATTGGGCAGCATCGGCCCATCGCTGGATGACAGGCGGGCGATCCGGACCAATGGAGTGTTTGAATTCATGGAAGAGTTCGACTCCAAGGACACCTGCTTGGGTAAAGAATAAAAACAGCATGTTATTGTCTCTGAAAGTGAAGAAGACGGCGAGTGTAAGAGCGGGAAAGAGAGAGAGAGAGAAGAATCAAGATGTCTATTTTAAGAAGATCATCAACTCAAGTGTTGTGCTGCAGACAGAAACATGGTGTCTGTTCCTCAGAGGACTGGTCCTGAGAGAGAAAGGTTTGTAGCTGTCAGATCTCCACATAATGGACCACAGAAGTGTGTGTGAAGCAACATTTCCCTGCTGCCACGAACACACAGGTATAATCTGTAGATTCGCTGAAAGGGTGCCACTTCCTCATCTGCCCCTCTTTCTTTCGATGCACACTTGATGCACAGATATAAAGTTAAACATTTAAAAGCAGCCATGGCATCATCATAATAAAAATGTGCATATCGAATTGTGATTGGTCTTCTTTCTTGCATCGATCTGCATCTCTTTAGCCATCCATAACTGACTTTGCATAAGAATTAATGTGTGATGAATGTCACGAGAACGCCAAGTGTGTAAGTTTGCTTGTAACTGGAGGACAGTTCATTGCAAGCACTGCGGATTCCTCAAGGAAATGCGAAGCTATGTAGACTTTCATGAAACACTGGGAAAGTATGTCAGCAGCAGGAAGATCAAACTGTCTGACAATGATATCTCAATATTTTCTAAAATCAGAACTAGCTCAACACACACACCTACACAGACACTATTTGAAGAAAAAAAAACAAAACAAAAAAAAACACTGCAACATGATTATGTAGCTTGATTCCAGCGTGACATTGTCAGGCTTTGATTGCTGGAAATAACTTGAGGGAAAAAGAAGAAGAGATCGAGAGAGTGACAGAGATTAGAGAGACAGTGTTTCAGCTGCAGCTGCTGCGATTTAAACTGTTTAAAACAACTGAGAGAGAGCGAGTTTCACCAGCCGAGAAACATGATCTAAACACTGGCAGTCACCGGGAGAGCATGAATATTCCACTGCACTTACATCTATGACATACACAGTACGTCTTCATACACACAAATAGCCCAAACACTACATACTAAAAAAGGGTGAAAAAGATGCATTCAAGGCAATTCAGAGAGGAGGTAAAGAGAAAGGAAGATAAATGGGCTGATCAAATCTTGTATCTACTTTCTGTTACCTGTCTCTTGAGGGGGAATTTGGACAGTTTTTGAACGGGCGGCGTGGGGAGCGTCTTCTGCGTGTTCATCCGCATACGGCAGAGGATAATGATGACCAAGGTGAGGATGAAGAGCACGCAGCCCGTCACGTAGATGAGAATGTCCGCGTAGTCATCCTCTCTCTCCATCTCCACCGCTGACACAGAGCACAAGAGCACAGTTTAGACGTGTGCGATGACATTATTAGACAAATGTACCTATGTGTTGACCTATAGGTTAAACTACTGTTGTGAATGGTATTGAAGCAACTGACGCTGTAAGTCACATGACAATGACATCATGATGGATATCGTACATATGGACACATATTCATTCACTATATATAATGTACTTTAATTTGAATGGTTGCAAAGTAAGTACTTATTCAAAATAAGTAGCTACTGAGAGAGTATGCGATTTCTGACAGCCTTTTCTGATTGAGACGTATTAAAATGGCCCTCTTTTCTATTAGTGTTGTCTTTCATTAGGGTCCAAAATGAGCACTTATCCCATGCCAAATGCAAGCAAAAGCAAACTTGTAGAGTTTTGCTTTGATAAGAAAATAATTGAAGTTTTGTTAGGGACTGCAACATAATTTATAGCTGAAATTAAATTATGATAGTCTGACCCTCACTGATGTAAGCAATGCAAAATATTCAAAGATTCAAACATACCAACATTTCCTCAGTGGACCATTTTGCCATCAGAGGTTTACCTAGGATGCCTTTTTTCTAGAGCTAAATTTGGTGACACATATGTGGAGTATAAAATCAGAGGAACAAAATCATAATGTGAGCAGCTGAAGGCTAAATAGAAATATTTATGGAAGGTACATTTTCTCAATTCATCCACCTGTGTTCATTTTGGACCCTGCTTATTTATAATACACATAACCACAAAATTCAGTTTATCAACTTGAATAAAACACGAAACCAAAAATAAATTGCCCACTAACTCCTGCCTCGAACCTTTAACTTAAAAACTAACAGTAATTTCATAAACAAGTCCTACTATTAGTTAGATTAGAGATCATTTTAGGTCAATCAATAGTTTGTTTGTTTGTTTGAAGTTATAAAGCAGAAGGCCTGCAGTTAATTTACAGCAACCTTACAAACTAATTAACATGCTATCGCGCCCCCATGCAGGTACAAACATCCCATAATGCCCCTCTCTCCGGGAGGCTTATTTGGCACTTGTGTGATGAGCCCCACAGATAGAGTTCAGTGGCTCTGCACGAGACGAGCGATTTTTAATTACAGCAGCAGAACGCAGAACTGGATAACAGGATGAGAATTAATGAATCGGGCCTCCCAGATACAAGGACTGTGTGCCATCAGTAAATACTCCAGTAAACACGACAAGCACTTCCATCATGAGCGTGTTATCGAGTGGAAACAGTCCATGAGAAAAACCCATCATCCGTCGTTTTTTCCCTGCATACTTTCTGTCATGTTTAAATCTAAAATAATTACAAACTACCAGGTTGTTCTTCAGAGTACTTTAGTCTAGTTGGCATATTTAATTTGACATTATTAAAAACTAGGCTGCCGGGATTAAGGGCCATAGAGAATATCACTGAAAACATTTAAAAAACATTTTAACTGCAAAACTATGAATATGAATAAAACATGCAAGGACAATAGGGAAACCGGGAAGTATAGAGACTTGGGAAGAAAGGAGTGAAAAGAAACCCCAGAGAGTGAGACTAGTATACCTGGTAACACTGTAAGCCAAGCAGAGTGATGGTTATAGCCAATCGAGTTCCCTGCCAGACAAGTGTATTGCCCCGCATCCTCAAAAGACACATTGGTCAGGTAGAGAATCTCCAGCTCTTTATCCGTAGTATTTATTCCCGCAGTCTGGAAAAGTAGGGAGAGACGGAGAGAGAGAAAGATAGATGCTTAGAGCACAACCCTTGAGAAAGGACCAGCACCCAGCACCGGGAGGAAGATCTGAACGAGAGAAGATCAGTTAACCCATCACCAGTATCCCAGAGATCCCACAGTACTGCTTATGAGATGACCTAGAAGCAAAGTAAAACCCCAAACCCTAGAGGAAAATGTAACGCCCCATCAGCAGTAGCGGGTCACGTTAGTTCTCATCCATGACGTGTTTGAGGTGCAAAGAAAACACAAAAAGAGCCGGGAAGAATATTACCAGCTTTAAGCTTAATTTAACCTCTCACTAGATAAAACTGACACCTATTGATTTAGAAGTGTGTGTCCCAATTCTCAAGAGAGCAGTGTGTAGAGTATGAGGAAATCAATAAGAATGTGATGTGGCACAGTCTTGGCTCCTATTCAACATGCCCTTGCTGCATTGATTGGGGAGGAAGAAGAAGAAGCAAACATTTAAATGAAGCAGACATACACTCGCCTTACATAACAAGTCCTTGAATCAGGTCACCTTATTCATTGTGTGAGAAAGGGGCGAGAAGAGCAGTGAGAAATAGAGAGAGATTAGGGGAGTTTGACTCAACGCCACCAAGGTCTTGACTGACAGCGGCTGTTTGGAGAGAGATTTACCTGGCTGGGACACTGTAAGCCAGAACGTATTCTCAGAAATGCCTAAAAAGTTGTGGGCTCTGCACCAGTACTGGCCTGCATCGTTTTCTGACACATTATACAGAGTCAGCGTATCGTGGGCCTCTTTTACCTTACTGACAAAACTCTGCAGAGAGACATACATACTTGGTCAGAGGCGAGCACGTTCACACACGAACACACACCTAAATATACAAAAAAATACTCAAGCAGCTTGTTGTAGGACTTTTTTAAGATACCGATACACTTTCAAATTCAAAAAACAGTTACACCATTTATTTCAGAACAAAAACTTGCATCTTATTCACCAACCACCCACAATCCAGTTCAAACTGTCAACAAATAAAGGTTCTGGGTTTTTTTCACAGCAGTGGTATAGATGAACTATTTGTGGAAAGGTTCCATTGATGTTAAAGGTTCTTATTGGAACCATCGATGCCAGTAAAGAACATTTATTTTCAAGAGAGTATCATTTAAATGAATTGAAGTTGAATTGTAATTTGAACATGAACTCAGGAAATCAGATTTACTGAATAAACATTTTTATTTAAATTTTGTAATTTTCAAATATTTTTTTTATTTTTTATTATTTTGAATTATATTACATTTCTTTGACTTTAAGTTCAACTACACTTTCTGTTTGGGAATTCTCAAGAATTTATTTCTGAATGGCGCTGATCATGATCACATTTAAATGAACTTATTGTCATTCTTTTCAGCACAAAACATCCCCTTTCTTATTAGGCTTTTTACAGATTGTGGCTTATTTACAAAACTTAAACAAAAGCATAGTTTTTCGATCGAGGGAACCCATGCGCCGCTAGCTTCCGTGTTGTCCTACAAAGTGACGTCATAACTTCGGCACTCTATTGGCGCCACAGGCAACTGACGTCTCTGTATGTTATAATTAAACGCTCAAATATTGTCTTTAGCCCCTTAGTCCTCACATATCTGTTTCTGTATTTCTTTCAGATGCTTCATTTGCTTTATTCTCTGTTTCCGTTCTTTCCCTTGATCGTAGGCGTTGCGCCACACATGATCTGTCGCTCAGCACTCTCAGTCTGGGAGGGCTGGGGAAGGCTTTAGAGGGTGCGCAGATGAGACTGCGGGGAAGGGAAAAGCCGCCGCGCGGCTCCCAGTAAAATACTGTTTCAATTATGTGGGAGTCTAAAATAGCGTGGCGGTCTGGCCAGCCGACGCACTCCCCTCCTCTGCCTGCTGACTCGGCCCTTCCCTCGCTTCCCGCACTCATTTTTTCCATGGCTTTTTCGGGAGCCTCTTCCCTCGTTCCCTCCCTCCTTTTCTGAAGAGAGAGTGGGGCAGCACAGCTAATGGCTGTCTCCCTGCGCGACGCCACCGCGGCGGTTAGCTTAGCCCAAAACAGATGTCTGCCTCCTTTCTCACTCCTCTGAGAGGAAAAAGAGAGCGAGAGCCCCCTAATTCTCCAGTTGCAGAGCCTATAGTGAGATGCTAACATGGGTGGGATTAGGAGTTGGAGGGAGGTGCTCTCAGAGTCACTCAAAGCTCACATGAGACTTAATAAGTGGTTTAATTTAAGCTGCACTTGGACACATTATTGAAAAAAAAAATGCCTTCAACAATGTTCTATTCTGACAAGCACAAGCTAACAATGTTTTCATAATTAAATCATTGTGTCCTCTGGGAAAAGCACACTACAAAAGTTTTTGAAAAAGAAAGTTAATTCATTATAAAAGTATTACAAACAAAGTTGAATCATTCTCTTAAAAGTGGTTAATTCATGAATTCTTCTGATGTGCCAGTATAGATGACTGTACCTTAAGGACATTGACGTAGGGGGCGCCATTGGGCCCAATCTGGCTTCCGTTCACCTCGGTGTGTTTGAGCCACTGGATGTGTGGCTGAGCATCACTGTACACCTTACAGTGAAACTCCACGTCGCTGCCAACCACCACTGTCTGATTGGCCGGGAGTCCCGCCTGTAGGATGGGCCGGTGAGGAGAGCGTTCTGATTGGACAAGAGATGGGGACAGTCAGAGATGAAGTTAAGTTTAAGGTAAAGGTTGAATGTGTGTGTTGCGTGTTCATACCCAGCACGTCGAGTTGGTAAGTGTGTTTGATTGTCCCGTATTTGTTCTGAACCACACACGTGTAGTTCCCTCGGTCAGATGGAACGGCACTCTCCATGACCAAACTCCACTGCTGATGCCTCAGCTAGAGAGAGAGGATGACAGAGACAGAGCGAGAGTTTTAATAATAAAGTAGGACGTTACATAAGAGGTCCACTTGAATCCTTCCTCGGGTTTTTCTGTTAGCTGAGGAAAAGCAGGTGCTAAATTATCTGTGTCTGTATAACGTTATGAGTAAGATCCACTGTGCTGATAAATCTGAATTGAATTAGAATTAAGGTACCAAACAGAATACAGAATTGCAATTCAATGTAAGGAGGTAGAATTAAAATGAATGTAAATTAATAAACCAGATTTTTTTAAACTAGAAAAATATTAAGCTTCTCAGATTAGATAGATAGATAGATAGATAGATAGATAGATAGATAGATAGATAGATAGATAGATAATTACAGACTGCTTTTATTTATTTTGGGGTTTATTTTGGAATTCCTTTATCATCACCAGATGTGGAAAATGTGCAGATGGGTCCTTCACCTCACACACACACACACACACACACACACACACACACACACACACACACACATACACACACACACACACACACACACACACACACACACACACACATGCGCGCACACACACACACACGCGCGCACACACCACACACACACACACACACACACACACACACACACACACACACACACACATACATCCATTCATTAATTCATTCATAGAGCACACTCTAATTGCATATGTCTCTCTCTCTCTTCTCTTGCACACTGTCTCTTTCTCATTCCTTCTCTACGTACTTCGAAGGTCTGAGTGGAAAAAATGTAACTGTGTAAATATTATGGGCTGTGTTTTTTAACAGTTGCATGGTAACACCAACTGAGAGGGCAACACGCACATAGACAAACACACATGCCTAAGAAAGTTGGCAAGGGCGCCTGTGCCCCCTGCACTCCTCCTCCTCCCCCTTGTCTTCGGGATCCTCACCTTCTCTCGGCTCGTTCTCGCTGGCTCACTCTCACACAGTGAGCCTTTGGTGTTTGCTGATTGACACACTGCATGGTATGAGAATTGTGTGTGAGTGTATGTATGTATGGGAGTAGTCGGCATATGTGTCCAATGACTTTTTTAAATCAAGATTGTATAAGGGAAAATATAGTAGTATACTGAGTGTCCTGTAACTAGTCAACACATTTCTGTTAACTAGTTAATTTTAAACTATCCTGCATTGAGACAAATTCATTTAAAAAAATATTTAATTTAGTCTCTCAACCATTAAAAGGTCATAAAGACTACTACTACTACATAATAAAAGAACAAGCAAAATAGTTTAAAATGAAATGAACTTTCATAACAGTTTCTTAACGGTATTTAGAAGGGCTTCAGCCCCCATAAAATAATCTGAAATTAACTATAAATTAACCCTTAAAATGAGTGATTATATTATATTATGTTCTTTTATTTCTTTTATTCAATTGTTGGTCGACCAAAAATTAAACCTTGGAGTAAAGGCAAGAAATATTCCTGTGAGCTACATCAGCTCATGCTCAGGTTTGGAAGCTGAGCCCTTGGACTGAAATCCTGGTTAACTTCCCAAAAGTATTTAATGTCAGCTACTCATGTCCAGTGAGAGTATGAGAGGGCAAGAGTTTAATTTAGGACCCTATCTTACTTGACATTGACATTTTGTGTGTGTGTAAGACATTTATCTCAATGTGTCTACTGAAAAGAAATGCTGTGAGGAATTCTCAGCTGTTCCTCAATCTACCCAAGCTCTTTATCCAGAGGGAACGGGAGGAGAGGGTTAGTGCATTTATCCCATCCTTCATCAAAAGATAAGAGCTGAAAAGTGTTGTGATGTCGTGCTGTACCTTGCTGATTCAGATACAGAAGAAAAAGAAAAAAAAACAGCACAAGAATGACCCAAGCCAAGGTTCGATAATCAGTCGAAAAGCACTGCTTAAATTCCTCCCGGCATTATCCTGCTAACATATTAAGCCTCTTTAACTCTGATGTCAGACTGGGGTTAGGAGTTAAAACCAGTGCGGTGGATATTCATTCAGTTCAACTGAATTGTGACAGAACTACAGAGAATATTGGGAGTAAAGGGACTCGGGACTCGAGACTATCTTGAGTATGTGTGTGTTTGTGTGTGTGTGTATGTCCAAGATTTATGGCTGTGTCAAAACGGTGCGGGCTCGTTCCGACAGCGGTTCTGTTTAATTTGACCCACAGAGACAGGAAGCAAAAACAACTGACCCCAGGGCTAGTCATTAAAACGACAAAACTGTTTCTCCATCTCTCTTCTCACTGAAAAGTGGTACAGTAGTCTTACTGGAAACAACATGTTTCACCATTAAAATAAGCCATCGATATTGTACAGATGGCCGTGGTCACTGTGATTTTTCCAAGTAAGACATATTCCTGGATCAACATATTTTGTTGATCCTGAAACAACATTCTTTTCCGATAATATAGTGCTAACCCTATCCCTACTTCTAAACCTAACCCAACCCTGCTGAAAAATCCATGCTGGTCATGGGTGGTTTATGCTGGTATAGTGCTGGTTTAGCTGGTGGACTAGAATAGTCATGCTGTTCTCAAGCAAAACGGAGCTGTCAGTCACTGATTCCAAAAAGTGTACAGTAAAAGATGTAAGGAGCATGAAATCTTGTAGTAGACAATAGTTATAGCATGCACTTTCATCAATTGCTGAAAGATAATTAATTCAACCAAACTAAAGAGAACACTATCATCATAATGGTGACTTCAAACAGACTTACAGACATGTACCATATGAAAGAAATAAAGCAAAAAGAGTTTATAATAAATGAACATGGTGATGATGTTTTTGCAGTGGTTTAATCATCACTTGGTGAGATCTTATCTTATCTTAATCAAACAATTTATTAAAATGAATTGAATAATTGTCTTGTAGAGTAGATAACATATGCTGGTCCACCAGCACACCCGCTTCCCATGCAGGGGACCAGCAGAACAGCAACCAGCATCCCATTCTGGGAACCAGCAGAACAGCAACCCATGCTTGTCCCAGCATACAAAACATACCCTATGCTGGTCACAAGCAATGCTGGATTTTTCAGCAGGGTATATCCACAACTTATCCGAACATTCAAGTGGGATAGAACATCGCTAAAATACACACTTGACTTTTAAACATATTTTTACACATTAATGAATAACTAACTGCACCCAAGCACTTAATAAAGACATACATATACTGCTGTGGCTTACAGACAAAAGAGACATTTGCCGGTGGATTAGAGATTTAGCATTTCATTACTGATGCTCCAAGCATGGTGGTCCCACAGAGAACTGCGACTGAAATTGAGTCATCTCTCGGAGGACGTAACAGTCTTTCTCCACTCGCTCGTCAATTGAGCTGTTGAATATGTTGCGAGCTGCACACGCTCTCAAATGCAGCGTTTTCACAAAACATCAGTGTGTATGTGTTCGTGAGGTGTGACTAACCCACAGTGCCGCAGATTAGCATTCTAACAATGCGACTTCGGCTGCAATATGTGAGCAAGACAAAAGCCACGCCTCCCACCGTCAATCAAGATCTCTAAATCGCCACGGCAACACCCTCTCAGAACCTCCCCCTTCTGATGACTCAATAGAGAGGTGAACTCTGACCTTAGAACCCTGCCAGTCAGGGACAGAAAGTGTCTGAGGTGTGTGTGTCTGTTTGTAAGTGTGTGTTTGTGTTAATGTGTGTGTGGCTCTTTGAAGGGGAAAGCTGTGGGAAAGTCAACTGTCTAAAAGCCACGGATCGTTTCAAACAATGAGAGTACGGCATGTGACTCCTTTTCTTGCATTTAAAACTCATTCTGCAATCTTAACGCATTTAGTCAGCAATTAATGTCGCCAGAGAGGTAGTCAAACTTGCAACCAGCTCCAGCGCCAATAGAAACATAATCACACCATTATTGTTCCCCTTGCCATGCAGAAAAGAGCTTTAAGATGCGGATCTCCTAGAGAACTCCTCATGTTTAATTTAGCATGACGTTCTGCGTTTTAACACATCGTTGAGTGCGTTATCAAGCCATCAGGCCTGTCATATCCACACACACACACAAGAGAAGCACAAATACTTACACATATATATAAGAGCCATGACTTTTACCCTTGGTCTTAATAGAGACAGAAGACATTAGGGTGAGCTGTCAAGCCCCTGTGTATGAGTGTGTTAAATAAAGCTATTATGATGCTGTCAGAGATCTCTATGCCAACAGCGACTGTGCTGATGCGGAGGGCAGGTCTAGTAGAAAAGATGACCCTGGGTCAGTGCGGACCCCTGGTGTGTGTATACGTGTGTGTTTTTGTAAGGGCGGGATGGTCACTCTATGGCTATGGAGAGGTGAAGAGGTCAATGTTTTGTTTCTAAATGTCTCTCTTAGGAGACACTGGTTATATTCTATGCGTACAGGTCAAGGCAAAGCAAGGCTGTGTTAAAGAATCTAATTGTGTGAATGCATGTGTGTGTGTGCAAAAGTCACTCAGAAGGTCCCAGTTGTTGACTTAGTTTCAGGGTTTTCTCTTAACATTCTGTTAATTTAGAAACAAATGAGGCAATTGTTGACATACAGTTGTAGTATACCGCTATAAAACAAATGTGGATAGCATCAGAAGAACTTGATGAGAAATACTTCATATTGAGACTTTCATATCTTGGCAAATTCATATCAGTTTAAGATCTCATCTGAAACTCCAGGACGAGTGAAATTACAGGTGTATTTTTCTCAAGAGAAACTTCTGTAAATGTGTTTAGCAAAAGTCTCAATTTGTTCTCAACGCTATCTAGGAGAAACAATTGAGAGAGAATATCTACTTTGTGATTTTTCTTTCCTATGGGGAAAATATGTCCCTCTTTAGGAAAGTTGCGATCAATAACGCTGTCATATTTAAAGGGATAGTTAACCCTAAAATGTCAATTCTGTCATCATTAACCCACACTCATGTAGCTCCAAACCTGTATGACCTGTATGACTTTAAACAGTTTTGGTCACCATTGACTGAAAAACAGGAAAAAAATTCTCAAAATATCTTCTTTTATGTTCCACGGAAGAAATGTAAGTTTAAAACAACATGAGGGTGAGTAAATGATGACAGATTTTTTTTTTTGGGTGAACTATCCCTTTAATTGCGTGTGTGTGTGTGTGGGGGGGGGTCATTGAGTGCTAAGGAGCAACAGCCCTGAGAGATGAAAACTGGTAATAAAAAATAAAAATAATCTAAAGAATCAGTGGACGCCCTCCAATACACGTCACAAACAACACCCGCACACAAACGCATCGACACATAAATAACAGGACCACACAGAACTTTGTGTTCCTCTGCTCTTTCACAGAGGAACAGCAACAGGTGGACGTATCCTCTAGAGGCGACAAGCAAATAAACTCCAGAGAGAGAGAAAGAGAGAGAGAGCTCTTGAAGGAGCAGATGTTGGGGATCTGCGTAAATTATTACTAATTGCTGACTCTTATTATCTGTAATCCTAAACACACAATCACATATTCCTATTGCCTTACTTTAATCCCGCCCATTCTCTGCTCTCCTTTGAATTCCTTGCCATTTTTCAGCCAATGGATGGTGGGCGGGGGGTTGCCAGCAGCGGGACAGCGGAACTTCACAGTATTGGCGGCAGGAACGGCCAACAATTTCTTCTCCATCCGGTCGGAACGGGTCCAGTATGGAGCTTCTGTTGGACAGAAATATAAATATGAGAATTAAATCACATGCTGCTGAAAATATAAACTAGCCAATAACTTATGTTATGAAAGTTTCCCAAAACATTTCAATGTACAGTATATGAATCCATAGGTGCAAATGGAGATCTATATAAGTGTATGTTGACATGCAGTGCTATTTTTCAGGGGGTAGGGTGTTCCCTCTCCGGGAGTCTTCATGTGGGTGAATGTTTATGGAAAGATTTTTCTTGTGCGCTCTGTGGCAGCGTCAGACTGGCTGCCTAATTCCCAGACTGAATTAAAATTTGTTTGGAAAAGCAAACACACTTACATACACTCTTACGTGAGTGTGAGGAGTGTGCTCTTGCAGACAGAACTCTAAAAGATTCCCAGTGTTAAATCCTTCACAGAGCCATGATCGCACAATGTGGATTCCTAATAATAACAGCCTATTATAATAACGGACCAATTTTCCTTCATTTAATCTTCCCACAAATTTAGTATATAATGTTGACTGTCATGTGGTCGGGTCTGTGTTTATGCTTCCTAGTAGCTAATGCCAAATATCAGAGCATAAATACTTACAGTAACATTCTTTAGCTAAAATAATAATAGTCATTATTTTCATTTTCAGACAAGTCTTGTACTTTGTGTGTGTGTGTCTTTAAGAGATTGAGTAAACATACTTTCATCCCTCCTCAAACAATTAACTCCAGATCCGATCAACCCGCGAACTTGGCGATTAAACCCACAGACGCCACATTTCGCTCCAGACATACATGCAAACTCACAAACACACATCTGTGAGCGCGCACACACACACACACACACACACACACACACACAATAAACCCATTAACTAGACTGAATATAATTCTCTTGTGCATTATTTGCTCACACTATCAGATTGTGAATGTGAAGGATGATTGGCAGGCTGGCATTTCCTTTGGCATAACTGACACACTGATGCCTACACACACACACACACACACACACTCACTCTCTCTCTCTCTCCCAGTTTTCGCTGCATACTCAAATGGTCAGGAGAACTCAGCATGGGTCTGTACCCAACAGTGGACCTGGCCCCTATGTGTGTGTTTATGTGTGTGTTTGTGTGTGTGTGTGTGTGTGTGTGTGTGTGTGTGTGTGTGTGTGGTTTACTATTTTATAGAGTTCAATACAGACAATTTGAGCTTTGAAGTGGGAACCGCGAATCTACAGTGACCCAACTTTTTTTTCCATTTCTTTTATTCTACAGCCAAAAAAAAAAGCCATCAAAGTGCAGTTCAACTCCACACAGCTGATATTACGCACAGCTTGCTTCAGTCAGCCAAAAAGAGAGCAGTAACCAGCACTGTATCATTAAGATATTACAGAATGATGTCATCAGATGTCACACGACCTCAACTCTTCTCAAATGTTCCAGAGAGCCCAGACCTCACAGCTCTCAGCTCCAGTGTGCTCTCATCTCTCTCTCTTTCTTAATTAGAGCTGGATTACTGGTCATTAAACTCTAAAGGGGTTTTGGTTTTTCCGCTTAATCCCTCGTTTCATGCCCTCCCCTCAACCCTGAGACCCTCCCCCAACCCCGATCCCACCACAACAGACGGATGTGTTAGCTTTCCCTTCCCTCTATCTTTCTTTAAGAAATCACAAATGAGATCTCTTTCAAATCTCAGTTGTTTCTCCTATGTGTGTCATCTAGAGTTTCAGAGATCCTGTGTTATTTTACTATTATTCATATACTATTACAATATTTTTTTAATGTTTTTAATTAGCTTTCATTTTTTATATTTTTAATTTTTAATTTTCAATTTTGTTTAGGTTTGAGTAATTTTAATATGTGATTTTGTCAGTTAGTTAAAACTTATAGTTAGTATTAGTTAAAAAAAAGTAAGTTTAGTTTAGCTTAATAAACTTATTTATTTCAAGGCAATATTTCTAATTTTTGTTTTAGTTTTGCAAGTTTAAGTTTTCCATCTAATATTTATTATTTATTTAATTTTAGCTTTATTTCAATTACCAACACATATTTTTAATAGTTTTAGTTAACAATAACAACACTGAAGAGATCTTAATGTGCTCAGTTTTTCCAAGATATCAAAGTCTGCGAGATTTCAATATTTACTCAAACGCTTCTCAACAAATTGAAAAGACCTGGGCTTTGCTATGCATTTGATTTATTTCTTTATCTCTATACACTTATTCTATAATTTTATTTGCATTTCTCCTAGGGGATTTTTAATAAACATCTGAGACAAAATGTATAGGCTACTTATGTAAAACATAACTGTCTGATCTTCCTTAATTCTGCTGAGCTTTGAAAGAGCAAAGTTTGTTGTCTTGTCTGATTAGTCACCGAATCCTTCTTTTCAATTAACCTTTTGAAAATGCTTAACAAACAACTTTTAAAGCTACACTGTGTGATTTTTACCCCCATCTAGCGGTGAAAAGGTATATGACCATCCAGTGAATATTAGTTTCTGTTCCTCTCAATTCCGATTTCGTTTTAACTCCTACGGTGGCCAATGTAGTTCAAGCTTAACATGGCTTCCAGTTCGACCTCCTCGACACGGTGCCAAGAATAAAGCTAAGAATAAACTAAAAAAGTTACACAGTGTAGCTTTAACAAATCACTGGATCATTCCTTGTGCATGACTGATTTGAAATATGAATAAAATCAGATATTCTGATTCTCTTGCTACAGTATATTGACATGTTTGCCTGTATAGACATTTATCAGAATGTGTTTAATAAAATGTAAAATATCAGTTGGGTCACTGAAATGAACACTAAAACAGAAATAAAATCTTGCTCTAGCTTCTTTCTTTAGTTGTTATACACATAGTTGAAGATATTGTGGCTTTTTCTGAGAATTTTAGTCACATTTCAGTTGATGCTATTAGGCTTTAAACTATTTCTCATCTTTTCCTTTCTTCTCTCTCCATCTCTCGTGAGAATTTGCATTTTTGTATCAAGTGGGGAAAAAGTAGCTGATGAAATGAAATGCAACCTATCCCCAGCTAAGAAAGACAGCAATCACATGCATTTATTGCAAAACAGAGACACCTCATGAAATCTCAATCAAAAAAGAGGAATGAAATGAGAAATAAGAGGGTGAAACACACCATTTCCATTACCTGCATCGTCCTCATCTTCATCATAGTCCTCATCATCACCAGAGGACAGCGAATCTATAGAGAGACGGAGATGGAGAGAGCGATCTTATTACTACCCCGCACAGTGGCCTTTCTGTATGAACAATGAACCTATTCATATGATCTGCAAAATGAGGAAAATAAACTGATAACAAATCAAAACCAATTACTGCACACACACACACACAGAGCGGTTAATGGATGACAGATGTTAGCCGAGATTCAGTGAGATTTCTGACAACAGCTGTATTTTTACACACATGTCCTGAAATACACACACACAAACACACACTCCCGTATCCTGCTTCTAAATGGACTTATTCAAAGCGAGAAAAAACCCACTATGACCCTGAAAAAGAGATTATTCTGTCTTCAGCTCCTCCTCTGTGAACATTTACACAGGTAAAACTGTACACCACACACTCCTAAAATACCAGTGGAGCGTGAAATCCAACACTAGGCCTATTTAGTACTAAAGATATGCCGTTACCAGGACACTGAAGCTTTCTCTCTCGCTCTCTCTCTCTCTGTGTGTGTGTGTGCGTGTGCGCTAGTTTCACTAAACCATCAGATTTATGCTATATTTTCACATTTTTGTGGCTTCACAGTCTTCATTGGCTACTGGGGGTTTATGTTATATATATTTTTTAAGTTATGAAAAAAGTTATTCTGTGCTGTTTCATGTTTTTAAAGGGTTAATACACCCCAAGTCAAAAATTGCCACAATGTCAAAACCCATGCAAAACCAATGTGTCATTTGATGTCAAACCTGGCGTGAAGCATCTTAAGACATATGCTTCATGCATACCACTTTATTTACAAAATATTAATCTTCAACGCACGTTCACAAGAGCCCCATGAACCATGAATATCATGTTGACGCGAGAGCAGATGTTGTAGCGTATTTTGTAAATAAAGTGGTGAATTATGTTTTTGTTTGTGTGCAAACAAAGCACTCGCGTCACTTCATTAAATTGAGGTTAAACTGGAGTCACAAGTTACTTTCATGATGTCTTAACCACTTTTCTGGGTCTTGAAAGTGGCAGTTGCGTAGGCTGTCAATGGAGGGGAATAAAGCTCTCAGATTTCATTAGAAAGATCTTCATTTGTGTTCCGAAAATGAACGAATGTCTTACGGGTTTGGAACGACATGAGGGTGAGTAATTTTATATGAACTATCGATGTAAAGATATGTTGTGTGTTGTATGTTGCTGTCTGTCAGTATGTCTGGTAGCTGTGTCTAGTGTTAAAGTGTGCAGAACAGGATATTGCTGTCTTGTGGACATTTTATCGGCACGCAATAATTGGTGCAGGTTGTGTGCCCGTTTCATTTTTTTTTTGCTCTGTCTTTCTCCAGATGCTGCAAGAAGGAGAGCCGGTTTGCCCTGGCGTAATGCCAAACACATGTTGGTAAAAAAAACTCTCCCTGTGCTCTTACTTTTTCCATCTGCTTTAAATGATAAAGATATTCCAGATAATTACATTCTAATTAGTTGTCAATGAGCAGCTCAGCTTGTGTCCTCGAGTTTACAGAACCAAAGATCACTCCACACTACCATTTAAACACACACATTACAGACACACGCACGTGCCCCACAAAAAAATTATCTGCATTCAATCATGTAATGTCTGTTTGTCTTAAGAGTTTAATGATATCTTTTTTGCTACAGTATGAACCTGCGGTATTTATCATGTAAACTGTGCGAATTCAAATATTGAAATTCAAAATGTTTTTCTTAACTCATTATTTGATTGGACAGCCAAACGTTAAATTATTTTTCAATTGTTCATTTAATTATAATAAACAAATGTTCTTATTTAAAAAAAACTAAACAAAAACCAACACCAATTAATTATTATATATTAATTATTAATGAACTAAAAATGAATAAACTAACACTAGGGCTATACTAAACAGCACTCGCTGAATTAAGATCCTGTGTCAGTAATGTAGCATGCCAGCACTGAAACATGTAGCACTGCATAATGAAAACTGCACCACATACTATTTTTATATGATAACAGGCATTATGCAGTATATTGCGCAGTAAGCAGTGTTCAGATTCCATTATTCAAGGTTTGTATTGTAAAAGCTAATAATACCTGACAGGCCAGTTCAATGGGCCATGTGTGATGCACAGACGAACAACAACTCTAGAATCTATTCTAAAAATGTTCACACTGATTTTAATTTGTAGTGACCAAAATATGCTATTTTCCTCCCTACTTACCCAAAGAGGCCCAATTTTATAACACTCTTTTTATTCTGGTAAAACCAAACACGGTTTAAAACAGCCTAGTTACTTTGGAATATTAAGCAATATGCAGCCTTTGAGTGAGTGTTATTGTGCTTGTTTGATAAACGTCAAGTCAGCCTTTAGGTGTGTGCTGGGAGTATGTCTCAAGACCTATTTGCCTGTTGAGAACAAGTCTGACTGGTGAGTTTCCAATTAATGTTTTGCGTGCCTGAGCTTGTGCACCAAAGTCTACTGTAGGGAAGGAACAACAAGACTGCTACTTAAGTATTATTAGGAGAGAGAAGGAGAGACTGACCGGTGACTCTGACGGTGTAGTTGCTTAGCAAAATGCTGCTGTGGGCATGTTTACAGGAGTACACCCCCGAGTCTTCGTAGGAGACGTTGATGATGTGAAGCATTTTTTGCCCCACCCGCGTACGGTTGCTAGGAGACACGGTGTTGCCATCTTTCTGCCACACGATGGGGAGCAGGAAGTCATGCGTTGTGCAGGACAGATCCACGGTATCCCCGACTCCTGCCACGTAGTCATCCAGAAACACTTCCGCCTCACTCGACACCCAGTCTAACAGAGAGAAAAAAGAGAGACATGTTAATGAAGTAAATTCAATCTGCAGTTAACGAAATGACCGAAAACAAAATATACAAAGTTATGTCACGAAACTCTAGATGGCACAGGCTGATATACAGCATTTGCTGTAGCAGTTGCAATGCGATTTCAGAAACCCTCCTCCACCTTCCCCAGCTCCACCTTTATAGATCTGCTACGGGTAATTCATGTAAGCTATATTGTACATGCCAACCATGGTAATGGATATGAGAGTTGTCATGACAGAAATGTGGATATTTTATCTGAAGTGACTTAAAGTGTGTTGAAGGTATGCATTTAATTGGTTCGATCTACATTGAAAGTCTATGTGAACTCACTGGCGTCACTGAATTCTTACCGACAGCAATTAAGAACGCAAAAAAGTTTTTCCCCCACTCTACTAGTGGGTGTAGAAACAGTTTAAAATAAATCTTGCTTAGTAAGTTAGGGAAAGTTGACGTTTTTATCTAGCTAACATTTAAGTAGCTAATTTAATTGCACAGGCGTTTGATGATAACTCATACATACCCCTGAGATTTGTTAGATATGATAGTATGTTCAACATAAATTCCCAGGGAATCGAACCCATGTTGTACTCTAACCCTTAATTAACAGTTACTGTTGTTATTTACATTTAAATAAAATAAAATAAAAAGGTTCCAAAAGGGGGGTTTCAAAGCGATGCTATACAAGCACCAATTTTTATTCCCCAAAGAACCTTTCTGTGAACAGTTCTTAAAAGATTTTTTTTTTTTCTTCATGTGAAAAATATTTTAATCATCTGAAGAAACTTTTTCCATTATAAAGTAACTTTTGTCCAAAGAAAGTTTCCATGCATGTTAAAGGTTCTTAGAGGAACCATCAATGGCAATAAAGTACCTTTATTTTTAAGAGTGTAGTAGAGTTTGACAGGCAGATCTACAATTAATCTTAAATAACAAATTTTTCCTCCAAGACAGGTCTAAAAATCACACAAACGCACAGCAGGAATAATAAACAAATAAATATGTTTATTAACCACCCCGGTGAACGCCATGGAGACCCCGCTGAGGTACCGAAATGCAGCATGCTGGAATAAATATTCCACCTAACACAGTTTCCTTCATTTTCATCCGTAAAACCTGGATTTCTTTCTGTAGCATCTCTATCACTCTCTTATTCTCTCTTTTCAAAGTGACATTCATCTCTGGGAAGAGCGGTGACAGACTAACAAAGGATTGATATATTTGATAGATGTTGCGCTTGTGCGTGTGTGTATGAGGTCAGGAGTGTGTTGGCAGACGGCTTGCAGACAAGACTAAGCTTGAGTAGAATACAGAATTGGGCATATGAATTATAGATCGCCCCGCTACATGTGAACGCATACACACATGCTGTTAAGTGCAAAGTCCAAAAACACCACTCTGTCTGAAGGCCACGTGAAGTGTTAATATCTCTTTGATCACTTCTCATATCAGGTCTTGTGTGTTTCACTCTTGAACGCTGTCACATCTGCTTCTATGTCCCCCTTTTCTACCTTTCATCTTGTCTTTCACTCATTTCTCTACCTCTTCCCCCCCCATACCACTCGAATCCGAAGGTACCACAGCGCTGACATCAGATGGCGGCTCCTTCAGAGAATAAAATGCCGCTGTGTGTGTGTGTGTGAGTGTGTGTGTCTATTCTATATCCTGTGAAAGAGAGGGAGTGTGTGTGCTAGTGTAACATATGCTGGGCCCAGTGAAAGACACTAATGTGCGTGGGGGAAGGGGTTATAAATAAATATCATAAATGGCTACTGTGTGTTCCCATATTTCCCAGGAGGAGAGTGGAGAATAGAGCCAGTATGAGCGCTGAGGTTTTACAAGGCTGATATAGAAACCTCTTGAGGGCCACAGATCAGGTGAGATTTTGGCTTTTATGAAGACTTACAATCTTGGTTTACTCTGTAAGACTATGCAAGCCTCCTCAGTCACTGTGCTCCGAAATGCATGATGCAAAGTATGTATCTGTTAGCATTTCCATTATAGAAGTTGCTCAGGTAACGTACGATCCTGAAGTATGTGATTGGAAATCTGCTGTTTTTGAGTCGTAAATGTCACGTGACTAATCACTCTAAAGCCACAGGATAAGACATCTTGACAACACTGATTGGCTAAAGGCAAGACTAGTTCGCTAGAATTCAGCAGTGGTCAACCATCCCGGATGTAATCCGTTGGCATAAAACACACAAATGTCCTGACCTTCGTGACCACAACATCACCTTCCTCCAAAGCCAGTAATTATACTTTCTCTCTATAATCAGCTTCATGTATTTTCATAATCATTCAAGCACCCATTTATATTCAGCACACACACACACACACTTGCGTGTATTGAGGACAGTTTTTCCTTTGATCAAGCGGAAAAGATGAAAGGTTTTTTTTGTGTTTTGCCAGAGTTGTGCGGTGTAATATGTGAGATGTGATTTAAAACCTGCTGCCATGGGCAACACAGCAGTTACTTGAATATATCTGACTGCTTTTATGATACATGAAACAGATCAGCACTCAGTGTGTTTGTGTGAGAAGGGCATTTTTAAGCAGTAGTTTTGGGGTCAAAAGTTTTGGATTCGTAAGATTTAAAAAAAAGAAAATGAAGTCTCTTACGCTCACTAAAGTAGCATTTATTTGATTAAAAATACAGTAAAAACTGTATTCTATTTTAATATATAAAATGTAATTTATTTCTGTGATGGCAAAGCTGAATTTTTAGCGTCATTACTCCAGTCTTCAGTGTCACACTTCAGAAATCATTCTAATATAGTGAGTATATATATAGTGAGTCGCTATGCATTTACTCTCTCACACACGCACGCACGCACGCACGCACACACACACACACACACACACACACACACACACACACACACACACAGCTAATTCAGATTTTGTATAAGCTTGTTTCCTCATGGGGTACCAAAAAATTTCCCCAAAAGGTTAAAATGTACAGGTATCACTATACTTGAGGGGACATTTGGTCCCCATAACGTAGGGAATAACAGGACCACATACACACACACAAACACACACACACACACACACACACACACACACACACACACACACACACACACACACACAGTTGACAGCATGTGATAAATGTATGTACGACTAACAGTCTCTGGTTCCACTTGTTTTGGGTGTTGCAACAAAGCGACAGGTTAAAACAAGAGAATGAGGGGGAGGATAGAGAAGGTGCGTGGACACACACACACACACATACACACACACACACACACACAAACAAACAAACAGTCACAGTCATGGCTGAAAGCACAGGTACGTGATCTATTGTGACACAGTGTAATCAATACATGCAGCTGATTTATAGCAGGTAATTAGTCTGCACCTTATCTACTCAGACACACACACACACACACACACACCAACCTGAGCTGTGCCAGTATGCTCTTTTGCCGTTGCCTGCTGTTTTCAGTTGTTTGGCGTGACACACTCAGTCAACAACCCCTACGGTCATCTGACCTTCAGACTGGACACAACACACATTCACACACACAGTCTCATGCACACTTCTCCCATGCTGCAATCTGGTTACTTTAAAGGAGTATCTTTCTGGAGCTAAAGTCTGCCTCCGCTGTACGCCTGAGACGTAGATGCCGGATGTAAGAACCTCACGTTTCTGAGCCAGATCCTCCTCTAAATGAGACTGGCAGGAGAGGAAAAAAAAGAAAGAAGCAATCGGCGATTAGGATTACGACAGAAAGAGAGGTGGGCGGAGAAGAGTTTGCAGCTTGTTACCTCTTTTATTCTATCCTGTTGAGGCGTGTGTGTGTGCGATGGAGTGCCCCTGAGGAAAGTTTAAGAAAGCTTCTGCATCCAAAAATAAAGCCTTGTCTACACACACACACACACACACAAAACCCTCCCGCATCAGTGCTCTAATTAGTAACGGAAGCTGGATGTTCGGAAGAAGATTCAGACCCCATCCAGAGTCTGAGCCAAACACTTTAAGAACACACACACGCGCATATTAAATAAATATACACATAACTTGCTTTATCTCTGTGCCAAAAAAAAAAAAATCATTTTCAACACATACATGTCTACACCCTCAAATAGTCACACACACACTGAAACAAACACACAGGTTGTAATCAGTGATTGGACCATCTTAATTGTCATTCCATAGACGAACTGGCCTAGTTTCAAACCCTGCACACTGTACAGAACACACACTCAAAACACACTGCAGTAGCTTGAACACATGCTCTTAATCTAAAGTAGCATCAGCAAACCTTTGGATATTTCACAAACTTATTTTTTCAAAATCATTTCTTACGTAGGTTTCTTACAAGTGAGGTTAACAAAACTTGTTGTATGATCTTTTGAACAATAAAAACTGTTTAATTAGGAGTGGAAATTAACCTTTACCCTAACCCTAAATGTTACATTTATTAGGACACACTATTCACATTAGTAGACAAATATGTTATATTTTAAATATTTGGTGACATCCTTGGAATGTAATATTTAGTAAGTTTATTAGTTTATTATAGTAAGCACTGTCCTTGTTACACATTGCATGTGCTTACTACAGCAATAACTGTAAACTATGTGTAAATACAAACAACAAACCCTCAACTAAACCCTAATCCTAACTGTAACCCTATAGTAAACACATTGTTAATTAATGTTACTCAGTACTTAATTGTATAATTACAGCGTAAGGACAGCATAAAAAAGTGTAATCCAATATTTATTTGTTGTGAAATTTAGACCAAGAGAGGACAATAGAGCAGTTAACAATATCCGCCCATATACATTTCAAGGGCCAATATAATACTGATTGTTGTATGTAAAATGTGTGCTGTAAAGCCCAATAAGTTGTCTTAACTCTCTTAACAAAGTTAAAAATATGTAATTGTGATGATGACAGAATAAGAAATGAGCTGAGTGAGATGTTACTCTTTCAACTCTCTGACCTCAAATTTGCCTTAAGGAAAACACAAGCGATCAAGCAAATACACACACAAACAAGTCACCTCTCCATGGCCTCTGCCCTTCCCCCTTTACCCCCTCTGTCTTTTAGTATGAATGGAAATATAGCATTTTCAGAGAGAATCGAGAGAGAGAGAGAGAGAGAGAGAGAGAGATATGGGGTATTATGGGCAGGAAAAGTACTAATCCTCTGCCTTGCTTCCTTCCAGCCAATGATACCCAGAAGCAACTGGCAACAGCTGCTCAGAAGGATCCTAAATCACACACACATACACACAGTCTGAGTGTATTAACATGAATATGCAATACCATTTATAACTCAAAATTATAAACAAAAACAGATTCCCCTAAACACGTGACAGACTGTTTAGTCTATCACAAACTGCTTATAACTAAAACCAAAAAATTCTTAGGGCACGCTGTCCCTGTGTAACATTATAACAGTTTATAATGCTCTCACACTGCTAAACAAAGCCAGCACTAGATCACTTTCAGTTACAAACTGATCAGTGTGTGGTATAATCTTTGTTACACTGTCATAAATGCATTATTCATGCTTTTTGTTACACTGTCATTAATGCATTATTAATGCTTTATAAACTATTCATAAGCATCCCAGGAGAGAAAGCAGCCGTCACACAGGTCTCTGTGTTCCTGACTCTAATATACAGTATAACATACTAATATACCAGCCTAAAGCTTAAATCAAACCATAGTCCAGAGGTGATTGATAGATGTAGATGGACTGCTGTTTTTGTGACACATCAAGCACTGGTTTGTTGTGTGTGTGTGTGTGTGGTACTGTATGTGTTGAACCAGGAATATTGCCAAGGCAGAGGTTCATTCCATGGGTGGTAAAGGAGAAGTGTACATGTCTCTGTGTGTGTTTGTTGGACATCTTACAGCACATAACTTCTGCCATCTGTTCATGACTGCCAAAAGTGGTATAGGAGAGCTGAGGGAAATCAGCAACACGCACACACACACACACACACACACACACAAAACACGCGTTGACTTGGCTAAGTGACGGCATACCATAGACCTCTATTGTTTTTATATAAACCTAATTATAATTAATATAGGCTAACTCTAACCCTTACAGGGAAACCATTCAAAAGTTTGGGGTTGGAACGATTTTTTTTCTTATGCTGACCTAGGCTGTTTTTATTTGACAGCCATATAGTGAAATATTATTAAAATTTAAAATGACTGTTTTTTTTTATTTTATTTTAATATATTTAAAAATTTAATTCAATCCTGTGATGACAAAGTTAAATTTTCAGCAGCCATTCTTCGGTCTTCAGCGTTACATGATCCTGCAGAAATTATTCTCATATGCTGATTTGCTGCTCAAGAAACATTTTTCATCAATGTTGTGCTACTAAATAATTTTAGGAAACTGAAACTGTGTTTTTTTCAGGATTCTGTGATGAATAGAAAGTTCAAAAGAACAGCATTTTAACACTTAAATCAAAGCCACAGAAGTGTATATAAGACACAAAAAAAGACTAAAAGGAGTTGTCTGACAAGAACTGGTCCAAAGAGGAACAACAACACACACACACACACACACACACTTGTTTTACCACTTATGACTTTTAAGTAAGTATCTAAGTAATGTCCTTCAGGGGAACTTATAATTACACTGAAGACACCCATCCTACAGGTTGACAGGCCAGCAAGTGTGTACGTGCTTCACACGCCTCTGCCTCTCTGTGTGTAGAGTGTGTGCGTTACTGCGCAGGTACTGGTATCAGGAAGTCACTCCATGTGTGTGTGAACAGGTGGTTATCGACTGTATTCCGAGGACGTGTTTCTCTTCTCAATATTAACTCATCTGCTGACCTGCAGTGAGTTTCAAATATCATTAATGAGGTGAACAAACCCCAAAAACATTCACACAAAATTTGCAAAGGGTCTATAAATGTCCATAAATAATCAGAAGAAATTGCACAATTGCCACTACTATGCTGTGCCTAAAAACACATCTTACTAAAATGCAGTGCCTCTTGTGTCTTATTGATTTCATCTGTCTGTCTGAAATGATCAATTTAAACTCACTGTCACTGAATTAACAGACCTAAAAAGACGGGATAAATAGTGGAATAGAAAGAAAGAGAGAGAGAGAAAAACAGGGGATTTGGTGGTTAGGATTAAGAGTGAAAAGGAGCTGGGTGGTGAAGTGTTTGCAGGTTCTTGTCTCATAACAATCCCTCTTTGTTTATTCTGTGGTTTCACTGAAGACTTTCTGCATTCTCTCCTTTGGACCATGTGTGAACATTAACTGTAATTCTCTCGCTGTCTCCTAATATTTGCCAGTTATCAGTATGAGAAATCAGATCCACCAGCAATCAGACGATCTCTCCCAAAAGCAGAGAAATAGGCCAAGAAAGCATCAAGCTCCTTTCTATTTTCTAAGTGACTGTAACGTGTTTAGATGAGGTAGAGCCATCTAGACTCTAAACACAACAGAAAACGCAGCCAAGAAACCTGTCTTTAACAAACAACTGATAATGATCAACACCTCTCTCAGCACCCTGGGCTCTCATACCTGCCCACATATGCAGAAAATTCAGACACTATCTGCCTAGAGCGATAAGCTTTTATTCAGTCCACACACACACACACACACACACACACTTAGCTGTCATGTAATCCACTCTGCAGGGCCTCATCCGTCAACTGTGGGATAATAAATCAATGGCAAGGACAAAGTGTGTTTACATAATATCAGCTACACAAGTGTTCATTGCAACAATACCCACTTTGTGCCACTGTACAAACTCAGCCCGTCCCACTGCCCAATCGAAGAGGCTGTAACTCGAGCTCCTTAAAAACACAGAATCACTGACAGCCCTTTCATTTTCAGCATGTGATAAATAGTAACAAACAGTACTCCGTTTTCGAAGGAGTTTTTTTTTTTACGCTATTTTAAGTATTTATATAAGGTTTCAGTGTTTCAAAGGGAGGTGCAGAGATTCAGATGAACTAAAATGAATCATTCAGACGCGTGTACACACTTTGACTGATTCATCGATGAAAAACACATTCATTTACCAATCAAACATCACGCTGGCTTGCAACCAGGTTTTATTATACAAGACAGTAGGTATGTTTTTAAGACAAAATATACTGTCAACTCATAACTGTAGAAATTTATATTCACTATAGAAATGTCCACGACCTTTCCAGTCATTTGAGATAACTTTGAATGTTTTTAAACAAGATTCTGATTTAGATGATTCAGTAATGAATCACAACAGGGATGGGCAACATCAGTCCTGGAGGGCCACTGTCCTACAGAGTTTAGCTTCAACCCTGAAAAAAAAAATCACCTGCCTGTAACTTTCTAGTAATCCTGAAGACCTTAATTAGCTTGTTCAGCTTGTTCAGGTGTGTTTGATTAGGGTTGAAGCTAAACTCTGTGGGACAGTGGCCCTCCAGGACCGAAGTTGCCCATCCCTGAATCACAATTTCAGACCAATTTGTGGTTTGACAGATTCATTGTTTACAAGAAAAGAACACTGACAAATCAATAATTATTAGAGAAATCTAAACCAAATATTTCAGATCGAAACATACACTATTGTTCAAAAGTTTGGGGTCAGTAAGATTTGTTTTGAAAGAAATTAATACTTTTACTCATCAAGGACACTTGATCGAAATTGATTAAGTTGATCGAAAGTGACAGTAAAGATTTTTATGTTACAAAAGAGTTCCACTTAAAAAAAAAAACTTTCAACTCGTCAAAGAATCCTGACAAAACAATGATATTAAGCAGTACAATTGTTTTATACATTGGTAATAACAAGAAATGTGTTTTGTAAATCAGCATTATTAGAATGATTTCTGAAGGATAATGTGACACTGAAGACTTTCACGACTGAAAATTCAGCTTTGCATCCAAGGAACAATATTTCTCTTTTTACTGTTTTTTGATCAAATAAATGCAGTCTTGGTCAGCATAAGAAACTTTAAAAAAATCGTACAGCCCCCAAACTTCTAAACAACAGTGTAACTTTTACAGGCATGAAAAACACAATGTAAATCTTTTTGTGATTTTGTGGGAACCCTGCAGACAGTAAGACAGAGAAGGTGAAGTGAAAAGTCTGACCTGTGGGCTCTGGAGACAACAGGTGGGCGCTGTCCACCGAGGGGAACACGAGGTACAGGAGGAGACAGAGCGGGACCATCCCGGGCGGAACGACGCGGGGACGAGTGTCCTCACCACGGAGACCAGACTCAGACATCCTCCACCTTTACACACATGCTGTCAATGTGGCACTGCCACAAACACACTCCTGTCAGAAACGCTGCCTGTTCCCAACCTGAAATGCAAGATCATATTCAACAATCATAATAGGTCTAATAGAGAAGGAACGCAGAACAAACACTTTATCATATTTGAGAGGTGAAGAATAAAAATAGTCTCATTATTCAATCAACATTATGCATGTTTTTTGTTTGTTATTTTGATAGGGGACCAATTTTTCAAAGCACTCTATTGAAATGCCATGCTGACGTGCAAATGTCTCCAGCAGGCTCTCTGCGTATACTGTAAATTGAAAAATAAAGTGCGACGACCACACACAACTGCCACGAGAGCATGAAATGGAGTGATTTCATATTATGTGTCCTGCGCTAGTTTAGACGAGACTTGGATTTGTTGTAAACTCTCTTTTGCGTTCTTACTCTCCCTTTTTTTTTCTCTTTCTCTCTGGTCGGGCTACTCTGAAACACCTCTTTCACTAAGCTAACACAAACACACTTATCTCTCTAAAGAAAACATATGCTCCCCTCACACTCTGTGACTTGTGTGTGTGTGTGTCTGTGTCTTGCCGCATAGAGAGTTTAGTCACAATAAAAGGAATGTAAAGAGCTTTAAATACACACACACATGTATACTGTGGGCTGTACGGTTTGGTTCCCCGCTGAGAGATTTTCGCTCAAAGACGTTGAGAAAATGTGAGAACTCTGGGTTGCTTTAAACTTGAACTCCTGTTATTTCAGAACAGCCTTGGTTTAGACACACAAAATGTTTGTGTTAACTTTAAACGGTGGCATTCTCCTCCAACGGACGCACAAACTCTCCCGAGGCTAGTGTGGCGCTGTTTTTCTTTCCCTTGACGAGCAGACGCTCAATTCTTGGTCAGCACATACTGAAAAGAGAGAGAAAGAGAGAGAGGAAGGGAGAGAGAGAAGCCAGGTTGGTGTGTTGAGTAACTCAGTGTTTTCTCTGGCCGGCGGAGCAGGAGTGTGCACTGCGCTGTGGGCTGATAGTGTATCAGCGCTGGCTGTTCTAGGAGAGAAGGGTTTATTTGTAGAGCGTATTTCTGGAGTGTGTATCGTAGGTGTGTTTTTAGAGCATGTTTCTGGACCCATACTATCTTACATTAACACAGTGATGGAGAGGCCTTATCAAACTCTAGAAATATCCTTATATTATTATGCATCATGCATCTTTTTGGAATACTTGATTCTGATTGGTCAATCATTGTAATCATATATTGTTGTAGGACCACTATACTAGCCTATATATTTGACCATTTTGACCAGGCAAACAATTTTTGAGTTCTGCTAGACAAACTTTGCAGTTTCTTTCTCCTACAATATGCAATAATTTCATTAATATTTCATGTCCATTTATTTGGCAAGAAGCTATGTAACAAGCAGGGTAATATACAGTCAGTCAGTAATCGCAAAATAGACCTCTTTGGGGTGACAAGACTATCCTGATCACCCTGTCTGAGTTTATTTTCCGATAATGACTGCACATTATCATAAGTTTAAGTCATTTGAAGACAATATACATTACCATTCAAATGTTTGTGGTCGGTAAGACTTTTTTTTATGTTTTTGAAAAAAGACTTTTATGCTGCATTAAGTTGATTGAAAGTACAAACAGTAATATTGTGAAATATTATTACAATTAAAAGTGAATGTTTCCAATTTTAATATATTTTAAAATGTAATTTATTTCTGTGGTGGAAAGCTGAATTTTCAGCAGAATTACTCCAGTCTTCAGTGTCACATGATCCTTTAGAAATCCTTCTAATATACTGATTTGCAGCTCAAAAGACATTTCTCCTTATTATCAATGTTGAGAACAGCTGTGCTACCTAACATTTTTGTTTTCAAGATTCTTTGAAGATTTAAAAAAATAATAATAATAATAATAATAAATATATTTATATATATATATATATATTGTATTCTTTGACGGTTAAACTGGGATTGTGTGATGGGATTGTGTGACATGACTGATACGCGGGAGTGTGCTGCCGTGTGGTGTGTAAAACTCTCAGAAGAGTCAGTGTTTATCTATGGGATTACTGAAGAATTTGATTTGGACTCCATTGAAATATTATGATTATCAGTTGAGTCAATAAATCAACATTAGCTACTATGTTTTTACTGTCTGTCTGTATCTCTTTCTTTGTCTCTTACTTTTCGCCCCCTCACTCAGCTTTGAATGCATATTAAAGTATATTATATACAAAAAATACACTGCTCTTTCTATGACAATCAAACTACTACAGACCTGAACAAGACCATGCGAGGATATGCAGTCATATCCTGGATATTCGTGTGTGTAATGTCTGATAGTTTTGGGGTGAAAGAGGATTTAAATGGAATCCTATCACACGCTAGTCACACCTTGCAACAAATCTGGGACTCAAAAATGTCAGTAATCTCCATTAATTGTGCAGCCATGTCAACGGCCAGCCCAGTCTAAATCTACCAATGAAAATAGGGATTAGGAAGGAGACAGTAAAAGAGAGATAAAGAAAGAGAGAGAGAGAGAGAGAGAGCAGATGAAAAGCTGAAGTCTGAGGTGTCTCTATTAGAGTTTGGCTGTAATCCTCTTCAGAGGACTTCACTCGCCCTCCTGCGGCTCTCTGAGAGCTCTGTCAGCGTGCATGTGGGATTGTGTGCGGCTAGGGGTTTGTGCCTTGCTTCAGTGTAGACAACTACATAAAGGTGAGAATTAAACTCACTAACCCACCCTTGTAAACATCCCCATATGGGAACACATCAAACACACAAATCACAGAGGAGCAATTTGCAAACCACATTTACAAATGTGTGTCACTGTGAAACAACTATGGGGTTCTAAACTTTCCGGTCAAGGACTTTTCTGTGCTTTCTAGCATTAAACTCATCATCTTATTTGCTTACATGCAGCATCTGGCATGACACTGTTCACAAAACCATTCACAGAAAAAGTAAACCTAAGGGTAATTAAAAAATGGAGGATGAAAGGGCGAGAGAGCACAGTAACATTGTCCATTGTTTATTGTTTGCTCTATTTCATTCATGCTGTTTTTAGCCCCTGTACTGCATTGTGCATTGTGTAAAATGATCTTGTGCACTTTTTTTGTTTAGTTTTTGCTTTATATACAAAAAATCACTTAAAAACTAGTAAGGTCTAAAAAAAATAAATTACAAACTTTAGAGAAAGAGAGAGAAAGTTTGATGGCACTTCTTCAGGACTTCAACTCCCAAACTTTCGACAGTCCACATAGTGGCGTATTGATTTTGAGCCGGCACCGGTCCACTAAGGGTCACAATTAGTAGCCTAGAGGATTCCAATTAAATAGGGCCTCACTTTTCCCTGCTGACACGACCGCTCACATTTGAGTAGTGTGAATGTCTCTGTGAGACCTTTACTAGATCCACCAGAGCTGGTTTGAAAAGTGCAAGGGAAACATGACTAGAAAATATTAATGATTATCTCCCAAAAAAATTGGTGTAGAAATTTCTAAAAGTGGGAGATGACGATTGCTGCACACACTGCAAACAAGCTTTCAAGTTTTCAAGACATTTCTACTCTATTTAATGAGTTTTCAGAGATTCAACTGATTTTATTTATCAGTAAATTAAGTTATAGCAGAATAATGACTGTAATCACAACTTAAAAATGTAAGGCAGCTTAAGTTCAACAACCAAATTTCACCAGGACATCTGACAAGCTGAAACAGACAGCAAGAAACTTTATAATTTGCCATAAAGTCCAAAGAGACCTACATAAACAACAGACCTGCTAAAAATAAAGCAGTAGCCTACTCAAGATTATGTGAAAACCTAACAGTTCTCACCATGGACTCCAGTCGTTTGAATGACTCTGGTACATGAGGTGGCTAATTGCCCCCAGTAGCCTGCGTTAACACCTCCAGAGACTCTAATTCACTCCGATAGCTACAATTGGTTTCAGATGGCCCGTGGGTACGGCGGATGAAAAACTGGTGAGGTTCGCTTCAGTGTGAGCTAAAAACAACACAAATTAAGCCCTGCAGAGTTGGCCACAAAAGAAATGGATGTAATTTTGGTTTTAAAGTGCGTCATACGCCAAGTTGTAAAGGGTTTAGTCTCTCATCAGACAGACACGTCAACTGAGGGACTGTTAACCAGTGGAGTTTACAACAGGTAAACTCAACATACTGTGAATAGCTCTATAAACTGTCTAAAGGGAATAGCTATAAACAGTTTTGTTTTGTTTTGTTTAAGTGCAGCAGAAAAGCGGTCGAGCGCTCACCGAGAAGATCGGCTGATACAAGCACCCTTGACTGTGTTTTCCGTCACCTTACATCCCACGGTGGGTTTCGGCACCATTAAAACACCTACACCTATAGGCTACATGACAACGACCGGCTGCTGACCAATTATAGGCTGGTTTCTGATTCGCGTCTCAGGAAACGAGTAGTCAATTTCACAGCTCACATCGATTGTCCACACAACAAGCTTAATTATACTGCAAACACTTTTAATTGAGACTGATTGAAAATGTACTGTATTTCAGCACAGGTGCGGCTTCTCCTACTGGTAGAGCAGCTTTCGAGCACGCGGTACTCTCTCTCTCTCTCTCTCTCTCTCTCTCTCACACACACACACACACACTCACACACACCGCGCAACACCTGTCCTACTGTAAGCGCAGGCACACACCACATGTCACCGCGGCTCACTTCTACACTAAAACTTTGTTTCCATTCAGAAGGCTTTGATTGAAAAGTCTAATTGAACAACACGTTTTGGAACCGGAACAAGGAAATAAAGGAATAAGACATTTTCCTATCCCTCCATAGGCGTCTTTACACAGCTGAATTAAGCAGCTCTGTATGCTTCAAATTCTGTCAAAATGCAATGCCACATAAAAACAGGTAAAATATGCCCCTATAGTAGGCTAGGCATAGACTATATCAGAGACGGCTCTGATGCTGCTTTGCGTCCATGTAAATGATGCATGAGCAGCCTTAAACGTTATTTTCATGACAGTAGGCTATTTATTTTATTATTTATAATTGCATTTTTTAAATATATTTTAATGTCATAATCCACGTTTTATAATTTAATAGGCCTACCACACATTCCATAATATTATAGGCTATCTGAAATTATTAAAGACAAAATAATAACAAACTTCTCACCAAATTCCTTTTTGACAGTAATCCTTTTCAAGATCACAATAAAATATGTTGATCAGCTTTTTGAGAAAGTCTGCGAGGTCCCTCCAGATGTTACGAGAATCACATTCAGGGGGCAAATCATCCAAATACACTGAAGTTTTTTAATCCAGGCGTAAAGAAAAATCTGAGCAGACGTGAAGTCAGTCAGTGGAGTGTTTAAGAAAAAGCTGTACCACACAGCCTTGAGCTATCCGACTCTGTCCAGTCCTTAAACCCTTCAAAAGTGTATCAAAACCACACTAGGCTGTTTGTTCATCTAAAGGAGAGCCAGTGTAGTGTTTGGTCGTAAGAGAGTATCGGGGTCCCAGAAGAAGCTCCGCTCTTCTCCGCTGCGCAGTTCGGGCACAACTGCTCCGCTGCGCCGCTGGGTCAGTTGTGAAGTGCGGGGCGTTTGGTGCTGTGTGAAAGCTTGGCTCACAGACTCCCACTAACAGTTTGAGCACCGGGCTCTGGAGAGAGGGAAAAAAATTAACTAGGATCGGATTTCAAACCGCGTCCCTGCTGCGAGTGCGGTGCTCGCCGCCTAACGCCCCCCCTCGAGTTCAGAGAGAGAGAGGGATAGAGAGAGAAAGAGAGAGAGAGAGAGAGAGAGAGAGAGAGCCGCAGGCGCCTCCCACACCAAACCCGAATAGGCTATTCAATCAACTTACTCGCTGTCAAATTAGCTGCGCTCAGCGAACCCAAACCGCGCTATAGACCGTGGAGAGAGTCAGCAGAAAAACAATTAAAAATAGCAAAGATTTTGCTGCTCGTACTATTTTCAGGGTGCGAATTGTAGCGGGGTTTGAGGGGTAGGCTATGACAACGTTCAGTCAGGGCTAAACTTGCGACAAAGTTTATAGAGTTATTATTAGTTATTAGCCTATAGATATAGCTGAAATATCATCACAAAAATAATGTTTAGTTTAAAACAACTTTAAGATTAGCTACTTGTAACTGCAGCATGTATAGTGACAAAACAATTTGATGGCGCCCTTAAAATTGCAGACAGAAATCCTTGAACATCATAAAAACATAATTCGCACAGTGATGCCCTTGTAATCTTTAATCAATATAACTTCCCCTGCCTCTTGCAGAAATGCTATCTCTTCTCTGATGATGTGTTTACTGGCGTGAGGGCGGGACAAACTGTCACTCACATGACATCACAGTAAAACACAACCATTCAACAACCGTTTCAGTCGGATATAGCCTACATCACAACAGGGATGAAAAGACAATCATAACTTATGTTTAATGCTAACTTTAACATAATCATTAACGTGTCAAATAGCCTATTACCAGCAAAAGAAATTCTGGAAGTGTGTCATTTCATGTTAGTGTCACTTACTTCACTGACAAATCACATGCTTGGCTCCTGGGAATAAAAACCATAATGCTAAACATTTCTATATAGCACCATGATCTTTTTTTCTTTCTTTTTTTTGTTGCAATTACTTGGTTTTAAATTAAGTTGTATACCCCCTAACTTTTCTTGTGTGTTTTGATTCTTTTACCTGCAGACATCTCATCCTGCTGTGACTTCTTCAACAGAAACCAGAAGTGCAAGTGTGTGTGTAATTACAGGTTGTGTCAGGTATTTCAGCTTATGTCTCTGTGCAGGTGTGTGTGTGTGTGTGTGTGTGTGTGTGTGTGTGTGTGTGTGTGTGTGTGTGTGTGTGTGTGTGTGTGTGTGTGTGTGAATGTGTAGGTTTGTGTGTTCCTGTCAGTGTGTGTGTTGATTTTTCATCTCATAAACCTGTCATGTGTCTCCTGAAGGCCGATTAGCCGAGCGCCAAGTGTCGACGAGAGCCGTAATTCTGTAGAATAAGCACCAAAACAAAGACTCAATTACTTTTAAAGCTACAAACATGTTTGCAGAGAGAACTTTATGAGACCATAAAGAGAAGAAACCTCTTCCTAATTACCAGAGGAGTCTGTGTATGTGTGAGGGAAGCAGAGACAGGGAGTTCTTATAGTAGCTGTCCATCTGTTTGCTTTAAGAGAAGGGCTGTTAGCCTGCAAGTGGTAAAATCAGCATGCAAACATGAGGATCCTCAGTCACATCAACACTCTGTTCTCTGACACCCGGGTTAAAGACATTCAGTAAAAAGACAGATAAACATCACCCATCCAATAATAACCCCTGTTGGCCTATTTCAAAATAATATCCTCTGTGAATACTAATGCAGTCACTATCATTATATCTATTAGAGCCTTGAGAAAGAAGATTGATTTTATTGATTGACAAGTTGGATGCAGTGCTCTAAGTGATGACTTCTGACCCCAGCAAAGGTGTTTATGGGAATTTTAGTGGCTTGTTGGCAGCACGTGGTAAAAATGAATGCTGCAACCGTAAAGGTGGAAAGAGGGACACAAAATGTGGTCAATGACTAAAATGTATTTTCAATGTCTTATGGATGTGATTGGATCACAAAAAAAAAAACATTTTGCCCACTGTTTTAAGCCCTGTATTTAACTGTTTAATTGACCATATAGTTTAGGGCAACCAGTGTCCTAAATAGATTTGTTTAATGTCTATTTTATACACACAAGTCATGTGCCTGAAAATGTGCATTTCTTCCTGGCATATCTGTGTCACTAGTTCTATTTCTGCATACAATGTTTGCTCTGTTACCTGCCAGTATTGTAATGAATAGATGCATTAAATTAAACTATATACATATGCATACATATATGCATTACCGTAAATTAATCAAAAGCAATAGTAAAGACATTTATATTGTCACAATAAATGCTTATTTCCACAAACATGCTGCTCTGTTGAAATTCCTATTAATTAAAGAAGCGTAAAAAAAAAAACCTATCATGGTTTCGATAAAAATATTAAACTGCACAGCTTTTTTTTAACTCTGATAATAATGACAATTTCGTGATCACCAGATTTTTATATACAGCCCAAGGCCAAGCTAGAATGCAGCGTCACACATTCTGAGACCTGAAGAACAGAACGGATGGGTGACCTCCCCTGAACCCCTGAACTCTTCTCTCCAGCTACACCCCTCAGTCTGACCCCAGCCTCTGGCTACAACACTCAATGGAGCAGAGGTGAGGACGAGGGCCACCCTTCTCAAGAGGTTGAATATTAAACTGTGCTGCATTTATCCCCTGAAAAACACTTTTCATGGATGGCTCTAATCCATAAGGTCCTTTGTGAGCACCTACTGGCCATGTTTCACAACATCAGAGACTTGTGATTTTGTGAGCGGTAGGAGATAATCACAAATCAATAACTCCCTCATTGATTACAGATGTGGCTAAATCCCTGAACACAGCCCAGCATGAGATTTAAAGCATCGGTACACCACATGGGCATTGAATCTGTTTGAAACGTGAAGAGAGGAGAGGCAAGACAGTCCGTAGAGTGTATGTGTGTGAGAGTGAGCATTTGTAAGATCTTTTAGCTCTTATCAGAGTGCATTCTTTTACTGATAACCTAAAGAGCTGATGATAACATTGAGTTTGTTTTCTTTTGATTCTTTCTATACTGACTATGTTTTTGACTGATTGTGTGTGTGTTTGTGTGTGTGTGTGTGTGTGTGTGTGTGTGAGAGAGAGAGAGAGAGAGAGAGAACTGGTTATGAGTTCATTTTAGAGAAAACATTTAATATAAAATATTCATAGTCATGTTAGATATGACAGTAGCAGTGAAGATGATTACATTTTATTTTCCTGTCCGAGTCATAATTGTCAAGTCCAGATCAGTTCTGCAGTATATACTAAGGAACATTGTGCCAACCTTCCCTACTGTACATTCAGTTACAGCTCACAAGGCGTATCCCTCAGCAAGGTATACAGTATATCCTTCTGTAAACCATGCACGCACACACACAGAGGCACAAAATCAAACACACACACACCCGGATCCATGTGTAATGCTCTCATGGAAAATGTGCCTTAGTAAAGGTATTGTCTTTGGACTTCAGAGTTTGTGCATTTCTGCCCGATACAGAGAAGAAACTGGCATATCTGTGTCAGTAGTTCTATTTCTGCATACAGTATCCATGCTGTTACCTGTGGGTATTGTAATGAATAATCAGTTATATACTGCATCAGTGAGATGTGAAAAAGAGTTTGATCACAGGTGTACAAAAGGACAAGTGTAGAAATCAGTTTCTGGCAGGTTTTTTCTTTTCTTTTTTTTTCTCAAGGAGACAATTCAAAGGGACAATGTCAAAAATAAAATGCTATTATTAATATTATCTAAACAACAGTTTGTAGAATGTATAAAAGATAATATGCAATAGAATAAAATATTAAATAAATTACTGATATTATTGTAGTTATTCTTTTTAAATTGATGTTTTATGAAAGAAGTCCCTTATTTGATAAAAAAAAAACAGTATGAAATATTATTAAAATTTTAAATAAGGTTATCTATTTGAATATATTTTAAAAAGTGATTTATTCCTGTGATGTAAAGCTGAATTTTCAGAATCATTATTCAGTCTTCATAGTCACATGATCCTTCAAAAATTATTAACATGCTAATTTGGTGCTCCTAAAAACATTTGAGAAAAACCGTTGTGCTGCTTGATATTTTTGTGGAGACTGATAATTTTTTTAGGATTCTTTGATGAATAGAAAGTTCAAAAGAACAGCATTTATGTGAAATATATATCTTTTATAACATAAAAAATAATTCAATAGAATAGGATTGCTTTTTGTTTAGTTTAAAGTGAAGGTAAATGTTGTTCTTCTACCAGCCTTTCAAACCAGAAACCATGTAAACTTCAAGGAGAATGAATTTACATTAGACATAAAAAAAATATAAAAAAATACCAAAGGCAAACAGGGGACTTTGCCTTCTCATTTCAGAAGTCGACCACTTGACTTGTCACGGGTGTCTAGCATATACCTGAGTGAGAGCCCGTTTATCCTTCACATATCATCTCTCCCATCAGCATCTTTTTTTCCCATCTCCCTCTCTGTTTCCCATTATCCTTCTGAAAGACAGTGACCACTCTCATCTTACCCCTCAATTTATATGTATGTATTCAAGAGTCTTTCTGAGGATGCATATTTGTGCAAGGATGCCCTATAAATCTGTCAACGACAAGCAAAGCAGTCTGCACAATGCAGGGAGGAGATCACAATGATGTCACCTTCCCTCGCACTGAAATCCAACCAGTCAACACGACTTAAGAGTCAAATGATTTAATAATATTCAGTTTCCACAAGGTGTGAGTTATCATGCCCGATGATGCACCGCTATTAAAGGCTGTAGCTGGATTTGTTCCTCTAAAGCAGAGCAGATGATCACTGGTCCCAGGCCTGTGCAACTGCTGCTGATCCATATCCAAACACACCAGCCCTCATCCCTGATCCAGTAGGCATTCCTGGAATGTGGGCCCTCTGCTCCCCTCCCGTCCTCCTGCTCACCCTAAAGCCCCGCTCCATCTCCTCCTAATCTCCTGCTCAGACACCCTGAATTAACGCCACATTCTCCGCTGATAAGAGTTTAATGCATGTCTCTGAAGCATCGGACGTCAGAAGCATTGATGGGGAACAGAGATGTTATATGTTGCATCTATGGTCACTGTAGCTCAACATCTGAGATGCCATTAGAGCCAATTTATCAGCTTGCTTGTGGCTTTCGCACACAAACGCCACATCTTTTTCAATGCATGAAGCAACGTCAAGCCATTTAATGATATGCCCTTATACTTTCTTTTTCGCACACAAGTATACTAAAGTAACAGCAGGAAATCCATGTGCTGTCCTGCTAGCTTAGCATTCATTAACAAAAAAGTACTACGGCATTACCGTGTTTTTTTAGGACATGTTACATGGATACCATCACTTTACCATGGCACTGCCACAGAACTTTGTTGTAAGGGTCACATAATTCCACTACAAAAGCAGAACAAATCCGTTTCTCCATGTGCTCGTTTTCCCTTCGCAGAGATTAGCTTAGCCTAGCATCTAACTCAATAAGAAAGTTGGCCAAGAACTCTGAGTCACCAGGACAAACAAAGAAACACCCTCCGCTGTATACGAACTCACACAGACACACATAAATACACACAGGGAACAATTGCAGGAGACCTATACTCAGAGAGCAGCGTCGGTGCAATGTTTACCAACGGATTTAGGAGTAAATCTGCCCCCTACATTCCTATTGAGATTCAGACTGAGCCTTAAGAGAGAGCAGGATTACTGGCCGGTCTCTATAGACCCCACTGTACACACAGTGCTCGGCATTAATGAGCCTGAAAAAAACCTGCCACAACAGACAGACACACAGAGAGAAAGAGATTAAAACCATTAAAAGTTGAATTTGCTGCTCTAAATATCTGAGTCAGCGTCGCTTGTTATTAAATAACTCGGTGGAAATTTCTAACGGGTCTTGTCGTACTATGACAGTTCAGGGCTAAGCTCCAAAAAAGACAAAGCAATATCATAAAAGCGACATTAAATCCATGTCTCGTCTCATGCACTATATATTAAGTTTTTTTTAAGCCATATAGCTCAGTATGAGGAACAGACCTAAATTTAGACTCTAGAGGGATCCCATGTGTAAAAGAAGCATACATCATTTTATTTAATGTGCAAATCTTAAAAGTATATGCTACATTTAAAAAAAAAACTGTACTTGCAGATAATATAATATGAATGAAATAAAGGCCACTTACGTGTATTTAAAGCGGGCACACTTTCATGACTGTTTCTTAACACACTTAATTGCACTTTGTAAAACTGTACTAAAAATGTTTTACTTTAAAATACATTTAAAATCATATAATGTTTTGCTTTAAATAACATATTTTGATATGTTGTCTAAAAGCACAAAATACTTATATTTTCATAATAATTTTCATTGTGTTATTTGATATTACCGTAAATAAAAAAGTTATTTATTGAATTCATTACAAATGTGTAATTAATTACAAATATATTTAAATCAATGACAAGTTTCAATAGAAATGACATGCAGACACCTTAACCATATGTTAAAGAAAACTGAAGTAATTATTCAGTAAATAAGTGTGTGTGTGTGTGTGTGTGTGTGTGTATGAGTGTGTGTGTGTTTGTCCATACAATAAAAGTCAAGGGGGTCCATTTTTTGTTTTTTGACCGAAGTGTTCTTCAAAATATCAGTCATACAGTTTTGGAATTATTTGAGGGTGCAGTAAAATTATGGGAGAATTTTGGGCCTTTTTGGATGAACTATCACTGTACATTGTTATTTAGTGCTCAGTACAGTCACAGTTATGTTGACTAACTCCAGTATGATCTGCAGTAATATTCAAATGAATGGCCATCATGTTAGCAGTGAATTATGAGGCAGAATGCAATACAGAGCTAATCTCACTGCATGCAGTGTTTACTGTCGTTGTACGGACAAGTATTCTGTTTTTGAGCATGCACTGAATCACTGGGTGGAAGAGTATATGTGTGTTTGTCTTTGAAGAAGCGCCAACCATGTCATAGTTAACAGCCAATCCAATAAGCCGGTGACATCATCCTTTTAAATATTTCACAGCTCTCTAAAGTTATTTTAGATCTATCTGATCTTTTATGAAAGAAAAAAAAAGATCTTTTCCATTCGAGCTTCTCAAAATTTGGTTTTCACATTCACATCACACAACTAGAACAAAGATTTCCAAAGGTTCTGAACTGAAACTTTATAATAATAAATATTTAGAATGTGTTCATGTTAACATTTAATATGCCAAAAGCACAACTATTTTCATATATTATAAGCAGTGTGCTTGAAAGAGAGTTCTTAGAAGTGCATAAATGCCTGAAGGTGAATATCAACAACTATAGTTTGATAAATGCCTTGACTGGATGGCGGGAAGGAGAAGGATTTGATTTTGGGTGTCCTTGTGAGTCATCTGTTGAATCTTGGTTTATGTATTTATATATATGAAACTATAACAGCTCATTTTACTGTGGTAGTAGTATGTAGTATAAACTATAACAGCAAGTTTATAACTTAACTAAAAAATACTTACATACTTCTGTATTTGTATCAACAGAGTTAACCTGTGCTATGCATTCAGAATCACAAACAAAAGATTTTTATGACTCTGTTCCTTTAATCATTCAGAAAGACTCACACATTTATAAGTTAATCAGTTTCACAAACCTTTCACTGAATAAACTCAACAAATCCATCAGAGCAGCTACTGTATCCAAAATATGACTCACTAAACTGCAAGTTCCATGTCAATGAATCATTCATCTACTTCAATGAATATGACAATAATATGACCAACTGAACGAAAAGGAATAAATAAAAATGTTTCACTCTAAACAGTTTGTGGTGGGTCTTGATTATGTCTCACTAGGTGGTTTATACCTCTGGATTATACCTCTTGTTTCTCTTAGCATGAGAAAGTATACGTATATGTAAAATGTATATTTTAGTGCTGTCAACTTGATTAATTGCAAGTGATATATATACACACACATATATATAAGAAATATAAATAATAATAATAATAATATATAAACATTATATTAACAAACTTTTATTAGTCAGCATTTTGACAGCAGTACTGGATTCATAAATGAAATGTACAGGTATGCAGAATGCCGTATATAATGGCCAACAGATCCAAGTCATTCTTGTATTACTGATACATTGATTATAGTCACACACTATGCTGCTTGAATATACATGACTACAAATACAACGATATTCCCTTGCTTTTGATGCTTCTTGTACCATAAATCCAGTCTTTACTGCTACCACATATCACCCATACTGGCTGCTAATGCTGAATGATTCCTATTCATGGTTATGAAAGAGACAGAGAATCTTGGCTCTTCCACCAGACACATGAGAATTATTATTGAGGTTTATGTAAACTCATAACCTTGCTCTCGGTCAGAATTAATCTATGATTATTATGCATGTTTACACACTAGGATTCTTAACGTACCCTAACACACACAGACACTTGCACACCACATACACACACACATCCTTTACGAAACGCAAGCAGATTAAAGCCAATTTTCAGCCTGTTCAAGTTCTATTTTTAGCTGTTGGATTTTTCAGTTCAAACCTCACTGATCAGGCCAACATCAAAAAGAAATAGTGATAGAGGAGGGAGCGAGGGCAAAAGAGAGAGAACAGGAGTTTTAAAGTGACATGCAATCTGCCGCATTCGCGAGAAAGGAGAGCAAGAGAGTGAGAGAGAGAGAGGGAGTTAGATGAAACAGACTGAAAGAGGCTGAGAGAGGACTCCTCTCTTACTACTAATGACTGAGGGGGTGGACAAAGAGCCACGTCTCATCCCCCGTTCTCTGTTTCTTTACTCACAAAGCTGCCATCACCCCATTCACCACTCCTTTTATTTACCCCTTACACACACACCCAAATATGAGCAGCTGAGTTTGTTTTATCTGTTGAGATATCTGTTTTAGATGATAACTTGTCCCAGTGCAGTGTCCCATCATTAAGTTTGGGTCCATCATTTTTAGCCTTTAAAAAAAACAACAAAAAAAACAACAACAACAACAACAACCTAAAAATCCATGCTTGCAACACACTGGCCACCTGTCCAGGGTGTTCCCCCGCCTGCAGCCTGAGATGCTGGGATTTGCTCCAGCATTCCCGTGACCCTGCAGAAGACAAGCAGTTTAATGGATGGATTTTTTTAGCAATGTTTTTTAGCAAAAATTAAGCTTAAAATCAAAATGCAAACTATAGATCATTTGGATGTTTGCAAACTGAGGTCGTTTTTTTTGTGTGGGCGGAGCCTACCTGGGGACAGATGATGAAGACAGAGAAAAAGAATAAAAAATTTAAGTTTATGTCTCACAATTTAGACTTTTTTTTCTTGCAAATCCGAGTTTATCTCTCACAATTTCGAAATAGAAAATTAGAATTGGGATTTATAAAAATTTTATTCTGTCTTTTTTTTTCTTATAAAGTCCGAGATATTACAGTTTTTTACAGTCGCTAGGACACAGTTTTCAATACTTAAGTCACTTTTTCAAAACTCTTCACACAGTTCTCCTAACCAACTTTCAGCTCGGCACAGCAGTTCATTTCACATTCAAAATGCACTAAAACTACCAAATCACTTCATACATATCTCAAATCAACACTTTCTTCCGTAACACTAGCAAAGGTTGACAGCTAACAAACACACTTTGGCACCCACAAAACAATAACATAAAAAACACTAACAACAGGTAACTTTATACAATGTTTTCCTAATGCTTTCTTTCTTCTACCTCTCTACTGTTTAGAATTCACTGCAATATATGATACTAGAATGAATCAGACATCATGCAGTTATTATATTTGATGTTTTTGGAGTAATTCCAAAGTACAAAAATTTGTATACACACCATCCACCGATACAGATACAATAGGAATCAGCTGTGGTTGGTCCAATTGTTTTTATACCATTTCATTTTTAGATTCTAAATATATTTCATTACATTATTACTGTAGAAATGTGGCAAAATACTGTCTTATTCAGTTTTGTATTATGTTATTGTTTTTGAACTTAAGTTTAACAGTTTTGAAATCAGTATGTAAGCATGTGCAAATTGGCCTGTCGGTACACAGAGTTTTGGCGGTTGTTGTGTCGAAGTGAGAAAAGAATTAATGTAATTTGAAAGATGTAGTCATTGAATGCATTTTGTGCCAAAGCACTGATAAATGATCCACAGTTTAGCCCACATATACTTCTGTTGTGCTCACTGTGTGAAGAGTTTTGAAAAAGTGACCTAAGTATTGAGAAATGTGTCCTAGCGACTGTAAAAAACTGTAACTCGTAACTGCGGTAAAAAATAGAATGAGTAGAAAGTAGAATTAATTAGATTTTTTTTTTAAAGTGTTAAGTGTTATAAAGCGTATGTTTGAATGTTATCTATGTAAAATGTTATACACTGTAAAAAAGATACAAAGATTTATTTCTTAGAGTGTAGGTTTAAAGATTCATGCTGTAACTATAGGGCTAATACATTATGTCCTCTTTGATTTGCATATTTGAATATTAAGTAGACCTCAAATTCTATCAAATTCATGCTTTAGACTAATCATCGCAGGTTTCATCCATCTAGTCTGTGGCCTTCAACCATAAATGTCTGCGTTTGGCTTCAAAGGGCGTCTTCATCTTTTCTGACATCCAAAGACACAAGACGCACTTCTTTTTCTCTTATTCTGTGAATTTTGGTCATTTTCCTCCAGATGTTTGTGTCACAATTTGGCAACTTTATTTTGACCGCCTCCTGTCACAAAGCTCATCAGCAGCTCGTGTTAAACAAGTCCAAAAACCGTTGCGACCCTCCCACCGACCTCTAACCCCACACCACCGGAGAAACAGCAAGCCAAAGAGTGTGTGAGAGAGCGTGAGAGAGAGTAAAAAGAAAGATAGTCCAGAGGGGATGAAAGAGCAGAGATTAGCTCTAAATAAACTCTGTCAGGCAGAAAACGGTAGGCTGACAAACGAAGCAGCCTCAGTCCCAAATCTCTCTTTCTGTTTAACACGGCCTCTCTCCCTCCCTCACTCAGTATTTTACTTTCTGGCCAACAATAGTAGGTGGTACGAACTGCAGGCCTCATGAAGGTGGACTGTATCGGGATAAGAGCTTTTGTTGGCAAAATACAAATTACATATCTCCCAGTACACTCCTTCTAGTTTTTCATTCATTTCTTTTGTCTGTCTTTCCCTCCCTCCGGAGCTTCTCCCAGTGGTCTACATCAAAATTTCCCTCTCACTTCTCATCTATATCGATTCCATATAAAAAGGGAGAATGAACCACAAAAAATTAAAAACAGCCGAGAATGACTAGTCCTACTTAAAATGTATAAAATGTAATAAAAACATTTCTGGGCATAATCTCCTCTCATCCTGTAAGATTTTAATTGCGTCGCCATGCATGGTAATCACTCAACAAATAAGGGTGTTAAAATGACTGTAGGCTATATTGCACACATGTGGTTGTACAGACAGTATATAACTGAAATCACATCCACTGAGATGTGGGAAGCTGACTTTTTTTTTTTAAACCAGTAGGCTATTATACAGAATATCATAAAGGCTATATACCCTAACCAGAGGTGTATTTTGCAGTTACCCCATTACTCAGCTATGGTGGGGTAAGATTTTGATTTGCATTGCTAAAAATATAAAAACAGAAATTGCAACATAAAGGCTGCCAAAGTGTTAAAATAATCAAATACGCATTAACCGTCAGCAATCTAATTTAATATTCGCAAAATGTGCTGAAATAGCACTGCAGCATGAGCAGCCTATGTAAATAAAGTAATTAAATAAAGGAGACACCCTCCTTTCTATGTAAATTAGACTCATTATAAATCGCACCTAATTCAGAAAATTCAGCACCATTTTCTTGGTTCAATTAACATAATGGCCACGGAAAACGTGCAGGTGTTAAAGAAAATTTTATTCTAAAGATACTTTTGGGTGAATTTTTGTATTGATCATGGCAGCAGTAATTCGTTACATAATGATCATATGACAAATAGCATTAGCCTAATGCTATTTGTTAGCCTATGCTGTAACATAGGAATATACAGGCGTGCTGTGAAGTGGAGCACACTTTTAAAGAACAGATAGTTCGATGCTTTAAACTTGGGCAGTAGGACTTTGATTCACGAACAAGAACTGAGAGCCACGGACTGCACTAGCTGTGCTGTTATGTAAAGAGGCGGTTTCTTAACATTCGTTTGAGTTGCACTTGCACGAACTTATTCGCCACATTCAATACAGGCTGCAAGACGAATTCATTATTGGTCACTCACGATTCCCACGAGTGAGTTACGTTGCGCATGTGCGGGATTCGGGAATGTAAGCAGATGGCAATGAATGCAGCGCCTTTTCTCTTGGACGAACGGTAGGCCTATTGAACAAGGGTCAGGGGATCTCTGGATAATCCGTAATTCGTTTGTAATAATAAAACGAAAATACCGTTTTTCTGTTTTTTGTTTCAAAACGAAAAACCAAATACCTAACCGTTTTTGGTGTCAGAATCAAAAAACAAAAAAACAATTAAAAACGGCCCGTTTTTCGTTTTTGGCGATCATTTTATCGTTATTCCTTTTTGAACAAAGAATGAAGAGAGTCTTTGAACTTCAGTCAATTCGTTTTTCGTTTATAAACCAAAAACGGAAGTCACGTGGTCTATTCCTTTTTTGGAAGCGAAAGTAACCGTAAACACTTTCAAAATAAAAGTAACTATAGTTAGCGAGGTGATTGTAGACTAAAACTGAACTAATATAACGTTTTTTAGTACAACTAAAGTAGCACTGGGTGTGCAAAAAAGTTAGTTAACTGAAATAAAAATTAAAACTAATAAAATAATAACTCTGGCTGTTAGGGAGTAGGCTATTAAACATTTTTGTAAGACCATTGGTGACCTGTAACTTCAGATTAAGACAAGTGAACTCATTTTATATGTAGCTTAACTCTCAGCTTCCACCATCTACTGTACCCCTTCTGTGTCAAAACAAAACTCTTCCAAAACACATCTATAAAGTTGTATACATTTTATTTCCTTTGCATTTTTCTCCAGTGTAATATAGGCCTACTTATGTTAGTTAAGTAGATGAAATCCACAGCCTGTTCACCCTGCTGCCTTCTGGGAAGAGATAGGCCTATAGACATTTCTGCTATGGAGGACCAAACCTGCAGAAACTATACATTAATAAATTAATGATTAAATAAATGAATAAATATATAATAAATGTGACCAAACAATGCGCAAGAGGTTTGTGAACGTGACTTTACAGGTCACGCAGGAAATAATGACCTGGAGATGGGCAACATGGCCAAAATCTTATATCACGGTTTATGTCCTTAAATATGCCCTAACTATATGTAGCTATATAGGTCTACCATACATAGGTCTACTCTTTATTCCGGACATGGCCGTAAAACATCAGCAGGTCGGGATTTCTAAAATGTCTGGGCACACATGAACAGAATCCGCTGATAACAGACACTTTGACACGGAATTAATGATGAACTCACTCGTTAAGACGGTGGCTTGGCACCACCTACTGGCTGTTTTAGTTTCATACTTAAATGTATAGTTTCATCGATTCTATCATTTCATATTTCAATATTCAAAATGTTATATTAAAAAATGAATCTCATAACATTATTTACGCACATGTAGGCTACAGTAAATGCAGTGCTTTAAGTGGCCCAAAAGAGGTGCCGGTACTCTATAGCCTATATATATATATATATATATATATATATATATATATATACACTCACCGGCCACTTTATTAGGTACACCTGTCCAACTGCTCGTTAACACTTAATTTCTAAGCAGCCAATCACATGGCGGCAACTCAGTGCATTTAGGCATGTAGACATGGTCAAGACAATCTCTTGCAGTTCAAACCGAGCATCAGTATGGGGAAGAAAGGTGATTTGAGTGACTTTGAACGTGGCATGATTGTTGGTGCCAGAAGGGCTGGTCTGAGTATTTCAGAAACTGCTAATCTACTGGGATTTTCACGCACAACCATCTCTAGGGTTTACAGAGAATGGTCCGAAAAAGAAAAAACATCCAGTGAGCGGCAGTTCTGTGGGCGGAAATGCCTTGTTGATGCCAGAGGTCAGAGGAGAATGGCCAGACTGGTTCGAGCTGATAGAAGGGCAACAGTGACTCAAATAACCACCCGTTACAACCAAGGTGGGCAGAAGAGAATCTCTGAACGCACAGTACGTCGAACTTTGAGGCAGATGGGCTACAGCAGCAGAAGACCACACCGGGTGCCACTCCTTTCAGCTAAGAACAGGAAACTGAGGCTACAATTTGCACAAGCTCATCGAAATTGGACAATAGAAGATTGGAAAAACGTTGCCTGGTCTGATGAGTCTCGATTTCTGCTGCGACATTCGGATGGTAGGGTCAGAATTTGGCGTCTACAACATGAAAGCATGGATCCATCCTGCCTTGTATCAACGGTTCAGGCTGGTGGTGGTGGTGTCATGGTGTGGGGAATATTTTCTTGGCACTCTTTGGGCCCCTTGGTACCAATTGAGCATCGTTGCAACGCCACAGCCTACCTGAGTATTGTTGCTGACCATGTCCATCCCTTTATGACCACAATGTACCCAACTTCTGATGGCTACTTTCAGCAGGATAATGCGCCATGTCATAAAGCTGGAATCATCTCAGACTGGTTTCTTGAACATGACAATGAGTTCGCTGTACTCAAATGGCCTCCACAGTCACCAGATCTCAATCCAATAGAGCATCTTTGGGATGTGGTGGAACGGGAGATTCGCATCATGGATGTGCAGCCGACAAATCTGCGGCAACTGTGTGATGCCATCATGTCAATATGGACCAAACTCCCTGAGGAATGCTTCCAGCACCTTGTTGAATCTATGCCACGAAGAATTGAGGCAGTTCTGAAGGCAAAAGGGGGTCCAACCCGTTACTAGCATGGGGTACCTAATAAAGTGGCCGGTGAGTGTATATATATAGCCTATATATAATTATTTTTTTTTTATTTTTTTTTTTTACTGACTCCCAGACTCCCAGCCTCCCCTTGAGGTAACAACAACTATATATTGAAGGGGTTTTATATACAGCAGTCTACGGAAGAGGATTAGGGCCAAGCAATAATAAAAAAATGAAACCATCTCGAGATTAAAGTCATTATAATTCGAGATTAAACTCGTTAAATTTAGAGGGGAAAAAAGTCGAAATACAATCTTGAGAATAAACTCATTAAATTTCGAGAATAAAGTCGTTGTGTTTCGAGAAAAAAACTCGAAATAATCGTGAGAATAAACTAATTAAATTTCGAGAAAAAAATCTAAATGAAATATAGATAATAACGCATTTGATCAGTTTTCATTGCATAGCCTACTGATAGAGGACATGGCAGAGTTGGATCACTTAGTCAAGCTATACACTCTAAAAAAAAAAGGTTCTTCAGGGGTTCTTTGCGGTGGTTATGGTGCTATATAGCACCACTACCATTTAAAGAACCTGTTTGGTTCTTTAGGGGTTCTTCAGGGGTTCTCTGGGGTGGTTAAGGTGCTTTATGGCACCTATTATGGTTCTACATAGCACCATTTGACAAAGATAAGTGCTATATGGCACTTAAAGTGGTTCCCCTATGATTACAAGCCAATGAACCACTTTTAGTGCTATTTAGCACCATTTTGTTTAGAGTGTATGTTAGACTTTTTTTCGGTAACAAAGATTAACTTTAGCTAATTATGACAGAATAATAATTAGCATACGAACTTTAAAGAGAATTTGCAAGCGGCTAGGTCATTTTAGAAGAAAAAATCTGTCAAATAGCAGTCAACAGACGACCTTATAAAAAAATTATAAATCCTATTAGTTTGTGGATTTGCTTGAGAAATAGCTACTGAACATAAATAAAATGTGCAAAAGGGTATTGAAAAATGTTTGCACAAAATGTAGGCTACATAAAATAAATTATAAAACATAATAACATAATAGAAAAGTAGCCTAGAACATAAACATGAGTCTTGAAGATGGTTCATTTTATCCATGGTGTTTTAACCGAGCAGCTAGTTTCGCGTTTCACACACCCTCCGGCCCACGTTGAGTTGACACTGACAGCGGCAGAAGAGACGCATGCGCTTTTCACTTGTAAAACTCAAGGGTGTAGGGTAATGTAGTCTCTGCTCTCGGTGGGAATTAGGAAGCGTGCATTGCGAAGGGCGCTCTGAAAAGCGGCAGCGCAGCCAAAGGATTAAAACAGATGTGCAAATGAGCGTACCGGTACGCTAAAAGCACGTTCTGGGCGTACGGAGAGGTGGCGGTACGCTCAAGAGCTATATTTGGAAGTGGCGGTACTGAGTACCGGCGCGTACCGGCCCACTTAAAGCACTGAGTAAATGCATCCATGGCTCCTCTGCATTAGCAGTCTGTGTTTAATATGTCATTCAGAGTCAGAGTCTGCACGTCCCACATCTGCAGTGCAAAGATGGATTTTGTTGAAAACTGATTTTATTTAACTGGTAACAGCCCTATAGTAGTGCCTTATTCACTGAATTGATCAGTTAAACTTAATAACGTAAATGCACACTTACGAATTAGCCTACACAAGCAGAGAGTAGCCAATTTCTTTTATTTTTTAATTGTTTTGTTTAAAAGTAGACATTTTAGTTACTTGTAGCTTTCTATAGATATACTTCTCAGGTCTGTGAGGCAAGTATCTTATACACTGAGTTTCGGTTCATTTATGAGACGCGCTCCAGTTCAGCCGGCGCCTCCGTGTCTTGATTATATTGTCCACTATATTTGCTTCTTATTTATTAATCCAGGCAAATTTGTTGATGAAACATTGATTAAAATGAAGATACAATTTATACAAAACGAAATTTTCAAGCAAAAATAATATTCGAAGATCGCTGGGTATTATTTGATTATTATTCGAAAATCGCACCCCTCCACCACATGCACAGGCAGGTCACATACGCATGTGAGCAAAGCGAAGCGGTGTGACGCTTATAAGTTAAAAAACTTAAACATAAGCTACGTTTCATATTTATGTTTAAATAATATAATGTTATTGTTTTTATTTAATCTATGTTGATTATATGAAAAGGGAACCCCATGAGATGAGTAAGATAGGATCATAAGATGACCAATATATATATCGGAAAACATTTGGAATGGCCAGACATGATTTTGACCACTTATTAAGTTTTGTTTTGTAGAAAGCCTTTCTTTAAATTTTATTTCGTTTTGTATAAATTGTATCTTCATTTTAATCCATGTTTCATCAACAAATTTACCTGGATTAAGAAATAAGAAGCAAATATAGTGGACAATATAATCAGGCGCGTGAACTGGAACGTGATATCTCTGCGCCCGCCAAGTAGCAGTGCTTCGCCTGTGCTTCCCCCCATATAGTCCCAAATCAATCTCTGTCTAGGAAATCACATAGTCTTAATCTGCATTGCTATTTGTACTCGTTGTGAATAAGCAGGCCACAAGAAGTAATAAAAAAAAAAAAAAAAATTATGGATCACTTTTACTCAGGACATGCTACCTGACAACATAGGATTCCATTCATTATGCTAAGCTAAGATAGCGGCGGCGCTCCCAAACTAAGACAATGCATGCACTTGCCCACCTATCTAAATGTAGGGGAGACAGTGAATAAACCCAATTTAAAAAAAACGGTGGAGTGTTCCTTTAACTAACATAATTAATTAATAATTAATAAGTATATTACACTGGAAAAAAATGCAAAGGAAAATAAAAAGTAGGCATATACAACTTTATAGATGTGTTTTGGAAGAGTTTTGTTTTGACACAGAAGGGGTAACAGTAGATGGTGGAAGCTGAGAGTTAAGCTATAAAATGAGTTCACTTGTCTTAATCTGAAGTTACAGGTCACCAATGGTCTTACAAATGTTTAATACTCTAACAGCCAGAGTTATTATTTTATTAGTTTTAATTTTTATTTCAGTTAACTAAAGTGTTTTTTTCACACCCAGTGCTACTTTAGTTGTACTAAAAAACGTTATATTAGTTCAGTTTTAGTCTACAATCACCTCGCTAACTATATTACTTTTATTTTGAAAGTGTTTCCGGTTACTTTCGCTTCCAAAAAAGGAATAGACCACGTGACTTCCGTTTTTGGTTTATAAACGAAAAACGAATTGACTGAAGTTCAAAGACTCTCTTCATTCTTTGTTCAAAAAGGAATAACGATAAAATGATCGCCAAAAACGAAAAACGGGTAGTTTTTAATTGGTTTTTCGTTTTTTGATTCTGACACCAAAAACGGTTATTTGGTTTTTCGTTTTGAAACAAAAAACTGAAAAACGGTATTTTCGTTTTATTATTACAAACGAATTACGGATTATCCAGAGATCCCCTGACCAACAAGTAAATGTATTAAAGTAGGCTGTGCAACAGTAGCTGATTTTAATATGGGTGCTTGAAAACAAAACAAGGGCTGAATCCATTATATCACTATTCCCTACGTCGTAACGTTACTGTTCACGAGTGAATGAAAACGAGTGAGCGAATTCGGACAGCCGATCAGTGGCTGTATACACTCGTTATTTGCGGTGCAGTGTGGGATAAAATAAGTGGAATCTAACTTTAACTATGGTTTCGGAAACCTGTCCCCTCAAATGAATTCGGATGCAGCCAAGGAATATGCCTCGGTCTGTTTAATCACCTTGCCTGTGTTTGTTCTCCTTTTCCCACCATAATCAGTTACCATGGATATTAATTTACTCGTCACAGCTGTTCATTATTTCATCACCAATAGCCTATTTAAAGGGGTGGTTGATTATGATTTCACTTCTCTAACTTTAGTTAGTGTGTAATGTTGCTGTTTGCGCATAAACAACATCTGCAAAGTTACTATGTTCAAAGCAAAGGGAGATATTTTCTTTGAAAGAAAAGTCCCCATGAATTCAAAATTGACCATACTTTGTTTGCCTAAATTGATCGTTTTGTGGTGAACAATTCATCCATGCAAGTCAATCCACACAAATTTTTTTGGCTTCGTAATCTTTAATCAAAATCTGAAAATGCCCCTCCCTTCTGCATTGGAGGACCTTCCCTGATGACATAGGTTTGACGGTTAGGATTGCTGCGTCCCAATTCGCATAGGCTACTATCCGTTCTAAATAGTATTCGAAAGTAGAATTAGTACGTCCCAAATCGCAGTATGTTGAAATGAGTGTTCCAAAGATACCCGGATGGTCTACTATTTCCGTTCAGAATCCGAAGTGCAGATCGATGCGCACTCTAACGGCTGATATTGCCCACAACCCATCGCGCGTTGGACGAGGATTCGATTAGAACTACAAACACGAGTGAAAAGTGTTAAAAAACTACAGACATGGAGGACGCGTGATCCGGCGGCCGCGGTTATGTAGTTTAGATAAAGGGGTTTGAGTGATTAATTACCAGTATCTAACCTGACGAAAATGTATTTATTCAATGTTGTCTACATTATATTGCATCTGCATCAGCATTGTGAACTTTTGTAAAGATACGTTTAACCATTAACTTTTTAATGCATCATTACATTCAAATTGCAAACACATGAGGAGAGTCTCCGCATAAAGACCCACGACGGGCAGATGAAAGAGCTATTACACTTCTCTCAGAAACGGTAGGAAATTAAATTAGATTGAATGGAGGATTTTAACTGTGACAAGATGATTGATAGGGCAGTTTACGGTGACAGTGCGCACGCGACAGAGCTGTCCGTTAAAGATGACGGAGTAGTATGTCCCAAAGCTTGCCTACTCTTTTGCTACACACTCAAAAGTATGTACTTTTTCTTCACAAAAAGAGTACATACTTTTAGGGCGTAGTATAAGTAGGCGAATCGGGACGCAGCCGGTGTCTGCTTAACATCCGTAACCACGCCCATCCAACTGACAGTAGACAGGCTGAATGAAACGCCTACTTTTCTAGATCCAATCAGGCGCTAGTTGGAAAAAAAGCCACGCCCACTATTTTGCCTCATTTAGTATTCTGTTTCTCTCGGAAATACGTCACAACACTGGAGAAAAGTCGTTTGCGACTTCCGGTTCACGGGGACTTTAAGGACTGCAACAAACGGCTGGTATAGGGACCACACAACATTCCTCCCGGGTTAGTGACATCATGAACCCTAAAATGTACATAAACCCTGCCCTGGAACAGGATTAGATTATCAAGACAGAATATGCTAATCAATGACTGTAGATAACTACACATAAACTACATTAATTCATCAACTCAATTCATTTAGAAATGTTGTCTACATGTCACTTCCTCTTCTTGAGTCTCTCCATCTTTCTGACTCCGGTTTGAACGTAAAAGGCTAAACGTTTTTGAAATTTTCAGTGCATGCCTGTGTGAGGTAATCGAAGCTGCTAAGGACACCATAGATATATACACTAGATGTCGCCTTGGCTATGGCAGTTCATTGAAATGAATGTGTCAATAGAGCCGACATCATGGAACAGGGTCCCCTCCTTTTTAATCAATCAGCGTCAATGTAGGCAAAGGTCTAACGGAAATAAAATCACCATAAATCGTCTTGTTTTTTTTGTTTTGTTTCAACGGTCAGACATGGATTCATCATTGAGTCCAGAGAAAATGTCAAAAAAAAGCAACACTGCTAAAAACCAAACCACTTTTATAGCGGCTAAAACACAGGGTTGCCGCAAACTAACTGAAACATACCTGGCTAGCCACCTAAACCGGCTTCATGGTATAGGCCCCGGGACACTTCAGAAACAGATTTAAACAAATGGTAGCATGTGTACAGTACACTGTAGCCTACATGTTTTCATATCATTAGTACATTTGTTGACTAGATGTGGAGAACAGCATTATGTTCGCCATAGAAGCTGAGAGGACGCTAACATTACCTCAAGTGGTTAAAACAGTGTGACAAAAACACACACAAGCCCAACCCAAATGTTTAATGCCATGATTGTTACCATCTTTTTGCATTTGTTTGTATCCATTTGATAATTTTTATGCATTCGCTATCCAGTGAAGTCAAATATTTAAAGCTAGTGGGATAGCAAAATGTATCATCATGCAGCCAAGAGAAACATAACTGAAATCGAATGCTTTTCTGATTTATGTTTTACCGTCACTGTAGCCTACATATTTTGATTATAATAATCACCAAGTGTTTTAAAATAGACTCAAATAATGTGTGCGAGTATACATACAATATGTCTAATTTCAATGCTGGGTTTGTGTTGATATTTAAAGATGGCCATCCTTAAGCATGACTTTTTGAATTTATATGAAATGGTAACACTTCAGAATAAGAGTCCATTTGTAACATTAACTAAGGTTAATACATATACTGTTCATTGTTAATTTCAACATTTACTAATACATTTTACATTTGAAATGTTTTATTAGTTAATGTTCTGTGAATTAACATAAATGAGTATAATTTAAAAGCCTAGTCCCAGACTAACATAGCCTGGTTAAAACCAGACCCTTCTCAGTTGAAACTGAGTTAGGGTCTGGCAAAGCTCCATAGACAAATCATTTCCAAAGGGCGTCACCAACGGACGTCCCTCAAATGCCTCTTGGTGCAATTGGATAGACCTAAAACCAATCAGCGCGATGAAGGAGATGACGTATGCAGAGGGCTCTCTAAGACAGTCTACGGCTAACACCCACCCATTAGCCACCAACGGGGCTCGTTGTTATGGGAAGGAGGAGGCGGAAACCGGCGAACATTCACACATTTAATGACAAAATAAAACAAATACAAAGTCCCTCACGGTCGACTGCCGCCACACATAATAAAACAAAACATCAAATAAAATTCAGGCCTGTCCTCTCTCGATCTTCACCGTCGTCGCTCCTCCTTTTATGCTTCCGCTCCTCTGTGAGAGATGCGAGACCGGACTCACTCACGCCGTTCTCTCACGTCCCTCGGCCTCGATCGTCCTGCTCGCCACACTGGTATATCAGACTTTTGCCGAATCCAGTCGGTAAGACAGCGATAACATATTTTTTAGACATGAAGGCTTTAAGTGTTGTTCTTTGCTCGGGTTATAACGAAAAGGACATTTTTAAATCGCTTAAAACAGACGCGATAGCTGATTCAAACGAGTGATGTACGACGGCAGCATCCATCTTTGTTGTGTAGGCTTCAAAATCCCAGCGCTGTCGTCATCGTGTAAAGCCCGCCCCAACGTTTCTGATTGGTGCCTCAATTTCTGCGGACTGGAAATGGGCTTGAATGAGCTCTTTGCCAGACTAACTTTCAGAGCAAATCTAAATTTGCCGGAAGTTGTCTGGGTTTTCCCAGGCTAAGACTAACATGCATGTTTGAGCTGTTTTGACTGAAAGCAACTTGCACTGACATATCTTGAAATATGTCACTGTTTTGTCAGGATGCAATGTTGCTAACAGTAAAGTTTTTTTCTAAGGCAAGTTTAGAAAAGCTGCTTAAATTTCCTAATTGAATAAACAGAGCAATTCCTAGATTCCAATTCCAAGGCCCTAACTAAGGCCTTATTCTGATTTAATCTAAGCTCTGACTGTAAAACCAGGCCTATAAGGCCTAAAGTTCACTTAAAGAATTTACAGGTATACTTGCAGGATAAAACTACCTAGTACATTGGGAGTGTACTTCAAAGTATACTTTCATAAACTAAAAAATGCAAGGATTTAAATAGTAAAATGGTTGCTGTACAAATGAAAAATGCAGTTGTAAACCAGTTGTGTACTCGAAGTTTATTACTGTTACACAAAGTATACTTAAAAGTATAATTTTATATACTAAAAAGTAAAAAGTGGGACAATTTAGGCTAATCCCCGACCGTACAAGTATACTACTTGTACATTGTTAGTATACCTGCTACATAAAGCATACTTCAACTTTTCTTAAGTATACTTAATAAAATGAACTTGAAGTATACTTATTTTTTGTGTATGGGCTATAGGACATTTATACAGTATGGGCCTTTGTAAAGACTAGTTTCTCCCTCAAAGCCTTGGTTTTCAACCTCGTTAATTTCAATATAGCGCCTTACCTGGCTGCCTATTACAAGTATTCTGTTTGAACCTACTGGCAGATTGTGGTAGTCTGCTGCATCCTCCACAAATGACGTAGGCTGCATTAGAAAATATATGGTGCGCTATCTTAGTGAATTTCCTCTTTGAATATAATACGAGTAAGGAACACATTTCTATAGCCTTGTGTTGATGAAGGTATCCTTGATCCGTACTGATGGGGCCTGTGGGGGTGTAAGCAAGACCATCCTGCATACACTTATGAGATCAGGAAGGCATGGAGACACTCACACAGACCGAGGTGCAGAGGGAAGAGCTGTCTGAGCCTCTGTAAACCTTTCACCTCTGTGCCAACCTGAGAAAAAGCTGTTGGATGCCAGATTGTCTAGGTCTGTGTTTTTTCTCCTAGTCTTGGGCATTAGCCGCTCTTTGATGAGCCTACTGACTGATGAAGACCAGGTGTGACTATGTGCCTGAGTGTGTATGTTTTGTGACAGACAGACAGACAGGGAAAAAGAGAGCGAGAAAGGAAAGAGACAGAGCTTAAATACGTACACTGGAGCTGTTGGTAGGAATGACTCTTATGTAAGTGTGTATTTCTATGTGCCGTTTCCTCTGGGTACAAGTTTGTATATACAGATTTGGCTATACAAATTTTAGAAGTTTGACACTACACTGGAAATCTGGTATTTAAATTTCTATTTAATATTGGAAAATGAAGTCAATGTTTTAGGCTCTTACAAATATGCATAAGGTGAAACATTATGATATAAAATTCATAAGAATTTTTCAGAATATTATGCACCACAATGCAAAAGCTTGGGGCCAGTAAAAAAGTAATACTTTTATACAGCAAGGATGCATTAAATTAATCTAATGTGACAGTAAATACATTTTTTTATGTCACAAAGGATTTCTATTTAAAATAAATGCTGTTAATTTTAAAGGGGTGGCATAATGTGAAAGATGTAAAATAAGTCTTTGATGTCCACAGGGTGTGTATTGTGAAGTTTCAGCTCAAAATACCCCACAGATATTTTTATATAGCATGTTAAAGTTGTCACTTTTTGAGGGTGAGCAAAAACGCACCATTTTTGTGTCTGTCCCTTTAAATGCAAATGAGCTGCTGCTCCCGACACAGGTTTTCACAGATTTCAACTTGCCGGCTCAAAAACTTATGAGCCGGGAAGTTGGTTGTTAACACACAAATGACACCTCTTTCCAATAATAGTAACGTAGACGAGCTACAACCTAATTTTCCTCAATGAGGCTTATAACATCTCGATGAGCAGTCCGAAGGGACCGTCTGCAAAGTGTAAAACCTGAAAAATATTACTACAAAAATAGTCATTAATGTTACACACTGTAGTGTCACCAAATTCAGTTTACATATCAATGGTCCCCTAGTGGTCATATTACAACACCTAGTTTGATAAAATGTGCTTTTGCATATATTGTTTTATGATTTATTATGAAAAATATTTAATAACTTCACTGTAACAAACTGTACTGTCATCAAATTCAGTTTGCACATCATTGCTCTCCTGCTGGTCATGCTACAACACTTAGTTTGATAAAATTTATTTTTATGCATTATTTTTTTATTTTTTTTATGATTTATGAAATAAAATCAATAACCACCGTTATTAGAAAAATATTCAATAACTTTACTGTTATACAGTGTAATGCCATCAAATTCAGTAAGCAATTATCATGCAAAAGCTATAGTTGTGTAACTGTTAGCTTGTGTAAACTGTAAAGAATAAGCCTACTTAACTTTTATGTGCTATCACTTGCCAAACTAAGTGTTGTAGTATAACCAGCAGGAGAGCGGTGATGTGTGAACTGAATTTGGTGACAGTATAGTGTGTTACAGAGAAATTATTGAATATTTTTGTAGGAACACTTTTCGGGTTTTGCACTTTGCAGACGGTCCCTTCAGACTTGTCTCTCAGCCGCCTGCTCTGAGATAAGGCTTGTTTTGAGGAAAATTAGGTTGTAGCTAGTTGTCTACGTTAATTGGAAAGAGGTGTCATTTGTGTTTTAACAACGTTTAGCTCATGATTGATCCGTGAAGTTCGAATATGTGAATATATAGCTGTTGCCAACTTTACTGAACAACTAAGCACTGACTATATTTATACTAAAACGTATCGCTCCTATGCTAAAGTACGGAGCTGTCTGAAACACTGCCAGCGGGACATTAAACATGTGTTTGTCCGAAGAACTCGCAACAAGTTTTGCGAGAGAACGCAAAAATTATTTCCGAGAGAACGCAAAGGTTTGAATTTTGTTTTTTTTTAATCCCATATTTTTCCACCACCATGTCCCTTAATGGGTAAAGTACATTGCAGCTTGTAGCGTGGTAACAATTATTACAAATCATAATTTCTTAACATTTTATTGGCTTAATTTATTCTGCTGCTTTTGTTGTCACTGTTAGTTAACTGCCATTTGGTTCATAGTTAGATAGTCAGTCTGCAGGCACCTCTGCAATCACCATATTTTTACTGAATTAACATTTGTTGATCTTACTATGTTTGAGATTTGTGCATGTGTTGAGGTTTGTGCATAGTATTGCAACTATGTGATTTAACATATTTATCAGAGTAGCCTAATTTATTTGCCTTTAGTTTTAAGAGGCATTAAACCCATGTCATGTAAACTCTTATGGCATTGATGGTTTAATATCCATGGAACCTTTCCATTGCACAAAAGGTTGTTTATAGTAGAAAATAGTATTTTTAAGAGTGTTGTATGGGCTTTGAAAATCAAACCTAAGAGTGAAAGAATAGCTGGATCCCAATTCAAAAGCCGAATGCGGCACGACAAAGCCTTTCCAAATTGCCAGAAAATGCCGGAATAAACTTTTAAATGCAAGTATTTTAAATGCAACTAAGATAGGCTACTACTCTTTATTATGTACATGCATGGACCAAGTTGAACAAGTCTGACACTGAACAATCCTTTGTAGGCTAGAACGTCCCATTTCACAACGCTCGGATCCACTTTCGTAGACTCGGAAGGCGTTGCTTTTGAAGTTTGCTTCCTTCGAAGGATGGAGCCTCTGATTTGGAACACAGTTAATGAGGTTTGAGTTCCTTGAACTGTTAAATGCTAAACAATCTTAAGTTGCCTTGACAAGATTTTTTTGAACTCATTAGATGAACAAACGTTTTAAAGTTCTCAGTTGTTAGTTAAGTTAGCCTAACAAATTGACGGTTATAGGTTGCTTTATCTTTTAAGCTATGAAGGTTAACATTTTTTAGTGTTAGCTAATTATGCTGTTTTGTGGACATTTTAGGGTTTGGATCTAAAAATGTAGTTTTTTTGTAATTTTATTGTGCTTTTTCTCCTTAATATTTCTCCCCTCTCGATGTTTCCCTCGCGCCGTCTCTCTGAGAGTGGATCTTGTTTGTACAAGTCATTTCTCTCTGTCAGCAGTGCTATGTTTAATTCTCGCTCACCAAGACCATGCCAACCCAAGCAAGAAGCCTATTGCTACTGTACTCTCTCTCTCTCTCTCATACACACACACACATGCTCTCTCCTGCAGTAAAGTCACTGTTACCGTGTCTAAGTATGGTCAGAAGGATGGTCGTGTGGTCACTTTCCTCAAGTCTGTCTTCGTTCATCTATATGAAGCCTGTATCCCACACTGTAACCATAATGTTCTGGGAGGTGCATGCAGGGAACACTGTCAAAATGTTGTGTAAACAAAAGCATCTCTTTTAATAGAGCTACTCCCAAATTACACTAAACCAATAAGCCACAGAACAGGCTCTGATTGCAAAAACAAACACACATACCGAGGCAGTAGCTTACGAACTTCTTAAGAAACGTTCTGTAAAGCGCCTGGGTTTATAGAGCGGCACAACAAGAGAAAAACACCAGCAGAGTAAATATGAAAGCCTCTAATTTTCAACTAATCTCTTTCATCCTTAGCCATCAAAAAAATGTCATTTGAGGATCTTCTGACCATCTCCCCGCTGCTAAACACCAAGAAAACTTAAAAATAGCTTTACAGTAAGCCTGTATGTACAGAGAGGGAAACATAATATTTAATAAAGACAGAAGTTTATATTTTTGTGCATGCTGTAATCTGCTCATGTTTTGACAGGATGTTCACATTTCAAAAAATATGTCTGGAAGAAAGAATAACGTGTGTGTGTGTGTGTGTGTGTGTGTGTGTGTGTGTGTGTGTCTGTGTCATTCTTGCTCCAGACAAAAGCAGCTTTCAGTAGCATTGTTTAAAATAGCACCCAGATTTACACATGTATATAAACACGCACACAAATGTACTAAATTAAACATTGAAATGGAAAAAATCTTTAATTCTCATGTTCATCCGTATAATGCTCTCTTCATCTGATGGAAAAGATGGGATTTCACCATTTATTCAGTTTTTCTCTATAATTCTCATAAATGTACAGTAGAAGGCTCAAGGCCCAATAAGGATGTCTGTTTAAAATGCATGTGCCAGGTTTTTAGAAATGCAGTCTTTGTCGGTTTTGTACATTTTTTGAGAAATTTTAATAGCATTTTCTATAAAAAGTTTGATTTAATAACTCTACAAATGTCAAGTGGCATAACCATCTAGTAAAATTAACATACTTTCCTTGCATCTTGACTACATGAGAGCACACCTTAATTATTTAAAAAGAAAATATTTAATGGGAAAAAATGTACACATGCCTTTTGCTACAAATGGGGAAATATGCATACATGCATAGTATGTATTTATGTATATTTCCCCATTTGTAGGAAAAGGTGTGTGTGTGTGTGTAAATCAAATATAAATATGCCATAAAAAATAAGAATGACCTTGATTCATAGTGACTCGGGCTTCTGGCTTTTTTTCTTTTTATTCAAATGTTTATAATATGCTAATAAAATATCATGCCATGCTCCAAAATACATTTTTTCCTCGTAGAATTCAGCTTTTCATTGACACTTTGGCATCAATAATAATAATAATGACCTTGATTCATACTGACTCTGGCTGTTGTTGTTTTTTCAGATGTTTATAACATTTTAAAACACAACTGCTAGTAAAATATCATGCCATGCTACTTATGCCAAAAGTCATTTTTTTCAAGAATACAGCTTTTCAATGACACTTTTGAACGATCTCCAGTTTCCAACTAGATGTTTTTGACATCCCACAAAAAAAAAATCGAAATTAATTTTAATTCAGAAATTGAAAACGTTGAAAATGTTCAAAGAAAATGTGTATTTGAGTAATTTTTAAACAGATTTTTAATAACTGAATAAGCATCACATTATTTGCCCACAAATAACATGCTCTTTAAACAGAACTAGAACCACAAAACGTACATAGCGTAATGGCAACATACATTAAAACACAAGAAAACAAAGAGCTAGACAGAAAAAAAACTCTTCACACAACTTAATGGTCAAATGTGTGTCATGAAAATACAAACAACTCGGCTAAATAAAAAATCTTAATTTTAGTTGAACTATAGCATGTCTAAAATGCTGTATACCTGTATATGGTCATGTCTGCTACCAAACTACAGATTTGTTTTTTTTTGTTTCAGTTACAAAGAGTGCTGCCACAGCCCTGCTTGCAGAAATTTGATCCAAATGGTGTTTTTGAGAAATGTTGCCTTACACGTCTTTATGAAGCCAGCACAACAGAAGTGTCATGTTGGCTGGGAATATCACATCCTCAGCAGGACCCGTCAAAGAACAATAGGTGTGATTGAATTGAGCGGGTGGGATTTGTGAGGTGACACTATAAAATTGCAATAGCAGAGTGTAATAGTGATTTACAGTGCAGGAAACAAATGTCTACAACGGAAACATGCATGTGCACGAGGGCGCGCACTCACACACACACACACACACACACACACACACAGACAGACAGACACACACACACACAAACAGACACACACACACACACACACACAGAGGCAGATTCTCTCACTTTTTCTCACAGATACTAACACATACTGTGAAGAAGTGTCTCATTGTTCTTTTCAGTGCCCAGGGGTTAAAGGGTCGAGTGGAGTAAGTACAGTTATCAATCAAACCCTAAGCACTGAGATTCTCTCTCTGTGCGTTGTTCTGTTCTGCTTGCTGCAGGGTTTTTACAGACGTTCCCTGGCAGGTGTCAAATACCAGCAGTGAGAAATAATTACTGTCCTGCTGAATTCAGCTCCACTTACTGCCTTTCCACACCTCCGTTCCCCCCATCTTTCACTCCTCCACTCAAGCCCCCCGTCTCCCTTTGTGCCGCACTTAAACAACTCTTCTCCGAAGCATACTGAAGTGGATGGTCTCTAGTAAAGAGCTTCTCTGTCAGTATCTGCATGCATGTGTGTGCGCAAGTGCTCGCATGTTTCCAAAATGTGTGTATGTGTGTGTCTACCTTGCGTGTGTTGAGTCTCTAAGGGAGTGTCTTATTACCGGAGCCGTTTTAGTGAAGCAGCGGTCTGTGTCTCGGTGTATGCGTGTGTGCTCGTGGATTAAGGTCACTTTGGGAGTATTGCATGACCAAGGCCATAACATACAGTAGCACATGCGTCTGCCAGTAACTCCTGAAATACTGGGTCCCCACAGAGAACACACAGTGTGTGTGGACACAATAAGTAGGCATTAGTGGGAGCTAAAGTCTGAATAATGGGAATGGGAAATCAATAAAACAGTTCTATTATACATGTCATGTTCTTTCTCTGTGTGTGTGTCTGTGGTTCTGTGCAGTATCGATATCAGGAATGGGACTTTTTAGAAATGGATTCTGACATATAGTCAAGTAAAAATGGGAGTTTAGATGTTTTGAAAATATAAGAGGGTTTGGTGAAAAGTTGTTTCAAAGCCAACAATGGTATATTAGTTGATTTGTGTACTTGGATTATCCGAAATGTTTCTAAGAATGTTTAAATCCAGAGAAATAAGCAGTTGTAACCAGGACACGGACCATGTCCGTGCTTCGCCTATCAATGACATCATACCCGCGTTACCCTAGATTTCTGGTTTTATTTAGTAGAAATCATGGAAACACCAAAGACGCTTTAATATATTATGTTTTCTTAGACAGGTGAGCAACTGTTTGGATACATTCGTCGACAGAAAACTAATCATTGTTACATAGCTCAACACAGTTAGTCTTTTTGTTTAAATCACGTTTTCTTGATTTACTGCGGCGTAATAAAAGCTGTGTCGTGCTTGTCTCTCATTAGCAATCGCTCCAGTGGCCTCGTTCCACTCCAATGGCTTTCATAACGTTAATACATCTTTAATACATTACCGGTTATCCATTGAATTAGATTTTTGCCCGAGTCCCGTCGTATTCTCCACTGGCTGCAGAGATAGCAACATCAAGGCGTCATCAAGCTACGCCTTTGTTTTGAATAAGCGACCTCTAGCGGGGGAAAATTACATAGTGTGCCTTTAATGCAAGCTCTATCAGCAGTGTCTGTTGCATGCTGCTAATTACCACAGAAAATTCAAATGAAATATTAAATTTTTTTAATTGAAACGAGGCTAGGCCCCTTACTTCCAGTGAAGGTAAAACTTAATGCTTCAGCATACCAAGACGTTTTGGACAATGCTATTCTTCCAACTTTGTGGGAACAGTTTGGGGAAGGCCCTTTTCTATTCCAGCATGACTGTGCCCCGGTGTACAAAGCAAGGTCCATAAAGACCATAAAGTTGGATGAGTTTGGTATGGTAGAACTTGACTGTCCCATAAAGAGTCCTGACCTCAATCTCATTTTACACCTTTGGGATGAACTGGAATGGAGCTAGCTAATTAAAGCATTTTAAAAAAATTTAAGATGCCAGCAGAGCTTTTAATGACAAATGAGTTGTCAGTGTGATTGTGATGATTATAATAAATTCAATAGAAGTACTGACAAATCGCTAATTGATAACAGGGTTCTCTAGAAAACATATTCAGACATAATTAATAAAACAGCATGTGACCTTTAGTCAGCACAGATGGTAAATATATTCTTTTCTATCTGAAAATCTGTTGTATTTCCACACACATTTGATATCCTTCTAAAAATCGTTGCACCCGTCCAAATGAAAAATGGAAACGAGTCATTTGTCTGAAACAAATGTCACAAGTAATTGCAACAGAGACCAGGTTTCAAGTACTATACTATTCTTCCTAAAATTTGAGTCTTAATGGAACAGTTCCCCCAAAAGTGAAAACTTTTTCTTTCTTCTGTGGAACAGAGAAGATCTTTACAGAATGTAGTTTACTTTTCACTTTTCCCATTCAGTGCAGGTAGAACAGAGGCTCTCAAGCTGTCATTGTAAAAGAGCAGCTCACACATTATGCAAAACATCTCATTTTGTTTTCCACACCAGAAAGATCATTGGGGTTTGAATGACACGAGGCTAATTTAAAGATGAATTACCCTTTTGAGTCTGACTTGAGGTTTCTGTAAATTCTGTAAGCTGAGAAACACAATCCCTGTGTTTAAATTTCACAAGATACAGTATACACAAGAAAATTATGCCCCAGAGAAATTAAGAAAGCATTTTTATTGCTTTGTTCTTTATTCTCTTTGAGCTCAAACCTAAACACTGAACTCTTAAAAAACATTAAGCCTCAAGGTTTTTGCCTGCTGTTTGTTTGTGTGTTTATGCTTTGTTGTATCCATCGTAACTCGCATAGTAAGCATATGCTGCACTTTCCACCTCTTTGCTAATTATAGTGTGAATGTTTTCCTGTTTGCAGTATTGGTTGTGTGTTTTCTTTAGTGATTTTTCTGGTTCATAGAGGTGTGTGTTTCCTTGCGCAACACTTTATCCGTAAACTTTAAACCTTTTTAAAACATATCTCCGGTAAACGTAAAGAGAAGAGTCGAGCCACTTTCCCCATTCCTGAAATTCATACACCTTAATGTCTGAGCGCTGACATGACATGGAGCAAAATACGCCTGCTATTACCTGTCATTTGACAAATGAAACACTTCAGCTGGGTTTAAATGGGCTGTTTGTTCTTTGAAGATCTTATTAAACTTGCAATTTGTCTCGGAAATAATAATTCTAACAGCTCTGGTTGGTAATTTGTAGCAAATAAGTTTGTTGCCTGCAGAGATTTTTATCTCACCAGATTTCATTCATCATGAAATGGAAGAGAAATGCATTTTTTTTTTTTTTGAAAGAAAGTCAGCTAAGTAGGACACAGAGAGGGTTCATTTAATAGATCATCCAGCTAGGGCTGTTTTGCATATGATGTATGGTTTTGTACAGCAATGGAAAAGAAGTAAATCAAAATCACGCCACAGGTTACTTCTAGATGAATGTTGCAAGTTCTCTTTGTTTCTCTTTATTTGGTGTATTTATTCGTCCATGTGTGAGTTTACACAGTGTGAGGGCCCGCAGTAAACACAGACCCTCAGGCTCTGCTGGCTAATAAACACCTTTCCCTAGAAGATAAACTCGTAGTGTATATGGTACACTATGACTGTCTCGACCGCTTTCAGGCTGTTCTGTGGTCCACAGTCTCCCACAGCGCATGTACAACACATGGGCCAAACGACTGAGATTAGCATCAGCAGTGTGTGAAAGTCTTTAAAAGATTATTCCCCCCCCCTCCCCCAAAAATTTAAATTCTGAAATTATTCATTCACCATCATGTCGTTTTAAACTTATGACTTTTTTCTGTGAAATGCAAAAGATATTTTTGCCTATGTCTGTTTTTATTTTTTTAATTACAATACAATGGAAGTCAGTGCATGGTCACCAATACTGTTTGGGTACCAACATTCTTCAAAATATCGCCATTTGTGTTCCACTAAAAGTCATAATGGTTTGGAACAACATGAGGCATGAGTAAATGATGACAGAATTCTAATTTTTGGGCGAACTGTTCCTTTAAGAACCCTTGTGTGAACAATGAATGAAGCTCTGAGAGTGTGTAAGAGAACTGGATATTATAGAAGTAAGGTATAAAGTAAACCCATCTTTTAGGATATTGTCTTGTTTTTGAACGTACCATGGTAAAACCATGCTGATTAAACGCGTATCATGATGAATCCATGTTTTATAGTTTTTAAGGTTTTTTTCAACATGTCCCATGGGGAGAAAAAATTTGTTTTATGTACCATGGTTAAACTGTTTTTAAATAAAACTTATTTTTATTTTTTTATTGTACCATAGTAAAACAGTTTTTCTCTGAATTTTGGCAGGTCGCTCTGCATTATTAAAATCTGACCTTGACTTATTGTAACTCGTCAACATGGGGTTTCCACACCATTCAAAACGAGCCCTGCCTGCAAATTAAATAGGAATTCATACATTCTGAAATTTTTACATTGTTATTTTTTGAGTGTGTAGTGTATCTGCTTGTGCTTGCTTTCAGTAATCATTCATTAACAGTTTCTACACCCTATTGGAAAGTCTTAGCTGACAGTTCATTAGTTCTTGTCTGAGACAGATAAAGCAGAAAAACAACACATGAGATGGAGGAGCCTGTTTAAACAACGTAAATACTTGAATCATGACAAAACATGATATGCCAACTTAGCTGTTGAGAAAGATTAAAAACACACAGCTATTTATAGCTCCTACCTTTTCCCTTCCGTTTACACTATCAATCTAAAGTTACTTACATGAGCTGAAAAGGTAGGAATTATTATAAAGCTGCTTTTCTCTGGCGACATTTAAACTACTTAAAATATTTCCCATACTCAAATATGCACAGGAAATACGACTAAGACATTTGTAAGTTGTAAGTAAATTTCCCTGAAAGGTGTAACACTGGGTCTGCTCTGCTATCAAATGATTTGTTTGATCAATACAACCTGCCTGACAACAGCAACAAATGGTGTGAGTTTGGGATGTGGCTATCTGTTTGTCTAACCAATGGCAGATGAGAGTGTTTAAGGAAACTTGTTTGAAAACAGTCATAAGCTTCTTCTCGACTTAGCCAGGATTTAACCGATAGGCAAAGATTTGCCATTTGAAGTCGGGGAGGAGTTGACACTCGTGCGGCTTTTGCACACTATAAATAATTGCACACAAATAAAGTGGATTAGATACATTTTTTTTTTTTTTTACAACATAAGCTTATACTATATACATACATGCTTATTTTTATAAGAATTATACAATGTAACAATACACTCACCGGCCACTTTATTAGGTACACCTGTCCAACTGCTCCTTAACACTTAATTTCTAAGCAGCCAATCACATGGCGGCAACTCAGTGCATTTAGGCATGTAGACATGGTCAAGACAATCTCCTGGAGTTCAAACCGAGCATCAGTATGGGGAAGAAAGGTGATTTGAGTGACTTTGAACGTGGCATGATTGTTGGTGCCAGAAGGGCTGGTCTGAGTATTTCAGAAACTGCTAATCTACTGGGATTTTCACGCACAACCATCTCTAGGGTTTACAGAGAATGGTCCGAAAAAGAAAAAACATCCAGTGAGCGGCAGTTCTGTGGGCGGAAATGCCTTGTTGATGCCAGAGGTCAGAGGAGAATGGCCAGACTGGTTCGAGCTGATAGAAGGGCAACAGTGACTCAAATAACCACCCGTTACAACCAAGGTGGGCAGAAGAGCATCTCTGAACGCACAGTACGTCGAACTTTGAGGCAGATGGGCTACAGCAGCAGAAGACCACACCGGGTGCCACTCCTTTCAGCTAAGAACAGGAAACTGAGGCTACAATTTGCACAAGCTCATCGAAATTGGACAATAGAAGATTGGAAAAACGCTGCCTGGTCTGATGAGTCTCGATTTCTGCTGCGACATTCGGATGGTAGGGTCAGAATTTGGCGTCTACAACATGAAAGCATGGATCCATCCTGCCTTGTATCAACGGTTCAGGCTGGTGGTGGTGGTGTCATGGTGTGGGGAATATTTTCTTGGCACTCTTTGGGCCCCTTGGTACCAATTGAGCATCGTTGCAACGCCACAGCCTATCTGAGTATTGTTGCTGACCATGTCCATCCCTTTATGACCACAATGTACCCAACTTCTGATGGCTACTTTCAGCAGGATAATGCGCCATGTCATAAAGCTGGAATCATCTCAGACTGGTTTCTTGAACATGACAATGAGTTCGCTGTACTCAAATGGCCTCCACAGTCACCAGATCTCAATCCAATAGAGCATCTTTGGGATGTGGTGGAACGGGAGATTCGCATCATGGATGTGCAGCCGACAAATCTGCGGCAACTGTGTGATGCCATCATGTCAATATGGACCAAACTCCCTGAGGAATGCTTCCAGCACCTTGTTGAATCTATGCCACGAAGAATTGAGGCAGTTCTGAAGGCAAAAGGGGGTCCAACCCGTTACTAGCATGGGGTACCTAATAAAGTGGCCGGTGAGTGTATATATGAAAAGAACTAAAAAAAAAAAAACATGGATTTGTAAGCATCAGTTGTCAGAATAAACACAAAACACATCATCGTTGTCATCTGTGAATCAGCCAACCGTAAAACAGTTAGTCATTAGTGCTCTAGAGAAACTGCGCTGACTGAGCCAAATTCTCTCAAAATCGCTCTTGTGGTACTTTGATGGCATACGTCACTGTGATGTGGGGTTGGCAGCATCTCAAGTTAGACTATTTCTAACCAGCATGCACTGCTTCAAGTCAGACATCCATCAGTCTGCGCAGCGCCCCAGAAGTCGAACATTTTTGTTTCGAACATTCCTTTATTTTTGATGTTCATTTGATGCTGGGGCCGGATAAATTACACAATTCGCACATTTATTTTAAAAAGACAAATTAAAACCTAAATAAACAGTAAAATATATAGTAAGCATGCATTTAAATTGTATAGCACTAAACGAAATCTCACCTCACAAGTGAAAATAAAAACAAATGGAAAAGAAAATGACCTATAAAAGCAATGCAGTACAAGAAAGTGAGAAATGGGGAAAAAGAAAGGAAAACTAGAGCTCGGCAGGAGAGAAAGAGTGAATTGAGACTGACCCGAACACTGCTGCCCACAGCCATCAGATTGGCAGCGCTCACTCTGTAATGATGGCAATTTATTTCAATTAAGTCGCCCCATTATTGTTGTAAAATCGTTAGCATGGCGTCTGGGCGATTAACACGCTATGTGAAGAAGCATGTAGACCAAGACAAATTAACATCCTCTAATTCGTGTACAACCCCCACTCCTAACTAATAACCTTCTATTCAAGCCTCAGTCTCCCCCATTAGTCTCATTTGTTTACATGTAACTCGTATTAACCCGTTCCCTTGAACACACTAATACAATACAGTCTCTGTGCCATCTGTAATTATAATAATTGTTCCGTATGGATTTAAAAAACCACAGCATTCGTTGTCATAAAACATGCTTATGAGACATACATAAACGTGTTAATGGTTCTGAGTTGTTTCCTGAAATGCCTAAAAAAAGAGACAGCATTCCTGTCTGTTTGGCTTATGTGACGGCTGCTTCAATAATGATTTGATTCATGGACACCGAAACTCAAAAAGTGCTACAGAACGACAAAGTGTGTCCCGCTCAAGTTTTTCCAACCCTCCCCTGCCTTTCTTTTTTTTATTATGTCTGCTTGGCACATATCTCCTCTCGCACTGACAGAGAAGAGGAGTGAAACAGAAAGAGGGGGAGAAAAGGCAAAAAAAAGTGTGGCGAGACAGTTTATAACATGCAATTTTAATGCAGCTGCGAGCTCAATTTAATATTGCAACATCCATTTCACATAATCTCTTAAAATGAGATTTTCAAATCAGAGCTCTCACAGTTATATGCTGAATACGGTAATACCACACTGCAATTTGCAAAACAAACAGGTTTTAGTTGGCAATCCAAACACTAAGTCTAATGAGCGTAAGTTCTGCTTTGACACACAAAAACACAATGTATTTAAACTTGATTCACACCCTTAGGCCTGATTTCAAAGACAGGGCTTAGATTAAAGGTAGGGTAGGCAGTTTTTCGTCTAAAAAACTTTGTCCAAATTTGTTTCAACTGCCTTTATATACCAATCAGGGGCGTAGAATTTAGTAGGGACGCTAAGGACGTGTCCCTATCAATATCCACTGACACTGATATATCCCTAGCAATAATTTCGATAAAAACGTAAAAAATATTTATATATTGATGTCCATGTCCCCACCAATTTCAAAATCAAACCTACGCCACTGATACCAATACATAATTAAAATGTAAGTACTCTGAAAAAGAGTACTGAAAAGTGTCTGTAGGGCTGCAATAAACAGACTAACTAATAAAAAAAAACTAACATGGCTGTTAGTACTCATTATCAAGCCAGCATATCGATACTGGTAAAGTTTAAAATATATTGAGTTTGATTCGGTAACGAGCTAGTGACATAATGCAAAGCTAAAAACAGGTTGCATTGATGCACATTTTCCCGTTACCATCAGTTACACTGTGATGAAGGTGAATTTTGCGTAAGATTCATAACATATACAGTGTTTTGCATGTAAGAGCTTCCACGATAAAAGCACTTTTTGCCTTGTTTGCCTTCGCTGACTGTATATATATATACTGTATATAATTTTGACTGCTCAATTCTCTGCCATAATTGTGATTCTTCCTAGCTTCTGTGCATCTTCCCCTCCTCGAGTCAAATGGGTGCGCACATGTGGGCAACTCCTGTAGCACCAGGGGTGGTAGCCATGGTAGCGAGGGAGAGTGACAGTCGTCCAGCCAATCATTTTATTCGTTCCGAATGGAAATAATGAGCTGTGTTTATTGCAGCCCTGAGAGGACTACAGACACTCGATTTTTATAATCTCTTTTTCAGAGTACTTACATTTTAATTATGTATTGGTATATAAAGACAGTTTAAACAAATTTTGAAAAAAGTTTTTTAGACAAAAACTGCCTACCCTACCTTTAAACCAGGATTAGGCCTTATTTAGTTCAATTAGGACAGTTGAGTTGATTTCATAAACGTGCCTTAGAACGTGCTTTCAGTTAAAACAGCTCAAACATGCATTTTAGTCTGGCACTAGGCATAAGCCTTGTCTGTGAAACCGGGGGTAAATGTCTTATTTGTTCAAAGTTGAGTCTGTACAAAGCAAAATTTACTGATTGTCTAACATTAAGGAGTGTCTGGAAGGTTACAAGATATGGAGAGGTTTCCCTGAACTTTTTGTCTGGCAAACGGTTCGCTCAGGCCCTGCCTCCTCGTACCCAGCATTAGCGTCTCAGCTAACGACTAGCGCCCAGCAGATTCCTTTCTGATTACTGCTGCCGTCTAAGACGTGAGAGGTTACAGTGTTTATAAAAGACATCAACACTACTGTACTTCAGGCAATTACAGCTAAATACAAACCAAATTTAGGAGAAAAAACACACTCAAGGGGTGTCTCAATCTGCCGTGGGGAGCTAGCTGACTGTTTTAATCCAGTGCCAAGCACTATTTTAAAGCATCTGTCCTCCAGGGATTAGCCGTGACATGATAACTCACCACTTCAAAATAACATGGAGACTGCAAAGAAACCCGCCGCTGTTCAGGGAGTCAAAAGAGAGGTCAAAGGTCAGGTAAAAGTTTAGCGCTAAATGCAGTGATGTTTGATGTAATCTGCTGATGTCCTAGGCTATATTGTGCACCGTTATGTAAAGTGAATAAAATGTATATCATCATGTGGGGGAGGGGAGGGGGGGGGGGTTTGACATGAGAAAATTATAGTATAAAATCTTAGTAACACTTTACAATAAGGTTTTGTATAGCCTATTACATATGCATTACAGGGTTTATATACTTTCATATGCATTTATAGAGTATGTAGACATATGCATCAGGAGCTAACAATAAACAATACTTTTTTACAGCATTTATGAATGTAACACATTTAGTGCATCTTAAGAAATATATTTTGAAAAATGAAAAGCAACATGCCCCCATCAGATTTACACTGATTTAAATTTTTATATTAAATCCACAAACATTTGTTCTTTAGTCAAGCAGTTAAATCAGAAGTAACTTAAATTACAGAAAAAAGGGGGGGAAATTATAGTAATTATATACTTAGTAATACCAACAATGCCCTATATAAAGTATATTACTTATTTTTTCACATGGGAACGCATGCATTAAAATGGCAGAATTTTATGTGACTTGTGTTTTCCATAAGACATTGAATAGGAAATACATGTTATGGAGAAAAAAATATGGCAATAAACAAATGGAAACTCAACAAACAAACAAAACTCTCTTTCTCTCACTTGCTCTGCCCTTTTCTGTGGCTCATGAGTCACTGCTCATGACCATTCTGACAACAGCAAGACATATTTACTTTATAGCAGCATTAGCAAAAACCAGTATATGAGAAGGAGGGGGGCTGAATGTCTGAGGAGGAGGAAAGCAAGAGAAATGAAGAGAGAAGGACATAAAGTAGATGGAGGAGTATTGGCACAGGTAACAAAATGAAGACAAGCTTTCATATCTGAGAGTTAAATTGTATTTTGTGTGCTTACAGCTTGATGTATGACATTACAGTGTGGGAATGTGTTTCAGGGAAGGAGATTTACTGAATAAATATTTTAAATGCTTCTCTCTCTCTCTCTCTCTCTCTCTCTCTCTCTCTCTCTCTCTCTCTCTCTCTCTCTCTCTCTTTCTTGTTTTATCTCACTGCAGGGGCTGTTATGTGCTAAGATGGAAAAAAGTTTAATGTCACCATAAAAAGTGGTTAACTGAGGTGTAATGGTCTGTGTATTTATGTCCATTAAAAAAGACACAGCCAACACTTGGGACAGATGCATTCTGAGACATTAGCGATTGAAACCATACTGGAGTATCATGTTTTCACTGGGACATGGGCTCTTCAGGAAGGCTGTCCCAGTGCCGTAATAGTCTCAGGTACAGATGGAAGTGGCTGTATGTGCGGAGTACGTGTGTCTAGTCAATGTCTTCAGGCAGAGCTCAGGGCAGAACAGCTGAATACCTTCCAAACTGCATGGACTCACTTTAATTTATTCCTATGATTTTGAGCACTTTGAACATCTCAATATGCTCATGGAATATTGAGTGCTTTCAGTGGAGCCGCTGTGGGTGGACTGGCGTTTTCAGCATTAGTATATAGGATGCAAACTGTAGGCTCAAAGCAATATGCGATTCCTTTGTCCTCTGATTCTTCCGGTTATATTAGCCGATCAAAAGCCAAACAACATTAGTATCTGTGTAGGCTGGGCAAAAAAAGAAGGAAATCCACATGCCTAAGTAATATATAGGCTATCTGTTCAAACTATACAATTGTGACCATTAAAGCAACAGGCTGCGTTAAATAAGACACCAATGTTTAATAAATAGTTACATTGATTAAAATTAATAATTTAACATTGTTTTTAAATTGTTGTGCCCTTGTAATCTTTAATCAAAATAGCTTCCTCTCCCTCTTGCAGCTGTCCTTCATATGAGGTCACAGCAATAGCAAACCACAACCATCCAATCAATTTCCAATGGACAAAATAATGACCTGCCCTACTTTTGTTTTTCTTGCTCAAGGAGCCATTTCACTCTGATATACTTCGCAATAGAGAAGAAAAGACTATTGCAACTTCAATTTCAGGCTGACTTTAATAAAGGACATTTGTGGTTGGCAAGCAATGACTTGCCACATTAATATCCATCTTATTTCGCAATGCAGAAGTAATCTATTTTCTGTAAATCTGAAGATTTCCAATTAATTCGTTGCTCTAGGTAAATTATTAAGATTAATAAAGTTCAGCAAACGGTAAAATATTTGCATTATAAACTAGCGTGTTTGTATTTACGATAATATATTGAAAATATACCAGTTTGTTTCAGGCAGCATAATGGACAGTTTTAAACTAAAATAACTGGAAGCGAATGACATCTGGAAACTTCGCACATTTAAAGGAGCAGTATGTAAGATTGTGGCCAAAACTGGTACTGCAATCACTTTCAAATTACTGACTCAAGGTTGCCAGATATGCTGCAGGATCCGATTACGACACGTTATTAGCTGCAGCTGCGGTAACTAGAGCAGAGCTGGCAACCCGAATGCTGCAACACTACAGACTTCGTGATTGGTAGATCGGTGGAGGGTGGCACTCAGACCAAAACACAACATGACAACATCAACATCAGTTGAGGGCTGCAACACTTTTTAGGCCCTGTTTACACGAGAACGATTCCGAGTGAAAACGTAAAAATATTTTATCGGATGTGCCTTTCGTTTACACGGTGACGCCGTTTTTATGGCTTAAAAACGCAAAAAAGTGAAACCACCCTCCAGAGTGGAAAACTTAAAAACGCTCCACCGTCGCGTTCCCGTGTAAAGGGTAAAAACCGGTAAAAACGCAAAACTGCCCTCGATCACGTGCGCGTTTACGTCACAGGCATTCGCCAGTACAGGAAAATAATAACTAACATGTCGGATTATTTCCATACGTCGGACCTTCAAGTTGCCACAGCAGCTCTGATAAACATACAAGAGTCTTTTCAGCAGTTGCACAAAATATTCTCAGATATTGGTGTTGTTGTGTGGCAGTGCTTCGTTGCCACCTAGCCGCCTGGAGTGCACACTACATCGAATTTCACACACTTTTGCGTCACCATATGCACGCAGATTTCCCCTTCATAACGCTCGTCTAAACGCAGAATAAAAAGTGAAAACGCAACGCCACTTTTGCGTTTTCTCTTCTGATCGTTTCCGTGTAAACATAGCCTTAATTGACAATATCCTGGCCGGACTACTGTTGTCAGCAGGGACGTGCACAGACATTTTGAGGGGTAGGGGCTCAAGTGAAAAAAAGTTTTTTTTTTACTTTTTTTAAACCAAAAAGTATATATATATTAACACAACTCTGACTTCCTTTTAAAAGAATATATTAAAAAAGTTAATTAATTTGATCATTTTCAAAAGATGTCCACAGAATAATCATCTAGTATTCTTTTTTTAAAAAACATTTATTAGGCTTCAAAAAACAAAACAGCTTTTAAAAAGTGAACTTCAAACAATCCTCACATAAACCATAATAAATGTCATATTTAGGCTACCTGTGCCCTTCCTGTCTAACAGGTAGGAAACTGAATAAAGTTATCAGACAGTCTGCACTACATAAATTATATATAGACTAATTAAAGCTACGCAAGTTATTTAGTCAAGAGCAGTGGGTAATTGTCTCAGTTCCCTTTGTTCTTTGATTAACTTTACGGACAGAAAGCTTTATTGGTAGCTGGCCCTTTAAGACCAGCCGTTGCAGAGCCAGAGACGCGGATCTCACACATGCCTCATTCTCTCACAACACAACTCTTTATGTCCATCATAAGACTGCTCTTATGTTATGAAGATACTAGACAAACTACATTTTGGCATAAATTGTGTGTGTGTTATTGTTCGTTCAAGCGCGAAAGAGAACTGTATTCTGGCGCACGGTCTGTGCATGCGCATACTGGCCGCGCGAGTCTTTCTGTGAGTCACATCATGAGGACATTCACATGAGAAGAGAGAGAGGGGGCGCGCTTTAGAACTCCTGATCTGATATTTAGATACACTATTCAATAAATATATTTGTTTGACAGGGAAGCTGTGGGCAAACAGGAATATATATTATTTAAAAAAAATAAATAAATAAAAAAACACCCCAGAAAAAAGGGCACTTTCTCTCCAGGAATAAAAAGGGCAGGTGCTCAAGCCCCTTTTGATGTCTATGTGTGCACGTGCCTGGTTGTCAGTGATATAAGTATTTGAAATGAACATGATTTCTTAATGTCTAGTGACATATCAGGGAAAATGTATGATTAATTGAAATAAATTTCTTACATACTGCTCCTTTAAGTTACAAATTGGTGAACCTAATCTTACATTAAAAATAAGGTTGAATTACGGAAAATTACATTCTTTTTCTCCATAGGGGAATAAATGATAAGGAAATTTTAAACTTAATATAAATAAACGTATTGGTAATTTTAAAGATAAGTTATAAACTTTTAAAGCAGAATACTGTGAGCACGGTTGTTAACCATTGGTATATGCTTTTGTTGAAACCATCAGCCTGCATCATTTCAACTTATTTTGTAAATAATCATACATCAGTGGAAACTACATTACCCATTATTCTGCATAGAAATCTCCACCAATCAGAGATTTGAACCCATAGTTGTATATACATAGATTCCTCATTAGTGGCTGTTTTAATGAACATCTACACTCACCTAAAGGATTATTAGGAACACCATACTGTGTTTGACCCCCTTTCGCCTTCAGAACTGCCTTAATTCTACGTGGCATTGATTCAACAAGGTGCTGAAAGCATTCTTTAGAAATGTTGGCCCATATTGATAGGATAGCATCTTGCAGTTGATGGAGATTTGTGGGATCGACATCCAGGGCACAAAGCTCCCGTTCCATCACATCCCAAAGATGCTCTATTGGGTTGAGATCTGGTGACTGACATTTTAGTACAGGGAACTCATTGTCATGTTCAAGAAACCAATTTGAAATGATTTGAGCTTTGTGACATGGTGCATTATCCTGCTGGAAGTAGCCATCAGAGGATGGGTACATGGTGGCCATAAAGGGATGGACATGGTCAGAAATAATGCTCAGGTAGGCCGTGGCATTTAAACAATGCCCAATTGGCACTAAGGGGCCTAAAGTGTGCCAAGAAAACATCCCCCACACAATTACACCACCACCACCACCAGCCTGCACAGTGTTAACAATGATTGATGGATCCATGTTCTCATTCTGTTTACGCCAAATTCTGACTCTACCATCTGAATGTCTCAACAGAAATCGAGACTCATCAGACCAGGCAACATTTTTCCAGTCTTCAACTGTCCAATTTTGATGAGCTCTTGCACATTGTAGCCTCTTTTTCCTATTTGTAGTGGAGATGAGTGGTACCCGGTGGGGTCTTCTGCTGTTGTAGCCCATCCACCTCAAGGTTGTGGGTGTTATGGCTTCACAAATGCTTTGCTGCATACCTTGGTTGTAACGAGTGGTTATTTCAGTCAAAGTTGCTCTTCTATCAGTTTGAATCAGTTGGCCCATTCTCCTTGGACCTCTAGCATCAACAAGGCATTTTCGCCCACAGGACTGCCGCATACTGGATGTTTTTCCCTTTTCACACCATTCTTTGTAAACCCTAGAAATGGTTGTGCGTGAAAATTCCAGTAACTGAGCAGATTGTGAAATACTCAGACCGGCCCGTCTGGCACCAACAACCATGCCACGCTCAAAATTGCTTAAATCACCTTTCTTTCCCATTCTGACATTCAGTTTGGAGTTCAGAAGATTGTTTTGACCAGGACCATACCCCTAAATGCATTGAAGCAACTGCCATGTGATTGGTTGATTAGATAATTGCATTAATGAGAAATTGAACTGGTGTTCCTAATAATCCTTTAGGTGAGTGTATATGTAAGCCGTCCACCATGTTGGAACAGTCAAAGCCAGTTCGTGAACATTCGAGAGCAAGTTGACTGCCCATCTCTGCAAACATAGTTAGACGCATATATGAATATCTATATATGAAATGGACTTCAGCAGATAATTTTGCTAAACCTAACACGATAAAAGACAAAGACATCAGATAATGCAACATTAAAAAGTTACCATATAGTAACTAATATACCATAGAGATCTTTTCTGAGTTTCAACTTCGGATGAATTCAATGTTCTAAAATGCAAGTATTTGTACAGTCAACCGATTTTACTTTTTAAATATCACTGATGTTTGTCGTGGCTGCTTTGGAATATTATTAAATATTTAGGCTAAGTCTCATCTGTCAGCTTATGCTTTTAAAGATGAGTCAAGACAAAAACAGTTCAGGGAAGCAACTCAGCAAATCTCTTTCAAGAGGTGGACCTACAGACACTCAAACTTTAATGACAGACAAACAGATCATGAGAAACATTTTTCAGATATGCCCTCAGAGCTTACAGACATATGAAGCCCTACAATCCATCCATAAAATGTTTTAATAAAGATTATATAAATCAAATTATTAGCATGAAAAAGTCTAATGTATGTATTCCCCCTTAAAATAGGGATTTTGGTCTGACACAAAGTCATACAGTAATGTCCTAATTTTAACTGTTGATCTGTTGAATTGATATTTAAGAAAATAACAAAATCACACCAAAGAGTTTTAGACATGTTCCAAATCTGGCTAAATGTCATATTGATTGGAACAATGGTTGCGTAAACTGATATGAGATGAATGCACAGTACACAGGTTGTTTTGTAAGTGGTTTGTATAATTATGAGTTACTTGGGCCTAAATCTGCTCATTTCCTTACCAACGGCATTAAAACAACAACCTTCCTTTTTCATTTAGGCTTGTGTTTTCTTGTGTGTCAGTGCATAGTTTGTTTAGATATTCAACACAGCGTCAAACAGGCTTTTTTTGCTTCTCTCTGCTTGATTTCATCACTGTCTCCGTTGGTTATCTTGCAGTTGCTTAAAGCCCTTTTTGCAATATGTGAAAAGTCTTGAAAGCGAGTTTGTGATTGAGGCACAAAGACGACAGGCAGGGTAAATGCTTTAACACAAAACCACAAGAGCCCTTTCTCTCTCCCTCTTCCTCTCTCCCTCTCTGAACTCGTTTGGTAGGTTCTTGCATGCCTTTTTACTGACTGTATGAAACTGTGCAGAATTATAATTAATTAGTGGTTGGAAAAAAATAGCGACTGGTTGGCTTAAAGTAAATTATATGGTAGGCTTCCAGAGAAAGGGCCAGTGAGAGAGAGGGTGACCTGCCGCAACACACACAAAAAGACACTCACACACATACACTCTCTCACATATGCCTATATAAAACTACATTTAGATTTCCCTGAAACTCCACACATAAACATACACACAGCATTTAGATTTCCCTGCATTGTGGCATACATTGATTAAACATACATGGTTAAACGGAGGCTATGACAGATGGAGAATGTATGGAGGTGAAGTGGGGTTCAGAGAACACACACACCCTTTCAGTTATACGCCTGCCAAAGATGCAAAACTGAGTGGAGGTACATACGTTCGAGGGAGATGTGAGTGGAGATTGTCTGTGCAAAACTGCGTAAATGCTTTGAATTAATACCCGTTGCACCATCTAGGTGTAGACTAAATCTTACTCAAAAGGTAGGTGTAAAGTTAAAAGGCATGACTTTTTCGGACTACTGATTTTAATAAAGACAGAACTTTAATTTCACCGTAAAGGCAATGAACCTGCGAACCAACGAAATCTTTTACTTTAGTTTTCAACAACAATATACATCTTTACAGGGAAACCCAATAAAAAAATGCCTAGAGCACCTCTTAGTGATCATTATATAAAACACAACAGAAAAAAAAACCTACATGAGATTGCTTAATAAGTTAACAACTTTAACAAAAAATATACACAAGCTTAAGAGAAATTAAGGATAAGAGGGTTTTCTGTGGACGTGAACTATAACAAGCGATATATAGAAATCGTTAAGATGTGTGTGTCTTCTGCACACTGCACTGCAGACACAACTGACCTAACAAAATGTCTTTAGGTAGTTGTGTTAGAAATATTAAATATGAGTACATATCTGGGGTTATTGGCAGAAATCGTAAACCATTCATCTTTTTTCAGAGGGACAGTATGCTTGGAAATAGAGTTTTATGTCTTAAGTCCACAGCAAGTGATATAGCAAGCCAATCATTTAAATTAAGTCACTTAAACTAACCCTACCTCCGACTTTAAAAATAAATAGGCTAACTATGTACATGCATGTTTGCGTTGTACATGGAGATCAGGTATAAAAACACTGATTCTTTAGGGAACGTTTACGCATTGAAATCACTTGTTGTGATGTTATGACTATTAATAGCAAAGTTTGAATGGCATCGTAATATAACTGGGCGTAATTGGGCCTGGTCATAGTTTTAGTTTGTGCAACAGGTGTAAATATTTTTCAGAAGGCTTTATGTAGCTAAGCCCAGTGTAGAGCTTGAACCCAACTCTTTCACATCCAGCTGGTGCAACCGGCCCTAGGACATCAGATTTTTGGGCGGTTGCTCAGCAGTTGTTGGCACGTTGTTAGGCAGCAGCTGTGGTGTTCTAGGTGGTTGCTATGATGTTCTGGGGGTTGTTAGGGTCCTCTGAGGGGTTGCTTGGGTGTTAATAAAACAGATTAATCCTTATTAAAGTTGCAAAAGTTATTGTCACGAGCAATGAGTGATTGTTCTTTGTCTTTTGTTGTTTGGTTAACCTTAAAAACAGACAGCAGGAGGAGAATTAGGCTGCTCTCACTTTAAGAACTAATTCACGGATCCAATATACTGTTACACATGTGTTTTGTTTCTTAACTGTTTACGTTCAGTTAAGACATAACTTACTATGTTTACGAGGATGCTTGCCAAGATGGGCATTTTAACATAATTTTGTTTGAATATGTCTGTTCAAGCTCAAGAAGACATGAAAGAGAGCTCATTCAGTATTCACAGTATTCAGTAACGAAATGAGTTCGCTTTCGCGTCGTCTTGAGCTTGAATATTTAAATCAGCAAGGCTTAAACTTGACGTGACGATGCAGCACTGCCCTGTCAACTGTCCCTAGCATCGTTCATATTTGTTCACGTTCATGTTCTCACAATTTTGTATTGTTAGAGTTTATAAATGTCTGCTGGCCAACTGGCGTTTGACACTGTTTCATATACTCACCAACACCGATTTTTACATGCGTTTGTCGTTTGGCGAGTATTCATTTTTGGCCCTGCTTTCTAACATTTACAGATGGAGAATCTTGTCAGATCAAACTAGGCTCTACTGTATATTGACAAATGGTATTGCCTCATCGTATATTGTTTATAAATAATTTTTATCGAAATATCATACAAACTCGATATACCGCCTAGCCCTAGTCAATTGTGTATTTTAGGCAGTTGCTAGGGTGTTCTTGTGGTTTCCATGGGCTTCTGGGTGGAGATTTAAACATAAAAAATTGATTGAAAAGCCTTGTCAATCTATGGGATTTTTTAAAATCTATTTCTGTTTTTTTTTTTTTTTTTGTCTGCCAGGTGAGAATCGCAGTGAAGATCAAACACATCTCTGCTTAAAAAGCCGCATGATTTGAGGTATCACTGATGTCTGTATGTGTATACAAACCTTGTGAGATAAGTTATGCACAAAAGTTTCTTCTTAAAAAAGAAGACTGATGAATTGAAGTAATGCTTTGCTTCACAAGCAGCACTAATAAGAACATGAACACTTTACTGAACATTGACATCCACATACATCTCGACACACACAAACACATACACTCTGCTGTGACTTAAACATTTTCTGAAATCAGACCCTGTCGCTGTCTTTTTTCTCCCCAATGTAGCCACTACCATACACACACCGTCTCTGACTTACAAGCCGAGATAGAGCTACACCAAAGAGATTAGTGGTTTGTGAATGTGTGTGTGTCTGTCCGCTTTGGTGCACTTAGTCTTGCTCTGGGTTGTGTTGTTTATTTAAACTGGAAACATTTTGATTAATGTGGTGCCCTGAGTGCTGTGGCACAGTGCAGATAAGTACACACACACACACACACGCACACACACACACACGCACACGCACCCAGACAGATAACTGCTTTCTTTCCCTGTCAGTGAAAGGAGTTAAAAGAACTCTTTGAAAGTGAGAGCAGTTTGCGATGTGCGTACACACACATACACATGTTTGAGGGCTTTGATTTTCCACTCAGTGACTGCTGACCTCTAAATATTTACAGTGGTTGGCACATGAGGTGCCCGGTTGTGAGTGTGAGTGTGTTTCGATTGGGCCAAGCAAATGTTGCCCTTCTTGTCTTGTGTCTTTCTCGAATATACAAATCTTAAACCTCACAGGCTACCAAACTTTTTCTTATAAACTTCTTTTAGAACTTTTACTGTAGACATCTATTCACAGTTTTTCATCGCATTCCCTGGTAAATTGTATTTTTTCTTTTTTAGTACATGATATTTCTTGTGAAAAAGAAGTGAGCTTAATTGTTTAGAATGATTATCGAATGTAAAGAGTTTTATCTCTAAAAACTGTTTAGCTGTTTAGTTAATACCACTAACAAGGCTCAAAATAGCCCAACACTAACACGGTAGCATAATGGGGGTCCCTACCTGCAAACTGAAGCATTGAGAACATTGTAAGTGTACAGACAGTTTAATAAGAAGATATTTTATAAAGATAGTCCACTTCGCGAATTCAGGAAGGAACCATCTTTGGAAAACAGTCTCGACCAATCGAATCATGAACGCCGAGCCGAGTGCGCTGGATTCCAGACAGTTAAATGCACTTGGCTCGGCGGTCATGATTCGTCCATGATTCGTCCGGCGTCCGGAGTTGTCCTTTTAAGATATTTTTGATGAAATCTGAGCACTGGCTCACTCATTCATTGGCTGCTTGGTAATTTCCTTCTGCCGGCCCAGAAAAGTTATTAAAGACATTGTTAAAATAGTCCAGGTGACTATTTAACTCAACCTTAAGTTTATCAAGCGACGAGAATAGTTTTTGTGCGAAAAACCCCCCCAAAAATAACGACTTTATTCAACTATTAATTTTCTTCTGTGTGGACCTCTGAGTGAAAGCGCCACGACGTATGCGCGAGAACTGAGAAGATGGCGCTCACAATCATTTGAAGGGAAAGTGTGGTAAGCCATTCATTTTGCGGCATTGATAAGGCACTTTTACGTTTTCTCGTTTGTTTCTCACAATTCGGACATCCAGGAAATGCACACTTTAGAACCATTTTAAACACTACATCGAGACCCATCAGCGCCGTCTTCTCAGTTCTCGCGCATGCGTCGTGGCGCTCTCGTGAACTCACTCAGAGGCCCACACAGAAGAAAATAGTTTGCTGGTAACAGAAGAAAATAAAGTCGTCATTGTAGTTGTTTTTGCGCACAAGAAGTATTCTCGTCGCTTGATAAACTTAAGGTTGAGCCAATGTAGTCACCTGGACTATTTTAACAATGTTTTTACTAACTTTTCTGGACTGGCAAAGGGAAACTACATAGACGCCAATGAAGGAGTGCCAGCTCTCAGATTTCATCAAAAATATTTTAATTTGTGTTCCGAAAAGGAACGAAAGTCTTACGCGGCTGGAACAACATGAGGGTGAGTCATTACTGACAGAATTTTCATTTTTGGGCGAACTAACAATTAATCCGTGCAAGTTAATACTCAGAAAAAAAATTGTTTGTCATGGTAATCTTTAATCAAAATCTGAAAAGTTACTTCCAGTCTGGAGCCGTTCGTTTTCTGATGACGTCAGTTTGACTGCTTGGGTTGAAAACGCTTAACCACTGGGGAGTTAACCAACCGTTAATCTGCTATAAATGAGATGGAGAGGAGGTGAGCTAAAATAAAACCATGCCCTCTATTCAATATTCAGTTTCACTTGAAAATACGTCACAACACTGAAGTAAAATCAGTTGCTTCAGCTAAGTTCAGCTAATTCCATTTACTGTAAATTTAAACTAAAACATTTTCATTTGATGGCAACTATAAATTAAGTGTTCAAAATCATTACATTCAATTCACACTTAACTATATTCTTTGAAAGTATATAATTTCCATAATAACGCTTTTTAAAAAGTATACAAGTATAAAAAGTATATAAAAGTGTAGGCCTACAACTTTTTTTAAAAGGGATGCAAAGTGTGCAATTCAGCATATCTCATATATTAGATATCTAACTCATTTGACCCCATTTTGTGTGTGTGTAGTTGTTATTGCTCCTGTGTGATATAATTTGCTGCATTTTACAGCTGTTGCTTTGGATGGGCTGCTGTTCAGCTTAAGCCCATTAACTTTAACAAGGCGAAGGCACACACTCACACATATTTAGATTCAGAAGCAATTTTGGATATCATTTTACACAGATAAAAAAAGATATAGAGGCACACAGAAGTAGGAGTGTTGTGTTTTACTGCTGTGTGCATATTTGTGTACGTGTTGTTGGCACGCTGGCAGTGCCAAGCGTATAGTGGAAGCGTTTCTGGCGTGCTGGTAACCCAGGGGTGCTATAAACCACCGTGAATTTTTTTTTCTTTTCTTTTTTTCGGAATGTTGATGAATCGTGTGTGTATGCTGCACACTTTCTATTGTTTCTCTGCTTCTCTCACATTTCTTGTTTTTTCTCCATGTTGCATCTCTGCTATTTGGCAGGAAAGCTGAAGCCGCCGTGAGCCGCATAGATTGACAACATATACTGTAGAAAAGCAGAACAATAATTTGAAAATCACACTTAAATTATGGTTCAAAGTTTGGAACGTATGAATCAGATTAATGTAGCCATACCCTGCCAAATTCAGCCCTGCAGTTATGTTTAAAATACTATTAATCTTTTTGCTTATTTTCTTCATAAAATGCCTCAAGAAGTGGGTGTGCAAAACCATAGCTTGGATTACTGGATCCCCTGTGGTAAGATTTACAGCTAAATTGTAACACACACACACACACACACACACACACACATGAATTGAATAACATTTTGATTTGAATAAAAAGAGTTCATTTAGATATTACCATATGAACCACATTCATTTTTTATGTTTTGAAAGAAGTCTCTTATGCTCCCCAAGGCTGCATTTATTTGATAAAAATACAATAAACTGTTTTCTGTTGGAATATATTATAAAATGTAATTTATTCCAGTGATGCAAAGCTTAATTTTCAGCAGCCATTACTCAGTCTTCAGTGTCACATGATCCTTCAGAAAAATGAATTGCGACATTTTGTCTCACAAATCTGACTTAATTTCTCGATAGCTGATTTGTGCTGACTTTTTTTTTTTCTCAGAATTGCATTTATAGCTCACAATTCTGACTAAAATTCTGAACACTCAGTTGCTAGTTTATATCACGCAATTCTGAGAAAAAATATATAAAATTACTTTTTTTATACATAATTTAATGTGTTCTTGCTAAATAAAAGTATTAATTTCTTATAAACAATCAGACATAAAAATAAATAAATAATAATACAAGACCATAATAATACAATCATAGGCCAAACAAAGTAAGCCTTAGGTCTAAGAAATTAAGGGGAGTGATGTGATGTGTTCACTTTATTCACTTCAAGTTGCTAAGCATAAGTTTAGAACATACTATGAATGTAAATGCATGCTCAGAAAGAGAGAGAGAGAGGGAGAAGCTTGCCAAGCTTGTCCTGGGCTGCAGAAAAGAATTGAACAATAGCTCATAAACCGCTGTAGGTTAGTCGGTGCCCTCCAGGCAAAAAGAGCTACATACCTAAATTGAGTCAGCAATGTCAATGTGTTGTGATGAAATAAGCATTTGACACAGCCATTAGTTTTCCTAACAATATTAGAGGATTCAACTTGACCGACAACATCAAAACAAGCAAGTCTAAAATAATCTATTTTTAAAAAATTGATTTTGGTCCAAGAGTTGGCTATAGTTTGTTCCTGTTCAGCTAACGTAATCGAAACATGTTATGAAAATAAAAACAATGGATTAAATGGAAAATCAATGTGTCGCTTTTTGTTTCCCCTGGACCCTTAACGGAAGGTCAAATAAATGTAACATAAGTAACTATGGAAACAGCAAAAGTATGTTGTCGAAAATAAATAAATCATTTTCCTCATCCAGTGACATTTTGCTCTTTAAATTGATAAAAAAAAAAAAAAATAGAATTACATTAAAACATCTCCCTGTTTTTCAGAAACACGACCACATGTTTGTTTGTGGCCTTCAGGTTATTTAAAGCATATATTGAATTTATAGTACTCTTTCAAATCTGTATTCTGTATTTTTTGTGGCCTTCCTCTCCTCATCTTCAGACACACACACATATGAAGCTTGACGAAGCTTTGTAGCATTAGAACAAAGAGTTGAAAAGTGAGATAAAAAGTGAATTTCTGAGGCTGGATATTTAATGGTGCTGGGCTTCTTCTGTCTCAGTGGAGGCTGTGAACACTGCAGGAGTGTGGAGAGAGGGTCCAGATGGAATTGCCCAAACGAACCCAAACTCAAAGGAGCTTCAGTCGCCTCCCAATGAAATACAGAACCAGTCAGACATAATCAGCTCCTGTCACATCACAATGGAAACCAGCAAACGCACAGAAACTGAACCGTGAATATGCTACAATCAGGTCTTTCATTTTAAAGTGTCGTCTTTTTATAGTCATGAATTAGGAATCCAAGGTGATTTGTTTGTGTTTTTTTCTCCTGAGGGTGAAGAACGCTCAGCCTCTTTCAGTTACTAGCCTTCACCTTTAAAGGTAACTGACGCCACAGGGGAAGTTTGGCATGTTTTTCTTATTTCCTTTTTTCCATTTTTTGCTGAAATGTTCCTTTGACTAACTCGGTCCTCGACAGAGAGCCTTACTGAGTGTCGGCACTACACTACTGACGCTCAACGGCCGAGTGTGTGCGTGTGGGAAGGGGTGTTTTTGTTGGTCTCCTCCCCAGTTCACCTTCACAGTGCTCCTTTTCTACTGACGGCAAAGAATTCCACCACACACACTCATATACACATGCTTACAAAAACCTCTTTCTACTCTATTGCTCAGTGTACCTTGACACATTAACACACACTCACTCAGATGGGCAGCAGTGACGCCCACATCAATCTGCCTTTTAAAGGAGTCTGAACGAGATGTCATTGTTAGTTGCATCTTCAAGGCCTTTGAAGAAGTGATTTTTATTTCAGGCGCTTGCAGTGTTGGTTCTGACACCAGTCTTAGGGGCCATTTACACTACACCATTTTCAATTGGTGAAAATTTTCCATTCTCTTATTTAACTACAAAAACGCTAATTTGTGAAAATGGTGACGTCATGCGCGTTTCTTTACAAAGTGACATTGCTAACTACTGGCCTGGCAGCATAGTACATCGTTTCAGTCGTTTTTGTTCATAAGTGTGAACAGGGATTGTTTTAACAATAGTGTTGTCTGTACACAAAAAGAAATTGCAAAGGACAGACTTTTCCGTTTTTAGTTAATTGTTAAACGTACCCTTATTAAACGATCCTGTATTCAGTTTGATATCACACACGCTTTAAGTTCTGAATTCATATTATCACTGCTCTCCAGTCGTTTTAGCAGATATACAAAAGAAAAAAATCAATAGAAAAACTTTCTTATGAAATATAAGAGTTTGTGACCCATCAGGCGTGAAGATCTATTATCTAATTCAGCATCGCATATAGGTGTGAAAATGCACTTATGTCTTTCTGTGATCTTTATGGTGTGACTATTGATCTGAAATGCAACACAAAATGAGAACTGTAATTATAAAAAAAATTGTTTCATTTAACCTGGCTTGATATTGCCTGGGCGGCTCAATGACTCAGTACGGTGACCACTAAAAGTCTGTGTAAAGCAAATCTTATAATGAGAAAGCTATGAGAAAACTACATCAAAGTTGAGAGCGAAAAGAAAAAAAACACTGCATACTGTAAAATACAGTTGTTACCTCAGCACTTTGTCTTCCTTATCTGACCCTTAAATGGATAAGTTCACCCCAAAAATATCTGTCATCATTTAATCACATTCCAAACCTTACTTTCTTTCTTTTGAGTAAGATAAAATGAAAGAAGAAATGTTGAAGAATATACTAGCAGTAACCTTCCACATAGTGCTGTATTATGAGACAAAGAGAAATTTAAAGGGATAGTTCACCCAAAAATTTTAATTCATTTCAGAATAATTTACTCACCCTCATGTTGTTCCAAACCTGTATGACTCTTTCTTCTGTGGAACATATAGAAGACAATTTGAAGAATGTTGGTAACCAGATAGTTTACCACTGAGTTCCATTTGTATGGACATTTCTCAAAATATTCTGCAGTAAATTATGACTTTTTTGGGTGAACTTTCCCATAAGTCATCATTCATGGAAATCTTTGTTTTTGCTGTCCACAGTTTCATATATTTATTCAAATATAGCACCTTCAGACACAACATGAGAATGTGACATGGCCAATCATCATTGCGGAATTATTGCATACAAAATGCAGAAGCAAAAATGAGAAATGAGACCTATCTGCTCATCATACAAAATTGTCGGTAACACTTTAGTTTAGGGTCCAATTCTCACTGTTAACTAGTTGGTTATTATCATGCATATTGGGATATTGGCTGTTTATTAGTTCTTTTAAAACAGATATTAATGCCTTATTTACCATGACCATATTCTACATCCCTAAACCTACCCAATCCCTAAACTTAACTATTAATAAGCAGTATTAGGAGTTTATTGATACTCCAGTAATTAGGAGTTTATTGAGGCAAAAATCATGGTTAACAGTTAGTTAATAGTGAGAATTGGACACTAATCTATAGTGTGACCAAATTATCATACCAGCTTTAGAGGACTTGGACTGTAGAGCACATGTTGAGTGCACTAATTTCTAAACTTTTAGCTATTTTTCTTTTTGTTGTCATTTTAGAGTCTAGAACTAGTCTTCTGTAGTACATTCTTCAACATTAAGGGGCAGTCACACTACATTTAGATCAATTGACTTCTATACAGATTCCATGCAGATTTAGCTGCAAGTTTGGTGAACTCTGCCTAGCGAATTCATATTACCAAAGAAGTGAGACCAGTAGAAGATCGATGCCTCCGTGTGATGCCAGCTTTAAATGGGCAAAATGTTCCAATCTGCAGGATTGCAGTAAACCGGAGTACTGGAGACTGCATATTTTTACATGTTGCATATATGTTGAATTTCGTTTCTAAAAGAAGATGCAGCAGAGTGTGATGTCAAATTACAACAGCTGCGGTGTCGATAGAGATTTTACGAGCTCAAACTCTGGGACCACAGCTTTATTGTGTGGCAAATTACACTTGATTTTAGTGATCATCCTCAGAAGTGCACTTGCTTGCATCATTGACGTAATTATTTAATGACACGCAGATATCAAAACTTTTATTTTCACACAACACTCATACAAACAAACAGCTAACTGCTTGAGGGGAGTGGATTTCTGAATATTTGAACATATTTAAATGTATTTCTAGCACTTCACCAGATGCATGAATGGAAATCGGCATGCTATATTTTCATTTATCTGGAACATTCTCTTGCTTACAGCCACTACTTGCGAACACACACACACACAGGGACACTTGAGAGAGGGATAATGGAGCTCATGCAGTGAAGTGCTGTTGATAATGAGGCAGATGTCTGTCTGCAGGGCTGACACAGCAGGGACACACACACACACACACACTTGCTTTTTTGGACACCTTTCTCCTGGTTCCCTCTTCACCTCCCTCCTCCTGAAGTTTTAATTACCCCTCTCCAGACACACAGAGGTGTGATGCTTCTGCGTATTTGTATGGCCGTATGTGTGTGTGCTGAAGGTCAGCCTGCGTAGCCTTGGAGTAACACAGGCTGGTCAGGGTCTCCCCTTTCTCACAGCCACATCGACCTATCAGAGCCCCCTCCTCACAGTCATTCGGCCAATCACAGCTCTCGATTCCAGTCTCTAAAAAGCCAATCGTGCTGATTAATTTATTCAGAGCCCCCTCCCCCTGCCTCTCCTGCTGGAATGAGTCTTTTTTTATAGACCATCGTGCCCCCGTTTCTTTTTTGCGTTTGTGTAGAGCAGTACAAGAATGCGGCGTATTCTTTTTTTCACTCTCTTTTTGTATGTAATCCCTCTCCCTCTTTTTTTCTCCTTCCTCTCCAAAGTAATTAGACAGAGGCGTGTAAAGAGGAGAAATTCATTTCTTTGAGGGAAATGGGGAAAGAAAGGGAGAGTGATGGAGAAAGACAGAGAATGAGAGAGGAAAGGGGCAAAGCATAAACTTGCACAGTTGAGTGTTATTGTGCGAGTCTGAGCGCAGAGGAAATAAAAAACAAGGATTACTGATAAATAAACCCTCCTTGCGCGCGCACACACACACACTCACACACTTTCCCCTCTTTGCCAATTGCCAGAGGGTTGAGAGGCTGACATCATCGCTTCCTGTAGTAAACAGGTGTGAGGAGGGATATGAAAAATAAAATAAAAGAAAGAGAAGAGGCCTCTCCTCGGAAAACTCCTTTTCTTTATCGTGGTGCTCAGCTGAGGTTTGAGGATCAGTCTGACCTTCGTTTATACAGCTCCCTCAAGGTCTTAGGTTTAATTCAAAGTGCTTCTCTTCAAATAATCTACGTTATGAAAAAAAACATTCCACCCTCCAAAAATTTGATCATTTTATTCTTCTTGAAATGTTTGACAATAGAAGATGATTTTAAACTGTCAATATATAAAAATAGCAGTTCACACCACAGCCACAATAACGACACAAAGAAAGAATATCGTTGGAATCACTCTCAGAACGATTTTATCCAGCTGATGAATGATAAAAACAATGACTGCCAATCAGAATCCATCCTGCTGTAACGAGCTCGAGCATTTAAAGCGGGAGACAAGCACACGCTTAGAACAAACCGAACGATATAATCCGCTGGTGTGGACGCTAATATAGTTATCGTTAACTTTATAGTTATCGTTCTTCGTGTGAACGGGCCTTAAGGCAGCAGAAGGCATCACATTAGCTTAGCCACATGCAAAATGCTATAAAAGACACATCTCCTAGACACATCATTGTATGCATTGAGGCGGCTCATAGGTTTTGGAACAGAGCTAATCTCTCTGTCTTTCATGTTCTCATTACATCCATGTGTGTTTGACGTGTCAGGCTGATGTTAAATATTAATGCTTGTCTGAATAAAACAGCAGAGTTACGGCTCTTCCATATTGTTCTGTTCCTTTTGTCCTCTGTGTTTTGTTTTGCCTCTCTCGTCTACTTTTCTTTCCTCTCCGAATAAAGGAAGCTCCCTTTACCCCCTCAGAAATATACTCCCTGCCAGCCATCCTGCTCTCATGCTCCTCCTAACGGTCTCGCTTTTCTTCCCTCTTCCTCCTTCTTGCATCAATCTCTCTTTCAATCTTTGTCACACCATTTGTTCCCATTCTTTCCACCTTTTTTTATTCTCCCTCTCATCACAGGTTCACTGGGATGAACACACTCATGCAGCATTTTTGCTTTCAGTGTAAAAAATCACAGCCAATCAGATTATACTTTCTGATTAATATATGCTTATGTGGAGCAGAAGACCAATCAAAATTCACATTGGGAGGAGCTAGACAACCGAAATAGAACAGTCATAAATTGTTTGCACAATAGACGATTTACTTGAATGCTTTTATCGCTTGTCATACACATAGGAGAGGATACATATCAAGAAATAATTGGGAGAACAAGGAATAATGAAATCAAAACATTTACCAAAGCCAGACCCAAACCCAGGTTGTCAGACCTTCACAATCATGTCAGGGATTGACTGGCTATTGGGAGGCCCTGGTTTTTGTTCCTGGTGGATCTGTCGACTTGCCGGCTGTCAAAACCAAATTTAGATATAAAGTAAATCCCCAAAGGTTTTTAAGAGAGGTAGAAATGCCAGCCATTTAAACCATAGTGACGGATGTATTCCTTCACCGTCGCCGGCTGCCACATCCCACTTCTGTTGCTATTTGTCTGCACATGAAATCAATTCAGTCACATGAGTCTGCTCACCTGCTAGAAGACAAACATGATGGGGGATGGATGCTCCGTACAGTCCCAAAGGTAATGCTTTATAATAAAGGTTAATATGTTAACATTGGTTAATGCATCATGAAATAACAATGAACAATGAGCATTTATTAATCTAGGTTTATGTTCATTTTAAATATACTATTGTTTATTGTTAATTCATGTTTGTCCATAATGCATTAACTTATACAATAAAATATATTAGTATATGTAGAAATTAACATTAACCAAGACTAAGAAATGCTGTTGTTATGAATAATATAATAAATGCTGTTGTTTATTAGTTGTTAGTGTTGAGACACTCAAAAAGGTTCAAGCAGTTACTGAATCTCCAGAAAGAAACACGGTGCATTAAGAACTGGGGGTGAAAACTTTTGAACAGGATGAAGATGTCCAAATTGTTCTTATTTTGTTTAAATATAGATTTAAAATATTTTTTTTTTATTTTGATTAAATTTTCAGTATTTAAACTTTTGGGTAAAAAAAAAAGGGTAATTTTTATAAATTGTCTTGTGGATTATATGTAAACATATTTTATGTAAAATATCTTCTTCAGGATAGTACTAAATAAAAAATAACATGCATTTTTGTATGATCCCTCTTATTTTGTTAAATTAATTAACATTTTGCAGATTCTGAGCAAACTTTTGAGCACGACTGTATATTCTTTTAATATGTTTTAAGTACTCTTTAGAGAAGTATGCTCAAGTGTTCTTTTTCATAAGGGAACAGGCAATAGTTACTGTACATTTATGCATAATTCCCAGCCTTTGTCCCAGTGTATCCCTATCGTATGAACACTACCCAACAGACCACGTGTCAGACCACCCTCATGCATTTGAGCAGAAACTGGTTTTCACTGTATGTGTTGACAAAAGCTACATTCTTAACATGGTTTTTCATTTTGAATACTGAAACAATTGTTCACATATATGCTTACATGCTCATTGGCTCACACACTTCAAAGGAACGGCTTCAGGCTTTATTTAGAATTCGCCATAAAGTGAACAACAAACGAGTTTGGATTAGTTCGTCACAAACAGATATGTTACACAAGCAACTTGAAACGCTTCGCCACAACTCTCTTTGTTCTACAAAACCAATTTGTCCAAACATATAATCAGCAAGGAGGGATGCGCTTGCTTTTGCGTGTGGCCTTTTCTTCCATCGACTTCTCTTTCTTATATGCTTGTGGTGTGCATGCAAAGCATATTTACACACATAAAAGGATATGTGAGTGTCATTTGCACAACGATACTTTTCGTCTGCTCTCCAAAACCAAAATCTCTCTAGGGTATTCATTAGTGAACACTCTATACCACACACACACACACACACGGGCCTGTCACCGGATCACAGCTAGTGCGAAAATAGCTCCATTTGGACTATCTGTAGTTATAGCTGTCAGTACTATAGAGCTGCCGGCCCGAGAGGAGACGCCTAATGTATTGCAGCCCCTAAAACTGGATATCGTGAACATCAAATAGCTTCTCTGCTTTTTAGTTCAAGTTTAAGACCCGATAAGTGTTTCGTCTCCGGCTCATCTCTCAGAACGGGTTCATTTGCAGCAGATTTAATGATAGTGCATATCGAATATTCCTCCCAATGTTTAGTCTGCCTCGTTCTCTCCCACCTCTCCAAGAAGAGAGAATGACGTCAGTATAAACACATTTCTTCCTTTTATAATGACTGTGTATAGTCTTTAGAATCATGTGCATTTGTTTGAACTTATATGATTGTTTTGTCAGATGTGATGTGGCCCCGTCGTTGCCCCTCCGTTAAGGCGACCCAAGTTCGGCGGCTGGGCCGTGCCTTGTTTTTCACTGTGTGGGTGTGTGTGTCTGTGAGTGAGTGAGGGTGGGGGGGGGGAGTCTGTGGCTGCTTTGGCAGGGCTGCGAGGCGTCAGCGCTTTGCCTCATGGGACGTCCTGGCAAAGTCACATACCCACAGCACATATACACACACAGACACGCACACATTGACACAGATACAGACGCATACCCGCAGCTCTGCAGTCTACATAATTAAAACCACACACACAGCAAAACACACCCCCATCTTCGCTGTCACAGAATCATTCTCTGTTTCTCTCCTTTAATATTACCATACACACACTTTTCGTTCTTATTTCATGTTTGTCTCACACAATTAACTCCAGTATGTGTGGGTTGTTGGGACACTTTGTCGTAAAATGGGTGCGTTTAGTGAGGTGACGGAACCCAAATATTCCAAATGTGTGAATCCTCACAGATTTATCAACATTCCAAGTTGTTGTTCAAGTTTGTTTGTGACTGGACAGTTGTAATTATCTCTAAATTAGCAACATCTGTGGCTCAATTAGCATTTTTGCATGTGAAGTGACTAAGTGCGTGCGTCTACAGCCCTGAGGGTTTCAAAAATGTCTTGTCTGTGTGTGTTGTCTTCGCCTCTGAGTCTGTTTCTTGTGGAATCAGACTTTTCTGAAGTATTTTCCCATAAAACTCAAGCCTGGCTGTGGTTTCGAGCCTGCAGTTGCTTTTTCCCCTCTCTTTTTCTGTCATTCTTTCTTTCCACTTTTTTTGCGCCGGGTAAAGTTTCATTCACAATTGCTCTGTGAATGCTTCTGGTCTTCCTCTGATGATCTGTCGCTTCGCGGAGGAGAGTCGGGGTGGGATTAGAGCGATGGAGGTTGATGTGACCTCATACAAACACACATACACGATCAACGCAAACACACGCATGTTTGCTCAGGGGAATTGATGGTGGAGATCGAGACATTTCGTCTCAAGTTGTGGTCGTCCTGGAAAAAACAAAATGAACACATAATTACTCCAAGATGGAGGATATCATTTTGATTTGCTGAATTTGGGAAATATTTGGTGGATACATTAAGTTAAATCTAAATTATAGGCTTGAGACTAAGAGTGTTTAAGGAGAAATGGGTTCTTGTTTGGGTTGAGCTGAGGATGAATGGAGAGCGGGAAAACTCTCTTCCTGTGATTATAGAAAGGGAGCAGGAGACGAAGAAAATAGAAGTAGGCTAAAGAAAGTAGTTATGTGTACTGTCTGACCACACATCTTTCCTTGCATGTTGGATTCAGATTGCATTTTGCTGGAGAATATAGAGTGTTTCTTCAACTAGGTACGCTTTTGGCTCTCTGGACTTAGAGAATAATACACACTTTTCAGTTTTCACCCTTTATGTGCACTAGTTAATTTTTTCTGAGACATGTAGGGGGGAAAACTCCACAGCTGTGTCATTTCCATCACAACTTAAATGATGTAGTTTAATATAATTCTGTAGTGAAAATTATATTTTAAACATTCTTGGAATACAATAGCTGATCCATTTGTCTTACTAATTTATATACCAGATGAATTGGCAAATTACAGACTCATTTCAAATCTTCCATTTATGTCTAAAAACTAGAAAAGGTGTCTTTGTGTCTAGTTACTACTTCTGAGGCTGCGTCTCAATTCTAGTTTTGTTGGTTCTCAGTGCTGTTTTTGACAATAGATCATGACAAACTCTTAGATTGATTAGAAAATTACACTGGTTATCAGGGAGAGGCATTAGGGTGGTTTAGATCGTACCTATCTGACTGTTACCATTTTGTCTATTTAAAAAAGGAATTATCCAAGTTAACATCATTAAATTATGGAGTGCCACAAGGGTCTGTTTTTGGATCGCTGCTATTTTCAGTATTCATGTTGCCTCTTGCTAATATTATTAGAAAACATGGAATTGTGTTACACAGTTATGCCAATGATACTCAATTATATATTTCACAACCAGAAGAAATCTCTAAATTATCAAAGTTAACAGAGTGTGTTTAAGATATAAAATATTGGATTACTAATTTTATTCTATTAAATTGGGATAAGACTGGGGTATTTCGTATTGGGTGAAAAACCCAAACACATAATCTCAGAATACAATTAGCATCTAGAAAGATGTTGCTTCATCCTCTACAGTTAAAGACCTGGGTATTATATCAGACAGCAACTTGTCATTTGATAATCATATTTGAAAAACTTTCACCTCAGAAACTTTGCTAAGCTACGTAACGTTATCTGGTTCTGATGCAGAAAAGCTAGTTTGTGCATTCATGACCTCCAGACTGGATTACTGTAACGCTTTACTAGCTGGTTGTCCTGCATCCTCAATAAACAAACTACAGTCCAAAAGGCAGCTGCTAGAGTTCTTACCATGGTCTAGAAAACATGATCATATAACATACATTTTTTCATCTCTACTGGTTACGTATTCAGTTCCGTATCGATTACAAAGTATTGCTACTGACCTAAAAGGCCTTAAATCTTATGAATTATTTCCCATCTTGCTTTTCTGTCCCATCTCGAGGTTACTAGAGACTAGAGTATCCCAGCTCCAGTTTGGATTCAGCCTTAATACAGAGATTTTAGATGACCCAACACCTGTGAAGAGATGACTCAAATTTTCATATTTATTGGTTCAATCATATTATATAATTTAAAGTCTAGGTCTAGGACAAATGTAAAATAATTAAATCTATACATAAAGGCATTTGAAAAGCATCAGAGTTACACTTATTTGTCCCCACCTCTCGTACTTAATGGCACATATAATTATATCATTTGGTATCAGCTCCAACATGAATCACAGACCTGTGAGAGAAACAGGCAAAGGAGAGTCCAGAAACTGGGTTTCAAAAAAGAAAAAAGAACAGAAGTAAGATAGATAGCAGAAGAAAGAGAGAGAGAATCAGAAAGGGATTGTTTGTATATTTTCGAGCGGATGTACATTTCCTCAATATGAGCATGTGTGTAGCACATGGCCGTTATGTGCTGTGATGATGGGCCAACAAAAATCAGCCCACTTCCTGTGGACAGCACTCTTAGGGTCTGCCACTTCCTGTCCTTACTGAAAGAGATCCAAGCTCAGTTGTGTTATTTTTAGACTGAATCTTTTGTCAAAGACCTGACTTTACCTAGCTCAACCTAGAATGAATGGAGACCCTTGAACTGGCCATTGTCCTGAGTAAGGTCATCCGTAGGTGATGTTGTGCTATAAGAGTAAATTTATCCATACTGATACTGTTTGTTTTGGTGTTGCTGTAAATGATAATGCACAGTATTTGCTGCACACAGGTAAAGTAGGAGCTACTGTTTTTCTTAAAAGTTCATAAGTGATTTGAATCATTTACTAACTTCAAACATGCACCTCTGTCTAAAACCCTGTCCTCCAAAGACATGTCAGCAAACCCAGTGTAAGCAAACTTGCATGCACAAAAATGACTGATAGGCAGAGATTGTTTATGATTGGCTAAAGCTTGGGCTGCTCCCCTAACAATATTTTGTGAAATGTCTCAGTGTTGTTGTGTTTTTTTTTTTTTGGTCCTTATAAAAGTCAATGGAAAACAAAACTGTTTGGTTACCAATAAAGGTTAAATCGTTAAATGTTAATCAACTTTAATGCCTCATGGTTTTTCATGCATAGATTTTTTTCTTTTTTTAAAAATAATAATTGACAGGCAAATTCACATCTTCCCATTCTCAAATGCTCATGTTTTCTTAACTTCATTTTGAAATAAACGTTGCGTATATATATTTCTAAATTACACATTTTGAGTATTAGCATATTTACTTATTCTTTTTTCAACATAAAATACAATTTAATGTGTAAAACAATTCAATTAGTTGATGTCCCTCAAACTCCAGTCCACCTTGTTTGTGCCATTTGTGTTTAAAAAAAAAAAAACGGCACTAAATCACAATGCAATGCAATGCAACTAGAACAAAGTTTAATCAGTCTTTTTTCATATTTTTTAGAAGACTTATCTAACAGTGTAAAACATAACATGTCCACCCTCTTGTAAATACACTCACCGGCCACTTTATTAGGTACCCCATGCTAGTAACGGGTTGGACCCCCTTTTGCCTTCAGAACTGCCTCAATTCTTCGTGGCATATATTCAACAAGGTGCTGGAAGCATTCCTCTGGGAGTTTGGTCCATATTGACATGATGGCATCACACAGTTGCCGCAGATTTGTCGGCTGCACATCCATGAGGCGAATCTCCCGTTCCACCACATCCCAAAGATGCTCTATTGGATTGAGATCTGGTGACTGTGGAGGCCATTTGAGTACAGCGAACTCATTGTCATGTTCAAGAAACCAGTCTGAGATGATTCCAGCTTTATGACATGGCGCATTATCCTGCTGAAAGTAGCCATCAGAAGTTGGGTACATTGTGGTCATAAAGGGATGGACATGGTCAGCAACAATACTCAGGTAGGCTGTGGCGTTGCAACGATGCTCAATTGGTACCAAGAGGCCCAAAGAGTGCCAAGAAAATATTTCCCACACCATGACACCACCACCACCAGCCTGAACCGTTGATACAAGGCAGGATGGATCCATGCTTTCATGTTGTAGACGCCAAATTCTGACCCTACCATCCGAATGTCGCAGCAGAAATCGAGACTCATCAGACCAGGCAACGTTTTTCCAATCTTCTATTGTCCAATTTCGATGAGCTTGTGCAAATTGTAGCCTCAGTTTCCTGTTCTTAGCTGAAAGGAGTGGCACCCGGTGTGGTCTTCTGCTGCTGTAGCCCATCTGCCTCAAAGTTCGACGTACTGTGCGTTCAGAGATGCTCTTCTGCCCACCTTGGTTGTAACGGGTGGTTATTTGAGTCACTGTTGCCCTTCTATCAGCTCGAACCAGTCTGGCCATTCTCCTCTGACCTCTGGCATCAACAAGGCATTTCCGCCCACAGAACTGCCGCTCACTGGATGTTTTTTCTTTTTCGGACCATTCTCTGTAAACCCTAGAGATGGTTGTGTGTGAAAATCCCAGTAGATTAGCAGTTTCTGAAATACTCAGACCAGCCCTTCTGGCACCAACAATCATGCCACGTTCAAAGTCACTCAAATCACCTTTCTTCCCCATACTGATGCTCGGTTTGAACTGCAGGAGATTGTCTTGACCATGTCTACATGCCTAAATGCACTGAGTTGCCGCCATGTGATTGGCTGCTTAGAAATTAAGTGTTAAGGAGCAGTTGGACAGGTGTACCTAATAAAGTGGCCGGTGAGTGTAGATTTAAGTGTACTAAATTTACAAAAATTATTTTTAAATGTTAAAATCTTCCTTCTGCTAGGACCTTCTGTAACGCCCACCCTGTTAAGGTGCACTCTGTTACAATTTGCATTGTAAAAATGTCATGTAACAGGGTGGTGAAGTTTAAAATATTTGGTCAGGATTATTAGATTGCACTAGCCTGAGTTTGACCAGTGTGTTTAAGATAGACAGACTGTCTGACATTTCACCAACCTGCTCGGTCCAAATCCACCAAACTGTAGGAATTTCACACTTTCATTCATCAAATTTGCTGAATACTTAAAGGCACTTTCATAATGTGCTCGGTGGTGATGTCATTTTTGCCGTTTAGTTATCTGGGTGAACTGAGAAGAAAGTTTTGCGTTGAAAAGAAACTATGCGTTATCTACAGTACCTAATATTGTAAACTCTTGTATTTTGAAAAAAGAGCAAAGAAAATCTTATTTTCCATGATGTGCAGTCTTTCATTTTTTTTTTCCATTTTTTTTTTTTTAAAATGTCTCTTATACAACAAATCCCTACACTGAATACTGAGCATATTTTCATGATCTCCTGATGGTTCATGTACCCCTCCATTCTCATTCACCGCTTTATATGGCTGTACAATTTGCGGTGAGAGAAACAAACATCTCCAGCCATCAATAACTCAGCTCTTCCTGAAAAGTCCCCATATTCTGTGACAGAAGTATTTCAATCAAATTCCAGAGGCCAAGTAGTAATTACCCAGCATTCCAAGGCATTTTGTGGTTGGCCAGCAAATGTGTGTCCCTCCAATTAGTGCCTCTCCTGTTCCTCAGTACTGTACAGAGCAATTCAAGGTTTAGCTGGAAGAGTGGATGCACAAACAGCGCTGTGGTATGTGTGTGTGTGTGTGCTTGTGTTTGTGTGTTTCAGCACTTCTCTGACTTTACAAGCTTTACCACAATCTTGGAGCGCCCACAACAACAGCTCTTATGGCCCCTATAAAGATCCTCTTGCATTTTACTCTGCACACCCACAGAAAGTGCTCATTCCAGTAAACACTAAAGGTAACATCTATATGAAAATGTTATAAACACACTACCAGTCATCCTGACAATTTCTGTCTGTATATTTATCTATTGATGCAAATCGGATTTTCTTGAAGAACTTTGACCTTTACGTTTATATATAACTGCATATGGGCTTAGAGTATAAGACAGGATCTGTCACGGTGAGCAAGCTAAATTATTATTCATTGTCACATTTATAGAACATGATGTATTTGCAGCTCTTTCTTAATGTGTTCTTGTAACGTTCATCTCTATTTTTACAGAAGGTAAGTGGGGTATGTGGACATTCTAGTCAAAGAATGTGTGCCGTCTCATTCCTGTGTAATGAGTTTAAACATGATCTGTTGGCTGACCTTTGACCAAACACAGGCCTAGTCCACTGACCCAGAGTCACACATCTCTACACAGACTTTCTCTCATCCAGATCATCTCTGACGGAAAGGAGCGGTGACATCTCTGGAGGTCCCTGAGGCTTGACCTTTGACCTTTCCTATCTCGGGTTTAAACCCTGATTTACAGTCACAGCTCAGCCCTCATGACTGACCTCTAAACCCTGTGCCCTCATAAAGAGAGAGTAGAGAGTTTGAACTGTTCAATTTCAGGTTCATTGCTTGCAACACACAGGGGAAAAAAACAGATTTTGCATTGCTGAATGATTTTGCATTCAGCGCAGAGTACAACATTCACTGAATATGTGCGACCTCATTCAGCCAAAACTAAGAATGCTGCAATGCAAACTAGAGACCTGCGGTGGGCTTTCTCTTGCCATGCTTTGGGGGGGGGGTTAGGCAAAGGAATCACAGACTGAGGTGGAGATGTGCCAGACGGGCAGATGTTGGCTAAAGGGGTTCAGCGACGGAAATCCCCCTTATCCTGGCCAGTGTGCCAACCTGCGACTATGAAATACACACCTACTGCTAGATATTCCCAAATAAATCACTGCATGTGTGCATCTTACTAAATGCCATCACTGAATGATTCCTGAACTTTCTCTAAATGCTTTGTTTAAAGCAGGGTAAATGTGTTGAAGTCTGTTACATGAAGCTTTTTCAAAAATACATAAACAATGCAATTAAAAATATACTTAATTACACCTTAAATTAAATTCTTGAAATAATATTTTTTTATTAGCTGACACTTTATTTTAGAGTATTCTATTTACATGTTACATGTTAGCAATAACCCTATAGTAAGTACATGTAATTAATTAATTAATTACTCAGTATAATTACACTGTAACAAGTACACCTTAAGATAAATTAAGTTTGGCATAATCATTTTATTATTGTTATTATTTTAAATATTATTTTAACAAAACTTTATTACTTTTAAGTATTTGCAGTTCATTCAGTCATACAAAAAAAGCTATCCATGCATTCAATGATTTAAATTCAACTTAAATTCTTTTCTTTTTTTTAAAGAGAAAACCCTCATTAAACAGTTTGGCATAACTGTATTATTATTATTATTATTATTATTCAGTATCTTTGAATATTTGAAAAATGCCAAAGCAAAATTATGGTGTGACCAACATGCGGAGAAAAAAAAACAGAAGGGGAAATGATATAACAGAAAGGACCCTCATGACCCTGTGTCAGTCTCTTAAATATCTAATATAAATCTCTTAAAAAAATATCAGATAATTTGAACAGTCTATTTTATATGTATTTAAAACTTAATAATTTGTATTTAAAATAATTAATAATGATATTCATATAATGATATTCATGATATAATTGTGTATACACATTCAGTAGCCTAGGTTGTTACATTTTAAGGTTTCACCTCATGACTTTTAAAATCATTAAACTTTTCTTGAAAATATGTCTTAGATGTAAGAAAGAAAGTATCGTTACTAAGAACTTGGCCATGTGTTTAAAGCTACATTTTTCCTTTTCTTTGTCATGGACACTCATGACATTATTTGTCATTTAGCCTACTTACAGATTTATTTACAGATTTTAACCAGTCACTCCTCATATGGATAAAGGAAACCCATCTCCCTATCATATAATTATGTGCTTATAGAAAACACATTAGCATGGTATATAATTCAGCTATTTAACGTAATTACTGTAATCTATTTTAAAGCATTTGTCCGATAACAGAGGGAAGGTGTGTGTGTGTGTGTGTGGGGGGGCGTGCGTGTGTGGTTTAATACAGATGTCAAAATGAAGCATCATCTATTTCCCCACTAAAAAGAGTCTCTCTCTCTCTCTCTCTCTCTCTCTCTCTCTCTCTCTCTCTCTCTCTCTCTCTCTCTCTCTCTCTCTCTCTCTCTCTCTCTCTCTCTCTCTCTCTCTCTCTCTCTCTCTCTCTCCTACATATGTGCACACAAATGCACATATGAAGGAGTTTTATTTCCCTTTTTTCTCGAGCCTTTCATCACAGTCTCCATATGTAACTAATTTAAAGTATCATCTCTGTGCAGTTTTTCTCTCACTTTCTCTCACTCTGTCCCTCTGAAGTGGAAAATCTGAAGTAATTGCTTTCTGAATTAAAGAGTGAAGTCTGTGAGAAATACAAGCCGTCATTTATTATTGCTTTCTCTCTCTCTCTTCCTCAAGTACAGAGAGAGGATTGTGTGAATGTACGTCCTTCTGACTGCGCTGCTGGATGTACCCTGTCGCACTCTTACCTCTGAATAAACGTTTCTGCATGTGTGTGCGTCGCGGAAATCTCACCCTTTTGCCCTGAAATCATCGTTCACACACATACAGTAACCACACACACACACACACACACGTGGTTGGAGGCAGTGGAACTCTCCAGGTCCTCGCTGGCAGCTCTGAACAGAAAACTCGTTTGGAAACATGTAATTGGCTGGCTTGTGGATGACTGTCGAGGAAACGATTGTGTGGGAGAGTAATTGAACAGACGGCACTCTGTATCGCTATGGCGGACACAACAAGGCCTCAAGTTCAGGGTGCTAACTTGACCTGTACCTCCAGGGACCAATCATATTTCTGAATAAGAAAGGTACGGCAGTCAGCGAAAGAGAGGGTGAGATGAAGAATGATTATATCTCCAGATGATTCTGATTCTTGAGATGAGAGGCCATTTCTCATAATAATATCAGACTGCTTTTTCAAAGTAAAATGAGTAAAGTGTAATGTCATATCGTTAAAATCTAAATTTCAGTCTCCCTCACATAAAATCTAGTATGGCTTCAAAGACTTGTAATATAGGCTAGTGTATGAGTCCATTTTTTTTTAAATGAAACTAGTGTTTTCTGTTTTGATTCCTTTTTGAACATTGAGAGCGACCAGTAAAATTCTTTAAAATTCCATTTAATGGTATATGTGCTTTCACATACTTTATACTCACAATCATGCTACCAGGCTGTAATTTTTATTGAAAGTCAATGAAAATGTACACTACCGCTGAAAAGATTGAGGTCAGTTAAAGGTTTTTGTTAGAAGTCTCTTATGCTCAGGGCTACATTTATTTGAACTAAAATTTAGTATAACAGTTTATAATATTAACAATTTTAAATAACTGGTTAAAAAAAATATTCTAAAATGTAGTTTATTCCTGTAATGGTAAAGCTGAATTTTCAACATCATTACTCCAGTCTGCAGTGTCACATGATCCGTTAGAAATCTTTTTTATTTGCTTAAGAAACATTTCTTATTATTATCAATGCAAACAGCTGTTGCTTAATATTTTTCTGAAAACAGTGATAAAAAAAAAAAAGTGTACTATTATTCATGCCTTTACTATGCCTTTGCCTCTACTTTACTATAGCCTACTTAACTTTACAGTAACGCCTTAAAGCAACACCATGGAAAATGTTTTACCTTAAAATAATGTTTCCAAAATCTTATCAGTGGTTCATCAAGTCGTAACAGGGTGAAATGCACTTCTGGATTCGCTTTGCGGTCCTTTATCTGCTATAACCACACTATGCAAGTTTGCCGAATGAGTCCGAATGAGACATAAGAAAACTACAAATTTGGCTTGCTTTACGTCAAGCGTTACAATAGTCATTATTTACTTTTTCTTCGTTTCTGATGTCACAATACATCATACTTTCATGAAATCATGTAACATACTCTACCTTGTCTGTGGACATCGTTCATTTTAAAGCCAATGCTGGATAAACAGCGTGCGTGCGTGCGACGGTAGGCTAAATTATTTACGACAGCGGTAATGGACAATTTAGTTTCCAACCAGTAGGGCGACCGAAGAGGAAAAGTTTTGTATGCAATACAGTGAATGTTTTATTAGCAGTAGGATAATCTCTCTCTTTTTAGGGATGAGAAAAAAAAACATATTTCATTCCGCATTTTACATGACATATGGGTGAGGATTTTTGTATGAACTTTAATCGTTTAACGTGCAACTTTCTATAAATAATAAAAATGTTACCTGATTGGTTACTTTTCATAATGAGTACTGCTGCATAGTAACATGTTACTTTTAGTAGTAACATCTCACAACGCTGCATGAGACATTTACATTAGACACATATTTACATCACATTTCAGGTACACATCTAATTATATCTGTAACTTCTTGTGAATCAAAACTTGGTGTTGCCAGCACTGTCCTCCACTATTTGAGCTACAGTATAAGGCAAAAACTCTCTACTTTTCAATCCTTTACTCAGTTGCTAACTTTAAAAAAAAAAATCTGTGTTCAGAAAATATATACATTTGTTATTTAAAAAAAAAGAATAATACAGTAAGGCCGTTAAAGGCCACATATCCTGCTCTATGGCACAAAAAGGAAGTTGCCGGGAAATGAAATTGATGGCCTGCTACACTTGCGGTAAGATCACATTCGCTTTTGCTTGTGTCCAGCTGGTCAGTATGTGGTGAGAGACATACGATCCGCTCGGTTCTAATCTGAGCTTCTCAACAAAAACACCACAAGATGAGTCCAAAACTGCTCTGGTTTCATGTTGCTTCCGTTTCCTTGCAAACTTAACAACAGCGCACATAAACCACAATTACAATCTAGGAGATCTGCAGAAGTCAGTCAGTCATGCAAGTCAGTTTTGTGTAGTTGTTAGGAAAGAAAGAGAAAGACGGAAAGAAAGAGAAAGACAGAAAGAGAAGGGGAAGGATGGGATGAGGAGGACAGATTTTTAAAGTGATGAGGAGTTCATTCCGGTCTTATCTTGATCTGTCACATCACACAAGTGAGTGATGTAGTGCTTGGCCATGTCCATATGTCATCGAGAGCGAGAGGGATCCCTTCTCTTATCAGCTCAATCTTCAAACAGCATGTGGTGTGTGTTTGTGTGCTTTTTGAAAGAGAGTGTGTGTGTCATCTCATCATGCAGTCCTTGTGCTTATATGATAATACACTCACTGCCAGGGTTCATGCTGTTTGGAGTTATTGTGTGTCATTGTGTGTTTAATGATGCAACGAAAATCAAGTAGAAAGTCAGGATGTTCTTTAATCAGAGTCAGTAGCCATTGACATCATGAATACTAATCTGAAAACGGACAAAAAAGTGTGTGTGGCCAGGTATATGGCGTTGTGTGTGTTTAGTGAAGTGACGTTTAGTGAAGGCCAAGTATGGTATAACCAGGGCTCGCCAGCCACTGTGGCTAGTGGTTTTTCCAAAGTTACTAGTCACTCAACTTTTTCACTGGCCACCATTTTGACATTAATACCATGGGGGAAAACTGCCATATAGATATTTTTAAGATTATATCATAATTTGGCAGCATGTATATTAGGCTGCTGTCACTTTAAGACCTGACGCACAGATCTATTATACTTTTACACGTTTTCTTTCTCTGCTGTTTACGTTCACTTTAAACATGACTGGCTGTGTTTATGTGAATACTCGCCAAGACCAGCATTTTGATATTATTTTGTGTGTACTTGACTGTTTAAGCGCAATAAGCAGCGAAAAAGAACTAGATTTTGTACTGAGAGGTGGTTTTATGTGTGCGCACTTTGGGTGTGAGCATAAAATATGCGGGAATGAGTAAAATTATCCTCAATACATGCAATCCCACGCCGAAATTTAAGCACTGTAACACCAACAATAATCATCCAGAGAAAATGAAATGAGTGAGTGAGGGTAGGGGGGTTCGGAGAAATGAGAGAGTGAGAAAGCGCTGCTGGTATCGTATATCTATTCAGCAGAAAATGAGTATTGATAGCGTTTCAGATATTTCAGTATCGATATGTATCTAAAAATTTATGTTTTTGACAACACTACATTGCACTAGTTTGTTATTTCCAGATGCCTTTTTAAAAGACTACAATTCAAAAATGTATACAGTATATTATATATAAAATTGAACCCGCCTAAATGGTTTGTAGGAGTGACTCTGTTACACGGCAATGCTGAAATCCACCTGCATTTGGCAGGTTGGTGGGTGTTAATGTCAAGCCCTAAAGGTAACCCATTCCTGGAATTTGTCCTTTGCATTTAACCCCTAGTGCACACACATTAGGAGCAGTTAGTAGTAAACACATACACTGCAAGCCGTGGATACACACACCCAGAGCAGTGGGCAGCCATTCATTGCAGCGCCCGGGGAGCAATTGGGGGGTTAGGTGCCTTGCTCAAGAGCACCTCAATCTTTTCTTGTCAGTTTTGAGAAGCGAGCCCAGGACCTTTGGGTTACAAGGGGGCTCTCTAACCATTAGGCCACAACTGACCCAGGGTTTATGAATTTAGGAAGGGTTTAGGAGTTAAAGCTCTTGAAAGTGAACAACCCCCTCCCCCAACTTTTTTTTTTCAAGGGACCAAACGTAATTGGACGTAATTGACTCAAAAGCGTTTTTTTTATGGACAGGTGTGAACTATTATATCTTCAGCTAAGCAGGTAAAAGGTCTGGAATTGATTCTAAATGTGGTATTTGGAAGCTATTGCTCTGAACCCACATCATGCGGTCAAAGGAGCTCTCCATGCAAATGAAACAGACCATCTTTAGGCTTCACAAACAAAACAAATCCATCAGAGAGATAGCAGGAAAATTAGGAATGGACGAATCAACAGTTACATTCTGAAGAAAGAAAGAATGCAATGGTGATCTCAGCAACATAAAAAGGCCTGGATATCCATGGAAGACAACATGTGGTGGGTCGGGTGTTCGCAGGATCCTCTCTGTTGTAAAGAAAAACCCCTTTACAACATCCAGCCAAGTGAAGAACACTCTACAGGAGGTATATGTGTCATTGTCCAAGTCTACAATAAAGAGAAGACTTCACGAGAGCAAATACAGAGGGTTCACCACAAAGTGCAAACCATTCAGAAGCCTCAAGAATAGAAAGGCCAGATTAGACTTTGCCAAAAAATGCCAGACCAGTTCTGGAAAAGCATTCTTTGGACAGATGAAACTAAGGAGCTGTTTACATGACACTGTTTTCAACCAAAAAACTTAAAACTTTTTATGCATTTTAGCTGTTCATTTACAACAGTGTTTTGGGGGGTTGATGTCATGTGCATGCATATTACGTGTTCAGTAGGTGCGTTGTGTTTCTTTACAGAGTAACATTAACAACTACTGGCCTGGCAGTAGAATACAGCGTTTTCAGATGTTTTCGTGGATCCATGTGAACCGGGATCATTTTGACAATGGTGTTGTCTGTACAAGGAAAAACCTTTCCGTTTTTAGTGCATCGTTGTCGTGTAAACGTACCCTTAGATCAACCTGTACCAGAATGACGGAAAGAAAAAAGTATGATGAAGGCTTGGAACAGCTCTTGATCCAAAGCATTCAACATCATCTGTAAATCATGGTGGAGGAAGTGTGATGGCATGGGCATGCATGGCTTCCAGTGGCACTGGGTCACTGACTGTGACACTGGTGTGACAGAAGACAGAACCTGCCGGATGAATTCTGAAGTGTATAGAGAGTGTATAGGGATATACTGTCTGCCCAGATTCAGCCAAATGCAGCAAAGTTGATTGGACGGTGCTTCACAGTACAGATGGACAATGACCCAAAACACACATTAGAATAGAAAATGTTAATTTACTCCTAAAACTCCTTTAGTGACTAGTTTAGTCACAGCACAACAGAATGAGTACAAAAACAACTGATGGATGGATGGATGAATTCATTAATTTATGAATTAATTCATTCCAGTTCTACAGAAATCTGTGAATCACTCTGTGAATTGTTCTGCAGGCACAGATACTGGGCCTGAGGAGGCTGAAAAATGAACACTCACAACATGCAGCTGTGTTTTCTATCATCTTAATGACCTCACTGGTACACAATAATTGGTTTAGATGTGATATAACTGACCTGCATTCCATTTTTAGCACCTCTCTTCCTCAAGCTCAGCTATTCTGCAACATTACCAGAAGCACATCAAAGAGACGCCCTGCAATTTCAGGACAATCACTTTTCCTCTTAGCCTAGAAACCAAGAGTGTGTTTTCCAGCGTAGGTCTTTGTTCAGCTTGTGAAGTCTGAGGACTGATCTAATGCATTGTTCCTGCAAAGGGTGGAGTGCAGGATGAACAGTCTGATGAAGATGTTCCCACAGACACACACACAAGATTGAGATGTATCTTCACATGCACACACAGACAAACTCATTCACACACGTCACGCCAAAGGGTCTGTATGTAGCAATTTGGAACAGAGCCTTATTCAAGGCCGTAGAGGAAGGGGAGGAGAGAAGAACGGAGGGTCGGGGTTCCATTCAATCCACTGGATTTGAATGACTTCATAACGTCTCAATTACACACATCCCTAACTTTCTCATTTCAGACGTGCTTTCACGCTAAATTCAAAGCGTTGTGCTAAACCGCCGGGGAGCGTGTGAGAGTTTAAGGGTGTGGTGGAGGACATCCTGAGAGAGACTGATGATGTAAAACATTTCTATTTGTTGCTGTGGAGATTAGGGAGGTGTGTCTCTGGTTCCCCCTGGTGGGCAGGGTGATAACTGCAGCGTTTCAAATCTCACAAGAAGCAATTACTGATCGGTTTGTTCCTTAAACAGCTGGTTCTGATACACAGCTGCAAAAGACTGTTTGTATTATTTTAACGAGACGCATATGTGAAGTGATAAACTAGGTATTGATGTTTATTTTTTACTCAAACGTATTTTCGGCGCTGATCGCCGGTTTTGTTTGTCTGTGTAAGATTAATTGTGTGAAAAGATGTTCAACTCACCTCACTTCACTCCCACAGCTTATCTTTCCCATGACTCCCTGCTCCTGGTCTCCGTGGGTGACGGTCTAGCCCCTCCCTCTCCTTGCCGAGTCTTTCTCTTGTATGAATGGAGCCGGTTTACATCTCCATCTCAGGGTCAGGGTGGGAGTGTGTGAGTATGTGTGTGTGTTTTGCACATGAAGTGTCAGCATGCTGGAAATACAACTCAAATGTATCAGTGTTGCTTGGCATGATAAGTTTAAGCAATATCCCTGGTTAACACACACACATACACACAAGAGTCTACAGACTCCATTGAATTACAGTATGTCAGAGTTGTCATGACTACAGCAGCATGAGAGAGAATACCCACAGAGCTTCTCAGAAAATACTGAAATTACACTGTCATAGGTCATTTCCATGACGACGCCCTTGATTTAGCACCAATCTTATCCCCATTAGCTGTCTGAAACAATGCCATGCTCACTGTACACGGTCTGTTCTGATGCTCAGACATAAAGAACTCCTGCTTCCTAACATATAGTCCAAACAAACAACAAACACTAGCCAGTTTGATTTATAGTGGTTCAATCCCATTAAACTGTATTCACAGTTAACCAAGCTAGTCATACACAGAAACGCCACACTGTGTACATTTCCCGGTTTAACAGAGCACCTTTATTTGCGGTATATACAGTATACTCTTGGAAGTGGATATAGGATATGATACGATATGATAATTGTGTTTTAATATAATAACACAAAAATGGGGTTTTACCGGCAAGTTTTTGTATAAGTCTTGTATACTTTTTAATACTATATTTTCTAAACGGTGTGTATTTTAAAACGTTTACCTCAGTGCACTGCTTTGCCCCACAGACTTCCAAGAAATTCTTTACTGCAAACACCATTTTAGTTTAGTTTGTTTTAAATCTTTTTCTGTGGTTGCAGAAGCTGTTGATGGAGCTTGTAATAAATTCATATTTGAAATATATTAAATTTTAGCAAATGAGTAAGCTGAGTCATGGTAAACAAAGAGAGGAAAAAGAAGGTGGTGGGAGAGAAAGAGAGTGTGAGCTTAAGAAAGAGAAGGAGGGAAAGAAGAATAGGATTCCTGTAGGGATAAAAAGGCAAGGGAAACGTCTCTCTCAGCACGGATAAATATTTGGGATAAGCCTGGTTTTCTCATGTAAAGTGGATCCAAGCCCTGAATCCAGAGTCCACACCACACACACACACATACACACACGCAAGTGGCCAAATTGAACTAAGAGGTGCAGATTAGCTCTTTCTCTCTCTCTCTACTATCTCTATCTCTCTTTCTCTCTCCCTGTCATATTCGTACTCACTCTCACACATCACAAAGAATGGCACACACTCATGTGTGAAATGAGCTTCATGAACACACACACGCACACACACAGCAGCTCACAATACATGTACTGGCATCCTAATCCAGCCTTAGAAAGGGTTTTGGAATGGACTCTCTTTCAGGGCTCTAGAAGAAGGGGAGGAGAGCAAGGGAGTTCATTGACAACAGTTGCATTTGAGTGAGGATTTGGTTGATGATTTCATAAGGAATGCTCGAGTGAGCAGCAATGGACCCCCGGTCCTCTCCTCGGCCCCTCCTTCTCCTCATCTCTGGTCATTTACTCTGCTGGGGGCGTTTGTCCTCAAAAAGCCCCCCTAAAGAAACTTTATTTTATAATAGACAGAATCGTTCTGCCTTCCTCCACACACAAGTACACTGTTCCTTCATATACAATGCCATTATTTGTAGATGTTGTATGATAAGTCATGTCTCAGGCTGTTTGCATCCTCATAAACTCATTTGCCTCAATTGCATCATAAATTGGATCTCAGCAGATGACAGTTTACAGACATTATGATCACAGTAAAGTGATGTCTGGACTGCAGGATCCACACCAGCAGCATATTCAATCATAATCAAACCAATATAGCTATTTAGTCTTGTAGAATTACATATGTATATCAAATACATTCTGTCAATAGTGCATTTATGCAACTGAGAAATTTGTTTTTGTTCAAAAATATGGGTCCTGCAGCTACACACCTGTTTCGTCCTGCTTGTTTTTTTTGGTTTGTTTTTCTTCAGATTTTGATTTGCTTCAAATTTTGCAATTTGCAAATTTTGCAAAAAAGTTATGTCAACAATGTAGTGATGCATTAAGCACTGCTTATACAGAAATCACTTTCAAACCAAGCAACTTTCTGTTTGTCACAGTTAATTCACAGGGCAAGCTAGAACACAAGCAAAATGCGGGAAATCCCGTACAGATCCCGTGGGCAAAAGTAAATGTGACTGAGCTTTTAGACGGCATTTAAACTTGACATTAAGAAGTGCCCTATATCTGAATGTTGTCCTGACATGTATTGAAAAGACGAGTACCGTAAATGTGTTTCTGATTGGACTCTTACCTGCATGTCCTGATCCTGCAGTAGTGAAGGATGCAGTGTAATCTAAACGCTATCTAGTCATCATATCTGTATTGACCGTTTGACGCCAAACGTAACCCTGTCCGCTATCATTATGATCTTCAGAAAATGTATCTGAAACATTGCTCGATTAATTGGTTATAATATTGCGAGAGAACACAACTTAGTGAGTGACTACTGTACACAATTCTGCCATTTTGAGTGGAATTCCTCTGACAGTCAGTGACTAAATTCAATACCTCTGATTGGCGGTTGTGTTCATGTGCTTAACAGACATGTGTAAAAGTGTGTTCTGATTGGGTGATGATACAATCTTTAATGGAAACATTTCTGTTAGGTCTAGCAATGCCAAGGTCATGGGTTCGATTCCCAGGAAATGTGTGTACTGATCAAAAGTATACCTTATTAGATAGTTGCTGAGGTGTTTCTATATGATTGTTCATTGGCCTAGGTCTAAAAACTAGGAGTAAATCTCACTATTATATCACTGTGATATTCTGATCCCTGACTCAGGTCATATAACTTCACTGCAAATTATGAGATTTTTTTTCTTTCATCTTATAATATGGTAGAAGAAAAATCATGTGTAATTACTTTAAAAGTAATAGTAAAAAAGTAATAAGCACTGCTCTTTCATTTTCTGTTTCCTATATCAGTGGAATATAGATAAAATGTCTCTTGTGAAAAAGAAATACACTTTATTTTAAGAAGTACAATATTGAGAAAAATAGTACTTATTTCAGAAATAATAAACTTTAAGAGAATGTACTTAAGTGTACTGAGTGTAATTTTTTTTCTTTATATCTTAAAGAAAAGGACATCTTTATATTTGATTATTGTCTTTGGTTAAATTGCACTGCTGAATGTATGTACAAGCATTTATGATGATGAACTATAATGTCATTCCTATTGGAACTTTCTTTTGTCATGTATTTATATTTAGTAATATATTTGTAATTACAAATGTGTTATTATGAAAGTTGCAATTTAGTACATTTAAAATGTATTAACTTTAAATGTAATAGAGAAATTATACAGTTAAAATGATAATCAAGAACTTTACATGTGATTTAATATGTTAGTCAACACTAACTAGATTTTTAAGTGCACATTTAATGCAATTAGGCATTCAAAAGGGAACTCTGTCCATACCTGGTTTAGAGTTCCTACTGTGTGCGTGCGTGCATGCGTGCGTGTGTGTGTGAGAAGTAAGCACAGCCTATTTTGGTGGATAATTCTGCAAATCAAGCGCGAGTACTTCAGTATCTCAGTGCCTCCTGATAAGGTGAGCTCCATCTTTCTGTAATAATCAGCCAGTCATCAGGGAATGGACACAGGAAATGAGTTCAGTGAGACAGCACAGGATCTCCAGAGCAAAACAATCAGAAAACACCTGCTTTCACAACTCTTCATCTACCTCCCTCTCTTCATTCCTCTATCTCTCTCATATATGTGTATATATATATTTATATATTTATCTCTGCAGATGGCACAGGGAATATGGCTTATTAAGATATTGTGATTTTAATGGTTTCTTTTATCCAAAAGGGAAGAAAGGCTTGGTTTGGGAATGCAAGAAAGGTGTAAACCGAGACATCTAAAGAGAAAGAGGAAAGAGGAGTATTAGAAATAGAATGAGAGATGGTGGAAGAGGGAGGACAGATAGGAACCTGAAAAGAAAATGATCTGTGCCAGATGTGGTGAGAGTGTAATTCCTCTTGCAGGCATTAGTAGGGTGCAGCCGCGGTGTAAATTGTTTTTTAATAGCACCGAGGAAGACTTTGACTGTTAATTATGTATGGCATCTCCGTTAATTCTAGTCCAGAATCTCAGCTCGTTAGCTTAATGACCACACGTCCGATGTAACAATTAATACTGATAATGTGGCTCGTTTTCTGAGGTTGTAGTGACTCTACTAATAAAGTGATGGATCTGATGACTAATTAACCCCAATTTCAAACTTCCTGCCATTGTACCAAAGCAGATGATTCAGATTTGTTTTTATTGTGACTTAGAAATTGTATAAAAAAGACAGAGTTAAAGAGACATTAAAAAAAGCTTTAAAAATGTAGTCCATATGATTCATGCACCCTATTCCAAGTCTTCACAATAAGAGAGAGAGAGAGAGAGAATAACTGAATTTGTTAGGGGATTAACAAATCAGTGTGTAAGTCAGTCAATGAGAAATGAATGAGTGAGTAAAATATCAAGTAGCAGGTCCAAGGTGGGAAACTACAGAAATTTGCACTGAATTTGTAGGAAACGGAATGGAATTCTATCACATTAAAGTCCCCCTGTGGTGAAAATCAAGCTTTTAATGTTGTTTATATGTCTATGGGGTGTTTTTAATATGCTTTAAGACAAGCCATGTGCAAATTCATAAGTCAACACCATTGCTGAGTATTTTCTCTTTAAAACTGCAGTGATCTAAAGACAGTCCCAAAAACGCAGTTTGAAATCGCTGGTGTTTCTGACCTTGTCAGGTCAAAAACCTTGTAACCAATCAGATCAACGTATGATCATTAACAAGTGGATCTCTGAGCTGGTGTGAGTGAGTGAGTGAGCTAATTTGCATATTCATAGAACCGCATATGCAAAATGAGGCAAGGGTGTAAAGTTACATTCAAGCTATTTTAAGGCATGAAAACATTTTTCTTTCAAGGAAAAAAACGTTTAAATATGTTATTCTGGTGATCAAAGATGAGTTTTAAGGGATAAAATGATTGACTACAAGGAGACTTGTAAGAGCGGAGCGCTCTTATTAGCTGGAAAGCATAATCAAATGAGCCCAAATGTTTCATAAATGAATGTGCAATGGATAAATTATTTCTAGAAATTAGTATAAGGTGTTTCAATTCTGTGGCCGGCGATTCTGTGTGGCCCTGAGAGGATGAATGAATGCTTAAATGAGCAAACTCTCTAAGTGCACCAACAGGACAATTCCAGCACACATGCAGTACAAATTAGGTTTCCAGGGGAACTAAAACAGTAATAACTTTATCCTGTGTGTATGTGTGTACATAATATAGCATCTGTATGCTACCGTGCTCAAATCGCATTACAGCGCTTGGCTCCAGGGCGGCAAATCACTCTTGTGTCTCTGTTCAACCAGAACAGAATTAATAAAGAGAAGATCCACAGCTGCCGAACACCAGAGCCCACGCCATCAACCTACTATACATACTGTATTCAGGGCACAGCAATATAAACAATGAACCTGGTCTTGGTCCCACAGCTCTGATCGTTTCTAATGCAATTTCACAGGTTCACATTCCTGTAAAGTATTAGAGGAACGCAGAAAGGGACAGGTGTATTTTTCGGCCCGTAATGGATGGGCTTGAGCATTGTTGTTGTAAAACAAACTCTAAGCTCCACCCCTGACAGATATATGAAGAATAAGTAAGAGGAGGAAAGATTAAATAAATGGTAATGAATGAGTTAATGATCTATTTATATACCGTAACTCCATGATATGTATATTCTCCTATAAAATAAATCTATGAGGAACTTTTGCAAAGACCTTTGACATGTCTCTGTGCACGGTTTTGTTATGCGTAATCAGAATGCCTGCAGTGTTTTTACCCTGAACGGTTATTAACTTCTTTAATAGCTCTTTCTGTGTTTGCTCTGTTTATGCTGAATATTGTGGAATATTTCCAAATAATAAGAAGTATTTGTTTTGCATGCACACACATGGCTTTCACAATTCAGGTGAAAATATGAGATAAACACTTCAAAAATAAAAAAATTAAAATCCTGTGCACTATCACTGTTCAGACCTCTGACCTGATTCTTGTTTATTTGAATTATTCTGTCCCATTTTCATGCATAATAAGCGCAATTAGCCCCCTCCCTAATGACTCGAAAAAAATAACCAAGCCAAGTTGCATGCAGGAACGTATCTGGAGAATGTTAATGAAGCCCAGAATGTATGTTCCAGAGAGATAGGAGTGGGCTGCATGCAAGTATATGTAATAGAATAGATAAGAAAGTGAATATACATAGAAATTTTATTCCGTACATGAATACAAAAAATAAACAATGAATAAGTTTGAAAACATGGTTCGTGGGCACGGGTGATAGAGTGGGAAACTGGAAAAATAGAACAGTCCTTAGTGGGGGTTTGCAGTAATGCCATAGAAGAACCATTTTTGGTTCCCCAAAGAACCTTTCAGTAAACGGTTCTTAACAGAACCATTTTTTCTTAGTGTGAAGAACCTTTTAATGGTCTAAAGAACCTTTATCTACAATAAAGAACCTTTTGTGCAATGGAATGTGGATGTAAAAGGTTCTTCATGGAACCATAAATGCCAACAAAGAACCTTTATTTGTAAGTGAGTATGCAAAACCAGAAAATCCAGAACAGTGGATAATGCATAAACACAGAACACACGTACTATGCTGATGATAAAATGTACACAGCATGCATTTGACGTGCTTGATGTGCCAAGTTACAGAAGATCTCAGACATCACTATAATGAATGAGGTGAAAACAGGGACTATGCCATAGAGTAGCCTACACATAAAAATCAAAGTATAATTCGTGCTTAAAGGATTAGTTCACTTTTTAAAAAACTTTTGCTGATCATTTACTCACCCCCATGTCATCCAAGATGTCCATGTCTTTCTTTCTTCAGTCGAAAAGAAATTAAGGTTTTTGATGAAAACATTCTAGGATTTTTCTCCATATAATGGACTTTACTGGTAGCCAAACCGTCCAAGGTCCATATGACAGTTTCAGTGCAGCTTCAAATGGCTTTAAACGACAACAGACGATGCATAAGGGTCTTATCTAGCAAAACGATCGGTTATTTCTAAAATAAATAAATAAAAAACGAAGTAATATAAGGTAACTGGTTTAAGGTTAGGTTTAGGGGCAGGTTCAGGGATAGTACATATAGTTAGTACCCAGTTATTGTAATTACTATAAGTACATAGTGTGTACACAGGGAATCAGGACTGCAAAATGCCAGCAGATGCTTTACAAACCTTACCAACAACAAGATAACTGAGAAACATTGGGGTATTATGGGGTTTAATAATGGATACACAGAGGATATATTACTAAGTCCCCTGCAGTGTGCGAGATTAACTTTACCTTTCGCTGTCTGTCTGTCTGTCTGTCTGTCTGTCTGTGTGTGTATGTGTGTGTGTGTGTGTGTGTGTGTGTCAGCTCTGGTTAGTGTCAGTGGTTGTGTATGACGAGTGAAGGTGAGAGCAGGGTACAGTCTCTGGCATGGTGCCATGTTTATCCTAACCTTCGACTCTGTCGTGCGTCACCACAGAGATGGAGATGGCCTGTTCATCCTGACACAAACAGGACATTAATCACACACGCATAGATAAGCACCAGCATACAGTCCTCTCAAATTCAGCTAGGAACTGACCTATTATAACCAATCACAAATAATCTATGATAGCTAAAGTGTCCATCTAAAAGCAATGTGCAGATATACCTGTCCTAAACGGTGCTTATTTGTAAAAAAAAAAAAAAAAAAAAAAAATCTGTGGACTGGTTTCACAGACAGGGCTTAGATTAAACTAGGAGTAGGCCTTTATTTCATGGTGTACATCTTGAGACAAAACAATGGCACTGACATATTTTAGCATGTCAGTGCAAGTTGCTTTCAGTTAAAACGGCTCAAACATGCATTTTAGTCTGGGACTAGGCTTAAGCCTTGTCTGTGAAACCGGGGGTATATGTTGAATTAACGATAGAAATAAAAGAGTAGAGGGACTGAATGTTTGGACTGCCACACTGACATCTCCACACTCTTTTTTCCCCTCTGTGCTGTGTCAAACATGTTTATCTGCTTCCTGTCACTGGCACCAGAAACACATCAGACTGACCTCAGCTCAGTGAGGAGAACCTCTCATGCAGGTACTGTACGCAGGACACAGCCTAGACCATCATCCTGGTTTATGCTGGAGTTTGTCCTGTTTATGCTGATATAGCGCTAAACTGGTCAGCATCCCATGCATTTAACCTTATGCTCCTAAAGGTCCTTTCACACTGGACGCGATTTTGACGCACAAATAATTGTCGCGATGATGTCGCAAATTTGCATTGCGGCTGATGTGAATGGTTTTGACGCGGACTATTCGCTTTTTCGTTACGCTTTTTCGTTACGCATCCGGTGTGAAAGGGCCTTTAAACCAGGCCCTAACAGAAAACTTTCTGCATTTTTACTTTATTTTTCAAATGTATTCTTTTTTTTTTTTTTTGAGGACGCCATGAAAAGGTGTGTTAGACACACACACACACACACACACACACACACAGGGAAGCTCTACCTGGATAACAGCTGTAAATCTCTTTCCCACAAAAATACATGTGCTGTAAAATATGATGTCTGCCATATGAGGTGCTACAGGTCAAAGGTTAAGCATGTAATGCCGCACAGATGTTCACATGACTCTGAACACACTACAGTACATGTCTTTGAACACAAACACATAGTGCTGGGGTCAGACGGGCTGATCTACAGAAAGGCTTTTGTTGTAAACAGGGAAAGTGTTTATGAGCCAGCCATGACAGCTGAACCTGCAAGCCATATTTCTTTCAGATTTTAATAAGCTGAGTGAAAAGAAAGTAGCCCTTTTTCTTTCTCCTACCCTCTTTTTTCCCCTCTCTCTCCCTTTTGCAATCTGTTTCTCACTTCAATTCATCCCTTTCTGTGGTCATTTTTATTTTGATATGTGCATAACCTTGGCAGGCTTCACTTCGTGACTTCCTTCTGAACTGTGTGAACTGTGTGTGGGTAACTTGAATTGATCTTCTTGTTTCACCCACCTTTGTGAGACCGGTCCCCGCACCTGCTGCTAATGAACCAGATGGGGATCAAAACCTGACACAGAGGGCTAAAACTCAATAAACAATGACGAAAGTCTGATCTTTTACCTTGAGGTGTTTTAAAAAAAAAAAAATTTATCGAAGATGCTTCTACATAAACAGTGATTCATCTTCCGTTCACGGACAGTTCTGGTGTTGATTGCTCCATTATCAGACTTCAGCCTTGTAGTTGCACACAGGCACATTCATATTTGACGAAAGCAACAGGCCTCCTTTGTTAGCAAATGAGCTGCTGTGACTTAATGAGCAGCTTAAGGGAGTAGGTTTGTTCCCCGATAATGAGAGAAGAGGAAGAAGAATAGATAAGAGAGTGGTTATGAAAAGGAGTTACAGTGTTCACAGGGGAGTCAGTCTTTGCATTCTGCCATCATCATCATCATCATCATCATTATAAGGGCCCATTTCTCCCAGGAAAGCATGTAAAGCATCAGCATATTAGAATGATTTCTGAAGGATCATGTGACTGGACTGAAGACTGGAGTAATGATGCTGAAAACTCAGCTTTGCCATCAGGAATAAATAACATTTTAAAATATATTCAAATATTTAAAAATATAATATTACAGTAATAATATTTTTGATCAAATAAATTCAGCTTTGTTGAGCAAATGACAGGCTTTCCGAGCTCAAACTTTTGAAGAGTACACAAGAAAAGTATTGACTAACTAGTCAACAGGTTTGTTTGATTGACGGGGCAGTGTTGTTGGACGAATACTAAATCCTATAGGGAAGCACCATGTTAGCAGTCATAATGGTAATGGTTGATAAATCTGAATTATTTTATAATTGTCTATATCAACCTGATAAGTAAAATAAATGAATATATTTAACTGATCAATTATAGCGTATAAAGATATTAATCACAATTATTTTATGTTTATTAAGAGACTTTTTTAATGACACAAATGCATATTTTTCCCCCTGATATTTAGGAAAGTTATATTTTCTATTTATCTCCTATTAAAGAAAGTTATTTTTATTCTAATGGTTCAAAGACCTTTATTTGTCACAGATTTTTTTCTGCAGTTCTACTCATTTAAAAATTTTTTTATTTTTTTATTTTATCAGTGCAGCCACTGGGTCCACTAATAAAGATTTAATTTCAGGCAATGCAAATATAAGTGATGACCTGTTCCTACAGCTGTTGAAAGTCTATCCCCACAATTATTGTACTCCATGTTACCTGAATGAGGACAAATATTCAAAACGACAAGTAACTAACAGGAATTTCAGACAGAATATTTTCCAGCCTCTCTAATCCACAGTTTCCTGCGTCCTGAATGAGTTTTATCATGCGCACTTCTGATCTGGACCTCCGGAGTGGCCATATATGGGGTATTCCCAGGTTTTTTTAGTGCCTGTGTATGTTAGATTTCTCTGGGGATCACCTTTCCCTCCACATCTAAGAGCCAGTCCAGAGTGTGTTATGGGGCATAATTTGGCACTGAAATCAAAATCTCCAGCTGAACATATGCGTGTGCATGTGTGAGCGTAGGCAGTTTTTAACAGGCTTTTAAGCTCTTCTCTTCCGTTGGTGGACCGCAGTGGATAATGTCACATGTAACCCTGGTTGCCGTGGTGACTGACCCTGCAGTCATTAGATTGATATTTGGCGTGGGCTGTATAGATGTGAGCTGTCTGTTTTGATCTGTGAACTATCCCCCCCATCGCCCGTCTCTCTGCTCTTTTCATTCTCAGCCAGAATAGCTGCAAATACTGTTATGATTGGCAGGGTGTTTTCAAGTGTGGGCAAATATGATGAATTCTCTCTTTCTCCCTCTTGCTCTATCATGCTCTCTTTTTTAAAATAGTAGCCCCAGCAGAATTGTTTAGACAATGTCATTTTTTTTCTTTTCTTTTTTTTTGCAGTCAATATATTATTCTGTTGGTCTAGTACTAGTCTAGTTGGTAAACCAGAACTGTACAAAACACTCTTAAGTAAATAAGGCTGAAAAATAAACTCTCTACGGTAATTCTTCGAGTTAAATTATTTTTGCGAAGTTCTGACAACTTATAACTTTCAGGAACACAAGTAATGCATCCAAGACACTTTCACTACAATTCATTAGTATTTTACTTTCCTGTACGTTTTCGTATGATCTGTTTATACACCACTGATGGTTAGGTTTAAGGGTGGATATTCCCATAGCAACAACAACAAAAAAAAAGTTCTAAGAATGTTTTGCTAACGTTCCCATTCAATTAGAGAAACATTCTTCGACTGTTTAAAATGTCTAGGTGTTTTATGTTTTAAAAAATCCTTGATTATGTAAGTGTTAAAGCTACAGTCTTTTTTTCTTTTCTTTTTTTCTGTTCAAAATTTAAAAATTATATAATAAGCGAGTACATCAAGAATCCATTTTCCAAACCGTGTATTTGTAAGTGTTTATATTCGGACTATCTTAGACTGGTTCGGGCCATACCACAGTGGAGTTGCCTAATACTACTCGTCATAGACAAAAATAGAGAGAAGTAACTCTTCTAGAGCGCCAAAAGTTACGGACTGCAGCTTTAAGAGAATATTTGATTTCATCATTTTGCAAACATTATGGGAACGTTTTCAGAATTTTCAGAGAGCATTCAAAAGTTACAAGTTATAACATTTAAAATAACATAGCCTATGATTAACATCCAACTGAAATGCTTCAGGCAAAAAAAAAACACACACATTTTTGCTAACGTTTTGAGAAATTAAACACCAGATACATTTTAAAGAATGTTCTGTTAATGTTACTGGAAGAACGTTTGTTCATAACTTTGAGAGAACCTTGCCAGAACCTTAGCTAAAGTTCTGAAAACATTCCCTGTTAGCTGGGTTTATGCTTGTTTTTGTTTTGTTTTTAACAACAAAAGAAATCGTATCCATATGAAATCATTTCCATATGAATCACACCGTACAAATTCATACCAAATCAACAGTTCAAAAAGAGTTCTACATTAACACTTCAGCTGCACTAAGATAAAAACAAGATGAGATAGTTCCTTATAATCAATGATTAGAGAATAACTTTAGCCTCATTAAAAAAAACTATAACAAATAATAAAGAATTACCAGTTAATTACTAAACAAACTTTCATTTTCACTAGTCCAGATCACTAGTAGTTCCTGTAGAGTGAATAGGTAACACTTGACTAATAAGGGATGCATTTTATGACCATGTTCAGGGTAAAATAATAAATAAATCTTTATCATTTGTCATAGTTAATATTTCTTAATGCAGTCCAGGACCATAGGCGGAAGTGTTGACTTAAGGTGCTGACAAACTGACAAAATGAGCATTAGATTTTAACCATGTCATGTGACCCACACTCCAAACAGACTCAATATGATAATGATACAGTACTGGATGAAAAATTTGTTCTCGCGCCTCCTACTAGATAATAAAAAGTATGTTTCCTATGGTGCACATTGCCTGTTTAAAAAAGTAACATGTTAGACCTATGTATTTTGCCTTTAAAATATGCATCGTGTGGTAACCGTTTTATAAAAGCAATAAGCCCCGTGAAGACGTGGTTTACTGTGAATTTAAAACTCCGCTCCATGTCGTGAGTAACAATGCCCCTTAGGTGTTCTAAATTCAATGTATACCACGGCTTCTTAGGGCTTATTGCTTTAATTTGTTCTACATTACTTCCTGCACAGTTACCTAATGATAGACCATTATTCTAAAATGTTGTCTAAACAGTGTGTGCCTGTGATGTAAAGAAACATCAAGGCCTGGACTTTATGTTATGTTTAGTTTTAATTTAATTTATGTGGCAGTCGTCCTTGAGGGGCTGCCGCTTTACTTCAGTTTTGTTGTTTGTTTGTTTGTTTATTTTATTATTAAAGTTGATCGTTTGCCAGTTCGCGCTGAGCCTTAAACATTGCTACAGTACATGTATAGCACAGAGAGAGAAAGAACGGCAGAATAGAAAGAACATAGAACAGAGATATTAGAATATTAGAATGTAAACAAAAAACATCCAAGAGACACTTTCAAATGCTAAGCACCCAATCAAGATAAAACGTTCAGACTGCGTGTGCCTGTGATGTGATGAAACCTGAAGTAGAAGAGAAGTCGTCGAGAAAGTGAAGAGTTCAGCTGTGGCACTGGGGATATGATCAGTTCACACCTTCAGTAAATGAGAAGTGAAAGAGAGTTCAAACAGTTCACAGAGAGGAAAGAGGTCTCTGCCGTGGGTGAGAAGAGATAGAGACTCAGGGCAGGCTGGGATTACATGGCTATGAGCTTTTATTACAGGGGATATCGGTGTGTGATAGAGACGGGAAAAGGGAAGGATTTGTGGATGTGTTTACAAATTGTGTGAAGGCTGCACCAACATGATCAAACATGAATTCATTCTCCAAAGAAATGGGTTTTTTTTTTTTTTATCATCTTCAGACAGAGTAGACTGACCCACAGGAAAAATGTATTACTCAGTCTTTTCCCTTTGACCCCATTTAGTTTTTTAACCCTACAATGTCTGTCATATTTGATACAGAAAATTCTAAGGCCTCTAAATGATCAAGATGATCAAAACCTTGCTGATAAACCTGTTGGTTTTCTATCTAGTACTTCTATTATATCTATACATGTGTATTGTAAATATCAAATATGATACAATGTATATTTGTACATCTCTCAATCATTATTGTTTTGCACCCACAATAAAAACTTTGATCATAAAACTAAGAATACTGATATTTATATGCATAATATGTAAGTAAACTGCTATATTGTCATAAAGATCTCATTGATTTACATTACAAGCTTTCAGAACTTTTGACATTTGGCCATTGTTCAATAAAGGGTTTTAAAAAAAAAATACACACATATATATATTCACTATTATTAATGTCAGGCTTTACTATAGGGTTAACATCAGTCTCAGGCAATCTAAAAGTTTTTTTAGATCTTTAGAAATTTTTTTTTTTTGGTAACACTATTTTACAGTGTCCTGTTACACATATTACATGTTCCATATTAATTATTATAAATTGTGCATAATTACATGTAACTAACCACACCCTAATCCTAACCATAAGTGCATATAATTATTATTACTCAGTACTTAAATGTATAATTACACTGTAATACGAACACGTTCAAGTAAAGTGTAACCTTTTTTGTTTGCATGCAGTAACACAATGATGTAGTAACACATAGTCATAAAATGAAAGACCTTGCACATTTACAAAACTGCAATTTTCAAAACTTTCAGACACTGTTCCCCCTATATACTCTGGGTTGGCCTTAACTTACTGGACAGCCGTTTAGTTGAGTGTCTTTTCTTTTGCACCAAGGCTATTGGTAACCATGGCAACCTCACCCGCTCATTGTCACCAGGACTTAAGGCTTGAAAACAATGTACGCTGTTATAAAAGGTGTGTGTGTGTGCGTGTGTCAGTGATAGATGAAGTGCAGCGTGCTCTGCAGATATATGACTCTGTGTCTGACTGCACTACAGACCTGCCACTGTTTCAGCGGCAAACATTTCACTCCCAACTTCCTACAGACAGCGAGAGAGAAAGAGAGAAAAGAGAGGAAGAGGCAGGGAGGAAGAGAAAGAGACAGATTGGGCAGGAGTGCTTTTAAAACTAACACCACACAAAGAGCTAATTCAGAAGCCGGCCTGCACCTGCCTCCATACACTGTACAGACGCACACGCTCTCACAGTAAAACTTTACACAGACAAGAATGCCTTGTCATTGCATCTTTGTGTTTTCATGCTCAAATGGGCACATTAGCCACAATGCTTTGCTTCTTGAATCACACAAGCATACTAAAAACGAACCCTAAGAAAGTAAACTTAGAAGTAAACTTAGAAAGAACTTTAAAGAATTGGAAGTCGACATGAAATACTTTTGGGAAGTTCTACAATGTGACATGCTAAACTCTTAAACTATTATAAAGCATTTTGATAAAAAAAAATTATTATAATTTCAATGAAATGTGTGTACTATATTTAAGTTTGATAATGTTTTTTTAAAATATTTTTAGGGGATTTTATGGTACTAAAATATATTTATGCAGTAGTTCTAATCCATTTATTCACTTTTTGGTAGACCACAGAAACCGAAAATTCTCGGGCCAGCAGCATGTGTCCGAATTTCAATCTTGACCGTTCTATTTCATCAGAAACTATCTTAAAATAGGGCTTTAAGTGTAAAATACCGAACTTGTCCTTTAAGGGTTAATATCGAAAAAACTAACTTTTCCACTAGATTAAATTTTTCTCAAGTAAAGTGTGGCTTTTTATTAGGACCATTTAACCTTTTTGAATCATGACTATGATTTTTCTTTTCTTTTTTGGGCCAAAAACTTGGGACCAAGTTTCAGACCATTCTGAAATTAAGAATGTTAACTTAAAAAGTTAACTTTTTTGGTCAAAAATGACCGACCAGATAAATTCTTGTTGTTGCTGTTAACCCATTTGTTAAATTAATACATTAAACTAATGAATTTAACAAATATATTTTTAAAAATCTTAATATAATATGATCATTATTTTGTTTGCATCTTTTATGAAATGTTAATTGAAAGACATTTTAAAGGGATAGTTAAAATTAAAATTCTGTCATTATTTACTCATCCTCAAGTTGTTCCAAACCTGTATGAATTTCTTTCTTCTGCTAAACACAAAAGAAGATATTTAGAAGAATATGTTTTAAAAAAACAGTTGATGGGCCCCATTGACTTCCATATCATGGGGAAAAAATACCATGGAAGTCAATGGGGCCCATCAACTCTTTGGTTTCCAACATTGTTAAAAAAATATATATATATCTTCTGAGTTCAGCAGAGGAAAGAAATGTATACAGGTTTGGAACAACTTGAGGGTGAGTGAATGATGACAAGATTTTCTTTTTTTGGTGAAATCCCTTTAAAATTATACCTCAAGACCATTTAAAATTGAAATATCGAAGACAAACAGTTTAACATTTTGTGAAAAAAAACAAAAAACATTATCGACCACAGGTACTATTTTCCTTTATACATTCATGCAAATTAAGTTTAACATTGATGTTGAGTATTTTCCAAGTGTGTATTTTATTTACATACATACACATAGACACAATAACTCACATCATTCACAGTGGATTTGCATCTCTCAAGACTAAACAAACCGAATGAGCATGTCAACATATCCACACAACAAGCAACACCCTCTGCCAATCTGTACACACTTTGTTATCCCTCACAAACACTACTAGCACATTTTCACACTAACAAGAGGCCAGAGGTCTGTTTGTAGGACAGTTTCCAGGGTGGAGGAGTCTGAGGAGAGTCTTTTAAGAGCGAGAGAAAGAAAAAGAGGGCAGCCAACGGGACGGGGGCTAACACCACCCTGTGTGCCAGGCTGTTTGGCAGCTCATGTGAACTTTTTCAGGTGGCATCTGTAGTAAAACTTCCAGCCACACCAACGCACACACTCCTGTGTTGCTGTCACAATGCAGCATGTGAACGTCTGGTATGGTACGACACTTGAAGCTTACAGCTTTGAGCTCTGTGTGTGGAGACACATAGCGCCCTCCTCTGGTAGTATTTAACATCACAGTGCACCAGTGCAGGTGTGTGTGTGTGTGTGTGGGTTGGTTTATGTGATTTATGAGGACACAAATTTGTATAATGACATGTGTACTACACTGGTATTACAACTTATGGGTGGTTTATGAGGACACTTCAAAAGTCCTCATAAATCAAATGGCTTAAAAAACATAAAAAACAATGTTTTATTAAATTTTTTTTAAAATGCAGCATGTCTCCTGTGATGGGTAGGTTTAGGGACAGGGGCAGTGTAAGGGGATAGAATATATAGTTTGTACAGTATAAAAACCATTACGCCTATGAAGAGTCCTCATAATGCTGTTGCACCAACATGTGTGTGTGTGTGTGTGTGTGTGTGTGTGTGTGTTCACTACAGCAAGCGCCAAAACCTTTGCCAAGTTTCAGATCGCTTCATTCCGATTAAGTAAAAATTCCACAAAAAAACCCTAAACATTAAATTTTTTGTTCAAACATTTCCGAAGAGCACCATATGAACATTTATCCTGATGAATTGAATTAAGAAATCATACCTGCATGCAAATCCTTCCCAGCTAACAACGTACCAGTTACGTAATTTATTGGTACTTTTAACTTACTATTTCACAACGTAACTACAATGTTGCATGATTGCAGTTTCATTCGCTCTCGTAATTTCCACCCCCAAACACAGTAGGCTATACGTCTGACAGGACAGGACAGTTCGTTTTTCTGAGGTGAGAGAGTTTTTATTTTGTAGCAAGATATGAAAATAACGCTAAAATAATGACACTGACATATAGCCTAAAAGCAGCAAATACTGAATCAGGACGTGTTTTTCTCAGAAACTCTTTTCTTAAACTGCGTCTGACAGAAGAGTCAACAGCTTTCACTCACGTCTTTCAAAATAAAAGCCTAGCAAAAGTAATACGCTTTTTTCTGCTTTGACTTCGCACACCGCGACGCTCTCAAAATGGTAGGCTATTGCTACCCACCGGTTGAAACACTGGTTAAGAGAGACAAATGAGATCTAAAAATGTGAAAACGGACTAATAACTGCTGTGGTGTACAGGCCAGTTGCTGAAAGATGTGAGGTCGGGCGGGCTTATAAGAAGAACAGCTAGTGTAACAGCCTGACCTCATCTCAACCCCTGCACTGGGAAAACAATCTGTATTTCACAAATCTGCTTCAGGTTGTTGAGCTTATGGCCCATTTGACTTGACACACAGAAGCGCATTACAGAATGGTGAGAGGTGGACAAGAGGTTGCTTGTGATGCAGAAGTGTCCTCTGCCCTCGCGCTGTATGCTCTTATTGACACTGCAATGAGAACACGCACACACACACACACACACACACACACACACACACACACACACAAAGCATTCAGCCCTGTTTACCTTGTGTGTTTCTGGGGATTTATTTAGACTCTAGATGTTTTTAGCTTAGCCAAGCAAACCACTGGTATTTCCTTCACATGTCTCTGCCATACACTGCCCCTGTGTGTGTTTATATTAAAGACATACTGTAGTTAGCTCTCTGTGGGTTATCTGGCCTCTGTAGAACGATTCTGCTGCTTGTAAGGGCATTCAGTAGAATCAGATCCAAAGTCAATCTTGTTCAGCATGTGTAATGCGGAACTGGTTTCAGTTCAGAATAGATATAACGAATCTTCCCACAATATCAAAAACTGAACAACAACAAGTATTTGTCAGGTAAAATGTGCTTTTAATCTCAACAATATTTTTATTTATTTTTATTTGTATGACTGAATCATCAAAAGCTCTGTAACAACTGTACATTTTCACTATAAAATAAAATAAAAATATGAATAAAATATGAATAATAATAACAATTCATATTTGTTTAATTAATAGATTTTTAATAATAATTTTTCATAATTATTACCTCCTAGCTTAATATTTATGTGCAATACAGCATTGATGTATTATAACAATTAATAGAAAGTTATTTAATTATTTATATAGGCTACTATTTTATTAAGAGCTAAATGATTAGTAAAATATTTTTATAATTTAGCATGTCAGACTGCATATCAACTTCCAAAAGTATTTCATGTTGTTTACCCATGTACGTGTATAATAAATTAATAAATAAAAAATAAATGGTCTGTTATTACAGATAGCATAAAATAATTGAATAAGACTAATCTCGTTATTTTTCCAGTATTTTGTTTTTTAAAACAGATTTTATTAATTTAAGCCCTACTGATGGTACCTAAGACTAAACCTGTTGGGAAACACTGGTCTATATCATCTTGCATCAATTTTGTGTTCTTCAGAAAATAAAAACAGATTTTTTGTAGAATAAAAGGAACAGAACATGACAGGAATAGTGGCCAGAGTATAAATGGGCCTTTATCTCAATAACTTAAACTGAGATGGAAATGGGATGTAGAGCAGAAACAAAGAAAAAAGAGAGAAAGAGTGACACTGTATTGTAAATGAGAAGCACAGAGTATATCTACCTCCATCTGTCTCTGTCACCACACTCCAAGAAGAGGGGAGCGCAGCCTCTTTCACACGCTTTCCCTTTCCCTTCTCGCCTGTTCCTGTCTAAGCCTCACACTCCTCTCATTTCTCATGTCTTTTGCTCTGTCACCAAGGTGCAGGAGCCTGAGGTGAACTCATAATGAGCTTGTGAACCTCACTTTTCCTATTGTTTTCCTGGACTAACGCACACACACAGCCTCTCCTTCAGTTGGGTTTCCTCTCAATGTACAGCGACAGCAGGCCTTGATCTTTACTCTGCTGTAGCACAGTGACAGCATGTCTCCGATACAAGTAAGACCCACTAATGATGCCAGCGCTCATGTGCACATACATATGAATTATGGATTTCCATGCCATATTGCTATTTGAACGTATTGTCAAATTCTCATTTAGAGAACTGCTATCAGGAGGATGCATTTTATATAGAATACGATTTATATTGCATGGCTTATTCTAAGGAAACTGTGCCGTTCTTGTTCCAATTGTGTATTCCAGTGTTGTTATTGTTAACTAAAACTATTAAAACATTATTAAAACTGAAATGAGGTGATACAATTACTAATTGAAATAAAAATAAATTAAAACCACTTTGAAATTAGAAATAGTAATAAAAAAACAAAATAAATGACCAAATAAAAACATAGCACAATTATTACAATTAAAATGAAAACTGAAAGTATAATAATAAAGGCTAAACTAAATAAAACTATAATAGTGTTTAAATAATACTAATATCTTACTGTTAATATAATTAATATACTATTTGAATAGCATGTGATGTAAAAGGAATGTTATATCTCAATGAGAACATTTTCAAATTAATTTAGAGTAAATATTCAATATTAGCTACTGGTACTTTGGCCTTGAGGTAGGGAAAAGTTCAGTTGTAAATTGTTTCAAGAAAATAAACACTATTACTAAAATGTATAGATTATGTCTTTCTATAGACACTCTTTTATGTTGAGTACTCTTTTATGTTCCAATAATTTCAGAAAGCCATGAATGAATAATACAATTTTAATTTTCACATATTTAGATAGCTCTACTGAATATGCCAGCTAAATCTTTTGATGATGATACTGACATATTTTCTTAAAATATAGCCTACATTTGCAATGCAATAAATACAGGGACATTTGCCCTGTTTCTGAATGGATCTATCCCCATCTAGCGGTGAACTAAATCGTGGACAACAACACGACGGGATGGGCCTCTGAGAACAATTGATATTTTACCGGCGTTTAAACTAGTGTCTTGGGGCTAGACCCTTTTGCAGCTCACAAAAAAAAGTATCAACTAATTATATGTAGGTGATATGTCTTTGATTCAACGATAGATATGCTATTTGTAGGTGTGTATGTTGATATGCATATATAAAAACAGAATTCATTTATAGCCTACCTAAACTCGTCAAAGCTTGAAGTCTTGGTTTGTGGTTTGGTTGGAACGGTTTGTTTAGGCCATAATCTAACTTCAAAGTTTAATCTTAACCAAAAGTGACCCCTGGGTCACAAAACCAGTCACAAGTATCATATTTGTGTATAATTGTGACAATAGCCAACAATGCATTAGCCTATATGGGTCAAAATGATCGATTTTTCTTTTATGCCAAAAATCATTAGGACATTAATGTTCCATGAAGATATTTTTTACATTTCCGACCGTAAATTTATAAAACGTTTATTGTTGTTGTGAGTGAATGCAGCACAATCGCGAACATAATTGGACAACCATAATTTTCTTAATGTTTCGATTTTTTTGCACCCTTAGATTCCAGATTTTCAAATAGCCTAGTTGAAAATCGGCCAACTATTGTCCTATATCCTCCTAACAAACCATAGCCTACATCATGGAAAGCATATTTATTCAGCTTTCATAATGACAGGCCTATATAAATCTCAATTTAAAACATTTTTACCCATGTCATGTGGTCCAGGGTCACAACTGGATCAGTTCTCTGCACAGATTTCTGTTGAAACGTCATCGTGCGAGTAGCCTACCTCGCTGCAATGGAAACATCTAGCCTACCAGTAGTGCGTCACTAATCCACTAGGTGGCGCAGGGATACAGGCATCATGGCACGTCTGTCTACTATGCGATAGATGGAGAAAGAAACTATAGGCCTACAACAACAACAAACACCTACCTGAGAATATTACAGGCCTACATCTGAATTCTGAATAGATCATTCTTAGCATAGGACTATTGATATCATAAAGGCCTTTTGCGTAATCTACATTTTTATTTTGTGTGGGTGTATTTTTTAGATGACAAAAATATTGAGGTGAACTTTAACGTATATTTTATTCTGTCTGTCTGTCTGTCTATCTGTCTATACAAAAAAAGTCTGAGGTCAAATAATAAGTGTAGCTGACACGGACGCATAGCGGTCAGGACAGCGTGATGATTTGTTAATCTATGATATTCAGTTGTCTGTAATGATGAATTTTCCTCATTGAAATCCTTTGCTGAAGGTTTTAGATTTCGCAGAAAAATTATTCGTGTGACAGTAAAATGATTGTGAAAGCTGCTTGTTGAATTAGAGAAAAGAAAAGAAAAAAAAACACGTTTTAAAAGGTGCCCTCTCAAAACAGAAATTGGTAAGTGTGAAGAAATCAAAGAATTAAACCAGTTGAAATAAAGAACATTTAGATTATTATTTATAGGCCTATATATTCCTGAAACGATGACATTTTGATGCTCAGTGTGTTGCTCTAAAACATTAAGACAATTTCAAAAATGGGAACTCATGATAGCTATAAAATATTGGCTTCAAATCAGATTTTATATAGCCTTCATTTATTAAACCGTTTAGCAAATTTAGTTTAATTGTAGCCTACTTACGGTAACTTCACATAACATATTTTAAAATGATGAATTCATATTTTATTAATGAAACCAACTTTTTGTCACCTTTTAGAAAACGATTTAGTGAAACTGACCTGGAACTTTTGCATATAGGCCAGTTAATTTGTCAATTCAGTCAAACTTCAACGATTGATAATAATAATAACAACAACACTAATAATATGCTTCGAAAGACATCTGATTATCTAATTTATGTGATTATGTGATAAGTTAATCCAACTTTTTTTTTTTACAGTGTATGTGCATTCTTAAAACAATTCGTACAACAGCACCACACATTGGGTTACTTGCAAAAGCCTGTAACTTACTCAAAATCTTTAGTTCATCTCTCAAAAGTATTTATGTCATTGTCAATGACCATATCAGTGCCATCAGAATGACAAGTCCTTGTGTCATTGTTCACAAACAAGATAGTCAAAATGCTTAGTCATGTTGTCAATAAATCACTGCACTCTACCTGATGTAAAACATGGCAACAGTTTGGATGACCAACCCGATCACAAAGCTGCGCTTCTTCTGAATGCCATGATATATCCATTTCAAAAGTACAAATTGACACACTACTGTACGTTAGGTATTGATTGAAAGAGACTGGATAGGATTCAGTTACACTTTTACTAGTGGTCTGACAAAATAAAATAAAAAAACATTACAATATTATTGTGATATAAAAAAGAAATAGGGGCACAAAGGCAAACATACAACATTAGAAGGCAAACACAGGAAAGACCCCTTAGGCAGAACTTTGCTTTTGCATGCAGCACTGTGCTTGACAGTTGAAGGTTCATGAGATGCAACTTTGAGCTATTTCAGAGAACTAGTTTCTCATTGTTTGATCTACATTCTCTTCATTCGTGAAAGTCAAGATTCACCTGCACAATTCATCAATTCATGGCACATTTACAAAAAGTCTAATAGAAATGTGTAGAAAATATGCTTGACAGTTTATGACAACTAGATCAACCATTTGACTAGATGTTCTGAGGGGTAAGACTATTGCACAGAGAACTATTTAATACATTTTGAGCAACATGGCATTAGCAAATGATAATGTAGAAAACCGCAGACAATTGCACATAATCAATTGCATGAAAGCAATCGCAACTTGTTCAAAATAATGAGAAACTGCTTTTTTGATGTGCACAAGTGTGGAGGTTGAACAAGTAGTTTTGAGAATTTCATCTCTGATTTGAGAAATGCACCAAAGCGACTGAGAAGAACTGTAAATCATCTCTCTGCAATCCCAATCCATATGCCACGCCTACTTCGAGAAGATTGTCATCTATTGGCTGAAGGAGTCAAGAATACAAGATTAGACACCGTATTTGCCGCACTTGGGTGTATATATGACCAAATTTAGCTCACATAAAGCAGACACTTGTTGATTTTAACCTGACCAGTCAGAGATAGTATTGTGCGTTACTGTGAGAGCGTGAGCTCCGAGAGACACATTTGCCTTTTAGGCACTGGAGATATGAACACCATCGACGCGCAGATCCATAACAATAGTAACGCTGCTGTCAACCCTCTCCAGCAACTGCCAAAAAGCGCGCACGAGACCCCGGATATGGCTGTGTACTGTGACAACTTCAGTGTTTACCACCAACAGAGTCTACCTGCGACGCAGCGACCAACTGGCTACGGCCTGGGGGACTACGCCACCCCAAACCCATACCTGTGGCTCAATGGACCTAGTGTCAACTCCTCTTCGTCTTACATACATGGCAACAACAGCCCCTCATTCATTCCCCCGGCTTACGGCTCTCAGAGGCAATATCTCACTAACTCCTCTGGGTTCGCCGGTCCGGACCTAGGCTGGCTCTCCATTGCGAGCCAAGAGGAACTTTTAAAGCTCGTGCGCCCGCCCTACTCGTACTCGGCTCTGATAGCCATGGCAATACAGAACGCGCACGAGAAGAAGTTAACTTTGAGCCAGATATATCAATATGTGGCGGAAAATTTCCCGTTTTATAAGAAGAGTAAAGCGGGATGGCAGAACTCCATCAGACACAATCTTTCCTTGAATGACTGCTTCAAAAAAGTGCCGCGTGACGAAGACGACCCAGGTGAGTGATGCTTGAGCACCTTTGGACAATACGAAACACGTGAGCTAGCCATTGACTGTGATATAGAGTATAAAGACAATAATGACGTGATAGTAATAGATAGTAATTAGTCTAGATTAAGATAACCTTAATCTATATATAAGCAACTATGTTTAAAATGACTTGAGAACACTTAACGCATAGGCTACTTCTATTTATTTCTGAATTAAAAGTCATACATGTCCAGAGATTGAAAATGTATTAAATACATAGGCCTAAGTAAAAAAAAGAAAAAGAAATAGCCTATATAAATTAAAAGGGTTCTTGGAAAGTGGAGTGTAAATATATTATTTGAGAAAAAGATAAAGCATTATCTTTCATTAAAGTAATTTCATCATCAAAAAGTACAAAATAATACATACACATACTGTACATATATATATATTGTCTGCCGATTGCCGAATCAAAATGTTTTATTTTGTTGTAAATGTGACCCCTAAAAAAGCAAATAAATCTTGGAAAAAGTCTTCATTATAAAGGAACGTTTTTTTTCAAGTGGAATAACCCTAAGAAAACGTCTTGATATTAATGAAATATAGGCTACCCCTTATCAAAACGTTGAATTTATTTAGGCCTTAGTAAAAATTTGTTTTAAAAAATAAAATAAATAAACAAATAAAAAGACCTTGTTTGAAAACATTATTTGGACAATATTAATTAAGACGTGTACACAGGTGTATTCAATGTGCAAGGGACGTATTTTATTGTTTTGATTATTATGCTTGACATTTTTAAATAGGCTAATTGAAACATAAATTAAAATTTATAATAAAAAATAAACATTGTTCACAAATGAGCGGTATTAATACACAGATTAGGCCACATTTCACATGATTTCCCTCTTAATCATCTTGGACAATCTTTTTAGTCATTGACCCAATAATGTATTTTTAAAAACTCGTTTAATGTTTAGATTAATGGAATTTCACAGTAAATAACCTGAGCATGAAAAGTTGCTTCATTTGGGCCCTAATATACCAACTATCCATCTTGCTTGAAGGGAAAGGAAACTACTGGACTCTTGACCCCAACTGTGAAAAGATGTTTGACAACGGGAACTTTCGTCGAAAAAGGAAGCGCAGATCTGATTCCAGCACAGGGGCTGCCAGCAACACAAAACCGGAGGATGATCGACAGCTCGCAGGGATCAAACCCACCGTCAGCCCTCACCTCACCGGACCCGCATCTCCTGACACTGATGCGGTCAGTGACAGTCACAAAGCCGCGTCTCCTGCAGGCCTCGCGAGCGCTCCATGCTTCAACAATTTCTTCAACAGCATGTCTGCCTTAAGCTCGTCTTCGGCTCCGACAAGCAGACAGGGCTCTCTGGGGCTGGTAAACGAACTTTCCAGCCGAAATATTAGCGCTTTGAGCCAGTACCATGGCAGCTCAGCACCTGAGGCAGGTGGAGCGGGTGAACTCCAGGACAGTGTGCACGTGAACCGTGGAATGTACTATAACTCTTTTACTACTGGCGGCCAGAGCGCGCAGTTCAACGGACACTTCTACAACAGCTTCAGCGTGAACAGTCTTATTTACCCTCGAGACGGAACGGAGTTATAAATCTATCACGATCGTGAAAATAATGCGTATGTTTTCTAATAAGAAAAAAAAAAACTGAAAAAAACTGTGCTGCTGAAATGCAACATGCATTAGAAGCAAATAACATTCATTTAGACATTTACACATTGACATCCATCAAATGAGTAAAACCCGATGTAAAACCCGATGTATTAGTGTCAAAACTAATTTTACTCTGTGAAAAATCTATTTAGGCCTACTTCTACATTGGATTCCTTTATGTCTTAACAGAGATTTCCATATTGTGCCAGTTTTTTTGGATCATGCACTAATTTAAATGGATTTATCTTTTTAGTTTGAATTTATAGTATTTGTAGTAGTAGTTTGATGGAGGGATTTCCTTGGTATCCATGATTGCCAAGATTCAGTATTGTCCAGTATCGAAAAAGTTTCGTTTTTTTTTTTTTTTTTTTTTGGCTTATTTTTGTAAATGCAGTTGTTTTGATGCAGTTGTTTTGTTTTATACACTTGTTTTAAACTATTTATATTAAGTTATGTAACTTGCAGTTTGTCCTTTGAGAAAAGAAATCTGGTCTGGTGGTCTGGTGGGTAAGCTATGGGTAAAATTAAAGTTTTACCTGTAAGGTAAAGTGATAAGTGAATTATCGAATGTCATCATGCCACTAACTCACTTGATTTTTAAATGTTTCACAGCTGATGATTTTTACACAGATAAAAGTCACTACATTTATTTTCCAAAATTTATGCAAAATATTAAGTTTAAAGAAAATAAAGAATTACCATTTCAAATCTCAAAATTCTGTTAATTTATTTATATTTTTTCCCCCTCGAACACCTGAACTTTTAATATGAATTTACAAACCTATGCTCAATAAAGGCAGCATTCATTTAATACAAGCATTCAAATGACTAAGAAATATGCAACAAATAGGCAAACGTGAAACATTTTGAATCATTCAAATAGGCATATATATATATATATATATATATATATATATACACAAAATGTTGCACATTTGCCTATTTGTATGAATTGAATTAAACAATGACTGCATCACTATCAAAACCCTGAAAAATTGTTGACTCCTTAAGAATTTTTTTTAAAAGTGGGAGTAATGACCATGTCTTTTTCTTTTAGATGAAAAAAATAAATAATGTTTTCTTACCTATGCTTATCACAAGACCCAAATAGTTCAATACAAAATAACTCTCTGTTGTTGCACAATGCACAGTTTAAAATCTCCGAGACAGTCTGGTTATGTAATATTAGCATCATCATGCTGACTGTCCTGAAGACCTCAGAAGTATTTCTACATGGTGTTTCTGGGACAATAAAGTATGAGAGCCTTAGTCATCTCTGAAGAAAACAGAAAGACACAAGCTGCGTTTCGGTCTATTTCCAAGTTCACAGAAACAATACCACTATTGTTCTGTGTGTACCAGAACAGCTCTTACTATATGTTTGTGTGCTAAAAAATACCTAATTTGATTACATCTCTCTAAGTATAAGGGTATTTTTGTTATTGATATATTTATGATTTAAACAAAAAAAAAACTTTAATCTACAAAGACACCATGCATAGAAGTTTTGATGGCATAAAAGCGCACTGAAGTGAGATTAATTAAAAGGGGTTGCCCGCCTCCTTTTGTCCTCTCTTCATTAGAACTGTCTGAGTAAAAGCGGGACAGACCCAAGTGCTTGTTTAGAGATTAAGGGGAGGGAAAAAACTCCCATTGAGAAATTCCCTCAGTAAGCAGGGCAGTGCCACCCAGGAGGAGATGGAGAGGTGTAGATTTGGGGGGAGTCCAGTCAGCTTCAGGTTTAGAGAAACAGAATGAGAAATATATATATATATATATATAAGTACACACACACACACACACACACACACACACTCACACACTCACACACTACAGCTAGAGTTTTACATGTTGTAAACTCGCCAAACACAGTGGTCCTTGCCACATCAGATGAAGCCACAGTAATAATTAGAGCTAGTGGGGGCAGGAGCTTATTTAGCATCTCTGAGTCGTCATATTTACTCAGACACCACGCAAGGCTGCTTTTTTCTCTAAGCACTTTACCCCACTGCCAAATATGAAGTTGTCAATTAGTCGGGGCCTGACACTCTGCGCTTACTTAGCGCCTGGGACATTCATCAGGCAATCACCAGCCCCCACCAACACCCAACCCTGTGTGCTCATCTCTGTCTGCCTACCTGAAAAGATCTTTGTTTCTCAGTACAGATCCCTAAGACAGAGCCCTATCAGAGACAACAGCTATATATAAACTATTGTTTCAACCCTGAGGCCAAGTATAATTTTTTGGTGGGGGTAAGAGGATAAATATGTATGGGAAATTAGGGTTAGGGTTCCCCTCACAAGCACAAAAAAAAAACAAAAAAAAAAGTCTGCATGTCATGTGCAGGGCTTCCTTATGATCTGACTGTGTCTTTTCTGTTCAAGTCCAGATCAAATTAAATTAACAAAAAGATTAATGTCTAGTCGTAATTGTCTAGTTTTGGAAATAAGGAAATCATGGTTACAAATGGTGTGACCAGTCAAAATGGAAGCCTGTTATGAGTAATTTGTCAAAGAGTCAATAAAAAAAAGGTTATCTCAAAAAATATTTTACAAAACGCACACACACACACGTTAGGTTTTCATGTTTCATGCTAAAATTTCCATAGCCATAATGATTTTTATGCTGTACAAACTGTATATTCTATCCCATAACTGTATTTGCTCTCCCATGTACTCGATTCCATAACTTATCCTATATTCCATGATATTTTGTCCCCATAATGTAGAGTATACCTGAGCCACACACACACACACACACACACACATATATATATATATAGAGAGAGGCTTCTTTCCATATGCTGCCATCAAGCAATGGCCTTAATTCATTCCATTATTCCATTTTTCCTTACTACACTCCATACATAAACATGACAATGAAATAAACAGTATTTGTGACATTACATAAGTCGAAAGCTACATTTCCTACCGCCACACAGGCCTAAAAAATCCCCCAAAATACTTTGTAGTAGTTGTCTTTGGTCTGTTTTTGGTAATAGTTGAAGCAGTTGTTTTAGGTCATACTACACACATACTGTGATGATGAATGAGACATGCTCTCTTGCACTTGTGATCAAGATACATGTTTAAGAGTGTAGGATGTCTGACTCTGTGTGTGCTGAGCTGCGGTGTTTCTCTAGTCTACTGTAAACGAGCTGATACATGTCTGGGAGGTGAGAAATATGAGGGCTTTAGAGTGAGTGATTAAGGACTGTAATTAAAGTATTACATCGCTTTCCTAGTGCTAAGCTGAGAGAAACAGCCCACCTCAGCTCTCCTCTAACACACTGTCTGGATCTGAGACAAACCTTCACACACAATCAGTTTTTCTCATGCTCCCCCCTGAGATACATTCAGGTGCAGAACCATATTTCAGGTTACCGAGGTCATTGTACATTGTATTTTAAGCAAAACGAGTTTTTATGACACAGACTATCTCAAATTAAGACATTAAACACATAAGTGGCTAACCTTAATTGTGATTGACTGGAACAATGGCTACAGCTTATGTCATTTTAGAGATGAACTCTCACCAGTGTCCATATCCTTTGGTAAACAGCATCACAAAGAAGGTTTGTTCACAAATGAGTTGTTTTTATCATTTTTCAGACTGTGTATTTTGAAGTTTAAGTCTAAAAGGCCCCCCTACTGATAGAGAAGAAAAGGGAAAATAGCTCACAGCAGGAGTCATTTAAGTGTATGTGTGTGAAGGAGTGTGTATGTCTGTCCCGTCGGTGTGTGTATCTACGGGGCCCCAGTTAAGTGGTTGCGTTACCTCTCATGTGGAGCAGGCGAGTCGGGGGCGAGTCAGGGCGGGTCAGCGGTGGCTAAGGTGTCCATCATTATTTTTACGCCTGTCGGATCCCATGAGGTTGCCCAGCAAAACGGTCAGTGCTTGGGCTGTGGGGTGGGGGTGGGGGGTCAGGGGCTGGAGTCAGACACACTCAGCGGCTCTTGCGCACAGAGGATTATGATCAACAAAGCAGATCCCACACCTGCATTAAAGGGGAGGAAGGGGGGCACTTGTTGCAGTGGGGGGGAAAATCTACAGCCCATCTCTAGGGAAAAATGGACATTACACGAATCCTTCTTTTACACTTAAACAGTTGAACAATTGGTACTAGAAGTCCCATGTGCCAAAAAAAAAACAAAAAAACAATTCACGCACACCATTACACCATCACCACCAGCCTGAACCGTTGATACAAGGCAGGATGGATCCATGCTTTCATGTCATCTATGTCAAATTCTGACCCTATCATCTGAATGTCGCTGCAGAAATCGAGACTCATCAGACCAGGTAACGTTTTTCCAGTCTTCTATTGTCCAATTTTGGTGAGCCCTAGTCAATAGTAGCCTCGGTTTCCTGTCCTTGGCTGACAGGAGTGAACAGGGGTGACCTGGTGTGTCTTCTGCGGCTGTAGCCCATCTGCTTCAAGATTGAAAGCTGTGTGTATACTGGTGCCTTTCTATCAGCTCAAACCAGTCTGGCCCTAGAGACGGTTGTGCGTGAAAATCCCAGTAGATCAGCAGTTTCTGAGATACTCAGACAAGCCCGTCTGGCACCAACAACCATGCCATGATCAAAGTCATTTAAATCACCTTTCTTCCCCATTCTGAAGCTCATTCAGATCGTACTTGACCATACATGGCTAAAAGTATTGAGTTGCTGCCATGTGATTGGCTGATTAGGTATTTGCTTTAATAAGGAGTTGAACTGGTGTGCCTAATAAAGTGGCCGCACATTGTAAGTTATAAAGCCGCAGTTGTTCGATTTTGTGAGATACTGTAAAAGTCAAAATTGGGAGGTGAGATAAAAAAAAAGTCACATTATGAGATAAAAAGTCTCATTGGCAAATATAGTCACAATTGGGACATTAAAGCCACATTATGAGATTCACAATGGAGGTTACATGTTCTTTGACATCTATTTTGACATAAAAATACTCCAATATAGATTGCCGATCAATCATGTGTATATAAAGCCAATTTAAAAGATTCAAAAGATCAAACTTAGTCACTGACAGTGATTTTTTCTCTACAAATGACATATCACCTTAGTAAACTGTAAAGTAATTCATTATTATATAATATTATATAATATCACGCATCTTTAAAATCATAAGCAATGTGTAACTACAACCCTGTGTAGACAGGTGCATAGCCATCATTTCAGAAGTGAAGAGGACAGAAATGTCAAGTGTAATACCAATTTTTCAAATACACTGCTGAACCAATCATTCGTATTCAATAGAATTTTTCCTATTTTTTCCCAATGGCATAGTTGCTAGATTTGATTGTTTCTGTAATAAAGTAAATTAGCACTGCATTATTATTCATATAGCCTACTTTATTGTTATGAAAATATCCAAAAGTAATTTTTAATGGTCAGGACAGGTATGTCTCCGTATAGTGATGACTACACAGTATTCTATTTTTGCAGTGAGTGTGAAAGGGAAATGTGAGGGACGAAAGAGGAATGTGTGTCATTGCACCGCGTCCTCTTTCCCTCTGTTCTTTGCTTTTATTTTTTAATTGGACCCGGATTGCAATTTGCAGCTCTCTGGGGGCCACTCTCCCCACAGGGGTGTAATAAGCTATTACGCTCACCCCCCTAACGCCTAACACTAATCGGCATGGACAGTCCTTTGTACAGTACTGGGACAGGGGCCGCTATTGTACAGCTGACCTCCTGCCCTGGGACAGCAAGGGCAGCTTGGGGTGCAAGGAGGGAACAGCTTCTCTACATCCATCCTGTTAAAAACAAAACAAACTCTAACACTTCATACATTTCTTCTCCCTCTCTGGCAGCCAATGCATCCATAAGCTGATCCTCTTGCAGTTCACTTGTATAGTCAACACTGCTTCATCCCAATAAATGACTAACTAGTGAATTAAACACAGCTATTTATGGAACATATATTTGTGTGAATCACATTGCGTACGTGGATGGATGTGTACTGCAAAGCCTCTATGAAAAGTAGAGCATAACTGACTACTGCATATATTTTTTTTCCAATTTTTTTTCTCTCAATTGCTAACAAGCAGACAAGCATGTACAGCATGAATAACAAAAGTGTTCATTGATTTGGGGAAATGTGATCACAAAGCAATGAAAAATAATTCACAGTTTTGGTCTGCATAGACTCCTGTTTCACTGAACGTGTGAAGAGTTTTGAACATGAGACTTTTGAGGATGAGGATTTTATTAACAGATTTTATTGAAACTAACTGACCCAGACTTTGTCTTAAAATATGAAAACACGTTTTTAAAATGATCGTTATTTGACTGTAATGGGATTACTTTACTAATTACTGAAAAGTATCACATCTCCAATTAATTTACTTAATAATTGAATTAACCTTTACTAGATGGACAATAATGCTTTTTTCAAATTCTGTTCAAAGCATAAAAAAAAAGTGTGCGTGTGTGTGTGTGTGTGTGTGTGTGTGAGACACATGTTGCGCAAAGCTGAAGCAGGTGTATAAAGTGGGAGGTCTGTCTGCGGTCAGAGTCCTGGGACACTTGCCAGTGCATGTCTGCCTCTTTGCTCTCACCTTAAATGCTTTAGACATCTTTGCCTTTATCTTTCTTTCATTCATTTCATCTTCCAAAGTTTCCATTTTTCCAATGTTGTCCTGTAGAGTCAATTAACCAATCACTCACAAGTGTCACTTCCAGGGGAGTTTCTAGCCGAATGTTGTTGGCCCACTGACATAAGGTCAGAGCCGTTATCTGCAGCTCCATTAGATGCGCTTTACTAGATCTGTAGTGTCACCCCTTCGCCATCCCCCAGGCTGAACATCTGGTCAAGCCGGGTTCTTTGAGCCATGGAGAAGAGCTCATTAAGAAGAGCAGCGTCCAACCTGAGCAACAGGCCCACTAATCCAGCCCACTGCCAACCCACTGCCCTCACAGACAGGTTCATCTGGAGGACGAGTGCAGTCTGCATGAAGGGAGAGGCCGAGTGGGGGGTTGGGGACTACAGTGAGCGCATGTGATTCCTTGTGCCTTATGAGTCAATGAACACCTGAAAATGTTTAGCACATTATGCTAAAAATCTCTCATAATGTGTTTTATGACAGCTTCCTCCTCAGTGGTGAACGTTGAAGTACAACATTCCAATCAACCAATCAGATTTGAGGGACAAGTTTACAAATCAAGTTTAGGCTTACAACCAGGGTTGGGTTGTACTTCAGTGTTATTCACCTATCATTCCCTTCTGACTTTAGGGATATGTTATAGGGTTAGGTTTAGGGTATAGGAATATAGGGTCAGGACTACATTTTCAGACTGGAATATTATTTCAGGGTCAACAAAAGTCTTACTTGGCAAAATCACAGTGAGCCTGCTTAGTCATTCTCTAAGGGCCGGTTCACATAATGCAGTTTTTCCATTAAAACATGAGATGGTCAGTCAAAAGAAAAAAAGTTCAAGGTCTAGAGAAGCTTTTTTTTTCTTTTTTTTAAGTTGAACTTCTTTTAACCCGAGCAACGCGTTTTTAGAATGCCATTTCCTGCGCGAGACGCTGCAAAAGAGGAGAGCGCAACGGTTAATCACATCCGTTTTACGTTGGAGAGCAATGGAAAAGTTGCACAGTGGACATTGCGCACACAACACTGAGGTCAACTGTAGTCTGATTAACCTAACCCTAACCCTAACATGTATAAGGTGGACAAAGCAAGCTAGAATAGCATAATTCAGATCCAACTTCATAAAAACTGGTCAGGTACAACTTCAGTCCAGAAACATTTATGATAGGACTTGAAAATAACTAAATGTTTAAATCTGACTGTAAACTAATTTTTGAAGTGCATCTAAACATACTTTGAACATGCAGAGTTCTGTGTATCAGACCAGCTTCAGAGGCACCAACAGCACATCTAGTGATCTAAATCAAACTCAAGTGAAACATGACCAAGCAGATATTTTGTGACTGCTTATTTTCTAACATTTATTAATTTAGCAGACGCTTTTATCCAAAGTGACTTACAAATAAGGAAATGCAACAAGCGATTGAGGAGGCAATAACTCGAGAAGTGCTAGCAAATTTTCAAACAGACAGATGAAGACTGCATCCCGACGACTACATAAAAACCCACTGAAGCTCAATTATAACCACGCATGTAAAGGTTCGGATTCAAATTTTGAACTCCTCAAACATATTTCCCTCCATCTCTCCGCCATATCCCAATTTATTATCCTTGTTTTGCAAAATGGTGTTGTGTTTTTTAGGCTTTGCTCAGTGACTGCTAAATAATTCCTGAAGGTCAGCTCCCACCAGGTAACCCTGTATGCTTTGGATAGGCCGGCATTCTGGACACTGATTGGTTTAGACAGAGGCAGGCAGGAGGGACGAACATCTGGAGAGGGAAAAGCTCCCTCGAGTGTGGTAGCTCCTTCTTTCCTCATGACCAGACATGACCCAGCAGCTCAATCTACAGTAGATGTACCCAGTCTTCCATATACTCCCGCTCGCTCTTTCCCCAGAGTAAAATGGACAAACACCTCAAGCGATTAGGGCCTAGAGACCTCTTTGCTGGAACATGGGAAAAAATAACAGAGCTGTGGATGGATCTGAACATATTACAGTTTATATTTTATTAAATAAAAGTGGCAGAGATTACAACTAACTGCACAGTTGGTGGTGGTTTGGTCTGTAAAGAAGGGGGTGCTCCATGTGTACTGGCACTGTACTGTGTTATTATTGTTTAAGCTGACCCAAGAGAGAGAGGGGGGGGTGAATGTGCGACATTGTGAGAAAATGAGAGAGGTGGGCACTGGTTGATTGTTTACAGTTTACACAGGTCCGTGGTATTAATGCATCAAACTCACAGCTTTGTGTTATGGGTAAACACTCTCAGCCGCCATGACACCAGCTCGCACACACTGGGATATGTTGACAGTTATCGTTTCAGGGATTGGACTCAGTGTCGTGGAAGAGGCAAACTTCCTGCTAGAGAGCTTCTGCTGAAATTACATCGTGCAGTTGCAACACGTCGACAATTGCAAAGGAAGAGCATCACACTAATACGCTCCCACAGATGTGAATGAGGCACAGTCTGTGGTGGTTGTTGTGAATGAACATGGTTTCTAAACTTCCTTAATCTGCCAGAGTTGGAGCGATGGTGGGCAGGCGGGGGAGGGAGTTCAGGTGCACGGCTGGGTCATTGGCGTCGCTCTGTTAGCTTTAGAGGGTCGGGAGGAGGGAAGGGTCAAACCCCCTGCGCAGACGGACTGATATTCCTGTCAAAAACTTGAAGCAAAGCCCAAACACACACTTACTGGAAACTCAGTGGAAACTCTCTCTCACTCTTTCTTTTTACATTTGACAACGTCAACAAGTAAACATTGCTCATTGATATCACTGATGCATTTGATCTTTAGCCTTTACATCAATTATGGTAAATACAGTAATGTATTGTAGGTTAAAAAGTGAAGACACTAGTGTTGTCACAATACCAATATCAGTCAAATTTCACTTTAGTTGTGTTTTCACCGCCGGAACGTTTCCCAGGAACTAGGGACTTTGGAGTGGTACTCTGTGTGTTTCGACAACAGGAACCAGGGTCTAAATGAAGTTCCGGGTAACAATTTCCCCCTCAGAAAGTCCCTGCTCACGAGGTAGTACTTTTTCAAAGTTCAGGAACTTTCAGGGGTGGAACTTGGGCACTGAACATGCTGATTGGTTGAGTTTTCACAGCATTTCAATTGGTTAAATCAACAATAGAGTTTAGAAAATACGACCGATGGACCAGCGACAAAGTTCAGGCTTTATTAAGCTCATATGTGGAGAACTGGGAAGTCAGCGGGAGTCCTACGTCACCGGACTAATATGCCTAAACTTCACGGTACTCGCAGAAACTCCCATTATAATAAAAAAAAGCTATACTGCACAATTACACGTGCGTGTTAGAAATCTGGTGAGAGAACATTGTGCTTGGTACGTTCTTCCTCTTCAAATCAAACTTGTCTACAGCCGACAAAGTTTAAATCCCGTATGACTAGTGTGCTTCCCATAATGTTCACACATTAAGTCAGTAGGCGGAGAGTAAGCGGTCTTTTGGCTGTTCAAACACATTCGACCACATGAGCGTTTACACTACAAAAGCAATCCGGTCGAATGCGTTTTCGACTAACTCTGGAAGTGGTCAAAAGTGAACAAGATCAAGATGTTTTAGACCTCGTTTTCACCCGTAATAGTAACACTTTACAATAACAGGGCATGAATAAATATGTACTAATACCTGAATTAATAGTTACTTCAACATGAACTCATGATTAGTGAATTTATGAACTAATGAAGAGCAATCATTAACTACGACAGGAGTGCATGAATAACAGCAGCCTTAAACATTTTAGTACATGTTTGATAGTTAATGCATTTATTAACGTTTAGGGGTAAACTAAATCAATCAGGCTCTGTAAGAATGAATAAGAAATATTTTGACTTTGAAATACATTTAAAAAAAAAATTTGTCATAATTTAAAATATTGACATCAGCAGCTTCATAAACATTACTGAAAGGCACAGGATTAGTTTGTCATTAATTTCACTGATCCTCCTTATCAAACATGGAAAATATTAAATACACAAATGATTTATCTTGAAAGGTCCTAATCTGTTTTGTGATATTCTTTTCCATCAAACTAAACCGTGACTTAGCTACAACAGTTCCTGAGAAATCGGTTTCCAAAAAAAGAAAAATAGCCAAACAGGAAAAATGAATGAACTAAAAAATGAAAAAAGGAACATTTGCTGGGATCAGACGTTCACTCTCCATCCAGACGCAGGCCGTGATGATACTGTACCTCCAGTCTCTGAATTTTTGAAAAGCCACGTGCATTTGATACGCAGTTCATTTGCGTGTAATACACACGCACCCCACACCACTAATTCTATACCCAAGCGTATAATACACACGCACCCCACACCACTCCTAAACCTACCCTTAACAACCAATGCGTATCATATGCACGTAAAAACTCACTTTAGCGTATAAATTACACGACAATACACATGCGTGCTATAAAGACGCATTTAGTGTGACCGCGGGTTGGAATAGTTGTAGTACATGTGTAGCCTATTTGATAAATCGTGAGCTGAAATTGTTAAGTATTTAACAGTGAATTAATTATGATGTTCCCCCTCAAGTAAAGTCATGACAGTCATGCAATAAAAAGCCATTAGTTGATGTTAGTGTATGGTTAGTTAGTTAATAATGAATTAATTATGATTTGCCTCCTCAAGTAAAGTCATGACATAATGATGCACTTACAAATCATTAACTAAAATATTAATAAACATGTAGGCTACAATAAGAGTGATATCCTTATTCCTTTACAGCCATGGAACAAAAAATCAGAAAATGGTTTAGATCAAATTAAATGTATTAGTGATAGTTATTAGTTTATTTTATTCTATTAATTCAGGAATTAGTACATGATTATTCATGTCCCGTTACTGTAAAATGTTACCCCTGTAATTTGTTGTCCACTTGTGAAGCGAATGACCAAAGCTCATCTTAAGTAAACATGGCCTAAATCTGACGTATGCTAAGGAATGTTATATAGGAAATGCTCACTACACTGTAATGTAAATTCCTATAGGTAATGGGTTATGGTGAATGGTGTGAATGAGTTGATGATTAGAGAGCAGTGTTTCTAAAGAGTTGCTTTAAATGATTCCTAACAAAAAATGCATAATTTGTCTATCAACACTTGACGGAGAACAGCCTATCATTGAAAAAATAGGGCTGACAACACGTATACAGTACACACACTGACAGAAGATGACTTTACACACAAATGACACTGGCAAGAAGTTGAGCTAGAGCAAACCTCAGTGTTGCTCCTCATTTTTATACATTACAGTAAACGTACATACACACACCACAGTGGCATTCTGATACATTGACGGTGGGGCTGTTTGCTTTGTTATTCTGTTGGATTGGCAAAAGTATCAAAGGGCTGAAATCATATTCACTCTTTGCACTTTGATGAGTCCCTGACTTGCTGCGGCGTGTAGAAGACATTGTAAGAAAGAAAACCTTCAATCTTGAAAGAAAAGAAGGGAAACTGTTTTAAGTTGAAGCAAACAAAGCAAATACACATTACACAGACTAGAACAATAAACAGTCTGCTATTACTGCGATAAAATCCATTGGTTGAAATATATAAAGACCTATTGAAAATAATTCAATATTAGCTGAAATCCTATTTCTAAAGTCTTAAAAATCTTTCTTCAGCAACCCTTCAAAAGACACACTCACACACACACACACACTCACACATCTCCAGTCTGAGACTTCAAAGGCAGGTGGAGTGAAACCATGAAATTACAGGTACGGTGTCACTTACCCCTTTGAAACCCAGCACTGCTCAAATCCAGGCAAGACCTGGCCAGCCCTGGAATTAGAACAAATGAAAAAGAAAAAGAAGAAGGGAAGAGAATGACAGAAGTGGAGGGGAGTGGCTCTGAAAGGTGATTTAACAAGCCATGTTGACAATATGGCAGCCATATAAAAAGGTCTAATTTCTGCTTTAAATTACCTCATATTACACACTCATGTTACATATACCACAAAAAACAATGCACTCGCACATCAATACTGTATGTATATCAACCCAATTAAATTATTATAGAGATAATTAACTTGTATAATTTTTTATGTAAAGGCACCCACAAACTAAGATAATATGGGTGATTTAAGGAAGAACGTCTTTGCCGCACTGATCGTAAATATTGATCGATCAATCAGGGCCTCAAATTGTAAATATCCAACATGTTAAATGTTTACAATCAGAAATCCTCTTATTGCCATTTCTTCTTACCCGTCCTCTGCTATGTTTGTTTACTCTAAAGTCACGTTTGACCACAAGAGATTTTGCGAGATTTCTCGTGTTCAGTCGGGATCTGTGAGTGTTGGGTGTGCTGTCTTACACATTACATCCACACACTATTGGAACAAAACTGTTAAATCTAAGATTTTTGATCGTCATGTTTATGGTCTCTCACACTTTGAAAATCTGTTAAGATTTTAAAAATCTTTTAGTGCAGCCTTAAGCCTACCATGTAGATCCATGCTTCAGCACCATGACTTACAGGTGATGATAAAAAATAACAAATGTGTCCTTTTTTTCATATGAAGATCACATTAAAATGCAATTTACCAAGCATTTCACCTTGACTCTGACATTTATATTTGCAACTTTTAAAATGTATGTATATGTTTTATTGTTTTATTGTCTAAGACGTGTCTTAAAATACAAATGCATGATCAAATTCTAAAATTCGAAAGCTATTAGCCTTATTAAGACAAATTTTATGATAATCATATCATAATTTCCATCACAGAATACTATTAAATTATACATCATGTGGGGTGGTGGAAATGACAATTATAAAAAACTACAACAGTATTTTTTACTGGGACCTGAAACATATTTATGACCTGCTTCACCAACAGTAATCAATCCTTAAATTATTTGTAATTACACAGATGGAATTATTTATGCATCTACATAATTCATAATCAAAATGAAGTGAAGCAAATCATCCATATATCATGGCTGACATGGATAAGATCATGAAAGTACGCCACACACACAGACTCTTATTTTGAAGACTTATTTCAATGATGTATTTGCCACAGGTATATTCAAAGATGAACTGATACAAACCTGTCTGGGTATGACAGTGTTTGCGTTTGTGTCTGTGTGTTTTAGGGTGCTGTGAGTGTGTCAGTACAGAGATTTTTCAGATAACTAAACGTCCATTCCGTGTGCATGCAACGCAGTAGGTCTGTGGTGAGAAGAAGGTGACAGGAGAGTGTTTTATACTCTGCAATAACAGCGCTGTGCTCTGTGCGAGCGTGTCTGACATATAGCGAACACATGCCAGCCAAACCACTGTATTTTTCTCCACTTCCTCATAAAGCTCATTATCACTCGTTTTCATCGCCTTATTTATTGCTCTTTTGGTTGTTGTCATTTTCTTTTCCTTTCATCATCTAAATGTCTGCACTTTATATAGTGTATAGTATGCCTTTTTATATGTATTAGTATTATATCATATAAATGTATGCATTTTATATATATAATACACTATTAAATGCATTAAATAATAACTGTTTGAATTACCTGATTCACATTTTCGATCACACCTATATTAGGTGTCTTTAACTACAGCATACATTGTTAGGTACAATGTACTTATTGTGTTCATATTGTGTTCATTTTTGCTGAGGTGAGATACGGGTTTCATGTTATGGTTAATGATTAATTAATTTTTAAATATAAGTACAATGTAAAAACATATTTTTAGATAATAAGTGCATTGTATCAAATTATTCATTTAAATATTAGTATGTCGTAACAATATTTAATATAAAAGCCGACCAAAAATGCATAAGGAAGCTGCTGTCCATTTTCAAGGACGCAGTTGCTCATGACAAAAGAGAAATGTTTGTCTCACAAAAAAAGGGGTTCAATGAGGAACCTGAGGCTTTAAAGACAACACAGAGCTCAAATCAAAGCTGCCAGAGAAGTGTTCAAACAGACCTATGCACCACTGCTGATTTATCCTAGATGGGGAGTACACTTAAGGAAATATCTGATTAACTATAAATTGTATACGTAATGAGTCTTGACACATGCCAAGAGACATCATGATACATCAGTAGTTGTGTCAGGCTAATAAATCCCTGAACTGTTTTGCTTGAGCGTCTTGTGTGGGTGTGTGTGTGTTTGGGGGTGGGGGGTGGGGGGTAGAGATGGATGTGTGGCTTCCTGTGGCTGCTGACAGGCTCAAACGAGGCCTGAGCAAAACAGGAACCTCAGGTGTGACTCATGCAATCACAACAACACAGATTAAACCTGGTCAATCCTAAAATATAACATCAAATATATATATATATATATATATATATATATATATATATATATATATATATGAGATAATCATCAGTTATGGTACAACTATGCTGTCCGGATATACAGGTAAATTATTTGATTTAGGCTTCATGATATAGGCTTCAAACTAACAGACGACTGGACTTTTTATTGATTATGTTTTTTTTTTATTTTTTTATTTTTTATCCCAAGACAAATACTGATTAATTTGTTTATCTGATTTGCCAATGTATTGGTCTCTCTCTCTCTCTCTCTCTCTCTCTCTCTCTCTGTGTGTGTGTGTGTGTTAAATTGATTAAATCATAAATTAAATCACCATAATTTGGTTTCTATTAAGTCATGAACTGGCAAAATGTCCTGATATGCAACATCAATGAGCGTTTAAATCCTTTCACAGGTTTCAAGGTTTAGTCAGTTAATTAGTCATAGGTATTTGGATGAAGTTTATTTACCTTTTATTTCATGACCCTCCCTTTAACCACAGTTCTGTATACACACTACACACACAACCTCCTTTGAAGGAATTTGTCAAAGTCTTTTGCGGCACTACAAAATAGTACTCAGTTTAGATTTGTAACAGTTGTGGGGTTTTTTATGTTTGGTAAAGAAAGCACAAAGATTGTTGAAAGTTTGTGGTCTCCCTCTAAAATCATGATCTCTACATTTTGTAAATAAGTGAAGTGAATGAACTAATTGGGTTGTAATTAGTTTGCCTCTTTATGTGGAGAAAATTATAACCACCAGTGGCCTGCGTATTCAGACGACTCAACCTCTAGAACAAATCTAGACGCTTCCGCCATTCCATAAAGGAAATATGTGGTGGTTGATTAATGCCTGGTAAATGTCAATCAGACATTATGCATATGCTCTACATCTGCTAGAGCCTTATCATTCAGAATCATCTGAAGGGAAGCCACTTAGCAAGACAAATATCTCAGAGGGTGGAACCTTCTATTAGAGAAACCACAGAGAAAAACAGTCTGTGAGGTTGCACAAAGCTGCTATTGTTCTTCATTGCATCAAGATGAAATTAAGTTCTTTAATATTCTCATATATCTTTTAGCAGGCCGGCTTATGAGAACCTTACTCTAGATCAGCCGCAGGGAAACAGGTGGAAAGGACTGTGGTCTTGCCACCCACCCCATTACAAAAACGACATTGCAAACAGCTCAACATGAATAATAATAATAATAATAAAAAGTTATTTTTTATTAAGCATTAGATATTAAAAGCTTTATTTTGTAATGGATGAGTCATCTGAATGCCATTCAATGCAGAAAACCAATAAACTGAGATAACCACCTTTCTGCGCTTTGGTCAGGCACGCTATGTGCCGTGTTTTTGGCATGGCATAGCATTTTTTCAACACAAGGGCTTGTTGCTTCTCTAATTACATGGCAGGTAAAGGCAGATGATGCGGCCCTTGCTCCTGACAGGTGACAGTTATTGACAATCGACTCGTCTAGCCATAATAAAGCCTAAGGGAGAGGAACCGACACTTCCAACCTAAACACCGTCAGAGCAGGCTTCAAATGCGACCGGCTTTGCCCTTGACAACTGTAACTATGTTCAACAAATTAGTCAGAGAAAGCGGCAGTGTTTACAAGGCTGAATATGAAAGAGATCGCCTCTCTCTTGACTGACACCCTGATCCACATTGGTCCTGGTTTGTTTTTATAGCAGGAGACTCTGAATGTGAAATGTGGGCATTCCTGTCTGTCAATCACAAGTTCAAAGGAGGATATGGGTTTCTGCTCTTGACAGAGCATCCTCGAGGCGGAGCGGTAGACGTCCTTTACATGCAAAAAGCCATTGACGTACTTTTTCATTTTTAACTTCTCTAAGGCCTGTTCATGTTGTTATTTCATTCACGTGACATCTGCTTGCCTCGAACTTCCCCTTCTGGGAAGATTACGACTGATGCAACCAGTCTCATTGGAGCCTCTAGGGTGACAGGCTGAAATGGGCCGCACTGGGTTCTGCAGCAGATATAAGACGCTTTCCTGTTTGTGGACGCTCTGAGAAGAGATGGTGCTTGCGTGTTTGAGTGTTATCAGTTACACTCAAAGCAGTGCTGAGTGACTGTTAGTGTTGGGTGGAAATAGGCAGTGGGTCAGTGACTTTGAGTTCCTTTTCGCCACTGTTCGGGTCCACATCAATCCCAAACATGCACTCACACACTGTCATCTGAGCTTCAAAGAACAGTTCAATACTTCAAAGGCTCCCAGACTCACATTCTGCGCATATACACTAAGATAAATTCTGTTTCAAATAAATAACAGATCTTTTTTTTTTTATTATGCATTCATAAATATATACTCAAGATACTATCCTCTCAGCAATCGAAGGCTTCTGAATGCTGTGGGATGTGGCCTGAAAACAGGTCTCAGAACTATTAACTGAAAATTAAGTGCAAATTCAAATTCAAATCACTGTAAAAAAAAAAAAAAAAAAAAAGTTGCTGCTTTACTATTTTAAGTACAATCAACTTGAATGATTAAGTCTTTTAAACTTATATCATTAAACTGGCTTGAGTTGAAAAATTAGTTGAATGTTGTATAGGAAATGGCTTATTTTGATGAGTTAAAACATTAATCATAATCTTGCAAAGTTAGGATGCCAAAATAAATAGGTTTATCTTAGCTCAAGTTTCATTTTTAAAAGGAAGGAAAAAATTCTTATTGTGTCTTTTGTTGTTGACATCAAAGGCTGTGCAATCAGACTCTGTGGTATTTTGGCATGAATGCATCTGTCACTTTCTAGATGCAAGCCAAATTAGACAAATGCATGACATGCCAGTGTCCTTATGACCAATAATAAAACTACCGACCAAAACTGGCTGCTGCAAGCATGAAAGCATTCAAATGTTCTCACATATGAGATGTTGGAAAACAGATTATAATTTTTTTTTAATTGTCATAATTTACTCACCATCATGTTGTTCTAAACCTGTATGTCTTTTTCTTTTGTAGAACACACAAAAAAGATATTTTGAAGAATGGTGGTAACCAGACAGGATTGGTTATCATTGACTTTCATTGTACAGACAATATATATATATTAAATAAATAAATAAATAAAAAATTGAGCTAAATACTCTCTTTTATGTGCCACAAAGGCAAAAAAAAAACAAATTTTTTTTTCATTTTCGAGCAATCTGTCAGTTTAATAAATTGTGAGGTCTAGTTTTAAGGACATTTTTATATACTTTTTTATGATATATTTCTACTAGTTTAGAAACTAATTAGCCTTTATACAGTATTGTATTTGTATTGGTATTTAGGAAATAATCCAGTTGACAGTGAGGGACTTACAATGGAGTGAATAGAATATATAGAATTCATAAAAGTTAAAATGCTCAATGTATCAAAAGTATAGCCCCAAAATGTGAACATTATGCATGTTAACATGATTTTAGAGTGAGAAGAATTGCTTACTGGCGCTATCTATGTAAAGTTCCAGTATATCCAATTTTACTACTTTGTAGCAATGACAAAGTAATGCTTAAAACTCCATAAATTACAATAAAAACAATTCTACAACATTATTATTTAAGGTTTAACAGATTAATTAATGTAAGTGCCTCACATTTATTGAACCCAGAATATTATTTTAAAATATCTCCATTTGCTGTTGCTGTATTTTTTGTAGAGTGCAGTGAGAGATAATACTTGTGGAACATTTGAGGTGAGGAGAAGTAGTCAGGAGATCAGGAACTGCATGATGTCTGGGAATCTTGGGAATCCCCATCCAATACTCTCTGGCCCACCACTGAAGCGGATACTTGCTTCACAATGAAGAGAAGACCTGGATTACTGCATCCCATGGGAAAAAAAAAAAACCAGAAGGATAATGATAGGTAGCCTGCAAAACTTGCAAGTGGACTTGTCAGTAGTGTTTGAGAGGCAATACGTTATAGATTACTGACTGTTTGTTATCTGCATTCATTTAGATTTAAAATGAATTTTACCAGTGGTGAATTGAGCCTGAGGGCTGCACTCTGTGTAATGAACCATTAGGATGGACATAATAATTATTATAGACAAGCTGTGTGAATTGTTTAAAAGTCTAAAAAGTCAGATTCTCTGGAGGAAACACAGGAGATTATGTGAATTTAACAATAATCCCTTCCATTGGAAACTGTCCAGAACTGAACACGGGACTCAGGAGAGGGAAAGGGGGGAGGTTACGTGGAGTGATGGAGAGGTGGGACATTACGCTCAGACACAAGATAAGAAACGTCTCTTAAGGCACAGAAACTCCCACTTTTGATAACTGTTGCCACACTAGACCACACACACACACACACACCTGCGTGTGGTCTTAGCAGGGTCTGGCGTGCGACAGGTCTCAACCACTGTTTTTGCCAAGAACAATTTTTTTCCTTTTTTCTCTCATACTGCCAGAGGGCACAGGTGCAGGCACTGTTCCCTTCAGTACCCGAGGAAACTAAGGCAACATATTGTATATGTTGAACTCATGTTCATTAGATCCTGATAGACTTGATAAAGCTGTTCCACAGCGAAATTTACAAGGCCTCTGCCATTCACAACAATACTGATTCTGTTCACCTTCAATTGTGTATTAACACTAACAAATAAAGGTTCTAGTGGGAGCCTCGAGTAGTGCTCTGACATAGCACAGTTGCGCTTTGGACAACCCAAGTTTGAGCCAGGCTTGTGGTCCTATCTCTCAGCTAAACTAAAGGCAAAAATGGCAACAAAAAAAAAAAAAAAATCTTACAAATAAGTTAATTAATAAAAGTTCCAAAAGGGGGTATAGTGATGCCATTGAACAACAATTTTGGGTTCTCCAAAGAACCTAAGACCTCCAAAGAACCAAAGAACCTTTTAGTGAAATTGAGTTCCGGGAGGCACCAGAATACGACTGAAAGGGCACTTTACTAATAGCGATTAAAGGGGCAGGGACTCAAGCCTTACTAAATTAGAAATTACAACTTTTTGTCAAGGTTTAACCTGATCCACCTGTGCTTTCACAAAATTAAAGCTTTAGCATAAGTTCTGCCGGGAAGACTCCCTCTTCTCATCTATCCAATCGTGTTCTAATACTTGGTATAAAAGATGCTGACGCTTCCATTCACCTCCATCCTCCCCACCACCAGGATGGTCCCTACGCCAAAGAACTTTATATCATAATATTGCTTGCTGGGCTGTTAATAAATGGTTAATTGTTACAGTATTCTCCCGAGTCTTTCTGGTAGAACTGTCTTTGGCCAGTAGAGGCCAGACATGAGACGTCTTTATTGTGAATCTCCTGTCTGTGAAATTCGTCCCATTTCGAGATGACTTTTGGAACTTAAAAGGAACTGATATCAAAATATTCAAAGACATACTCAATAATGTAATCAAGACTTTCAGCAGGGTTGATACATAAAGTTATTTATCATACTATGATTTTAAAGTAATTAAAGTAATTGTTTGATTTGGACATGAAAATGACCGAAGGCAGGAAAATGACCAAATGAGATATGTAACAATACGATACAGTAAAAGAAACCAGTTTTCCGAGAGTACTGTTGAAGTCTTCTTGTACAGTGCTTCCTGAAATGGTACACAACCTCCTTATAAACTCACACATTGATTTCAAAGACAACCAAATAACTCTGTCAAAGATACTAATCATCATACAAACATAGGCAAACATCAGCTGTGCTGACCGTAAATGTGTAAATATTACATATGTAATTTCAATACATCAACATTTTTCTTTAAAGGATAGGATGGTAAGAATCGAGAGCATCCTGGTCAGCCAGTCTTTAAGAGGATTTGTGCTCAACGTTAATTTGGTTGATTTTTTCTTATTAATGGTGAAAGAGAAACACTCATCCCAGTGTAATGCACAGGCACAGAAACACCCATCCCGACACAGCACTGGGGAATGACACTTTAAAAAGAACATTTTACATTGTGCTACACTATAGAAGATGTTTGTGATTAAAAATAATATAAAAGTTCTTATCAATGAAACACTTTGCTGAATAAAAAGTATTAATTTATTTTTTACATTTATTAAAATTGAAAACGGTTGCTTTAAATTATATTTCACTATATTACAGTTTTTACAGTATTTTTTATCAAGTAAATGCAGCTTTGGTGAGCATATAAGAGACTTCTTTCAAAAACATTAAAAAAATATATATTTAGAAACTTTTGGATAGGCTATGTAAACATTCAACACTCACATGCTGGGTTTCTGTGTTTTATGAGGACTCTCCCAGACATAATGATTTTTATACTGTACAAACTGTGCATTCTACCCCCTAGCCCAACACTCTTACTTAATCTGTAATCAACACTTACAGAAACCATTTAGCATTTTAACATTTTCACAGAAAAATAAAACTTTAGTTTGATTTATAAGCTGGTTTCCTGATGGGGACCAACATTTTGTCCCTTTAACATCAAAATCTCACTTTTTACCTTCATTGTGGAGACATTTGTTCTTCACAATAGGGAATACCTGGACACACACACACACACACACCCACACACACACACACCACTATCCCAATTCACTATTGTAAGCCAACAATTCTGATGTATTTTATGCGTGAATGGGTATGATTTGATTGGAAATTTCTGATTTACATAATTCATCCATGCTATTTAGTACATCATGCTGTGAAAGAAAGCAAAGAAACTCTCCCTCTGTTCTTGTCATCAATTAATATAAAATAACAAAAAAATGCACAGATTTTCGTGTGTTAGCATACAGTATGCATGCCATGTGAGAAGACATGAGAAGTCTGTCTGAACTGAACATTGTGTCCTGGTCAGTTGTTGGCGGGCCAGAGCAGTTTAACAAGAGGTCATGTACAGTATTCAGGCACAAACACAGTGTTACAGGCCTCTTCAATGCCTTTGTGCCCTTTTCATGCTCACAGGCTGGACCGAGCCAACCCCATAATTATCTAAATCAATTAATTAAGGATCATTTGTCTCGCAGACTATCTTTTGAGCTCTCATTTGTTTGGAGATGGTATTGCGGTCATCATGTCTGATTTGATGAACTGAAGTTTGCTAGTTGGTATAACATAACACTACTGGTATTGTTTTTTCCCCTTAGATGAACTGATTCTGCTTGTATTCTTCTTATTTGTCAGATCAAGTCATTTTGTGTTGAATTTTTCACAGTCTGTTTTGTTTCAAAGCAGCTTTACATATAATAAAATCCCACTGGATAAAAGTTTACTAAATGACTACATAAGAGAAAATTATTTTTCACACTGTAAAAACTGATATGATCAATAAGTTATGACAGCATATGTTTTACAAGTTTTACAAGATTCAACAAGTTTAAAGGGCCCCTATTATGGATTTTTGAAAATGACCTTTCATGTAGTGTAATATAGCTCTAAGTGAATGAAAACATCCTGCAAAGTTTTAAATCTGAAAGTGCACCGTATATAAAGTTATTGTCTTTCAAAAGTAAGAGTCGACTCTGAGTCAATGAAATGAATTGTTTTTCAAACGAGTCATAAGCCGTTTCGTAGTGACGTCAAGACGAAACATTAGCCCGCCCACTTATTGCGCGCGCAGACACCAGGGAAACTTAAACCTCAAACCGGCAGCGGATCCTGTGGAAACTGGAGAGCATCATGTCGAGGAGACGCTGTGCTCTACAATGTGACGGTAAAGACATTTTTTTCCACTGCCCAAGGACGAGCATGTGAAGAATCTGTGGTTAGAATTAATCTTTACCATGATACTACAGCCTGTTACCTTTATTTTACTGACGACTGCTTCTCAAATATCGGAGTCAGCTGATTAGCTGTGGGCCACTATTACATAAACTCTATTAATGCAGATTGTCTGTCGTTCTCCCTACTTTGAGGAAAGATTAAGCATGGAGCAAGATTTGTTTTACCAATGTTTATGTTACATCAGTCATTCACGCTAGAGCTCGGCTAATGTATACATTGCATAGCCTACATGCACTGTTATTGATACAGTTTCCACGTGTTCACCGCAATATATTATAAACATACTCGGTAAATAAATTAGTACAAGTAAAATAATCGGTTGATGGACATGCAATTGTTAATGCTGATGGTGAGGAATAGCAACATCTCATAATGTAAGTTACCTCAAACTGAGTAGTGAATCACTGAAACGTCCTGCTCGAGTCGTCCTTGCGATGGAGGTTCGGGTTGAATGAATGATTCTTCTTCTTCTTCTAGTGTTTCATCATCGGACTCGCACTCGGATTGATGTTAATATGGTAAAATGGACGTCATTGTTCGTTACTGTGTTTAGTTTACGGTGAAGGAAGCCTCAGGACACGCAGAGCTGTCGGTGTTATGGCAATGGGAATTTTTGTTTTTGACGCGTGCTGTACGCGGTAAACAAAATTTAACAAATCACATCAGACTGAGCTGTCTGGCCAATCAGAGCAGAGGTAGCTCGCGGAAAGGAGGGATTTAGAGAGATTGATTAATTTGGCGAGGCGTTTAAGAATCTGGTGATGTGCAAATGTATATTATGAGGAAATTTAAAAAAAAATTGACGTTTGATGCATGTAAACCTGTTGTAGGAGACTCCAAAACAACATTTAGAAACTTTAAAATATCATAATAGGGGCCCTTTAATATAATTTAAGTCCAAATGACCAACAATTTAAGGAAGCAACTTTTTTTTTACAGTGTATTAAAAAGAACAAAGTGTGAGTATCACTATAAAAATTTTTTGGTTTAACTTAAAAAAAGTAAGTTACCTGGTTGCCTTAAAATTTGAGTTAATTGAGTTAGAGTAATTGAGTTAATACAATAAAGGAGAACCAAACCAAAATAAATAGAAACTCAAAATATTATGTTATCTGAACCACAATAATTATCTAAGATGATATGATCAAAGAAAAAGGTTTCGATAACAAATCATGAGAATAATTTTTTACAGTGTATTTATTAATGCTCAACCAAAAAGGAGGGACAATTCAATCAAACTGGCAACACTAATCCCTCAGTGCCTGTTAGTGGGTTTCTAATGGGGGAGGTATTTGTTTGTATCCTATTTTTAGGCTTTGAAGATACTACTAAGTACTTGAGCAGAGGAAGACGTCATTCAGTGGCGGTTTCTCATGTTTCGAGAAACCGCTTCTTTAATCCCAGCTGCCACCTCTCATCCAAAGAATATTCTCTCCCATGGGGATATGAGCAGAAGATCAGCAGATGCTCGAGGACTCTCAGCCTGAGAATTTGAAGGCTTGGGTGGTTGGGTAAATATCTCCTGCATTTCCTCTAGTTCTTGATAATCTGTTGGATTACACCTTGACTAACAGAATGTAGTCTCAGATTAGATGCTGTGACAGACCGAGCTCGGTCTATCTGACCACGTTTGTGACCATTCCATTGACAGGTCATGGTTTAGCAATGCAATGTCACTGTAATTTAAGTCCATGAAATGTAGAAGTGGGCTAAAGAGAAAGAGAGAGAGAGAGAAACATGCAGAGATGGTGCAAGAGAGAATGGATTTTAAAATAAAAGAAATTGAGACTATGAAATGGACATTGATTAAGATGTGTTTCTAGGGGGTGGGGTAGAGAATGAACCTACTTCCTATCCATTAAAAGTGTTAAAAGATGAGAGTGGCCTCTAGGGACAAGAGGGGAAGAGGAAACCCTGTACCACAACACAAACATTCAAACAAAAGCAAGATCAGTGGCAAATTTGATTTCATGACCCTATTTCTTAGCATCTGTGGAATTATTGAATTTGTAGAAACATTGAAAATAAAACTAAACATTAATGAGATGAATGAATGGAGTTTGATGTATCGCAAAAGTTCAAACTTAAATATGACCAATAACAACACCAATAATGGCGCTGAAGTAAAATACGCTTCAAAACAGAAGGTTAAGAATAAACAAAGCAAATGACGTTTGTATCATCAACTGATTGAACTAAAGCTTCTCTCTTCCTCAAGTCAAGGAGATACTTCCTCCTGTCAATCATTCTAATGCAAGCCACAGAATACAGGCTGACCTCTGACCCCAGCAAAAGGGGTCAAGTCACTCCTCCTCACACCTCTACACAATGGAGACACAAAAGCACATCTAGGCCCATTTGCTGTTTTGTTTTTTTTATCTTTCACTTATCTTTATCGTTGTGGCAAGTTATTCGTTTAGAACATTTACATCGATGATTCACACAACTGCCAGAAAAGTGTTCCATGAACAGCTGGTTGTATTCGCAGTCCTGACAAACACATCTAAAAATCCACTGACAGCTATATAAGTCTCTGCCGCCCCCTTGCGGACATTATATTGAATTAGAGCATTTTTCAAAGTTCAAGAGGAAAAACAAAGCAATCCAACGCTTCAATATAATGTCCGCAAGGGGGCGACAGGGGCGTAGGAATGAGTTTAACATTGGGGGGGACACCAGGGGCGATTTTAGGATTTTCATTTTAGGGAGGCTCAGTCCCCAATGAGAATACGCAGGGTTTTTCTTGGCTCAAAACGAGGAGGAAGACATGAAATCCTGATCATGTACGTATTTTATTTATAAGATAATTAGAATTGTATTTTTCACAGACCATATAGGCTGTTATTCCCACAGTATTTTTGTGGGTATAGCTCAGTACCTCTAGGAGGGTCCGGGGGCATGCACCCCCGGAAGAAAATTTTGTACATTTTAAAGATGAATTCATTCATCTGGTGCACTTTGAGTCATCCAAATCCACTGTTGAAAATAAATAATCCACCCGCCAATCGACGAACCTATGAATTCTCTGATTTAGATAAGCATCTGGTCATCACATCACAATTATTCAAATTGACGTTCTCCAACAGGGGGTCCTGTTTCTAAATCAGGATGCTTTTTGCACACGCAAGGTCTCTCGATCGCTTTCTCTCTCTGCCGTGCACGCGCTACGCGGTTTGGAGCACAGTCTCTGTCTCGCACACTCGCTCTAGAGATTCCAGGAGATTTTAACTAATTTGCGGTAGCTATATCTAGTCGATCAGGAGTGGCTCAACAGGTAGATCTATAGATAAACTCATCTTTCAGGCATTTGACTGACCGGGTTGACACTTCAGCGATACAATCAAATCAAATACGTGTGTCTCGCGGCCAATGCGTGAGAGTTGGCAAATATTTTTGTCCTCTGCGGTGTAATTTTTGGGTGGGACAAATGCGACTATCTCAAATATTGGGGGCGCATTTAGCCTGCCTACTCATAAAAATCAAATCGTATTCAAATCTGAAAATAGCAAATAGCCTACCTAAATATTGTTCATTAATACCACTTAATGTCAATAAGGAGTATGTGAACTCAATCGATCCTGTTTACGAAGATATGCCTTTCTATAATCCCGCTTTGGCGTAACATGATAGAATTCTTACCTGTCAAGCCCAAGCTAAACTAACTTTAAAGCTCTCAGCTCTACCAATGGTGGTGTGATATTTCTTAAACGTACACTTCACTACCCTCTAGCGGTTAAAAAACAAAACTACATTCACTTTGCGGAAGAAAATTGTTTGCTTGTGTGACTGTGCGGATGAATATATGCTTATTTCTCATGACTTAAAAAAAAGAGATAGATCGAGTTTATCCTACTGCTCATAAAACATTCCTACTAGACATAAGATATATAACCATATCTTGTGTAATATCTCAGAATCTGTTTGTTTTCATTCTGAGTCACATGTCTTGTTTTCCCGCCATTCATCAGTTACCATGTCAACCATTCATTAGTTCATGATCATCATCACCTGTGTCTTGTTAATTATCATCATCAGTGTCACCTGTTTCAGTTCATCAGTGTTTGTATTTAGTTCCTTCAGTTCAGTCAGTCCTTTGTCTGTAGTTAGTCATATGTAGAGTGCGCCTGCCTGCCTGTCTGTAGCCTACCGGTTTTGTATTATATTTAGTAAATCATTTGAATTGGAGCTCTGTGCCTTCATCTTCTGCCCGCACCACACCTGTGACACTGATATGTGAACACACAAAAAAAATCATGGACATTATTCGAAAAGGTTAAATGATCCTGAAAAAAAGAAAAAATGACCGCATTGGAAATGAATGGGAGACAAATTTTATCTAGTGAAAAATTTTTTTAACTGCGGCCAATCTTACTTGTGGGAGCCATTAGCTATTGTTGATGTTGTGGTGTTGGTCTACACTAGAGGGCAGTGTGCTTGTGCTACGGTAGCCCAGGTCACGGTGGCACAGGCGGGCCAGCTGATTAAATTCACAGGTGTAGCAAGGGAAAGGCAAGCTAGGGTGGCGGGGAGATCACACAGTTTTTACCGCTGGCACGCCACAGCTAGAATAGCCCTCACGTTTGCGTATATTGTGAACTCTGTAAATTGTCTTTCTATTAAATGGGAACACCACCCAAAGACGCTAAATGTTGTGGACTTCAAGTTCATCCGAAGTGGACAAATAGCGCGTCAAAAACAGGATCTAGCCCTCACCCTGCCGAGTGTCTGATTTGTGTTAAGACAGTCACTACACAAGTAAAAACTTTGATCTCGCTGAGATATCCGGGAGGAAGAACAATTGAAAATCTGGTTTCGCTGGAATACTTTGGAGGTTGAATAAGCAAATGGATTGTTTTATCGAGCTTGAAACTGCAGCATGGTAAAGCTATAAACTGGGTCATTCGTCGCCAATCCTAAGGTAGGATAAATCTTTTTATCATTGCAAAGGAAAACTTGGACGTTCCTGATAAGCAGGTTACGAACTGAAAGACTTTTACGTCTACACAACAATTGACGCAGTGTTAATAATATTGCTATATAGATCACGTATTGCGAGTGTGTTGCCTAGGCAAACTGAAAGGCAATAGTCGACATAGCGCAATAACAAGGCCCGTGAATCTTACAAAGTAATCTGTTGAAAATGAGTGACACACAAGGCAATGATGAAAATAAAGCTGCAGAGTGGCAACGTGAGGGTAGCGAAAAAAGGACAAGAAAGCCTACCGCTAAAGGAATCGTTATGATAATTGAAAGGCTTCAAAAGGAAAGAAGTATGATTTTAAAAAAAATAAGCAAAATTAAAGCAGACATCGTTCCGTTTTTGGTTTCTGTTGAAAAGGTTCCTGCAAACGTGACAAACGTTCAACAAAAGCTAAAGGGGTTTAAGTCTCTATGTCAAAATGCCTTTGATCTTCACAATACATTGCTCAATGAGTTTTCTCTGCCTGAAGAGGAACAGAAAAGACAGGAAGAATGGTACCAGTTAAAAAGGTCCGTTAATGATGCATTTGTTGAGGAAGTGTATAAATGGTTGAAGGAGATGGGAGCTTCATGTGATGATGAAAATGTGAATGATGCCGCTGACATTGTTGATGATGATGACGATGATGATGACATTAGGCCAGGGGACAGTGTGTCTAATGTGTCCAGCAAAAGATCAAGCAAAAGAAGCCATGGCAGTTCCAGTGCATCTTCCGCACGGTTAAAGGCAAAGGCAGAAAGGGCAGCTTTGGTGGAGAAGGCTGCTGCTTTACAAAGGAAGCATCAGCTCGAGGAACAAGAGGAGGAACTTCGATTGGAAAGAGTCAAGCTGAGGAAAAGAAAGGAACAGTTGGAACTTGATGCACAAATTGCTATGGCTGCCGCAAGGCTTTCAGTGCTGGAAGGCAGTGATGTGGGAACGGCTGCATCAGATGGAATGAACTCATACGTGAGTAAGGCATGTAAAGGGCAAAGTCTTGAACTTAATCCAAATGCAAGCGTTTATGTTCCTAAACAAAGCACAATGGCTACAAAATCAACATCAAGAGAACCACATTTGTCTCGTGTGCATGTCGAGGACCCCTTTGCACACTCACAGAATCACGAACAGCGTCGTGTCATATCATCAACAAGGGATAGCACTTTTAGACTGCAGTCACAGCCACTCAATGGAACACATGGTACTGGCCAACAGCATCGGTTTGAAAATGTTCCTACAACCTTAATAACTGCGCCTGCTGGATCAGTGGCTGCACAAGAACAGCAATTGCACAGGCTTCAGCCAGCACAGAATGCTCCACCAATGCAAAGCACTGTGGACCGGAATGCCATATGTGGAATCTTGCAAAAGCAGAATGAGATTACAGCAATGCTTGTGCAGCAGCAAATGTCATCAAGTTTGCCACAGAAAGACATTGCCATATTCGATGGGGATCCATTGCAGTTTCTTTCATTTGTTAGAGCTTTTGAACACTGTATTGAGGGGAGAACTAGCAGCTATCAAGACTGTCTATACATGTTAGAGCAATACACTACAGGACAGCCTAGAGAGCTGGTTCGGAGTTGCCTACATATGGCATCGCAACAAGGATATCAAAGAGCAAAAGGTCTTCTGAGGGAGCACTTTGGCAGTGAACAGAAGATAGCAACAGCCTACATGGACAAGGTGTTCGGATGGCCTGTCGTAAAGGCTGAGGATGTTAAGGCATTGCAAGAATTTGCACTTTTCCTAAGAGGCTGCTGCAATGTTATGACTGAGATACAATGTATGGAGGAATTGAACATTCCATCAAATATGAAGAATGTGATAATGAAATGGCCGTATAGGCTGCGGGACAGATGGAGATCTACGGCCTGTGAGCTACAAGAGCGACGAGGCTATCGAGCCACCTTTCCTGATATGGTGAACTTTGTTGAGACTCAAGTTAAAATCTTGTCTCATCCGCTTTTTGGTGATATTGCAGACACACAATCCAGCGCTTTGAAGGCTATGAATAGTAGAAGGCCAGTGTCCAGGAGTAATATCAAAGGAAGCAGTTTTGCAACTAATATTTTGGCGATGCCAAGCCAGCCTAGTGCTTCGAAGGAGTCAGGCTTAGAATTCTGTCACTATTGTAAGCAGTGTCATCTGTTGTCCAAGTGTCCAGGCTTGAACAAAATTCCTCACAGGGAGAAGATAGAATTCTTGAGAAGAAAGGGTGTTTGCTTTGGATGCTTGAAAGTGGGCCACATGAGTAAAGAGTGTAGAAGTCGTCTTACCTGTGATGAATGCAATCTGAAACATCCAACTATTTTGCACATCTACAATAAGGACAAGATGACTAAGACACAGGAGGTAGAAGTAAATAACGCACTGGTGTCGCTTCAGGCATGTGGTTGTACTGGGGCCGGAGATCACCATTGTACTCTCTCCATTATTCCTGTACAGGTGAAATCTAAGAAAGGACATAAGGTGCTCAGGACATATGCCTTCTTGGACCCTGGAAGTACAGCAACATTTTGTACCAACAGGTTATTGAAGAAGTTGAATCTGCAGGGTAAAAGGACCAACATTCTACTACGCACCATGGGCCAAGAGAAGGTTGTTGAAAGTCAAGTTGTTTCAGGTCTAGAGGTGTCCAAACTGGGTGGCAGCCAGTTTTTGGACCTCCCGGAAGTATACACACAGGACGCAATTCCAGTGTCAAAGAGCAACATTCCTATCCAGCAAGACCTTGAGAAATGGGAATATTTGAGAGATATTAAAATTCCAGAATTGGATGCAGATGTTGAAATCTTGATTGGGACCAATGCACCAAACTTGATGGAGCCCTGGGAAATTGTTAACAGCAAAGGTGGTGGACCCTATGCCGTGAGGACCCTATTGGGGTGGGTCATCAACGGTCCATTGAGAGGCAATAGTGGATGTTGCAAGAGAAGCTGCTCAACCATCTATGCCAATAGGGTATCCATAGCCAGGCTGGAGGAGCTGTTGGTTTCTCAGTACAACCAAGACTTTAATGAGAAGTCATTTGAGGAGAGGCAGGAGATGTCAAGGGAAGACCTGAGGTTTATGGAGGTCCTTGAGAAGTCTACACACTTGCAAGGAGGGCATTACTGCATGGATTTACCCTTTAAGACGGATGACATCACCATGCCAAATAACCGGTGCATAGTGGAACAGCGTGTTAACTGTCTAAAAAGAAAGTTTGAAAGGAACAAATCTTATCAGGAGGAGTATACAGCGTTTCTCTCACAGATGATTGACAGCGGATATGCTGAAGTGGTGCCTAAAGACCAGCTGGATTGTAAAGAAGGCCATGTGTGGTATCTCCCTCATCATGGGGTGTATCACCCAAGAAAGAAGTCTCTAAGGGTGGTTTTTGACTGTGGAGCTGGATTTAAAGGAACATCCTTGAATGATCAGTTGTTGCAAGGTCCTGACTTTACCAATTCACTTTTTGGTGTTTTAACAAGATTTAGACAGGAGAGCATCGCCCTGATGACCGATGTCCAGGCTATGTTTCATCAAGTGAGGGTGTCAAAAAGACACGTGGATTTCCTTCGTTTTCTATGGTGGCCGGAAGGAGATACGACACAAAGCCCACTGGAACATAGAATGAAGGTGCACATCTTTGGAGCTGTCTCGTCACCAAGCTGTGCAAATTACGCTTTAAGGAAAACTGCGGCAGACAACCAGGACGACTTTCAAGCTGAAGTGATTGAGACCATATACAACAACTTTTATGTGGATGATTGTCTAAAGTCATTACCTTCAGAGAAGGAGGCTATAAAGTTGGTTGCAGATCTTACCGAGTTGTGCTCAAAGGGAGGGTTTCAACTGCTCAAATGGACAAGTAACAGTCGGGCCGTATTGTCGTCCATTCCTGAAGAAAGGCGATCCAAATCAACCAGGCAGCTGCACCTGGAACAAGACCAGCTACCCATGGAGATGGCACTTGGACTGAATTGGTGTGCTGAAAGTGACACTTTTACATTTAAACCTGCAGTGGAAAGACGGCCACATACTAGACGCGGAATTCTATCAATCGTTGGTTCTATATATGACCCATTGGGTTTTTTATCTCCTTTCACCTTGCTGCCAAAGCTGCTGTTGCAAGAAATGTGCCGAAGGAAATTGTCTTGGGATGAGCCTATACCACAGGCACTTTTACAACAATGGGCCGGATGGCTGTTGGACTTGAAGAAGGTGGCGACGCTTAAGGTGAGCCGCTGTATCAAGCCAAGGGGCTTTGGAAGATCTGCCAGTGCACAGTTACATCATTTTGCTGATGCTAGCAGTTATGGTTATGGCATAGTGTCCTACCTAAGGCTGGTGAGTCAAGAGGAGCGAGTGCATGTTGCCTTTATGTCGGGTAAAGCCAGGGTTGCGCCATTAAAACAGACAACTATCCCTCGTCTTGAGCTTGCGGCGGCAGTGTTGGCTGTTAAGGTTGATGGGATGTTGAAGAAGGAGCTGTTGCTGCAATTGGAGGAGTCACACTTCTGGACAGACAGTCAGACTGTGTTGAAATACATCAACAATGAAACGAAACGCTTTCATACCTTTGTTGCTAACAGAGTGGCTGCAATACGGGAAGCAACAAATCTCAGTCAGTGGAAGTATATCAGTTCCAAGAACAATCCCGCAGATGAAGCCTCTAGGGGTCTGAGTGTGGATAACTTTCTTGCCTGTAAGAGGTGGTTGGAGGGTCCTGACTTTCTCCAAAGACCGGAAATGGATTGGCCAAGACCTTTGGAGCCGCAGCCCATCTCCTCAGACGACCGAGAGGTCAAAAGGGACGTCCTGGTAAATGTGATTACACACACAGAAGATGCGACCTCTAAGCTCATGACTTACTTTTCTGACTGGTCTAAACTTAAAATCTCTGTAGCTTGGTACTTAAGGCTCAAATCTATTCTTTTGGAGCTGAGCAGAGAGAGGAAGTTGATTCCGTCTTCTTTAGATCTTACTGGCTCATCTTTGGAGGAGAGGATGAGAGAGGTTAGAGGAACAATTGGCAAACAACCACTTTCTGTGAGTGAGCTCTCTAAAGCCGAAGCTGCTATCATACATTTCAGTCAGCAAGTAACATTTCAGGAAGAAATCTCAATGTTGAAAGGTGGAGCATCTTTTGTGAAGAAAACAAGCAACATTTACAAATTAGATCCAGTGATCCGTGACAATTTGTTGAGAGTAGGTGGAAGACTTGGCCGCGCAGCTTTGCCTGAAGAGCTCAAGCATCCTGTGATTCTCTGTAAGGGGCAACATATATCCAGTCTTATTCTGCGGTCCATACATCAACAGCTCGGGCATGCTGGACGGAACCATATGCTCTCGACTTTGCGGCGCAAGTATTGGGTTACCAACGCCAACTCTGCCTGCCGGAGAATAATATCTGAGTGTGTGGTCTGTAGAAGGCATCGCGGACAGCCAAGTGAGCAGAAGATGGCTGACCTGCCCAGTGAAAGAATAAATCCAGATCTGCCTCCCTTCACCAACGTCGGGGTGGATTATTTCGGACCCATTGAAGTCAAGAGGGGGCGTGCTATGGCCAAAAGATATGGGGTCATCTTCACCTGTATGGCCAGTAGAGCTGTGCATTTGGAGGTTGCTTACACTCTGACCACGGATTCTTGTGTCAATGCTATTAGGAGATTCATTTGTCGAAGAGGTCAGATCGGCAGTCTACGATCAGACAATGGCACCAACTTTGTTGGTGCAGAGCGAGAGTTAAGAGAAGCTTTAGCAGCCATTGATTACAGCGAGATTCATGGTGCTCTCATAAAAAGGGGGATCGATTGGATTTTTAACACCCCGGCTGCATCACATCATGGCGGCGTTTGGGAGCGCCTCATTAAGATAGTCAAGCGAGTTCTGTATTCTGTTTTGCAGCAACAGTCTTTGGATGACGAAAGCTTCCATACCATTTTGTGTGAGGTGGAAGCTATTCTGAATGACCGTCCGATAACCAAGGTGTCTGACGATGTTAACGACTTGGAAGCGCTCACACCCAATCACATCCTTTTGCTGAAAGGAAAACCTGTTCTTGCCCCTGGAATCTTTCAAGAGAATGATCTTTACATTAGAAGACGATGGAGACAAGTTCAGTATCTTTCAACTTTGTTCTGGAAAAGGTGGATAAGGGAGTACCTGCCGCTGTTACAGGAACGGCAAAGGTGGGCGAGGCCGCGAAGAAGTTTTGTAATGGGAGACATTGTCATCATTATGGATCATACTGCTCCGCGTGGATCTTGGATTATGGGAAGAGTGATAAAGACTTACCCAGACAAGAAGGGCTTCGTACGTGCCGTACAGTTGAAGACTAAGACAGGGCAGTTGGAGCGCCCTATTTCCAAGCTTTTCCTGTTGCAAGAAGCTGTGTAATGGTCATTATCCAACGCTGGTTAACATCTAATCCAGAAGAAAGAAGACCTGAAGACCTTTTTGTGACTCCCTGTTTGTGGTTTAATTGGGCACACTTTCCCAATTAGGGGCCGGTGTGTGGGAGCCATTAGCTATTGTTGATGTTGTGGTGTTGGTCTACACTAGAGGGCAGTGTGCTTGTGCTACGGTAGCCCAGGTCACGGTGGCACAGGCGGGCCAGCTGATTAAATTCACAGGTGTAGCAAGGGAAAGGCAAGCTAGGGTGGCGGGGAGATCACACAGTTTTTACCGCTGGCACGCCACAGCTAGAATAGCCCTCACGTTTGCGTATATTGTGAACTCTGTAAATTGTCTTTCTATTAAATGGGAACACCACCCAAAGACGCTAAATGTTGTGGACTTCAAGTTCATCCGAAGTGGACAAATAGCGCGTCAAAAACAGGATCTAGCCCTCACCCTGCCGAGTGTCTGATTTGTGTTAAGACAGTCACTACATTACTAAAAGAGAATTTTTGAGATATCACGCTAAAATTTGGAACACAACTTGTTTAGCTTTATGGCTTTGATTTTCTTGCAGTTTTAGAGTAAAACATGTTTTTGAAAATATATATTTCATATAAGAATTGAAAATAGCATTTTTATGCATTTTCATAATAAACGTAAAATTCTGTAACTTTTAAGTTTTTAACTTTTTTTTCATTTTTTTTTCCACTTCAGTAATAATCTGCCAAAAAGATTAAACTGAAGTATCTGCTCTAGTCTAAAGCATTCAAGATTTACAAGAGTTTAAGTTGGAAATTTAGTGTTGGGTCTATGCTCAAAAAATATAGTGAATAAATTGATTATAAGCGTAAATATAATTTAGCACCATAAAATGCCCTAAAAAATATCAAAATATTAAATAACAAACATAATTGAACTAAAATATAGTAGGCTACATTCAATTCATTTAAATAAAATAAAAGAATTCTGTAATTTTTGACTGACACGTGAAGAGCACCAGAGGGTGTAATATAGATTATTTCTTTTAAAATTACATGGTCTTAGTACACTCTTAAAAAGAAAGGTTCCTTGAAGAACCTTTAACATCGATGGAATGGATGCACAAAAGGTTTTTTATGCACAATATGCACAAAAGGTTTTTTATAGTGGAAAAAGGTTTTTGGATTATTGATTTATTGCACTCTGTCTCTGTACAAACATTTATGTCCTCTTCGCTTATAACAAAACACATGATTACGGTAAAGGAAACATTTAAGGAAAAGTGAAACAGGCACAAAGTAGATGTAATGAAGATTTATGGCATATTCCTGTTTTCTCTTGTCTGATGTGCGATTAAGAAAAGAATGCAAAGAGAACAACACTCCCACACACCCTCTTTCCTCTCTCCCATCTGGGCAGTATATAAAGCTCAGCCCACACTCAGAAGTATACAGACAACGATCTTTCACTATGAATAGACTATTATTTGCCTCTGTGCTGCTCTATGCAGCTTTTCAAACTGGTGAGTAATATTCAATATCACTACTCTTTGTCTATTTATGCTGCAGTAGGCTATATGCATTTTTTGTTGTGCATTTCTACATTTAAGCATGGGGAATATAGATATTTAGTTTGATTAATGAGGTTTTCCTCATGTTACACGGTTTACATTATTGTGTTGTTTGCAGGTGAATGCATTACAGGAGGAAAAGAGGCTGATCCACACTCTCATCCGTACATGGCTTCACTTCAGTGGAATGGAAAACATGAGTGCGGTGGCTTTCTGATCTCCAGTCAGTGGATCATGAGTGCAGCACACTGCTTTCAGAATGGGTACGTAACATAGCGACACTAGGTGAACTGTGTACGACAGCATTGCGATGCAAAGATGAAATAATTTCAGTCCCAGATCACTGTGATTTGTTCGGGGAGTTTGTTTTGATTTTGTACTGAAGTTGCAGAAATATGAAGTTGCAATACGAAGTTGCAAAATGATAAATGTCCTGTTTGTTGCAGGAGGGCATCCGGTGTTAAAGCTGTGTTGGGTGCTCACTCCCTGTCTATTTCAGAGGACACTAAACAAACCTATGACACTACAGTCTACAGCCATCCTGATTTCAGTATAAGCAACTATGACAATGATATTGCCCTGCTCAAGGTACATACTGATCCAAACTGCTGAAAAACAGTCTGTGTATGCGTATGGCGAACATGATATCACCAAGTACAACATGTTCCTGTGACAGCATATGTAGAGATCCGTTTTCTACAGCAGACTGTCAATTACATAGAATGAATTTGTTTTTGACAGCTGGAAATGCCAATCACTGAAAGCGATGCAGTGAAACCAGTGAAATTCCAACGCGAAGAAGAGGCCGATCCCAAGGAGTCTGCTGTTGTGGAAACAGTTGGATGGGGCTCTTTGAACAACCTGGGAGGACGACCAGACAAATTGCAAGAACTCCGTATCACGGTCAAGAGCCGAAGAGAATGTGGCCGCGGTGACTACTATGGATTGAAGTTCACCAGCAACATGCTCTGTGCAGCAGAAAGACGAAAGGACACCTGTGATGTAAGTTTTACTGCAATGGTTCATAAAGTACTGACATGACTGCTATAGGTGGAAACAAACTCGAATATATGACCTCTCTCGCTTCCGCTGTCTTTCTCTCTAGGGTGACTCCGGAGGTCCTCTCTTATACAAGGATGTTGTTGTGGGGATAACCTCTAATGGAGGGAAGAAATGTGGCTCCAGCAAAAAGCCTGGACTCTACACGATCATCTCCCACTACACCAGTTGGATTGACAGTACAATCACTGAGTAAAAAAAAGCTGTGGAATCCTTTGCATATATATAACCTATATTTTTTCATACGTCCTATATCTCATGTATTGCTACATTAATAAAAACTTTTCTACACTTACCTGAATCTAGTCACGATTATGTTTGTTGTTGTTTAAAGGTGACCTAAGTAACTTTTTTACCTTAACAGAACAGCTTTGGAGTCATTGTAATGTTTATATTACTGATTTCGTGTTGAATGGTGGTCGTTTCGCACCCCCCTGGTGCCTGTGAGCCGCAAAATCACACTTGCAACTTTGAGCCGGCGGCCCACCGGCCGCAGCATCAGGAAGTGTCGCGTGATATCAAGTCTCGCGATGTAACGAATTGCTTTACAGCAAAAAACAGATCTGATAAAATTCTGATAAAATGAGCATCAAACAGAAATAACCCGGCGCCGTATACATGTGGTGTTCGAGGCGCACATACAATACAGACTGCCGACAGTTAAACAGGGCGCGCGCAGCTCTTAAAAGGGGCCATACCTTATTAAGGGGATCAGGCCGTGAGTGCAGAGACATCTCTGCGTGAGTGCCATTCACGACAGTACAAGTACTCCACAGCGACTCTAGGGGTCGCTGTTTGACAAAAACGGAATTCCTACTGAGTGCTGCTTTAAATAAAAGGTTCACATCCTTAAAATGTCATCAATGCACTATTAAACAATTCAGTGTGAAGTATAAAGTGCTGAAATAAGCCAGCATGAATTCCATGTTGGTTCATGCTGGTTAGAGCTGGTATAGTGCTGGTATAGATATGTACCAGCATCAAGCATTCCATGCTGGTCCCAGCATGCAAAACATACCTTAAGTTGGTGACAAGGAATGTTGGATTTTTCAGCAGGGACACAATAGTGAAGAAATGCAGGGAAATAGACTACTTCAATTCAACAATAATTTCATTCTGCTAGGTGAAATATGCAAGAAAAAGAAAAGCTTTCTATTGAAAGAATGATTTTTTTCAAAGAATGATCAGCCAACAATAAAACCATCTGCCTATACTATCGTGTAGGTCTCCTTAGTGCTGCCAAAACAGCTGTGATGCATCAAGGCATGAACTCCATAAGACCTCTGAATGTCCTGTGGTCCTGGAATAGTTCACTTAAAAATAAAAATTCTGACTTGACTTAGTAGGAAAAACAAATACTATGGAAGTCAATGGGGTCCAACTGTTTGATCACCAGCATTCTTCAAAATATCTTCTTTTTGGTTTAGCAGAAGAAAGAAATTAACACAGCTTTGAAACAACTTGAGGGTGAGTAAATATGACAGAATTTTCATTTTTAAGTTTACTATTCCTTTAAGTCTGCAAGTTGTGAGGTGGGGCCTCCATTTGGGGAATCTGTTGGTCAAGCACATCACAGAGATGCTCAATTGAATTGAAATCTGGGGACTTAGAAGGCCAAGGCAAAACATTGAACTCTGGCATGTTACTCAAACCATTCTAGAACAATTTTTGCAGTGTGGCAAGGTGAATTATCCCAGTGAATGAGACCACTATCATCAGGGAGCACCATTGCCATGAAGGGGTGTATGAGGTCTGCAACAATCTTTTGGTAGGTGGTAGTCATGTCAAAGTAATATACACATAAATGCCAGGATTTTGAGCTGAACACCGTAGCTCTTTTGTGATTGGACCCCAATCATCCTTTGGCGCCCCTGACCCTGACATAGCCCTTTTACTTTGACAATCACTTATGCAAACCAAAACTGTTTTTAACAGCATTTTTAAGAAATAAGTTTAGGAGGAAGTAGAGTAGTAGTTTTATTTTAATTATTAATTAATTTGCAATTAAATGTATTACTAGCTGATAAGAGTGGTGGTCTTCTGTACGACTGATAAATAAAGAATTTCCACATATTCTGACAGTTCAAATGCATGATGTTAAACTTTTTGTGAATTTGTGTGTAGTATGTCGCAATGATAACCCGCTCATTGTGTTATGTAAGACTTTTTGCATCATCAAATCTGAGTTATGAAACACAATGTTTGTATTATTATTTACAAACGACACGCCAGTACAACCCAACGGCTGGAGCTAACTGAATCTTTCCCCAGACCACTCAACACCCATCTGTGTTGCAATATCTGCTATCTCTAACTGAAACAGTCCATGTCTGATCTTTTGAGGAGGGGATTTTTCAGTTTTGGTGTTGCAAAACCTTCATACTGCATGAGGCTGCAGGCATTTAGAAGCCAGATAATACCTCCTTGACTTGGTTATAATTAACAAAGTTCAGGAAATTTCCATTGTTATGTGCAATATCTGTTCTGACACACACAAACCATTTCCAGCAGGTCTTTATGGCCATTGGCCACTTTCCAATGTATATTCTTTATTTTCAATAGATTTCTATTGTGGTGACAATAGATGAAAAGCATATATTGTCTGTAATCTCTTGTCCAAATGTCCCACCCAACATGTTCCAGTGTATCCCCCAGTTATCAGACATGTTATCAGATTGGACCAGGGCCGAATCCCAAAAACTGCCCTGAGATGGACACCACCTGGCGGAAGAAAACAAGGGTGACCTAAAACAACATGGAGAAGCTCAGTGATGGCAGAATTGAATAAGATGGGTCTGACATGGGGCAAGGCACAGCACGCTGCATCGAGTTAAGTGGAAGTAAATTGTTGTTTCCTTATGTCCCACTAGAAACGAAGAGGAGTAAGTAATAGTCAAGTAAAAGTTTTGGAAGACTTCTTGCAAAATTCTTGCTAACCACTTTAGCTTACTTTGGCAGGATGACAAGGAACATTACTGCCTCAGCTGCTCATGTGGACCTTAACCTCTCTTCCCTCCTTTCCTTTCCAAACACTTAGAAACGAAAAACCCTGCAGGGTCAATATTTCAGAAAAAATGAATTTTCTCATGGTTTTCTATTGGGTTCAGTATACTCTATTTTTTCTTTTTTCTTTTTTGCAGCCTGATACGTTTACCTCATTTTGTAACATGTTATACTCCTCCTACTGACTCTGGTTCTTGTCTTTCCATCTCCCATGCTGTCAGAGTAGAGAGTATCTGTGTCCAGTCCTCTGGAAATAGGCCAACAACAAGAATCTTGTTTATCTGAATTAAACACAGAAATTAAACATCAGTACTTACGCAATGATGTTGCACATGTCTTTCTTCTCAAGTTCAGAAGTGTTTTGCTAAAATTGTTTTGTTGAGAAAGTATTTACAGTTGTCAGTCCTGTATTTGACTCCAAAAACGGTTACGTTCACGGCACGCACAGTAGGCTACAGTTTTTACGGGTGCAACAATCTATAACCGAATTCACACCTGTACATTTTCAGGACTCAAAGGCGTTCTCGGAAAACCAGCTCTGTGTGAACGGAACCATTACCAGACAATTATTGTCACGTTGTTATACAATGTGAGAAAGCCGCTCTGCTAAGGGTTTTTGTGTGTGCCTGTATGGTTTTGCTTTCGGTGACTTACAGTGAAGGAGATATGAGCTGTGTGCCATGTGAAGGTTCTAAATCCAGTCACTGTTCTCCACTGGAGAGGCTCCCGTCAGTTTTGTGTTTTCTTTGCACGACTCAAATCCCATGCAATGCATGAGATGCCAGTGCAACAATTAAAGGCCTCCAATGCATGAGATGCCAGTGCAACAGTTACAATAAAGGCCTCCAATGCATGAGATGCCAGTGCAACAATTAAAGGCCTCCAATGCATGAGATGCCAGTGCAACAGTTACAATAAAGGCCTCCAATGCATGAGATGCCAGTGCAACAATTAAAGGCCTCCAATGCATGAGATGCCAGTGCAACAGTTACAATAAAGGCCTCCAATGCATGAGATGCCAGGGCAAGAGTTAAAGGCCTCCATATAGTGCGTGTTTACATCAAAGCTTCTGTCGGTTAATGAAGATTTGAATTGTAAAGCTCTCTAATTCAGTTCTTACTAGTAAAAATGCAATTACGACGAGTAACGCTGGGAACATTTTAAGCTAGACGGATGAACTTGAGTCAAAAAAGTGATAAGACTTTTCAGTTTTATGGACATCGCCATCTGTGATATTACTTTGGTCACTGTTGTTATGGTTACTAGAGAGTACAGGCTTGACTCTCGTTGCACATTCATACAGACATTCGAGAAGCTGCTGTAAATTGCTGTTTGAAAAAGACATTTCAAGACACATAGCTGTAAGTAGCCTATACTGTTATCAGTCCCAAAAAATGTAGTGTAAACAGAGGCAATTTGTCCGCTACCTTCTCAGTAGCTTTTAAAAAGTAGGGTTTGTGTAGGGTAAGTCATACCCTTACCCTATAGTTTTGGTTTATTGTATTTTATGTGTTTGTATGTTAATTGTACTGCACTTTGGTCTTAATGTATAGTTGTTAAGGTGCTTTATAAATAAATTAAATAAAAAATAAATATCTAAATATCCCAAAACTATTAGACATTCTTTATATTAGCAAAACAGAAGACATTTGCCATCCAAAATGTATGTTTTTAAAATTGTACTATGTATGTCATGCTTTTCCCAAAGAATAGGATTTGTGAGTCAGACGAAAGGAAGCAACGCTTGCTCATTTCAGCAAGTTAGACTAGAGGTGTTTATCATGTAGCTACAGGTGCTTCCATGGTTGGCATTTGATGTTAGTTAACTGTGTTAGCCAGTTGTTATGCTTAGCCAATAACAAGAAAATCAGATAGATAGCAGAGAAGGAACAGAAAGGAAGTAAATTCCTCAGGGTGCTGGAGTGCTTTCCGGGTCTATGTTCCTGTTTTCTGGAGCAGTAGTCAAGTTCAAAAAAGTCAAGTAAAACATTGTGGGGGAGTTCCTAAAGGTGTTTTCTTTCCAGTGAATTACAGTAAAAGCAAAGTGTGATGTTTGTACATCTTGTAATAAAATAAAGTAGCAAGCACAGACTCTTCTCCTTTTCCTTCCTTCCACTGCCATCTAGTGGCTACACAATAACACTGCAGACACATTTCCCATTTTCTTTGAAGCATTTTGGTTAGGGTATCTTTTCTTGGAACATTGCAACATAATACCATACTCTATTCCAAACACTCTAAGTAATACAGAATTAAAGAATTACTTTAAGAAACAATTTACCTCTTTATATAAAAACAAGTTATAAGCCAAACAAATGGTGTATTAAACCCTAGCACTTTCTTTAAGGAGTGCCTTAATAACGTTAAAACTAATCCAAGTAAACAACCAAAACAACAATTGGCTGGATTTGAATCATGGACTATTTCAGCACCATTGCATCTATTTATTTCTATAACTCAAAGTCCTTCAACCAAGCTGGTTGTTTAAGAACTCTCACACTTCTGGGACTCGTTTGCAGTTCCTTTACATGAGCATGAGGCTGTAAGCTTGCTTGCTTTCCCTTCTGGTGTTTTTCCCAAACTTATCAACACCTCATTTGGAACTCCAGCGAGACGAGAATTTCTTACCATCTTCCAACAGGAAGGTATTTGGGTCAACTCTCCTTCTCACCAAACATGGAGCAGTGTCTTGTTGAGCCTTTGTGGACATGCTCTGGTTTCTTAATACGTAATTTTCCTTGAATTTGGGTACCTTAGCTCCTCTCTTTTTGTCAGGGTCTTTACATTTCTGCTGTTTATGTGTCACAGTGTTATGGAGTGGCAGAAATCCCATGTAGCAGACTCAAATGGTCCCACAATATCGATGGCTACCTTTTCGACCGTTAGGTAGTTCCACAGGTATGAGAGATGTTTTTCTATTTTTGCAGCTCTCAGACCTACACAAATTAGTAGGCTTGATAATTGTGCGATAATGTTGAAGACAATAAAATAAAACAAAACAAACATTAATATAAAAATACAAAAAAACTTCTATTTTATTTCGATGTTCCTTTAGTAATATCATTTCTGTGATTATTATTATACACATATGTTTTAATAACTTAAAAGATTATTGTTGTTTAATTATTTTTTTTTATTCGCATAAAAAAGAATAACGTTGCTCGAGGATTGCATGAGACTGATAATATTTCTTCCTTTGACCTCAGCGGAGGAGGCGGCAACAGTCTTTCTTTTGTTTTGATTTTGCAATACTTGAGTTAAAAAAACATTTTATTGACAAACTGCTAAATAATTATCACAATGAATGGTGATATAACAATCACGGGACGACATATTGTCTGTCATCAGTAACACTGTACAAAGCTGAAAATGACGAATCCCCCCCTCCTTGAGGAAATGGTATGCGCGGTTCCTATGCGCTCAAGTCTGTTGTTCTCTCCTACAGTGACTGAGTCGTATTCTTACTATGGAGACTAACAGCAATAGAAATAGTGACAAATCTCAATTCTAAATACCAAACAACGAACATGGCTGCTATAAGGAAAAACAAATCTCCTGTAATGACCGCTGCTGTAAGGTAATTATTGTTTTCCGTCGGTTATTTTCGTGCCGGTTATATTATAGGCACAATGTTTTTATTTTAAAAATGACGGTTGCTGAGGATTGCAGGCCAACCGTCCGCGCGCGCCGCATCTATTTAAAATTATCGTGTAAAAAAAAAAAAGCTTCAGTATAGTAAGATGTGAAAGTGACCAGATATTAAATAAAAATGTAATTAGCTAGTAGACTGTTGTCGTTTAGCTAACTGTCGAGCGCCCCCGCCCACCCCAGTGTGAAGTCATTATTCTCGCTTGATTTGTGATCCTGTGAGACACTTCTTCCGTTTCCAAGATGGTGACAGCACAGGAAGACTGTAAACATCCGTTCGCCTTGGTTTTGGTTAAATATGACCCTAAATATATGGATTTAGCTATGTCTTGATATCAAACGTCAAATCCTTCCGTCGGATCCTTTCTTCATTCGGTCATTACATGATAAATTCAGTATAACCAGTGATATTTGAATTCATTTTCGAAATGTGCTATGTTTATTTCCCTCAAAATTAAGTGTCCCCAAATCCATTTTGGCTGCACATTTGGTTATGAATAGATTATCTAAAAAAACAAATATGTTTCTGATAGTGTACAGTTGTAGTGCTTCAGCCTAACGTTAACTTACATAAGCTTTGCCTTAAATCATGGCCAGTGAGTGATGAAAATGGTGGATTGGTTGGAGGATCATATTCTTGTTTCTCACCAACATTCTCATATATAAAGCTGGGCCTTTCTTTCTTAAAGAAAAGTTGCCTCTGTACTCCCTCAGCACCTTAGTTGATCATGTTAAAGGGAGTAATTCACCCAAATATTAAAATGTTGTATTCATATTGTTGATCCAAAATCCTATGCTGTTAAGTTTGTTGTTGAGACATATTTTCATACACATTTTGAATAGCCTTAACTTTACACATTTTGAATAATCTTCTCTCAGCAAATAAGAACAGTTTATAGTAACCACTCAATGACTCCTTTCACAAACCAATTGCAACTTTTTTCTATTAAATATTATCTACAAATAATTAAATACCATTAAATATTTTATTAATGAGTAGTGCTTGTTTTGTGTGTTCTGAGAGAGAGATAGATTAAGCATGTGTAAATTACTTAATTCCATGTGTCTCTAGACAACTATATGCTCTCAACAGTGTTTGGCAGCAGCGTCTCTACTAATAGCGAAACTTTAAGTTTATCTGCTCCAAGGACAGTGGCGTTATTACCAAGCTAGTGAGAAATGTCATGAAACTTTTAAGTTACTAAACGATAAAAAATTTTATTGATAAAATCATCAGAGCAGCGCTGACAACACGTTTCTGTGCGTGTGTGTCCGTACTGTATATGTGTGGGTTTGAATGGGAGAGAGAGCGGGAGAAAGAGTATGTGCATTTCCATAATAAATAGTACGTGATATGCTACATACTAAAATTTAATTTTGTAGTGGAAAAAAAAAACAAGGAAATAATTTGTCGTTTTTATCCTATAGTTTGCTAGCCTATATTTATTTGCTTGGTTAGTGTCGTTGTGGGTTTTGGTTATTTTGCTGTTGTAAGCAGTAAGTACCTTTGAAATAACTGAAATCATTTGGCTATGTGATATGGAACTGTAATGCGGTCAAGGCCTGCCTGGAATTACTTCAGCCGTACTTTTCCCTGAAAATAATTGCACACCTTAGAATGTTCGTCAACAGATCAGATCCAAGCATTCAACAGCCCCGTAGTATCTTTAATTAATGCAATGGCTCTGGTATAGAAAAGATTATCAGTTAATAATTACTTTAAATTTAGTTTGTTCCTCAAAAATATATCACATGACTTCAGAACACTTGGAATTATGTGGATCATATCAATTACTTTTGTCCATTTTGGTGCTTGAGAGCCTTTGGTCACCATGAACTGAGAGCTGTATAAAAGTTTGGACGGACATGAGGGTGAATAAATAATGATATAATTTTGGTTTTGTGAACTATTTTTTTGCAAAAGTCCTATAAGGTGTTCGTCCGATTTCGTCCTATTTCGAGTAATGCAGTATTATATTGTTTCGTAATAGGGTTTTGTTATTTCCTGTACCATGTTCGGTGACTGTAATGCAATGCTGTTTTGCAGCTGCTCCCGCTTACGGCAGGTCCAGGCTTTGCTAAGGGATGATGTTAAAACAGCTCCAGATGGCATCCTTTGCTCCCTCGGTGAGTTAATTAATCAATATCACCTGTACTCTTTCACTCATGTAGCCTAATCTTTACTCCAAAGAGACAGGTGGAGATGGCTTGCTCCAGTGAGCCACCTGTAAGTATTTGACACCACCTGTGTTTGATTTTTCAGGTATTGACAGCCGCTACAATGAAGGCTGCAGTGAGCTGGCCAGCTTTCTTTTCTGTGGCTTGTATAAACACAACCATTTTGACATGGATCAGATCCCAGAGGACTTCCCAGAGGAAGTGTTGGATGGTACGGCAACCTCTCATCCATTAATATTCACTAATAAGCTATTTAATTGCAGTCAGTCATTCTTAGTAGGAATGAGCACATTTGTTGTACATCTTTTTGACTTTGTGCTGTTTTATGATTGCTTTTTCCTAGATGTGATCATCCTTATTAAGACAGAGTGTGTCCATCTGTACTGCAACCCAGTGAATTATGGGTACTTGCTTCCCTATGTATCTCACTGGAGGAATCTCCATCTCCATTGTCTGACTGAGACAGAGGTAATGATCTACTCTACTGCACTGCTTTTCATCATCTCCACATCTTTACTAGGGATGCACCTATATTACAATTTGAGCTGGGAGAATAGAGGGTATGCATTGACGCCACTTTCCCGCCAGAACACGCCCCCCTCATCCGGACTGAGTGGAAAAAGAGTTCAGTTTACTAAAGGTTGGACTCGATATAGTGTTCCTTACAAATTACCAAAGATCCAGGGATCCATAGATATTGACATGCAGCCAGGAATCATGTTTCCTGACATTTATATGTGCCTGATTTCGACGCCAGGGAAATACATAAAGCAAATTTGCTTGTGAACGCTTTATATATACACTATATATATATATATATATATATATATATATATATATATATATATATATATATATATATCCAGCCTTAAAGGGGTCATGACATGAGAAACCAAATTTGCCTTGATCTTTTGGTATATAAGAGATCTACGTACTATTAAAACTTCCTGCAAGTTTCATAGCTTAAGACGTCCTCCCCATTATAAACGAAGCATTTATTTAATCAAGCTCTAAATACAGCTCGTTCTGGATCCATGGTAAGAAGTGACGTCACGGTGCGAAGTGACGTACCAGTCGTTTGCATATGACCGCCTCCAGCGCAAGACAACTACGCCTCATTTCGCATCATCGCATGCGTTGTCGTGCAGCGAGTGGGTCTGTTTACAAGATACAAGATGTTTGAATACGCTGCCGAACGATCCAGACGTCAGGGAAAGCAGTTGGATGCAGTTTATTTGCAGCATATGCAGCCCGCCAAAGCCTTATTTGAACGGTGAGTGATCAGATGAGTGTGACAGGGCATGTTACTGAAAGAACGATCAGAGAGAGAGAGAGGAGAGAGAGAGAGCCCCGGCCGCACGCGCGCCTTCAAACTGTCTTGCTCTCGCTCTCTCTCTCCCTCTCTCCCTCGCGCATATGAATCAAAATCAATTGAGAATTGACACGATGGTAAAAGGTTGGAAGACCGAAGTTTCACGTGGTGGAGCATTGTGTAGTCTACATGTGATACAAAATGATTAACGTTAATAATTTATGCATAAGCAGCACTGACGTTAGCCAATCATAACAGTATAGGCGTTAACACTGAAGTCTTAAAGGGGAAACACCCCAAAACAGACTTTGAATCAGAGGTGAGAAACAGGGTTGGAAAATGTTTTTGTACAAAAAACTATAGTAATACTATAATTGCACCTAAGGGAACACAATAAAACAAAACAAAAACCATGTCATGACCCCTTTAAAACTTGTATAGTTTTTTATCAGTGTTTATTTAAAAACGTCCTATAATGCAGAATATAAGATGGTAAATATTTAATTGACGAGTTGTCAATACGATATATAATACAATATATAGGGTATGATTTTACCCCTAAATTCAGCATATTCTCTTTTCTGTAGCTGTCAGCAGTCTGTTAAAATATACCACAGATTTCTTGTCAAATCTAGTTGTACAGACAATCAAAAAAGCTCTTTCCTGGTTTAGATGTGTTTTGTATATTTTTCGCGCTGAAAACAAATGCTGCCACTCAAACTTAGTGGGCCTAACCGCAGTCACTCTAGCTGACGGTGACGTCACGCGCATACTCTATATGCTGATCTTTTTTTTTTTTTCATGTTGTGGCAGATATTCAAAATTATATACTATTTTGTCTAAATATAAAAATAACACACATGTACACATTTAAATGATAAAATATATTAAATAAATTATTTAAAAAATATATAAATTGTGAGATTTGCTAGAGATTACATTTAACCGTTATTAGTGTTCTTAAATATTCATTTTAAGTGAGAAAGACATTTAAATGTAAATAAAGAGGGGATATAGCATTTAAACAATCAAATATCTGATAATATATTCACAATGTTGACTGTCCGTCACACACTCATATTCATCCACTGGTTCATTTATCTCAGATCACCTATTAGTTGTTGTTTTTTCACCTATTTTGCTGTTTATCTCTTAGTATGAGGATGAAGAGGTTGCAGAAGAATTTAAGATCTCAAGTTTTGTGTCCATGGTTCAAGACTGCCATTGTATTGGAATTCCCTACAGTTCACATGGTAAGCATGTGATACACCATGTAGGTATTGAAGAAGTATTGTACTTTTGCCCATCATATTTATGGTTGATTCATATACTCCATAGACCAAGTTCAGAAGTTTGACATGTTTATGCTGGAGAAATGGCCCATCATTCAGGCATTTGCCTTGGAAGGAATCGGGGCTGGAGGGTTTTTCACCATGAAATATAAGGTTTTGTATTTCTACTCTATTACTTATACATGACTTTATGGGTAGTATATACATTGTATAATATGATACTAGAGTAAAGGCATATCAACTAAGACAGCTTTCCTTGTTATTATGTCCTTCAACAAAATTGTTTGTCTTGCATCTTGTAGCTCACAGATGTAAGTCAGAGACTCTGGCAAATCTACAGCAGATTGGACCCAGTGTCTCTAGACTGCCTTCTCAATGAGGTAAAACACTTGCATAGATCGAAGCATGATTGTTTACCTTTCACATGCCCATGCACCCATTTTTTTCTTATACAAGAGTGGGTGTGATATTCTCTCACAGGACCTTCAGCTGTTCGAAAGACAGTGGAGCTGTCTGTTCTCCAGTATGGAAATTGAGAGTGCACTGTCCATGCAGGAGCTATCAGAGGCCCAAGTTGCAGAGGTACTGTTTGTAATATTATCACTACCATAATTTTGCAGCAATTTAAAGTTAAAATTAAATATCAAAGTTGGTTTATTTACTTTCAGGTGAAGTCAATTAGGTTGCATGAGCTGGAAGGGAAAAAATTGTTAACCAAATGTCAATTAGCTATTGAGGCATTGTAGTTTCCACAAATGAGGGCTCCCGTCTGGTTTTTAGCTATTTCATGTTGGCTGTAACAGTCACTGAAAATAATGTGTTGGTTATGATTCATTGTTTGATACCTAATCTTATTTTCTGTGTCTTTCAGCCTTTCAGAACATATTTTTCACATGGTCTTATTTCCAGCAATATCACAGACAAGAGGTATTTCCATATGATACAGTAGCTCTTATTTCTAAGACGTTCTGGAGGAATTATTTCTTTGTAAGACATATGATGTATTTTACATTGTTTGTACTGCAGTAAAAGCAGGCAGCCATTCGTTTTGTTTGGGAGTCACTCTACTAAGGAAGATCTGGAGAATTACTGTTTCACCTTTCCCTCTGAAGGCCACCATATCCGCAACACGAGCCCTGCTGGGGGTGTTGCAAAACACATGGTGAGACACTGCCACACGATGATGACTCAGACCTCAACTTACATGAATTCCTTTCCTCCCTTTATGTATTTTTATGCATACAACAATTTGATATCTTATCTCTCTCAAAGCTGCTGCAATGTGTGGCTCCTAAAGGGCCACTAGCCTGCGCTCGAACCTATTTCTTTGGAAGCACACATGTCCCATACTTGGGTAAGTGTACCTCTGGAGGATGTTTTTAATGAAATAATTTTCAATTTCCCCGCACTGTGATGTTCACTGGTTTCTTTAATCCAACAGGAAATGACAACACCCAGCAGAAGAGCACAGATCTCCAGTAAGTACTTCAATTGTGCTTTGTACTGTGTCTTGATCAATGAATTGGTATTGAATTTAGACCTGTTGTGTTACAGGCTGCTTTCACATATCTACTCAGCTGCGGTTCAGTCTGTACTGGCAGGAATCAAATGTTTCTCTATCAACTCCAGTGCTAGAAAGGTAAAATTACACTCTCAGAACTGTGACGAACATTAATGTAGGATTTACATTAAAAGTAAAGTTTATTTACCAATAAAATAAAAAGGCAACTTAAGATGGGAGAGCAATCTTTGAATGTGGGTAAATTTTTTCCATTTCAGAAATAGCCTTCCGATAACTATAACCATAAAGTTTTAAAAACTCCAAAGGAGCGGTCGCATTAGCGAAATTTTGCAGGCAAAAAAGTACATTGTTTATTGTCAAGTGTAGTGATGCATGTAGCACAGCTGAGCTCACACAGAAGTCATTTTCAAACCAAGCAGCTTTCTGTTGGTCAACAAGTGAGTGTGTGACAAACTTTAACGAACCCTGCAAAGTCTGCGAGGGAAATCTTTCACCCTCACAAGGAATTCCACATCGCATGGATTCCTATTAGGATGTCTGGATTTTACCCATGAAAATTCGCTGAACGACTGTAAATGTGATCGCACCTTAAGAGAACTGTGGAGTCCATGCCACAACTATAACACTAATAATGACACATTAGTGTGAATTATTGCTGGAACTACTTTCAGAGAGAATTCATATAATAATGATAAAAACATTAACAGCCAATCAAATTCTTTCCTACTTTATAGGACATGCTGCAGTTTTGTTCACAGAACATTACTGAAATACAAGTTATTGTCTGGTTGTGTGGATTCTAATATAGCTGTTGTTGTAGTTTTCATTCTTGGTGTGAATGGGCCTTTATTACAGGCAATTTATGATGCCATCATTGTGGGTATAGAAATATTGCCCTGGTTATTATTATAGTAAATGATGTACACATATTTTTTCAAGGCAAAGGATGTAGCAGAACAAACGTTTCAGCTGGCCTTGGACAATTTTGGGTTGATTCAGTACAAGGGAGCTCTCAGGTATGCAACACACACAGAAATCACACTCTGTGGCTATAAAAAGGCCTAGAAGAAATCTGAAGAGACTTTATTTTTTGCTGCATTTTCTGAGCTGGTTTAGCAGTGAACACTATGATTGGATTTAAACATTATCAAATCTGTTAAACAGCTGAGAGCACTATTTTCTTAATGTGAACTATGATCAAATTATTCAAAATTGTTTTAAAAACACTAGGGGAACACAGGAGAAACTGCCAGACGTTCCAGTTGGCATTCAAATTTGGCGTTCAATCGGCATTCAAATCTGCCTAACTTTCTCTGGGGTTCTGAGCATTCAGATCACTTGTGGGCCTTCGCTATAAGACACTGGTTACTAAAAGTGGTGTATTGTGAGAAAAAATGTCTGCTTGCATTGTGAATTGAGAAACTACTTTGTCTACTTAATTTAGGTCCAAAGCTGTGTTTAGCATACAGGCTGTCAATAATGAGGGAACGTGAGTTTCTATACACACACAGCTATCTCCTTCACATGTTACACTGTATTATACACTTTCCATTTTCTGTTCTTTCAATTGGTTTATTTCATATTTCATAACTGATATAAAAGATAAACCATCTTCGTTTACACAGAATCATTCCCCTCAGTGATGAGGACAGTCGCTTTTTGGTAAAAACTGTGAGTAAAAACTTTTCAAGCCCAGCTGCAGCTTTTCATTGTACTGATGACTAAATATTTTCATTGTACAGCTGACAAAAAATGCCTGACTTCTCCACAGGCATCCATGATGGTGTATGATATCCCAGATCCCCAGTGTGGAGGAAATCTAGGATCAATAGTTTTCTCTGAATCCTTTCTAGAGTCCAGCGTTTACATTCAGCAGAGAGGTAAGAATCCATTTACTGACTGTATTCAGTTAAAGACCCCCTTCGGTGAATGTTGTTTGTATGTCTATGTGTTTTTTTAAAATGTAATTTAAGACAAACCATGTGCAGTCAACACCATTGCTGAGTATTTTTTTTCTTAAAAATGGTACACCAACTAACCTTTTAAGTGCTGAAAAACTGGACTTGTGACTGCAAGGCATCTCTTCTTCTGCAGATGGCGCCCTTTCCTCTGATAGCTGTTTCACCGTGCTCACCTCCTCAGTCCCTCGTTATGTCTGCTGGCTGGTATAGTGCACTCATATTCTCTCTCTCTCTCTCTCTCTCTCTCTCTCTCTCTCTCTCTCTCTACATGTGGAGAGATCATTTTTGATTAAATGCCGAATTAATTGATTGATTAACTTCTGTGTTTTATAGGTAGATGAGGCTGATGTGCGAATGTCAGAACAGGCTCAGCATCTGCTGAAGGTGAAGTTTCACAATGCAGTGGTTTGTGCAAAACATTGAAGCTCCTCCCTCATGCTGTTCTAACTCCTGTATATGCTTTAATACCTGTGTGTGTAAAACCAGAAAGAGGATGGTACGTGTTTTGGCATTCCTCTTACAGTGAGAGACTCTGCCTACATGTTCTCCAACAGCCTCCTCTCTACACCGGAGGAAGGTCAGATTTCACCTCTATTGGAAGGTCATGGATTCAAGTAGTCCTTGTGAACAGGCAATAATGCCTTTGTAATGTTTTTATTGTCTTGTAGGGAAGCTGGTGTTTTTCTCTGAGGGTATCCTGTTTGTACATCCACATTATGGCTCCATCACACTTTCTATGAGTCACATCAACACATTTAAACTCTATGATGGGGTGAGCAATGTTCTCATTCATGACATATGGGGTCAGGCGGATGCAACTTTATCAAAAGTGACATTAAAGATTTTTATTTCAATTTTCAGCTTTACCACCACAGCAATACATTACATTTGAAAATATATTAAAACAGAAAACAGTTATTTTAGATTGTAGTAATATTTCACAATTCTATTGTCTTCATTGTATTGCTGTTTTGAACGATATGCATATATTATCAGTGATGTGTTTGTATTGACTAAATGTATATAATGTTTTTTTTTTTTTTCTCACAGGGCTCTCTGTCTGATATTTCAGTTCTGTTCATAGAGTATCAGACCTCTCTGCTTCGACACCTTCCATTCCCTTTACACAGCACTGAGCTCTCTCTGGCCATCGCTTTACTTCCCAGAACCAAGAGCTACAAAAGCTTCTATTCACAGGTGCTCACACACACATACATATGCAGGTGGAACATTTAGGTTTCTGTTATCCTGCGGAGTTGTTGAATTCTGTTTAGTGTTTGGTTGTAAATGTAAAAAAATTTATTTGCAGGTCCTGCCAGCTTGGCATAAGTCAGACTCTGGACTGAGAGTGCAGCACGTCCTCCATGATCAGCTTAGCCCTGAGCACAAGAGCATGTGAGATAACACTTCATTCTGCATTAGCTCAGCCAACAGCATAGGGCCTGATTTGTTAAGATCTTATTTTGTGCTTGAGCCCAGAGGTATCATGATGTAGCATATGATGGTATCCGATGACGTGTTTCCTCTCAGGTACTTCAGGCTGTTTAAGCTTCATGAAACACATTCTCCAGCAGCAAACAACCACAGAGCTATTCTGAAGACTGCTTATCCACAGCTGCCAGAGCAGGACAGGTAGCACACACACACACACACACGTGTACACAAATAGACCCTGTACTATCCAGGGATGATGTGGTTGAATGTCAAGCGATAAATCAACTTCTTTCTTGTTAATCTGAACTTTTGACCTAACAAGCTGTGATTATGACACAAGTCACAAGACATTTTGCTGATTGCTTGGTTTGTGTCTTTGTGTCAATATGGTCTAAAAATTTCTATTTTGCATTATTCAATGTAGGTTAATATATTTTTCTTTTTCATTATAAATTATATAATCATAATCAACTTACATTTCAAATTGTCTGGTGTATATGTATATGTGTGTATAAAATAAAATAATTCTTATTTTCTTATTGATTTACATTAAGTTTGGTGCTTTGCTTATGCACATTGGTGTTCAGGTTTCTACAGCATTTTGCCATCAGCAGTAGCGTGGGAGAAGAGTCAGTCTGTAGCGACCACTTGGATACTGTGTTTTCAGACACCGTACCTGAAAACACCATACCTGAATCCAACAAAAAGGTGAAATGCATTTGTATACACAGAACACAATATTTCACAGTACATTCATGCATAATCTAGCCAACAGGTCATACTGGAGGAAACAGACCATGTGAATAATAATAGATAAATGTGTTTGTGTGTGTAGGTGGTCCTCACTATCATTTCAGGCTTGCCGTGCAGTCATAAGGAGAATCTGTGTGATTTCTTGATGGAAGTGAATCAAAATAGCACGAGGTGGGAGAACAATCAAGATGCCATGAACTATCACTATAAATATACTAATACATTTAAAATTGGATGTGGGAGATTCCTAGTGAGCGATATTTATGACTTTAACATGTTTTGCTGTACTAACATTGGAAGATGATTCAAACCTAATTGCAATTTGTACTTTGTGTTCTGCTGCACTCTTTAAGTACAAGGTTCTGAGTTCAGTGGAAAGTATTTTAGATCATGGTGCAAAATGACTATCTTTATACTCCTAAACTGAGTACTGTTTGTTTGTCAGGTGGGAGGTGTTTTGCCCTTCTCTGGAGGGCTCTGAGGAGTTCAGTGCATCACACCTTCAGCGCTTCCTGAGCAGTCTTCTGGCCAAACAGAGGGACACAGATCTGAAGTCATCCAGAGTTCTGCTGCTTATACCAGGGTAAGACAGACATGAACACTGGCTCAGAACCTTTTGGTGTGTGCATTGAGGATCACATTTAAGTCGCAAGAAACAGTTAAATTAACTGATCATTGTTTTTATGGCATGAGTTTGTGTCGTTATGTGTTGTAGCTACACTGATGTGCTGGATGTAATCCAGGCAATCACGGCTCATCCAGACCCACAGGTTCACAGCCAAGTGACAGTGGGTGCAGTCTCAGCCTGTGTCAACCCACTCACATCCTTCATCAAACACAGGCAGGAGTATTTCCACATTCATATTGTAAAGGCTGTAATAATAATTATATGTCATTATGCAATTATAATACAAGTCACTAAAGGGCCTGTTAACACACTGTAATTTCCCTTGGTTGATGTCATATCTGAAGCTCTCTGAAACTGCTCTTCACAGGCTTCTCTTCCCCAAACTCCTGGAACAGTGCAGTCAGGGTGAGTTTCTCTCAATATGGTGAGTATTCGTGCATGTTGTAGAACTGATGATCAGATCTGTTTCTGGTGTCGGGTCATATCATGTGGAATACAATTTTTCTTGGATCTTTAGAGATAGAATGTTCTTTGTACTATGAAACCTATTATTAAAAAAACTTGAAAGATTAAAATGAGACTGCCTGGGCACATTTACAAATAAACAATGCAACTTTCTATAGCCGCTTTACCTCAAGTTGTATATCCACTTGAGCCTGGTATGGCATGTTTACAAACCGTTCTCGTACCAGAACCATGCTGGTAGAATACGTGTAGTGACATCGCAACTCAGGATTTGTCACTTGTCTGTTGCCTGGCTACCAGTTTCTCTGTAGCTGGCTAAGCGTGCTATTTGAGCTACAGAGCACTGTTATCAGCCCCACAGTGGAAAATGAAACCATATCCGTGCCGGCTGGCCCTGAACCGCACGGAATGGAATGGTTAAGCGAAGAGAATGGTTTGTCCCGACGGTGGAAAAACGGCGTATGTCTGCATATCCCTCTGAAGAATCCCATCATTAGAAACAAGCATTATTTTTAACAACGTCCCTGATCATTTTCGTCTGATATGAACAATATCAATCAAACTGTACTGAGTGTATAAAGACAGTGAGCCATCACCAATGTGCCCTTAATTAAAGGTGGGGGATTCTCCTTTTTGTCCATTTTTTCAAAATCACTTGAAATCCTATTCATAACCCACTTACAGCCACTTAGTTAGAAGCACTGAAATGAAAATTAAGCAATTTAATCATCTGTGGAACGGGCAGGACTCGAAAAACTCCAGCCAATCATTTCCAAGACCACCTAGAATCATTGGACAGTAAGTCCGTCAGTCAAACGGTCGTACCATACCCCCCTCCCCCATCCCCCTCACGCGAATCAGGGCCAGCGTTGGAGGAAAGAAGGTAGGACCATGTGAGTTGTGTATTCTCAAAATCTGCCAGCCGTTTTGCAAATCACATACCTCACCTTTAAAGCAGCCTCGTTTAACCTCAGCACTTAAGGGGAATAATAAGTGCACTGTAAGTGGTTTTGGATAAAACGTCTGTTATATTATTCCTTATATGAGTTTCTTTTTTAGGTGTTGTCAGCAATGTTGTCTTCACGGGTTTGACTACTGAGCAGAAGCACCCGCTTCTCAAACACATGCAGCAGCTGATCCGTGCAGCCAATCCCAGAACTGCATTTATCTTAGCAGAAAAAGGGGTGGTTCGAAGGTTTGTACAATGATAATTCCTCTGACATACACTCTCACTTAAATGTAATGGTAATTTTTAATGTTTTTTTGTATTGTAGGACGGAAGATACAAGTCTTATTCTGGATGTCAGCAGTTTCTCACAGTCTCATATGATCAATGCACGATACCTTCTGTATCCTGGCTGGTAATAGTCTCATTCTCTCCTCTTCTTAGTATATGTGTGTACATACAAGAGGATGTTTAACTATACTGGACTATGCTGTGAATTGTTTCAGGTGGGAGGGCCGGTTTGTGTCTGGAAGTGGAACTTTGTCTATTTCTCAGCATCGTATTGAGTTCAGTCGTCCATTAGAGAGAGCGTTATTTCTGCAGCGCTGCAAAGGTAAGCATCTTTTTGTGTGTGTATTTATCATCATCAATAAGACTGTCACAATCATGACATTTTGGTTTGTTGATTATTTGTATTAGAAATAATTAGCAATTTAATTGTCTTTTTTGTTACACTTGTAGTGTAACTTAATACACATACATACCTTAATTTAATCACACCGAAATACAATGTTTGATTTCCTTTGTAAATAAATATTGCACAGAGCACTGTTGTTATTAACTATAAAAAAGACCACTGAAATTGTTTTCATTAATTGAAATGAAACTGAAATAAAATTCAAATATAAATTTTCGATTTAAAAATAAAAAATGTATTGCCTTAGCAACTAACTGAAATGGATTAAATTAATTATTTGAATTAAATTACTACTACTAAAACTAAAAACGTTTTTACTTTGTAGAGTAAAAACGTATACTACAAAAAGCAAAAGCATATACAGTAAACATTACTAAAACATGAACAGCAATATTAAAACAAACAAAAATTTAAATGAAAACTGAAATGTTAAAATTAGCAGCTAATTCAATATATTATATTATGCTATAGTATATGAAAAATACTAAATTATCACTGGCACAGAGTACAATGACATAAGTAAAATATGTATTTTATTATTTCCTAAATTCTTTGCACAGCATTGTAGGCTGGTCTGGATAAAACCCTCAAACTTTCATTTTGCACAAAATGTATTTATTTATTTACTTATTTAAAGATTAAGAATGTAAATTGGGTCAGTTGCAGTTACGAGCAGAACATCTCTTGAGATGGTCTGAATTCTGCTGTAATGCACAATAATGCATTGAAAAGAGATGTAAAATGTGCATTTAATGGCATATTCACTTTAAAAAAAATGTTTTACTCAAAGTAAAAACAACTCACTTTTTCTCTGTTTCTTTTCTCAGCTCTGAAGTCCTCTCTCAAACCTAGCCCTTTCACAGGAAACATCTATCACATCAGTGGGAAAGTGCTGTTCTCTGGTAGGGCAATCCGTTTTCATCATCTCCTGCTAGATCTGCGTTTGTTTTATAGGAAATACAGTGTGACATAGTCAAGAATCAACTAAGATTGTTTATAAATATATTTTGTTTGATTCTAGGATGTCTCTTGCTCTGGTTTTGTCTGTGTAGTTAATGTATGATTTTCCTATGAGAAGTAGTAGGCAGGGGGCCTGTGGGGTAACACCACACGGTAGGACTCTCACCTCTGAATCCTCAAAGTGATGTGGCCTGCACACATCTATTCTCACTTTTTTTTCTCAGTCGTTTCTTCCTGTGGTCATGTTTTTTGGAGTTTTTTTTTTTTTTTTTTTTTGACTGTCTGCTGTTCCTTTTGAATCTGTGGTTTAGTTGCATGGAAAGAGTGGGCAAATTGACAGAATGGAGAGAGCTGAGTGATTTAATAGTGTCTGAGTTACAGCACGCTAGATAGTGTAGTTCATTTAGGACCCATACAGTCCGAACACCATCTGTGATGCCTACTTATCCCCATTAATCATCTGTGTTTTGTTATGGAAATCTTTTGAATATATATATATATATACATACATATATATTATTATTTTTTGGTGCCTACGTTTGGTTTGTTGTGTGATTTTTGTTTTCAGATCCCTGTAAGTTTTTGTAACATTTTCTTAACATTCAGTGCATTGTGTTCAGTTGTTTTCAAGTTTGACTCCTTGCTTGTTTGTAGAGTGCAGAGTTATAGTCCACACTGCAGAGGAGTGATTGATGGGATGGATGGCTGTTGGCACGCCATGCTTAGACATAGCTCCGTCTGATGACATGTTTGATAAATTAGTGTGCAGCATGTTGGACTCAGAGTGTGTGTGTGTGTGTGTGTGTGTGTGTGTGTGTGTATCTGACTGCATTTGGTGTCTGTTTTCACTGCAGACAATGACAGACAGATGGAGGTAAACTGTAACTCTATCAGTGGGAATGTGACCGTTGCCCCCGATCAGGGGACTCACCATGGCCCGCGGACAACAAACAACTGTTATCTAATGTTTCATGGAGTGGGGCTCACTCAGGAGGGGCTGAAAGACTGGCTCCGGCATTGTGCCAAACAGGTAAATTCTCATAGGTTGGACCAGGTGGAATCCGCAGCCCTCTTTCATATTTTCTGCCCTAATTTTGTGTAAGGTTAAACAGTGAAATCTTTGCTGAGAGCAACTACATTTGTAGCATTATCATATAACCCTAAATTTTATGAATAAAATACCACAAATTTTATGAATTACGGGCACTCCAATTCGGCAGAGTTTTGTGGATGCAGATTTATAGAGAGATGGAGATTTTAGGGCCTGAAAGTGTTTGTTTCACAGAAAGTGCTAAAGAAAATCAAGAAAAATCAGAGGACGCTCACTCCACAGGAGATCAAATACATTCATGTGAGTATACACACACTTGCACACCTTCGTACGTCACCATAGCGGTTCCTGCTTCGGTGGTATACATACTTCAGTACTAATTTTATGTGTCTCTAGGTGAAAAGGCACCTGGATCCTCTCCCTTCTGGCTACTTCTACAATGGTCATCACTTTGTCAGTTTCTTTGGAGAAAAGCAAAACTTCCATCCTCGTATCTTTTAATTCTGGTAACTTGTTAACCAGGGTAATAATTTAAATTTCATGGTGGTGAAATTTTCTTGGTTACTCTACCATACAAAAGTTTAGGGTCAGTAAGATTTTATTCAGTTATCTCTTTTGAAAAGTTGAACAAAGTTAAATCAAATATAGTTTTAGAGGTTTTAGCAAAAATAAATCGTAAACGCCTAATAGTTTTACCATACATTTTTCTCACCATGAAAATAGCCACAGAAGCTGGCATGGCACTAAAAATTAAACAAACATTCAGCAAGGATGCATTCAATTTGTCAAAATTGACAAAGACCTTTAAAATCAATAAACTATATTTCAAATAAATGCTGTTCTTTTGAACTTTATATTCATCAAATAATACAAAATAATAAGAAGAAATCAGCATATTAAAATAATATCTGAAGAATCATGTGACTCTGAAGAATGTAGTAATGTAATAATATTTTACTTATTGTACAGTATTATTTTAATAGATGCAGCCCTGGTGATCATAAGAGACGTTTCTTTTAAAATCTTACTGACCACAAACTTTTATTTTACTTTCAACCCTAATGTCTGCATACTGCAATAGAAGCATGCTGTCGATAACCACAGATAATATTTTTTATCCAATACGAAGGTTAATGTTTAATCAGAAGGAGTTTTGAAAAAATTGGCGCATTTGCACAGCTAAGCTTTCATTTTAAGCGTATTACTGCAAATGCACTTATACAGACTGAGGCATCGGTTCAAATTATTGTGAGCTTTAATCGACAGCATTAAAACTAATATTGAATATCGACAGTATTGAATATTACTGTGTTTGACAGAACTGATGTTTGTGTGATGCTGTGTGTTGTGTTGCTATCACATGTTGATTCCTTACATGTGTGTATTCAGTGATGGATCAGTTCATTGATCAATACGTGCACGACGCCAATAAAGAGATTGAGCGCTTCAACAGAGAGGTGGACCTGCAGCCACACGCTGACCTCTTCGACCCCTAATCCCCTCATCTGACAAATTCACTTTCCGGGGAGAGGGAGGGGGGTCAATTTACAATCACTAACGTCCACTATCCAATTACTCACACAAAACCGTCCATTTCACAAGTTAGAATGAGGGATTTGCTGTTGAGGGATAAGGAGGATTTAGCTCACAGCCAGGGAGAAATATCACAGCCTAATGAGAGATCCTTTACCCAGCATACCATGACAGTAAATAATACTAGCACCCTGAGAAAGCTGAAACGCTGTTGTGCAAAGCAGCAATACAAAAGCCTGTGTAAAGGGCTCACAGATGTGTCAAAACAATCCTGTTGAGAAAATATATTGTCTCTCTATTACCAAATGAAAGTTAAACAGGAATTAGAGGCTCATATATAAAGGATTTCCAGATCTTTACGCTCTTTGCAGTGTGAGTGCTGTAGTGGTGAAGCTCCCTGCAGTGAAGGTTGTCCTGTACTGTAATTCCAGTGCCTAGCAGACATATTGAGCTGAATCGTAATGAAGTTTGTCAGTGAGGCTGAAAGTGATCAAACAGAAGGCTCATTTCCAGCCGTGTGCATCTGGAAAGGCAGGTGCACTGCACCTGCCCTTAGTCCGCCTCTGTCAATCTATCGACCCCTACTGTGAAGAACAGGGCTGAGGATCTCATGTGCTGCACTTCTCTTTTCTGCCATTCTGAAGTGATTAACTGACACAGCGGTGGTTCAAGTCACCCCATTTTGGGAAGGTTAGGGTATCGGGTTGATGGAGGGTTTATTATTAGGAGTTCTAATGTGTTCTTAAATAGATTGATCATTTAATGTTGGGTTCGTGTAGCACCAGGAATCGGTTTGGTGTGTTAAAACTGCTTGCCGAGTGTATGCTGGTACAAAGGCATGGCAGAAACAGAATTAGTGTGCATATATCACCCCTGTACTGTACTAGATCTGTACCGTTCAGTATTACGGTAATATTTTAGCTCTATCCTGGGGTGTGTCATTCTATGCATGTTTACTTTGACTAATCACTCACAGCAGGAGAGCAGCAGTGTCTTTTACATGTGTATTCACACACATTTGACCTTTTGCCTGTAAGACGAGCCTTAAAAGTAATGCTTTTTAAACGATTACGGCACCACTAAAAGCAGAGGGATGCACTTCCAAAGAAACTTTGACATTGCTGGTCTCTTCTGTGCTGCAATATACTGTTCCGGTGTTAATACACTACATGGTTAGCAGCTCTTTCACCAAGCCATATTCACTTTTTGGTCAGAGTTACTGTGGAGATTTATGAGCTACAATAGTGCTGATGTCCCTATGAGTTTTTTTAGTGTTCCTTTTGAGATTTATAATATAGTAACTTTGCCTTTTATGTCTCTTGACACTTCTGTACCTTGTCAGTATGCAAGTGCAGTTTTACTCAAGGCCGCCCTGTTGTGAACAAACTCTGAAAGGACGTTGCTGAGATGTAGATCCGCGCTAAACCGAGAAGCAAAGAGAATTCGACTACTCGCTAATAGGTGACAGAGCCTCAGAGGTAAGCAGTCACTTCACGAGTGCTGAAACACAATCACTGATGTGCCACGCACACACACACACACGCTCAATTAGCTTGTGGTGTTGCCATTAGTTGGGTTCTACACAGCAGCTGTCCTTAAAGGGTACAGGGCTACGAAACACTTATATAATGTGTAGTTCGAAGTTGCGGCCATTTTTAGCACATTCTATCCGCATGTGTTAAGATGTCTTAACAATTTCTATTTATGCTAACAGAAATGCCTTTCACCAAACTGGAACAACCAAGAAAGAAATTGCTAGAGTTCGATCTATTTTTCATATTGGAAAAAATGTGATTTATCTTCGCAAATTCTATTTTTCTAATGCTGTGAAATCAATTAAATTGGAGCCAGATGATAGTATTCCTCAGGCGAAGCAGATTCTCTCCCGTGACAGATATTTGGCTGCCGCTGCAGAGTCTTGGCAGACAGCAGGGGCATCCCCGGGCAGAGCCAAGCGCCAGTGTTGGTGAAAGGATAGAAGAATTGTTTGTCTATTTTAGTGTAAAGGGCCAGTAAGGGTCTGCTGAGTAACAGGAAGGCACTGGAGGGCCACCGTGTAAAACTCAAGACAAAGAAAAATTCTTGTCTGATGGATTTAGAAGCTTTTTGTCATAGATGAACACTAAGAATCTGGCTTTTGCTCCTCACACAGACGACTCTAGTGAGGCCCTCCAGAGGCACTAACTGGTATTGTGGGCTTGAACCCCCTCTGGCCCGCTAGCTGTGCTCATCGAGCTGAAGTTAGAGGAATAAAACAGAGTTTGGTGGAAAGATTTTTGACATTGATGTCAAGGATAATCTTAAATTAGTGGCTTCAATGCTATTCAGATAGGAGGGATAGATTTATGTCTTTTTCGTTTTGATTTCCTTGACACAAACCGGCCTGGGTTTTCCAAAGGGTTAAAGAGACTTTTTATTAGATAAATATTCAGACTTTTAATGGTCACTGAAGGCTTGTTCCTGAGTCCTGACCAAAACTTTTATCTTGTCCCTAAATCTGATCCTTTTTTTTTAACCAACCAGAAGCTGGTCATTCAGACAGCACATGTCTCGTGTTCTCAGGTATCTAGTAGAGTAGGTAACACCAGCTTAGAAGTTTTATTTCAAACGTCTTTCACCACCGGGCTACATTTGGTGCATTATTTTGTGGATGATGTGCTGTGCTTCGAGGGCCACAGTAGAATTAGGATAAGATAAAGGGCTAAATAATTTCCATTTGCTGCTTGTTGGCTGGGGACAAGCCTAAAAATTTAAATAGCTAAAAATAGGTATTATTAGCTAAAACGTTATTTGCACAAAGCTAAACATGCACCCATAAGGTCTTGTGTTGGTGTTATGGGGAAACATTGGACCTTTTTGACTCGGAGGGAAAATGTGGAATTCAAATAGATTCACCAGTCTTTACCTCAGTTTCAGAATATCCAGTGCTCGGAGTTCATGATATCTTTGATATCTTCTTAAATGAACAATATTTCAGATGGTTCTACTTGAAAAGTGCCAAAAGTTCTTAGATAACTTTTTTTTGTTTAAAGGGGTTAAACAAAAGTTTGTGAAAAATCTAAATTTGAGTGTTGTTTGCACAAAACTACTGTAACTCGTGTTTTCTCCTGTGACTGATGCTTTTTTTCTAATATACATGGTGTATTTATGACAAAATAACACATTAAAATATTTATAAGCAACTTCCGTTCCGTTGATGGGTTATTTGTATTGTCTGTCATTCATATTGGTCTATTCAGTGAAACATGCTGGCAACAAACATCTTCAGACAAAAGCAGCCTGGAAGAGAAGTGTGTTTGTGTGTGTAAGGTTATCAACTCAGCAGTGGATTTGTCACATGGTGATAACATCTTTAAGGATGCCAAACCCAGCTTAAACACTAATCTCTGGGGCCTGCAACAACAGAAGCTATTTATAACCTTGTATGTGTATCTGTAATATGTAATCGAACACTGTTTTGTGTGTCAAATTGAAGCCTACCACACACATCCTTTTCCTGGCCTTCACTTAGGGTCCCTGCCAGCCCCACCTTCCAAAATTCTGGTATTCAACCTACTGTGACTCGTCTCTAACGCACCCCAAGGATCTACACACACGTCCCAGCCCAACCTTAGCCATATAAACAGCCTGCGTTCTGCTCTAAGGTGGGTTCAAAACAATGCGCTCACCCTCTTGCAGATACAATACCCACATTTCTTTCAACTTACATCAGGCTCCCTTCATCTCTCCCTGGAGACGTACCCACCCTTTGCACACATAGCAGCCATTGTTTCTCACTGGCCAGTGGGACGAGTTCAAGGTTTAATTTCTGATGCACTGGTTGTTATGACTGCATCATGCATACCCTACTAAGGCCATAGCTCCTCGTAGTGGAGTAAAGAGAGATTTTGGCACTGGGTGCTTGATCCAGAATTAGGACTTGATAGTAGAGGGCTACAGATAGTAGAGTCTACATTCTATCAAACCATCTGTTTAGAGTAAAATATATTTTTAAATTTTTTTCAAAGCTGTTTATTTTTAAAGCAAGTAAAATGTGTTGTCATATATATATATATATATATATATGAATTACAATTTGATTAAGGTTTATGCATTTGGCAGATACTGACTTGTAAATCTGTAAAAAGTCATGCATTCCTTGGGAATCAAACCCATGACCTTGCTGTTGCTAGCGTCATGCATCATCATGTTCAAGCTACATTGAACATGGCAGGTGTTTGGTTATCTCTGTCCTTTTGATCACTGTCAGGGATTGATGAATAGGATGGACAACAATTGTCCCTTTTGATGGACACACACTGAGGCCAGAGTGCCCTTTAATCAGAGTGCCACTATGTCCCTGACACTTGCAGTGCCTAAGAGGCAGGTGAGATATAGACTCTTTGTGTCACAATGCAAATATAGCATTCACACATACAGTGACATAAATGTCATTAAGAAACAGCTTATACAAAATAAGAGTGGCCATTATCACACTTTGACCTGGAGATGTTTCTAACGTATGCTTTTGCTCTATTCTTTCCCCTATTTTAGGCTACGTTCACACTGCAAGCCAAAGCACCCAATTCCAATTCTACTCAAATGTGATATAGACCACAGTTACAAAATTTGTATTGCATTAATATTGCAGATTATTTCTAGATAAAAAAAATTCCAGATATTACATCCAGCTATAATAAGAATTAAATATAATAAATAATAATAAAATATGTTCATGTATTGAGTTAAGTTTATTCTTCTTACCCTAACAACAAAGTTGTTTTCATCTTTCAGGCATACATCTAATTAATTGTAACGATTTTCTTTTTTCTTCTTCTTTTTTTTACTTATCTTTAAATGTAGCCTATCTTGCACAGTTTAGCTTGCTGTTAATTTATCTTACTTTTCTTATGAAAATGATATATATTTTTGTAGTGTTCTCAAACAACATATATATCTGATTTATTTTCAAATAATATTATGAAAGTGAACCAGATCATCGAGGTTCACATTTTATCCCAAAATACACGTGATAAGGGAAAACAAAATTAATTTGGAGCACATTGAACTGCAATGTGACCATAGACAAAAGTATGCTCTGTTCACAGTTCATTCTCCAGGTTAAGAACATCAAAGGTCATGAGAACATGCATGTCATTGCTTTCTTTAGTGACAGCAGCCAGCTTGAGTTGTGTGGCATTTCCTGTGACTGCCTCACCTTCCCAAACTCTGCTCTTATTCATCTTCAGATCTGTTCGTTTCTCCCCCACGACACACACTCTTTGAGCACCTGATACCCGCACGCGAAAACTCACTGATCTTTGTGGACCCAGCACACCTGTGCGGGGCTCCAGCAACACACACCCTCTTCCCCACGCTGAATATACACCGGGGAATGGATCTCCGGGCTTCTCACACACACTCCTGATTATAAAGTCACACAGCGACATGTAGTCCTTCTCAGGGGGTTTCCGTCCATATAGAGCAAGACGATAAACTCCCGCTCTTGGCACGCACACACTCACAGTTACCTTAGTTTCAGTAAATGTCAGAAGTACATATCGGGACAGAGGAAAATGGGCCTCCTCGTGGAGCTCAGCGCAGAGGACCGCGTGTATTTGCAGTTCTGGTGTGGCACAATGGAAGGTGATGTTGCACCGCCCCTGTGGTGCATTCACTATTGCCCCTGTGTGGCTGAAATGGGACAGTCCGGCTTCTTGAGTGCGTATCCCGGGACCACACCACAAGCCAAGGTCTGCAGGATACAGAACATTTGGATTCAACCCTTGACTTTGACAGTGCAGCAGGTAGTTCCCGGCGTTTTGAAAAGTCCCACTTCCACTATCGTAATCCCGCACAAATACAGACAGCCGGTAAAATCCTTTGTACGGGCACATGACGTTGCACACCAGCTGCTCTGCTGTGATTTGCAATGCAAGGCAGCGCTTGGCTGTAGCGGCGTCAAGCTCGTGGTGCGTAAGTTCACACACCATCATCAGAGGTCGTGTTGTGTGTAGGATCACCTTGCACTCGCCACCCTCACCCACCTCCAGAGCCTCTTCTCCAGCGATGCTGCAACCCTCGACACCTAGAGCCGATGACCCCGCCGCCAGGCCCCAGTTCAGGTAAGGGTTATCAGGAAGGGCCTGTCTCTTCTGGATACTCGGGCACTCCAGCTCAAGAGAGCAAACCCACCGCAGAACACCAGGTTCACCCTCTCGTCGGGCAAACAGCTTCACCTCGTAGGCCCCAGGCTCTGGGGGCAGTAATCGCAGCTTCATCCCTTGTTGAGTAACTGACAAGAGACCACAGGAGCTGTCAACCTCCTCCTGCTTTAGAGTTCCTGTCTCAGGATCCTGCTGCCTCATCTCATACGAGAAGGTCAACGGTCTAGGGGATCTCACTGACACAATTGCTTCCCCATCGTCTGTGGAAAACCAATTTTGACACATTTAACACAATGTTACAGTAATATTGTGCCTACGTTCACACTGGACATTTTTGGCAGTGACAACCACATTCTTAAATTCATGCACGGAGAACCACTCCTAAATTTACGATGGTTGATATAAGAGGCTTTTCTACAGTTAGTTATAGGAGCTAGCTACCAGGGCAAGTATGAATATGTTAGACTTACCGTTATCTATAAACTAGTGTGCTCCAAAACAATAACAACATTTTCATTTAAAAGATATTCAAAACTTAGTCTCTCAATTCTGCCAACGTAGATCAATGATTTTGATGACATCACTATGCACTTCTCATCAGATTTTCTACGGCTACGGCTATAACCGGTCACTTGTTCACACATTTACTATTTTCTACATGGTGAATGGTACATAGTACACTACATAGGCGATCTCTATCACATGCCACAGCTCTAGCCAAGCTCTCTGTGATATAAACGAAGTGCTATTTTAAAAAAGGGGAGCTGTTCAAAATGTCTTCCTGTTTCAGTGGAAATTACATTAACGCATTGAATAATGCTGCGCGTTTCAAGGCACTTCAGTGGCCCTTTAGGCATGCCATTCAACATCAACAACTCCATAGCGTAAAGGTTGAGAAGGGCCTGGACTTAGGCATCGTCCATCTGTCGGCTTCTCGAACAAGAAAAAAATTTAGGGTGGGCGAGTGACAGGTTGTCCTGCCCTCACACCAGTAAACACGTCAGCAGAGAAGAAATAAGATGTCGTTTTTAAGGCACTGTGTCAAGTTAAAAAATGCATCTTGAAACCCTGGGTTTTCCAGGAGTGATACTGCATAGCTTCAGTGTGTATGCAGCCATTCTTGTTACCACTATGTATTTCATATTCTTGCCTGCTTTTGCTGCAGTGCATGCCATTGAATGTATTCAGTAAGTTTTAGATACAATGTTTGCTGCAGAGATTAGACTGTCTCATGAGAAAAAAAGTCAGTCTAAACTATTTTCTCAGAGCTTCTCAACACGAGCTGATGCCAGCAGCCGCCTATTATCTCATTGCAGTGTAACAGTGTGTCTGCTTCACTAATCTTCCCTTTTGAGTTTCTGAATTATTCTATTATGCATGTGTGTAGTTGCGTTGATAGTGTATGTTTTGTGTCCTTATGCACACCTGTGATCGTTTTGTACTGTGTAGGTTGTGTGAGAGTCAATCCAAACTGATAGAATGCTGAGGTCTTCAAGGGTCTCATTTCAAACTCTTCCATAGAGATGGGTGTGGTGAGTAGTTGCCAGGTCTCATCATCAGGGAAATGTGAGTTTATGAACTCACTGGGTTCAGTCAGGAAATAAAAGTCATCATACCTGAAAGAGACCGACATCAATACTTGTTTTTGCAGTTGTTTTTCATTGCAGTGTGTCCTCAATATTTTGCATCCTATTTTCTCAGGAGAGACTGTAAATTTGCATATATCTGCTAAACCAAACCAACCATATAATTTTTAATGAATTACTACCTTTGATTTTGAAGCAAAAGCTTTGTAAATCAGAAAAAAAAAAGGAAAATATATAAAACTGTATAATCTACTAAGTGTAATTTAAGAGGGGACTGATTATACTGACATAATCAAATACAAAGTATAAAACTTGATTCATAGTCATGAGTTAGAAGTATATAAATAAATTTTTAGTTTGTTGCAGAATATTCATCAAATAAACTCGGTCTATTTTCTATTCATAAAAAAAAATAAAGTCGGTCTCCTAACTCAAAACTTCATTCACAATGCCTCATGGGAATGGGTGGTTGCAGTCTTGTTTTTTCGTGTGTTTTTTTTTGTCTCAAATTGCTGATTATTTTTTTTTCTGCAATTCTTTTTAGGTGGATTGTTCTTCCATGCTGTGGAAAATACACTAACAATGGTGTATGTAAAAACTACTTATAATTTGTCAGTATGAGTGGACTGTATGATATGTATAACTGACACTCTGAGGAGCCTGACCTCTTCACAAATGTTTTGCTTTCCATATCCACAGTGCCAGCGCCCCAGCAAGCATCAAGCAGCCACCACTGCCCCCCCACGAAGACAGCATTCCACTCATGATCGGAACGCTTCTCAGCTAAACTGTGCCTGGCCTGGTATCCAATGCCTTTGCTATACCCACTCACCTCCACACACTCAATGCCCAGCTCCCTAGAAAAAGGGAGAAAGTTAAGAGCCGTGTTCTACTGGCATGATGTGTTTATGTACATACTATACCTGTGGCCATTTACCTGCACATTTCCACACAGAGACTGGCGTATCCACTACATACACCCTTTCCCTTCCTGATGACCTCATCAGATGAGCAAATCTTCTGAGAAATACCAAGGTATCCCTCTAAATCATACTCTACGCACACAAATGCATAAGACAATTTGCGCGAGGAAGTACATTCATAAAAAGAGTTGAAACAAAAAAAGATTAGTAGAAACCATTTTTCACTCAGAAATTGCTAGCGACACTGAATTAAAAGTTAATCTTTGAAGTAGAATTTTGTTCTTTTAAAACATACTCCAATACTTAGTAGCCTATTTTACAGTGCATGATGCATTTTTTGCATGTGCAGTTACCAATATTATGGCACAGCCAGATCCATATGGCCCTGAGTTTTTCCAGATCATTTCTGCTCCCCTCAGTGACTGCACACGCAATCTTCTGAGCATCAAATACTTCCAGCTCCCTCAACTGAAAAACACATATTCATGCCTAAATCTATTGTTCATGAGAACAAAGAGGACAAAGACTTGTGTGTTGTCTGTTACCTCTTTTCCTTTCTTGATTGAGAATGTGTCTACTTTGTTGAAAATATCAGTGCTGGAGAACAGGAATTTTCTGGGTTTCCTCTGGGAGGAGGAGACTGCAGGTAGATAAGGTAACCCAGATTGCGTGCCAGGGCTGGCAACTGAGAGGGGTTTCACAATCTCCTCTTGGCTCTTTTTCACAGTGCTCCTCTTTCTTACACTCACTGACTTCGCCGCACTCTCGGCGGACAGTTGGCGCTTTGTGCTCGGCCTTTGTTCCTCACATAACTTCCCTTCATAGTTCTCTAATAGCACCTTATGTGAAACCGCATTTTCTTGTATCGGTACAATGGTTAAGGGCTTTGGGTCATTTTGCTCTACTGACTGTGAACCTCCTTGGTGGCTCTTATTAGTCAAACAGACTTTGGTGCTGTTCTCATGGCTTCCAGATACATTTTGAAGTTTGTATTTCACCACACCATTTTCAACTTTCAAATCAAAGTTTTGTTTCTGCGTCGCATTGTTTGAGTCTGTGGCAGTTTCTTCTGGTTGGCGGCCTCGGTTGCTGGTTTTTGTTGTGATTGGTTGTTGATCAGTTTGAGCTTCATCCATGCAAATGAGAGGAAAAGAAAACATCTGAACCACAATATACGTCGTCCTGCTTGTTGCATCACTTTAAACCCAGAAAATAGCATCTAATGACATACATACTTCAAATGATCTCTTAGTTTTAAAAAGCTCCAAAATACATTTGAAATGCAATTATCTTACCTTTTGCAGTTGTGAAACTCATACCTTCTGTCACTTTCAGAAGTGTTGGTAGTGGCAAATTTATCCAAGTTTTGTTTTCTATTGCTGGGGTCTGTCTATATCTATTTTTCTCTCTGTGTCCACCCCTATGAAAGGATAGCATGCTAAAAATACACTTGGACTTATCATGACAACCAATGAGCTCAAAGATACAGAGGGGGGTAGAAAGAAGGGCATTTGATGTTGGCACGAAGGGTGAAGAAGGTTGTGGTTTGGTAACTGATAAATTTATTAGCTAACAAACATGCGTAAACAATGTCTATCTTGACCTTGTTAAGGGTATTAAAGTCTTTGTGGGAAAGTTTAGTCAACTCAGGATGAAGAAATAAAGTGGAACACACACACACACATTAATAACAATAATTCATTACAACAATTCTCCTTCAGTGCCAGTCTTGGACTCATTAACCTCGTACTCCAAATTACTTTCCTTCTGTAAATATGGAAATTGAAGACGACCTTAGTGGATACTGTCGCTATGTGCGGGAAAACAAAGCAGTTTTTATTTCCATACATAGAGACCCTTCGTCCAAAAACATCCTCATTGGCTCGGGCTTCATGTCAGACAGTCTGTCGGGGGCCCTCAAGAGTCCTCTTACATACCCCCCTCTTGCAGGCTGAATTACCTCTGACCAATTACCCATCGGCATTGTGCCAAAATAGCAATGACTACAGTTGTGTGTTTATTCATGAAGTTCTCCCCTCCAGGTTTCGGAATAAAACTTGTCCTTGCTTAAGTTTTCCTGTTTCTGGTTTGCATCATGTTAAAAAAATGAAGGACTTTTCTATGTACATGCAGCCTTGTAGATAACACGAGGACATGAAGTGAAGGAAAGGTGGTCTTTCTCCTGCTCGAGATGTGATAACATAAAAGTCCAAAAAGTAGCATTGAACAGTACCTAACAAATCTATATCTTGCACTCTTAAAAAAAGAAAGGTTCCAAAAAGGTTGTTGTTTTTTTTTACGGCAGTGATGCCATAGAAAAATCATTGTTTGTTCAGCAAAGAACCTTTCAGTGAACAATTCTTAAGAGTCGTGTTTTTTTCTTAGTGTGAAGAACATTTTAATAACCTTTTGTGCACTTGAAAGGTTCAATTCATGTTGAAGGTTCTTCATGGAACCAAAGATGCCAAAACAGAACCTGCATTTTTAAAAGTGCATGTAGACAAAACACAATAGGTTTTCAATCCTTCACCTGCAATGCATAGCACTGCACTGCATATGGTGGATGTCTCCCAATATCTACTACACCTGATTCAACCCATCAGCTCATTAGTAGAGGCTCCACGAACTAAACAGGGTGAAGCAGAGGGGAGACCAATGTCCAGTGCTGTCAAGGATCAGTATTGAGAATAGACTATAACAGTGTTCTTCTCTAAAGTTGAAGCAAATCTACACAGTAGCTAAATGTCAGTTTTCCAAATAAAGAATCCAAATTCAGTCTCTCACAACTTATATAGAAAGAAAGAAAAATATCATCTATAAAACTAATGCAGGGTCTTTCAAATTGCCAAGAGTGCACGTGTGCCGCGTTCTCTGCGCGCTCTCTAGTGGGGAAACTTTTTTCCTAGTATGAGCCCCTGCTCATACTAGTTTTAAATTATAGCCTACATGTTAGTTATCCGTGCTTAATGCCACGTTTAAGATGTTCATAAACAGGAAAAAATCTGTTTGCCCACTTACATTTACTCAGTAATGATATTGATGGACCATCCGTGTCGTCCAGTCCCTCTGTTTTGCTGGAGCGTGATTGGTCCAGATTCACGAGCTTTTGTTCGCGTGCTGCACTCCTTGCGCTCGTGCTGTCATTCACACCTGCGGTACACTCGCGAGCGCAGCTAATATGCCAGCCAGTGTTTCACACTCAGGAGAAAAGAGAACAACTTGACTAGTTAGTTTGGATATACAGGTAAACTAACTCTCAGAAAACATTCCCCTGGATGTGATTTCAGTAATTTTAAGGTATACCAAACTGAAAGACGTCATGAAGACGGATAAAGACGGTAAAGACATGATGAGGGGAGTGACTGTTAACCGCTTTGCTGAAGGTAAGAATATTTGCATCTGGGGACAAGGTGATTTTCTTTATGAACTTTATAAAAACAAATATTTAAGGAAATATGCTTGTGTAAGAGTTTTCGTGTTAAAAATATAAGTTTATGTTATTGTGAAAGCCATACTGAATGTTTTGCTCTCTGTGTAACATAAGTGAATAAACTATACTACAAAAACATCAAATATTTTTTTCCTACTCTTTAACTAAATTGCATTTTATGAAAAATTGAACAAGCATTACCATGGTAACCATATTTCCCTTTCGAGAATGGTCACTTCGTATTGTGCAGCTATACGCAGTGTGGAATCTCCTTTTTCTCAAAATTCTGAAGCCTAAAATTTAAAACGCATTTCGCAGCTCACTCATTGGCTGTGCTGTGGCAACTGCACATCCAATGGCGCAGGCGCCTCCAATGTGCGCCAATAAGCTATCATTATGTCATACACGTCAGAGCCCACCAAGAGGGCGTGGCCCGAACCCATAATAGCCCCCGAAACAGCCATTATAGCAGATTAATCTCCTTCAGCGACATACTTCACGTCTCTGAGTCCTCTGCAAGCCTTCGCCGTTGAAACCAGCCTCACAGTTAGAGTGTGCAGCCCTACAGCGGATTTCGCCTTCAACACTGAAGTCGTCTTCTCCTGTCGCAGCTCTGCTGTCGCTATCCGGCGACCTACGCAATATCCTTTATTCTGTTTGCTTTAGAGACTGCGAGTGTTTGTTTTAATGCCTCACTCTTCCTGTGCCACGTGCGGCTCTCTTCTGCATGAGGCCGACGGACATGCTAAGTGCATCTCATGCCTGGGAACCGCCCATGCTCAAGCTGCACTTTCCGCCAGGGTATGCTCGGTCTGTGAGGGCATGCCCGTCTCGACGCTGCGGTCGTAGCTAGCTCTCTCACAAGATGGCGACGGCGCTTCTCTCCTTCCTTTTCCCGCTCTACTTCTGCCGAGGAAAAAGCCGCAGCCAGCGTCAACCTGAGGGAATGGAAGTTAGCGAACACATGCCGGCCACGTCCCCGCGTGCTTCGCTTTAAACGTGGCGCGCGCCCTACTCTGCACGCATAGGATCCTCAGTTTCCGCAACCCTCTCCTTCGTGGACGGCGGGGCAGAAAAGGGCTACAAGTCTTTGCCGCCCCTCGAAGAGGCTGTGGCTGCTCATCTCTGCCCAAACACCGCTGCTAGTTGGAGAACTACAGCGGCGCACCCTGTCAAGCCGTGCTGTAACACTTCAGCTCTCGCTGGACGCGCCTACGCCGCCTCCGGTCAAGCTGCTTTGGCCCTGCACACTATGGCAGTGTTGCAGGTCTACAAGGCCAAACTCCTCCAATCCATGGACGAGGCTGGCTCGGAACCCGAGTCTTTCCGTGATCTACGGAGCGCCACGGACCTAGCTTTGCGGGCTACCAAGGCTACAGCACAGGCTATCTAGAGGAGCATGGCTGGTCGTGCTCGAGCGCCACCTGTGGCTAACGGTGATGGACATTAAGGTGTTCCTTCGACACCCCTGTCTCCAGTTCCGGCCTCTTTGGCCCAGCGTTGATGGGCTTTTCGGAAAGATTCACCGAGGCTCAGAAGTCATCCCAGGCAATGCGACACTTCTTGCCTAAGCGCTCTAGCTCTGTCTCGAGCTCTCTCCTCAGCCAGTGAAACAGGCCAGGCAGGCCTCTCAGCCCCGCCCTGCGGCTGATGCCCGCCATCAAGCGAGAGTTAGGGAACAAGTATTGCGTAGCCGGCCGCACTGAGTAACATGGCAGTATGTCGCTTCAGTCGATGTAACCTGCTATAATGGCTGTTTCGGGGGCTATTATGGGCTCGGGCCACGCCCCCTTGACGTGTATGACGTAATGATAGCTCATTGGCGCACACGTTAGAGGCCCGCGCCATTGGATGTGCAGTTGCCGCAGCACAGCCAATTAGTGAGCCAGACACTCACTTTGCTTGCTGTGCAGCTGAAAAATGCGTTTGACATTTTAGGGTTCAGCATTTTGAGTTTCCCCACTGCATATAGCTATGCAATACTCGTTCCCTAACTCTCATGGTACCGAGGTTACGATAGTAACCGAGTACGTTATCCTATAGTTACTTATATAAAGCCATAATAAATTATCGGATGTAAGCTACATAAAACAGAAGGGCCTTTTTGTTTTTAATTAATTAATTTGTTTTGTTTTTAATGAAAGTGGACTGTGCCTGGTAGCAAGTTATCACATTTATATTTTTGTACAATGTCACATTGTGGTATGGTTACTATGGTCATTTTAAGGGACCTGGCATTTTTCAGAAATTAAAACTTATCTAAGCATTATCACTGCTACAGTCCTATTGTCTAGCCCATGTTATCCCAGACTGACACAAGGACAAAGTTAGAGTGCTGAAATGATAACCGCTGGCCAACCTTATTAACCATTAGAAATATGGATAATTTATAATTATAAATGTTATAATTATATGTAAATCTGATTTGATATATTATGCAAATCTCTTAATTTGATATACATGCAGTCATTTGGACAGACACATCATTAGTACTTTCCTAAAAATAAATTTTTGAAAACTGAAATCTGATCTTATCATCTGCACTTTTTTAAAAACAATTTAGTCATGATCTATTAGCACATTTAAATTAAAATGTGCAACGAACAATGATTTTGTATCAGTATAATTACCTTCACTGGTTTTTCTTCATGATTAAGCTGTATTTTCTGTTCCTTATCAAGACTGAGCAAAAAAAGGATGAGTGTCCCAATAGCTTGCTATACAATCGAGCTTCACATAAGTTGTCTGGGCTCATGCTCTTAGGGTAATGAGGGAAGGAAGGACTGCTGGATAAAGACTCATCTTTTTATTCAGCTGTCTTTCAGTTGTTAGTCTCATGGAGTGAAAAGCTATCAGGAAATCTGATCAAAGCCTCTTTTTAAGGCAATCATTGCACACCTATAAATATCAGCAATCGCCACAGCAGTGGTGCCATTTCGAATTCTTGTTCACCTGACAAGAATCGAAAAGTTCCCTTAGTACAATTGTAGACATAACATGCTTTCTCCCATATATTCTCTCGGCCTTGGAGCTCATAAAGAACTAAGTTTGAGGTAACTCCGATTTTTTGTTACTCTCTTCGTTATTGTATCATTTTAGGTAGTGAGAAATCTTGTGACAGACTATTTTGCTCCATTCTAACATCTTTTTAGATTGGTATTATGTCAAGCTATTTAGATATAATGATTGTTTTTCTCATCTCAAATCTCAAGGTGAATGCAAATGCATTCTCTCTCACAAGCGTGTACGTGCGCTCAAACAGACACGTATACTCTAACTGATACATTACTTACATTAAGTGAGGGTACAGGGGAAGGAAGCTCCACCCTTTGTTGTTCACTTAGTTTGACTGTTGGCTCTTCCTGGAGATACAATACAAATCTCTCTGTGTGTGTAAAGCAAACTCAAAAAGGCAGGGCTTGACCCTAATTTATGTACCAAAGAAAACTAAAGAAAGAATTTGGACAAAATTTAACTTTGTGACATTAATGTTACAGCTGATGTCAGCATAACAACCCCCATTTTTACATCTTCTGTACTTACTGAATTTTGCCTTTGCATGGAATAATAATATTTCAGTGGGTTCGGTTCCAGAAAGGAGTGTGAATGGAAAGTGAACTGAAACCCAGTCACAAACAAAATGGACTTGACTTTACAGAAAACTTGATCACTCAGTTCATATTTAGTTTAAAGTTAACATGAAATGAAAATTCACCCTATCTATTTTCTAAATGCATCATATTGATCATATTGGGAATGATTCATCCTGCATTTGTTTGTTTTTTTAGCTCAATCAAAATCTTCGATCATCAGGTAAAACAACAGACTTCTCTCTGTTGACATATGTAGGACTTCACCAATCATTTAGTCCACTTAAACCCTGTCCCTTTCTTACAATCAAGCTCAAATTCATCTGGCTCCATCCAATCAACAACCGAAGGATAGAATTATGTCCTACCCTATTTTTTCTTTTTCAATAATCAGTTTCACTCAGATGTATGTGAAACTGATACAGAAGTACAGAAGAAAATATGTCACTACTTCAATAAAAGCATCGAAATATCAGTAAAGATTTTTTTCTACAGTACTTTTACCACAAAATAACTCTTTTTCTCTTTGTTAGAACTAATCTTATGTTTCATTATATGTAAAGCTTTCTTTGCTACTGTTTTTTTTCTTCACAAAAAGAATCCACTTTTAACAAAATGGACGTTTGATTAATAATGATAACAAGAACATTTAGCTAATTGCCAGCTTGATAACAAGATGAATATCTTGGTGACAAATTAACATAATTTGTAACAAAAAACTAGAATACATCACAGAAAACCAAAACATTTAAGTTTACAAGGAATAAAGTTAAAATATATGTTGAATGACCAATTAATGATTTCTTTTTAGTTATTATTTTTTGAGCAGCTGAACATTGACCTGTGCTGGAAAATACCCCTCTTTATCCACATGCAAGTCAAACATACTGCTAATAATTTATATGCACTGAAACCTTTTTGGGAGTAAATGATCAGCTTTACTTATCTAGAGGACATTACCTGTGTTTGTAATGTGAATGGATAATTTAGGAATTATGCAAAAGGATGGTAAGTGACGTTTTGGGGTTGTACCTCATGAAAGTATTACAGTCAGCAGTCATAAATCTCCAATACCCATTGTTTGTCCAGAAAGACAACAAAACATTTCCTGCGAAGCTTATGATCTGACTATCACAGTTAAACACAGATAGGAAGTGAGGTCTAGGGCACACAAGTGACAGAATAGGGTATGCCTGAACCACACACACATGCTATGGGGACAAAGACAAGGATTTTGAACATTTCCCCACAAAGATGGCCATATTCAAAATCCTTGTCTTTGTGGGGAAATGTTTTGGTCCCAATGAGGAAAACAGCTTATAAATCATACCAAGTGATGTTTTTATTAAATGTAAAAATGTAGAAAGTTTTGTGTGATTAGGGTTAGGGGATAGAATATACAGTTTATAAAGTCTAAAAATAATGTTTAAAGAAAGTCACCATAAAACATGAAACCCTAAGGGGGCACTAGGGGGCAGTGCTTCACCCAGAACCCTCTTTGATTTGCTGTAGGGATCTCGTTCTGTTGGCCAATGCACATTGCGTCCCTAATCTAGCCCAAATATTTCTCTGTGCTGTGTGTGTGTTTGTCTGGCACCTCCGGACAACTGCTGAACTCAAGGACAATAGCAAGGTCAGAGATTGACCTCACTCTGTGTACCCACAGCATCCTGTGCCCACATCAGGATTTAACCCTTCACACCACGTCTCTTTTGAATTAATCAGACTACGTGCATGTACGGACTGCGTGATGATTGTGAGGTATGATGTTTCAGTAGTGTGGTTGTGTTGAATGGTTGGTAGCGTAGCTGGCCGAATCAAGAGCTTTTTTGTTTGTCGTATTGTGGGAGGTAATCTGTCTGGCCTTAACTGAATAGTTTAAAAGAGCAGTGCATCACAATACAGTCTAGGGTTTACACAAGAGTTGTGTGAACATTCCAGCTACACACACACATACACACATGCCTCTAAAACTGTTTTACATGCTGCCAGCAGGTGTGTTTTGTGGAAAGAGCCTTTGATGGCAACAAAATGGAGGGAGGAGAGAGGGGTTCTACACTTTTTATAAGACTTATTGTGAGGGCTGAAATAAAAAACAGAATAACCCCCCCAACCCCCCCCCCAACCCACTCACAGAGAAATAAAACAAACATCCATTGGAATGATGAGTCATTACAGTGCTTGCTAGAAATTCCTTGAACATTCTATTCTTCTCTGCCTTCTTCATCTTCAACATTGTTTTCTGGTGCTTCTTCTTTGTTGTCATCTTTTTCATTTACTCCTTCTTCCTCGTCATAATCTGTTTCTTTTTCTGCTTCAACATTTCTCTACTTCTGCTATGTCTTCTTGATCTTCTATTTCTTTTGTTTGCCTTTTGGTTTATCATCATCCTTTTGTTTACGGTCTTCTTTTGTTGATTTTCTTTTTTCTTTATAATCATCATCCTCTTTTTTTTCATTTACTACTTCTACACAAATTTCTACAATTTATTCAGCCACTGTTCAAACTTAAATGGATAGTTTTCAAGAGATAGTTCACCCAAAAATGAAAATTTCACCCTCATGTTAGTTTTTTAAAGATTTTTAAAGAATGTTGGTACAGTAAGTAAACAAACAGGTTTGGTTACCATCGACCTCCATTGCATGGACATGAAAAACACATTTCTCAAAATATCTTCCTTTTATGTTTCAGTGAAGAAACAGTCATACAGGTTTGGAGTGAATAAAGGATCAAATAATTTTAATTTTTGTGAGATCTTTTCTTTTAAGAGTGCAAAATATATTCTATTTATATTTGGTTCATTAGCTTTATAATTTAAAATGAAAGTTTAATTAAAAAAAAGAAGTCTTCCTTTGACTTAAATTGCTAGAATGTTTGTCATTCAAAATCTATTTGACTGCAATAATGTGCTATTTGCATACTTTTTTTAACATCTGTTTGAATTTTGGATTTTCTCTTGCATTTATTTAACCGTATAGCCACCTTGCAAAGACAGTGTTGCACTGTGTAGATTCTCAAACACAGCTGACTGAGAACTGAGAATGTGTCACCTAATTTCTGAAGCCATCTTTGCAGTAAATCTCTCTGAAACATTGTTTCAACATGTCTTCACCAAAAATAACAGCATCAAATTATCCAGATGCACGCACCACACCAAAAATAATAGCATCAAATAATTCAAAAGCACCACACCTCACAACAGGGTGTGTATTTCTAGCATGCAATGATTTTGCTTGATTCTAGAATGACATTATATGTTATTGTAATAGAAACAAATGGCATTACAGTGACATCAGTTTGTAATCTTACAGGCACGCCACCTGTATCAAAATCATGCATTATTTATCTGAATAGACTTTGACATTATTGACCATGGCACAGACTCACTTCATTACATACAAAAGTAATGCTAAATGCTAGACAGAGTTTGTCGTGACGATTTATGACTGCAAGCATCAAGTACGCAAAGTGAAACGAAGAAAATGTAGGCTTTAGGACCCAGAGTCACAGCTCAGCGGAGGCAGGGCAAGGCTGACTCACTAAATATGTCTGAGGAATGAGAGAGAGAGAGAGAGAGAGAAAGAAAGATAGATAGAGAGAGAGAGAGCGAGCGAGGGAGGGAGGGAGAGAGAGAGAGAGAGAGAGAGAGAGAGAGAGGGAGAGAGAGGTAGAAGTGAAGAGAGGAGGGGAGAGAGAGGAGACCGGAGCAGAGGTGATCTTGCCCTCATTAGTGTCAGGACTACAGGATGATTATGGGTTGAGAAGGGAATGATGGAAGCAAACAAAGTTCTTCATTTCGTGCCATCCGGTAAGACCCACATGCACTATCACACATACACACACACGCACACGTATGCACATGTTCCTGCGCCGTCACGACTGAGGATCTGAGGGTTCCCTGAAATTTGAGACTGTGTGTGCTAAACATGTGCAGTGGAGAGGATGCATGTGTATTTGTGTGTTGTTGTAAGTTTTCTCTCTGTTGAATCCTGCAGGTCTGTGGATTGTTTTTCTCACACGCTGCCACCTCTGCTGCTGTTGCTGCTGTTTTTTGGGGTGCGTTATGCTGGAATGCAGACAGGCTTTTTCGGGGCAGGTTTTCTGGAATGCGTCGTAAATGTTTTTGCGCTGTTAATCTTAGTCAAGTAAACAGGAAAAAAGAAATATGACATCACGACTTTCAGAGACCCGCACAGAAATTTCAGATGCACACGCGACGCACGTAAATATAAATGAGGGAGAGGGAGACATGGGAAAAGAGACTAATGCAAAACACAGATCAAAATCAAGTACCTAGGGCAGCGCTAGGAACAAAACCTGTATGCCTGATCAGGTGGTACAAGAGTGCGTGTGGATACGAGCGGGTACGTGTAGTTGGTAGTCTTCCGGGAGAGTAGATTTTATTTGTACGCAATGTTGCTGTTCAATTAATCTCATTGTGAGAAGTCAGTCTAATACCGCATGCAACACACATGCGCTGTCGTACCGCACAAGTGCACCTTCATCGCTCTCTTTCTGTCCTTTCCCTTCGCTCAAAGCCTCCATGTAAACACAGTAGGCAATAGAAGTGGGAAGACACTAAATCTTGTGCTAGTCTTCCCCCCAATACACACACACATACATAATGAGACTGTGATTTGCATCCTTCGCCTGAGGGTTGAACTTCAAATCAGTTGATGTCTCAATTTTCTCTCCTTGTGTGATTAAGTGTGTGTGTCTCTGTGACACAAAGCATCAAGTGCACATTTGATCAGGCTGTTGTAATTGACACTTACTTTGTGCCCGTCTCGGCTTGTGGATAATCGTTGTGGCACTCTGTCAATACCATATTTTCCACAGAATCTCAATGTCATTGGAGCAGGTCATGGGCCATCGGCACACTGTGACCATCTGAGAACTTTGTAATATATGCGATTCATAATTTAATATAGGTAAATATTCACTGCAACAGGAATGAAGTTGTTTGATTGGATAAGTGGATGAACGGATGGATGAGAAAATAAAATGAATAATGAGGATAATGTAATAAACGATGTCCTCTGCCTTTTTACGACTGTCTTTCTCTCTAACGAGCATCGTGATTGCTCACCCACCTCTCATTACACACACATGAAAGCTGGACATTTTGTACCCAGATTCCTTTATTTACGATTTCCCCCATGCTTATTTATTGAAAGTCCCATTTGCACTTGCAGATGGTGGGATATGAATAGATGTCATTTTCTGGAGGGCCGATCAACTTTGCGTGGCTGTGCATCTTCTAATTTATCTGTGCGTGTGCGTATACAGTTATTCGCCGGGTCCCAGAGAGATTGGTAATGCGTTTAGGCAATCTCTGACTTTTCTATTCCCCATTTGTCTTCCACCCACTGTACATTACAGTCTGCAAGGGAAATTAGAATCACACATTCCTCTGTTTATCTCCTCTGTTTATGGTACACTGTAAAACAGCCATATGGGCATCCTCTCTCATACAAAGAGCGGTGTATGTGAGTGCAAAGGGAGCAGCCGTCGCAGGCTTTCACATGATGGAGCGATTGATCCTCCTGACCCTCTTCTGATTTACAGACACGGTCGTAATGTGGATATTTTTGGAGGCCTAAATATGCACGCAACGTTGAACTTTACCAAGTGCTGTGTATTGTTTGCAAGAGCCTAATTAATTTGGCATCTCTTCCGCTAAAAGTCTGATCGTAGATAGACATGCCTCTGCTTCTCCGTAATGGATTAAATATAGCTCACAGGAAAAGTTTCAAATGCGCCATCCTCACTTTCAGTTAGCGAATGTCAGGAACCCCCTCTTGCATCCACGCACACACAAACACCCACACTCAGGCAAACAGACGCACCCCCCGCCCGCCCTTGGAGTAAACCTTAGATTGCTTCAAGATGTCGGAGGATGCCAGTGTTGATGAATTCCGACCTTTGATTGCGAAGCTGCCCGCGTGCCAAGGGAGAAACCTCACACACATGCCACTTTTGTGATACGCCACAACATGCATATGGCAGACAAACACACGGATGCTTAGCCACCTTTCTGATGCACTAGAACACACACGGTCAGTCGTCGTGTCAGGCTGTATGACAAACCGTCTTTGGCATAAACTAGATACCATCATGGCCTTCAAATGTCAAACAGTCTTTCTGTTTTAGTTCAGAATTCACATTCCTCATAAGGACACTTATGATACAGCTGTATCCTTTTTCTGTTCTCTCTCACTTATGTTTTGTCTCCGGTTTGGTCTTCTCCTCTAGTGGCGGCGGTACTGTAGATTGTAAGGGGGAATGGTGGCCTGGCTTTAATAGAGGAAGAAGGGAATGTGCAAGCAATTAGCAGGAATCCCCCAGCAGAGCACTCACGATACTAGAGCAGCTGAGATATAAAGGAAAGAAAAATCTGCATTCCCTTGATGTACAGGACAATAGTGTCCATGCTAACACATTTAAGCTGCGTGTTCCCTTGGTGCTGTGTGATTAAAGACGGCTGTCATGTTGAAGCATGTTAGCGCTGCGGTCACTGGATCTTGACGTCTACCTTTCTCTTTCAATCGCCTTCTCCGTTTCTCTTTCCTGTGCTCAAGAGGATGTTTTACAGAAATAAATGGGCTAAAGAGAGTGAGACTAATGCCATCATCGTAATGTTAACTAGATGCTGGTTTTCCTGTTACGGTTTGGTGTGGTTTGCTTTTGCACAAACGCCGCTCTGCGTATTTTCTCCTGCGGCTTATAGAGAGTGAGATGAAGAGAGGCAGATAGGGAGACGCTGGCTCACATACGACTATATAACACCATATGATGTGTGGAGTATGCATAGATCACTATCAGGGTCACCCGGTGATTGCTCCTATCACACTGAGAGAATGAGGTGAGACGGACGCATCAGCCGAGCTGTGCGCTGCAGAAACATCCCTACCATCTGAAATTCATCTAAAAGCACAGACTCAAATGGCTGCAGCTTCCGAATTTCCCTGCAAATTGCCATGAAAGGTTATTTCAAACGAACATGTGAATAACATTATAACTGCGTTACACCTTACTCGGTGTCAGGGATTTAATAAATCTATTATCAGAAGGGTATTTTCTCTATGACAATCAGACGATCCTCAGATGGCATTCCAACAGACCGCCCACAGTCTGTTCACTGATGTATTTTGCACTCACGAAAAGCAAGATCTAGCTGAAATTGCCAGTACTGATCTGATTGCCCAGTACAACACATCTTCTGGGGTATAATGTGGAAAAAAGACTGCTTTCAATGTACCAGGTTGAGGAAGGATTTGTTTTCCAGGTTTCCATTTTTTTAAATATTTGAATAAAGATATTCTGTATATTTAGCACTTGAATGGACAAAATGTGTACACACATTCTTGAAAATTGCTGTTCACAGTTGCTGCATCCTCTTTTGAATTATTTCAGTTTTTTGCCGATTTATGGAGCCTTTTCACATTCCTTCTCAGAAGCCGAAGTTGTCATAGTCAGGTAAACTTCTAGGTGAACGGAAACTAACAAAAATATAATTTCGGCTTTACCAGTTGCCCCAATAGCAAAAGAAAAAATCCACAATAGCGTTTCTATGACTTTAAAGAGGAAAAAAAAAATCTTGAGAGATTGATTAGTTTGTTCAGAAGTCAGAAAGTTGTCAAATTTGCTGTCATTCCTTGAGCTGTTTTAGACAGTCACGCAGCAGAATTGAATGCCAAGGTAATAAAGCACAAAGTATGTTGTTATAAATGTACATTACATTTGTTTTTTTCATTAAAATAATGAAAAAAAGCTAGCCTACATTGCTAGATTCACGATTGTTAATAATTGTGAAAAGAGTCCATTGAATTGATTCAGGAGAAAGAATAATATAAAACATAAATGTTTCTGATAAACGTGCCCCTAAAAGTCATGTAAGAACAAAACATAATTGTTCGATTTCATGTTGGTCAGACTTTTCCCCAAGTAAGTAGGCAGTTCTTGACCAGAATAAACTCTAAAAACAAACTGAGACTTTAAAGTCAAATGCATCTCCCAGCAGAGGAGAATTAATGTGTGTCGCGTCACACTTGCTAATTCAGCTTGGCCTTTCTAAAATCCTTTTATATGTTGAAGACAGCATGCTTATTTGCATGCAGAAACAGTAATTTTCCTCATTTAATAATTATAACATTGAGTTATAACAATACTCCCACTACAGCATGCTTATTAATATTTCTTAGCGTCTTTCCACGGTTTATTTGTGGCGAGAATGCATCGTCAACTGTTTGGCTTTTTCTCTCAAGGAATTTTCTGTCGAGCAGCCTCACAGACACAACTCTGTGTCTCTCTCCTTCTCCTCGCCTCATCACACTCTTTTCTTATTCTCAAAAGAACCAGCATGTGTGTATGTGTGTCATTATTGGTCTTCAGAAGGAATTCCCTCTCTAAGCAGTCGGAGACTCGAGTGCCAAAAAGCCTGCAGGCATATTAAGTCTCTTTCCTGCTCGCTCTCTCATAGGCTGTAAGTGACATTAAAAAGTGTCAGAGAGCACCTTTAATCTGTTTCATGTGTCTCTCTTTCTGTCTGTCTTTGGTGTATCTATGCTAAAGGACCATCAATACACACTGTTAAACAAGCAAAATACCATCACAACCTGCAAGAGACGGCTTTCGTTCTATCTCACCTTATCCACCACATAGCCACAGTCATATCTGTTGCAAAGCATGGCCCTACTTGTACAGGTATAGCCGGATTAAAAGAGCTCAAAAACCTAAGGTCTGTGAAATAACAGCGACTAAATTCCCAAACAGCATCTCTAAACCCAAAGCACATGTTTTCTGTGTTTGTACATTCTCTTGTGACACAGCTGTAAATGGCTTATGTAAAAGGTACATTCACATGTTTAATGTGCTTTTATATTGCAGGCCATGTGCCCTGTTTTTTTACCTTCAATTTTTTTAATGCACATTGTCCATTTGTCAGGGCAGGGATTAATGTTTTTGGTCTGCCTGAGTGTGGTGCCATATGGCTGGATGTAACAGCCTCACAAACTCAATTTGCTAGATTTATTTTTTGACATTACGCAAACCTGCCGAGATGCGCCGTGAGATTTCCTTGACAAATTAATTCTTCTCTTGATGAAAAGTTAAAGGGATATCTCACCCAAAAATAATTCTGTAATCATTTATTCACCTTCTTGTCGTTCCAAACCCCTTGGTTTTCTTGCTTCTGTGGAATATGAAAGATGTTTTGAAGAATATCCTTCTCATTTTGAAAATATAGTATAAGTATAGGGGCTGTTGAGCTCAGAAAATGAAAAATAAAATAAAAGATTCACAAGATTTTCATTGTAGTAGTCCGTATGACTTATTACTATACATTCCTAGTCAACAATATATTTTTAATATACAATAGCTTTGAGATGAACAGACAGATGCATGATACATGATTTAAAAATGCTTGCATGTGTGGTTTGATTTTGCAGTCTCATCAGTTAAAATGTTATTTGCAGTTATTTGTGACTAAAATTAGTTTTAGTTTTAGTCATGTTTAGACATGTCAAAATATATCAAGAAAACTAAAATTATTAGAAAAAAATTTATTTTCTAAAAAGTAGTCTTTAACTAATATTTATGTGCTGTATTAACATATAAATTAATAATTTCATACAATGCATTTATTGTCTAAATACATGTTTTTACATGGTAATTATTAAAAAAAAAATACCTGCAGTTATTACATTTATAATTAGACTGTTGAGCCCACTGTTAAACTTAACCATACCACTAACCACTTGCACTGTACCTAACCTTAACCATATCCCACCTCAATAGCAGCAAAAGTGTTTTGCAATACAAGATGAACACAAGTAGCCTATATTGGATTACACTTTACTTTAAGGTGTCCTTTTTAGAGTATAATTACACAAATAAGTATTAATTAACGCCCCCCTGTAGTCAATCATTGTATTCCTTAAAACTCATCTTTGGGAAGTTCGGATCATTTTACTGACTCTCTTGTTCGACCTCGTTCATCAAAATGAACAAATCTTTTTTGAGTCATTTCGTTTATTTAAGTGGCTTTAAATGTTATAAGCAATCTTGATCATATTCTGAATTAAGAAATCATTATAATGCAGTCTAAAATAATTTACAGGGAACGTAAATAATTACTTTACCTTCTGAGTCTTTCGTTCATTTCGCAATGACCAACGGATCATTCTTGAATGACCCATCACTAGAACTTACTGAGGTAAACGCTGCACAATGATGTCGCTCTTTACAACGTCGGGACACATAACGGTAATTAATATGAGTAGCCTTTTGCTTGATTATGTTATCAGACGGCTAATAGTGTGTTGCTGATGTTACAACCATGTTCCCGTTCGCCATCTCAGAGTCAGACCTGCCTCAGTATCCTTAGAAACGCTTTGAACAACTCAGAACGTCAGTGGAGAAAGGTATATAAATCATCGTAATATACATCATGCTCCCGTTATATTGCTAAATCTACCAGACTTTTTTTATATCAGCAGAAAAATGTACTGGGGAAACCCGGCTTCTCTTGAGACTCCCCTGCTTCAGAGCGATCATAGTTAATGATACGCGAAAGCCCGCTGGCACGTACGTGATTGGTTACAAGGTAGGCCTAGTTTGTGATGTCATAAATGACAGCAATTTCAAACCGCGTTTTTTAAAACCATCTTTAGATCACTGCCGTTTTGAAGAAAAAATACTCCGCAATGGTGTTGACTTATGAATTTGCACATGGTTTGTCCTAAAGCATACAAAAACACCACATAGACACATAAGCAACATTAAAAACTTGATTTTCACCACAGGGGGACTTTAACAACATTTTACTACAGAGTTGGTGTTAGGGTTTAGTTTATGTTAGTTGCTTGTAACTTTGCATAACTTGGTTACACTTTATTTTAAGGTGCCATTGCTACAGTGTAATTATATATTTAAGTACTGAGTAATATTAAGTAACTACATGTACTTACTATAGGGTTAGGGTAGGATTAGGTTTTGGTTGAGGGTTAGTTGCATGTAATTATGCATAATTTACTGTTATTACTATGTTAAGTGCATGTAACATATGTAACAAGGACACTGTAAAAAGTGTTACTGTAAATTTTTTGACATCAGTATAGAGTAGTAAAAGACACTAAATATAAAGTGTGTGACCCAATTAAAAATTACAGTTAACACTGTGCACAATGATACATCCAAAGATGGCTTGTCAAGATGAGTCCTGACACCTTTGTTCTCCATGATGAGATGTGAGAACAGAGGACTTTTGATGGTACTTGTATAACTTTTGGTGCCTGACAGCCTCTGTCCCTATTTATTTTTAATTCCATGGAAGAAAGAAAGTCATACTGGTTTGAAATGACATGATGGTGAGTAATTTTTATTTTTTATGAACTACCCCTTTAAGAAAGTTAAAAAAAATCACAAAATGTCAAAATTACTAAATGTAAACTTGAATTATGAGTGTTGATTTAGTTCTATTATCAGTCCTGAAGATCTGGATGCATCACGGCCACATAACTTCCAATGCACTTATTATCATGAGGTGCAATTACAAAATGGAATATCACATTAAGTTTGCTGTCTTGAAGGAAGCAGTGAGATCGAGCGGCTGTCTTGTGTGACCTTGCATCTCTATGATGAGCTATTTTAACTGTGTGGGTTTTTGTGTGTGAGAAAGAGGACAACTCTACTATACACTCCTGCTTTCACACCAGAAAAACTACACAGCCACCTCATCCGCGCACAACACACTCACTCTTGCACTGTTGTTTCATCTTCATGTACTTTTATCTACAAATTTGCATTATTCGCCAGAGAGAGTTGTTCTATCCTGACTGTATTTTTCTAGCGTGTCTGGTCTAGTCTGGAAAAAAATATATACAAAAATGAATGCAACGAGAGAAGGAAAATGAGACAGAGAGAGCAATAGTGATTCGTATTTGATCTTTTATGCTCTTTATCTTGAGTATGAAACCAAATAGATGCACAGTCTGTTTGTGGTTTTGTTGCACACTAACCACATACAAGAGTATTTCTTAACAACCAGACCACCAAGCTTTAAAGAGACACCCCTTTCACTGCTCGCTGGCGCAGAGAGCCTGAAATTGCCTGTGTGTGTTTGTGTGTGTGCAAAGGGAAAGGACTCACTGGTTACTAAGCCTCAGTCTGTGACTCACACATCACCTTATCTCTGTAGTTGAGCTGAATCTAGTCATGGTATTAAATGCACATGCAAACAATGATGATCTGTGTGCTTGAAAGTAAAACTACACTGACATTCAAATATTCAAACACACGCACACACACAATAAAGACCTGTTCTGCCAGCTTTTGCTTCCTGTTTGCCAATACAGCACTTCCTGTGTTAGTAATGATGATCAGATATTAGGAGTTTGTTCGCTGCTCAGTCTACACCAGGTATTTTCTGTTTTTTAATTTGAGTTATCAATTGTCCATGTTTCCTTGCATTAATGTGATTAGCAGGATTTTTATTTTATCAAGATTTATTCCAAAAAAAGCTTTTGTTTAGTCTCTTTGTCCCTCCTTATCTCTCATTCTTTTTACACTTTATTTCTTTATATATAGAGATCTATTACTGTAGTAATTTCTGCTTAATGATAGATACCCCTGAGAAACTCTGTACATCCCTGTATACATTGAATTGATTTTAATAACTTTAATGTACTTATAAGAAAATACAAGTATCAGACCGGGACTCGGTATGAGCAGATATTCAATATTTAATTACTCTTATCAGATCGGGGGCACAAAAAACTTGATTGGGACATCCCTAGTCTGCTCTGGCTCGAGCCAGTGTAGCGGACAGTCACCCCTAAAGAGGAAGTGTGATGCTTAAAGTCATGCCCATCCCTGGCCCTGAGTGATTTAATGCTGAAAGTGCTACAGCTACACTTCCTCTATCAGTCCTGCTCACTTCCTTTGCATTATCAACAGGCGGTCCGTGAACAGCATCCGGTGAAAATAAGCATGCAGTAACGTGGCATTAGAGAAATATCTTCAGATAAGACGTTGAGCCAGAGGTTGGTAAAGGTTGGTCACATAGTACCCATAGCTGGAGGCAGCAGAGACGAAGTACCCAGTGAAAGGTCAGAGTGGGGGTAAATAGCACAGTGACTACGTCCCCTCCGGAGGGCCTGTAGGCATGGCTGGGCTGAAGGTGTTTTGTCTCTAGGGACGGCTTTGATGGGAACATGCACAGCATACCAATCGGCTGCTGCGTCGTCACTGACTTTGAATGGCAGGGGAGGGAGAGAGTTGTTTTTCCGTCTGCCTCACCAGCTTACACTCTGCTTCCTAAATTATTATACGCTGGGGGGACATTTAAAGAATTATGGGTTTGCTGGCTCAAGTAATTTATGCAAATGCTAGTGCATGTTGTTGATTAGACCTGGGTGGGCTTCAAAGATCATGTAATAGCATTGTATGAGGTGGAATCCAAGGGTGACCTTATAAGGTGACCTTGGGGCTTTTACTGTAATCATAGATATCAGTCAAAGTAGACGCTTAGTCTTATTCGATGTAAACTTCTACGAGATTCTGAAGGATAGGTTTGTCCCTGGGTTTTGATTGTTCAACTGAGGAAAATTCTAAAACAGATTTTCAGTAGAAATCTCCTGAAAACTTTAGGTTGTAAAAATTAGATATGATAGTTGTTTTGTAGGATAAACTATTGGAGAGACAAAAATCACTTTCACGCTCGTTCAAAACTGTTAAATCACAAATGTAACTGTTAAACTATATTTACAATGCTTTTGAAACATATTTTATTTGTATTGGTACACATAAAAATGCATACATCAGCATCAAAAATGAATATTGGGTCATAACCACTATAGGGTCATAACAGCCCCTATAGAATCACATAATCAGAAAAGGCCAAATTGTACTCTATTGTACACTCTGCTGTCTGTGTTATTTGGATGACAAAAAAGTTAAGTAAAATTTTTAGGAGGATCTGCTTCTGCAGTCTAACAGCTCTTGTCAATGTCGAAACGACTGAGATACCCAATCAAATCAAAGAAGGTGGGCTTTAAGCTTGGTGCTTCCATCATGCAAAGTATTCAACTTTTTTTGTCCATTTTGAATTGAAAATAGACATACTATTACTAGTAACTAATTACTATTTGTTATTGAATGTGATGAGACAAGAACAGGGACGGATTAACTCACGGGACTACCGGGCACGTGCCCAGGGCACTAGAGACTGCTCAACGAGAAATCGGACCGCCGGACTGCACCACTAAACCCATACACAATGACAAATCGGAACGCAGCTATCACCATTATTATTATTATTATTATTATTATTATTATTATTATTATTTGCAAATAGTTATAATGCATGGCTTGTGTAACGAGCAGTGGTGGAGGAAGTACTGAATCTCAGTACTTAAGTAAAAGTACAAATAACCAGAGACATATTTACTTTAGTAAAAGTAAAAGTACCACAATGAAAACCCTACTTAAGTAAAAAGTAAAAAGTACCTGATTTTAAATGTACTTTAAGTATTAAAAGTAAAAGTACTTGCATAACAATTTATTATCTTAATGTCTATATTCTAATAGGCCTAATTAGGGCTGTAACAATATGCAATATGAAACCGAAATCGCGACACTCAGATCCACGAACCTGTGTCGCGGTGTGAAGGCAGACGACACACCCCTTATTTGAAGTTAACATTATACAATACGTAGACCTACACCACAAAACTAGTTTAGGATAAATTCGTTAAAATTGGGCAATCCCAGTTTCAAAAAACTTGAAATATAAGTTCTCAGAAAATGCATTTAATACCAATTGAAACTTATATATCCATATTCCCTTAATAAAGAAGTCCAGACATTAGAAAAATATCAGTCTACAGACACATGCGTTTTATATTTAATATGAGGGAGGTCCATAAGGGACGTAACACAAAAACATCTCTAACTTTTAGGTGGCAAAATATTTTTTTGTAATTCTGTGAATTTCACTGCGCACACCAAAAGTAGGCTAATATAGCCTACACATCGGATGAAGAAGGGTTGGCTCTCCTCAGAACATAAATGTGAACACAAAAAATAAAATGAATATTTTATGAGGAAAAAACAATGTTACAGACGTGTCAGTTCTCCATTACGTGAGCGCTCTGAAAGCGGCACTAAAATACTGCTTTAAAACGTTTACAGAGAACTCAAATAGAAAGCCCTTCTTTAAAATAAATTTCGTTTTGTATTAATTGTATCTTAATTTTAATCAATGTTTCATCAACCAATTGCCTGGATTTAATAAATAAGTAAATATAGCAGAAAATAGATAATCAGGTCACGGAGGCGCCAGCGCGTGAACTGGAGAAATAAACCGAAACTCAGGTCTGTACTTGCCTCACAGACCTGAGACGTGTATATATAGATAGCCTGAAATGTCTACTTTTAAACAGAACAATTCAAACAGAAAGAAAACAGACTGTTCTCTGCATGTAATCCGTATGAAATGTGCATTTATCTCTGGCGAGTTCACTGCAAAGATCGCAAAAAATACATTTAAAAAATACAAAAAATACATTTAAAGAAGCATCGTCAACTTCATCTTTGCTGCTGACACTGACACAGCAGGAAACACTTGTTTATTAATAAACAATTAAAATGTCTCCTTGTTATATTTTACATATTCATAATCATTACTTTTGCCGGTTCTTTGTGACAGCTTTTAGGTGCTTTATTGGCAGCGCCACCGTTACATGTTTCATGAACGCGTCAGCACAGAAAACATGGAGATTTTTTTCAATCCCTGTTTTGGCAGGGGGAAAAACTGATCAGAAAATGTAACGAAACATTGTAGAAATGTAGTGGAGTAGAAAGTATAATAATTGCTGCAAAAAGTAACGAAGTAAAAGTAAAAAGTATGCTCTATTGATTCTACTTAAGTAAAGTACAGATACGTGAAAAATTTACTTAAGTAAAGTAACGAAGTATTTTTACTTCGTTTCATTCCACCACTGGTAACGAGTTACAGTTTAACATATATATTTATATTTATAATTAATTTGAACGGATTATAATTAATTATGAATATTTTAATTATTTTTAGAATTGACTGCATCAGAATTAATAGTACAATTATTTAATCAGCTCATCCAATGTAAAGAAAAGTGAAGAAAGAGAGAGAGAAGAAAAGAGACTGGCAAGATTACAATCCGTTAATCACAACCTACGAGAAACATCAGAGAATCAGGGTCACCTAAAAGGGCACATTAACTTAGAAACGCATCTAACGGTTTGCGAACAGGTACTTGCATTGACTTTGGTTTCTGAACAAGTCCAGATGCAGGAGATTCTTGAGATTCTTGATGATTTCGCCAGGAGTGCGCTGAAGCGTTCGTTTGGGTTCTTGGGGTGGTCCACGGTGAATCCAAAGAAGTTAACTTGAAGGTGAAGTCCTGGAAGAAGACAGGAAAATGTTGCTCAAAGAGATTGAGCCAAGAATTGAACTGATCAGACACTCTTAGGGGTCCTATCAGTTCACACCCTTTTGGTGAGGTGACCAATCAAAGATGACCGGGAGAAAATCTTATCTCCATTTGCATGTTCATGGTGGCATGGAGTATTTGTGCAGTCTTTACACAAAAATATGGTAAAAATATCATGATGCAATTTATCATAACATATTGTACACCATTGATTATAAAATCAAAAGAGAATTATTTTGATACCAAGAAAGAGGGGATTTGAAGACGTTAAAGCATCATCTTTGGATATCAACGTTTGAAGTCACTCTAACATAACTAATAAAACATAGGGACATGCATAAAACACAGGAGAAATACTATGGGAAAGTTTGTGGGTAAGAATGGAGTAAATGTCCTTTGTGTATTGGAGTTTGTCTCTATAGTCTTTGACCAAATGGCTCGTGCCTTCTGGTCTGCTGTGCTATCTTTGAGGGTTGCAGACACACAGTGTCTTGCTGAGATCGTTCAGGTGAGCAGAGGTGATAACGGTCTTTGAAGAGGACTGTTTGAGGGCTGATAATAACAGTGGAGATGGGGAAGGTTTAATGATGACTAGGGCATTTTGATTAAGGCCATTTGTTGCAACTTGCAATAAATTCTACTAATTTTAGTATTTTTTTCTATTGCTGTAAATCCCTTTAAACTCCTTTCATTCTTTGATTACTTTAGGTTAAATAAAAAAGACATTTGTTCCCATTACAACAACACTACACCCCAAACCCATTTGTCAGTTTTAATGCAAGTAATGTTGTGTATCATTAACATGTATTTCACTCATTCACTGCTTTGTGTGTTTGTGTGTGTTGGCTGTAACAATATTAATGAGATCACACTGCCTTGAGACAGTATGCCATATTGATCAGACTGCACTTCTATTGCTCACAAACCCTCAAGAAATCGTTGTATAAAAGGATTGAGATTAGTGACATGAGTAGGGTTGGGTATTGTTTGAATTTTAACAATTACGATTCTGATTCTGCTTATCAATACAGATTCTTATTGATTCCTAATTTTGATTCCAATTAGGTAAAAAATAAATAAAAAATAACTCAGAATGTGAACAATATCCAAGTCTTATTGCAAAACATTAATTGTAGCTGAATACCATACAATTTTTTTTTTAAAACAGCCTAAAGAACTTACACAAGGAACTTTTGCCTATGGTTTAAAAATACCATAGCAAAAACAACTAGCCTAATTTATATACATTTCAAGCATTATTAAAGACAAGTAAACAATAAGTAATTAAAAAAGAACAAATAGACAAATTAGTAATCGCACAAATAAATACAATGTTTAGAAATTGTGAAATTGATTTTAAATAAGTGCACATTTATGGTACAGAAGGGTTGTAAGGTATAGAGGCCTCTTATGTTGGACTGGCCAGCTGATAGGAGTTTCATATTCAGCTTCATATTCAGACAGTCTGTTTCCTGCACTGACACATTCTGCTTTTTTACATCCTGCTGAATATATCAGCACAGCAGCTCGTGTTTTTGTGCTGTCACTAAAGAGAAATATAAGACAAACTCTCTGTCAGTATGTCTGATGTAGTCTATTCTCTGTGTGACAGGACGAGATATGTGCAAGTTGTTTTGGTGTGTGTATTTTATTTTCACGCTCCAAAATGTGAGTGCTGTTGTAAATGCCAGCCCTACATGCATACTCTCTTTAGAGAGGGCGTTTGGCTGGAAAGAGGTACCTGACAATTAAGGGAGTCAGAAATTGGGGAAAGAGAAACCTCAGTCACGGCTGACTTCACCTCATAAATATCCCCTTAAACTGCAGCAAATTAATGTAGGCCACAGGTGTGGGAGTATGTGTGCTGGATCCATGTGCCTGTGTTTATGCCTAAGTGTGAGCATGTTGCTGTGAATACGTGAGTTTTTGTATATATGTGTATCACTATAATTGTGTTTTGCAGATATGTGCCTGTTTAGTGACCATCTTAACACGACTAGTGTGCCATATGCTGATTCTTGAGACATAAGACAAAGCATGGGACAAATTTGCCTGCCATTAGTTTTGAGATTATTAAAGTTTCATCACTGAAATAAATCATAGATTATCACTTGAATGATATGAATTCAAATCATTGTCCTCTGATCGTAACTCAAAATTGAATATACAGTAGGGTACATCAAATATTAAATGTAATAACAACAGAGGTACATTTGCATGGTTTAATGAAACATGACTACTAACTAGACTACTAGAGAGAAGAATTTTAATTTTAATTTTAAATATTCCTCTTTTAAAAGTTTTTGTTAGCACTGACCAATATGAAATCTTTTTTAAATATCTTGCAAAATCTAAGTCTTCATCCTGAAATGTCAATATTTAATATAAGTTTTATAGTGAGTTAAAAAACATTTTTTTTGTATAAATAGGTAATTATGCTTATATTTTCACTGGTCACAGCCAATATATGTCAACTCAAAAATTTTATAAAGAAATGAATAATTTTCCTATGTTTAAGCTGATCTTGGTAATAGCAACAACAACAAAATATTGTGGTGTGGTGACAATTTAATAGATGGATCTGAAGATCAGTTTGAAACCATCCTGTTGTCTAAATTAATTAATTTTTTTAAACCTGAATGCTAGATTGATCAATATTTATAATAACTATTTCACACATTATTTTGTAACTGTCAGTGTTGGCATTTATAGAGTGAATAGTTAGGAAAAAACACATTTGCGAGAAAATAGAAGCCAGAGACTGCACCTGAACATGTTAAACAGATTAATCCATAATAATTCCTGGAAAGATAACCTTTTATTTTTGTAGCTTGTTTTGTCTCAGGACTGAAGAATCGGTGGCAGATAAAACCTGTTTTATCCTCTTTGTTCTCATATACTGCAAGAAACATTTTCTCACATTGTGTTATTTTAACACACACTCATGTTTTTATTTATTTATTATTTATCAGTATTTTGTTAATCTTGGTTTTAATTTCTCTTTCAGAGGCTCCCTCCTCAGGGATGGCTAAGAATGGGTACTTCTATCAAGAAATGGGTGAGTAGATGTTTGTAGGAGTTTGTTCATGTGGGTTTGTTTGTTCAGCACATGGCCGGGAGGAGAGGTGTGAAGGTAGAGTCGGGAGTAAAACACAGGCAGAAGGAAACTCCTTCCTACAATTTTTAAAGCATGCCCTCATTTCTGACTTGAAGGAATATTCAAATTTTAACATTTCTGAATTTCTCATCAGCATCAAAGAGAGACAAGTTTTCTACATCCTGTTCTGCTGCATTAAAGCAAAATCCCAGCAAAAAAGTGTATCTCGTCTTATGGCTGGATAATGTCTGTAAAATAAAATGCATAAAATTTGTTAGTGCAAGTCAGAGTTTCCGCTAGAAAAAAATGGTCCCGGTCAAAGTGACCAGCAGAGGTTTTGTTTTACGGACATTTTGATGATATGCCGGTCAAATATCGCCTCTTGATTAGTCAAGTTGAGGAAAACTGGAGGCAGGCTATGTAACTTAAAAAATGACATAATCAGGCCGTATAGAATGCAACATGTTTATTAGCCTAACTTTCAAATAGACGAAAAAAAACATGAACGTCCGATTGGTGTCAATCAACGCTTTTTTCCATGATTGTTAGCAGCTGTCAAATGACAGGTGTGTTGTCACAGCCTACGTCGCAGGTTAGCTCCTCAAACTGATTCGAAAGCGCCGGATTCAAATAAAAAAAAACATCTTGCTCGGGTATCGTTGGACTCATGTACTGATTTGATATTTTAACTAGATATTGCCTATCTTTGTTTGTGTGTGCAGTCTAAATTTGTTCATTACACTCTAAGCAACACACCCATATAACCTATTGGTACAGGGAGTGTGTTTTTTTATGCATTATTTTATTGCATAACCGACAAGTATACGTCACCCTGAAGAAACGCGATGTAAACAAAGGAATAACCATCAATATTACAACGTTATTGTTTCTTTGAACTAAAAATCCTCCATGGGATGTTATTCAGTGGACCCTCAGCTTTCCATTTAATCTGAAACTTTTAGCAGTGGATGCGTGTGTGGCTCGTTATTACGACAATACTGGTAAGTAAGTTACTCCGTTTTTGATTACGTGTGTTTGGATGTGTACTGCTTACATAAATGCAAGAAATACATTCGTTAAGCTTTTCATCGAAAAAGCAGTGCTCTAACATCGATGCTTGAGGCTTAGACTTTTAAAATTATATATTTTTTATATATACTAGTGGGGGAAAAAAAGCTTCAGTGCGCCGGCGCACTGGCAACGGTTAACTTAATAACTTTCAAATGGTGGAGCCTGTTCCTTTATAACATAGCCAAGGGTCGGTGTATTTTTGCAAATACATTTTAGGCTTATTCTCAAATTCAGATTGTGTTAGGGGGGCGGGATTATTAGGCAATTTTAATCGGACAATTTGACCGGAGAGATTTAATTTTGTCAGACATTTTATTTTATTTTCCCGGTAATTACTGGGGAAAAAAAAATTCAGTAATTACCGGACAACAGAAACCCTGTTGCAAGTAAAGCTTGTGGCATGTTCAGACATCTCTCTCTATTAGTGTTACTCGATCTTAGTGCTGCATTTGATACTATTGACCACAACATTATTTTAAATAGACTCGAAAATTATGTTGGCATTAGTGGAATTGCATTAGCATGGTTTAAATCATACTTATCTGACCGTTTTCACTTTGTAGCAGTAAATGAAGAGATGTCATTGATCAAAAGTTGTATGGCGTACCACAAGGCTCAGTGCTAGGACCTTTGCTGTTCACTCTGTACATGCTCCTGAAGTATCAACTAGTCTCTCCCCTGTGAATGCCTCCTTCCCTTTACCTCTGTAAAGATTAAACATTGTCGGGATAATTCCGGTTCACGTGGCTATGCGAAAGCGATAAATAATTCTTTATTATACATTTTTAAGGCCAGACAAGTAGTTAGTTGACGGTCGGTTTGTAAAGAAGGACTACACACCTGCACACATATATATTCAAGCGCGCATACCTATAGACTAAACACGTGATGGGCATGTGCACGCCATCTGCGTTTTTGAGTTTTGCGCAAAGATAACCTTTTTTTTTCAAAATCTTTCAAGGCTTGCACCTTGGAATCTATTTTAGGGTTTGCGTTCTCGAGCCACCGGGCACTGTTTTGTGCAGATGAGTGGGCCGGAGCGCGTTGAGTGTTTTCTGTTAGAGTGGTGTCGTGTTAGCGGCCCCTAAGTTACAGTTTTTCTCGATTGCTTAAACACATTTCTCGAAACTATGCCTCGTATTCTCAAAACAGTAAACACAAATCCATAACGTCTCACCCAATTCCCCAAACATCCTATTTTCAGGTCAAAATTAAGGTCTACAATCAAAACCATTAACTCTTGCTGAAAAACCAAACTTTGCCCACAGACATCACACACAAGCCCTCACAAACACACACACTACAACATATTCTTACACACCAGTGCAATAAATTCAAAACAACATTTAAAAAACTGGGAAGTTATGTTGCTTGTGGTTCTCCCCCTTCACAAACCCTTTCACATGATTAACACAAAAGACACAACCAATGGATACATTGGCAAATTTTTTTTATTCCTTAATGTACTGTACAGTACAACACACACACACACACACACACACACACAAATACTCTGCCCCAGCATCCTGTCTTTGGTCTGGGACAGGCCAGAGAATCTTGTCAGCATCACAGGCTATATTGGCCCTAGCCAGGCAGCGGGGGTAAAAACCTCTTGCATGCCTGTTCCCCGCTGGCACACATCAACTGAAATATTTGGCAGGCTTCTTCCATTTCATCGTCTCTGTGTCCTAGAAAAATAGAAGTACTGATTACTGTAACCGTAACACATCCTTTTTACAAAATGGAAGCATTCAGAAAAATCTGTATGTGAGGCAATTTGATGCATTTCTTTTTATTACAGTATAGGGCGACAGCTACAGCAAATGTATGTGTTGTACCAGCACAGTGTACTGCACTCAAAAGTTACAGTAGAGAGCAGCCTGAAGTGCATCTACTGTACCTGTTTTTCTCCATGAAGGTTCTTATGATTGAATGGACGGTGAAGCGACTCAAGTTTGGCTGCACTCGTTGCCCAGCATCCCTCATAGTCATACCATGGACAAAGACATGGGCAACTAGAGTGGCAATGCTTGTCTCTTAGTGTTTCCACTTGGGTAATTGTGTGCTAACTGAGCTGAAGCTGTGGTGACTTGAGTGAACAATATTGAATGCTAGTGCTTTCTTAATGACAACATGGTGTAGGCAATGAGAAATTGAGGGATTTGTGTGTTTTTGCAGTGACAAAGTTGTGTGTGCCAAAACCGGGGAATAGTGTTTCTAGTTTAGGGAAATGGGTGTGCTTTATGATAAATGACATTATGGTTTAAAAATTTTAGTTCAAAAGCCTGGTTATAGTGTTTAAGCAATCAAGAAAAACTGTAATAACTAATGATCTTTGCAACGGAAGTGAATCAATCTATCAAAACTAACTTTAGCTGGACAATAACTTTTATTCTAGAGCTGCTGTAAAGCCAAAACAATCTCTGTTACTGTATTTTTCTATTATCACTGTAAAGCTGCTTTGAAACAATCTATATTGTTAAAAGTGCTAAATAAATGAAGATGACTTGACTTGACTTGACTAGTTCAATTCAAGGGGCTCTTGTTTATATGTATGTAATTATAACAAAGTATGGGGGGTATTTTCAATAAATGAGTTAATTTGTTCATGAATAGGGTCTCAGCGAATCAAACACTTGTGAATATGATCAACCACGGTGCTTTGAGCTTGAAAGAGCGAGCGTGAAAAGGGAAAAAAGGGGAGCGCCGTCGTCGGGGAGAGGAATATCCTCTCGCCCGCTCACCGTAGGTCCAAGGCGGTAGAGTCAATGAGCACACATGGATTAACAGCCCCCTCTCCTCTTCAGCTTTACATAGAGAATAATAGAGGGAAGGATTAGTGAATAAATGAATAGATGAAGAGAAAGATATGGAACCGATAGCCACTCGCATGCCACATTCAGCCAGAGAACCGAGAACAATAACGAGCTGCCATGTGTGGATAAATCACAGCTTCAGCCACACTCTGGCTACACTGTCACATCTGTGGGGTATTAAACCCTAAGACACTCTGTATATATCAGAAAAAAGACACACATTAATGGATTATTGAACCTGAAGCTGTCTTATTGGTGCTGAAATATCAATTCAGATGTAAACGAATGAATTAAATGTACAGTACAGCATATTAAATATTAATAATATATTACAATATAGAATACAATATGCTGTGCTACACTGTTATCCTGTAGTAAAAAAAAAAACGGTTGCTTTGGTTGTCAGAAATTCACCATAACCTTAGAGTGACAATATTCAAGTATGCATGTTTAACAACGTATACCCGTATATTTAATTAAGTGATATAATGTTAATATACCAAACTACAAGTATTAAATTCAGATTTTTACCTTAAATTGTACCAATAACTACCATAATAATAATAGGATGTAAAATAAAAATCCACATGATGAATCAGAGTTTATGTGATTTTGGGGGATGTCTTTTTACTGTTTTTCACAGTAAATTATAGAGTAATTCAGGGTTTACTTTCAAAATGCATACATTTGACAGTATCTTACAATTACATATGTGATGTCAATATGTATATAGACTGAGGCTGTAAGTGTGTGTGTGTGTGTGTGTGTGTGTGTGTGTGTGTGTATAAAAACATATGTGTTAAAAAATACATATAGATTGAGGGTGTGTGTGTGTGTCTGTATAAAAACGTGTTAAAAATACATATAAATTGAGGGTGTGTGTGTGTGTGTCTGTGTATGTGTCTGTATAAAAACATATGTGTTAAAAAATACATATAGATTGAGGGTGTGTGTGTGTGTGTGTCTCAGAGTATAAAAATATAATATGTTTAAAGGTGTATATAGATTGAGGCTGTTGTGTGTGTCTCCCTCTTAGAGCAGAGGGAGAGAGAAGAACATGAGGAGGGGAGCGAGGAGCGAGAGGAGGGCCAGGACTCTCCCATCCCATCAGGAGATGACATTCATCTCTACGGCAACCAGACACACCAAGGAGGAACAGGTCAGTGAATTTGTGTGTTTGTGAGCGAGTTCAGGGTGGGATGGCAGTTAGACCCAGAGCTGTTGATTAGCTCTGGAGATGCTCAGGTTAGCAGGTCAGCTGTCGCCACGGCAACAGTCTCAGGTGTGCTGTGATTATGTCAAGGCACCCCCCCCCCCCCCACCAAACCCACACACAGTGACAGGTCACCTGTTGTCACTCAAAACCTTCTCTCAAAGTCTTCTCTTTCTGTCTTCAGTCTCTGCAGGAAAATGTAATTAAAGGTGGTAATTGGAGAAAAAAAAATCCATTTTAATTTACTCATTTTCAACCCAAATAATTGCTATGAAAACCTTGAGAAACATCATTTCAAGTCTGCAAGGAAAAATTTACTTTTTTTTAAAAATCATAATTTCTATGTATCTTTGTGAAGTTTTTTTCTGTTTTCTGTTTTGTTTTGTATATATAAATGTTGCTGTTTATTGATTTAACTAAGATGGGATGCCAGCAGTACTGGAACCACCAACTGACATTTTATCCAGAAAGTTGCCAATACATTTGTCTAAATCCATAATGAAGGTTCACCGGAGAGCAACTAAAAATTTATTTACATCAGGGGTGCCCTGTTCCTGGAGATCTACCTATACAGATGTATTACCCAACACAAGTGCTTCTGAAGATCTTAATTAGCTGATTTAGTTGTGTTTGATCAGGGTTGGAGCTGAACTTTGGATTTAGGTATAGATCTCTTGGAACAGGATTGGGCACCCCTGATTTACAGTATTTAACAAAGGTAAAAATAAATGAGGAGAAATAATAATACACCACAGTCAAAGACAAGGGATTACAATTCTCAGTGGACTGAATTAGCCCCCCCCCCCCCACCAAAAAAAAAAAAACATTAGGCAATTTGCCGGGTAATTTTTACAGCAGTGTGTGAGAGAAAAAACACACAGAAAGGATTAAAATCACAACATGTGTCTGTGAAATACACATTTAGCTAACATCCTCAGATAAAACTAGTCCTGTCCGAACAGAGCTCTTGTAATCTCTTCTAAACCCATACATTGAATGTGAGCCGCATCTGAAAAAGGTGTGTTACACAAACTTTAAAGTACTTAAGTACCAATGAATCATATGCTCGAAGGTTGATTGCTGATATTTATATATGTATATAAATATAGCATAAAATGTATATATACATAATTTTACCCATGTTTAAATTTCACCTCCTATTCAACTTGACCTTTCCTAATGAACAACAAAAGTGTACAGCTCTGGTTAGCGGATCACAAATCTTTTACATAGAAGATTTATAGTTGCAGTAGCAAAAATATACTGTTTAATAAGCACCAGAAAGAGGCTGGAAAATAGCCATGTAAAACTAGAACTGTTTTTGGTGCAAGAAAGCTCAACTAACATTATAATTGGATTTCAAGTAGGAAAATGTGTTACAATATAGCCCTATTAAAGATTTTTGTTTAATTTACTGTTTTGGAAACAGAAAACATTTAAACTTTATAATTTCCTATGGATGATGTAACAAATCTATTGTTAGGGTTGCTATTTGTCCTAACGCGCTGCTGCAGTTGAAAGTGAGCAGAGTTTCAGTGATATCAGTAGACAGGTGACCCAGAATCAGACAAGGATATGTTCTCTCTCTCTGTTTACTCAAATACAGTTAGTTCTGTTTTAAATTCTCTTTTCTGCGTAAGTGACTCCTGCTGTGCATTTGGTGGGCTCACATTAGGATGGGTGGGGTTTGTTCACACATTGTCTCATCCGGTCTGATGTTCTGTCATCCTCAGAGCACAAGCCGTCAGCACTTGTCTAGATTAAAACCAAATTCCACTCCTCTGACACTGCTAAGAGCTTGAACTGTGTAGGATGCATGTGTGTGTGTGTGTGTGTGTGTGTGCGTCTGTTTGAATATTTATAAACCATGGCCTCCAAACATTTCGTTTTAAGTTATAATTCCCCTGATTTCAGCAATTGGCTGGACCAAACACCCGGGCACGTTATTTAGCAAATTGCTGTTTTTTTTAATGCTGCTTGATTGCTGGGAGTGAGGCAGAGGTGAAATAATTACACACTACAAAAATAAAACAAATATTTCCTAATATGAATTCAAATTTAGTCTAAAACATTGGTTTTCCTACAGTAACAAGGTCACCAATCAATAGAGTTTTAGAAGGAGGTGGCATCTCTTTGGCCTCCCTTGAGCCTGTTGCGTTATTGTTGAAGTCTTATAGCATACCATAAATGTGATGGGAGAACAGTGAAATACATCCTTCTTAGCAGCACTACTATTCTTTCACAAAATGTTTTTGCCTGAATGGGTGGAAATGGATGAACTAATGTCAGAATAACAGCTCATCCACCCTGTTTTTAGTGACTACACAGCTCTGTGAAATTAAAAATGCATCACCATTTCCACAACCTTCTCCACATTCTTTGTGCTTATTGAGGATTTGGTTGATTATGATTTGATGATTTCTGAAGGATCATGTGATACTGAAGACTAGAGTTATGATGCTGAAAATTCAGCTTTGTCATCAGAGGAATAAATAACATTATAAATTATACATAAATAGAAAAGTTATTTTAAATTTAAATTGTAATAATATTTTAAAATATTACTGTTTTATTTTTTATCAAATAAATGCAGCCTTGGTGAGCATAGCACTGTGTCCTAACCAGACGCGATGCGATAAGATTCCAGCGACTGCGGGAATGCGTAAAAATCAATCGAAACCCACAGCCAATCAGAACAGTGTGTGGGCGGAGTCTCGCAGCAAGTGCACAGCACCAGAACGTTCTTGTTTCCATTTGTTTAATTTCAAGATCTGAGGTGAATTATCCATTGTTTTACAGCTACAAAGCTGGGAGCACTAAATGATATTCAAAGTCACATTGCATGCTTTTAACATTAAATAAAGGACATAAACAGTACCTGTGATTATCATTGCCACACTTTGTGTTTGTTGTTCCAGCCACGATGTTGCCGAAAAATAGAAACCGTTTCTAAAGTAGAATTGTCGTGTGTCGCTGTCGCGGCTGGTTAGGACAAAAACTCTGATTAACATGGAAAAGATACCTTTTATCACGCGTCGCGGCATCGTGTGTAGTTAGGACACAGTGTAAGAGATTTCTTTCAAAAACATTAACAATCTTTCTGACTTGACCCAACTTTTGAATGTAAATAACACAATATACAAAATGATTACTGTATTTGTTGCTTGCTGACAGTCCCTAATGTAAGTTAAATATCCAAATTTTCCACATACAAGAAACTATGTAAACTTCAATGAAACATGAATTTATATTAATTATATTATATTATATTTATATTACAATTAACAGCCTCCGGCAAATCATTGATTCTGTTTTGATTGGATGTGGTTTTGAGAACTGGCAAATTGCTGAATTCTCTTTGGATTAGGGTTTGCACCAGTGTAGTTTGAGCTCAATTAATGCTGCCTTTTATCTCATGTTAATACAGTGGTTTTGAGTTTTATACCCAGCAACTCACTGAGCTTTAATTGGGTGCTCAGATATTGCGGTGCATTTCAGTACAACATGATTTGACCTCACCTCACATCATTGTTAAATGTATATTGCGTACTCGTAAACATCTGAACATACAGATGACAACTGGAAGTGATAGAAGGACAGAAGGATTGAAGAGGAGAGAATAAAAGAACCTGTTTCACATAGTGACTGTAAGCCATTAAAAGGTTTTCAGAGAGGTTATATAACCTTATTAGTTTAACACATAGACTTACCTCTTATTAAAACCCAAAGTTGTCCTTTTAAAGTGGTGCTTTTATTCTCAAATTTCCCCTTTTAATCCCAAACCCATCCGAGGGGCTGTTTAATCTTGGAGCTAAGGCAGTGGAGGAGTCAGCCGTGGGTCGTGGTAATCCTGCCTGCCCTGAATATCTCTTTCCAGAGGCAGGACTTCTTGCAGGCCACGCGCACAGAACTGAGGGATTTCTACTTGATAAAGGCTGTCTGCTTTATATAATCTCTATATGGAGGAAGACTTAGCATGCAGCCATCATGTGAGGGTTGCAAGCTGAACCTGCAAACCTGAGGACAATACCAAACATGAATTAAGCAAATAAAGGACAGTCAGGGACACGGGAACACATGCGTGTACACGAGTTTATCCTGCCCCTTCAAAGTTTGGATGATACTCGTGATCCATGGAGTATGATGTGATGTATTTGGTGGTTACTAATAAACAGTGTTGTGGGAGTGATATTTTGTTTTGTATTCAGGTACTGAACTCATTTCATAGCAGATATTTGTGATGTTGGGTTATATTGAGGAGATCACAATAGGGGCTCTCTGATGCAGATGGATTTTATGTTCACTGTTTCTGTTTTTTTGTTTGTTTTTTTTAAAACACTTTTATGCTATTAGAGTGTTTTCTCTGAAACCAGTTGTTCTTAAAAGCTGCTTTATGATGGTTGTTGTTTTGGCACACAGCATTCTCCCCTTAGGCTTTCCCGTTCTCTCTTTCCTACAGAATCTGATGTCCATGGCTGTGTGCTGCTTAACACGTCTCGAAGGGTGAGACTTTTTCATTACCACTGTTGGGGAAAGTTTCTTTTAAAAGTAATGCATTACAATATTGTGTTACACCCCAAAAAATTAACTAACTGCATTACTTAGTTACTTTTTATGGAAAGTACTGTGTTATGTTACTTTTGCATTAGTTTATCTTATCTGGGCTGGGCTTGATTGTTTGGTTTTTAATAACAAAAAAGTTTTATTTATGGTAAATATAAAGGCTGTTTCACACCAGAAGTGAAATTAATAAGCCTCAGGCTAAAGGAAATGCAAATTCACGCCTGTACAGTCGAGGGTGCAGCTCAAACAAACATTTAAGCTGTGCTGCCATTCTGGATTGCAGAAAAATAGGAAAAGAAGGTTCAACTCTTATTTCACCAATAAAAAATAAAATATTAAACTCAAATGTGAGGTTTTTCACAAAAACAAAAAGTCATTTTTGCTTATGGTTAAATTGTATCATCAAAGGTCAGCAGCAAAGACATTGCTTAATAAATTGAGATTAAATAATTGAGATTAAAGTATTTGTGTAATTTAACATTAAACTATTGTAGGTTTACGTAATTTCATTTCACTGTTTTTATTCATTTTGAGAAATACTGAATTTGATTTGTGCAAGTGGAATGAGTAAATGCATGGGTAAACGTATTTATTATTAAGTCAATAAATTGGAAAACAAAGTATCTTTCATTACTTATTTGAAAAAAAACCCATCTCAAATATTTTGTTATAAAATTAAAAGTAATGCGTAACCTGTAATTAACCTGATTACGTACACACTCACATTGCTTGTAGTGCGTTACCCCCAACACTGCTCATTACATCCACATGCCAAACATATATTATTAAATGCATAGTCCCTGTCTGAAGTGACATGCACACCTGTGACTGCACATTAATTAAATTCTATTTTGATGTCTACATACAGTGGGGCCCAGGAGTCTGAGACCACTTTTAAAATCAGATTTTTTTTAAGAAAAATAAGAACGTTTTAGTATTTTTTTTTAACAGAGCTTATGAAATGAATTTGAAACAAAAAAAGATCATACTGAATAACACGATCATTAGGTTTTACTTAATACTATATTCTAAAAATTCATATTAGTTTACTCTTTTTTTTAACTATTGTAGTGGGCGCTTGGGGAAAAAGGAGAGCAAACACGTAAGTGGTTAAACCCAGAGGGTGCGTTTTATTTGTTGTGCAATAGTGAGGATTGAAGGAGTATTGGTGCTCTTGTGCTCCTGTGGTGAGAGTGCTGGATATAGTGGATTGAAGACTGCAAACTTCAGCCAGACAGTAGAGAGTTGGCTTGAATGGCAGAGAGTTATGTCAAGGCTTCCAGGTTCCTTCTCATTAGTCACTTTCTGTAAGAAACAAAGGATAAACAGATGTTAGTGAGTGTCTGGGAGATCACAAAACCCACTTGGCCTTTCTTCACTGGTGTTTATATAGCCTCAATGATGAATTGGTCGATGGCCGTCAGGTGTGTATTGATTGCTGGTCAGCTGCTCTGTATGTGTTGCCAGCGGCGACTGATGTCGGGATAAAGAGAGATAGCTGTCAGGTGTGTGTATTGATTGCTGGTCAGCTGCCCTGTGTGTGTTGCCAGGGGCGACTGATGTCGGAACGATGGTAGTCCGGCCAATTCGGTACCCCAGGTAACGTGCTTCAGAGAGGCCCAGGTGACATTTTCGGGGGTTGTCGGTGAGTCCAGCTTGACGCAGTGCCGATAGCACCTCCCTCAACCGAGTGAGATGGTCCTCCCAGCTCTCCAAGTGGACGACCACAACAAATAGGCGGCAGCGTATTGCTGGTGGGGCCGTAGAACCACATCCATCAACCTCTGGAACATAGCGGGAGCCCAGTGCAGGCCGAAAGGAAGGGTCCGATATTGCCAGTGCCCTGAGGAGGTGTTGAAAGCAGTATTCTGCTTGGAATCTGAGCTTAGGGGTACCTGCCAATATCCCTTTGTGAGATCCAGAGTGGAGATGTACCGGGCCCTCCCTAGTCGCTCAATCAGTTCATCCACTCTGGGCATGGGGTAGCTGTCGAACAAGGAGATGTCATTCAGCTTTGTGTAATCATTACAGAATCATTACAGGTGCCATCAGGGTTTGAGACTAACACAATCGGGCTGGACCAGGGGCTGTTTAAAGGTTCTATGACCCCCAGCTGGAGCATCTTCTGGACCTCGTCCTCAATGGCTTGTCGACGGGCAGCCAGAAACCTATAGGGCCGCTGCCGGACAATGACACCAGGTGGGGTCCGAATCTCATGGGAGACAACTGTGGTGTGACCTGGAAGATTCAAGAAGTTATCTTTGAATCTGTGAACCAGGGACTCAAGCTCCTTTTGCTGATTGGCCGAAAGCTGGTTCCCGAGCTCCACCACGGGTTTGTCCTTCTCTGTTAACAGGGCCATGGCGGTGGGGGCTGCGACCCAATTTTTTAAGAGGTTAACATGATAGATCTGCTCTGGCCTTCGTCTCCCATGTTGGCGGAGACGGTAGTTCACAGGGCCGACCCGCTCTATGACCGTGTAGGGACCTTTTCAGGAGGCAAGGCAAGGAACTTGCAGGTAGTGTCAGGGATCAAGACAAGGACCTTGTCCCCAGGTTGAAACTCACGGGGTTGCGCAGGCCGGTCATACAGGCATGTTGGGCATGCTGGGACTCGAGCAGATGTTCCTTTACCAGAGGCATTACTTTCTTGATTCTCTCCCTCATGTTGCGGACATGCTCAATGAAGGAGCGATGGGGAGAGGGCTGTTGCTCCCAGGCTTCTTTGGCGATATCCAGTAGTCCCCTGGGCTGGCGTCCAAAGAGTAATTCAAAGTGGGTGAAACCAGTGGAAGCCTGGGGCACTTCCCTTATTCCAAAAAGCACATACGGCAGCATCCGGGCTCAGTCGCGCCCATCCTCAGAAATCTCCCTCTTCAGCATCTGCTTTAACGTCTTATTAAACAGCTCCATTAAACCATCAGTCTGGGGGTGGTAGACTGAGGTTCGAAAATGTTTCACTTTTAGCAATCTGCAGAGGTCGGCCATTATCTGGAGACAAAGGGAGTCCCTTGGTCAGTCAGGATCTCTGTAGGAATCCCCACCCGGCTACACAACAGGAAGAGTTCTTGGGCGATGACTGCTGACGTTGCTCGACTGAGGGGGATGGCCTCTGGATAGCGGGTGGCATAGTCAACAATTACTGGAATATGCTCGTGACCCCGAGCTGACTTGGGCAGCGGTCCCACGAGGTCCATCCCAATACGTGTGAACGGTACGTCAATAAAAGGAAGTGGCACGGGCCTGGCCTTTCTGGTCCGAGGAGCTCGGGCTAGATCAAGCTCACGCAGCTTCCTGTGTCAAGAATGGCCCAAACACGGCGTCCGTTGATTTGAACCTCTCGCTTGGGGGCACCGTCTGGGACATTGTGGTGAACAATGCAGCCTGCCATCCAGGCTTTACCCACTGGTGGACCTGGGTCCGTGGGCATAGGTTCATCAGGCATACTCCCCCGGGGAGTCGTCAGGCTCACCGGCTTGGGGTTGCCATCCACAACACGACGCTCCCCAGCGCCCTTTCGGATAAACGGAACAGCTCTCTCCCCGGAGTCTCTTGCGAGGGCCGCCTCTGACAGCTCTGCGGCCTCCACTAAATCATTCAGGGTCTGTGGGTTGGTGAGACCGATGGTGCGGCGATGAGGGCTGGGCAAAAGCCAAAGTTTGACCAGTCGAGCATGCTGGGCGCCCTGGACACGTACGGGGACCCTGGGTTTGAAGTTCCACTCATGCACTTTCTGAGCTGCGCACACTGGAGACAGTCCTAGCCAGGCAAGGATCGCCCTCTTCAGTGAGACATAGTCTGTAGCATCCTCAAGTGGGAGGGAATAATACACTCGCTGAGGTTCACCAGTCAACAATGGGGCCAACAAATGTGCCCACTCATGCTGGTTCCATTCTTCTCGATCCGCAACAGCCTCAAAAGTGTGAAGATAGGCTTCCACATCATCCTGGTCTGTCATTTTCGGGAGAATTTGCAGTACTGAAGCTCTTGGCTCCAGTGGTGTAACCCAGGCAGTCTCTGTTTGTAGGCGCACAAGCTCCCCAGCCACCTGATTTTGGCCAGCAACCAACTGTTCTGACAGCTGTTGCTGCCGCACAGAGACCTCAGCAAGGTGGCGGATGATTTCTCCCATGCTGCCTCTGGGGGGGCTTTGTGTTGTTGTTCTCCTGCCCGCATTCTCCACAAGTGTAGTGGGTGCTTGGTGTAAAAAGGAGAGCAAACACGTAAGTGGTTAAACCCAGAGGGTGCGTTTTATTTGTTGTGCAATAGTGAGGATTGAAGGAGTATTGGTGCTCTTGTGCTCCTGTGGTGAGAGTGCTGGAGAAAGTGGATTGAAGACTGCAAACTTCAGCCAGACAGCAGAGAGTTGGCTTGAATGGCAGAGAGTTATGTCAAGGCTTCCAGGTTCCTTCTCATTAGTCACTTTCTGTAAGAAAAAAAAGGATAAACCGACGTTAGTGAGTGTCTGGGAGATAACAAAACCCACTTTGCCTTTCTTCACTGGTGGCCGTCAGGTGTGTGTGTGTTGATTGCTGGTCAGCTGCTCTGTGTGTGTTGCAAGGGGCGACTGTCGGAACGATGGTAGTCCACCACACTATTTACACAAACTTGTGCTGAAAATTTTATTTGTAATTAATAATATGGTAATACATTAGACAAGAATCCAAAATATAAGTATTTCTTAGACTTTTTGAACCCCATTATATGTACAATATCCCATTCATACAAATAAAATACAATGCAGTTTGCCATGGCTTATTGTTTTAATCAGTGTTTCTAAGATCTTGGATAACCTGAACCTATAAAGAATTTTTTTATGTGCTTTTTTCTAGGAACATGGAAATTTCTGTAATTAATAAACTGTTTCAAATTATGTTGAGCTGTAAAATAGAACAGCTGCTAGAAATTACTTTTGTGTAGAGTAATACTTAGTCTCAAGCCATAGTGATGTGCAATGTGTGAGTGCATCACTAAAAAAGAAATGAAACGATTCAAAGTTTTTTTAATATACTTATATGATTATTGTATATACATATATAAAATATATATAACAAAATATGGTATCCAGCATTATCACATGATTAAAAGTTATTGTTTGCAAAATATTTAGAACCCTGTTTAATATGTGAATATAAGAAATTTGTATACATGTTTTCTTTGTACATTTTTAGCATTGCTTGCATGTTCCTCTATGTGTTCTCTCAGTATGTGAAGCTGATGAACTTCGAGGAGGAAGTGCGAGCTCACAGGGATCTGGATGGGTTTCTGGAGAGGGCCAGTATCCTGCTGCACGAGGATGAGGCCTCTCTAGATGATGTGTTAAAGACAATGCTCCGCCACGTCTCACAGGACCCTCACACCGCTGAGCCCGGCTGCAACTTCGAGGAGATCATGAGCTCCCTCTTCACAGACGCTGGGTCACAGGAAGTCAATGGTGAGTGTGTTTGTTTCTATTTGTGTGGTATTTCATGAAAAGCTTATGAAAGGTTGCTTATATCCTTTGAGGTGTCAGTCAAATCAACTCTCTGAGGTACTAAGCACAACAGTTTTATGTTAGTCAATGTTATTTTAATTTAAATTTCTTTATAAATCATAATACAGATTTTACATAAAAAAGGGTCTGAAGAATGAGTAACAGAGGGAATTGTGCAGAGACAGAAGAAAAAAGTTTCAGCAATAATTAAGCCCATTTCCATCCCTGCTGACCCAATAGCTTTGAAACTCACTCTAGGATGTGTCAGAGAAATTACTTGCTCTGAATGACCCCATAAAGGAAAGTCTAGTGATAATAACACTCTTCTGTCCAGTCATTCACACATTAGACTCACTGGAATGGTCAAGCCTTCCCAGATGGAAAATAGACATCACAATCACAAAAGTTAAGCTGAGGGTTGAAAGAGCTTTGAGGCAGGAGCGGCTGGAAGAAAAAGAATACAATATTGAGTACATAAGATAATTGAAGTGATTGAATAGTTAAAGGTAGGGTAGGTAATTTCGGAGGGGCTAGCAATAGCAAATTAGCTTTGAAAGCATTAGATCTTTAGAGTGCCTCCTTCAAAACACATGAACACACATAGCAGAGTCTGCAAAGAGTCACAAGATGTGTTAAATTACCTCATGTCTCAAAGCACATAACATTACAATAATAATGAACGTAAACTATTACAGAGCTCTTATTTGTACCACTTGACTGCTGCAGATTTATTTTGTTGCTGGGGCAACAAAATCTGTTGCTGAACTGTCCCATAAATGTTGTTTCAAATAGCGTTCAAAAGCTTATCTTATAGGTTGGACGAGCCAAAACGCATGTACGCAACGCAACTTTGACTGTTTCTAGAGCAATTGGAGCTTCTAACGGCAGCTGTGGGGATGCGATAACTTTACCAATTGCCAATTGGCTCATTTATTTATAGGTGGGACTTATAACATCATATTGCGCTTTGCACTTTCTCTGATTCATAAGTAATATGAGTGCACTTTTTCTAAAGTATTTGTGGGAAGAGTTTGGGGAATACTGGCCTCTGTGCACAAAGCAAGGTCCATAAAGACATGGTTGGATGAGTTTGGTGTTGAAGAACTTGACTGGCCCACACATAGCCCTGACCTCAACCCCAACAAACACATTTGGAATGAACTGGAATGGAGAACACTCCAAAATCTTGTGGAAAGCCTTCACAGAAGAGTGGAAGTTGTTATAACTGCAAAGGGAGGGATCAACTGTATATTAATGTATATGTATTTAGAATGCAATGTCATTACAGTCTCTGTTGGTGTACAGTCCCATGTTTAGGTATCCCAATTTTGTCTTTATAGTGTATTTTAAATCATGCAGGTGACTATACTGTACATTGAGAGTGTTTTTGGCAAGATGAAAGCTCATCTCTTGATTTATACACGTTTAAAACACCTGTATTTACAACGAATACGTTTCCTTTGTCATCTCTTATGAGAGATGAGGGTAAATTAAACTTTTTGCTTAGAACACAGGTTGCCTTATTATATAAGATAATTGAATGTCTTTGTTTATCACCCCTGATAATTCTCAACACTAGACAATCAGTTATCTTCTATCCTGATGATTAGATGTGTACTTGTTGCTCACAGATTCATCTGATACTTTTCAGAGCTTTTCCGAAGTATTTCTTAAAATAAAATTCACTCTAATAAATGAAACACAATGTAGTCTTGACAACACAACGTATATAATCACACAGCAGCATGTAAATCTATCGGGCTGCATGAATGTGTCATTTCCGTCTGAGATTTTCACAAATTGGCAGCATGTTTTTTTTTTGGATTGTATTGATCGTTTGCGGCTCACAAGTAATCTCTGTGATCTTATCATCATTGCCAAATTCACACTGAATACACAATATAACTCGTTATCCTGGGCACCAATTAAGCCCAGCCCTGGACTTTACTGTACTGCCACTCTGATCCAGACTTACATCACACCTAATTTGTGCCCGGACACTTCCAGATTGTGTGAATGGTGAGATGTAAATTATGGTTAGTTTTTTTTTCTTCTTTTCTTTTTTTTTTTTTTTTTTTAAGTCTAAGGATGTTACATTCTCTCTTGTCCCTCTGTTGCTAGGATACATAGCTCACATGTGAGCGAGAATCATATTAATGATATGAGCCTGGGAACATGCAAATGAACTGATGCGTGATTGGATTATAAAATGTGAATGTCATGAATATGATAATGTATGATCATTTGGATGAGAATCCATGAATGGGATCTAATTGTGAGTGTATTGATTGTATGTGGACGCGTCAGGCATTTAACACAAACACACGTACACTCGCACATGCAACCTAAAGTCTATCAGTCTGAATATCAAATTAGAATGAAATGGGAATAAAGATCTCATTCAGCTGAGAAGCAAGCACAATGAAAGATGGAGAAAAATCATATTTCATCTGAGTAAAGAGACCTGAGCATCTGCCTGACAACCCAGTCCCAATTAGTGAGAGAGGGAGGTTTGGTGTGTCTGTGTGGGTGGTGGGTTATCTGAATTTGTGTCTGAGAGACATTTCACTCTTTCTGCTTGCTTTTAGGGTTCATAACATGTGTTTCTGTGCTCAGCCTAACTTTAACTCTTTCCTTTCCAAGCTGAACTCCGTTTCTGTGTGTGTTTGTGTGTGCGTGTGTGGGTCTGTTTTGTCTCTGATTCTCTCGCACAGACAGGTCACAGAATTTCATTTTCTATGACGACGGTAAGAATGATATGATCAGATGTGGGATATTATACACAATTCATGTGTGTTTTTCCCTGAGTGCTGGTGTTTCCACTGGATGTGATTGACATGTACCATTAGTCCAACAGACACACGAGTCTCTGTTTTCTTATTCAGATCCATCAATTTACTGCATTTTCCAGTTGATGTAGTGACACAATCCAATTCGAAATCAGTATCCACACATTTGAAATGACAAGATTTGGTGTTGTTTTAAAAGAGCTGATGCTGAATACAGAGTGATTCCCTTCCCCGTGGTGGTGTGTTAGATTGGGCTGTATCATCGTCTCTCTCATTCCTGCCATATTGCCGTTCGGCTGATTGGCTGTGCATGGATTCCACTGTTGTGATTGAAAAAAGTCCACTGTCATTCTGATGTCTTTTTCTGCATAATATTTATGCAGCACACACACACGAGGAGTGAAAAGACTTTTTAATTTCTTGAGGAAAAGTCTTTAGAGTGTGTGAATAAAAGCATCTCATTTCATCCTGATGTCCAGGCCTCAGGCAGTTATAAGAAGGGGTGAGGTAGGGTTGGCCTAGACTATTGCCTGAATGTTAATGCGTGTATTTCAGGAGAGGACGATATAGCTGAACAGTTTATTTGTTAAATCAGTTAATATTCAGTATACATCTCAGTACTATATATATAGTATATAAACCTTTATTTGTCTCTTTTACAAGGGAGTCCTGTATAAATTTCACATACTATATTTGTTCTGAAAGGCTAAAAACACAGCAATAAATAATTAATTAACCACAACTTAGTCATCATAAATAGAGATAAATATTATAATATAATTGCTTCTAAAGCATTTTAAAGCGAGTAAAATGCCACACAAGGAAGTCTGTTAATACTTTTGTGACAAATACTTGACTGTTATTTTAGTGTACTAATTTAATTTAGTTTGTTTGACTATTTTGAATTAGTTTTGATTTTTGTATTTTCCGTTTTTAAATATGAATGTAAAGTTTTAGTAATTTTGTTGTTATTTTTGTCATTTTTATTAGTGGATTTTTTTTTTAAAGGACTATATATTTTTTTATATATTTTTTATTTCAGTTTTAGTGTCAGTGTTAAGACAAGTTATACATCAAATTAAACTAAATGAAAATGATAAATGTCGCTTTTGCAACTACCTGAAATTAAAATGTTTTTTTCTTTCTTTCAGTAAACATTTATTTGTCATAAGTGTATGCCTTTATGGCCGTGCACAACATGCCTCGTTGTACTTTTTTTGTTTGTTTGTTTTTTCTTCACGAACACACCAAGTACACAATTATCTGAGCTGTTTGTCCCCATGCCAATTCAAGTCTTCATATTGCCCTGTATTGCTCCATTGATACGTTTCCCTATCTTTTCCTCTCCTTCTCATTCTTTCTCTCTTCCTGTCTATTTCTCGATGGTGCTGAGTGTGTTGTCATGGTGATACCCATCTGTCCACGGTGTGAGTGTGTGATGTCTTATTGATGAGACAGTGTGACTGTGTGCCAGAGACATCCATCCTGCCTGCTAAACAGCATACACACACACGTACACACACACACACACACACACACGCACACACACGCACACACGCACACACACACACGCACACACACGCACACACGCACACACACACACACGCGCGCGCAAACACACACACATGCACACATATATACATATATTGTTTTTGCTAGTCATGCTGAACAACTCAAATCTGTCACCTCTGCTGGACAGAGGGCATTCACACACAAACACACATACATGCTTTCACACTGCTTGTTGTTAATATGCTGGGCAGCTCACACATACGAGAGAGAGGGCGCATACATAGACACACAGATTGATTAATTTGAATTAAACATTTGGTGGTGTTCTTGGAAAGGTCTTCATTGTCACTCACGCTGGCTGCATTGATGTGTATTGTCCTCTGGTGAGCTTCTGCTTATGTTCTACCTTGATATGCATTAGCCTTTTCATGGAGATGATTATTACCAGTCCCTCCATCAATTCACATCCTCTTGTTTGTTTGTTTTTGTTTGTGTGTCACCATATACAGTGGAAGTCAGTTGACTTAATCTTGGTGTCAAACTTGTGAGCAGTCTCACTACTGTTCTTCATGCTCCATTCGCACTTGATGTGCAGTACTTTTGAAGTGGCATCCAGATTGTAGTTAACTTGAAATGATTGTTTGGTTTTCTTCTTCATGTTTTCTTCTAGTTTTCATGTCCGTAGTGCACAGCCAGTCATGACTGACCCCTTGCCTTCTCTCCTCACAGTGCATCTATTGTCAGAGACGCTGCAGTGTGTGACGGCCACAGCCACAGGGATCCAGTACCAGCAGTCCTGGCTTTGCATCCTGTGAGTTACCTGGATCTGTCTTAACTGTAACTGAGCCTGGAGAGTTTCTAGAGCTGGGGTGTCGGAAGAAAGGCCACAAGATAGGAACAATTATTTTTCCTAGGGCTGCCAATTTAATTTTGTGCTTTTAATTAAAGTATAAACACTACTGTTCTAAAGATTGAGGTTATTAATTTTTTTTTTATATAGAAATCAATAGTTTTATTCAACAAGGATGCATTAAATTGATCAAAAGTGCCAGTAAATATATTTACAATGTTACAAAAGAAAATAAATGTTATTCTTTTAAACTTTCTATTCATCAAGGATTACTGAGGGAAAAAAAGTATCGCAGTTTCCACAAACTGTTTTCAACATTCATTGATAATAATAAGAATGATTCTTGAGCAGCAAATCAATATTAGAATGATTTCTGAAGGATCATGTGACACTGAAGACTAGATAAAGATCCATCACAGGAATAAATTACATTTTCTAAATTATTCAAATAGAAAACAGTTTAAATTGTAATAATTTTTCACAATACTACTGTTTTTACTTGCAATTTTCAAATAATTGCAGCCTTGGTGAACAAGAGACTTTTTTTTTAAAGGGGTAGTGTATATAAATTTTTAACAATACTATGAAATTAACATTTTTAATCATGCCCTCTGAATAATTTGTCAAATCTGTAATAAGGTATTAAACGATTAGCACATAAAAATATACTACACATTATTGCAAAAAATATTATATACAAATATTAACTAGCATGAGCTTCATGGTTCTGACCATAGGTGTTACTTGGCCTATGGCTACGGGGGTACAGCCAAATAGCATCAATGGCCTCCGATTTTATCTTTTACTTGAAAAAAGGCTCTTTCTTTTTTTTACAGTAAAACTTAAAACTAATAAAACCTTATCAAAACAGTCAACTTAAAAGTTATTATAGATTTTGCGGTACTGTGATAATAAAACACCACTGGATCTGTTTGAGCATGTACAGTATAATTATTTCCCTGAGGCTAGTGAGGAGGCGTATGGCCTCGGGGAAGAAGTCGCTATAATGGCAAGAGGATCTTGTGTGCATGAACTTGCATGTCTGCCCGATGAAAGAAAGGTGAATAGGTGATGCACAGTATGTGATGGGCCTGAGGATCTTTCTAGCACTGTTTCAGGTTCACAGGGGTGTAAAACTCTTCGGATGGTAGATATATCCTGGTCTTGCAGTAGGAGGAGGCAGAGGCAAAAGGTTAGGGTCTGTAAGATATTTGAATTTTTTTCATTTTTTTTAAACAGTTGTGCTGCTTAATATTTTTTATTTTTTGTGAAAACTATTTGTTAATTTTAGGATTCTTTGATAAATAAAAAAAGATATTGTAGTATTTAAAAAATTTTTTTAAATCTTTTGTAATATTATAAATGTCTTGACTGTCACTGAAAAATGTTATTTCTTAAAAAAAACTTTTATTAGCTTATGTATGATTTTAGACAAATACTTTTGTGGCAAAAACATCTATAAAGCTACACTTTAAACCAGAGAACAAATGTAAACACAAAGTTTCTTTACTGAGAACTGTGTGTGCAGTTCAGTGACGATGAAATTGCCCTCTATTCAGTGTATGAGGAATAAAATAAAATGAAGATGGGTTGTGTGACGTCTACCTGTGAATGCAGACACGATGGCTGGATTGCGTTTACATTACACTGAGATCTGATCACAATGCGTCCCTGACTACCTCCGACACATGTTAATGCCAAGTGTAAATTCAGCCTTGCATGTTTCTTTGTTGCAGCAATTCTTGCATGGATATTTTTTGTTGTGTTTATGTGTTAAATAATTATTTAAAACAATTCTACTTGGCCAACTCTTGTACTGAAGCAACTCTTGTAATTTGACAAGATGATGGCTTTAGGATTCCCATCTGTCAAAATCTGCTACCTGCTATTGAGTCATGTATCAAAATCTAACAGACATCTGCAGGTCATGATTAGGTTCTGATGATTAATCTGCTTTGTTTCAGAGTTCTCAAGATCCGCCAACACTTTTTCTTTCTCAACACTTTTGCTTAATAGCTGCCAGAACTTTTCTCAACAGCCTCCAAACTGTAGCAGTGTCAGGCAGCAGCCAACATCAGTGCGCAAACTAACAAGTGTTATTTTCTCTAGACAGTACGATATTTCACAAACCATTCCCTGTCAAACTTAACCAGCTGCTTTATTTGGTAGTATAGATAGTGCTGCGCCACATTTTAATTAAGTCATTTTCTTTTCTTTATATGCAAGTAAGGTGTTTTATTGAATGCTACTACTGTTACAACCTACTTAAAGCAAGTGGCAAACTTAATTTTTATATAAAACAGATACTTATGCAGATTTTTTTTGTTATAATGGCAGCAGTGATTCATTCAATTATGACAAAATTAAGGAGAACAGCATTTTAACCGGGCTCATATCCAAAAACATGGTGTATGAAGGGCACTTTGTGCATTTTAAAGAACATAATCAGGTGACCTGTAAAAAGCACTTTGTACATCGTAGAAATATTTGCCATCGTCTGGTTTTTGCATTGTACTATTTTGTTCTACTCTATAATCTGGTATTGGAGAGTGGCTAATATTGTCCATTCCTAGATGATTATTTACATATTTACTCATTTGTTTAGGATAGTTTAGGATGGATGGATGGATGGATGGATGGATGGATGGATACAATGGATTTATATTGTAATTAATTATTGACTGTTAATTATGATGAGCGGGGGGAGAGGTCACGTAAAGTCTCATCCTTAAGCACTTCAATTATTGACAGCAAGCTAAATGTGTTTACTTTTAACACTATCATTTATTATATTAGCTTTATTAATTCACATGAGATCATAAATCCAGAGAATCGTAAATCAAAAGTCATTGAAGACTCAGTCTTAGACCCTCTCTAGGGTCAGAACAAAGACTCACAGTAAGGTAAATACAATACAAAGTCAAGTTCATCCATTTGCAATGGCCCACACTAGCCTAGTGAGCAGAAGATTTGTTTTTCTTTGAATTATGTGCGGACAATTTTATGGGCAAGAAAGGGAAACAAGTGGCAATGTTGGATGACCCACAGCAGCTCTATGGCCTCAAGGTTACCAAAGTCCTTACAGAATGGCACAACAGCTTTCGCATGTTTTAGATGAGACCATCCCATTTTTCTTTTCTGAGTTCTCTTTTTTCATCAGTACATTGCCTGAGTTTTATGGCCACAAGCGGGTGTTATGAGTGTTAGCTGGACCAATGAGACCGATTCAATACCTCTGTTGCCAGGGTCTGAGTATAGGGTCGGTTATTAATGTGTATTTTACGTAAATTAGACGTGGAACCGTGTACTGTTACATTTTGTTCCTTAGGCCAGCTTTTATGGTAATATTTGACTTGATTTATTAATGCATTGAGTGGTTTTATCTTTTCCCTTTTAATATAGTTGATTGTGTTGATATTAACCCCATAATAGGTGGCAGCAAGCCTGAAACAAAAGGTGTAATCTTTTTAACTTTATAAGCCTGAAAGAGAACAGGAAGGGTCTTTTCCCCAACCGGCCCACAACCAAACATTATTTTGACACCCCTGTTCAAGAGCTTTCTGTAATCCCATTAGACCTCAACCAATGGATTTGTTAATGTGTTTGCTGTACTCCTGTTACATATTGAATTAATATGATACTGTGCCAGGTACATTAAAGCACTATGTAAATAGTAAAGAGGATTTATGATGATTTATGAACTCTTTGTGACAGATGCAATGTGAAGAACCTGCAGAGGCGGCACGTGTGTATCTCACGCCTAGACCGTCCACAGAACTGGGGGGAAAACTGTGCAGAGGTCCGCTATGTTATCCTCATTCTGGCACCTTCAAAGATGGTAATATAATCAAACAAAAATGCACACACACATACTGGAGACAGTTTTTTTTTTGTTTTTTTTAAAGAAATAGCTTTGATTTCAAACTTCTTGTCTTTGCAAATCTGAGGTTTCTGAGACTGGGACCCAGGGAACCCCTAGCAGCCCCCTGGTATTTAAAAGAATACATTAAATGTATTTTACAACTTTAATATACTTATTAAAGCATTTTTTTGTTACACTTAATTTTAAGGTGTCCTTGTTACGGTGGAAGTATAAATTAAAGTATTGAGTAATATTTATGAACAACATGTATTTACAATAGGGTTATGGTTAGGGTTTGGTTTTGGGTTATTTGCATGTGATTATTCATAATTTACTGTTGGTACTATAGTAAGTGCTCATGTTACATGTTACATGTAACGAGGACACTAAAATAATTTTTTTTATTTTTTTAACACATTTACTGAAATTGATATTATCAATATTTCACTTTGCTTTGTAAAAACAGGTCATGAGATTATTCTGCTGACAGTCCTATTTTTTTAACAGTAATAATAATAATCAGAATATTTTTGTCAAAACAATCTTCATTTCTAAGTGTTCATTTCTCCATTATGATGTACATGTGTTATGTTCACAAATGTTGTATTTGTATTTTGTCTTTAATATATATAAAAAATAAAAAAAAAAGATACACTGTCAACTTAATCCAAAGTAAATACTTTTCCTGCTAATGTTTTAATTGTAAAAATAAATAAAAAGTAAAAAATTATAATTTTGGAAATAACAATTTTTTATTTATAATATCACATTTGTTTTTCCTCCACATAGTTTAAATGGGTATTTATGTATTAAAATATATAGTTTGTCTTCATATTTCAGGAAAAATATCATATTTTTGGGGTCCTTGGCATCAAAAAGCAAGAGCAAGTTGCTCTGTTTAAACTCTTTGCTACTCATGAGAAACAGTTGAGATATTAACAAGATCTTATTCATGGCAGGTTCAGACACAATAATACTATCACGTTCGTCTTAAAGTCCTGGTCCTTCATTTTGTGTTCCCCTTGTAGTCTCCCTGTAAAGGCTTTGGGGCCCCCGGCTCCCTCCAAGACCATTTTGTGTATCTCGTTGTGTCTGTGTTTACATCATAAATCTGTGTGTTTGTGTGTATGTGTTTACATCTGTTTACATCTAATCACTCTCTCTCTTTCTTTCTCTCTTTCTCTCTATCCTTGTGTTCTTGCATGCACTCATCTATTTCTGTTCTCTGTAGTTCACCAGGCAGAATAGCAAACTTTTTTGCTTTGTAATCCTGTGCTTTTCTCAAAAGCAATACAATTATATGCGCGCACACACAAAAACGCATCTTCTCAGTACATTAAAAGCTGGATTGTCATGCTGGCACATGTAGATGCATCCTCTTTTCTTGCCGTGTGTTTTAAAATAATAGACAACTCAAATGTTATGTAACTTAAATACCAAATGGACTCAATCCATATGATAAAGCAAAAATCATAATTCCAGAGAACTGGTCAAAAGTGCATGTACTCTCTTCTCTTGTATTAGCAGAGTAAAAGCATTTAACTGGAAATAAAATTGAGGATAAATCTACAATTTAGACCATGTATTAGCAGCATTTAAGCGAATCAGCACCATAACTGCAACTGCTTTATTTTCTGCAACAAAACATTCTGGGTTACTACTTTGAAGACTTTATGCCCAAAAGCTTCTATATAAGGAGAAATGTCTCAATACTTTCATATTTAATGGGGTGCAAAAAAAAATCTGGTGATAAAATATGTTCATGAGCTGTTTAATTTATAAAATGTAAGAAAATTGAGAAAATTAATGAATTAAATCTAAATCCATAAAATGATCCCTTAACAGAAACCCCTAAAATGTTCTATATAGAGTAGTGGCTAAAAATGATGTCTGACCTTGGAAAATTGAAAAATCTGCACCCTTTATTCAAATATTATTTTACATTTGTTTAAGATTTTGTAAGCGTATAACGTAATTGTGCTTGGGGTCAATTTGTGATAACGCGATAATGTGTAGACATTACATTTTTTGGCCAGGCTGTCATACAAAGAATTTAAGAACAAAAACAAGAGAGAAACAACGAATATTAATAACTGATAATGCTGTAGTCAGTGCATGCTTTTTTTGTTTTTCTGTGCAATTTTTTTCATTGCAAAATAAAACCTGTAGCTGTAGTTTGCATTTTTTTCCAAAGTAATTTTGTCATGTAAATAAAAAAATAAAAAAATACATACATAATAATACAAATCAAATATTTGGCATATTCATGGACTGTACATATAATTTTGGACTATATTGTGATGGTTTCATCAAATTTGTAGGGTCATTAAAAACAAATAATCCCTTCGGACATCACTTTTGGCCACTACTGTATGAAGTGCCTGACAGGTTCTACTGAGAACCTTTTCTTCTAAAACTATGCCTACTGGACACGACAAAGCGACTGTTGCATTTCCATTTGTTATTCATATCGGAAGTAGCACGAAAGCTTGGAGTGCATCAGAAATTGAAAAGGGGATCAGTTTAATGTGGCATTCAGTGTAGACAGCATCACTGCTTATAATGGGTCCTATTCGCTCATGTCTGGTGTAGATACAGTGTAAGAGTGTAACAAATAAATGATCAATGATCACCAAATGTAACACATGTTTGATCTCTGTTTCTCAGAAAAGCACTAAGACGGCGATGGAGCTGGGCAGGACGTTCGCCAGCATGTTCTCAGACATCTCTTTCAGACAGAAGCTGCTAGAGAGTAAAACTCAAGAGGAGTTCAAAGAGGCGCTGGTCATCCAGAGGTACCACCTGACCGCTGCCAAGCGTAAAACCACAGCTGTGGAGGGCGAAGAGACAGACCCGCACAGTCAAAAACCACTGAAGGTGTGTGCACATCGCAGCGTGTGCGGCGATGCTTAAGGTTCAGTTTTAACGGTTGCCATTGTTTCCAGTCTCTCTCTTCCATCTTTGTCTATCGCTCTCTTTTTCTCCCTTCGCCCTTTGCTGTTTGACTTACACTCCAGTGATTAAGTTCTACTGAGCATGTAACAGCTAATGAGAATTTATCTTGTTTGTTACTCTGGTTTGACGCACACACACAAAGTCTGATTCGGCATATGTGAGCATTAGACCACCCTGGCTGAGGTTAGCCGCCTGTAAAAGCCCTCTGTTTTCTTCTCTGTAAAGACAACAGCGGAGACCCAAATAGTTGTGTTTTTGTTTTGTTTTTTGCATTTTTCACTCCACCACACATCCGAGGAATGGTAACCAGGTGGAGAGGATCATTACTTTGTGTGTGTGTGTGTGTGTGTGTGTGTGTGTGTGTGTGTGTGTGCGTGTGCGTGTGTGATCTCCTGTGTGTGTGCACACCAAAAGCTATCCATCTCTGGCAAATGCCCAGGAAAGGTCCCTTACTCTTTCTGTTTCAGACACACGCTGTCATGATGAATGAGTGCGGCTCAGTAATGAACACTTAAAGCTGTACGACTTATTTAAACATATCCTGAGACAGGTTCTCTCTGACTGACAGAAAATGAGCTTGTCTGCCAATAAGAGGCTAATGTAGGTCATTAATGTGAGACGGACAAACTGCTCCATCGCCAAATCCTGACCTGTAAAGCCTATTAAAATTTGATTAATTCAACAAGACTGTGCATTTGTGACCTGACACAAAGACACACACATACACACCAGTGCCTCCTACCTTGCTGTAATTGGTCTAAACTAAACAAATCCTTTAGTATTTTACAATTTTTCTGTTTCTATTATACTGTAAGGTTTAATTTGTCAATACCCGTTTATGAATTTGGTGTCTTAACCTAAAAATGATTAGGAAAATGTTTTCACTTGAATTTTTACATTTATTAATATATTTTAAGATTTCAAGTTGTATAAATTGTATTTTGAACAAAGATGAATTAACAATAAAGAATAGTTATACAGTACCGTTTGGGGTCAGTATGATAAAACATTTTTTTTTAATTTAATTCTGCAAGGACACATTAAATTGATCAAAAGGGACAGTAAAGAAATATATGATGTTATGAATGATTTCTGTTTTAAAATAAATGCTGTTCTTTTTTTTTAATCCAATAAAATAGAAAACAATATAAATATATTACAATATCACTGTTTTTACTGAATTTTTTAGCACATTAATGCAGTATAAGAGACTTCTTTCAAAAACAGGAAAAAATCTTACTGACCCCAAACTTTTAAATGATAGCATAAATTAACATGAATATTTATTGACAAAATATTTATGATATTTATGATTTAATATTTATGAAGTAATGTTAACAAAGTTAAAGTGAAGTGAAAAAAACATGAAGTCAGATATCTGAAATGCACATGTGCCAGATGCTACATTTCTGATGCTACATTAATGGATTTTTAGAGTAATGTAACTGGTTTCTTGACTGTGTTTTGCTGATGTAATTGTAATGCGTTTGCGTTGTACTAATGCTGTTCTAACACTGGGCTGTCTCTCTCTCTAGTCTGCAGAATCTGTGTTCTCTCATCTTGTGTCTCTCTCTCTGCTGTGCAGGGGGCCCTGTGTGAGTGCGATTACACTGAGCTTCTGTGTGTGTTTGTGTGTGAGGATTTAAGTAGGAGAGTGTGTGTTTGTCTGCTTTAACACAGTATCTCTTCCCTTGCAGTGTAAAGCATTGTGTGTATTTGCTTCTGTGTGTGTATTTGCTGTGATTCCGCAGGATTTGATGTGTATGATGTTTAATTGGTGTGTGTGCACGCTTTAATCGTGTGCCTCTCCCGCTGCAGTATTGCAGTAAATGTATTTACGTGTTTGGACGTTTATATATGTAGTCATATGTATGTGTGTGCTTGTCTGTGTATGAGAGAGTAATCCTCACTCTTTTCCTCTCTCTCTCTCTGTATCTGTGTAGTGTAGAGATTTTTTCAGAGTCGGCAGAGGAATCTATGAGGATCTGTGTCGCCGACTGCCTCTCTACCCGTCTGACTTCACTGATGGTGCGTCAAGCATAAACTTATGAATAAAAGTATTTTAAAATGAAATAATCTATAATCTAATTTAGCATTTTTAAAGTTTAATTTGAACGTGTGACAGTAGTTCAGCTAATTTCAGAAGAGCTTGTAGGACTAGGACGTACAAAATGCATGACAAAATGCTACATTGCTGGGTTTTGTCACATTATATTACACACAAAGATATATACAGTACAGCCGAGCAATCTGAGGAAATCAAACATGCTCTCTAAACTATCCTCTCTATTTCTCTTATTGCATTGAGAAGTTTTATTCATTTTAATGAGTCAGTTCAGTTATATGTTCTTTTATATAAATTAGAACATTTTTAGTTATAGGTTTATGCATTTGTATAAACAACACTAATAGTTTTATTCTGCAAGCATGCATTAAATTGATCAAAGTGACATTAGAAAAATTTCCATTTCAAATAAATGCTGTTATTTTGAACTTTCTATTCATTGAAGAATCCTAAAAAGTATCACAGTTTCCACAAAAATGTTACGCAGCACAACCATTTTCAACATTGATAATAATAAGAAATGTTTCTTGAGCAGCAAATCAGCATATTCAAATGATTTCTATTGAAGGATCATGTGACACTGAAGACTGGAGTAATGATGCTGAAAATTCAGCTTTGCCACCACAAGAATAAATTACTTTTTAAAATATATTCAAATAGAAAAAATACCATTTTATTTTAAATTGTAATAATGTTTCGCAATATTACTGTTTTTACTCTATTTTTTATCATACAAAATACCTTTATTTTAGAAAAAAAATCTAGCCAAGCTTTTGAATGGGAGTGTACATTATATGTATTTTATCTGTTCATGCTTTCACTCTGATGGAGATTGTTTATTGTTTTGTGTCAGGTGAATATAGCTATAAATACATAAAATAGATTTATTATAGTATGCGTTATTTGAAAATATTTGTGTTGTTTGGAGCTGATATTTGAGCTTCAATGAAATCTCTGCAATACAAAAACTGCAAATGACTCCATGCTGCTACAGGTCTTCCTTCAAATTTTGTTATTTATTTAAAGTCAGAAATACCTGAATAAAACTGAATGAAAATGATCAAACTACACTAACTGTGATAAATGACATGCCATTAAACATATTAATCTCTATATTTATATAATTACTCTCTATTTATGCTATAAAAGTTAACTTTGACAGCAGTTATATTTTTATATTATGTATTTATTTGATTTTATATAAATGTGTGTGTTTCAGGTTTAGTGGGTAATAACAAAGCCCTGGTCAAGTTCATGACGACGTCCATCTTTCTCTACATTGCTGTGCTGCTTCCTGCCATTGCTTTCGGCTCACTCAACGACGAGAGCACTCGGGGCGAGATTGGTGATCTCTCTCTCTCTCTCTCACACACACACACACACACACACACACACACACACACACACACACGCACACACACACACACACGCACACACACGCACACACACACACACACGCACACACACACAGACTGATTTGTTCTCTGTTGATTAGATGTTCAGAAGACGATAATCGGGCAGAGTATAGGTGGAATCATCTACTCATTGTGTGCTGGCTCTCCTCTCGTCATTCCACTGACCACAGCGCCCATCGCTATTTTCATCAGCGGTATGTACATACATGCCTTCACATGCAACAATAGATGCACGTTCACATCCACGCATACCTTTTTCTTTGCTGTCTGGTTTTGAGCTGTTCTTAGTTTTTTTTTTTTGTACGGAATATTTAGATGAGCACTCTTTGTTTGTTGAATACTTTGATGTTGAGTGTTTAGAGAGCTCTGCTAACCTCAGGATGAGGTGGAACAAGACTCTTAATCTCACAAACAGCAGGATGGGAGTCTGATATGGCCGCCATTTGTTTGGGGAAACTTTGATGTTTGCCCTGGCTGAGAGGAGATTTCCTCCTAAAGCTCATTCCTGCGGCTGCAATCGCACTCTGTCACCAGCGGGAGAGTTGCCCTGAAAAATGGTTTTGCTCTAGTACAACGAAATTCTGTTTGGATAAAAATGTGCAGATGAGGACAGAACAGCCACATCCATCTATGATAATGATCCTTCCCAATCAAAGATCTTGTCTTGTGGTTTCTCATGGGAATAACAGCAGAAATTCATTAAATCTTTATTGAAATGTTGTGGAGCAGTTTTTTAAACATCAAATGGTCTACATTAACTGTGATCCCTTACTGTGATTTGAGTTGATTGTGTTCTTTTCGCACACTTGTGATTCTGTTTGTGTGGAGGACTCTTAATGACAGCAACGTTGTGTCATTTACTGTAAAAAATAAATCCTGCTCAGAAAACAAACAAAAAAGGAATACAAAAAACCTCTACAGCTTACAATGACAATAGTGCCCCCTTAGTTAGTGCCCTACGCAGACCACATAATCTGCGTTTATGGAACACTGGAATCGTTGTAGTAAAAGCTTTACATGAAGCTTTAACTGAAATGAAAACAACAACAAGAACAAGTCCAACATACAGTACATGGCCTTCGGTTACTATGGAAGTTCTTTTTCACCACAGAATAAACTAAAAGGTACCGTAATTGTGATTTTTTTTATCTCACAATTCTGACTTTTTTTTGCAATTGCGAGATATAAACTGGGAATTGAGAGGATAAAAAGTCAGAATTGTGAGATAAAAAGTCATCTTCTTCCTTTTTTCTATTCCATGGCAGAAATAAGCTTTCATGCGTTCTAGATGTGTAAGGGTGAAAAATGTGGTTTTGGCCAGAAAATTAATTGGCCACATTTTTTTAAATTGTTTGGCCAATTGTGTGATAGGTGTGTTGCTGTGTTAAGAGTTTTGAAAAAGTACTTTTGGTAAACGCCTGTTAGCAATTGTGAAAAAATGTAAAAGGTAAATCCTTCAAATGTAAAGTGTCACAGTGAATTCTGTGAATGTCAGTGTACGGCTTTTCACTGTAAATTATGAGATGATTTGTTCTTTTTTACTGTTTTATTTTTACTTTAATATCTTTAAAAACGTTTACAAATATTTCACTGTAAAATTTCTTGAAATGTAAGGTTAGATCTAACAGTCTCCCCCCGTATAGTAAAGGAACTTACTGTTAATCAATTAACCGTTTTTTACAGTATAGTCTTTTACAGTTAAAATCACTGTAATTTTCTACAATGCTTCTGTGTGTTTATCTCTCTATGGCTCCAGTGATTAGGGGGGTCTGTGATGATTATGAGCTGGACTTTGCAGCATTTTATGCATGTATAGGCCTGTGGAACAGCCTCTTCCTCATCATGGGAGGAATCTTCAACCTCAGCCTGCTTGTTAAGCTTTTCAAAAGGTCAGACACACACCTTCAAATATACATACTCATGCAGATGCCACTGCTTGAAGACTGAAATGTTTTTGTTGATGTTTTTGACCCACAGGTCGATAGAGGAGGTGATAGCTTTGTTCATTTCCATTGCTTTTGTAGCAGACGCAGTTAAGGGCACTGTCAAGAGTGAGTGCTATACATACACACAGTATACACAGCCAAACCTTTTGAAATCATTCAGATTTCTGTGTGAATGATCCTTAGATTACAGTCTGGTCTTCATAAGAAATATAGGGAAACTGGGGATAGTTGTCACACTGTAAAATAAAGACATTTAACATTTTACACTGTTACTGCCCAGGAAAAAAACGATACAGTCCATTTAACATGCATATAACACTGTTTAGTGATAATGGGAATATGCTGTCACTGTGAATGCCGAACTTCTCCAAACATTCAGGTTGACTGCAACATCGACTGCAAGTTCTCATTCAGATTCTGCCTTCATCCAATCAACTGATTGATAGAACTAAGTTCCCCGAAGAAAAGATCTGCCTCTGCTTCCATTCCATTCCATATATACAAATAAAAATTAATCATACTCTACAAAAAATGCTATAGTCCACCTGTATTCTAGTATAAATATGTAAACTTCGACTGGCCTTAAACACACACAGACAAACCATTTTGCATTTCCATGTCTTTATTGAACAAACGTGTTAAACAATCAAGATAACCTCTACTATAATGCCCTCTTGAAAAGTAGGTAATTGGACTCAGCTGTGGCATTGACCTGCTATGCTCAATGGAAAGCAGCTTGTTACTTGTTTCTTACCAAACAATTGTGCTAAAGTGAAATCTAGTCTGATCAAAAAGGACTTCAGAAAACCTCATAAGAACTCATAAAACTCAAGGTTTGCGGGGGATTTGGAAGATTTATGCCTACAGTCAGGCAGATCTGCACCATCAGTTCAGAACCATTGCTGCTCTTCCTAGTAGATAAAGCGAGTCTAATGTGTGCTGAAACAGCTTCAATAAATGCAAAACAAAGGTCATTTGCCTGTAAACCCCCCCCCCCCCCCCCAAAAAAAAACATCATGACCTAAGGATAACCTAACCTAACTTTAAAGAGTTGACACTGAACCAGATACGGTTAATTTAAACAAATATGTACAAATGACTTATTACGAAACAATTTAATCAGTAATGCACCACAAATACCAAAGAATTAAAGTTTTGTGATGTGATTATTTTTTAATTAAAGGGCCCCTATTATGCTTTTTAGAATATTACCTTTCATGCAGTGTTTAATATAGCTGTTTGTGAATGCAAAATGTCTGCAAAGTTTTAAAGTGCACGACTTATAAAATTATTGTCACCTAAAAGAAAATAATAAATTCTGAACTGCTGAAACGAGTCGTCAGCAATTCCAGTCTCGCTTCCTGTTACTTATCTATGTGACAATATTACAAATTTGCACAGATTGACAAGTGGCCCACCCAATCAGATTAATAAAACAATTTAAATGTTTATTTGAATTTAAATAATTTAAATAAAATTTGAATAATAATAATAATTCATTAATTAATAAATTCATTTTAATCGTTTCCTGAGGACATTTTACATTTAAAATATGTACAGTAGCTACGCAAAATAGCTACAAAAGAAAAATATTATGTCGCCATATCACGTGTCAGTCCAGTGACGCTATCACGCAACACCGCGTTAGCACAGAAAGTGGCGGCAGTTTGTGTTGTAATGTTCACCGTCTCCTGTTTGGCATTTGTTTAGGTTTTGTGAATGCACTTTTGCTCTGTGTCTCGAAATACAGCTGAATATATTTCCATAGCATACCTGTTTTCTTCTGTCATGATTTCTTTTAAAACACAGAATCAGCTCGTTCTCCTGTGAAATTTTTTCTGCAAGGGTCGGCCACACACTCTCCATGCGCGCACTGACTTAACGTTGTGATAGTCTACATGCGAGTCACGTGTAATGACAGACAGATGACCGGCTTCAGGTCTAAAGCAGGCGGGAGGGCTGACTGAGTACAAGGCATATGCCTATTCAAATTCACTACCGATCTGCTATAGTTGACATATTTATCAGGTGTGTATATAAGCTTAAAAAACCGAGGCCCCTCCGTATATTCACCAGGCCCACCCATTAATGACGTTCTGTATCCGCCACTGGTCGAGATGCTGTTTTCTGAGCTGCAAATTCACTTTGCATTTATTTTATAAGGATGAGGTCTCGAGGACTCTGGAATTGGAAAGGAAAAACTGATGCCATCATTCGTATCACTGTGTATCAAGTGCTGAGAAAGCCTCCAAAGCTAAAATTCAGATATGATAATAGGCGTTTAGTTTTCAACTCATGCACAAAATGTATGACCAATCACAACATACTGGGCCGTCTGACCAATCAAAGCAGAGAATGCTCGCAGTGAAGGGGGGTTTAGAGACACTGAGATAACTTGCTTAAGACAAAACGTACTTGTCTTACAAATAAACAATAAAAAAAACATAAATTAATACATTAAACTAAACATTTAAAAATATTTATAGGTCATCAAATTGCTAAATAATTATTGACATATTTTTTCAACTTAATGAATTGACTTGTCAACTGTAAAGACCAGTGTTGAATTTTGAGAGAAGTGTCATTTGCACATGTGATAGTTGAAGCAAGATCAGACTTGACGTGTTCTGGACACTGTTCATTTTCAATGTCAGTTTTTTAAAATACTTAAAATAAATGTTAAGAACACAAAACCCCTAATACCATTGCCAGAACCTCACTGCAACTGTGAAGGATTGTGGGCCGAGTATAATGATGTGGGGCTGTTTTGCTGCCTCAGGGTCCGGACGACTTGGAGTCACTGAGGAACCAACAAATTCCAAGTTATATCAGGAGCAGAATGTCAGAGCGTCTGTTTGTGATCTAAAACTCAAAAGAAGTTGGGTCATGCAACATGACAATGATCCAAAGCACAGGAGTCAATCAACAACAGAACGCTTCAAACTAAAGAAAGTCAGCACTTCACAATGGCCAAATTAGAGGCCTGACCCCACTTCCTTTGAAATGCTCTGCTGTGATGTGAAACAGGCCGTACAAGAAAGACATCCCAAAAATGTGCATGATCCGAAACAATGCGCATGTGTTATCAGCAGAAAGCATTGGTTGATGTTATTGGCAGTAAACAAGATTCCACAAAAATTCCATCAGTAATCGTGATTGTTTAAACCAATTATTCAATAAAGATGTGGCGCAGGAGAAATGTTCTGTTTTGGAAGGCATTCAAAACGTTTACTCAATACATACACCAAAATTAAAAGATGATTTTAGACTGACATATTGTACTTTTTAGGCATTCTTACCAGTACAATAAGATAATTCGGTTACACTTTATTTTAAGGTGTCCTTGTTACAGTATAATTATATATGTAAGTACAGAGTAATATTAAGTAACTACATGTACTTACTATAGGGTTAGGGTAGGATTAGGATTAGGTTGAGGGTTAGTTGCATGTAATTATGCATAATTTACTGTTATTACTACGGTAAGTACATGTAACATATGTAACAAGGACATAAAGGACAAAAATAAAGTGTTACCGATAATTCTTAAGATACAATCTTAAGATAATTAAGATTTAATGTGTATTTGTGATTAAAATTATTTGACATGAAACCAGAGGAGCATTATCAGGATATTAAAATTGTCATGTGTTTTTTTTTCTTCCCCAACAACAGTCGTAAAATGTCAGCAGAAAGCATTGGTTGGTGTTAGTAGCTACTGTATGTTTCCATCACCCTGTTCTTATGCGCATTTTGAAGTATTGCATCAGAAATGAGTGATGGAAATGCCAAATTTCTAATTAAAATCCCTTAATTCGCAAGAAGTCATTCATGCTGGCTCTTTCAAAACTTTTACACAACACATAGAGTAAATGCTTACATATGCTGTAGCATTCTTTCCATTACAATAGCACATTTTTATTTTAGAAAAATAATAATACAAAAAATAATACAAAATGAAAATGTTTTAATAATTTAAATGATTAATAATTAGAATTGTATGCATTTGAACATTTATGGAAGTATTTGTAGTAGAGTGAAAGCATTTTTAGTAGTTTGGCATCTGTCATTTGTTTGACTTGAGAGAGGTGTCATAAGTGATGGCTTATTGTTTAAACCGATTGTTTAATACATTTGTGGCACAGTAAAAATGTTACACTGAGAAAGTCGTTCATTTTGACGATTCAAAAACATCCACACAATGCATACAGTTCGCGTTAATTTTACACCTACATATACTGTATACTGTACATTCATTTTGACCTATTCTTACAGTATATAAATAGTAATACCTTATCTTGGTATCTCCTTTACAGTCTTTCAAGAGTACTATCATGCTCCCACTTTGGCCAATGGGAGTGCAGCAGAGCTGAATCGCATCAGTGGAAGTGTACATTTAGGGGAATTGAACCTGACTGAGGCAGGGTCTGTGTCCCTCCCAGAATCCTTCATTCTGTGCACACGGGCACGGCCACTACTCTGTCTCCTCCTCATGATGGGCACACTGTGGGTGGGATACACACTGTACCAGTTCAGGAGGAGGTGGGGATCTCTTCTTGTCTCTCTCTCTCTCTCACACACACACACACCTGCGCACACACTGAGTATTTTAAAGAGTGATAGAAGACTGTTTTGACACCCCCATCTTTCCATTTATTCCTGGCAGTCCGTTTCTGCATGTGAAGATGAGAGAGATTCTGTCCGACTGTGCTCTGCCTATCTCAGTGCTTGTCTTCTCTTATGTGGGATCATACGTTTTCAACGACATTGCCTGTGAGTCATGTGACACTATTTGTCTTCATGTTGCACACACAATGACACTAAGGTACACGTTTCTTCAAGACAGTTTTCAAATAACAGGAAATCTAGTTTTTGTTCTACAGTGTTTAATTTCTCCAGAATACTAAACTGGTATTTTTTTCTGGTATTAGCAAGCAATATGGGTTTTTGCTATTATTATTTTTTATTTGCCAAAAATGCAAATTATTTATATTATTTTTGTATTCATTTTATTATTCCACATTTAATCATTATTTATCATCCCTGTTTTTGCTATTATTGTTATTATTATTATTATATAAGTAATATTATATGCATTACATTATTTCACTAATAGTCAATATTAGTGTTTTTGTTTTAAACATGATAATAGTATTTAATGTAAGGTAAAGTAAGTGAGCTTATTCATGGTATAATTTAAGCAGAGAAAAACCGAAACATTCATAATGATAAAACTACTTTATTATGTAAATGTCTTTAATCATATTGAGAGATTATCTTCAACATGTCAAAATGCAGCATTTAAGCAGCAATTTCAAATGAGATGCAAATAGCAGAGAAGATTCAGTACTGAGAATCAGTCAAAATTTTGGCTCAGTTTGTCAAGCCAGGAAGGCTTGCCAAAACGTACGGCCCCGCCAACACTTAGACGCACACACACACACACACTGCCTGTACGCTCCCTCTCTATAGCCAGCACATTACAGCAAAGCCACTCCACTCCGACTATCACTACATTATTCCTCCAACTCCTCTGTCATGTGTTTGGTGTGGGAGTTTAACTTGGTTATCAGGGTGAGATGTTACTTCTTACCTCAGGCTCTTTAAACGTTCACTCAGCCTTCCAATGCTGCAGTCAAGAGGCTCATATTGAAAATTAGATCAAAGCAGAAACTGCAGGGAAATGGCCAAACAATCCAAAACATATAAATGCACAGTATAAAAAGCTTGTTTCCTCTACAAAATTAAAACTTTTTATCTCACAATTCAGACTTTTTTTCTGAGAATTGCATTATATATACTCGCAATTGTGAGTTATAAAGTCAAAATTGTGAGATATAAACTCACAATTCCGAGAAAAAAGTCGTAACTCGTAATTGCGAGAAACTCCCCTGAATCCCCAAATTGATTTGTATTTTATCCCACATTGTGCCACATTGACAAAATAATCACCTGGTAGCAATTTCAAACAATAAAGTCACAAACTTAATAAAACAAGGTACACTTCTTACACATACCTCTCAATGAACATATTCAGTGTTACTATAATGTAATTCTGTTCTGTAGAAGTCAGAGATTCTTATCATGCTACTGTTAATCTGTCCTGTTAAAAGTCCTATCATAACTTGTGTTAAATGTAGGATTTTAATTAAATGTGGTCAGTTTTAAACCCAAACCAATATTCCAACAACAAATGATGCTACCTGAAATATATACAATGCCATCGTGCTTTGGTTAACTTGGGTTGTGCCCTTTTTTGTTGCAGTTTGTTCTGTGGCCATTTTTCACACATTTATTTTTTCAAAAGAAATGCTTTTTCACTATAGTAAAATAACATCACTGATGGTGCTTTCACAGCACACAAATGATGACTATTTAACAATTACTGTAGATGTAATCACATTATCCTGAAAGGTCTGTTTTTTGTTGGATGGTCTGTTGATGGTGTGTGAGCTGAGGTTCACTGTGATATGTGCTCTCTTCCAGTGCCGGTGTTTAACTTCCATGAAGGTCCAATGTTTCAAATAGCCCCGCTGGATAAGCTGTCTGGAGCAAGTGTTCTGAGTGCAATGGGTTTGGGCTTCCTCCTGTTTATCCTCATCTTCATTGACCAGAACATTGTTGTTTCTCTCACAAACGCACCCGAAAACAGGTTCATGTCTTTTGAAATTAGTTTATTTTTTTAAACATCTCACCACTCAGAAGTGGCTTCATCACAATTATTATGAAAATTAACCAAACATTAACCTAACCAGGCACAATGTGATAAAGTGACAAGCGACCTCTTTCATGTGTAGGAGTATTGAGCACTGGCAGTCATTTGTAGCCTCAAAGCATCCTACAGCCATTTATTTCCAACGAGCAACAAATGAGCAACAGCAACTAACTTCATCTTTATGCAAATTATCATTCATTTAGCCAAGGAAAACTTGAACCTCTTTGATCGTGTCATCGTATCATTTACAAAATCTTAATTAAGAAATAATTTTTTTACAAATTTAAAATAAATGTTCACTATTTTAATATATTTTAAAATGTCATTTATTGCTGTGATGGCAAAGCAGAATTTCTGCAATGTTGAAAATGTTATGCTTCTACATTTTTTGTGACGCATTTTACTCAGGATTTGTTGATGAATAGAAAGTAGCATTTATTCGAAATCGTTCGTAACATTATAAATGTCTTTACTCTAATTTTTGATCAATTTAATGCATCCTTGAATGATTAAAAGTATGCATTTCTTTCAAATAAACATACTGACCCCAAACTTTTAATTGGTAATTTATGTTATTTAAGTGACACCCAGCATGCACCTGCATATTAAACATAAAAAATATTATGATTGGTCGCTGGAAACTTGTCGCTTTGCACCTGGATAGGACACTGGGTCAGATTGTGCGGTCGTGACTGTGTGTGTGTGTGTGTGTGCCACAGGTTACTGAAGGGCACGGCGTATCACTGGGACCTGACTCTGTCTGGCTTGATTAATATTTTGATGTCTGTGCTGGGCTTGCCGTGGATGCATGCTGCGTTCCCGCACTCTACTCTGCACGTCAGACAACTGGCCATCGTGGAGGAAAGGGTGGAAGGAGGACACCTTTATGAGACGTGAGCGCACACCACATCGACGAGCCCACACGCTCACAAGCAATTACAATCACAATCAATCTGTGAAGCACAAACGTCATTATAGCAGTTATTGGCACAGTGTGCTTGGTTTTAAATGACACCTTTGTGTGTTTGTGTGTGTGTACATGTGCATGTGTGTAGTATAGTGAGTGTGAAGGAGACACGAGTGACCTCGCTCGTGGCTAACATCCTGATAGGTGTGAGCTTGTTTCTGCTGCCGGTCCCCCTGCAGTGGATTCCTAAGCCTGTGCTTTACGGGCTCTTCCTCTACATTGCTCTCACCTCCATTGACGGCAATCAAATGTGCGACCGCATGGCTCTGCTACTCAAAGAACAAGTGAGTGTGTGCGTGTGTGTCTTCGATGAAAACAAAGGCAAATAAAAGTCATAGGTGTTGCACAAGTAAGAACACAGAAGAGAGCGGTGCATCCGCTGTGCAAATAAAGCAACAGAGCGCCCTCTACTTGTCACGGTCAGCAATGACTTAGTCTCCATTGATGCATTATTGTGGCTATTTTACTGAGCCAATCATAAATGGTGGCTTTGAATCTATGTAAATGCTAGGGATGGTCAAAATGTTTCATAATCAAATAGTGGGTGGGATTTTTATTTCAAAACAAAATATCCAATAAAGATTGGCACAAAACCACTTTTTCACATCCTGCAAGCAGAATGTTTCAGTGTAACCTGAGTTCTTGGGCTCCAGTTGTTTGTTAAAACTATTTTTATTCATTATTACATTAAGTTAATGTAAGTTTAAGCATAACACTATATAATATAATTAACTTGATGACCTCACTAACCGACTAGGTGATTGTTGGACAATTAGTCCCCCATCCTGGCCCATCCCTAGGAAATTGTGGTTCTAATGTCTTGGGTGAACACCAAGGCTTAATTTATTTGATCAAAAATACAGTAAAAAACATTGTGAAATATTATTACAGTTTAAAATAACTACTTTCTCTTTGAATATTTTTTAAACTGTTAATTAATCCTGTGATGTCAAAGCTGAATTTCCATTCTTCAGTCACATGATCCTTCAGAAATCATTATAATATGCTGAACATTTATTCTTATTCTTATTATTTTGAAATCAGTTTTGCTGCTTTATATTTTTGTGAAAGCCATGCAAAATGTTTTCAGGATTTTTGATGTATGGTACGTTCAAAAGATGAAATGAAATGTGAAAATACAAATCTTTTGTCTTTACTGTCACTTTTGATTCATTTAATGCATCCTTGCTGAATAGATGTATTAATTTCTTTCAGAAAAAAAAAAAAAATCATATTATTGACCCCAAACTTTTGAACGGTTACTTGTCACCCTCACTAATCGACTAGTTGGTTGTTGGACTTTTAGTCAACTATCCTGGCACATCCTTAGTAAATGGTTATTCCAGCCACATATGTAATTTTTTCTCTCCAAAACAGAACTATATGCCAGCATATGATAATTTGGAAGTCCTTTAATCCACACGTGTGCAAATGATCATAGATGAGACACGAGGCTGTAGCAACCACGAAACTGAAATACTAATTGCCATATGGGGTGAAATTTCACTGCTGGGCTTTGGCATCATCACAGATGCGATCTCCATTATGTATGCATATAGCCCTGATTAAGATGTGATTTATATTTGTATTGCGGAGATGTAAGTGAAATGTCCATACATGAATGGATATTAGTCCCATCATCTTCTATTTTTTTTATCACTCAATTGCCCTTTACTCTTTCTCAGACATCCTACCCGCCAACCCACTACATCCGCAAGGTGCCGCAGAGAAAGATCCATTACTTCACTTTCCTTCAGATGGTGCAGCTGCTTTTCCTCTGTGCGTTTGGGATGTACCCTCTCCCGTATATGAAGATGATCTTTCCTTTGCTAATGTTTATCCTCATACCCATCAGGTGAGTTCTGAAATTCCTGCAGCTGTCAAGTCACGAACTCCTGTCTCTCTGTGTTGTGTGTGTAGTGCTAGGCACGTGCATGTGTAATAAATCGTGTTTGCTAAAGGTCATACGACAGAATGATGAATGAAAGGAAAGGACAAATCTTTAATAGTTCTTATAAATGTACTCGCGTTAGTTTAATATGGTTTTGAAAAACTTTTATACCATTGTCAAGGATTATTTAAATTTAATGACTTCAATGACATGTAGTACAACTTTCTTCACATAAAAACTAATAACATATTTTCCTTACTCTTTGAATACATGTGAGTGCACACATTTTGATCATTCATTTCAGAAGTTTCAAAATGTTTAGCAAGTAAATGAATTTCAAGGTCAAAAATAACATTTTAAAGCATTGTCTTGTCATAATAAGGTAAAATTGTCTGATATGTTTAGACACTTATTGACCTACACAGTCATGAGGGTCTGCATGTTGGTTGCTCCACACGATTTTCTTTATCGGACCCAACAAATATTGTTAATATTTGAATTTTTTTTCAAATATTAACAAAGATTTAAGAAGTTTTGTTAAAGGTACACCATGTATGCATTTTGCGGAAGAACATCTTTGAAAATAAATTCATGCACAGCGCTACAACAACCATAAAGAAATAACCCTTCACAATAGATAACGCTTTTAAATGAACTCTGTTAGAGAGCTGCATATGACAATTTATCTGTTCAATAAAATACCTAACTCCATGCGTCGTTTTTACAACATTCCAAATCCCTCAGTTCTCATCCTCTTCGAAAAGCCAAGCCAATGTTGATTCTTGTTTTATTACGAGCTCTGTCTCATTCTCTTTTTGATAGTAAGCTAGTAAGTGTGCAGGTAGGCCTCAAGAGGCGCTCTAGTGACTGACACTAGAGGCTGCAGTCTTTATCGTCCTTGCTAAGCACGCCCGCCACTCACGCCGGTTCGAATCCTGCTCGGATATAGATGATATTACCATATTTAAAATATATAATATTAACATACTTTGAATTGTGTCTCTGCCTCAGGAACTGTCTACTGCCCAGGATCATTGAGGCTAAGTACCTGGACATTATGGATGCACAGCGCATGTGAACGCATGCACACTGAGCCTCTGAGCAAAGGACTCTGGGAATTGTATTTCTGAAATGCAAAACTCTGGGAGGAAAAACAAACTGATTCTAGTGTTTAACAGCAGGCATTCTGGTGAAGCACTGAACGAGTAATAGAGTAATAGACAGAGTAGAAAGACAGACCGCTGTCTGACTGTTTGACTATTGACCTCGGTCAGTCACTGCTTCTCTCATGATCTGAATAGTACACCAAAGCCCCCTCCCCCCCTCTCTAGTCTATTCTGATGTATCCATGCATCACAGTACAGATCAAACACTTGTTTTAGAAGACGTAGGAAACCATCACATTTATTCTCAACAATTGTGCCATGACTAATTTACACGAGTGTTATCTCCATCTCTGATCATAGTGTTTTTGGACACAAACACAGCTGGTTTTTGAACAAGAGACTGAACTGAATCTGTAGCAATACCTCTTAATGCTGAACACTGACTCGCACGCACGCTCACCCAGCGCATACACTCTCATACTTCAAGTAAAAAACGCAGTCGGTCGCAGATTTTCCAGTGCATTTTGGTACATATCAGCGCAAATAAGTAATAATGTCATGAGCATGGACCAAAACAATACACTCACCTTATTAGGAAACTGTGTCTCATAGCAATACAGCGGATTATTAGAGGCTATCAATATTTTAGAGTTTTCTAAAGAGAGTTTACTTTCGAGGTAATAGACTTCTAGTTTGGATACCCACTGATGTGTTGAGAATGTATCCTAAGCGCTGGGGTTTCAGGGAAAAGGAGAAAAACAAGCCGCATTTCTGTGGACCTTACTCACTGCTGAATGGACTCAGACATTTAAGCTTTGCACATCACAAGACACCACGACTGTGTACCTTCCTCAGTCACACACACACACACACACACACACACACACACACGCGCACACACACACACACACGATTATAAACAATGCCCAAAAGAAAGGCACTTACTTAAACGCACACGATCATGTCCGTCCATCTCACAATATATTTAAAACGGAGAAAGCATGCCTTTTATAAGACATTGAAACTTTTGATTTGTATTAATATTACGTAATTTGTGTTATTATTAAAAGCACCTAGAAATAATGGTCAAATGAAGGTATAGTTCCATTATATCCTTACTTCATAGTTGTTTATAGTTGTTTGCGGTCTTTCTGAATAAAACCCTCTTAGAGATCCCAAGAAATTGGAAGATGCAGATATCTTTGATGATTTTGACCCATCGAACAACATTACATTCCCAAAATAGACGCTGTAAATGAAGGCGCACAAAGAAAGAAAGACATGGTTTGATTAACTGTGGGCAAAAAAGTGAGCACCTGTGCACTAATCATTGGCAATGTGAGATTAGAGAAAGCTGAGAATCAGACTAGACATGGAGAGCTTTAAGATTCAGAGAGAGATTAGGCGTACTATTGAAGAAGATGGTTTCTCTTGAAGATCTCGCAGCACTTGCGTAATCAGTATTCCCATTTCTTGCTATCTATCTTCCCTGTAACCGTATCATAGTTATTCTCCTTGAGTCCAGACCTCTGGTGTAAAAACAACTTCCCTTCAGTAATCCTGTTTGTCTTTGGACATCTCTCAGTATTTACTGTAAAATTGAAGTATTCTACTTTAATTTGTGGTCGCTCACACCTGGGTGGGATATGGTGACGAGTTTTGTTCTGTGTTGTTTAAATATTGTTTTGGATTTTTTATTTTCTAATCATGAATGTATAATGTGTAGATTTTTATAAAGCACATAAAAAATATTCATTGTCAAATCGATTTTGTCAAACAGATAAGCTAAATTTGTAAACTGCAATATATTAAAAACTAAGGTAAATAAGAGACATGTTTATTGGAAGGATGGTGTGGGTTTAATAGGGGTATGCTATACACTGAAATCTAGATCATTTCAAGCTGATTGCCAAATAAAGAGATATATTGATACCCATCTGTTTCAGCACTCTGTTTTCTATTTGTGTTGGCTACAGTTCATTTTCATTACTAAATGCCAATGTTTTTTTAGAAACATGGTCAAACTGATCTAATCATGTCACTAGTCTCTAGTTTGTTCTTACTAAAAATACCACAATATTTTAGATTTTGTAAATCTAGTAATTTTGTAATGTAGGCTACTGCCCTCTAATGGTCATGTTAAGTGTTGTTAACATTATATAGATCATAGATGGGAAGACTGACTCATAATAATAATGAGAACAAGATATTTAAAATATGTTATCTCTCGGCTGGATGTCTTGGTTTAAAATCAAATGCAATTTTTTTGTATGTGTTTAAAAAGATAGATAGATAGATCACCAATAGTTGTAAACATTTCTACATGTAATTTGTGATATTTCTGCTATTCAGTTAAGTAGCCTACTACTCGTCCCATCAGTAAAATCCTCAGTACACTCAATGCTTTTTTTCTTGAATAAATTCAAGTGATAGGTCATCCAAAAATGATTTCACATCTAACATTCCTCAACTCACACATCAGTTGTGGTAAACAGAAGCTCGATCATGTTCACTTGACATGCGAGTCCCAATTCATCCCATACAGCACAATTGGTTCCAAGAGGTTTGTTCTTCAGCGTCAAGCAGGATCGTTTGAGATTCTCTTTTTAATGTTCGCTGTCGCTAGTTTTACGATCTTTTTATTAACTTTTTGAAGCATAAAAATGGTAACTTAGTTGCGTATTATATAGCTGTAGTAATTGGTCTATGGAGAGACAGAAAGCTCTCAGATTTAATCAACAAGATCTTAATTTGTGTTCCGAAGCCCATAAAAAACAAAAGTCTTACGGGTTTGGAACGATAAAGGGTGAGTAAATGATGATAGAATTTTCATTTTTGGGTGAACTATCCCTTTAAGAACGGGTTTGCGCAACCGACTCGTTTGATCCGACTCGAAAGAACGATTCGTTCCAAATTCGGATATCGCTACTGTATCAATTCTGCTCCAAGAACACACGCCTGTAAGGAAAGCACCTGAACTCGTACTTTTCTGACAGGTGTTATTTTGACTCAAATTTTTGAACATCCTTTAATATATTGTTTGCTGTCCTTTTTGTTTCGGTTCTGCGCGTGCATGTATACAAGTGTGGCGAGTATTTTATTGTTGTGATCGTGGACGCGCTGTGTGATGAGGCCGCAGAGGTGGGCTGAGTTTGCAGTGATCAGTAGCAGATCTCTCCTCCTCTTTCTACCGGGGGAAAAACACGTGTGTAGCAGCAGCAGCAGCAGCAGCAGACGGTATCACGGCACTCTCATGGCTGAAGAGGCCAAAAAACTGGCAGCTTATGCTGCAGTAGACAATCACATACAGGTAAGACTGTGTATTTACCTTCGTTGTGACACATTTCCACCAGTTTGTTTAACTGTCTGAATGGGCGCATTAAACACGTTAGGAGGCGTGACGAGACACGATGCATGTCATTTTATCTAGCGTTAATCAGTTACAGTTACTCTCACATCAACAGACCTGCAGTTCACGTGTTTCACATTTACTCTGACTATTTGCTTTGACAGTCACAATTTGTAGTGAGTATCCGCTGTGACACTTTTAGCTTTAATCATGCTAGCTGGCCTGGCATGTTAACGTTACATGTTAAATTGTAGTTAACTCCGCAAGAAAGTGAGTGTAAGTTAACTCATGCGGCTTCAGTTAAGCACATGTGATGATTTATGCAGAAGTAAAGTAAGCTAGGTGATATAAGGATGCTAAAGCAGCTCAAATTAAAGCTTTAGAGATTAGCATGTTTGGAAATAGCTACGTGGTGTAACGCTATAACGTTAGAAAAAGTTCATAAAGAGATAGTAAAACTAATCCATATTATCTGAACTGTGTAACATTTGTCCACATTTTCTGAAGAGACTCGATCTCATTATATGATAACCAGGTTCAAATTAGTATTTTATTAGTCTTTTATTAAAATATAAACAGCTACACCAAACCTAAATTGACACCCGAGATTGTTTCCTTAACGTGGGACTGCGTTTTGTTTGGTGATGCTATAAAATGTATTTTTCTCTCAGAACAATCAGGTAGTTGGGGTGGGCAGTGGCTCGACTATAGTCTATGCTGTGGACAGGCTGGGTAAGACATTTAATCTAATATTATCCACTTATGCCTATATGATAATTACTAAAGGATGGTATTTTCTTTCTAGCTGAGAGGGTCAGAGAGGAGAAGCTGAACATCGTGTGTGTTCCCACGTCCTTCCAGGTCATTATAAACCTTCATCTGTTGACATAACACTCTTTAAACACTATTAAACACTTGTGTGATATTGGACTCATTTGAATTGTTGATCTAGGCCCGTCAGCTGATTCTGCAACATGGTCTCCCTCTCTCTGATTTAGACAGACATCCTGAGGTGAGTTTGGGACCTCTATGACTGCTCAATATGAAAGTTCAGGAAGACAGCAGAACAGTTAAAAGATGATTTAGACAACTTAACAGTTCAAATAACATCTGTTTAGGCATTGGACAGGCTGATTAATTGGATGAAATTTGATTTGATATTTTCAGTGCATGTTTGACTGATTAAGAAATGATCATCCCGCCTAGTGTCAGTCTCTGCTTCAGAGGTTTGGGTGGAACAGACACAACTGCAGTTTCTTTCACCTTTTCCTCTCCATATGGCCTAAAACACTGTGTTCGTGTTGCATGTCGACTACAAACACAGAGGTTTTTCAGATTTTCCATCATGGCTTTCTCTCCATATTTCAATTTTTTATTTATTTTGTGCTGGCTTTAGCCACCCTACAGTGTGCTGGATCCTTCACTGGAAACCGAAAGTGACTCACTCTTGCTAAATGTTTACTCTTTGAATTCTTGCACCCGGGAATAATATAAGTCTACACCATTATGACTCAAAGTTTGCTAAGACTTATTTCCTCCTAAAGCAAAGCGATATTTGACTCTGGTAGGCGTATCCATAGCAGACTGGTGAAAGTTAAAGTTTTCCTACCTATTTGGCAAACGGGACGATAACAGGCTTTTACAGAAGTTAACAGTTTCCTCGAGTCGGGTAGCACCGATTTCAAAAAATGTTTTGTCTTTCTACTCAATAAGGAGCCAAGTTTAATTGAAAGCCATTTTGCCAGCGGTGAAGTATGCTTTTAAATTTAACTAAAAACTTTAACATTTTCTCTCCATATTGTTAATTCATTTTGGTAAGAACAATGGAGACCAGACAACATATATATTACAACATAAATGGATACAAAAAAGCCAGATGACATTACAAATAACATAAGTGTTAATAGTGTTAATAAGTGAATAGAAAACAGAAAAATCAATTAATTACAAATGTGTCAATCTTTAAATTCTCTTGTCATGTACATTTTGGAGAAATGTTATGCTTGCTTTCACAAATGTTACAAACACTGTCAAACGAGATTAACTGAACACTCAATTGAGATTAACTGACAAACTGAAATCTGCTGTTATGTTAATGATTTCAAATACATTTTATTTCGGACAAATTATTTGATTTGAGTGCCCTAAAAAGTGTTTTTTGTGACTTCTAGCTGGATGTAGCAGTTGACGGAGCTGATGAAGTTGATGCTGCTTTGACTCTGATTAAAGGAGGAGGGTGAGTTTGGAAAACCTGTTTAATTCAAGGATATTGTCCAATTCCTCTTCCATGTTCTTTTGTGAAACTCCAGAGGTGTCATCAGGTATTGTGTCATGTGCTGCTTTTCCTCCTTTAAAACAGAGGATGCTTAACCCAGGAGAAGATTGTGGCTGGTTGTGCCAAACACTTCATTGTCATCGCAGACTACAGGTATGTGTGTGGAGACGGTTCAGTCAAGGTTTACACTTCATCAGTTCATGCATTTCCTGGGAATCCACCCATAGCGTCATGCTCTACTGTTTGAGCTACAAAATTCAGTATATTTAGCAGCCCATAATTACTACTGATCATGAGGTGCAAGTAGTGAAGCGTTTAACAGAAGTCATGTGTCATTAACTCAGAATGTGGTTGCTATAATTATGTAAGTGAGTCTTCTTCTACATGTACAAACTATAAGTTTAGATGTGCTCATGTGATGTCATTTTGTTTTTTTTGTGTGGGTAGAAAGGACTCAAAGGCTCTGGGGCAGCAGTGGAAGAAAGGGGTGCCGGTGGAGGTCATCCCCATGGCGTATGTGCCCGTGTCCAGGGCCATTGCCCGGCGCTTTGGTGGAGAGGCAGTGCTGAGGATGGCAGTCAGTAAAGCTGTAAGAAAGTCTTACTGATCGATCTTGAGTTACATTTGTGTTATGAACACTATTGAGGGTTCTTTTTTGTTTATTTGCTATTACATTACATTAAGAAATTACAATGTCCTGCCCTTAAATTTGATCTCCTCTTTATCTGAATTCGTTTGAACTGCGTCAACCCAAAGAGCTTAATTTATCATAGAAAAGAAGGGTGTCACACTTGGCTGGTTTGGTTGGATTAAAACAAAGTCTGGTGCGATTGCTCTGTTAGTGCGGTTCATTTGAATAAGTGTGAACGCTGCCATCCGAACTGGTGCACACCAAATAAGCGGACTGAGACCCATCTTTTCAAGGGGATTCATCCCCTTCCAAACAACCTCTGGTGTGCACCAGTAGACCAAAGACAACTGAAAAGGAGGACAGAATGCTCAAAGAAACCCGGTTCCTCATCATAAGAGCCATGTTGCACGTAGTCAGAAACACCGTCTCCTTGCAGCAGATCTTCGTGCGCAACAGAGGAATCCCTACTTCCGTTTTGACTCTTAATCATTCTATAAACCCTTCACGAGTTCTCAGCTGGTAAAAACACTATCATATGCACACATACAACGAGTGCATTTAGCCCAGCACACAGCGCTGTTTCATTGAAAAATATACGTCATTAAAGGCTTTTTTGTTTTGTTTTTAATCTTCTGGAGTTCAAAAAGACAGTGTGAACGCTAAGCAAATCAGAACTAAATATAATATTTTCTGTTTTGGTCAGGACCAGGAGAATCGAACTACAAGTGTTAATACAACCTTAGTCAACACTTCTGTTGTAACTACCCAAGCATTGTCATGCATGCCCATCATCATATATATTACACAGTATACATACATTATTTATGCTCCCTATCTTAATGTTTTTGGATATGCGGTGTATTCATCTTATGATTTGATTCTATTAAATGTAGGGTCCAGTGGTTACTGATAACAGCAACTTCATTCTGGATTGGAAGTTTGAGCATGCTCAGAACTGGAAAGAGGTCAACACGGCTATTAAGATGATCCCAGGTGTGTACACATGAACAGAATACCACTGTTTCATTTAAAAAAAAAATGTTTTTGAAAGAAGTCTCTTGCTCACCAAGGCTGCATTTATTTGAAATATTATTAATTTAAAACAACTGTACGACTATTTACATCTATCTTGCCGGCCCCAAACCTTTGAAACGATAGTGTATATATTCCTAAATACCACCAATGAATGTTCTCTTTTATGAAGGTGTGGTTGAGACGGGCTTGTTTGTGGGGATGGCTGAGCGAGTGTACTTCGGTATGGAGGACGGAAGCGTCAAGACTAGAGACCCTCCTGTCAACTGAGAAGATCCTTCTTCTGCTCTTGTGATAGACAAGCCTGCACACCTCAAGTGCCATTCACATACAGACTCTGGCAGCTTTTTCCCTACAGGTTCTTTTATTTTCTGGTACAGAAAGCATCAGATGTCTGATTGGGACTGGTGTGTACATGAAATGGGGGATTTTACACATCAGTGCAACATTAGGTCTTCTGGCCTTTCCCGTTTCTTCTCTCATATCCTCTGTCTGAAGAATTCTGCTAATGTAACCTGCAGTCACGGTCCTTACGTCTACTGTGTAATTTTGCATTCTGTGCTTCTTTACTTCTTTCCATGCTCTACCGTGAACGTTGTATTGCATGGATGTCTATACACACGCATGAATATAGTGGCCTACATATGTGCCTACGTGTCTGTTTTCACAAAGCATAGTTGCTAGCCTTACAAGCATTTCTCAATCACATCAAAATTGATCGTCAATAGTACATTTTCTGTGGGTTTGTATGATCCTTTTGAAACCGTTTTGGAGATTCTGTTAGATTTGCTCAGACGTTCCAACATGAAACCTCAAGTGAAACTTGTGGCCTTTTCCTGCACAGTGGTTAGTTTACTTCATTGATCAATCATTTCAGAGCATTCTGCCCTTGGACAAAATAACTATTTGAAGGGGAGAAATGCCACTTAGCTTTTGATATTGATTTTGTTTTTGTATAATTTTTTTTCGATGTGCCTGTGGCCATCAGAACAGTGTTGTTGAGGGATGAAAGCAGCAGTGAGTTGGTGGCACAGCTGAAAGCCTTATCTTCTGTACATTTATTGACCACTCAGTTCTGTTAATGAAAACCTCACAGAGGTCACTGTGATTTTGGGGTATTGTACTTCTTCAAATACCAGCTTGTTTTACTCTCCCGATTGTAGTGTGATATTGAAGTTTTCAAATGTTGTGCTCCAAACTGAAAATCAATATTAAAACTGGACCAATCAATTATGAACTGTCATTTTTATCTGACGTTTTACTAAATCAGGACGGCTCGGTCAAACATGAGTTAACATTATTTATCAGGCCACAAGAGGGCGCCATACACATTGCACAGCACAGTAGTCAACCTTCATGACTACAAAAAGTGAACGTAGTGAACTGAAATGCTGAAGTTGCCTAAATATTTGTAAACGTATTACTTTAAAAGTGCTATGATTGTTAGTCTTTTATTATAATCCGCAAACGTGACGTAATAAGTGTACATTCTTTTTTAAAATAAAGGAAAATGCATTTACTAAATTTTGTGCAAGGGATGAGCAGAGGTTTATTTTCCTATCAAAAAGCCCGGAAATGAAATTGTCAAACATGACTTCACTTTTTTTGTCCGCAAACACACGGCCACGTCGTAATTTCCATCCTTATACTTTTTACCCAATCAGCTTCACTCAAAAAGAAATAGCAACGCCCCTCTGTTAGAAATCACAGTAGCGCTGATTTTGATTGATAGCGTGTCAGACCAATGGATAAACTAGATTTATTTCGCGGCTTCCGTAAACATACCAATGAAACAAGTTGGAGTCAACACAAATATTTTATTGGCTAAAACTCTACGGTGTAGCCAATAATATACATCAGAGGACAGCCATACTCCCTTTCCTTCCGCCTCTATTTCTGAGTGACAGGTGCTTTGCCCAATGGGATAAAGTGTAGAAGAGTGGCGACACGTCAACAGACTGCACTGTAAAAGACAGTTGTAGGAAGCAATCAAAATCTGCTTAGTAGACGAGCAGAGTAGATTGACAAACGCTCACACCAATCAGCACACACTGCAGGGATTTACTTCCATTCGCAGCCAATGGGCGTTTGGATACAGGGCGGGGCTTAACGTTACCACGGCACGACCAACGTCAAGTATAAAGGGAATAACATGGTGCTGTTGAGTGCGTGTTTACGTTAAGAGAGGACAACAGAAAGATATCAAATAGCCTTACGAATTTACTTGTAGAACGCGTTTTATAGTCTAGTTTTTAAAATTCACTTTGTATTTTGGTATGTGATTGCCTAACTACTCATGTGCCACTTGTCCCAATGGAAAGGGGGTTTCAGTTTGGAAATGTGTGCATATCTCTGCTGCTGCTGCTTGTTCTGAGAACGTTAACGGTTACTTTGCAAAGTCAGTCTCTCTCAGAGAGAAAACTCGAAGTGGCCCCGACGCCAAACACCGAGGCGGCGGAACATGCTGCCGTTATGGAGCGGCCACTTGACACCGTCGGAGGAGCCCCGGGTTACGGAGAAGTGACCGTAGAGGACGACGACTACGGCTCGACAGGAGAGAGCGAAGAAACGACTGGAGACAGCGACGCAAACTTACACCAACACAGGTAGGCAGTTACACCCGAGTTATAGCAGAAGTGTCCCGTTTGTCCGGGTGTGTGACACATTCTTTAGGTTGTCACGTTGCTTTCTGACGTGTTATTCAACTTCAGTAAAGTTGTGAGCTGGAGTTCGTGATGGGCGGATGTTTGCAGCAGTCGACCTCTCCCTAACGTTACCGGTCCACCAATAGAGGATAACGTTAACGTTACAAATGTGCAAACATTTACACTACCAAATTATATCCGCGTGACAGTTGCATCAATTCTTACATTAATTTAGTCATTTGATCGACGCTGTCATTTATAACACTGGCCACTTGTGGGCAGTTAGCAAAAAATCCAATAAGTTATCATGACATGAAGATACAGATGACTGACAGAACGCTTATCTCCCTTATCGCGCTCAATGGATCGAGCGTATGTTTATGAACTTAAAGAACATCTCTTATACTTGTTGGACTGCCTTATGTTATACGCACATAACTGTTTTTCTGGAGTTTTAAACTTGTTTTACTGCTATCACTCAAAGCCTTAAGGGGGACTTTCTTTCTAGGAAAAACTGCTGCAGTGTTTTGACTGTGGGCGTGCGATGCATGTCAGCCTGACGGAGACTAACTTAAGTGTTATTTGTAAACACACTTATAGAAGTTCAAAAGGTTCAGGTTACGTTTGCATTAATGGAGACGTGTCGTTTGAGCTTTTCACATTAACAACGCCGTTTTATTGGTTTGTATGAGAAATCTTTCTAAAGTCATTAGTTACCCATTTATACTACAGTTATTACAGAGGATGCCGGTGTCCGTAAGTAGACTGCGGTCTATGGAGGCAGTGAACGCTGCGCTGACGCACTTAAAACGACTAAAGGCGCGTCTCCTGCGCCCACCGCGCGCACCAACTTTCCGGATGTTTTGTTTTTGTTTGTGGCGGGAATTAATCGTCCTGCTCCGCCGACTGAAATATCAGTGTGGTACCGCATCCGAGCCATCTGCCCCACCTTAGAAAGAATCAATGTCGACTAGGAGGATGGGGATGTCATGTGATCTTGCTTTAAAAGTAATTTAATATTAATTGTTTCAGGAGCTGTTTGTTTTGGTGCCCTAGTTACTTTTTTTTAACCCAACATTTTGACCAACACCTTTAATGCTTTAAGGTGATTTTGTTTTTCCTCCTAGCATTTTTTTTTTCCCTCTAGCTGAAGCTCAATTTTGTTTGGGGTGGAAATGTTTGTTCTGCAAATGTCACAGGACCTGATAATATCATGGAGAACACATGATCTGCTCCACTGCAGTAAAAAAATTCCGTCACACCTTGCTTTACCATCTGCATGCTGTCACATCGATGTGTCGCACCCATTCATGGAGGATTTTTCTAAACAAGCACAAGTTGGCATGACCGGTATCGGCTCCTGATATTTACAGGCTTTAGAAAAAATACATTTAAAATAAGGAATTAATAAAGAAGTACCGAGAACAGATTGCAACCGAAGATTCAAAGAATATGAACGAGAGAAAAAAAAAAGAAAAAGAAAAAAAGACAACATCTCTTGAGTTACAGCGAGGAATTACAGGGTGTAGATATTTTGCAAGTTCTCAGAATCTTCTAAAACCTTTGAAGGCAAAAGGTGACTCGTTCTGTTACATCTGAAACTTCTGTATCCTCTGAGTTTTGAATTGGGTTTATGGTTATGTTCAGGAGGTGAAGCAGACACCTTTGACCCTTAATCAATTAAACAAAAATAACATTTGTTTAGAATTCTTTTACTTGTATTGTTAATTTTTAAAAATAAAATATATCAACAAAATATATCATTTATTTTAAATTCAAATACTTTTGTTTATTGCATTTATTTGAATGTTTTTTTCAAATATTATTTAAAGGGTTTTCACCCAAAAAGGAAAATTCTGTTGTCATTTACTTCTAATATTGTTACACACACACACACACAGACACAGACACAGACACATATATATATTTGGAACACAAAATAAGATATTTTGAAGAATGCTGGTAACCAAACAATTTTGGTGGCCATTGACTTTCATTTGTATATTTTGTATGTAAAAAATAAATAAAATGTAAAAAAATACACTCAGGACTTTCACTTTGACATCCTTTTGTTTCACTGAAGAAAGTCATACAGGTTTGGAACTGCATGAGCATGAGTAAATGAAGACTGATTTTTCATCAGAACTATCCTTTAAAGGCCCACTGAAGTGCCTGTGTTGACGTAATTTTCACTGAAACAGGAAGACAGGGTGGGACATGTTGTACAGCTCCTCCCCCTTTTAAAAATAGCCAATAGCTATATCACAGCACGGCCAGAGCTGTTGAGCTCGGCAAAGCCGCAATTGACAGCCACAGTTTAATAGATTTAATATGAAACTGTTACTAACAGTGTACATAATCATGCTGAGGATGTGTAGTTTGAAAAGTGTGTAATTTATGTTGGTGCGTGGTACCGTTCTTATCTCTTATACTCGTCAGTGCTGTTTCTAATGCAGTCTGTCTAACCGTTTTTCCTCCTAAAATAATTACCTCCATATCGCAAAAAGAATTCTTCTGTGTAGAATTCAAATGGGTCAGAGTCCGATACATTTTGTGGTCTATGCCGATTCGCGTATGATTTGCTCCGTGCTGTCGTGTCTCTGGACCGGACTGTGTGCGCGCTGCGACGGTTCATGCATGAAGTCGTGAAACCAGACTTCATTCACCCCAAATGGAACGCATATTTACACTGTCTGAATCGTTCCCTATCCCCTACAGTGGATTGTGTGCCATTCACCATATAAAAAAATAGCAATTGATTTCAGCTGCAGCTTCAGAGTCTATTTATAGTCTATTTATAGTTCATCAGATTCTAGAGAGCATTTGATTGGACAGAAAATCAGATGAGAAGCTGAAGTGCTGAGTGATGTCATCAAAATTGTTGACCCATATTGGCGGAAGTGAGAGACTAAGTTTTGACCGCTTATATCTTTTAAATATGAATTGTGTCATTGTTTTGGAGCATATTAGCTCATAGATAACCTTAAGGAACATATTCATACTAAAAGGCAAAAAAAAAATTATTTCAATTTTGATTTCATTGGGGCTTTATATTAAAGAATCTGCTATTTTTGATCAACTTTATGAATGATAAGATGTCCTTGTAACTAAGCAGATTAATTGCTAACCTGAACGACCTTCACTTCTACTTTTGATATATTAAATTGGTTGCTTGTTATAAAGTACAGTCACCATTACATATTTATAGAATAATTAAGTTCCATATCATTTGCAGTTTATGGAAGAAATAACTAAAGGTAATATGCATGCATTTTGCAACCTCTATACCAAACACAAAGACATTTACCCAAGTAACAGGGGAAAAAGTCAACTTTCCATGCGCTACATGATGATGTGTTGCAAATGATCAGTGCAACAATGCTTTATCTGTCTGAATAGCCTGCTGGAAATCCTGCTTTAAACACCACTTCAGTGCTGGTGTTTTAATGTGAAGTTGCCGGGACTTTGTCTTGACAGTAGTCATACATCACTGGAAGGAGAGGCTGGTCTTTGTTTCTGGTGGCATAGTTATATGTGTCATGCACACTCGAGGGAATTGTGTGTAGTGTGTTTAACACTGCATTGGTTGGGTATCTCTACAGGGGTGAGAGTAGCAGCTGCCTTCACACCTGCTTCCAAGATAAAGCACTTGCTCACACCTCTGCGTGTTTCCCCCATGATCCTCAATATCAAACAATCTCATGCATTTATGTGCAGTGTTCAAGAATCCGTCAATCACATATAAATAAACAAGCAAATGTCTGGCTTTTATTGATAATGCATGAATGCAAGAACAAAACCTTTGTGCTCACTTCTCCATAACACAGCGATGATAATCAACACCCTCAGGCCTTCCCCACGACATGGAACAGCTTTACTGGGGGATGGTGTTCTCCTGGGACAGTTTTGTGTGTTACACAGCATGGTCGACTGGCAAATGGGAGTCTAACCCTGGAGAGATCTTCTCACAACAAAAGAAGAGATTGTGGGGATCACTTGTGATAAAGACACTCTTAACAGCTTGTTCTGTTGTTCAGTTCATAAAAGTTCATTGATGGCAGGAAAAAAATAAATAAATAAAATACAAGACATATTGTGAAGATCTTCCAAACCAACCAGCCGGGCTCAGTTCCCAGACTAGGCACCACAATTGCTGTTTAAATGTATATACTACTGAAGTAGTTTGTGGTATTGTTAGTTCTCCTTGTGGGGTTTTGGTAGTTCCATTGGTGAACATGATCCAGGTATGGCCTATAGACTAATGTGGATCAGCTTTGCCTCAGTGTGTGTATTTTTGGACTGCTGGTGATTCCTCAGGGACCTTTTGGAAGGAACACTTCGCTCGAGGTGCCCTCACTGATACACACACACACACACACACACACACACACACACACACACACACACCAATACACACTCACGGTAAAGCTGCTTCTCCGCTGCCTGGTGCAAACTCTGCCAGACGTCTAGCTCCAACTGCCTACTGCTTAGCAACAGCCAATCAGAAGAGCTGAGCTGGCAAACTTGTTGGCCAATTAGACGAGTGGAAGGAAAAAGTGCTCAGAATTTGAGTTGGGAGAGAGAGAGAGAGAGCAGGAGGGAAGGAAAGGGTAGAGTTCGTGGGCTTGTTGTTGTGGGCTTTTTTTGTCTGACTTGATGGTTAGATAACTATGGAGAAGCTGTCAGATTCGTTTTACATGATCTCATGGTTGCAAATGAGGTTCATCATTCTGAGATAAGACTTAGTCGTCTTGCAATCAGGAACAAACTTGGCATGTTTAATGCAAACTTTTCTACTTCAGCTGACATGGATGAGCACTTTTGATATATCGTAAAAGCCGTTCAGAGTATAAACATACGGCTGATTTTATGCACCGTGTGTTTAAGGATGTCGAATGGGTGTTGTTACTCTTACCCATGTGGCGAGGCTCACTCTGGACTTGATTGATTTTTGCTCTGTTTATGGTTTGATTCTTTAAAGCTGTTTCTTCATTCATTGCAGAGGACACACCTTACTGCACTGCAGCAATGGGTGGGAAGATGGGAGAGGTGTGGCAGAGGGAGAGATTGGGGAGACGAGGAGGGAGAAAGTAAAGGGGGAACATCGAGACAGAAAACCAAAGGCGCTAGGACCCAGTAGACAGGACCCAGGCTTTCCTGTAGTTTGGTTCCTCACTGCTTAGCAACAACAAATCAGCCACCTAGATCAAGGCCAAGACTCGTCCAATAGGAAGAGAGCGGCACCATGTGACAGAGTTTTGATTTCTCTGCACCGCGCATGTTAGAGAGCTCGAAACAGGAGGAAGATGATGAGAGTTAAAGAGGAGTGAAATGACAGTGGCCTGTGCATGATGACATTTAGAATTAGTTTGTGTGGAATTAGTATGTGATTTAAATTTTCTTGTGATTTGTGCAAGTTTCTGGTAGTGTATTTGGTACGTGAGTGTTGGAATGCTTTGAAAATCATACAGGTGTGCATGCCTCGCTGTGTTTAGTTGAATTTTATCGTTAAAACCTTTGACCGAAGCTAGGCATGCTGAAATTGCAGTTCAAGATGGACTGAATTTAGCAAGGTCAATTTAGATGGCAGAAGCGCTTATGGTTCTGCATGGTGATAGCAGCTTGGGCGTGTCAGAACGTGACATGGAGTGAGAAGACAGAACACACACACACACACACACACAGTAAATGCTTTAATCAATACATGGAGAAAAAAACTCTGCATGATGAAGACTGCCATCAACAGTGTTAGAATGAATGCAACTTTAATGGGTTGCATTACCCTTAAAGGGACAGTTCACCCTAAAATGAAAATTCTGTCAGTGTTTACTCACCCTCAAGTCATTCAAAATATTTTTTTCTTCTTCTTTGGAACAGAAAATATATTTTGAGTAATATCTCACATACAATATAAGTAAACTAAAATGGTTTGGTTCCCAATTTTTTTCTTAAATCCTGTTACTGCCAAAGAAAGAAATCAATGCATGTTTGGAAAGACCGATGTTGAGTAAATCTATTGGGTGACCTATACCTTTGAATGCTGGTTATCTCTCTCTTCTACATAAGCACTCATATTGTCATGCACCATATTAGTGCTGGGTGATGTGTATTTTTCAATAACTGCTATATTGGTGCGTAGCTGAAACAATTGCTGCAGACAGAGGGGGATCTATCTATTAACTGCATACCCTTATCTTACTAATGGTCCTAAATGTATAACTCACACAACTAACTCGCTTTAACATGGCTAATTACAATTTAGAACCCTATGATTTCTGATGTAGAAAACTCTGACCGAATTCAGTCAACAAATTTGTACATTTTTGGATGAGTAAATCAAAAGTAGGGCTGTACAATAAATCAAATCACTAATACTATATGGACTAGTGTCTGATGCTCGTAAGTTTCCAGCGTCTCCTGTCTCATTATATGAGGACATGAACTTCACCTGCATTTCGCCATTTCATTTGATATCATGTCATATAAACTCAGAGGTCTTATCAACCCGTCAAAATAAGTTTAGTTTAACTTCTAAAAAAATGACAACAGAAAAATAGTCCTATTGCACTGTAAAGTGTGCTTCAAGCAATAATAATAATAATGCAGTTTATTTAAACGCACAAATTCAAAGGTCTTTTTTACAACCTACCTAAATTAAAAGTTTGGTCTAATTTGAAGAAATTATTAAATAAATATTATTATTGTTAGTAGTATTTAATACATTATTTTGAAAGGATATCACACAAGTTTTCATGTTTTAAATGGTAAACTTGCCAAAAATGAAAGGAATTAGTGCATTTTAATTTGGTTACATTTGAAAATATTAACTAATGTTAGTTAGTTATTAACTAAATGTTAGTTAATTACCAACATTGTAATGTAAAAATACAATTTTACTTCAAAACAATGTGTTTTTTTAAATTATTTTTTCTGTATGCACTCCTGACAGTAAAATAAGGCACTATCCTATAAACCTACATAGCTAAAGTTTCAGTCATAAAAATAAAAAAATACTGTGCTATAGCCCAAAACCGCCAGATCCTTAAATACGGTGATGCAGGTTTTTGGTCATACCGTCCCCAGCATTATACCACGTATCCAACCAACAAGTAATACACACTGCACTTTTTTTTCTTGTGGTGTGCATATCTTGCTGGATGTTCTAGTGAGTCTGTTTCTCACTTTTGAGATATACGGATATGGACATCATGTTTGTGTACTATGGATGTTGCCTGGGGAAGATGGTACCTTGAAATGCATTGCCGAATGCTTTGTGTAACACTCCATACCGAGCTCTGCGTGCTACTGCAGTGCTATATTTTATTGTGTGCTAACTCAAGCAGAAAATCACTTTCACTTGGAAAACTCTGTAGTCTTTGCCCCTTCAGAGACTTCTATTCAACAGTACCTACACTTATAAAGATCAGAAGCATGTGCAAAATGCAATATTAGCTGGACTATGATGGTTTTAACTCCTCTAGATCTCTTTACTTTTTTCATTTAATTTTTATGAAAAGGTTTTTAATGGAAGATAAACTTTAAAAGCATTTAAAAATGCTGTCTGTCCATAAAAAAGTGGCCATCTGGCGCAGTGATAAATTATAAACAATATCAGCTGGTTGTCTTCATGTTACATGAAAAGACAACCTAAAATGTACTCACCCTCATGTTATGCAAACCTGTATGATTTTCTTCCTTCTGCAGAACACAAAAGGAGATATTAGGCAGAGTGTCAACTGGATTTTAAAGAGCTTAAGTGAAAGAGAGGGAGGGGGGCATTTTTTCAGTCTGTTCTTCTCATAAAGCTATCTTGTGGGTTTGGGAGATCAAAGGTGCGGTCACATTAGCAAAACTCTGCAAAATGTAGTGATTTGTCAATAGTGTAGGAATGCATGAAGGGTGACTGAGAAGTCACTTCCAAACCAAGCAGATTCTTTTTATTATTCAATGTAAAAAACTTAAATCCAATGTGAAATTCATGTGAGGGCTGTTCCCGGTCGCATGAATTCCTTTGCTAAATTCAGCAGGTAAAATGCAGGAATTTCAAAAGGAATATGTCACCGCGAAGTCATGAATGTTTCTTTCTTTTTGGAGCTTGACAAGCATCAGTCCCCATTCACTCTTTTTGTATGAAAAATAGCAGCCTGGGGACATGTTTTTAAATATCTTCTATTGTGTTCCACAGAAGACAGAAAGTCATAGGGGTTTGAAGGGCACAAAGATTTGACATTTCTGAGTAAACCGTTAATTGGATCACATTGTTGTATGATTAATTACTGTATCAGGTTTCTGCATGTTGTCTTGTCAAACAGTTGTCTGCACAAAGTCCTTTCCTCTGTTAACCTGTCATGAATTCTGCGGCTTCTCCGCAGGGGTGCGCCTCTGTTTTCACAACTTGACCACGTGCTCCCCATGCTCCCATTGTGCATGTGTGTGTTTTGCAGTGGTACTTGCTATCTCACACTTAGCTGATAAGAGCTGCTTGCTGTGGCATGGTTACAGTGGGCTTTTTATGTCCATTGGCTGGTGTTTTTTAAAGGAGTGGTTTCTGATTGAAAGTGCAGCAACACATCTAATCCCTGATTGGCTGAGGGAGGAGGAAAGCCTCCTATGATTGGACCAAACCCCTCAGATACCCTGTTTTTTTTTTTTTTTTTTTTTTTCTTCCATGCAGTCTGTTTACATCAGGTCTGCATTGAGATTCTCTTGACTTCCTGAGAGAGAGAGAGAGACAAGAGAGTAAGGGAGAGGGAGGGATCACAGGTGTATGTTAAGTATCTGTTTGTGTAAGTGTAAAGTGTTAAACAGTATGACAGTAATAATGTTGAGAGAGTTAAAAGGGTGAGTGTCATTTGTGAGCATTCAGGCTTTTAAAATGCTACAAGATAAAGTGAAGCTCCTTTCACAGTTAACATGCTGACTTTTTTTCTTTTTTTTTGTTACCAGTTTGATACTGTCCCTTATTTTTTTATTTCCTTGAAAATTGTAGTGTATTGACGTTCAATATAAGATTTACAATATGTAAGTGTTTTTGTATTTAACAGCATTGCCTTTCCCTGCTGACTGTCATAAATAAGCTGGTTGAGTGGAAAGTCCTGTGACTGAAACAGATAAATAGTACAGAAACAGTTAAGCCTAATATATAAAATTTAGATGTGCGAGTGCAGTACAATAAAATAAGACCTATAGAAAGTAAAAGTGAACAGACATTAAAATGAGGAGGAAAGTAAAAGAAATACAAAGGTGGCAAAAGCAGAAAACGATGAGAAATTCTCACTGTTAGCTGGAGAGCATACATTTAGTTTAGTCTCTATTACAATTAGTTTTTTGTGCATTGACTTTAATTACATCTCATGGCACTTTTTATGCAGTTCATGTTACAATTTAGTCGACAAAACTTAATTGGTGTCAGACAAACTTTGTCAATTGGTTTACATGTCAAATGTTTTAGTCCCTTGTTCTCTTTTTTTATTTTTCCTAAGGTTGAACAGCCTGTGGACTACACTTACTCTTTGATCTCATCCAGAAAATGGGATTTGTTATTCTTCCTTTTATTTCTCTCTCTCTCTCTCTCTCTCTCTCTCTCTCTCTCTCTCTCTCTCTCTCTCTCTCTCTCTCTCTCTATCACTCTTTTGGCTGGGTGGGACCAGTGTAGTGTCCTCATTCATTCTCACAATGCCCACTGCTTAGCAACAACCAATCAGCCCTCATATTTTTGGAGGGGCCCTCCAGCCAATCAGGAGTGCTGTGCTATAGCATTTTCTGCTCTTCAATCCTATTGGAGAATGAGAACAAACGGTGTTGGCCCAGAGCACTGGGATGAGCAGAACTGAAGTGCCCTTAAATTCTGACCTCATCTGTGTTGATGTCTGGAGGGATGTGTTAACTCTCTTAGACTTGATCAAAGCGACTCCGTCATTCTTAGTCCTGTTCTCTACCCTTGCTCCTGTCCATTAAAAGTTCCCTGGCACTTTAGCCATGAAGTGTCCTGTGTTGGCATCAGTTCTTGTTAGCTTTTATCACATAGTACAAAAATAAAAGTTAGTGATAGTTTGACATGCTGGCAGTTGAATCAGCCAGTTGTTGGTCAATTATAGACATTAGGTTATAGACATTATGAATTGAAGGATTAATTCATACTTGTATTAAATCTAAAACTATCAACCAAAACCGCTTTTTAAACAAAATAAACATTTTCTATTTTCAGCGATTTAAAAAAAAAAGAAAAAAAAAGAAAAAATAATTCTGTTGGTATTTGATATTTAATTTTGTGCTCATTTTTCTTATTTTTACATTTATATTAAGTCCCCCTGTAGTCAATAATTGTATCACTTTGATTAAGAACTAATCTTTGATCACCAAAATGACATTTAAATGTTTTTTTTTTTCTTTTGAAAATAATTTCTTCATGCCTTAAAAATAGCTTAGCTAACTCTACATTCTTGCTTTATTTAGTATACGCAGAACCATGATTATGCAAATTAGTCCCCGTCTCCACACACTCACACCAGCTCAGAATGCCTGATCCACCCACAGTCAACTTTACTCTAGTAAACGCTGCACAAAGGCAAATACTGGTTAAAATCAGCCATATATGATTGAACCAGAAACTTTATGATTGATTCAGAAGAAGAGGACTGTCGGATTACAGGTTCATCTACAATTCGATGTATCCGAATGGTGATGGGTTTTATGTATCGCTCTCTACAATGTCAGACAAAACAATCATTTATATGATTAGCCTTCGGCTTGACTACGTTACACAAACTGCTGATAATGTGTTGCTAAAGTTACACACACCATGTTCCGGTTCGCTATCTCATCGTATTTATATTTGATCATAATATTGTAATATACATCACACATAATTCAACATTCGATAATTCGACATTGCAAAATGAATTTTCCATATCAACAGAAAAAAAATACCAGGATAACCTGGCTTGTTTTGAGACTCCCCTGATTCGCAGCATAGTTGATGTTATGCTAAAGCCCGCCCGCACATTGACGGGCTTGGCCTTCTAACACTCACTTTAAGTTAAACTTTAATGCCTGGTTTCACAGACAAGGCTTTAGCTTAGTCCCTGACTAAAATGCAATGCAACGTCTTGAGCTGTCTTCACTTAAAGCAACTTGCAGTGACATATCTTTATTTTTAGTGTTTTATTTATAATTTATTGGCTATTGAACATAACATTGCATTAGTCATAATTTAAAAGCGGCACATACTTACAACTTCCTATACCTCTCATAATCTCTACCTCAAGTGCAAGCTTGAATGTGAAGGCAGTAGGGAAAGGTCTTGTGAACCGTATAGAGTGATGGAAACCCTCTTCACTGTACAGTATGTGAACCTGTGTGTATTATGTGCTTGACAGGGCTATGGTGATCATTAGCACACTGGATGGAAGAATCGCAGCTCTGGATCCTTTGAACCAGGGACGCAAACAGTGGGACCTGGACGTGGGCTCAGGCTGTCTAGTGTCCTCAAGCCTCAGCAAACCAGAGGTATTGCTCACAATTTCTCACAGCCTTTAACTCTTTCCCCACCATTGATGACATTTTCCATCATTTCTGTCACCATTGACAGAATTTTCTGGCTTTGTAGTCTTTAAAAAAAAGAAGTTTTTCTTAGATTTTTGTTCAAAATGTTTCTTTTTTTTTTAATGAAATGTTCAAGTGTTTATAAAAAAAGATTGCATGAAGCTAGATTATTATTATTTTTTGTTTAAAAGAAGAGGCTATTTTTATTGCATGTTCAGATATTTATACAACAAAATATATTGTGGTCCATGAAAGTTGAAAATAATCAAATATGCTGGCGGTTGTTGGCAGGGAAAGAGTTAACCACAACCAACAACTGTTTACATAGGGGTTTAACCTATTTTTACACTTGGTTCAGGGTTTCTGCGGGTCTTAAAAGGTCTCAAATAGTCTTATTTCACCCTTACACAATTTATATAGGGGTCCAAGCACTAAGGGTACTGATTTTCTCCCATAACTTCCATAATTTTCAAGGATTTCTCCCATAATCCTTGAGTCAAGCTCAACAAAACCTATCTCCAATTTAATTTACATTTACACAATTTTACCGCTATTAAGTTTATTTTTTATTTTTTTTTAAACCCTACTTTTTCTAACTCCTCCTAGGCTGTTTGTCTGATCTTCACTAAAATCGGCACACAGCAGCTTGGAACGGTGCTTTTTTTATTTGATAAAGTTATCAAAATAATTTTGATTCATTGAAGCATTGCAAAGATACAAAAAATGCAATGAAATTGTTCATCTGCTGAACGCAGTGTTCAAGCTTAACAAAACGTATCACATATAACGTTAGACAAGAAGATATTCTAAGGACACACCTATTTTTGTGAATTTCTTTTTTTTTTTACTCTGCAACCGTGTGATCCATGGCTTGAAGTTGAAAACGGCAGGGTTCCCACAGGGCATTAAAGTCCCCCTGTACACATGGAGAACAAGGCCCTGAGCAAACATGCTTAGTTTCATGAATTTCTGATGCTTGGTAGCCTAACTGCAAGTTCTAAACTATTAGCTGTGAAAGATGGAGGCTGTGATATTGATGTCCATTATATGCCACAGGATAAAGAATCTCTTAAGTCACTTTTTTTTTCTATCAGTTTCAATCCCTATGAATGGAAATAGATGCATTGATCTAGTACACTTGTATAACTACATGTGTAAAGACAGTATAGTTTTTATATAGTTAGTGTACATAGAAGGCAACACATATTATAGAAATAAATGATAAATAATGAAAAGGCCCTTAAGATAAATGCTTCAGATAAATGAGGTTTTGAGCTCCAAAAGATACCTTCACATTTAATTGAAATTGTCATGTATCATCTATGACAAGCGATTTATGTCAATTTAAATGGTAAATATACAAACATGAGTCCACACATACATCACATGCTTTATGACAGACAGTAAACATTTTTATGTAGGTTTTCTACTTCTCTTTTAATCTAACAGTAATAGGGAGTAATTTGTTTTTGAAAGTCAGTTGTCCATTTTGACACTTGTGTATTGCTTTTCCCTGTTCCATTAAACCCTAACGTTCAGTGAAGATTCATGGGCTTTTCTCTAAAAAGCACATAAGATGCATTTCAATTGGATTGCTAATCATCCCTTTTTATCCCTTTTGTGCACTGTGATCAGAAGGTACAGTAAATTATTTTCATATTCTAGTGGTTGGAGCAAATGTATTCAAAATGTTTGTGTTTAATTCAACTAATGGATATCTGTTGGAAGTTGTATTCTCAAACTCTGACATGTTGCTAATACAACTAGACATTTAATTCAGAGAACATATTGTTTACTTTCAATTTCAAATTCAATGTCTTGAAGTCTTAAATTTACCTTCATAAAACCTGTAGAAACCCTGTTGGTTAGATGTTAAACACTTTCTTGTAGTATTTCACATAGTGGTGCAACATGAAGATTTTCTGCCCAAACATGCAAATGGCACATATTATTCTGTTGTTATTCTGAGTTTGTGTGTGTGTGTGTGTGTGGGAAAAGGCGATGTTTGTTTGAACCTCTTTACCCCAGAAGAGAATGAGACATGGCCCAAAGGAAATTGGACCAGAAACAAGTTACATACACACTCACGCGCACACACACATACACGCACATAGATCACAGACTTGTACTCACTAGAGACTGAAAACTTGCCTGGAGGAAGAGCGTTTGGCAGCGATGCACTTATGCGCCTGTGCGCATGCACACATTTATACAAACACACTGAGAAAACATTAGTGCTGCACTTACAGGCTTCATTGGGCATCCTCTAATTTGATTTGTGTACATTGTTACACATTAGTTTGATCCATGCTAATAATTTGCAGTGTCTAAGGATGTCATGTTTTTGTTTTGTTTTTCCTCTCTCTTTACTTACACTGTGTGTGTGTGTGTGTGTATGATTATGTTGACCCTTGTCTGGTTTGGTGGTAACCTGAAATGCCTGGCTGCTGTGGGAGCAGCCTCTCTATTGGCTAGAATCTTCCTCTCCCCTCCCATTTTACCTCTGGGTGCCTAGCAACCAGCCATTCTGATTGGCTGAAGCGGTGCCTTGCAAGGCACTCTGCTCGGTGATTAGAGCAGTCTGCCCCTTTTTGATTGGCCCTCGCCATGGCGCCAGTAGAAAGCAGTCACCTATAGCATGCCTCAACAGTAGAAGAGAGGCCAGAAGTAAACAGCATTGTCTGCAGAAACACGCTGTCACAACACAAGGGGGAGGTGTGATAGAGAGTAAGAAAGAGAAGGATGAGAGGAATGAGGGAGAGAGAGAGAGAGATGGGGGGTGGGGGGGGGGTGGAAAGGATACCACTGACAGTGTGGTGTGACTCATGCTGAGAGGATTGAAGAATGAGGTAATGCCTTATGTGTGGGATGATGTCATCCATAAGAATGCTGACCCCCCCCCCCCCCCCCCCCATCCCAACAAACATACACACCCCCTCCCATCTATTAATCTTTAGAGTGAACAGTTGTAATTAATGCGCTTTAATCTAATGAGCCAAAAGCTGGTATTTCTGCTCACTATTCAATGCACAACAACAGCACAGCATAATTTCATCAACACCGTGTCAGGCTTGTGCTGTAGACAAACCAGTAAGTTCATAACGTCAATACAACCTCCAAAAAAACAGGACAGGTCACATTTCACACCATTAAGAAAACCGTCCCACCAAATTCGCTTCACTGTAATGTTTTACTACAGTACAGTTTCCTGCTTACTGTATTATAATAAATGCTTGATTTCGATTGTTTGACAAACGTTTTAGGGTTTTGTGTTACCTCTTCGGGTATGTCTTGTTTTTCAATAATTGAATGGCCCATCGTCAATTATTTCTTATTTTATTGACTACTATTAGCCTACTTATTACAACGGTTAACTTAATTATCCCAAAAAAGGCTTAATTTTTTATAACTTATTCATTTTTTTTTTTTCGCTGAAATATGACCCTGACGTGTTCTTGACAGATTTTGAGATTTTCCTCAACAGTACAATGATATGCGAACACATAGTTCTTTGAAGTGTCATTTTGGTGCTGCTCTTTTGCTTTCTTTTTGGGTATGTCAGTGATGTCAATTTCTGAAGGCACTCTGTGCATATCTCAACAGTCGTAAAAAAGATGCAAAATAAACAGGATCAGCAGTTTCACAGTAATGTTGCTTAGTCCTAAAGATAATTAGCATTTTCCTTCAGGTGTTTCTAATAGATTTTTAGAAAAAAGGTTTTTGGTTTGATTAAAATCAGGTCTGTCAACCCGATCTCATGAGAAAATTTAACTAATTTTCGTATGAATTTTGTATGAATTTGTACGATGTGATTTTGTATGTAAAAATGTTGTTGTTTTTAAGGTCCAACCCTAAAATGAACCCTCAGTGGAGCGTAAGCAGATTGTACGAAAATACATATTTGGCAAATTGGTGGCAACTTCATAATATGCAATGTAATGTTAACCACAGACCTTATACTCTTTAATTGAAAACCGTGATTCTGAAACCCATCGATACCAGGTTGCCCCACACATTGACATCACAACTGAACAACTCAATTACGTTAAACTGTAAATGTTTTGGGTTGTTGTTGTTTTTCTTGATAGCATGTCATCTGTAAACCTAAGTGTGTTTATTTGATTTAAAACTATATGTAGGGAGAGTGCACTAAAGTAATTCTTGTGCTGAGAGGAGTGTGAAATATGTTGTGTATGTGCAAGTATGTGTGTGTGGGAGATAGAGAGATTAGCGTTGAACAGGGAAGAGAGAGGGGATTGCGCCTAGCTTGATGTAATGCTATGTGTCAGACTCAGTGGAGCGCTATCATCTGTGGGAGGTCATTGAGTACAGAGGGATATCCTGCCTACATAGACGGGCTTCATACTCAAACCTGCTGTGATCCCTTAAGACAAGGGCCAGACTGCCTTTAGCTAAGTCTCTCAAATTGAATGTGTCAAACAAGATTCCAGAAGTCATTCCCCACAGCTGAACTGAGTATTTGATTCATGTTGGGCTGCTACAGGGTTCAGTCTGATAAAATGTTTTCTCTGCCTCTACATTCCCTAGTCATTAATGGGATCGTAACAGTAGAGGTGACCAGATGTTTGCTGGTTGAAGATGATGGCAATATGCATTGCCTAATTTGAAGGAAACTAAAGACGGTGGTTGTCACTCAATGTGTGCCAGTAAATCTGGGTTGGTTGGGCATTCTGTTTTTTTTTATTTATTTTTTTTACTTTTTATAGGGCCATATGATTTCCGTGATGCGGAAAACGCGGACGGAATCACGGAATTTACACATGAAAACGGAATTATCTTATGCACGCGGAATTTGCATTTTGTTGACATATTAAATAAAATATATTTTTTTTTAATAAATAAATAAACTTCCTTCTCATTTTTCAGTTTAAAACAACAATCGTAGAAAGGTCTACCTAAACCGTGGCCAAATGGCATTGTTAAATGTTGCCTAGTAACCATACGTCCTCACGTTCACGCGTAGGGTAAAAAAATGTCGAAGCGAGTGGCAAAAACTATGACGAAAATCTATTGACAATAACGAATAACAACCACTGATCTATATAGAATGACTATATTTCAGTGATAAAAACTAGACGGAAATGTAACTAGATAGTGACGATTTAGGAAGCGATCCAGTCAGAACTGATGTCTTGCGTTTGTGGTAACGTTAGATGCGCACATTTGTATACTAACGCGCTGATCTACCCAGCGGTCCCATAAAACGTAAAACAAATTTAAACGTCTGGGAGAATGAGTAGGGCAGGCGATCTGAATTAGAGTGATGATGCAAAAAAGAGCTCTATACGGTTTTCTGTACGCGCACACCCGACCTGAAGCGAGCAGCCGTGCACAATAGACACATATTCAGCGCGCGAGTACTGAATTGAGCTCTCTTTCGTGTTTGAATAGACGAATACACACAACATTATGTCTAAATGTGCGTTTTGGAGAGTATTCATGTAAACTATGTCGGTTATGTCTTAAACAGTTGTGAGTGTATCGGATGTGCGCTGCATCAGTGCAATTACATCCGCATGTCATTGGACATGATCCGACGTCTTAAAGTGACAGTGGGTAATAATCCTAAAGCGGTCCGTGTCATTAATATTGGTCCAGCAACAAAAGAAAAAGAGAAAAGCATTCACTGTTTGTTTATAGCTTTAAGGATTAATTATATTTAATTCATAAAAATAAATATGTCTGCTTGAAAGAATAAAGTCAGGGGTAAAGATGATAGATGATGAAGATGGTAAAGGCCAGTTGATTCAAATATGATGTTTTGTTTTTTGTAGATAGAAAATACATTGTTCTGCATCATCACTGATGATGATGGGTTAACACTGTACTTTATGGCTGTAATATGTCATTGTGTTGGCTTTCTGTCAGGCACATATCGTTGTTTCAATGTTTCTGTCTCCCTGGAGCATGGCTGCATTTAATTTTTAATTTAATATTCATCAACCCTACCATGTAACTTGTTACCTTCATGTTACTGTTATTTTTGGCCAGATATTTCTTGAAGGTTTGGCTGAATTTTGGAGAATTTTGAATGTGCTTTGCTGAATATATTAACAGTTTAAATAAAAAAGATGAATTGTGAGTTTGTGTAACTGAATTTTTAAAGGTCAATACTGCTTAGAAGTGAAAAGAAAACAAGAAAATCCGAAAAATCCGAAAGGTCTAAAAATAAATCCAAAAAAACGGAATTTGGAAAAAAATAAAACGGAATTTGAGAAAAAATAAAACGGATTTCATAGGGCCCTATTTTTACTGAAGCTTTACATTTGTTTAAATACCACAGATCACTAACATGAGATACTACAGAGGTTAAATTACACTCTTTATAAAGCAGCCAACCTTTTACGTTTACAACTTGTAGTTAAGAGGTTTAAATTATGTACTTCCTTTCATGCAAGGCATACAATCTCCTTGTGGTGTAATAAAAAGTAATGTTCTGAAAAGTCATTTAATTTCATGTTCTTCAAGGCTTTGGGAGCCATGACTACACTGGAATCTTTAAATATATTTAACAAACATATATAGTTATATTACATTACTTTGAAAGTAAAGTAATATTTAATAATTAAATAATATATAATATATATATATATATATATATTAAAAATATAAATAATAGTTGCTTCAACTGTGTAAGTCAGTTGCCATTTTAAAAAAGTTTATTTTATCCAATGCAATGGCTGACGTTTTTATTGTAAATGAAATTTTAATATAAATCAAGACAAACTAATCAAATTTTTTTGGCCTACATGCACGTTTTTATAGATATGTAATTTTGTGTAGCTGACACTGTAGATTTTCAGAAGAGCTCTGTTGCAGCTAATGACATTAATGAAGTTCTGGACATCGGCTGGGGTTAAATTCTTGCTCTTCTAATTGATTGGCTTTAATTGTTCATTGATTTAGGATGTAATTGGGCTGAGGATGATTGAAGTCTCACCCAGCGTGAAGATCCTGTAGAGCTGAAGATCAGGCAAATAGATCACATGAGGAATTAACTCAGTGTAGCACAGTGATGAGTCATCATTGCAGCACACGCACCACACACTCTTTAAACCTCTTACCCTCAGTACCACTGCAAGCTCTTTACAAGCCCCGCCCACCTAGACGTGATGGACAGATGAGCTAATCTCTTCATTTCTCAGCCAATCACAGTGATTGTTTTCATTCTCCAGGTGCTTGCTTTCTCATAGTGGTTTAGATTCCTATTGGTCCATACCAGGTATCAAGGTTAGATTAAGTGCAACAGGAAGTTGGTGATCTCATCCCCCCTTCCGTGTCTGTTTGAGCTGAGATCACTTTTTGGATTAGGGTCAGTTACATTACCCTTATATAATGGCCTTTTTCTTTTTATTGGTGTGTGTGTGTGTGTGTGTGTTTAGAACTCTTTTTCCCAATTGTCCATGTTTATCCTTTAAGGACATCTAGGATTGTGTAACTCTTCGGACAGCAGACAGAGTGCCAAATGTTAATGGCATACTGCGTGATAATGCCACACATAGACTCAAAGCTGATTGGTCAGAATTTCAGTGTTGTCTGTCCCCTTGTCTCTATCCATCTTGGTCTGCTTATTGTACCCACCTTGCTGCTGATGATTGGAAACGTGAAATATTTCCCAAGGTGAAATCATGTGCCACTTTAGCTAATTTACTACAACAATCTGATCAAAATTAATAAAACAACCCTTTTTCTGTTCCTCAGATTTTCGGGAACAAGATGTTCATTCCCTCTCTGGACGGAGCTCTGTTCCAGTGGAACAGGGACAGGGAGAGTATGGAGGCTGTTCCCTTCAGTGTCGAGTCCCTGCTGGACTCCTCGTTCCGCATCGGAGAGGACACTGTGCTTGTAGGGGGCAAGTCCCTCACCACTTATGGCCTTGGTGCATACAGTGGCAAGGTAACTCAAACAGATGTTTTCTTTTTGTTTTTCAGTTGTTTTTTAGAACAATAAATGATTGATGTGCTGTTGTGGCACTCTGCAAACTCTTTTATCATATTGTAGTATTGGTTGTCAGCTTTAACCTCCCTCTCTCTTCCTCTGTAGTTAAAGTATATTTGTTCAGCGGTGGGCTGCAGTCGGTGGGGGGACGAGGAAGGAGAGCCAGAGGACGTACTGTTACTCCAGAGAACACAGAAAACTGTCAGAGCTGTGAGGCCTCGCAACGGGTTTGAGAAGTAAGAAATACCCACAGGCTTTGGCTTCTGTTGAGCGCTTCATGTGACCTTGCTTTTGATCTTACAAATGAAACAGAGGTAGATTAGATGCAGAGTACGCTGGGCTGTATCAACATCGCACAGCTTGGCAGCTTAATGTTGGAAAAACAATTGTAGAATAATAGTCATCCCCGTAAAATGCCAATTGTTTTCTCTTCTTGTTAGATGGAACTTCAGCGTGGGAAACTTTGAGCTGAAATATGTCCCTGAGATTCAGTCCAACCTCAACTTCCTGGAGGGGGAGGCATCTAACGGGGATGCGTGGCGAGAGGTCAGAAGTGAAGCACAGCGTGTCATCCAGGAGGAGACGGACACTCAAACCAAAAATAATGCTAATACGCATCCAAACTCGCACACTCAGGTAGAGGGCTTAGACCTGGTCATTAAAGTTTCTGTGCCGGACTGGAAAGTCATGGCCTTCAGCACCAAACCAGAAGGACAGCTGATCTGGGAGCATCAGGTATCACAGCTCAACCCATTAGGTTACTGTTTAGAGTTTTAGGTGAAACAATCCACAATTCCTAATTTCTTATGGTTTCGTTCTCTCTCTCTCTCTCTCTCTCTCTCTCTCCTCTCTGTGAAGTTTTGCACACCCATTGCATCTGCGTGGTTGGTAGGAGGGGGGAAGGTAACACCCATTAGCCTGTTTGATGACACCTCATATAACTCCCACACTGACACCGATGCTCGGGAGGATGATGACATCATAGAGGAGGCCCGTGGGGCCACAGAGTCCAGCGTTTACCTGGGTAACATGCACTTGACAGTTGTTTTTCAAACATGAATATGTAAGAGACCCTGTTTACATCTGGTTTTGAAACTGGTATCGGCTGAATCGATCAAAAGTAGTCAGGTCTATACATGTGTATATGGAATCCCAAATGTTTTTGTGATCCACTCAGTCAAGTTACATTTGGAGGTGGTCAATGCTAATGTGTCCTGAGCAGCAGAGAAGAACCGCCTACTGGACTGTCAATCCGTTATTATCATAAACGGGCCATAACTTTTGCTTTTAAAGAAAACATCGGTTCACTCAAAAAGCTCTTTAAATTTAGTTACAGCTGCTCAGCTAAAATAAGCCTTCTGCTTAAAATGCACAGTGAATTGTTTACTGTTCAAAAATGTGGGGTCAGTTTTTTAAATTTAAAAATGTAAAAGTTATTATAACATCATTTCAAATAATGACATTTATATTTTAAATAAATGCTGTACTTTTGAAATTTCTGTTTCTCGAAAAGAATCCTGCAACAAATCGGTAGCATTCACAAAATCCTGTCACAGTTTGGGACTCATGTAAATATGAGGTGTAAACGCCAATCTTTCTTGAGAAATAGAGACATGTAATGTGAATCTAAAATGTGTTTTCTCTCTCCATTTAAAGGGATGTTTCAGGGTCAGCTGTACCTCCAGTCTTCTGTGAGAATCTCAGAGAAGTTTCCTTCGAAGCCCAAAGCTCTAAATGACTGGAGCAGTGACAATGACATGATGCCACCACCTATAGTCAAATGGAAACCCCTCATCCGTGAGTATATTACACCAAATGCACACAAAAGTATGGACTAAAGCTAGTGGGATGTTATCAATAACACTAGTCTCTTTTCTCCTAGACTCCCCTTCCCGTACTCCAGTCCTGGTGGGCTCTGAGGAGTTTGATAAATGTCTGAATAATGATAAATTCTCTCATGAGGAGTACAGTAATGGAGCTCTGTCAATACTGCAGTACCCGTATGGTAAGAACAACTGTCCTTCGGGCCATTTTGACACTTGGTTTGACTATTTGTGAACATGTGGTTTGAGAGAATTTGAACTCATCATCCTCTTCTCTGTTTCCCTATGTAGATAATGGATACTACTTTCCATACAGCCCTCGTTATCGTAACCGGCGTGATGAGACTGCAGTGAGTGTTCTACTGAAGAAAGATGGAGAGGGGTCACGGGTGAGAAGGAAAGACCCTGTGCTGCTACTGCCGTGGTGGAAGGAGATTCTGGGTACCATCATCTTCTGCATCGCTGCCACCACCTACATCGTCCGCAAGTTCTTCCACCCGCCCACAACATACGTGCGGGTAAACAAGATCTCTTCAACGTGTACATACACACAAATTATCTCATGCTTATTATTGTGTCAAAGTAATATTAAAAGTCATGCATGTTGCACTGTTCTTAATTCATCTGTGCAGCAACGTAAGGAGTCTGAGACACAGTGTCAAACTGACAACAAGTTTGAACTGGATGTTACAGAGCCCAAAGAAGTTGTCATCACAGAGACACGTCCTTGTGAATATGTTTCTAGGTAATTGAGTATACACTTTGAATTTCATATTGATGTTAATATTGATTTAGGGACCATTGTAAGTTTAACAGGTTAGGAGAGTTATTTTTTGTAATTTTAATCAAAGCATTAGTTCACCCAAAAATAAAAATAAATTGTCATCGGTTACTCACACTCATGTTCTAAACCCGTAAGACTTTTGTTCATCTTCAAAAAACAAATGAAGATATTTTAAATAGGAGAGATTTCTGTCCCACCATTGACAGTCCGTGCAACAAAGTTCATAAAGAGATTGTAAAATGAATCCATGTGAATATGAATTGAACAGATTTAGTTTAGTCTTTTATTCACGTATAAGCATTGATCTTCATTTGTGTTTCGAAATGAACAAAGTTCTTACAGCTTTAGAACAATATGAGGGTAAGTGATGACAGAATTTTCCTTTTTGGGCTTATCCACTGCCAAAAGTAATGTCTGAAATAAGTAAATATTAAGAATCAGTGCATTAAAAATATGAATAGAAAACTGTAAATGCATTAAGAATAAATATTTTTCCTTAAAGTATATTTAAATATTAAGTAGATATGGGCTACTTGCACATGGTATTAATAAATGATTAATCAATAATTTGTTAATGTTGACAATGAACTTAAAGTTCCATATAATATAACACATTTAATATATAACTCTAGCTCACACCATTGGTTGACCCAATGTCCAGCTTAGTTGGGTTGCTCAAACGCATTGCATTTCCATCAGGTGCTGCTAGAAATTACAGACTTTACCTTTAAATGATGGTTACAAATGCCTCAATCAGACCTACGGTTGGAGTTCCTCTTTTAAATAAGGAAATTCAAACCCATTTTTTAAAATAGATTACACTTGTTTGCACATGGTACATTAGAGATTTGCAGTTGCTGAATGTGGAATGCACAGATGGCATCGTGATCATATTTTACTTTTAAATTCCCAGGGCTAAATGCACAGCTATTATGACTCAAGTGCTCTTGCTGTGCAGTTTATTTGTTGTTTGTGTTTGATTTGTTTTCAAGTGAAATTTTAAATTACTAATTACAGTATGTAACCCTTTTCATTTTAGTGTTTTAATCTTTGTGTGCTCTGATGTTGAGCTCATTTGAACACCGACACACAGCTGTTTTATTGCACAACACACTGTTGTCCTTTTTTAAGTGGTGCTTTAGATCAGCAGAACATAAAGTCCACATGACTTTATTCATAACTGATTTGGGTTTGTTTGTGTGTATCAGATACTTGACAGACTTTGAGCCTGTTCAGTGTTTGGGACGTGGTGGATTTGGTGTTGTGTTTGAGGCGCGCAACAAGGTGGATGACTGCAACTACGCCATCAAGAGGATCCGTTTACCCAACAGGTAACAGTCAACACAACTTTAATGCTCCATAAAAACCATGATACAGGTGTCTGTATGTTTGTGTTTAATGCTATGATTGTGATTGTAGGGAGTTGGCTCGTGAGAAGGTCATGCGAGAAGTAAAGGCTCTAGCTAAGCTGGAACACCAAGGCATCATCCGTTATTTTAACGCTTGGCAGGAGAGTCCGCCCCAGGGCTGGCAGGAGGACATGGACAAACGCTGGCTCAAAGACGCCAGGTGTGCAGAATGCTCTTGAACATAAATACATTTGTGATAAATACAGGGTTGTTGCGGTCATGGATAGCCAGAGATATTTTAAATATATGATTTCTGGACCTGTAAAAATAATGAAAACTACTCTAGTTAATGTACATTTTATGCTTGGATCTAAAATGTTTCATTATCATGAATGTTTAGAGATATTGCAGTCTATTGATGAATGAACTTTCAAAATGGGAAAATCCATTGAAATGCATAAAAAAAGCATAAATGTAAAATAATTTGCATTAAATTTGAAATAATGTTGCAGCTGCTGACTAGCAGGTAGTACATGCACATTGAGTCATAGTGCTCATGTGAATTGACACAAGTTTGAATTAAGCTTGCAACATTTTCTGATCACTTTCATGTACGTATACAACGTTTACGTTTATCTTTTGTCTATCTTTCTGTGTAACTATGTCTATTATTGGTCTCTGTCTGCTTGACTTTGTCTTTCTAAGTATTATTATTCTAACTAACTTTCTATTACTTGTATGTCTGTCTTTCTAACTCTAATATTTGTCTATCTGTTATTTATCTGTTTGTCTAACTATCTGTTGTCTGACTGTCTGTTGTATTTCTGTCTATCTGTCTGTCTGTCTTTCTGTCTTTCTAACTATCTATTTTTTGTCTTAACTATCCAACTATCTGTTATGTATCTGTATGTCTATTATCTAACTATCATCTGTCTGTCATTTATCTAATTCAATTATTTATTTATTTATTTTTTATAATAAATTTAAATCAGGTGTATTTTAGTGAAGCAAGGACATTAATGGGAATGATTTTTGTTTTTTCTCAGTACTGCTGACTGGTTACTAAGCTCTCCTGACCACATGGAGGCATTCTCAGTCAAGGTTCCTGTGGTCACCCCTTCTCCAGTGGACTCCTCATGCATGTGTGCGGCCGGTGGGGACACGAGTGTGTGCATCGGTGATCAGGTGTGTGTGGAAGGCCTGGGACCGGACAGTATGATGTCAGAGCGTGACAGTCAGGCCGACCCAGACGCTGTCCTGGAGGTCTCGGATTCCCCCCACTCTTTTGAGCTCTGCCCTCCCCGCACAGTTGCTCATGGCGACTGCACTTCTTCCTCCTTTGATATAGTTTTTGAGGACTCAGGCTGTGAACACCAGGACAATGACAGTGACCTCAGCGGAAGTACACCTGTGCCACCTGCGTGCCTTTCACAGTCTATCTCCAAAACCCAGCGTAGTACATCAGCGGGACCACCCTCTAACTTGCCATCAAGGCCCACCTCTCTGAGCCTGGCCCCCAGCACCCCCTGCCCTGTCACGCGGCCCCCGCTCACACCTAAGGTCTACTTGTACATTCAGATGCAGCTGTGCAGGAAGGAGAACCTGAAGGACTGGATGGCCCAGAGGTGTTTGCCTGAGCTCAGGGAGCACAGTCAGTGTCTGGATATCTTCCTGCAGATCGCAGAAGCTGTGGATTTCCTGCATGGAAAAGGACTTATGCACAGAGATCTTAAGGTAGGATGCTGAAAATGAAACGTGATTGCAGTGAGGGGTTTTCCCAATGCAAACTGCTCTTCCATTTCCTTCTCTTTCTCTCTCAGCCATCCAATATCTTCTTCACAATGGATGACGTGGTGAAGGTGGGAGACTTCGGACTGGTCACTGCTATGGATCAGGAGGAAGACGATGAGGAGCTGAGTAACCTCACACCAATGCCAATGTATGCCCGTCACACTGGCCAAGTGGGCACCAAACTCTACATGAGCCCTGAACAGGTCAGTTCCAGTCACACTCTGCACAAACTATACACAATTTAGAGTGAAAACAATGCTGGTGCTTGTTAAGTGTAAAACAAGCAAAGGAAAATGTTCAGATTTCTACTTGGCAGAATTTTTTTTCCCCCTCTCTCATCTCTTCCTTTTTACCCTCTTTAGTTGTCTGGGAATTCTTATTCTCACAAGGTGGACATTTATTCACTTGGCCTGATTCTTTTTGAGCTTCTCTGTCCATTCCGCACCCAGATGGAGAGAGTCAGGGTAAGACCGCATATATTTAAGGACACTACCATTCAAAAGTTTGGGGTTGGTTGTATTTTATGATTTTGAAGAAAGTATAATGCTCTCCTATGCTCCATTTAATAAAAAATAAAAAAACAGATTTTTGGTGTTCAAGAAACCTTTCTTATTATTATCAATGAACAGCATTTATTTGAAATTGAAATATTTTGTAACATTATAAATGTCTTTACTGTCACTTTTGATCAATTCAATGGATGAATACTGAATAAAAATATTAATTTCTTTAAAAAAAACAAAAAACCTTTGAATGGTAGTATACTCATGTGAATACAAATTGAATATTTATATTATATTGTACTGATTGGTAAACATCTCGCTGATTTTCTTTCAGACTCTCACAGAGGTCAGAGCCCTACAGTTTCCTGCTGCTTTCTGTAAGGCCAATGTCCTGGAAGTAAGTTTGTGAGCCTATACTGCTGGGTATTTTGCAATGGAGGTGGAGTGGGAGTGACCGTACAATTGGGAAATCTTAAAGATGAACAACACTTCTAGTGCCCCCTATAGGAGCACAGTTACAATTACAACATGTCCAGCCTAATGTTGGTTTTCATTCACACAGCAGCAGAACACAGTTGTCAGACCTGTTTTAGAACACTAAATGTAGAATGTTAAATCGGTTGTATTTAAAGCGTGCCACAATGCATGCACATGTGTTTCAAAGCAGCATCATAGAAAATTTCCACTTAAAGGTGCTGTATGTAATTTTTTTTTGACTGTACTAAAGCATAAAAATGGCATATGTTTGCAGAGATATAGAAAATGTGCTCCGCTCATACACTTGTTTCTCTGAAAAACAATGCTACAACCAGTTATTCTACTTTGAAATGTGCGTTCCATGTCGGAATGTCTGTTTTTGTTTTGGTATGTGTGATCCCGCCCACTGCCAATTTACCCAATAGTATTTCGACACTGCAGGCTGCCAGTTGGCAGCCATGGAAGCCAGAAAACAAACTGGGTCAGAGATTGCTGATTCTACTTGACCTCAAAAGCCTTGGCATCCATCTAAAAAAGCTATACGACCATAGGCATATTAAACAGATAAATCAACTCATCAACTTAGTGTAAGGCTCGTCGCCTTTCATTGTCCAATGTGTTCACTCCTGTTGCGTGTCCTCAATCTTGTGAGCGTTGAGTCTGAGAAGGAGGGGTGGGGGAAACAAGTATCTCCAATTTTTGAAATTTGAAACCACTAGCTGTCAATATTACATACTGCCCCTTTAATGACCCATGTGAATGAGCAACTGTGGTTTTGGCAAGATGTCTAACTCTGACAGAAATAGTTTTGTTCACCCACAGTCAATCACTTTCAGAAAAGTAAGATTGAACTGATGAATTCACACTCACAACTATTGTGAGTATGGAAAATGGGCTTGACTTGGGTTATTCCTTCATACAGACAGTACTTGAATGGATACTATATATTTTTTTTTTGTTGTTGCCCCAGACAGAGTTTGAAGACCCCTATATTAAATTAACAGAACTATAACTAATATATATTAACCATATTATACAATTAACAAAAACTGGGAGTGTTGATATTGGTAAATTAAGAGATTTTTTTAAAGAACTGTTTTTCAATAAAAACAAGTCTTTTCAATGTTTTTCTAGCATTTGAATCCAGTTAGATTAGTAATATAATATTAATAAAAAATGAAGTCATCCAGTGGTCCCTTCTGAAGTGTGCTGAGGCCCCCTAGTGTAAGCTGTTGTCACTTTATAAATTATATATTGTTAGGAATTATTCCACACACTAATATCATTGTATCTGTTTGTGTTTCAGGCACAGATGGTGCGCTGTATGCTGTCCCGAGTGCCCGCGGAGCGCCCAGAGGCGTCAGAAATCACAGAGGCCCCTTTATTCCAGGAGCTGGAGATGCCCTGCAGAATCCGACCACGCACTCGAACGTACAGCGCTTCGTCTGCAGGACGACCGTCACGACAGATATCCTCATCAAATTAGAACTCCCACTCAAAGAGACACACTTACTGTACCTCGTCTGCGGGATGACAAACACAACAAGTGTTGCTTTTTGCACCACCTCTTGCAACGCACATTCAGATAAACTGAGCCCAACTAAACAGATCATTCCACAAACCTCTACAACTGGAATATCACACACATCGTAAACATAAATGAAATTGCTGCCCAATGTGGCATTTGTGCCAAGGGCGTTCAATAATTAACAAAAACGCCCCATTGCATTTCTTTCAACTCATAGTCAACCAATCCCATGATTCCATGCTCCAGAAGCATTTTAACACACCCACACACACACACTTGCAGTAGGAGGAGAGTTGTTGTTTTTCCAGTGCTAACGAATGCTGATGAATGACCTGCCTTCGGATGCCGTTCACTCTGCATGTCTTAAACGGGAAGTTGTGCGACGCGTGCTTTCCTTTCCAAAGGGGAAATTGCAGTTCTTTTTCTCCTCTAATGTAAATAGGCTTAAATACCAAGCAAGAGAGGCTTTGTGTGCTTTAAAGGTGCTCGTTCAAGACCGAACACACAAGTTCAGAGGCATTATAGCCACTCGCTGACACAGTGTTAGTGGCTAATGTGCGCATTACTTGATGAACATGAATCTGCATATGACTGAGTGGATGTGGAAATATTCAAACTGCCTTTAAGCTGGACTTTGAGACACGAATGACATGTTAGTGATGGTCAGTATGAGACTTAGAATGGAGTGATTTGAAATGGAGACATCATTCTGTAAAATACTTCATGTCAGTAGCACCCAGAAAGGTAGTTTACTGGATCATTTAGAAAATTTTTCTGAAAAATCTGAACAAGAAAGAAGTGCTTTGACTAATCACACAATAAGAAAGGATACAGCTGAAGGAATCACTTCGACCAAATATTCAGCACACACCCTTAATTGTAACATATCAGGTAATTACTGATTGTATGATTTTTCTTACTGATTTTGATTCGAGGGAGTGAATTTTCTTTTGTATATGATGGAATTTTCTGTATAGTGACTGCTTTTTATGACTTTTTTCAACTTCTATGGACGTTTTTCCTAAGAATTGTTGTCAAAGTTTGAGAGAATGGCGATTGTGGTGACGGATTGGATCTCTGGTTGCGTTGAAGAGCACCGGGTGCCTGTGCACCTTCAGGAGCAGCTTCTGTATGTATGTGAATACTGGTGCATTTCTGAACAGGCTATATGCTGCAGAACGGATTTGAGATTATGACCTTTGACCCTTAAGCACGAGGACTGCGTCCTGTAATCCACGACAGGGACCGCTTTGTGAACCCTTCACCTTTTAACCTATATCTGTGAACCCGACCCAGTGAAGACAGCAACGAGTGCTGATCCTGTTCAGATCACTGTGGCAAATCCTTCCAACAGATCTTTCCCTGTCTAATAATTCTCCTCAGTCCTTGGTTTAAATTAATTTTATTGATGCCCGTTTAATTTTTGTTAATTTAGCGTTTGGTTTTGACTCTTTCAGTTTGTCCAATGTTCTTCAAATGTTTTTTTTCTTTTCTGTGACCGTTGAAATCCCGGTTTCATGTTCTTTAGCCGAGCCGTGTCTCCTGCCGTTTATGTAAATATGTTTGTTTTTATTTATGTCGACTACAAAAATCAATCCGTTGGATTGGTTGAGGTTTAAATAAGGTATATGAATGCACTTCCTCCAGTGGAGTGCATTGAAATATTGTGACTTCTTACAAGTCAATGTAATAAACGTTCTATGATGTTTGTAAAAGTGTTTTTTGTTTTTTCAAAAAAAAAAAAAAAATCTAACATGAATATACAGTAATAAAGATCATTTTTAGATGCACTATGCTATAATATAATGCTAATGATTTAGTCCAGGTTTCAGCAGTTTCCTGCTGTAAGACATGCTATAAATCTAAAGCTATTTTTCTTAAATTAAAATCTTGATGTTGAATTAAAAATTATTTGACATTCTTTTCTTAGAATTTTTTCATAGTACATGTGAATACCACAAAGTGACACAAGGGAACGCTGTTTAACTATTTATTTTTTACAGACACATTTTTTTTGTCTGTAATTGATACACCAGAATTGTGTGGAAAACAACCTTATCACAAACAATTCGCATTTAATATAAGTATTTTAGAAAGAGCTATAGATAATTATGCTTACTTTTTTATTTGATGTCCCAACCACGTATATATATCACACACAGAATAAACCCAATTCTACTGCATTATACGTACCTATTATTATATTGCTTTATTTCTGTAATATTTCGTATTATTGTAAATGTTTATATTATTTTCTCTGAGCCAATTGTCATAATTTATTCAATTCCACGCTCCATATCAATCAATGCGCACTTCCGCATGTCGTCATTTCCGGGTGTCAATATGCGTCTCGGCACTGCAGCGATAAGCATCGGTAAGATGTGAACAAGAAAAAAAAAGATTAAAAATCCGCCTCCAAAGAAACCACAGGCCGCCGATAGCATCGACGATACTGCTATCCTTTGTCTCCCATCATCCGCTAGTCACAAGCAGCGGATTCGTCACCGCCTGACAGCCGTTTCTGTGGGAATGGCCGCGGAGGTTCGCAGGGCCCTTGGCCGGGGATGGTGTCTCTCACACGGCCTGGCTCGCGTAGGCCTTCACGGCACCGTCCTGCGATCTATTCTCATCATCACAGCCCTCAGCGGACTGGTACGTCTGCCCGCGGCCACGGAGGCGAAGGAGTGCGATAAGCCGTGCTTGAACGGCCAGTGTAATACAGCCAGCGGCGTGTGTGTATGCGAGCCGGGATGGGTCGGGGAGCAGTGCCAGCACTGCGGCGGCCGCTTCAGGTGAGACACAAACGGCTCTTATTCACAGCTGATGCTCGTGACATTGTCACGAACGTGTCTAATGCGTGAAGTTCGTTCAGGACACGCTGTAACTTTTGTCAGGGACCGGTTCATCCATGAAATATTAACAGCGTAGGCTATCATGAAGGCTCATGTTAAGGAATTATGAAGATACACAACCTGCGCTGTTTGGAATCTGATGCCCAGTAGAGTCAGATACTGTCATTAGAAACTGCTTTATGGTGTTACATTTAAGTGTAAATCAGTATTGAAGCCCTCAAAGTTTATAAATAAGCAGTGTGCAGTGGGGTTCTGACATTAGGCAAAGTCGCTTTTTATGTTTATTTCTAATCCAATATAAATTGTTGCTCCAGTACTGTTGTTGACACATTTCCCCAGGTTAAATGGCCTAAATAAACATTGTTATTTTTTACGCTATCCAAAAATAGTTTTTGAATTTTCTATTTTTACATGCCACTTTACATTTTACATTAATTCATGTTTTATTTATTAAAACAAGGAACTCGAGAGCGTTTTCTGTTAGGATCAGTATCGGATGATACTTTGACAAAACAGTTATTGTTGTTATTTATCACTTAATTGCACACATTTTACAAATGTCTCAAGTTTTTTTCTTTTCATAATATAAGTGTTTTATAGTCATGCACTTTAGATACCTTATATGCAAACTAGGTATGCAAAATAAAAAAATAGTTTGAGCTTATTGGCCAAATGCTCTTAAAGGGATAGTTCAATTAAAATTCTGTCATTTACTCAACCTCGTCATGTCGTTCCAAACCCGTAAGACTTTTGTTAATTTTCGGAACACAAATGATGAGGATCTTTTTGTTGAAATCTGAGAGCTAAAGCGGTTTAGTCCAAATTTATCGTCAAATTAATTAGTCAAATTTATCTGTTATGATGAACAGATTTAATTCAGTCTTTTATTCACATATAAATATTGATCAGCAAACATTAACAGAAGCTCAACAGAACCTGTTTGATGAGCGAGAATGAACCTTAATGGTTCTGGCACGTCAAGCGAACATGCTTGAGCTTCCGTTTACCACAACTGATGTGTGAGTGGATGAATGTCTATATGTGAATAAAAGCCTAAATTAAATCTGTTCATCATATAAAGGGATCAAGTCTCTTCAGAAAATGTGGAATAAACTGCTCCGTTCATATGGATTAGTTTTACGATCTCTTTATGAACTTATTGAAGTGTCAAATTAGTTGTGTATGGAGGAAAAAAAAAGATCCTCATTTGTGTTTAGAAAATGACCAAAAGTCTTTGGAATGACGATTTTCATTTTTGGGTGAACTAACCCTTTAAAATGTTGATCCTCATGACAATCCCTGAATATTTTGCACCCAGTGGTCATCAATAATTGTTATTGTCAAGTCTCATTCTAGGTTTTAGTGTGATTCAGCTGTTTTCGTAAAACGTGTTTTTAAAACTTCTCAACATTGGCGTAAAACTGACCGGAGCAACTTCACTGTTGTACAGTATGAACGGTAATATTATAAGGTTTCTTTTAGAATATGATGTTTGCCACATGCTGGTCCATCATGGGATGTGACTCACTGATGGGCAAAGTCTGGCAGAGACACTGGTTACATTGGAGGCTTTGGGTCATGCAGGGTGAATCTGGCTCCAAATAGCTGAGAAGAGACAGGCAGACTGAAGCCAAATGATCATGTGGTGTCAATCACGAATCTTAACACAGCCACGCTGGAGGCAGAGACCGTTCATAACATTCTACCATTTCATCTTGGATCAGGAATGTCCCTGTCTCCTAATGATAAGTCAATGGAACACAGTGTAAATTCAGTAGTAGCTCTGTTTTTCAGTATAGATCCCTGCCAAGGACGTGTATTTTGGGTATATTTTGGGCACACAATCATCATCATAATAATAATAATAATAATCATTGTTTTGACTCTGCTCAATCTATCTGACTGATAACACTCAGTGTTGTTATTGCTAAACTAGTGGTAAAAGTACAACTAAAATAGTTTAGTCATAGAAATAAAGCTAAAATAAAATCACACTTAAAATACTTAAATGTTTCTTGGCAACTTACTGAAATAAGTTTAAACTGAAGTTACTAAAACTGAAATAAAAGTAAAGAAAAATATAAATATAACAAAACTAACTAATAAAAATGGCACAACAAAACTCGAATTAAAATAAAAATTGGCCAATGTTAAACAAGGACTTGATAATGCTGTAGTGTAACCAGACCATTGGCATTTAACAGTGTTGTTGAATAAAACTATATTACTGCTTCAAATGATTGCTTCTGATACTTTAGTTGAACCACTTATTATTGCCTCATTGTTATTATATATTTTAAGGCATTTTAAAGACTATTGTTAGGTCTCTTTTTATTTGCACAAAACAATATCAGATTAATCAACAAAATGGACTGATTACTCGATGACCAAAATGATCGTTGGGTATATGACAGCTCTAGATTAGTTAAAACATTTTAAAATGTAGGCTACCTGTATTGTTTTGTATTTTCTGACTTTCAGTTCAACAAAATACTTTTGTTTCCAGTCATATATTTTGCTATTGAAGATTTCTTAAAAATAGTGTGAAGTGATCTCTGTTAAGTCTCACTCTCCAGAACGAAATATCGTGTATCGTCTCATCATGTGATCTGAGTGTATTGTCACACCTCTAATAAAACATAATTTCCCTACAATAAAATTGTGGCCAGCGATAATGCTGAGTGCCTAGCCAGCAAAAACAGTTAATGTCAAGCTCTGGATAAGACCATGTTGTGTGTGACTGTGACTTTTGATATGGAGAGTCTCTTGTGTATGAGACATGCTGTTTTCAGATGTTACCAAGCTTAATGAGGATTCTAGTACCATGGTAATACAATATTTCTGGACATCATGTGTCATGTTTATTTTTGGAGGATCATATGTGAATTTAAGTGACAGTGTCATAGTAGCCCTATATTTCACAGTACCATAGTAATGCTACAATACTTTTGAGTAAGAAGAGTGGAGTATGAAAGAGCCTACTGGGTTGTATTGCATATGCAATTTTTTTCTTATATTAATGGGCATCTATTAATATAATGTGTTCCCACCCTGACTGTGTTTGAAATCGCAAAAAGCGAGGATGCATATTCTGTATGAAAGCGTGATGTTGAATGCTGCATGTTGTCTAATTTGCTGGCCAATTCATAATTCCATAACACAATTATCAGCAACGGGATCTGCTTTACTAAATGGCCTCTTTTTAGTGAATCATTTGTTGAAGTACAGAAGCCTGACTGTTTCCTCCACACCAGCCACTAACACATGAAACATCCATTCCTTTCCCAGAACGTGGCCCTGATCGGAGACAGCATTTCTGCTAAAGACCGTCTGACTGTTCTGTTCGACTACTGCATGCAGCTTCAGTCGATTCTGTGCCGCTCGCGCAAAGTGCTCCGTCTCTTACACTTAGCAAGTCCAATTCTCGGGAGACCCAGGTTTAAAATCACTTATGGCAGACAGGCATTTCTGACATTCTCTCGGCTGTCTTCTAAGGCTGAATGGAGACGGACAGAAAAAAGTACACCAGCTCAATTATTCAGCAGTGTTTTGCCCATTATCTAACGCCTGTGCTTTATTTGAAGAAATGCATGATCTTAATTGTTGATGAATCTAATGGGACGTTGTTTTATGATGATCTAATTGGCTGGGTGGAAGATTGCTGTGCGCCGTTGAGAATCACGTCTCAGTGAATGTGTGTTTGTAACAGCTGTCTGCTGGAGTGTGTATGTGCAGATCCCACAGGATTGTGGGTGTGTTAATGAACTGTTTTTTTGTTGTTTTTTTTTAAATGTTAACAAAGCTCTTTGAGACTGTTGTCAGGGGCTTCAGATACCTTACCGCCACACAAACGGACACACACACACACACACACACACACCTGGCTGCATATCAGTAGGTTGTTCATAATGGAGTGTCGCAATGTACCTGTTTAGTCGTGATATTGATGATGTAATAGATCTACACATTTCATAATAACATAAAATAATCTTATTGACACTCCAATACTGCAGGTGATGTTACTGCTCCTTAAAGGTACAGTCACATTTGCAAGTTTTCAGTGAAATTTTTACAGCTAATGTATGTACAGTGTAGAGTATCACAGTAGAATGAGCGTGACTAACTTGAGGGAAAATGTGTGGGAAAATCTTAAGCTCTCAAGCAGAATTCCAGGTCATGCCAATTCTAATTGAAATGACTAGATTTCGGCTGTTAAAATTCGCTTAAAGGCAAATGTGACTGCATCTTAACGCTGGTTGAGATGTTTTTGTTTTACTCTTTTGTAGTTATTATGTGGAGAATTTATGTTTCTAAATTTCTATAGATATCACCATAATATTGTTATTGTGAAATTTTGTAGCCACGATAATTGTGTAGTAAAAATCTGATATTGTTACAGGCTAGAGCCCTAGTTCATAACATGGTTTAGTTGTTTCCAATAAAAATAGAAAGAAGGGAAGTCGTCATTTACTCAACCTTATGTCATTCCAAACTCGTAGGACTTTCTTTCCTCCTCCTTTGCTAAACTGCTAGACTTCTCCATTTATGTTCCAAGAGAGGAAGTCATACAGGCTTGGAATGACACAAGTGTGAGTGAAGGATGACATAATTAGCATTTTAGGTGTGATCTAACCCTATTATAACACTAAAATAACTTTACTGAAACTAAGATGCACGCACTGTGCTTGTTTTCACCATCGTCCCTTTAACTTTTACATGAGACAAGCCTGCTATATATTGTTCATTTAATACCCAGTTAAAATCTTAGTGAGGGCTGTTAAACTTTTATTGCAAAATTGATGAACTGTAGTGACTGGTTTACATTTTCATATTACTAGGGCTGGTCATATTTTCTGCTTGACGCATTCAAAATATTTAACGAAATTTAACGCAGAATCTATTTTTTCCATTCCTGAAGTAGCTATGCTAATATCTCCCCCCATTTTTTGGCTAGTGTTACTGTATATGATCATGCAATCTGGGTTCTGCGAAGCAAGACCGACTATGTGTGACACTGCGGATGAATGTGGTTATCGTACTGCTCATAACACGTTCACTATAGGCTCAAGAGTAATATAACCAATTTAGATGATAATTATCTCAAGCTAAATAGCTGAAAACATTACTGTAGCTATACTAATTTAATAGACACAGTAATAAATTCCAGCACAGCGCTACAACAAACATAATGAAATGACCCTTCACAATAAATCATACTTTACAATGAACTTAATGAACTGTTAGAGAGCTACATGCCAATTTATCTATTCCGTTAAATACCTTGCTGATCTGTCGAGTAATAAAAACATCATCTCTTCGTCGCTTTTACAACATTTCAAATCCCTCAGTTCTCGGTCTCCGAAAAGCCAAGCCAATGTTAATTCTTGTTTTATTACGAGCTCTGTCTCATTTTGCCAGCAGACTCTACTCCGTTCTGTGTTTTTTTAAAACGGATGATTCCCTGGAGGTTTGAGATTTAGTGTTCTCCGTCAAACTTTTCTAGCTCACTATGACAACTAACTAACCCACTCCCACATCATACTAATCAAAGCTAATATAGGGAAGTGACGCATGTACGCAATTTCCTGTGAAAACCACCCTGTCAGGTCTAAAATATAAACTCTTAAAATAGGCTTACCACAGTGAATCAGGGTAAAACAAAAACATGTTTTGGAAGAAGGATGTTGAATGAATATAATCCACAGAATAAAAAAAAAAAAAATCCATTTAATAGAGACGAGTTGCAGTATTTTTAGTATTGGTGATGCCTTCATTCATAGTTTAGTAAAAAGATGACATTAAGCAAATATTTAAAATCTACTGTCTTTAGGTTGATTCTACATTCATTTGGTGATTCAGTGTGAATATGTATTACAATATAAAAATATATTAGAGATTTCAGATTCAGGTGTGATTGTGATTAATTACAGAAAAATGTGTTTGACTGACAGTACAGTCAAATTGTCAATATAGTCAATAATACAGTCAATTGATTGACAGTACAGATATTAACCTGTCCCTTAAGGTGTGTGTGTGTGTGTGTGTGTGTTTTAGTAGCTTGGTTTCGATTGGTGTAGTAATGTTGTGTGTGTGTCATACGCAGGCTAACAGGACCCTCTGGTTACCTCTCTGACGGAGCAGGAAACTACAAATACAAGACCAAGTGCACGTGGCTTATTGAGGGACAGTGAGTATTGGTCTAAAAAACAATCTCTCTTTCTCATATTAGAGGCCTGACTCGTAAGCCTGAATTTGGCCTGTAAATGAGACATATTAACCAGACCTGACCGGGATTGTTACATTTTAAAGCCTTTAACATTGATTACTTTCTCTTTTTTCTCCCAAGACACCAATAATAGATTTGTTTATTTATATGGTAAAAGACCAACCATTATATTGGCTTCTGAAGCCAGACTTAAATGTAACTTGCAAAATATTATTAAAAACGCATTGTGATATGATTGTGATCCTGCCTGAAAAAAATTAATTCTGCCCTACAAATGTGAAATTATCATCTAGTAAATGTTAATATGCAATGAATTAATTGTCATAATCATATAATTGATTTAATTCAAGTTCTAAATGAATGTCAATCCTACATCAAATAATTATACCCATAATGCTAATTTTTATTTATTAAAAACATAAGGTGTTGTCCCACCTGACTTGTTTGATGCATTTGTTTTTAAACAAACGCTTCTGTTTGTTTGGTGCATTGCAAGAATGATATCCCGATTCCCGCTATAAAACAATATAGAAGAAAATACAACATTGTAACAATTTAAATCCCTATTTTGGAGCAAAACAAACGATCTACATGTCTGAAAACGCCCTTAAACAGCTTGTCGGGTCCTGTCAGGTTTGGGTCATGTATCAGATACCTAGTATTTGTGTGTTATGGTGGTTGATGGTCGTCTTTTTCTCGGCAGGCCAAACTCTATCCTGAGGCTTCGCTTTGAGCATTTTGCCACAGAGTGCAGCTGGGATCATCTGTACGTGTACGATGGAGACTCCATCTACTCTCCTTTACTTGCTGCCTTCAGGTATTCTCTTCATTTCTCTTCATTTCTGTGTGTGTGCATGAGGTTTAAACAGGAGGAGTGAGATTTCCAGGTAATGACCTGTTAATCCAGGATCAGATTAGAATACAGGAGTGTTTCTGAGGGCTAGTGTACTGGCACCACATCAGACACTGGTTTTAAACGGTATGAATGACCCCTAGAAATAAACCTGAGGGCTGGTGGAAATCCATGATTGATTCTTCAACTGAAAGTGACTGGTAATAGGATCAAGTTAATGGCGTTTGACTGGTAATGTGATCTTAACATGACAGCTACCGGTAAGAGAACCACCCTGTGAAATACACTAACCTTTCAAAAGTTTGAGGCCAGGATTTTTTTATTTTTTTTTTAGAAATTGATACTTTTGTTCAGCAAGGATGCAGTTAATTGATTAAAAGGGCAATTGTAATGTTGCAAATTTTTTTTAATAATAATAAGAAATGTTTCTTGAGCCACAAATCAGCTGAAGACTGGAGCAATGATGCTGAAAATTCAGCTTTGCCATCACAGGAATAAATTAGTTTACAATATATTAAAATAGAAAACAGTTATTTAAAATTGTAATATTTTACAATATTACAGTTTTACTTGGTGGTCATAAGTGCTTTGTGTGGCGAGAGATCAGATGAGCCTGCTAGTCTAAGGAAGTACTTGGATAGTGATTCAGAAGTGCTCACACCTCTATGCCAAAAGTTTGAACAATATTTGGCAGAACATATACAAAAATCTTTAAAAAATAATAATTTATTAATATAGCACTAATCATTTTTAAACAGCCCCTTAATAAATGTTAGTACACAGACTCTCAATTAGAGTATAATTAAACGAGGAAGCGATGAAACTATTCAGCAGAGGTATTAAAGTTTCTGTGTTGTTCTCTTTCATGTTCCAGCGGTTTGATAGTTCCTGAGAGCTACAGCAACGAGACCATCCCAGAGGTGGTGGCACAGTCCGGCTTCACCCTGCTGCACTTCTTCAGTGACGCTGCGTATAATCTTACTGGCTTCAACATCTCCTACAGGTAAGCCTTCATTCCTGGGCCAAAACAGGCTGATGCTCACGGCTGTACTATAGTTCTGTTACAACACCTAGTGAGCTGCTTGCTTGCGTCTAATCGAGGAACAAGTAAATAAATGCTGTATTGAACTTTTTATTCATCAAAGAATACTGGAAAAATGTATCGTGGTTTCCACAAAAACAACCTGATTTCTGAAGGATCATGTGACACTAAAGACTGGAGTAATGATGCTGAAAATTCAGCTTGCGTTACATTTTAAAATGTATTAAAATAGAAAAGGATTACAACAATAAAAATCAGTTAGAAAATGATATTTAACTTTTTTTATTCTACTTTTTTATTATTTTATATTCTAATAAATTCAGCCTGTGTGAGTGCAGAAACGTCTTTCAAAAACATTAAAAAGATTGTACGCCAACGCTTGAACGGTAGTGTACTTGAAGACATTATTGTAGTTTGCCGCCTATGTAGCTCTCCAAATCAGCCAAGTTTCCATTCAGTTTAGATGATCCCAGACACCTGCATGTTTACGCGGTAGAGCGGAAGGAAGCTTGCAAACATGCTTGTTACTCTTTGAAACTTAGGACTTTGAAACTTTAACTTTACAGCTTAGTTACAAAGCTATCCATAACCTATGAACACTGGGTTATTTAAAGTGCCTCTATTATGCTTTTAGGATATGTGTACTATAGCTGTTTCAAAGATCAATGTGCGCTATAAATGGAGTTACTGTCTCCTAAATAAAAATAAAAAAAAAGATTCCAAACTGCCTGCAACAAGTCGTCAGTACTTCCTGTTTAAACCTACATAACAATTTTGCGTAATGCCTGCCTGTGATCTTCCTTGGCTGCCCGCAAACATCTACTTTGACCCGCCTTTTAACACTGGAGTTGCAGCTGAGGCCTGGAAGAGTTTGGTTTGTGTTGTCGACATGTCGAGGAGACGCTGTTTTCTGAGCTGCGAAAGTAAATCCACTTCGCATAGTGGATAGTGACGACTCGGACTCGTAATTGATAGCCGAAATTCAGATACGGTAGCAGCCGTTTTGTTTACGACGTGCTGCAAGTGGTAGACCAATCACAACAGACTGGGCCATCTGACCAATCAGAGCAGAGTAGACTCCCAGGAAGGTGGGCTTTAAAGAGATCATTAAAATCATTTATCAAACCGTTTCAGACACTTGAGAACAGAGGTGATGCTGCAATGTGTATTATCAGAAAACAAAAGTCTTTTTTGAACTTAGGTGCATGTAAATTGTAGAAGAACCTTTTAAAATTGCATATAGAGGCACTTTAAACAAACAAACAACGTTATTTTTTTTAATAAGGCAAGTATCTTGAAATGGCAATGGATACTTTGTGGCTGTATAATGGTGTAGATACGCCATCTACCAGCACGGGCAGGGCATGGTTTTGTTGTCCATGGCTGTTGAGGTTGAGGATTCTGGGTAATGTGGATGTGTCCTAAAGTGATAGTTCACCCAAAAAGGAGCCTTCTGTAATCATTTACTGTCTCGCATGTCGTTCCAAACGTCTATGACTTCCTTTTTTCTGTGGAGCACAAAAGAAGTTTGCAATGCTTCAGATCAAATGTCAGATATGCCTCATGAAAATCAAGTCAAGTTTGGTTTATTGTCATTTCAGCCACTTTGAATATACAGTGAAAATGCAACTTCATCTGTTCCGCATAGCAAATCACAGGCAGGTCAAGGTCACAGACAAAGTGTTCTGCTCTATACACTATGCCAGGGCTATTCAATTCAAATTAAAAAGGTCCGGTCTCTATATTTCCTTTCCAGCGGAGGTCCAGACTCCAGACAATACTTTTTTGGAACAGTTATACATTTCCATCCAGGCAGCCATAGTACTTTGTAAAAGACAAAATCCTAAACGCTCAAAATTTGATTAGTTTATTTTAAGTCTCTTATGCTAACCAATGCTGCAATATTTGTTTAAAAACCAAGGTAAAACAGTAATTATCATTAAATCTTAATGATGGTTAAGTGTGCAATGGTCAGTGATGCAGTCTCGCTTGCTCCATTATCGGTCTTGACATCTCAAGTTTAAATATGTGAAAATGCAAATGACATTCTACTGAATTTCTGCTGCTTTTTGAGTTCCAAATCCACATGGCTTTTTTCCCCAATGGAAGGACCCATTTTTGGCTGAACTGTCCCTTTAAGGCTCTGTACGCTAGAGAACAAGAAAATGCAGGTCAGAGTAATTTAAGAAGAGCGGGAAAGAGGAAGCGCAGATGTCTTTGACCTCTGTGTCTGTGTCAGGAACTGCTCCTGTGAAGTCCTGACGGCGACTGCGGCAGTTTCTATAGCGACTGCATTCACGGGGACCCCAAAAAAAAAAAACTATGGCGTGCAGTATCAATAAAACATCAAACACCAAGCCTGACACACACTGCAGACACTCACAAAAACATGTAAAGCTTAAAGACAGATGCTAGACTGCCTGTGATTCTCTGCTGTCCCTTTTTTCCCCGCGTTCAGCTTTAGAGGAGAGTGAGCTGCCTACTAATGCGCCTGTTTTTACACTTCACTTCAGGTTCAGTTTGAATATCTTCTCCTTCGACACAGCTGTTTATAAGATATTTTTAAGCTTAGAAAGCAATCATTAACTTAATTGTGCAAGTTTTTATTTGCCTTCTTGCTGTTGTAAATGCTTTATGGACCCTGTGACACTGTTGCTCTGTGTGTCGGCGAATTAGTGTATATTGCAGCTTTTCTAAATCGAGACATTTTTACTGTAGACTAAGCGCCCACTGTATAGCCAGACACTGCTCTGCTGTATGGGAAATAGCCGGACAATATTGGCAAGATCTAATGTCTACTGAGTACAATGTCTAACTGTGCACTGGAAAAGGTAAATGCCCAAGCAAACAGTGTAACAATAGGCTTACATAAGGTGTTTGGTGCAAGGAAAATCATTGTGATGAATGAGTTAAAAAATAGTGTTATATGGCATATGTATTCCTGTATTGGAAATTTTAAGATTATCAACATAAAATAAAAAAAACTTCCTATTCCTAATGTGCGGAGACTATTAGTAGGTTGACTTACTAAACCGTTATTTTAATATTTAGTTAATGTTATCGTATTTACTTTAATATTTATTAATTATTAGCATTTATTTATTTTGAATTTTTTTTGTTGTTATTGCTCTTTTGTCATTTTTATTAGTTTTTTTATATATATATATATATTTTCTATTTAGCCTTACTTTTTATTTCAGTTTTTGTTTTTAGTGCTGACATGGCTTTGAAAAATAATAAATAAAATAGTTTTAGTAATATAGCCTAGTGCTTCAGCTTAGTATCAAATTAGAAATGTTTTTATGAAATATTTACTTAAATAATATTTCAGTTTAATTGTATTTCAGTTTTATTCAGATTAGTGAAAACAATTTGAATAGTTTTAGGAAACAATAAGGCTGCCAGAAAAAATCATAATTATACATATCGCAAGGGCTTGCAAAAGGGATTTTAATACTTCAAAAATTGTCGTTATTTTTTAGACAAATAGCAGAGAATAAACTGACGATTTAGTGCCTAAAGTACGGGAAACATTTTCACCCTCCTATTTTTGGGATATTGCCTAAAGAAATGCTGGATGGATATGCTAAAATACTCTTTAAAAATCGTATGTGCTTAATTGAGGTAGATAAAATAAAGTTATCCGAAAAGACATGCATAAACTACCATGGAAACGCATTTACCGAATAAATCCCTCGATGTGCAATGAAAAACTCACTTGACTTTCTCAACAGAGAATGTGATTGGATTACTGGACTAAAAAGTGGACCAATTCCATTGCACAGCATCTCAAATGTTGGTTTGGTCGTTCAGAAATGCCTGAGCCAAAGTATGTCATCAGAATGATTTGGAATAATGATCTAACCCATCAGAAGTGTCTCAGAAGATTGCGTTCCCAAACGCAAGATAATATGAGAGCGTTTATTGTGTTTTCTACAATGGCTTCCCCAATTGCAGCAACTTCCATTTTCCCAGGAACGACAACGATTTTGTTCTCTTTAAACACATGCGATGCAATATTCCAATTTTGTGTTAAAGTTAAATTCGCAACTTTGATGGTGTGCAGCCCTAGTTAACCATAACAGCACTGTTTTTCTCTATCAAAACATTGCTCTTTTTGAGCAGTCTGGCATGTCAACTATCTCGACCAATCACACGAGTTTGGCGTTGGGCTACCTGTAATAAGCCGTTAGCAGGAAGTTGACTAGGTTGACCAAACAATGCTGGACCAACACCGATATGACATTTCCCTTTGCATTGATTTTTCTGTCTTTCTGCTCTGCCCAGGTTGAATACATGCCCCAATAACTGCTCTGACCGTGGGGAGTGCCGTGTGGGGAATTCCAGTGAGTCGGTGCAGTGTGTATGTGAGGATGGCTGGAAAGGACAGGCCTGTGATGTGCCCTACTGCTCTTCTGACTGTGGCTTCCCTCTCCGGGGACAGTGTGAAAGCAGCGCCAAACGATGCCAATGCAAACCAGGGTGGCAAGGTAAGGCATAGCTTGTGTAGAAACATAGAAATGACCATGAGCTACTCAAAACACAACTGGACAAGTCATTTCAGGAATTTTTGAGAGTGAAGTCGGTTAAAATCCCCATTAAGAGTCATAATGAATCTGTTCACCAACAGTTTTGTTTGTAAATGTTTTGTAATTCACTCAGTTCTTGGAATGCGTAGATCCCTTTTGGATTCCCTAATAGTTTCCTGCCTCTCTTCCCCTTCGCCTCTCACAGTTCTGACTACAGATCTTTGTCTCAATCTCTCCGCCTCTAGTTTTGTTTGGGTTTGCTTGAAAAAACGGTACTCTATGTACTGAGACTGTTTGTCCTAAGGCTGTGTTTTGGTAACATGCTTATGTTCTAATACTTGACTTATTCTGATGAGTTCTGATAAGCCAAATGTGGGAAAAACACAGGTGGTTTGAGGTCCTTGAGTTTAAAGTGTGTCCTAATAAAATGTCCATAAAAATGTCAATTGTTGTAGCACACAATTATCAACAAGTAGTACAAAGAGTGCTAGACAACTAAATCCTGCCAGCACCAAAACAGGACTGAGACCGCAACCCTCTACGGACACACTGAAGCTTGAGTCGCCATTGGCTAGACTCTTCAGACTTTGTGCTGAATTGCAGAGCTCGAGCAAACATATCCACGTTGCTATGATCAAATGCTTTTCTTATGCTTTAAAAAAATGCTTGCTGTTTTCTCAATTTCATTGTGTTTATTTTGTTTTTGAGAGAGGAATACGCACATTATTTACATATTCATATTAACGTCGCTCTCAGCAGTGTGGGCGTCATCAGATGTTCGATAACAGTATATATCGCTGGTCGTGTATTTCCAACTTTGTTTTACCCCCAAGCGAAGAACAAAAAAGAACTTCGCCGTGAGTAAATCGGGGACTTAACAGTAGTTCGATACACATTAGGTACAGAAATTGAATTAAGTAATCAAATGTAAAAGAACACTGCATAGTCTTCACTGTATAAATTAAATATAGATTTGTATTCATTCTTATTAAAGTTACAGAAGTCACGAGCATTGAGTTTTTTTTATTTGTATTTTTTTATAGTAACATTAAAAACAGACTGCAGCAGGCATATTAGGCTGCGGTCACTTTAAGACACCGGACAGATCCAATATACTGACACTGTTAAACATGCATTTTCTATCTAGCCTGTTTATATTAATTTAAGACATGACCGATTATGTTTAGTCGGATACACACCTAGACAGGTATTTTTACATAATTTTGTGTGAAATTGTCCATTCAAACTCAAGATGTGAAAGGGCTCAAATCAGGATTTCAGGATTTCTGGGCTTTATGTCGGACACACGTGAGTTATCTTTCGGTCTTCTTGTGCTTGAATGTTTAAATAGGCAAGGCTAAAAAACACACGTGCAAATGATAAACTTTCTTGATGATGCAGCACTGGTCCGATCGGGACAGTGACAGTTCTGTCAACTCTTGGTCATCAGGCAGTCCTTTCGAGCCCTGCATTTAGATCTAGCAATTCTCTTTACGTGTCATGTTAAAGCATCTCTGTCTCTCTCGGTGAGAGCGTGTGTGTGGCAATGAAATTATATCTGTGCTAAACTCTCAATCACGGGCGACTGAAATTGTACAATTTACTTGCTATTGGCTTATTAAAGACTTTTTTTTTTTTGTCTCCTAGCGTGACATTTGTTTGCATATGCGAGTGGTTTACTCACATTGTAGAGGGTTGGACTGACTTCCGTTACAAATGTTGAGGTAGCATTTATGTCTGCAAGTTATGCACCAAAGGTCTATACTTAGGGTTTTGCAAAAATTATTGGCAAGAACCACTAAAAATATAAATTTTGACATTTTAGTAGAAATTTGGGTTACTATAGTGAATTTGTGTTCATATATGCTGGATTTATCATTTATTCTCATACAGCTGTTTTATTTTAGCATATTTTTAAATTCATCTTTTCAGATTTTAATCTTGTCTCATACCCAGACCATGACAATCAAATATAGAAAATTACAAGTTAGAAATTCTGATGATCTAAACGGTGATTGAAATGATCATTGGTCTTTCTATATTTATTGTTTAAAAATTATCTAATATCTAATATTATTATGCCTGTCCTACCGTGTGCACGGATGAAATATCATACATACGGTGTCGGTGTGTGAGAAAATAATTTCATTTGTGTAATTCCACAAACTTATATTAATGTATTTAATTGTATTTATTTAGGATGTGAAAAATGCTAGCTATGAAGTAAACCCTTTGGCTGTCTGTTATATTCCAAAAATAGAATCTGTTATATTTCAAAAGAGTGTATTTTCTAGTGCCTATACTTGAAGCACCCAATCATCACCTCAGTCTCAGTAATTGTTTCTATGGCAATGCTTATAACATCTAAAATGGACCTATGATTGACGACCATTGAATTATTTTATCACTACTGTAGCAAAGCTCAAGGCTCAGGGAAGGAGGATGCCGACTGCTGCATATAAACATAATAAAACAGTAACATAACGTAAATGTCCAAGGCCTGTAAATGTCCCAGGCCTGGCACTCGCTCGCTCTTCTGAGGTTCCTTCGTGGGACTCGACCGGTGTGCCATGCAGGTTTCTCTCATTCACGTTCGCTTCGCCCACCCAACTACATTACTACACCTCTGTTTGCTCTCCCGAATTGTTTACCAATGAAAAGTACGCCACGTAGCATCAGCTACAGTAAAATGGCATATGAAACGTATGAGTTCTTCCTAACTTACTATAAGTTATAGGCCGCTGCCATTCTGACTCTATTTATTACATGACAAGTCTGAGGTTTCATAATTGTAGGTTTCCAACTTGTAAACACGAGGTTGACGAAGACATGAACTGGTTTTTTTATTGTAATTATTAAAAAGGGGTCATGACATGTTTTTTTGTTTTGTTTTATGTTCCCCTAGGAGCAATTATAGTATTACTAGAGTTTTTAGACAATTTTTTTTTTTTTTTTGTGTGATTTATGACCTTTTCCCACCCTCTGATTCAAACAGTCTGTTTTGGAGGTGTTTCCCCTTTAAGAGTTAAGTGTTAACGCCCACTGTTATGATTGGCTAACGTCAGTGCTTATGCATAAATTATTAACGCCCCCTAGTCAGCGTTTACAATAGTTAGCGGGTGCTGCCGATTGGTGCGAGCGAGGTGATGGCTCTTGCAATGATACAACCCTATATGTTTGAGCCAGAATCAGATGAGGAATCAGAAGAAAATGAACCATCACTACAACTAAGAATGGATCAGTCCGTGTCATGGAAAGTGTGCAAACTATTTTGAATTAATGTCATTTGTAACCCGAGACACTTGAAAACGGGTTATTGTTGTGTAATTATTATTGCGATGTACCACGGACAAAATGCATGCACAGGCCATATTTGAAGATGCAGCATTGATATGGCAAAAATGCTAATTTTACCACATGCAGGCTACACAATGCTCCGCCACGTGAGACTTCGGTCTTCCGATCTTTTACCATCGTGATCTTTTACCATCTCAATTGATTTAGATTCATATGCACGAGGGAGAGAGAGAGGGAGAGGGAGAGGGAGAGAGAGAGAGAGAGAGAGAGAGAGAGAGAGAGAGAGAGAGAGAGAGAGAGAGAGAGAGAGAGAGAGAGAGAGAGAGAGAGAGAGAGAGAGAGAGAGAGAGAGAGAGAGAGAGAGAGAGAGAGAGAGAGAGAGAGAGAGAGAGAGAGAGAGAGAGAGAGAGAGAGAGAGAGAGAGAGAGAGAGAGAGAGAGAGAGAGAGAGAGAGAGAGAGAGAGAGAGAGAGAGAGAGAGAGAGAGAGAGAGAGAGAGAGAGAGAGAGAGAGAGAGAGAGAGAGAGAGAGAGAGAGACAGAGAGAGACAGAGAGAGACAGAGAGAGACAGTGAGAGAGAGAGAGAGAGAGAGAGAGAGAGAGAGAGAGGCCGGGGCTCTCTTTCTGCTCGTTCATCAGTAACATGCGCCCTGTCACACTCATCTACTTCACTCACCGTTCAAATAAGCCTTTGGCGGGCTGCATATGCTGCAAATAAACTGCATCCAACTTCTTTCCCTGATGTCTGGATCGTTCGGCAGCGTATTCAAACATGTCGTTTGTCCACAGCCAGGAACAGCACATCTGCGTGGCATCGCAATCTTGTAAACTGAACACATGTGGGCGCGAGCCGCGCGACAACGATGCGAAATGAGGCGTAGTTGTCCTGCGCTGGAGGCGGTCATATGCAAATGACTGGTACGTCACTTCGTACCGTGACGTCACTTTGTTCAAAGGATCTAGAACGAGCTGTATTTAGAGCTTGATTAAATAAATGCTTCGCTTATAATGGGGAGGACGTCTTACGCTATGAAACTTGCAGGAAGTTTTAATAGTACATAGATCTCTTATATACCAAAAGATCAAGGCAAATTTGGTTTCTCATGTCATGACCCCTTTAAATAAGACTAGGAGCCACTGAACCTCATGTGTGGGTATCTGAGCTCTGTCTCTTCCTCTTTCTCTATCCCATCAGAGGCACAGATCTGTGGACGTGTTTAATTGCCCATCTGTGAACAACAGGTTGAGCCGCACGAAGGGCTGACTCATATTTCAAGTTCCTCCCTGGTTTCCTGTCGTTTTATACGTTTTCAAGCACAGCCCTCTTGTGTATCTTCTGTTTTAGTGTTTTAGATTTCTGTAAATTGTCAATTAGCCATGTTTTTTTTTTTTTTAAGAACATAAACTTTAAAGTTGACTTTCACTGCTTGATTACTAATGTACATTTTGTGTTTGAGTTGCATAATGTTACATTCAAAGCAAAAACTGCATGTTTAATAAGAGTTGTTTGGCAAAATATCAGCTTATATATCAGAAATATAGTGAACATTCATACTAAACACTTTGATAAAAAAAAGAGTAAAAACAGTAAGTTAGTCAACCGTAATAAAAGCTGATGTGTTATCATAGGAATATTTAATACAATTCCTGTAAATCTATATAGGAAAATCCAAATATAAGTGGTTATTTGTGGAAATTAGCAAGAATTGCACAAATACTGTTGTTCCACTCAATGTTATGGATTTAAACGGTTCACGAGTAGTTGAAATGTCTCCCAGTTTGTTTGAGTTTAATGTGAGACCAAATATTCACTAAAGGGTTCAAATCTGGACCAAAACATGAGCCTTTCTCAAGCCACTTCTTGGTGGTTTTTGCAATTTGGGCAGGAGCATTGTCTTGTTGAAAACTAACATCTGATATGTGCGGGCGAGGGGATGCATGGTGTTCGCATGGTGTGTGTGAATGAGTGTGAGTGCGTGCGATAAGGTTTTTCTTGTATCTTGTATTTTGTATCTACTCTGTTGTTTTACTTTTCTATGTTGTTTGGACATGATCCTGAGGACCCCCATGAAAACGAGATGTTTCATCTCATGGGGCTGATCCTCTAATAAATGTTCATAAATAAATAAATAAATATTCTTCTTTTGAAAACAACTTATCGTTTGTGGGAAGCCATTCTGCAGAATTCTCCTGTACTCCAAGTAGGGGTGTAACGGTACATTGTTATATCGAGATATCGCAATATTAAAATGTGACTGTATGGATAGTTGATGTAAACTATGATGATTCGCAACTTTTAGTTATTTATTAACTGCATTTATAAGGTATACGTCAGAAATCATTCTAATGTTCCAAACAGTTTAATATATTATACTTAATATATTTGTGGAAACCATGATGCATTTTTTTTTCCAGTATTTTTTGACGAGTAGAAAGTTTTTAAAAAATTCCTTATTTTAAATCGGAATATTTTGTAACATTTATAAAGGTATTTGCTGTCACTTTTGATCAAATATATAGAATATTTTTAGCTTACCCTGCCATAGTAACAGTCAGAACGTGTGTGTGTGTATTTTAGGTCTGGACTGTTCAATAACTGTACCAGGAAATGTTTCATTCTGGACGCGCGAGGAATACAGCAGCCATGGCTTGGCGCGGGCGTCCCATAAGGCTGTGGTTCATGAAGATGTGATGTGGGTTATAGGTGGACATGTGTTTAACTACACACACTACCAGATGGTGACTGCGTGAGTACATGCGCGCACACACACGCAGACACATCATAAGATAATAACTTCGCTGGCTCTGAGTTTCACTTTCTCCTTTACTGTGGCTCAGGTTCAACATCTCCTCTCAAAGCTGGATGTCGTTAAACCGGTCCGTCAACTCTGTAACTGGACGCTACGGTCATTCTCTATCTCTGCATGAGGTTTGTTAATGGACGAGATGTTATTTAATAGTGTTCTTCTACTATAAAGTCTTCATTATAATGTCTTGACTAAGCCAAAATGATTATTAATTGTCTTCCAGGCCTATTTAAGGATCGTTTTAATGCTTTCATCTTCCAGATTTAGATTATTCCTTCAGTATACAGTGTATTTGATGTGTTTTTTTTTTTATGTGCACACATTGAACTGAAACCTGTTTGTCTGATCTCTTAAGTTATTTGTCTTTGTGTGTATGCATTCAGGATAAAATCTACATGTATGGTGGGAAGATTGACTCCACAGGAAATGTGACATCAGAACTGTGGGTGTTCCACACGCAGAACCAGTCGTGGGTTTTGCTAAATGCGCATGCTAAAGAACAGTATGCAGTCGTGGGCCACTCGGCACACACCGTCCAGCTCAGTCTCGATGGATCGGAGCCCGTCATACTGGTCGTCTTCGGACACTGCCCTCTTTATGGATACATCAGCAAAGTGCAGCAATACGACATTGGTCAGTAGCACGCAGTAGTGATGTTAAAGTACTCGACAGGGAGATACATTGAATATTTGCCTTATTATTGTGATTATTTTGCTGTCAGTAAAAAAAAAAGAGGGAATATTGTAAATATTCCGATGATGAAGTGGCCAACGTTTTTTTGGAATATTGCACTCTGCATAATTTTCTTCATATTTTTTATATTGGTACCTTTTTAAATGTTATTTTTGTGTTAATTTGATCAAAAGCAGTAAGTGGTCACTGCTTAAATTTAAATTAAATATTAAATCTTAAATATTTTACAGTAAACATTTTGTGTGTACTTTGCAATATCACTTTGATGGATAGATAGATAGATAGATAGATAGATAGATAGATAGGATTTCTGAAATATAGTCAATTTAAAAAGAATAATTGAGATTTTAAGTCAGCCCTTCTTGACAGATAAATCATCCGAGTACTATTCATATACATGCCGCACATCACATTTTTAAGATGGCATGTAAAAAATCCCTTCTTTTTGAAAACAAAAAAAGTACCTTTTTAAAAACAAGCCCCAGGACACCTGTGTTCGGTTTCATTCAGTCTAGCTGTTTGAAAGTAAACATTCATCATCCCATGTGAAAGCATCATAATCCTTTTCAGAAAATTGAGTGCTGTCCTGGACTGAAAGTCACAGTGAACAGTTGTGACCCAGTTTCTGTCTGATGAATCAGACTGCTTGGTACCGCAGAGACTGACTCTTTCATTCATCACAAAATTAAAATAAGGCCCCTTTTTGAAATTATTTTTCAGTTTGTGTGAAATGGTTTGCAGTTGGAAAAGAAACCATTATCGATTGTTTGTCATTTGTGGAAGGGAGGGGAGACTGGGGCTAGTTTTCACATTTTTGGTTTATATAACAGTGAATGGATGCCAGTGTGGTTTGAAATTAACATAAAAAACTACTGCTAGGGGGAAAAAAAGCATTTATTCAATTAGGCTTTTGAATCAAAACCTTAGATACTCATGTAGTCCTTCCTCAAGTGACCGTTATTCTAGTCCTGGCCTGTTAGCAGTCATTATATTTTGAACTCTACTGCCCTCTGGTGTTGTAATGAAAGAGCAGCATCAAAAAATATTTGTAACTATTTCTTAGGAACCATTTTTTGCTTTTCTTCCTTCACTAACTTTCATACTTTTCACTGTTCCCTTTGCAGTAAAGAATACATGGAGTGTTTTAGAGACTAGAGGGGCGCTGGTTCAGGGTGGCTATGGTCACAGCAGTGTGTACGACCCTCAAACACACTCCATCTACATCCATGGAGGATACAAGGCTTTCAGCGCCAATAAATATGGTCTGGCCGGAGACCTGTACCGCTATGATGTGAAGAACAAAATGTGGTGTGTTGAGTGGCATTGCACCTTTTAATTTAACACTGACTGCATCTTGACTTCAATCATGATCATCATCAATTTAAGGCTACGCTGAAAATTTAGTTGCTTATTTTGCGTTTTTAATCTAATACTATAAAAAGAAAAAAATTTACTCTTACAATTAAATGAAATATCACAAAATATTACCTCATTTATATATTATTGATATACTGCTGATTCAGCACACTAGAAATGGAATACACTACTGTTCAAATGTTTGAGATAAGATTTTAAAAAAAGTTCTTCTTTTTTTTTTCTTCAGCAAGGGTACATTAGAAGATTAATCAAAAGTGACAGTAAAGACAGTTACAAAATGTTTCTATTTCACATAAATACTATTCTTTTGAACTTCGTATTCATTTAGTGAGATTTTACCAGAAAATATTCTTATATATCTTGTATATTATTAACTGCTGTGTTTGTATTTTTTATTTTATTTTTTAAGCTCTGTTTTTGCCATGAATATAGCTTAATATTCTGACACGGCATTAAAAAGCTATATTACTACTATTTATAAAAGAATCCTGAGGTGAAAAAAAACTGTATCAAGGTTTTGACAAAAAATATGAATAATAATAAATGTTTCTTGAGCTGCTAATCAGCATAGTAGAATGAATACGGCTTACGTTTTAAAATGTATTTAAATAAAAAAAGAGTTTTTAAAAATGTAGATAATATTTCATAGTATTGTTTTTACTGTATTTTGATAAAATAAGTGAAGCTTTGGATTTTTAAAAACTTAAATTCATACAGAAAGCTTGCACATGGTACAGTGCACATGATCTATGAAACAAATAGTGTGTAGTATGCTAGTGCGCTATTCTGAACATAGTCTGATTTTGTTCTGTTGCTTTCTCTGGGTTTCCGCTGATGGTGTTGCTCATTGACCTGTAGGTTGATTCTGAGGGACAGTGGTTTCTTCCGTTACCTCCACACGTCGGTGATCGTTGGCGGGAACATATTGGTGTTTGGAGGGAACACACACAATGACACTTCAATGAGCCACGGAGCGAAGTGCTTCTCCTCAGATTTTATAGCGTACAACCTGGGTGAGTATCAAACAGTCTGTCACCTGAATATTTAAATCTCACACCTCCTGTACTTCTGTGCAGCATTCGCATTCCCCTCCACCTCGCGTACAGTTGTGTCTGCACAGTTTTACAGCACACTCAACCACGGAGAGCACAGATGAATGCTTTGACATGTGCGCAGTACTATTTGCTTTTTTTGTAGCAGACGTCAGAGGGCAGCAATGATAGAGGAAGAAAAGTAGCGTATCTGCCATTGCTTGCAAGGTTTAAAACACGAATCAAAACAATGTTGGAGAAGGATATGCTACTTTGTTTACTGTTTTGTATTGCTTTTTGAACATTCTCTTCAGCTACATCGGTACATCACAATTATGTATTGCCACTTTGTGGGCTCTTCTATCTCAACATTCACCTTGCGCATGATGTTGTACGCGCACTGTCCGTGTCTAGTTCTGGATTTTTATCTCTGCTGTTTACGGACGCTTGGTTTCATAGATGGTGCATAAGCGGCACCAAGTTTTATGGGTCAGCATCGGATCTTGGCAAAAGTGCAACCGAAGTGACCAAAAGCGCAAATCTTATTGGTTGTCCAGTTTTCTCAGCAGTGTGATGGAAAATAGAGAAGAACATCTCTCCATTCAAAAAATGCTGCTGCAATGCTGATTAGTGATTATTCATGTTGATCTAAACAGACACGTTTACAGTCGTTCTTTCAAAATACAATGTTTATCGCACCAAAGTTTTCACACCTCACATTTGTCTTGCTGTGAGCTTTTGTTCTTTTTTTATAAACACTGTTATAATGCATCAAGTTCCAAATAAAGACACTAAAAAATAATAATAATTAGATTCGAGATAAAGGACATAATTCCCTGAATATTAAAAAATTGGACTTCCCATTGAATTTCCAGCTAAAAAAAACAAAGTAAATTGTATATGATTATGGTTTTAATTTTGGTCAGCCTACCTCAACTTTTCAATTTCTATACCATTGACTTCCTGCATCCTCTTACTTATGGCATATATATATATATATATATATATATATATATATATATATAAGTATATTATGTCTATCTTTCACAATATTGAACAGCAGAGGAGACACTTGCGCAGAAAGCGTAATTGGATTTCTGTGCGTGTAGCAGCAAGCCATTAGAGACTGAAATACACTCATCAGGGGGGCTCTTGCAGAAGGATACGTGATCTTAAAGCCATTATTTTATGAGTGACACATTATAGTTGTATAATCTCCAGGGATCGTAGACATGCCTGTCTGCTGGTATTTGCTTTTCATGCAGATAATGAGGGATGCTACTATGATGTCAGACTAGACACTAGAATGTAGAGCATCTTTGAGAAGTTTGTAGTGCCTATATAATACACAAAAAAAGCTTCAAACACATCAGAAGTGTCTGCATTTGCTTATACATCATTATTTATATATATATATATATATATATATATATATATATATATATATATATATATATATATATATATATATATATATATATATATATATATATATCACTCCTCTTCTAAATTTCTTTCTCTTGTTCTTCCCATGCCAACTTCTCTTAGAGATGCAGGCTAGTGCTGTGGTAATCTATAATTAAGTAGAGGCCTGTCTCGGCCCTGAGGGTAATTGCTCTGTCCTTACGAGCTGAACTCAATTACACTGGCCCACACAAGGAGGCTGAATTCCATTTGTCAGAAATGTTGCCAGCAGAGGGCAGTGACTTGTCACACACACACTGCACTAATAGCAGCCATTTCTCTTCATGCTTCTCTTACTTCAGTCAGATTAGCCGCTAACTCATTCTATTTAACATTTAGGAAAGAGATGATTTGATATTAAAGAGATAGTTCACTCTAAAATGAAAACGAAGTCATCTTTTACTCGCGCTGGCTTTATTCTAATGCTGTAGCCTATGCCATTCTTTCTTTTTCAGACCACAAAAGGAGGAATACATAAAAATAAAAAAAATAGGGACCAGCGTTATGCTTTTTTTATTTTATTTTATTTTTTAAAGATGCAAAAGTATCACAGAATGGTCCCGTGTGACATGTATCATATATTCAAATTGTCCTGGGGGTATATGAAAGGGTTTGGTATGTATTTAACGAAAATCTTGAACTTGGCCGTTGGTCTTCTGTGTGCTCAGGAGACACTGTTTGCACCACATTTCATTCCGACTTGCCCAGAAAAAACACTAGTTACAAAATCAATAAACGGAGCAATTCCAATAGGGTCCTCACACCATCGGTGCTCGGGCCCTGAAAATAATACAAATGCAACATGAAATACAATGCCTAGAAATGCCAAAAAAGGATCCATGTATTTTCTTCACCAAGTTAATATCTCCGGACCGGAACTCAGGTTGTCTGGAGCAGTGATCCCCAACCCCCGGTCCCCGGACCAGTGCCGGTCCGTGGACCCGTTAGTACCGGGCCTTGAAATATTCCCTGAATAAATTTTTTAATAATAATAATATATATATTCTTTTTTAAGTGCTATGACATGTCATGTTATGTTATTTAATCCAAAACATAAACAATAAATAGATAAAAATGTGTTTCTTTGAGCGCGTTCATTCCGATTGCTTAGCAACGCGTCGTATCTGAATGGACTGCAAGAGAGTATCACCATACACTTTACTACATTAATTTTTAACCAAATGCATCCTATATGTCATGAGATAAATCAGATATAGATAGGCCTACACAAAATAAACACAATATTACAACTTACATTTGCACAAAACAAAAGGCTGCGAATGCACACGCAAACTTATAGTCATGATAGTGTAATGAACCGGCGCGCTTTACATGTTTCGCGGTTGAGCAGCATGCACGCGCATGAACCTGCTTATCGTCGATTAAACGTTAACATCCCTATTTTGCACCAAAACACCAAAGCAAATTCCTTGTATGTGAAAACTTGGTACATGCCAATAGAAGTAAATTCAATGTAAAATTCAATGTAAAATACAATTTGCCATTTTTGCCACCTGCTATGAGTGAGTGCTGTGTGAGTTGCTTTTGAAGTAGACCTAATTGTATGGGAGAAAAGGGAAACATTTTGTGAACCGGTCTGAAAGTTTAAAAAGATTGGTATATTCATATAAGTAGCCTTTGTTGCCACCTAGTTCATTATATGTAAAGAAAGTATAGGCTGTTACTGTTTTACACAGTGATATGTTCCGAATCCAAACAATACATCTTAAAATTGAGGCATTAAAATTGACAACTGGTCCCTGGAATTTTTTTTATGAATTTGCTGGTCCCTGGCACAAAAAAGGTTGGGAACCCCTGGTCTGGAGGACAAAACGACAGTTGACCGATGTGAATGCCATTTTAACACAACCTCAGAGAAGAAAGTACATGAATTGCATTTCATTTTGTGTTTTTTTTTGTGTGTGTCTTAATATCTTAATGTGTCACAATTTGCGTGCTTTTTTTCTGGGCGAGTTCTTGGCCATTGAAAACACTGAAGACCATGGTCAGGATTTTTGTCAAATGCATTAAATTTCAGTTTGTTTATCTCCAAATCCTATCATATACCCCCAAAACACTTGGGATATGCGGCGTCACATGGGACCATACTGTGATACTTTTGCATATTTTTTAAAAAGCTTGTGGCTGGTCGCTATTTACTGACATTATGTAGACAAGCGCGAGTAGGATTTTTTTTCTTTCTTTTTTTTTTAATTCCTCCTTTTGTGGTTAGAAAAATAGTCCGTACTGCATTAGATAATATAAAAATACTGCATTAGAACCACACCAGGGTGGGTAAATGATGATTCATTTTTCCTTTTAGGGTGAACTATCCCTTTAAAGTTCAGCTCAGAAAATGGAGCAAGTTCATTGGTCACTTTTATCTCAAATTTTGTGGTATTAAAAATGTTACCTAGTCTTAGTGTACAAGTAAAGGTGCCTTATATATAGCCCCTGAACTTCTTCACAGGTCATCAATTTATGTATAGCCCCAGGATGAAGGTTGGTCTTATGAATATTAATTGGGTAACACGAGTAGAAATTACCGAGCAACGATTAGTCTTAGCTCATTAATATTCATGAGCTCCGTATTCTCTATAGTGATGTCTCTAAAAGGTGTTCCAGCAGCACTGGGTGGATGTGTCTGAAATGAGATTCACTTTGTCCTGTCATCGTCTCTCTTCTAGTTTGTGATGAGTGGACTGTACTGCCCAATCCAGATCTTCATCATGACGTCAACCGCTTTGGCCACTCAGCTGTGCATCACAATGGGTAATCTCAATGTTTTTTATGTCATCTAGTTTCACTTATAATAGCTTATTTTATATTAAACATTATGTACACTAATGTAAAGTAATAGTTTGGGTTATATGCACTACTTTTCAGAAGCTTTAGTCAGTAATATTTTTTTTAATAAACATTTTATGAATCAGGGATGCATTCATTTGATCAAAAGTGACAGTAAAGACATTTTATAATGTTAAAAAATATTATTTTTTTCAAATAAATGCTGTTCTTGATCTTTCTATTGATCAAAGAATCCTGAAAAAAAGGATCACAATTTCCACAAAAATATTAAGCAGCACAACTTTATTATTATTATTATTATTATTATTATTATTATACAATAATAATGCTAAATGTTTCTTGAGCACCAAAATCAGCATATTAGAATGATTTCTGAAGGAACATGTGACACTGTAATTCAGCTTTGCCATCACAGGAATAAATTACATTTTAAAATATATTAAAACCGAGAACAATTATTTAAAATGATAATAATATTTCACAATGTTACTATATATTTGACCAAATAAATGCAGCCTTGGTCAGAACAAGACACTTGTTTCAAAAATATCTTTCCTCGAACGGTAGTGTTACTTTAAACTCTACAAACATTTGTGCTGTTCAATACTACAGAAAATAAATCTGGCTCTCAATATCTAAAACCAAATAAATGTGTTTACAACAATGTTCTTTCTTGGGCAGTCTGTGGCAGTAATGTACATTAACTGGAATTAATGAAAAACATTTTTATTTTCAAAATCATAGTCTTGGCCCTTTGTGTTCGGGTTAGATTGAGGCAGGTTTTGCCTTTGCTGCTTGAAGTTAAATCTGTCTAAAACTGTAAAACCCATACTGTATTATGGGAAACCATGTTTCATGTGAAAATACCAGGAATGCAGGAACATAGCCAGATTGCATTAGGATATCACATAACCAAATGTTCATCAAACTAAAAATCAAACCCACCTCAAAAGAATGTACAACTCGTATGTTAATCATTTGCACTAAATAATTTAGTCAAGTGATTTAACAAAATATGAGCAGTATGTATACTTTTGCTACTAAATCCTCTGTTAACTTGCCATACAAACTGTAAACAGGATGTTTGCTTTATTACAAACAGTTGATATGATTACCTCAGCTAATTGACAGCATGCCGCTGATGCTTAAGTTGTATTGAGTCCTGAATATTCCCCTTTGAAAGTGTTTCTATTCCTGTGGTACTTGAACTCTGTCACAGTAAATATGAAGTCTATATTTAAATCTGCATGTAATCTCCTTCCGTACGGATTAGTCAAATTAAGTCGTAATTCTGAATAATTATCCATAAATAACGCATCTCAATATTAGTGCTTCAAATTGCCAGCTGAACAAGCGGTCTTTAACTGCACACATTTACACAGTCGCACACACTCTCACAGAACTGACGCTCTCCTGTGAGATTTTGATGTAAGCTCACTGTGATCTGTATTCTTACCCATGATTCCCAGCGTCACTGTCCGTGCCGATATGACCATTGAGTGACCCCTCTGTGGGGATCTGTGGCACAACACAGCTTTTCCTGTTTGACTTGTCGGTCTCATGCGCTTTATTCATCACTCCTCCTTCAACAAACTTCCTTTTGTTATTCCTCGTTCATGCTGCCCTCTTCCTCATCACCCTTCATCTCTCTCCCCTCTCTCTCGCCGTCCTCTCTCATTCTTTCAGATATATGCGAGGTTAATCTGTGTCTCTCTTTGTGTGTGTGTCAGGGTGATGTACGTGTATGGAGGCTTTAACAGCCTGATGCTCAGTGATTTGCTGAGCTTCACCCCTGCGAGCTGTGCTGCTTTCTCTGAGCAGCTGGAGTGTGTGACGGCTATAACTGGCGTGCAGTGTGTGTGGAACGCCTCTACCTCCACCTGTATGTCCTGGGACGCAGCGGCACCCCATGACACAGAGAGCTTGAGAAACACCTGCAGTCCCAGAGGATGTAAGTGACACTTCACGTGTCTCTTTAGAACTATTCAGACAGGATTACAGTTCCAAACAGTGTTTGAGTTACAATCATCTTCTGTGGCGATACAGATCACTGTAGTTTTTACTGAGATGGGAGTTTCGATTCATCTTACATTTGATCTAATGGCTTATCTAATGGATGCGAGGAGGATTTTATTAAAGTGATTTAATACTTTTATTCAGCAATGGCATATTAAATTGATTTTAAAAAAAAAAGTGACAGTAAAGACATTTATAATGTTACAAAAGATTTGTTTTGCAAATAAATGCTGTCGTTTTTGAACAAAAATATTAGGCAGCTCTAGTGTTTTCAACATTGATAATAATAAATGTTTCTTGAGCATCAAATCAGCATATTAGAATGATTTCTGAAGGTGACACTGAAGACCAGAGTAATGATGCTGAAAATTCAGCTTTGCCATCACAGGACTAGATTACATTTTAAAATGTATTAAAATTGAAAACGGTTATTTTTGACAAAGCAACTTTTCTCTATTTACGGATATGACGAGACACGAACAGGCGAATGACATGTATGCAATTTCCCTCAAAAACAATCCTGCCATGTCTTAAAGCAGCACTATGCAGGATTTCCGTTTTTGTCAAACAGTGACCCCTAGAGTCGCTGTGGAATACTTGAACTGTCGTAAGTAGCACTCACGCAGAGATGGCTCTGCACTCACGGCCTGATCCCCACCCCCTGTATACCGGTACCTGTTCAGTGGATGGAAGCTGTAACGAGTTGAAATAAGGTGTGGCCCCTTTAAGAGCTGCGCGCGCCCTGTTGAACTGTCGGCAGTCTGGCAGTCTGTATTGTATGTCCGCCTCGAACACCACATGTATACGGCGCCGGGTTATTTCTGTTTGATGCTCATTTTAGCAGATCTTTCTTGCTGTAAAGCAATTCGTTACATCGCGAGACCTGATATCACGCGACACTTCCTGATGCTGCGGCCGGCGGCTCGCCGGCTCAAAGTTGCAAGTGTGGTTTTTCCGCTCACAGGCAACAGGGGGGGGCGAGACGCCCACCATTCAACCCGAAAATAGTCATATAACATTGCAATAACTCTGAAGCTGTTAAGCAAAAAAACTGCATAGTGCTGCTTTAAATATAAACATAACAGGCTTACCATAGTGAATCAGGGTAAGATAAAAACACAATTTTGGAAGAAAAATCAATGATTTATTGACTCATTATTTAAGTTTTGTTGATTTAAAAAAATAATAATAATTACATGGTCTACCTTTAATGACTTGTCAAATACATTTACAACAGATTTATCTTGAGGATTAGCAATACGTATAACTTGTTTCAGATTAATAAATGCGCCACAGGCATTGTATGCAGTAATTTATCTGTGTTTTCCAGATGTAGATTCTGAAAAGTGTGACCAATATTCAGACTGCTACAGCTGTACAGCCAACACCAACAGCTGCCAGTGGTGTGCGGCGCTCTGTGTGTCTGGTCATAGCAACTGCACCAGCTCCCAGGTAAGAATGAACATTTAATATTCCATGACTCGGAGACAAGTGTGTGAAAAACCGTTACAAAATTTAAAAGTCTTTGCTCTGACATGTTTAATCTGTGTACCGGCTGCAGGGGGGGATAATGGAGTATGAGGCGTGTCCAAAGGATAACCCCTCCTCTGTGTGCAGCAAGAGGACCAGCTGTAAAAGTTGTGCCACAGATCAGAACTGCCAATGGGAGATGAGAAACCAAGAGTGCACTACCCTGCCTGGTAATGAACACGAGAAATGTAATTAACTGGTCCTTTTACATTCAAATCATATATGACAGTGAGTTCTGCTCGCTCACAAAAACTAATATAATCAATGAATCTGTCTATGCTGCACAATGAACATCTTACTTGCATTGTATCTGCACATTGTTATTTATAATGAGAGAATTTTTTTTTTTCTCCTTGTCCTTAATTTGGTGGGCATTTAGGATAGTTTTGGTGTCATTTTTGCCCAAAGCCCCTGTTAATTTCCAATCCTGCTCATATGTTAATCTGGAGCCCTGATAATTATACCTTGTTTGTGTTTTCAGGGAATATCTGTGGTGAGAGTTGGCACCTGGTGGGGAATTCGTGTCTAAAGCTGATCACAGCCAAGGACTCGTATGACAACGCTAAACTGGGGTGTCGTAGTCACCAGGCGGTGCTGGCATCTCTCACCACACAGAAGAAAGTCCAGTTTGTCCTCAAAGAGATGCACAACAGATCATTGCAAGTGAGTTTGTGGCAAACTTTCATAGTCTTTGGTCTTCATCACATGTAGTTTCTTTGTTGTGTTGTCACCTAAGGGTTTGCTTTGGATGTATAGCCCTTCAGATGTTAAACGGAATTAAATATGATTTGTCCTGTGTGCTGCAGTCAAAAGTACTGATCACCCCGTGGGTGGGTCTGAGGAAGATCAATGTGTCCTACTGGTGCTGGGAGGACATGTCCCCGTTCACCAACTCCACGCTGCAGTGGTTGCCGGGCGAGCCCAGTGACGCTGGTTTTTGTGGGTACCTGGCTGAGCCCGCTTTCAACGGACTGAAGGCGGCGACCTGTGTCAACTCTGTGAATGGGAGTCTGTGTGAACGTCCAAGTGAGAAAGATGAACATACGAACACACACACACAGCATTGACCAGAAATACTTTGTCAATTTTCAGGAATGTATAAAATTTCTGCTATTATATTATATTATGCCTATTGGCATCAGTTATTGAAAAACCTTTAATTACCCATAATTTAAAAAATATTTATTTTTGTCTTGGTTTTTGACACGAGAATTTTTAAAGGACTTTTTTTTTTAATTCAATCCCCTTTTGTTCTCTCTCTTGTACATTTCTTGCTTTCTCTTTCTCTGTTCTTTCAGCGAACCACAGTGTGAAGCAGTGTCGGACGCCCTGTGCCCTGCGCTCTTCCTGTAGTGAGTGCACCAGTGGGAGCTCAGAGTGCATGTGGTGCAGTAACATGAGGCAGTGCGTGGACTCTAATGCTTATGTGGCATCCTTCCCCTACGGCCAGTGCATGGAGTGGTACACCATGAACAGCTGCCCACGTACGTCTGGCTCTCATTCAGTGGATTCGTGCCCGTCAGCCCGTGTCTTGTTTTCTCTTTGTAAATTGAAGATGAACATTAGCACGTCATGTGTTTATGGACAAAGCAGTCTTTTCAATTGACTTAAAATCAATTCAGATCAATAACATGACACCAGTGTCAAGGGTTCACTTTGAGATGATTGCACTGCATGACTCCCTTTGATAAACGTATGTGTTTTTATTGTAGCGGAGAATTGTTCTGGCTACAAGACCTGTGGTTACTGTTTGGACCAGCCTGGCTGTGGGTGGTGCACTGATCCCAGCAATACAGGACGGGGCCAGTGCATAGAGGGCTCTTACCGCGGTCCGATCCAAACACTGTTCCACGCTCCTTCATCTTCAGGGCCCTCCCTCATTCCTGCCCCTCAGCCAATGATGAATGTGAGCTTGTGCCCAGTAGAGGGCAACTACAACTGGTCCTTCATCCAGTGCCCAGGTAAATCTTATGTGACTTGTGTAAGGGAGTTGTTCTGTAATAGTTGTGTTTATGAAATGAATGGATGAATTAGGACTGGACGATATGACCTAATATCTAAATGTCGATTAATTGAACATTTTACCTCGATTGCGTACAGTTAATTAACGCTTATTTAGTATTTTTTGTTCACTGACAAGGTTTGTACTGTATATATGCTCGACTATTAAAGGTGGGATATATTTTTTTTCTAATGATCGTGCATTTCTTATCTTTGTGATTTTAAAATAATTGAAGCGAACATACTTGAGAGAGCCTGAACCTTGATTCGGGACTCGAGCTCGGATCGCAGAGATTGTGCAGAGCTTCGTCAAATGTCATGTCTCTGCACGTAGTGCTATTGCTACGATATGACAGCTAACTTTCAGCAGTTATTTTATCTATGGGTCGTAAAATTTCTTACAGATTTCTGATTGTTCTGAATCAGATACAGATAAATTAGCACAATGAGTACATTTATTTGAATGCATTGAGAGGGCGATTGCATGTGTGAATTAGTCATACCATCTCTTTTTTAATTGTGAAGCTGTGGGTTGTAGTTACTTCAAATCTATGCTATTACTGTTGAGCGTCTAAGCTACTTTAGTGATAATACACAGGACAGCGTTGACAATGAGTTTCTGTGCTCCTGAATGTTTCTCTGTGCGCAATCTTCATGTCTGCATGAGTGTTTGTGTGCCACAATGTATCAGCACAGTAGTTAAATATAATGATACACATCTGATGGTCTAAAATCAATTGAATGTTCAAACTGGCAAGCCTTAAAACGCATGCAATTGACAAATTTTAGTGAAGACGCAAGCGAAAGTGATCTCTCTTCGGGTCTTTGTGTGTTGATTTGGTGTTTGAGTTCGCCTCCATGTTGCTTCCATGAAATAATGAATAAAACAGCTTTTTAAAGATATGTTGCACTGGCGCTACTTTTATCTCAGTTTGACTTTGGACAATGCTTAATTTTTCTTGTTTTCTTTGAATTGTTCTGTTTAATCATACGGTTCCTCTCTCGTGCAGCATGCCAGTGTAACGGACACAGCTCTTGTGTCAACGAGAGTGTGTGTGAGCGATGCGAGGACCTCACCACGGGCAAACAGTGCGAGAGCTGCATCTCCGGTTTCTATGGTGATCCAACAAACGGGGGCAGCTGTCAACGTAAGTCTAAACACGAGCCCATGCCAAAATACAGTTGACTGTTGTTGGCCATTTGACAATTGTATGTGTTTTGTTCATTTGCAGCATGCAAGTGCAACGGCCATGCCAGCATGTGTAACTCTAACAGTGGCAAGTGCTACTGTACCACCAAGGGCATCAAAGGAGACCGCTGCCATGTGTAAGTGTGCCTACACACACACACACACACACACACACACTTTCGTTCTGTCTCAGTCTCTTGAGGCTTTCTTCACTCTGCCATTAGAAGTAATTTGTCAAATGTACGGCAGATAGCATATCGTTATATTGTCTCTATCAAACTCTGTTCCTTATAATTCTATTCACTTTCACGCTGACTCTTTTGTTTCGTTCTGTCTCTCAGGTGTGAGGTAGAGAACCGTTACCAGGGCAACCCTCTGAAGGGAACGTGTTACTGTGAGTATGTCAGTGTAGCGGCTGATGGCTCATCATATTGTGGCTATTTGAGTCATTTAGTCATTTTCAGAACTACTCATTTTGTCCTTACATGACTGATCCAGACAGAAATCGCAAACCTATCCACGTTTCAGTCAATCTGTGAAAATATCCAGATATTAATGTCTCCGAGTGATACTTTTCCAATATTATATCTCATCCTTTTTCTTCTTTCTCACACACAACTATATTTGTATTTCTCCGACACAGACACTCTGCTGATAGACTACCAGTTTACCTTCAGTTTGTCACAGGAAGACGACCGGTACTACACTGCTATCAACTTTGTGGCAACTCCGGATGAGGTGCGTTATGCTGAAAAGACTGAAAAAACACTGTTCAAAAAGCCCCCCCCCCCCCACACACACACACACATTTGTGGTCAACTTGGTTTCAATAAATCGAGAACAACATTGTGGACACGTTTGATCTTGATATGATCAAATGGGAAACTAATTATATTGACGTTGAGTTGCACATTTGGTGTTATTGTTATCAACGTTTTTCATTCATTTATTCAGCACAGAGCAACAGAGGAAATGATACATCATATGGGTGGTTTTCCAAGGACATGTTCTTAAGTTAAAATTGGGTAGAAACAGAATGCAGCAAATTTATATGTATTACTCCCATACATTAATGCAGACTTTATGAGCATAAGAGATTTTTTTTAGAAAAAATTACAGACTCTACTTTTGAAAAAAAAAATGTTTTGCTGGAAATTCACCCTCAAAATGTTTTATATATTACATAAGTTTGGGAACATTCTTTTTTTTAAAGAAGTCCCTTATGGTCACTAAGGCTGCATTTATTTATTCAAAAATACAGTAAAATAGTTCATTTAAATTGTAATAATATTTCACAATATAACTGTTTTCTATATTAATATATTCTATGAATGTAATTTATTCCTGTGATGGCAAAGCTGAATTCTCAGCATCATTACTCCAGTCTTCAGTGTCACATGATCCTTCAGAAATCAGTCTAATGATGATTTTCTGCTCAAGAAACATTGATAATAAAAAATAATAATAAATGTTGTTTTGCTACTTAACATTTTTTTTTTGTGGAAACAATCTTGTCACAACCATTTGAACGGTATCACTGTTTCTGTTTATTATTTAAACAGAAATGAATACTTTTATTAATCAAGGATGCATTAAATTGATCAAAAGTGACAGGGGAGACATTTATAATGTTACAAATGATTTATATTTAATAAATGCTGTTCATCAAAGAATCCTGAAAAAGTATCAGCATTTCCAGAAACATGTTAAACAGCACAACCGTTTTCTACATTGATAGTAATAATAAATCGTATTAAAATAATTTCTGAAAGATCATGTGACTCTGAAGACTGGAGTAATCATTCTCTAAATTCAGCTTTGCCATCACAGGAATAAATTACATTCGCTTTATTTAAGTTTATTTTGTCTGAATGTCTTTTGAATTTCTCTTGCAGCAAAATCGAGACCTGGACATGTTCATTAATGCCTCAAAAAACTTCAACCTCAACATCACATGGGCAACCAGCTTTGCAGGTATGGACCCCCATGCGTGAGCACATCTTAAATGATCTGTGTGAGCAGTTGAATCTCTCATCCTTCCTCTCACCGTGCATTTCTTCCTTTCTGAGCAGCTGGGACTCAAGCTGGTGAGGAAATCCCTATAGTGTCCCGCAACAACATAAAGGAGTTCAAGGATAGCTTCTCAAACGAGAAGTTCGATTTCCGTAGCAATGCCAACATCACCTTCTTCGTTTACGTCAGCAACTTCACTTGGCCAGTCAAAATCCAGGTGAGAGGAGCTCACCCGTTATTGTGTCCGGTGGCATACACGGAGAAAATGTCACGACTGTGTGTGTGTGTGTGCGCCACGTAAACATCAGCAAGTGTTTTGTTTTGCTAGCTTATCTGCTCCTTCCATCTGTAAATTCACAGAGGCCATGTCCTTTTATTTTCTTCTCGTATATCTTTGGCCTTTTCTGTCTGGTCTGGAAATGATTTTGCAGCGCTTTCCTTTCCCTCCCTCTTCTCTTCTCCTCTTCTCTCCTCTCCTCCTCTTTTCCTTTCCCCCTCCTCTCTTCCTTTGCTTTGGAAAGTGATCTCGCTTACCCTCCTGTGCTCGGACGCTGAAACTCAGAGTTTGTGTTTGATTGTCCGTCCCGTATTCTAGAGCACGTTCTCTCCTCAGCTCATGGAGAAAGGGTGAATTTCACAGGTAACGCTTATTGTCTCTCTCGCTCACCTTTCCCTTTTCGATCTGACCTTTGGATTCCACGTTTTGTCTAACATAATGTTTGTGCGGATATGGGTAGAGGGGTCGTGCCGTGGACAGAGGAGCTTTTGTCAGGATTTTAGAGGTGAACGACGAGAGCTCGGGCTGGAGAAAAACGCAGCGCTCAAAACCTGCTCTGTAAACATGGCAGACTGAGACTGAGAGTGTCAGAAGGAATGTTAAGTTGAAACACATGGTTATTTGAGAGAGAGACTAAGGGAAGAGCCTGAGAGGAATAAGAGAGAGATCAGAAAGTTCAGAAGAGGCACGATTCCATCCTTCTGTTTCTGCCTCTTGTTTTCTTTTTGCCTGTGGTCTAAGAGTCTGCGGCCTGTGTAGTTTTTGGCCGGGGGAACGGAAGTGTGTATGCGTGTAAATCTAAACCGGAGTATAGTAGGAGCGTTCATGTGCTGACTTTCTGTGTGTGAATGTTATTTAAAAGCTAAATGTACAAGTTGCACGTCACCCCCAAATCGAAAGATTTTTTATTTTACATAAAGAAACCAACTTATTTATTTAAAGAATCACTATGGTTTTGTGCATTTCATGGCAATGAAGCTTGCTTACTCTAGGTATTTTACTTTGTTCATTAATCTCAATAGTTGTTCCAATTACATCCTCTACTTGAGTATAGGATCTAATATATATATATATATATATGTGTATAGTCAAATGTAGTAAATTGTTAAATAATATATTACAGTAACAGTATGATAAAACTGACACTGTTATTTTTTTAATCTGTGCAAATATAATGCAGTACAACAAATGCTACCACTATGGTTAAATATTTAAATTATATAATAATATGTATTCACGTTATTTTTTTGGCTTAATTGTCATAATGTCATAATACAACATTTTGGGGTGAAATATAACTAGTTGATTTTTTTTTTGACAGTTGTACAATTGTTTCATTTTGCAGACATTACCCTCCACTTATTTTTCAAGGTGAAATGAATGAATAATGAATGTATGGATGGACACACACACACACACACACACACACACAAAAAGTCATGTTTACTTCTGGAAAAAGAGAGGTTTTCTAGTGCTAATCAACATGATACTAAAAAACACTAATTTTACAGAAATAGATTTTAAATAACGTTCTAGTGCAAAAATATCTCACCTCACGCTCATAGTTTTGATTATATTACATCCTAAACAACAGGTTTTGTGAGATTCAACCACTTAAAAAAATAAAATACACACTGGAATATACACTGGAATCAACTTGAAGTTCTTTTTAGCCCAGTTTAATGTTTAGTTTAAAGTCTGTTTGTAGGTTGACTTCACAAGGAGTGTGGCTGTGTCATGCTTCTACCTCAGCCAATGGTGTGAGTTTGGGGCGGGACTGCCTGTTTGTGCAAACAAAAGCAGATGGGGGCCGAATGAGTTTTTCCTAGTGGTGCAGAAATGACACACTTCTCCATTAAACTCTGACTAGATATTTGCACTTGTTGATTCTACAGGCTTGATGATTTCTGTTTTTTTCTCAGCTTGATTGTGACCGGTTCCCGTTAACATCCTCCTCCACAGACCACACGAGACAAAGCGCATTTCAGTTACGCTAAATAGCTCAACTTGACAGGTGTACTAGAATGTTCTCTCTTGGTTAGTTTGCGTAAGCCACATCTTTGTCCCCTGAATCATGACTAACAAACTATATTTAGTGTTTGCGTCACACACGCACACCACATGAATGCCCGTGCGAGTCACAGGTTGTCATGTGTGAATGACAGTGATAGTCGGATTGCTATTGTTTCATGTTGAATGTGTGTGGGTATCAGTGTGTGCTGAAGCTGTGAGTCAGGCCCCGTTTGTCTTCGAGACTGTGTGTCTGAGCATGAGAAGGTTGCCGTGTGTGTGAGAGAGGCCGTATCAGTGCACAGCATCTGCTCAATGAGAGCTCTGTGTGAATTCACCCTCCATGCTGTGGACGTCTGGCATGCTCTCTTTTACCCTGTTCTCTCCCTTTCCCTCGCTGAAAATGCTGTGCTTATTTTGGAAATGCCTGGAGGAATAGAGCGGGAAGAGTAATAAAGCAGGTGAAAGATGGAGAGAAAATGACAGTATTTTAAAGTGGAAATGTCTCCGGTGTCCCATAGACTCTGCCCTCTTTATGGAAGACAGTTTGAGATCTTGCATCCCTAAAAAGAGGGACTGAAAGTGATGTAACTGTTGCACTGTTCAGGGTCATTTTAAACACTGTGTGAACATAATTGTGGGCTTGTTCCATGTTTCACAAGCTGATTATTAGTCATTTAAATTAATCCAGGCTAATCAGGGTTTTTTTTCATACTGTAAAACCTTTGTAAGCCCATAGTTAACATTCTCATTTGCATATTTACGAGGTTAATAACACTGATATGATAAGTACAGAACACAGTGAGCGTGTGACCGGTTTTAATAACAGCTTGACAATCTGGGTAAACGTCGACATTTAAATCTCCTCTGGTTGTCTTGCATATTCTGAAAAACACTAGGAGAAAAAAATGAAGGAAACCGCAGAGGAGCGTTTGCCATCGCTTTTAAAACATGTTCCCTTTCTCAGACACTAAACACAATGTAGAAAGTTGTAGAAGTGCTGTATGAATTTTTTATAAAGCAAGCACTGTAGAAGTTAATGATTGGTTGCTTGTTGTTAAAGGTTTTGTGGAAAAAGTGTAAAAATTATTTAAAAAAATCAACTAACTAGATGAAAAATTATTAAAATAAAAAAATAGTAAATATTTATTTAAATAATAAAAATTGATTTAAATACATAATAAAATATTTAAAAAATATTTCATTTGTTACAATACAAACTAAATACCATTCAAAACTATTTCACACATTTATAATACAGCATTTTCCTCAGTATAAATTGGTTATTTATACATGAAAACAATAAAAATGTATTTAAATACATATGCCAATTTAAATGGTTTTTTAAATATTTTATTGTTACAATATAAACAAAATGCCTTTTAAAAATACCTGTTCTGAATCAGGCATTAATAACCCAGGATTAAATTGAAAAGGCTCTCGCCTTATTATTGGAGGACCATCATAATAACATAGTTATGCCAAAATAATGTGATTACCTGTTACATGAATTAGAATGGAGAGTCTGAAGCTATAGATGCTCTTTTCTATAGATAGTGTGTGTGGAGAGGGAGAGAGAGAGGGAGAGGAGGGGGGGGGGGGGGGGGTCATGAATCAGCAGGGGGCAGTATTGGTACAGACAGAAACGAAACATTTGCTCCCACGTCCTGTTTAGAATAACTAAAAGCACATGTACAGTCATGCATAAGCATGAAAATGATTTGATGTAAAATGTTTTTCTCACTACTTAACACCCATTTCTCTTTTCTTCTCAGATCGCTTTCTCTCAACACAGTAACTTCATGGATTTGGTTCAGTTCTTTGTCACATTCTTCAGGTGAGACTCTTTGCTTGTGTAATAAGCAACCACACAAATTACTGGTGAAGTCTTTGTACTTCTGAAGTCACAGATATTCTAAGATGCTACAATGCTGTACATTTTTATGGAACTAGTTGGATCGCAGTGTGTTTGGGGTGTGATATAGCTCTAAGCTCTAATTCACCTCTTGAGGACCTGCTGTAATATGTTATTGATTCAGGAAGCAGACCATATACAGCAAACTCCCCCTTTGATTCTGTCACGTACACACTTTCTCACACACATTAACATTTTTAGTTCGTACTGATTCACAAGCAGCAAAAGGGTGATCAAAATATAATAATCACTCAGATGTGGTCATGCATCATACCCAAGACACGTATGATACATACGGTGCACGTAACATACTTACACCAAGCCTTGGCTGTGGTCGGCTGAGGTTCCTCATCATTAGTTATGTCAGCTCGGCCATGATAAATTACACCAACTCTTCATAGCCTTGGTCTGTGTGAGTGTGTGTGGGGGTGAGCTATTCCCAAAACCCAGAGCGAATGTATCTCAGCTCTGCACACACCTGCACTTATAAGGTATAAACATGCACCTACACTGTTATGATTCCATCGCATACAGCCCAGTTCTCCTATACACGAGAGGCGCATTCATGAGCTTTGGCCCCGATACCATGAGGATACCAACACTCCTGATCTTTAGCACACCTGCGGATGTGTAACTACCTCTAATCCATTAAACATGAACAGCCCCGTGTGTGTGCTTGAGATGTGATCTTGGCATGGCTCATTGGAACATGGTTGTCTCATTGTTTTCCATAATGGAACATCTTACAGTTGTCTTCTTCCTCTCCATTTCCTGTTATGTGTTGTGTGTAGCTGTTTCCTGTCCTTGCTTCTGGTGGCAGCAGTTGTGTGGAAGATAAAACAGAGCTGCTGGGCATCGCGGCGCAGAGAGGTCAGTGCTGTAGACTCTCTCTTAGTGGAATCTCATTGACTTTCCTTGGAACCATCCTATTAATGTCACATCAGCATCTCTGGATAGATCCATCCACTAGACTGTTGTTAAACATTTCTACTAGTAGTTGGTTACTATGGTTACTAGCATATATGCTTATAGTGACAGTATATACATACTTTCATAACTACAACTTAATTTAAACTGTTATTTACTGTATGCAGTTTTCCTCAGAATTCACAAAAACATTATAATCACAATGTTTTTCTATTGAATATACAGTCAAACCCAAATTTAATCAGACACCTTCAACATTTCTCACATTATCACAGTTTATTCGCTATAGTTTAGAAAATGCTAATAAAAAAGGACAAGAACTCCTTTATTAGTTTATATTTCACTGGTTTTGGCCATCCTTCTGTTAGACTGTTAGTCTCTCAAATGAATTAGGTTGAATAGCTGTCAGCTGTAACATTTAAATACACAATTAGATAATGCCAATTTTGATCAACCAATTACCAAGCCATGCTTAATTTTGTTCAGTCTGTGGTGTCGCATTAGCAATTCGAGAAAAAACATGGTCAGATCAAAGTGTCTGAAGAATTGTTGGGTATATTATGTCACAGTTTACTTTGTTTTGCTATCCTCACTTACGTAAATGAACTATGATGTCCTGCACCCACTAGTAAAACAAAAATCAAAAAGGATATCTGGTGTCTGAAGAATTTTTGCTTTGACTGTAGACTTTCTTTTATTACCAATGTATGTACCAATGTATGCCTTATTCACTTTTTCACAGTGTATCTTCAAAATTATTAAAAAAAACTTCATGTGTTAATGATGTGTTGATTTTGGAACAGACACAATGGGAACTAGCATTTCTGGGTAGGGTGGCACCAGCCATTCCAAAAATGAAAATTCTGTCATCAGTTACTCACCCTCATGCCGTTCCAAACCCGTAAGACTTTCGTTCATCAGAAAAGTCTCAGAAATTTGAGAGATTGCATTCGCTCCATTGACAGCGAGAGATCGTAAAACTAATCCATATGAATTGAGCGGTTTATTCAAAATTTTCTGAAGAGACTCGATCGCTTTATATGATGAACAGATTTAATTTAGGCTTTTATTGACATATAAACATTCATCAACTCACACATCAGATATGGTAAACGGAAGCTCAAGGAGGTTTGTTTTTGCGCGTCAAGCAGGTTCTGTTGAGCTTCTGTTTATGTTCGCTTATCAATGTTTATTTGTGAATAAAAGCCTAAATTCAATCGGTTCATAATATAAAGCGATTATGTGTCTTTGGTCTAAACCACTCAATTGATATGGATTAGTTTTATGATCTCTTTAGGAACTTTTTGAAGTAATAAAGTGGTAGTTGCGTGGACTGACAATTTAGGGGCAGAAATCTTTCAGATTTAATTAAAAATAACTTTTGTTTTTAGAAGATGAATAAGTCTTACAGCAGGGCTCGACATTAAGGCTTGTCCGGGACAAATTTTTTTGTAGGACAAGTGGAAGAGAGAATTAGTTGTCCCACTGGACAAGTTAAATTTCCAAAAAAATAAAATGCCATGTTACTTAACGTTATGTGCCACTCATTGCGTCTATGTCTATTTTACAGATTTAATTTGACCGATTTGAAACGAACACATTTTTCGCGCTGCCTGTGAATGTCCTGAATGTGACTCACAGAAAGACGTGCGCCAGTAAAATGCGCATGCACAGACCGCACGCCGCGCTTGAACGAACAATAACACACACAATTATGCTAAAATGTCGTTTGTCGAGTATCTTCATAACATAAGAGCAGTCTTATGAGGGACATAAAGAGTTGTGAGTCGTGAGAGAATGAGGCGCGTGTGAGATCCGCGTCTCTGTCAACAGCGGCTGGTCTTAAAGGGCCAGCTGCCAATAAAGCGTTAAAAATTATAAATCGTTACCCGGACAAGTGACTTTTGTGCATGGACAAGTGAAACATAAATTTACTTGTCCGAAGGACAAGTGCCTCAAAAAGTTAATGTCAAGCCCTGCTTACAGGTATGCTTACAGGTCTTTTTTTGTTTGATTAACGTTGATGACGCAGGCGGCAGCAGGAATATTAGGCTACTGTCACTTTGACCAATTGCAAGGATCCAATATACTGTTACACGTCCAAATGATTTCCCAATTGTTTGTTCACTCTTGGCCAGCGCCAAGGGGGGCAATAGTGGGTCATGTCCCCGCAAATGAGTCGGTGTCATTCATGCTACTCTAGTGATTTTGAGTCCATTTTTTAGCAGCTCTAATTCCAGTTTTAAACTTGATATACTGTTATGTACCATTATATTGATGTTCCTTAATTAATTTGTTGATTGTCACCAATTAGTTAATTACATTGTGGTCAGTTTTATTAAAAAGAAGAAAAAATGCAGGAATATGACCCTTGATTTTACGGCCCCCACAGGGAATGAAGAGGTTTGGTTTTGAAAGGTTTCAAGAGGCCATTTTAAGCCACGCAGGGGTGTTTATAAGAGCTAATGTGAGTGTCTTTTAAAGGACCCTCTTCACCATCTGGCTTAGTGAAGTGCTCTCATCCAATAAAAAGTGCTTATACTTTTTCCTCTCTTTCACGCAACAATCAAGCACACATTCACATGCGTACCTGCATATCACTTCCTATCTCAGCTTTGCACGTCAAAGTTTTGCACTCTTCTGACCCTTTAACTTCAAGCATGACTTTTACTAATGATCTCCATGGCAACCAGACATAGAGGGCTAATTTAGGGCTAGCATAACCCAGCAGACAGACTAGTGTTCTTGAGTCAAAGAGAAGGACAAAAAGAAAGAAGTGTAATACAACTTCAAAATGAGTTTTTGTTTTCCCCAGTTTAATTTTATATTTTTCAGAGCAAAAAAAGAAAAAAAATTTACCATGATTTACAGAAGTCACTGACTAAAATGTCATTCATTGTAACAATAGTTTATATAACCAAAAAAATCCTTAGACAAATTAAGGCCGCTTTTAAGGATCACATTGCAGCCCCCAAATACGAATTCATTTTCATTTTGAAATCTTTATACTTTATACTAGATTTTACCCATTTGTCAGTGAAAGTTGTTTCAAATATAGTCAAAATTAGTCTGACCACGTATTCTATTATATATTTGAAATAGTAAATACAGGTCAGAATAAGAATATTGTTTCATTTTTATATAAATATATCCGTTACGCTGAAGGACGATGGTTTGTAACTCTGAAGACCACGAATATCGTCATTGTTCCCCTTGTAATAATATTCCTGACTAAATGAAGACAGAAGCAGATGTTGAAAAATAAAAGCAGTTTATTCTACGGTTCTGATGCTCCCTGCCATGCTTGCTTGGCTTGTCACTCTGTTTCTGACTTGCTCAGCCCCAATAATGACGGCTTGCAGCTATATTTATGAGTGCTTTCTGTTTGCCAGAATAAATGGCTTTATCGGGGTGGTTATTTTGGGGGGTAGAATCCATTCAATGGCCTCTCTTGAACTTGTGACTCTTGTCAGAATAATAGCTTACCAATATTTCTGAACGTATTGCAATCCTCAACACTTATCTCGTTTCTCGTTTTCTTGCTAAGAAAGCCGCCCAAGCTACTGGGTCTGCATTTACTTTTTGGCTTTTTACAAGGCCTAGCAACTCTCTCTGTTCGTGGGCATTTAAAATAAATCAATAACACAAATAAAAACCATACAAAGATGCATTAAAATATTAATATTAAGTTATTTGTCTGTACTAAACATTCCTCATTTATCTGGAATACAAATAAGATGCTAATTGTTATACAGTGATACTGTCATTCAGTGTAATGGATGAGACTGGTGTAACAGAATGTGCATTACCCTGAATGATGAAACTTAATATTGCAGGCTATCAGTTGGCCACCAATTTTAAATAGGGAGCTTGACCAGTAAAGTAAGTCACAATTATTTAATTGCATCTACAATAGAAATTATTATTTTTTTTTTTACATTTCACTGAATGGTGTGTTTTTGTAACTTAGGGTACCAAACCATGAAAAGGTGAAATTATCAAATATTTAGGAGCAATAAACTCACTTTGCTGCAGCACCGCACTGTCTCCAGGGTGCTTTTTGATGATGTCAGACTGTTGAATGACAGTGTATCAGTTTTTGATGTGATTCAAGAGTGGCTTCTTGTTCCTGTTACACTGAATGACCTCTAACAAATACAGGACAAAAGTCCCCTGGTTATTTCATAACTTAACAATAAGACATAGTCCTTTTAATATAACTCAGCCAACACTTATTTGAAAATGCCAAGAAAGCAAATATATTTTTAACTTGGTATTTTATGATTATTTAAAGATGTAGTGGGAAAATCACAGTCTGGGCAATTACACTGAATGACAGTTTTACACATTGGAACATTATTTCACCTATATTTTGAGTTTTATATTCACAAAAGTTATTTGAAACATAAAAGTAGACACATTATTTGCTTTTAATGATTTTATATGTATATAAAATAACTTTTTGTCAAATAAATTTGATGTGGGCACCGAATTGGTGATGTCTCGACTTTGATTCTCTTGCGTGTGCACCTGATGATATGGGAGTTTTTCTGATTCCTCCAGGTCTAAATAATTATACACAATGGTTAAAGATCAGACCTTATAGTTGCCTAAAACATAAACTAAGCTAAATTATAAAATAGGCCACTTTCATGAAACTACAGTAAATATGAGATTATATAGCAGTATAAAACACATTTACTTAAAAACAAGTTTTATTCTTTTCATTTGGGACCGCTGTCCCAAAACTATGATTTGTGTCAGCATCATCATAAAGCTGCATATATGTGTGTGTGTCCTCTGTTTGAACACCAACGTCCCGTTTGAAGGTTTGAAAAACCATCAGAGGGTCGCTCAGTTGTCGAAACTATAATTGCAAATCAGAAGTGACCTTTTCTCAAAGCGGTGTGTGTGTGTGTGTGTGTGTGTGTGTGTGTAGTTCTTTATGTGTGCAAGTAATTACACCGAATTCCACCAGAGGTGTTCTGAAAGAGTTTCCAGGTAAATCTTTCAGTGATAAATATCACAAGCCTTGCAGGGAGAGAATGTATTGTGAACCAAAAATCAAAGATGCGGGTTATCAGTTTTTCAGGGACTATCCTCTGTAATTGTTAGATATGCAAATGAGGGCCACTCAGCCGAGATGAGCTGATGCTAACAGACTACTGATTATGTTCTTTAATTTTGTGACTGTGCGTGTCATTCAAAGAATATTACACAAATATTCCTTTGAAATTTTTATTTAGTCCTATTTTAAAATAAGACTGCATGCGCCTACGAATGAATCCTGGATCTGTTACGCAATACTGCTAATAATGTTAATTTATGAGTTAATTAAATGAACCTTTTTCTGTTCCTACCCCTGAACACTATTTTTCTCTCTCAAACACACACACACAAAGGTAACAAGATTAAGATTTGTGATGAGCATGAGCTCATCTTCAGTCATCTTCATGGTCCACACACACACACACAAACTCTTATACACACTAGCTATTGCACCTTTATTGATGAGGCTGTGAATTAAACTGACAGAGAGTGGCTTGTGAATTAGGCGTAGTGGGAATAGCTGTCGATATCCTAGGTCCGTGTGTGTGTGTGTGCGCTGTAATGAGGTGGCCTGATAGCTGGTGTCTCCTGTTTGTGTGTGCTCCTTTCACACCGAGAACAAATACATGCGTTACCAACTCTGTCCAAGGTTTTTTCTTAAATAGCTGTATAGTTTTGTTTGTTGTTTTTATTGGTTTTAAATGGGTCATGAAGAATCAATTCTCAAGCAACAACACAAACGTGAATTTGTGAAAACCGTGACGTCATGTTCAGTCTATAGGCGCATAATGTTAACTACTGGCCTGGCATTATAATACAGCGTTTTTAGTCTTTGAATGAGGATCGTTTTGAAAACATTGGTGTCTGTATGCGAAAAATGCGAAGGAAAAACTTTTCTGTTTTTAGTACATTGTTGTCATGTAAACACCCTTAAATTCTGGGATGGAAAAAGGAATCTCAATATAGCAAAATGGGACACATTATTAAACTTCAAAAGGCTATGATTTAATTAAATGTGAATGCTGCTGAACCTTTCAACGCTGTTGCGCATTCTACAGTCTTGCGGTTTCAGAGTTATATGAATGTATAGGGAACTGTCTTTAGTTAAGTGTCAATGCCATTCTCTTTTCATTATGCCTCCATAAAATGGCTAACAATGTAGTGTTTATAAGTGTAGTGCAGCTTTGTTTACAGGGTTTCCTGGGGTAACCACTATATTTCTGCTGTTCCATAAGCTATGAATTTTTTTTTCTTAATGTGATTTTTAGTCATTTTACGGTTTAGTACACTAAAAAATTTATATTAACAAATCATTTTAAACTGACTAAAAAAATCAAGTTGAATTCATATAACTTGTAAAAAAGTTGAAATTGCTTAATTTAGAGGGGTTTCTCTCTCACACACACACACACACACATTTCTTCAGTCTCTCTCGTTTCTCTCTTCACTCTGCAATGACTTACTCAATTTGCATATAATTTTTTACAGTGTATATTACCATTGACTTTTTGACATCCTACCCTGCTCATACAGTATTAATGTTATTTGTGCAGGTCTTAAATTTCTCTCTCTATATATATGTATTATTATTATTATTTTAAACCCTGCAGATACAATGTTATTAACTAAGTGGCAAAACATTCTCAGAAACATGAAACTGCTTTTGTACACGTCAAAAAGGTATTTTGATTTTTGGAAATTCAGCCCACCCAGTCACAATGAGCTATTAAGGAGCAGATAGGTTAGATACTTTTGATCCTAATCACCAGAACAAGAACTGATGCAAATAGTAAAACATTGTGCTGTTCCTGTAGCAACATTGTAGCACTTTCTGTTCATCATGTCCTTCTAAAGAGTCCCAGAGAAATAAGCAGCTGATGTTTATTTTTAAGGTCCCTTATTATTTCAGTGCTAATTGTTCTGTGAACCTGTCACAATGAAGTGCAGACTTTTCAAAGTCTATTATTGAAGGATGCTGCAATTAAAAAGTATATTGTACTCAGAAAGGAAATCCGCAACTCAAGTTCAGCTAAGTTTCTCATTTCATGTGGGAAGAGGGTGTTTGCATAGTCATAGAAGATATTAAAGATGGCTTGTTTTAATTTTAAGGGTCAGTGAGAGAGTGGAAAAAAGAAAACTCATATATATCCACTGTGTACTAAATTTGCAATTTCTTTTGTGCAAAAACTAGCCATGTAAGTGAGCCTTGGTGGGAAGAATTCATAACATTTCTCTGATATGACCTTTAACAGTTTTACCACACGTTTTCAGGGAGAGAATTTATTCAGGTAGTTTTTTCTTGATTAACTTTCTTAAAAAGGAGATCTGGGAAAAGAGTTTTAGTGTGAAAGGGGTCAGTGATTAACCCCTCCTACTTGTCTTGGAGACAAATGTCATTCATGGATGGCGAGTGATTGCTAATAGTCCTCTTTGTGTTCTTGATGATCTTGCAGCTGGTCTTTGTAGTGGCAGATGCAGCCAAAATGAGAGGATAATTGATGTTGGCAAAATTAATTTTGTATTCTTTTTGAATGCTTATCAGAATTATGTCAATATCAGTTATTCCCTCACAATTTTGAGCAGAAAAAAAATATTCTTTTGTGTGAGGGGGAAGGAGGTTTGGACAGTGTTTGGAAGGCAGACACATTCTTGTGACCATCTGTAGCTGGTCAAGACTGAAGGATTTTTCAGTTGAAATGCTATAGTTTTTGAGATTTTGATAGAATATTTTTTTCATTTTCAGCACTGAAACAGAAGGACAAAAATGTCAGAAATGTGAAAATCTCCAAAAATCTTTGGACAGTTGGTAAACGTACTGTTGCTCTGTTGCAGGAGACACCAGGTTGGGCCCCTTCTGATTTCTTTTATTCTTGAAAAAGCCTTGTCCACTTTTCTTTAATGTTGAAGAAGCCATCCTGACCCTCTCAATGAAAAGGTTTGAGCAGAAACTGTAGTTCCAGCATGAAAACCGCTTGTTTGGCAGCAGGGGGTTTCTGGCGCTTGGAGAAATGTCTTTTACTCCTTCATAATGTATGGCAGAGCCTTGCAAACAGTGCTCTTGCTTAGTTTCTTTGTACTGTCCTGTACACAGCCTCGTCTCCTTTCCCGAGACCCCTCTTCTCTGCAAAGCAATGTCCTCTGGGTGTTTTCTCGAGTTTTATTTAGCAGTGGTTGGGTTGGGATGTACTTTTTTTCACCAGCGCATGATTGAACTGTCATTGCAGTCAGTTCTGTGGTGTTAAAACACTCCTCAGACTGGTCACCTCTGCGCTAATGTTTTATTTGTCTTGACACATTTTACATTTCACCTATGTGAGTAGCATTGCATGATCAGCTCGTCTAGGGCAAACAGCCCCTATCATACTCGAGCAGTCATCCTATATTTTGTTCCGTGTCTGTTTGAGATCATGAACAAAATGAATCTGTTTGTAATTAGGGAGACTGACTCAGGGTATGATTAATATGTCATGATTATGGCAGACTAGTAGTGATAAACTGTTAATTCAGACAGCTGAATTTTTGTTGATTTTGGTTTTCAGTTTAGTTTTAGTTGGCCTTTGTAAAAAAAAAAGTGTGTATGTTATGTATGTATCTTTTTTTTAAAATATATATATATATATATATATATATATATATATATATATATCTTGCAGTCCTACCACAGATCATAGCAAACTTGTGCCCATCACCAATGCTCTTCTAAAGTTCATGCTTGAGAGACGGTGCGACACTACAGACAGGAAGTACAATGATGTGATTTAATTCACTGAATGTTCCGATTTTGTGGTGCACATTTATAGTATCTTTTTCTTTTCTTTTTTTTTTGCTCACCTTTTTCAAAAATTCGTCTTGGTAATAGTTTTAGTTGACGATAATAACCTTGGAGAGGAGAAGCTGGAGTGATTATGATGGAGATTGCGATGAAAATAGAGATTGGAAGAAGGGCATCATCTATTCTTTGCCACATTTTCACTCAGTCAGCACAGAGTCTGTCTCCACCTCTCCCTCAATCTCTCTTTCTCTCTCTCTCTCTCTCTCTCTAGCTTTCATTCCTTCAGTCTCTCTCCTTTCTCTCTTTACTCTGTATTCCTTCAGAGGATTGAGTGTAAAAGCTTGCATCAGCCTCCCCCCTTCTGTTTGATGAAGGGATGCGGGTGTAGAGGAACTCACCCAGTCCTGTTTGTGTTTGTGTGTTTTAACTTGTATAGCCAAGTTCGTCAGGCTCTTAGCTCCTCTCGATTGGAGGTCATATTCCCTCTGCAGTAATACGGTCTTGCTTTTTCACCCACACACAATCTCAAACAGTTGTTTAGTTGAGTAAAAAAACAGACATTTGTGTTTCTTACACACACACACACAACAGAGAAACACACACTCTTCCGCCCACTATGTGTAATGGATGACTCGACACTAAAAACACTGATTTCAGCATATGGTCCAAGTGAACTAATCTTAACAATCTGTTGCAGTAGAGAATTGGATTCCTAGAAATGGTGCTGCCTTGGCATCAAAATATTTCTCTGTAATAGATTCAGTCTTTACTGATCCCTGTGCCACTGTGAAGGCAACGGGTTATTACAGCAGAACAGTTCAGTAAATACCAGTGGGACTCGTTGGCACAAGCTTTCCTTATCCACTCGTGGCAATCAAGAACAGGCTGCAGCTTCAGACTGATTTAAGATGACAAGCAACGTGGGCATGCCTGCTTCCTTCAGAGCGCGCCGGCCCACATCCACTGCACAGAAAATGCCATGGTTAACGAGAGCATTCTAGTCATTACAGGTCATGCAAGGCTCTCCTGTATTCCCTTATCTTATCACTCCAATATCCCTCAGAGCACGATTTCGTTTTGCTTTGGTACATCAAATGAGCATGGGTTTATCTTGCCAGACTTTATAGAACTGTTGACCTGTTTCTTAAAAAGTAAATACTAACTAGTGGCGTGAGGCAAATCCCTCCTCCCTCCCGCAGTTGCACGAATGGAGACACAGGAATGTTATTCACGGAAGTTTTCACGTTCTTTTCTTCATTTTGCACATTCCATGCTAAAATACTTTGTAAATCACAGTTACAGAAATCTAGATAGATGAACAATGTAAACACTTTGAGTGGGTACAAGTAAAGATAGTCACATTTACCATTTGCTCTGTGAAATTTCACGGGCGAAATCCAATAATTTACAGTCCCCCTGTAGTCAATAATTATATTCCTTAAAACGCACCTTTGATCACCCAAAATGACATTATTTAAAAGTTTTTTCCTTGAGAAAATTTGACTCCATGCCTTTAAAATAGCTTGAATGTAACTACACCCTTGCCACATTTAGCATATGCAGTTCTGTGAATATGCAAATTAGCCCCGCCTCCACTCTCACACTCACACCAGCTCAGAGATCCACTCGTTGACGATCATACGTTGACCTAATTGGTTACAAGGTTTTTGACGTCAAAAACACCAACGATTTCAAACCGCGTTTTTGAGACTGTCTTTAGATCACTGCAGTTATAAAGAGAAAATTCTCAGCAATGGTTTTGACATGAATTTGCACATAGTTTGTCTTAAAGCAAATCAAAAAACACCTCATAGACATAAACAGCATTTAAAAACTTGATTTTCACCACAGGGGGACTTTAAATCAAATTCTGCGTGATTAGGAGTTTCATGTGAGGGTGAAAAAGTTCTTCACACAGATTCCGCTCGTGTTCAGGTGTTCAGACGAATTTGCGGATTGACAAGAAAAGCTGCTTGGTTTGAAAGTGACTTCTGTGAGTGGTCACTCTTGACAATTATTGATGACAACTATTGACAATGTACCTTTTTTGTCCCAAAAAATTGCTGGACCTTAAGCCTACAGTGGGTTTTTCACATTGAATTAAACTTTGAACCAATTGAAACCATGCGACCAACACATGTAGTGTTACTTGTTGCTTTGTTAACAGTTTAAATTGTAACAATTGAGTATTTTTCAGGTGCTCCTTCATGAACCGAATGCTAATTGAACTGATGGTTTTCATGTGTTTATTTTTGGAAAGAAATGCTAACGTACTCTCGCATTGATTGTGATTTGGCGTTCAGTGCAGATCTAATTTTTGGAGGCATGATCTGTTTTTAAATGGTCATCTAAAAGTGAATTTCTACAATATCAGGCTACACATGGTCATGAAAAGCCTGTCAGAGATTTTTAAAATAGTGGTTTTCAGGGTTAAAAAGAAATTAATAGAAAGAAGTCATAGAAAGGCATGGAAATCTTCAGTGAATATACATTCTATCTCTTAAATAGTTCATTGACTAGACATTCTTTTTGGGAGTGTAATCTCTCTATAAAATATATATTTTAAATCCCAGTAGTTTAATTGGTCAATGGAGATTAATTGGTCAAAATGTTAAAAAACAATTATTAAAAATAAAACTGAAATGAGGACAGACAGACTGCAGATTTTCAGATTGCTTTTCTGTACAAAAAGAAAACAGATCAATTGTCTAGCTGTGAATCATATGTAGACGCTTTGCTATTTATATCCTTATTGAAAATGTTTGTCAAACGCAGTGTTTCAGATCAAACCCACCTCAAAACGCATGTTGTGAATTATTGAAAAACAAAATTCAGATGTCTGTGGCTGAATTGTTTAGCATGCGAGTTGTGGCTAAAAGACACATGTCTCTTTGAACTCTGTGCTTTTTTCCTCTGTCTGCCGCAAGGCAGTGATATTAATTCCACTAATCTGTAGTCTCGGGGGCTTGTGGGAGTAATTAGGCAGTTGGATTACGGCTCATTTGGGGGATTATATTCCTGCATTAATCTCTCACAGTGGTCCAGGTTTATCTCTGGTTGGTTGGATGGCTCCCTCCTGTTCTGTCATGTTCCTCCCACTTGTAGCCTTTCTCTCTTGCACTTTCCCATCCTGTTGCTGAGACAATTAGATAAATCAGACATGCAATGCCATTATTTTTACCGGCAATTCTCATAGGCAACTAAATGATTCATTTTTTGCATGTTTTCTTTTCTCTTGACAATCATCCATCGATCTATGTCTTTGTTCACAGTGCTTCCAAGTCCAATCTTTAGAACTAACTCTCCCCACTGTCATTTTACAAGTGATGAAATCAGATCCATTTTTTCAGACAGTGTTGTGAATATTCGCTTTATCTAGACTGGTTGCCCTACTAATGACTTTAGCGTCCCCATGATGCCAAAAGACATGTGAGGAGCTGTCATTTCATCAGACGATAGAAGAAGATTTGATATTTCTCCGCATTGCTGAACTCATGAGACGCATCAGACATCATAAATGTCAAAGGTTTTCAAACCATACGGATGGGGTTTAGATTAGGGCTACAACATATTATTTTGATAATTGATTAATCTGTCATCAATGTCTGATTAATGGGATTGTATTACAACCTGCCCAATGTTGTCCTAAACAAAAACTGCGATTGGTGGCTTTACATGTCAGTCAGACGGCCGCTGGGCGGTCCTTGACCAATGAAAGCTTCTGTTGAGTCCAGACCTTCTGCCATCAGTCTGAAGGACTGGCTATGCGAGACTAGCTGACAAGTGACCAAAACCCCTTTAAAACCACCAATCGAGACAAGCTGTGAGAAACACATTGAAGATTGAGATCAGAGCATCTTCTTGTTTCAGCACACAGCCTGTCTCAGATCAGTATTCAGCATGGCTACACCTCACCATCTGATTCAGCACTGCTTCTCTCCTGAAGGTTGATTGAAAGATCTCTCTCTCTTCTCCCCTCTCCTCATCCATCTTTACCCCTCTGCTCTGTCTCTTTGGATATGCCTTATATTCCTGACAGTAGTTTAAAGCACACATCAGTAAATATGCACTTTGATGTGCTGCAATGGGACCGTGTGGGTATGTGTGTGACAGTTGCTGTGCTCCCTGGAGTGCCTCTCTCTCTCTCTCTCTGTCTCTCTCTCTCTCTCTCTCTCTCTCTCTCTCTCTCTCTCTCTCTCTCTCTCTCTCTCTCTCTCTCTCTCTCTCTCTCTCTCTCTCTCTCTCTCTCTCTCTCTCTCTCTCTCTCTCTGTGTGTCTTTATTAGAATTTCTGTTGTGTGTTGGGCTGAGACTTCAAACATGGATGGACAGATACACGCACACACCGATTAAATGACTTGTGGTTCCTGCTGAGAGAGATGGTAGTTGGACGATGGGGATTTCTAATTGAGTGGTTTTCTGTGAAGAAGCTTGTTTTTGCTCTTATCACTCTCTATCTGTCTTTCTCTCTCACACACATACTGATTCAGATTACTATCGTCATCATTATTAACATCAGAGACCATTGGAGCATTTGAGATGTTCAGAAACTTTCAATTTAAAATGTTTAATATAGGAACTTAACACAGTGAAAATGTAGTTTAAAGAAGCGTGTTTTAACACCGTTTTCATTGAACATCAAATGAACATAAGAAAGAATGTTTCATATGTAAACCATATTTGCATTTATGGATGGATGGATATGAGATGCTGTAGGTAGATTTAGCTTTTATGTTCATTTTTAGTTTTAATATTTTGATACATATCTATGAACTCTATGTGGTGCTCATATGAAGGTGAACCTGATTTCACCAAGTACAACGTGTTCCTGGAACAGCATTGTAATCAACCAATTAGATTTGAGTGAGAAATTTACAGTTTAGGCTTACAACCAGGGTTAGGTTCTACTTCAGTGTTATAAGGGTAGGGATAGTGTTAGGACTAAATTTCAGAATGTTGAGTGTCAGAAATGTTGTTCCAGCCAGGATCAACATATTATTTTCTCTTACTAGGCAAAATCACAGTGTACCTCATGAATGATGCCAGTTCGAGTCTGTCACGTGCCATTAGTCTACACATATTTGTTTGACAGACATTTAAAGACGCATGAAACCACTTGAGCACAGCTCTTGAAATTTTAATATCTACGCTTATCAGATGGTTCCATACCTGCATATAACTTTTTCATTTTTCCCATTCTTTATTGGATGATTTGTGCCAATTTATGTGTTTGCATCCTTTTTTTCCCTGAGATATAAGCAAAGAGTGGGATCAATTATGCTTAAAAGCGTTTGATCTGTTCTCTGTACGCTCGCTCTCCGTCTCTGACAGTTAAAAGGCTGTGCAGATACGCACTACAGTTCCCTTTTGTTTGACTTCCTCTTTATGGTCCTTTTATGCATTTATGTGCTCACAAGCTTCATTCAATCTGGCCTTCTCTCTTTTAAATTCAACCTGCATCTTTTTCAAGCCGTGTTGTTTCAACGTTCACCTTTATATTGATCTCGGCTTTAACGGCGCACAGAGCCGTATGCGTGTTTGTGTGTGAATGTAACACTGTTGGATAATCTTCCTCTTCTCTTCCTCAGCAACTCCTGCGAGAAATGCAGCAGATGGCCAGCCGACCATTCGCCACCATCAACGTCGCCTTGGAGACGGACGAGGAGCCGCCAGACCTGATTGGTGGAAATGTGAAGGTTAGCGTGACCTTTCGGATGGTGACATCAGAGTTGGCTTTAAGAGAGGGAGTGCAGTTACTGCATATGTTAATGTTGGGAATGAACTGAAAGCTGAGTCACTGGCTCTGTTCCAAAACCTAGTGAGCTGCGTCGCTGTCTGCGGGCTACATAAGAAACTGCCTTCTAAGACAGCAACTTAATAAAAATTCATTTTGAACTCTCTTAGGTCTGGTGACACGTGCTTCTAATGTGAAGCACCAATCATTAATCCAATAGTTTCTCATTAGCATATGTAGCTAAGGTAATGATTCACTGCTCAAATAAGCACAACAGTAAATACAGTAGCGCACAAATATTTGGTGCAATAGTCTGTTTTTCATCAAATGGATGGGCTTTTTTAATTATAGATCTCCTGCTTTGATTGCGATTCACCAGCTCTTGATTTGATGGGTATAATGTCCATTTTGCATCACTTTAAAATTCTCTCTACTAATGTTGTTAATTATAGAGGGAAGCGTTACAGAAGGGCTTTTCACACTTGAAATAGTTAACCCTGGATCATTCAAACCCCTGGTAAAGGGAATCTTGGGTTATCTTGCTTCACAATTATTTTTCTGAGTATTTTGGCATTTCACAGTGCATATTCCTAAAAACCCTGTGTTAGTGTTCTTCTTTGCATATTTGTGGCGTCAACAACCATGATTGGAAAAATACAGGTATATATAACTAGCACTGTTTGTATTTGAATAGGAAGACACATGTAGGCAGACACATGGCCATATTCTAGGAAGACAATGTCAAGATGTGTCTGGCTCAAATCGGAGAATCTTAAATTCATTGGAAGTCTTTGGGATGTGCTGGAGGAGACTTTACAGAGTGCTGGGCTCTTGCATTGTCAATACAAGATCTTGACCAAAAATTGATGGACCTCTTGATGGAAATAACATCACAACATTTATTTCCATCAAAAGGTGCAACTGTTGCCAAACATATAACATGCTAGAAACATAATAATCACTGCAATAATGATCCAATATAGACGCCTAAGCATTTGCCTATTTAAATCCAAACAGCGACTTTTTTGTTTTTGGCTGGGCAGTGTATTACTTTACAACTTCTTACCTTCTTTCTGCATGATAAATATCTTGTATACATTTAATTGTTTTGTCTTCGTACATAATGAATAGATAAAAATGCTTCTACAAATAAAACATGAAGCCAATAGATATACACTTACTACAATATATGGTTTGTATGTGTTTTGTGCAATTTGTGCCCGTGTTCTAAATCACCAGTTTGAAACGTTTCTTGAGTTCAGAAAGATAATCTGGGGTTAAGCAAAGTGTGAAAAGCCCTAGAGTGATTTAAAATCAGCAACTTGTCTTTTTGAACTTCATTAAGAGTTAGGCTATTTGTTTCAAGAATTGCACTACAGTGGTTGTGCTTTGTTTTTGATTCACTAAAAGGAACCAGTCATATGTTCGTGAATTGGACTACATTGGTCACGTTGTATGTTTGCTTCCCTTTCATGGGACAGGCCGCAATAGGTTTCGACCGGGATACAAGGAACTTTCTTGGGACATTATGAAAATTTTCATCAATTTATATATTTATAACAGGGCTCAAACTATACAGTTGAGGGAGTTATTTTTCCATGTAGGCTACATTTTCATATAGCTACTGTAAAAGATTGATCTTGGTTTTTAAAAAATTTATATCAGGATTGTTGAAATAAAGGTTGCCATTAATTGGAAAATCTATTTTTTACCCAGCACTATAAATTAATTAATTGTATTGATTTTTAAGTAGTAAATAAAATATATTTCCCTGAACTAAATCTACAATCTTGGGTGAACATTTTCACAGAGCTTTCCATAGTGAATACTAGGATTGCCTGATCTTTGAAGAATACATGTGATGCCCCTGGCTAAAATTGTGTACTATAAGTTGGTATAGATTTTCGGGAATGTGCCGGGAATAGCAGCTCACTAGGTTTTAGAACAGAACTTCTGTGTTTTAGTTCTCAGACTAAACCTCTGTGTTTTCACACCTTGTTCATTTGGAGTGTATGTTTTGGAACATGGTGTGTTCTCCCTTAGTTCGGTTTGTTTATGCATATATGAACACTGCAGACGTTCTTGGATCTGCACCAAAAAAAAAATGGTCTGAGATCGCCTGAACGAGGTGTGAAAACAACTCTCTAGAGCAGTTTGCTTGAGTCGATATAGCAATCCGACCCAACGGACCAGCGAACCAGGCTGCATCATGATGTATTGATGGGGGAGCAGGCCATCGTCATTGAAAGCCAAATTTATTTTTAAAATGATAGAATTCTCTGAAATAGCTACATGGTGAGAATGTTGTCCCGACAAAGCTATGTATCCTGCTCAAAATTATATAATATAGTATCATATTAACATGACAGTAATATAATGGCTGCTACAAAGAAAGCCACAATAAGCCTGCGGAGCCGTTGTCTATCCATCTGGAATCCCGGAACATAAACCGATGCACTCTGACCACTGAGAGGACCTTTTACTCGCACATGACTTTGTGTAGACAAAACTAATTTTGGGTTCTTTGATAAATGTTGCTTTGTGAAAGCGAAATGAACCAAGAAGATATTGCAATATTGTAACAATATTAATCCCTGTCTGGGAACAAAACATCGATCTACATCTCTGAACACCCTTATGCCTGGCTCACACTACAGGAGGTTTATAGGCCGATTTATGCCCGATTTTCCCCTCCTGAGAACAAGAGAAAAAATCTTATCGATGTCCTCGATCGGTTCCGATGTTCGGCGCAGATTATCTGGTAATGTGAGGCGTTCTCAGATCGAATCTGGCACCTCCCGAACTGCTCTCACAAATTGGGCTTGCCCCGATCATATCAAAATGTTTGATATTTATCGGGATGAGCAAGATTGTGGTTACGTCAGTACTGTCACAATAGCCAATAAGAAACAAGTAGGGCTGTGGTGAAGGGATTTCCATTGAGGTAATTTTGAGTGACTCAACAGCACGATATGCGGTATTATCTTCACTTATTTATTCATATATTTATTGGTAAATAAGTGTTACGCTATTGTCAGCAGGCATGAAGACGACTACATGTTCAGTAATGAAACCGAAACGAAAATTCGCATTGAAACGAAGTGGAGTAAACAGAAGATACAATGTCAAAATAAGGGTCCACATAATATAATAACAGAACATAAACCTGACAATAAGCTTGTTAGGCCATTGTTATATAACAGTTAGTTCCGATCCTCGAAACTCACTTTACGAGAGGCTTTCTGCTGATATTTAACCAGTACCGGCATTGCTCGTCTCTGCGCAAGACAGGCTGTCACTCAGTCCAGTTACATTGTTACACCACTAGGTGGGCAAGGGACTGCCTTTGAGTGAGTCATTAAACTGTTCATTCTACGTAAATGTAAAAAAATGTGGATTCATTCAAAGGTAGATGTAATGAAAAAAGCTGTTAATTATGTGAATATTTAATTTTAACTTTGAGTTCCAATCCGGCGCATGGGCAATGTTGAAGCTGATGCTTCACTTCATAGAGATCAATGGCATTGATTAATTGTATTGACCAGAGCTGACACCATTCATTATAAATATCCTTAAATGTTTTTTTTTTGTTATTTTTTTTACGATTTCGCTTGGTCACGGCAACCTTTTCACGAATATGACTTGCTATGAAGGACAGATATTTTGTTTACATCCTTACTTTTCCGCTTCCGATCTGTTGCGTGAGATCACGTGATCATGGTGGAATCGTATCAGGGCTTCATGTGTGTGATGCACCGCGGTTTTTATATCTTGTACTGTGAGCATGTTTTAGATTTGAGGGAAGAAAATCTGCAAAGATTCTCCTTAAGTGTGTGCTGCAACCAGATTTCAAAATCGGTTAGGATTTTAACACTCCTGTAGTGTAAGCCAGGCATTAGGGGCCATTCACACAGAACGTGTTTTCCATTCCACTGCGCTACCTTTCTATTATTTTTCATTGTAAACACATCCTAGACTGACAACTTTAACCATTACGCTTGCATCTTATGCAATGTATCTAAAAATGTGGTGCTCAAGTTAAAAAAAAAGTTCAACACGTCTCTAGACCTTGCACCTTTTTTCCCCCATCTGCTCACTTGTGCCTCACGTTTTTAACAGCAAGAATACTTCCAGACACTTCCCGTGTCTAGTTAGATGAAGCTTTCTTTAATTGTTTACATGGCTTCTTTACCACTCTGAGACTTATAACTAATAACTGCATTACATAGTATTACAGCTGGATATGATTTCAAGAATTGCTGGTTTGTAATTACTGTTCGTAGTGTTTGTTGTCCTAACACTGTAATGACAACCCTAGAGTAAAGATCTGATTTAGATTTACTTCTTTGCCGAGTTCTCACTCCTGCTCCATCAATGTCCTATGTTCACTATCAAGGTCTAAACGTAATTACAATCCAGCCGTCCTTGATAGCAAAAAGCTATAAATGCAGTTATTTCTCACAAATCTCATAGAAGAGCCCTGAGGGTGTGAAACTAAAGTAAACACGGCTAAACAAGAATGAAGCGCATGAGCTCAGTGGACATCAGAGCATTCAGTGCTATAGTGTGTGGCCTCTGACACACTCAGTATACCTCTGCCTTCTCGCTCACTCGCCGTCGCTCTCGTTTTCTTTTTTAATTATTAGAGTTAATTAAACAGAACCTGTCTTCTGCTTGCTCAGTCTGGTTGCCTCAGATAATCACCTGAGCGGAAACGTAATAAACGCACACATATATATCATATATATATATATATATATATATATAATATACGAACATACATACAGCAATACACCCCTCCATACTCATGCCGTTGCTCTCAGCGGCTGTAATTGAATTTTTTAGGAGTTTCTTCTTTTTGTGTGCTAAGAGAGTAGGTGTGTATGGTGTTAAAGATAAATGGCTTTCCCCCCTGCTCTGAATTGACAGTGGGAAAGTGCCAGGAGGAGAGAGAGAGAGAGAGAGAGAGAGATAGAGAGGAGTGAGGGGGTGAACTGGCCTCTGTAGGATAAGAAGTGATTTAAAGAGAAGAATATATGAAGCAAAGGAGGAATGAATATGCAAGCGCGCTGTACAGAGGGGAGGATGTGTGAATGGGGGTAGAAGAGCCGCAGTAAGCACACAAACACTCAGTCATTGAACAGTCTTTTTGATGCATACACACTAATACCACGCATACACACAGCACACACTGGGGAAACTCAGCAGTTAAGCAAAAAGACCAAATAAGTGTGTGTGTATAAAAAGAGTTTATGCAAGTCTTAGGACTAAGGGCAAAATGAGTGTGAAATGGGTCAAAGCAGGAATATGATTTGTGCATGTGTTCCAAAACAGAAGGTCATGTGCCTTCAGCCCTGCACCACACAGGCATTAACATACAATACTTACAAAAAAACACCATGGGTTTTTTTTTTTTTTGTACCATTGTAATGCCATGGTATTCTTTGAGGTTCAGTGCCTTGGAATATAGCAGTCATTCCAGTTCACTGGTATATGTAAAAGTATAATGTATAAGTGTATAATGCAGCAATGTAAGATACAAATGATTCATGTGTGCATATATCAGCTATTTAACAGTTTGTGAATGTGACAAGATTTAGGGTACATTTACACAACAACATGCTTAAAAAGGAGAAGTTTTTCCTTTGAGTATTCCGCGTACAGACAAACACCATTGTCACACGGATCCGCGACAATGACTAAAAACGCTGTATTCTGCTGCCAGGCCATTATATGGCGATGAAACGAGATAGACCGAATACTTAATACCCATGTGCATGACGTCATCGTCTTCAGAGATTTGCGTTTTTGTTGTTTACATGAAGACTGTTTTCAAAAACGTACACTTTGAAACCCATTTTCAGACACCCAAAACGCTGTTCTCATGTAAATTTACGGTTTTAGCTGAAAACGGTGTTGTGTAAACAGCCTGTTAGAGTCAGAAATGGAATCAAGTTTTAGAAATTTGAATACTATTTCTCTCTCTCTCGAATGATAGTGTTAAATTTGAAATGTTTTCACTCATTTTACTATGCTGATAATATAATTTGTAAGAGAACCTTTCTATTAAATGGGGGAAAAAATGCAAAATCAAAGCATTTTCTCATATAAACATTTTTGTAACCGTTTCTCTCCTTTCTCACAGTCTGTGCCTAAGCCCATAGCTTTGGAGCCCTGTTTTGGGAACAAGGCAGCAGTGCTCTCCATCTTCGTTAGATTACCCAGAAGCCCCGGCGGTATTCCACCTCCAGGACAGTCAGGTGGGTTGGCGAGTCAATGCAATTTGCCCCCACACTGAGTGCTGAACATTTTTACACTTTCTGCTGCCGAGGCCATTGTAATGACGGTCAGAAACACCTGTCTTCTCTCTTCTCAGGTCTGGCAGTAGGTAGTGCATTAGTGGACGTCTCTCAGCAGATGTGTCTGGGATACAAGGAGAAGTCGGGAGGCTTGCGTAGCCGCAAACAGCAGGCATTAGCACAACCCGCCACCTGCATCTGACATTTACCCATCGTCCTCTGACCTCGGAGTCACAGGAACACGCGCTTATGGCTGGGTCACAAGGGGGCATGGTTTATCAAAGCCAACTGAACTCTGATTGGAGAAACTCGACCTCTTTTGGAACACTACAGGAAATGGACTCCTATGTGACCCTGACTGATAAGACTTATTCTGGGCCACTTTATGATATTTAACTTATTTCAGTTATTTTATTCCATTTTTACAATCAGGAGGAGGAATCCTTGCACTGCTGCATCTCTGTTGAAGGCAACACACAAACACTTCCCTTCTAGAGAGGCTCTTTGGCTGCATGGCTATAACACAAACACACATACAGTACAGGGGGTGTTTTAGAGGCATATAGTGCGTCTTTGTCTCTTTAATCATGGTGATAGTGGTTCTGTCAACTCAAATTGCTTTTATTTCTTAATAATAATTAATCATGTCTCTCATTTGGTGCGCCACCTCTCTGGAATAAAACACGACGACCTGGTATGTTTACAAGCGTTTGACTTTACAGGTCATCTGTGACGTCTCTCGAGCTTTTCATGTTTGATCTACATTTGAGCTTTTTCACATCCTTCCATTATCTTTTGAATTACCTCCTTTCACATGTGATCCGAGACATGAGTGTTTATGTTTGTGCCGCTTCTGCTTTTATCATTTACTTCCTCTCACTTCTCTCGTATCTGAAATCTCAGCCCATTTCGCATGCACATTTGAAGGAAAGAAGAAATAAAAGGAGACTGAAGGCAGGCAGCAAGCAAGCGAGGACCTTGTTTGGGTTTCTCAAAATGTCAGATGTCATTTTGGGCAGGCGGAGGATTATCTGCATACACAAATGTACAAACCTGGACCTGCGTGGGATACCGGGGGTATTCTCCCAGATATGGAGTGCATTGCTTTGTGCAAAGGAAAGGTCAGAGATAGAGTGAGCAAATGTGACATTATGAAATCTAAACCGGTGTAAGTGTGTGTAGCAGCGCAGTCATTACATCTTTCATTATCCTGGCGTGCGGCTGTTTCGAGACTGCACAGATGACCTGCTTGAGAGTGCCATGAATAAAGGGACAGAGGTCTCTAGACCAGAACAAAACATCTAGTTCTGACAGCCTAAACAGGATGTCATTAATCTGTCCGTGATCTCAATGGAAAACTCATGTCCTGTGACACCCATCTCTCGATCTTTTAGGGCCCAAAAGGGAAAATCGCACTCACACCTACACACAAAGTGGTCTAATGAAAGGAGCTGGTCTCTCTTCCTTCAGATGGAAGCTAATTCTCACAATGCTTTTCTCTGTAAGCCTCAAAGAGTACTCCTCGCACACCGACTGCACCATCTATATACAGTGATACTGTAGACATGGAGTCTGTAGTTTGTTAATATGTATAATGTAGCAGCAAGTGCACTCAAGTTTTTTTTGTACATAGTGATGGACAGTAATGTGAATGCCGTCTCTGTTAAGCAACTTACTGCACTTGGAGGGAGGAGTATCCCAGGCTTTTGAAATGTGACTGCATTGCAGCTTCTTTTGTATGTAAGATGGCGAATGTCACGAACAAACTTTAAACTAGCTGCCTACTTTAAAGAAAAAAATAAGGCCTGAAATTTAAACTGACCTTGTAATTATATGTGTACATAAAGAATGACATAGAACATTTTGTCTATAATTAAATGGTAAAATGACAATGACTGCCTGTAAATCAGTTGTTCTGATGTTGAGTGAAATTGTAGTTTTTCTTTGTTAATCACGCATCATTTATTTAATGAGGTATATAGCTCACTTTTTTACAATTTAGTTATTCGTGTAGCCCAAGGGGAAACAGTACTGTATGCCATAACACTTACGCATCTAATGTACATTGTTTTATCATAGCATAGTGTGCTATTGTAAACATTTCAACTTGTTTGACAACAGGCCAGATTAAATGCATTATCTCCTTATCAGCAAGCGGATAAGAATATACATCATCGTAGCAACTTTCTCAGCTCGGCGAGAGCTTTTATCTAGAGCCTCTTCAGAACAGACGCAGTCGGAATGGGATTACGAAGGAGCTGTCAAAGTCTCTCCGCTTCAGATATATTAGAGATATTTTGCTGCTCCATAATTGAATGGAAATTCTCTCCATTAGCTTTACATTTGCATTTGATCAAATACACTAGCAGGAATCCAAAAGCGTGGATTGTAAATATTCCAAGAGGTTGTGGAACTTTACTCAAATCCCCTCCTTAAAATGGTCATTTTGCCCTGTGCCATCCCAAGAGATCTTGACGACCTCAACTGAATATCGTGCAAAAGTTCATGTATTTCAGTAATTCAAATTAAAAGGTGAAACTAACATATTTAGTATATATAACTATATGCATGATTATACTTTTCAGAGGGCTGACATTTCTGTATTTAAATTCCTTTTTTTATTGATTTAATGTAATATTCTAATTTTCTGAGAATTTGAATTTGGGGTTTTCATAAGCAGTAAGCCATAATCATCAAAATTATAACTTTTGCACGTTATTCAAATTTTTCGAGTTTCACCTGCAACTAGTTAAAATAATACATCAATTTTCTGTTCTTTGTAGTAGAAATATTTTGTGGACATTCTTTAAAATTACATCACCATGAGTCATCATTTGGACTTTTCAACATCATGGCATCACGTGAGGTGAGTAATCCTTCCATTCCATTTTCTCAATTTATACACAAATTATAGTGTTGGCTCAGCCATTCAACCCTGTAAGCGAATTATTACAACCTAGCCAGGGCCGCTGAAAGTAATTGTGATCAGGGGGTGCTGTAAATTGTAAGAAAAAAAAGAAAAAAAAAAGTGACAAAAAACCTATGAGCCTATGGCAGTGGCGTAGCAAGCTTTTCAAAAGTGCGAAGGATTTAAATGTAAATGTAAAATTTGGCATGTTGTGTGGACCCCTGTCCTTCTAGGGGGGTTCGGGGGCATGCTCCCCCGCAAGAAAATTTTGTACATTTTAAGTTTAAATGCATCAATCTGGTGCACTTTGAGAGCTCAAAATTAAGAGCTTCAACCGACTTCGACCCATGAACTGTGCACATTGAACAAAGAAAAAACATTGACTTGTAGCCTACCTAAAGAGGGCTCAAACATCTTGTTAGTTATTATATAGAGTCTCAGTCTACATTACATTATATTTTATATTACGCTATAGAATAGGGAAATTACAATACTTTTGTCCTAATTTCTTCACTTGTTAGAAATAAACCATTGAGCTTTTATTTAGGAGAAAACACCAGATCACCAACGCTGATCTCACGACCAATTCGTACGAATTTGTACGAGTGATTAAAAGGTGGCTAATTCGTACGAATTCATACGACCTCACTCGTACGGATTCGTACGATTTGTCTACGTGATGGGTAGGTTTAGGGGCGGGGTCAGGGGTAGGTCATTGGTATTAATTCATACGATTTTGCCAATTCGTAAAATATGTACGATTTATCAAAAATCGTACAAATTCGTACGAGTGAGGTCATATGAATTGTTACGAATGAGCCACCTCGTAAAATTCGTACTGTGAGCAAAGAGCGCACTTTTCATTAAATCACGCAGCACAAACAGAATGCGTTAGCCCCGTAATATAATACCGAAAACACTCGACATGCCAACAAAACACAAACATAACATCTTCCCAAACACATATCAAGCTTATTTAAAAACCTCGAAAGCATAAACACTCATTCAAAGTACCTGAATACAACGTATTACATATTCAAAATACAAATTATACTCCATAGTAGTCTCCACAGAACATTATTTTATTGTTCGTGTTAGCATTTATGAGGAAAAAACAATGTCACGGACGTGAGCGCTCTGAAAGCGGCACTAAAAGATGCTTTAAAACTTTCAGAGACCTCAAACAGAAAGCACAAAACCTTTCTTTAAAGTGAATTTCGTTTTGTATTAATTGTATCTTAATTTTAATCAATGTTTCATTAACCAATTGCCTGGATTTAATAAATAAGAAGTAGGCCTAATAGCAGATGAGCTAATCACGAAACGGAGGCGCCGGCACGTGAACTGGAGCTCGTCTCACCATAAATGAACCGAAACTCAGTGTATAAGGTAGGCCTACTCGCCTCACAGACATCTACTTTTAAACAGAACAATTCAAAACGAAAGAAAACAGACTGCTCTCTGCATGTAATCTGTATGAAATGTGCATTTCTCTGTGGCGCGTTCACATACTGCGAAGACGAGTCAGCATCGTTAACTTCATCTTGCAGATTCCGACACCGACAGAAAACACTTAGTAATAATTTTTTTTTTAAACTAAAATCCAAAATACACGTAATAGCCTATGTGTGTCAAAATAATTTCCTAAAATATTCATAAGGAATTAAAAATTGTGCAAAATATTTTTAATTTTTAATAAAAAAATTTAAATCTCCCTCTCGCCAATAGGGGGTGCTGCAGCACCCCCACTTCCCGCGGCCGTGAACCTAGCTGTCCTTTGCTAAGTGACAGACGGTTTCAAACCTTTTAGGCTAGATTTGCACTATAAGTTAAATGACCCCCTGTGGTTAAAATCAAGTTTTTAATGTTGTTTATGTCTGTTTACCATGTGCAAATGGCCTCAAAAACACGCTTTGCAACCGCTCCTGTTTCCTACCGTCACAAACCGTGACCAATCCAGTCATTTGCATATTCATCCACGTTAACTAATTGAAGAAAGGGTGTTTACATTCAAGCTATTTTAAGGCGTGAAGGGAATCTTTTTTTAATGAGGCATTTTGATGATCAAAGTCTTAGGGGATAAAATTATTGACTGCAGTGGGACTTTTTTTTACATTAAACCTTGTTACCCAGAGTATGCTTCTTTTTTTTTACACATTTTGTATAACTCAATGACAATTAAGTGTTTTAAATATTTAAACATTCCAAATTGTAACAAGGTTGTAAAAATTGTAAACTTCAACCAAACAAAAAAATATATAATAAAAAAAGAAAAGAAAAAAAAGTTTATCTTGGTAGTCAATATTTACCGAAAGTCAAGTAAAATAGTAATTTATTATTATTATTATTATTATTAGTTTCTATTCACAGACAGTCCCTTTCTTTGCTGTAGGGTTGGGGATTGGGCAGAGAGCAAGAATTCTATACATTCCACATGAATAACATGACAACCCATGGTTTCAGAGTGATTTGGTATGCCAGCAAACCTCCGAACATGTCTTCCTTCCCGAGTCAAGATGTTGAGATATCCTGTGGGTGTTTCGTTTTGTTGGGGGTTGTTCAAGGGCAGTGTGGATGTGTGTGCTGACCCAGACGATGCACATAGATGGCAATGCAACGACTGTGCTCCAAATAAATGAGGGATACTTCACTCCCTGAGTTACTCATTACCCCCTCAGCTTGAGCTGATCAGCGGGCCCACACACAACCTGTGCCCACAGAACTAATTTCTGCAGAATTACAACATCAGTCTTTCATGATTCCCCTTGATTAATTATTACCTATTTTGGGTAATTTTATAACGCTTTCTCTGCTATTTTTAAAGATATAATTACGACAACAATATTTATTTTGTTCTGTGAGACAACATAAATGTGGATATCATATATATATATATATATATACACTCACCTAAAGGATTATTAGGAACACCATGCTAATACTGTGTTTGACCCCCTTTCGCCTTCAGAACTGCCTTAATTCTACGTGGCATTGATTCAACAAGGTGCTGAAAGCATTCTTTAGAAATGTTGGCCCATATTGATAGGATAGCATCTTGCAGTTGATGGAGATTTGTGGGATGCACATCCAGGGCACGAAGCTCCCGTTCCACCACATCCCAAAGATGCTCTATTGGGTTGAGATCTGGTGACTGTGGGGGCCATTTTAGTACAGTAACCTCATTGTCATGTTCAAGAAACCAATTTGAAATGATTCAAGCTTTGTGACATGGTGCATTATCCTGCTGGAAGTAGCCATCAGAGGATGTGTACATGGTGGCCATAAAGGGATGGACATGGTCAGAAACAATGCTCAGGTAGGCCGTGGCATTTAAACGATGCCCAATTGGCACTAAAGGGCCTAAAGTGTGCAACATCCCCCACACCATTACACCACCACCACCAGCCTGCACAGTGGTGACAAGGCATGATGGATCCATGTTCTCATTCTGTTTACGCCAAATTCTGACTCTACCATCTGAATGTCTCAACAGAAATTGAGACTCATCAGACCAGGCAACATTTTTCCAGTCTTCAACTGTCTAATTTTGGTGAGCAAATTGTAGCCTCTTTTTCCTATTTGTAGTGGAGATGAGTGGTACTCGGTGGGGTCTTCTGCTGTTGTAGCCCATCCGTCTCAAGGTTGTGCGTGTTGTGGCTTCACAAATGCTTTGCTGCATACCTCGGTTGTAACGAGTGGTTATTTCAGTCAAAGTTGCTCTGCTATCAGCTTGAATCAGTCCAGTCCAGCCCATTCTCCTCTGACCTCTAGCATCAACAAGGCATTTTCGCCCACAAGACTGCCGCATACTGGATGTTTTCCCCTTTTCACACCATTCTTTGTAAACCCTAGAAATGGTTGTGCGTGAAAATCCCAGTAACTGAGCAGATTGTGAAATACTCAGACCGGCCCGTTTGGCACTAACAACCATGCCACTCTCAAAATCGCTTTCTTTCCCATTCTGACATCCAGTTTGGAGTTCAGGAGATTGTCTTGACCAGGACCATACCCCTAAATGCATTGAAGCAACTGTCATGTAATTGGTTGATTAGATAATTGCATTAATGAGAAATTGAATAGGTGTTCCTAATAATTCTTTAGGTGAGTGTATATATAATATATGAATAAAATCTCACCAGTATTTTCCGGACAGTTATTTTGAACCATTTGAGCATATTTTACCATCCATTGCGCCAGATTCATCCCCAGTGTCTGCTGTTCATAACAAACTTTGGCATTTATTCACTGCATACACATATTGGGAAACCCAAACATTAGTCTGTACATCCGTATCTGGCAGCTTTATTTTCAGGTAATAACAAGTAAAATTCACAAATTCAACCCATTTGACGGGAATGTTTTTCCCCGTTTTTGTGACACCAGTCGCTGGTTGTTAATAGTCTCTGAAGGTTGTAGAGGGTCAAAGCATTTACTTTTCACTCACCTTGTTTGTCATCATAGAACATTCGAGAATAAAAAAGCAACACAACTGCAGATGTCGAGTGCTCAAGGGATGGGGATGCAGAAAACTGTCGTCAGTCATTGACAGACCCTTGTGCTCATTTTGATTGGCTGAGACAAACAGTGAGTTAGGAAATATGATTAAGCTGCTTGAATTCACATGAACAGAAAGTGCTTTGTTTAACAGGGTGTTTTGTGCTTCCATTTGCAATAAGCAGTTTGATGCAGTATTTCAAACACCCAGAGTAACAGGTGAAGTGTACAAGAACTGCTCAATGATTATGGCCATCATCAAGATTCTTTAACTTCTGCTGCTCTCCATATATGTGCCGTTTTCTTAGCAAATGTGCACTTGAGGACTTCTGGGATAAACAGCCTGTGGGATGTACATCTGAACAATACAGCCACATTACAAAAATAAAGACGTCTCTGTAACCCTCTGAAGCCCGTGAAAGAGCTCTCATCATAGACACTTTTAGTGCGTTACATCAGTTTCCTCTCTTACCACTTTTTCCTGTGCTTCTTTAAGCAAACATCACAAAACACACTTCTATCCGGGTGAATATACAGCACACGTACCAACGCCATCCATTCGGAAGAGCTGGGAAAAATAGATATTAAAATATGGGTGATGAACAGGTAGTTGTTTTTTCTTTTTCTTTTTTTCGCTCGCTTTGAAGAGAGGGGGGTTTATCTTACACGGGCACAATCTTCAGTCCAAAATATGAGAGATATACACACACACACACACACAATTATTTAAACCCTTGAAATCAGTCAATGTGAACATCCAAACAATGAATCACTAAATTGCATTGAGGAATGGAGCAGGGTTTCATATATTTAAAGAGTTTTGCAGTTCTTGCGTCCTCTCTGAACATGTTGCTGTGATGTGGAAGTTAAAACTCATGAACACACGCACGCTGTCCCAGTTCTGTGGTGCTTTGATTGGTTGCTTGATTTTAAAGTTGCAGAGCCAGCAGCAGGAAGGGGAGGAGCCACATGAACATGGCCAGGTGGGCTGCAGCAGGACTGGAGTCATAGAGATCAGGGGGCGGGAGCGTGGAGTCGCCCCACAGTCTGTCTCTCTCATTCATCTACAGAACAAAAAGAACGAGTGAGAGCTTTAGATACATGATATGCTTTTTATGCTTGATCGTTTTCACTTTGTTATTACGAATTTTATCGTTGTGTCATCTAATCCTGTCCTTTCTAACAGACACAGTACTTGATAGATGCATGAACAAAGCTATGCAAGATAAAATAATGTGCACCTGATTATAAATACAGGTTTAGTTGCATAAATGATTGGCTCATGAGAGCACAATGCTCTCAAAATTTAATTTTGAATGATTGCGGCATTGTGTTCCAATGTTCAATGTGTCCTGATTGAAACAAGTTGAGAATCACTGCATTAGAAAATAACAAAACAACAGCTTAAGTCAGTCTACAGTAAGGTGCTTTGCTAGTCTTAACTGGTCTCCCAGTCTGGTCCAGCTGACAAATCCCAAAAGCCCTCTAAAACCATAAATCCAGACTAGTGTGGTGAGCTTGGCCAGGCAAGGAAACAAGCAACAGTAATCATGTTGGATGGTGAGACACACACATATCTATGGCTTTGTTCAGTAAAAGGCATATCTGACTCTAACTCATGTAATTGTTTGAAAAATTATTTTTTTACAAACCCAAACCATATGTGATTTGGTTAACACTTCAGTTTAGGGTCCAATTCTCACTATTAAGTAGTTGCTTATTATCATGCATATAACTAGGATATTGGCTCTTCTATTAGTACTTATAAAGCACATATTAATGCCTTATTCTGCATCACCATATTCTACATCCACAATCCTATCCAATATCTAAACTTACCTAACTAATTATTAATAAGCAGTAATTAGTCATAGTAGTTAGTTAATGTTAAGAATTGGACCTTAAACTAAAGTGTAACCGTGATTTGAAATCCGATTCAAATGGTATACTTTTATCTTTTTTTTTTTTTTCAAGACTTGTATTTCAAGTAATTTTTTGGATGCAATGTCATACACAATGCAAATCTGTTTTCTCTCACAAGAAAGCTCAGACTGGGATGAATAGAGAATGTGAAAGATGGGTTTTGATCTAGGAACATGGCTTAAACATGAGTTCGATTTTCAAAAGGTCCTAGAACACATACTGGCACTCAGACTAGTCGGGATAAAGGCTTGTACCTGTGTGGGCATCTGTGGACGCAGAATGTTCTGCTCGGTCTCCATGGCAGAACCAATGGTAGTAGTGGTCGTCTCGGTGCTGGTAACTAAGCCCTGGTTGTAAAGATTAGTATTGGAGCCTGGAGCTTGGTTGGTCGCAGATTTCAGGTCTGTGTCATTCCCGAAAGCCAGAATGGCGTTCTCTGTTTGAAGGGAGAGGAAAAAGTCACATTCGCCGTCCTGCCTTTTGCAGATGAACACGTCTGGAAGGCTGTCATGCCTCAGTGGGCTTTCTCTTTCAGACATGTCCCTTTTCAAAATGGGTTTGGATTTCATCAACATGCTTTTCTACAATAACAACAACAAAACACACTCAGGGGAACCAAACAACAACTGACTTAGGCCTATATATAAATGATGTTGACAGAACAGCATTCAAGATCACAATCTCCGTCATCTGATTCACGTTCTAAATATAGTCCATTTCTATAGTTGACTATACATCCCTATATTACCAATCGGCTAATCCTGCCCTCCAGACATATATACATGTATGTAAACCCCCTTCTATTTCCTAACGGCTTGGCATTTGTCCTCATTTCTTTGCCCATGTCTTCCATTTTCTTTCTTATTTTTTATTCTCGTTCAGTGCGTTTTCCCTTGGGAAAGACTGGTTGCATAAAATGGAGTGTGTACTTGAGTGAGCCTCTGTTCCCGTGGGTTTGAAAGAAGTTTTATTACCTCCAGTATCTTGATGTTTCAACCAAATCTCACCTATAGTAAAACACCTCTGTGTATTCATTTTGAAATATTCTACAGTCAGCCATGTACCAGCAAAATTATCTTCCATATTAAACCTAAATACAGATTTCAGATCACACTCCTCTTCATTTTCCCCTTTTTATTGGTTATATATAGTATAACCAGAGTCCATTTGAGAGTTACAGTGACAGGCCATATGAATGATAATAATCTGAATTGATTAATTCTCGTCTGGTAGGTCACTCGTCTGAAATTACAGTGGCGTGAAAGTCACCTCAATTAAGATACGTCTGTGAGGACGACACTGGATATGAACTAAGCTTGGTATTCATTTCTGGTGGGGAGGAAAGTGTTTTGTGGGAAAAAAAATTAAAGATTAGATTTATGAATGGTGAACAGTGGCTTGGTTGAGTGAATTTTCTTTCTAAATTTGAAACCCTAATTACTTAATCTTTGTGAACTTAATGGGAGATGAAGCAATAGAGAGAAAGAGAGTAACTTCCAAATAATACCTTATTGTACATATAGTGCCTCTTTAATATAATTATAGTACAGTGTCCTTGTAAAGCATATCATAACCTGCCATTAATATTCATTAAGTGTTTAATGCATCTCATCTCTGCACCAAGAGAGTTTTACCCCCAATTGGTGTTATTTTTGTTTTAGTAATTTTTTCCACGATAGGTCGACAGAGACACCCAAATTGACCCAGTGTGAGATCTTTTGAGCTGGTTATGCATGTATTGGAGATATTTTGAATTCAAGTTGAAAGAATGTGCTTAAATTATATAATTTATGGATCAAATCTAGTAATTTAAAGGTTTAAAAATGTCAAATCCAAATGAAAAAATATAAAAATACATCAAAATGAAATGATATAAGCTTTATGGACAAAAAAAGAAAAAGGAGGTCATTTTAGGGCTTCGGGTCATTTTGACCCACAAGGGAAGGATTTGTAACAGGATGCGAGGGAAGGATTGACAATACAAAAAAACAAAAACAATATTACTGAATAATGTATAAATGACTTGTTTTAAATCGTTGCAAATTTATTGCAGTTATTTTCCAATAGAAGCTAATGAATTGGAAGTCTTGCACGTTCAAAGAAAATGCCTTACTTCCATGTTGCAAAATAAGGTGGATACAAAAGACTGTATAACTACGTCCTTTGTGTATTTTGAAAGGTAGGGTCAGGGTTATAGACAAGCATTGAGTTAAGTTTACTGTTAGGAATATCGTTTCTGTCAGTTAGCCTTCACCCCAGCCCACCTAAAGCCCTCATTATCTGACATTCATATCATAACAGTCATAACACATCATAATGATAGGAGTGTTAGCAGTGGAGTAATGTGGAGGAGTGTAAATGGTGTGAAGCTGATTAGTCTCTGAATGTTTAGCAAGTTTGATGCTAATTGAAGCTGCCCACTCGTAGCATTGCTGAATTACAGCAAGGAAACAACCTAATATAGTGTCTGTTGTTCACACAGGAACAGAATACAGCGCGCTAAACAGTCCTGTTCATACACCTTTCATGACAGCTGCGTTCTATATCCACAGCGACTTCATTAAAGTACATTGTTCAATTTTGAGAATGAGTTTGGTTGATATGTGCTGTACAACCAGATTTGAAAACTAGTTGTCTAACAATGCTAGCACTCTTGAAATCGCGATCAGATTAAAGAACTGGCACGAAATCCTGAAGACACAATTAAAAAAAATCTTGTTATTTCTTATAGAGTCCAACTGTTAGTAAATGTGATCAATCTCAAACAATAAGTGTGGCCTAGCTATGTACAAACGAATTGTCACTCTCTATCATAGCTAAAAAGATATGTTTTGATGTTATGATGGAGAGGGAGACAGATACAGGGAAGTGATGAAAATGCCTATAAAAGATGTTTAATCAGTGATGTGGAACATATGGTTCCAGTATTCTAACTCTTTTTGTCTCACTCTCTCTCATAGATGAAGGGCCGGATGAATTCGTGGACGGAGAAGAAGTGGTGATTCCTCTCTGAACCCCTGACTTTAGACTGAACCCCGCCCCTCTTGGATATGATTGCTCGCTCAGACTAAAGAGGTTCAAGAAACTAACATTAGATTAGTTAGCATTCGCTACTCATTTTGATAGCAATTGCAGAGCTGTCACAGGAAATGTTTGCTTGTGGACGCAGTTCTGGACAGAATGGTCATGAGCCAATCATCTGAGTCATTAATATCATGTGACTAATTACTCCACAGAAAAAGGATGACAGTGCTGACTAGCTGATTAATTCACAGTGAAAACCGTACGTGCATTTAAGCTTAAAAAAATACTATACAATCCACCTTATTTTTAAAGTAAGAGCAGTTTAACTTGAATGTTCAAGACTTCAGTTGTTATCCACTTACAGTTATTTTAGCCGTACAAAAGTTTTACTTGAATGTTCAAGATTTCCGTTGTTATCCACTTACAGTTATTTTAGCCGTACAAAAGTTTTACTGTTAAAGGTAGGGTAGGCCATTTTTGGAGCTGCTAGCAATAGCAAGCTAGCTTTGAAAGCATGAGATCCTAGTCTCCCTTCAGAGCGCTTTTCAAAGCCACGCCTTCTTCAAAATGGACCGAATGCAATGATTGGACGAACATTTTATGGTCCTATGCCTTCCACAGATGATATATATCAGTGGCGATTACTTTAAGACTGCAAGGGAAGCTCAGCTTCCCCTATAATGTCAAACAATTAATTGTCAAATGTGTACTCTCGTGTTAACATTTTATTGACTAAAAATGTGTTAGAATACCATCTTGAAGACGAGTTTGTTCAGAATCAGCTACATATTTCTCATACTGTACATTCCCGTAGCGTAGCGTCCCCTGTGCATTTCCCTGTTGAAACCGAGTTTGACGAGTTTGACTATTGACTTCAATGGGGCTGCTTTGAACAGTTTTTTTCAGTGCTTCGAAACTTAACGATCATTGGATAAATGATCACTGAAGCTATTCGAGCTCAGTCCCATCGCAGATTTTGCAAGTGTACCCGAAAGACAAACTGCTTTAACATATTTGTTGGTATTTGCTTGGCGAAATTGCTAGACAATCTTCATCATACATTTCACAGTTGAACCTAATTCCCATATTTCCTCCGTCGATGTCAGGTGCCTTGTTACATGTGCGGGGCGTGGGGATTGGATCCTGGCACATGTCTAGTTTGACATTCATGCTCCACGTGTTTGTTTTCTGTTGTGAGCGCACAGGAGTGTGTGTGCGAGTTTGCCCGGCCCGTACACTCTTCTGTCCACGTGTGTTGTGTAGAACGCAGTTCGTGTTTACATCGGCTGCGTGCTTTCATTCCAATGAATTTGAAGTCTCGCACATTCACAGAAAATAGCTTTCAGTAATAAGATGGAAATTATGATGTAATTTAATATTAATTATATATATTTTGCTTGCTAAAAAGAATCCTTATTTTATTAGAATATTATTTGTTTTATTTATAACATTTTTTACTAGAAGTTATTAATTGTTAGAATACATGGATACATGGATGAATGATACATGGATGAATGATAACATTTTCTGCAAAATGTGCTCATGAAGTGGTAAACATTAAATGGATAATATTCTTACATGAGCTAAAAAAAGTGTGAAATTGCAAAGCTTTTTTTTTTTTTTAAACAGATTACATTTATGCAGTAGATATGCTTAAACACTGCAGACGGCTTCAGTCTGGAGGTAAACGCAAACATAGCAAAGCACAAAACTGTTCCTAATGTTTTTGCCACTAAGGTACTCTGAATGTTTTAGTTACTAGCTTGAATCAATATGTAAATTAATTAACATTATGTTATTACTAGCATTACACACTCAAACTTAGCAGTTAATGCTTACCACCAAGAGTCAGGAAATGAGCCGTCACTCTTCCTGCACATTTCTCATCAAAACAATCATCACTCATTCCGGACCACATTGGAACATAACCTTCTTCGTTACGAAACATAACCTTCACGTTTTTACTACATTAGTGAATCACTGAATCACTTCCATCTAATTCCAGTTCTCCTGGCTGTTGGCCCACTGACATCAGCTCTTTTTTTCTGCAGTCTGACTGAATGAAGAAATTCTTGTAATACCTCTCCAGTATTTCATCGTCGTCCCAGGGGTGCGCTGATGGTTTGGGGGCCGGTGTAGCCAACGAAACTAGTTCAGTAACAGCTGAGGTGAGGACTAGCCTCAATGGACTCACTCTCAAAAAGCTCTTTCAGCGGTTTCCCTCTATCCTGTGCTACTTTTGTCCTGTTTGCTACTCTCCGGCTGTCTCCGCTCCATTAGTTTTACTGCAGGGAGCCAAATTACGCTCAATTACCAAGACACCAGAGGCTGTGCTTAGGCTTGAATCAGCACACATCCACACCGACCAAGCACTCCGGACTGCCCCAAGACCCGCAGATAGAATAGGAAACTTACACCATCCACAATAGGATGGTGGAAACTTGACGCTGCAGTTTTTGTAAATGCCGGAAATACCTTTGAGGAGCAATCGCTTCTGGATCAGAGCTGGAGCTAATCTCCAATATCTCAGCGGTCAGACTGCAGCACCAGCCCACCTGTGAAATGGATGTGTTTACATGGTTGTGTTTGTTATTAGTGGCTCAGAGATGCAGTGGGCCATGAGCAGAGCACACCACTGAAGATATCCTGTGCTGTTAATGCCTCATTACCGACACGCATTGAAACTTCATTGCGTTACATCAAGAGAGTTTTCTCTCAGCGCTGCTGATTGCACAATAATAGTGCTGACTGTGAAGAACAGGGATGCAAATATGTCTCTCTGCTGACACCTGTATTGTATCACCATGGGTCTATTTTTTGTCAATTGAAATATATGAGTGTACACCGAGTGTGAGACTGTCTCTGTGTCCATATGAGCTTCCCTGCTACACATGCAAAAGGCAGTATGTGAAATGAGTAGGATGCAGAATACTCTGCATTTATGGAATTAGCAAAACCTAAATGACGTCCTGCATCTGGGATTCTGAAGAAAGGAAACAATGGACATTTTGCTTTCCCATGAGGCCACTGGAGCAGAAGAGCCGTTTATTTGACAAGTTGAATTCAAATTGAAATCATGAAAACTATGATTCCAAATGCTTCCTCATGAGTAAAACACCTGAGTAAGGGTCTGCTCCAATACCTACTCTTGCAGTTTTGCACTTGACCACTTATCTACTTTTATTACATATTTCCAGTATTTGGCCCAAGTGTTTATATGGATGTGAAGACTGCAAGTGTGTGTAGAACTTTTGATTACTTATATTAAAATAGACTTTTAAACATCTGTTTAGTAGCTCCCAGATAACTACTGTAAGTGATTAAAAAGCAAAGCAGATACACATACAGTATTTTCTAGAAATAAATAAGCCACTCCTGACTATAAGTTGACTATAAAAATGGCATTGTTGAGAGAAAATAAGTTACATCTGTGTTTTTTTACATTAAAAAATAATGGCTAATACCAGTAAATAAAACAAAACATTAACAAGCATTATAAACTCTACATTATACATTTATTTATATTCTGGAAAATAGTACTCATCTCTGCTCCAATAAAATGTTCAACACTTTACCTTTTACTCCCAAATTATATGTAATATCGAATTACTTTAATTTACAGGTCACAGGAAGATATTTCCTGCACGTCTAGCGATTTTAGGACATGTGAGTATCTGAACACTATGGATGATGGGATACGCTTAGCAATGTTGATTTACTGTGTGTACAGGGCACTGAGCTTTGGCATTTTTTTTTTTCAGACCTGGGACTGTCTGCAGACTGCAAGTGTAGGTTTTGGGACAGTCCCACTATTGTTTTCACAGTTGCTGTTAGGTTGTCACAGAATTCTGTCAGGTCAAAGGACAAAGCCAAGATGGTGGATGTCTGGGAAGGTATTTATAATACACACCTGCAAACCAATTAAAGGTTGCAAATTTATTTCTTCACTGAAGACACTGAATTAAATGAGGCCAGTTTCGGTGAATTATTTAAAAGTAAAGATGCTACAGTACTAACTTAGCTGCATTTTTGATTAATTGATTTTTCTTTTTTTTAATGGTGAAGCTGCATACTGTATAGTCGGCACAACATTTGGTTTGAAACTTGCTTCGCAAGTGTTAAAAAAAGTATGCTCTATATATGAATGTGTGTAGGATGAATGAAATTTGGACATACTACATCCGTCATGTTGTCACTGTGACCTGCGTCACTTGCGTCGCTTCACTGCCTTTACAAAATCTTCTCCCATGAGACAGTAAAGTGTCCATCAAACAGTCATCCGGGTACTTTTTGCCTACTGATATATGAATACTGTGAATTCGGAAATACTACTTGGCTCACATGCTCTTTTTTTGCCCCCTATATAGTATGGAAGGAGGCATATTTGGATGCAGGGCATGTCTCCCTCCACGCACAAAAGGGAATATCCAACAATGATCATAATATTTATGTGTGTGATAGAACAGGGAAGAGGTTTTTACTCACTCAAGCAATTGTTGTCATGAAAATGGCTGAGGAAGTGGTTGCACTGATCTCGGAAATTCCCACTAGCCGCACAGGAGCACCACGGTCCCACATTGGATGTTGAGTTATCTAGGTAGTTTGGAGTGATAATGCTACCTACAGGGAGAGAGAGAGAGAGAGAGAAATAACACAGAACAGAACATCAGATGAAAAACACAAAGCCAAAAGTGGTACCAGTATAGAAGAATCCCATAAATGTATTCATCTGTCATAAGTCTTGTATTATGGGAAATGTCTTCTTTGTCAGATGTGCAGAGATTCAGACTTTATATGGCATTTTCCATAAAATAGCATATAAAAAGCTTGATTTTTTTTTTTTTTTTTGTCAACATATAGTATAGAACCCTGATTTGTGTGTTCTTTTAAATAAATAAAATTGATAAGGTTTCAAATAAAAGGGTAGCTTTTAAGAAACTTTTGTGCAAATTAAGTGGTCACACAGCATTTTTATGCTATTTTGAACTTAACTATTTACTTAACTTTAACTATTTATGAAATGTGCCATTTTTGTTTAAACGGTGATAAAACTGAAGTTCATGCTTATTGGTTTTCTTCATCAGCTCCATAAGGCTGGCCAAAGACCTCATTGATGGTTCTATACTTTAAGAAATGAAAGAATCTATGATTTTTTTTTATCTTAGAGATATTGCAAAATGCTATCCTCATGCTATCCCTTTCAGTTGCAGACAAGTTTACAGTATATTTGTTTTTTATTGCATTAATTATTGTAATGCGCTTCTTACTGGGGTTTCAAAGCATACTCACTACAGTATGTTCAAACTTCTATGGCTAGTCTTCACTCTTCTCAGCATGGTTATCTTAGCATGGTCTGTTGGTTGTCCATCAAACACGGATTTTTAAAACATTTGAAAACATATATTTGTATTTCTTGTTGTTTCAATATACCAATGCTATTGTTGATGTATTTTGTGTTTTTCTTGTATTATGCATGTGGTCAACACTCCTCCAGCTGACTGACGCACATCAGCACAGAGACACTTTCACATTACTGATGATTAAATATTTGTTACATTTGAACTCAATCACTCAGTTTTATAGGCCCTCAGCTAAGACAGATATGAAAAGCTGTCAATCTTTATCTTGTGTGTGGGTTATATAAGTGCGCTACAACATTGATTGCAGGAGATATATTTCTGTAGCTCTTAGAACTGTCTTTGTTCGGTAGGGAGGGAAATGACTGCTTTTTCAGCGTGTGAATGAGTGAGTGTAGAAGCTGTCAGCTGAAAGCGGGAAAAGTGGAGGTGCTGCACTCTAGAACACTATGGTCTGATAGGGACTCGTTTAAACACATTGATTTCTTTTGTCCCAGAACACAAAAGTGCAACATCTTCACAACCGCGCTTGGAAAATACTGCCGTAATGACTAACAGCCAGGGCAGAGTGCTTGTTCTCTTTTCTCTCTCCGCTATCCTTTTCTTGCCATTTCTGACTTCTAGATTTGTTAATGTCACAAACTCTTCTGTAGTTCTCTTTACTTGCAAATATCATATGGCATCCTTGACATCAGTCCTGATGCGTCTACCAAACATCATGGCTTATTTGAATATAATGTATGTGGAAACTGTTTGAAAGTTACAGTGCAGGGGAAATTTTTATTTGTGTGTTTGTTTCTGATATTAGCTGTGTTATTTTAGTATCACTGAGCTAATAGTTATAGTCATTACTAATTATAGTAATTAACAATACTTAATTAGTATGATTGTGATCGTTATTATTATTTTAGTAAAGTTTTTGTAATTTTTTTTGTGTACTTTTGTCATGTCTTTATAATTTTTTATTTCAGTTTTAGTTATTTTGGTACATCAAGTTAACCTACATGAAAATGAGAAATGTTAAATGAATGAGGTGTCGCTTTATTTCAAGTAACAACATTTTAGGCACAAAACTGCAACAGTGGGCCTCTATTTATGACATAATTTGCATCATTGCATGCTCCTGGTCACATTTATTATAGTGAAATGTGTCTCATAGCTGCTTGTCTCCAAATAAATTACTTTCGTAAAGCAACCCACATTGTGCAATTTCTTGCAATTATCTCTTGCAATACATCCACAGACAAATGTTGTGAAAAATTCTATTCTAAATTTTTAGTGGAAGTTGGAATCTTCTCATCCTGAATCATTACTTGGTTACTGTGGTAATCGGCTTCTGCTAGTTGTCATAGTGGTACACATGTCAATGACACAAATGTACTCCAGATCACACCCAAAAGTAGTCAGGCTAATACCAAGCTACAGAACCAAATAACAAGTGTGAGACATTAAGAGTGATCCGCTCAAATCCATCAATCTCTTTCCAGCTCAACCAATAGCGAGAGTTTGAGGCGTAGCTACTGTAGTAGGCGGAGCTAGAGGGTGTTGTGCCAGTGTGGAACCATTGGAATAGACATTCAGCTTTGGTTACAGAAGTGCAAGCCAAAATTCACTACATTTAGACCGTCAATGATTAAACAGGTTATGAACACTTAAAAACCAAACAAGGGATGCTTCAATAACATACAGCCATGACCAAAAGAATTGGCAGTGAAAACAATGATAGGAATTTCACAAGTTTTAAAGGCTTTTAATGGCAAAAACATTCAATACATGAATATTTACAGACCTTTCTTCTTCATAACCTTCTTGCAATTTCCTCTGGCATGCTGGATATCAGCTTCAAATCCTGACTGATGGCGATTCATTCTTGCCTTATTAGTCCTCAGAGTTGATAAAAATGTTTGGGCTTCTGCTTGTCCAGTCGTGTTTTGAGGACTGACCACAGGTTCCGTATGGGTTCTCTGGCAGTGTTTTTGGGCAGAATTGGGAGAGCGCCCACTCCCTTGGATGAAAAGCAACCCCACATATGGTCTTGTGATGCTTCACTTGTGTTGGCATGACACAGGACTCTTTCACCTTTTCTTCTCCAGATAATCGATTTTCCAGGTGTCCCAAACAGTCAAAGGGCCTTTATCAGAGAAAATAACTTTGCACCAGTGTATCCCTGTCTAATCCTGGTACTTCCTGCAGAATTTCAGCATGTCTTTGATGTTATTCTTGGAAAGTAGTGGCTTCTTTACTGCCCTTCTTGACACCAGACCGTTGACCAAAAGTCTTTACATCACTGTGCAGATGCACTCAAACCCACCTGCTGTAAAAACTTTAAGTTCCTATTTGGTTATGTAGCTTGGTGTAAACCTGAGTGTCTTGGGTCTGATCTGCATTATATGTGTCATCAATGTGAGTACCCTACAACCATGACTACTAGCAGCAACTGATTACCACCATTAAGTAACTATTCAGAGCGAGAAGGTACCAGCTTCTAAAACTTTAGAACAGTACTTTTCACAGCATTTGTCTGTGGATTTATCGCATGAGATGCATAAAAAAATGACGTGGGCTGCTCTCTGAAGGCTTAAAAGCTTAGTTCGCCCCAATGTTATGGGCAAAAACATTTGAATTATTCTTCAAAATATCTTCTTTTGTATTCCACAGAAGAAAGAATGTCACGGGTTTGTAATGAGAGTGAGTAAATGATGGCCACATTTTGCAAGTGTCTGCATCACATGCATTGTTGAAAAGGTTTCCTAAACCCCCAAGAACATGTGTGTATCCCAGTGGTCTTCCCTTCCCATAATTGCACCTGTCGGTGCATAAGCGAAGCTTGATAAGATTGTAATGCCCATAATTCCAATCTATCTGACTGGTGTATGTGATAAGCCAGGTTGGACTATGTTGCCCAGATTTCTCACCTATCAGACCGGTGTATGCAATAAGGCAGGCTCCGTAATTTTCTTGCTGGCAGCCGCTGGCAGTAAGCTCGGAGGGTTGGCAGTCGTGCTGGAACTGAGCCCAGCGAGACCTGTGGGAACCACAACAACACATCCATCATCCAGCCAGTCAGCAAATCCTCAGAAACACACATTCCCACAAACACTTTCCTCTATGCCCCCTTACGCTATACATGTAGGTGGGGCTACACGCTCTGTTATGTTTTGTCCTCATCTGTTCTGTTTAAAATCTTTACACCAACACTCTCTGCTCCATCCTCAGTCTTATTCTCCTTTTTTTTCAATTCCCCCCCTAAATATACACAGTCCTGATCCATTTGTTTTGCTCTCATTTTAATCAGAGACATGACTGCAATTCAGAGTTCTGGAAAACTGCCAGATATTCAGCCGACTGAAAGAGTGGCAGCAACCGGCCGGGACCATTTACATGCAGGTCACATTCTGCCAGTCCTCTGGTCAACGATCAATCATTTAACCAGGTCAGTCTCAGAGGAATCACCCACATTCCCTGCTGATTTCTTATGCTAACTGGCTGTTGTGCTTGTAAGTGATCTCCTTTTGTGTAATGTGTTGTGTCAGCAGAGTGCTTGCCTAGTGCAAGCGTGATGGTTGATCGATGGCAGAGACCGATGAAGGCCTTTGTGTTTGTGATGTAAAAAGAGGAGGCTCAAATATGACCAAACTCAGCTCTATTGAGAGCCTTGTAGAGTGACTGCAGCTGTCAGACTCGTAGTGACTCAAATGTGTTTGTTGAATCTACATCTATCTCTCTATTTCTCCATAGTGAACATATAAAGTAACAAGGAGAATCAAAACAACTGTACTGTCTGCAGCACAACTGTTTTCAACTATGATGATAATAAAAAACAAAGTGTTTCTTGAGCAGCAAATAAACATGAAAATAATTTCTGAAAGATCATGTGACACTGAGGACTGGAGTAATCATGCTGAAAATACAGCTTTGCCATCACAGGAATAAATAACATTTTAAAATAAATATAAATATATATATATATATTTTAATTTGTTTAAGTATTATGGTTGTATTTTACTGTATTTTTGATCAAACTAAAATGCAGCTTTGGTGAGGTCTTTCACAAGCATTAAAAGCTTATTGAAACAAACTTTTGAACATAATTGTTTTCTTCAGCAGTAGAACGTGTTTTGTTAAAGTTACTTGTGGCCAAAATAATAACTTTTCCTTAGAAGTCTTTAGAAGTTTATGTGAAGGTTTAATTGCAAAACACAGCTGGTCATGTGATCTCAACCATAAGTGTACAACCCTTGTTGTGCAATAAAATAACACTTCAGGTGCTACTGATATGACTGAAGTGTTTATCTCATCTGAGTTTATATAATTTTAAACACATCTAACTTGTATTAATTTTTTTAGACCCTGACCTTATATACTGCGTCCTACAATGCATAGTGCTGCAATCTTCAGTGTCCTCAAAAGAGCTTGATTGTATTTATAGTGGTTGTTTTCACACACAATACTCACTTGCACACATAGTCGGCCTCACAAACTCGAAGCTGGAGCAGGCAATTGGGTTTGTCCCTTTCTTCATAAGAGCACGCAGGCACAATGGTCTGGCGTCGACGCTCTGCGCATGCAGTGTCGGTGCACGGACAGAAGAGTAGCTCGTGCGTGTAGTCGGGCGGCACGCGGTCGAAGAACTTTCTCAGTGCTTTGCTGCAGCGCGCACGGTTACAGGGCCCGGCTAGCGCTGACGGGGCGATGCACCCCGACACGTACTCCGTTCGTAGCTTCTGACACGTCTCGTCAACGTTACAGGCCTTGGCGGCGTCCAAACAACGGTTCACAGTGGTCATGCCCACCTCAGACTCTAAAAGGAAAGAGAGAAGCTTGGGATTTTAGGGTATAAAGAGATTAACGTGTTAGTTACACTTGCCTCCGTGTGAGTACAAACAAAGAGGTACTTGGAGTGGCTGCAGCCATACAGTCGCTGTCCAGTGCTGAAACTGAAGCCTGTAAACAAGATATCACAGAATACCAAACCACAAGTGCAAAATGTGGCATTACCTACAAACTCACATAACATGCGTTGTACACCAACTCAATATCATAAGTTGGATTCTTAATGACTCTCTGTGGTCATTAAAAATCCCAGGATGTCTTTCGAAAGAGTAGGGGTGTAACCCCGGCATCCTGGCCAAATCTGCCCATTGGCCTCTGTCCATCATGGCCTCCTAATCATCCCCGTATACTGATTGGCTTCATCACTCTGTCTCCTCTCCACCAGTAAGCTGGTGTGTGGTGGGCGTACTGGCGCAATATTGCTGCCGTCGCATCATCCAGGTGGATGCTGCACATTGGTGGTGGTTGAGGAGATTCCCCCCTTCCTTGTAAAGCGCTTTGAGGTCCCAGATAAAGCGCTATATAAATGTAACGAATTATTATTATTATTATCATAAGAAAACATAACTATTTTGCATGGTGGCGATTTTATACGAATTCATATGATGGCCCCTATTTTAACGATTTAAGCACATGGTCTAAAGCACACGGCGCAAGTACACTTAGTGCGTGTTCGAATTCACTTTTGCTAATTTAACGACGGGATAAATGGTTGGAGCGCCCAGCGCATGGTCTTAAAGGGTTGTCCCTATTCTCCTTATGAGTTTATTTTGAGTGTAACGTGCAATAAACCAATCAGAGTGTAATTTCCCATTCCCTTTAAAATCCAATTGAGCTTGCGCATGGCGGATTCGCTATTTACATGGTGGAATTTGTAAGGAAAGACTGAACGCGTCTCCAGAGAGCAAACGGATCTGCTCGTGCGCGAGGGACCATCTACGGGACAAGCCGGATTCCACCATATCTATCTGTATGTGCACAATAATAATATTTTACATTGTAATCCTTTTATTTTTAATATTTGGCCTGTGTGTGTTATAAGCTGAGTGTACGAGCGTTGTGCACCCGCCTATAGGCGCATATTACTAATGTGCCCTTTAAATAACAAAAATAATACTGCACCATTGACTTTAGACCAGGTTTGTGTTGGTCAATGGCGCAGGCTATTTCAGTTGCCTCAAAATAGCAACACGCCAACAATGGGCCTTAACACAGCTCTTTTTCAGACCAGCACGCCCATGGGCACACAAATGGGCGCAAATGCATTTGCTATTTGAACGTTGCGCATGACATGAAAATGATAGTTGTGTCAGGCTGAAACTAGCAAAAATCATTTGCGTCACACCGCATTGCGCCGGGTGTATGATAGGGCCCAATGTTCTTTTTCATATTCAAGAAATTGTGCTCAAAATATGTTAAAAACATACAAATGAGATACAAATTTGTATGCATCAGCCACAAATTTGTCAAAAAATAAAAACGTTATGAATCGGCATGACCATGTGTTCAATGCACTTACAAAAGCCTTCCAATTTTACAACTAATGTCATCAAGTGTATCGACTAATCCATGTTCCAGGGATAGATATGCATATTGTCCCGGACGGCCTTGTCCAACTGTCAGAGCGTCTGGAGTTTTTGAGGTGCGCTCTTGCTCATTGTTCTAATGAGGGTTAAGGTTCTCTTTCTCTCATGTACTAACGAAGGTTTGAGTTGGATGTGAGTCTGTGTGGCCCGTGTGTGCTGCTAATGAATAGAGCATGAGTGTGAATGAAAGTTGAATGAGTCTGGTCTCTATCGGAGAGCAGCTCCCAGCTGAGACTGGCTGCGCCTGCTGCTTCATTTTTCATATCAGACTAATGTGGGCCGCAGAGAGCCTGCTAGCATTACACTGCCACAGAGCTTTCTTTATCTCTCTCTCTTTCTCCCATGAGCCAGGAACTTTTTTACCCACTGCCCTCTTCATTGTCATCTTTTCTTCATCTTCACCTCCTCTATATCTTTATCATGCTCTATTTATTAGCCATCCATTCAACCATTCTGTGGTTTATCTTTGCTTCCTTCCTTCAGTTTTTGTTTCCCTCCATCCTGTCCTTCCCTTCTTTCTTTGTTTCCTTGCTTCAGTCCTTCCTTTTTCTTTGCTTCCTTCCATCCTTCCTTTGCTTCCACCCATTTTCTTCATTCCTTTCTTCTTATTTCCCGCCCTTCTTTAATCCATAATTTTGTGCTTTCTTTTTTCCTTCCTTGTTTCCTACTTTCCTTTCTTCTTTGTATGATTTCTTTGCTTGCTTCCTTTTCCTTTGCTCCCTTCTTTCCTGTCATTGCTTCCTTCCTTTTTGCTTGCTTCTTTCTTTTCTGTCTTTGCTTCCTTCCTTCTTTAATTTTTCTCTCTTCCTTTCTTTCTATTTTCCTACTTTCTTTTATCCTTTATTTCCATCCCTCCCACCTTCCTTCCTACCTTCAGTTGCTTCTTTCCATAATTCCTTTCTATCATCATTCGCTTCCTTTCTCCCTTTGCTTGCTGGCTTCCTTCCTTTCTTTCTTTGCTTTCATCCTTCGCTTTCTTATTTTTTCTCCCTTTACTTCCTGTCTTTGCTGGCTTCCTTCCTTTCTTTCATCATTTGCTTGCTTTCTTCTTTCCCTACTTTCTTTTCACCTTTCTTCATTTCCATCCTTCTGTGCTGCTTTCTCTTTATTTTTTCAATTAATTTTTCCTTTCTTTCATATTCAAGAGATTCTGCTCAATCTGTTTTGGCGAGATTACTTTCTCATCCATCATTAATGGATTTTGCGAGCTTGCGATCAATACTGAGCCAATATTCTGGACTCTGGGACATTGCTGCATACACAGATTTTAGATGTAAGTACATCAGAGTTTGATAGGACCAATCAAATTATTATTACAGGCCTTACACTTCACGCACATACACTTACACTCATTAATATCTACAATGAAAGATGTATCTTTCAATGCTAACATAATGTATTCGGTAAAGTACAGTACATTGAAAGCCTCATGCCACATGCGTGAGATAATATGTAATAGAGATAATACAGACAAAAAAACACACAGAGAGAAAAGAGATAAAGCACCTATTTGGATAAGTTGGCCTTTTAATTTGAGTGTATATCAAACAAGATCATTATAATGTTGAGAATATATTGTATTAATTTCTCACATTTTTAACAGTTTCTTTGTCTCTTTTATTATTATTTCTGCGTCTATCTCTCCCTTCCTCCTCTTTCTAATTTCCACACTTTTGTTTGATCTTTGTTGTCTCAAGCCAGCTTGTTAAACGTTCGCTGTGTTTGAGAGTTGAGAGCAGCCATCATTAAAAGTCATGCATGAATGACCAACATTACTTCCATTACTTTGAGTAAATGGAAGTCCTATCCCCAAGAGTTTAAATGTTATTTTATGTGTGTCTGCTTGGACTCAAGTGTGTCTATGAGTGTGTGCGCACACAAGAGAGATGATGAGTAAATGGATCATTATGTGCTGCCCTCGGGGTCCATAAAATTCAGCTCATGCCTGAAGCACCCCATAAACTGAGGCTGACAAACTGACAGTTATAGACACGTTGCTCCTCCAAAAATAAGTTTCTAAACTTTGTGTGCTGCTATTTTGAGGAAACGTAATGAGATGGGAGAGAGAGATGAGAAAGTGATGAGCAAAAAGCCTTGATTAGCGAGCAAAATTCTGAAATAAATCATCCGACCGTTTAGTCTTTGTTAGGTCTGATCTGAGAGTCTTCGGCCCACAACGAAATGTTTATTCTGTTCTTGACAGGTCCCTAATGCATGCCTCATTTTGTAGGAAATGCAGTTTATCATCAACAGTACCGATGAACTCCAGCTATGTTATATATCCAAGTACATTAACAAAGTGCTCATGTTTTTCTGTAGTAGGCTATTAAGCTCTGCCCTATTAATAACTCTTCATTGCTAATGCTTGGCATAGAAGTGACAAAACACATCGTGATCAGTTCCAAATATCAGATCCAACATCATAGTACATAATCGGCATAGTGTGTCTGTGAAAATCACTGACCTGCAGCGATGGAGGCCAGGCGAACATAATCAAAGCCCCGCTCAACAGGCTCATATGGGTAATTCTCCACCAAGCTCAGCCCTGTAAACGCACAAACAAACAGGGGTTTCGTGGCTATGGTAACAGAGTATTTTGTGTCTGTGAATTAATGAGAGTGTCACAGGTAAAAGTTCAGTTTGAAGTAATGCTTCTATAATGCTAAACTGGTTAGCATATTAAAACGCAGCGTCTAATTAGCATCCATTGAAGTGGTTTCCGGGGACCGCGTGTGTGTGGGCATTAGAACTTGTAATTGCATCATTGTGCGAGCGGGTGCTTTGTATGCGACAAAGGAAAATTATGAATATGGATTCGCTCACCGTGCAGTACGGACTGCTTGAGGCTCCAGTAGATGCTAAGACAGTTCTTCTCTCTCTTCATACCCCGTTTGCACTGGCACAGGTGCAGGGGGCTGGACAGCAGGGCCGTCACCGCGTTCTCGCAGTGGTTGCGCGCTCCTGGACCGAGCTTCACGCTCCCGCCGCCCGCGACGCACTGCCGCAGCGTTCTCAAGCGCGGGCTGCACGCCTCGTCACTAGAGCACGAATCTCCCGCAGTCAGACAGTCCCACCGGCCCCCGAACACCAGCCTCGGAACCCCTGCACACAGATCATTTACTCTCCATAACACTTTACAATAAGGTCCCATTAGTTAACATTAGTTCATACATTAACTAATATCTAACAATGAGCATTTTTACAGTAATTCTTATTGATAATGTAGCCTACACCCAGCCGGTTGTTATCACAAAAGTAAACCCCAATTGGGTGTAAGGCTTACCACATAAGTAGACTAAATAATTAGACACGAAATGATTTGAGTTTAAATATTTTATTAGCTCATTAAACGTTTCCTTGAAGAATAGCAGCTCCTATCAAGCAGGCAGCATAGACAAACAACAGACAAGTTCAAACAAGACAGACATTTAAATGATAATGTAGTAGGCTACATTTGTAGACCTATCACTTTTTTTTACACAGCCTTTCTCCAAATAAATAGGCCTAGTGGCAAGGACAGTGACAGGGACATATGTCACATAGGCTATTGATTTTACTAGAAATCTTACCTGTTTATTATCCTATAAATCATTACAGTGTACACAGCAAAAGTTCTAGCAACAAGATGAACACTTCAACAATATTATCCTACTCCTCCAGTTTCACTGTATAGTAAATGGAGAGAGAGCGAGAGACATGAAAGAAGAACTGGCCTCAAATTTGGATGAGACCTCATTATATAGGCTATAGTGTTGTGTTGCTATTGCCAATTGCCATTATCGGGGAATAACTGACCTTAAATGATGTGATTGACTAATCAGAATAAATAATTTCAGAGTTGTTTATGTTAGATAATAAGAATACAATTGTTCATTGTTAGTTCATGTTAGCTCAAGCCAAGTCCATTAAATAATATTACCAGATGCAACTTTTGATTTTAGTGATGTATTAGTAAATGTTGAATTTAACATTAACTAGGATTTAAAAAATGCTTTTAGAATTGTTAGTTCATGTTACCTAGTGTAGGCTGTAGTTAACAAATGGAACATTTTGTAAAAAGTTACACAAAGTTTCATAAACCATGTTATAAACAAACATTTTTTTATAAACAAATATTAGAACCAATGTGGGCGACTAAGGGAATAATTTAAATGTTTCTCATTTCAACCTCATCCACTTTTTCCTGTTACGCCACTTGTTTTCCGAGGGTCAGCGAGCAGAAAAGTGTGGAGGACTGAATGACAAAGCGCTTGAGTACCAGAGTTGTTCATCAAAGGACAATTTCATCCTTCCCGAAAATTACCTGTATAATCATATGCGACAGAGCAAAACAAAACTGTGCCCTTCTTTGATTGTAAAAATATGAAAAGAGCTCACATTCTAACCAGAAGTTAATGGCAGAGAAATATTCTGAAAGTCTGATTTCCCATCATGCACTGCTGTTTTATCTCAAGGACAATAATTGCATCTCACACCCATGTCAATAACTTCAGCAGGGGAAAATGATTTTCAACAGCTGTCTATAAGTTTCCCAATACAATGCGTGGACTTTACTTTATAGTCTTTGTTTAGCTTGTTTAGTGTGTGATGCAAATAACTTTTATTGCTTGCATCATGAGATCTTAAATATCATGATCTCTACACTGTTTAAAGAAGCTGAATGCAATAATGGTCTTATTGAGAGTAGTTTCAGCCTCAGACGGCCCTCACACGGTGTGCCCACCATCTCTGTCCAGACCATCCGATTAATATTGCACACAAAACTGGCAAGCACATCTGAAAAGTTTAGGTTTGAGTTTTTTCCACGCCAGTCTATGATTGAACCTGCCCCTGGAGCTGCTGATACAGTTCTCAGCCGTCTTTGAGCCTGTTCTGTGTGCCTCCGTAACTATCTGGTTTGGTTCAGCTACCAAATCGGACAGAAGGAAAGTGCAATGGACTGTCAGGACTGCTGAGAAGATTATTGGTGCTCCACTGCCCACCCTCCAAGAGCTGTACATCTCCACAGTGAGGAAATCACACACACTCAGGCCACTGCCTCTTTGAACACTTGCTACAGAGAGTTGAGCACTAGAACATCTAGGCACAAGTTTTCCCCCTCAGGCCGTCTACCTCATGAACAATTAAAGACTCCCTGTGGTGAAAATCAAGTTTTTATTGTTGTTTATGCATCTAGCTATGTGATGTTTTTATAAGAAAAAACATGTGCAAATTCATAAGTCAACACCATTGCTGAGTATTTTCTCCTTAAAACGTCTCAAAAACGCAGTTTGAAATCACCATTGTTCTCTACATCAATGTTCTGACACTTAATTGCAATAATTGCAATTAAATGAAAATGTATTAGTCATTATAATAAAACCTTGCTCCTGGAGAGTTCAACTCTAATCAAACACCCCTAGTTTAAATTTATATTAAATTCAATTAGCTGAATTTCTAGAGTGCTTTTTGACCCAGCTAAGTACTTCTTTATATGCCATTTCATAATTACATCTATTGTCTTTGAAATATAGTTAAAGTGTAATGCTGAATGTAGTGAAAAGCATTTTAAACAATATGTTAATGTCATTTCTATCAAAACGTGTATGTCTTGTACTTAAATATATTTGTAATCACACTTTTAGTACACTTAAAATATATTAACTCTAAATGTAACATAGAATAACACATAACTATTCAACACTATTCAAAAATGTTACTTCTTTAAAGCATAGCAAAATATCATTTAAAAAACAATTTCAAGTAACTTTTAATCTGATATTGTCACAAAGTGCAGTTTTTAAAAGTGTACTTAAGTGTGTTAAGAAGCATTGTTATAAAAGTGATCTTTTATTTCATTAATTTTATATTATCTGCTAGTGCAGTTTTTTAAAAGATCTGAAGTACACTACAAGTGCACATTCAAGCAATTAAGCACACTACTTTTTCACAAGGGCAAAGTTAGTCTTTTTTTTCTTCTGTCATATTCTGTATTTATACCTACTCTATTTACGTTATTTTTGTAGTTTTTCTGTTTCTGTCACCAAGAGACAAGAGAAGAGACGTGACATGATGAGAGGAGAGGAGACGAGATGAGATGAGATGTGACAAGACAAGAAAAGACGGTAGAAGAGAAGAGACGAGAGGAGAAAAGACGAGATAGATGATTTGCGCGGGAACCTCGCACATCATCTAAGATAAATTCCTAAATGAAGTGAGTGTGTCGCCACAAAAACTAATCTCATTGTGCCTAAGAAGAGACTAATCCAGTGCAAGATGAACCTGCTCAATGGATTATGCCATAATCAGATTATTTCTTCATGAAATAATGTACGGGAATGGTGGAAGACTGACAAGCAGCCATTCTGAGAACCTTGCCGCAGTACAGCTGCTACATCAAAGCAGCGGTGCCCAAAGCAATTATGGGAAATCATCTAGTTTGTCACTCACATTGGTTTGAATACTTTACACCTCCCATCAGTGTGCTAAAATTAAACACCCACACACACTTCAACACTAGAATACCTACATGGACACACACTGATAAAAGACACAAATGCTGCCGTAGAGATTGAGCGAAGGCATTATCATCTGGTAATTAAGTTGATTAACTACAACAATAAAGGGTCTATACTTGTGTGTGCGTGAGGAAGTCTCTCTGCTAGAGGTTGATATAGGACGACCGGCGCTCTCAGATCTTGCACCCTTGGGTAAGAAACTCACAAAGCTATCGCACACTTCCTCACAATTAGACCTGCATAGAGACCTTATCGGCACAGGGATGTGCTAGTGCATGCGAGCGAGAAAGAGAGAGGAGAAAGAGGAGAAAGAGGAGAGAGAGAGAGAGAGAAAGAGAGAGAGATGTCCCCCAGAGAGATAAGGATCTAGGCTACAATCCTCAGAGATGCCATCACAGTGAACCTCTGTGTCACTCAGCATTTATAGGTAGCGTGCTCCCCTTATCCTAATACACTGATAGTGTGCTTACTGTATACTCTGTCACACAGTCTCTCGTGTCCTATTGTGTGTCACCCTTTATGTCAGCACTTCTCAAACTCCGGACTCCGGTCCGGATCCGGACCCGGAGAGAAATCAATCCGGACCCGCCTCAATTTCGTATTTCAAGAGCACTAAGGGATTAAAAGTGTGGATTTCCTACTTTGATAAACGCTTGTTAAAAACATTTGTTTCAGGTTTTTTTTATGTATTCTTGGAGATGGTCCGAAATGAAAGCGAAAGCGAGATATTTAAAGTTTTCCTCCGTGATTTTGTTGTCATGACATCCAGTGAGCTTATGTTTGACGTAATCGGGCGACAGCTTCACCGCAGTGAGCGTTTAGTTTAGTCAGTTTAAAGGGGTCATATAATGGTACATAGTATGCACTTTTACAAGCTGATTGTACTGAAATGTGTGTTGGCAGTGCCTGTACACAACCATCATATAATGATAAAAATCCATCCAGTGTTTTTGTTTTAATCTCCTTATATGTTTTCCCCTGCCTCAAATCGAGCCGTTCGAGCCTGTGACGTCAGAGGCTCGCACGGCCCTCCCACGATTGTAGAATGACAGCAGCGTTTCAACACAGACCCGCCCTCGCTCGTGAGTGAGATGTCAATCATAGTTCGTCATTGTTGATACACTGCAGAATGGCGCCTAAGCGATTGTGGTGTTCTGTTCTTGGGTGTAATAAGGAACACAGCAGTAATTTTAAAGTTCCCAAATCCGAACCGCTGAAGACGCAGTGGCTGAGTTTTGTTAATGAAGGAAATATTCCCGACGAGCAACGTGAATTCGCTCATGTTTGCGCAAATCATTTCTCACCAGACTGCTTTTTAAACGAGTGTCAATATAAATCAGGTTTTGCTAAGAGGCTGCTACTGAAAAAGGAATCAGTACCAACTATTCGTGTTCCTGCTGGACCTGCTCCAGAAGAAGTGAGTGTAACGTTTTTTATTAACCTTTAAATATTAATCTTTGCAAATCCCTTGCACGCTTCACGATGAATGTGGCTAATGTTTACACTCAGGGTACATTACGGCGTGTATTCTATGTAACGTTACGACGTTCTCAATATAATTCATAATCCCACGTTTATAATGAAAAACGCGTTATAGTTATTGTGTTATTAAAAACTGTGTACGCAGGTGTTACAGTTAACATGCTAACACTAAGTTACACCTGGTTTACTTGTATGAACTAACCTATAACTTACATTAGTAACGTCAAACACATAGCGTTTGTATCTCACAACTCTAACTTTACCCTGCCAGTACAAAAATAGATCAAAGTGACATTGTTAACCAACCATTCAGAAACGTCCTGTTCGAGCCTTAATTGTCGAACTTCTTCTGGGCCGTCATCTTGTTCCGGGTCCGACTCCGGTTTAAATTGATATGGTTGCACAGATGTGCCCTCAGAGACTCCAGCTGCCATTCTTTCTCCAAAATACACCATCAACTGTTGTCAAGGCAACACTCCACGTGCGTTGTGTCAAAAACGCCCCGCAGAACAGAGGGGCGGGGTGAGCAAAGCTCATTATCATTTAAAGGCATATGCACTGAAACAGCGTGCTGAAAACAGAGCGGTTTTTGAGCAGGTAAAATGACTGTGTTCTTAAAATACTAATGAGAATTTTTAATCAAAGTATATTACAAAGTTTTCATTTAGACCCTAAAGATTCATATTAACTTGTACAAAAATGGCATTATATGACCCCTTTAAGGGGAAAAATAAATTGACGAAGAAAATAGAGTTTTCAAATATTGGAGCGGACAGAGATCCAGCACAAAGCCATTCTGTTTGATTTGTAACGCGACATTTGGAGTGCACCTGGCCACTTAATGCGTTTTCTGTGATATGATATCTGATCGTAAAAAGACCTATGGAAAAGACCAGGTGTAATGCCCTCCGAAACGCATTCGAAACGGATTTAAATCCAATCACTCAAAAACCACTTCAGGAGGAGGTCTGGGCCGCATTCCAGACGAAACTGGACAAGTGTAAATGCATCTGGTTGTTGAAAACCACATATGTCAATTTTACTCCTTACAAAAATGCTAAAAAATAAACGTGTGAGAGGCTAAATGACATGTTATAGCTAGATATGACGACGCCACTGCAACAAGCATTAGCCTACCGCAGATGAGCATCTATCAAGCCAACCAGCGAACTATCGCAAATCAAAATGAAAGTAAGTCGCAGACGCTTAACACACAATCAGCTTCATTAAAAGTAAAGAACCGAAATGATCTTACCAGGGCTCTCTTATTGCGGTCTTTGATTTTGAAAAAAAATCTAAATAAAATGCTGATCCTTAAACGAAGTGTTTTGCCACTTTTGTATGTATCTTTAAATGCAAAAGGCACTTTATTTATTTTTTTAATTCGTTGATTTGTTATGCATGTTTATTAAAAACAAGTTTTGTAATAACCAATTATTTCCGGACCTTTGACATTGTTGAAAATTCAGATTTGGACCTTTGAATGTAGACTTTGAGAACCCCTGCTTTATGTCCTTAATGTCCATAGACAATTCTGGACCTTACTTAGAAAGGCTTCAGCCACACTGTTTTTAGCCCCCTTAAAATCTGTCATTATGGGATTTCTCTTCTGCTTGCTCAAAGCAGCGGTTGCAGTAAGTTATTTTAGGGTTTTGCGCTCTAAATCCTCCTCTCACCAAAAATTTAATTATACATGTATCTAGTCAGTAGCAGTACCTAGAACCATGTGACCAAATGTGTCCAGGCATAAACTCATTAGCGTTGGCGTAGAAACCATTATAACTGACTCACCTATTTTTAGAAATTACACCTTTGTCCATTGTATATTATCATTGCCCTTTTCTCTGTATTTTTTGGCAATAATGACTGTTTTCATTCACTGTTTTCATTTCAGAAAGTGACTGTTGCTCACTTTGATTGGCCTCAGTATATAAAGAAAAACAAATGTAGTACCCACTTTCAAAAAATCTATGGTAACACTTTTATAATAATGGTCCATCATTAATAAGAGTAACAATGTACGAAGTATTGGAGGACTAATAAGTAGTACATTAACACTTAAAGCTACAGTCCGTAGTTTTTCCTCTTTGTCGCCATTTCTGTTCGAAATCTGCAATTGCATTTATTCACGGAATTATCAACTTTACGTGGGTTGTGCCTCGGCACGGCACTGCGCAGATGAATCCAATGTTTTGAGGAGAATGTGCGGCTGTCAGTCACCGCGCCTGTGTGGATACTGACATTCGGAATCACAGATTCTACTTTTTGGAAGTTTGACCAACATAAGAATTTTCACCGGAAAATGTAATCTGAACAAGCAAGTAACATCCACTTTTGTTCTGACCACTTTCGTAATGACACAAAGACATGCACGAATGTCCTGCGGAAATCCACCAGTACCACTGGAATTAAAAACATGAACAAATCAGTTTTAATCAGTTTGATTACAAGCTTACCATTTTGAATCGAGCTAAGGCAAGCTGATAGTTTTGAACACTGGCTGGATATGTACTTTTTCAAATTTATTTTGGATCATTTTTAACCCAAAAAAGTTACGGACTGGAGCTTTAATGATGCCAATCTCATTAAGTAATTATTGATTACCTAATAAGGGACTATCTTAGTCTTAAATGTGATATTACTTACTGATTAGTTAAGCTAGTTTCCATATTAGTTAATAGTAGTAGCTGATTGGCTGGCTACTAATTAGTCCTGCATTACTTCCTGCATAGTTATTGATGACGGACCATTATTCTAAAGTGTTACCAAATCTATAACATATAGCCAAATGCTATATCACTTAATTAATGTTCATGAGTCAGGCTGAAAGGGTTTATAATGTGGCCTTCTATACACTTTTCCCCAGTTTGTTCCAATGATCCCTTATGTATTGATATCAATGATGATCAGTTGCGATTTTAATGGATCAGTTTAATGGATTTACTTAAAAATTAATTGTAAATGTTGAACCTGCAACCTCTATTTCTGTGTTTATAGGCAAACTATAACACTGTTAATAAAATATATATATTTTCCATTTCCACTTTTTCCATTTGAATTAAATTGTTTTTTACGTAGATTTTTCCTGTTTTAAGCATAAACTTAAACTTAATAAAACAAACAAGACTTCTTATCTAATGTCATTTTACTTCTCAAGTAAATGTATCTTGATTTAAAAATGCTTGCATGTTTGTTCTGTAAAACAAGAGAAAAATACTGAGTGAGGAATTCACTTTTTTGTAATATAATTAATATTCATGAACCAGGTTGACAAGGTTTACAATCTGCAACCACACTTTTAGATCGTTAATGTGCCCTTGTATATTTACTGATGATCAGCTGCTATTTTAATAGGTTTATTTAAAAAATTTAATTGTCGATTTTGAACCAGTGACCTTTTTTTATCTTATTAATCAATCTTAAATATCATATGTGTCGTCCCAAGATATAAACCTATACACTAACACCTGATAGTTTGATAGAAGGTTAAGACTGAAATCTTCGTCTCTGTCTCTATTCCTTCCCCTGTCTCTTCTTGATTATCAATGGTGTTTTTATGCTAAACAAGGGGTATTTTGTTTGGCAGGTTATTGATTGGATAAAGGAATCAAATGAAACGTAGAGGAGCTTGTAATGATGGAGAGAGCGGAGCAGAGAAATGCTGATGATTCTCTGCTGTGCTCTGAGGAGCCTAAAGAAACGGCTGTCAGATCACATCTTGCAGCAGACCTCAGATGGATCAATCAAGAGTCTGGCCCTTAAATCCGAGTGACTCCCTTTTGCATACACTTGCCTGTGTAAATCCAGGAACGTGTACTGCGGCTCTCTCTACAGTCCAGTTCGATATCTCTCATTGTGACTTGAGTTGCGTCAGTCGCACACAGGCTGTGTTCTTGTCATCGCAGCCTTAAACTAATAATTTGAACTACCCCCCCCCCCCCCCACCCCCCCACCCCCCCACCCCCCCCCCACACACACACACACACACACACACACACACACACTCACTTTATATATATATATATAGAGAGAGAGAAAGAGAGAGCGCGAGAGAGAGGTATATAGATATATTGATTGATTGTTTTTTAATGAAACATGATCGTTTTTCTACTGTGAAGCTTAGAAACACCTTTGCTAACAGATTTTTGTTGTTATAATGAATAAATTATCATTTGATTGCAAATAATTCATCCACATCTGTTGACTAACAAGTGGAACAAGCAGGTTTGCATGCTGACCTTATCCAAACTAAAGTTGTATTTAATTCAATTAGTTTTAACAGGCACACAATGGGGCAATTAACCTTTAAAGTCTACTGTATCTTATATGCAAATTTTGAAGGCCTCTAAATGATCAACATAACACTTTCCTGAAAACCCATGTTGTACACAATCATCTACTGCACATTGGTTTATAGTTCATACTCTTTCAGTTAGTAAAAAGCCTATTGCATGTTTTTTGTTCAGTTTGGGCTTCTGAATAAAACTGATGTAATTTTTTTTTCTCCTCGAGTGAGCGCATATTCTCAAATATTATGCTATAAGAGCCATAAAAGGCTGATCTATCAAATGGCTTAACAACAACAAAAAAGGAAACATATGTACACCATTTTGTCTAATGGTTCAATAAACTGTTAAAAATAGATTTTTTTCTGACTGATTTGTATCCTGTATCATGGTTTGTGTGTATTTTAAATAGCCAATTGTATTAAGGTTTGTAGGAATAGGAAGTGCAGATAATCAGATATGTCAAGTATGTTGTTTTAGTTAACAAAATCCAATAATCAACCAAATAAACTTAAGAGTTTAAAAGATGTCAGGTAAGCAGCCGGACTGCACAAGTACTCTATATTATTGAACCTCTGAAGAAAGACCCAGAATGACCATTGTAGCTAATAATGAGGAGCAGGCTGAGGCCAACATTGCTGCACTGACGCCAAAGACTGGTAAAGTCCAGCACGAGAGATCAGTCTCCAGTGACTTACTGTTACTGAGACAATAGAAGAGGATGTCTACCGATCCAAGAAAGTTACTGAACCACCGTTGCAGATAATGCCAATATTGAGAGATTCTATTTAAAAAGCGGCAGCTCCATTTCTTAACAGGAGAGCTCATTATCGAGTCTCAGTCAGGGTCAGTGCTCTAGGTGGAGGGTGTCGCTCATTAACGAACGATTTACTCTGGAGTCGTTTGAAGAATATAGGCAGATAGTGTCAAGAGGCTTATGTACTTTCCCCATTATAAGAATGTGTCGTTCGTCCTGTAAACTTTTTTTTCTTTCTGAATCCTGAAGGTTGAAAGGCAGTGTACTGAATGCTTTTATGCCCAGAGGCCAGGAATCCATCCATGACTGCTGATCAGATCTTCAGGATGACCTGACAGTTGATTGGGAGGAGAATTGACGGACAGACTGACAGTGCTGTTCTGTATACGGGAGAGCACTCATTGAAGGTCAGTCTTCACAAATCGGGCGTTATGTGAAACCTGACCTGAACTGACACAGAAGAATATAACAACATTTCACATGTTTGTGGGGCAATGGCATATAAGAGTGTCCAAAATAAAACAAAATCCTAGGTTAAAACATATGTGCCACATTCTTAATGTAGTATTTGTATATTTATTTTGCATGTTGGTAGATTTTGATTATAAAAAAAATAATAATACGATTTTGCCAAACTTTTTAAGGTTTTCTGTTAGAGAATTTCTCTTTTCACTGAAAATACTGGAAATACAAAAATTGTCTGATATTATTTGCGGTCTACTCAAAAAAATTGTGCTTCTCTTGTAAACTTGAGTTCTTTCAAAGAATGCAATTCTCTAAAATGTGCAATCCACTGGATTGGGCGAATGTGAACCAATCAGGTACTCAAAAATTACTTTTTGCTGTTGACATTACTGAAAGTTTATTTCAGAATGTAATTGCATGAAACTTAATGGAGAGAGGAAAAATTTTAAAATTAGATGTTATTTTGTATTTTTGAGCAATGTGAGAGACTAGTGTTGAATGTTTATAATGCTTGGATTTAGAATGGTTTAAAGTAAACTGGATTACCATAGTGGTGAAGAGTGGAGCTTTTTCTCAAGTTGAGGACATAAAATTGTTATTAAAGCTGCTTTATTTAAATGGCGCTTATTAGCATAGCATGCACTGTATGTGCTATTGCTTTCTCATATAAGCTGGCTAACTGCACATTGTTAAAAAAATCCATGAAAATGATTCTATGGTCTCACTATTCCGTTATCCCTGCCTTTTAGCTTGTACTATTCTGAACGATGTCTGAAACACTTCTCGTGTTTATTACTTCTTTAAGAGGAATTGCTTGTATTCCACTTTCGTAATTTGCATTGGATGAAAGCATCTGCTGAATGAATACATGTAAAATGTAAATGTTATAATTTATAGATCATAGACACCAAAATATATGAAATCAAATAAATTATTCCTGTCAGGGAACCATATAAAATCACGTTGAGACTACTTAACCGAGTCATTTAAAAATAACTCAATTCCATAATGTTGAAATGATGTTTGTGTAACTTACATATTATATACATGGTTAAATCAACAAAATTGTCTGTGTTTTATTGAGACTTTTCCTTTCATTATGATATCAGGACATCTGTATAATCATGACATGTTTGACTTTACACCACCCCAAAAAAATATCAAAATATTTAGAAATATGGCTCATCATAGAACAGGTGTTTTCAAGGCATTGCAGGAATTGCATTTACAGTATATGTATTTTTAAATAATTCATCAAATAAAGTTTTCGAAATATTCTTAAAAACAGATGCAAAAAATGTATCTTAATTTTTAAGTTAATTTTTCATCCGGCATTGGCGTTCTTTCTTATTTTAAGCATAACCCTCACTATATCTTGGTAAGTTTGGTGGATTCAAGATTTATTCTCTGAAAATGATAAGATGCAACTTTGCTTAGATTTCTTTGCTGGAAAACAGTCTAAAAATACTGGTTAAGAGATTCTATTTTGCAGTGTAATTCTATCGGACCCCATATAAAGTAAATATATACGTATGTGTCTAGCTGAGAAATCATTCAGGGATAGAGAGTCCAATCTCCTGTGGCCACCCAGCGACTGAGCTGTTAAATAGGTCGACAATGTAGGTCAGGTGTCCTAATGTCTGCGCTTCAAAATTTGGATACTACACCTTCCAGCCCATCAGCTTCCTTTACAAATAAGAAATGCAGTTTATTTTTCTTTACCTTTGTTTGCTGTCACATCCTTGCCGTGTCTAGTAGGTGTCTTTGTGCGTACATGTGGTCATGCTTTCACGTCTCTGTTTGTGTGTTTATGAGAATGTAAGTCCAGATCTCAGGAGACGATGTTTTTCAGTTTTAGGAAGAATTACGCTGCCTGTCACAAACTCAGACACATTCGCTCGCAAGCTCTATTTACCCAGAAATGCGAAGTACGGATGAATCTGTCATAAAGCTCCCGTCATTCCCCCTCCTCTGCATCAAGTTCAGACAGGAAATGCAGCATCCCAAACACTGAGAAAAGCAGCAATTAGATCCATCTGATGGGCACTGCTGGGACTCTTAAACACAGGCTACGAACAGCCTCCATAGATCTTTTCAAGGTAACATGCTTGTTTGTAGGCGTGTATGTTTGGGTTCCCGTGTGTGTTCAGACTCAGAGTGATTATTTTTCAGTCTGAAGAACCGAGGCGAGGCCTGCCAGCAAGCGGAAGGGAAGACAGTTATATTCAAATGGCATGTGTTGCAAATTGCAATCAACTTTTCTATCATGCCTCCAAAATAGACATTTGAAAGCAGAAGGTAAAATCCTCAAGGGGCGGTGAGGAGCAGAGGACACACACGGATCTGGATTGAAATGCAAACCCTTCCTCTGCTTCACTGCTTTTAAGAAAGGAAAGATCAGGCTCTACACACACTGGAAATGAGTGTGTGTGTGTGTGTAAATAAAATGGCATATTAAAGGTTTATCAGTGCCACAGCTCAGTGCCACAACGGACATGGCTGAGATGCTTCATTCAACAGTGTGAAAAGGGTTTAACTCAGCTTGCTCGTTAAGCCTGCTTCACGTCTTCAAATGCGCGCACACACACACACACACACACACACACACACACACACACACACACACACACACACACACACACACACACACACACACACACACACACACAATACACAAACAAACAAGGCTCATTGTGTGAGAGCAGAATATAAATCAATGTGCTCAGACTGTGAAGATATGTGTTGTGTTAATGGTGCTGCATGTGGGGCAGATTAGATTACATCAGGTCTCGCTTAACCTGATCAGAATAGCTGTTTAATATGAGATGTGTGTGTAATTACTTAAGCTCATAGACATTTTTATGCCATATTTTTTTCTTGATTTAAAATATTTGAATACAAAATGTCCTAAGATATGATACAATCAAAGAAAATCACCTTATTACTGGGTCTTTCTTGCAACAGAAAGCTTTTATGCACTAGGCTAAATGTGCAGTTCACAGCAAAGAGGAAGAGAACTGATAGTATCTCAAAGAGGAAGTAATAATACATAATGAGGGCTACTCAGAGGACATAAGGCCACAATCATTGTTGCTTTGATAGCATGTTCCAGTCTTATCTAATCAATACTAATGTCTTTAGAATTACTTATTACAACACATATATTATGATCATGATCAAAAGCAATGGTTACAGTTAATGACTCTAAACCAGAGATTCCCATGCCAGGGGCACACAGGGGGTTACTTCGAAATATTTGTGTTTTTTAATATGAAACAGAAATCATCATATTGATGCCTTAAAATAAGAAAAAAATATATATATATATGCATAAGTTTGTGAGAATGAAATGATCTGAAACACACTACCGTTCAAAAGCTTGGTGTTGATAAGATTTATCTTATGTTCACCATGATTGCATTTAATCAAAAATCAGTACAAACAGTAATATTTTCAAATGTTAGCATTAAAAATTGAAAAATGTCTATTTTAATATATTTTACAATGTAATATTCCTGTGATGGTAAAGCTGAATACAGTATTCAGCAGCCATTTAGTATTCAGTATCACATGATCCTTTAGAAATAAGATGATTTGGTGCTCAGGAGACATTTATTTAAATAAAAATCTTCTGTTGGGGAAAGTTACTTTTAAAAGTAATGAATTTCAAAATTGCATAACTCAATAAAAAATAACCAACTGCGCTGCTTTTTATGAAAATGAATGCATTACATTTCTTTGCCGTTACTTTTTCTCACCTGACATGTGACTGATGACAACAAAGGAAAACAACAAGACAGATGAACTCTGACAGTTACGTAATTTAATTACAAAATAAATTAACTGTAATCTATTAGCCTACAGTTACTGAGAAAAAAATGTGTAATTAAATTCTGAAAATGTTACAAAAGGGGTTACATCTGAATATTTTCTGTAAAAAGCTAGGATATGTTGAATAATATTAATTTGTTGCTTTGCCTGTTATTGATGTGCACAATGTCTCCTGCCATTAAAAGGCTGTTTAGCAAAGCAATGCTATTCTGATGCTTTTGATTGGTTCTTTTGTTTGAATTTTGTTTGAAACTGTCACGTCTGACAATTACATCAATCCACATTGCTGCTGAAAGCTATACCTGTCTGAGAGTTGCCACTGTCAAATTTGATGAATACCGGTATAATGCATTCAAAAGTAACATAGTGAGTCTTTCACCCACAGTATTAACTGCTTGTGAATCACTACATAATACTGGCTATATTCAGTAATTAACGCTAATCAGCCTTACTGATGGAAAAAGAGGCTTAACTGATGGAAAATACTGATAGCTCTTAACATTCATTGAGGTTTTTCAACTTGTCTCTGATGGATAATATTCACCATTGTGGTTTGGGTATCACACCAGATTGAACTCATGTGGGTCAGCAGGGTGGAAAACATTAAAATTAATTTGTAAGTAGTAAGTCTGAGCTTCATCACATTAATTTTTATAATCTCCCAGACAGGAATATCTCCTCGATGTCTCTCTCAGCAGCTCTGAGCCGTGTACTTCTGGCAGGTGTCTTCCTTTATATGGCAGGGCATGGTATTTATATTTCATATTTCACTCAGTTTGTAATTTCTTTTCCTTCCCACTTCATTTTGCTCACTGTGTGATTCAGTCTCTTTAGCTCCATATGCTGCCCTCTGGATTATAAAATGAAAATGCATAACGGAAATATTGAATTTAGGCAAACTCTGTCAGTCTGATTTTCGCACTCTTTCAATATCTCCCGCTCTCTGTCTTTATCTGTCAAATATGGATGCTGGCAATCTCTCTGCTGCTCTGAGGACACCCACAGAGACAGAAGCGGATTCCTGTCTCTGGCAAAGATGTGGAATCAGGTTTCTGTGTGTTTGAGAGAAAAACACACAAATCGATGTATGTACAGACAGTGTCGTCCTTGTTGTAATGATGTCCTGCTTTTAGAGTAAAATGGCAATTTATTTACTAATATGTCCTACTTGTCTGCCACATTTCTGTAAATGTGGTGTTTTTTTTGTTAAGAAAATGACACCGCTTAACCAAATCCACAGAATGAGTCACAGCGGGTGTTTTAACGGATACAAGTGTGTTAAAACTGAAATTGCAGGGATTTAAATAACCACACAGAGCTGTTTGTTTGTGCCGGAGCTTTGGCCCAGTGGGTAATTGTTTTATGACACATTAAAACAGCTGGTCATGAAGATGCAGGTTTGAATGTCCCGATCCCATCTCTCTCCCAATGCTTTCCTATGCACCTTATTTTTTAATGTAAGAACGGTGCGGCCATTTGTAACCTGACCGTGCAAGGCTTGAAAATTGCTTGAAGTACCAGCAAACTGGTATTTGTTATCTTTTTTTCCTCCTTTTCTCCATTTATCATCGTAAGCATAAACACACTGGTTGGTAGCACAAATAGTTTAACTATTTACTACACTTTGTTGTTCTCCTCGTTATTTACCTAGAGCGGCTATATGAATCAGAACCCTCACACATTCAAAGAAAATAGCTTACTTCCACTTTGTAAAATAAGGTGGATTAGGATTAAGTAAATTATCTCATTATTTACTCATGTCGTTCCAAACCTGGACTCTTATTCTTCTGTGGAACATCAGTGAAGTTATTTTGTGAAACATCTCTCAGTTTTTCCCCCATAAAAATAAGTCACTGGGCAGTGGGCACCAAAACTGTTTGGGGTTACACTTTATTTCGATAGTCCACATTAAACACTCTACTAACTAACTCAATTAAGTAACATTGCAACTACATATCACATATTCAACTACATGATTTTCAAATTAGTCAGATCACAGTTCTTTTCACACCGCATGACTATCTGGGGTAACATTCAGTCGCTGCTGTGTGCACACTGCACGATGGATCGGCGACGGGGGGTTTCACAACCAAACACACGCAAGAAGCGGTAAGAAAATTTACTTAGCATGCCAAATATTTCACGAGCGTCGACGACTCATCGGTAATTCTCTCAGATAGTGTCTTTGATAATTCACACTGCGTGATATTTACTCACGTGAACGACCGCCGATTTCGCAAAACCTATCGGCTAGTGAAAAGCAGGCCTAAAATCGTGCAGTGTGAACTCGGTATTACTCTCATTAGTATCAGAGTAGACTATGTAAGCTTGTTTCCGCCACAAAATAAAACATTTTAAAAGATAATCGCGACTTTTTATGTGTTTACATGTTTTTACATTGTACTTATATTTTGAAAATACCTGCATGTAATTACAACTGTAATTAATTTATGTAATTACATTTGTAATTACACAGTTGACCCTTCCCTTACACCTTAACCTACCCTTAAATCGACCCATACCACCACACCTGTCCCTAACCTTACCAGTATCACATCTCAATAGCAGCAAAAGTGTTTTACAATACAACATTAACACAATAAGTACATTGTACTTATTTTTCTATGTAAGTACATAGTACTTAAAGCCAATATAAAGTGGGACCCCTTATTTTATTACATTTAAAATTAGCTGTGACCAGTAATGCTAATTTAAGTGCATTATCATGTTTTTTTCTGTGTATGTGTTCCTGTAGGTTTTTAATTTACAACTCCTAAAATTGATGTGACAGACCTATCTCTTGTACAACACCCCAGGTGTGGGATGGTTCAGGGTGTAGGTCACACACCTTTCAACCTAACCAGCATAATTAGCAAGTGAAGTGTGAGGAACAAAGCAAGCTGCACTAATTCTATTAGGCAGACGGCGCTGCCAATTACCCTGCATGAGAGACCTGATTAGACCACACCTGCCCCTCCTTTCTCCTCTTACTCTTTTATCCAAGATATTCAACAAGGCCTTTAAAGTTAATCAAAAATGTATTTAAGGGGGTTTAAAACTAGGACATCAGCCAGTGCTGGGGAGCCTTTTGTTGTTAAGACAACAGCAAATCAGATTTGACTGCATGTCGGCATGCTAATTTGTGTATCTGTGCATCTAGGTGGCATCTCGTTCCAGCTGTATTAATGACAATGATCTGATTCCAGTGAGCCGTGCTTGACTGAGCGTAACCCACGTAATGGGTCAGCCTGACAAAAGACTCTGATCGCGAACATCTTTTCAAAGTGCTAAGATCAACTGAAGCTACGAGCGGCAGCTCATCGTCTTTAATATGCACAGTGCGGTCTTGACACAGCTAGTTCTCCTCTCTACATCTGATGTGGGATTTCTTTTGCTGGTTGGCAATGAGAGGGCAAAAGTTTACACTGTGAGTGGTGATCGAGCCATGGAGGTGCTGTCTGTCACAGCATGAGCTGTTAATGACGGACACAGGGTGCAGGACTGCACATGCTAGGACCAATATTTCAGGCCTGGATGTGGACAGGCGGAGAGAGAGATGGTGGAGAGGTAAAGTTGTTGAGCGTTCCTGACATACTCCATCAACAGATGTCACTTTTCATGGGCATCATGGTTAGTAGTGGAAATGCTCCTGCAGCGTATCCAAACACAAACACACTCTTACAGTTAAAGCCCGTTCACACCAAGGATGATAACTGAAGTATTAACAATCGTCCTGATTCTATGAGAGTAGGGAAGTTCACATCACCACCGGCATGTGAAAATTTGAGCTCTTCGAAACACTGAATAACATTGCGAAGCAATTGGTTTGTCCAAATTTTCTATTTCTGGGTTTCTCTCATCACTGCTGTAACAACAACACAGAAAAATATCTTTAGTTGGCTTTTTCTAAAAAAAACAATCCAGTTGAGAAACAAAACAAAACATTGACAGCCACTCAGAATCTTTAATGGGCTCAAACATTTAAAGCAGTAGATGAAAAAAACTGCAGCATGCTTGTTATAGACAGAAAATTGTTGTCCGCTGATGTGGATGCTATATAGTTATTGTTATAGCTATCATTCTTGGTGTGATAAATGAGTGGATACATTTCAGCTTGGCTGATCTGGGGCAAAATTAAAAGACAATTATAAGGCTATTTGTTTATCCCTATGTGTCAGCTAGAATATTCTGTGAATATACACTCTTTAAATACACAAGAATATGATCTTCACAGAGAACATATAGACATAAATACACTGTAATTTGCAGTTAAGGCAAAAACAATTATTTACCTTCTAAAGCGCTGTCCTAAATATTACTTTATGCGGAGGTACGGTCTCATTGCATTTGTCTGCCCATGTATGTGAAGTATGTGTGACCGTAGGCCGTTATTTGTCATTTTATGACTCAAATGGGTGCTCACAAATAGCCCCTTTGTGGCCACTGGTACTGACAGACCATCTGATAATAAGTGGGGAATCAGAGGAGCTCTGTTGATAGAAGCTCTAGAAAACTCATGAAAGAGTCTCTGAAAAAAAAGTCTCCAACACTTTTTTTTCAGTGAGATTACACTGTGCCATTTAGGTGGTCACAAGAGACTGTCTTTGAGTGAATCATTGAATGATTAATTTAATCAATTTGTTCAAAACGTTGATTAATTGTGGAACTAAACACTGGGTGCGTCCAAATCAGCTCCCTAGTTCACTAGTCAGGGCACTGATCAGGGTCATTTGGTTGATCAGTTGGCCATTTTAAGTGTTGTCTCAATCGCAAAATTCTTTCGGTGCACTAAATCGTTTTCTCCCAAAAAAGTCCCACTATGCACTGTGAAAACCAGGGAGCATCAATGCTCACCATGTTCATGTGAACAGAAGTTCTGAAGGTGAAACATAAATCATGTGAGCCAGCTCAATTTGATTTTTTAATTATATTTTAGCATAAACATACCTAGACAGGCAAAAACATTCTGTGTGAATGGCCTTTAACTGCTAATTTTTTGTTGCTGGGTCTGTGTAGGTTTAATAATGATGACTGAATCAAGTTGTTCTTCAGACTGAGCGAGTTGTTATGAGCTTGAAAGAAGCAACTCCATCTGGACTGCAGTCTTATTTTCAGTTTGTGAATCGTCTGAGCCCTAATGAAGGAGCGGAGGTCCCCACAGAGCACTGGGACTTGAAGGGAAATTTATGAACGCAATTTTCCATTCATTTTTATATAATTCTGTTTACACAACGCTATCTCGGTTTTCTCTGTGATCAATTTTCCATTTCAAAATCTGTAAGCAATTTGTACTTGAGTTTTACAAACATTACTGATATGAACACCCCCTCCAGTCTATAACACACACACACGCGCTCATGTTGTGCCTATTGCAGTCTAAAAGTGTATCAATTATATGCTGTTGCTGATTTACTGAGATGTAGTTTAGCAGTCAAAATGCTAAATGAAGACTTGATATGGTTTCTATCTCCATTTATGACTCACAATAAGATCTCTTTTCTAATTAACTGTATGAAAATGCAATCAAAAGGCAGCTTGCAGAATATGCAAAGAGAGAGAGAGAGAGTGATCGACATTAAGAGAAAAAAATGAGGCAGAGAGAAAAAGAATAAGGTGGGGGAAGAAGAGTAGATTTCAAATTCCAGGAATCCATTTTCTCAGCAACAGAACAGACAGCTGAAAAACCTGCATTTCTCTGTGATGTTCTTGCACTTTCCTTGAACCATTTCAGCCTTTATCTGTTTGAACAGAGTGTTTGTGACAGACTCAAATATAGCAAAATCACTCCTGATGTACTATAATGTTCATGGTATGATGTTTTTGTGTGTGTGTCTGTCTCATGCTACTGTCTTTCTGTCCGTCTTTCTCCCTCCTTTCCCTACAGGAGAATTAAACACACTTTTAAATTTTCAGAAAGTGGGAAATTACAGCCTAATCCCATAATCCAAAAACAAATGCATCGTTCTTTTTTGTTTCCCGCCCCCAGGCCAGTCGTTCAATTTGCCTCTATCCCTCTTTCTTATCTCCTATCGTTTTTGCGCCTCTTCTCATCTCAAATACCACGCTGAAGTAGATTCCCAATGGCATGAAACATTTTAGAACTCTTTGAAATTTGTACTTATTTCTGCAGAGCTACGAATTCTCCCATCTATAATTAATTAGGATATTACACATAAACTACACATAAACTAAAATAAGATGGCCTAAATTTAAGATACATTTAATTTTTCTTATAAAATTTCCTTCCATTTGGATTACACAGTTTCATTAAATAATAAACGTAAAGTCATGCAGTCATACATAGTCACGCAGTTTGTCATTCATACATACTGTAAATGAAAAAGGTAATTACTCATAAGTTTGCATTTACATTTTTTCTTTTATTCAAATCCACCTCAATCTCTGTCTTGTTCTGCTCCCTAATGTACACACTATGTATAAACTAGAGCATGATTATGTTTTATCCATTTCTGGAGGTTCAGTAAACAATAAGCTGTAACCCATGTTGTTTGTGCACCACTGTCTCATTGCTCATGGCACATGCCAAAAAGTGCTGCATTTGCAGAAACGGTGTGTGTGTGTGTGTGTGTGTGTGTGTGTGTGTGTGTGTGCTTGCTTATGTGATTTTTAAGGACACAAAAATTTGTATAATGACATGTGTATTACACTGGTATTACAACTTAAACGTGGTTTATGAGGACATTTCACAGTCCTCGTAGTTTAAATAGCTTAAAAAACATTTAAAAAAAAACAATGTTTTATTAAAAATGTAAAAATGCAGAATGTTTCCTGTGATGGGTAGGTTTAAGGATAGGGGCAGTGTAAGGGGATGGAATATAGTTTGTACAGTATAAAACCATTACGCCTATGGAGAGTCCTCATAATGTAGTTGCACCAACGTGTGTGTGTGTTTGTGTATAATCATACTCCTGTCTGAGGAATTGCTGCTAGGAACAAGGTTCACCAGGCTGGATAATACTTCATCAGGGCTGTGAGAGATCGCTGAGCTAAAGGTGTCTGACAGCTCTTCCTCCTAATGCTGTTTATAAAGCTTCAAGTGTCACAACATGACATCCATATCCCTCTAGCCCACCGCGTCCACACACACATAAAGCCCCTCTGTCAATCTGCTCTCTCTATAAGTGCTACTAGGTTTGCAGTTTATTTGTCACTATTGACAGTTCCAGCGGTGCAGCAGTATTGCGGCTCCAAGGGATATCTGTGTATATAAGCGCTGTTTTGAAACAGTGTGCTGAATGTCTAGACAGCTTTTTAAGGCATAACTCTGCTCTCAAAATTAAGGACTTTTTACATGGCACACGGTAAGTGACAAGCTTTTCTTGCAGTCTTGCCACATCTCACTTCTCCATACAGACAAGATTGCAGTGGTTGCTGTGACAATAAAAAATACGGCCCGGCTATACTACTAATTGAAAACTTTCTAAATCCCACATCAGCATATGTGGTTGTTTACTGTTGTGAAAGTGAAAGCTAATAAACTATCGAAATTAACAAAAATTATATTTATTAAATTTAGGTGTAATGTCAACAACACGGTCATCCAAAGGCAAAACGCAATAGCTTTCGTACAACAACACTGAAACTGAGAAAAATGGCTTCAAAGTTTGGTTTAGCATGAATGTTAGTTGGCGACTGCAGTTTTCATATTTGCTGTATTTTTTTTCTGAATCTGAGCCTAGCTTAATACGGAGCCCCTGAAGGGACATGGTGAAGGAAAAAAAAAAATGAGATGGGAAGAAAAGTTATAAATACTTTTGCGTTCTCTCGCAAATCTTTTGCATTAACCTGAGAAACTTTGCACTCGCTCGCAAAATGTTTACGTTCCTCCGAGAAACTTTGTGATCACTCGCAAAATGTTTGCATTCCCCTGAGAAATTTTGCGATCGTTCGCAAAATGTTTGGATTCTCCCGAGAAACTTTGTGTTCACAAAAGTACACAAACATTTTTTCAGGTGAACGCAAAAGCATTGAAATATATTTATTCTCCCGTCTCAAATTTTTTCAAAGTCCAGATATTAGTTCATCAAACGTCTACGTCACAATGTGAAATATTAGCATAATGCCCATCCAAAGGCATACGCAAAGAAAAAAGGCGAGCTTTCAGTGAATTGTAGAGTTGTAGTATGTAGTGGCAACACTGTGTGTCTGGATGCGAAAGCAAAACTGATTTATTTAGCCTTCCGAAAATGGATGAAATTAGGAATCAGAGGTTAAGATTTATTTTATAAAGCTGTTGTTGAACAGTACAACCCAAAAGTTTGCTTGTGCACAGCACATTTGACAGAGGACAGCTTCCTGAACCTGGGAGAGTACAACACCGGCTATATACAAAGACTAGTGTGAAAAATTCTGCTCAAGTCGTGCTTGCAAAGTTCGTTCCATTCGATCGGTATGATCACCCGCATTTTTAGAATCCAACTTGGGCTCGAACTGATAAGGTGAAACCGACGACAATCGCTTAAAGTCTTGGATGCTAAAGCTCATGTAACTGGTCCTACTTGACCCGCTCCCTGCGGGATATGAACCGGCGTCTCCAGCATGGGAGGTGGGCACGCTAACAAGGAAGTTAAAAACCGCAGTCTCTAGCGTCAGTCACCGGTGTGCCTCTTGAGGCCAGGGGAGTGAGGTTTACCTGCACAGCTCTTACTAGCTGGTCTCTATTACACTCACTGTAATGGTAAGGGGTGTTACATTCCCGACACACACTTGAGGTGTTTGGCCAATCACAACACACTGGGTCTGCTGGCCAATCATTTTCGGAAGGAGGGGCTTTGAAGAAATTTGCCCGTTTCAGACAGACTGGGGAAAGAGGAGCTGCAATACTGTACGACATGTGAAAAATACGTTTTTTTTTTTTTATGTTAACCTATTCTATTAACCCAATAAACAAAATACAACAACTCACCAACCTCAGGCAGAATCAGTCTCTCATGTTCTTTTCGTGGCGAGTCACAAATGAAGTTCTATTTCTGCATGTGTTGCAGACATAGGGTGACCAGATGTCCTGACAGTTCACAAAAATGTAAATAGCCTGTCCTGAATCCAGCGGTTATGCTGATCTACAGATATCCTCAGTGTCCTTCCAGTTAGTGTCTCCGGGATTGTTTAAAGGAAAACTGTTTATTTGCTGTTGTTGCTATACTACTCAAGATAGCTAAAAAATGCTGAGCGTAGGATATGACATTATGAAATGGCTAGCTAGGCTGGAGAAAAAGAGTTCAGACATATTTGTAACCTAACCTGGAAGTTAGCATCCGCATGGTTCCCTCAACAAAAACTCATGACTTTTGGATAATAAACTCTGTGACCAACAAAAGTTTATGATTCATACACATTTTGTTCATCATGATAATTACAACTGAACACAACTTTTATGAATTTTGAAGCCTAAATGCAATCACCAGAAGTAAAAAGCTAAAGTTAAGCAATAAAGAACTACACAACACAACTTTACATTACCACCACTAAGCTTCAGACAACTCTTTCAATCTTTACTTAAAATTTGCTTAAAAAAAACTAACTTTGGGACAATGTGTCCTGCAGCACTCTGTGACCAAACATGTAGAATGGAACAGCTTTTTCTAGACTACTGATATGGATTATTTGTCGCATGTGAGTGTTCAACATGTTAAAAAATATTTTTCAAAAGTACTATAGTATTTCTTTAGCAGTAAAACTTTTTAATGAGGAAAAAAATGCTGAGCGTAGGATATGACATTATGAAATGACACTATGATAACAACACCGCTAGACATTTTCCCTCATTTCGCTGAAATAAACTGCACGTTTTAGAACTGCAGTTACTCCTGTCATTATTTTAGACAAGAGTGGGTAAACACCTCCCATGGCGAATTCACAGGGATACTGCCTATAGGTATGTAGTTAGAAGATAGGAAGGCAGCGGGTGATGTTTTTGAACAGAGCTTATAGTCTTACTGTAGGCAACAGCAGGACTATACGTCACTTGAAATGTTAAGAGAGGTAGAAATCGATAATAATAACTGTCAAGCAGTAATATGGAATTTCCTTTTAAGACTTTCTTAGGACTGGCAGACATGCAGTCAAAGCGATGGTAGGATGAGTATTTCATGCACTGAACCAGTCACCAACAAACACAACGTCACACATCAACCTAGCCAGTCAGACAGAGCCATGTTGAGAGGGGAGTACTTAGTTTCCCATAAAACCATTCAACACACGTTCAGTGCCCAGAAACTGAATGATGCCTTTGCTCATAGAGTTAAACCAGCAGAAAAGGAAGGAAATTAAACGGGGATAATACTTAAAACGCTTTAGCTAAGTGTGTGCAGGCTGTTGACTTTATCTCCAGTCTGAGCTCATTGCTTGGTCGCGTCTGTCTGGCGGTAAAGTGCCAGAAAGAAAGAAAGTGAGAGTCACATATAAACACAACCAGGTAAGAGTGTTATACGCAGACACAAACGCACACATATACCCACCGGCACATGCATACAAACATATTCACACTAAAATCCTGCCCTGCAGGTGGAGTCATTATGATTCTGAGTGTGTGAGCTGAGCAGGCCAAACGCAGAGGGTCAGAACTCATTTCCTTTAGAGTGTCTTGCCAATCGATTCTTCTCAGAGAGATATAGAATGAGGTAGGGAGAAATAAAGAGGAAGTATGAACGTATCAGAGAATAGTAAAGATAAAGGTAGAAAGATGAATATGGTTCATGTGCAAACACATAAAGATCTATGATATCTACAATATTACTTGAGTAAGAAAACTATGACTGTAAATACGTCTTAAAGTGCATTGCAAAAAAAATCGTTTTTGTCTTGTCATCCTGCAAAAATATCTTTAAAACATGACTGCTTGTCTCGATATTATACTTGTCTTATCATGTGTCTTCATTGTTTTCTTCTTATTTAAACACAAATCTACCTATATTTCTTAAGTTTGTTTAAAGAAAAAAAAGCTTAAATTCTCTGAAAACAAGTCTTAATGTCTTACACTATTTTTGCTTCTCTATTATTATTATTATTTGTATTTTTTAATGAGCATAAGCCTCTCTTAATTGTGGTTGATTTATGGTTAAAATATACGAATATCTCATAATTTTGGTTCTTTATTAAGGGTATTCGGATCTTTTTTGTGGAAAACAAGAATACTGACTTAAGAACTTGTTTTCAGTGTATTTTTTGTCAGTTTCTGTCTATGTTTGCTGAAATAATATTTGTGGACCCCACATCATCTTTGTCTTCTCCTGTGGAACTAAACTTCACGCATGTAACTCTCATGGGATAGCATAACAGATGCACACATTTATCGACTGACTTCCTGTTGGTGACACTTGAAAAATGACTACATTTCCTGGACCCACTGGGATTTTATGGTTTACTGGCTCTCGCATACATTGCACACAAATATTGTAAAAACACACCATGCTCAGGCAGTGGTGCCTTGTGGGCTTGCAGGGGGGTATCATGTTATCTCATCTCTCCCAAAGCAATAGAAGAGGAGTTTGATCAACTAGGCGGACCAGCAGATCTATACACAAACATACACGGCATTCATGAAACTTCAGGGGAGGATCATGGTGTAATTTGTTTCAAAGGGACCAAAATATTTCCTGAAAGCCTCAGGAAACAAGCCGATTTCTTCGACAGAGCTGGTTCTCCTTCCTCTCACTTGTCCATATACCTGATAATAAAATATAGCCCTATCTTTCTTTGTATGTGCATTATTGTAATGAAGATGTTGGTATTCAAAAATAAGACAAATATAATAATTTTTAGGCTGTGCGTTTGTGTGTCTAAAAGACTGGGTGGTCCACCTACAAGTCTCCTAAGGGGAATGGTTAAATACCAAACAGATCAATAGTGACAAACTAATTAGATGTATTTGTGTCTGGGCAAGTGGGTGTTTAGACATAGCTTTGAGTGATTTTTTTTTAATGCAATGATTTCCATTTAAATGTTAATGATCCAACAGGGTAGTCAATGCTGCCTTTTACATATCAATTAGTTGTGGCTCTCTAAACTACCAATCAATCCAACCCTTAGACTTAGAAGATAGGCCTATCTTAACTTCCAGTGGCGGCCCCAGAATTTTCTTTATTGGAAGTGCTTTGTAACTCTGAGGGTGCAAATGGAAACAGACATCTGTGCAAGTAATATGTGTGCAGCCGGCAACTATAAACTCTAAATAACTCTAAATAACTTGCGTTATTTAGACACAGCACAGCTTCTAAAAAGGCATGCTGTGCATTTATTATTCTCAGTGGTATTTCACTCTGCCTATCTCAGGCCATAGCCACAAATAGTTTAGTGATTTGGCTTATCTACTGCCATCTGCCATCTCACACACTCCACAATAAATAACACACACACACACACACACACACAGAAAGAGGATGCTCTTTCAGCACACATACTGTAAATAAATATAAATTGTGTCCAAGTATGAATTTTTATATAGCCTGTAAGAGATTTGAATGTTTTTCAAAGAAGTCTCTTATGCTCACCAAAGCTGCATTTACAGTCTTTGACAAAAAAAAAAACCTGTAAAAAAGTGACATTGAAATATTTTGATGCATTTAGGCTACTTTAATGCATCCTTGATTAATGAAACTTATTATTTTCCTTATACTTTTGTACATTTTATTTAGTTTCATTTATTTTTTGTATGTCTTTTATTTTAATAATTATTTAATTTAATTATACTTTAATTTTTTTGCATGACTGTATTTTTATACTAAAATTGTACCCAAAATTGTAATTGTTACTCATAATTAGTTGATCCTGGAACAACATTCCTGACCTAAAATTGAATCATAACCATATTGTCACGATTCCTGTCTTGTGTTTTCCTTGTCGTGTGTGAACTTTTGTTATTTCCTGTTCTGTGCCATGTTTTGTAGTCCTCTGTAGTTTTTCTTGTTTATTAGTCTCTCCAGGTGTTTCTAATTAGTCCCACCCCCTTGTTATCTTGTTTAGCTTGTTTGTCTGTGTATTTAACCTCTGTCACGAAACTGCTCACGACGGTTAAGATCCAAATGCAGCTTTAATAGGGGACAATCCAGACACGAAATCCAATAAACAGGCAAAGGTCAAAAACACAGGTTGGCAGTCCGAATAAACGAATAAACAAACAAACCAACCAACCAACCAACCAACCAACCAACCAGGCAGGCAGAAGAATAATAATCCAAAAACCAGGAGACAGGAAACCAGGGAGAAATGCTCAGGAATGCAGTGTAACAACATACAAAACTTTGCAGTGATTCTTCTTCTTCTTCTATTTTTTAAATGGCGGTTGACAACAATTTATTGCATTACCGCCACCGCTGGACTGGAGTGTATAACAGGAGATATATATTTTCTATAAAATTTAATTCTTTCCAAAAACTTTGCAGTGATTGAGGCCCTGTTTACACGAGAACGATTCCGAGTGAAAACGTAAAAATATTTTATCGGATGTGCCTTTCGTTTACACGGTGACGCCGTTTTTATGGCTTAAAAACGCAAAAAAGTGAAACCACCCTCCAGAGTGGAAAACTTAAAAACGCTCCACCGTCGCGTTCCCGTGTAAAGGGTAAAAACCGGTAAAAACGCAAAACTGTCCTCGATCACGTGCGCGTTTACGTCACAGGCATTCGCCAGTACAGGAAAATAATAACTAACATGTCGGATTATTTCCATACGTCGGACCTTCAAGTTGCCACAGCAGCTCTGATAAACATACAAGAGTCTTTTCAGCAGTTGGACAAAATATTCTCAGATATTGGTGTTGTTGTGTGGCAGTGCTTCGTTGCCACCTAGCCGCCTGGAGTGCACACTACATCGAATTTCACACACTTTTGCGTCACCATATGCACGCAGATTTCCCCTTCATAACGCTCGTCTAAACGCAGAATAAAAAGTGAAAACGCAACGCCACTTTTGCGTTTTCTCTTCTGATCGTTTCCGTGTAAACATAGCCTGAATGTGAAAACCAGAGTTATAAGGGGTGAGCTAAACAAGGTAATGACAAACAGGTGAATGTGATCAGTGATAATGAGTCCGGGCAGTGAGTTCTGGGAAATGTAGTTGTGAGGGGAAATGACAATCTGAAGTGGAGTACCCTCTGGTGGTTCTCGAGGGCACTCCAGTTGATGAACGTTACACATATCCCTATCCCTAAACCTAACACTAGTCATAACCTATCCCTAGAATCAGAGTGAAATGATAGATGAATGTAAGCACCTAACCCATGTAAGTCAAAACTCTACACAGTAAACTTCGCCCTTAAATCTAATTGTTCGATTGGATTTTTGTTCCCGGATAAACAAAAATCATGATCGATAACATGAACTCAGGTTCTGCTATCAATTATGCAATTATGCTTGATATGACGTCTGCATCATTATGGTTCAGTGGTCAGTGTTGCAGAAGCGAAAAGTCTGTTTTCAAAATCAAATATGCATTTAATCCATTAGCTGGAAGGAAATGCAGGAATTCTGTCAATGCAATGTGAAATGACCTTTTTTGTAGGTCTTATTTTTTTGTTTATCTTTTTTTATTATTTGGAGATATTTGTCCCTGATGTCACAGCATTAGTCACAAGGCATTTACGTTGTACGACTCACCCAGCTAAAAGGGAACGTTCTCAGAACCTGTTGGCAAGGTTCTCTCAAAGTTATGAACAAATGTTGATAACCATCCATTAATGTTGCCTGAACATCCACTCAGATTCTGGTCTTTAATAATGTTCTCAAAACGTTAGAACAAAACATTATTTATACATCGTTCATGGAATGGTTTAGTTGGACGTTTGTCTTTTTTTTTTTTTAAATGTTACTCCTTGTTTCAGAATGTTTAGAGCAAATTCAAAAGAAACATTCTCATAATGTTTGTTTAAATGATAAAATGGAATGTTCCCGTAACGTTCACATAAAAACGTCTTTAAAATGTTTAAAAAACTGGATGTTTTGAACGGTCAGAGAAAATTTTGAAATAACGTTTTTACAACTTAATTGGGAACGTTAGCAGAACATATTTTTAGTTACCTAAAATGGGGTAAGCATTTTAAGCAGTGCTGGAAACATTTATTTTTTATCTCCATCAATTAGCAGCTACAGAGAAACTCTGGCCCATTTAGTCACAACCGAGGAGTGTCCTTCAAACACTCTGTGATAGACCTATCTAACACGCACACGGCACGGCTGTGACAACATGGGACAAAAGCCAGCAGAGGGTTTAGAGTGACAATGGAAAGGAGCGGAGGCGACAGTCTCCTTGTGACGATGTCATGTGACAGTCGTGTAATGATGATGTTGTCTGACAGGACCCCTGCGTGAGATGCTGACACAGGAGTCATGATGTTATGGATTACTGCTCTGTGTGTGTGTTTACCCATGGTCCTTCTTACAGTTTCATACAACTGGCAAACCTCTGGATCTGCTCTGACCTCTTTTTTAGCATCAGTAGCATATTTTTGCTTAGCATTTGTTAACAGAGAAAAAACAAATGAATTAATTGCTCTTAACTCATTAGAAGCATGATTTGGCATGCGATTGGCTTACAGCTATGTAAACGTACTTGTGACATCTTTAGATTCATTAGCAGTTGTGCAAGTATCCAGTTTGCAAGTCTCATGTAATTGGCTTTGTAACATGGCAACGAATCCAGGTCAGGTAAGTGTGTTAAAACCAAGATGGATTACGCTTAATGTGTATCTGAAGGTGTGTGTGGGAATGTGCGAACAACTGTGGACCACCTTGAGAAGCTGATTCTGATTTGGAAAGTGTCAGTGAGACATGGCTAACCATGCAGAGAGTGAACCATGTTAAGAAGGACAGAGAGTGAAGTCAAAAACACAGTTGGTTAGTGGCAGTGAACATTTTTTATAAGCTACTACTAGCCAACCAAAAATCACATTTCATAAAAACTGCATGACCAGATTCTTAAAGCACGGACACATTTATAGTGAATTTCGCAGGAGAAATCCAGTCATTTCAATTGGAATCTATGTGAATTTCACATGAGGGCGAAAGATTTAACCTGAGTGGATTTCGCAACTGATCTTTTTATGGATTTCCTGGTTGACCAACGAAAAGATGTTTGTTTGAAACTTCTGTAAGAATTTGCAATTGAGAGGCAGAAAAAGGCAGCATGCCCTTGCACGTTACACAGTCTCATTACACAGTGTTCCCTTCCCTCTTTGCAGATCTATTCCTCTCTCTGTCAGTGAGAGGAATCGTTTTTAGAAAGGATTGTTCATGGAGTACATTAACAATAAAAGGAGAGGATGAGTGTGTTTTGGGGCAAGCAAGCCATTTTGACAAAACTCCTGAAAACTTAACCACTGAATTAGACCACACCCCCTCTCTTCTCTCAAACCCCACTCTCCAAAGACATCAGCAAACCCAATGTCAGTAAACCTCAACATATAAAAGGCCGAGAGTGTTGTCTGATTAAAACCGACAACTTGTGAGTCTTTGAATCTTTTAGAGGGACTTAAAAAATAATCCTTTCATAAGAGTAATTTGTTTTGTGAATGGGACAACAACGATTAAGCTGTATCAAAGACATGTTGCCTGTGTAGCATATTTCACGATGTTTCAGTAGGCATTTTTTTTCTGCACATTTATGCAGACTGCAAACAGATTTGTTTTTTTGTTTGTTTTTTTGCCATGGTGCTGCATGGTGTTTAGCACTGCAGGAAACATTGAATTGGCCATTCCACTGAATTCCTGTTTATATAACTTAGGGCTGTTGTTGAGACAGGTATTATTCCTTAATTCCAGTGATATCTGTTAGGTAGAAGGTACATTTGATACATACAGATCTAAAGAAATCACTTTCAGCACCTAAATCATGAAAAGCTGTTTCTTCAACAGCAGGGATCCCCAATTTTATTTTTGTTTTTTTTTGTCAGCCAAACCCTTTAGACATAAATATTTACATTAAGTAGCTACCCTTGCGATTTTAAGTTATTATTTAATTAATTTACCAATGCATTTACATATTCACTCTCTCTTTCACAGTTAATGCAAGTAAATCCCTTCTTAGTTTGTGTTATTATTTGTATTTGTTTATATTATATATATATATATATATATATATATAAATATATATGAAACACAGCACAACAGACTATATGCTTCTTTAATTCATTTGAAGCCTTTGATTTGATCATCTGCTTTTGATATGATATATTGCCATTTCAGTTTTATTAATTTATTTTAATGTTACTTTCAATTAACTATTAGCTTTTCATCAACTCACAAACCCACTGGAGATCACTTATGGAAGCTTGTTTCTGCCAGGGAATGAAAAGTGACTCATAAACAAGTCACTAACTAATAATTGTTTATCTCACAATTCAGACTTTTTTCGGGGAATTCAGAGTTAATCTTTATTAAAATAATCTTAATTTTTTTGTTTTTGTTTCTGCCATAGAATAAATAAAAATAGTTAATAAAAAGGTAATTGCCACTCTTTTATCTCACAATTCAGATTTTTTTTCTTCTTGTAATTGTGAGTTTAAATCTTATAAGTTCCCTTACAAGTTTCCATACTGTAGTTCCCCCATAAATTCCCAGTCGGGAAACCCTGTAGTCAGATATATCTGAAGTCACATGCTTTTTACAGCTGTGGCTGAGCTGCAAATAGGACATATATAACTGGTAAATGTCCTGATAAAGACTCCCTTATCAAGAAATAATTTTGCACATTCTGCGGTACCTGCCTCGTGTATAAGCACAAGCAGAAATAGTGGTGATATATAAGGATGAACCTGTTCGTACGTGCGCGAGTGTCTGTGTGTGCAGGTGTGTCTGCAAAGGAAGTGAGAACCAGAAGGCATGAATATTCCATCTGGAGTGAAATAAGGTGATAGTGTTCCAACACACACACAGTGAATACACTCATGGTATAAGTAGGCAGAGCTGTGAACTGTCTTTGTGATGTGTTGTCTCTATGCTTACTAAACAGGTACAGCTTCTTGGCAAGAATCTGTTGTCTTCTGCCTGTCTATCTATCCTCTTGTCTTTCAGACCCCTCATCTGTCCATCTCTCTGTCTCTATGTCTGTCAGGGTCCTTCCCTGTTTTTAAGCATCTGTCTAGCAGGCGCATGTCAGATTCTCCATCCAGTGAGAGAATTTAAATATCAAAGCATCATTCTGGGTAAAGTGGCATACTCCTGAACTCTTCATGAACACACACATGCACACACACACACACACGAATTGGCATTACGGCAAACAATTACAATGTTGGCAAAGATTAGTCATACAACAATAAACATGTAAATGTTTTTTCATGTAAAAGGTTATTTTTAGAACATTTACAGAAGAAATGGAAACATGTAAATGTCAAAGTCAGTTGTTATAATATAAAACAATGTAAGTCACAGCTTGGGGATGTTCTTCTCGTATTATAAGCATTTCAATGTTTTTTTCTTTTTTCTTCTTCTTTTTTTAAAGAGTTTGCTACTCAAGGGAAGTCTTACTTTATCAATTGCGATACACTTACATTGTGAATTCTGCCTGATAACACATGAGATAACCTATATGGGAAATTGGGAATTGCAGTGAAATCTGTTTTTGCTTTTTTTTTTTTTTTTGCTTCGACTACCAAGACTTTCATTTTGGGCAGTTGGGGATGTTTTCTTGAGATTTACCTTTTAACCTATTTTGGGATTATACTTTGCAGATAGTACTCTTGTTTGTGCTGTGAATTATACATGTATGTGTCTTCACATAGGGATGGTTAGTACTGTACTCGATTGCTACTTGTGTGTTTTGTGTTTGATTGATATTCAGTGCATCTCCTTTATGCAACTCAGTTGTTTACATTGATTTTTATTCAGTACCCATATTTTTCATTGGACATTAACTGGTAATTCAAGTACCAAAATTGCTTATTGTGCAAAACGTGAACAAAATGTCCACAAACACTAATGTCGAAATGTATTATTATTATTATATTTATTGAGCCGATTCGCTGTACAAAATACACTGCGGTCAGCACAAATCTTGTTTATCATTATTGCAAGTGAACCCATATTCAATATTTAATTTAAAGTAGGTTGCATAAAACTTTTCTTTTAGTCGTGATTTTGAATGCATTTGACATTGTTTTTTTTTTATGTGCAAAACCTGGACCTGCACAGCTTGACATCAGTCATGATGCACCTCAAAGTTTTAATGTGTTTTCATGAGTCAAGCCATCTTCAAACTAATGTAGGATGTTCTGAACGGTGTGGTGCGATGTCACTGATGTCAAGTGCCATTCGATCTTGTATGTCTCACAAGTGATTGCAATGTGCCAAGTTTAAAATGTCCAAGAGTGGATGAGATTTGAGAGCTATTGTGCAAGAATAATAAGCTATTATATGGCTTCAAGAGACTTGGAATATAGCAAATGTTGTATATAAAAACTTTTATTTTGCATGGTAGCCTCTGGTCACCATTTACTTTCACAGCATCCCGCAAAAAGTTTCCTTGCACGTTGCATTAAAGAAACCAAAACTATATGGGTTTGGAACAGTAAATAATTATGACAGAGCCATAATGTGTTATTACCCAGCAAGCAATTTTGTGTTTAAAAAGACGTCTAATAGCTGTCCAAACACAGCCCAGACGTCTAGGCTAAAACAAGGCAAAATTTGGGCTGTCAGTGAAAATTCAAAATTGAATTTAACCATAACCTAGTCATCTAGAATATGGACATGTCAAATAAATTAAACCAACACCTAGTAATCATTGTTGAATTTGCTTGCTTGATATCATACATCTTGCAAGTTACTTTGGCAAAAACGACATGAAACCAAATTCAAGGTTATTTTGGCTAGAGGGTTACTCACAGGCAGACTATATCGGGTCTATAGTTAACCTAGACAGTGAAATGACGGCTATTTCTTGGGTTGTGTGACTAAATATTTTAAACTATTGTGTTAGCACTGGGCATTCTTTACCATTCATTTATAACACCAGGTTTAATCTCACTGTATATGTGAAAATGAAATGTTCTTCATTAACATGCGGTCAGTTGGTACAAGGGTTGCTTTGGAATCTTAATTATAGACTATGGGAACTGCAGCTCTTATCACCTTTTCTGCCAAATTCATTAAAGCCAGAACTAAGCGAGCAGCTGCTTTAGAACCCCTGGTTCACCTGAGAGCAAGGTGTTTACTCCACTGACTAATTAACATACAATCCAGAATTTCCCATGATGCATTATTCATTATAACTGTTAAAACTATGCAGTTTAGACATTTTGTTTTCATCATATTTTGCCTCATTACACAGTTAATGGTGAGGGAATCCATGGTGTTTTAATAAAATTAATTCACACCATAATCTTCTGGATTTTATCACACTTCTGTTTTCTTTACTTTGTCTAATCTTTCAGTTCTTAAGCTAGTGAACTATATTTGAAATGGTTTGATTAAGATGTTTGAATATGCAATTAATAATGAGTGTAAGGAAACCTCTCCAGCCCACTGGCTACATAACTGTGTGGGCACCGGTGCAAAACACACAAGTTGTTTATTTAGCAAAAATAGTGGTTACAATTAACAAATTGATTTAAATGTGACATTTTGAAGATTAAAATAATATTTTATTGGAACATCAATTTCAATCATCTCGGTTTCATTTACAACTAGACAGGACTTAACTTACCTTATACATCACATCCCGACTGTAGTTTGCCTGACTCCAAGTTGCTTCGTTCTCTGTTCTGTTAGAAGCGAAAATGTTGAAAATGTTTTTAAATTCCTCACTTTTGTTGTCTTGTGATGTAAACTCAAGGCCATTTACAGATTTAGGGGTGAATTCACCTAGTTGTAGCACATTCGCACACAGTATTCCAGCTCAAAAACCTGAATCTTATCACCGACCACTCGCAATCAACCTGGCTGTAAAATGCCTTAAAATAGCATTGGATACAATATATACAGATGCACAGTGTAAACAAGCACACAGCTCAAGCCATTTTAAAGATTTGATTCAGATCACAGTGGTTGTCCCAGGAATGTTTATAGATCAATATTGCTGAATCTTCCAAAACCGAGAACTCAGAACCAGCCTGCAAGATGGGGAATTTGGTCATGCAAATTGTGTTGAGCACAGATTTGCGGTGTTACCTGATTTGCATAATTCCTTTAGTGAATTGGGCACTAAAAGAACGCTGGCAGCACATGCAAATAAATGGCGATTTCAGCAGCTGCAATTCATTCCCAGTGAATTCCCCACTTTAGATTCCTACCTGGTACATTTTTCAATGTTCCAAACCTGTATGACTTTCATTTAGTATGTGTGCATAAAAGTATGTACTGTATATTGGGCATAAAATAAGGTATTCGGAACTTTTTTTTTTTTTTTACAATGAAAGTCAGTGGGGTCCAATGTTTTTGTTCATTCATTAAATGGACAAAAGCAATTCTTCAAAATATCTTCTTTTATAATCATTAAAGTATCTGTCAATAAAAGACAGATCAAGCAATAAACATTCTCATGTAATGTGTCCTCACAGACACTTTCATGGCAACTGGCTGCCTCTTCTTATTTAAGCACTTTTTGAAAACTAGACAGAGGTCATTGGCCCTTGTACTCAATGGAGATCTGTCTCTGCTCTACATGTCTGACAGTAAATAGATACACTCTCAATTTATCGCCTATTTATAGGGCCCAAGAGCTCCCTAACTGACTGTGACGTGTAGATTCATTATCCTTATCTTCCAAAAAAGCAGGTTTACTGTTTTTATAGCCTGATTTATTGCTTAGTTAAAAAGGATCACTGCTGTGGGACAGGTTTTTCAAGTGCTGAGACAGTACCAGTCTGACTGATGGGAGCCTCATTGAGCATCTCTGATATATATGATCTCATCAGTGGGTCTGGCTGAGGTGGACACAGAGACAGAGTGGCCTTGCTCAAGTGCCATTACCTGGAATGCAGCGGCTCGAGTGCAACAAGTGTTCTTATCAAGACAGTCATTACCTCAGCATGGACGAGGGATGACAGGGCTGTGTGTGCCACAAATCTTCTTTAGGTAGGAACACCAGGACTATGACCGAGTTGTGTACCTATCATTACCAACCATGACTTAGTGTGACAGGGTGTGGAGGCGAATCCCAAAACCACATCGATACAGAGGTAATATTTCCAACTCTGAACAAAAAGAGCTGTTTTTTTATTTGACAAAATAACAAAAGAGTGTTTCTGTAAACGTTTTATACCTTTAAGACTCAGAGACCCCACATTGTCAAAAAATACACTATTACAAGGCCCCTCAAGATATTTCTGGTACTTCTGCTGTAATGATGGAAACTAAGACATAAGATGCAAACTAACTTTATTCATGGAAACTATTAGTGGCAATATATTCAAACAATTTTAAAGTAATTACACAAAAAAATATTTTAAATAATTAAAGAGGTCATAAAGTGCTTTTTGTTTTCCCTGAGGTGCACTTATAATGTTAGTATGATTTTTACATCAAAAAGGCCATTTTCTACCCTGATGTTAGCCCTCTGATTTGAATGCTCTGTTTGAAGGGGTGTCTGCTGTGAGAATCCAGTAAAAACGCCTGTGTGCTGTGATCGGCTAAAAATATTTGCATATGAAATAAGTATTGCATGTGGAACTCTTGAAAATGTTTACTACGTTTTTACTACTACAGCTGCCAAAATTAAATAATCCTGAAAAGTGTTGATTACAGCATTATATTTAGATCCACTCCCGTCGCATTAAAGGTTGCAGCGATGAGCTTTGTAGCTGATCACAGACATGTCTGTTGAGTTCATGAATGCAGTGATTGCAACTCGATGTCTGCATTCCCACAAATGCTTTCATCATGACTAACAGTGCAAACAAGATAAGTAAGAGATTCATTGTGCAGTGTATACAACATCATTGATTATATAACGGGAGTTTTGGCGAGAGTCCAGATCTCAGTCACTGTTAAACTTGCACGGTATGATTGACAGCTCCAGCATGTATAAAGAGAGCGTTCTTTGATTGCTTTCTTTATATAATTTAATCACAATTTAAATAACAGATTATTTTCATGCTACTAATCATTTGCTTATTTTTCAAACCTATTAGAAGAAAATAAACAAAACCCTAGGTATTTATTTGAAACAGTGGCTAAATTAACGAAAAATAAAGCTTCAACCCCAGACGTTTCCAAGCAGCACAGCAGTAATGACTTTATGACCTTCTTTCCTTACAAGATTGATAATATCAGGGAGAAAATTATAACTATGCAACCGTCTACTACAGTATCGCATCAGACAGTGCATTGTAGTCTCCCTGAGGAAAATTTTTATTCATTCATGGCTATAGGAGAGGAAGAATTTTCTAAACTCATTAAATAGATGCTTCCAGAGGTAATAGATCCTCTTCTTAATATCATTAATTCATCTTTGTCATTAGGATACGTACCAAAAACTTTTAAGCTGGCTATGATTAAACCTCTAGTTAAAAAAACGCAACTTGATCCTACAGAATTAGTCAATTACAGGCTGATCTCGAATCTACCTTTTCTGTCAAAGATACTAGAAAAGGGAGAATCCTCACAACTAGGTTCCTTTTTTAGAAAGAAATGATATCTGCGAGGATTTCCAGTCAGGATTTAGATCGTACCATAGTACCAAGACAGCTCTTTTAGAGTTGGGCGGTATCCAAATTTTGATACCGTCAAACCTCCTCCCTATTTTACCGCGGTATACGGTATTACCGCGTGACTAATTAAACATTATGACATAAGGCTCGACGGCATCACCAAACTGTTGGTTTGTGCAGGGATGAGTCACGATTTTCGAATATTCAATTATTTGATTTTATTATAGAATCTGGAACAGGTTGTGATTGTCTATAAAAAAATCCCCATGTTTTCCGTTCTGATGCGGTGGTAAAAGCTGTCAATCAACTCTCAGACAACAGGAGAAGATACACTTTGCCTCACACCAGAGAATGTGAGCGGAGTGGTAATATTTCCTCCAGAGCGGAGAGCGCATTTCTGAAGATCACGCGCCGCTCGCTCAGAATGCCCGCAGTGACATGCAGGTTCGAAAATATGTGAAATAAGTTGGGCTGCCCGTGCAAGACTAAAGTTTTTTTTTTCTAGTTGACTAGAAGTAGTTCATTTAAGCCATTAGTCTAATCACATATTTATATTGATTAAATTACTTAAATATATATGGGAGAGAATGCTAAACCATAATGAGCGTTTTCGTAATATATTGCCTATTCTGCGTCTCATCGCACGCATAACGCTTGCCACAAAGAACCGCCAAAAGTAATTATTATGCATGAAACATTTGAATTGTTTATTAATAAACTAGTGTTTTCTATGTCAGTGGCTGCAAAAATAAAGTTGACGATGCTGACTCGCATCTTCGCAGTGAACACGCCTATAGAGCGAAATACACACTTCATAAGAATTAGCCTACATAAAAGAGCAGCCCATTTCTTGTCGTTTTTAATTGTTTTGTTTAAAAGTAAACATTTCAAGCTTTATATATATACACTTCTCAGTTATTTAAGTCAAGTATCTTATACGCTGAGTTTCGGTTCATTTATGAGACCCGCTCCAGTTCACGCGCTGGCGCCTCCGTGTCCTGATTATATAGTCTACTATTTCCTTCTTATTTATTAATTCAGGCAATTCGTTGATGAAACATTGATTAAAATGAAGATACAATTTATACAAAACGAAATTCACTTTAAAGAAAGGCTTTCTACAAAACAAAACGTAATAGGTGGTCAAAATCATGTCTGACCCATTCCATGTTTTCCGATATTGGGCATCTTAGGCTATGATCTTATTCATCTTATGCAGTTCCCCTTTCATACAATCAACATAGACGAAATAAAAAAATAACATATTATTAAACATAAATATGAAACGAATACGTTTTTTTTTTTAAACTTATATTTAAGCGTCAGTGCGTCACACCGCTCCGCTGTGTAGGTGTGTAGCCATGTCTGCGTGCATGTGGTGGAGGGGTGCGGTTTTTGAATAATAATCGAATAATACCAGGCGATCTTCACATATTATTTTTGCTTGAAATGCCCATCCCTGCCAAACTGCAGAAATCGTGTTCTTCTTCGAGACCAGGTCACTCGGTGCACAACTTGCCATCTTTCCTCCTCTCTCCCCCACTCTTTCTCCTCCACACTCTCACGTGAAGACAACCACACATAAGCATTTTTAGGCATTAAATAAATTATATTTAATATTGAATCCTTGTCTCCTATATAAGTGAAATGGATATTTTTTTAAGACGGTATGACGATATTAAAACTGATACCGGTGCTATTTTTAGATCCCGCGGTATACCATATTACCATATTACCGCCCAAGCCTAATTAGAGTCACAAATGATTTGCTCTTATCATCCGATCGTGGTTGTATCTCTCGATTAGTGTTACTGGATATTAGTGCTGCATTTGATAAATAGACTCGAAAATGATGTTGCCATTAGTGGAATTGCATTAGCATGGTTTAAATCAGACTTATCTGACCGTTATCAGTTTGTAGCAGTAAATGAAGAGATGTCTTATCGATCACAAGTTCAGTATGGAGTACCACAAGGCTCAGTACTAGGACCATTGCTGTTCACTCTGCACATGCTACCCTTGAGCTACCCTTAAATGACTTTATCATTAGGAAGCATGGTATTAGTTTTCACTGTTATGCTGATGATACTCAGCTCTATATTTCTTCACTCCCTGACGAAACTTACCAATTCACAAAATTAACTAAATGCATAGGTGATATAAAAAAACTGGATGACTAGTAATTTCCTACTACTTAACTTTGAAAAAACAGAGATTTAAATTATTGGACAAAAAAAATCCTCACATAATAACCTAGAATACTGTCTTACACTTGATGGCTGCTCTGTCAAACCTTTGTCGTCAGTTAGGAACCTGGGTGTGCTCTTTGATACTAATCTTTCATTTGAAAGTCACGTTTATAGTATCTGTAAAACCGCATTCTTCCATCTTAAAAATAATCTAAATTACGTCATATGCTCTCATTAACAAATGCGGAACAATTAGTTCATACGCATGAACTATGACATCAATCATGACATCAAGGCTAGATTATTGTAATGCTCTTATGGGTGGTTGCCCTGCACGCTTAACAAATAAACTACAGCTGGTCCAAAACGCAGCACTTAGAGTTCTTACTAGAACCAGGAAGTATGACCGACCATATTAGCCTGGTTCTATCAACACTGCATTGGCTCCTTATTAAGAAAAGTATCAATTCACTTTAAGCAAAGTATCAATTCTTTTTTTTTAAAAGTATCGATTCACTTTAAAAAAAGTATCGATTCTTTTTTGAAAAGTATCGATTCACTTTAAGAAAAAAGTAGCGATTCTTTTTTGAAAAGTATCGATTCACTTTAAGAAAAGTAGCGATTCACTTCAAAGAAAAGTATCGATTCACTTTAAGAAAAGTAGCGATTCACTTTAAGAAAAGTTGCGATTCTTTTTTGAAAAGTAGTGATTCACTTTAAGAAAAAAGTAAAAATTTTTTGAAAAGTATCGATTCACTATCCATTGTGCAATTATTTTTTGTAAAAGTACTTTTATTACAGTGTACTTATACCTTTATTAAAGAGTAATAATAAAGTGTAATTATACATTTATTACAGTGTTATAATAAATGTGTAATTATACCTTTATTGCAGAGTAATTATAAATGTGTAATTATGCCTTTATTAAAATGTAATAATAAATGTGTAATTATACCTTTATTACAGTGTAATAATAAATGTGTAATTATGCCTTTATTACAGTGTAACAATAAATGTGTAATTATGCATTTTATTAACTATACATTTATTACAGTGTAATTATTTACACTGTAATTACACACTGTACATTGTGTAATTATATTTTTACTACAGTGTACTTATACCTTTATCAAAATGTAATATTAAGTGTGTAATTATGCATTTATAACAGTGTAATAATAAATATGTAATCATACCTTTCTTAGTGTAATAATACTTTGTGTAATTATACCTTTATTACAATGTAATAATACTTTGTGTAATATACCTTTATTAAAATGTAATAATAAATGAGTAATACCTTTATTACACTGTAATAATACACTGTGTAATAAAACCCTTATTAAAATGTGATAATAAATGTGTATTTATATATTAATTGCAGTGTACTTATACCTTTATTAAAATGTAATAATAAATGTGTAATTATACATTTATTACAGTGTAATAATAAATATGCAATCATACCTTTATTACAGTGTAATAATACTTTGTGTAATTATACCTTTATTAGAGTGTAATAATACATTATGTAATTATACCTTTATTACAATGTAATAATACATTGTGTAATATACCTTTATTAAAATGTAATACTAAATGAGTAATACCTTTATTACACTGTAATAATACACTGTGTAATAAACCCTTATTAAAATGTAATAATGTGTAATTATACCTTTCTTGCAGTGTAATTATACCTTTATTACAGTTTAATAATATCTTGTGTAATTATACCTTTATTACAATGTAATAATATATTGTGTAATAAACCTTTATCACAGTGTAATATAAATGTGATAATAAATGTGTAATTATACCTTTCTTGCAGTGTAATTATACCTTTATTACAGTTTAATAATATCTTGTGTAATTATACCTTTATTACAATGTAATAATATATTGTGTAATAAACCTTTATCACAGTGTAATATAAATGTGATAATAAATGTGTAATTATACATTTATTACAGTGTAATTGTACCTTTATTACAGTGTAATAATGATTCACTTTAAACATCGTATACATTTAAAAATTTTGCTGATTAATTACAAAGCACTAAATGGTTTAGCACCGTAGTACTTGAGCGAGCTCTTAACGCATTATAGTCCTTCACGTCTATTGCGATCTCAAAATTCCGGCCAATTGATAATACTTAGAATATCAAAATTGACTGCTGGCAGTAGATCTTTTTCCTATTTAGCACCAAAACTCAAGACAAAAATGTCTTCCTAACATTGTCCGGGAAACAGATACACTCTGTCAGTTCAAATCTAGACTAAAAACACATCTCTTTGACCTAGCATACACACAACACATTATAGACTTCTATAATTCAATGTTAGGCTGCATAGATTAGGTCAGCCGGACCCGGGAATACTCCCCATATATCCTTATGTTCTTTTTACATCATAAGAAGAATGGCGTCTACGCTAATATTAGGCTGCGTTTACACTTGGCATTAACATGCGACCTGTATCTGGATGTTGTCCACATACACATTGAAAAGACAAGTGTAAACGCGTTTCTGATTGGAATGTTATCCGATCAGCGTGTCCTGGTTCAGAGGTAGTCGAGGACGCATTGTGATCGGATCTCAGTGTAATGTAAACGCAATCCAGCCATCGTGTCTACATTCACAGGTGCACGTCATTTAAATCCCCGCCCAGTCTCCCCACGTGCTGTCAGAAAATAATGACCAGATGCAGTTTAGACAATAAATTAAACACATTTGAACCTTACAAATAAACATTAATATTTAAAACACTGTGTGTGTCATTTTTTTCATTTTAATTGTGTAACATTATCTGAACGAGGCGATCGCCTGTACAATCACAGCTGTGAGTCACGAGATCTTAATGAAGAGCATGCGCTGCTTTGCCAGAGGAATGATGGGAATACACTTTTTTTTTTATTGTTTTAAATGTTGAATGTTTTTGTTGTTTCAGCATGTTTATTAATCTCCCATTTCTGTTAATATAGCCATTGCACGCTATAACCTTAAACCCCGATGATGTGACTTGTTTAACATGATCAACCCAGTTATTTTTGTATGATCAGCTCTAAAATATTTCTTCATTCAAAAAACGTAATTTGATATAAGACTGGAGATTGCATAGGAAAGTACATTGGGACATTGCTTAATTTGTATCATCTTTACTCTTCATTTGGCTACTGACCTTTTCTGCAAAAACAGAAATCCGATCGTTTATCCAGATACAGAGGCTACTTAATATGAACAAATGTAAACGTATCGTGTCCTGATTGGCTAATGATCCGATCTTGATCGGATCACGGTGATCGCATGTTAATGCCAAGTGTAAACGCAGCCGTCTCTCTGTTTATCCCGAGATTTACCGCAGTCTGCCCGATCCAGGCCGTATCCAGATCTGATGAAGGACCTGCGCCTGGACACGAAGACAACACAGTCCTGAAGTGTCAACTAGTCTCTCCCCTGTGAAAGCCCCCTTCTCCTTCCCTTTACCTCTGTACAGATAAAACGTTGTCAAAATAGTTCCGGTTTTGGCTACTGGGAAGCAATAAATAATTCTGTATTATACATTTTAGGCCAGATAAGTAATTTGTTTAGGTCAATTTGTAAAGAAAGACTACACGCATGCGCACATATATATTCAAATGCACATACCTATAGACTAAACACGTAATACGCATGTGCACACCATCAGCGTTTTCACAGGTTCATGTTTTTAAAGCTTGGATTTTTAAAACAGAGATTTATTTTTATTTTTATTATTATATTTTTTTTTTCTTCAAGGCTTGCACCAAGGCTTGCGTTTTAGAGTCACTAGGCACTGTTGTTGTGCGAATGAGTGGGCCGGAACCCGTTAAGGGTTTTCTGTTGGAACGGTGTCGTGTTAGCGGCCCCTAAGTTAATGATCTTTGCAATGGAAGTGAATTGATCAAGACTAACTTTAGCTGGAAAATAACTTTACTCTACAGCTGCTGTACAGTCAAAACAATCTCTGTTACTTAAATTTTCTTACTGTGAAGCTGCTTTGAAACAGTCTATATTGTTAAAAGCACTATATAAATGAAGGTGACTTGCCTTACTAAGAGAAACAATCTGAAGTTGACCGTTTCACTTTGCTGACGCATAAACAACAATAAATGTCTGACTGTGCATGAATAATTACATATCAGAAATCACTGATCATAGATTAGGCATTAGAAGTAAAACATTTACGTATTATCAGGTCCATATCTTAAAGTAAAAGTCTCTTTGCAAAGACTGCGCCAAAATTGTGACTGATTTACCAAAGAATCCAGAGTGAAATGTACCAAACAAACAAATAATTCTCCACTGAGACATTCACATAGTTGAAAATAAATAAACACACTAGCATTGGGATCCTTTGGAAGGTAATGTTATTTTTGGTCCAGTGATCCATCTCTCTTCTTTCCTTCTCAACTCACTAACGCACCAGTGGGCTGGGCCAATGATGCAATGATGTAGAAGTAAGACTTTTTTTCTAAAAAAAAAAAACTGAATGTTCTTTAAGGATCGGTTTTTCAACAATTAATTTACTTTTTAAACTCATTTGTCATTACAGGGTTTAAAAAAAATATTTTAAAACACAGTTTGCAATTTCTACCCAATTAAATATTTTATAGCTTGACATAACTAGAAAAATGTCAGTTTCCATCTTGTTTTAGCTTATTTTAAGGCTAATTTGCCTCATATAATTTTAAATCATCTTGTGGCCCCTGGGAGTTCTCAGGTACTGGTTTAGAACCACTGCTGCATTCAGATAGATTGGATATTAACAATTTTCCATTTAGCAGATATGCCTTGTATAAATATGAAAAAATATATTTTTATTTTCTATAAATTAATGCATTAGATTTAGATTATTCATGAAAAATATCACTTCATTCTTGTGCTGGTAGATATTCAGTCTAACATTTTTTTTTTTTTTTTTTGCTATTTTTTTCTATTATTTTTTTTGCTTTGCATTCATAAAGTTACAAAAAAGGTACATTTGTGAATGCAGTTGCATGCCAGAAATAGACCACTGGTGCGTCATTTAAGGAGGACTCACTGCCTAGTCACCTAGTCAAAATAAGTATTTGTGCAAGCTTTGTGATGTTGGACTGCGTGAAACCATAAAGTATGACAGACCGCCCACTTCGTTTTTCCATTTCTCAAGGGAAATTATAGGCTCAGATACACATATATTCAGTAACTCTCACAACGCACGCACACACACACTAACTACCCGCGCTCTTGTCCTTCTCTTAGACCTCTTGGAGATAGAAGAGCTTCTACATTCATATCCCTTGTGGATCAAAGTTGGAAAAGCCTCTCTTTCAAAAGCTTTTCCCAGCCATGAACTCGCAGCACAGTGCGAGACTGATGGGTCTGGCTCTGCATTACATTTAAACTTTAATAATACTTTAATCTTTAAAATGAACCCTGCGCAGCTGACCTCATATGATAGTGGGTGTCTGCAGTTGCGCGATGGTCCACAGTGCCGCTCTGCGCTGAGACGAGAGTGTGAGGGGAGCACGTCAGAATGGGTGTCAGGGAGGAAGTGAAATGTGACCACGAGCTGAATCAAATTTGCCTCTCGCAGCAGAAATGAGCTGAAGTAGCTCCATCTTTATTTCGGCTGTCAGCGCACTCGAAGGCTACTCGGGCCATGAGTTACTGTATTTTAAAATTCATTCTAACCTTCCAGCACACAATTGCTTCAAAGATGATCACAGCTTTAAAGGTATAGTTAATCCAAAAGTGAAATTTCCTGTCATTTTTAGTCTTATTTTACCCTCATTTTGTATTCATAGCTATTGCAATGCAAAAACAGTTCATTGACCAGGAGCTCCAAAAAGGTCAAAAAACAATAATAATAATAAAAATAAAAAAAAATTCAGCATGCCTTTAGATTTGGATATTTCACTACTAGTACTAAAATATTATTGGTTTTGCTGTATTTTTGATCAAATAAATGCAGCCTTTGCGAGAGATTTCTTTCAAAAAAACATTTTAAAAATCTTACAATACAAATTTTTTAATGGCATAATTCTGGTAAATGTATAATTAAATTCTGACCATTTTATTCTTAAATCTACATATAATCCTCATTCTCAGTCCTGTTTCTTCATTGGCCATGGGTTTTCATATGATTGTTTTGTATGAGGAAAATACAATTTGTTTTAGATTTTGTTTGTCCAATGTGTGGAAAAGAGCAGTGTAACCGATTCTTTAAAAGTTCCTTGTGTTTCACTGGGGAAAAAATAACACCATGCAGGTTTAAGTCCAACATCTGAGTAACTCCTACATTTTCATTTCATTCACTCAGAATCCACTATAACAGTGGGAAAAGATTGACCAGCATTGTTATACTTCTGTTAGGTAAGGCATTGGCTATAAATAATGAATCAAGTATAAATCTGCAGGCTTTGTGTTCACTTTAATAAAGCTTCATCCAGCCTCAGAGGTCTGTTGTACTTATTGCAACGGCAGATGCTATGAGGAAGACATCTTAGTCATTTGAAGCATTAAATAAACAGCGACAGTTGTCATAATTTTCTGAGCACCTAGGGTGCGGGATAGGGAGTATAAATGTGAGAGCGCTTTCAGACTGACGAAGGAAATTCCTTCGCCTCTGGAGGCTACTCAAACAAACAAGCAGATGATGTCTCCAACAAGAACGCTTTATCAAAAATACATACATACTCTCCAGGGTGGTTCCTTGAATAAAACTACAGAGCTTGAGATACTTACTGTACAGTCATTGTGATGCCTTTCAGTCAAAGTGTGATGTTTTTGCTTTAAGCTTAGATAGTCTTTGGAGAAAGGAGGGTGAATGAAGAAGAAAGTGTGGAACGAGAGAGGAGAGATGAAAAAGGGAAATGTTTTCAGATAGTTCTTCATGTGGCTCTTATCTCACAGGAAGTATGAGGCATGTAGATTAAGACAGATAGAGAAGTAAACTGGAGTGTTTTCATAAGCGCAGTGGAAAACGTTCGGGTCACTTCAGTACAGTGTCTTACGTGTGCAGACACAGAGCAAGAACTCTGATTGCTCAAGAGCCTCATCAAAGAGAAGAAGGAAGAGATTGTGTAGGAGTTAAGTGAAATAGACCATTTGAAGGTTGATTTTTTTGAAACACAAAGTTAAGTATCAAATAGAAAGTAATTTTCTCTCAGCATAGCTGGGAGTCTATGCCAAAAGACTTTGCTGCTCTTTTTACCTTCAGCTTTGATAACAAGTGCAAATATGTGTGCTGTGTTTGAGATTGTTAATTAAGCCTTCTGCATTTTGCTTTATGGACCACAACATCGTGGATGAGATAATTACCTTGAGGTTGATTATTTTCACAGAGCCCCATAGTCTTGGTGAATGAATGTGTAATCACTAAAACATCACGACAAAAACGTCTCGGTTACTAGTGTAACCCTCGTTCCCTGAGGGAGGGAACGGGAGACGCAACGTCGACGTGACGACGAAATTGGGATCACTTCAGGGAGCCCTATCAACTTCGAGTATCTACAGAACAAGCCAATGAACGTTGGCGTGCGTGAAATCGTCACGCGCCCCCGCCCCGCAGCGCGGGTATAAACCGGAAGCGGGCGCACGCACACATTGTTTTTCGCTGAGGAGCCGAGATTTAAGACGGCCGTACAGCGATGGTCAGCAACCGTGGCGAAGGGACGTTGCGTCTCCCGTTCCCTCCCTCAGGGAACGAGGGTTACACTAGTAACCGAGACGTTCCCTTTCGGTCGCTCACGTTCGACGCAACGTCGACGTGACGACGAAATTGGGATCCCATGGAAAACGCCACGGTAGCTGCCACATCCAGCGCCCTACGGAAGACTCTCAGACCCCCAACTGGCTAGGGCGGAAGACCTGCGTAGAGGGAGTTCGGACTGCTGTTCCGTTACAACCCACACAGTGGAACTCTTGGATAACACTGGGAAAGCGAAACCCTCCAGGGGAGAGGGACGCTGCGGAGCCACATCCTGCCCGAAGGGAGGTAACATGTGGAGAATACACATATGGACTGGCCGAAGGGGCAGTGCAACATATGGAATGTCACTGGGGTGGCTCCAGCCTGAGAAGGGGGACGCAGCACCAGACAGTGACGGCAGAGCGGACTCTGCCAAGGGAAGACACGGGCTCACCGCAGGGAGCTGATCGTGGAAGAATACGCATATGGGATCGCCGCAGGGATCACCACATATGGAACCCAGTCTAGCACAAGTTACACAAGCATACGAGCACTAGACCTGGCGTCGGACGCTCCGCAACGTCCGACTGCCGAGGGGGAGCGGAGGAACTCAACAGGGTTCGCCTAGTGGGGAACTCGACTGGAGCAAGAAGCGCACGTATCCGCTCCATGTGGAGGGGAGTGGCGCAGCAAGCCAACACAAGAGCGGGAACTTCGGTGTTACCGGCTGGTTGAAGCGAGCACACAGGAAGAAACCGGCTCAACACGTAGGCTATAAAACCTAGCGAACGTGTTAGGTGTCGCCCAGCCCGCAGCTCTACAGATGTCTGTCAGCGAGGCGCCGTGTGCCAGCGCCCAGGAAGAAGCGACACCCCGAGTGGAGTGGGCTCTCAAACCGGGCGGGCAAGGCACACCTTGAACTTCATAAGCCAAGGCGATGGCATCCACTATCCAGTGGGCCATCCTCTGCTTGGAGACAGCCTTCCCTTTCTGCTGGCCTCCGTAACAGACGAAGAGCTGATCTGAGGTCCTGAGGCTTTGTGTTCTGTCCACGTACAGACGCAGAGCGCGAACGGGACAGAGAAAAGCCAGGGCTGGGTCTGCCTCCTCCGAAGGCAGCGCTTGCAGGTTCACCACCTGGTCCCGGAAGGGAGTGGTGGGAACCTTGGGCACGTATCCGGGCCGGGGTCTCAGGATCACGTGAGAGTTAGCCGGGCCGAATTCCAGGCACGATTCGTCGACCGAAAATGCATGCAGGTCCCCTACCCTCTTGATGGAGGCCAATGCAACCAGGAGTACTGTTTTACAAGACAGAATTTTTAACTCTGCTGACTGCAAGGGCTCAAAGGGTGGTCTCTGGAGTGCCGAAAGGACCAGAGACAAGTCCCAAGAGGGTATAGAGAGTAAGCGAGGAGGATTCAGTCTCCTTGCTCCCCTGAGGAACCTGACGATCAGGTCGTGCTTCCCCAGCGACTTACCCTCAACTGCATCGTGATGTGCGGTAATAGCGGCAACATACACTTTAAGGGTGGAGGGAGACAGCCTTCGCTCCAACCCATCTTGCAGGAAGGAAAGCACGGCTCTGATCGAGCAAGATCGGGGGTTCTCCTCGTGAGAAGAACACCAGTCAACGAACAGGTTCCACTTCAACGCATAGAGGCGCCTCGTAGAGGGGGCTCTAGCGGAAGTGATGGTGTCAACTACCGCTTGGGGTAGGTCACCTAGAACCTCCGCGTCCCGTCCAGGGACCAGACGTGGAGTTTCCAGAGGTCCGGACGCGGGTGCCACAGGGTGCCCCGTCTCTGAGAGAGCAGGTCCTCTCTCAGAGGGATGGGCCAGGGAGGGGCTGTCGCGAGGAGCACCAGTTCCGGGAACCAGGTCCGGTTGGGCCAGTACGGCGCAACTAACAAGACCTGCTCCTCGTCCTCCCTGACTTTGCACAAAGTCTGTGCAAGAAGGCTCACTGGGGGAAACGCATACTTGCGTAGGCCCGGGGGCCAGCTGTGTGCCAGAGCATCCGTGCCGAGGGTCCCCTCGGTCAGGGAATAGAACAACTGGCAGTGAGACGTGTCCGGGGCGGCAAACAGATCTACTTGTGCGGTCCCGAAGCGCCTGAAAATCAGCTGGACCACCTGGGGATGGAGTCGCCATTCTCCCGGTAACACCTGTTGCCGTGAGAGCTCGTCGGCTACACGGTTGAGTAGACCCGGAATATAGATGGCACGAAGCGACCTCAGATGCTTCTGACTCCAAAGGAGGAGATGGCGGGCGAGTTGTGACATGCGGCGGGAGCGTAGACCACCTTGGCGGTTGATGTACGCAACGGTCGCAGTGTTGTCCGTACGGACCAGTACATGCTCGCCTAGTAGCAGCGTTTTGAAGCGGCCCAGCGCAAGATGAACTGCTAACAACTCGAGGCAGTTGATGTGCCAATGCAGTTGAGGCCCCGTCCACAGACCTGAAGCTGCATGCCCGTTGTACGTGGCCCCCCAGCCGGTGGCAGAGGCATCCGTGGAGACCACAGAATGCCTGGACACTTGTTCTAAGGGGACACCTGCCCGCAGGAACGAAGGGTCGGACCACAGGGTGAGAGTTTGGCGACAGTGCGGAGTTACTTGGACCCGGCACGAGCCGCTCTGCCACGCCCATCTCGGGACTCGATCGTGGAGCCAGTGTTGGAGCGGCCTCATATGAAGCAATCCGAGCGGCGTAACCGCGGCTGCAGATGCCATATGCCCCAGGAGCCTCTGAAAAAGTTTCAGTGGTGCCGCAGTCCTGTGTGAGAGTGAGCTCACGCAGTTCAACACTGACTGGACGCGGGCCTCCGTGAGGCGCGCTGTCATATTGATCGAGTCCAACTCCATACCGAGAAAAGAGATCCTCTGCCCGGGGGTGAGTTTGCTCTTTTCCCAGTTGACCCGAAGCCCTAGGAGACTGAGGTGACTGAGCACCATGTCCCTGTGTTCGCACAACTGCTCTCTCGACTGGGCGAGAATAAGCCAGTCGTCGAGGTAGTTGAGAATGCGAACGCCACGCTCGCACATGGGAGCAATGGCCGCCTCCGCGACTTTCGTGAAGACACGGGGCGACAGGGCCAGCCCGAAGGGTAAGACTTTGTACTGGTATGCCCGACCCTCGAACGCAAAGCGAAGAAACGGTCTGTGTCGAGGGAGAATTGAGACATGAAAGTACGCGTCCTTCAGGTCGATCGCTGCAAACCAATCTTGGGGACGGATGCATTTGAAAATGCGTTTCTGCGTAAGCATCTTGAACGGCAGCCTGTGAAGGGACCGATTCAGGACGCGCAGGTCCAAGATTGGTCGTAACCCACCGCCTTTCTTGGGTACAATGAAGTACGGGCTGTAGAAGCCGGTCTTCATATCGGCTGGAGGGACCGGCTCGATCGCGTCCTTCGCCAGTAGGACTGCGATCTCTGCCCTGAGCACAGGGGCACTGTCCGCCAGAACACGGGTGAACTGAATGCCCCTGTACCGCGGGGGCCGCCGGGCGAACTGAATCGCATAGCCGAGCCTGACAGTACGGATGAGCCAGCGGGACGGACTGGGAAGCGCTAGCCAGGCTCCCAGACATCGAGCCAGCGGGACCAACGGGACCACAGGCGTACCCGGGGTGGGGCAGCGCGACGGAACGCAGGGACTCGAATCGGACGGCATAGCGGCCCGAAGTGGGGTCTGAGTGTGAGGTGCGACACATACCTGCTTCCGTCGAAGGGCAGAGAGGGTGTGCGGAGGCGTCACTGCGTCCGGAACACAGCCACTGCTGCTCGCTGGCGATAGAAGAGGGGCCTGAGGGGGACAAGGCATAGCGTCGTCGACCGCCAAGCGCGCTCTCTTGGGACCCAGAGGTTTCAGAAATTGCTCTTTTATTGAAAATGTGGGTACCACTGGCCTGGGGGCCAGTGGCGGGACAAAAACAAAAGGAAACAAAAGATTCTCCGCCCGGCCCTCCACCGGGGGAAGGAGCGGCGCGTTCACCACCTCCTGAAGAGCAACTTGATCCACCTCTGGGTCACCCGTCTCAGGGACGTTTGCACCTACGCTTACCACCTGGCTTGGTAGCGGCCTGGACGGGCGTGGTCGGCTTCCTGCGGCTTGCTCCACGCTGAGGCCTGGGTGAAGGCTGCTGCTGAGGCTTCGCGGGAGCGGAGGACGCCGAGGGAGGCCGACCTCGGCGACGAGTAGACGGAGGAGCTGCGGCCGGCGGACGGGTGGGAGCAGCAGCGGCCCGCCGGGGCAGGATGTGTCGGATGGCCTCCGTCTGCTTCTGGGCAGCCGAGAACTGTTGGGCAAAGCTCTCGACCGCGTCGCCGAATAACCCAACCTGGGAAAGAGGGGCATCCAGGAACCGATATTTGTCGGTGTCCCTCATGTCAGCCAGGTTGAGCCAAAGGTGGCGTTCCTGGACCACCAGGGTGGACATCGCCTGACCAACGGAACGTGCGGTTTCTTTCGTCGCCCGGAGGGCGAGGTCAGTTGCCACACGGAGCTCCCGGAGGAGCTCTGGGTCAGAACCACCCTCGTTCATGTCCATGAGCGCCTGGGCCTGGTGGACCTGCAGAAGCGCCATGGCATGGAGGGCGGAAGCAGCCTGTCCACAGGCTCTGTAAGCCTTCGCCGTAAGACCGGACGAAAACTTACATGCCTTGGACGGGAGGCGTGGACTGCCCCGCCAGGAGGAAGCGGACGCTGGACACAGCTGCATCGCAACGGCCCGCTCCACCGGGGGAACGTCCACATACCCCTTAGCCGCCCCGCCGTCGAGGGTGGTGAGGAGGGAGGAGCCACTAGGGCGGAGTCGGGCACTATAGGGGGCCGACCACGACCTAGTAAGCTCCTCATGCACTTCCGGAAAGAAAGGTACCGGGGCGGAGCGCTGAGAACCAGCACGGCCCGCCCCGAGAAACCAATCGTCCAACCGGGAAGGTTCGGGACGTGGTGGAGGGTTCCACACAAGCCCGACCTTCTCGGCGGCCCGGGAAAGCATAGCCGTCCATTCTGGATCGGACTCGGGCAACGCCACACGCCCAGAAGGGGGCAACGCAGCCGAATCCTCATCTCCAGAGGACTGAAGCTCCCCCTCCGATGCTGCGATCGACATCTGATCGTCAGGTGGAGCTCCAAAGGAGACGGCTGGCCGTCCATGGGAAGGACCAGCACGCTCCTTTGAAGGCTCCAGCGGCGGTAGCGCTTGTGAGGCGTGAGGGGCCCACGGAGATTGCCTCGGCGGGGAAGCCCTCACGGTAATCCTCAGATCACCCTGGTCATGCACAGAAGTAGGTCTATTCTGCGGTGCAGAATAGACACTAGATCGGGGCATAGGCGAGGGGACTGCACCTCCCTTGAGGTAAGCGAGTCTCGATCTAAGCGCTATCATAGTCATATTCCCACAACAGGAACATGAACTATTCACAAAGGCTGCCTCAGCGTGCTCAATGCCCAAACACGAGATGCAGCTTTTGTGGCCGTCGCCTGGCGCCAGGGGATGACCGCACCCAGAAACGCACAAGCGGAATGACATCCTGAAAAGGACGCAGGGTCACGCTTGTGTTGCTCTTTTAGTTGAAAATAACAAACAAAAGGAAAAGAAATAAGCTCTCTCAGTGCTGAAGCACCCAGGGATGGCCGCGGTGTAATCGGGGTACACTCTCAGAGGAAACGCCCACGAGACCGACACACACACACACAAACAGTGCTGTGAAAACAGCAGTTGTAAATAGAAAAAATGCTCGCGGCCACCGCTGATCGCGCCGTCACACCAACACTGGAACAGAGCCTTCTTCTTCCTCTCAGATCGTTCGTTATCAGCAGTCTGCAGAAATCAGAGTCAAAAACCAAGCTCGGCTCCGAAGTGAAAGACAATGTGTGCGTGCGCCCGCTTCCGGTTTATACCCGCGCTGCGGGGCGGGGGCACGTGACGATTTCACGCACGCCAACGTTCATTGGCTTGTTCTGTAGATACTCGAAGTTGATAGGGCTCCCTGAAGTGATCCCAATTTCGTCGTCACGTCGACGTTGCGTCGAACGTGAGCGACCGAAAGGGAACATTGCATTGCACAATGAAATTGCTCGCTGACAATTCACAGCATGGACTACCAAACGTACAAGGAGGATACAGATGAAAAGCATCTTTCCTTGATCCTTTGAAATATATAAGTTCTGATGTGTCATGAAAACCATTTATTGAATCGTATAGCTGCAAAAGGGTTTCTACAATATTTTGATGTCAGATGAAAAGATAAATGTATGACTATCCAGATTTAAACGTTAGAAACTTGGTCCATAGAGGTGAAGCATTAAAGGGATACCCTAGTGTAAAAGAAGCGCACTTGTAGTGTACTTCAAACCTTAAAAGTATATTTTAAAAAAAAACTTGCAGATAATATGATATTGATTAAATAAAAGACCTTACTGTATTTAAATAGAGTACACTTTTTATGGCTATGTGATATGTTTCAAAATATAAAGTGCACTATTACACATTATTTTCTAAATTGCAACTTCATAACAGATGTGTAATTATGTAAATACATGGCATACAAGTTTCCACAGAAGTCCAACTTAAGTGGATAAAAAAAAATACTTTTACATTTAATTTAAATTTAAACTATAATACATTGTCATTGTCAAAAGGGTAACTAAACCCTAAAACAACTTTTTTTAGTTAATGATCTGTAAGACTGGGGCTTTATTATTTTTTTAATCAACTGGTCATTGATTCGAGTAAATGTTTTGACCTTTGGGTATAAACAAGTGTTTTAATTCTACAATATAAGTTGTAAAAACGTCTGAGTGCTGCGGCTGCCCTCACCCTCATTTCATTCCAAACCTATATGACTTACTTTCTTCTGTGGAACATAAAAGAAGATTATTATTTTTTTAAATATCTCATTGTCTGTGTCCATAAGTCAATCAATGGTCATCAAAATGGCCATGTCGGTCTGGTTACCAACTTTCTTAAAAATGTGTTCCACAGAAGAAAGTGAGTCATACAGGTTTGGAACAAAAGGTGAGTTTTCATTTTAAGGAAAAAAGTAGGATATAACAAAAAAAAAATGAAACACCAGGTTATAATGGTAAGAGTATCATTTTGAAGGATTTAGACATATAGAAAAAGCAGGTAATGGTTGTTTTTGACAAGTCTATGATTATTTCAGTCTGACCATTATAGTTTGAATTGCACTTTTCAGCAATGATTTATTTTTTATTTTTATGAACCTGTCATGTCATTCATATCTCAAAAGAGGGTTTTATGGTCATTTTCAAAGTAGATCTTAATGTAAAAATGCTTTAAGGTACAGTAAAAGTACCAAGTGGAAAATGGTCATTTAGAATGAAATTATGTAAAACTTTAACCTCAAGTAAATAAATAAAATAAATAAAGTTAGGTATGATGCTTTTAAAGACAAGGTTATACACAAGGTTAAAGGGACAGATTTGAAAATCGACAGCAAATGTGTGTGTGTGTGAGAAACAGCTCCATTAAAGCTGCCGTCGGCAACTTTTTTTTTATCATATTCAGCGAATTCGACACTATATTCCGACAGAACAACATAAATAAAGTGGTTTTAGAAAAAAACCCGAGCTTCTAACTCCACCTGGAGCGTGTTATTTGTTTTGCAAAAATCCATCGCTCCCGGTTCATTGTGTCCAATCAGCGCAGGGGGGTGTGAGATAGGACTGTCAATCACAAGTCATGCACGCACACGTCAATCACATGCACATGCTTGAAGTTCGCGCAGTAGAGAAGAGTGATGGCGCACTGATGAGCACGAACTCGGTGGGAGGGTATTCGTTGATAGTGGGGGAGGGGCATGAGAGTTGTAAACATTCAAAATTTTGCCTAAGTCCACTCAATCAGCCAGAGTTGCCGACGGCAGCTTTAAGGTTATGCTTTAGTCCCATGAATATAGCAAGACAGATTTCACAGGCCAGGAAGAAACCGAATGAGGCACAAAAAAAGGGACATCGGACAGAATTTGATATATGAAGCATTAATAACTGTTAGCCTGATGGAATGTCCGAAGCTTAGTCCACCATCTATATCCCATATGTCTTCTCCTCTGACAGCCAGTTGATATCATTAGCCACATTCTCACTTTATCCTACCTGGCATGTTTGTTTGTTTTTTCATAGTTCATCCTTTATGCCAATGCCAATAATGACTATCCTTGTTTAAAGGGTTAGTTCATCCAAAAAGATTTTTGTTTTCTTTATATACTCACCCTCATGTCGTTCTAAACCCGTAAAACATTCTCATCATCAGAACATGAATGACGATCTTTTTAATGAAATCTGAGAGCTTTCTGTCCCTGACAGCCAACGCAACTACCACGTTCAAGCCCCAGAAAGGTATAGTAGAGACATCATGAAAGTAATCCATGTGTATCCAGTGGTTTAACCTCAATTTTATGAAGCGACGTGAGTCCTTTGTTTGCACAATAAATAACCAACGCATTCTCATCCTTTGGCGTCATATCTGACACTTTTGACATTTCGTCTAAATCTAACGCGCATGGTCCCCTTTAGCGTCAATATAACACGCACAGAAATGGGTAGGTTTAGGTATGGTGTAGGGTTAGGGTTAGACCGCTAGGAGGCGCCTTCTGACCCATATATATCTGCGTCTCATATTGACGCTAAAGGGTACCATGCGCGTTGAATGTAGACGAAATGTCACGAGCGTCAGTATATGACGCCTTGGGATGAGAACGGGCTGAAATAACCCAATCTCACGGTATTTTGTAATGCAAGTATTTTACGAGGTGGCTAATTCGTATGAATTTGATTTGAATCATATAAATTCATATGAATCAGCCACCTCGTAAAATACTCACCAATTGCTGTGAGATTGCATTGACAAAAATGTAGCACTTTTTTAAAATCAAATTATGAATCTCCAGCGTTCATGCAACAACGTCTGCTCTCGCATCAACACAACACACATGCATCGTAATACTCTCGTCAACGCGTGTTGCAGATAAATATTTTGTTAATAAAATGGTAAATTATGTTTTTTTGTTGTGCAAAGCACTTGCGTCGCTTCATGAAATTGAGGTTAAACCTTTTTTACTTTACCGAGGTTACTTCTACCCTTAAGACTTTTAAACGTTGGAACGACATGAGGGAGAAACCATTTTTGGATAAATTAACCCTTTAACTAGCCCTTACTGGTTGTCTACTTTTACCAAGGACAAACAGTATTACACCACACAGATGGAATAACCCATTACTTTGCAATTCAATTTGAGTTTAATTGCATAAGTAGGATGTGTGAGTGTGTGTTTAAACCCATGTCTCCGGGGAATGTCTACCTGAACGAACTCAGCGTGTTGTAGAGGTGGAATTAAAAAGCCCTTCTGTCACCCAGCCAGTACTCAACCAGGAACTGCTTAATTATTGTGTTTGTGTCTGTCTCTGCCCTTCCATGCTTGGCTGAATACGTGTGTGTATGAAATTGTTCAAGGCTTTGGTATGTAATCCATTTAACAGCTGTTTAATGGTATCTCACTCGTCCCGTCTTCTTCCTGCCAATCTCGACTCTTTTCACCTCTATTTCTCAGATGCAGATATGAAATTACTCTGGTACCCCAATAAATCCATCTCCGCTTTAATTAAACTCCCTAAAGTTTGGTCCAATGCCCTAGTCTTCATTAAGCACTATTGAGTTTGATGAATTCTAAACTAATGTCTCACAACGGCATCCAATTACATTCACAGTAAATGAATCAAGTGAAAACCGGATCAATTTAACCCCACACCACAATTACTGTATAGTAACCATTGTCTTTAATAGCACTGTGATGGGAGGAAGCCCGACCTTGTTTGTGTCAAACTCGGTTTGTTGTCAGGGGATCAAACCCTTGACGCGCTTAAATAGTTGCCACAAGGAATAATAAAAAGAAGATAAAAAGAACAAATGGTAAATAAACGGAGAGAGATGGGAAGAATGAAGCCTACGGCTTTATTGTGCTCTACTTTGATGATGCTGACAGATGCAATAAAACACTCATATTAAGGGAGGAGATCAAAGCAGGCTCACAACGGCTTTAAGAGGCTCAATAAAATAAAACTACATGTTGTACCTCTGAATGAAGACAGCGAGCCAGGTGTGGGAAACTCCGCTTTAAACGTAATCAGTGAAAAGGGATGTTTCATTTGCAACATGACTTGATGAAAAACTAGAAAGAGATGGTGGGATGTTGGTTGGACATGATAAACGGCACTGCAGTTTTGACAGAATCATACGGTTCAGAGGGCGTCATAATTTATTCATGCTCCCTTCGCAGATTTCTGAGTGTGGGCTAAAATAATTTACCTTCCTTCCGTCTGCTGCACACCGCACTGATGCACTCAAAACTGTTAGCAACAAGCAAACAGAGTCCTGTCATGAGGATCTAATCCCTTACAAAAAGTACTATGGTATTACCATGTTTTGGACATGGTGGCCTGATGTGTTAGTACCTTATAGCATAATTTAAATGCAATGGTAGTCCATCAGTACCACGGTTCAAATTGTAATGTTTTGATTTTTTTTCTCATTTAAATCAGGAAAAAAAACATAAAATGTTATGATTGACACATTTTAAAGCACAAAAATTCAGTGGTAAAAGCACATTCAGTCTTTGTTTGTGTTAGCCCAACGAATAAACATATTGATAATGCAATACTACGAGGTATTGCTCTATTCTTTATGACAACTCCAATAACAACGACAAACACTTCACATATTTCAATACAATTGACATTGAAGACAATAGAAGCTGCGCTGTGCGTACACAACACGCAAAATAATTATTGAGCATGCTACATAAAACATAAAAGAAACAATTATTAATATTAATAATACTTAGGTTGTGATTCGGAGGAGGAAGCTGATCCAAATAAACTAGGTACTGAACCTTCCTTCAATATCAGCCGGCTCGCGAATCCATAACGTTATTTGATAGCATTATATGTTTGTGAAGCAATCATCTTCAAAATGACGCGAACAAAGCACGAGGTCCGGGCTAACGAATACTTCTGTGGTATAGTTGTATTATGAACTGTAGCCACTTAGTCTTCAAATGCTCCTCCCTGGCCAGAAGAAAAAAGTTCGCTTTTGCGTCGCACTTCAGAACACAGCGTCTCGTCGACATGATGTTTTCAAGGTTTCCCTGGCGTCTACGAGCGCAATAAGTGGGCGTATCTTATTCAAATAACTTGTCAAGTTGACGTCATCTAGACAGAGAAAAAGCATCGTTCGTCTATCGATTCATATCAGCGACTCAGAGTCGACTCTTACTTTTGAGAGACAATAACTTTGTATACGGTGAACTTTCATATTTACAACTTTGCAGGATGTTTTTGTTCACTTAGATCTATGTTACACACTACATGAAAGGTAATTTTCAAAAATCCATAATAGGTGCCCTTTAAGGAATTTTGTGACATATGACTCCTTGTACAGATGCTTCTTCCTTCTAGTGAAGCATAAGATCCTCTTTCGATCATTCTCAAATCATGCTGGCGAAGGTTCAGGCGAAATCAGGTTTTACCGAAATTTGTGCTACATAAATAATATACATACTTAAATAATCTATAAAAATATATACACCCATGGCCAAAAAAAAAAGACTAAAGCAAAAAAAGCACCAAAAAAATGGCTAAACACTAAGCTTTTAAGTGTCATAACCACAAATTAATGGTCAGGAAATTAGCTAAATTTAATGCACTTAAAAGTCATTGCTGTCTCCGAACAACTTCAAAGACTGAGTGAAGTTTTTGGCAGAATATGGGAAGTTGTATGTCAGTGATGAATCACAATGAAACACGAGTTGCATGATGATGCTCCAGAGTGGTTTCTTAAAAAATCTGGTGAGAAATATAACATTAAATACATCTCTACCACAGTGAAGCATTGGGGAAGAGGTGTCATTGTGTGAAGAGCCTTTTAGCTGCTGGTATTGGTGAGCTACTTCACTGTGAAAAGTAATTTAATGCTTTGGAAGACAGGAAAATATTGCAGAATGGCTTGCTTCTCACAGATGAAAAGTTAAGAGGAATGATCAATGTTTGTTTGTTTTTCTACAAGACAACGCTCCTGCACAAATTGCAAAGACAACCAAGAAATGCATCAGGCTCATGTTTTGGCCTTGGTCAGAGTCCAGATTTAAATCCTATAGTGAATATTTGGTCTCACATGAAACTCAAACTACCTGTGAACTGTTTGAATCCAACATTGAGTGGAACAACAGACTCTTCTTGAAATAAAAGGTGAAGGTTATTCAATTCCAAGTTATTTTATCTACAGTATTTGACCAATTCTTGCTATTTTCCTGATCAGTGATTTAAATGGTTAAGACCATTAAAAGACCAATAAATATTTTGGCATTGATAGCTTGGCCATTTTGGCAAATATAAAATAATATAAAAAATCTTGAAATTCAATTCACTCAAAATGTTTTATTAAATTAAAATGATGGTACCACAACAGTATACATCTGTATGAAGTAACCTCACACAGACATGAGGAGAGATGAATGAGGAGGACACGTTTCGGTAGAATTTACCAGATCTAGACAGTCATATCTCGGGGCTATGTTGGGGATGGGGTCTGTCATAACCAGACTTAAGCAGCCATATCCAGACAATTATGATCATAAGTGATACTGTTATTCGAATTCTTCATCCATTAAAGACAAAGTAACCGCCTTTCAAGATAAGCAAGAAGACAGACCTTTTAATTACACATTTGAGAAACAACCTGTTAAGTTAAATCAACAAATAACCATTTAAATAAATAAGGCAGACAGAAAGTGGCCATCTGTTTCGACAGGGAGAGTGGTAATGAAGGCACGTTTGTGCTGCAGGATAGCCTTAATGAAGCTGTATAATGGCAGATTTTGAGCTCATAAGAGTTTTTATTAAGCAGTCACTGCCACTGCATGGTGATGAACATATTCCAGATAGCATTGGAACTTCTTGTTTTACAGACAATAATTGATACTCAGAATATATTGATAGAGCTGTTACATTTTCTTTTCCCCTTTTGCCTCTATTTTGCCAAGTGTTCCTAGTTCACACAGGCTCAAGGGAGTTCTTTTCTTTGCTTTTCTCCATTCTTCTCCAACATGCAAACAGCATAAGGAGCTTGAGGCACAGAGACAGCCAACGGGCCTCCCTCAAGAAATGATTCACTGGCATACTGAGAGAGACTGTGCAGTATGGAGCACTTGAAACAAAGCCACACACAGTTTACTGACATGACAGAAATGTCAGATTTCAAATGCTGTTTCTGTGCTGTAGCCTATGACTAAAACAGGTCAGATACGTGTGCCTGGTGTAACAATGAGCTCTTGCACACACACACACGCATGCACAAACAAGGCAAACACAGCCTAAGAAGGGTAGAACTCTGATCAAATGAATTCAGTTCTTGTATTGCATGCTGATCATCTGCATGCTGTATTATCATAAGCGAGCAAGAGCATGAGGAGAGTGAATCCATGGCAATAACCCACGGTATATAGTCTGATTTCATTATTATCTATGAAATCCAATTTATGAAGCTCTAGTGTTTGTCTTGTATAAACATTTAAACATAGCTCAGAAGACAGTTCTACAGTTTTCAGTTTTCTTCTGAGTGATCTCTTTCAGGAACTGTATTTCAGCAATTGTTGTGGGAACTTTCTGGGCTCGCAGGGAGAGCTGTCATTATCAGATATTGATCACAGCCACAGAAGTACTGATGAATTAGTTACATGATCAGCAATTTTTTTTTTTTTTTTTTTTGTCTGCAAGTTTGTATTGATTGGTTGATTTAGTTAGTGAATGCTAAATGAATTAGTCTAGTTATTTTTTTTTTAATCATGCAGTGGGACCAAGTTTCAAATCTCAACTTTAGCGAGTGTTGTAGCACATTTTTGTAATGCATTTTTTGATGTGTCTAAAACGTTAATATAATATTGTAATATTTGTCTGCACCAAATTAAAGTAATTTGGAAATCTACCACACATTCTGGTAGTTTAAGTCTTCATTTAACATCCATCATCATTTACTCTCTCTCATGTGGCAGTCTTTCTTAAAGTAAATGAAGATATTTTGAAAGAAATGTCTTAGTTTTTTATTACTATTATAGAATTCAATGAAAATTTATAATATTTTTTATGTTCCGCAGAAGAAAGTAAGTCATTCAAGTTTGGATGGACATGAAGGTGAATAAATTAATAAAAGTTTTTATTTGAACTACCAAATAATATTGTAATCATATTATACAAAACATATAGGCTTATAGCTCTAACACGTATCCAGACTACCCCCCCCCCTCTCTCTCTCTCTCTGTGAGTGTGTGTGTGCATGTGCGTGTGTGTGTGTGTGTGTGTGTGTGTGTCTGTGTGTGTGTGTGTTTTCTCACAACTGTCAAATATAACAACTGAACCTAACTGCCAGTGATCAACATTCACTTTTTACATTTACATTTAATCATTTAGGTGATTTTATCCAAAGCGACTTACAAATGAGGAGAGCAGCAATTAAACTAGCAATAGGGCAACAATATGCAAGTGCTGTGACCATTTTCTAACATAGTAAACGTAATTTTTTTTTTAATTTAATAGAAAAGAAAGGGGAGTGTTATTATCAATGCATCAAGTGTTGTCGAAAAAGATGCGTCTCAGCAGCTCTGGTTGAGCTGGTCATTCCACCAGCAGGGAACAGTCCAGGTGACGGTTTTTATTACTTTATTTTATTACAGCTTTATTACTTTTGTACTTCATTTTGTATTCTATGACATCCAGAAAAATAAAATAAAATGAGAGTGGGTATAGATGATCACAGTACTTAAAAAAAACAATGAAAGCAAAAGGTCTGAATGAGCACAACGCTTCTAAACATATAGCATTAGAGATGTCCTCCCTGTGTGGATTTATCTATTTTCCAATGCTCTAGTCTAGATGACAACATGATATCAGCAGCGAAAGCGATTTTTCTCATATACGTGTTCAAATGTGATAGTAAGACAATACATGTTTTTCCGAGCTTACATGTACAATCAAATTCCCCAGGTGAAGCATTGGTAATAGCCCGTTTCCATGTACTCTATTTGCCTTTTGACTCAAATCCTTTGAATCGAAGTAGTGCTGAGCAGCAGCAAAACGTCCCCCGACCCTGAGCAATCACCCACAGCAGCATGACCTCTCTCAGCCAATCAGCCTTAATCAGCAGTCCACTCCCCCAACACTCCTCAAACCCCCCGACAGGAAGCCAAGGCCAGAGCATCCGCTGGTAATGACCAGTTGGTTACATAATGCAAGCGTGGAATAAGCATCTTGCTATGCTTAGCATAGCGTCATGAATATAAACAGGTTAGCTGTAGGAGACGGAAAAAAGGTCGGAATTATTTATCTAGGCCAGGAAAAGAAACTTTCAGAGCAAAGGGCTTCATCGTCTAAGAATGCTTGCTGCTGTAGGTCGAATCAAGTCCTGCATGCTTGTGAGTGAATGAAAAGAAATGGCATAATTTAGCATAGCAGGAAACGCTAACTTATTCAACCATGCGGAACAGCATCACACTCCAGGAGAATGTTTGCAGTCTTGGCACTAGCGCTGCATGCTAAACCCTTCTCGCTGGTGCAGCGATCACATGGAGACATGAGATCCTCAGACCTTTGTGTGTGATGGTTTTGAGGGTGGAGAGGGAGGGGGGAGGGTGAGAACAATTTGGTTTGAAAAGCAAGGAACCGTGTGAGCAGAATGTGTATGCAAAAATCTGGAAGTGACAACAAGTGCCATAGTAGATCAAAGTGGCCAGACGAGGTGGGGAGGAAGACAGCGCGTGCTCCTGCACAACAATATCTGCTAGCCTTAAAGCCTTCTGTAGCACATGCGATGCTTGAAGAACTCAATCAGTACTATATTTCCTTATGCAGGCCCTTGTAAAAAATAAATAAATAAATAAATAAGCTTGACTGTAGCTGCAGGGCCTACATGACATGCAGGCAAAAAAAATATATATTTCGTGGTCACATGGTCATATTTCTTCTCTCATTTTAGTAAATCATGACCACTTAAATTGTGACCAAGAATTAGGAATTCCCACAACTTTGTGGCCACGTTGAACTAATTTGTTCCTACGTTTTAATTGAACTAAAACAAGGGAACTAATTATTACAATGTGGCCACAATTTAGTGAAACGAGGGAAAGAATTATTATATCATGCACACGATTTACTTAAAAGCGAATTAGTTAAATGTTAAACTTGCTGACGTATTAGTAAGTCTTGGGATTGAATGGTTAATTCATATACATATTTTATTATTCAATACACATATTTTTGTCCGAATGTCATAAATTCCATAAATGCGTTCCATAAATCCATAAATTCCGCTACAAATTTTTTCATTCTTTTTTAAAACTACTATTAGGCTAGATAATATAATATTAATGAAATAAACAATCACTTAAGTGTACATAAAGAGAGTACACTTACATTACTTTTTCTTAACAGACTTAAAGCTACAATATGCAGCTTTTTTGGCCACAAGAGGGCGAAGTTTCCAACAATAACAAAGGCGTATGTTTATGATGCAGTGACGAGCTGAATGATGGGACTTGCTGTCAAGCTGATGGATCTAATAATGTTTATGGATGAGTGAAAACACTCATTTTTTTTTAACATTACAGTGGTATGAAGCAGGTCGCGATTGCGAATTAGAGACAGATATCACACACGAGTCCCGCGGATATAAAGGAATAAGGAAATTTCATCCTATCGAACTACACGCAAGTGCTGGATTACTCACACAGGTCAGTTTATTAGACGAATTAAACTTGTGAGGGAACGCAGCGCTGTTCCACTTGGTATAACTTTACACTATCACACTAAACGGCATTTAAATGTGTGTTGAAAGTTATAATGTTATTCTACGTGTTAGTTCGTTTGCTATACGAAACTAGCAGCTAGATCAACATAAGAATAACATACTGACCATATTCTAACATTTCATCATGTCGAGCTAACGTTATAACATTGATTTGTTTTATGTACATTTGCTCACCTGTCTAATGAAGCTGTCGAGTCCTGACTCGTGAAGCTCTGTCAAGTCCAAATTAGTCACGGACGCTAGCTCTCTGTCGAGTGGAAGTCAGTCTCGGACGCTAGCTCTCTGTCGAGTGGAAGTCAGTCTCGGACGCTAGCTCTCGGCATCTCGAAAACGCCACGCTAATATTGATCCTCATTTTAGTTCTCCTTGTTTGTCCCAAAGTCTGCTTGCCATGGTCTATGTTTGAACGAAACAAGAACTGGGTGCCGCTAAACGTTACGCACTACGCAGTTGTCCACGTCTGTCGCCATGGTTACGTCATGGCTATGGCAGTACGAGCGGAAACCGAGGATAGCGTGGATATTGCGTCATTGACAGGCGACATTTTTTCCGGGACGGCCACTTATTTAAAATTGGAATTTCTCTGAAATAAAAAAACTTTGGAGACTTTTGGGATATTGTAAGTACACAACTGCAGGAAATATATCAAATATATCTTTTAAAAAGTGCACTGTAATAATGTGAAATTAAAAGTTTTGCCTTAAAATATATTTTACATCATAATGTTTTGATCTTTTATCATGCTTTGAAGTACTCTTATTTTGATGTGATGACTTAGATACTATAGCACATGTTAAGTACTTGATTATAATTTGAACTGTATTGTGTTATTTGATATTACGTTTTAAATTGCAACTTCAAATGTGTAATTACAAATATATTTAAATGCATTACAAGTTTCAATAGAAATTGCAAATGCTTTCAGTACATTCAGCTCTGCATTTACAGTTAGTTGTAAAGCATCCCTTTACAAACAATATTCTTACATCATCCTGATAAAGCAGAGAGATCTAAATATGCAACTGAACATAAAATTGTAAGTGTCAGATGTTAAGTAGATGTAATTCATAACAGCTGATGTATGCATTCCAAAACTGAGAGTTTGAGAAGCCGGCACGATTTGTGAATGGGCCTGTAGCTGCTTATGGGTCGATATTTTATTTGCCTGTTTAGCGATACATAAATTTTGCTGTCTTACAGGTGCGTGAGTGTGTATGTGGTCGCATGTGTGTTAACCTGCATTATAGCTTGTGTGAATAAGTAATAATGATGAATGGGTTTAGTCCCCTGACAGATGGTAATAGAGAATCATTTATTCATGGCGGCCGTGCCGAGCGTTCTCCTACAACCTCAATAAAACCTCAATAAAACCAGAGCCAGTCGACATCATCTATCACCTTCCCACCAGCGACATTTTCCTGGCATCGTCACCAAGGCTGGCCTGCGAGGGTTATTATGGGTTTGCACCCTCAACCTTGTGTCCTCTTGGAGTCTCTGGCCCCATTCGGGCAGATGTCTGCGGGGCCCCCATTCAACGCTAACTGCTCCTTTTAGACGTCTCCAGTCATTTGACCCTGGTAATGGGGGCAGTGGTCATTGACTGCTTTTCTTGACTCAGCATTTTCAACTGGCCATCTGACGGGATAATCAGTGCTTGACCCTGAGTGAGACAAAGCGAACACGACCTGCAAGCTGCTGGTAAATCTATTTCCAAAGCATTCTTATATTTTAAGTGAGAGTTACTTTATGGATTTTAGTAAACCAGCTGCTGATCAGACTTTGAAGAAGCAGGCTATGAATACGGTTTAAGGTCAGACCAACTGTGTTTCTGCGCTCCTATCCTATCTAAATGCTCTTAATGTAAGCTTGGACTGAAATGGAAGACACTTCCTAGAGAAGCATTAATCTTGAGAATGTCTCTTTTATAGAGGCTAGCTGTGCCAGTATATACCGGTTTAAATGCACCAGCAGCATGTGGCATGCTGTTGAATAGCTCAGAAAATGGATCGAAAGCTCAGATGGAAAATTGGATTTCTGTTAAAGCATTAATTTGAATTCCTCAGTCAAAATGTTATTTTAGCTTTTAATGATATTTTAGCAATACAGTTATCTAAATTTACCTATTTCTGGCTGTTGCATTTATCAAATTTGCAGAAAAATAAGAAATACACAATAAAGAATGCTAATTGGGATTATAAGTGGGGAAAAAAAAGTTTTGTTTTAAAGTCTTAAATAGGCTAAAACAGTTATTTCAAAATAAATTTTTATGGTATTAATGTCACACAAATAATATGAAGTTATATTATCTGATGTGAAAATAGACCTTAAAACTAAACCTGTTCTTGAAAAAGACATCCTTGTGATATTACAGTTTTTCGATTTGAGACATTTCTTCAAACTCAGGTCACTGTTCTCAAAACAGTTAACACTTTGTAATTGTCCTATAAACAGGTTGTACCTTTTCTTTAATTTCATGCAAATTACAAATCACATGCATCATTTTCTCAAAACTGCACAGAATTCTGAAATGCACAGTAATTCATACAGCCAACCAAAACTTTAATATATCAGGAAAAAACTATTGCAGCTCTTTTTATTGGTTTTACCAAAAAAGGGGGAAAAGAAAAAAAAAAGATTGGTTTAATACGTTTTATGAAGGATTGTTCGAGTGCACCTATATGCAACCATTGTGGAGGTGGGGGGGGGGGGGTGTTTTTCTACCACAGAAACCGAAAATTCTCGGGCCAGCAGCATGTGTCCAAATTTCAATCTTAACCGTTCTATTTCATCAGAAACGATCTTAAAACAGGGCTTTAAGTGTAAAATACCGAACTTGTCCTTTAACCTTCGGAGAGCCAGCAAAGAATCATATCACCTTAAAGCAGGAGCAAACACTCTTAAACGCATTTTAAATCTCGATGGAAATAATACTTGCATATGGATCTTTGTATTGCTGAGCAAGACTGCTTGTGTGAGTGTTGGTCCTTTGTGTGTCCGTGAGGTTGAAGTGTTCTTTCGGTTCTTCCGGAGCGCGTGTCGTCCGCGGGAAGATCAAACTGTTTACTTAAGTTTCCGAAAGTTAAGGAAGAGTCCGTTTCCCCTGAGGATATAACTTATCCGAACAAAAAAAAACGCAAGCGATAAAAGAAACTAAAAGCTAAGATGAGACGTTACATTACATTTTGTCGTAACCTGCTAGCCTATATATATTTAGCAAAGGCAAACCGAGAGGTTTAATTCGGTACCAAAAAAAGATATCGGTACCACAAAAGTATATATATATATATATTCTTAGACTCGGATATAAGCACTTAGACTTCAAATAATACAACTAGAAAGTCATAACTGGGCTTAATAAAAATGTGAAACATACAGGCATACAGGAATATATCATCAACATTACAGAATTACACATATTCTGGGTTAAAGGCAAACAATGTTTGTGTGAGTGTATTGGGGCGCCTTAGAGGGGTTTTTTTTTCGGCCACCTGGAATTGAGGGGGAGTTGACGTGATAACGATCTGCTTGAGGCTCACGAGTTGAGTTTGGGGTGTTTCTGTTTACACTCTTAATGCCACAAAAGTGTCAATGGAGCAATTTGATGCAGACTAGCTGGTGCAAGGCCTGTGAGTTACAGGATAAAAGTCAATGGGTTAAAAGCTTTTCAAATGTTAGAATAAGTCATTGTGACTCTGTCCATATGCTACAATTTATTTTTGATAAATGCATTACCACAATAAAATGCAGTGCTTCATTATGCAGTGAATACTGAAATGTTTTGCCAATTTAAGAGTGTGTTTGTGCTGTGTTAATTTTTTTGAGAGCAAATACATTAATTTGGAAAAATATGTCAAATCGATTGAGAAAAACTAATGTCACAGTAATAATATGAAGTTATTTTACTGGTTTATAAAAATAGAGCATGACAGAAAATGTACATCCCCGTCAATGTGAGGATGCTTGTACCCACAAAAGATTACTAAGTACTTATATTACTCCATCTCATGTTACAGTTGCATATTTTAAACTTTTATAGACTGTGTATATGCCCTATAGGCATCATTACTGTAAATGCATTTTAATTTGTTTTTACGAACAGTATGCAACAGATGCTGTTGGTTGCTTAAATTGCATTTATCCAGATATATTTCTGTAGGTCATGGGTATCCAAGCCTGTTCCTGGAAGGTCACCTTCCAGACGAGTTTAGCTCCAGCCCTAATTAAACACTAACCGAGGTCTTCGGGATCAATAGAAACTTCCAGGCAGGATTGGACAACCCTGTTGTAGTAAAAGGCCTGGGTCAGATCTAAAACTGTCAAGTGTGTGTAGTTCAATGGTAAACAGCCGCAGGTCTTTGCCTTTGTCTGCAGGTTCACCTATAGGCACTGGTAAAACATCTTGATTTCAAATCATCACGCAGCCAATGGAGTCCATTGACCTCTACACTCTAAGCTGAGGATCAGTGAGAAGGTGAGTAGGAAGAAAGTAGACATTTCTCATTATGGTTCAATCCACTAAAGCTCAGCTTACAACAGCCCACCTGTGGTTACCCAGCCAACAGAAATACACTAAACACACAAGCACACAGCGGGATCTGTTGTGCGAATCAGTTCACAGCTACAATCACCTCTACACTAAAAAAAATCAACATGGTTGTGCACTTTACATAATATATTTATATTTAGTTTACTTATAATAATTGTGTTTTTTTACTTTAAATGTTTTTTTTCTATTAAGGTCAATGTAATTATGTATTAACTTAACAGTACAAACCATTTATGTTAAGTAAAAAATTCTTACATCCAGAGGGTGGCAGTATAGTGCGAGCCAACTGCCATTTTGCCCGAACTTAATTTGATTGTGTTCAATCTGCTTAAATATGTAAAATGTAAGTTTACTTAATCCATTTGTGTTGGGTTTACATGATTGATTTGTGTTGCATTAACTGAAACTGGGTGGTGCTTGTTAGTTCCCAGCATTCTTTGCATATGGTTGAATTAACAGAGAAAAAGTGAAAAAGTGTTATTTTATGGTTTTTTTTTTGAGAAAATGAGAAAAGGGGAAGACTTGATAGTGTGCAATTGTGTTTAATGTTCAATTACATTGCAATTATTGAACCATTTAAATTACAGTGGGTTACCATTGTGGAGAAGAGTGGAGCATTTGGTTAGGCTGAACACTGATTCAGAAATACTGACAACATATGCTTTGGCTGATGAATCTTTATAAAAACAATATGCTATTGTTAATAGTTGGCTATAGTCTAGAAATTGATTAGTGTGACTCTAAAATAAATTATATTGAATTGGATGAATGAATGAATTTGAATACCTGAATCATATCAGGGAGCCTTTTTAAATTCACTGACACTATTAAATTAGGCTGTGCCCAACCATAGTAAATAAGTTGAATTAACCTTAATGAATTAAGTTGACCCAACGTAAGTACATTAAATTGGAATAACAGAATTGCATAATGCTGAAATAAAGCAAGTTAATCACGTGGAAATCCTCTCCGTGATTTTTTTATGTTCATTCAAAGAGTTATTTTTTTTAGTGTATATTTTCTAAGGTTTTTTAATTGAATGTTAAATCAAATTAATTACAGGACATGCCTGTTAACTTATCAAATTAGTATTGCAGTATTTGCACATACAATTAAGATTATTCGGTCATTTTGTTATTGTGGCAGATGAAAGTGGCTTCTGATTTTCATATCATTGAACATAAGCTTTTCACTCACCTAGCAATCCATTTTGCTTTTATTTGCAATCTGTCCATCTGTTACTAACATGACGATTTCATTTAGGATCTATACATGTTCGATATAACTTGTCAAATCTTGTAAAAAAAAAAAAAAAGTGTTGTGATTGTCAAAACATTGGGTGGCCTACCTAAACAATTTTATTAAAGGGCACCTATTATGGATTTTTGCAAATTACCTTTCATGTAGTGTGTAACATAGATCTAAGTCAGGGGTAGGGAACGTTGGTCCTGGAGAGCCACTGTCCTGCAGAGTTTAGCTCCAACCCTGAAAAAAACTCACCTGATTGTTGCCTTAATGATCCTAAAGACATTGATTAGCTGGTTCAGGTGTGTTTGATTAGGGTTGGAACTAAACTCTGCAGGACAGTGGCTCTCCAGGACCAACGTTCCCTACCCCTGATCTAAGTGAACAAAAACATCCTGCAAAGGTTTAAATATGAAAGTTCACCGTATACAAAGTTATTGTCTCTCAAAAGTAAGAGTCGACTCTGAGTCGCTGATATGAATTGATAGACGAACGATGCTTTTTCTCTGTCTAGATGACGTCAACTTGACAAGTTATTTGAATAAGATACGCTCACAGGAAACCTTGAAAACATCATGTCGACGAGACGCTGTGTTCTGAAGTGCGACGCAAAAGCGAACTTTTTTCATCTGCCCAGGGATGAGCATTTGAAGACTAAGTGGCTACAGTTTATATATATACAACTATACCACAGAAGTATACGTTAGTCCGGACCTTGTGCTTTGTTCGTGTCATTTTGAAGATGATTGCTTCACAAACATAAATGCTGTAAAATGTGGATTCGCGAGCCGGCTAATATTGAAGGAAGGTTAAGTTTATTTGGATCAAGAAATCCTCCTCCGAATCACAACCTGTAAGTATTATTAATATTAATAATTGTTTCTTTTATGTTTTATGTAGCATGCTCAATAATTATTTTGTGTGTTGTGTACGCACAGCGCAGCTTCTACAGTCTTCAATGTCAATTGTATTGAAATATGTGAAGTGTTTGTCGTTGTTATTGGAGTTGTCATAAAGAATAGAGCAATACCTCTTAGTACTGCATTATCAATATGTTTATGTGTTGGGCTAACGCAAACAAAGATGAATGTGCTTTCACCACTGAACGTTGGGCTGTGGTCGCTAACATAACTCAACTTAAATTCCTTCTCTTATTTTGAATTTTTTACTACAAATCATTATTATAACACAATGTAATTGATAAAAGCATTGTACACTGTACTCCGTGTTAACCAATAGAAGTATTATCTCTGTAAACACATTTTACTTACACACATTGTCAATCACAACTGACTGGGTCATCTGACCAATCCCCGCAGATTAGCGTCACGCAAAGACGGGGTTTGGAAAATGAGTCGTAGAACGATTCATGTGGGAGTCACTGAGCAAATCAGGTAAAAATAAATGCATATTATAAAACAACTAAAGTGTTTTTTGTCATTGCATGCTTGTAAAACTGTTGTTGGGGACTCCCAAAACAATATTAGGAACATTTTAAATGCCATAATAGGTGCCCTTTAAGTTTAGTGACAGCATGGTGCAATAATTGGTAGGCTACTGCTTTTATTATTGCTTGATACAAATTGTACAATTTGGTTTTATTCCAATCTTGATTCACCTGGGATACATATTACAGCAGACGTTCATTTTTCTCAAGAAAGAAAATCTCACCTAATGCTGTGAACATAGGCTACAGAGAGCCCTGTCAGCAGGTATTATTAAAGGTTGATAAAAATAGGCCTAATGCAGTTTTTATTACAACAACTTTATAACATTTTAATGATATAAGTAAAAATAAGTAATAAATATGTAATATAGTGCACATATTTAGCAAATTACTAATTTATACTAATACTATATTATAAAATAAAAATAAAAATTCTAGCCAAATTACATGCTGGTCATTAAATGGTTTTCCTGAGGTAAATGTAAGGTTATGTGACGTAGCCTACTCCAGCTATTTTAATGACCTCTTTCCACGGTTGAAAAACACTGATTGGTCGATATTATGTACGAGGCATTTCGGTAAGTTGTACTGTATCTTTCAACATACCAATTGATCATTTGTGTTTATTTTACTGTTAACTAGTAGGCTAGTAAAGAGAGATGATCGGTTCACGTGCAGTTTGAACTGAGGCGCTACAGCGATCTGTCACATTTAAAAGGGCCAAAACGGTATAGTTTCAATTTCGTAATAAAATTGACAAAACCTCCGAGCTGAGAATTTGATTCATATCAAAAGTAACTGCTCTATCTTGTCTGTCGTGGTGTCAGTGTCTTCTTTGCTTCGCAATTTTTCTCTGAGTGAGAAAATGGATGTGTGGCGTGTGAAAAGGGTCAATTGAGTGAGTCTCGCGGTGAATGCGTGAGAGTTGGCTCTGCTATAGGGTTCAGTTCTCTCAGGTGTACACACACATACAGTACACAGGCAGAGGATAAGTGATTGTTAAAATAGAGAAATCGAATTTTGGTGCTGAAAAAGGTGTTACAACAACCTTTGTGGCCTTGGATCAACGTTTGAGACAGAAAAAGAGACAATGAGGGAGAGAGAAACATGGAGAAGAGGGAGGATTTTATCCTGACCTGATTTAAGATGCCAGCAGTTTGTCCTCTTTGTTTAACCCTCCCTCTGCTGTTTCTTTATCTCTGACCCATTCTGTTGTCCATTTCTCTTTTATACAAACCACGTTTCACCACCCACATGAATCCTGAATATAAAATGTATTTCACCTCCTCCCACCTGGCTGATAACACATTATATTCAATACAAAAATGTATATTTAAGCATAAAAGAAGAGATTATTTATTCATGTGAAAGCAAAGCTGAAATTTCAGCAATATTACTCCAGTCTTCAGTATCACATGATCCTTCAGAAATCCTGCTGATATTCTGATTTGGTGTTCAAGTAACATTCTTTATTATTATCAATGTTGAAAACAATTGTGCTGCTTAATATTTTTTTCAGGAAACGATGATGCTTTTTTTCAAATTCTTTTATGAATAGATATTTTCAAAGAAGAAAATGCATTTATTTGAAATAGAAATCTTTTGTAGCACTATAAAAGTCTTTGTCACTTTTGATAAATAAAAAAAAAGGAGGAAAAAAAGATAGACCTTTCTGCCTCTTTGACATTTCATAACAAAGAAAAGTGCTTTCAAGTGATTTCATTAAAACCTTAATTTTAACGATGTGTCATATTTCCAGCACAGGTCAGCACAGGTTTTGAAGTCTATCTTATGGTGCTTTAAAAAAATGACAGGAACCCCTTTGTGCCTCTGATCTGCTCTTCTCTTATGCATTAAAGACTGTCGTTGAAAGTGTTTAAGGCTTTTCAAAGTGGAGTGAAAATACTAAATATTGATCGTTTTACAGAAGCGGGGATTGCTGGCAGTTTCTGTTGGCTGGAGTGAGACTGTGCGTTGGCGACAGGATTCAGATTTGTGCGATGAGTGTGACTGCCTTTGATGCTAAAGTGTTTGCGTACCTGTATGTTTCTGTGCATGACGCTCTTTCATTGCTTTCCCCCCCATTTCTCTCCCTCCTGCTCTCTTTCTCTCTCTTCAATCCTGTAAAACACTCCAAACCAATAAAATGCTGTTGCATCTCCTAGAGTCTAGCCTAGATTGAACAGGAGAAACAGGTGTGGTCTGTCTATGATCAGCCTTGTTAAACACACACTGCAGCTCATGTTGATCAGAACGCAGACAGAATATCTGATTAAATCCATATTCCCTCGCCACACTAGAATGTACCCCGACAGATATATATGTCCTCTATTTCATCACCGCAAAATGCCACCATGCACTAGGAAACATGAGGATTTCTACAGATGAAAAGTGTGCACACAAAAAGGTCAACACAATTAAGTGGATTTGCCCCGAAAAAGCTGCAGCTGATTAAATCACGGCATTCTTCTCCTCCCTAAACACCTGGCAAGTTACAGCAGGTGGTCGAGCTGGAGGTGCTGGCCAAAAATAAATGATTAACCAATATTGCTACATCTGTACATTTTTCCATGGTGTTCCTAATATTAGGGGTGATCAGGGCAAAATGAGCCACCGGGTAAGACAACCCACCGCTTGTTTCTAGGCGGTCAAACACAAAATAGAGCATGCGAGAGAATGTTTCGGAAGAAGTAATCTATTCTTTCTGTCTGTGGGGAAGGACATGTAAGTAATTTATGTCTAAAAATTAGTTTTACTTCCTTTCCAATTGAAATAGGTCAAGTGTTATAGGGACATAGAAAAAATTGATGAAAGAGATCGTTCAGATAAGGTTGTAGGATAAGATGAGCCACTAATGCACATTATGATGCATAGGCTTACAGCTTAAAGAAATGGAACATTAAATAGAATTACAATGACAAAAGAAAGTTTTGGGTCAGTAAGAAAGTAATGAATGCTTTCATTCAGCTAGGACACATTCAATTTATCAAGAGGGATGTTACAAAAGATATTGTTCTTGTCAAAAGTTTCATTTATATCTGTGGTTGTGATATTGCTTACATAAAACGGTTTGACGGCACAATGTAGATATATATGAAACAACCACAGAGTGTCTTAAAGCTGCAGGGAGTTTTGAGAAAACGTCCTTCTCCTTGCTCTCTGCTGCACCACAGCCCTCCCTCCACAGCTCCTCCCCCACAGCGGAGCAAATTCAGGGTCGAAACATCAACAATATGCTTTACATTGACTATGGCATGCCCATACCTTGACTACAAACTTGGTCCTCAAATCATTACGTATTTTGCAATACATATAATGCAACTTTAACGTTGCACTCTTTCCATAAGTTATAAATAGCTAATAAGATAACGGTAACTAACGTTACAGCATGTAAGTAATTATTCTAGCGATATGTAATGCTAGATAAGGTTTGCTGGTACATTATTTCAGTAACATGACAAGCCAGTGAATTAGCAGGTTTCAATTGTTGCTTTGCACAGTGCGTGACATTTGATCAGTATGTTATGCAGCTAGAGATTTGACACTGAGTCAATGGGCTCCGACGAGGAATTCACACCCACAGCGACTTCTACGAGTCAACAGGAGAAGAGGAGGCCGTGTGCTATTATATCTAGCCTACATAATCCTACTTTGTTTTATGAGCAGGTGTCACTCGAGAAATTGGCAGTTTAGGTTTTCTGCCATTAGCACAGCTGTGGCACACCTGCAATCTTGAGTTAGAGCGACGTACGCGCTGTGCAAGAGAGGGGTGTGATCAGCGCATACACAAGCGTGATTGACACTGCTAAGACATCCCTCCTGGCTGTGATTGGTTGTTTCTGACCGGGAGCGGTGTATTTCTGCAAATGGCAATATAGGACCACTGGGAGGAACCAGAGAGGAGCTTGATTTTTTCACAGATTATGTGTCTCATATTCTACTGTCAGGACATAATGACAGTTTTAACAAATATGTTAAAAAAAAAATGTTTTTTTTTTTACAAAAGTTACCGACTGCAGCTTTAAAAAGCCCCTGTGGTGAAAATCAAGATTGTAATGTTGTTTGTATGTCTATTTGGTGTTTTTAATATGCTTTAAAACAAACCATTTGCAAATTCATCAGTCAACACCATTGCTGAGTATTTTCTCCTTAAAATTGCAGTGTACCAAAGACGGTCTTAAAAACGCGGTTTGAAACCTCTCCTGCTTCCTACTGTCACATACATGTAACCATCGGGGCTTTTCTCCACTGACTTTCTATGGCTGCATCTAAAAGCAAAAAAATGCTGCCTTTGGAGGACACATTCCAAGGTAGGATGGCATCAAAGCTTCCTGTCTCCTGAGATACCTTAATCTGATTTTGAAGGCAGCATAGATGTATCCTTCGCTGCCTTTGATATCCCACAATCCTGGGCTTTCCATTCTGTGACAGTTGAGCTAAAAAATAAAGATGGCGTCTGAAAGTTGCGGTTGGGGGTCAGTTTGTGTGTAAATGTACATTTTTGACCATTGTTTTCCATCATTGTAATTTCTAGCGAGTAATTACTATTGTAGTAATTAAATATTAGCTTAGTTATCACCAAAGCACGCACTATTTTGCTGTAGATTGTTAAACTGTTACGCTTCCTTAGAAGTCTGTCTGAAGTCTGTCCGAAATTTGTGAGGTACCTTCGTGTTCAAACACCCCCTGCAAAGTCATTGCCTGATAGGGCAGCGAGGCAACAAGTCAGCTGTCTAAGTTTTCGGATGCAGTCTATGTTTAAGCGTTTCTATGATGCTGGATTTAAGAAGGTAGTCCGAGCTGATGTGATTGGCTGGAGGCAGGAACTAGTTTGCATATTCATGGTTCCCTGTATACTAAATGAAGCAAGGGTGTAGAGTTGCATTCAAGCATTTAATGCATAAAGAAATTATTTTCACAGGATTTTTTTTTTTAAATGTCTTTTTTTTTTATGATCAAAGATGAGTTTTAAGTAATAAAATTAAGAACTGCAGGGGGGCTTTAAAAAACCCTCTTGAAAAATAATTTGGCAGTTATTCCTTACACACACAGCTGTTCATCTGTAATTGTCCAGGGAGACAATTTAAGTTTTGACCACTGCATGCTGGGAAAAATGTGGCAGCACTTCTGCTCTTAGCCATCTGTTGAGTGGACACGACTCAGAATCAAATTAAATGCTGCCACCAACATGCTGTGATGGTATCGATACTCTCACCTCCCGATGTTACATCTATCTCTCCAGAACTCTTGGTCAGTGGGAACATCACTCTGCATCACGCTGACTAATGAACACTGATAACCCTTGAGGAGGACAGTGGGTAATCCCGGGAGCATGTTGAGGAAACGGGGATCAATAAACACTGCTTAATAACTGTCCATCTCTCTAACTGCTAACTCTGATGACCATTTGGTCAACACAGCAGTCCCCATGCAGCCTTTTTATCTTCATTGTCACATTTAATTAATTGTTATTTTATTACATTATTATTTTATAATTGTTAAAATTATTATCTTATTATTTTATTGCATTTGTGTGGGGGAGAAGGTGCATTTAAAGTATGAGAGTACCACTGAAAATGTGTCTATTTTTCTCGTTTTCTTTTTTTAAAATAAATTATATTATCTGAATAACAAATGTGTCCCAACTCTTTGTTTTTAAAATTGTAATATTCTTTCTGTTTATTTCCAGGTTTTAAATTAAATCCCTGATTTTCAATGTGACCTCAGACTTTTGGACCCCGATGTATATGTACAAATGTATCGCCTACAGCAAAAGTTCTTCTCGCCACATAGACTTAATTAAACTACTTTGTACACTTCAGTGATGGGCAGCACCTGCACACAACAAGAGACTAGTTTTACATATAGATTAGCTCACCTTCTCAATATTGACACCATTTATCTCTGTTCTTTAACTCAAAAAGTTAAAAACCAAAGGCAGTCCCAGTAAGAGCAACACATTCTCTTTACCTACAAACCTACGCTATTTGTCCATTCTATACAGTAGCCTCTACAAAGACATGCTAGAAATTAGTTTTATTGAGTAAAATAGAACAAGGCAATAAGAACGAAATTGAGGGATCAGGGCAGTGAAGTGCCTTGTAATTGCAAACAAACCAACAGTTGAGCGCACGTGTGTGTGTGTGTGTGTGTGTGTGTGTGTGTGTGTGTGTGTGTGTGGCATGCTATCACAGTGATCGGCAATGTCCTTAACTGCCCTGAACTTATATGAAGCTAATGATAAACCTACCCAAGCCAAGCTCCTTCAACACCATTTTATAGGGGTCATATCATCATATTCAGGAATAAAATGTGAGTTCAGTGTGACATATTCAAACTTTCAGAACTCAAACCTCCCTCTGTGTGAACTATTGTCTTGCTAAATGTGACTATAAGGCATGAAGATATTAAGATATTGGCATTGGCATTGACATTGGCAACACTATTTTCTGTAAAACTTAAAAACAATGAATAAAAAGAGCAATATAAATAAAACTGACTTGACTCACCAGACCAAAACGACAAAATATGCATAAAAGATTTACTCATTTCACATTTGTGACATCATATGGTTGGCTTAATTAACATGACCATCCATCAGCCCAGCACATCACATCAACAATGCTTAGGGATTTAAAGGGATTTTTTTTTTTCTTGTTTTCTTTACTTTTCATTTAGTGTGTAATACAGATGTTTGTTCATATGAAGCAGAGTTGTAAAAAGCGGGGCGCTGCAAGGCTAAGGGATAGTGTACAGTCAGCAGATTGTTATGCAAAAGAAACCTCTTCAGGGCGATACAAGACACCACTGTGAAATTAATCAGTTCATTATGCCGCTACTTCCCACATGGGTAAATAATAGAACACAAAATATTTTATTACCTCAAGATATCTTTCAGTAGTCGCTTGGGCGATCTGTTATCAGTTGTAGCTATTGCTGTCCTGGAAGAACAGACCGCTAGATGGTGCAATTGAAGAATCGGAATTGAGAATTGCAGGAAGCCATGAACAAATACAAATGAATGATGCATGATTCGGCACGAAGCATGGATAAGTTTGAGAAAGGACTGCCAGTGCCAGACGCGAGTGGCGCAATGTGACGCAACAATAGCAAATAGAACCCAATTACAAATTACAATCAGTGATGCTGTCTACACTGGATGTGTCACAGAGCGACACGACAAGACAAGACAAATTCTCAACAGTAAACTGATGTTCCGTTTCTGGTGTCCTCCAAGCGCTTTGTGCAACTTCTGACACAAAGGACAAATGGATTTGCAATGTTCGCAATGTCGCATCCAGTGTAGACTGTTATGAAGAGAGACCACAGTGTTGCGTGGCTCAAAATGTTAGCTTCTGGCAGTATCAAGCAGCTCAAGTTATGAAGATGCCACTTAAAGACTTTCACATCACAAACGCAAAGAGCAGCTGTCAGGGGCACGGGAAGTGCTGCAGCACCCCCTGTTTTCACAGGACTGTAAATGTAACGCAAATTTGCATTCATTTACATTTATTCCTTTTAAGCATTTAGTCATTTATTTGTAATAAACACTTTAAGTGGGCTATTTAAAAAGTGTTAGGACTATTTAGATGGTAAATTATGTTTTTTTTTTTAAACTAAAGCGCAGAGTGTGACGTCATGTTGTGTGTGCGAATAGAAAGAATTTGGCCGCTCAAAAAAAATATATAGCCTATATTTCGTCGCTCTACTCTTGAGCGCAAGTCCACCGTCAGTGCTGTGTAAGGTAGGCACTAGGCAGGTTTCTTGTGTTCATTTCTATTTCCTGTCGCTGTGCAAGCTCTTTTATTGTATATGACAGTGTAAACAGCCCAATAACCCTTTTATATAAAGGCTTAATTTATGTCCCGTAGACTGGTCCGTTGCATTACGATTGAAAGCAGTATCAATAATGTAAAAATTGCGATGTTCGGGTGTGTGTGTTGTTTAAACGAGTGTTCTCACTTATACTGTACGCTTGTTGTGATTCTCAGATTTTTGACGACATTTATAGACTTGATATCTTGATATTGTTTCTTATTCAAAAGTGGTGACCCACTTTTTCTCTACAAAAGGGGGGCTCTGCAGAAAACCAGTTTGGGAACTGTACCACTGATGTAAACAATCTGCAAAGTTACAAAGCAGGGGACAAAGGGAGGTACATTTCCAACACACGCTCTAAGCAGTAGACCAATCATAACAGAATGTCATTTCATTTAATTTATTATACAGGAAAATTTAAAAGCTAAAATTTTGTTACAATAAACGGGCCTGACTGGTTTACAGCAGGTTCCTGTTCTACAGCAACATAGAACAACGAACACAATTTCATCACATTTATACAGGACATTATTATTGACTAGACAGATACAAACAAGTAAAACATTAAATACAGAAAAACTGGACTAAAAACAATACATGAACAATCAGTGTGTGCAAGTATGACTATCAAGAAGAAACAGTTTATATGACTTTTTGAAATATGTGATGGGTGATAATGTTCGAATGTGATTGGGAATGTCATTCAATATTTTAGAGTAAATATAGAAAAAAGATTTCTGATCGTAGTTGTTTTTATATGGTGGAACTGGAAATGAGTGCCTGTGAAACTGACCTAGTGAGGCGTAGTGGTCTCATATTGTGTGTCGGAAGAAGACCTCTAAGTGCTGATGAAGAGCTATTTTGGATCTGAAAATAAATGCAATAGCGTGACTGTTTAAGTAGTTCTAATAAGTCAAAGCATTTGTGAGATTACTGTGGATCTTAAAGGTGCCCTAGAATGGTTTTTATTTTTATTGTATAATGTTTTCTGGGTTGCCCTTATAATGTTAGTATGTTTTTTATAAAAAAGTCATAATTTAGAAATAAAAGGCATTTTTCCTAGCCTGATTTTAGCCCTGAGCCCAAACGCTCTGTTTGAAGGGGCGTGACTGCTGTGTGTAACCGGCCTCTGCTATGATTGGCTGACATGCTTGCATATGAAATAGCTACGTATTACATGTGAAACTCTCTCGAATACTTTTACTACAGATATTATACGTTTTTACTATTACAGCTATCGAGATTAACGAATCGTGAGATGTTTTTAAAGTATTTAGATCTATTCATCACATAAAATGTTGCCGTGATGAGCATTGAACAAACAGATGCCAGTGTGTTGATCGCGAGAATAAAGATCTTATCATTGCAACGCAGTTTCTGCACTCTCTAATGCTTTCACCAATGCAAACACGATGATGTAAATACAGTACTGAACGATTTTGAGAGAAAGATTACCTGTCTGAACTTGGACAATTACACATTCAGAAAGTGTTGCTTGGTAGCTCGATCGATCGAGGCCAGCTCTGTATTGGACCAAGTTGAGGAAACAGTCTCGTCGGTGAAATGTTTGGAAATTTCCAGAGAAAATAAAATTAACCCATTGTTTCTTCAGCGGCTCGGATGAAGGAACTAAATACCTTTGTGTTCATTTGTACATCCAAACACTGATCAACTGCTTCGGCTGCGCAGTTCCGCCTGTCATTGAACATGGGCTGGCATATGCACATTTTTGGAGTCGTACATATTAATGATCCCGACTGTTGCGTCACAGTCGGTATTATGTGGAGATTCGCCTATTTTTCAGGGGTGTTTTTCAAAAACGAGATTTAAGTAAGAAGGAGAAAACAATGGTGTTTGAGACTCACTGTATGTCATGTCCATGTACTGAACTCTTGTTATTTAACTATGCCAAAATAAATTCAATTTCACATTCTAGGGCACCTTTAAAGCTGCAGTCCACAGCTTTTCCTCTTTGTCACCATCTCTGTTCGAAATCTGCAATTGCAGTTATTTGCGGAATTATCATCTTTACGTGGGTTGTAAATCGGCATGAAACAGCGCGGATGAACACAGTGTTTTGAGGCGAGTGCTGCTGTCAGTCACCGTGCTGTGTGGATACTGTCATTCAGAATCATAGATTCACTTTTTGAAAGTTTGACCAACATAAGAATTTTCACCGGAAAATGTCTTCTGAACAAGTAAGTAACATCCATTTTGGTTCTGATCAACTAAGGGGGAAAAAGTATTCGACATGATAAGCGATCGTTAGATTTAATCAACGCGATTTACAGCAACCGTGCAAATTATACTTTCTCAAATTGTTCATGTTAACAACATCAGCATTGCGTGACTAACGTTACATTTAATGTGTTTTATGGTTACCTGTGTACTTCAGAATTCATATTCTCCATAATAGCTAAACGAGAAAGGCACAACAAAGGAAACTCCATAACTGTGTGAATTAAGGAAACAATGGTACTGTTACACGATTGAACTATTGAAATGTCTTACTTGTTAAGCAAAAAAAAAGCCGTCTCTTCTTCCGTTTTAAACCCCTTCAAAACACAGAGTTCACGCACCTTTCAAAAGCCCCGCCGATGTGTTCCTTAATGTGTTCGCATGAGACGGTTTCTTTCTCTTTCTCTAGCCACCTTAAATCCAAAGTCTTTTGGGTTTTATAACTCCAAATCTCCAGTTGACACTGATGATTGTTGTTTGGATCTTTCTGGATCCGCCATAAGTTGAATTATGTAAAGTGCTGCGAGAAAAGCCTATACATCTCTACATCTCCTCACGCGCAGCCGAAACTCCTCCTTTATGTGTACGGATGTGACGTAATGACGCAAAGACATGCTCGAATTTCCCGCGGAAACCCACCAGTACCGCTGGAATTAAAATCGGTATTACAAGCTAACCGTTTTGAATCTAGCTATGGCAAGCAGATAGTTTTGAACACTGGCTGAAGATGTTTTTTTTTTTAATAATTATTTTGGATTATTTTTAACTTAAAAAAAGTTACGGACAGCAGCTTTAAGTGCTCGGTAATATAGGCCAGCTGACCAATCAGAGCAGGTTAGGCTTTTCGGAAGGTGGGTTTTAAATAAATCGTACCGTTAACTAACAGAGGGCAAAAACAGGTGTTATAAGAAAACATTTTTTTAGTAGCCCCCCTGAACAAAATTATGATCCTGTAAATGAGCATAATAGGGGCACTTCAACACTTAAAGTTCACCCTGTTACATCAAGTAATGAAACACTATCATGTTTAAACACCAGAACAATAAGATTATGTTATTCTAGCTGTTCTGCAACTAACAATATGTCTGGGGCTTGTTTCTAGATTCAACTATTCCTTTCTAACAGTTTGTTATGCAGACTATGCAAAGTGACTATTGAACAATTGGAACAGTGGATATGATAGAGCCAAAAGCAAACCTGCAACCCATAAGTGTCTGTTCTCATTCCAAATGCAAAGAGGGCATTCACTTAGAAGCCTTAAATGTTCTCTATTAAAAGCAGCAAAACTAAACAATTAAATAAAAAAAGTGAGGACGCTAAATCACAATTTAACAAAAATTACAACTTTGGTTCAAACCTTGACAACAATGATTAATGGATGTCAGGAGAACAGACAGTGTATACATATATATAATAACCCCTTTACAAAGTTTACATTATTTTGCTTTATTCTGTATTGTGGTGTGTTCTTTATCTTTTGCTACAAAAGACAAGACAACATTTGACAAAGAAGATATTTTGAGAGTTGTTTGTGAATTGCATTCCACAGCTAAAGTACATGTTTGAGGCTTCAAGAGTCTTTTTTGTGTAGTTTAAAAAAAAGAAAATGTCTATTATGCAATCATACAGAATAGGTTCTTGATATCTTCCTTGCTTGTCAAACTGACAAAGCTGTGCTCTCATTTTAATTTCCAAACCAACTACACAGTGCTTGTTCACAATAGACACCTTCACTGTTATGACCGTTCATCAGCCTCCACAGTATTTCATCCTTATTACGGGCCAATCAGCATGGTGCATTTTGTCAGTCTGCTAATTACAGGCCAATCAGCTTAGTGAGTGTTGGTTAACCGCTCATTAGGAACCAATCAACTCAGTGTGCTTAGCTGAACTACCCACAGATCGTGCCACTTGTTGCCCTGGTTTGACCTATCAGTCCTCTCCATCAGCTCCCAATTTAACATGAAGGGATCAAAGTCAGAACTGTGTGAGGCACATCCAATGTTTCCCAGCATAATTATAGCTGATGCCATGCCAAGCCAGCTGATTTTAGCCTTTGACTATAATGAGCATGGTGATAGCTGGCAGTACACCATATATGATACATATACCAGCTATGTTGCACAAGAAGTGATGCAGCTTTTGTCTGGGTTCATATGCAGTGAGAGGCTTTAAATGCACGTGAATGAGTTTGCTAGAAAGAATGCATGCAGGTTTCATTAAAACTTGCAGAAATAATGACACACTACAAGTGAAAACAGGGATTCATGGGCGCCACATCACTTGCCAAACATCACATATAAGCAAAAATAGATTTAGTGAGTAAACAGAACAGAGTTACTCTCTAGGTGGTCAGTAACTATCAAAGACTCCGCATCATAGAATGTTCGTATTGCAACCACTGATCTATATAGAATGACGACATTCTATAGATCAGTGATTGCAACACATATTCTGCATTAAGCTATAAAGGTCAAAATCACAAAGTCTTTTTGTAGTTTTACAGAGAGACAGAGACTAGTTTAAATTTGATATGATGCTACAAGTGAAATTAAAGACACATTAAAGACTAATAATCAGTTTGACCAGTATTTTGTTAATATTTTCCATGTTCCTTAATATTCTCTTTTTTACTGATACGTTATGCCATCTAGAAGTTTTTAACAATAACACTCATAAGGATAAAATATATATTTTGTACAATAAGGAAAACAAGAATAATGCCAAATGCAGTTAAATGGCCACCAAGAAAATGTATCACCAGTAGATTTTCTCTTTTCACCGACCACTGCAAAAAGTTCATTTTGGACCCTGAATACACACGTTCAAGCCAAAGGCATATGTTGGCTCTACAGTGGGTTGAAGTTCACATATTCTCAAAGTCTCAGAAGACAGAAGCGACAGAAAGGCTAGAGTAAACAGAACAAAACGTATTTCAGTTCACACATCACTTTATGTCCCCTCCCAGGCAGAGACCATGAGACCCTGCATTGTTGATCTGTATTCTGGTGGTTGCGGCACATGGATTCGATGAGAGTGTGAACACTGTTCATTTGTATTCACGTGACTGTACCTCAGCCTCAATTCCTCCCACATTCAACACCAGACTCCGTAGCACTAACAAGAAGTCTCTGCTTGCGAGCAAGGTGGTGGCTTTCTTCAGCACCCTGTCAAGATAAAATCACTCCAGACAATCTCAGGCCTTTTCCTATTCCGCCTGTCGGTATGCCGCATGGAGGTCGTAAAAATGCCAGATTCTTTTATTGAGGCGCTGGTAATTGTCCCGGCAGTTTAATCGTGCCTTTACAAAAGACGGCGGAATGACGGACCGTTAACATAATGAGCGGCTCTGTCACCTCCTCCTGTGCTTCAGTCCTCTCTGCCCGTGTGTGTGTGTGTGTGTGTGTGTGTGTGCTTTCCTTTATCTAAATCCAAAAAAGGTCTCCATTTCTTCTCTTTTCTTCTCTGCTCTCTCCAGATGATAGGGGCGGATCGGACCTGCCGACTGAATGGATGACTGACTCTAAATGAGCTCACACCAAGGGTGCATATTTCAGATCTGACCAGACACATGCACACACACACATTTAGACCTATACATATTGTCAGGTGTGCTAGATACGACACCAGACTAGGACTGGGCGGTATGATGGGAGAAATGTGTCACCCGGTATATTCCGGTATATGCCGCAGAACATATATCTAAGCACAGGGGCATGAGGAGGGAGAGCATGTTCCTTTTCTATTATCGCCTCTTTGGCTTTTTTATTGTTTTATACTGTCTAAGAAAGGAGTAAGCAGAGTTTCCACTTTTTGCATAGATCATTTTTAGATTGTGTTAGGATTGTACATAATCAGATTTTTGAGCTTCCATAATTGAAGAGCTATAATTAAATAGTTAGAATAAAAAAAAATTACAGCAATATCCTTTGATCTCGCATGAGAATAATCTAAGAATAACTCAAATGTCAGGGAGTGTTGAGATTTTATAGTTCCTCTCAAAAGGTGAGAGTTTACTGCTCAAGCCTCATTTCTAATACCAACACTTTCATGGCAATTATAACTATTTTAAGTTTTGACAAATTGGTGGAGAATTTGTATGATCCCATACATTTTTGTACAATCTGCTTACCACTTAGAATTAGGTTCAGGGGTGGACCCTCATGGTTGCGTTTTTTCCCTAAAAAATGTGTTTTCATATACCAATCAACTTGCAAACCCACCAAGTTATAAAATATTTACATTTTCTCATGAGATGGAGTTGATTTCAACTCACTGAAAATATCAACAACATAAAAGTACTGTATGAAGCACTGCTGAAAGTTTAATTGAAAAAGAAACAATTAAGTCTATTCTTGTGATCCTGTGATAACAAGATTCAATATTGTGACATGTTCCTGCAGTCTCATTCATTCATTCCAGACAGATCTAGATGTGTGAAAAATCTTCATAATTTGTATTCATAATATAATGATACTGCTAAAATATCAAATACAAAATACAAAGGTGTTTGTTAAAGAATGCATTCACCCAAAAATAAAAATTCTGTCATCGTTTACTCATCCTCATTTTGTTCTAAAGTCATAAGACTTTAGTTCTTTAGCAAACACAAAACATAAATTGAGATTTTTTATGAAACCCGAGAGATTTCTGTCCTTCCATTGAAAGTCCATGTAACCAAACTTTGAAGCTTCAAAAAGTTAATACAAACGTTGTAAATATAATCCATATGAATTGAGCAAGTCTTCCTAGTCTTAAGAAGAGACACAGTCACTTTATATGATTTGATTTAGGCTTTTTTTTTTTTTTAGGTGAGAACCAATGAGATTTGTACAGTTGGACTACCGTTTACCATATTTGCTACCAAGACTTCTATAGATATATCGTTATCAGGAATTCTTTTGGCCATGATAACAGTGTAGAGAAAAATCTGATATCGTGACAGTCCTAATGTCAATACTTTTGTGTTCTCTTGCAAATGGTTTGCGTTCCCTCGAGAAACTTTGGGTTCACTCATAAACATGTTTGCATTCCCCCGAGAAAAATTGCATTCGCTTGCAAACGGTTTTTTTCTCGCACGTTTTTTCTCTGGTGAAAGCGTGACATTTTGCACGCGACCACAATTTTTCTCATAGGAATGCAAAACATTTAAGATACATAAGAGAACATTTTTCCTCCCATTTCATATTTTTTTCCTTCACCATGTCTTTACACTCCATAAAATCAGTGTAATAACTTTTAAAGAATAATATCTCAATATCTATTTTCATGAAGAATACATTAATAATATGAATAAAAAGTAAAAAATATCAAGTAACAAAGTAAATAAATCAAGTACTTGCATCAAGTAAGTAAAAAGATAAAATAATCAAATGAAATGCATCCCTAATTCACTAGACTACCCAAAAAGCCATTACCACATTATATGTAAAACATTTTGTTGTTGCATTTATGGCAATAAGTGTTATACTTTTGTATATTTTTATGATTACTCAAGCAATGATATAAGATTTCTCACAGCTTTACACCAAGTTCTGTACGATTGAGACACACAACAGCCCTGTCTGCACTCCGCACATTAATGCTCATCTATCCTGCCTACTTATCCTCGGCTGAATCAAGTCAATCCCAGTCAATATTCACTCTAAGGGACAGCTAATTAAAAAGTCACCCCCAAAAATCATGCTGAAAGAATAGACTAAGATATTCAGGGTGTTATCCTGATGGTGTTATATTCAGAATTATCAGGGTGACGACAGAGAACCTGGACAGGCCAAAAGGGGAGGGGAGGGGCAGTTTGCATTAATGCTGCTGAGAAACAGCAGCCCTGCCAGAATAAATTCATATCCCAGCAAGGTGCAATTAATGGCACCGCATAATGTAATCTGCCACAATTCAAGGTTACTAAATGTGTGGCTAACAAATTTATTCAATCCCCTAAGAGCTTAAAAGGCTAAATGAGCATTAGTCTAGGAAAGGTGGAATTCGTTTGGCTTACATGCATGAATTTCACACACTATTGTACATGTTGGAAATTACATAATTATCACTTGTATTAACACTTTGAGAAAGGATCCTTCGGATTTGCTCAAAGAATCTAACTAGAATGAACACTTCAAAAAATATATAATGTGATGTGAAACTATAGGCTAATCATTCTTCTCATTCATAACTTAATCATATTTACACACGTGAAATGCATATAAGACTTATAAAGTGTCTAAATGATTACACTGCAACAAAACAGTTGACAAAGCCCATTAAAGTTTCTTCTTGGACTAGCACAGTGATGGCTGTCAAAGTGAAGTGTGACACCGAAGGACACAAACCAATCATCGTTCACATTGCTTGTATCACCCCTCTAGGAGAGGATGCTTCATAGTTTGACCCAAAATATTTAGCAATATATTGCATTTCTAAAAGAGGTTAAATGCACACATGCTGACTTCTGAGTGCTAAAAAAAAAATGTCCCCACACAGAGAGTAAAACCTGAAAGTAAAACAGATAAAAAACTGTTCTAAAATAATGTTTAAATAGACAAACATACTGAAAATGTCTTAATTAGAGTGTACAAATGGTTTGTGTGTGGATTACTATTGAGAAAGGAGACGGAAATTCCCAACTATGACAGAAAAACAAACATGTGAAAATCAGTTCAAAAGAGTCACTCTCCATCAATGATTGTATAAAATGTGCCTCTGGCCATCTAGTTCCATGGTGGCTATATGTCTTTCGTCCTCTGCATGTGAACCTCAGAGGGAGAAGTGTGTGTGCGTGTGTGCATGTGTGTGTGTGTGTGTGTGTGTGTGTGTGTGTGTGTGTGTGTGTGTGTGTGTGTGTGTGTGTGTGTATGTGTGGCCTGGTAAACCCTACGTTATGGGGACAAAATGTCCCCAAAAGGATGGCAATATCCGAAATCCTTGTTCGTGTGGGGACATTTTTTGGTCCCCATGAGGAAATCAGTTTATAAATCACACTAAGTGATGTTGTTTGAAAATGTAAAAATGCAGAATGTCTCCTGTGATGGGTAGGTTTAGGGACAGGGGCAGTGTAAGGGAATAGAATATACAGTCTGTACAGTAAAAAAATCATTATGTCTATGGAAAGTCCCCATAAAACATGAAAACACAACATGTGTGTGTGTGTGTGTGTGTAAGAAAGAGAGAGTTTATATTACACCGATGGTACGCTCTTAAGTATCTGCAAGACTTGCCCTTAGACTAACTGAATGTCTGTTTTGGTTTTACTCCTGTTTTTAATCCTGTACCACTTCTGGCTTTTGGTTTTTGTTCACAGTCGTATAATAAACCTGTTGTGGCCTATTGGTTGGAACAGTGGCAATTCTGGTTCACTTGGAGCACTAGGCCAGATAACACCTTAAATCACCTTAGTAGTTCATTATAACACATTTTTGGCTACAGTGATACAATTTTCATTTACCCCGCAAGGAAATCCAGGTTCAAATCCAGACTAAATATTTCATCTTTTAATAAAACAAGCAAAATCGCAACTGACAGCTTTGACATTTTGATAATAACTGCTGATGTGTTCCACTGAAAAATGGAAAAATGTTGCATGTACATGATGACAGAATTTCCCATTGAAAGTAAATGATCTTCATTATTTCAGATAATCATCAAAGATTCATTTTTTGGGGTGGAAGTTGCATTCAAAATCCACTCAAAAATATGAAGGCGCAAGTTTGAATGACATGCCGTCTCTGATGACGATAATGGCTTGTAAGAGACTATAGGATGAGTTTTCGTATACCACCACCCATTCACTTTATCAGTATCTCTCTCTTTGCTCCTGTTTAAGTTTGTATGAGTACTTGAAAACATTGTGACATTCACATTTATCTCAAATGTAACCCATTTATAATCCATATTCAATGTGGGAATTTTAAATCTAAGAGCACTAAATGAAGCATGACTGTAGCAGTTATGCCTCAGCAAGGCTATTAAACATTATATCTAAGAGGGTACAATAGAACTGTCATCATCAATCTGAGTTTTTTTTTTTCTTTCTCTTCTTCGCTCCAGCATGCCAGGAAAGCCTCCCTTAAAACGTCTGCTTTCAGCCTGTTGCCCAATGCACAAGCGCATTCTCTGCTTGAGACTGTTTGACAAAACTAAGTCTCAGTGGAATACACAAATGAAACGACAGGACGACATGGAGACATCTGCGTGGGGTCTAGTTAGGAGGTATCCTTCGCAAACGTTTTGACAAGAGCTCATGACTCCACAGTCTCAGGCAGCTGGCTCTTCATAATTCTTTAAAGCTATTTTGCATAGCTGCAGTATAGGATGCGTACTGCGCGCTACCTGCGGACCGCGCGAGATGCCACGATGACGCGCACAGCTTGACGGACAGGGTGTCAGGCTGCTGTTTTAATGATGGAGCTAATGTGCCGTGAACTAGCGCATTAAATGCAAGCGACAGGTAATTTTAACACAAAAACATAATGACATTAGCAGGTCGTCCGTTTCATTTGGTGTGCCAAACATGATAATGACACTTCTGTGCGCACTGACAATATCGTAAATCAAACCAGGAACAATGTCCTAACAGCCTAAAAACCGAAACTTCTCGATAGAATAACACATAACGGCATTACAATCGCAAAAGTAACAAGTTAAAGTTAAAATGCGGCGACACGGTAAGGATGATTCGTGCGTCTGCAGGCAAAGAGATTCACCATTCCCTTCACATCCGCAACAGCTGCAACTGAGCTCATCCTCCGTTTCCTCACAAATCAGCAGAATTAATCGGAGGAAAACTCACCAAAAATTGCCAGCTGGAACAAGTAGAGCCCGATGAGGTCCATCCTGCTTAGAGCCAACAATCTTGAGGCAGTAAAAGACTTTCGCGACTGCCCGTGTCCACTGGCACCAAAGTTGTCCAGAAAACGTCGTACTGCGTTCAGTGCTGCTTTCCTCCAAAAATGCGAGGCGCAATCCAAATCATTTCATAGGTACAGAGCACGTCGAGAATCATCTTTTATTCCCCAGCAAATCTGGCGCCAGATGAGGGAAACAGTTGAGCAAATCAGTGTCACGAAACGGCACTATTTTAATAACAAGTTTGGATGCTGCGTTAATAACCTCATTAGCACTCAAGACACTAATTAAAGAGCGGAGTTTGGTCTTCCGGAGTAAATTCGTATGTTTTTCGTGTGATGCTGTGTCTCTGTCTAACTCCTGAGCGCACGAGAACTGCACTGACACCAAATCAGTGGACGCGCAAGAGCACTGCGCTCTGCCCTCCGACTCCACTGACAGCAGAGAACAGCGAATGCAATTCAATGTTATATTTATCATTATAGTTTATAATTCGTTATTACATAGTATATCATTATTATAATTATTAGTATATCATTTTTAATTATTATAGTTATTACATGTATAATTCCTCACGTTTCTTTGTTACAAGATTACAGTTTTCAAATACAGTGAAAATAAATGAAATATTAGAAAAATACATTTCCTGGATTAGTGTTTTCTATACGCTAGAAGGTCAGACACATTTTAAAGCTAATTCTTCACTGATTTTTGAGCCATGGGACAAAACATGTCCCACAGCTTTACCTGCCTTTAGTTCTTAAAATAACAACAGTTGCACTAAAATGAATCACAGACAATGACTCTAATATTAAAAAACTATATACAGTAATATATACAGTAAATATATAGAATATCTCAAATATATATACAGTATATAGCCTACTGTATATATTCAATTGAAAAAAAACATGTTTTAAAAAATAAGTTTTAAAACATTATTTCTGTATAATATTAAGCAATTGTGCTTATAGTTTTGTCAAAAAATGTCAACTCAGTCACAAATTATACAGAACTTTATTTTATAACAGATTTTAGATAGATAAATATATATATAGATTTTTTTTTATTATTTACTTTGCTCTAGCTTTCTCGCAGAGCAAATACATTACAAAAAAACCTACTGTGACAAATTACTGTGAAAAAGAAATCGCAGACACACCAAGACAAATTAACATTGGACAGTGTTTTCAGTTTTTGAGTTGGTCCTCTAAGCAAATGTGATGTGCAAAAGTTAGTTTATCTTTATTGATGAAGATAAACTATGTAAGATAACCCATGTAAGAAACAGGAGATGCTCTCAAATAGGTAAAAACCTTTAAACATGTTCAGCAGATTCAACCAAAATAATTCTGTGATGCATAAACTTTTACTTTTCAAGTTGTTTAGGCTTTTCCCCCCAAGAATCAGTAAATATTTATTTATTTAGTTTGTGTTTTATGGCACGGCAACAATTCCATCTCAAACAGAGAGAAATATTCATTCAAGCTGGGAAGCAGAGCTCTCAGCCCTCAGTGTAAATAAGAAATGAGTGACATTTCCATTAGGTTTGGCAAAAGTTGAAAATATGTGTGTGATTGCTTGAACTGTGTTCGATCTCACTGTATGTTTCTTCTTTTCATCACTGAAGTGTGGATGTAATAATTATGACATAATACCTGCTGCAGGTATTGTGAGTGACAAGGAAGAGAGAGTGAACAAGTGAGAAAAAGAGAACGATAGATTGCTAGAGAGAGAGAGAGAGCGAGAGAGAGAATTTGGCCAGAAAAATGTTTGCCAGCAGGGGTTTGGCACAGCATCCTCTCTCACATGCTGGAAAACTGTGGAAACAGGCATACTAACGGCCCATCTGTTGAGAGAGAGAGAGAGAGAGAGAGAGAGAGAGAGAGAGAGAGAGAGAGAGAAAGAGAAAGAGAGACAGAGATATAACAGAAAGTCATTTTGCGCAGTGCTGACAGGTGATGACTCTATAGCACACCCACTTTAGTTTCATCCTGAAGGTTCTGTGCTCAGAACTTTCCAAAAAAATAGATCAAATGTAAGTGTAACTTTTATGCCGTTAGAGGCATAATAGAAGTAAAATGTAATTGTAAATAATGGCATGTTGTGGGTTTGAGGTGGGATATGGGTAAGGATATAGGGAGAGGTTTGGTGGTGTGGGAAGGTTAAGGTGTAAGGGAAGTGTCAATAGTGAAATTATACTGTAGGTGTAATTACAGAAATTAATTACAGCTGTATTTACACCCAGGTATTTTTTTAAATATAAGTAATGTAAAAACATGTACAATATATGTACACAATAAGTGCATTGTACATAAATGATTAAAGGGTTAGTTCACCCAAATTTTTTTTAATTATCGCATAAAACACAATCAGAGTTATATATTAAATATTTAAAAAATCATGGCTCTTCCAAACTTTATACTGGGAGTGAATAGTAACTGAGATTTTGAAGCCCAAATATCCATATTAATAACTTTATAAACTAGAGTCACTGGCTTCTGGTAACGCCCGTACGTGAGTCTTGATGTGGCAGAAGAGTGACCTCTGACCCGACGCATGATGTATTGATGACGCGGAAACGCACAGGATAGAGCTAAACAAAACACCGGTCACGAATTAAAAGTAATAAACGAGAATTTTTAAAGAGAAATTTTGGAGGATTTCGAGATTAGAGAAGAGGAGCTTGAGTTTGTTGCCCAGTCATTTGTTTGAACCGCGAGAGTCGTCTACTCTCACCTAAGCTTATGCAACTCCTACATCCTTACGTCATACGCCGGAACTCGACTCTCTCATGAACACGCGGACGGACGTTACTGGAAGCTAGTGATTACAGTTTATAAAGTTATAATTATGGATATTTTTCTTACAAAAACGCATTGCTTTGCTTCAGAAGGCCTTTATTAACCCCCTGGAGCCGTATGGATTACTTTAATGATGGATGGATGCACTATTTTGGGCTTCAAAATCACAGTTACTATTCACTCCCATTATAAAGCTTGGAAGAGCCATGCAGGATATTTTTAAATATAACTCCGATTGTGTTTGGCTGAAAGAATGAAAGTCATATTACACCTAGGATGGCTTGAGGGTGAGTAAATTATGGGATAATTTTCATTTTTGTGTGAACTAACCCTTTAAGACACTTAATATAGTACTTAAAGACACTTAATAGTGTAACCAAAAAGCAAAAAAGAATACGAAATCATGAAACTAATCAATTTAGTCACTGGACATTGACTCAAAACATTATTAGTTACCTTATACCTTCCCTATGTGCCAACTAGCCTATGTCGCATGATTCTTAATTTCCTTTCTCCTGAAATTCATGGTCTAGAATGACAAGTTGTTATTAAACAATTATTTTATACATTGCCGTGGGTTATTATCTACGCCATTTCATCTCAGCTTAGTCTAAACTCTAATCTCCTTTAATTAGTTCATCTATCAAACGCTTGCACCTTCGGATGTTATTTGAATGTATATACATATTCATGCGAAATTAAAACGTACATGTTTTGAATTTGTCTGTGGCCTCAACCATCCATTTATCTCCCAAATTATACATTCTCTGTCACTCTCTTTCTCTCTTTTCAGCTTTTTATTAGGTCCACACTTCTCTCTGAATCACTAGAGTGTCATGGAACCATCAGCCGTTCCTTAGAGAAAGTGTAACCAACAGAGTGATTTATTTATTTAACTTCCCTTACAGAAATGTATATCAGCTTATAATGATTTCAGTCATTATCATGCTTTTCACTTTAGATCACTGCTTCAAATAAATTAGTACTTCCAAAGAATTTTGTTAAAACTTGGGTCATTACTAGTGGGTTACCATAATCTTTAGTTTAGAATTAATTATACATTAATCTCATTAATTATGAAACCTGTATATTTCTTAGTAGTTTTCTGCCAGGTATGAAAAATAGTTATTAACTAGCTAATAGTGAACTATTGCCTTCTACTGAATGCTATTACTTTCTAGTTGGTGGTAACACTTTAGAACACTGTTCCGTCATTAATGAATAACTACACAGGAACAAATGAATAACACACTATTAACATGTAATCACTATTAACTAACAAGAAATTTCACCAATAGCTAATCAGTAACTACTATTTTTTTCATACCTCCCAGAGAACTACTAAGAACTATACAGGTTCATAATTAACATGAATAATGCATAATTTATACAATAATATCGACTCAAGTGTTGCTACATCCTTCTAAAGGAACTAATAATAATTTGGATCAGTCTACTGTGAAAAGCACGATGACTCTCTAAGTCATTGCTTTTGAGTCTTTTGTAATGTTTTGAATAGAAATTCCTTCTGATGGATTTGGTAACACTTTAGTCATTATAGTGTGATCTTCACTTTAGAATACTGATCCAAATAATTAGTAGTTCCTTTAGAAGGATGTAGTAACACTTGAATCCTCTGAGCTTACAATGACTTCATTCAATAGTATGTAGTTATCAAGCTTTTCCCTTTAGAACACTGATTCAAATTATTAGAAATTCCTTTAGAAGGATGTAGTCCATTTAGTTCATCAAGTTCATTAGTTCAAATATTACATTTGATCCTGTTCTAGCAGACATTTATCTGGAGCAGTCTAATGTTGTGGATGTAATTACATGTGCATGATAGGAATAAACTATTAAGATTAAACAAAACTGTGCACAGGTTCATTTCATTGACAAGAGTAACCTCTCTAATGGATCCTCACATACCAGTAAACATTTTATATCAACAGAATATTCACTTTCTGTCTCTTGGAAGCAGACACAGTACACGGAATAAACGACCACAAACCTATTAGGAATATTTCTCTAATACCCAAGAGAATTCAGCTGGTATTATTCACTCATTCACCAATTAATCCATTCATTCATGCAATTACCTCAAAGGAGATTCTGAACCTGAGATGCAAATGTCTTTTTTCCAGAGGGTAAACATTGACTAAACACGCCAAACAACCCTTTCTGTCCTCACCAATCATCAAACTCTGCTGACATGACACCATCCTAATTTATTGACTCAACATACAATTAAAACGCAATAACAGGACTCATTTTCAATTAATTTATAATGTCATTCTATTTGGGTAATTGCTGTCATTGTTGTTATTGTGTGGGCATACAGAGTTGACCTCCCTGTCTGTGAGTAGAAGGAACGTGTCAGCAGAAACAGAGGGAGGTGACAACACTGCTTTTTACTTATTATTCCAACTCTGAGACATTAATATGCCAATGGAGCCACAGGAGGGTAACATTTGTGTGAGTGTGTGTCTACTATATGTGCGACAGAAACAATTTCAGCAAGATGCATCTGATGTGAGACTAATTTTAATGCGCACAGGAAGAGCATGTGTGAATCTGATGTGTGACATTTCATGGAAAGCAAGGAGAGAACAGGTCATGCCTTTACATACAACCTTGAATTTGTACTCGTAAGGTTTCTTCTCTTGCTGACATGGAGAGCAGCATATTTTCATAATATACATAATTTAAAGCACACACAAAACTTGCATGTATACATTCAGCACATCCTCAGACTCAGCCAGATATAACAATCCTAAAAGTTCTAAAGGAAATAGTGTCTTCTCACCTCACCTTTGCACGTATCACATTGCCTTTTGGGTCTGACTCATTTATCTCTCTTTACTGAGTAATGACCATTACTGTCATCTATTTGCAGTGTTCTGAAAGATCATGACAGTGATTTCCCTCAGAATGAGAGACCAAAACTGTCCTGAAATCCATTTTTTATCTTTTAATATCTCTGAAAAAAAATTAAAGTTGATTTCTTTTCCCACAAGGCCGTTATTGGAAGGGAAAAATCGTATCCCCGTTAAAGGGGTCATGACATGTTTTTTTGTTTTGTTTTATCATGTTCCCTTGGTGCAATTATAGTTTTACTATAGTTTTTTGTACAAAAAAAACTTTAAAAATGTAGTGATTTATGACCTTTTCCCACCCTGTTTCTCACCTCTGATTCAAACAGTCTGTTTTGAAGGTGTTTCCCCTTTAATAGTTCAGTGTTAACGCCCACTGTTATGATTGGCTAACGTCAGTGCTGCTTATGGATAAATTATTAACGTTAATCATTTTGTATCACATGTAGACTACACAACACAATGCTCCACCACGTGAAACTTCGGTCTTCCGATCAAACCATCGTATCAATTCTCAATTGATTTTGATTCATATGCGCGAGGGAGGGAGAGAGAGAGAGAGAGAGAGAGAGAGAGAGAGAGTTTGAAGGCGCGCGCGGCCGGGGCTCTCTCTCTCTCTCTGCTCGTTCTTTCAGTAACATGCCCTGTCACACTCGTCATCTGATCACTCACCGTTCAATAAAGCTTTGGCGCGCTGCATATGCAGAAAATAAACTGCATCCGACTGCTTTCCCTGACGACCCTAGAACGAGCTGTATTTAGAGCTTGATTAAATAAATGCTTTGTTTATAATGGGGAGGACGTCTTAAGCTATGAAACTTGCAGGAAGTTTTAATAGTACATAGATCTCTTATATACCAAAAGATCAAGGCAAATTTGGTTTCTCATGTTATGACCCCTTTAATGCATGATCAAAAACATAGCAGATTATTATGATATCTTGTACCAACTAATTAACCAGTTAGCCAATAACTTGGATGGGTTAAATACAGAGGACAAATCCTGAATATGGGTTACCATATTTGGCCTTCACTTCATGTCACTGTCACTTTTTGAAAATAAAATAACATTAAAAATGCTTGATTAAACAGTGTAATTTAGGGTAAGGCAAAGACGCGGTTTAAAAGATGGTTTTATGATGTGCTTGCTAATTATTTAATTGGTTAATTTCAAACAAAGTTACTTAGTGAAGCTTTAATTGTCATCCACTTCCAGTTATTTTTACCTGCACAAAACAGCTTGTTATGCTGCTTGAGACTGCAAACTTTCATAACATATCACTTTGTCGTATTGTCATTATCATAAACACATTGGTTGTTTGTAGCTGTGATATACTGCTCCGTTCAAAAGTATTTACACTTGAGGCATTCATGGCTGACTCATCAACACAACAGCTTGTCTCTTTTGCCTTCCTGTGCATACGGTATTTATATAAGTCACGCAGGACTTCAACTCGCACATGGTAACAGAAACACTACTAAAATCTACTAAATAAACATTAAGTTGGTCTACTCTTTAAAGAACAAAAATAATAATTCCTTTGCAAAATCATATTTCCAGATGACTACGTTTACTGCAGCTTACGTCTAGCCTTCTAGCCTACACTGCAAAATAAGGTGGCTAGAAAACCCATAAAAAGTCATCTCAGCCAATGAAATTGCTTTGAGGAACGGTGATATTGCATCACACAGGTTTTATTGAGAACGCTAATTCACATAACTCGGGTTAACCAGAATTTTTTATTTAAAAAAATCTAAATGCATGATCCCATTTTGTCAGATTTATTGGTGATTTGAAGTATGTTATTGAAACCTAATCTTGAAAGACAGTTTTGGAGCCATTCAAGTACATAGAAAATAGCTGCCTGGGGGTGTTGCAAAGATGGCCGCCGAGTGAACTTTTGCTTATGGTCATGTTATAGTGTGGGTTATGTGATGAGATTTCACTGCATGGAGCAGTGGGTGTGAGTGGGGGGATTGTGGGGCAAGGTGAAAAAGATAGGATTCACCTAGAAATGATCCCACAGGGAGAACCTGGGATGAATTACTGAACACAAGGCACAGCAGAAGTGCCCTATATAATGAGGGTGAATAACTTAATGTCTGACCGAGTGAAGGAACGAGAGAGAGAGAGAAACTGATGGTGTGGTGTTCCAAGCTCACAGTGACAAGAAAATAGAGCATTTACCCTCTGAATTTGCCACCCCCTCCCATGCTTTAAATACTAGGAGGACAAACCTCATGCTGTGAGGTGGAAAAATGCATGTTTCTTTTACACATCTGTCTGTAACGAGCCCAACTAGAGTTAGTATTTAGTAGAGTAGCATTAAAGAGAGGTTTGTCTGAGGGAGTCAGAATTATAATTGTATTCTTCATCAGAATGTTCTTTTCCCGCTGTGGACTATACAGTCAAACACTACATGAAGTGTGCAGAGAAACAGAGCTGTGAGTCAAGCTACAAGCTACTTAAAATTGAATGTATTGTACAGTAATTAGAAGCTACTAAGAGTTTCTATATTGAAACTACTAAAATGATAATGATCAATACCTGTTTAAATAGAGCAGGCTGGGAAGGAAAACACTTTTTGCTGTAATGGATTTAACTCAGTGTTCTAAACTTGATATACTTTTTCCATATTTATGTGATGCAAGTTAAAGTCATTTTTATGTCAAGTACAAAGAGTGCTGCATTCTGTTACAATCTACTCCACAGGGTGAGTTGTAAAGTAGCAGTGAGGTGGGTTGTAAAACTAATAGAAAACATGGATATCAGTTTAAAGTCTCTATGTAATTGAAGTAGCAATACATCTTTTCTTTCATATAGTAATGTACATAAGAGTGAAATGGATTATCAAAAAAATGTAGAGCAGGGACTTGGTCTATCTATGGACTATCAGTTTCAGGATGGATGCAGAATCTGAATGCAAGGTCAAGTTTGAATTTAAGATAGGGGCAGGGTTTAAGGGGACTGAAAGATCTGGCATTCATCACCCAACCCATCACCACAAAGCTAAAAAAAAAAATCTACTGAAACATGCACTGATTACCTGTTCACAATAAGAACAATGGGATGCATTTAAAAAAATAGATAGGGTGAATTTCCATTTCATGCCGACTTTAACAAAAGAAATGCATGTGGAATTTAAATGTAATCAATCAACCAATAAATAAATAACATTATATACCAACCACCATCTACAGTACCCCTTTCCCAACTCACTTCATTTCATTTTAAGCATTCTACACATTTTACCATTCAAAAGGATTTAATAAAAAGGTAAAAAGGGTTATCAGTTCTGCAATTGAATCATTAATCCTGATCGCAACCTTTGGTTTCAGTAGGGAGAAGCAGCACGGAGAATCCCTATTTCTGACAATTTAAGAGAAAATGACTTTGTCCCATGACAGCACTTGGGTTGTACAATACGTAATCTCTAAGTGCAGAAAATGGTGGTGAAATATTAGACTGTCCTGATATGCTATCACAGACTGTTCATTTCGCTCTGCTCAGTCAAAACGGTAATGCTTTAGATTACAGCCAGGAAAGTACTGCGTAATTAAAACAAATTTACAGTGTAATTTTCAGTAATTGCAGTGTACCTATAAAGTGATTATATAAGGGAACAACATGTAAAGTTTGGGGAATAATGGGGTAACAACCAGGAAGATTAACAAATAATTTATACTGTAAGTATTTTTTAGAACTATGAGTAGGCTACTTATTCTAGTATTATGATACAACAATCTTACATTTGCGCTGGTTATAGTTGGTAGGAATTAAGCGAAAAGATGAGTAAATCTTAAGAAAGACATCCTTCTTAAGATTTATCAGTGAAAGATTGAAAAAGGATAAGGAGGAACAAGAGGAGGAATACGCCAAGCAAGAAAAACTAAATATGACAACACGTGCTACTTTCTGTATTTGAAATAAAAAGTATATTTAAAAAAAGGTTTTAGATGAATAAGAATTGTTATAAATCTGTTTTGAAATAAGTTGTTTTTCAAATAAAGATTTCCGAGTCAGTGGTATTAGATTGTGTGTATGTATTTTTATTGTACACTCTTAAGAAAAATGGTTATAAACAGTACCAAATTAGGGTTATTTGTCTTGTAACAATAGCAGAACCCTTGTTGGTGCTAAATATTACCCTTTTTATAAGGTTCCACGCTTTGAAAGTCCTATATAGAACCTTAATGGTGTTATAAATAAACCTTTTCAACAATATTTATTTTCATTACTAGTATATTATCTTCATATTATTCAAATGATTTTTTTTATAAATTGTTTATTAATATTGTTTTATTTTAGCCCTCTATCTGCCTGGTCTTGTAGTTTGTTGCCTCTATTTGGGTTTTACTTTTTTTTTAAAACAGCATGTTCTTGTTCATGTAGCCTACTTTTATTTTTTATTGACATGGCAGATTGTAGCAAAAATGACAGTGCTCTAATAACAGTTGCTGAATACATTAATAAATAACAATTGACATTGAACACGATATAGATAATATAGTAATGAAGGCCAAGTTCCAGTGAAATATCTTCACAATCCCCTATGTTGTATTTACGTCCTTCATTATGTGTGTATTCTCTCTGCAGTGGCAGTTTCTCTCTGCAGACGATGAGGTTATGGTACGGGACAGCATCTGAAATAAACAATTGAGTGTTCCATGGAAAAAAATTTATGTTCAAGAAGGCCAAAATTAGCAAAAATGGAAAGAATTTACCATGTTAAAAGGAAAAAGTTATAAAGTCATGGTATAGCTTTAATGTTTTTTTTTTGTTTTTTTTGTGACTGGGTATGTTTAGGCATAACGTCATGAAAAGAAAATCAAACAATATGGATTATAAAAAATCCATATCTCTGTTACTTTGTGGAGGAGAGAAGATGAGTATCCTTAACAGAACAGAGCTGCTCATACTACATGTTCTGTTAAACTAAAAAAAGAAAAAGACATGATTGTTAGGAAATTATTGTTACAATTTTAAAAGTTATACTTTATAGACATTTTAAGAAAGAAATAATTTACCTGTTGAGAGTATGTTGACAGTCTGTGTAGTAACTGTAGTAGACCTTATGTAGCCCCGCCCCCTTTTCAGCGCTGCGCTCGTTGCCTTTTGACTTCCGGTCTGTATTTTCACTGCGATCTTGCGCAGTTATGAATGAACGTCTCGTTTAAAAAAAATTCCGGTCGACATTTGTTTAGACATCTGCTTTACAATGCTTATGATAAACATTACAATGCTCATGATAACTTTCGTTAACTTTACAATAAGTAAATCCACTTCAAAAGCTAATTACTCCTCGACAGCGATGCCATAGAAATATACAGAGCGACCGCAAAAACGGAAGTTCAAAGACAATATTCTAAAGATGGCGGCGCCCTCGTTTATCTGGTGCATAAGGTCTATAGCTGAGCTCCAGAAAATCAGTAATGAGGAGGCTTTGACAGTTACAGATTTGGAAAACAAAAAGCCGGGAATAAAAGAACCCTAAACTCTAACACAAACCATTTCAGCATATAAATAGGGTCCTTTAGGACGATACAGTTCTAAATAGAACTGTTACCAGTTACTACGTGTAAAGAACCCTTAAAGAACCATCTTTTTTAGAGTGTACTTACCATGTAACTTCATGGAACAAGAGTGTAACAAGAACCTCCTTAATTTACAGCCCACAATGTCATTACTTACCCTGTAATTACATTCAGGGTAACAAGCACCACTTTAATTTACAGGCCGCAATGTCACACTTACCTTGTATATACTTGGAACAAAAGGGGAACAAGCACCACTTACCCTGTAACTAAATGGAACAAGAGCAGGCCTATATTTCCCCAGTATTAAAAAATAATTGCAACAGTTTTACTTTTACTTGCCTTGAAACATGTAAGCACAAACTAAAACATCTGCACTTTTGCTATAAAAATATATACTGTATAAATGCACACATATGTAATTTTTAGAAAAATATATGTATTAGTACACTATAGCCCCTTTCACACAGCGCGATGATCCCGGCAAATTGCCAGAACGCCTTGTGTGAACGCAAACACGACCCGGGATTGATACCGGCATTGATGCCGGGTTGAGGACCTAGTAACAATGCCGGGATCAGTCCCGGAACGCGCCCTGTGTGAACAAAAGCCAGGACCAATGCCGTAAGGGGTGTGTCACAGACAAATGGGTCACATTATCCGTGTATTTTCCGGAATCTCTGTGTGAAAGGGGCTTATTATTACAAAAAGGTACGCAATGTATGTTCTCGCTAAATTGCTCCCAAATGTAAGATTGCTGTATCATAATAGTAGAATAGGTACCCCTTAGTTCTAAAATACTTAAAGTATAAATAATGTATTAATTCTCCTGGTTGTTACCCCTTCATTCCCCAAAACTTTACATAGGCTATTGTTCCCTTATACTTACACGTAAATGTATTGGTAACGCTAATTGGTTTCCTTTAACAGTACAGTACTTACAGTGTACTTACCTAGAAAGTACTGGCTAATATAAGGTAAGTACATGGAACAGGGGTAGGTTTAGGGATAGGTTCAGGGTTAGTACTAGTTATTACCCAGTAATTGTAATTAGCCTACTAAAATTAGTAGTATTTACATGGGTAACTGGACTGTAAAAGGAAGCGTTATATAATTACCAAAAGTTACGCTGTAAATTCGTCTTAAATCTGATTTTGTGGGCTGTGATCTATAGCGTTACCGTCTAAACCTCAAACCAGCCGCAGACTTATGCCATGGTTCTGTTGCATCTGCTGCCCCTCGGCACTGCAGCGGTTAGATAAATGTGTTAGTGAAGTTCCTGCGGCAGTAATGCCAGCCTCCAGCGTCTGGCACAGGATATCAGATGTGACATGATGCATAGACAGCAAATGCAAGGAAGAAAAAAACGAGATGAGTGAGACTTCTATGGACCATGAAGGGCATAAACAGGAGGAGTGAGAGGTGCGTGTAACAGTGAACTATGATGACAAGATGAGACAATTCAGCCTCATGTTCTTGGCAAAACATAACATCTAAACAGCGCTCTGAGATTTGCTCGTAAGACCGTTAGCTTACCTTTAGGAGTGCTTACAGAAAACAGAAGGCTTAACAGACTTATGGGAGATCTTTTAAAGCCCCTTACAGCATAAAACATCCAGTCCACTCATCAGACTTTAGGAAAAACTGCTTACACGGATTGCTCATCGTGAGGTACTGATGAAACACACAGACAGGAGAATGGCAGGGGCCTGCCTGTGGGTAAATGGGGAAGGCTGTAGTCCTACCACGGTGAAGATGGCGCAACAGGATGCAAGAACAGGTTTCTTTTAGGAATCAGCATATTCTCCTTAAGGATATGATTATCAATCACTTTCAGCATTTCACAAGAACAGAGTCATCGTGGGGTGTATACGTAGGAGACACTGTTGGGGACTACTAACACCACCGGTAAAAAAAATGGGATCAGTCATTTTTAGTTCATTATACTTTTTGATCAGAAATAGTAATTTTATGAAATATTAGTACAAATTATGAAATATTAGTAAAAAAAATGTATGTACCTGTATCTCAAATTTATTGTTCAAAAGTTGTTTTAACTTTTACTCGACCCGGGTGCATTTCCCAAAAGCATTGTTAGCCAACTATGGTCGTAAGTTCCGTCGTTATCAGCATAGTTCAACGAGTCTGTGTTTCCCGAAACCATCGTTCTAACAAACGTTCGCAAACGGCATCGCAAAATTGTGTGGTTGGAACGACAGCTCTCAACCTGTGGTTAGAAGCATAGTTTCTTGTTTGCATGACATGTGGACTCCTAAATCCTAATCTTGAGCAAAATAAGCAAGCTGACATTCAGTACAATCTATATATTTTATTTAGAATAAATACAAATTTATTTGACGTCTTTTAGTTTGTCAAGAGATTGAAAGTGTCAAAGTTGGGAAGGATACACCCATGGATCCTCGCTCATTACTCTTAAGGAAACTTCCCAATGATTACTAATACCAATTAGTAATTGAACGTGATGAATCATGACACTATTGCCAATTTATCTCATAGGTAACCACAGTTGTTTACTATATCCATTCAAAGTGTGTGAAAGCATTTCCGTACAACACAAAGCAGCATAGACTGCAAGTGAGGAGAAATTCCCACAAGAGGCCCATCAGAGAGGTCAAGTGGCAGACATGGCTCCTGTCAAAGAGCTGTTGTATCAACTGAATCAGTTTACAGCATCTGTGACAAACAGACGGCTCTAAATTACAGCAACTCATCTAGTCTGAAAAGGTCAACAATAGACTGTATCAATCCAGGCAACATTTTGTCAAGAAAAACAGTAGTAAAGGTAAATGGCATTACAACTGTTTCACTGTGTTTTCAGTAGGATTTTCAGTTTTAACAGTTTAATCTGCTCTACTGTCAGAATTGACACAATACCTCATGATTGTGTCATGACATCATTATCACACCTGCTGATACTACAACACATAAATGAGGTACTGTAGACTTCATGTTAATTTGATTTGGTATTGTAAATGTATTTCTTGATGCCTGTATCTTCAATTACAGTAATGTAACATTTACCATTCAGCACCTCTAAGGGTGATTTGAAACATGTTTCTTGCATTGTTTGCTATTCAAGTAAATGAAGATTAAAATGACTATAAACAGAAAGATCATTGTGTTGTGTTTTTTTTTTCCTGATTAAATCAAATGTTCTCATTATGTTTTGAAACAATGGTTGCGTGAAAGGAAACATTTACAACCCTAATGAAAGCACAATAGCAGGTTTTGAATAGCTGTGTTACAATGATTGATTTTCACACTTTCCTGTAACGAAATTACAAAAGATTATGTTTTCAATTCGATCATACATTTTTTGTTTCATATTTGATGTTGCCCTTGACCTCACAGCCATGAAACGAAAACGTTGTTGTCAGAATATGTTATTCATGATCACTTTTAACCAGAGAGAAATTAGATATTAATTTGAGTTCATATTCAATGGAGGGGGGACATTTTATTTTTCCAACCCAGAATCGTTTTTGTCACTCTTTATCAGGCAGAGAGACTTTACTGAGCATGTGCACTAGTGCCTCCTGTTTTTGACTGAAGACATTTAGTGTCACAATTGCCCCTGGTCTCTCCTACGGCAGGGTCCCAAAGCAAGACATCGTACACGGCAGACAATCAGAGTTTTGATGAAGACAAACAGCAATGAAGTGTCACGAAGAGCAAGCTTTCTGAGACGCTTTAGGTTTTATGTCTTTGCTATCTGTGGAGTCTAATGGAATGTTCTTTATAGATACATCATAAATGATAGTAGAAGAGGTGTGGAGACGGAGGTGTGGATACTGTGTCCTTCATGGCTATGTGCTCTCGCATCTCATACTAATCGCGTCTCATACATCCACCACCCACCACTATACACAGCCTAAGATGATTTGACCGTTCTACCTGCCTGCTCCTCCGTGTGTGTCTGTGTGCGATTGCGAGTGTGAGAAGCCCAACACATAAAGAGGTATTGGCTTGCCGTAAGCCATGGAGTGGACACTGGGTGAAAATCTCGCCTCCTTCAAAAGTGTGTGAAAGTGTCTGTGTGTATGTGCACTCTGGGGCCTTGGCCTCTGCATTCCCTCTATGAGAATTATAGCAGCCCACAGTTTTACACCATCAGTTCACCCAAAAGTGATAGTTCTGTCACTATTGATTTACTCATCATTCTAAACCGGTATAACCTACTTTTGTCTGTGGAACATAAAAAGGTATATTTTTAAAGCATATCCTGACCCATATTTTTCATGAAAGTATACAGGAGCTCAAACAATGTACAAACAATAAATGTACCCTAAAACAAGGGAACAAATTATTATATTGTGTGCAAGAATTACTTAAATAAGAAAACTAATTAGTAAAAAGTGCTGACATATTAGTAAGTTGTGGGAACAAATTGTAAATTTGTGGGCAAGAAATATTTTTTTTCTGCATGTCATGTCCGGGGCTCCGTATGTTTATGCATAAAATCAGATGTTGTTGTTGTTGTTGTTTTTTAAATAGACCACAACCTATTATCATCTGTTGGGATTTTTTTATAAATATCAGCAAATAATGAGGAAGTTTGTCAGAGGAAGAGAGGAGGACAGCAAGAAAGAACAAATACTAGATTAACTAAAATAAATACCTAAAATAAATAAATAACAGTGATTACTGGGTTAACTTTCCAACCGAACTCACTAAATATTTTTAGAATCATATTTTTACAACTGACTCACCTACATCATCCACTTCTGAATTCTTATGTTGTGGTGAAAATAAACATCCCCTCATCACATACATCCTTCTGCAGAGGAAGTTTTCTAATTGAAAGAAAGTGAGAGAGAGTATTCATCTGTGAGAAGGGTTAATAGAAAGATATACAACGTGGTTCAAAGAATAAGTATAGAATTTAATCAAACCGTTTTGTAGCATCTCTCTAATTGGTAGGAAAGTAATTAAAGTGACACAGCCTTAAGGGACTCACTGCCAGACTCTCTGCTGAAATGTGAGATGAGAATGTGTGTGTTCATGTGTGTGTCTGCAGAGATAGAGATTAGGCCCCACTTCAGTTTAATTTATCTGTCTGATAACAGACAGACAGGTAATTTAAACATCTCCATCAGTAAGGTGATAAGAACCACATGATGCAAACACAGACCTGCTGGTTGTGGCGCCATGAAATGGTGAGCACTCATGAATATTTATATGGTTATGCACATATCATTATTTTACAAACTAGGTTCTCATTACATAGTTGGCGTTCTAAACCTGTTTGAATATGTTTTGAAAAATGTCTCAGTGCTTTTTTGTTTGATACAATGAAAGTCAAATTTACTGTTTAGAAAAAAGTGGTCCCGTTTTATATTAAATATCTTTAATTAGGCTACTATGCGTTAACGTTTATATTAATCTTTTGATACAATGCACTTATTTTGTACATACATATTTTTTCATTGTACTTTTAAAAAATACCTGCATGTGATTACAGCTGTGATTAACATTTAAAGCTGCAGTCGGCAAGTCTGGCAGATTGAGTGGACTTAGGCAAAAAAAATTATGTTTACAACTCTCATGTTTACATCCCATCCCCACTATCAACGAATACCCTCCCACAGAGTTCGTGCTCGTCAGTGCGTGTGCACCAGATTTTCTGTGAACGCGCCCATCTCATCAGCATCCATCAACATTCTTGCAAAAAGCCGAACTTTATCCCTTCATCTGGACATGTTTATACACCTAACGTTACAAGTTCACGCGGATTTCAGTGCAAACAAAGCTAACGAACCTGCCCAACAAGTGCTAACGTTAGCTATCCATGCCAACACATTTGGGCAAACATACTTAGATTACTAACATAACACTAAGAAATAAAGTAACTGGTTGATAAAGCACAATTACCTGTCGAGAAGAAATGTTGCAAGCTCTGCATCCAGCTTGAACCCAATTAAATCACTTAAATCTCTCCACCTTTCAAAATGCCGATCCGATTGTAACTTGTGCGAGGACCTGTGATCGATAGTCAGATCTCACACCCCCCTGCGCTGATTGGACCCGATGATCCGGGAGCGGTGGATTTTTGCAAAACAAATAACATGCTCCAGGTGGAGTTAAAAGCTCTGTTTTTTTTCTAAAACCACTTTATTTATGTTGTTCTGTCGGATTATAGTGTCGATTTCACTGAATATGATCAAAAAAAATTGCAGGCGGCAGCTTTAAATCTATAATTTCTCTATGGACTTCCCTTATAGCTTAACCACCCCTTAAAGGGATAGTTCACCCAAAAATCAAAATTACCCCATGATTTACTCACCCTCAAGCCACAAGCCATCCTAGGTGTATATGACAATCTTCTTTCAGACGAACACAATCGGAGTTATATTAAAAAATCTGGCTCTTCCAAGCTTTATAATGGCAGTGAATGGCCGTTTACGTTTTGAAGTCCACCAAAAGTGTCTCCATCCATGATAAAAGTGCTCCACACGGCTCTGGGGGGTTAATAAAGGCCTTCTGAAGTGTTGGATGCGTTCGTGTAAGAAAAATACATATTTAAAACTTTAGTGACACTAAAATAACTTTCTCCAGGCGCCGGCCTACGCAAGTCAACTTACGCCAAAAGAGTAACACTTGACGATGTATGATGTAGATGTAGGAGTAGCGTAAGCTTTGACGCCTCGATTGTATTCGTCTGAAAGAAGAATGTCATATACACAGGATGACTTGAGGGTGAGTAAATCATGGGCTAATTTTCATTTTTGGGTGAACTATCCCTTTAAACCTACCCATACAATCAAACCTGTATTTTACCACCGTAATGTTTTTTTTTTTTTTGCGCAAGTAGTTAAAGACACTAAATATAAAGTAGTAAACAGACATACAATGATCTAATGCAGGTTTTTTTAATTCGTCAAAAAGCCAGGAAGAAAAATTACCTGTCAAATCCTCGTGTACATTTCCATCTGTGATGGGTCAATGCCTCGGGCTGACAGCATGGCTTGGTTAGTGAAAATGCATGATTCATTTGTCAGTATTTCACACTGCTAGTGTCTCTCCTTTTACATAAGCACTGAACAAGCCTAACAATTATACTATTACTGCTCTTTAACAATTACTGGAACATTACCTATAGCGCAAAAATCAAACACAGAGATGGTTAGGGGCAATTTCCTCACTAACTTTAAACTGTGGCTGTGGGCAGTTTTGTCCAGCACCATTGAAATGCATTATCTTCAGCCTGAAGGTCCATGTTTCATCGCTCAGGCTGCTTCTGGTGTAATGGTGGGTTGGCTGTTTGCTGATGGTTAGAATGCTAACAGCGGTCTTTAAACGGTTCACTGACTGTGTGGGCGCTTTATTTGACTAATGCCTCTTATTTCACATTCAAAATAGGATGCACAGTCTGTGAAACGCTGCTTTGCGGCTCGGCGTGCGAGGTGTGAATGGATTCACGGTGCAAGTGTCCATGTGTGCATGCAGCCTGAAGATTACAGAGCTTGGTCATTTTAGGACTCAGGTGGTCGATCACACTGTGTGGTGGGCGACTCACGTTGATAGCTGGCATTTCTGCATGTGTGTGAGGAGCTACGAAGTGCAGACCTGGAAATGCTTTTCAACTTTACAGCAAAAGGCCAATCTCATAATGATGTTGTGCTGGTCTTTGTGCATGTTTTTTTTGTTTTGTTTTTTTTTGGCAGAGATCAGAGTAAACACTCTATGCCATCTCAAAGCTCCAACAGTACTGTAGACGAAGGTCAACCAAACTGCAAAAAACACATCTATTTGATGATGATAATTTGAATTGCTTCAGTAGTTATTGACTAGAGAAGGGGTTCCCAGACTTTTCCATGACAAGGCCCCCCTAATACCACTAGGTTCTGGCCAAGGCCCCCTTTTGCAGGATGTGTTATTGAACCCATCGACAATACTACGGCAAATGTAGAAATAAATACATAAAACATCTAGGTGAACATCTGATTATGTGATGGTGTTTGATACCAGCCTATCAGAAAGATTACAGAGATGAACCGATTACGATTTTCTAGGCAGATTTCGATTTTTCATTGAGTTTGACCTGCTGATACAGATTTTAGCCGATTCCAATTTCATTTTTTCTAACCACTTTACAGCACGCACAAATATTTATTTATTTTTAATTATTATTTTTGATAAAACACCATATAATTTTACCCAAACTGAATAATTAAGACCAGTTTAAATTGGTAAATTTTCTATAAATATTTCAGTCTTAATTTTTTTTTCTGACATAGCCTACTCCAGTTCTTGTTAAAACACACTACAGGCAAATTATGTGCAGTTTAGGCACTTTTTGTCCATCAAAAGTGTGCTTTCACTTTAATTGAGCGAGAGCTGTGCAGCAAAATAGACTTGGCGCCGTAACCAGCCTCACTGCTGCTCACGCCACGCTCCTGCTCGCTGCGTGAATGCACTCTTTGATTGGTTTCCTACATGTGCGTTCCGTGTGCACGTGTGATGCTGATGTTGCGCGATGTTAATCATGTGGCGCCCCAGTGCAATTTTATAAGGCATAAGTCTGACTGACCGGCCGGTCGGCTGTCACGGCCGATCACGTGAAAATCGTCCAATTGCGGTAACCAGTCAATCAATCGGTGCATCTCTAAAAGATTAACAATAAATCTATAATGTTCAGATAAGCTATGCGACTAATTTTTATAATGATATTTCATAACAATACTCATAATAATATAAATATTTGTACTTTTTTTTCCGCTTTATTTTTCTTCTTCCAACTTGCTGCAGCCCCCACTTTGAAAACCCCTGGACTAGAGCGTGTCTTAAGATTCTCCTCAGCCTCGAGCATAATTACAGAGTAAATGAGGGGTCAGGCAGTGCACACACCTCCCTGGAGTTTTTTGTTTATTAAAAGCACTAATGAATATTATTGGAGAAATGTCAACTGTGGCTAGCTGAAGAGCTGTTATCCTATTTGATGTTTTATAGGCTTCATTCTCACCCTCATTAGGTATTTCTATAAAGTTCAGTAAGTCTCATAATGTGCCGGAGGCTGATGTTAACTCTTCCCTAGTGTCTGGTTTACTTTGTGAATGCAAAAGTTTGCAAATAACACAGATTCTCCTGACCCTGCTGATAGCGTGTTAAACTGTTAATTACAAAAAGCAGATGTTTTTATTGTTTTGGAGATATATTGCGGTTTTCATTGTTAGGTAACAAAAAAAAACATTAAATCAACTTACCATTTTGCCAGTTTTTAGTGGATGTGTGTCAATTCTCCTCAAATATTTGTTTTTATATACACCAAATATTTACACCAACTTTAACTTTTAATTAACCGAAATTAACTTTTCGGGGGAACAAGTTTCAGCAGTGGCGGTTCTAGGGGGAGGCCAGGGGGGGCCAGTGCCCCCGTGTCAACAAGCTTGACCACCCCTCTGGCCCCCCTAAATTTGCTCTTGATAATCACGCCAAACACCGTTGGGTGCAATGCGCAATTTGTCCTGTGGGCGGCAGTAATGGGAAAATAATTTGTTGTGCCATAACTTTTATCAAGAGGAAATTACTCAAAGCGCAAAGCGAGATATATCGCGCACTTTAGTTGGAGCTTCAGTTCACATGTTCATCAGAGGCGAGCTACACCAACAAAACAAGTAACGAAAATATTTACTTTCAGTCATGTTCTCGTAGATTGAAATAATATTAAACTATCCAAGTGTCCTCTGTTGCTTATATTATACTTTATAAAACAATCACGAGTCATGATGACTACTCAATCTTAGCAAAGAGTCAGTACATTAATTTTTGCCTTTTTAGTAGTATGAAGCAGACTCGACTGTGCAAAGTCTTTTATTAATTACAAATGATGTGTTAATCACTCAATGATTGAGGTTTTATAAGTCCAGAATTTAGATTTAAAGGAATAATAACCTTATCAAAATGTAAAATTCACTCAAATAATACATGAATACATGATGTTAGAGAAGATTATCATAAACACATTTTCAGATGACTGCCTTGATTTTTGGATATGTTTGTTTTTTGTTTTATACGTATATGTGTCATAGTTTACTGATGTAAAAAGTGCCTAGATGTGCTTATGCTAAAAATGTGTTTTCATTATATCCACTAGAAAATTACATGTCAAATAAATGAAACATTATGAAACATTAATTTGAGTTTAAATTGTTTTATTAGCTTCTGTTTACACCTGGCCACTTCATGCGTTTTCTCAGATCGGATAGCTGTCTGATTGATCAAAACGATTCCATTTACACCTCGTCACATAAATGTATTTTTGCAAAAAGGAAATAAATCCGTTCTTCAATTCCGCGCTATAGGCCTACAGATTTAAAGGAGTTCACGTCACCGAAAGCAACAGATGTGAGCTGCATTTTATTGATCATCAGCTAAAATTTCTGAATCAAAGACCGCAATAAGAGAGTGCAGCAACAGCCCTGGTAAGATCATTTCGTTTCTTTACTTTTAATGATGATGATTGTGTGTTAAGCGTCTGCGACTTACTTTCACTTTGATTTGCGACAGTTTGCGCGCTGGCTTGATGAACAGATGTTCATCTGCGGTGATGCGTGTTGCAGAAGCGTCGTCATATCTGACTATAACATGACGTATAGCCTATAAAATGCTCTCACATGTTTATCTTTTAGCATTTTTGGGAGGAGTAAAATTGACATTTATGGTTTCAACAACCAGATGCATTTACACTTGCGGCCCTGAAGTGGTTTGAGCGATCGGATTCATGCGAATGCGTTTCGGAGTGCATTTACACCTGGTCTTTTCACGATCAGATAGCTCTGATATGATCACAGAAAACGCATGAAGTGGCCAGGTGTAAACAGATTGCAGTGATGCACGTCATGGTGAAAAATGACTTGAATTAATACAGAAAATAGGTTCAAATTAATGTTAAAGGTGTGCCCCCTAAAAGCACACATGGCCCCTGCCTGGCCCCCCCAGTTACTGTGGTCTAGAACCGCCACTGAGTTTCAGTCCCTTAGAAAGCCAATGGAGGAGTGATCCAGCTCTCAGATTTAATCAAAAATATCTTAATTCGTGTTCCGAAGATGAACGAAAGTCTTACGGGGTTGGAACAACATGAGGGTGAGTAATTACTGACAGAATTTTCATTTTTGGGTGAACTAACCCTTTAAGCTTTAATATGTTTGTGGTAATGTTAATAAATGCTTGGTTTGATATCCTGAACATTCAGAAAAGATGTTAATGAGCATTTACAAAAAACAAAAACAAAATTTGCCAATACGTTTACAAGCGCATGTTTACATAGAAAAACAATGGAAAAGCAGCAAAGTGCAAAGCAAAAAATGCATTCTGTGTGGCAAATCTTAGAAAATACTGTAAATGTTGACCGAAATTTCATTTTTGGGTGAACTACTATACTTTTTATTTATTTATACCAAAATAGAAATGTGTAAAGTTTTGCTCATGACTGTACCTTATAGTTTTACGTATTTGCATTTGTTTCCAATTACCAATTACTTGTAGTCTCAGTGTGGCATACATTTCATCATCTATAGTTGACTTTTTATGATTTGATTTAAAATCATGTTTGCTCATTCTGAATTGCTGGGCTGTAAGAAATCAGCTGCTAGTGTACGAATCAAGATTATGTTATCCAAAGCTTACTGAGACGATGGAGGGCAAGCCCATTAAACTAGAGTTGAATGATATGCATTAATATTCATCATTTTCTGAGTTCATGCAGAGAGGCATTAGTCCAGCAGTTATGAAACTCATCACGACAACAGTTCCCATGTCATGACTTCATTCGTACCATTCTACGAGAGGGAAGAAACAGGAAGTGTCTTGATCGATTCTAAATCACACATGCTTGAGGCCAGCTTGATTATACATAAATGGAGTCCCATTTAGTCTGATCACTAGCAGATTTAAACCGTGGGTCTTTTTTTTCTTTTGAGCATATTTGCCTGGAGTGATGCCAACCTTTACCACGGGCTGAGCTAGAGCTGAGGCACCTGTAATTCACCGGGTAATGTTGGCACCTAATGCATTTTAGGTCTGGCAGGAGGCTGAAAGGCTTCTGCCATGATGATAGCACATGTTTGTGTGATGATGTGGGCTTTAAGGAAAAAAGGCTTCAGGTATTGCTTTATGTCAGTGGAATAATTCATAGAAAAATCGCAGTATGTTGACATCTGCCTGCCCTTGTGATTGGGAATTTGAGCCCATCTCTGTGCCGATGACTAGCACTACCTGCCAGCACGGATCACAATAACAGCCAGAGATTGATATTCGGGGTGTGGTACTTCTGACTGGCAAAAATTGCATGTCTAAACAAAAAAATGCAACCTATTAAAATTCAGATTCAGTCCTGGCCTAGATCTGGCTCATATACATTTATATAGTTTGGGGCGAAAAGCGTATATGCACTGGGACTTTAGATATTATCTTATAAGTAACTATACACCGGGCAGCACATCGTCTGTTCTACAAAGATGTGATATCAGCGCATGGTGTCAAAGACAGGCAATCTAGATAATAAATTCTTCCCAGTAATCAGCTATTTGTTTTCAAGGCCCGATAGAGGTTCCAGTGGAAAGTAGGTTTTAATACATATCAAAAGATGAAAAAAAAAGCTACTTTTATTGAAAGGGCCACTTTACTCCAAAGTGGGAAAGAAATGGTTGTGCCAAGTTCCTGCTGGGGAAAAAGTTTCCCTGATTCAAGTGTATTGATGATGTCATGTTTTATATAAAAGCTTCTTACTTGAGTAAGAAAAAAAATCAGGTGTATAAAAGTAGCTCGTTACAACCTGCAGGAGTCTTGTAAGTTGTTGGTTAAGTAACTGATTTAGTACAGATTGCAGTTCTCATCATTAATGTGTGACCTTTTCTGGTCAGCTCGGAGTGTGAGCAGCATGGACTGTGAGGAGTGTGTGGGGTGTTTGGAGTATAGGGTGTATTCGTTATGTAATGTGACTATGATACTGGGTATTCAGGTTTCGCATTGTACGTTCACGCCATCTGTTTAAATAGTAGGCTTTTCTCGAGGAGACTTTTCGGACCATACAAAAGTATGATTAAAGTATGCACTGTTAGTTTTGATGACATCATTCGTTAGTGAGCAGAAATCTAGTTGCATGAGGAGATCACTGCATTAATGTGGTCAACATGTCTGTGATCGGCTACTATGCTCATCGCTGCAACCTTTCATGCCACAATCTAAATATAATGCTATAGATCTAAATGTAAATGCTATAATCAACTTTTTCACTTTTAGTTAAGCTTGAGAGCTGTAAAAAGTGCTTCAAGTTTTCAAGAGAGTTCCACATGTAATACTTAGCTATTTCATATGCAAAGATGTTAGCCATTCACAGTAGTGGGCGTTTACACTGAAGTCTCACAGCAGACACGCCCCTTCAAACAGAGCGTTCTAAAATCAGGATAGGAAAAATACCTTTTATTTCTAAATTATGACCTTAAAAAAAAAAAACACATAACATTATGTGCACCCCATGAAACATAAAACAATACAGTTCATAACCCCTTTAAAAAGACAAACAGAGTGTATACAATGTTTAAGATGCTGTGTCAGGTAGGGTGTTTGAGGTCAGGTGTAGTGTGTATGGGTCATGTGAAGGGTGTTTGGGGTCCTGTTGAATTTATGGTGTCTGGGGTCATATGTTGGGTGTCTGGTTGGGACATGATGTAGGGTGTTTGGGGTCATGTGCAGGGTATTAGGGGACATATGGAGTGTGTAGGGTGTCTCAGGTTCAAGTATGTAGGGGGTGAAAATGGCATGTACAGTGTAGGGTGCTTGAGGAATGTTTGGAGTGTGTGGGAATGTGTGAGTGTAGTGTGTGGGCAGCAGGTTTCTTGGCAGACGGCCTGCTCCCATGGGCTGCTCTCATTCAGATAGACTTTGTAATCCAAAAACCCATTGACTCACATCACCGTCAATGTGTGTGGTGAAGGTCGGGTGGATGGTGGCGTGCTCGTGTGCAAGTGATGATGCTAATAGCGCTGAGTGAACCCCTTGTCATAAGCAGCCACAACACTCGCTGCCATCCCTCATTGCTCACACTGCCTCACTGCATCTCACACACACCCCATTCTTCATCTCAGAGTGTTCATCTAACACTCTCTCCCAAATTCTGCCTTGACCTCTTGACTGACATGGCTCGCTGACATCTTCACGTCTATGATATGAGGTGGCTGAGTGACTAGCGAGCTTTGGACTGTGTAAGGACAAATTAATCAATGCCCTTTCCACCTCTACACTGACAGATCAGCTGATGTTTTATCCACCCGCCATATGACCAGCAAGCACTGCAGAGATTAACCAGGCCAAACAACAAGCAGCCAGAGAGAATATAAAGCCAGACTCCGCAGCACTCCCTAACCTCTCCCTCTCTCATTTTCCTTACCTATTTCAAAGATTTACGACCCGTGATTTTTTACTACCTCATTTTGGATGACGTAAGGCTAGTATTTTCTTTTTCATTGTGATTATCTCTGTGTCTGTAGCTCTCTTTCTCTCTCCCTCTATTCTCTCTCTCTCTCTCTCTCTCTCTCTCTCTCTCTCTCTCTATGTCTCATAAAACATAAAAAGGTTTAAAAAATAAATGACTGTTGAACTCTCAGATAAAATGATGTTTTAATACCAAATTTTAATATAAATAATAAAATTATAATCATATATCTGCTGTACTCTGTATCTTCTTTCTCATAAATTCTCTTCATAAATCTGTTCCTTTCCTCTTAATTTTCTCAAATATGCTAAAGCAAAAAATTATTTTTTCTTAATGATCTATACCGTCCAATGATTGATTGTCCTACCTCTTTAGGGGTTTATTAATCTGTCAGCACTAGCAGAACTAAGAAGACCTCCCTGTCTCCATCACTCATAATGCCACAGAAAACTCATATTTTCAGTTCTTTTCATGTCCTGCTGGAAATCAAAGTGAGTGTTGTACACTGCAGCATGTTGGGGATTCAGGGATTAGTGGCAAATTCTGGATGCAAGAGGCTCAGTCAGAGAGATGAAGACTGCAGCGCTGGAGATCACGGCAGAGGTGAGGTGATGAAACCTCAAGATAGATGACAGAGACAAGGTGGGGCTTTTAAAAAGGAGAAAGAACATGGTATATGAGTTCCAAAAGCTAGTGAGCTGCCTCAGACTGCATTTTAAGACATCATAGGAAAGCTCCTGACCAGTTGTTCCATATAATAACTATTCTGACTCCTAAGATACCTCATTCGTTCGAATTCCTTCCTTGAGAATTCAATCCAGAATGCATTGTGACAAGCTGATTGAAAAAAAAATCAAGATGGTGGACAATGCGAGAGAAATGTCCATTGCAAATAAACTCAATATCATTCCAGCTGAAATGAACACTATTGGCAGTAGAGTTGTCAAAAAGTACTGACTTCGGTACCAAGTCAGAACTGAAATTTTTAAGTTGTGACATTTTGAGCACTGTTGAGTGGAATCATAAACACCTCTGACTATTCACGCGCTCAGCGGATATGTCTCTGATTGGCTACATAGGTGTTTACGATTCGACTCAACAGCGCTCAAAGCGTCACATTTTTTAATTTCAGTACTTACTCTGTACCGAAGACGGTACTTTTTGACAACTCTAATTGGCAGGTAAAACTTTTATTTCATTTTCACGCAAATTATGATTACAAGGGCAGAGTATTGACTAGGCCTAAAAAATTTTTTTGCACAATACACAGCTCCATTCGCATGGCTATTCTCAGTCTCTCAGCATTGAACTTGCGATGCAGAGTGCTTATGTTTGAGTCACTGTTAAACGGGACTCGATAAAAGAGCTAAAAGGCTTGAAGAAACTAGCTAAACTTAAAATATATATATATATATATATATATATATATATATATGCTTTAGCACCACTCACTGGACATTTCACTTTGAAAGTGTTGCAAAACATGTAAGAAATATTGTAATATAATTTTGCTGAAATGTTACCACGGGCACTTTATATAGAAAGCTATATATTTTAGCTTATTCCAGTATTGCGTTACTAGTTTGGCAACATAGTAAAGTCAAACCCAATCAATAGTGAGTCGAGTCTCTCAAGCCGAGTGCTGTTTTTGTGAGTTTCTTCCATATGTAGAGCATTCCAAATCATTCACTTAAGTAGGTTCGTGTTAGAGTATAATTTTATAAATAATTACTAAATAATACGAGAGGGTGGAAAAAGAAAGTGGATGATGGAGCTGGCTGAAACATTTACAGTGAATTAAGGTAGAGCAGGGAGAGTACGGAGGGTTAAATGGAGAGGTTGGAGTGAAGAAGATGATGGAGACTGTAGCAGCTCTCCGCAGTCTCGCTCTCCCTGTAGGAGAACTGAATGTCAGATGGTTGAAAGATGGCAGCCAGCAGCGGCTCAGAGGACAGCTTCCTCTCTCCCTGCTTTCACCTCTAGCACCATCAATCAGCCCAAGGTTCCCCAGCTCTCCCACCACAGGACCGCTTCACGATTTATCTATCTCACATAAAGACCCAGCTTCCAACAAGCCCTACTTTCACATTTCCTCCCAAATTTATGAGCCCCTTGCTGTCTGCATTGTCCATGTTAACATACTCCCTGAGGGCCCATAAGTGAAAATTATGCACAGGGAAGACATATAGACTTATGGATGTTTACATGTGAAAAGGCTTTGTACTTAGTTTAAAATGGAAATGGCTTGAAATGGAAATTCACCCTATAGTTTGTAAATGTATTGATCTTGATGTAAACGATTCATCCATGAATGTGTCTTAATGTTTGTTTGTTTTTTGTTTATTTTATTTTAGCTCATCATTTTTTTATCAAAATTCTGATTTGATCTTCCGGTGAAAATGACAGGCTTCTCTCTTGTGATGTAGCCTAAGCTGGACTCGACTCAGCGGCGTAATGCCCTAAATTAATACATGATTAACTAACTGTATTTTTCTATTGTTCTATGTATTTCTGAAATGCACTTTCTGTAAAGCTGCTTTGAAACAATATGTATTGTGAAAAGCGCTATACAAATAGCCTACATTTGAATTGAATGTACAGTATGTTACAATACACAAGAAAAGATCTGTCACTATTGATGACATAGCAACTTTACTAAACAGTGTTTATTGAAAATGTCTTGGATACAAAGGATCTTTTGACACCCAATAGTAAAATGTAACTTAAAATAAACTTCAACTGATGAGCAATTTTTTTAAATTCCTTAATTTGAGGGGGGAAAACTCTCAATATTGAAGCAGGAAGCAACAGAGATGTAGTTCTTAATTTAGTTATTGCATTCTGTTAAGAGGTCAAAGACCCACATAACCTATCCACTCTCATTACTTAAGACAATATATTTCTCCTTTTTCTTCGTAGTTGAAGAGGCATGAAAGTCTATAAATTAATGTCAGTTCAAAACATTTATTTATAGTACTCAAACTAAAAGTCTGACCATCGGGACATGGCTCATAAACTTAGTCGCACTAATATAGGATCGTAACTTTCAAATAAATTCTTCTCTTTTCTCTTCTGGGTGACATCACAGGCTGAAGTTCACACAGTACTGTATAGTATTGATTGTACATCCTAAGTAATGCGGTGCAAGTCAACTAGATAATTGAAAAACATAAGATTGCACGTTCAATACCTTGGGATAACAATCCACAGAGACAGTGTGAAACAGACATCACAGTCTGCATGTGTTGACGGTTGGTGTGAATCCGCAAAACAAACAATATAAAATCTTTCACATAGAGCATTCTGGGATTGAAATTGATTGGCCACATTGTAAGAAAACAAAGCTGTGGGGGGGAAACAGCTTCCACCTCTCTCTGTCAATCTCACCCTCTTTTTTCCCACACTCTCTCTCTCTGTCTCCCACAGCCAGTCAAGCCTGCTCCCTTACATTCTCCTTCATCAAACCATTTCATCTCCCTCTCGGTCTCTCTCAGAGAATCCAAATCAATGTATTTGGCATTCCTTTTCCATAACCTTCATATAGGATTGGTATTTCAGTCACAAGTAACCTCACAGATGGAGCTCTCACCCAAGTCTCTCCGGCCCCTGTGTGGTGGAGCGCTGAAGCTCCAGGGCTTATCCCATCATCTGGCAGAGGCAATGCTCTACTTTCCACATTCATTTGGTTTTACTCGTGATTTCTCTGAGATGAGGAAGAGCAGAATGACATGACACTTTTTGTGGACTTTAACTTGTTTTAACATCAGCAGGCTGAAGAGCAGGGGTGACTAACAAGGTGCTCGCCGAGGGAAAGTCGAGCATCATCCCTCCATCGCGCACATTTAGCACTTACACTCCGAGTCCCTTTATTCTGCTGACTCCTGCCTTCCTCTCCTCTTGATGTAAGCACGGACCAGAAGGGGGGTCAGGGTGTGCTGATACCTCTGGCTGATCAAAGTCCAGGATAACAGGAAGAAAATGAGAGGGGGCAGAATGAAAGATAGCGAGAGCGAGAGAGTGATGCGAATGCTCTTATCCTGCTTAATGTTACTTCTACTGCAAAGTATACATGGAAAAGGCAAGACTTTCTCACTCATGCATTTATGTTTGTTCCCCATGATATTTACCAGAGCATTACTTTTGTTCTTTCCTGCTGGTGTGCATGTATCATAACCCTTGTCCACCAACAGGGTGCCGGTATCCAATCTGAAAGCGTTCCGCTCATTTCCACAGCAGAAATGGTGGTTGTGGGTCAGGCAAATTGGCTTTACACAGACCCCCAAAAATCTGCTGGATCTTAAACCAGAAACTGCAAACCTCAGAGGAGGTGTTATAACATCCTTTCCACATAAAGTTTTTTAGCAACATCTCAAAACAGTCTTCGTTGGTCTAAAAGAAAATTGTTTAATTACCATTCATTAGGGGTGTAACGATACCCTCATGTCATGACTCGAAACATATCACGATACTGAACTCACGATACAATATTATTGCGATACTCCAAGACATATGGTAAAAGTTTAACAAAAAATCTACTGTTGTTTAAAATTCTAAATTTGGTATTACTTTGGGGGTAGAAATGAATAGGCTTGGACTTGGTGCTTGTAACCCAATGCACAGGACAATAGTGACACCAGAATAAAAATATTCATGATTCTGAAGCTGAAAATGCAGAATTATATTAGACAAATATGCTTACACTCTGTCACTGACTAGATATCTTTTAAATGTAGGCCACTTTTTACTGGCAACATAAGACATTTGGCATTATCAGGACCCACAAATTATTATGCATTATATCTAACATTAAATATAGTTAATATGACACTAAAACTCTGTCAACTCACACAGTAATTTTCATTTTGGGTGAAATATACTCAATACAGATTGTCACTGTCCACTACACATATTGTTACATTTTTGTATTGCAATATATTGTGGCACGAAATGTTGTTATACCCTGACAATTAATACAAAAGTTAAACAGCTGATTGCAGGTAAAGAGAGAGAATCCATGGATCAATCTGCAGCAGTCTTTATTAAATTAAAACAAAAACAACAGGGGAAAAATAGGAGCACTGCAAATCAACCCAAACATACCTTGCATTCCAATGTGATATCCATTCTAAATGGTATGTAAGATTAGAATAAGTGTGTCTCAAAGCATAGTGTGTTGAAAGAGTATGCCAAAAGTCCCCGGATGGTCTATTTCTGGTAGATTTTTGAAGTGTGGATCTGTGCACACTCCAATGGCTAACATTGCCCGCAACCCATTGTGTATTTTTTACAGAAATACCAACTTAAAAGTCCTCAAAACAGAACATAAATGTGACAAGAGTTCTCAAATTTCCAAAAGTTTGTAACACTCCATTAGTCGTTCTATTAGTGGTGGGGATTTTTCAGTAACTCTTTCTACAGGTTACAACATGTGACATCTTTATAAATAATACTAAATATACTAAATTCATTAGATTCATTCAAAACAATAACGAAACAAGTGGCTATAGATCTTTGTGTGAGTCAGTAAATTACTGATTTGTTCAAAAACGGATTCATTTAAAAATGAAACGCTGTGTTGCTTTGAGATGATGCATTAATTCTGCTGTGGCTTCTTTCGGATCTACTTTTGTTGGCAGAGAGAAATGCACAGTAACTGGCAATATTGTGTCTAAAATTATTGTTCCTCAATATTAACTACTTGTTTTTGGAACTGTTGTACAACAGCAACATCACTGACAATCTAAAGATTTTGAAAGATTCCCCAAGATGCCTAAGATGCCAAGAACCAGCTCTGGGAAAAAAGCAGCTCCATTTCAGTGTAAAAGGAGTAAAGGAGGACTCATTTCAGTCATTGGTCTAGGAACAGTGTTCACTAGAGGCATTTTAAAAGTTAAAATTATGGAATAAGCTTGGCAGAGTTCTAACAGTTCCCATTTTATTGTAATTTGTTCTCATGATAAGTTTTAAAACATGTCATTTAGTTATAAAAATGATCATTTAGGAGTATGACAGCTTTTCCAGGAGTGTATTCAGAAGTGTAATCTACATTGCAAGAAGACCAAAAGAAAAGAACTTGCCCACTCTGAGACAAAACACTTCTCTAAAAGCAGCTCTATTATAATTTGACATCCTTTTAGTGTAGTTATGAAAGTGATAATGGTCTAGAGTGTCTTCTTTGATGAGGTTTTCTTTTTTGAAACACTCTGCGTGTTGCCACTCCAGATAAGCAGATAATTATGTGGATTTTTTTTTAAAGGGGCAATGATTCATTTGAAGTTGATATTACAAAGTCAAAGCCATCTGATGTTTTGAATCATTAGCAGTAAAAGCATTTAAAGCACAATGAATGTTTGCCAAACAGGGGAAGATCACAGCATAAGCTTCTAATGAAAATCCGTAACCTTTGTCAGTGAACCGCCAAAAGAAGGTCAAAGGGTCGGTGTGGTCAGGTTGGCGATATGAGCCATTTCTCTCATGCATCATGTACTTCTTACAGCATGATTAAAAATGTAAGGTTATATCATATACATTCAAAAAATTAAAACAATATAATTTGAAAAATATTCAACTTCTAAACAGATTTGATCTAGCCTTTTTGTATACCGTATGCCTAGATGTAATGAAATTGTGAAGAACTACGTTGCATTTGAACTCCGGTCACCTGTACAGATAGGCCAAAGTATAATGTTAAATGCATATTTAAATAGGCCTACATTTACTTTTTTACCAAATATTGACCATTGATATGGTTTTCCTGGCATACCACAAGGACTAAAAAAAATTTCACATTTTATTTCAGTTTGGAGCATATTCTATTTTATAGTGTGTTCACACTTGGCAGGTTGGGTTCGATTAAAACGAACTCTGCTGCGATTGCTCTGTTAGTGCGGTTTGTGAACGCAGCCATCCGAACCATGGTGCGCACAGCTGAAAAAATGTTTCCAAACGAGCTCTGGTGAACAGGAATATGAACACTACACAGTCCAAAGACATCTAAACAACCCGAAAAGAGGATGTGATGTCACAAGATGCAACCCTGTTAAAAAAAGGACTGAATTCTCAAGCATGCGTGATTTTTCTCATCATTATTTTCTCATCATCAAACTGGCTGTAGATGTTATGACTGATTATTCGGGCGATCCTTCCTGTTGTTTATCGCCTGTGATAAATATATATGAAACTTACTATTTATTAGGGCTGGGTATTGACACAAATTTCACAATTCGATTCGATTTCGATTCACAAGCTTCCAATTCGATTCGATTTCGATTACGATTCGATTCGATTCAATATTGATTATTTTGGATATCAGTTACAATAAATGGCAAATTTTCTCAAGGAAATCAAATCTCTTAACTAATTCTGTAAACTATGGGAGTCTAGTTGTAGCCTACTAGGCTTCATTAGCCTAATATGAAGGTAATAATTAACTGTTTTGTAGCTATACAAACACTACTTCACAGTTCAGTCTTTGTAATATGTTTTAGCAATACATTTCTAACATTTATAATGTGTTTAGAATTATTTTTATTTTTTTTGCCTTTACAGGGACTTTAAGTTACACTTTTATTTATTTTTATAAGAAGATTATATGAAATATAAACATTTAAATGGTGGCTGTCATAAAAACTTGCCAGATTTATTCAAATATGCATTAAATATTGAAGAACATTAAGATTTTAATGCATGTAATATGGTGCATATATTTAGCAAAATGCTCCTCTCTAGAGTAAATTTTTCTGGCTGACTAACGAGTTTATGGTCACATGTTGTTTAGGTAAATATGACGATACATGACATTGATTACAAGCTGTTTAACTGACGTCTTTCCACGGTTGAAACACTGATTGAGCGAATCAATGTGACATGATACGGATTTCGATAAGTTGTACTCTATCTTTTAACACACTTTCAGATGCTCATTCATGTTTATTTCGTGCTGTAACTGGTATTATTAAGCCGGAAGAGATCAAAGAGATGCTGCTTCTCTTGAGCTGCGTCAGAGCGATCTCGCCACAGCGCCAAAACGGTATATGTTTTTGAATTTCGAAAGAAAATGGACGTAATTTGAACATTTAGACTGTTTCATATCAATAGTGACAAAGGACAAAGATTATTGCGATGTTTTGGATGCGTGCTACAATGTTCCATTCATTCAAATGAAACAGGATGACTAATCGATTCTTGAGATTTAAGAATCGATATCGGTTCGTAAAAATGAGAATCGATTAATATCGAGAAATCGATATTTATTACCCAGCCCTACTATTTATTACATCATTTGTTATATGTTTTATGTTCATGTTATATGTTTTTGTGTCTGTCAATTGTGCTCTTGGAAAAGAGATTTTTAATCTCAATGAGTTTTTATTTCTGGTTAAATAAAGGCAATAATAATAATAATTGGAGCTACATTGCCAGTTCAGTACAAGCGTTGTAAACACCGTCTCCTTGCAGCAGATCTTCATTGTGTGCAATGGAGGAATTCCTAGCACTGTTTTGACTCCTTTACACATTTTATAAGCTCTTCACAAGTCATCAGCTGGTAAATTACCATAATTTGTACACATACCACACGCACGCACACAGCGCTGTTTTGGATGTTTGGTAAGTAGGCTATCATCACAAAATACAGGCCTACGTCATTAAAGCCTTTTTTGTAATTAAATACATGGATGCATGATTTTAGATTTCATGCAATAAAATAAGGTGATTAAATGTTCAAGAATTGTGTTGCTTTCTTTAATTTTCTTGAACTAAACTCAAAAAGCAGCAAATATCTTTTTTTGTGTGTGTATAATAACCACAGCAAATAATCGAATCTATTCATCACATTTGAACCAACTAACTTTCATTTATGGCACCTCTCACCAGTTGAAAGACCGACAAGACATGAGTAGAAGCTATGAGTCCACTTTATCATCTTTTATGTGCTGAAATTCAAAAGGTCAAAGATCCAGCTTCAATTTTAAAATTATCCATTTGATTTCAATGAGCAAAAAAAGACCTGAAGTTTAGTTTAGTTTTGCTGTCCATGGCAACAGAGAGAAAAAAACTCGGTCTCCTTCCCAGTGGACATGCAAAGCAGACAAAATTGTGGAATAATAATAATAATACAATCAAAACAAACAAGCAGTGAAATGAGCTAAATGGAATTTTGTTGGCAAAGAGACAAATCCATTTGTGTTTGTTTTTTTGTTGTTGTTTTTGTTGTTTTTCCCTTGCTTTTTTCCCCATTGCATTTGTTTTATTTTTTATTTTATTTTTTATCCTAACTACATATTGAATGTCAGCATGAAAAATAAGTACTTTCATTCTCCTCTAATCATAAATTCTCCGGGTGTTGTGGGGGGTGAGTGGGGCTATTTCATAAACACAGGCAGCAGATTGTCTCAAGTCATTTTGGAAGGAAGCTGAAGCAGGTAAATCCCTCTGAAGAGGCCCTCATAAATATTCATGCCCCACATTCCTTCTCTCTAACGCGCTTTGACAGAGATGCTTATTAAATTCTCATATACTTTAAAACCACGGTGACATTCAGCCAGCCAAAGCTCCCAATAACCTTGTTAGCTTATGTAAATAACAAGCCAGTGAGCACATCGTTAAACAAACCTCTCAGAACACACACCACGTTCCTCTGGCACAGATTAGCTGCTCACTCAACTTTCCTGGGACAAACAGATGAGAAAAATGGACCAAAATGACAGATTTCTGTATTCAGTAGAAAAATTCTATTCACTACACTAAAAAGCCAAATCTCAGAGAAAGTTGCTAAAAGGCAAATAATGTGCCCCCGACGGAATCTAAAAGTGCTATAGAGATTTATACACTCGTACGAAACCTTGCTGAAACATTTGCTTGTTTGAAACGGTATTGAAATGCAAAACACTGTTTTGAGAAGGGCACTGTTATATACAACAACAAACGATAAGAATCTCTGACAAAAGTAAACATACTTTACAACATTCAGCGTTATCAGGTGCCCTTTTAGTGCGGCACGAATAAGAGAATTGAAACTGTGACCCAAACTCTTCCGGGCTTTGCTAACAAATTAAACCCATGACACATACCTCCTCTGAAAGCATTTTTAGGGTTTTCCACACTTCATGAGCTGTCATTCACTTACACATACATGGAGGGTGCTCACCGGGTAACCAGTGCCAGGCTAATGAAACACGAGTTATGCTGGGGAAAAGCAGTTGTGCTGGCAGGTTCTCTGCTGGCAGGTGTCCTCAGAGAAGCCTGATCTTAATTAAACCAGAGCGACTCCTCAGCCTGCCCTAGTTAACAGATGGACTCTTTCTGTCCTGAGATTTCAGAGGGCTCTCATCAGGACCTTAGCAGAAAAGCAAGAGTCTTTAAACCACTGTACCTGCAAAGTGTTGACGAGCATGTTAACAAGCTCAAGCTTTTCATCGTGTTATATTTTCTAGATTAAAGCTTAACTGAGAGTTTTGAACATGCCTGAATAAATGTTTCTCGTGATCCAGAAGACCATAACATTTCCAATGGCAGGTACTTGTCTCACTTCCTCAGAAGAAAAGGGTGTAAAAAAACAACAACAACAACACATTTTGTGTGTGAGATGTGCTGGTCTTGTCTGCAAGGATCATAGCTACATAATCTGCAAATTAAAATTTCTCACATAAACACCCATTAACACTTTGCATTGTTTATTACGTTGAAGATAAAAATAAAACAGGATTATTACTGAATTAAAAAGGGGTTATATTGACTCTCTTTAAGCATTCATAAAGGTTTTTTGGATCATGCATTCTGAAATGGTTTTCAAATTTCTATCAAAACGATACACTACCATTCAGCATTTTGGGGTAATGTTTTCGAAAGAATTATCTTATGCTCACTAAGGCTGCATTTATTTGATCAGAAACACAGTAAGATATTATTACAATTTAAATAAATGTGTAACACCTGCTTTTAAAAACGCGTTTGATGCTACATAATGAATAGGTCGCGATAGCCGACCCCAGAGGGTTAAGTGCAATATTGATGAGGCCACATCCGCCTGAAACCGAGCTTCCAAGTGGCTGTTGGTAATGTGAACAAACTGTAGCTTGTGAAATGAACAATAGATGACAAAGGTGTTGGCAAAACAAAGACAATTAAACCCATTTTGGTCAAGGTCCTATAGTTGAGCTGCCTCCTCATGCCTGCACGTTGAACCCTCTGCATCAAACAAAGAAATAAACTTAGTGCCACCATTAACACATTTACATCTCCTCTACATAAACATTACCTAACATCACATATACAAACAAAGTACTGAGTACTTACATTTGAGTTTAGGAACCTCTCAGGTTCCTCAAATCAGGGGAAAAACACAAGACAGCATTGGTGAGAAAGCTTCTCCATGTGGTTAACACCATAGACATCATCTAGAGCTAGACTCCCTATTGGCCGCTGGGCGCAAGAAATACGTCCGCCATCTTGAACTGGTCGTACTCCTAGTTGCACAGCTGAAGAAAGCAAGATGCCAGAGCTCTGTGCATCATATTCATGCTCAAATTGTCGGACCATTGCAAACAGGGCTCGGGGAATTACCTTTCACAGATTTAACATTACCGTACTATTGGTTGTATTTTGTGAATAGAATATCACCAGTGAGTTGAGAAGGAGCAAGGATCTTTGATATTACTGTATTGAAATCGTAGCCAGCTAGCTAGGCTATGTTTACTGCACCGGCCGGTGTTCACCTGGCTATGAACTGAGACTTGATAAGTCATATTGTGTGTGTGTGTGTGTGTGTGTGTGTGTGTGTGTGTGTGTGTGTGTGTGTGTGTGTGTGTGTGTGTTTGTGTGTTTGTGTGTGTGTGTGTGTGTGTGTGTGTGTGTGTGTGTGTGTGTGTGTGTGTGTGTGTGTGTGTGTGTGTTGGGCTGCTAAATGTCAAGGGCTGGGAGGAGATGGATGCAGAAGAACGTGGTAGTACAGTGTGTAGACAAGTAGACTCTTAATATAATTTGATCATATATTGTTTGTTTGTTAATCATATTGTATTGTTTTAAATTATTAAAATATCTGACTTTACTCTCACTATCTGTTTCTGATTCTCTATCATATTTATAGTGTGTGATTTGCAAAATACCTATCATAGCCTACATCACATATCCCAGGGTGACCAGTCATCCCCGGTTTCAGGGGACAGTCCCTGTTTTTGGTTGTCTGTCCCTGGCTAAATACAGAAAAAAAACTCTGAATAGAAGTAATAGTATTAATTTAAAATAGAAAAAATTTTATAGTCAAACTGGAAATGTCCCCGGTTGTTCCCCCTTTTCGGGGATTATGTTCCCAGTTTTGATCTTGGACGTCTGGTCACTTTTATATCATCAGAATATTCTATTACTGTTAAGCCCACTATGAATATTAAAATACGCAGAACAATGTGTCCTGTATCATAGCTACATGTATGACCTTTGCAGCGTGAAAACCAGTTCGATATTCAGTGAGGTATGATTAATTAAATGCGCTGACAGCTCATTGTTACCCGTCAAACAGATTACACTGAGTGGAGCGGGTGACCGGTCTAAGATGGCGGCCCCACGGCTCGTCTGCGCCAGTAGGCAGTAGCGGTCGATAGGGCGTCTAGCTCTATATGATGTCTATGGTCAACACATCCTTCCTCCCTCATACTACTACTCCTATGCTACCAGGAATCTCACTGGCTAGAGCACCCCTAGTGACAGGATTAAATATTGCACGTGCAGAAAGCTACTAGGACAAATGTAACTGTAAAACTGTTACAAATTTTATATTTTTATGACGTATTTTATTCCTGTGATGATAAAGCTGAATTTTCAGCATCATTACTCTAGTCTTTAGTGTCACATGATCCTTCAGAAATCATTCTAATATGCTGATTTTGTGCACAATAAACTTTTTTATTATTGTCAATGTTTTTTTTTTTCAGAATTCTTTGATGAACAGAAACTTTGTTGATATTGGTACCAGAGTGATGTGTTTGGTCATATGGATTAAAGTCAGTAGAGTGACATACCATTATTGCGAGTGTGTTTTTGTCAGAACTGTGCTGAAAATTTCAAATATGAAGAGTTTTCACACTGCTCTCCCTATGACACTGTATCAGTGTGGCTGATCTCTCCGAGTCCCTCTTACAAATGAGATGCTAATTTCCTCCCGTTTGACTAAATTGCTTACAATTAGAACGCTCACTTTTATATCCTCTCAATCTCATCTGCAAAAGTGGAACATCAGAATCACCTCAAAACGTTTCAAAAAGGTCAAATACAGCTAGGCTTTTAATTTAGGCAGAATCCCTTAATCACGCTCTCCTCTCTCTCATCCTACCTTTGTGCATCCGACGCTTATCTGTTTCTCATCTTTCCCTTTTCCTCTCATCCTTTTACCTTCCCTCTTTCATGTTCCTCATAAATCCTGTCCCAGGGGATAAACTTGTGAAAAACACTTCTAGATAAAACCCTTGCTATTATGCCAGAAGCCGTTAGTGAATGGTAATAACATGATAACAAAAGCATAATTACACAGTAATGAAGGGAGAATGGCTGCTAGAGGCTGAGGTAGACCTGTCTTCTGACTTTGACCTGTCGGTACACGAGGCATGAAGAGATATTCACAGATCCATAATCAGCATCAATCAGACATGACTAAAATATGTATTGATTAACTCAAATATTAAAAGTGCATTTATGAAGCTTAAATTACTAAATTACATCATGATGTGTTGAAGTTTATTCAACGGAAAATAATTGTTTTAGGCCTTTTTTCCCTTTACAACTTCAAACCCTCAGACAAATTTTGTGTACATTTTTAAAGAAAAAAAGGCTTCTTAAAACCAGATGGTGTAGTTTTGTCATAATTAGGTCATGCTAACCAGCAAACCCTTAAGCATTTGTTAACACCCAATGACCACATATTAGCATAAATTCGTTTTCTGGCAAGTGACAGTGGCTCAATCTTAAGTTTATCAAGCGACGAGAATACTTTTTGTGCGCAAAAACAAACAAAAATAATGACTTTATTTCAATTATTCGTTTCCATCTCTGTTGGCCTCTAGTCCGTTAACGTAGTGTGATAGCGTAGGGCTACGTCACACGTAGGGTCCCTATTGGCCGACGCTGGTCATGTGTGTGATGCGTGTGACGTCCACCACAGAAGCGAAACGCAGTTTTACTACGAGAACTATCTCGAGGCCGACAGAGAAGGAAAGGAATAGTTGAATAAAGTCGATATTTTAGGTTTTTTTTGCGCACAAAAAGTATTCTCGTCGCTCGACTTAAGATTGAGCCACTGTAGTCACTTGGACTATTTTAACGATGTCTTTAATAACATTTCGGGGGAACAAGTTTCAATCCCTTAGAAGCCTATGGAGGAGTGATCCAGCTCTCAGATTTAATAAAAAATATCTTAATTCGTGTTCCGAAGATGAACGAAAGTCTTACGGGGTTGGAACAACATGAGGGTGAGTAATTACTGACAGAATTTTCATTTTTGGGTGAACTAACCCTTTAACTTTCACTGCAAAGCATAATAGTCAGTCTAATGGCAGATTCTAAGTGACAACTTACCCCCAGTGTAACTACATGCCTCGCTTTTTGGGCATGTTGTAACAGAAGTTCCATTTAACTGTATTTTTCTGTGACATTGATGTACAGATTCAACATTTGAAGTAGATCAAAAAAGTTAATCAAAGTTGTCCTAGGACAAGAACGGGTATTGTTCAAAATGCATGTATAACTTTGATAAAAGGTTTTGATCCACTTCAAATGTTGACTACTGTATTTTATGCCGTAGAATAAAACATGAAAGTGCCTTGAGCTTGTGTTCACCATAAACCTTATTTCAGCCATTTAACCAAAAACCCATTCTAAAAACCCACTGACTTCGGGATGATGGAACCGGAAGTGCTAAAATGCTAACTCGTTTCCGCGATTTGGCCTACAAAGTGACATCATCCCTGCACCCATATAGCGGTGGAAATGTTTAATTGATGATGTTCGGTTTTTTTTTTTTCTCAAAAACAAGACTTTAAGGTAGGTTATGTGACTATACAGAAAATAAGTAACCTTCCCTGAGAAATATTGCTAGTTAGAAAACTAGCCCAAGTCTCCCCTATTTCTTAACTGGGATGTTTATCTTGTGTTTTGTCCTGAGGTATTTCTCCATGATGGTACTTTCCCACATTCGGTTTTGTAGCTTTCCTTCTTTATAAGTATAAAGATGTATTTTATCAAACCTGCATGACAGGGTATTTTATTTTTCCGGGACGTCTATGTTTGGCTTGATATTATGTGTGTTAGTTACGTTAGCTGCTTGTGTGAATTGCAAGCATGTGTGTCTGAGTGTGTGCTGCCATGTGTGTCACGTCAAGGCTGCTGTTATTCGCCAACGCCGGTGTGACCGGCAAGAAAAAGATGAGCTAATCAATCATCTGTCACACTGTTCAGCAGGGAACAGAGCGAGCAACTCATGCCAGGAAAACAGATCAGGAACAGGCCCAAGAGCGCCATCCTTTACATCAGACCGGAAGGAAAAACCTTAAAGACATAACCTTCTGATACAAGAACAAGCTGAAGAAACTAAAACAATACAAGTTCATCTCTTTAGCAGAAAAAAAAACTACAAAAGGTATTGGATGTTGCTCTACATATAGCACATGTGAGATTGCCTCTCATTCTACTTACTTATATTTATGTCAACTATGAAATTTTTGACAGGTGTTCCTTGAAGTGACAACATATGTTGTGCGCATGCAAAAATAACACAGTCAAAACACTATATGCATGTTTCTGTGGAAACCACCGTCTCACTAAGACTTCTTCTCTTTCCCTGAATCCTTTTATGTGAGAGCTTAAAGTTTGTGGGTGAAAATGAAAAACTTAATTTACTTTCTAAACCGCGAATATAAAGTGAGAGACATTCAATTTTGGCGAAAATCAGCATTAGGTAGTGTTTGAATAATATATTGAATTAATTGCATTTTAACACTTCAGAAAAGTGTCAAAATAACACCATGGAGTGTTACAGATTACCCTCGATGAACAAAGTGTTTAACTCGTTTCCCACCATTGATGAGATTTAGTAGCGCTTCCCTGCCATTGTCGGGGAAATAATACAGCATCAATAAAATAATACAGCATTTCCGTATATATCCATAAACCAGAATCACAGAAGTTAGAAGTTGCTCATGCACAAGTAAGCTAACTTGATCATCAAATATTCAACAGACTATAAATCAAAACTTATTAATGTAACAGGGAAAAAGTCAAACCCACAAATACGTGTATAACTGTGCGAACTTTGCGGATGTTGATGGACTCGTTGTACTCGATCTATGGTTTGATCGTCATTCTGAATCCGCTCCGGACCAAAACTCCCATTTTTTTCAGCCTTTTTGGTCAAATTGTTGTTGTTTTTTTAACCACATTCAAGTGAATTTTTGTTTAAAAGCAGAGCCTCTGTTTTTTTCTTTTTGATATATTGACTGTTTACATATTCATACAACAAAATATTCTAGGGGCCATGAAAGATCAAAAATGCTGCCGCTGACTGGCCAGCTTTTTAGTAAACACTGGCGGGTCACTGCACTCCGTAAGTTACTCTTTTTTAATCACAAATATTATATCCAGAAGCAGAACAAATCTTAAAATGCCCCTATTATGCATTTTTGAATATAACCTTTCATGCAGTGTTTAATATAGCTGTTTGTGAAGGTAAAGGGTCTTCAAAGTTTTAAAGATCAAAGTTGTATACAAGCGCTGAGGAAGCCTCTAGAGATGAAATTCAGATATGATAATAGACGTTTCGTACGTGGTGTAAGCGGTGGACCAATCACAAATGACTGGGCCATCTGACCAATCAGAGCAGAGTAGGCTTGCAGAAAGGAGGGGTTTAGAGAGACTAAATCTTCTAAATGTGCAATATATATTATGAGAAATTTAAAGTGTTTTTTGAACTTGGATACATGTAAACCTATAGTAGGAAACCTCTAAAAAAAATCAGGAACCTTTAAAATAGCATGATTTATCAGGTTCCCTCATGTCATTCAGACCCCTAATTATTATCTTTCTTTCATGAAATTCATGAAATACTAAATATAATACAAAAGCTTTGTTTGAGAAACAGGACAAAATGTAAGTCATCGTTCATGATTAATCTTCCTCTCTGCAGTAGCTCTCAACTGTCATTTGCAATCTGAAGTGTGATGTAATTTGTCACAATAACTCACATGATTTGCTGTCAAACCTGATGTTTGCCATTTTTAAAAAAATGAACACGTCTTTGAGATGAAAAAGCTCATCGCAATTATCAGTGAAAAATTGAATAATTTTAGTCCATTCTTAACACAAAGCTAGCCCAGTCTTTTCTGATACATTTAGGTCTTCCTGAAGGTTGGTAATACACAGTAAATTACCATCAACTTTTCACTATGGAAAAACAGCAGATTTTCACATAATAAAATTATACAGGGTTGAAACGGCATGATGGTAACTAAATGAACTATATAAATTTATTACATATGAAAAATGATGATCACCGAATGAGAGAAAAAAGTATCTATTCTTATTCACTGAGGGTAACCTATTTGCAATGGAAATGGCTATTTTCAATACTCCATACACTCACATAGAGCACTGTCTCAGCAGTTATCTGGGTTTTGAAAATGAACAGAATATCAGATAGAAAATCCCAAATGACATATCCACTATGAAGGCACAACTCAGCGATTAGCAATAAATTGCAGATGGTGTTCATTCTGCATATCTGTATTGGAGCGAACAGGACGCATGTTAAAGAGGATGTGATGCCATTTGCTCCTGTTTTTGAGGCGAGCAACTAGTGTTTGTTTGATGGTTCTCTAAATAAGAGAATGACATGTTTGCTGGAGAGCTTTCAGGCTTAAAGTGGAAAGATAAGATTATACAGTGGGTTTGATTGAAAAGACAACCCATTTTGAGCTAAATGGATGGCTGAAGGAATTGTGCTTCACGAACAGATGATATTTACAGGCTCTGGCTTTGCTTCAGCAGAGAATGATATATATTCAGGGAGAACGTCTGCATCTGCAGGCATTCACATAAAGCACGCTTTAAAAAATAAAAAATAAAAACATTTCTGTGCCAGGGTTTGAAATGATTAGCCCCAAGCTGAGCTACAGAGAAGAAGAAAGTGTTGTTAGACCCAACAACGCTTTATAAACATGAAACATCAAATCTCTATATGTGGCATAATTTCACTGCTGATATTTTCATTAACAGTTTTCAGAACCCCTCACTCTCTCATATATTGTTTGCAAACCCCATGTTTTAAATGCACACTATACATAGCAATTTATGTTTCTTTTTAGCAAAAAGATGAACTTACTGAACCCAAACAAACAAATACTGGGCTTTCAGCCCATTTTAAAAGCTGGTTACTTGATCTGAATATTTCTTTAAATTAGCGAACAGGCTCTGTTATCAGCCAAGGCAGTTTGCTTGAGACGAAAAAACCTTAAGGAGCGTTTAACACTTAAGCAAATCTAACACTATCACCATGTATCATACAATTACAGACAAAAATATCTCTCAAGAAAGCAAATATTTTTCTTGACACTAATTTAAACTTGAAAGGAAGACGGTTGGGGAGGCTAAACTGAAGACAGGGAACGTGAGAGAGTGACTAAGAGAGGAAGGAGTGAATAAGCAAGGCTATGAGAGTGAGAAAACAGATGGATGTGCTCTGTCCCAACTCTGTCCTTGTGTTTGAAGTCGTGCCTTTCCTCGCCACAGTGCTGAGTGTTGTTCACTACTTCACTCTGTTTTCTGAGCTCCCTGATAGAGGACAGGACTTGTTATATTAGGAGCATCAGACGTATCATTGGAGAATGAAGAATAAGAGGCAGATTGAGTGCCATTTTTGGACAGTTTTTCATTATAATTAGCTTAAATTGATGCTTATTTTTTATAAATATCATTTTAATAAGCATTGAAAAATGTGTAATTTACCCCAGCACATCCGGTGACGTGGACTTGTATAATCTTGTATGAAGGTCTATAATGCCTCTAATATCCCAAGTACACTATTTAAACATTGGAAAGTCATATAAATAAATTTCATGCATTTAAAAGCTCCCCAAAAAGAATGCCTACTAGTAATATCTAATAACTTAATTTCATTAATGTGATAGTTCACCCAAAAAATGGAAATTCTGTCATCATTTACTCACCTTCAAGTTGTTCCAAACCTGTATGAATTTATTTCTGCTGCTGAACACAAAAGAAGATATTTTGAAGAATATGGGTAACCAAGCAATTGGGCCCCATTGACTTCCATAGTATGGGGAAAATATGGAAGTCAATGGAGCATCAACTGTTTGTTTTTTATAGAAAGGAAATAGGCCAATGAATTATGAATACTTTAAAGCCATCGTGAGAATAACATGTAATCATGTAATCAATAGAAAGGTAACTGTAGTGTGATTACAATGATTTTAAAATTTGAATATACTTTAAAATATGATTTCTATGATGCAAAGCTGAATTTTCATCAGGCATTACTCCAGTCTTCAGTGTCACATGATCCTCCATACTTCAGGAATCATTCATGCTGATTTTGTACTCAGTTATTATTATTATTATACTCAGTAATCACAGGTTATGAAAAAAATATGAAGCAGCACACTGTTTCCAACACTGATAATAAATCAGCATATTAGAATGATTTCTGAATGATCATTTGACACTGAAGACTGGAGTAATGGATATTCAAATAGAAAACCATTATCTAAAAAAACGTTTTGTATTTTGATCAAATAAATGGAGGCTTGATGCAACACAGTAAATATTTTATATATATATATATAGAACAACATGAGGGCGAGTAAATCTTTTTGAGGTAAATAATCCTTTTATTTTGCATTTTAAGTAAGAGTGCATTTGGCTAAAATAAATTAAAAGGACGAGACAAAATATCAACTAAATTTTAAAAATATTTTCATCAATAGAAAATTATGACCAGAAAAACAACTCCGTAAAACAGCAGAAGTGTACGGAATGTATGTCCCCATTTAACAAAGTAAATGTGTGTGTCTGTGCAGATTTGTGGGGAAGAAGTGGGGGCTAATAACCCTGATTATAACAGTAATTTCCCTTCAATCAGTCCTCGACCCATCAGAGATACAAAAAGACACACATCTGCTTTTACCATCTGATTACAGAGAAAGCAGGAAGAAATAGCAGGAGTTCGAGAGAGAAACAGAGGATGAGGAAACAGGGAACAATCAGTGATGGAGATGAACAAAGGGCTAAAGGGAACATTAAAATGAGAGTGAGAGTAATATTGTCTGTCACTGTCCTCTTTTTTGAAATGATACGAGAAGAAACAAGATGAGACGTAACTGAGTGGCGTGTTGTCAGGTGTGGATTGGTTCTACTCTTTTCGAGGTGTGAAGAAATGAGTTTTTCCTCTGTAGAGGTGTGTGCAGCTGCCTCCGTCTGTTCATGACACTCGTTAAACTCTTCAATAAGAGACTCTGAGCTTTACAAAGAGAATCTTTTCCACTTTTACTTTACTAACTTATTCTATTAGAGAGACAGACAGGCAGGCAGGAAGAGAGAGAGAGAGAGAGAGAGAGAGAGAGAGAGAGAATAAAGAGAGGGTGAGAATGTAGTTTTCTCAGTAGAGCTTTTGAAGTGATGGATTATGCTGTCAATGAAGATATTTATGGAGAGTGTGACAGTGAAACCAATTGTTTATTTGCAACATTTCACTTCTGACATCCTATCTTTTAAACTGCCAGACAAACCTCTTACTTAAACCTACTCAGCACTCTTTTTCTCATACACACTGTACACTGTAGCACAATGATTCATAAGCAGAGGTATATCTTTACCCCATGGGGTACTTAAGCAGGTTCCATGGGGTACTGTACTTGGAAAGATGTTGCTTTTCAACATTGATAATAAATCTTTCTTTAGCTCCATTTTTGCATGTCTAAGTCATACAATGTTTTTCCCATAAATAATGAAAACCTTTTTTTCTTTGCCTCATTAAAATTTTACCACATGAAGAAATCAATAGTACTTGTGGAAAAAAAATTGTGTATAATAATCTTTTTGATACTGTATCCGCAGTGTTAGGTGTCAGTGTAAGTTCAAGATGATTGTAAGACATAACAGTACAAAAAAATTTACTGAGAGCACTTTTAATGCACTTATAAAATACTGCTTCAGTTTGAGAGAAAGCTTTACACCCACAAAATCGATTTATTTTAGTTTGAAAGTGAATCAAAATAGTAATGGTCATTTAAATTAAATATTATACAATGATGCTTAATGATATCCAATACAATATCAGTTAAGAAGAACGGCTTATTTAGGGTGCTGTGAACCATTCATGTAGCAATCCAAATTCGAAGGCTCTGGCACACTTCTTACGCACTTTTGGTTTCTTACGCACTTTTGGACTTAACGGACATGCACGTGGCAGCCATTGTAAGCCCATTACAATGGCTGCCATGTGCATGTCCGTTAAGTCCATAAGACTGGTGTCCCATTTGTCATTTTAGGTTTTAGAAGGAGCTAGCGAGCACCCCCTTTGTGGTTGATATGCGCCTTTGGATGCACACTTTTGCCGAGCCAGCACTTCTTCCTGATAGGGAAGACTTGCAGACTTGTAAGACCTGGAATGTTTAGGGTGCCATTTGGGACAAGGCCAAAATATTGGAGAGGGTTGTTGCCAGATTGAGGACACGCAACAGGAATGAGCGCAATGGACAATGGAAGGCGAGAAGACTCACACTGTAAGTTAATTTTATTAATTAATTTGAGTTAATTTATCTGCATTTTAATAAGCCTCTGGACATCAAGCTTTTTAGATTGATACTGAGGCTTTTTAAGATAGGGTAGAATCTGCAATCTCTGACCTAGTTTGTTTGCTGGCTTCCGTGGCTATACACTGTGTGTTTCGCCAAATGGCAATCGAAATGCCATTGGGTAAATTGGCAGTGGGCGGGATCACACATAGCAAAACAGCAATTCCGACTCGGAACGCACATTTCAAAGTAGAATCACTGGCTGAAGCATTGTTTTTCAGAGAAACAAGCATGTGAACTGAACACGTTTCCTAAATCTCTGGAAACATATTATGGTATTTTTGTGCTTTAGTACAGTAAAAAAAAATATATACAAACAGCTCCTTTAATAAACTCAGTGTCTTGAGCAGCAGAAACACAGTCCTGTAGTCTGCCATTGTTTGTTTTGTTTGTCAAGTATTCGCGCATGACTATGGATTGAACACGTATGGAGTTTTTATGGAGATGATAACTTTTTCATTTTCAAAGACTTGCACTTGAAACCCATTTTCAAAGGTTTGCGTTTTCAGCAACCTAAAACGATTCTGTTGAGTTGGAATGGCCAAAATAAAAATAAATGAATGGAATGAAATGAAACCAAAATAAAACTACTGGCCTGGCAGCATATAAATAATAATTTAGTTGTTATTGCGGATCCGTGTGAATGGAGATCATTTTGATAACGCTGTCTTCGTGAAAAACGCAAAGGAAAAACTTTTTTGGAACATCGTTGTTGTGTAAACATACTATTGCATACATTTGTGGGGAAATTATTCAAAATAGTGGTCATACACTGACAAAGTTTCTGACAAAGAGGACATGGCTTTAATAAATGTCTGAGACGGATGCATTCAGACATGCTCTCCAGTCTTCATAAAGCATCACTGGTTGTAGTCTGACAGGAGCATGATTTTCCACTGATGCATGTTCATAATCGGACAGGTTGACATGCAGTTTTATTTTTATTTAGTTTTTATCATGCTGTGTTATCTAGCCAGGACAAAGAATTGCCTAGCTGAAACAGTATATAATCTGGCTCAAAAGGATTACTGCAAAAAATCTCACACCCTTTCCAAGGAAAATATCAAATCCCAGAGGATCAAAACTGAGGGGACCACACACACACACACAAAAACCCAAAAGCATTATATTAAATTCGGTCTTTGCTCTTGCAGTTTGATTTATGGGATGCAAGTCATAGGTTGCCATGGGAATGTGTTTGAATATCAGGGGTACCAAGAGTTCTTGCGCAGCTATGGGAATCATAGAGCCAGTGAACCAGAAACAGTGTGTGTGAGAGAGAGTTTGTTTGTGTGTGCTACCTGCTCAGTTGATCCAAGCGCAGAACATTTCATATTGTGGCCAGCCTTCGTGATATTACTATTTCTTCCAGTTCATTGAGGTCAAAAAGAGGCCTTTACTGAAGCTGAACATATCTGCTCTGTATTTTTTCATCACTTCTCAATATTTTTCGACAAACCACCTCTGACTTAAAGTTAATTAATATATTTGAATGTTTTTCTCTCCCAGAAATGGCCATTTGCACTGATAGCTGAACAATGACATACCTGACTTCATTACTACATTGTCACGGTATGGAGGATGAAAATGATCAAAATAATAGTTTATTAAAAGTAAATCAAGTAATCCACAGATGTGAACAATCAAAGAAACCGTGTGCTCACACAAACAACACCAGACAAAGAACTGAAAGAACTGAAGGGCATAAATAGGCGAGATAGCGAACTTAAATACAAACAGGTGTGATCCAATTAATGAATAACCATGGTGACAAACTAGTGGCGGGAAACAGAGAACAAAGGAAAACTAACTAGGGCCTAGTCCACACGTACAAAGGTATTTTTAGAAACAGAGAACATGAAAATGCAAAAACATGCTATGAAGCGCTGTCAAGAGCAGTCCAAACCAACAGGTGACGATAAAACCCTAACCGTAAAGCCATGTTGGCCATTCAGAAGCCTGGAAAAAAGGTTATACCGGTTCGGGTTCCGACGCCACAAGCCAATATCTCCGGTTTCACCGTCTATAAGACAACACTGCAACTGGAGTGTCTAAAAATCTTCACCCAGCAAGAGTTTTCAAAAAAGTTTGGTTTCAGTAACCGGATACTGAGTTTGGACAAACGGTCAAACCACATAGAAAAAGCTGTGGTTATGAAAATACCCGTGTTCCTGCGGACATGGTCTAGATAACAAAATGTTACAATACAATTCAAAATACAATACAATACAATACAATACAATACAAAAACAATACAATTTATTTGATCAAAAATACTGTAAATTGTGTATTCCTGTGATAACAAAGCTGAATTTTCAGCATCATAACTCCAGTTTTCAGTGTCACATGATCCTTCAGAAATCATCACAATATGTTGATTTGCTGCTCAATAAACATTTCTTATTATTATCAATTTTGAAACCAGTTGTGCTGCCTAATATTTTTCTGGAAACCATGACACATTTTTTTCAGGATTTTTTGAAAAATAAAAAGCATTTATTTAAAATCAGTATATTTTGTAACAAAATCAAATGTCTTTACTGACACTCGATCAATTTAATGCATCCCTGCTGAATAAAAGTATCTTTCTTTTATTTTATTTTTATCTCACTGACCCCAAACTTTTGACACAGTAGTGTATTATATGTAGTTTCAGTGGAACGAGGGCTTCTGTGCATGCAAATATTAAGTACATATTTGTCTGTGTCTGTGTGTCTGTGTGTGCGTGTGCGCGTGTGTGTGTGTGTGCGCGCGTGTGTGTGTGTGTGTGTCTGCTGAAGAGATGGAGGATTAAGTGGGCCCAAGAGCTAAGTATGATCACTTGGCTTTACATCAGTGGCCACTTAGACACAGTATGTTCCTCAAGAAACTCACACACACTTCTCAAACATGTTGAAATGCAAATGTTTGCTTCTGGCAAACACATTTATAATGTAATCAGTAATCACTGATCTAAAATGTGGTACAAGTTTAAACTGTGATTTCCATGCCCTGGAGAAACTCTTTAAAGCAGCACTTGAACTCAAAGACCAGGGCAAAATCATTTCAAATTAAGGCCCCTCATTTCTGTCCCGTTCTTGCACCTCCTTGTCCCTTCTTTAATCCGTTCACCTCGGTTCCTCTGCAGATCTCCTCCTCCCAGTGGGGGGTGAGATTGACGTATGTATGCCTGAGTTTGGAGCTATTGAACTGGGACTGCATTATTGATGGCCGTGTGGCAAGAAGCTTGGCAGGCCGCTGAAGGCACAGCGAGAGATGAGGGGTGGATTTTTGCCCTCTCTTTCATCTTCCCATATATACGACTCTTTCATTCCCACTCTCTCTTTGTCCCCTTTTCTCTGTCTCAATTGTTCTTTCAACACTAACTTGTCTTCTCTTTGAAACTCTGCTTTCAGCTTGCACACATCCAGAAGCGTCGACACGACCCAGTTAGATTATTATGCATCTTCACTGTAAACATTTAACATTTATATACTTTAACTCATCCAAATAAGTTAAGCAATTTTCAAGTTTTTTTTAAGTTACACTAGATTCAACTCGTTTTGTAATTGTCAGTTTAATATAAATGATATAAATAATTGAAGTCGAAATTACTTATACAGCCAAGTTGATTGTAATTAACTTAAATTTAAAATGTAACAACTTTTTTTCAGTGTTGAATAAATGCAACAGAAAAGCATTTGTATCTTTGATCATTTAGTTGTCTTCAAAGGGGGTTTTCAAACTTTTTGCCCAAAACTCTCAACCTTCTTCCACGAGACCCTCTTTTGTAAAATAAAAAGCCCACTATATATTTATGTCATAATGTGTGTGGAAAAATATTAAGTTAAAAAGACAAATTTTGAATTTTATATTGTCACTGTATTAAAGCCAGAGCAAAACCACAATGCAACACCATTGTGATGTCACAGCTTAGTTTACCCCCACACCACAAAACTCTAGTTATTTACTTTGCAGGTAGTTATACTCTTATAGTTTATTGTATTGTTATCATTTTCGTTTGTGTAATTTTTTATATTTCTCCAACAGCTCAACCATACATACATACAGACCTATACAATGGTGGCTAAAGTAAATTCATAAGGAAAAAAACTGTAAATAATAAATCAGCTCCATTGCGGATTCCAAGTGCTCAAGGGCTTAAGGTGTTCCATTTAAATGGAAATGCAATGTAAGCAATGACGTACACAAGTGAACAAGATGGAGGGAAGTTAGCGAGGAAAGGGTTTTTAACGCACCTTAACTGTTTTCTGCCAGATAACAGTAAATAGAAATCTGCAAGATATTTACCTCAGCCTTTGTTCAGTGTCTCAGATGCTATTCTTATTATTAAATTCTTATTATTTTTTAGCTTTTTCCAAATCAGCATTATTTGGTAAATGTGTTAAACATTTATAGCTCAAAAAAATCGAATTGTCCATTCCACCTAGCACCTGAAACTGCTATTCACATCATGACGAGTCTGAGTCACACCTCCTCATTTCCTTTAAACTGAAATTCTGTCACCATTCACCCACCTTCAGAACTCATACAATTTGGAACACAAAAAGAGTTACTACCAAAATGTCAAAAACAGTTTTTTTCCCCCTATACCAATGAAATGACACTGCATTCACTGAGTTCAGATGCAATTTTGCTTGCTTGCTTAAAAAGAAATCTGTTAGGCCAGGATTTGAAACCAAGAGCCCCATTTGAGCTGGTGTGATCCTCAAGTACATGAACAGATTCCTAATCTTGTTTTATACCTTTTCTGAGCCTGTAAACAAATTGCAGCTTTTTAGCAGGTAGTTTTGAAGCACAAATGGGTTTATTGACGAGTGTGTTACTGTAGATGTTGTGAGGCTCGTGACAGTTAAAGAAGATTTTAGACTGTGGTCTCAAAAGATGCCATCTGTGTGTTTGACCTGCCTTTCTCCCTTCTCTCTCATTTTTTTTCCTTCCCTTACTCCATTCGATGTTTCGGTGTGCACTTGAGATAGAACATGGCGGTTAATTATCTCTGATTGGCTGGAGAGTTGAGTACCTGCCATGGTGATGAACGCTTGGTTGGCTGAGTGGTCTCTCTAGTTTCCCACAGATACAAGACTGGACTCCTTCAAGATCACTGCCACAAACTCTTAACAAACCTTTTCCATTAGTGTCTAGGACAAACATGCACACAAAAATAGCAGACACGTATAGACACACGCAAGTTTGAGATGAAAAATCAATCAAATGCTTGTGTATTCTTTGACGTACATGGCGATTTGGTGAGGGACTGGGAAGGGGGGGGAGGGTTCATGACTCTATTGCATTCCTCATGCAGTTATGAGCTAATATTATTGTTAAATTAGCCTACCTAGGGTTGTTTTTATACTGCACAGAAGCCACATTTAAGCTCTAAACATAATATGCTGGAAATAGTGGGTCACACACGTTTGTTCGGGCAGAAAATAAGAGAAGTACTGATTGGCATGACAAAAGCTTTGCAGTTCATCATCATAAATATGCTGGAGCATATTTTGCCAGGTCAACTTCTGAGTTCCATTCTAGAACTTCTGCCTCTCATTCCATCTCATTTATATCACGGTCAAGTTTGATTTGTACAAATTGTAAATCTCCATCACTAACTGCTTTACACATGCTGAAGCACATCAAACATAGCTAAACTTTTTTTCATGACAAACATCTATTTTTGAAAAAGGACAGAAAAGATTTCAGTATACCAGAAAGGCAAAATAAAGGGGAAAAGAGCCCTGAGTAGAACAGCTTTTAGATTTATTGTTAAATATATTTCTAAATATAAAAAAATAGACAATATAGTGATAAAATATATTTTAAAATATATTTACATATATATATATATATATATATATATTAGGGGTGTTAAACGATTAATCGCGATTAATCACATCCAAAATAAAAGTTTGTGTTTACATAATAAATGTTTGTGTACTGTGTATAATTATTTTATAGATATAAACACATACACATGCTTGTATATATTTAAGAAATATTTGCATGTATATACTATAGTATAGATTTATATATAATTTATATTATATATAAATATAAATATTGTATATATAAATAACACATTTTTCTTAAATATATAAATGCACGTGTGTGTACTTATATATACAAAATAATTTTACACAGTACACACACATTCATTATGTAAACACAAACTTTTATTTTGGATGTGATTAATCGCGATTAATCCTTTAACAGCCCTAATATATATATATATATATATATATATATATATTTAAAATTACTTATATTTTGTGTTCTTAAAAATTTATTTGTGTTCTTTCTAAAAAAAAATATGACAAATATATCTAAATACATGTATATTGGCCAAACTATACTTTAAAATAGCCTACTTTTTTATTTACCCAAATGTATTTTAATTTAAACTATTTTTTTCGGCATTTGAAGATTTAAACAAACTTTTCAATTTGCAAAATAAAAGCTGTGCTGTTTACAGCATACTTTGTTAACACTTTAGAATACTGTTCCATCATTTAATAATAACTACAAAGGAACAAATAAGTAACACAATATTAACATACAAGAATCTCTGGTTAACAAATAAGTAATAGTGCATAGTCGAATGTTGTTCACTATTACCTAATTGTTCACTATTACCTAATTTTTTCATACCTCTAGTCTAGGACTAAGAACTACTAAATGTATAATTAATTCTAAAGTGAAGGTAATGGTAACCCACTAGTAATGACAAGTGTTACTACATTCTTCTAAAGGATACTAATTATTTGGATCAGTATTCTAAAGTGAAAAGCACGATAACTCCCTAGTAATGACTAAAGTCGTTGTAAGCTTTTGAGGTTTTTGTAAGGTTTTGGATAGTAACACTTGAGTCATTGGTGGATTACCATGATCTTGCAACGCAAGAATGTAGCACTTAAGTCACTATCCAGGAGGAAAAAAGGAGTCATATGCATATATATTTGCCCATGTGTCATCACGGAGTCCACAATATCCAGACGAGCTTTTTTGGAGCTTGATTAAATAAATGCTCTGTTTTTACTGTAATGAGGAGGGCGTTTTAATATTAAAATCTTGCAGAATCTTTTAATAGTACAAAGACACTTTCATGTCAAAAGCTCAGGGAAAGTTTGATTTCTCCTGTCACAACACCTTTAAAGAGAGGGCGACATTACCCAAAATAACATCTAGCCATCTGCCAGCTTGAGCTAGCATTTAGAATTGTGGTACACACTTGGTGCATTTGATCTTTTTGAACTGCTAATATGAATGAAAGTTTGTACATAGGCTACTGAGTTGCTGAACTGAGATGAGTCTGGTTCAAAACTGTAATGGACAGGGAATTATTGGTCTTTTCTTTCACAGTTACATGTCAAGAGGGGATCAGAGCAGAGGGTCAGTTATGCAACATTACTCTCAGAGTAAAATGGGATTTAAGTGCCTCGTTCAAGGACACAGACACAGTCGGAAAAGGAAGGTGCTACTAGCACGTCGGACAAGCTTGCTTTCAAGGGATCAAACCAACAGCCATCTGGGATGTGGTCCATTTCCCTAACAGCCAGGGTTCCATCGAATCTGAATAAACCAAAAGGCCTTTGGTTTTTTCATTCTGGTTTGGGCCAGCACTTTGCCAGACTCCCAGAGCTCTGTACTGAAGAGACTAAAGGACTGGCACCAATGTTTGAAACTGGAATGTCACAGATCTCTCATTATTTTACTAAAGGAAACATGCCAGAGCTTTGTTTGAATAAATAAAAAAAATCGCTCTCTACCACACACACATCCCATAGATATTAAGTAGTCTCATTTATCATCAGACACTTGTGTCAGAAGCGACCCTCAAAATAAGGACTATTAGCAGTAGCGGCTCCTGGCCATCATTTTTAGGTAGGGCAGATTCTGGGTTTTGGCGCTATAGTTTATATTAAACATTTTGTAAGCTTTATATTCTAATAGCTGAACACATATCCTTGCATTATTCATTCTGAGGGTGGTGCTAATGTTGAATGACAGCACGAGCACACAATACATGCATAAAATGCTATCTTAGAATTGCCTTAATGTAGTATTTTTTGCCTCAGAATGATGTTTTAAAAATATTAAAAGGGGTTTTCTTTGGATTCCGGTAAGGAAAAGTGTCATTTTTATTCTCAGAACAAACATAAAACAAACACAACATAATTATATAAAGGCTATTCACGAACCCCTTAGGGGGTTCAAACCAGGATGTTAATAATACCTGGTGAAACCGGTCACATGAACATAGCTATTACTTTAAAGGTGCAATAGGTGATTCTCTACAGATAATTTTTTTTTTCATGATAGCAATCACTATGTTAAGCGGTCTAAATGTATTCTTTGTATATATCTATAGCCTATATATATCGTCTTTGGAAGACGTAGGACCATAAAATGTTGTGTCATTGTATTTGGTCAATACAATGAAATTACAGCATGTGTTCCCTGTCAGTCAACCTGTGAATGCATGCACAGACTTCGTGCGTTATCAGCGCGTTCACGTTACGCTGTGCAGACAGAGCGAGAATGGCAGGCAAACAGTTGTTTATGTTCGTTATTGTAGAAGTGTTTCTCACTGTACTGTAAAGTTTTCTCACAGGATAATGATACATGACGTAATCTATTAACGTTGTCTCTGGTCGTCTCGCTTCTGGTCTGTGGGAGATCATGTGTTTTGGAGGAGGTGTGGATTTGAACGGCGATTTGCAGGGAGGGTGGGATAAGCTTTCAATGCTAGCAGGCTAAAGTTAGCATTTCCCAAGTCACCTATATTGCACCTTTAAGCTTAAAGTTCCCAGTGGTGAAAATCATGCTTTTTAATGTTATTTATATGTGGTGTTTTTAACATGCTTTAAGACAAACCATGTGCAAATTCACAAGTCAACACCATTGCTGAGTATTTACTCTTTAAAACTGCAACGAACCAAAGATAGTCTCAAAAACAAGAAATCGCTGGTGTTTCTATGTCACAAACTACCTTGTAACCAATCATGTAAACATGTGATCATCAACGAGTGGATCTCTGAGCTGGTGCAAGTGGATGCCGGGCTAATTTTCATATTCATAGAACCACATTTACTAAACGAGGAAAAGGTGTAGAGTTATTCAAGCAATTTAAAGTCATGAAGAAACAAATTAAAGGAAAAAATTTATTATTTAATTTTGGTGATCAAAGATGAGTTTTAAGAGATACAATTATTGACTACAGGGGAAAAAAATATATAAGACCAGCCTTAAAGAAAGAAATCAGATTATTAATACTATATGGGAAGTTTATGCAACAGGCCCCTGCAAGATCTAATTACTCTTTTTGTTATACCAGAGAGGCATGTTTCATTGTGCTTTTTAATGTGGATATTTTGTTCTACCAGAGCACTTTGCAGGCAATTTTTGTAACATCTTTTCTAATATGCCTTTCATTTTGAGGCTCTGATCCAGTAATAAAAAGATTAAAAAAAGAATTTTCCACTAAGTCAAGCAAAATTTTATATAATCAGGAGACAAGAGCTGGCAAATGATCATGGCTTTGATGCACTTTTGTACCTAAGTGCTTGGTTAGGGCAAGAAAAACAATTGAGCAATATTTTTTTTCTTGTCCTGTGCTTTGATAATAGACACAGAAACACTTTTCACTGTTAGAGGACGGAATAATTTTCATATGACCTATGATAAAAAGAAATCGATTATCAGAGCTTTTTACAAAGACAGCTTTTCAGTTTTTGAAAAGTCTTTGGTTCACTGCATATGTAAAGGCAAGAGGTCAAAAAACAAAGTTTAGTTAAAACACAAAAAGCCTGTTTCTCTCTGTTGCCTTTGGCTTGCTCAGTTGGGGATATTCAAATTAATTAACCAATCATTAATAACATTGATCAGCCCTTCCAAACTTGGATGTCTTTTTTATTTTATTGTTTTCCACTAATAAACAAACATTGTTATGTTGTTTTGATTGATATTGTGAAGCTGCTTTGATACAATCTGTATTGTGAAAAGCGCTATATAAATATACTTGACTTGACTTGACTTGACTCTCTCTCTCACACACTCACTTTCTTTTTAAAACAGCGAACATGAGGCAATTAAAAAAACACTTTTCATTTATATCAACTCAGCTTATTGAACTAAATCTATAAACATGTTTCTTCATAGCAAAATAGTGAATATAAGCATTTGTCTCAACACTTATTTCATCATTCTTCAATTAAATGTTTTTCACTTGATCCTGCTATAAACCAGAGAAGGGCCTGACAGGGTTTCCCTATTCGTGGAAAACATGCTCTTCATAAAATGTAATTTCACATTTGAGTCTAAGGAGCTGTGTTATTTTAGAAATGCTTTCGAAGCATCTCATAAATAGCACAGTGAATCTTGAGCCAGTAAAAACAGACCAGATGAGAGCAAACAGAGAGATAAGGCAGTAGAGGGAAGTGCTCTATGCCGTCTGGCAGGGGTTCATACATTATGCATGTGTGGATCAGTTCTGTTGTACTTAGAGCTAATGTGATTCGGTGTATAATGACCATTCAGAGACCAATTACATAATATGTTCACAATTAATTAGCCTCACACTCATTCCTCTCATTGTTTGAACACTTCTTTTGTGGTCATGTGAGCACCAGATCTGATTTAAACACTGTGCAAGTGCACTTGGCCTGTTTGTAGTGAAGCAGTGTGATTTGCAACAGCAGCACTAAATAAACATTCATAGAATCAAATAAGCCTAAATATAAAATATAACAATATATGTTACTGTTTTCAGCTTTCTTTTCTCTTGCTCTTTCTCTCTCTCTCTGTGCTTTGACATTTGTCAGAGTTTATGTTTCCCTGGAGGCTAACATGTGCTCAATTTAAATATTATTCCTAAACACAACATGAAATAACACAAACACAGATGACACAAAAAAGTGAAAATATGAAGTGCGATATCACAACAACATAGCATATTTCGGATCCTGAGAACATCAAAACATTGTTTTCAGAGTCTATGCTCCGTTAGACAAACACATCCCAGTCACCCAGGGTGCAGTGAAGGATCATGGGAACTGTAATGACGTGTAATGTTGTCATAGTGTCTGATTTGTACTATATTGTGGTAACGCGAGGATTCGACCTTTGCCCCATTGCGCTAAATTCTCTCAGTGACTTGTCAAGACGGCTTCTCTGAAAAAGCTACCATTACCATCTGTCAATCATTATTAGCCAGATGTTTTATTGTTTATGACAAATAAAGAATTAAATAGTCACTAAAAATATTTTTCTTATGGTTCCCAACTTTTTTTTTTTTTAAGTCAACAAGATTTGCGACCATCTTTTCTTCCCTATTGGAATGTATATCCGAGTGAAAGAGCTTCTTTTTTTGTTAATCGGACATGGAGGAAAGTGTTAAGACAATAACAGGCAACAACAGACTGAAACAGAAGGATATAAATTCACAGAAATAATGAATGCAAATGGAAACAGGTGTGAAAAAAATCAAAACCCATTGCAATGAACTCACAACACAGGAAGTAAACTCAGGAGATGAAAACAGAAACAACAGAACAGAACTATATCTATATAACTATATCAAAAACAAAGTCCTGGGCTGGACAGACCCAGGAGGAGGAAGGGTGAGTAACAGGGTAGGAGATAACTCCAGGAATGATCAGGGGCCCGTTTCAATAAGGAGGTTCAACCAACTCTGAGTTAAAACTTACCCTGAGATGGGAAACTCTGAGTTTTCGGTTACAGAACAGCTGAAATGAGTTGGTTCAATCAACTCTGAGTTGACTGACTCTGAGTTAAGCGTGTGCACCACAACTATAAAAAGCCATTATCAATGGAGAGCAGATATTACGAGTCACCATGGCAACAGCGCCAGACAAAAAGAGGAATTACTGTTATACAGTGTTGGGTGTAATTAATTACCAAGTAATCTAAATATTGTAATTTAATTAAAGGAATTACTCTTAATTCTGTAATTTAAAATAAAATCTGATGTAATTACATTAAATACTGTAGAGGCTATAGAACAATTCAGTATAAAACAATAATGGATTTAAAATAAATTTTTAAAATACAAGGTATATTTTTAATGTAACCTTCTCCCTCTACACACTTCGGTCAATTCAAGAATAATTCATGCAATTGTATATTGTTCATTTGAAAGCATTAAAAGTGCAGTTTCTTGTCTCTCCTTGTATTGGTCAAGTGGTTGATGTTGATATGGGATTTAGTAATTAGTAATAAGTAGACCAATACTTTCTAAAGATAGTAATTATTACATTAATCTAATTACACTGTTGAAGATGTAATAATTACTAACTATTTTAGAGTAACTTACCAAACTGTTATAATATCAGAGGTGAAACTGGAAGAACAGTAGCCTATGTTATTCAACCTAATTTTAATTTTCATGTAGGCTATAGGTGCAATCCTGCAGGCATTAAAAGAACGTGGCAGCAGCTGAAAATAAAATATATAAACATAATTCAATCAGGTAAGGCTTGAGCATATCATGGGTGTAGGCTACCTGACTTTACAAACATTTGACATATTAAATAACTAAATAGCATCCAGTATATAGCAGTGCAGCAGCATTTCTGGCTGAGGGAATTCCTTCATCAGAGCCAGTCACTCCCGAAGATCCAAGCCTTCATAAAATGTAAGAGGTCTATATGTGTTATTTTTTATATAGGGTATTTCCATTTATTTTACTTTAGGTTGGGTTTTTCGTTGGTCCCAACAGATTCTGATGGTAATATCTGTCTTTTGGATCCTCCTGTCCCAACAGAACCCCAGGCAGTTGTAAGTAGCCTACACTCAATACACCAGAAATTATGACAAATAGGCCTAAACTTCATAAATAGTAGGGACACACTTCAGTGTGTAATGCCACAGTTTAATTCTGTAGAATTTGTTTAGAACTACCGGAGGTGGAAAGAGTAATAAAATATTTTACTCAAGTAAAAATACTATTACTTTGATAAAATTTTTACTTAAGTACAAGTAAAAGAAGCAGGTCTAAAAATCTACTCAAGTAAAAGTACTTCTATTCAACGACTCTCCTATGTAGGGTTGTAATGTATGAGAGTTTCACAGTAGATAACTGTCTCAAAAAATATCACGGTTTATGGTATTAAACAATTATTAAATATATAAACTGCATTATTTAATTACAGTTATTATTATCATCAGTTAAAATGACAGTTAAATAAATTAAACATTTGTTCAATAAAACCTATCTAATCAACTAATTTCAATAATTGATTATGAATTAGATTAACAACTTATTTTGTATCATTAATAACTTATTAAAATGTTTAAAAATAATTGAGTTCTATGAAATGTTTTTATTCAGATTTTTTTATTTTTATGATTTAGTACAAATATATTATCAAAAACGGTGGTAATCAAATAAAAGTTTAGCAAACGTTTGAATCCTTTTATTTTTTGGCAAAGTGCTGCAAAACAGATTTAGTCAATTAAACCATAGACAAACAATTTATATATTCCTTAAATAATGTTTAAATAAATTGTAGTATTATTGTTGGTGTTTAAACACTGCTTCCTCTTTAAAAAAGGGGAGGAGACCGAAATAAACTCTGGGTTTACTGAAGAAAACCTGCTCCCGACCAGGTTAGGTTCACAGAGTAAGTTACCATGGTAACTGACTCTGAGTATAAGTTACCTCTCTTTCAGAAACGGGCTTGACTTACTCTGCTTTCTCGGGTTTGATATACCTCCCATTCTGAAACAGAAAACCCAGAGTTTCCCTCGTTTCAGGGTTAACATACTCAGAGTTTTCACTTAACCTCCTTTCTGAAACAGGCCCCCGGTGGCTCACACAGTATAAACATAAACATAAACATAAACATTACCTCGAGCTGAGAGTCCGTGCTGGCCGTGGGTGCAAAGCAAGCGTGCCGCACAAGTCCTGAAAAGTGAAGCTAGAGCGCCTCCATCGCCCCCCGGTGGTTGGTCCCAGTATAGGTCATAAACCATGCCCTCCCCATGAAGTCTAATGGGATGTGATGGAAACTAAACAATCAAATTTTTCCAAATATGCTTTCTGTCATTTTAGGTCGTTTTTATCAGGCTGATGTAAGTTTAAGTGTTCCGTTTTTTTTAAATAAGTTTGGTCTTAGTTAGTTATTTGATGCTATAAAAACGGGAATGTGACGTCATGATCGACAGCTGTGATTGACAGCTTCTCTAAACAAAGTAGTCACTTAGGCACCAACAGACTTTTTGGGGGATTTTGTGAGGAGATTAAACTTTAATTTCTACTTAACTGTTTGTTTTACACTGACACTGCAGTAAACCGTTTCTGCAGGAGTGAGGGCAGGATCTCGATATATAGCGGCTTTACTTCCGGCTCACTACTGTGCAGACTCGGGTCCCGCGTCCTCTTCTGCGCAGAATCAGGTCTCAAATCAGCGCAAGATGTCAGCGCCATATTAGGACTTTGGCGGCTTCACTTTTCATCAATGGAAGAGAGTGAAGGGGCGTCATTCATCTTTTTTTACAGTCTATGGTGCAAAGGAAGACCAATTCTGCATAGTCACAAAATGATCCTCGAGGACAGTGTTGGGGAAAGTTACTTTTAAAAGTAATGCATTACAATATTCCATTACTCCTTAAAAAATAAACTAATTGCGTTACTTATTTATTTTTTATGGGAAAAGTAAAAGCGTTACTTGTTCTCACATGGGCTGGAGTAGCTTGTTTCTCTTTTAATAACAGAAAAAGTTATATTTTTGACAAATGTAAAGGCTCTTTCACACCAAAAGTGCTAAAGCAAAAGGAAATGCAAATCACTTGTACAGTAGAGGGTGCAGCTCAAACAAATCTTCCAGCTGTGCTCCCATTATGGACTGCAGAAGAATAGGATGCATGAGAACAAAGTTTAACATTCTTACTTAAGCAATAAAAACAACTAAAGTTGAACTTTAAGTACTTTTTGCTCATTTGTATGGTTGAATTGGATTATCGAAGGTCTGCAGCAAAGACATTGGTTAATAAAGTGAGATTAAATAAACTGTATTTGTGTTACCTAACAGATTTCATTATTATTTGTATATATTCTGAGTTTGCATTTCACTGTTTTTATTCATTTTGAGGAATACTGAATCTGAATCATGCTCATATTTAGTCAAGAAGTACAGAAGCCAATACAGTTGAGTTAATTTAGTTACTTGGGGAAAAGTAATCTGATTACGTAACTCACGTTACTTGTAATGCTTTACACCAAAAACTGTTGAGGACAATCCTTGGCAAAATGACACTTGACCAGTTCACTTTGTCCAGCATAGGCAAAGGACATCAATGTCTTTTGGTCTGGGAAGTGTGCTTGTACAAAGCCAGTTACCATAGAAAACCATAGAAACAAACTCAAGACACAGGAAGTAAACTCAGAAGATGAAGACAGAAAAAATAGAAATAAATAAATAAGAAGTCAAAATAAAAGTCTCAGAACAAAGATACAAGATAAATGTGACACTAATGAATTCCAAAAATGTTTTATATTATATTAATCCAGTTAAAAAAAAACTTGATGATGGCATGTATTATATGTATTATTTGTATTATAACCTGTCTATATTGGTACCTGCCAAATTCCGCTAGATTTACCTATTTCTATGCTTCAACGCCATCAACAACAATTTTGGAAGCATCTTTTTCCACTCCTTCAGCTGAGGTGTCAGTTTACCTATCCTGATTACTGTATGATTATCTAAAGTAAGAGTTAAAGCCATCCAATCAAATCGATCGGAGATTGAGATTCTTTGATCAATACGCATCAGGCAGTCAGGGGGCAGTCTGGTTTTGTGTCCCGTCTGGGACTATCCAGTGCTGCAGACACTTGATTATCAGTAACAGGGAAATGAACCCTTTTGAAATGTCTGGCTGAAATGTTTTAAAACTCTGGGGAATTACATCATATTTTATATCATTTTATATTCACTCTTCTCCAACTATTTTAATATTCTTTGTGATGCTTTAATCATGATTTGTGTATGAGATCTCATTCACTGCCCTAGACTGATATATTATGGGTAAGATTAACCGAGACACACTCTAAATCTCTCAAACTCAGGCCTGTTTCACACATCCTGTGCCCGCGGTGCATTAGAGTTACTGCAACGTAACTGCATTGCAAACACAAAACTGCACCCCTGTATAGAAAATATGATTTCTAGGCTATTACATTCAATATTTCCTTTAATCACAGGCATAAATTATAAAATGGTTATGAGGAATTGGCTATTGAGAATTATTACAAAGTCGATCCTTAAATATCTAATTTGCATGAAGAGGGGAAGGCAAATTTACATTCAAAATTAATTACTTTACACAGAACCCAAATCCCAAAGTGTAGCTTTAAACGTCTTAAATCAATCAGTCAGATTAAGTGAATATAAAGTGCTGTTTGTGTGCTTGTCAATTCAACTTGTATCAGATGATTTTTGTAATATAGTTCACTCCAATATTTCATGTTGTCTTATAAAAGTCTACAGTATATTGCAAAAGTTGTGTTGATGAATTGTTTTTTTCAAGTCTGCAGTCAGAATACTGTAACCTGTTAATGGGTGTGAAATGAAAACACACAGCTCAGGATGTGTGAAAAAGATAATGAGGGTACAGGTTAATTATCTTGCTTGTTGTTACCTGCCTTATATACCTTTATAAAACTAATGAACAGGGCAAAAACAATAAACAAAAATGTGATATTTGAAACAATTAAAAACCTGTGATGATAATCACTCTATGAGAAACAAAGGAAAAAGTTTTCCTTTCAAACTGCAGATAAGTTAGGATTTAACAGGACACTCAAAGTGCCACTGTTGCTGTTCATCCCTCTCTCTCTCTCTCTCTCGCTCTCTGACAGACAGGTCTTTGATGTCTGACACAATTGATGAATATAAAAAATTCTCTATGAATGTCTGTCATTTGTCAAAAACATTTGTTGCAAACTAATTTGATGCAGTGTTGTATGCAAATTAATTTGCTCCCAGTGATGTGGTGTTGTCTGCAAATTAGTTTGCTCCCACATACCAACACACACACAGACGCAAACAAACACACATTTAGTCATTGTCATACACCCATTGGAGGGTGAAACCTCTGGGAAAGGGCTATATCTAAATTCACATCCTCCTTCTGTTATAACAATATTCAAATCATCTAACACCTTTATTCTGCTTGGATGAAATAACACACACACACACACACACAGACAATCATTCTCTGCTCACTTTAGAGAATGACTACTTCACAAATATAAGCAAACACTGGGGGAAATGGGCGTCAAACAGTTCACAGAAGCGAGAATAAAAAAATAAATAAAATACCATGACAAAACACATCTCAGGTGAATTCAATAAACAGCTGCATCATATTTGTGTGTGGTAGTCATAAAATCTTCTTGACTACCCACACGTATTTAACCAGGAGCTAGCTGGTATTGTGCTTTTCTGTGAGCATGTAAATGAAATGGCTGTCACATAAAAACATAACTAAATGTAAAAGTTAATTCAATAAGTTTTTGCTTGCATTTAATTGGCTCTCTTTAGTAGATTCCTCAACACTTGATACACAGTGAATAAAACAATGGCGTTGATTTTTCCATTTCAATTCCAGCATTCCAGTCCTCATCGTTATGCAACGTGGATTCACAGCTCAGAAAACATGTCGACAACATGAACAAAACTCTTCCAGGCCTCAGCTAAGTCCAGTGTTTGAGGTCAAAATAGACGTCGTTCGCAAGCAGCCAATGTTGCAATGTATTGTTCACGGTATCAAAAATTAATCTAATGATGATCAAATGATGGATCTTGTAATCAAGTATAATAAGTATAATAAAGTATATTACAGGTCCTTCTCAAAAAATTTGCATATTGTGATAAAGTTCATTATTTTCCATAATGTAATGATAAAAATTAAACTTTCATATATTTTAGATTCATTGCACACCAACTGAAATATTTCAGGTCTTTTATTGTTTTAATACTGATGATTTTGGCATACAGCTCATGAAAACCCAAAATTCCTATCTAAAAAAATTAGCATATTTCATCCGACCAATAAAAGAAGTGTTTTTAATACAAAAAAAGTCAACCTTCAAATAATTATGTTCAGTTATGCAGTCAATACTTGGTCGGGAATCCTTTTGCAGAAATGACTGCTTCAATGCGGTGTGGCATGGAGGCAATCAGCCTGTGGCACTGCTGAGGTGTTATGGAGGCCCAGGATGCTTCGATAGCGGCCTTAAGCTCATCCAGAGTGTTGGGTCTTGCGTCTCTCAACTTTCTCTTCACAATATCCCACAGATTCTCTATGGGGTTCAGGTCAGGAGAGTTGGCAGGCCAATTGAGCACAGTAAACCATTTACCAGTGGTTTTGGCACTGTGAGTAGGTGCCAGGTCGTGCTGAAAAATGAAATCTTCATCTCCATAAAGCTTTTCAGCAGATGGAAGCATGAAGTGCTCCAAAATCTCCTGATAGCTAGCTGCATTGACCCTGCCCTTGATAAAACACAGTGGACCAACACCAGCAGCTGACATGGCACCCCAGACCATCACTGACTGTGGGTACTTGACACTGGACTTCAGGTATTTTGACATTTCCTTCTCCCCAGTCTTCCTCCAGACTCTGGCACCTTGATTTCCGAATGACATGCAAAATTTGCTTTCATCCGAAAAAAGTACTTTGGACCACTGAGCAACAGTCCAGTGCTGCTTCTCTGTAGCCCAGGTCAGGCGCTTCTGCCGCTGTTTCTGGTTTAAAAGTGGCTTGACCTGGGGAATGCGGCACCTGTAGCCCATTTCCTGCACACGCCTGTGCACGGTGGCTCTGGATGTTTCTACTCCAGACTCAGTCCACTGCTTCCGCAGGTCCCTCAAGGTCTGGAATCGGTCCTTCTCCACAATCTTCCTCAGGGTCCGGTCACCTCTTCTCGTTGTGCAGCGTTTTTTGCCACACTTTTTCCTTCCCACAGACTTCCCACTGAGGTGCCTTGATACAGCACTCTGGGAACAGCCTATTTGTTCAGAAATTTCTTTCTGTGTCTTACCCTCTTGCTTGAGGGTGTCAATGATGGCCTTCTGGACAGCAGTCAGGTCGGCAGTCTTACCAATGATTGCGGTTTTGAGTAATGAAACAGGCTGGGAGTTTTTATAAGCCTCAGGAATCTTTTGCAGTTGTATAGAGTTAATTAGTTGATTCAGATGATTAGGTTAATAGCTCGTTTAGAGAACCTTTTCATGATATGCTAATTTTTTGAGATAGGAATTTGGGGTTTTCATGAGCTGTATGCCAAAATCATCAGTATTAAAACAATAAAAGACCTGAAATATTTCAGTTGGTGTGCAATGAATCTAAAATATATGAAAGTTTAATTTTTATCATTACATTATGGAAAATAATGAACTTTATCACAATATGCTAATTTTTGAGAAGGACCTAGCAATCCACTGCATCCTCCACAACCAAGCACTCAAAACGCACAAGCCCAGGAATTGCACTGTGCAAATTCAATTTAGCACTAAATTTGTGGCCACTTTTGCGCCATTACCTGATTTGCACAATTCCTTTAGTGAATGAGGCGACATCTCATGCAAATAAACGATGCCATCAGCAGGTGCTATTCATTCTTGGAGAATATCCCCCATAGTGTGTGTGCTCCTGCTGAATTATCCAGAACCACCCTTTGATTCTGCTTTTCTTTTTTCCTGATACATGGATATAATTCATATCTCTGTCAAACACAAAAGCATTTACAGCCATTTAAACTCACATAGCTGAAGGACATGCATTTTAGAGCCTGAGGTTTCGCTCTGCGTGAAAAACTTACAGATGTCATTTGATGGGTAAAAATGCCTCACAGCGTGCTTCTAACACACATGCACAAAAGGAAAAAGAGAAGGAGACACAAGGAGAGCAATGGTCAGCATGAATAAAAGACAAAAATGAAAGTAAACCACCATTCTATCATCGCCACCATCTGAATAAAGATGGACCGCAAGCCTTTGAATAGCTTCTCCACTCTATGTCCACACTCTTTTCTCGTGTCCACTCACCTCTTTTCAGTGTGGACTAAGGCACAAGTTTAATCTTGGGTTGGGTCCAAATCCATTTATTTTCTCTCAAAAGCTTTCTTTCTTCCTCTATCTCTCTCCCTCCTCCTCAACCTCTCTAATTTTCTCCTTTTTCATCTCCTCTGATGGTAGTTACAGGGGTAATATCAGGAGAGAGATGAAGGCTGTTTCAGCACATACCGTGCGCATATATTTACACAGCGCAATATATCGTCCAGCATAAAGCCGTGTAATGAGATGCTCTGTTCTCTTCTGCTTGTTCCTTTGTTTGTTTGTAGTATAATGCAGATGTGAGCAACTATCTCATAGCGACATTCACAATCGTAGACATACAGCTTTTTCAACTCTAGCCCGGCCTTGCTGCAACGCATGTGAAGACTGTGAACGAGAATCCCACAGAAAAGGAAAAAAGAGCTCTTTCATCTCCACCGCACGACACACAGCAGGTTTAATTAGAAAGTGTCGGCCTGGCATCAGTGGGTGTGTACCTCCATGTGTCTAACAACAAACCTATAGTTATGATGAGCTTTGGACTCACTCATTCACATTGGCTACTGCAATAATATTTCATCCTTACTGCAGCTTGCAGTCTTTTTTTAAATTAATTTCTTTGTCCATTTGGGAAACACTGGCAAATAAATAAATAATACTAGTATTATCAGTTTATGTAAGGTTTATGTTTTGCAAAGCCTTTGTAAACGTGCTCATTGGCCTGTAGGTAAATCGTTTTGGTGGTGGTTGTGTCTAAATGTGACCCTCGACCACAAAACCAGTGGCAAACTTATTACCCAATTTTTTATAAATTAAGATTTATACATCATCTGAAAGCTGAATAAATAATCTTTTGTTAGGATAGGACAATATTTGGCTGAAATACAACTATTTGAAAATCTGGAATCTGAGTGTGCAAAAAATAATCTAAACATTGAGAAAATCGCCTTTAAAGTTCTACATTTATGTTTGCGATTGTGCTGCATTCACTCAGAAAAATAAATGTTTTGTATATTTACGGTAGGAAATTTACTAAATATCTTCATGGAACATGATCTTTACTTAATATCCTAATGATTTTTGGCATACAAGAAAAATCGATCATTTTGACCCATACAATGAATTGTTGGCTATTGCCACAAATAAACCTGTGCTACTTGTGACTGGTTTTGTGAGGGTCACAAATGAAAAAATAATATTTGTCATTTGAAAGATGTAGTCATTGAATTAATTTTTTCCCAAAGCTGTGATAATAACTGCTGTTGTGCTCACTGAAGAGTTTTGAAAAAGTGACTCAAATTGAGAGATGGATAGGGATTATTAAAAACTGTAACTTAATACTCGTTTTTTTTGTTTGTTTTTTTTTGCCTAAAATCCAAGCTCACAACAAAATAATAATGTATTTGCAAAGCACCAAAGTCAAATGCAAATGGAAAAGACACAAGTGAGTAAAAACTCAAAATACCTCAGTTTTGAATAACTACAGTAAACATTAAGATTGACGATGTTAACATATTATGACTCATTTTTCGGTGAACTATCCCTTTAACAAACTATTAACTATGATTTTTGCCTCAATAAACTATTAATTACTGCTTATTAATGTAGTTGCAGTGTGTAAAAGGCAATGCAGAATAAGGTATTAATGTGCTTTATGAGTACTAATAAATAGCCAATATCCTATGATATGCATAATAAGCACATTGTAAAAAATATTTTTCATGATTTGTCATCACAACATTTTTTCTTTTATCAAATCAACTTAGATAATTTATGTGGTTCAGATAACATACTGTACTATTTTTAGTACACGCAGTGTACTTACTTAAAGTACTGGGTAATATAAGGTAACTATGGGTTTAGGTTAGCTTTAGGGGTAGGTTCAGGGTAAGTACAGTTTGGACTGTAAATAGTGTAAATAAAGTGAAACCTAGTAGAAATACTCTTAATAGTGAGAGCTGGACCCTAAACTAAAGTGTTAACTAATTATTTTTTTTATTTTTTTCAGAACTGTGACCATGATGTACACCATTCCTGTCCCAGTCATATTCTTGACCCAAAACACTGTCCACTCCCAGATGGTAAATGTTCCTCTAGAGTGATTTTTAAGTGCTTGGTTTCCAAAGGAAGCAGATGTCAGTGAATTTAAAAGGCTGGTAGATCCCGTGTTTGTTCTCTCTCGATGACAGTAACACGAAAACATTGTGTATCCCATAAATGCAGGCAGTGTGTATAGAGGGATTGTGAGTGTCCATTGGAGAGGGCTGATGTGTGTACAAAAGTGTTATTTATTGTTCAAGTGTGAAGTGTTTACTGCAGGGACAAGAGACAATGTCAGTTCAGTCTAATTCCTCTACCAACAGCAACACCATCCTTTTTCTCTCTCTCCATCTCTCTCCCCTCTGTTCTCTCTTTTAATCTGTCTGAACACACACTCCGCAGGGTTAATGGACTACATCTTTCTCTCTCTCCTGCTCTAAATCATCCTGTCTTCATTTAGACCCTCTCAGGCAGATGTTTTTAACCGAGGGGAGTCAGGGTCTCGCTCACAGACCGGTTGGACCTAGCGAGGAAGTGGCCAACACAGTGCACCGATAGAACCACACACGCTGTCTTCTGTGTGTGCGCGTGTTGCATTAATAGCTGAGGCACGTTCAAAAGAAGGGAGGAGGAAACACGCTTTAGTGCCAGAAGATGAGAAAGTTCAGCCGAGGTGATTGGATTAGCTTCTCCTTTGCACTCAGGGCTGAAAGAGAGTGTGTGTGTGTGTGTGTGTGTGTGTGTGTGTGTGTGTGTGTGTGTGTGTGTGTGTGTGTGTGTGTGTGTGTGTGTGTGTGTGTGTGTGCGTGTGTGTGTGTGTGTGTGGAGGAGAACATGAAGCGTTCACATTCCCTACCACATGACGATCACATAATGTTCAGATGCATCATTTATTTACGCAGCTGCGATATGAAGATGTAATGCTGACTTTATATTCATTTCTCGACATTTGCTTGACATTTCAAAGGAACTGATTACATTGCATGTAGCAAAGTACATTCTTGAGTTACTTTTGTATTACTTTATTGCAGTGTCAGCTGACTGAGACATTTTCACCTCTAAACTACTAGGTTTAAAAAAAAAAAAAAAATTACATTGGAAGTGTTTTTGCCCCCAGCGCGATAATAATAATCTCTACCTCATAATTTGTGTGAAAAGGAATCAAAGTTGCTAGTGCTTTACTGACACTAGTGTTAATTTCAGCTGTGAATTTTATGTATAGGTATGGTTCTAAAGTTTTTTGCACACAAAAAAAAAAAAAAAAGAAAAAAAAAAAGGTAGATACGTTTTTTTACAATGTGCCTATTTGGGGTATTTTACACATTCCTTAAAAAATAATATTGTAACACATTACCTCAACACTGAGCCACATGCACACACAGGAGTGTCCACAACACATCTTGTGTCACATAAATATGATTTTCTTGTGCTTGCAAAACCTTTCAGACATAACAGATATTGAGGTGTAAGTAATTATAATTAGTGATACTATGGGGTTTATGATTACCATCAGTCTGATCCAAAAACCACACACATGCATAGAGAAAGAGGCATGCTGGGAATTTCTTCTCCTCCAGGCTTTCTTGTGCTTGCAGATATGTCCGTCTGTTCTCTCGCTGCTTCCTCTTCTTTATACAATCGCATTAAAAGTCTGTAATAATAGTTTTTCCGTACTGCGGCTATATAAAGCAGTTTTTAAAATGCAAAAATTCAACTTGCAGGTCTCATCAAGCTGAGTAAAACCTACTCTGCCTTATAAATAAAATGTTTGATAGAGTATTTCTAAAGTTAAAGTAAACTTCCGTAACCAAAATAAAAAGCCTTCCTTGAGAGTAAAAAATCTCTATTTTAAGGTAAAAGTATGCCTGAACTACATTTTTGCAAGCCAGTAGGAGGAGGCTGCGTGGCTCATCATAGTCTACTTACACTTAAAGTAACAGTCCACCCCAAAAAAAGGGCATTCTTTCATCATTTACTTTTCATCAAGTTGTTCAAAACCTGTATGACTTCCTTTCTTCGGCAGAACAAAAAATATGTTTAGCTGTCTTAGTCCATGGAGCGATTGTCAATGATGTTCAATGCTTTCAAGCTTCAAAAAGGACATAAGGTAAATAAAAGTTTTACTCCAGTGGTATAATGCAACTATTCTAAAGTGGTACAATCACAGAGTGATATTTAAGTGATCAAATCAAATCATTCACCAACTCGTGTATGAAACAACCAAATCCAATTTGTCGACCCATCAATAACATCAAACCCTATTGGTGCTTGTGTCATGATGTTAAGTCATCTGGCATACAAGAACAAATGAGTTGATCAATGATTTGTGGGCTGCACAAATTCAGATTTTAACAGTGTGCATCTTCGAATCAATCACAAAATTCTTTCACTTTGAAAGGCTATTAACTTGTGTGTAAGATCGATCAGTTTGATCTAATATACACTATTAGAGTCAATGATACTACCACAGTTCTCTTCAAGCTGGACGCCTCCCTAAATCTATGGACACCCCTCCGTGGGAAAATCATTGTGGTGCGGTGAAATCCAAATGGTACCAATTATCTGTGTTGAATGTTGGAAATTAATTTGATGAACTCAGTAGCTTGCCTTGGACGTTAAGTGTGAGGAATATTTAACATGATAATTAATCCCTTCTGATGCTCCACCATCTCCCTTTTGAACATTGGTAAAGAGCTTCTGATGGACTAATAACATATTTTTTTAAGTTCCTATCTGCAGTGCCTTCATGCTATCCGGCTCTTTGACATGTTTTCTTTGCTATAACAGGAAGTGAGAAGAATGTGTTGTTAGATTCAATACTAAATTGATCTTGTAGAATGCAAATAGACACTATCCTATAGACATATCAGATGGCACACAGTCCATTTACTAACCGTCTGATACACGCTGCACACAAAATAGCAAGAATAGCCTGATTGAATCTGATTGGCTGGTGCTACGCAACTTCTGGGAGGTGCAAAATAATATAACAATATAAAATAATATTGAAATATATCAAAGCGATAATTAAATGATGACAGATTTTGCATTCATCTAAATATTGTGTCTGCTTGGGTAAAGTGATGGAATCCTTCACAGCGAGTTACTCAGAGCACTCCATTGACACCATTACGGTGTCAAATTAGGTAAATGTGTTAAATAGATTATGAATACATAGAGTTTATAATTAATCTCACTGCAAACATGCAAATGAACAGAAACTTACATGAGTTAGAACCACACACTTACGGTCGGCTACATATTATTACGAATGAGATCATGTCGGAAATTCTTATTACACGTTCACCAATTTTTGTTTTACACCTTTACAATAATTGTTTCTCTAGGTCTGTTATTGTGTACTCTTAAAAATAAAGGGAAACTCCAAAAGGGAGTTTTCACAACAATGCCACAGAATAACCATTTTGGGTTCCCCTAAGAAATTTTCAGTGAACAGTTCTTAAGGGTGTGTTCACACTTGTCTGGTTCTCTTGGTTCTTTTGGTCTGGACCAAAAAAAGAGAATAATACACTTAGTCCTAGTTCCCTTAGTGTTCACACTGGCCTTTTTAAGACTAAAGCTAAAGATACACACAAAAAAATTAAAAAAAAAAATTTAATATATTTATATATTGTAAACTTAATGAACATCAAAAACCATGCTGATGTGTTCTGGGCTAAATGTGCATGTTGTATGTGCTTACATATGATGCTATTTTGACCAGCTGAGAACTCGTGGAGAGTTTATAAAATTTGTCATGAAGTCAAAACAGCAGCAGGAATTCCTCCGTTTCTGACGCCTGTACCAAACTGTAATGAGCAACAGCTCTTATGACGAGAAGAAAATGGGTATGCTTCAGCATCTTAGAGTATCTGTGGTTTGTTTAGATGTCTTTGGTCCGCGTTGCGTTCATATTTTAGTTGAACCGCACCAGAGTTAATTTGGAAGTGGACCAAAACCCACCTTTTCTGTGGTCTCGGAACGCTCGTTTGGTGCACACCAGGGTTCAGATGGCAGCGTTCACACGATCAAATGAACCGCACTAACAGAGCAATCGCATTAGAGTTCATTTTAATCTAACCATACCTGCCAAGTGTGGTCATCCTAAATGGATGGTTCCATTTTTTTATTGTGATGAACATTTTAATCATCTGAATCTGTTCCATGAATATCAATGGTTCTTGCATGGAACCATCAGTGATAATAAAGAAACTTTATTTTTAAAAGTGCATTTCATTAAGTCCCACCCCTAGACAGCAAGTTAAAAAAAATGTGACTGGTTGCTTATGTCCATCAGACACTTTGTAATTGGAAAATTGGAAGGGTCTTGGCTAGAATAATGTACAGGACTTCATACAAATAGTCAAAAGTTTAGCTATACTAGACTATTAATCGTCCATGAGCGAGAGGAAACGAGGAACTCACATTAATCTTTAATTCTCTGGCATTGGCCATGAGCACCAGCAAGACACATACGTCAAGAGAACAGTGTTGCCCATGAATAATGCATCAATAGAGTACATTAATTTCACACAGGTCCTGGTGTCTGTTTCAAGCCGCACTGAGTGACAATTAAAGCGTTTTTTGAGTCAATGTAATATTTATGCAATGTTGGTAGTGGTCCTTTAGATGTCAGCCACAGTAGAAAACAGTTGTGCAAGGTGATTATCTTTCTGGTGGGCACTCACACATTTGTTATCTCCTGTTTCTTCATTACTATAACGTATCCTGCCATCTAAATCGGACTCGGGAGTGCCTAACGACATAGAACAATAACAATTTAACTCTCATTGTTTCATTAATTTTATTTCAAAAAAATTAATGCGCCCTGTCATCTAAACTGCACCAAGGAATGTATTACAATATGGAATGATACCGATTTAATTCACGCCATTCCATTTGTTTTATTTTTTGAAGACATTTAATAATACACAAGCTGTGAGGCGTGAGCAACTAACAAAGTTTCGAATCTATACCTGAATGAAGATGTATAGACATAGATACAGACAGTCTTGTGTGTGTTGCTAGGTGCTGGGAAGCAGAAGGTGAAGCTGTCAGAAGCAGTTCTCTCATATCAGAGACTAGAGCTGCAGCGCAATTCTGTCATGCCTCTCAGCCGCACTGATGTTTGAGGATGATGATGATGATGATGAGCTTTCTATATGTGAGACTCTTGATGCAGTCCAACCCTCCACTGCAGTTTGGATTTCATCCTGTTACAACAGATGCACAGCCAGTCAACTGATCTTGCTATACAAATGCACAAGGCGCAGGTCTGCACTCACATTTGATGGACTACAAGGATCGAGCGTGTCCTTTGAGAACCTGTTTCACCTCACACTTGTGTCACTGTTGTGTCCTTGTTTCCTGGTGCATGTGCCCTTCTGTTCTGTTGCATTCTGTCATCCTCTTTCTCTCGATTGAATACAGCAGGAGCATGTCTCATTGCCAGATTTTGCTCTTCAAGGCTTCTCTCCACTTCATCGACGACCATGACACACCTCCCTATAAGGCTGTTACAGATGCCCGGCCAACCTGGCTAACTGCCACACACACACACACACAAGTGGGATTACAAAGAGTATCCTATCCAGTGAACACACAGCTTAACCTGACAATGCAGCAAATTTGACAAAAGGAGTTTACAAAGCTTAATATGGGTTGCAGGCATTAATAGACAGGATTAAAGGGTTAGTTCACCCAAAAATTATTACTCTGATCTAGGGATGTGCCCGAAGCTTGAATCTAAATTGGGAAGGCACGGAAAATAAATAACCCCATTCTACGGAGCCCCGGCCTAAAGGGACATGGTTAAGCTTGCTGTGGTAGTCGGTTACATTACAGTAAATCAGATTTCACTTATCACGTGAAGATGGTAATGAGAGACGACTGTTGGGGGATTTGGTGCACAGATCCTGAGCCTCATTGACAAATATCTTATTCTTATCTTGTAAAATGTGCGGTCACCCTTACGAAAAAGAAGTATACTTCAAGTTCATTTTAGGAAGTATACTTAAGTAATATTCAAGTATATTTTTAAGTATACTTTATGTAGTAAGTATACTAATGTCAATATGTACTAGTAGTAAACTTGTAAGTGTACTATTTTAATACCGCTTGGGACTAAATTGGCCCACTTGTAGTATATAAAAGTATATGTTTAAGTGTACTATAAGTGTACCAGTAGTAAACTTTAAGTGCACAACTAGTTCATAATTACGTTTCTCATTTGTACTGCAAGTGAACTTATGGGTATACTAGTAGTTTACTATTTTAATACTTGTAGAAAATGTTTAGTTTATGAAAGTACACTCTAAGTAAACTACTAGTTTAGTAGTTCTATACTGCAAGTATACTTGCAAGTTTTCTTTTAGTGTACTCTCAGTAAAGTACTAGTTTAATAGTTTTATACTAAGCTTTCTTTGTAATACATTTTACTCGAATAATACAACATTGAATTATACTACACTATTTAAGTATTTGATTTTCTTAGAAATATCTAAGCAATCACTACAATAGACACAGTGTGTGGCACCACATCTTCATTTCAAAAGGTACATTTGTGAATGCAGAGACCTCAATACTTGGTAGACAATACACAATGACGGTAACATTTGATGGATCATTTTTGTTTGAATGTATAATAAGTAGAAAATGAACTCCAAATGAAACAAAATGGCAAGTTACTAATCCTAACAACAAACGCAATGATAAAATAGTGTAAATACAGCTGGAAAACAGTGAAAAATTAACCTCATTAATTATTCAAGGCCCAGTGCATGATGGGAACACCAGTATCAGAAAAGTTGAGTAAATTTACTTAATTTTATAATGTTGATATTAGAATTTACTTACTTTAAAATGAACTAACTTTTTCATGTAATTTACATTGTTTTTTTTCTGTAGAATGTAAAATATAAAATATAGCAGTATTTATAAGTATATAAAAAGTATGCTTTCTTATTTTTAGTTGAAAAGAAGTATACTAATAGAACACTTGAATAAACGTATTTTTCGTAAGGGCAGCACCGCCGCTCCCTGTACACGGAGTACGCGTGATTGCAAATTGGAAAGCGAAAGTAAAAAGCAAGCATGCATTCAAAAGCAATTTCTTTTTTTTAAGCTCATCGGTGTGAATAATCATGCATTTACACTGCATGGAAACGAGCCATGTAAAAAAAAAATGTAAAAGTTAAGCAGCACAGTTTTAAAACTAATAATAATAATAAATGTTTCTTGAGCACCAAATCAACATATTAGAATGATTTCTGAAGAATCATGTTATCATCCACATCGCATGTAAATCATGCATTAATCTAGCGTACACATAGTTCTGTATTAACATTTACAGGTATGTCCTTAACATATTGTTTGGCAGTATTTTTACACTATTTTTGATTCCTAGAAATATCGGACTTACTGTTTCTATTGATCAATACTTGTGGATCTGACACCTGTTAAAGGATTAGTTCACTTAAAAAAAAAAAACTTTTGCTGCTAATTTACTCACCCCCATGTCATCCAAGATGTCCATGTCTTTCTTTCTTCAGACGAAAAGAAATTAAGGTTTTTGATGAAAACATTCCAGGATTTTTCTCCATATAATGGACTTCAATGGTCACGTAATACGCAATTACGTTGAAAAGGTCACGCTTCTGTCCTGAAGAAAATTTTCTTTTAGCCTTTTTAATATTAAAACACCCAGGATACGCACACGAAATGGGCATTTTAAACAATAAACTGACAAAGACATTTGAATATGTGTATAATGGTCCTCCTTCCTCAAATTTGTAAACACTGACTCGGTACTTCCGCCTATAAGCGTGACCTTTTCAACGTAATTGCGTATTACGTGACATGGCGAACGCACATCACAGAACAGAGCAAGGTGAGCATTTGTGCTTATAAAACGTAAACTTTTTTATTTATTTTTTAAATGACCGATCGTTTCGCTAGATAAGACCCTTATTCATCGTCTGGTATCGTTTAAAGCCCTTTGAAGCTGCACTGAAACTGTCATTTGGACCTTGAACCGTTTGGGGCCCATTGAAGTCCATTATATGGAGAAAAATCCTGGAATGTTTTCATCAAAAACCTTAATTTCTTTTTGACTGAAGAAAGAAAGACATGGACATCTTGGATGACATGGGGGTGAGTAAATTAGCAGCAAAAGTTTTTTTTAAAGCAAACTAATCCTTTAATGCACTTTGTTTCTACTTAGGCTATTAAACATCATGCTTCAGTAGTAGGGAAAATGCAGTACTCCATCATTAGATAATGAACAATGTAGTTAAAAGTAACATTATGTGCCAATAGCATGATGAAACTGCAAAAAAAATAATGACAGATTTTACACACATCATTTTAAGTATGCAATTTGCTATACAATATCAGGAAACTTCAGATGGTCTGCTACTGGCACTGCCCCTCCTGTCTCTCTCTCTCACCTTCAGCTCCTGATGGACAGATGGTTGGGGTGATAGAACCAAAAGATATTTTGTTCTTTTTTGTATGCCCTCAGAGCAAAAAGCATTAATAGATTGCTGGTGTGAAGGTGAGGTTTTGTGAAATGTCTTATATACCACATAATACGTCAGTGGGATGTTCATGCCAAAAATGTTAGCAGAATAAAGACTGCAGAACAGGTCTGTAGCTTTGATGTCGGCACATAAGCTGACTAAGGAAAGCACAGGGAGTAAAAATAGTAGGACTGCTCAGTCGTTGTGCTTTCAGGGGCATACAGGCTTATATTCAGGATTTATGAGTGGTTGAGCCAAGAGAATAAATCCTTATGTAAACATATAGCTCCGGTAAGACTGCTTTATCGATCCTGCAAAAGGTTCCAGTTCCCAAGAGATCAGCCTACCTCATATTGCCGTAATCATATTGATGTGTTCAAGCAGCTGGGTCTCTGGTTGTGTGGCGGAGAAGTTTCACCGTGACCCAATTACAGAATGTCTGAAGTTGTGCTTAGGTACTGGTGGACAATGAGAATGATCTGAAATAATAACTGGGGTAGAAGCATATATGCATAGAGACCAAGCTCTAGCGACTGAGTGAGCTTGAATATCCATGAGATACGATATGGAGCTGAATGCAGCTGATGGCTGAAGCTTTACGGCTGTCTGTCAGACTTCCAAGAGCTGTGATTCACATTGTAGGCCTCTGATCATCGCTGTTCAACTTCTTCAAACATGTTGAAACTGCATGAAAGTTTTCTGGGAAAAGAATTTGTATAAAGTGTCTATATAACTGCTGCAAGGTCTCTTGAGCTGTTAGTTTTGAAGCTATGCTTCAGCTGCATGATAATTGTGTAAGTCTTAAGGACATGGACAGCCTATGAATGACTGGTATGGAAACAAGCATAAAACATTCTAGTCTGACAATCCCTTGTATTTCTCTTTGACTTTCTTCCAGCACCTCAAACCTCCTCCATATCTTCTATATCTTCCATTATACTGGTTCATTTCCCTGACACTTTTTGTTTATTGTCTTCTAAATTCTCATAGGCCCTTTCTCAAGTGTCTGTGTTGTTGTTGTTTGTGTGTGTGTGTGTGTGTGTGTGTGTGTGTGTGTGTGTGTGTGTGTGTGTGTGTGTGTGTGTGTGTGTGTGTGTGTGTGTGTAAAATTGTACCAATTTATAACTTTGTGGTGTTAATGAGAGTACTCTGTTCTTCAACAGATTTGGGTATCCAGCAATGCTCTTTCACTAACATCCTTTTGCCACTCACTTCTGCTTCCTCTACTTCCTCTATCTCCCTCTGTTCTCTGTCGTTAAACACCTACTTAGACAGAATCATCCCTAGGGTGTTAAAGATGAGCTAACAAGCTCTGTGGGTTCTTCAGCACCTCACACTAAATCAGATAACAATATCCAAACTAGGTAAGATGTCCTGCATTGTTTCAGTTCCAAAGCATGACTACAAAACAGTTCCTTGAAAGGCAACTCTGAGCCGTAATCTCAGATCTAAACCCTCTGCAATGCAGTGCGGATGATCTAGTTCCACAGGTCACTATTATCTTTGAACAATTTCTTTGATCTTCTTGACTTCTCTTGTGCTTTCACTACAAGTGTGCCTCTCTTTAAGAGCAAACTCTGAGCAATGCAAGTAAATTATGTTACAGGCAGCTGCCTTGCGTAAAATTTTGTGTACTTTCCTGATACACAGTATGGAAAATGGAGTATGTCAAATGAGTAGGATTCCAAATACCAAATATTCTTGATACATAGGGAAACAATACACAGATAGCATACTGCATCTGCTGGGATTCTGAAGTCTGCAACACCTTGGTCATACCAACTGAGGAGCCGTGAATTCACGTTGGAGTCGAGGAGTCGTTAAATTCACAATGGTTGAAAAGGGCTTCACTGGATTAAGTACATACTGCACTGTAAAAAAACAAGAATTTGGACGCAGCTCTAGATTATGGGCCACTTTGAGGCTCCAGGACTGATGATGGTGAACGGCATTGGGGAGCTGGGGACCTGTCCTGGCTGCTTTTGAGTCCGGTCCAGTTAGATCAGAAATAAAAACACAGCTGTGCCAAACAAGAAAGGTACAAATCTTAATGTGTGCAGCAGACTGCAACAGATGATCGATTATTCTGTAGTAACCAATGTGCTTTTCAACTGAGTCACAAAGTCTCATGGCGATGATGCCTAGACACAGCAGAACAGAACCGATCCATCATTCCATCTTTCTAACCTTATGCAAGCGCTTTGAAAAAAACAAGCCTTTTGTTTTTTTCTCTCACACTGGCTTAGAAATTATGACCTACGGATGAAATGTGCATTGCTGGAAGATGTAAGGAGTCTCACATGAGGCTGGATACCGTAGCAGGGCATGGCATAAGCACCGTTGGACGTTAATGAGAGTAATCTTGGCGTAATTATGGAGCGCACTGTGATTTTGAGTGTGTGATGTGGCAAGGCGGCTAGGAGGAGAGCGTGGTTTAGAAGACCCTTTAACTGCAATAATGGCTCATAATTAAACTAACACGTCTGGGTGAAATATGCAGAGGCATGAATATTAACACCTGCTTTTAGACTGAACAGTATATTTGAATAGTCTGCCATCTGGTGTGCCTACAGCCCATTCACCCTAGAGTAATTAATGGCTGGGTTCATTCTTCATAAACAAGTTTCAGATATAGTGACATCATCATCATCATCTATTTCTTGGTTTTATGGATGTCTGGGAAGAAGATACTGCACAACACACTCCGGTGCGGCCTCATTAACAACACCAACACCTGTAAAACTCAACAACCGTGCATATAAATATATATCCAAAGAGACTGTTTGCATAGGGATTGTTGTCTAGGAAGAGTGCTTTTGTGTAGCTGGCCTGAGTTTAAAAGAAAAACCTCAATGTCATGCTCAGTATGAAACCAGAAGTAACGCTTGCGATGATCAATTCATAAGTCATCACACACTCGGCTCTTTTAATTACTCTTCAAACACACATTAACCAAGTTTCGGCTGTGAAGGCATGAGCGTTATATGCTGTACGGTAGAGCGTGGTCAAGTCTGAAATTAAAATGTGCTTGAGGCTAATGAAGAGCTCTCCAGACAACAGCTGTGTTTTAATGCATCCTTGCACTGCACAGGAGCTCTCGCACTATAGAAAAAGCATCCTCAGAGCAGCCATTACATAGCCATAAATCAATTACCAACCTTTAACATTAATTATATTTCAAGCTAAACAACATGAGTGTGCTTTGATGAATGCTAGTATTTGCCACGCCCACATATCCCATCAGCCCCTGCTATCTGATATCAGCACATTCTCACTTAATGGAATCTGAAGGGCCGATATCCTGCAGACACACACCATTACACTCCATTACTGTATCGGCGCTTGAGTGTGTGAGCATGTCTATGAGCCTTTTCTGTATTAAAGTGAAAAGTAACAACAAAACACTTTTTGAGCTGCCAAGAAGTTTTGATGGGAGGATATGATAAATATTAATAATAAGACGATATAATAGGAATAATACATTGATATAATATGATAACAAGTATCACTTTCAAGCAAGCATAATGGCTGTTTGCAGCTAAAATAACTCTAAGCAGATGACACCAGAAACCTTGCACATTCAAGTTACGAATGGCCGCACCAACTCTTAAATTAAAAATAAGGTGGATAGAAAGGCCAAAGTAGAGTCTCTGACAAGACGTGATCTGCATAAAGGCCCACACATTCAGTACACAATATAAGCGACACCAATACATCTGAATTACATTCAAAGTGGGATGTGGGGTATTTCCAATAGTGTGTCTCAGTCAGCTCCCCAGTAGCAAGGGCACTGATAAAGGAGTCGGCCATTTTAAGTGCCGTCTCAATCACAGAATCATAGTGCACTGAAACATTTGCTCCCTAAAAAGTTCTATAATGCACTGTGAAAAGCAGGGTACATTGACGCTCACCATGTTCCCTTAACGGAAGTTTTGATGCGCGAAACAAAAATCATGCAAGCCAACTCACTACACATAATGACAATGGATGTTTTTTAAAATCATAGTTCAGCATAAATATACAGTACATCGTTAGACAGGTAAAATCATAATCTAGCTAACATTTATCATTTATGTACAGCCAAAATGTTGCACGTAACAGCAAAGTATTTAAAATGATGTACTTTAAATAATGTAAAAAAATATCGTAAAACTTCAAATAATAGCACAGGCTTTTATTTTCCCAAATTGCCAAACTGCACCGGCTTGTATTTGAGACAGGAGTCTATATGAGACAGGCCTTTAATTTAGTGTTGAGAGATAACGATCCAAATAGCATAGGCTAATAGACAAAGCATGACAGTAGGAGGTTACTACATAGTATTACATTTAATTAATAATTCGAATGTGTTTAACAAATCAGTTAATATAAGAATTAACCCTATTCATCACTATCATCATCACCGCGATCCTCAACTACAAGTTCATTGGCGAAATCCTCCTCCTCGTCGCTCTCCTCCACTTCTCTTTCTCCGCTAACTCTGCCTACCTTGCTTGTGCTAACAGCTCTCGTCCAGATGCGCAAGGCTCTCTTGTGTGTGCAATCTGCACAATAGAACTGGCTTAAACATACGATCTGACGGGTTTTAGAAGATTAAATACAACTTTATTTATCCAAACCTGTCGCCACACCAGGCGTGTAAAAGAGACATGGGTATATTTGGGACTCGGCTATTATTTGAAGTTTTACGGTAAGTCAGAAAGATTCTGCTGTTGTTCATAAATACCAGTATGTTGTACAATGAAGAAGTTGTCATGTTGCTGGAAATAGAGTCATCAGTGTCCCAATGAGCCATGCAGGGTCTTTACTGTCCCTGCAGTGCCTGAATTTTTGTACACAATATACCAAATCACAACCTACGCTAGAGCTGATCGAGACGCACCCCAGTATAGTGGACGGGTTTATATGTTGAGCTAATCAGGAACAGCTGCTAAAGTGGCATCAATGAAAGTGTCCCAAATTACGTACTATACATTATGCACCTATACTATGCATTATGTACTCTATTGTGAATTTTATAAGGTTATTTCAAAGAGTTCCTTCAAATATATTTTAGAGAACCCCTGCTGGATTGTTTCTTGTTTATGGTTTATTTGATGACAGTTGAAACTCATTTTTAGAGATTCCTACATTGGAAACTCACCCACATTCCTCCAACCGCTTCTCCACAGAGCTCATTCACGCTCACATTTCTTATTCATATTTTCGAAGAACACCCATTTCACTCTCCACAGGAACCAAACCCACAGCTTCCACACAAACACTAACAACTAGAGGTAATTTCTTTTAAAATGGCCAATACAATACCAATATCTAAAGATCAGAGTGACAGATGACCAATATAATGTCAATATATGACAAAAAATCTGCACTACTAGCTTAACACTGTTAGTAAATTTCAGAACTACCACTAGGCAGAATGATCACATCTATTAAACAGCCAAAGGCCTATCATTGCCAAAGAAGATACAACTATCGTATCTTTGAATGCAGAAGAGCTATGTAGCTTTCCTTCTGATGTTAAGCTCATTTTTAAGACAGGGATGAGAACTCAATGTGATCTGTTCAACACATCTGTTCTTGCAAAACTGATCAAGTGAGAGCTTCTTCAGAAAAAGAAGTTCTTCCTATCACTCCACCTGTAAAGTGTCCCAGAGAGACACAGAGAGTATCTCGAGATATAATGTTGTGCTCAATAACTAGGATATTTGGAGTCTCTCTTTCTTTCTCTGCCATCGTGTCCTCTATTGATAGCAATGTCACATTGCAGACACTCACAGACTGTATACAGACAGGCACCAATGACACAATCATGCTAACCAGGGCATATTCCGTGTGTGTGTGTGTGTGTGTGTGTGAGAGAGAGAGAGGGAGGTTTAACAAGCACTTTATTATACTATGAACCTTACATCATGTTACAGTACTGCCAGTTATTTAAAAAAATAATAAAAAAAAAAATAATAATAAAAAAAAACTTTATAATTAAAAATTCACAATAAACCAATAATTTTGTACTATAGGCTACATAGATGTAGTAGGGCCAATCGCCTCCGTGAGTTTATCTGGCCTAATAACCTCAGCTGTGAGCTATCCCTATTTTCTTTCCCTCCTGACATAACACGTTACACTTTCTTTAGTACAACACTCTAAAAGACACGTCTAAAGTGTCCGTCACAAATTTTCCGTAACGTGAAAGCCCTCGCTCAATTTCATCATTCGTTATAAATGGAGGCACGTTAGAGACGGTTACCTATAGTTGGCGCAACAAGCGGTTACACAACAACAAACTGTCCACTTACCACAATTCCTTTATCAGGTGGCTAACTTGAAACTCTTCCTTCACAAAAACGACCACAGCTTTGTTCATGCGTGAAGCCGATGCAATATTCTCGTGCCCGATCTCCTAGCACATCCTCCACAGTCACACACCGGTCACAGGAACACACCTGACGCCGTGACGAAGGGAAATAGGTGGCGCTACCCCTACGAGAGGGACGCCATCCTGATCCCAAACAAAACTCCACAAATTGAAAAATGAATAAAAATAACTTTTCTTTTTTTTTTTTACATTTATTTTTTGTTATTATAGAAACCGAAAAAGGCATGAATTGCTTCCAAACACATAAGCTCTCAGCCGCCAATAATACATTTACAGTGGCCCAAGAAAATATTAGGACACTTAAATATTTGAATGCCATTGCAATCCCTTGTGAAAAAGAAGTGTGGTTAATCATATTGTATGTGCACTTGAAAAGCATACTTTTAAAAAAGGACTTGGAGATAATATAATATTAATTAAATAAATGGCTGCATAAATACATACATAAACTCTGTAAAAAATAAGTGCACTTTGTAATACTGTCAAATTAAAAGTTTTCCTTTAAAGTACATTTAAAATTATGTTTTAATAATTATGTTTTGTTGTGCTATAATAAATGACACTTATTTTGATGTTGACTAACATATAAAAGCACGTAAAACACTTTACTATAATTTTAGTTGTGGTGATTCGATTGTGCAGGATTCGATATTGCACTAAAGTGCAACGTCATCATTACAAACGTGTAATTACAAATATATTACACACACACACACACTATAAATACTTACAAGTTCCAATAGAAATGACATTAAGGTATATTTTAGTTTACCTTAAATGCTTGATTTTTGCATTTACTTTTGCTTTTAATGCCACTTGCTTTGTTATTCTTTTATATAATGCAAATACATTCATATATTCTTATGGCCTTTAAATTGTGACTTTTCAGAGTCAACGCTGGTAAGTATAGCTATTAATTTTCCTCGTTTCCTCTGTTTCACCTTACATACACACACACACACACACACACACACACACAGTGCAGGATCCCCCAGATGGCTCCATGTCACCTAACAGGAACAAAATCCATCAGGAATAATGTGACATCGGTTGGACAAACACACACAACGACACATCCAGACAGACCATCCTCATCCACTGCTGCAGTGAGCCATCTGTGAATCAGAAAATGATTTATTTATTCAGAGATAAACATCACACATGCTCTCATTCTCTCGCTCTCTCCTCCTCACACAAAAAGAAAGGCACAGTCTTTTTTCTTCATACATTGTGTATGTGTTGAGCAGAAAATGAGCTGGGAGGAAGACCTGGACCCTCCTTCTTCCTCTAAAAGATCATCATTCTGTTTCAGTCTACCGCACAACGTCTCTGTTTCTCCTCCTCATGCTTGATGGATAGGAAAAATGACGAAGGAGTGTAGATGTAAAGGGATGAATAATCAGAATGTCTGTGTCCCCTACCGATGTCATTCTGAGTTGTGAGGACATCCTCTCTAGAGTAGTAAACAGCACACAGAGCCCCGAGGAACACTGTTCCAGCAACTGCAAAAAGAGCTCAGCTTAAATCAGAAAAATGACTGAAGTTTAGCAAAAACCCAAATACTTGTCCTTTATCCGGCAGAGAAAAGAGTTTGATATGAATCATCGCTGTCAGAAGAAACAGCTACTAAAGGAGTGACAGAAATCAGAAGTATTTGACAGTTTACAGAGTACATACTGCACTTGAACAAATATTCATTCCTAACACACACACGGGGGGAGAGAGATAGAGATTTTGTTTAAAGTTATATTTTTCGGAGCTGAAACAAAATTTCAACTTGATAACATGCTTTAAACATGCTTAATGACAAATGTTTCATTGTGTAAGTTTGTGATCTCAGAGAAAATGAATAAATCCAATGAATCTTTACATGCCATATTGTTTAGATTGGTGTACACATTATAATACAATCCTGTCAGGGTTTTTTTTTTTTTTTCGAAATTAGCACCAAACCGAAAAGTAAAATGTATATTTTAGATCAGTGATTCCCAACCTTAGCACCTTAGCAAGGAGGGCGTGGGAACTTTGACTTTGAAGACAAACATGGATGCAAAAAAAAAAAACGGTATGGAAAATATGAAAAGCACCAGCGGTGTCTCACAGTCACCATGCAGGATAGAGTAAAATACTTCTTTAAATATCTCTCAGCAACTCAGCATTATCAGTGGCTGCTGTTCAGTCTGCAGACCAGTTTAGTGTCTAGATGGTAATATTTTAACTCCGATTCTATTTTTATATTTTCGTTTTTATTTTTAATTTCAATGAGTTAGTAATTTTGTTGTGTTTTTGCATTTTTTTTCAAATATTATTATAGTTAAGTCTTAGGTCATTGTTTTAGTAAACTAAAGGAAAATGTAAAAAATGTTCCCTTCACAATAGCTGAAGTTACATTTCTAATTTCAACTGTCAACTATCTAATTTTTTTTTTTATGGTTTTGGTTTTAGTTAACGATAATAGCCCTGCTGCAGACTTAAACAACAAAATGACATTGAATAATAATAATTCAACAAAGATTATGTTTAATTATGCTGTAAGGTTCATTACACCTATGGGTTGTATAATATGAATTTGCAAATATCAAATAACTACTGTAACTAAATTATACTTTATCGATCAAGTATAATTTAATGCCAACATATATTATTTTATTGGAAAAACATGACTTTATGGAATCTGTAAGATAGAATCAACATCTGTATAAACATGCCTGTGCGTGTCTCTCATTGCTAGACCAAAAGTCTTTCCCTCCAATACTTCCTAATCTGTAATTGTACTGTCTGACAGAAGTAATTAAACACTAAACACAGAATACTAATCAAAATAAATGTGCTTTTTCAACAAACACACATACCCATTTTTTTAAACAAATACACTCACGTGTATTTATATCAGCGTGTATCATCATATCCGTAAAGAGAAAAGTTGCTAAGGCTACTTTGATTGTATAATGATGTGGGGGTGAAATAGGCGTCACTCACAGCAAATGAGAAAAGTTGACATGGAGCACGCTGCACACTAGATCTCAAACCTCCAGGGAATCGACCGTTAAAAAATAGAAATAAAATAAAAATGCAGAACAGAGAGTCTGCTGGGAATAAAACAGGAATCAACATTGGATTGGCTTTTCAGAGATGAATAGATTGCTCATGTACTGTTTTTAGTCTTGTTTTTCCGTATTTTATGTTTTAATTATATCTACCTAGTTAATAACAATGTCTTGTATACATGTTCTGAAATTCTGTGTATTGTTTTACGTTGCTGCAGAACAGGAACCTGCTGTAAACCAGTTTTTAAACTGAGCCAGGCCCGTTTTACTGTAACTATACTGTTGCTGTTGAATTTTCCTGTATAATAAATGAAATGAAAATGAAATGAAATGATTGAGGGAATTGAAATGTAAAAGCAACTCAAAGATGGTGTTTTTATTACTCAACAGGTGGGTTAGGTATTTTATTGAACAGATGGCAAATTGCCATATGTAGCTCTCTATAAGTGTTCATTGTAAAGCATTATTGTAAAGGGCCATTTATTATGGTTGTTGTAGAGTTGTGCTGGAATAAATTTTTTAAGGAAGTACCGTGTCTATTAATGTGTAGCTGTAACGTCTTCAGCTAGTCAGCTTGAGATCATTTCCATCTAAACTGGTTATATTTCTCTTAAGCCTTAGTGAATGTTTTGTGTGCAGTATGATAACCATATTCATCCGCTCAGTCACACGCACAACTAAAACAATGTTCTTCTGCAAAATGCATGCAGTTTTGTTTTTTATCCGCTAGGGCCAAAAGTTACGTGGTGTTCTTTTAATTTCAGAAAATACACATCTGGGGGAATGGCAAAATTCTGATTGAAATGTTTTGAGTAAGAATTATAGTGTCATTTCTCAGGTCAAGGTGATATATCATGGGAGTTTAAAAAAATACTTCACTTTTGGACTGGTCAAGAGTCTCATAAAACCCCTGCAGGCGTGCTCACAAAGCCAAAAGTGCAGCAAAGCAGATATTCCAGACTCACTCAATCACTTTTCCAATCTACTTGCATTGTGCAGTGGATGAACTTTGCACAAGTTTCCCCAAATAACTCTGAAATGACAAGTGACATTGTCAGGCAAATCAGAGGCTGTGACAAGCAAGCTTGTTTTATGTCTTTACTTTGATTTCTGTTTTCATATTGATGGGAAGAAACTTTGATTTATATATGCTCAGTGATAGGAGGAAAAACTCTCTTTACTGATTTGAGTCTGTCTATCCGCTCAGTCAAATGAAGACGTAAACATAATGTGTTCATATATGATCCTGTATGGATGACAATAAAGGGTTTTACATTCATTAATACTGGATTACATCACTTACAATTTTATCTAAAATCATGTCAAAAATAAATTATCTGTCAATTATTTTAAGCACTGATACTTGCGTTGTTTTGTGTAACTAGCTTTGGATAAAAGCGTCTGCTACATAATTAAATGTAACCAATTATTTTGTCTATTATAGGTATTAAAATAAAGTCATGTTGTGTAATCAGCAACGTGAGAAAATTAGTCAAGTTGTGTGCATCAAACAATAATAGTGCATTTATTCCTTCACATATATCAAGAATTCAATTAAGGGTGATGTAGGGAAGGAAAAATATAATCTAAAGATATTTTAAAAGGCCACAATTTTAAAACATATGCTTGAGAGAAACTGACAGAAATTTGGATGTGCTCTTCAATTATTCCTTCACAACTGCGACAAACAGAATAATCACACCAATTTACAGCTGAGGCATTTCAATGCACAGAGTATAATAAACCTTCTCTCACTGTTTCAGTCATACATTAACATAACAATAAATCAATAACCAGAGAGGGCGCTGTTTTTATGCTTTTTATATTTTATTATTGTCATATGTTATTAAGTTTATCAAGCGACGAGAATACTTTGTGTGTGCAAAAAACAAAACAAAAATAACGTATTCATTCAATTATAACGTATTTATTCAACTATTCATTTTCTTCGGAGTGAGTTCACGAGAGCGGCACGACACATACGCTGATGGGTCTCGATGTAGTGTTTAAAATGGTTCTGAAGTGTGCATTTCCTGGATGTCCGAATCGCATTCATTACATTCATACACACATTCATATTATATACAACATACTTTTTTAGCGGTTGTGGAATACTTATAAGAAACTACTTAATAGAGTACGCAATTTCGGACGCAGCCCCGGTGTCCTGATTTATATTTGTTCGCCTACTTTTAATCAGCAATGGAGTCCATTGGTCTTGGTGACAGATATGAGTTTATCTACGATTCCAGCAACTAATAATAAAAGCAAAAAAATGTAAGGCCAGAATCAAAACTATGCATTAATAAAAAAAAGATACTAGTTAATAATAATGTATAGTTGGCTATTATCATAACAATAAATCTTTTGTTATTAAAGGTGGGGTATGTGATTTCCAAAACGGCCGGCAGATTTTGAAAATACATAACTCAAAAGGTCCTATCCTTCTTTCCTCCAACGCTGGCCCTGACTCCACCCATTCGAAGAACATGGACACGCAATCATGCACGAGTGAAAACTCAGATGCGCGAGATTTAGCCCTGGCGTCTGTACAGCGGTCTTCTATTCAAAGCAGGATCACGGAAGGGGTCACGGCACGCGCACGAGGGGGATGGGGGGAGGGGGGATGGAACGACCGTTTGCTTGACGGACTTACGGTCCAATGATTCTAGGTGGTCTTGGAAATGATTGGCTGGAGTTTTTCGAGTCCTGCCCGTTCCACAGATGATTAAATTGCTTCATTTTCATTTCAGTGCTTCTAACTCAGTGGCTGTAAGTGGGTTATGAATAGGATTTCAAGGGATTTTGAAAAAATTGACAAAAAAGAGAATCACATACCCCACCTTTAAGTGTCAACAAACTCTGTGACATCACAGGTTGTACTGCAAAATGGCACTGCTACAAAACCTATTCCTACACTGTAAAAAAAGTTGGATTAACTTAAAAAAGTAAGTTACCTGGTTGCCTTAAAATTTTGAGTTCATTGAAATTAAAAAAATTGAGTTAATACAACAAAGGAGATTGGTTTAATAAATAGAAACTCAAATATTATGTTATCTGAACTACATTAATTATCTAAGTTGATTTGACAAAATATAAAAAGTTGTGATAACAAATCATCAAAATTCATTTTTACAGTGTATAAAAAAAACATTTTTTTTAAGTTACATTTATCGTGTATGTTATAAAAAAAAAAGTAATGAAGATGTTTTTATGCTTTTGGTTTTAGTTCGATAACCCTGCAGCAGCTTTGCAACGACTCCAAACTCTCTGTAGATGTTTACATAAAATCTAGTTTCTGAGCAGACATCTTTGTTCAAAGTGTTGAATAAATGATTTTGTCTCTGCCTTCTTCTGAAAGGAAAATCCTGCTGTTCAGTTAAGAAAATAAGAACCCCGACACTGGAGTAAATCAGGAATGGAGGTGGGAAGATCTGACAGCTGAGACTTATTTCATTCTTCTTCTTTTTTTCTCCCCCTTTTTAACTTCACAACAAATGTTTCACTAATGTCTCCCTAAAGCCCTCATTGGCTTTCATTGATAAAAATGGTCAGTGGAAACATTCAAAGACACCCACTGTCTTCAGGAATACGAGTCTAAATGAGACGTAATTCAAATTCATTTAGTTTGAAGTTCAGTTGTGGACTCTGTACACCTGACAGTCTGGACCTCAAACACACAATAACTGCATAACTTTGTTTGTTCTTGAATGCTGAATATTGACTTTCATTATTCTAAAACACTAAAAAAGACAAAGAAAAAAACATCCTACCTTTCAGAGGAAATATGTAGGAGTTGTGATGTAGAAAATGGCAGAGGAAGAATGTATCAGTCGTTTACTGACACAACAAAAGAAAAAAGAAAAACAGTAGGAAACCTGGAACCACTGTGCTCCTTAAAAACTCTTAAGCTACTGACAAAACTGGATTTTTAATGTGAAAACTTAAAACGGAATAACTTTGGATGTAAATATAGCCCAGGATATAAGTTCTGCCAGGATTAAACTAATGTTTCTTATATCTATACTGTAAAAATGACATGATAAATAAGTTATGACAACATGTTTTACATTGCTTTAACTCACCAAAAAAAAACGGTTTTACATGTTTAAAGTCAGTTCGATGTAATTTAAGTTGAAATGACTTAACATCCAAGTTAATTGTACTTAAATATTTAAGGCAGAAACATTTTTTACAGTGACCATATCATTGAGCAAGCACTGAATTAAAAAAAAAATGGAAAAAAAATTGTCAAAGTTTTATATCTATGCTTCATTTAGGATTATATCCATAATGCAAGGTTTACCATTGAAGGTTCAATTTTAAAAAGGTTCTTCTAGAGGTAAATGTACACCTAAATTATAGAGATTTTATTATGAGGTTGTAAAAGAGGGTGACAGGCAGTAGTAATAACACTACTATGGTTAGACCTGAGACTCAGCACAAACTGAAGCACAATTTAATTGTGATTATTTGAGGCGTTCATCAAGACCTGGGAGAAAAATATTCCCCAATTTAGGACAGAATCATCAGACAGCTGAATAACAGATTTCACAGCTGAAGTGGATCCAAATGTGCAGAGAAACGCTCTATGATTTCTGTAATAATTGCATTTGTGTTTTGCAAGCGTACATTTAAAACCAAGGCTTTTTGAACCACTTGTGATGAATGATGAATATATTGGAATAAATAACACACTAAATATTTTTGTGTTTTTTGAGACAGTGGGAACAACAGAGTAGCCATAAAGGACAACTTGTCTAGCATTTACTGTTTTGAAAAGACAACAATGTGTTTGTGAGAGGAATATAAAGAGCTATAAAGCCTAAATGTCTCTCATATGAAATTATCTATATCTGAGTGGCACATATGACATATGAAATCATAAATCAAACTTCCTTTGATCCCATGAGCTTTAAGGTGGTAATTTTTAACAAGATCCCAAATCTTAACATCATGTGCAGCACGTTTTGCAACAACACAATCACAACTCATGTGTGAATGCTGCAAAGAGCTGTTTTCAGATGAAAAACTAAATTATAACAATTATTTTTTTCACAAAAAACAAGCTTAAAATGTTGAGTGTAAATTTAGAAATTCAGGAACGTTTACAGAAATGCTGCGTGAGATTTGAGTTATCTGTGAGCACATGCACCTTCACTACAAATGCCCTTGTAATGCCATGCTAATGTGTTATAGGTTATTCTGATGTGAATGCCTGAACAACACTTATAGTGTTATAGTGTATAGCATTAATGGGCTCTTTTCCTGCTATATGTGAGAGGAATACCAACTTCACAGTTTGTTAAGGCAGCTGACACAAGGAAACCAGAAAACCCTCACCCCCACCAGTTAACATATTGAACCATGTTACTTGTGAGTTATGAGGGACTAGCCTCATCCTCCCTTCATTCCCAGCGCAGCATGATGACACAGGCAACTCGTTATTATTAAATCAGGGGAAAGAAGCGCTAAAATGGATTTTCAGGAATTGTGTTATTGCTCTGTTGGCCTAGATATGAATGTGACATACGGCCTTGTCGATCAGACATCTCAGATCTGTTGGCAGACACACTGCTGCGAACTATTGAATTATTATAGACAAAAGTGTTACAGGATTATTCAAATTGCCATGAACGTGGACTGAAGCAGAACATAGTAATTAATAAAAAGCAACACTGCCCTCTAGAGGAGAGCTAGTATATAATGCAGTGGTTTTATTTTGACTCATCCAGACAGTAATAATATAATATAACAATATAAATTCAGACTTTAATTCACTTGAAACTCAATGAACAATGTTATCAATTTGTGGACAGTTAATCAGGTACTCCAAAGTCATTCTGCCTGCATGATCAAATGTGTAAATGGCTTTACTTATGGGCCTTTTACACCTGAAGAATCTCTCACTGGGATATTATAAGCTATGCTGCTTTTTTGGTGTGGTTTCCTCAAAGGAATAAAAAGTTCAACCTACACAGTGGGTACATCTTCTACTTTTCAAATCCCTTCATTGAACCGTGGAAGTGTGCATTACACCTTCAAAAGAGAAGTAGTTCCTCCAAATCTCCTAAATCGGAACATCCTGTATTTATCAGGCGCATTTATATATATTACCCTCTGAATATATGGCAAATGGCTCACCAATGTGATTCAACCAAAAACACACACTCTTTCATTTGCTCACGTAGCTCGCTATCTCTTTATCCAGGATGAAGGCAAAACGGTGGTTGAGGAAGAGGAGCTGACCATGAGGAAGGAGTCTGTGCAACAATGCGTCCACTCGATCACTTTTCAGCAACACCTGAAAATAACAGCTAAGTCAGCCAGAGGAAAAAAGGGGTAGTGTCAAATAATCAATAGCTTGGCGGTCTGCCTATTTTAAATGCGTTTCCTTGTTCACTGCCTGACAATAAGTCTGGCCGTGGCCATACAGTAAATAGAAATTATATAATTCTGAAGTAAACGTCTGAAGAAAACACCCCTGAGCTCATTGGCTTGCTTTTCTATGGATGTATTGATTACAGAGTAATCAACAGCGTAACATGTATCTCATACAGAATGAGATGCATATCCTTATTTCAATTGTGCCAACTTTCAGGCATATTGGTGGAAAGAAATTAGGCCAGCAGACATAAGAAAATCTTACACTCTGTCTACTTCTTTATACGATTATGGAATTCAATAGAGGTTCAGTTCAGCTATAACAAAAGTCTGAACACTGCCATTAAAATTTTTTGGGTCAGCAAGATAAATACTTGTATACAACAAGAACCCAATAAATTGATCAGAAGTGAAGACATGTACAACTGTTACATTGTTGCGAAAAAATCTATTTCAAATAAATGCTGTTTTTAAGTTTTCTATTCATCAAACAATCTTGAAAAAAAATTATGTTTCTCCACAAAAATATTAGCCGTCTTCTTGAGCAGTAAATCAGGATATTAAAATGATTTCTGTAGGATTATGTTATTCTGAAGACTGGAGTAATGATGCTGAAAATTCAGCTTTGCCATCACAGGAATGACATTTTAAGTTATTTTAAATTGTAATTATATTTTGCATTATTACTGGTTTTATTGTATTTTGATCAAATATATCAATGCAGCTTTGTCAAGTATAAGAAAATTCTTTCAAAAACATTACAAACTCTTACAGACCGGTAGTGTATATCCTCCATTTATTGGACAAATTTAAATTCTGGTGCTGCATTACACCTGCACCCAAACATACAAGTAAACAGACAACACATACAAACATAAACATGCATGCACACAGCCAAGATACTTCAAGAACTATTGACTGAAATAACTACTGGATGTCACATATGTAAGTGTATTAGAAAGTGACATAAAAATGATTATAATGTAAATATTTGTCCCATGAAGGAACTGATAGAGGAAAGGAATCAGTAAAGAGATGCAATTAGTGGCAAACAACAGAAGATCATTCATTTTTGGCTGTTATAGCACACCTCTCCTCAACAAGCCACGAGATTTAAAGTATCACTCATAGTGATGCTTACAATTTCATTAAGTTTAGGTTTAGCTTCATTAAGTCTTGAACCCCAAGAACTGCAGTAGTAATATTCACGTTTACCTGAGCAAGCTGATACAATATTCATAAAAACCTGTTCACAACAAGAACGACAACTATACAGATAACTATAACTATAATAAGTATAACTATATTAGCAGACACACCAATGGACAATATTCTGTTTATTGTAAACTTTAAAATACATTTTTTAAATAAATTCTGATTGGCTGTCAATGTTTTTATCTTTTATATTTTAAAAAAGTACTAAAAAGGATTCCAACGATATCGCTCCTCTGTGCCGTTATTGTTATTGTGTGGCTATTCTTTTGAATTCAGAATGATTTTTAATTATACCTTTATCATTATAGTTATCTTCCTTTACTGAGAAAGGAACTTAACACTAACTATAAAGATAACTCTAATGATAACTATATTAGCATCCACACCATCGCATAGTAGTTCTGTTTATTATTGTCTTTCCCTTTAAAAGCTCTCTAAAAAGCAGAAAGAATACTGATTGGCTGTCAGTGTTGTTATCGTTCATCAGCAGTATCGTTCCTCTGTGCCGTTATCGTTATAGTTGTGATGTGGACTTTGCTATATATTTTTTTTTATATCTAAAACGATTTTTAGAACTATATCTTTATCCTTATCATTAGTTATCGTCCTTAGTTTTAACAGGTCTTTAGTCCTAGAAAGCCTCACCTCAGCACCAGGTCCCAGCAGACGTAGCTCCTCCAGGCAGTGACGCGCAATGTTGCGAAGCGCTCCCTCTGCGAGCAAAAGGTTCTCGTGTGGTCTGCAGACAAGAGTGAATGCAAGTGACTGCACCCCCAGCCACAGAACAACACTCCGGTCTGGAAACAGCTCTGCATTGCCCAGGGAAAACACACCCCTGTCAGCTTCCCCCAGAGCCACAGCCTCCTCACCCAGCACAGCTTCAGTGCACAGACTGCCTGAGGCTTCCCTACTCAGAGCCAGCGCACTCCTCACCTGTCTGGGAGAGAGGAAGGGCAGAAAAAGAGATTATTGTTCCTCATATGTACATACAAACATGTACCATCGTTACTGGAGTTATTGATAATGCAGATACTTGGGTTGCATCCAAAATCGCATACTTCTCTACTATATAGTAGGAAAACAGTATGTGACAAGAGTAGTATGTCCGAATTCACAGTACAGTGTATATATATATATATATATATATATATATATATATATATATATATATATATATATATATATATATATATATGGGGATATATACATCCTGGGATTTTTAATGACCACAGTCAGGACCTCGGTTAAATGTCTCATTCAAAGGACGGTGCTGTTTTACAGTATAGTGTCCCCATTACTATACTGGGGTGTTAGGACCCACACAGACCCCCTGCTGGCCTCACTAACACCTCTTCCAGCAGCAACCTGGTTTTCCCATGAGGTCTCCCATCCATGTACTGACTAGGCTCAGCCCTGCTTAGCTTCAGTGGGCAACCAGTCATGGGCTGCAGGGTGACATGGCTGCTGCTGGCGCATGTCACCCTGTAGTAGGGATTTCGGTGAGTAGGGATTTCGGACGCAACCTTGGTATTCCAGTTTGCGTGAAATGAAAGTTGCAGAGTCTTAGTTGCATAATCTGAGTAAACAGAATCTCAAAGAAGAAAACGGGCAGGACTTGATTTTGTCCATCTGGAATTGTTTCGATTGTTAGACCGGTTTGCTATTGCTATGATTTGATTCCCGTCCTGCCCTCGCGCCAGTAAACACGTCATCAGAGTGTTTACAAAATGTGTTTAGTTTTTGTGATAATTGTTATGTAATTAGCGTTAATTGTCGGGCGAGCAGTTCTGGAAAGCTTTTCTGCGACTGGACAATTGTTTTATCATCTCACCTCGCTACCACGTGGAGTTTCTCTTTCTGCATCAGTCGCCTCTGCTCCGGTGTGTAATCACGACCATCTCCGGTCTCTGGTCCGAATACACGCGAGTACAGTATCCGGATCTCGCCTGCGGACAGAGGGCTCACCGGGCACACCGTGTGAATTAAGAAACACAGCACCATATCTGATTTAACATAAAGACCATAAGAATACAGACACAATTACCAGACTTGCTGACACAGGGGAAAAAAAGGCGCCAGATGTATGATACACTTGTAATAAGTTTGTGTCAAAGTGTCATTCTTCCATTGTGGACAAACTACATTATTATTTCCGTATTTGGTCACATGACTGTGTGAATCAGCTGATCATTGCGCAGTTCCACTTTCAACTCTAGATGGCGATCTTAGATGCTGTTGAACTGATGTGTCCAACCGTTACTAAATTTTTTTTTTACAATATTTGGGACATAATATTGATTTGAGTGATTCTGATATGCTCTATAGCCATACAAATAAATAACCTTTTAAATAAATTAAAAAAAACGCAAATGTAAATTTAGCCTAAGATAAAGGCTGAGTGGACCAATATATATATATGTATATAATTTTACAATAATAACACCCTCGACCTTTGATATAATTCTTATTAATATTTAAATATGTTTTTTTTAAATGAGAGACAAAGCAGAATACCAGTAAAAGAGATTTATCTGAAAGGTACAATTATTCTTTGCTTATATGAATATTTAATTAATTGCCCATATTTTAACCGAAGATATATAATAATATCAACATTATGAATGCAAATTTAATAATTTCACTCAACTAACCTATAGGTTTTAATGAAAGAAAAGATGTCATCTTATCTTACCACAGGTCAAATTATACCCGTAGATAAATTAGATTTCAGTGAACAGGCTGTTATAGACAAGACAATAGTGATGTAGCCATTCATCAAAAAGTTCTGTTTTGAGATTTTGTGTCATCTATGGTCAGGAGAAAAAAAATTAAATGGGGGTGGGAGATGGGGGGTGGGGCATCTTGCCCTGGGGGGCATCTTATATATATTTAATTTATTAATTAAATGTGCTGCTGTTCTTACCACAAAAGTTATTCAAAATATGTAGATCTACATTAACTAATCTGGATTTACATTCTTCAGTGTGATCTTTGAGGTATGCAAATTGTATATTGTAACAAATCTGTACCTGCATTTAGTTATCTGAGATATTCTCCAATACGTGTTAAACAACGAACCATATACGCATGCAAATTCATGCAGTGTCATTGACAGAAGACTAAGTTGGACGTATTCAAACACATGCGCCATGGACACACACAAAGAACAGCTGTTTTGCTCAACAACTGCTGGTCATGCTCACTTAAACCGTGAGGGAGGAGGACACACATCTCCCCCCACTTCCTGAACTTACATAAACACACAATCCAGCACACAACCTTTACTGTGAGATCACAAAAGAAGAATCAATGTTCTTATGTTAGAAGAAACAGGACTGAGACTAGACTGATAGCCTCCCCAGCTAATGGAAGAAATAAAAGGTTTACTGAAGATACAGGAAGACACGAAAACAAAAGCCAAGGCCACATTTAGAGGATCTTGCTGCTGCAAAAGCGCTAGGATGTGGTTACAATGATGGCAAGTCTCCAGCCTCTGGCAACCAATTCTTGTAATTTTTAGATTCAGAGGCGGGCTAATCAAACAGAAACACGTTGTCAATGGAAACTCAATATGTGTCAGATACTCTTACTCAAATTGGTATTTTTTACTGGTTGGCTCTCTGTGGTGGAAATGAAACTAAATATCCAAAAAGGGAAACAAAACCTGCAGTTTCAGCCTTCAAACTTAATAGGAAAACATTAGACATTGGCTCCAGCACACAAAACATACTGAATGGATCATTTTAAAGCAGTTCAATTCTTATATACATTACACAGGCACCTTATTGCAAAGAGTTACTGTTCACTTAAGGCAAGACACCATTGGTGAATACAGTTCAACAGATTAAGATAATTGTTTTGTATTACAAGTTTTCTGAAAAGTTGTTATCACTCCATGAATCAGAAAACACTGTTGACATTTTCACAATGAAAAAATGTTATAAATCAGGTAAATGGTTGTGAAATATATGAACAAACCCCTCTGTAAACCTTCAGAATATAGATAGCAATATAACTATAAAGTTTGGTTAAGTGGAGATGTCTGGCTCAGTGCATGAAAAAAAAATCATTTTGAGAACTTAAAGGGATAGTTCGCCCAAAAATAAAACATTGGTTAAACAGTTAACCATACCCATTGACTTCAATAGCAGGAAAAAAAATACTGAGAAAGTCAATGGCTACAGTCAACTCTCTGGTAACCAACATTCTTTCAAATATATTTTGCTTTCAGCAAAAGAAACTCATACAGGTTTGGAACAACTTGAGGGTGAGTAAATTTCCATTTTCATTTTTGGGTGAACTATTGATAACAAGGGAATAGATATGGTGATAAAGTGCAATAAAATAATCCATTAGTCTGAAGGATTCTCAAAACTGAGCATTACATGCAATAGTTTTGCCTGTCCAAAGTCACATCTGTTAAAAGATTCACAATCCATGTTAACTGATTGTGTCAGGTGTGCATTAAGTTGCTGCTTAATAAAACAGTTTATTTCACAAAGATCTACATTAGAATCAAGCTGCATGGCTGAGGACCAAACCTTCTCTGGGATTCGATCAACAACAACAACAAAAAACTAGTTGTAAAACTTTAAATTTCTTCATTGCTCATACTGATATTAGTCCCCAAAAACATTTGTGCCTGAACAGGTCTCTATGCCAGGACGTTAGGGAACGGCCGGCTCCTTTGTGGAATGGCTTTGGAATGCACACGTGTACAGGAACACGTGCAGGTGCTTGGCTAACCACATTCAAGGTCCCTACAAGACCGGTATATTTGAAAAACAAGTGACTCAACCCCCTTTACCAATGAATAACAGCACAAAGCTAAGAGATAAAGACAGGATTCAGCAAAGAGTTAATACCCCAAACTCCAAGTTTATTCAGGAATACATAAACCAGCCTCTGTCACACATGACCAATAAAACATACACTCAGGAAGATAAAATTGACAAAAAACACTTGCATGGGAGAGAATTGAAACTTAACTGTCACTGGTTTATGAATAATTAGAACTAAATCTCATCTTAGAACATTTGTGAACATGGATGTGGTTATCACTTGCTGACCAGCAGCAAAAGTCAGGGTTCTGCCCCTGAGTTAAAGCGGTCAGTCAAAAAAAAAAAAAAAAAAAAAAAAAACACACACCTCAAATTGACAGTGAAACCAATGTCACCAGGGAGATTTACATACTTCTCAAATTTAAGGGGTAAAAAAATTAAAATCATTATTCTGTGATATGAAAATATACATAATTGTGACATTCAGAATGTGTAAACCAATTTATACAATAAATGTAATATTAATTAGTTATCCTGATATAAATCAAAGCTATATCATTGGGCAACTGACCAAATGTAAGAAAGGGGGCAAAATGAACGCATAAAGCACTTATTCACCACAAAACAAAAAAAACTAAAACAAAAAGTGCTCATTAGGAGGGGAAAAAAGCAAGTTAAAAGAGTAAATAATTGAAATCTGACATACAAGTTAGGACAGGCCAGTGGGGGAATAAAAACAGGTTAGTAAATAAAAAAATAAAATAAAGTGTGTAATAGATGCCAGTGACATGTAGCGGTGTGCTTCTAATGGGAGATGAGGGTGGTGAATAATGGCAGTTTATCAAACCAAACCAGGTGGAGATCCACAACCTCTCTGCCTCATCTGAATTTGCGATCCTAAATCAATACCAAACCCTCAGAACAAGTCCCTCTCACAGAGCAAGTCACAGCAAACACCTATTCAGGATTCTGCAGTGTCTCATGTGTGAGGGCAGCATTTGAGCAAGTAAAGGCAGTAGAATTATGAGGGATTGTGAGCACATGTCTCAAAGTTTTTTGAGACGGCTGTACATATCTCTCTTGCTGCGTTCTCCAGCCCAAGTGCGGCTCTTAAGACGGAACTTTCTCAGATCTTCTTTATAGTCTTCATGATGCATCGGCCTATAAGCCTGAGGTTCACACACCGACTGCAGAGGGGAAAAGAAAACAGCACACATTAGCAGCTTGAAATTAAGAAGAAAAAAAAAAGAAAAAAAATGTATATATATATACACAGAAAGGGTTGCATTGTAAAATTGCACACCTTGTGAAGCGGGAAAAAGTCTTTGTAGCCTCCCTTCAGGATATAGAGTTCAGGGTAATGGAGGTTGGGGTACTCCTTCTCATTCAAATCCCGATCTCTTTTTCGAACGTAGCGGCACATCCGTGGGCCGCGTTCAGATGAAAATTCACAGTGGAAAACTAGCAGTACACGCTTCTCTGGGCATAGCGAGAGAATAGGATTCTGCAAAAAGTAGTCTTCAATTTGATCCTCTTGATGGAGGTTAAGAGCACCCTGAAAGGAGGGCAAAGATGAGTCATCAAAATTTTGACCCAAACAAATACTACTGCATGCAACTTGCATCAAAGTTAAGTCACAGGCAACAGTCTCACCTTAATATGGCCGCCATCAAATTCATACGGATAACGGCAGTCGATGACATACAGCTTCTCAACTAGATCGTTGTATTGTCCGCTCATTGCTTTAACCATCTAAAAAAAAAAAAAAAAAAAATGTTAACAGAATGAGATTGTGAAAAGTGCTAATGCACATACTTCGTATTGACAACTAAAACAATTTTGCTGGTCTGTTTATGATCGTGCAACTGCTTGTTTTGTATGCACTTGCATTTAAAATGTGCTAAATCTTAATGTGTGCAAACGTACAATCTCTGGAGTGATGTATTTCAATTCTTGGTGTTTTCCTTCTACCGTGGGTAGCGCAGGAGCCTTCATATGAAAGAAAGTGAATAATTAGTAGAGAAGGACAAAGAAACACATTGCACATTCCCTAGAACAAATGACAGGTCTATTAGTTTGCAGTTACACTCCAAGACTTCATGCGCAGATCTATTTTTATAGTATCAGATTGTTTTGTCCAGTCTGTTGCTATGGTTATATCACGGTAGGTATATCATTTCAATTTCAGATTCAATCACACATTCAAATAGTTGAGTTGAGCAGATTCTGACTTAACTTAAACACTGGATTGGCCATTGCGTTCACACACTTAACAGATATGCCTGCGATTGGCTACTATGATCAACGCTTCTACATGTAATTAGAAAGCTTTGACGAGAGTGCTTACACAGATGCATTTGAAAGCAGCCGCCTATCAGTGGGTACCGAATATACCTGGTACTCGCCACTACTGGTACTGCGGAAATGCTGGGATTGCCACACTTTCTAAATTTGGTACCGAAGTAGTGGTACTTTTGACAACCCTAAAAAAAAAAAAACTGGCTTACACTCACCTTGGTGAAATCTCCAATCACATTACTAGGATCTGTATCCAACATTCTTTCAATTTGTGTGTGATTAAATGACTTGGATCTTTGAACCTGTAAGGGGAAGGGTCAAAGTTAGGACTCGAATTATGGCTGCTGATGACTCCATTTGTTTTGAGTTATTTGTTTTCCAGTGTGGACTGACCTGATGAGGTATAACATCCTCTTGTTCTGCGAGTGCAACTTGTGTCCCTGCCAGGCTCCGCCTCCTCTTCACTCTGACTGGTGTGTTCTCATCTTGAGGCCTCTCATGTCTCTTCAACGGGAAACGCCCTCCCGGGCTAGGCATAGAGGGAGATCGGAACAGCCCACGTGGACGGCAGCGAATAACAGGCTAAGGGCAATAAAGTGGGTTTGGTTGGTAACTCATGTAATAACCATAAAAAGTCAAAGAGAGATAAACAAATAACTGTGTTTGCTAAATGAGTGTAACATACCGAATCTGTATACTCAGTACTTGGTTTAGCCACCAGAGGAGCTGTGAGAAGACTGTCCATTCCAAGAGGAACCTCGGAGTCATTCTACACAAATAAATGCATTAAGGTTATTCAAAAAAACTAAAACAAAAAACACACAAGGGAATTGTAAGAACAAAACAAAAACAAATAGAAAGTTCACCTCCATATCATCAAACCCCTCCAAGAAGCCATCATCGTCATCATCATGTAGACAGGAGAGAGAGGGGCGGCGCAATATAAAGGGACTGCTGTCATCTGAAGAGTCAGGTTGAAAGGATGATGTAGGGGAAAGCTGGAAACAGAACAAAGATTTTAAATCATAAAGCATAAAAATCAAACTTTTAAAAACAACATTCTATTTACGACCTCTTCCAGGGATACACATCGTACCATTAAAGCAGGAGCAGAGTTGGGTCGGCAGGCAAAAGCATCCTTGGCACCCCCAGTGGACCGCGTACGGAAGCGTGACGCAGGCATGGAAGGCTTCTTAAACTCAAAATTCTCCTGTTAAAAAAAAAAAAAAAAGAGATTGTCATAACAGAAAATGCATCACATTTATTCAAACACCCGCCCCTCTTAATTCCCATGACTTTCCCAAACACTGTTAAAATGACCTAAAAATTCTTTGGTATAGCAAAAAGCAATTTTGAGCATAATTAGATAAATGTGCTGCCAGTAAAAATACAAAAATAAATAACAAAAACAAACCTCAGCCAGGTTCTCTTTGTTGTCCGAGCCATGTGCACGAGTCCACACTCCGTAGCGCGAGGGATCCAATTCTTTACTCTTCAAATTAGGACTGTGACCCAAATATGGCAGCTACAAAGAGGGGGGGGGGGGGGAACAATCATGTTATTTCAATGAGGGGAGAATTTTAATTCTGAATTTACTTACACTACTGTTCAAAAGATTGAGGTCAGTGAGGTTTTTTTTAATTAAAGAAACTTTTATTCAGCAAGGATGGGTTACATTGATCAATGCAATCTAAGTTTGTTTAATGCAATCTCATCAAAAGTGACAGTTTGTTTAATGCAATCTCATCAAAAGTGACAGTTTGTTTAATGCAATCTCAGCTTCAATGAGAGTTTTGACAAAGAACATGCTGGTGGATATTCTTGGAATGGCCTATTCTGCAATCAGTATAAACAATCTGGGCCCAGCGATTTGAGATAAACTTCCGAGATTTCATTTCATGAAATTTGTTCATAGTATATAGATCCCATTCTGTTTGCCATTTGTCAATAGAGAAATTAATAATTGGTTTTATATCTATAGGAGGTACTGCAATTTTGACATCTGCTGATAATGTCAAAATAACTCTGTGGTCATTAAAAATCCCAGGATGTCCTTCGGAAAAGAGTAGGGGTGTAACCCCGGCATCCTGCCCAAATTTGCCCCTTGACCTCTGTCTATCAAGGCCCCCTAATCATCCCCATACTGATTGGCTTCATCATGGTCTCCTCTCCAGTAAGCTGGTGTGTGTTGGGCGTTCTGGTGCAACATGGCTGCAGTCGTATCATCCAGGAGGATGCTGCACATTGGTGGTGGTTGAGGATATCCCCCTATCCATGTAAAGCGCTTTGAGTACCAAGAAAAGCGCTATATAAAATGTAATGAATTATTATTATTATCTAGTCAACTTCCTTGTTTCCTTTGATTCCAATGTCCAGGTACCCAAGAAAACCAGATATTAAATTGATGAACCTCTAGTTCAAGCCATTCATTAAATAAAAAACCATTACAGATATAGTTACAAGTAAATAAATGCAACCTTAGTGAGCATAAAAGGCTTTTAATTTTTTTTTTTTTATATCTTATCAACCCCAAACTTGAGCGAGAGTGTGCAAACAAGTCTAGAGAAAAAAAGATTACAATAAAATAACTTACCGGCAAAGAGTGTATCCTGCGAATGGGCATTTTTCTGTACAAACAGAAAGAACATGCGATTAAATTCAAGTCAATACAACATCTTTCAAAACAGACATATGCATCCTCCGCTTTGAACTGAATGACCACTTACTCATTAACCGCTCGTGTGTCATCCTGCATGGCCTTCTCAAACCTGTGATGAAAAAGAAAATGCTGTTGAACGGTTCCTAGTGCATTCAAAGTCTCCCCTCACCCCAACCAAACACTAGCCCAGACGACAATTCATCTCATTTATCCCCCATACTAGGCCCCTCACGACTCTATATTTAACAAATACACCGCGATACCCACCTGTATGCAAAACAGCCCTAAGCGGAACCGGGGGGGGGGGGGGGGGGGGGGGCTTCTAATTTACCATATGCCCACAGACAACACAAACCCCTTCTGCAAACCTCTTTGTTGGGCGAAAGGAGCTGGGGAAGAGTAAATGGAGGTTTTGAGGGGGAGGAGGTAAGGAGTGTGTCTCTTTCATAGCATAGGAAGAGGGGGGAATTAGAGTTAAAAAGGGGGTTCTCTAGTAACCCTGGCTACCTCACACACACATATTACCACTCTATTCGGACGCCTGCTCTCACAGAGCATGAAAAGCGTGCCACTATTCACCCAGCCCCCCCTATCGGCAACACATGATACAACAAACACACTGATGTGTGAGGAACACAAACAGCTGTAGGCCTGGCTACAGATAAATGGATTCCCAACGACACCAAATGGCTTGGAAAAGGACCAGTCACACACACTGTAGATTACCAGAGAGCCGGGATGTATACAGATTTAATGCATGCTGGATATATCCTATATCAGAGACTTTGCAAACATCTGTCAACTTAAAGGATGGCTCACCCAAAAGTGTATTTTTTTGCTTAATACAATTAGTGGTCAACCGATATACATCACCAAGGCCAACAGACTGCCTTTTGCAGAATCAAGAAGTTGCAATCTGAAGCATACATTTGACAGATTTGGTTTATCAAAATCAAATTACTTGTTCATATTCCTTTTCAAAACGTTTATAATTTAGTAAATATGTCAAGTATAAATTGCACTTCAGCAATTGTTACGCATGTGTTTTTACCATCTTTGAAAAATAAATGTAATTAATACATTAATTACACATTAATTAATGTAATCATTAAATTATTAATGATAATAAATGATATGTCAGCAATCAGATTTTTTACAAATCTGTCAGTCGACCACTATAAACAAATCAAACAGTATGTCAGTCTGCATGACATCTCAGATTCTGTGCCTCAAAAAAAAATCATCCTGGTTTGGAACAACTTGGGTGAATCATCCCTTTAATAACAGGATGTGCAGTGCTCAGATATCCAGTGATTTCTGATGGATGCCAGCATATTCTCAGATAATCCGCAAAAACAGACACATTGAGCAGATGTAGGTCCATCTAACGGCAAAGAGTAGATTACATACATAATCCTCAAGCCAAGCATCCTAGCCAAGCTTCATCTCACATGTCAGATATGATGACCAACAGGCAGAAGAGTTATACTCACTTCTGCTCAGCATCCAGAGAGTCCAAAGGGCTGGGAGAATCTAACCCGAGACCTGATGAGAGGGGGAGGAGAGACAGGTGAGTGGGGGGGTGGATGCACAAGTGGTTAATACAGCAGGCCTACACTATAAAGATCACAGCTCACACTCCAAACGAGATGACCTGCCACACAGTCCGTCAAATTGCTTTAACATTCCTTTCAACTAACACTTTTGTTAGTAAAACTTAATTATTAGTAAGCTATTATGCCCGACTAGTGTACATTCCAAACGGTGCTTGTGACAATTCCAGCTTTATGGTTTAAAACTAGCACCAATTTATGAGACAAATTGTTACTAGAAACACTTCTTACCTTACAAGTTACAACTGCTTTTTTTAATTCTCATACGTAATTACTTAATGAATAAATTATTAAAGTCGGCATGAAATCAAATTTGACAAATCTTCTTTTTATATGTAATATTGTAGTGTTTATTATAAATGATTTATCTGTGCACTTCATTATTTTTTTTAAATTCATGTACCCTTATAATCTTTAATCAAATACATGACCCTTCCCTCCCCCCTCGAAACGACCGCTCTTCTCTTTCGGTCACGTGCAATGGCGAAAGGGTGCGGCCAGAGCCGATGAGGGTGTGGCTATCGGTGCGCCGCCGCCTCTCAGAGAACCTGTCAGTGTCAGTCATCGATCGCAGCCAGCAACATGGTGGTCAGGTGTATTTTTGGTTGCGCTCTTCCTCACGTCCTCTTTTCTATCCCTAAAGAACCAATACTGCGTGCCCGGTGGCTCGAGAAATCCTCCACAATTGAATGTAAGCTGGCATTCAAATCTGCCTCCATTTTGTTTGCAACGTCCAACCTCCAACGATCCAATCAATTCCCGAAGGACGAAATCAAGCCCCGCCCTACATTTTTTTCTAATTTCAGAAGCCGTTTCACTCGGAAATACGTCACAACAAGGAAAAAAATGACAATCTCAACTTCCGTTTCATGCCGACTTTAAGAAAGTAGCCATTCCAAAACATTCTCATGCCAATTCTTAACCATTTTACATTTTGGGGAACTGGTGTCTAAATTACATGGCATCCATACGATTTGTTTATGCAAAACTGATGGATGCTTCCCCCGCCCCTATCATGATCCTGTAAGAATCACAGTACATTTTCATGCAAAATTGCCACCTCAAATTCTCATGAGGTCAGGTTGGATTCTGTATATTTAACACTATGACAACTGGATTCGATACTAGCAACTATTTGAAAGGTTCCAAATATCTAAAAACAATACGTAAATGTATTTAATTGGGGGGGAACTAGATATTGAACTGCTAAATAGTAATCAGATAAGTGGCAGTAATATGGAACACTACCCTACCATATAATTTAAAGGATAGAACCATTAAAAATTTTTATTCTGTCATTTTATTCACCCTCAAGTTGTTCCAAACCTGTATGAATTTCCTTCTGCGGAGCACAAAAAAAAGAAAGATATTTTGAAGAATGTCTAATCAAACAGTTGATGGGCCCCATTGACTTCCATAGTATTTATATTCCATACTATGAAAGTCAATGGGGTCCCATCAACTGTTTGGTTGGTTACAGACATTCAAAATATATTGTGTGTTCAGAAGAAAGAAATTGGAACAACTTGATGTGGAGTAAATGACTGAATTTTCAATGTTAAGCTGCTTTCTAGTGAACAAAATAAGTGGTAGTAACAATAGATACTAGCTAGTTTAACGTAATAATGGTTCAAACGGCTTGCCATACACACTCTCAGATGTCACTACTATAACGTTTATATAAATACCGGTTTCTCAGACTAACCTGCATCGGAGGAGGCATCAGAGGCGAAGGAAGGGATCTTCAGGAGGGGCAAGGTTTTCTTCCGCTTTGGTGTCTCACATTGCCTGCAACAAAACATCAAAGCAAAGCGTTTAGAAAACTGAAATGTACTGCATAACGTCTGATTCAGCACAATATAAACACAAGTAACAGTTAACGTTACTTCAGGCCTCGATAACAAAGACAGTAAAACGTCAATAAATGCAATCTGCCCTCGAACATTTCCAGGAAATACATCTGAAGTTGTTTACTTTTTCGCTACCAAAAAGAAATGGCCCGGGCCCACTCACCCTCCAATAAAAGCGAGATTATTCAGGTTTAGAGCCAGGTTAGTCACGGGAGACAGCACTGCCATGGGTCCGGGGGAGGCCAGGTTTTTCATGCAGGGGGAGTCCCTAGCCCCGAGCTCCGGCAAGTTGAACCGGAGAGGTCGGAGGACTGATTCGGGCCCGGTGCTGAACGGATCACATACAGGGCTGATGTCGCCTGGAACACTATCAAAATCCATTTCTGAAGGGACGCGGATCGTCAGATTCTTCTTGAAAAAATGATCCAGTCAAGCGCGATCAAGACGACAAAGGGTTAAGCCAAGTTAGCAAACGCTCAGCAACCCGGACAGGGGCTTAATGATCTTATTTAGGGTTGAAAGAAACAACGTGCAGAACCCTGCATAATAACGACGCCAGATACACAAGACACGGTAAAAAGGGGTGTTAAAAATCCATCTTCTTAGATCTTTGTTGTCAGAGAGCTGTCGATTCGATCGCACTCTCTCTGACCTTTACAAACTCTGCTGAGGAAGAGAATGCTGACTGTAGCTCTTATTTATGTTCAAAACATGCAGTCCACAAGCGGCAATCTGAGTAGCCAATGAGCATCGCTGTTATATCTGATTCCTCCAATGAGCTGCGCTTCCTCTTTTTTCCGCATTGTTCTCTGAGATAACGTAGGTGGTCCAAAGAATGACAGGCAAATTTGATATCCAATGAAAATGAAGGTAACAACAGCCCTGCTATAAACTTATCCAATGGCTTTTATGTTTACATAAATAGGGCGGGAGAAAGAAATGTAAACCCGCAGAGAAAGGAAAGATTTCCCGCGGAACAGTTCAAGTTGCAGCTTGGCAACGCCCTCCTTTGCAAGAAAGCCAATCATATGGCAACGTCCTGGCGCGGAACGTACCACTCAATTCGCCTGAACAAAGAAGTAAATGTTTGTATAATACAAAACAAACCTTTATAAGACTTCTATTTTTGTTAAATGTTTGTGCTGGTAATTCACATATTTAACTAGAGCTAAAATGGAATTCATTGCCTTTTCAGTAGTGGTGTGATGTTATCATCCATCTAAAATAATGTGTAATACAATTTTCGAGCTTGAAGTTCACTACGTCATATTAATTAGGAGAAATTATTAGTGAAGTAAAAAAAAAAAATTAAAAAGTGAAATATATGAAAATGGAAGAAAAAAACTGATACAGGCCTACTTTCTCTCATAAATGAACATTTTAACCTGGGTTTACCTGGTCTAGTCTTTGTCACCTTCTATGTCAATTAAACTCGCCATTTATGCCATAGCATAGAGAGGCAGTGAGAGACGTTTAAAATAGCCTAGGAAAATGTTAATGACTGAAATTCTCAGCTTCTTAGTTTTCACTTCATGACACATTGATGACACGATGTTAGACAATGACACATTTGGCAAAATGAAAAGGGCTTACTGAACATGGATATCTAGTAGGCTATTGTGAATATTGTGACCTGTTATTTTACCAAAATATGAATTATATAATACAGAAATACTGTTAAAAGTTAAGGTACATAAAAGCAAAGTAAGGTTTCATTGCCAATTCTTTGTGTGATGGGGGAAGGGTTGGTGACATTATTTATGCTACAAGTGGCCTCTGTCAGGGTAGAAGACATATTTCATTTCACATGATTTGATAAATGAGGCTGTGAGGAAATTATATGTAAACCCCATCCCTTGCCTATGTGGTGAGATATACAATAAATAGCCTACAGTAAGCCACCATGTACTGTAGGCTATAAGAGATAAAAACATGTTGTCACTTACCATTCAGTCCACACCCAAAATATCCAATATCTCACCTCACACATCCATGAGCCATGGTCCTCCAGTCAGCAGATACAGCCTTATGATTGCTTGAGGAGATTGCTAAGACATGCAGACACTTACCAACACTAGCCCTCACTTCAAACAAGGGCTCTTACAATAAAATTACTTCACACAATAGGCAACATCCCCATTTGAATGTAATGCAAACTGTGGTACTGTTGAATGTTTTATTTTTTAGGTCTTTCATTGAACATTCATGGAAACGATGAACTGTGACAGCCATATTAGAAAGACAAAACAACCTGACTGTTTCTGTTCCTCGTGATAACCTCTCAGCTACCCTCCCCTATACTTCCCTCCAATTCTAGCACAATGGGACTTTGGGAATAGGTTGGGAAAGCTCATTGATTTATATGCATGCCATTTAGGATTGCCATTTTTCTGTTTCTTTACATTCTTATGTTATATATATTGAGTCGAGACAGGCAGAATCATTAAGAGAGATGTAATAAAAAGGATTTTAACCAAAGAATTATGAAATGTCTTTCTTATGTAATCACAGTCTCTCATGTTTATGGTAATTTATAGATACACCAATCAAAAGTGTATTGACCAAGCTAGTCTGAACATCCATAAATATAGCAATAGAAAATTGAAAACTCAAAATTCACAATAAATTCATTTTAAACAGCAGCAAACTGGACAAACAGGCTTGTTTTAAAGGATCTCAGAGAACTTGCCCAGACAGTTTTACAAGCTGACGTTTGCTAACAGGTAAACACCTGCTGTGAGGATTCACAAAAGGACATGTGGGGCTCCTCAGGGCGGGAGAGATCAGTCTCAGTTAAGACACAATTGTACCAGCAGTGATATAATCTGTACATTTGGATTTTTCAATTGCCCATGGGTCTGAGAAATAATTGACACACAACTTGATACCATTAGTATAAGAAAGAACAATGAGCGGCTCCATTAAAGATGTCAATAATCTCTTGGAATTGAATTAGCCTATATAAAAAGTATTTGCACCAGAAAGGAATGCTGATGATATATTTCTCATAATTTTTAAGTACCTAACACTAAGGTCTGAATGAAATGCTAAACTGGTGGTCCGCAACACAATAGCTTATGAATACATTGTGCATGTGCGTTGACCCATCATGAATGTCTGTTTGCTTTAATGAACTTCCTGGATAAAGAGTAAAGCGGGGGCTCATAAAAAAAACAAAGACAGTACTCTATCCCCAATCTCATGGGATAACATAACTATTTTGCGAGGTGGTGATATCTTATTAATTCGCACGATGTGAATCGAAAATGTATGTAACCATGTATGTAATCACCAAGCCGTAAAATAGTTATGAATCACCATTGCAATCCCCGATGCAAAATGTAGTTAGAAATGTCAGTAGAATAATGTACACAATATTTTTTAAACTCCTAAACCATCAGCTTTTCTCTAAATTCAAGTGATTGTTCACATCCACATGATGTGACAGGTGGTCTGCCCTAAACCCTTCACATTTGAGACTACTGCCTCAGTGGACGACTGAGTGTGAATATAAGCATTTGCATAGCTCTAATGTGGGGAGTGTATTGCTCTGTCATTAATGTCCTCCACAGTTAAACTTGCAGCATTACCACCCTGAGCCATCAGGAACAGCCCCAAAGCCCAAATGGTGCAAAGGGTCTTGCATTAACACATGCATGGAGCAAGAACTGAATGCCCTAAATCCCTCACCTGCCTCACCCACACTTTATTTACTGAAGATAGAAGAAATGTGACTGGTACTTAATAGATCTTTGGTAAAGATCTCAAATTCTAAAAGATTTTGAATACATTTAATCAGATGCAATTGGCGAAGCATGTGTGACCTAATTTGTTCTATTAAACACTGTTTGGTGCTTTTGTAGGTGTTTTAGATTGAAAATGAGAGGAAATAAAAAAAAAATGTTTCTTCATTTTGTGCAAAATGCTTTCTTTAAAAGAATATTAAGTGTGAACTAAATGTAATGTTTTCGGACACTTAATGTTAACTGAAAATTAAGTGCATGAAATTACATGAAAATGTATTATAGTTTAAATTTATATTAAATGCAGCCGCTGAATTTTAAGGTGTTTTTTGACCCACTTCACTAGGAATTAAATTCATCTTCATATGTAATTTCATAATTAATTCTATTTTCTTTGAAATATGGTTGCTGAATGTACTGACAAGTATTTATGGTATAAAGTATGGTATAAATTTATGGTATAAATTTAATATTGAATAACACACTACGGCTAAAATCATAATCAAATACTTTACTTGTGCTTTAATATGAACACATTAAAATAACTGTAGTTCTTTAAAGCATAACAAAAGATTATTAAAAGATTATTTAAAATGTAGCTACTGTAAAGTATAATTGCATTATATACAAGTACGGTTTCTTAAAAATATACATTTGAGATTTGAAGTGCACATTCATAATTAAGTGCACTTGGGTATCTCAAACATACATTTCTCAGTTCTTCCCAATATGGACATTCTGACACATTTTTTTCTGTACACAGTGACCACTGCTTTCAGGTCAGCATGAAAGAGAAAGAGGGAGAAGCACTAAGACAGAGTAGATGGGGAGAATGAGACAGGCGACAACATCTGTCCCTTGAGTCTCCTGGGAACAGATGGGCCTGAGGGGAGAAAATAACTCAGCCTTAGGCCACCGTTCTGGAGGGAATACAAAAAAGAGCAGGGACAAAAGACAGAAGGGGGAGGTGAGCGTCGGGAAAAAGGAGAGTAGGGGGTTTGTTTGGAGGGAGGCGTAGAGGCCAACGGGTTCCAACAGACCTGAGACGGAAAGGAGACGACGAGGCTAGAAAGAGGAAGAGATGTGAAATAGACAGGCCTAAAGAGTGACAGGAGATTAACAGAAAGAATGTGAGGAGGGTTCGAAGGTGACACAGCTGATGAATGTTAAGCATGAAATGTTTATGGCATTATTGTAATGATGTGGTACTGATCTGATAACACACCTTCACAGTTTCCACAGCAGCAGTCCACAGCTTTCAAAATCCATTTCAAGTGTTCTGAATTTAAAAATTCCTTATTACCAAAATGACCAATTAAAAAACACATTTTAAAAGAGTTTTCTTTTAATGATAAACTGCATTATGGGAAATGGTTTCGTCAAAGAGTTTGATACTTCCTTATCAAACCCCCAGTCAGCCTGTGAGGCTGCTTTCAGCCACTTTGTAAAGACTTCTGTGGGGGTCCTGTGACGCATATTGATGGTCTATAAACACTGATTGTCCTCATTTAAAATGCATAGAGTGGTACCCGTACTAAATTAAAATGGGATGTTTGCAAATGCTGGGCACAGCCCAGTCCTGTAATTGTGTGTGAAGTGGACCGTCAGCAGTGCTGTGATACAGCTCTGTGTTTGCCCAGGAATGTTTAATGTACCAAACATAAAGACTTGCAAATGCCTGTGTGTTATCCTGAACTCAGCAGTTCTTATCCAGTCGTTAATAATCCATATCTCACCTGCTGATCAATATTTCATTATGCTTGTCATTTGATGCTAACTGCTCTGAACAGTTGTACTGGACATAATGCCCCTAAAGTTCTAAATAGTTATCAATTATTACCCTTGTGAAAAAGAAGTACTAGCATATTTTTAAAAAGAGAACTATAGTGCAAACAGAATGTAATGTTTTCAGACCCTTAATCGCATGTTAATTGCAAGTAAACAAAAATTATTATTGTTTATTTTATTTGCAATTAGCTTAACTTTAGAGTTTATTTTGACCCACTTAATTACATCTTTATACGTATACATTTATGCATTTCAGAATTACTATTGTCTTTGCAATAAGGTTAATACTGTCGAATGAACCTATTTTATGTAAAGGCCCACTAGGGACTAACATTGAGAATTAGCCGTGGCTAAAATGTTGTAGTATGGAACATGAGTGTATGTAACATACTTGTCCCTATTCAAATAAACTTGAAAGAACAAGCATTTATGGCAAACTAAAATATACTTTATTTCTATTGAAACTTAAATAATAATAGCCAATATAATAATATTTATTTGTAATTACAAATTTGTAATGATACATTTGCAATTTATTATGTTGCCTTGACAATGCAATGCCAGCATGACATTTCTTCTTCTTCTTCTGAGACTAAATTTTAAACAGTATCTAGGCTACTCCTAATTTTCAAGCTACAACATCAATCAAGCAACATGCAGAAACATACTTTGTTAATTCATGCTAACAACATGTTAAAACATGCTAACATTGTGCTAAATAATGCTAGCAACATGTTTTAACAGAATGTGTCAAAATCTAAATCACACTAAATGTGTTAGTAACATGTTAAAGTATGCTAGCAATGTGAAAATTCATGCTATAAACATGCTAGCAATGTGCTAAATCATGCTAGCAACAAGCTAAAACATATCAGCAATGTGTTCATGCTAGAAATATGATAGCACCATACTAAGTCAAGCTAGGAACATGTTAAAACATGCTAGCAACATGTTCTCAATGTGTTAAATCATGTCAGAAACATGCTAGCACTGTGGTAAATCATGTTAGCAGCATGTTAACATTCTAGCAATATACTAAATCATGCTAACATGATAGCATCATAATTGATATTGATTAATGTTTACATAGGCTATGGTTAAACACAGTAAACATTTTCATAATTCTGTCAGGACCACTATCGTCAAATACGATTGACAATTAGCATATGGTTTGGATTGGCAGTGGTTCCGTTCTGGGCGAGAACTAGCATGGATGAGAGCAGGGAGAGCAGCAATAACCCCCCTTGGCCTTGGGGTAAACAGAACAGAACCACCAACATGAATGTTTTGCAGATATCATTATTTCAATATTTTAAAGTACAACATAATTTGAGAATTTATTCTGATTCTAAGGGAATCAGAATGTCAAATCCTGACTGACGAGAGGAGGAGCTGGGGATGGAGGAGGGAAATTAGCTCCTGAGAAATGCGATAGCTGCTGATAATACTGAAGGAGCTTATACATGTATACAGTGATAGGCGTCATAGGTAGACGTGGATCAGCTGAGAGTCAGCTGATGCAAGCTTGACTAACGTGGTCTGCCAGAGCTGACGTTACGCTTGATTTCTTAAGTTTGTGATGAAGGGCTTAAGAACAAGACTCCTGCAGACTGCTTAATTAAGTTAAATGCATTATAGAAATAAATACAAATAAAGGTGGAGTTGTCATGTAAATGACATGCTAGTTAATTTAACAGAATGTTTGCGATCTTGTTTTTTTATTTTAGTAAATAATTATAGTAAGTGGTCTATTTGCAAATTAAATTTAAGATCTACACTCATCAGGGGACTCAGGACTGTTAAACAGAATTACCTTTATTTTATTTTGTTTCAAGCCAGAGAAATCTTTGTACCACCCAGGAAGAGTACAGGCGTGGCAGTTTTGTGGTGAGAGGGTTTCATATACACCTTTGAATGAAATTACAATGAACTTTCAGTTATGTAGTTTGTGCATATACAACAATAAAATCTTTCACAATTAACTTCCACAAAGGCTCTCAACACCTTGGTGGCTGCAGGGACACTGTTGCTGAAGTGAACTGTATCTAACATCTCAACTACAGTACTCATATCAGGAGAAAAATCACAATAACATGAATCAATCATGACAAGAGAAAACCTATAAGTCAGCTTGTTTTGTCCCAGCACTCAATAATCAGGGAGCCACCTTAAGAACATGAAATTGCTAATGGAATATAAGTGGAGCAAACACTGGATGAAATGATATACAGCAATGTCTCGCACATCGTGAAGTTTGACTCAGTTGTCAGAACATTTTGTCCTGATATAGTTCTATTAGCAACTATTTGTAGCCAGTGGAGATGTGTGAATGGATCAAACACAAAACATTTCAGCAAGTGGTAAATGAACTTCAGTAGAGATGGTGAGAGATGGTGAGAAACTCAGTTGTGAGAAACTCCACAAAAGTGTAAGTGTAAGTGTGTGTGTGTGTGTGTGTGTGTGTGTTTAGTCAATTATTATTTATCAGCTCCTAAAAGTGTCTGAGTGTCAGATATGAAATTATAGAGATCCCACACTTGGCACTCCACACACATTCCGTAGGCACTAACTAGCCTATAATACACATTTACTTTTTACATCATAATTCTGGAACCATAAGGCTTTTTTAATAACTTCTTTCATAATCTTTCATAACATAACTTTCAGAACTCCTAGGCCGTAGAGTCGATTTGCATGAAAACTATATTTAATGAGAATCAGCCTATGAAGCTTATTTACATGTGTGTTATTAACTCTGGAATCGTGACAACTAAAATAAAATTTAATTTCTCCTCTGAATCTTTCAGTGCTTATCCGTCATATTTTTATTCATTTGTGCACAAAAGATTTTCCGCCACTTTGAGTTTTGTGTGTGTGTGTGTGTGTGTGTGTGTGTGTGTGTGTGTGTGTGAGTGTGTTGGTTTTTTTGAAAACGTTTTTTTGTAAACCAAGCTATCAGACTATCAGACAAAGTGGGTAGCCAATATGTATGCTATGCTAGCACATACGCTAAGCCTAATACAGAAATGAATGGTAATTATAACGTAGTTCAAACAGCATTTAACATAACATGATTATGTAGGAATTAATCAAGAGCTGAAGAGAGTAGGCCCTACGTATTAAAAGTAGGCCTAATGCTTGGGGCCTAATTCTGCGTTCCAGACAGCTAGGAATTTGGATTTTTCCCAATTCGTTCTTTAGGAATAACGTCTGGAAAGCCACACAAAGTCGGACATTCGACCTGTGAACTCAGGGTATCGATCAACCCCAAACTTGGTTTTTGCTTTGCGTCAGCTGTTTTCAATGGGATTTTATGTCGTTTTTACTCTGTTTTTGCCATAACTGACAAAAACACAATATGCTCTCATTGTGTTGTGGCGACATCATGTGGTCAACATGTGAACGACACATAACGTCTGATTGCCTGGAACTCACCCAAGTGGAACATCACCTGTGATGGGACATTTAATTTGGGATAATTCCATGTCCAACCAGCATAAGAGACCCGATTTTGAGAGATTACTTGATTTGTCACCACACTGGCAGCCAGTCCATCCAAAAAATTTGTCTGCAATTCCGTGAGGAACTGATATGAATCTTTACTCCACCGTCCAATCTGTGTACTATGTTAGTGGAGCGGCTAAGTGATATAATCGTTCAGTTTATGATACAAGCGTGAAAAATGGCATGAGCAGTCTCCATGGGTCACTTGATAAGAAAATTGTCCGAGCCACTTGAAATTTCAAGATGGCGGCCATTTTTCAAGATGGCGGCAATTTTTCATATGACTGGAGGCGGTCATATGCAAACGACTGGTAGGCTACGTCACTTCGTACCGTGACTTCACTTCATACCATGGATCCACAACGAGCTGTATTTAGAGCTTGATTAAATAAATGCTTTGTTTATAATGGGGAAGATTATAAAGACAGCATTTGCGATACTAACTTTACAATTAGCTGACATTGAACCCCACTCTGAGTTTAACAGCAGTGATATATCACCAGTGTGCCCTGGTAGTGCAGATATTCACTCTTGTCTAATCTATAATCAACAAATCAACACAACTGTATTTTGATGCGTTAAAAGTTGTTCTTTAGAATAATCTAAAACATATCAAATAAAATGACACCAAATCGTCCTTAATGAAAAAAAAACAATACATTTCTATCGGAAAATTTATTTTTTGAGGATCCAGGGGTCGGCCATCTTGAAAATAGAAATTTCAAGTGGCTGAGTGTTTTCTTGTCAAGCAACCCTTAGAGACTGCTCAAACCAATTTGCATGCTTATGTCACTAACTAAACATCTATATCACTTAACTGCTCCATTGAGGTGGTGGTAATCTTGAAAAAAAAGTGTCTGTGGGCGGTTTCTTGTCAAATGACCCTTTGAGACAGCTCATGGCAATTTTCAGGCTTGTATCACCAACTAAATGATTTCTTAAGTCTCATTGCTCCACTAAGGTGGTGACCATCTTGAAAAATGGCCGCCATCTTGACATTTCAAGTAGCTGTGGGTGGCTTATTGTCTAGTGACCATCAGAGACTGCTCATGCCAATTTTCATGCTTGTATCACCAAATAAACCACTATATCACTTAACTGCTCCACTAAGGTGTCGGCCATCTTGAAAAATGGCCGCCATCTTGAAATTTCAAGTGGCTCGGACAATTTTCTTGTCAAGTGTCCCATGGAGACTGCTCATGCCAATTTTCACGCTTGTATCATAAACTGAACGATTCTGCCAAACATAAGCACTTATCCGCTCCACTATGTATACCTTATAGACTGTAAATAGACTCATAGACTGTAAAAATAGTTATAAAACGGTTAGTTCCAATCCTTGATTCTGATTGGTCAATAGCTGTGCTTTATTTCACGATAAAACACGGCTATGACCGCTTCACCCAATGGTTCTATGTATCACTACACAACACCCCTAGCAACCACTCTTAGCAACTTAAACAGATGTTTGATCTCATTGATATTGTTCATTTAAAGCTAGAGTAGAGCATTGTGAGAGATCGAGTAAGTGAGTGTAACGTTACCTGCATCCTTCAGGTCAGTCCTATATTCATAATAAAAAAAATGCGTTTGAATGTCCGCTGCGATATGTTGTCCTTTTAACAGTCATGGGGTTTTCCCGTGCATAACGTTAAGTTAGTCATCTGTCGCGTCTTCCTTCTCCGTGATCACATGTTCGAGTCCTTTCAAAAGCCTTCTCTACTGACTCACTCACTCATAAAGACAGTCTTTGCCGCCATCTATTGGCGAAATAATATGTAACTTCTGTTGCTGTTTACGGTCCGGGACTATTTTTTCCAGCGGAAGGAATGCTTATAGTGATTTTACTTCATGAAAGTTGCATAGAAACATCGTTTTCGGCTTTAATATTTTTGTGTGGCAACCGTTTTATAAAAGCAATAAGGTACTCGAGGCAAGTGCTGTATCGTGAATAAGTAACGGCTGAAGGGGTTGCAGGCACTCCGCTTCGCGTCGTGCCTAACAACGCCCTCCAGCCGTTACTTATTCACGATACAGCACAGCCTCTCGTACCTTATTGCTTACATATACCTGTATTGGACATCACCGACTGAGTATCTCTTCTGGAAGCTGGAAGTAGAGTAATAGTTCTGCCTGCAAGGTCGGATGACCATATATTTTCACATAATCCTTTGCTGTTTACAGTAACATACTGTATAAACATTTTACAGTATCTTACAGTACATATTACAGTAAAATACTGTTCAAATTACAGAAATCAGTTACAGTGTGGCCAACAGGGCAACTTTTTTCAAACAAAAAAAGTTTTTTGTGTCCAAAAAAACTGTTTCTGTTTTGGTGTATTTATGTGATTCTAGAAATAATTATGATTTTAATAGTCTGATAATGAAAATTTTAGCTGGGTATGACTACCAGTTTCTCTAGTAGTTAATTAGCTATATTATACTTCTACCTCATGTAAACAATGCATTTTACTTTAATAATCAATGAAATTTCAACATAATTTATGAACAATGCCAGTATTGGTGAATTAGATGTTTGAGTAAGTTTGACCTTCAGTAAATCTTATTATTATCATTATCATTATTATATAAGTGCTATTAAAATGAAATATTTACTAACAACAAAGGCTTTTTAATACACCATTAATATTATTAACCTATGCACTACATTTTACAAATATTTCAGATTTAATGTCAAGTGACAAAAACAAATGGTAAATTAATTGTCACAAAAGTTTTTTTGTTTTTAGAAATAGATCATCTTTATAGGACAAAATTCTTGCGCTAATGAACCAGCCAGTGAAAATAAGTTTTCCAGACGTGGAAACAGCGCCATCTGGTGGTTGTATGTTGATATAACCCTAGCTGTGGGCCTAATACTGGACATTATTATGGAGGGATTATTGGGTCAGTTTGAAAACTAAAAGTCTTAAACGAAAACTAAAAGTCTAAATCTGAAACTAAAAGTCTAAGTCTAAAACTTAAAGTCTAAGACGAAAATGAATTTGGTATTTAGGATTGGCCATTTGGTATTTAGGATAGGGCATTTTTTATTTAGGTTTGGGCATTTGGTATTAAGGATAGGGCATTTTGTATTTAGGATTGGGCATAAGTCATTTAGCCATTTAGGATTTAGGATTGGGCATTTGAGGATTGAGGAGTGTATGCAAACAAAGAGGTACCCAAATACTGGAGGCTGGGTTTGAAATGGCTGGTGCGCAGATGCATCTTATGGACAGCAGAGGGAGCTCCATTGCTAAGGTGAAAGTTGTCGTGCTCTGCCATCCACGTTGGTTCTTGGCTGCCACATTAACAATGGTTGCTGCTTTCTCGTCGTAAGACCGATAGCACTTCTTTCACTGGTGACTTTGTGTGTGAGGCCACATACATGTTACAGCGCTGTCATTAAGTTGAAGTTATCACATTATAAAGTACAGTCCTCGCTCCAGCCCTGCTCACTCGCTCTGTTTGTTTTCATTACAGTGTGCTCCTTATAGCACTGGGAGCTCCCTCTGCTGTCCATAAGGTGCCTCTGCACACCAGCCATTTCAAACCCATGTGTGGAAATGTGTTTTCATGTGTTTCAAACCAATGTGTGGAAATTAAATATAGACTACCGTCTAAATATGCCAGGGGAGCGTTTCCCAAAACGATAGCTAACTAAGTTGCCAACCAACTAAGTTGCTAACAGGTTACTTTTGGGAAACGCACCCCTGGTTAGCAAACACTGACATCAGCATTAGCAACTTACAGTGAACCATAACGACACCTGTTTGTAAGAGACATATTACAACATGTTTGCTGACGCTGCCATCCATAGTGCAACCATAGTATTTTCCTTGCTGTGACAGTGGTGTCAGCAATTCTTCCTAAAAGGCCTGGCCTGAGACTAGCTGAAAGATGACTGCAATTCATTCAAATCTGGTTGTGTGCACCAGAAAGTGCAACAAATGGGCCTATAGCAGCAAGACATACTTTATTGAAGATATTACTGAATATAAATCTTTATTAGGCTACCATGAATTTTCAAATAATTTAAATAAAATAAAAAAAACACAATAATCAAATTCAAATTAGGTTCGTGTCAGTAGGCTATTTATGCGTGATGTTAGATGTTAAAGGTGCCATATGTAAAAATATCAAAAAAATATCAAAAAAATGAGCTACACGTATCAAAAGAATGAGAAGAAATAAGTGCAATGATGTCATTAAAAAAATTACAAGTTATAGTGCTGCCGAGATATAAACCTGAATTAGCATGCTAAATTACTAGCCCCGGCCCGGCCGGTGTCATAATACCAGTTTCGGCCATGGGAGGCGGTATGCGGGCAACATACATAACCACCAGCCAAACTGCAACATACGAATAACTCGCACGGCTTGTGGGCGTACTTGAACCTGATGTCAATCGTGTAAAGGACAAAAAAGGACTTTGGTACAGCCCACTACTACATTTCAGTTCAGGGAAGAGTTCAAAAAAATGATTGGTCGATGTTATGTATGAGGAACACATTTTGGTAAGTTGCAGCATACTGTATCTTTCAACAGTGTTCGTGTTTTTTTACTATTAGCTAGTAGAGATGATCGGTTCACGTGCGCTAGGCGTGCGTTACATTTCTTATCTCTAAAAATCTCCAAATGCTCCACGTGAAACTGTGGTCTTACTATCGTGTATTGATTTGCTTAATATGCGCGAGAGAGAGAGAGCAGGACATGAAGTGACAACTTCATGAAGACATGAGAGTGCGCGCGCGCGGCCGGGGCTCGCTCTCTCTCTCTCTCTCTCTCTCTCTCTCTCTCTCTCTCTCTCTCTCTCTCTCTCTCTCTCTCTCTCTGCTCGTAACGCGCCCTGTCAAGCGCAGCGGCAGCAGTCATTCTATTCTACATCCCTCACCGATCAAAATAGGCTTTGGCGGGACAAAGCGGACTATTTGACGGTTTTAGAAGATTAACAACCTGAAACTAAAAAACAGACTAGAGTAGGCCAACTTTCTGGAGGTATACTGCCCCCATCTGGTATGGAATATGTGGAGTATGAATTGATTTTTTGACATAAGGCACCTTTAAAATTTACTGTGGTATTTTTTTCAGTGCCTCTTTCTGCAGGTTACATCATTACGCCAGTAGGTGGCGGCACGAGACTGTCTTTATGAATTATTCTTCGAATTGCTTGATTTGTCCAAAAAAAGCATTTAGTTCAGGGATGAAATCCCTGGCTGTGTCCGATACCCTCATTCACTATTCCCTCATTAGTCCACTGTTTTAGGCTATTCACTTGAGGGAGTGAAACGAGTGAGTGAATTTAGACAATAATTGCACCTGAAGGGCTACTGCTTTTGCATATAGTTTATGCTTGCTGTTTAATCAGCTGATTATTTGAAACTTAGAAAACTTGCATCTCTAGTGGTAAGAATTAAAAAATATATATTGAACTCTGTCATAGAAACTAACTAGCATGTATAAACCTTAATTACACAATTTAATAATCAATTAAAAATGAATGCTGATTCAGACGATTCATCTTCTGCCATGCATGAATTCATTTGGCACGATACTCTCACATTGCATTATGGGTATTCTCTAACAGTTGAGAGTAGGCTACATGGTTATTGCAGTGCATTGTGGGATTAAATGAGTGCACTCGATGACGTTCACTGGTTTCGGATCACCAAATGGCTGTTCCCTCAAATAGTGTCTTATTTACGGGTATTGGGGGCGATTTTGGAACGTGAGTGTGAATTATTTGAATACAAATTAGCCACAAATTATTAAGCTGGATAAGCGGGACTGAATGAATACTGTACCAAATAGACAAGAAGAAAGTAAATAAAGGACTTTCCACACATTGATGAAGCCACCTGGGTTGAATTACAAGGAGGAAATTACAAGGAGCCATGTATTTCCTGAAAACTTGATGGCTGGATAGTTGGTATAAGTTTGTTCAAAAACAATAAACTGTTTTGTTGTTGTTGTTATCAAGAATTATTTATAGGAAAAAAAATATATAGGCTATATATATATTGTGTAAACTCAGTGTCCCTGTAGCTTTTTTAATACATTTCCCCATTACATGCTTTACTAGGCTAATCAAGACAAAGCATGATATTGGGTTAACGAGAACGAGATTGAAGAAAACTTCAAAATATATGACAGGAAAAATAGTCTTTTTATTCAACTGAAATACAAAGGAATACATTTGCATTTTGAATGTTTCAACTAATAACAAATGTAGTTTCAGTTCTACATTCTGAGTATGAATTATCATATAGCCTATACGTATATTATCATAGTAAAAGCAATCAAGAATTATTATATGCAGTAACAATATAGTGCAAGCAAGCACTGTAAAGGGTCACAAATTCAACCTAGTTCTGCCGATACCTCGAGACAGCTTTTTCAATTCGTCGAGAAATATCAAGTTTTAATACCCTGTCACACCAATAGCAACCATCATAAATCATAAATTAGTTTACTGTAAAGCAGTACTTTTACTTTACAGTAAACAACCCTTGTATGTCCTAAAAGAAAATGTTTGTCTTTCTTTTTTTGGATCATTTTGCCTGTGTTAATGCCAACTGCACAAATTAAGACAGAATTGTGTTTTTATTGGATTTTTTTTTAGTGGAAAAAGAATATATTTTAAACTAGGTACACAAAACAGTTCGGACCGTAAACGGGCAAAAATGTCCCCATTGAAACTAATCACAGGGCCATTTAAAAATGATGAAGTCTTTGTTAATAAGCTTTAATAAAAAGTCAACAACTTTCAAAATTATTATATATAGCCTGTATTAAGCAACAGGAAATTGCTTCTGCTGTATTATAGAGCCAATTGTAAAAATGTTGCAGAATTGTGTTGGTGTGTAATGTCAAAGTGTGGTTTGTATGTGTATAACCTATCTATTAGCTACAGGTGTGTGAGGTTAATTGGTAATTGATTCCATTATGTGTGTAATAAAAAAATATTGTGTGTCCTGTTACATTTTTGAGAGAGACAAATTCTACTGTTCTGCAAATAACAAATGCCAGCGCTGTTTGTATCAGTGGAGCTTTGCTGACATCTATTGGGGAAAAATTGGTAGCCTACTGCGCCCAAACGAAAACTTCCCGAACGCTCATTTCTGAGATATCAAGCCCAAATTTGGAACACAACTTGTTTAGATTTATGGCTTGGATGTTCTAGCAGTTCAAAATGTTTCATAAAATATATTTTATATATAAAAAAATATATAACAATTTCCATTACCTAAAACCTCTAGAACTTTTTTGTTTTACTTTTTAAAACTTTTTTTCACTTCAACAATAATCTGCCATGTCTTCTTTAAAATAAGACCAAACTTAAGTCTCTGCTCCAAAGCTTACATTTTGATACCAGTTTTTTTTACCGACATTTTTGTTAAAAAATGTGCCCCATCTTTTTACATGCAGTGAATTTGTGCCACTTGGATCATATTGCTATGTAAAATTAACATGACATCCCTTGAAATGTATTCTAATATACTTGTATGTGTTAGTTTGAACACAATAATCAGGACAATGAAATAGAAAATGGCATTTCTGAGCGCACTCTCCTCTTCTAAAGGAAGTGCTGCCCAGCACCACTAGAGGACAGTACAGAGGCGTGTGTTCTGTTAGTTTGCCTGAAGACCTTCAATATGAGCTCTGAGGAACACAGTCAACTATTATACAATAACACAGAAACCTACTCCACTTTCCCAGGACCACATGTGTGTCTTTGTGTGGGTGATCTCCATGGTTACAGTCCTTTGATCTTGTCCTCTTATGAGGGACACTAGTAAAAACACCATTCACATAGTGGCTTTGTTCTCTATGGAAGGTTGCATTGCATCAAGTACGGGTCGGCTGTAAATACAGGCTAAACAACACTGATTTTATCTGTGATAGGCTGTGTGTTGAAGTGTGTTTGATAGCAACCAGGTCCAGACTGTACTGGCTTCCAGGGATTTTACGAGACAAACATGAGCAATGATTTCTATGATGGCTGCTTGAGGAACATTTCTCATCTTAGATGACTTGGTTGGTGGACCTTCTCCAAAAAAAAAAAAAACGTTACATCCACATTCACTATTAAATGAAAGATTATTCATTATTTCAATTTAAAAAATGGCTACATTGGGCTATATTATATCTGCCAAGTTTATAAGTTAAGACTGAAATAAATGTACTATCAATAATTTTCAAAGATCATTCTCTTTTCAAAGATTAAAATAAAACAAGAGAAAATTCCAAATGATTAAAAAAATAAAACAAATGGTTGTTTCTTTTCATATGAATAAATATAAGTTAAGAACATAAGTAAGTGACTTTTAAATGTTTAAATGTTATTTATTTATTTTGAAAGAAAGTGATACTTTTATTGAGCAAGGATACATTAAATTAATCAAAATGCAATAAAAAAAACATTTATAATGTATAATGTAAGATTTCTATTTCAAATAAATGCTTTATATTGATCAAAGAATCTTACAAAAAAAAGAATAGTGATACATCATTTTCCACAAAAATATTAAGCAGCAAAACTTTGATAATAACTTTGAAAATGAATCTTTGAATGTTTCTTAAGCAGAAAATCAGCATATTTTTAAGTGACACTGAAGACTGGAGTAATGATGCTGAAAATTCAGCTTTGCCATCACAGGAATAACATTTCACAAAATTACTGTTTTATATTAAAAACCCTCTTACCGACCCCACACTGTCTTTCGAACTGTACATGGTGACTGTTTTTTCCTCAGTGACATAAATATGTGTTTCATGGTACATACTAGGTCCTTAAGATAACATCTTGTTTATTTAATTATTAGATACATCTAATAATAAACATCTAATTATTTGTGGTGGTTTATGAAATAGGGCAATAAAATGCCCAAATGTTGTCCATTGCTATTACAGCACGAGGTTGAGACATATAGCTTTGCTCTTGTGCTCATTGTGTGCAATAAGCCCACAGTCTTATATTTTAAATAAATAATTCACCCAAAAATAAAAATGTTGTCATCGTTTACTCATCCTCATGTTGTTTCAAACCTGTATGAATTTCTTTCTTCTGCTGAACACAAAAGAAGATGTTTTAAAGAATGTTTGGACAGATTACGGGCCCCATTGACTATAGTATAACTACGGAAATCAATGGGAGCCGTCAACTCTCTGGTTACCAACGTTCTTTAAAATATCCTCTTTTGTTTTTAGCAGAAGAAAGAAACGTATAGAGGTTTGAAACAACATGAGGGTGAGTAAATGACAAAATGTTCCCTTTCTTTGGGTGAACTATCCCTTTAAGCAGTGTTGTCTGAGTCTCTCTATAGCAGGTTGTTTACAAAAATACATCCATGACCTTTCTTAGTCCAGGGTGGATCTCAATAGTATTCTGACACTATTTACTCTCTTTTCTCTGTCTCCCTCTCCCTCTCTGTGACAGGAAGTGTAAACACTGATCAAGTGTCAAAGTCCAACCCACCAATTCTCACCTCCATTAAAGAGTGTCACCATGCATAACTTTCCCAAATACCCCCCTAAAATGAAAGCATATAATTCCACAACCCCCTCTAAAACACCACCATAAAGCGGCCGCTGCTCCTCAAGACCACCTGCGTACTACTTGGAAACAGGCTATCGATAGATCACACATTCCATTATTGATTTATTGAGATTACACCAAACATCACATTCTGTTGCCACAATGTTCACCTCAAGTGAAAATTTCACACCGTCTTACACCACTGTGTAAAAAGGCATGTAGCCGAGTGTGACAGAGGCTGTAACATATGACAACATTAACTCTTGTATTGAAGGCTGTAATGGCAATAAACCAACAAACATGATCAGATTATAAATATATAAATTAGATTACAATATCAGAAAACATGAAATAACAGATCAAATAAGAAAAAAAACATTTAGTATAAACTGTTTTTGTCTTTTTATGAGTACAGGTTATTTTGGTTATTTATTTATGCGTGGTTGTACTTGGGAGTCAGTTGTTTTGAAACATGCAGAATTGTGCGAACATCATTTTTATTGTCATTATTGATCATATATATTGTCATATATTTTATTGAACAAAATTTTAGGATGTCACACAAAGAAATTATGAACACATGCAAAAAGAGGAGAGAAGCAATGAAATATTAATAACTGATTATGCTGTAGTCAGTGTGTGCCTTTTATTCTGTGAGCTTTTTATTCTGCATAATCAAATATAACCTGTAGTTTGTCAGATAAATACCTGAAGTTTATTGTTTTGTTCTCCCCTCATATTTAATCAAACTTGTAGGGCCATTAAAAACCAATTTCCCCTCTGGACATCACTTTTGTATTATTATTATATTTAAGTCAATACATTGAAGCTGCACAATTAAGCCTGGTTCTACTGACATATTTGATATATACATTATAAATATTCCTCAGACCAACAAACAATTAAAAAGACAAGAAAAATAGGGGGGAAATAAATAAATGTATATTTTCTATATGTAGGCTAAGTCTTTTAACCAAGGATCTGATTTTGGTTTCTAAGCAATCACTGTTCCAAAAAAAAAAAAAGCAATCAAATAAGCTCATTAGTCCTCAGTTCCATCCGTGTTCTATTGTTGCTCCTGATGAGCAGACGAGAATGAGACAAAGAGCTGGAAGGATAATGGGGCATTAGTTGCATGGCCAGAACGATCGGGGCAACGGCCCAGTGTTTTAAAACCCTGCAGCTAGAGAGAGAAATCAAGCTTCTGAAATGACAATTGGTCCCACTGAAAATGCTGGACCATCAAGTCAAGGTGGGGTCAAACAGTGCCAGACAGCCTGAATACACACACACACACACACAATATCACCCTCTCCATGGGACGAGACATTTACCCGCTGCCCCATGTCGTGCTAACCTTTCTGCAGTTTTTACACTGGGAAATATAAAATGTGGTCTCAAGCTTGTTGACGCTATATCTTCTAGACGGTGTAGAGGAATGACAATAAACCATCATGACTTTGGTGTCACTCTCAGTTGAAATTGCGTAGTGTCGTCTTAAGTCAGGCCTATAAATCATTGAAAAGTGTCCAATAAAAGAGGATTTATAAAGCACAATCAAAGTAGCAAATGGAATACATATACAATCTAAAATTACAGCATCAAGAAAACAAGTTCAATTCCGAGATTCATCACTGTAAAACCTGCAACCTGCAATCATTACCTTAAGGAGTTATTTCTAGATCTAACTGCTAAAATGTATTGAGTTGATTCAGTCATGTTAGACAATGTTTGAGCACTTGAATTCAAAAACATGAAATCATTTGACTGAATAAAATCAATTTAAATGAAGCACATATACATCATGACAGGGCTGAAATGTGTATTGAAGCTAGACGGAGGTTACCTGATCGTCCAGTCAAACTGCTCGAAATGGCAGATAGATTGTCCAATTTGCCTTGTTTCTCCTTGATGACCCTGATGGTTCCTACCAGAGGAGAGAAAAGAAACTGGATGGTCCATTCGGCAGCATTATGCAACTCCTGTGTAGAGAAGTTATCTTGAAGCCTATTGACTGAGGTGAGATAATCATGTGAGATAATTGCTCAGTTTTCACGTCTGAGGTAATAATCTTAATATCACTTGCCTCTGTTACAAAGCTGAATAAAACACTAAGCATTATATAAAAAAACGTATAAGCCTTTTTAGTAATAAGAAACATAATGGTAACTGGTTGAACTCAAAATCCAGTCTATAAACCTTAAGCAGATGCACAACCTGGTGATATTTCAAAAATTGAAAGAAAAGGAAGAAATTGAAAGCCTGATAGTCCTCTAAAATAGGATGTTTCATCTTAACCGGCATGCCGTTACTTTTTGCCGGAATCGTTCACATATTAGATCAATCCAAATAATGAAACAGAACTAAGATTAAAAGAAAATTGTCTTATTCTGCACATCAGTGTTTTTATGTCAGATAATGATTTTGATTAAAGGTTTGATATGACAGCTTCGGGTGATGCGTGGAGTTTCAGTTTTACGGAAAAGGATGTTGTTGAAGGAGGGGCAGCCACTGTACTTCACTATGACTATGAAAAGGAGCTCCAACACAAAAAAAGCCCATCAGTGTATTCTCTGTCTGGCTCCAATACACAAACCAGAACTCATCCTTGATTTTGGTTGATGTCTAGGCATATAGCAACACATTCTGTCCTTATATGGCTTCTTTTATTTAAATTATGCATTATAAAATCATGTTCCTCTCAATTAAAAAGGAAAGCTTGTTCACAGTTGATACAGTCACGTTAACCGAGTAAACATTAAAAATAAGGTTCAAACACTTGCAAATAAAGGCCTCAAAACGTGGGTTTCACGGCGATGCAAAGAACTTCCCCAAAGAAGTTCTTAAAAGAACCATATTTTTTTCTTAGTGTAAAGTGTAACATTTAAAAGAAAAAATAGGAGAAAAAAATTACTGTAATGAACCTTTAGTGCAATGGAAAGGTTGTCACTCTCGAAGTTGAAGCTGCACACTGTCTAAAGTGTCTAAGAAAAGAGGGAATGTACGAACAGAGGAGCAAAGAGAAGAAATATGCCATCTAAAATTATAGTATCAAGAAAGTAAGTTCAGTTCCACTATAGGCAAACAAAGATTCATCTCTGTTAAGAATCTTGCTTTTAATGTTTACTCTGATTAAAGTTAAGCTACATTGCACACATGACTGTATCAACTATGAGCAAGATTCCTTTCTTGTTTATGATGCATCATTTATAATAAAGCATATAGGACAGAATGTGTCGCTATGCTCAGACATCAACCAAAATCAAGGATGAGTTTTGATTTGTGTATTGTTAAAGGTTCTTCAATCTTCACCATCGATGCCAAAAATGTTCCTTTATTTTGAAGAGTGAACCTAATCTCTATTACTTTAAAGGACACTCTCTCTAAAGACATTTATATTGCTATGGAGGTCACAGGCAAGACTTTTGTTAAAACTTTAAACGGATACCCAAAAGTAGTAAAGTAGTTGACGAAAATAAGGAGAAACCCCCGTAATTGTACATAATGCGCAGGCGCGCAAACGCTGCTGCCCAGATGTGCTTGCTGAGGATTCAGATGTGAGGACTAAACTGTCATATGTAAACACCACCTCGCACGACGTGATTCCCTTCTTTCAAGCCTGTTCAGAGAAACATGTTAACAAACAAGGGAAACTTCGTCTTGGTGGTCAGACGCTGAGCGCGCTGTTTGCGCTGTCCATTAGACGCGTTGGTGTCAGGTGCGCTGCTGTAATTAGAAAACGCGCTGCTCAAAGGAAGAACTGTTTAACTGTGCTTTAGCAAGTCCTCTTCATAGACTTGTCTTTTAGCAATGAGCACGTAGAGTTTGCAGAGCTGACTATAATCCTCCCTTGAAAGAGCGCGTCTTTGTTCTAAAGCAGCGTTAGAAAGCAAATCACTTCCTTTAGTGAAGCCGCTGCTTTTCATCTGTGGCGTTTCATGTCCTAATTGAGAGCCAGTAATGGGACTCCCTCTTTACATAAGTGATTTCCTCCCATCACTGGTCCTCAACATCAGTCCTTGTTCAGACATGAATTCTGTTCCAGGCATTATTTCCACAAATGCAACCATGTGATAGGCTAATGCATTTTTTTAATGTTAAATTACATGTTCAGCTTATTTTGAATGGACAATGATTCTGAACAGCAGCAATAACAGCAGCAAGATTCGAATCTGTTCTACATCTATTAATCGGTTAGGCCTATATGCGAAGAATAGCCAAAGCTAGCCTACTGATTTTTTAGTTATTTTCAATTATTTGATCAAATATAGGCGATATATTGATTTTTGAAAACTTGTTGGTAAAAGAAAAAAAGATATTAAGGGGGGGGGGGGGGGGGGGCTTTATATAAAGCGATATAAAAGTTGCATGTCTGCATTAGAAATGCATTGATGTATTTTTGTGACATGCTATTCAATTTTCTGCTCTGTGACAAGCTGTCAACGTGCAGTTCCGTCCTAATTAGCCTATTCTTTGTCCGATATCAAAAAGTAGGCCTAGGCTAAAAGTGGTTGAAGTAGGCCTAGTTAATAAGTAGGCCTATTCTTTGTCCGAAATCAAAAAGCAAAAGTGGCTGAAGGAGTTAAAACGTTAAGAGATGCTAAGAGGTCACGTATCATCACTATCTTATTAAGTGGACTTCTGTAGCGGAAATGTAGAATAGATTATCTGCTCATCTGAGTTATTCGCCCGACACTAAGTAAAACCAGCGTGTTTCGCACTCAGAGTGAGAAAACTGAAGCCCAGGTGCGGCAAATCTCCTCTCCAATTTTCGGGCAACACCAAAACGGACAAAAGCACAATTGGCACAAGGTGCAATACAAGCCAGCGCCTGATTGAGGGAGGAGAACTGATCAATGTGTTTACATGAACCACAGTGGAAGAGATTTCACTATTATTCCTACTTTCATTTGACACCTCGAGACTGAAACTGGAAGTGAATTCTATAACATTATCCACAACACGTAGGTGTGATGCTACCGTGGTCTGCACTGTAAAACATCTTTTCATCATTATACCGTAACAACATCTTAGTTTCAATCCAATTAATTTATCACAATCATTTCTGCCAGTTCTGTCTGATTGAATGAGTTTCAACTAGTCTGGTTTTCTTCATCAACTTCAAAGTGGTTAATAAGTTCACTGAACTCATGACAGCACCACTTTTAGGCAATTAAATTAAGGTTTTAATTTAATATGGGCTAAATTATGAATTAGTTCACTAACCACGAGTCAAATATTTGGGTGACAATCTGGAGTCTTAAAGACTGGCAACGGACTTTCATAGAGATGTATACGGGCTGAGCGTAATGTGATTAGTAGTTTTTTCTTTTCTTTCTTTCCTTTTCTTTGACTTCTGAATGTGAGAGTATTTGTTCCGCTGTGTGTCGCATTCGGCGGTACCCTTTGAATACATGAAATAAGATGATTTGGGTAACATCAATGCACTCTCACACAGAACGATTCTGTGGCGCACAGCCATGTAGGAATTTGTGGTAAATCTGGACCTCCTGGCTCTCGGCTCTTGACCCCCTCTCTCTATTTCTGGGCTACCTCCGGGGGCATGTAGTGCAGAGGGCCATTAGGATATTTGACAATCTCAGCTTGTTACAACTCCATCAGTTAATTGGATCCCTTGTAGAGCCGCTCGTTTGACTCATCTGCCACTTAAAAAGACAAAAGCGCGCTGGGGGTCGTTCACACCTCGCGCCCCCGAGCAGGTATAAAAGAGCCACCGGCTCTCCAAGCTTCATTCCACTCCGTTCTTCACAAGCTCGAGAACATCTCCTCGGCGGATAACTTTTAAGCAGGTTTTTGGACTTCTTACATACCTAAACAGAAGCCATGCAGACGCCTGGAAGAGCGTATGAAAACTTTGGACAATCAATGCGCCCTCACGCGGCTTTCAATCCGGACTATGCCACTTCATCGAAACAGAGCGCAGGGAAATCCTTCACAATCGACGCTCTCCTCGCGAGACCTGATCATCTGGAGAGAGACAGGACAAGTGTGTATCGGAACATAACCAATCAAACCCCAGTCTCGAGCTCTGCGGTCCCATTAGCGGCACACATGTACTCGCAAATACCGCACTTTGCGTACAACCAGAGTATTATGCACACGCAGAGTGGGTATCCCGTCTTCTGCTACCCGCCTTACAGCTACCAGACAACATGTCGTGGAGCTTTATACTCACAAGGTATGTGTGTTTGACAGATAGAGCCTACTGTTAGGAATCATTTTTACCAAGATAAAGGAACAATGTTATAATGCCCTAAGTTAACCAATGTAACTTTTTTCTCACGCACAGATGCTGTACTGGCCAAAGCAGCAGTCCACTCTCACTATAAACACAAAGCAGGAAAATCAAAGCGCATGCGCACAAGTTTTACCAATGAGCAGCTGTCCAGACTGGAGAAAGAGTTCGCACGGCAGCAGTACATGGTGGGATCAGAGCGCTTTCTCCTGGCATCTGCTCTCCAACTCACTGAAGCACAGGTAAATACACATCAGTTATACTGTATTTATATTTTATTTATTTTTTTGCTGTACTTAAATTTAACGCAATCAACTTGGATATTTAAGTAATTTCAACTTAAAATCACATTAAACTGAGTTTTTTTAAAAATGAGTTAAATCTTGTCCTATAGCTAATTTCTATTAAAAAAAATAAAAAAATTGCTTAACTTATTTTGATGAGTTAAACCAATGTAAAAACATATTTTGTCATAATTTATTAATTATGTACTTTTTTACAGTGTATGAAATGAGCTCCGGTTTTACATTTATTTTAAACATCTAGTCTACGTAGATCAGACATTAAACATTGTTTCTTCTCGTGAACTCCAGGTTAAAGTTTGGTTCCAGAACAGACGCATCAAGTGGAGAAAACAGAGTCTTGAGCAACAACAAGCCAAACTAGCCAAACTAGGACTCGCCGTGCCGCCAAAGAGCCCCGGGTCACAGGGGAGAGAGGATGAGGAGAGAGATTTCACAGAAGAGTCTGATGTAGACATCGACATCGACGATTCACTTCAAGACTGAGAAAAACTCACTCGCTGTTACTTTCATGCAGGATTGTACATATTCGATTTTCTCTAGATGACACAGTACTCTATTTGTACAAATATTTAATTAATAGATATATATTTAAGGTGTTTCTATTATACACCATTGCTCTTATAAGGGTATCTTTGTTTTCGTTTAAACGTTTGTATATGGAAGAAATAAAGGAAATATTTTTTTAAAAAAATGAATTCATGAATTCTTTGATGCGTCTCTTCACAGTAAAAAAAATATTTTCATGATGTGTCACAACTTTTTAATCTTTTGTCAAATCAACTTAGATAAATAACAAATAATGTGGTTCAGATAGCATATTTTGAGTTTCTATTTATTAAACATTGTATTAAATAAAAAATTAATTTCAATGAACTCAACGATAAGGCAACAATATAACTTCGTTTTTTAAGTTAAACCAACAAATGTAAACATTTAGTGTCCATCACAAAAACAACAACAAAAAACTGTATATTATGTAGGCCTATATATCATGCAATATCCAGTATAATGTGATCATCACAATATAGTAATCAAACAGAGTAACTAACCATGGAAGGCTATGCATAAGATTCAGTTTATTTGGTCATTTGAATGGCTTGATGTAATTTATATTGACACTTGCAAACCAACACATACAAAATACCTAACAGCTCAGCAGTAATAATCCCAAATATTATTGATCACATGAATGATAACATGATAGAGTTATATGTAAAGATAGTAAATCCAAATTCATGTGTATAGCTAATTCAATTAAAAGCATATATATATTTTTATCAGGAGGATAATTGAAGTTGAGTTTGCAACACATTTTCAATTATACATAATTCCTAAGACAATAAAATGACCTTTTCAATCTCAATAAAAACTGAGCAAATAAGCATTTATAACACAAAATAAGCTCAAAAAAAAAAAAGGAGAACTCCACGGGTTAAATGATGAACACAATTCGACTCATTTGGAACTGTTGAACTTTGCTGATGTGACAAAGTTGGATGAGAAGACAAAAAAGAGCTTATCTGAGTTCCAAGGGCAGCTGTTGGAGCCAAGTAGTGTGTCTCTCCATTGTAGACAGAGCTTTTTAGACATGGTTGTGTCTTCTAGTTGTCTCTGCTCTGCAGCAGACTAAGACATGCTAAAGCCCGTTAGCATGGCGGCTTTGTGCAGTGGCTGGCCTAATAGTCTTAATAAGGATGGATTAGTAATCCTGCTCTAAGAACACACTGATTACTAGTTAACAAACTCGTCACAATGTTTCTGTTCCACTCTCTTAATCCAGTTAAGCCCTAAAGGCAAGAATACAGAAAGCCTAAAGAAATCTGTTCAATGAATAATGTTTTATCATTAAAATAACACTGAATCAAATGATCAGAGATAAGGAAAGTCAAGTGATTGAAACTTATATGATATGACCTATCTGTCTGTTTCACCCTGTAGGTGAATGGAAATTCAGTCGGAAACAGGAAGACTATTTGGATTTTTATTTCATGATGCAAATCTGACAAAAAAGAGGTGACAGTGGGGTTTATTGACTAAATTTTAAGGAATGCTTCATGCAAAAAAAAAGTTCTAAAATTACGAAAACAATTATTATTTTAATGAAATGAATACTGTATTTTAGTTCGATAATGTTTTTTATTTATTATTTTGTATTTTTAGGGGTTTTAATGGTACTAAATTATTTTTATGCAGTAGTTATTATCCATTTATTCACTTTTTTGAGCATAGACCTGAAGATTAAATATCCAACTTAAACTGTCATAAATCATGAATGCTTTGCAGCACAGACTTAAGTTTGGTCTCTATTTTTAAGACGACACTTGGCAGATTGTTATTATGAAAAATGCACAAAAATCATGAGAAAATTCATTTTTATATGAAATACATATTTTCTAATGCGGCCAGTTTGGACCACGAACAATACATGTGTGACTATTTTTTGTCAGGACCATTTTAACTTTCTTAATCATGTCCATAATTGTTTTCTTTCACACAGCAAGTGCCAAAACCTTCAATGAAGTAAAACATTATTTAGAAAAAAAAATTCAAACAATAAAAAGTTGTTAAAAAAAATTTCTGTCAAAAATGAACCAACAGCACCAGCATAATACGTTCATGTTTAACATGTTATTTAAATTTGTTAAATTTGCAGTGATAAATTGAATTAAAACAAAATTAACTGATTAAAATGTCATCCAAATGGGAACCCCTAAAATGTTATATTATTATAAAGGAAGTGCCTGACAGAACCAGAATCTTGGTTCTGGTTGAAACTGGTTAAAAAAAAAAATAAATAAAAAATGAATGAACTAAACCTAAATCCACAAAACAATCTCATGATGAGATATATGAAGCACCTGACCTGACAGTACCCTTTAAGGTTGGATATGAAACCTTCACTGAAAAAAAATATTGTTGGTTTAACTTAAAAAAGTAGATAACGGTTGCCTTAACATTTTGAGTTCATTGAAATAAAAATTTGAGTTAATACAATGAAGGAGATTGGTTTAAATCAACATACACTCAAAATATTATGTTCTCTGAATCACATCAAGTTGATTTGACAAAAGAAAAACGCTGTGAAAACCATGAAAATATTTTTTACAACATTTCAAATGTTGAATTAAAAATAAAACTCTCAAATTAAACAATGCATACATTTCTGATCAATAAAATGTTCACCTTGTGGTAAAAAAAAAAATGCTTTGATTATATATTTATGAGAGTTTACAGGAAGATTTCTTTGCTGCAACACCAATCATTGGCCCATGGGTTCCATTTCACATGATTACTATGCTTTATAGAAGAATAAAGCCTATTATGAGAGCACTGTCATGGAGACCTCCTTTCCTTAATCCTAAATCCTCTTCAAACAGGTACTTCTGGCAACCCCTTATGTCATGCAGAACATAAAGATAAAGACGGAGAGAGTAGAAAAAAAGGGAGCTTTGAGGAGCAAGAGCAGGAACCTATCTCTCTTCCTCGTCAATTTGACGGATTGTGTGGATGTATGTGAGTGCAAGTGATCGTTTATGTACAGACAGACAGACTTTCTGTGATGTGACCTGATGTAATCTCGCAGTAGGCCAATATGTCCAACAGGGAGGGGGACCCTGGGAAAAGCCACAGGACAGAAGCAGCAGGAAAAGGGGAGGAGAGCTCACCGTTCCAATTAGTCATCTCTCACCCCCACAAACCACCTTCAGGGCCTCCGTGTGCCCCCCACTGCTAGTATTAGCACAGTGTCTCACTGTTTCAGGGATGCATCATCCTCTTATCTAACACCCCTTAGTTTACAGCAGCTTCCTTCATCCTCACAACACAGATTTAAACCCTTGGATCAAGGGATAAAATTGGTTAATAATCATGCACAAACAAACAGGTGAAATCCTGAACAGACAATGAAGCATGTGTCTGTGTGTAAGCCTTTTTTACTGGTTATACTGATTATGTCTATGATTTTACTGAGCCTAATTATACTGATTATGGACTATAACTGGGGAAAATAACCTAAAATGTTCACTGAAAGCTTCTTTGGGGAACCAAAATGTTGACTGTGAAAACCCCATTTTGGAACCTTTCTTTTTAAGAGTGTAGCTACACTGATTTTACTCAAGACCAAATATAATCAACTTAAACCCATTGTGTTACACCAATAAAAGCAGGTTAGATCATGGTAGAAATAGCTCGTTTATGTAGGCTAGCTAATAATTGGAGATTAGCCTACTACTTTGTTAGTGTACAGTTAGTTTCAAATCTACACTGACAAAAATGACTAACCAATTAGCCTACGTGATTCTCACCTTCCATGTAGAGAAAACACCTTCTCTTGCCACTAAACAGTTAAGGAACATGAGATTTTAGTATTTTAGCGTGGAAACGGTAAAAACGTTCGATTTTGCATTTTATTTGCAGCGAAATGTGCGTCCACTCCATCTAATGGTCATTAACATTAATCACTAGCGTTTGAAGTACACGCACGCTATTGTGTCTTTGTGAAAGGTTTAGTATGTGAACACAATGACTTCTAACGCGTTGACTGAAAGATGGACTGAAAGGAGCTCAAGGCGAGGCCCTACTTAAAACGAGCACTTTATGCTAATGACTCTCTGTGCAACATTTCAATGAGGCCTTTTACTCAGGAAATTGAGCCGTTCCTGTTTTCCCAAGCTTTCAACGACAACAACGACCATAATACGGACGCAAGTGCCATTTCGAATCAAAGACGGTTTCTGGGCAGAATGTGCGCAGCAGGAGATTCCCAGAGTAAACACTGAGAAAGGAGATACATTCACATTAGTTTAGTTGAACTTTTAATATCAGTGCTTGATGTAACAGTCAGAGATGGGAGTAAATGAGTGCAGGTGGCGAACTGCTTGACTTGACACACAGGTGGCAGTAGCGCATGTGTTTGTGACTTTTCCCAGCTCGTTCAGATTGAGTGAAAATCTGCAGCTACTTAATGAGAACAGATTAGCTAAACACACAAAGGTAATATGTGACAAAATAGGCAATTAGTTTTTTTGTTTAATTTTTTTATTGGAGGAAGTGTGAGCCCGACCGAACAATGTGGTTTTATTGGGTGTTTCCTAACAGCCATAGCAAAAATATGATGATATTGCAGCTGCTGTAGTTTACATAGGCCTAGCCTATAGGCTATGCCTATAATTCTAATTCCACAATTTGTGTAACTGCTCTTAATTTAAAACCATGCCGCGGTTATACTGAGATATAGTGTGACCAGTGCTGGGTAGTAACTGATAAGGTGTAACCAGATTAAGTAGGCTGTCTATACCTACTCCCTTCCTACAGAGGGAGTTCGTTACAGGCTAACCTCCGTTGCGTAGTTTTCCAATCAGGTGCTATAGGGTGTGATTGGAACTAGGAAGTAAATAAAAACAGCGCACGGGGTTGAAGTGTTTGTTTTGGTTGGCCTGGTCAGCGTGCGTCAAGCGCGAGCTGCTCATAGAGGAATCTGAGTTTTTGTTCTCCGTGTCCAGCACAACTGGTTAGGAGTTGGGCGAGAGTGTTTCGTTTGTCCTGGTCGGCACATCGCCGGGGAATCACCGGTCGTTATCAACTGTAAACAGGAACGTCTCTTTGGGTGCAAACGGGAAACCTAGTAGCCGAGCGGGGATCCTTAGTGCAAGGTAGCCTACATTGAGGTAATTAGAAACAAAGTGCTTCCGGGTGTAACTGCCGCTTTTCCCATATTGTAATTAAGAACCATATTGTACCTCCAAGTTTTATTGTAGCCTACATTTTTGTTTATTTTGTTTGTTTCTTTGTTTCGTTTCTTCTTGTCCGGCAAATGGTATTCTAACATTGTGCAGCACTTACCAAAAGCTAGCGTCTACCGTAGAGGTGGTGTGGTTTCACATGTAGCCTACTATTCAGTCTTAAGCTTGCTGTGTAGAGTTTTCCTATTGAAGTGCCTGCTGCACTGTTTTTGTGTGATAGTGGGGCTTGGCTGCTGGTCCTAGTGTGCCTCTGGATAGTATTATTTGCCAACTGTCAATATTTTAACTATATCATTGGTGATAATAAACTGAGATTATTTTTGTATACCAGTCTTTTTCTCCTTCTTTTGAATCCCTATAAGATACCTGCTGCAGGGAACAAAGTAATGTTAATATACGAGTTCTATAATGTTACAAAGGTATGGAGCGAATTATGTGCCAAAACCTCACACACAAAACGTGTTTTACTCACACCCAATGATCCACAAACAAACTCAGTGTGGTTTGTAATTCAAAACATCACTCACAAACTAATGCATTATTGTTCTGCAAATAAAGAAACTTACCTATCAAACAAATAGGCCCTACAGTATGTTTTACATATACATAGAATTCTGCAAGTACAAAACAAAATTCTGCAAGTACAAAACAAAATTCTACAAGTACGAAACGTGACTTTTGGCACTATTTTCCGCCTCCAGGGCTGGCAGATTTTCTCACAAATGCAGTTGAGCAACTTCTTCTAGAACAGTGGATGGCGCTAAGATAGGGGATCAATTTCGCGCTAGTCTGTCGGGAGAAACACTGATGGGAGAAACACTGATGTGAAACGCGTGCTTGCCTTTGCTCATGGGAAAATGAGCGGTGAACAGGTGTGTTTCTGTCTTTAGCCTATCTATAATGAACTTTATTGAGGTTTTGGTAAATGTTTATTATATAGACAGAAATCCACATTAGCACTTAGTAGCACTCCACTCTAGGATAAGGGAATCTATAAGCTGAAAGCTCTGCCATCATGTTGCTTTTTACATTTTTGTAAAAACGTTTCATTTACTGAATGAGTCTATTTCTTTCGTTCTCCATAAATTAATGAGAACATTTCATTTAATTGAAAGGGTCCCACTTATTCATTAATTTAGTTGGAATTCAGTCAGCGTAACTGTTAATGTAATAAAATAATGAATGAACAAAACAAACCATATACAATTGTTACCTTCCCTGTGACGTATTGCCCAAATTATTATTTTGGACAGACAAATGAAAACCTCCTTTCAATTAAATTAAATGTTCTCAATTTATGGAGAACTAAAGAAATAGATTCGTTCAGTGTACATCACTAATTTAGTCATTTCACACACGCGTCTTATGTAGATTTTATTTTTTATTTATTTTTTAAAGCAACAGATAGGCTAGAGCTTTCAGCGTAGATTCCCCTATCCTAGAGAGCGTGAAGTGCTACTAGCGGTAATATGGATATTTGTCTAGATGTAATAAATATTTTGCAAAAGAAAACCTCAATAAGGTTAATTAGATAAAGTAAGACAGAAACACGTACCTGTCCACCGCTCATTTTCCTCCGCTGTAGGCAGTGTTGGGAAAACGTATTTCGTTACAGAATACATGCCCAAAAATGTAATTTGTAACGTATTCCGTTACATTACTCTATCTGAGCGATTACGTCCGCATTGACTTGCCTTAATGCGGCCATCTAATCCTGCTTAGTACTAAACAGGGCTGAGTTTCCCAAAAGCATCGTAAGCCTAAGTTGATCGTAGAGACCATTGGTGGCAATTGTTCTACGATCAACTTAAGCTTACGATGCTTTTGGGAAACCCAGCCCAGGCCTATTCTGGTGGGTGCGGTGCGGTGGTGGTGACGCGTGTAACATGTAGGTGGCACTGCCAATAAAGCACCTTTTTCACCAATTGTATATTGTTTTTGTTCATTCATTATTTTATTACATTAACAGTTACGCTGACTGAATTCCAACTAAATTAATGAATAAGTGGGACCCTTTCAATTAAATGAAATGTTCTCATTAATTTATGGAGAACGAAAGAAATAGACTCATTCAGTAAATGAAACGTTTTTACAAAAATGTAAAAAGCAACATGATGGCAGAGCTTTCAGCTTATAGATTCCCTTAACCTAGAGTGGAGTGCTATAAGTGCTAATGTGGATTTCTGTCTATAATATAATAAACATTTACCAAAACAACTCAATAAGGTTAATTATAGATAAAGTAAGACAAACACACCTGTTCACCGCTCATTTTCCCATGGGCAAAGGCTAGCACGCCTTTCACATCAGTGTTTCTCCCGAGAGACTAGCGCGAAATTGATCCCCTATCTTAGCGCCATCTACTGTTCTAGAAGAGGAAGTTGCTCAACTGCATTTGTGAGAAAATCTGCCTGCCCTGGACGTGGAAAAATAGTGCCTAAAGTCACGTTTCGTACTTGTAGAATTTTGTTTTGTACTTGTAGAATTTTGTTTGGTACTTGTAGAATTTTGTTTGGTACTTGAAGGTTTTTGTTTTACTTGAAGTAATTGTTTTTTTGTACTTGAAAGATTTTAGTTTGTACTTGGAGGATATTTTTGTCATTGAAGAAATACGTTTCTATGTAAAACATACTGTATTTGTTTGATAGGTACGTTTTTTATTTGCAGAACAATATGCATTAGTTTGTGAGTGATGTTTTGTATTTACAAACCACACTGAGTTTGTTTGTCAATCATTGGGTGTGAGTAAAACACGTTTTGTGTATGTGTGAGGTTTTGGCACATAATTCGCTCCATAGATAAGGCCAACATGTAATCTGGATTAGCCTACATAATCAGTTTCCAAAAATTAAGATGTAATCAGAATATATTGTTTTGAAATAGGCCACTCGTAATCAGACAGTTACACTTCGACTCGGCGTAGAAAAGCGCAACGTTTTATTTTGTGTCACCGTCCTAGGTCGAGTTACACTACTCGAGTAACTGTGTTTAAATAGGGAAAACGTGGAGGTGTTTGGTCGCTTCTCTGCTTGGCCCTGAATGAACTGGGCTAAGCTTTGCTAACAAAGTTTCGCCGCAAGACAGAGCGATATGCACGCACTGAGACGAGAGAGGTATGTATCAACTCGTCTTAGTTCAAAGAATAACATAGTTTAATATGAAAAAACGGTAAAGTATCCCTTTAAGTCTTAAAATTCAGCCACTATTATGAAAATAATTGCAATTACAAAAATGAGGGGCCACAAAGCATTTTACCACTGGATTTACAGAAATCATTTCACTTTTAAAGGGATGGTTCACCCAAAAATGTTGTCGTTATTTACTCAACCTTGAGTTTCTTTCTTCTGTTGAACACATTTTTATTATTTTTAAGAATGCTGGTAACCAAACACTTAGCTATTAACTTATATAGTTTGCCCCAATGCATGTAAATGTCATGAGAGAGACAGAAATCCCAAAGAGAATATGCAGGTATAGGTTCACAAATGCCAGCAATGGGTTTCCCCTGATTTCACAGAAAAAAAATCTAATCAGATTCTCTTGTTGCAGGAAAGGAAACCCTGTTATCTGTAACCAACCGACTCATGATTCATTCATTCTGCCATTATTCAAGCAAAATGTTTATCTATTTTCAGAATGAATCTATAGTTTAACAAACCATTCTCGTAAGAGTAATTATAACCTGGCCATATCTCCCACAAGACTGCCTGGTAATAATTATGGGAAGAAAGAGAAAACCCATTCTGTGACACATGAGCTGACTTTGTGGAACCTTTCTTTTTCTCATCATCTGTCACTAAACCTAAAATAGCTCTTATATAAGATTTAGGAAAAATTGATTTAGCTTGATTGTTTATAAGATCACAACTTAATTTACTATTAATTATTTATATTATATTCACAAGGAAGACATGACAGAAACGTGATTGATACAGATGACTGGAGGTCTGTACAAGAAATATAGCCTACTGTAAATAATACGTAGAGTTTTAAGGTTGTGTCTGAAATTATATTTCAAACCACATTTGACATCTTGGATCCACAAATTGAAGACATATGAGCTCTTTGCAAGAGACGTTTCTCTATACACGTTCTTCAGCGACTCCATCTTTACTGAATCTGTTTTGGTCTTATAGTGCATACTCATACCAATCCAAAAACGGACTCCTCAGGCTTCCTTCACTGTCAGAGACATTCAGCAGTTCCACCACTTCCTCTTCATTGGTGTCCTCCTCTTCCTCTTCCTCTTCCTCCCTGGATGTCTGCAGCTCCAGGTAGCCTTTGGCAGGACGGTTAGCGCCCCAGCTTCACACCCCAGGGTCGGCCTTGTTCTTATCAGCCTGGGCCGTGGAGGTTTGATCATCCCAAATTGAAGCTTGCATGGTGTTGTCAGCTTGGTCTCCTGAATTAGTGTTTTGAATCCCAGCATAGGGAGCCACTGCAACTGTAGACTTACTGGAGCATAACCCCATGAGTTCTCGCTCTGTGTTGCTTTCTATACGAAAATACTCCTTACACATTAAGACTCCTCTTTGGATTGGAAAGCAGCTAATCTTGCCCTCACTTGTCATTGTAATCCAGGAAAAAGGTCATTGGGAACCTATTTTAGAATTTCCCATCTCCCAGCTGGTTTGAACAGAAGCCTTTGTCTTAACACTTCTACAGGGTCTGGAGAGCTCTTAACTTCACATGTTCCAACAGCCTGCCAGCAGAAACATATGAAGGTTAAAAACTGTCCAAATCATATATTATGTTATAAACAACAGACAAACACAAAGAGCAGAGCTATGACTTTGTCTCCATAACCAGTCTGACATAAGTTATACACAATAGTCAAAACAAAAACAATCAGAACACTGTCTACTTTCTTTCACAGGAATTCTAATAGTTTTGCCATTTCAATCTCACTGGATGCGCTACTCGCTCCCGAAGGATGTTTATTGTTGAATAACTGCTCTGGGGTGCGTTTCCCGAAAGAATCGTTAGTCAATGGTCGCAAGTTCCGTCGTTATCAACATAGTTCAACGAGTCTGTGTTTCTCGAAACCATCGTTCCAGCATCGCAAAGGTGTGTGGTTGGAAGACAGCTCTCGAGCTCTGGTTAGAAGCATATAGTTTCTTGATTGCATGACATGTGGACTTAATAAATCCTTATCTTGAGCAAAATAAGCAAACTGACATTCAGTACAATCTATAGGCTACCTTTTATTTAGAATACATACAAACGTTATTTACATATTGTAGTTGTCAAGAGATTTAAAGAGACTGCGTATGTGCGAACGTGCTCGCCTCGACTTTGTAAGAACGAGCGCCTGATTGAATTTGGAAATAAAGCAAAATTTGAAATAGTCCTCAGATGCCATGTCTGTAATTTATATCAAAACATCTGGCATTAATTCGATCTCAAACAGTTTCATTAAATAAGTTATACTCCTCCACGTGCGTGACGTCATAAACCAACGCGGTTAAACAACCAATTTGCGACAATGCGGTTTCGGGAAACAGTCGTGATTTAGCTTATGGATTTAGCCAAGAAATCTAGACTCCCCCTAGCGGCAGCAAATTTTATTTTGCAGCCAGTGTAGTCTAGCAACTCTCCATTGACTTTCGAGCTGGAAAAACCAAACTCTAGTCAGGCCAGTCACATCGAGTAGGACACTGTATAGTGTCGGCTGGCGGGCTTAACATAATGACGACAGAGATGCGATGGTTCACTGCTACGTGAAAACGAAGAATGGCTGCTGCTGCTGGCAAACAGCTGTCTTTCGATTCGGCTTTGGCTGCTACTCCGGGTAATTTGAAGTTATGCTTTTCTTTGAAACAAGAACAAAGAACGGCACTTTAAAAAAAAAAGGAAGATATAAAAGACGTCACCTTCTTCGTTGCTCTGGAGCACTATCCTATTGGGTGCACAGGGAATTTGAAAGACAACCGCTTATCCCGCCCCTCGCATTGAGCCCTGTCAATGGTGAGTTCCCAGACCTAACATCCTGATGTAGCAGTCCACCCAGGGCCGTGATCATGTAGGTCTGGCATGCCAGGCTAGTCGTGACTAGCTAGCTAGTTGATTTCTTCAACGATGCATCTTAGCTAGGATACTATGGTAGTTCATAGTATATACACTAGATGTCGCCTTGGCTACGGCAGTTCATTAGAACGGATGCGTAAATAGAGCCGCCATCATGGAACAGGGGAGCCCTCTTCTTTAATGCATCAGCGTCAATGTAGACAAAGGTCTAACGGAAATAAAATAAAATCACCATAAATCGCCATGAATGCGATTTTTCTCCGCTTTTTTGGTTCGTTCCAAAGGTCAGACATGTATTTATCATTGATTCCAGAAAAATAAAAATAAAAACGTTTTTTTTTTAAAAAACATTCTTATAAAGTAAAACATTCTTATAAAGTAAACTCAACATCCATTTTTTTATTGCACATGTAAAAAGTGATCAGGTGACTTAACTTGAAAAAGTGAGGACAACAGTTGCCTTAAAATTAAGTAATAAACTAAATGCATAATTGAAAAAAAAGTTATATGAACTTGACAATTCCATTTACCTTTTTTTTTGGCAATGAGTTTCCTCACTTTTTTAAGTTAAGTCAACTAATCACTCTGGTTAAAGTGATTAATTTGTTTATTAATCTACTTATTAAAAATATTTTTCATGTGCAGTACTATTGCCTTTAAAAGTATTGTCTTTTAATAATCTGAATTTAGTTGAACATGTTAATTTCTTCCTATTATTCTAACAAGACAATAAAGCGTGTTGTTGTATGGATACGAGGTGTACAAGCAAGTTGAAGTTTACAGTTTTTTATGCTTAAATTCTTTCTCATATCAATTATAGGTAAATGATTCATCCTGACCACCTGACACGGCTGCATTGGCCCAACCTGTGGTGTGAGTTTAAGGCAGGACTTTCTGTTTATCCAACCAATGGAAGACGGGGAGAAAACCCCTGTCATTATTTCTAACAGTTATGTTACACACTTCCCACCTTACATCCCACCTTAAAATTTATGTTTTTTCCTGTGTAAGGGATGTTAAAGGTTCTTTAAAAATCCTAAGGATATGAAGTATGAAGTACAAAGATATACATCATTGCGCAAATCTTATCAGTCACACAGACTCCGAAAATACTCTTTCTTGCTTGGTTTGTTTTTTTACTCATTTTGATTTATCAGTTCACACGTGGTCAGGTTTTGGAGGCAGACTGTTAGATTATTATTATTATACTGTTTGAAAATTACAAATGTATAACAAATTATTAGAAATTGCATAGAGTTAGAGTTAGAAGTGCACTATTTTCTGGCATAATTCTAAGTAAATATTTTTTTGGGGGGTGGTGGATATAATTTTATTACATTAAATATTGCTTACATACATAATATATATATATATATATATATGTAATTACAAAACAACTAGAATAAAAACACATTTTGTTGCATCTCAATTTGTGCTTATTTTTAGCTATGTCAGAATCATTTGTTAGCTTTCAGTGAGTCGCTCATGCTGGCCATATGAGGACCAATATTTTTGTGATGCATCTGTCTATAAATTACAGGAATGTCTGTGTGTCTGTTATTCGCATATCTCTCGAACCGTTAGTCCGATGGATTTCAAACTTGACAGGTGTCTTGCTACGGGCACGAGTAAGTGCAGTGCCAAGTTTGACGTTGTTTGGAATAGAAATGCGAAATATATTGTTAAATATATAAGTAAAAGAAGCACTTAGAAGGTTGTGGTTTGAAAATAAACATTCTGGCATAAACACTCTGTCAGCTAAACATTAAGTCAGCTACACTGTTTACTTCTGAATATTATATTTTATTCACGGCCATCATTTGTAGTAGCCTATTCGCAAACTGTTGCGTTTTCTCAGAGTTCACTGTGTAGCTGCTCCCTAGAATCGTCACGCTTATTCATTTGTGGATGTTAACTGAATCTGTAAGTCAGCTACGCTGTTTACTTCTGAATATTATATTTTATTCTGATGCGCTTAACGTTGTCGTTACTGGGTAATAGTAGCCTATGCAATTCACCAACTAAACATATCCTATGCAATGCACAAATAAAAATGTTACTGAACTTTTGCTGTGTAAATGTAACAATGTACACACCGAACCAACAATTACTAAAAACACACAAAAAATTTAGCACGGGCACTTTGCACTAGTTAACATTAAACTACCACAATAATGTAATACATGTTATAAACATTCATAAAATTGTAATTCATAGAGCTTGGATGCAGTCTATAGTAAAATCTTTTAAAACATAATTTATAGGATATGATTTATTTATATATGTTGTTCACATGCAAATAAAGAGGAAAGCTGGTTAAAAGTAAATTAATTCAGTAAGAGGAAAGTAAATTAGTTCAAAAGTCCCTTTTGAGAGATAACCTTTCACCCAGCATAGAGTCATTTCTCAATGTATGATTCCAACTCCAAAACAGATTTGATGGACATTCTCATAATGATGCTGATAAATGTACAGAGAGATTCAGAAGATTTACCCATTTGCCATTGGGTAAAATTGCGTTTGTGGGCATGGGGACTAATAGTACCCAGCATGAAAGGGATTTCCCTCTATGGAATTTTTACTCCATTGTATTCAGGAGTTTAAAAGCTGAAGCACTGAAAACACATCAATCAGATCAATTTAAAACATATTCACGACAACTCAACGTAGAGATATGGATACCAATGTATGCTTCGTATTTCTGCTGGCCATCGGTCTTTCTGTTCAGAAGCCAGTTGCTTTTGAGACAGAGTTCGAGATTCAGCTCGAAAATCTGAGAACACTTTTGGTGAGTACAACAATTCATGCTTCAAACCTGACTCTTTTGAAGACTTTTAAAAATCACACATTTCTAAATGTTCAAATAATCTGACATTCTTCCTTTCATTCACAGGACTGCACAGAAAATTGCGAAACGGTAAAGGTAAGTACTCACAACCCGTTTTTGATCGACTTGATTCAGAGCTTTTGGAGTGAGTGCTGGGCTCCAGAATGTGCACAAATTGAAACATGTAGACGTTAATACGCTGGGTTTCATACATGCTGTTGAACCACAGACTAATGCTTATCAGAACAACATGAGATGGTATCACATTTGTGCTTTGTTCAAACTTCCTTTCCATTTGCATGATGGTTCCATCTGTATAGACTGAAATCCTTTTGCCACCAAAAGAAGAAATTTAGTTTTGACACAGCAGGTCTTCTTATTATCATCCTTCCGCTGCTAGACTTAGCTTTAGACAGACAATAATTTAGACAACAAGTTTTCTTTAATAAAGCAATAACCGTGGATTATTTTTCTCCACCAGGAAACAGCATGCAAATGTGTCCACTTCAACCATTGTATGGTAAGAGATGTTTATTTTACATCACGCTGAACCACTATCAGTTAGATGATGCGTGTCATTTATTAATGATTCGATTTTCCTTGTGCTTTATTTAGGCTGCCTCATTACTAAATTATGCTTAAACTGTCTTTCCATTTTTTAGAACAGCACAGTTTTCAACTGCATTTCAACTGGCCTTCGTAGGCTCTTTGCCTTTTCAGAATTAGAAGAAATCCTCGAGAGACTGGTATGTTTGCCTTACATATACATACAATAGTTTGTTTGCCTAATATTACAGGAAATTATGCTTAAGGGAGGACAAGCCGTTATGATTTACACCAGTTGACTGACATGAATGTCATCATTTAAAAAAATTGCCTCATTTTGTCACAACACATTGGGTTCAATCCACCTAATATGTTTAAAAGTGAAGTTTACTTAACCTGTGTTGGGACTATGAATCCTTTTGGTCGAGAACTAATTGGGCAGTGGGTCTGTGGTTCCCAGCATGCTTTGCAAGGGACTGAAATATGAGTAAATTTAGTTGTGTTTTTTCATTAAAGGCAAATACATGTTTACTACATAGTTTACTCACATACATGTTGGATATTTAGAAGAGTTTCTGTAATGGTTTGGGATTTTGTGGGCAGCTGTGATAGTTTTGCTGTGAGATTTGTTGCTTAATTTAGTGAGTAATAACAATAATATGTCAGTACCAGTCTTCACATTTATTTGGCCCTCGGCTCTGCGTGACTGTGGATGAATATGTTTCTTTCTCATAACAAAAAAAAGAGAGAGAGAGAGAGATTATCCTACTGCTCATAAAACATTCACTACTAGGCTTAACATATATAACCAGTTTAGATGAAAATGATCTCGACAGCTGACTGGCGGAAGATGTTAGCTATAGCTGCACGTTAATAGACACGGTACTTCCTTGAAAATAAATTCAAGCACGACTCTACAACAACCATATTGAAATAACCATTCATAACATATCATACAATGCACTCTGTTAGAGAGCTAGATATGGCAATGTATGTTCAATAAAATACCTTACTCATACCTTACTTAATAAAAAGTCATCTCTGTGACGCTTTTACAACATTTCACGCTTTTCTCGATCTCCGAAAAGCCAAGCCAATGTTCATTTTTGTTTTATTACGAGCTCTGTCACCCTTTCTGTTTGCGAGCAGACTCTCCTCTAATCTGTGTTTTTTAAATGTGTGATTCCCTGGAGGTTCGAGATTCGCTGCTCCATGTTAACCTTTCTCGCTCGCTGCGAGACTAACCTATGCCACTCCCACAGTCGTAGCTGGAGCAACTTTTCTCTATTTAAGGAAATGACCCTTAAAAACACTTTGGCTATACAAAATAAATACAAATCAAAATATAAACACGCATAATAAACTTACCATAGTGAAGCAGCGCAAGACATTTTAGAAGAAGGATTGATGATGTAAATCTGTAATGTATATTGTTCATTTTGAACAAAAACGGTTACATAGTGTTCCTTTAAACCACAGTAAAGTTTTTTTTTTTTTTTTTTTTTAAAGTTGGGCCAACATAAAAAGTTAAATTTGACAAATGTTATGAAGGAAATGTATGCATACTACAGTAAATAAAGTTCATTTAGTAAATTAATCCTGAATTGTGTTGACCCAACTAAACTGATTTAATCATGTAGGCTAAATAAAATAAATTATTTATTTTTATTTTTTGAATGAGGAATCACAATGAAGAAAACACAGTCTCTCTGAAGATCATCTGAAGATATGCATTTTTGGTTGTATCTTGATTGTAAATGAAATAAATCTTGTACTTTATCCATTTGACAGACTGTCTTACCTAGCCTGCATACAACACCAACAGACCCAGACCAATGGCACACACCGGTGTCTCCTAAACACTTCCTCAACTACATCGAAGAACAACATCAAAAAATAAATGCGCAAAGAGGTTGATATTTATAATGATCTGTTTGTTTGATTTGTGACATGATTTAAAATGATGTATGTTTGTTTAATTTATGAGTTATTAATATTTGTATTAATTTACTTATTTTCTTGTCAGTATGAATGTTTCTAACTGTCAAATATAGATAATTATTTTTGTTTAATTTATGAATTATTTGTAGGCTATATTTATACATTTATTTATTTTTGTCAGTATTAATGTATAATTGTCAAATATAGAGGTTATAATTGTTTGTTTAATTTATGACTTATATTTATTCATTTATTTATTATTGTCCTAATGAATGTCAAATATAAATGTCAAATATAGAGATATTTGTCACAATCACAGTTGCACAATAAAGTCCACTTTGAAAAAAATCCTCCAATGTTTGTGTTAAAATTCATCAAATAATGGTATCTCATTACAAAACTGTTAAAGAATACATATTTGGCCAATGTGTTAAATGCTCTTCGAGTTGAATTGAAATCAATTAAAGGCGGTGTATCGTCTTACACATACAGTACATGACCATTCCTTTGTATTCTGATGCTCCACAAAGATAAAAATATGTCTTGAATCTTGAATCTAAGATGTCCAAAAATCACTATTGTCCACTGGCTTCACCTTGTCATGTTAAGGTTGTTATTAACCAAGTATGTTGCTTGTTCATATTAATAAAACGATTTGATATGTATTATTAGCCCATTTGACGTGGTGTACAAACTGCGGCTGGAATTGAACAATATTATATTATTCATATCAAATAACTGCTCTTAAAACAAAGCCTTTTTTTTCTTCATGCACTAATTAAAATACATATGACCATCATTTCTCCTAAATGTGAAAACCGGTGTTCAAATACACATTTTCCACCACTAGAGGACAGCAGCGGACAGCAGGACACACAAACAGAAACTCCAAACTAGTAATGTGTTCAAATTTGAGAAAATAACAGTAACTCCGAGTTATTTGTTGTTAGACAAATATGAGAGGACAATGATGAATGTGAGAGTTTGGAAATTGTAACAGAACATAGCTACATATATTTAAATTATATATTGATTGTATATTTAAGTTGTATGATTAAATATATTTATATATAATTCATATAAACATTGAAATATAATTACATAAAAATACATAAATGCCATATTTATGTAATATATTAAATAAATTTATTAGGCCACAATATAACATAAAAAGTATAAAATAATATTGCTTTGTAATATATAATAAATATTTTTAATTTAGTCCACCCGCGTGAATGTAATTTAAGCTGTTTAACGTGTCCAAACTCTTTTCAAATATACATCTCAGGCTTGCATAAGAGTTCCATGTTTGTGTGTCCTGGTTAAGTTCTTCAGTTCTTTTCTTTTTCTTTTTGAGGTGCTGTGAATCGGAGTGTCTTGCTTCACTTGAAATCTGGGGATGGGATAGAGAAAGTTGCTGACCCTAAAGGCTGCCTTGCTGACTTTAGGGTTCCTTTTGGTGAAAGGTTTAAGTCTGTTTCCCATCCTCCCATCACTCTCTCTCTCTCTCTCTCTCTCTCTCTCTCTCAGCATGGTAGTTTTTAATTCTGTGTTTGTGCAGATGGCTGGTTGCCCCATTAGCATTCATTACAGATTCCTTGAGCACTTAATTATGGAACAAGAGAGAAGAGTGGCAGACGGAAACATTGAGGAGTCTCTCTCTCTCTCATTCCCTGTCACTTCATTGCACCTTAAGGTCTGTGTATGGCATAATGGCACAGAAAAGATCCATGAAAATGTTTTTCAGAATGCCAAAATACCATATTATTGATGTGCATGGGGAATTATATAGGGTAAAATATAATTTGTGTGACATTTAGTGCAAATTATGATTCACTGATCATTTTATGCAATGCCATGTGGACACAGCTCGGTCAGAAAGGTTGAGCATAGACTAAAATGCTGAGTTTTTGTAACCGATGATGGTCCATAAAAAAATTCAGCATTGCACATCTCAAGGGTAATAAACAGACACATTCACTAACGCTTGAGTAATTGTTGTTATGAACAGAGATGTGAATGCTACCATCTTAATTTCAGATATTGAGAATATATTTTGTGAATATATGGTGAAACCATATTCACAAAGACCAATTTAGAAAATATTGTTGCTTTATTTGCCATATAATGTACTAAATATGCTTCTCGTTTGTCAGTTATGATGAGCATAAAAAAAAAATTTCGACGTTCAACGAGCCTTAATCTGTTGAATGATCTTGGCACAACAACTAATAACATTAGAACAATAAACAAAACGACCTTTATTCCTTTGATAGTGCAAAGAGGTCCATCTGAAAGAATGACTGTGCGCATTCACAGGGTTTTGCTTTCTAAATAGGCGCTCGCTCAACATGTTGTTCTGCCCACTGTAATGATTTTCTAATGCGCTCTGGAGTTAACGAGCCAGTCAAACATTTAGCCAAATCATTACCTTTAAAAACACAACATGAAACGGTCCAACACGATCTCATAAAAGTGCGTATCTATACCACGAATTTAATTTCTCGTACCATTTATAGGCCTACGCCAAAAATGTTTTTTTGCGTGCATAGCCTATGCTACGCACTGTAAACCTCTTGGGTAGGATTAGGGTGTGTGGAGTGCGTGCGTATTACACGCCATAAAGTGCGTAGCCTATGCACGCGAAAACTGCGTATCATATACACGCAAAAACTATTTTTAGCGTAAAAATGGCACGATAAATTAAATTCGTGGTTGAACAGCCACTCAAGTCCCTAAATATAGCCTACATGGGCCTGTAAATTAATAGCTAGTCAGAAGTTTGTGATGGCGCTTGAAGGCTTCTTCTCGGTGTTTGCACATAACTCTTGTCAAACCCTGAGCTGAGACGGAATATTTTCAATAATTTACTCACTCAGTCGCATAAGCCTCATAATGTGTTGTAGGCCAGTCCGCTGCCCGCGGGTGAGGGTTCAGGAACAGGTGCAGGCAGCTCGGCCACGACATGAGATCTTATCGATGTGCACTTCTGGAAACACGCAGTGACCAAGTTAATATGTTACTGCGTAAACGGGTCAACGATTTCACATTTTAATCGACAGGCACTGGTTAAAGACTAAAAACGATGACTATAATAGCCTACAGTTTGTAGGCTACAGTTTGTAGGCTACAGACGAATTTAGTTCTTTATATGTACGCCTCATGCAGAGCTGATTCTGTTTTCCGTTTTCTTTTCTTTTTCTTTTTTTCTTTTTATTAAACTAAGTGCTTTATTCTAGCTCTAATAAAATTATATATTTAAAATAGTAATTATTATAATTAACCTATTATTAAAAGTAGTTTTATTTATAATAGTTATATTAATAATAATAATCTTCCAACGGCATGGAAATTACTATTATTATTAGCCAAAATAAAAAATATTTTTATACCGAAATTATCTAATTTATCATGTTGATAATTATGTAAGTTAGACCTATAAAGGTGGATGAATGATAATAAATACTACTCATTGGCATATTTGTCAGAGAACTAAACAAGTGCATTTGGTCCACTCTCAACTCTAGACGCCAACATTGTAAGATTTCAGATTTAGTACAGCAGGGATGTGGATTCTGGGTTTACTCAATTGAAAAACTCTTATATTTGTTTCATAAAAATGTTCTTGTGATTTTTGTGGCAAAAAAAAAAGCAATCAAAGCAACAGGAAAATCCACGTTTTTACTATTGTACTATTTGTATTACTACGGCATCGTCGAAGTATTTATGAATAGGCCTTTTTTATGTTGGCCCATATCTATATATTTAAATGAGTTAAATGAAGAAAGGTTCAAAAGCAAACATTTTGCTAAAGCCTCCTTTTAACGAAAGGCTGGAATGAACTGCAGATTGTAGTCTCCCTGAAGGCTTGCGATGCCCATAGTTGGAAGTGTGACAAGGAAATAGTTTTTGATGATCTACTAGCGTAGGAACTGACCTGTTGGAGGCAGCCCCATTGAAGTGAATGATCAAACTAATAGAGTTCATTATCTGACCTAAATGAACATAGGACCCGCCCACCGCCCGAGCTCTATGCGCCAAGGGCTTTCATCCAATGAGTGGCAGTCTCACACGACACTGTGACTGTGTGGCGTCCCTCAAATCCAAATCCATGGGTCTCGAGCTTCAATTCTCACTTTTTCTTTCATGATTAATGGACACTCGTGGATCGATGGATTACACAGCAATTGGCAAAAGTAGGAAACATTAAAGTGTTTTATATTTAGTTCATCTGACTTAAATACTGCTGCTGATAGAGGTCACTAAGGGAGTTGTGAAAGGACGTAAAGGCGAACCTCATCTGTTGGACTGTACTGGTACCTTCACGGACAATGTTCTCGGCAACGGGAAAGCGCTGTTTTACCATTGAGTCTTTGGTGGCGAAGGAAAACCCTTTAACACCAGAAGACCCCATTCGTCCTACCGCCTTAAGCTACTCGACGCCTGCTGACAGTTTTCTTAACGGGTATCAAAGCCCCGCAGGCCGCGCGCTCTATCCAAACCCTGAACTGGTGTTTTCGGAGACTATGAACCACGCACCTCTGAGCATGCACCCACACCCGCTCGGCAGCACACACCTGCAGCACCCGCACTTCTTTGGCACGCAGCACCGTGAGCCACTCAATTTCTACCCGTGGGTCTTAAGGAACAGGTTTTTTGGCCATCGGTTTCAAGGTAAGAATCTAACTCTGTATTTTTGTCAACCACGCATTAAGAGATATTAAACAACTTTTTCACCTAAATAAAAATAATAAAATAGCCTATGCATATTTTTTTTTACACGTACATAGGACACGTGTCCAATAATAGAATAGGTCAAATACAATCCTGTGCGCTGGTGCGTGTGTCTCTGAACTTTTCTTGAAATAGGCTATTCTCATAAATGCCCCCCGCGGCAACAGGCTATTACCACTGTTGGAACGGGATAACACTGATAGATGGAGTTTGTATTGCAAGGTAATTCCGGTTAAGCTGCAAATGAAAATCACAAATGATATGCTTACAGGTTTGGCCATGCCCCGAGGCGATACTTAAAAAGGGACACATAGATTTAGACAAAGCTGTCCACGCACAAAAATCTCATGTTATATCTCCCAAAATGAATGCATTGTGTTCGTATAAGCATATAATTGCAGAATTGGAGAACAGCTCTGATAACAGTTATTGCTTGATCTTGAATTCAGAATTTCCACCAGTTTCATGTTGTCAGCTGCCTGTACGGCAACATGAGAGATGTTTAAATATAGTCATTTGTGAGTTCTTTTTTTAACGTCATATAGGCTGCCTCTATTTTAGTGTCTAAGATAACCTTTAATTTTTTTATTTTTTTTTTTAAATTTATTTAATTATTGTTATTTTGTTATATCAGTTTACTTGCACGCTATCGCCTTCTAATTACTTTCTTTGCAACGAGAGATAATGACAGATGACGAATCTGCTCTGATGAACTCGTTACAGCTCATTATTATCACTATTTAATTTCGATAAATTGTTCTCTTCTGGTGTTCAAGCTGTTGTCCAAAGACGATGAAACGAATGTAGCCTGTGAATTGAATTAATAGGCCACAAAACGCATAGGCCTATATAAAAGGTCAAATATTTATTAAGCTATAACAGTGTTAATAATTTAGCTGACTGTGATGACATTTACAGAAGAATCTAATTTATGAGGGTAAGTGCATAAAAAAGTCTAAATGATAGGCTGTTCTTAAAAATGAATTCCTGTTAAACACTTGTTCGTGAAACCTTTTTAATTGAAAACATTTAAAATCGACAGACTACATTTTTATTCTCCATCATAAGATTGCAAAGCAATGCGTAATGAGTGTAAACTCATTACATGGCCATTGATAATAATTGTTGAATAGCTATCGATTTTAATAAATCCTTACATTATTTGGACTTTATATTTTATAGACAAATAGGCCTATATAATAATATAGAAAAATATGTTATTCTACTTTATTATGCCTTAGCTGTAGCCAACTGTCCGCCAATTACCGTGATTTTAAATAAATAAATAAATCGCTGAAAAAAGTAGGCTTATTCAGTTATGTAGTCAATTATTTGGACGTACAGAATTAGGTTACTTCCAAAAATCAGGCTAAAATAGCAGGGATAGCTAAAATGAAAGAAAAAAAAGAAAAGAAAAGAAAACCAAGTTGGAATGGCATAATGTTTCTATACAAATAGGCTATTCAAATATTCTAAAATTATAACGAATAAACTATAGTTCATATTATTTAATCAATTAGTCCAAATAATATAGGCATTAGCCTAACGCAGGGAACTCCACATTTTTTTTACACTTTTTGATAAAGTCGATAGTTGGTGTTAACTTTAGTTGAAATATGGGCTAAACCCAGAAAGCTTTCATGGTCCCTCTTCTTCTTGGGTTTAATTATCATTAGCTTCAAGTTGTCCCGTGCTGTTGCTTCAATTTCACTGACCTAAGAATCACATTGTTATAATCAAGTTGTCTTTTATTGATTGTTATTATTATTATTATTATATCAGGGAACGACGTCTCACAGGACACGCTGTTACTACACGGACCTTTCGCGAGGAAGCCCAAACGGATCCGCACCGCGTTCTCGCCCTCTCAGCTCCTGCGCCTGGAGCGCGCCTTCGAGAAGAACCATTATGTAGTTGGAGCCGAACGGAAACAGCTCGCGAACAGCCTCAGCCTGTCCGAGACTCAGGTAAACACGAGGAAACGCATGCTATAACACACAACAAAAACACGTTGTTCCCATGCTCATATAATCTATTAAAACACTTAAAGTAAAAATGGTATTTAGCCGTTTACAATAGAGACATTACCCCGTGGAACTAACTATTTCACAACTATAGCCTATTTACAGACAAAAAGTAGGATATTGCTAATACAATTATTGGAGCAGTAGAACTATTTTCGTTTAAAAAAGATAATAAATAGGCTATGTTTAAACAGTAGCTATTGTGAAATATAGGAACTGGGGACTAGCCTATATTAATGAGACACTTCTTTATTTTGAATGATTAATGTTGTACTGACAAGCTGTTGCTGTTGGCCTACATGATAATGTAAACAACACTTGGGCTGTCTGCTAAATCCAGAAACGGGCCAGAATCCCCGAGTCTGAAAGGACGCTGGCTGGCCATGTGTCAGTTTGCGGCGCTCTGACTGTGATATAATTTTATCTTAGGCCAAGACTTCAGAGGGATGAGTAGCTGTTAGTTGCTTTGCACAGATGCCACAGGAATAAACCCATTCACCTTGTAAAGCTGATTTTTAAAACGTTATTTTAAAAGTCAGAAGGAAATAAAGCTATTTGATTTGTTGAGTTTTACATTTCCAAAAATCCAAACGGTGGCAAAGTAATTGTTTTCTTCAATGTTCGTCTACATTCGCCATATGGCTACGAACTCGTCAACTGGCATGATTTGAAGCATCGTAACTGACGCAACATAGCATATTTAATTTACAAAGGTCTAACGATGGGAATAACCATGTTCTCTTGCTGCTTTTTTATAAACTTTTTTTGTGGTTGAGTTTTATTGCAAAAACAAACACCAAACAGGCTTGACATGGCTAGCCTATTCACTCATCTCGAGGCAATTTGGGTAAAATAGGCTACTGGCCAATCCTACATATAGGCTAGCCGTGACGTTTGTGAATTGTTTTATTAATTTAGGCCTATATAGGCTACGCCTATATTTTATGGAAAGCGATTCAGGATTCAGTAAGCATCTTGATAATTTAGTCAATGTATAGTGCGCATGAGACCACTTCAGAAATAAATAAAATAAATATTATGGTAAGCTTTTTTTTTTTCACTTCTGCGCGGTTGTTTTCAGCTGTTCCTTATGACAGGGTAGCCTATATATTTATCTCTTGAAATGTGAACCGTTGTTGCAAAAATAAACACGTGTATTTTTAATTAGAACGCCAAATACACTAAATGCCTATTTTGAAAATCTGTCAGTGGATGTTGGCTATTTGAATTCAATTAAAATGTAAAATCTATAGGCCTAGCCTATTTGTTTTATATGGCATTATCTGAAGAAACGTATTCGTCTCTGTTTGGATTTCTTCTGATACACAACAGTTCTGAAACAAATGTTAAAAAAAAATCATATTAGATGAATGAATTCGCACATAGCCTGTAGTCTCGTCGTGGACTGCGTCATGCGGTGTAAAAATGGTTCGATTAGAACGCTAAATGCGTTTGAACTTTCTTGCGTCATTCAGTCTGTCGCCGTTTACCATTATGATGGGTAATCTGTCAACTGTGTAATGTATAGCCATACTCATCAAAACTTTTATGGCACTGATGTCCTGTCTTGTGCTCCCCTCAGGTGAAGGTGTGGTTTCAGAACCGCAGGACCAAGTATAAGCGACAGAAGCTGGAGGAAGAGGGCCCGGAGTGCACACAGAAGAAGAAGGGAAGTCACCACATTAACCGCTGGAGGATTGCCACCAAACAGAACGGATCTGAGGACATAGATGTCATGTCTGATGCCTAAGACCAACCTAAACACTGCCCAAATGAACACACAAGACCAAGAAAAGCACTATTTATTTAATGTTATTAGTCATGGCATTTCAGATTCTAAACCTATACTGCAGAGGACTGGACCACATGAGTGTGGGAAATATGAGTTATGGATGAATTAACAGTCAGCAAGTAATCTTAACCCAGGACTGAACACTATAGTTGTTTAACATACCTCTTCTGGAATTATATAATGTTTGAGACATGCCTCACCTGTAAGAAGAAATCATTTTATAGGCTGTCTTTCTTTCATTTTTTTTTTTTTAAGAAATAGTATTTAAAGCTAAGAATTAAGTTAATTTTCAATATTCAAGTCAATATTTTTAATTCTGATTATTTTGTTGTTTCTGTGCATAGTCAATTACTACATTTAGTTTTAATGGATCTTTTTTATTAAGTTCAAAACTATGTTGCCTAACATCCCAAATTTATTCAAACAAAAAAAGTTTGAAATGCTTTAAGACATGCTAATGAAATTGGTGGCAGTTTATAATAATTATTTGAAATGCAACTAGCCTGAAATAAGTTAAGTGATGTGAGGAATCCGTTTACCAGCCAGTTTTAACATGAGCCATCCTGTACCCACAGCATCAAGGCAAGGGTGTATGTGTCTGTGTAAATAATGGTCTCTGTATCTAAAGAAGTGTAGGAATTTGTGTTAGAGCGTTTGAGTGTGTGTGTGTGTGTGTGTGTGTGTGTGTGTGTGTGTGTGTGTGTGTGTGTGTGTGTGTGTGCGCGCGCGTATGTGTGTGTGAGTAATTTGTGTGCTGTCATTCAGTAGGCCTACTGGTAAATACAGGCTGATGTATGCAGGTCCTTGATCATTCTACTGGAGTCATAAACAAATGAATGTTTGCCAATTTACACATTAGCTTCTTTATAGTGTTCATTCACCTATACTTTTCAAGAAAAACATGATCAAAAATGTCCATAATTAATAAAGATGTTTCAGAGACAAAAGTCATTTGTAGCTCACACCTTATTGTTCTAATATATATATATATATATATATATATATATATATATATATATATATATATATATATATACACACACACATATATATATATGTTTTTCCTTCAATGATTGTAAATAAATGTTTTTATAACTTAAGAAAAACTATTTACTCGTTTAAAATGTTAACACACACATACACACACTCAGACAAAGGGATAACGCCTGCCGGCAATTTTCCTCTCATCTCATCCTGCTAACTTCCTGTCAAAAGACACAGAGGAAGATTGTGTTAAACGAACCCGCAGGTGACCTTTCACCTCAACATTTGACCCTGAGCCTGCAGAGTGAGAAGGGTTGTGAGAGTGAAATGCACAGACTGATGACACCCGAGTATCACTGTCAAGTACGACAAGAGCCAATTGAGATGGGGTGAAAAAGATTGTTTTGGTAGGTTTGTTTTGAGGCCATCAGATATCCAATCCTGTGTGCAGGTGCACACATCACATCCTCTGTAGCTTTACATCACACATTCCATGCATTCCCTAAGTGCACTCTTTCCGCTGAGAAAGTAAAAAGACTGAGAAAAAGATGGATGGATGTTTGTTTGTGCACACACGACACAAAAGAGTGCAAACACCCATTTCATTTTGTGTGATCGCAAAAATTGAATAATCTTTGTCAAATTTTTCATCATTTTACATTTTAATGGCAAATTGCTACAGTAAAAACTTAGTTCATCATGGAATCAAAATAGATTTTTTTTTTATGGAATATTGCAGGTTTTATTTTATTTATCCGAATACTTTTTTTAATTAATGTACTCTAGTAATCTTTAATCAAAATAGCTTACAATGTTAGCTCTTACAATGACATCTCTTCTCTCCTTTGATGATGTGTTTACTGGCGTGAGGGTGGGGCAAACTGTCACTTACTTGAGATCAACCAATAGCAAACCACAACCATTCAATCAATTCCTGATGGACAAAATCGAATCCCAACCTACATTTTTTTTTCTTGTTTAAGAAGCCGTTTATAGGATATACACTCACCGGCCACTTTATTAGGTACACCTGTCCAACTGCTCCTTAACACTTAATTTCTAAGCAGCCAATCACATGGCGGCAACTCAGTGCATTTAGGCATGTAGACATGGTCAAGACAATCTCCTGCAGTTCAAACCGAGCATCAGTATGGGGAAGAAAGGTGATTTGAGTGACTTTGAACGTGGCATGATTGTTGGTGCCAGAAGGGCTGGTCTGAGTATTTCAGAAACTGCTAATCTACTGGGATTTTCACGCACAACCATCTCTAGGGTTTACAGAGAATGGTCCGAAAAAGAAAAAAACATCCAGTGAGCGGCAGTTCTGTGGGCGGAAATGCCTTGTTGATGCCAGAGGTCAGAGGAGAATGGCCAGACTGGTTCGAGCTGATAGAAGGGCAACAGTGACTCAAATAACCACCCGTTACAACCAAGGTGGGCAGAAGAGCATCTCTGAACGCACAGTACGTCGAACTTTGAGGCAGATGGGCTACAGCAGCAGAAGACCACACCGGGTGCCACTCCTTTCAGCTAAGAACAGGAAACTGAGGCTACAATTTGCACAAGCTCATCGAAATTGGACAATAGAAGATTGGAAAAACGTTGCCTGGTCTGATGAGTCTCGATTTCTGCTGCGACATTCGGATGGTAGGGTCAGAATTTGGCGTCTACAACATGAAAGCATGGATCCATCCTGCCTTGTATCAACGGTTCAGGCTGGTGGTGGTGGTGTCATGGTGTGGGGAATATTTTCTTGGCACTCTTTGGGCCCCTTGGTACCAATTGAGCATCGTTGCAACGCCACAGCCTACCTGAATATTGTTGCTGACCATGTCCATCCCTTTATGACCACAATGTACCCAACTTCTGATGGCTACTTTCAGCAGGATAATGCTGGAATCATCTCAGACTGGTTTCTTGAACATGACAATGAGTTCGCTGTACTCAAATGGCCTCCACAGTCACCAGATCTCAATCCAATAGAGCATCTTTGGGATGTGGTGGAACGGGAGATTCGCATCATGGATGTGCAGCCGACAAATCTGCGGCAACTGTGTGATGCCATCATGTCAATATGGACCAAACTCCCTGAGGAATGCTTCCAGCACCTTGTTGAATCTATGCCACAAAGAACTGAGGCAGTTCTGAAGGCAAAAGGGGGTCCAACCCGTTACTAGCATGGGGTACCTAATAAAGTGGCCGGTGAGTGTACACTCACCTAAAGGATTATTAGGAACACCTGTTCAATTTCTCAATGCAATTATCTAATCAACCAATCACATGGCAGTTGCTTCAATGCATTTAGGGGTGTGGTCCTGGTCAAGACAATCTCCTGAACTGAATGTCAGAATGGGAAAGAAAGGTGATTTAAGCAATTTTGAGCGTGGCATGGTTGTTGGTGCCAGACGGGCAGGTCTGAGTATTTCACAATCTGCTCAGTTACTGGGATTTTCACGCACAACCATTTCTAGGGTTTACAAAGAATGGTGATGAAAAGGGAAAAACATCCAGTATGCGGCAGTCCTGTGGGCGAAAATGCCTTGTTGATGCTAGAGGTCAGAGGAGAATGGGCCGACTGATTCAAGCTTATAGAAGAGCAACTTTGACTGAAATAACCACTCGTTACAACCGAGGTATGCAGCAAAGCATTTGTGAAGCCACAACACGCACAACCTTGAGGCGGATGGGCTACAACAGCAGAAGACCCGACCGGGTACCACTCATCTCCACTACAAACAGGAAAAAGAGGCTACAATTTGCAAGAGCTCACCAAAATTGGACCGTTGAAGACTGGAAAAATGTTGCCTGGTCTGATGAGTCTCGATTTCTGTTGAGACATTCAGATGGTAGAGTCAGAATTTGGCGTAAACAGAATGAGAACATGGATCCATCATGCCTTGTTACCACTGTGCAGGCTGGTGGTGGTGGTGTAATGGTGTGGGGGATGTCTTCTTGACACACTTTAGGCCCCTTAGTGTCAATTGGGCATCGTTTAAATGCCACGGCCTACCTGAGCATTGTTTCTGACCATGTCCATCCCTTTATGGCCACCATGTACCCATCCTCTGATGGCTACTTCCAGAAGGATAAATGCACCATGTCACAAAGCTCGAATCATTTCAAATTGGTTTCTTGATCATGACAATGAGTTCATTGTACTAAAATGGCCCCCACAGTCACCAGATCTCAACCCAATAGAGCATCTTTGGGATGTGGTGGAACGGGAGCTTCGTGCCCTGGATGTGCGTCCCACAAATCTCCATCAACTGCAAGATGCTACCCTATCAATATGGGCCAACATTTCTAAAGAATGCTTTCAACACCTTGTTGAATAAATGCCACATAGAATTAAGGCAGTTCTGAAGGCGAAAGGGGGTCAAACACAGTATTAGTATGGTGTTCCTAATAATCCTTTAGGTGAGTGAATGTCATAATAGGGGGGAAAATTATCATAACTTCTTTTCATCTATACGATTAAAAACTGTAATAGATCTACTGAGATATTTCATGTAATCTAACATTAAAATATTTTTTAAATATAAATTTTTTTTTATTAAAAAAAATAATTCCCAGAATTGTGTGGAAGCTCACATTTAATGTTTTTTTTTTCCATTGAACATTTATTCAGTTTTCTTATCAGTTATGTACACTGGGGTTTTGTTGCATCTTATGTTGTTAAATTTAGGTCCATTCCATTATTTTATGTCCACACCATCATGTTTTGCTTGAACAAAACTTGTCAGTACACTTGTGGAAAAGCTATTTGTGATTCACTTTGAAAAAGATGATTTTATTTTATTTAAAGGGGCTACATGTAGAATTCAGAAAGCCTTGTTATTAGCGACACCAGTGGTTGTTAAATGAACTGCAGTCACATAGTGATACTAGTAAGTCTCGGATGGCCAATTCAGTCACATAATTTACAAGAGACTGAACATGATTCAAGACCTAATTTACTCATGAGGAAGTTCTTGTTTGTTCTTTGCTGTGAATAAAAAGAAGTTGGAAATACCTTAGCAATAATATACTGTTAACGACATCCTGACGTCATGCATGCTGCTGAGAGCGACATTTAGATGAGTAAATATGTGCTGTGCATTTCCCACTCAATAATTACAATTACAATGTCGATTATGTTTGGTCTTGGCGGAATAGATCTGCTTCGCTGCTGCAAAGCAAGTACGGGACTTGCTACTGCCAATACTTACACAGTCACGCTGCTGTGAGCAGTAAGACATGGTGTTGCTGTACAATATAGTATACATGAATTACCTAAAGCATATCTATACAGGTGGAGCTGGGGAAGATGGAGGGTTTCTGAAAGGGTGCCGCTACAGCAATTGCTGACCAAGTATTTGAAGGTTGAGCAACGAGCTAATTGGCTACTAATAAAGCAGGGACCAATCAGCTGTGCTTGCAAGCAGTTAAGGACCTATTTCATCCTGCTCCATCAAGTTTCAGGACAGAACTTTGTATTTAAAAAAGCATCTGATCATAGCGTTGTGGATATTTTTGCACAAGCTCTGCAATTCACCGGCATAATGTCGACAGATGATGTAATTAAAATTACACTGCTACGATAGTTTGATTAAAAAGTATATTTGAGACTACAGTTTGAATTAATCCCTTTTCTTTTCATTAAACACTGACATTACAGTACAGAACGGCTCTTTTAAAATTATCCTGAACATTTTATAAGCATTCATTTCACGTGTCATTGAACAGACGTAAACATCACATCCTTTTAACTTTCCCGGTAAAAACATCATTACATAAATTCTTCCCCTTTAAGTTTAATCTATGTTCTCACTAAATTCTGTTAACCACAGCTGCAGGTTTTTTATGATTATTAATATTTTTAGGTAAATTGTGAACTGCTTTAAGCACAGTGGTGTAATGGAGAACCTATGGTAGGTAAACAAAAGCTTGTTGATGTAGAGTGCCACTCTGGTGGAACATGCTTGGCTGCTCGCTGCAAGAACTCTTCTGGGTTAACAAACTATTATTTAAAAGAAAAAAAATTTTGTAAATTGAAAGGATGGAGTAAAAAAATTGATCTTATGACAAATTACTGAATATATATGACAAGTGCACACTACACAGTGGGTGCATGTACTACAAGTAACTAGACCAACACTGGAACAAAGAAAATGGTATTTTATGAAAAGTATTTTATGAAATTTGTAGATAATTTTATTATTGTTTATTCTGAAGATGAGAATATAAGCCAGACCTGTCTGTCACACAGATTCTCATAGACCTCATTCGGTCATAACTCGATTTTGACAAGATGTTTTGTCTTTACAGGGCACTGTTGTGCTCACAGGAAATCCAATTTTAATTGGGCAAAACCCCCAAAAACATTTTTATCTTGATTTTGAAATTAAAGCAAAAGCTAACAAAAAGGTAAGAATAAGCACCAATGTTACCCTCATTAATCCGTCGTGGCATGTTGTGCAACTGTTTCTGTGTATGGCAGTCTAGCACGGTTAATGATTCTACATGCGGCTTCATGTCATGTCTCTCCTCATTACTGCCCACTGTGATCCGTTCCCGTGACAACCAGGTAGAAAAACACACAGGTCCACTCCCTCACTCTAGCGATGGGTCTAACGATAAAACAGAAGTTTACAGGAATCATTTTACAGCCCTGTCAAAGGAACTCAAACACATCCAAATAAAAGGAGATATAATCATCTAAAAACAATAAACCGAATGGATGGAAGAGGAAGAAAGTAAAGCAGGAATTGTAGACTTGTGTGCATTGTTTCCATTCATTAACCATGATAATAATGTTTAAAGGATTTCTTTGAATTTTCTCGAACAAAGCCAAAAGGCAAAAGAATGTGATTTTATCATACATTTGAGTGCTTGTACTTTAAAAACTTTTACTTTACGTAAAAATTCTAGATAAAATCCACCGAGTCTAGTATGTTTGCACTAACTTGTATTAAACAGTTAATAATCTTTCTGTAGCAATAGTGCATATTCTGCTATATATATATATATATATGTATGAAGAGTTCAAATGCAAAAGCCTCTAAGTGCCATCTGAAATTTTCTTCTAGAATGATCATTTTTATCAAGCTCGTATATTTAAGTTCAGTAATTTCACTTAAGTGGCTATGAAAATTACCTATTAATTGTCATTTAAGTGAAATTATTGAACTTAAATAAACAAGCTTGATAAAAATTATCATTCTAGAAGAAAATTTCAGATGGCACTTAGAGGCTTTTGCATCTGAACTCTTCATATATATATATATATATATATATATATATATATATATATATATATATATATATATATTGCTGTCAAATCAGTTAATCGTGATTAATCGCATTAACATTAAAAGTCTGTGTATCCATGTTAATAAAATGTTAAATTATATAAAAATATATGAGTGTGTGCCTATATATAGAGAGATATATTTTCAAAATTTTATGTTAAAAGATTATTCCAGATGAATTGATTTGACAGCACTAATATATATATATATATATATATATATATACACACGCACTCTTCTGACTACAGTACTTGTAATAAAAAGTGAAAAAAAATTATATGACAAAAATGTAACAAATAAGGTTTATTAAGTAGTGTAGGTCATAACATAGAATATATATTTTATATTTAATTTATGTGAATGCATTATTTTATTTTTTAAATGTCAGTTTACATTCCTATTCAGTCGGAGAATGATTTGTGGTTCGTAAAGGAATTATAAGAAAATAACACAAAGGCAGCTGCATTCGGTGTAAACAATTTTTTTCCCAATTACAACACAGTTTAAAATATCAAAACTGGTAATTTATTGTTTTAAGACAATTACTCTGCAAACATTATAGTTACAGGCAGTTAGTACATAACTGTTTGTGTGAGAAGGCTGAAAATCATGTAAAATTCTAAGTAGATCAGAGGGAAATTCAAATATGCTCTATGCCACTGCCATGTTCAAGTACAAGAGGATGATGAGCACTGGTGTGAGTCTGTCTCTGTGTGTGGCTGGGAGAGGATTCACACACAGCTGGAACAATCCAGTGAGACGCAATCAAAATTTGCATTTTTACTGTTCGCATTAGAGTTTTACAGTGAAGGACAAAGACATTAGTTGCTAGGTGTCAAGCATTTACTGGTTAAAGACCCTTATTGTAGGTCAGGATCTTGCACTCTGTTGCAGCAGAGATCTCTGGCTCTAGCTCTGACACGTGGATCTGAGAGACAGAAAACAGAGGCAGAAACACTCTTCAGGTCAGCGTTTACAGCTCCATTAATTCTTTATTAAAATGCTCATTTTTATCTCAATTATATTCATTTAATTCAGCTTCAGCAGGAACAGAAAAACAACACATCAAAAAGCGGCAGGATAAGGTTGTAAAATAAAAAATCGCCTCATATATGAATCTGCTGTTTTGATTACGGAGTGTTTTTATTTTTGTACTGACATTAAGATTCAGATCTTTTGGCTACAGTGAGACAACCATTCACAGCAATCGTTAAGTCATTAAGATGTTTAAAATGTTTCATCAAATGAGAATTAAAAGTGTGCCATGTCTTTCCAGCCTTGAGCATTTTTCACAGTCAAAACTGACACTTCTGCCATCATAAAAAGCTAAAATGAAGCAGCAAGCACTGGTAAATATCCAAACCAGGGCCAAAACTTGCAATATTTTGCTCGGAAACAGATGGCAATGAGTGTGTGAGTGTGTGAGGCAGAATCTGAAACAGACATCCTGTGGGGTGTGAAAAGGTGGGGGGGGGTGGGGGACAGGAGTGGAGTTTTTTGGGAGCGTTCGTCTGGAACCCTCGGAAAAAGTGTAAAGAGGGAGCGAGAGAGTGAGAGGAGAGGAGGAGGGGAGGGGTGGGAGAGGAATAGAAGTAGTTGGCAGCACATATGTCTGCAGTTCAGTAACCATATGGATGAACAGCTTAATAAACACCATTTTAAACCATAACCGTCTTCATGGCAGACAAAGAGCGGACGGAGAGAAAGTGAGAGGGAGAGTGAGACCGGGTGGATGGAGGGAGGCGTGTGCGAGTGCTCACCTGACTGTTTTGGGGGAACAGGCTGATGGCAACAGGCAGCGCCAGGCCGAATGCAGAGAGACACACCATGCTATGAACAGGCAGCGCAAGACGAGGGTGCTTCTGCAGTGGAGGGAGCCTAACGCACAAACACCCACAAAAACGCACACGTTATTGGCAGAACACACACCGAACTCTGAAAATCATGAGCATTCCCGCCATTATCGTTATTGAACTCGCTCGCTGACACTTTGGAACCGCTGTGCGTGATTGGTCTCTGACAACTCCCCCCTTCCCTCCCTGGCCACAGTGTGTGTGTGTGTGGGGGGGGGTTGTGGGATAGCATGCTCTGCAGGAGTCCTCCAGAGTAGCCCTGTTTTAATGAAGCCAGCGACTGCTTAATGATGACTTCATCAACACATACACATGATGAGCTTTAATTGGCCACCAGACACTCTCTCTGTGTGCGCATGCTTGTGTGTATGTTAGGGAGAGAAACGCTGCAGTGAGAAGGATCAAAGTACGTTAAAGACCTTTTATCGTGTCCATCAACTGCTCTAAATAAATCACTCATCTGTCACACTTACGTGAAGAGGTCAAAGCCAAACTGAAGTGACATCGTGCAAATAGTGCTGACTTCACACAAAATATACACATAGGAATTCAATGTTTGCACGACAGCCAGTTTACTAAGATGAATTGATCACGGGGTGATGTATCCTTTGCTGATTATGATATTTGGGATGCACGATATTTAACAAGAATCGATAAAATGGCCGTAAAAATTCCATACAACTGTTTGTTTGTTTGTTTTTTAAACAATGTAAACGAATAGGCTCCTAAAACTAAATTCCATTTTAAATGCTACAAGTGAACAGTATAAAAACTGGATATTCATCATGAGATTAGCTAAAGATTACATTTAACAGTTTTATTATCCACACTATTGTGTTGCTTTACAGCAGAACTTAATTTTGTTTGAATCTTTGGTAATTATCTTCCTGTTTATTGTAAAGATGCTTTGAAACAATCTGTATTGTATTAAGCAAAGGTGACTTGACTTACTAAATTATTAGTGTTTTTGAAGATTATTTTTAATTGGGTATTAGATGGCAAAGGTAAAAAACAATTCAATGTGAAAATGGCATTCACAATTCACTATTCACTATTTTTTTATAAAAATATTTTTGGATAATCTTACTATATTATATATTGGCAGTCAATCCCTATAAAGCATCTGAAAGTAGTAAATTAAATCAATATCTTTTTATTTATTTATTTTTTTACCAACAAATAAGCATTGTTGTAATGAAATATTGGCTTGGTTATGGCTAAAGCTCACTTAAATTTCCTCTAGATTATTTTATGTGAACCTATTTTCCCAATGATCCTCCTGGGAAGTTCATAATTACATCACTTTTGTTGGAGTAAGACGGCAATATTCCTTCTCTGAATTACCTACACAAAAATATAGCAAGGTTTTTTTAACTCTGCTTCTAGAAAATAAAGAACAAAGAATGCTCATCAGGTGTTTTTTGCTTTTTATGTTTTTAAATAATTCATGAAAATGTACCATCAACTATGCTGATCCAATTGATTCCGCAAAGTTTCTCACATACACCCAACTCGTAACCTTGGAGCTCAAATAAAATCCTACGTTTCTCACTCATAATTCCGACTTTGTTCTGGCATTCATGTGCGCTCAACTCGTAAACGTAACCACGATCTTTCCGACGTGACTTGAACGCACCATTAGGCGGTACCTTCATGTAAAAATGCCGTCAATAAAGCCACTGACTTTTCAGCAAAGCAGCTGCCTTCGGACAAAGCAAGAGATATAGGTGAAAGGTTGAAACACCACTCATATATCACACAGACTCCTCTCAGCGCTCTAATTAATCAAGGATACCCCTGCCACTCGGTCTCACCCTTAAAGCAGTGACCCTCCTGCATCACTGTTCTTGCTCCATTGAGAGCCAGTGAGGGTGAGCTGACAGTCAGCATAGCAAAGGGTAACTCACCATTTACTGCTGCTCATACACAGACACACACACATAACCGTACACACCTGCGAATGAGAGCAGCAAGAATTTGAGGAGGTTGCAACATAGTCTATCAGTCATAAAACCTAACAAATTCTGTTGAAGAGTCGAACCCATTCATACAATGAGGCCTAGGAGTCACGGAGCAAGTGAAAATGTGCATTTGCCTTTTATAATTTGATATAAAAGGAATTATATTATCAGCATGGCAATTAGAGTAGTTAAACTTTTTTCCCCAAATATTCTAAAACTTCTCTTTAAACGTAAGTTTAAATGGAAGAAAATCACAGATTTTTAATGTGGACTCCAATGTCACATAGCCTACAGGACATATAGCCAGACAGACACATACATATACATTTTATATATATATATATATATATATATATATATATATCTCACACGTGTATGATTTTCTTTCCTCAGGGAAACATAAAAGTAGATAAACTACTGTTTAAATGTTTGCGCTCAGTGTAACATTTTTTGAAAGGAGTCTCTTAAGCTCACCAAGGCTGTATTTATCATACTGAAAATCCAGTAAAACCAGTAATGTTGTGAAATATTATTTCAATTTAAAAGAACGGTTTTCTGTTTTAAATGCATCTTAAAATGTATTTTATTCCTTTGATGGCAAAGCTGAATTTTCAGCATCATTACTCCAATGTTCAGTTTCACATGATCCTTCAGGAATCCTTCTAATATGTTGATTTTCTGAAATAGAAATCTTTGTTTTTACAGTCACTTCTTACTAATATAATGCATCCTTTCTGAATGAAACTATTCCTTTCTATCAACAAAACAAAATTTTGTAGAATGCTGAAAGTAGTCAATGTGACCTGTGACTATTTTAACTATATTTTTAACTAAAGTCATTCTGACCAATCAAATAAGAATATTGAAGTTGCAAAAAATATATTTAAGAGCTGTGGTAAAGGGGAAGATTTTAGCGATTGTATGGCTTCAGAAGCATATTGTATGTAGCACTGTTAAGGAACTTTTATAAATCATATTTTTGAGCTTGACATCCGAACATGTTTTTTGTGTGCCATTTTGCATTTCATTTTTATGTAAGCTACTCCTTTAAACACATACACAAATGTGTTCACATCAAACTGTGAAATAAAAATATACCAGGACATATGGTTCATATGGGTGTGTGAATTCCCGAGGTGATGGTGCTGTAAAAATAACTCTGAAATATCAAATTCACAAGATTTTCTCTGACCTCTCCAGTATGGCCATTACTAAAGGCGGCAGCAGGAGAACAGGCATGGGCAGCACGACACGTGTCAGGGATGTCTCCATCAAAGCCTGAACAAAAAAACAGAACTCAGCTCTGTCATTTGCGAACAACCTTTCCCTTAACACATGCAAAATTTCCATACTCACATGCCTGGCAGCCAACTTTGAGGTGCCCACCACATTGCCTTTGTCGTCCAGTACACTGATGCCCTCTGATAGCTCGGTGTGGCGCATCAGCAAAACATTACACACGTTGGCACTTGCTAAATGAAGGTAGAATTGCAGTTAGAAAACAAAGGGACTTCCATTTGATGCCCAACAGTTCCTTATTTGGATCCAACACAGACAACTGATTATGATTGAAGAGAGAATCGTGTGAACTTGACTCTCTTTGTACTGTCACTATCCCTGATATATTTTGAAACAACACACACACACACACATGTTGTGTTTTCATGTTTTATGGGGACTTTCCATAGACATAATGATTTTTATACTGTACAGACTGTATATTCTATCCCCTTACACTGCCCCTATCCCTAAACCTACCCATCACAGGAGACATTCTGCATTTTTACATTTTCAAACAACATCACTTAGTGTGATTTATAAGCTGATTTCCTCATGGGGACCAAAAAATGTCCCCACACGAACAAGGATTTCGGATATTGCCATCCTTGTGGGGACATTTTGTCCCCATAACGTAGGGTTTACCAGGCCACACACACACACACACACACACACACACACAAACGAATGTAAGAGGCAGTCAATGGATGAATGTTGTAGTGCATTTTAACTTAGGGGAGAATAATGGGGTAAGCTGTGCAATTTTATTTTTAAATTGTCCTCTAGGCCAGGAGAAATGAGACAAAACTAATATACCTAATTATATTTCAGAATATATCCTTTCAATTAGAAGAAAGTTTCTATAAAGTGGGGTCATAGAAAAAAAGCTGTGTCACGTGAAAGGAAAGTTAAATCACTGGGAAAGACATTAACAATTTCCAGTTGAAATAAAAAATATAAACATTAGTCCTTATTCAGCAGAAGACAACTTACCATTTACTGCCACACATCAGTTAACAAACTAACAATGAAACATATTTCCAAAGCATTTATTAATCTCAGATAATCTCAACATTTAATAATACATAATTAAAATCAAAAGTCGTTTCTGTTAACATTAGTGAATTAACCTGGACCAACACAAACTAACAATGAACATTTGTATTTGTATGAACAAATGTTAACAAATATTAATAAGTATATTAATGAATGTATCATTCATTGTTAATGCATAAATTAACCTTAACTAGTGGAAAGTTATTGTAAAATGTTACCATATCTAGATCAGTCATAAAACTCTAGAGGGCACAGGGCACAGGCTGATAGATCCTTTACATGCAATCTGCAAACATTCACATCATTACCACATGTTACAAGCTGATTGGACTCTGCTGACCCTGCAGCCAATGAGATTGCTTGCCTTCCATTTAAATAGTTTGGTTCATCCTTTGCTGTAAGCTAGTCCTTTCAGAGTTCCTCAGAAACCCTCCACCTCCCCCAGCTCCACCTGCCTAGATCTGCTACAAGATTTATGTAGGTTTATGCAGCAGCAGCATATCTTACATGCTCACAGCAGCATGATTGTGTATCTGTTAGCAGTAGAAAATCCATACTTGCTCTGCAGCGTAGCAGATCGAGTCTGCCAAGACCAAATACATTAACAATGCCATATTCAATAAGTTAAAATAAGTTAAAACTGTTCTGAGAGTTGTCATGATTGCTATGATTACCATGACATGCAAAGAGTTTTTAGCAAAAAAATTGCTATATTGGGGGTGACACATCTTACCCCACTGCTATTCACTAAAAATACTTTAGAACTAACAGAACAAATTGAGAACTAATATGTTATAGAGAGTCACCGCCTGTGAATATTGAAATAAAAGCAATCAGAACTGGAAAACATTCTTGATCTGGAACGTCTGTGTTAAGAGGGGTTAACTGGATATAAAACAAATAGTTTCATATGGTCATGTCAAAGTGCACACATGAATTACAAGCGTAAAAATGATTAGAATAATGATTTACTTTCTGGCATTATCATCTGTGGCATGTGGTGAGATTGGTGTGGGTGTGTGTGTGAACAGAGAAATAAAGAGCCTGAAGCATTTTTAATTTACAGACCTTGTGTTGTGAGTTATCAGTGTTCAGTGCTGCAGTGTTGTGGGGCTGAGTTAATTGGCTGAGTAAATAGCTATTCACCTCTGAGGGGTTCAGACCCAGGCCAATTAAACACACACACACACAAATAATAAAAAATGGATAACAATTAAAAACATATGCATACTAAATTTTACAAAGAAGGAAGTCCTGCTTTAGGTCACCATATGGATGCCAAAATCATTATAAACTGTCTTTATATAGGCACTGATTCCAAGGGTGTCATTTTGAGGTTAATAAAAATGTATGTATGTTTTACATAAAATGTATATAATTGTGAACGCAAAAACTAAAGCAAAATAAAAATCTGAGGCAAATTTGTTTCCACTGCGTTTCATTAGCTGTGTTTAATTGCCTTTTATAACTAAACACTGAAAAACAACTACAACAACAACAACATGGCGGCCTGGAGACAGGGAGCCCAGTGCTAACACAGAGAGCACTTTAGGCCTAATTAACCAATTAGAGAGCGGCAGCCGAGAGCTAACAAGGTCCCGTTACTCCAGTCCAGAGAGGTGAGGGGGGAACCTGCTGATTTAATTAAAGGGGTGGGGTGGGGGACGAAAACAATTTAATTACAGCCAAGGATCCCCAAGGCATTGTGGGACAGTCTCCCTCAGCCCCTCTGGACCTGTTTGAGCCTCAGCACGCTAATAGAACACTGAGATAACCTTTCAGCAGCATCCCCCTCTGACAACAGGATCAGTCAAAACACAACATGAGAACACAACAATAAAAAAACGCTCGAGGTTTAATGAAAGTCTGAACCAAAGCTCATTTAGAAATTGAGTGTCATTACAAATGCAAAGACGTGAGCTTTCAGACAGCAAAAGAGCTGATAGAAAACGGCATGCATTAATTAATATCGTACATTACTGAATCAATCATTTTATGTTTTACTAATCAGCAGTTTAGCAAGACCACATGAAAGGAAGCCATTGCTTGATTTCTGTCATAAATACATAAGGGCAGAGTAAGTGGTGCGAGAAATCAAGCTCACATTAATCGCTAACACATACATAAATACACTCTCGCACACATGCACATACCAACGGCTGGGAACGGGATGAACCTCTGGACCAGGATTCTTGTAGCTGGACTGAAATGCTCAGCTTTCTTAATAAGAATATTCAGCCCCACCTGTGCACATAATTTCATTTCATTTTAGTATTTTTATTTTAAAAAAAGTTGTACATTTTTTTATTATAATTTTTTATAAATAATTTTAACATAGTAGTTTTGGGTCAGTAATATAAAAAAAATTAAAAAAAATTTAAACAACTTTTATTCAGCAGAGGCATATAAACTGATCAAAGGTGAGAGTAATAACTTTATAGTGTTACAATTTTTTTTTATTTCAAATAAATGCTGTTCTTTTGACCTCTTTATTCATACGAGACCTTAAAATGTACGGTAAAATATTAACTAATATATTATTATTATTACTAATATACCATTACAACATTGACAATAATAATACTAAATGTTTATTGAGCAGCAAATATTAGTATGATTTCTGAAGGATCATGTGACACCGAAGACTGGAGTAATGATTTGCATCACAGGAATTAATTACATTTTAAAATATGTGAAAATGATAAAATATCAATGTAACCCAGTAGAATACCATTCTTCAGTTAAAGCTACAATATGTAAAAAAAATTCGCCGCTAGGGGTCGCTAACCTCTTTCAATAACAAAGGCATAGGTTTATGACGCAGTGATGAGCTGAATGATGGGACTTGCTGTCATGCTGATGGATCTAATAATGTTTTTGGATGAGTGAAAACATTCATGTTTTTAACATTACAGTGGTATGAATCAGGTCGCAAGTGCTAATAAGAGACATATCACACGCGAGTCCCGCGGATATAAAGGAATGAGGATATTTCCTTCTACCTAATACACGCAAGTGCTGAATTTGTACTCAAGGTCAGTTTATTTGACGAATTCAACTTGTGACGGAACGCAGCGCTGTTTCACTTGGTCTAATGTTAACTGTTACACTATTATACAAAACTGCATTTCAGTGCGTTGAAAATTATAATGTTATTCTAGTATGTATATAGCTCATATAGTTCGTTTGCTATATGAAACAAGCAGTAAGGTAGATCAACATTAGAATAACATACTGATCATATTCTAACTTTTCATCATGTTAAGTTATATAACATTGATTTGTTTTATGCACATTTGCTCACCTGTCTAATAAAGTATGTGCAAGAGCGGTGTCGCTGTCAAGTCGTGACTCGTGAAGCTCTGTCGAGTCCAAGTTAGTCGTGGAGCTCTCAGCATCTCGAAAATGCCACGCCGATATTGATCCTCATTTTAGTTCTCCTTTTTTGTCCCAAAGTCTGCTTGCCATGGTCTATAATGTTTGAACGAAACAAGAACTGCATGCCGCTAAACGTTACACACTACGCAGTAGTCCACATCTGTCGCCATGGTTACGTCATGGCTATGGCAGTCAGATGGCAGTACGAGCAGAAACAGAAACGCAGAAACCGAGGATAGCGCGGAGATTGCATCATTGACAGGCGACATTTTATTCCGGGACAGCCACTTATTTAAAATTGGAATTTCTCTGGAAAAAAAAAAAACCTTGGAGAATTTTGGGATATTATAAGTACACAACTGCAGGCAATATTTCACACTGTGCAAGGGATTTTTGGATATTTTATTACAAAATTCTTACATATTGTAGCTTTAATGGGTCATCTCAATTTATTCGTTTTTATTTAGTTCTAATCCAGAGCTAAAAGGTGAATTAAATATACTTCTCAGTATAGTATGTAATATGTATAAAGGTGTGTGTTCCTTTTAGAACGTTCGTTCCTATGTCAAGTTTGACTGGGATGTACATGTGAAAAAAAAATATATATATATATATATTAAAAATATCTTACCGACCCCAATCTTTTGAACTGTAGTGTGTATATAATTTTTTATTAGAAAACAATTATTATTTATTACAACAATATTTTAAAAAAAAAGACAAGTTAATTCGAATTTGAGTGAACAACAGCTTTCACAAGCACCCGCATTACCCACTGTGCCACAGCTCCGAAATGAATGTCTTCAAATTCAAACTCAAATAAAAAACAGAAACATGTGCCTAGTGAAACAATGAAATCTTACATTAATCTAATATGGCAAATATTACACGTGAAGTCAAAGACGTTATGGTGACAATGAATACACATTTGTTTTCATAGTGACCTTAAAAAACTCCCAGTGGGCTTTATGACAGGTCGTGACAGGCTATGCTAAGTTGTTTCTGATCTCGCCTTGTGAGTCTCTGGTCATCTCTGAGAGCTCGTCTAACAAACATCTGAGAACATAACCCATTCACATCTCTTCCCTTCTCAGCAGGGGTGTTCTGAGGGATTGTAGTTTTAATTAGTGCCCCCCTCCCGCATTTCTCACAGGCATGGGGCCATTTGTAGTTGTCGTAACCATGGTTCTGCTTGTCATGCCCCTGGGCATCAAACTACCACCCAGCAGGGCAGCTAATTGGCTCTAGAGGACACATGGGCGTGACTAGAAGGATATGCAATTCAGCAAAGTGAAATACAGCATAGGGCTCTGTGTGCCTGAGTAATGCTACAGTATTAGACTATCAGTTTGCTTATTAAAATTAAATTCACATAGAACTAGAAAAGTCATGGATAATATTATTCTCTGTTAGCATGAAATGGCAATTCAAAATTTAAGGATTAAAAGATAATTCTTTTCTACACATCAAATTATGAAATACAATTTTGTGTACATAGTAGACATGTGAACTCACTGCAATAGTAACTGCACTGCTGACTGCACCAAGATAACCCTGGAAAAATGTAGACATTGGTGTGGGCTAAAAAAAATAAAATAAAAAGATTAAATTGATATGGCATTTTTGGTAACACTTTCCATGAAGCCTGTATTTAGAATGCATTATAAGTGTACCCTTATGGCATTATAATGCATGAATAATGACTTCCAAAAACAAAAACGAGTATCACTTTACAATAAGGTCTAATTTGTTAAAAGGGGTCATGACATGGTTTTTGTTTTTGCTTTATTATGTTCCCTTAGGCGCAATTATAGTATTTCTATAGTTTTCTGGACAAAAACCTTTTAAAATTGAGTGATTTATGACCTTTTCCCATCCTGTTTCTCATCCTCTGGTTCAAACAGTCTGTTTTAGGGGTGTTTCCCCTTTAAGAGTTCAGTGTTAACATGCACTGTTATGATTGGCTAACGTCAGTGTTTAGGCTATGCATAAAAAGTAGTTTTAAGATTAAATACATTACTTACAGTTTGCGGCATCGTTGTTGGGCCCAGAATACTGGGAACTGCCTGATCTTTAAGCAAAGGTTTCCTGGCAAAGCCAGCATCATACTGCAATTTGTTCTCAAAATAGTCATCCTTGAAATGTATGAACACACGCTTAAATTAACACTGCCATGACTGGGATGTCCATCTTTCCCTGCCGTCAGCGTATTCAAACATGTTGTTTGTCCACAGCCAGGAACAGCACATCTGCGTGGCATCGCAATCTTCTTGTAAACAGACCCACTCGCTGCACGTCGACTGAACACCTGTGGGCGCGAGCCGCGCGACATCATGCGATGATGCGAAATGAGGCGTAGTTGTCCTGCGCTGGAGGCGGTCATATGCAAACGACTGGTACGTCACTTCGTACCGTGACGTCACTTCGAACCGTGACGTCACTTCATACCATGGATCCACAAAGAGCTGTATTTAGAGCTTGATTAAATAAATTGTTTGTTTATAATGGGGAGGACGTCTTAAGCTATGAAACTTGCAGGAAGTTTTAATGGAACAATGACCTCATAAATACCAAAAGATCAAGGGAAATTTGGTTTCTCATGTCATGACCCCTTTAAAGTAAATGTTACAATAATGTTACAGCATTTATTACCTTTTGTTAATGTTAGTTAATAAAAATACAATTGTTGATCACAGTTCGCTAACTGATTTTAACAGATATTAAATAAAACACATAATTTCTTTTTTAATAATTTTAGTTTGCATGTGAACATAAAATATGCCATGCCATCATATGTACTGGTCAAAATGACATTAGTTACACCATACCTTAGTTGCATTACGGTTGCAGTAGTTGACACAGGCGTTGTGACTCTGGTTCAGCCACTGTGAGAAACAGTGAGAATGAGTTCATAGTAAAGCGAGCTTGAGGTTAAAGTCAAGCATAAAGACCAGAAAAACACGTGTGTACCATACCTGCCAGAAGATGGTGGAAGCAAATGTCTGATTGGGTAAAAGAAGTCCCACCACCTATAAATGGAGGAGTGAGTAATTTGATGTTGACATTGATTTAATGTTAACATTTGGTGACCAAGACAAGGAAATGTTGAATTTTTTTTCAACATTGACCTACCACCGGAGTACCAAAGGGCACAAAACCTGAAAGAAAAAGGAAAAACATGTGCCAACACAAAGAATAGGAAGAAGATGATTTCAGGAGAAAAAAAAAGAATCCTTGATTCAATAATGGAATAATACTAAGAATGTAATTTTGACATTTGAATATGCTGAATCAGGCCACAGAAGTACATTTCAAGTCATGTTTGGTTTAATAATCAGAATTATAGTCTCTCATATGACATTATGACTTTATTACTGACCTTTAACAGATTAACAAAATCCTCATTACTCATAAAATATAGCATTGTTCAGAGGTAGCCATCATAATTGTCAGGCAGGTCTCTCCCTATCTGTTCTCTCTTTAAATAGTAGTGTTAACAGAAGACTAAAATACTCCTATTTCTGAGTGGCCCAACAACACTTCCAGACAGCAGGAGGGAGAGGGTTTAATCAGAGCCCAGCTGAGTGTGACCTTTGCCAACAGATCGGTCCAGAGAGACCCCCTACCACCAAGCTCTAGTCTCCAGAGCTGGTAACAAGCAGAAAACTGCCTACCACCCATGAGACACACACGCACACACACGGAAAACACACTCACACCCTTACCTGACATGCGAAAGGGCATGGGGATCTTCTCTCCTGTGTCTGGATGGATGATGGCCTGAGGACATAATGAATCCACAGACAGGATGAAGAGGAGAAAACGAGAGAGAACAAGAGGTGAGATCGGACTGATGGGAGAATTACCATGCTGAGGTTCTCCGCAATTCTCCTCTCATTACACCACCATTCAGAACCACAGCTTGCAAGTGTGTGTCACACTGCGCACAAAGATGTTGAGTGATTTGAGCAGGTTCTTTCATCATAGGAACCTGTAAAAAGGGTTTCAACACTGTTCACACTCACCTGTTTAATCTTCTGTGCTTCCCAAAGCTATGTGAAAAAAACAGAGAAACATGCATGAAACATTGATGAAGCATTCTTTACACAACAGTTAAATGAATTGTAAAATTCTGAAATTTGATTGGTTGATGTCATCTATTCTGCTCACATTCTCATTAGCTATACACACTCTTTAATTGGCATCTATGGTTCTATGAAGATCCTTTTAAATCCATGGAACCTTTTCATTCTTCATAGTGGAAAAGGGTTCTTTAGATTACTAAAATGTTCTTCACATAAGAAAAATATCTTTGGGGAATCAAAAATAGTTATTCTGTGGGATCACTGTGAAAACCCACATTTTGGAATCTTTATTGTACCATAAATTAACTTTTAATGGGCCCCAAACTTACCTGTACATTAGTCACACCTGGAGGCAGAGTTCCATTTTTGAACTGATCCAGAAGTTTCATACATTCATTTAAATGTTTCTAAAATAAAAACGAGAAAAACGCATTCACAGATAAACTATCAAATCAACTGAGGCTTACATTTCAGGAGACTCTTGCTTACCTCTGAAACAAAGAGCGTTCGAGGGTCGATCACATCCAAGAAGTGTCTTAATCGGCCAGAAAATGACCCCTGAAGTAACGGAAACATTAAGAAATAAACCAATAAAATGCACTCTATTAACATGTTGGGAGATACAAAAACTCTCATGGCAATTCATAACTATTGAATATGTCGGTGAACTGGTGCCCAATTTGTATACATTTTTCATACAATCTGCTTATGCTCCACTTAAGGTTAGGTTTGGGGGGGCGGGGCTTTCATGCTTACTTTTTCCCTAAAAATCATGGGTTTTCATACGAATTGAATGGAAACAATTTATACGAAATTACAACTGGAACAGTTTTCTCATAAAAATCAGTTGGAATTAAAGGCTTATAGAATTAATTAATTTACATCTAGTGCAGCGCACACCTGGTTTGTGAAGAGGGTCCATTGTTTTTAGTTTAAAAATGCAGATTAATTGGGACAACAGGAAAAGTAAGACAATTTTGAATTTTATATGTCTTCCTTTTTACTTTGTATAGTGTAGTGGAGCTATTCAACTGTTTAAAATTGCATTGAGTGATAATCCAAGCCATCTGGCATCATATTTTAAAATGTCAATGACAATTAATCATAAATTTGTCTGTTTATTTGCACTCACCCTATTGTATATAACTACCTTATCTTATCAACTAAACTATCTTGTACTATTTGTTGGTTAATTTTCTCCTTGTAATTTTTTAGATTGATTGATTTGTTTATTTAGTTATTGTGTGCAATAAACTGATTCCCCCCTAAAGAATCCGATGAATTCTAAAAATACTAAGTTACGGGCAACTCATCTTGAGGGGCAGGTTTGTGTGGAACAAGAACAGTTCTCCTGTGAATAATAAGCATGATTACTAATAATCATATGTTCACAATTTCTTTAAATTATTCAACTAATTATTTCTGAGGTCCCAGAAACTTTCTCCAGATGAGGGAGTCAGCTGCTGATGCAGACTCTGACACCAGGGCCGAACCAGTTGTTTTCACACGCCAGGTGTGTCCGCCTCATTATGCGTGCGCACCAACTGCTGCTGGCTGATCTGTAGACCTAAAAAAACTTCTTCCAATGCAATTAAAATGTTCAAATGTGTGTGTGAGAGAGAAAGATTTCAAGATTTCAAAGCAGCACACAACATATTCTCTGTTTATCACATCTAACAGGCGGCCCTTTACACATATGAAGGACGGCACCGCTAGAGCAATAACAGCAGATGTGAATCATCTGTATTAAATAAATAAATGAATAAATAAATTACCTCTCAATTCCTCTTCCTCTGAGGTTAAAGTTATTGAGTCACTAATGCATATAAAATGGCTTAAATTGTTTTTTTTGTCGCAGTGAATGTTCGAGTTTCCACATGTTTTAATAAAGTAGTGTTGCTATTTGCTTTGGCACAAAACAGTTGACGATGCTTTAGCTCTTCATATTTCATGCTGAAGCTTGAAAAGAACGAATTGAGGCCGGGGTGTGAATTATAAGAGTCTGGGGCCTGACCTCAAGTAAAAGTATCTAAAGGGTCTCTAAATATGCAGTTTTACATACAAGTAATATATATATATAAAAAAATAAGTTATGCAATCGGATTACTTTTTTCAGTTACTTTTTTTAATTTTAAAGTTAATTTAATACACTTATAATGTGTATTGTTATATACAGTATCTCACGAAAGGGAGTACACCTGTCACATTTCAGAAAACATTTTAGTATATCTTCTCAAGGGACAATACTATAGAAATTTACTGTCCTCTGAAAATAACTCAACATACAGCCATTATTGTCAAAATAGTACACTTTTTGCACACAAAGTACACTTTTGTGTATAAACTATAGCCTATACATTTTTGTGGCTATGTTTATTTGAAGATAGGCCTATATAAAATGTAGCCACACGAGTTATATTACAAGTTAATAAGGGCATAGCCTACTAGACAGAGGTTGCGAACAGAGGCCAGTTCCATAAAATTACAATGAAATCAAAATAGACGATTCATAAATTCCTATTTTCATGGAATATTGCAGTATTTTTTTTATACAATATTTATCCATAGACGTCATTGTTTTTTGTAAAACTCATTCCTCCCTCTTACATCTCTTCTCCTCTCTGATGCTGTCACTCACATGACATCAAAGCAATATCAAACCACAAAGATCTAATCGATACACTTCTGTTTCGTGCCGAGCAGTTAACCACGGTAATCAGTCTTACTTTCCAGATTTAAACTAGATTAAAATATGTTTACGTAACTGACCTTTTGAAGAAGTACAGTTTTGAAGAAAAAAATATAGACTAACTTGTAAGACTAGTCGAAGCAGTTACGGTTACGCCTTATGAAGTAACCATACAACAATATGCAATTTGTACAAGACACCATAGACTGGCAAATAACTTCATTATTTAATCACAAGAAGTAAAAAATATATATATTGTAGTTATATGGCATTTTGGGCTATGCTATACTATTGTATTTCTTCCAATAATCTAAAAATGTGTTTGACTTATTATAGGCAACAACATAAATATTTATTACATTTTGCAAGTTGTTATGTCACCAACAGAGGTCACTGTTAATGCGACTGAACCAGAGAGTGAGGGGAACAAACACTGCAGTGCACTGTTTGGGTTTTTTATTTGGTTTGGTTTAGTTTTAGTGACGAGTCAAGTAAACGGCAGCTCATTCGAGCAGCAAAATGCGATTCGTCTAAACAATTTACTTGAAACATTCGGTCTCCAAACCCGTCTGCAGTGAGCCTGAAGAAATCCACCAGATACAAAAACACTAAGGTCTCACATTCGTATATGGACAGGGTCTGGTTGTTATTTAACGTTACCTGATCAAACCGAGACTCGCCGAGTCGAAACGGAGGGCACACAGTCGATTCAGGCATGGCAGGTTTTGCATTCGATAAAGCTGTTTTACTGAGCTGTGAAACTAGAGTAGACTTCCCTCAGAGTGGGCGACTCATCATCCGTATCGATGCATTTTGGGTAATGTCGTTTTCTAACATATCAAACGATATGCTAAATTAGGCTACCCCGTGGGTGTGATTAATATGGAAGATTGTTTCCGCCACAGAATATAAAATAAAAAATGGTAAATGTGGCTTTTTTAAAATCCAAATTTAATTTCAATTTATATTTGCATTTCTGCTATTGCGAGTAACAGAATTCCGGGATGTAAACTAGCCTTTTTTTTTCTTCTTTTTTTTTTTTACAGTGGCAGAAACAAGATTCCATAGATGGATGACGTTTGAAGAGTAGTTTTAAGATTTGTCATAAACGTCAGTAAAACATTGCTTTCCTTTTATTGATAAATTAGTCAAGTAATTAATAATTAAAATTTCAATCGCCTTAACTACCTACATCATGTGGTTCAGTTTAGTCATTATTATGACCTTGTTATTGCACAGGGTGTGACATATAGCTACATAATTTGTTTATCCAAGATAGTCATTCCCCAAATTGCTTGTCTACAAGCTGTGTAATATTAATTGTGCTTAAAAAAAATTTCTCCTAGTAATACTATCTAAAAAAACAAAAAAATACAAAATGAACAGTGAGCACATCAAAACACGTGATCATAAATGTTCCTGGGGAATCTTTTTAGCATATTTGTTTCACTAATGATTGCTTGAAAGATAAATATATCATCTAATCAGAGACAAATATAATTTAGGAGGATATATTACTACAGTAGTATAGTTTAAATAGTGTTGTAGTGTTTAAATAGTGGTTTGATTTTCAATACCACTGCACACAAAGACATATGAGTGCTTTGCCTTTTTGGTCAAATAAGGACAGTCAGAGATGCATCCCAAAGTGAAAAGTTTATTTCATCAACAGAGACCTTTTCCTAGCAGAGATGCATAAGAGTACACCAAAAGTCAATTGAACATCTCTCAGATGAGGCATTGAATTAAAAAAATACATCACAACCTCCAGTGGACACTCATGTAACTACACCTTAAACATCCAACCAAACAGCACCTCAGGGAAGCACTTCAAATATTTTGCACCTAAAACAAATTGTTCATCTGACCATTCCCATCATGTCCGGTGCTTATACGCTACTTAATATGTGAGGTTAATTTATGCCATTCTCATCCACTGAAATTTACAACCAAGAAGGAATTATTGAGCCTATACTTTTAAGAATGAGGATTCGGGCATCAAAATTCTTTCAGAAGCATTCTTACAACTTTAAAATAAACCCTTTTAAAAATATTTAGGTTTTAAATTACCTTAAAAGAAAAAGGACATTCCACACCTCTAAAAAATAAAATGAAATGTAGTCTAGTAAACACAAATTTTTATTTGCAAGTTCCAGAGTTTGTACTACATAAAATGTAGCTTTGATTATCAACTTCACCATTAAAAGCATACAAATCTTCTTCTACACACACATCTCATGACACATCTCATGATATCATTCAGCCAAGGGCACTTGAACACTTTCTTATTAGGCTACAGGCTGTGTGTGTTTGTGAATATTTATTATATAAACTGTTGTTCGACACAAGTGGCAACCTAAGCAAATATTTCATATTACATTCCATCTGTTTAGACCTAGAAAAGTATGAATCTCTTAAATTCTGCAAAAGCCTGGCCTTCACATCTATTGCTTTCTGTTACTACTGACCTTTAGAAAGGGAATCCCAGGCTTAGTAATCATGATGTACATAAACAGCATTTTAAAAAAATGAGCAAAAAAAAAAACTTGTTCAATGTTCAAACCTTATTACCACCCCAAAATAAAGTTGACAGAAGACCTTCCCACACAGCAAAATACAATAAAAACCATAAATAGGTATTTGCATGAATAAACCTTAACATATTCTTGAAAACTTGTAAACTTTTAAGTTTAATCCTTATTAAATGAACATTCATTAATCCACCTTCAATAGTCTGAGACAAACCTTCAGAGCACACAAGTCCTTAACTGCTTCTAATCAGAAATATGTTGATAAATCTCAAGCTTTCTAGCAGGGACTAGCACTGAAACACCGTTAATATCCTGTGTTTAGAGGATTATTAGTCTGTGCAATGAACGTGTGCGTTTGACTCTGTGCACTTCCTAAGCTGTTGAGAAAGAATTGTTGCAAATGCCTCAGTGTGAGGTTTAAAAGTGCTGCGGCCTACGCCTCTATCACATATCTACATAGTGCTACATTGTACACAGACAGTGGCAACACTGATAGTGGCGACATCATAAAAACACCAGAATAACATTACAGTGACATTAACAGATCCGTTGCGGTATTGACAATACTGTAACGTTAATTTAGAGCAGATAGTTTCTGGCATTTGCAGTTTCATGGCTTTCGTTCTCTCTTCAGATCCATTTGATCATTTTGATATTTAACAGTCTTGGGGAAAGTTCAACTTTGAACACCTCATCACCTTTTTTTTGTAATATAATGTGCAATTTAATTAAAAATGATGAGTTTAGCGACAACAGAATGGAGAAAACACTGTATGATAAGGCAGCATTTGGCATTTTGTCCGAGTGGCATATATGCAATGAATACAGTATATATCCTATTCATTACACCTGAAAGCACTGGCAGCGATGTACGTGCATTGGCTCAAGCAAAGGAAGGAAGAGGAAGGACACCGACCTACAAAACAAAGCTAGAAGGTCAGTTGGTGTGAGCCTCTGCCCTTAAGCTCTTAAGTAAAGTGCAGGGACACGTAGGGAGGCACAAGCAGATTCAAAACTGGCTGATTCGTCTCACGCTCCCTCTCGCACGCTTTCAAGCCACCTCGAGTTTTCAAACCTGTTCTTTTGTTTAAGCAGCTGAGCGTTACATGTCAAAACGTGACAGAAAAAAACCCGAAAGATAAAGCAATGCTTTTCTTCGTGCATTAAAAACCATTCACACTAGCACTAGAAGACTGGCGTGTCACAGTCTTGCCTTCCTTTCGACTGACAGGTGGTTTTGGTGCTTAGCTGGACTATCATGTATCTTAGTGACATGTCTGGTGAGTTAATGGATCCTACCAGCTTTGAAGTTTAGCAGCAGAGTGCCGACCTTTAACCATCAATGCAAACCTGCAGTACTATATAGACCCCATAGAAGCCCAGGTATTTTTGGACACAGTTAAGAACAGCAAATCTACACCCTTTCCCTCCATGTCCATCACCTAGCTCCAGATAGCTCTCTACATTTATATGGTTGCTGTAGCAGTGCAAGGTTGTGACGCCCACCCGGGATTTATGGAAGGATAGTGAAGGCGTTTGTTGTATCATTTCATCTTGTTGCGGACCTGCAGAAGCGTGGGGGTCTGCTCCATGATACGTACGAGCAGCGTGTCGATGTAATCCTCTAGATCTCGGATCAGGAGCTTCATCTTCTTTAGCTCCATCTCACGTTTCTCCAGCAGCACCCTTCGCTTCTCGTAGTCCTCCTGCTCCTGCCTGAGCTCAGTATCTCGCTGGATCAGCAATTTGACCAGATCACTGTGATTCAGGTGATAGTAGGAGCCTCCTCCCTCCACTAGTGGCTAAAACAAGAAAGAAAAGCAAAGATTTACATTGCAAGACTATTTTGAAGTTGAGAAAAAAAAGTCACTTCTGAATTATATTTTGATTTGTGATCATGGTAATGGATTTAAATGACAGACCTATCATAGAAGTATAGTAGTACACTGCAAAACCTAACAGTCAAATGAATTTTAATGAAATGGGTTATTCACTCAAATATTACTGCAAGTTCATTGCACTTAATAGAAAAAGTTATGTGAACTCAATAACTGATTATATTAAGCAGAACTCAAACTGAATCAATCAAAAGCTTAAGGCAGATTTCTAGTTCCCAGCATACTTTGCTTCAGACTCTGTAGAGAGAGTAATGTTAAATTAAATGCTATTTTATGTTTTTGCACAAGATTAATGCAGGTAGAGATCTGTTAGTGTTTTGTTGTTATGTTGGGATTTGAAAGGTTTCCTGTTATGTCTGAGTTTTTGGGGCGTTACCATTGTGCTGAAGAGTAGAGCCTGTGGTTAGCTCGAGGATGAGCCAAAACGTGTTAAGACTATACACTGCTTTCTTTAAAAGTAGTAACTGCACTTAACAATGCAGTGGTACGGTGCCACCAAAATCATGTACTGTCTGAGTAGGTATTAGTACATTAGCATTTAAACTTACTTTGCGAAAAAGTATGTTCTATATATATTATGAATGTGTGTAGTATGAATGTAATCTGGACGTACTACATCCGCCATCCATCATTATCATGTGACCTACCAGCGTCAGTTGAGTCGCTTCACCTCCATTCATAAATCCCCTCCCGTGGCCTCATGGGATAGTAAAGTGTCCATTGAAAGTGCACTTCAGAATCTCGCCGGAAGTAGTAGGTCATCCGGGGACTTTTCGCCTACTGTTTTTCAAATACTATGTATTTGGGCCTACTACTTTGTTGGCGTTCTGTTTTTCACAAGCTATGTAATAGAGAAGTTTTCAGTTTCGGACGTAGTGATAGTCTCTTTTGGTATTAGCACATGTTAAGCATTAGCCTGCTAAGTAGCTAGCTAACTAACAGGTAACTATAAGGGAATAGAGTCAATGGAGTTTAAATTTAATAGTTTTAATCAATATACAGTTGAGTTTCAGCAACATAAAATATTTGAGTGAAGTTTAACTGTATTTTAGGAAATATTATTTTAGTGAACTCAACTGAAATAAGTTTACAGTACTCGTAACTATTGGTTTGTAAACTTAAATGAATTGAGCAATCTGTTTCCTCAATTGAAATTAGTTTACAGTTGTACTATTTTACAGTGAAGTAACTAGTAGTAGTAATGCTTGTTTTAATTTGATTAACATTTAAACATGTTAATGTTAGTAAATTAATATTTACAGAATGTTCATCTAAATAAATAAATAATAATAATAAAAAAAAGAGTCATGTCTGAGCATGATAGGTTTCTACAAAAAATATCATGGTTTCTACAAAAATATCATGGTTTCTGCAAAAATATAAAGTATCACAATTGTTTTCAACGTTGATAATAAGAAATGCACCAAATCACCCTATTAGAATGATTTCTGAAGGATCATGTGACACTGAAGACTGGAGTAATGATGCTGAAAATTCAGTTTTGCCATTACAGGAATAAATAGAAAATAGAAATAGAAAATGGTTATTTTAAACCGTAATATTTCACATTTGTATTGTTTTTACTGTATTTTTGATCAAATAAATGCAGTCTTGGTGATCAGAAGAACATACTTTTGAAATAAATAGTGCAAAAATATTACTTTTACTAAAATAATGACAGAGTAGGAAAAATGTTTGCATTGTATTGAACTGTATTTAGATGCTAATAAGGAGACATGACAAGTGAAAGCTGACAAAAATGTTTTGGGGTTCATCTGTGTCAATTAATTAAATGTGTTAAATCCGTTTACTCAAAAGGCAAATTTACCATTAAAAAAAACCAGACTGCTTCATACTCATACAGTACCTTCTTGTCAGCAGCATCCTGATCTGAGTGGTGACTTCGTCCTGAGTGGATGGTGGATTTAAGCTTCTCCAGTACAGAGCGACCCTCTGACCTTTTCTCATCAGGGGGTGTCAATGGCTTCACTGGGTGTGGACTAAAAGACATATTGACACAGCAAGATTAGACAGGGTACAGGGCAAAAAAGAATGGTGACAGCTTAATATAATAAGTCAAATCAATTTATTCACAACAGCACACCATTTAAGATGTTTTCAAGAAAAGCTCTTAAGGCCCATTCACACTAAGGAAGATATCTATAATGATAAAGATATAGTTCTAAAAATCGTTCTAAATATAAAAGAATAGCAGAGTCCACACCACAACTATAACGATAACAGCACAGAGAAACAATATAATTAGAATTACTTTCACAAAAAAAATTAAAACAGCAGACGAATGAGCTGAATTTTATCGTCCGCTGGTGTGGACGCGAATATAGTTATTATCGTTAAAATAATCTTTAAAGTTATAGTTCTTGGTGAGAACAGCCTTTAGTTTTGAGACAAGGAGATCTCTTCTAGGACACAATAAATGTTATCTTCAGTCGTCATCCAACAACTCATTAGACTAGCTGCAGTAAGGGTAATCAAGCAAACAAATATGAAGCCAAAATTTACTCAGGCAAGCTTCCTGTGGACCGAACCGAGTTACTCAATTGGTTAACACCTGCTAATTGAAGTGAGGCTCCCCCATCCCAACTGTAGGATCCACAAGAGAGTGTGAGCCTATGTGTGATTGTCCATGGAGAAATCAGTAGACATGCTGCTACCACAAACAAATTAACACAAGAGAGAAGATGTGGATGAAGGGAAAGAGAGTCACCCTGCAACCCGAGAAAGTGAAGTGCATCGATTGCACATATAATAAGGCGTCCCAAAAGACACCTTGCCCACCTCCATAGCACCATTTTCACAAGAAACATACCTTGCACCACATATCTGCTAAGACATGAAATCTGTAGTTATTGAAACTGGCAAGACTGTAGAAATAGTAGATGCATGTGGAACATCAGTTTATAATGCTGTAGTCCATGCATACCCCAACACCAAAATCATTTCTAGCATGGATGGGCCATATGGCGGTCTTATCTGTATCAACCAATAAATGGGAATTTTTAATGATCCAATATATTTAAACCTATACGTAACATTCAAATAATCATGGGACCCCAAATTATTTCTAGTTAGCCTACCTATCAATAATTATTAGTTAATCAGCATTAGCCAAAATTTCCATATTACTGTGGAAATGACCCGTTTCAGTAATTACAGATTTTACCTTTAAACATCATTGAAGACAATAAGTTTTAAAGCTGAATGGAAGTAACTGGAAAGCCCAAGGAATTTAAAAAAAGATCTCCAGATGTGCCCATTAGATGTGCACCAGATTTGCCGATCTCCCATAACAACCACAACAAAACGAACTGAGTCCTCACCTGCTCTGATGATCAAATGTCTGTGTTTTATCCTGGATAAAAGGATTGTATGATGTAGAATTCACAGGCTGCATAGTAGGAAGATGAGCATGTTCTGGACGTGGTAATGCTGTGGTAGAGGGAATTATGGGAAAGGGGAATACTGCTATATGTGGTGTTGAGGAAGCTACAGGTGAAAGGTCGAACAAAGAAGATGTAAAGTTAAGGCTGTGGTCATGCCTTGAAGCCAGCGTTGGCTGTTCACAGAGTGAAGGTGCTGATGGCTGGGGTAAAGAGGGCCAGTTCACTGGAAATAAGTCAGGTGTCTCTGAATTTTGAACAGCTGGGGTTGTCCACATTTCAGCATTTCTGTCTAGACTCTCTGCAGATTCAAGGTTTGCGACTGGACTTGTGCTAGTACAAAGGAGGTGCGTTTCAGTTGGCTGGGGTAGAAAGATGTTTTTCAGGCCAGAATCAGTTATGACAAGGTCCTGTGTGATACTGGAGGTTTGTTCTAATGCACAATCAGATACAACCACATTAGGTTCAGTCAGCTGGGCTAAATGTAGGTTGCCCTCCGATAAAATCCCAACAGATTTAATATTATGGGATTCGTCTTTTTGCAGTTCTTGGGAATCGTTTTGTTTGGTTGGGCAGGTATTACAGTTATTTACCAGACATGTTTCTGTATCTAATGGTGCAAGCTGAGCCTCAAGTTCTGCTATCATATCTGAGGTAACAACAATTGGCATCATATCTTTGGAAAAGTCATATTTTTCAACATTGTCCCCTGAAGGGTTGCACTGTACCATTGCTTCATCAAAATCTGACTTTATCATGTCAGACATGTTCTCAGATGATGTATTGCATGAGGGGGCTGATTTTGGTGTAAAGGTATGCATTTCTGGCAGGAAGTCCAATACGCAATTTCTTGGTTGAACATCCTGAGGGGATTCTGGCTTTGGCAAGACTTCTTGAAATGGTTTAATGTTTTCTTCTATGACCTGATTTTGCTTACAAGCCATTTCTGGTACAGCCTTTACAGATGTGTCATCTTTTGGCATGGCATTAGAGATATGGTTTGGCAAGAACTCAAATTTTGAAGTGTCCTCTACAGGCCAATTATGTTTTGGTTTCTTATCCTGTGTGAGCTCTAAACTAGGGGAAACTGAATCCTGTTGAGATACACAAGTAATGTACTGGTCTGATTCTGCACTCTTGTATAGGCTGTGAAGGACCACACTGCCAGGTGAGAGCACAAAGTTTGGATCTGATGTATCCTTGTCTGTCCCTTTTCTAATTTCATTGGTTGGAAGGAGATGTCTTACATGATGTGTTGTCCCATTAGAATTAGTTATTTCTTGCTCTTCACTGATGCTGGTGAGTAGATTACCTGTTAAGTCATTCTTGCATGGACTTGTGGGCAATTCACTGACTTTCTGTTTGTCCTCCTGCATGTCATTAGACAGGGTTTTTGAGAGCCTTGGAAACGAAGGGCCATCAAATAGGTTCTCAGGAACAGACTCTTCAATTTCAGAACAGATATCTTTACTATTCCCACCCTCTAAGAGACCTTCTCCGGATTCATTCTGAATCATGGTGTCCATCACCGCATCTGTTTTCTCTCCATTTTTCACTGGCAAAGTAGCTGACACTAGGGAACTCGGTGCTGATTGGACATGGCTTCTTGAAAGCTCAGTGGTTTCAACTAGGGACTTTCCACTTACTACAACAGTTTGAATGAGTGAGGCATTTGATCTCCAAAATTCTTCATCAGATTGTATTATATTACCTGGAATGATGTCACTCTGTGGAGAAAGACAGGGCTCAATAGACTGGTGGTCTACATCTCCACCTAGGGAATCAGATTTCACAGTGGACTGTTCCAGGGTGTCACCTGAGCTGTTGTCTCTACAGAATGGCAAAGGATCCTCATGGACTATCACAGACTCAATATCTGTAGCAGACTCGGGTGCTTCAGGCCTCTGTGATGTTTCAGGATTCACAGACACCCCCTCTGAGAACTCAATGCAGATACTATGAAGAAGGTCAACAGTGTCTGCTTCTGATAATGGTGGCTGTGTGACATCTGATTTGGCATTTTGTGAGTTTAGGGACATCTTTGGTTGGTCTTTGAGAGTTGTGGCATCAGAACGGTCTTCATTCTTGGAGCAAGGTGACAGTGCAGGATCAGGGCATGCAAGTGTATTCAGTTCAGAAAAATCTAAACTGGAATTTTCGGGTAAGGAGATTTTGGATAAATTCATATTAATTTCTGGGAAGCCATGTGCCCCGTGATCAGTGTGGTCAGGCTTGTCAGAACTAGAGCAAATATCATTAACATCACTTCCTGAAACTTGAATTGTGTCAGCAGCAGTTTCCTTGGGTGTCTCTGCAATACTTACTGAAGCAGTTTGCCCTAAATCAGTTAGATCATTTGTATCCGACACCATTAAGCCACCCAAAGCACCTGAGGGCTCTTGATTATTTGTTTTCAGAAGGAGAGGAGGGGGTGTAACCAAATTCTTTGTTTCATTCACCTCATCTGAAGACTTCAGTCTATCCTCAGCAAAATGTTCAAATTCATCCTTTTCTGTCTGTCCCTCGAAGTGAGAAATTAAAGGATCAAATGAAAAATCCATTTGGGAAGATCCTTTTTTGTTTCCAATCCTTAGCAAATCTGGGGTGGCATTACTGCCAGACTGTGAGCTAAAGAGAGAGGGCACATCAGGAGTTAAAGGAGCAGCAGAATGAAGCTCCTGAAAAAAGGGATTCTGCTGTGCAAGTGGGAGGAAGGGATTGGCTTCAGAAAAGGGTGGAAGAGAAGTGAAGGGATTAGCGTGTTTGTCAGCCATACTCTGTGAAGGGTCATTAAAGTTCAAGGGGACAATTGGACAGATTGCACTGGCACTTGAGTGTGATCAAGGAGACACCAGCGGGCTGTGAAAGGAAGGTATATACAGTGCACTTCATTAGAAACTGTGACCTCCATTAAACCCTTAATAACAGTGAGAAACAATGATGGCCAAGTGCAATGACCAGTGACCTTCAACATTTAAAATGCAAAATCCCCCAAAAAAAAAACAATTGTGCACCATGCATTCTAAACAAAAAAGATGTTTGCTATAGGAAACTTCTAAATAGGGGGCACTAAATAATTGTGTTAAAATTGTGTTGTGCTCAAAATAACATACTATCATACTTCTCATAAAACTCTGTAAAGAAAACCAGTTTCCAGTGTACAGTACATACTGTGGATGGTATGTTTGTTTTTGTATATATGTGATATAGTATAAAGTCAGAGCGCAAAAGGTCAGATAGTTTCCTAAAAAGCAATGCCAAACATCAAGCATCTGTAAATACACATGATAATATTAAATATATTACAGTTTTATAAATTTACTAATGCGTACTCAAATGACGTTTAAAGAATTACCATGCAATAGTGCCTTGTGATGTGGCAAGCAGTGTGACATAGGATAGTATTTTGAAAACAGTGTCTGGCTGCTCTACACTAAGACATGTAGAAACGCTGAGTATGAAAAGGCCATAACAAATCACCCAACCGTACTAGAGGGGGAGGTGAGCGATAGAACAAAGAAAGAAAGATTGAGCAAACAACAGACTTTTACAGACTGATATTTTTGCCCTTTTAGTTAAGTTCATACATAAACTAAATCACTTTTTGCTTCAAGCAAGTAAACATAAGAGAGCATGTGATTGGTTGGGGTATTTGACATGTTCCAGTAGCTACATTTCAAAGAAATACCTATGAAATCATTTGAACTAGATGTCACAGTTAATAAAAACATGCTAGAAGCCAGTTGCTTAAGAAAATATTTACAGAGCTAAACTGCATTGTAAATGGTGATTTTCAAAAGAAAATTGTTTTTATGTTAGGTCAAGGCTTAACCTGTATCCATTTAATAGGTCATTATCCATGAAGATTTAGTCTGTTATGGGACATTTCATGGGTGAATAATAACCTGATCAGCATAGATTATATTATCTTTGAGGTCTATGTGTGTAAATCAGTTTATCTCACTCCTATCAGAATTTCAAAGGACTTTTTTCAAATGATTGAAGCCCAGAAACGGCACTGCTATTTGACAATTTTTTGTGGGGTTTTTTGCATTGAAATCCCACCATAAATTATGATGCAATTAATGTCAGTAACAGCAGACGTGCAATTTTTACCTGTAAATGTTTACCTGTGTTTGTGCATAATAAGTGAATATGCATTAATAAGCGCGCACTGACTAGCCTCAACAATGAGTCAATAAATTTGTATTTGATAAGTCAAACCAGTACAATCATTTTAAAGGAGAAGGTTTTACTTGTACTTTCAAAACCCAAGACACAAAAGAACAACATTGGAAGCAAAAGTATTCGCCTGATTTGTTTAATTAATAGGATTTAAAATAAAGTGGCAATGACGTCTTCGCACATGTACCAAATGTGAAAATATGAGATTTAATGCTGCTCTCTTCTGGGTAATCTCACTTCAAGTGCCCTACAGAGTGAGTCCAACATAATGAAGCTCACTGTGGAATTTGCTCCAAGACCTCAGCAGGAAACTTCAACATTAATTTGATAAGCCTAGAATTCACAGACCTTAATTAGTCAATATTGCTTTCTTTTTTCCTCTCAAGTTTGAATTGTTTGTTGAAAATTGAAGATGTGACATAATTGCAACCTTTAGCAATTAATGCAGGGATTTGTTTAATTAGCCAGTTTTTGCATTTGCAAAAGTTAATGCAGTTTATGAGCATGTGTGTGCATATTTTTGTTGCACAGCATGAAGAGGCATTTCCTTGCTTTTCAAAAACCCAAACCAAAGCTCAGAAAAATAGAACAGAGTGTGATCACCATCACCAATGAAAAAAAGAAAATATTTACCAAACAATGGACAGCATACACACCTACACCAGAAACAAGAATGTAGTTATACTGGTTTAGGTCAGTGACAGATTTAAACTGATTGACTCCTCCCATTCCTAGCGAACACAAACACTCCCACACACACATATTCAAATCCATCTGTCTGCAATACAAAAATAGCACTTTCCGATTAAAATTGAGAAATCATAGCTTGGTATTTAGGGAGAACACGTGTGAAAGAGAGAGAGAGAAAGAAAGTTAAAGAAAATAATTCAAGAGTTCAGGTTTCCAGGCAACACCTCCCTCTGCAATGCAGATGCTGAAACTAAATCTATGGCTGTATGTCACAGCGTTTACTCTCACAGAACCACAAATAAACACACACACACTTCTATTTAGCATCTGTAACATAAATATGGCAAACATGAGTTACCTGGGTTTACTGTGCGAGTCCTTGGAGCCGAACCATCCTTTGTGTTTGACTTCTACAAGTGGTTGAGCATGTTCTGCTTCCTCTTTACTCATTATTGGCCCTTTCCCAGCCAAATCACCTCTCCCGTGTGAAAACAGGCCCCTCCTTTTCTTGCTCTGAGTCTCTGTCTCTCCAGCAGGTATCACTGTTTCCATCACCGCCTCATCCGTAACTCTTCCAGCATGCTCTAATGCTGCTACGATGGCAGCTTTTTCTTCCTCTCCGGGTTTATCGAACGACCAGCGACGGCCATCCACGGGGCCTCCGTTTTGTTTTTCTTCCCCACGGCGAGAGAGGTTCTGTAGGGAGAGAGAGAGAGAAGAGCCCTTCTGAAGCACCCCGAGGGCTGGGAGCTGGGGCTCAGGCCTTGGCTTTGACTCGGAATTGGATAGCCGGGTTTCTTGGGATTTCTGTTCTATTGATTGAGTTTTCTGAGACTTAACTGGCAGCTTGGTTGCCTGTGGTTGACCTGACTGAGTTACTGGTTTGGTTGACTCTCGTTGAGGTTGCTGTAGTATGAGTGACGGAGGGTGGTGAGTAAGAGGAGACGTTTCCACCGGATTCCCGTTCACGCACACTGAAGGAAGCAGAATAGGGGTGTCCTTCTCTGACGTCACAGAATGAGGCACTGGTAAGCTGATGTCGTACATCATATGTCTAACAGGAGAAACCTGTGGTGAGGGAGCCACTGTGTGTTCTGAAAGAGAAAAAGTTGTATTGTTTTCTTAAAGTCGCACTGTAATGGACGTAGTAACATCTTTTCCATGTCACACATTCGAGTGAAACAGATTATTGGAAAACATAATGTATCATGGGGACTTGATTGGATGTAGGCAGATCTGAATCGATTGTAATCGATTGTCGATTGTAAGAAAAGACTGGAATGACAGGAGAGTCCAGCATATGTCACAAGAGATAAGTCTGACATTTCACCCAAAGGTTGAGTTTTTTTATATAAGAAAACAAGGGATAAATCCAAATAATTTTGTAATTAACTTAATCGGGCCAATTTTTTATTTAAATGCAGAAATGTGAAGCTTAAATTTTAATAAAACCAGGGTCACACTTATTAATAGTTTATAACGTAGTTGTTAATTTTAAGTATTGGGTAGGATTAAAGGATGTAGAATACGGACATGTAGAATAAGGCATTAATATGTGATTTATAAGTACCAATAAAAAGCCAATATCCTAGTAATATGCATGTTAATAAGCAACTAGTTAATAGAGAGAATTGGACCCTAAAGTGTTACCAAAAGTATATACTAGTATCAGTGCTATCAAATTAATTAATCGCATGTAACATAAAGGTTTGTATTTCTATAATATGTGTGTGTGTGTGTGTGTGTGTGTGTGTGTGTGTGTGTGTGTGTGTGTGTGCGTGCATTGTGTATATAAGGCATATTCAAATGGCAGACTAACTGTGGCAACGTCTCTAAGACACATGAAGACACCTTTCTCCAAAGCTACAGTACTGTGAAAAGTTTTAGCCACTTGTGTAACAATGCTGTAAAGTCTATATAAAAAAATAATACCATAAATAGATTTTATTTATCAATTATCTTCTCTTCTATTAACTTAATTAAATATTTGGTGAATAGGTACACTTGCACCAAGTTTTTCAGGTAGCTTTGCAGGGAAGGTTCCTTCAAGCGTCTTGGAGACGTTGACGCAGTTCTTCTAGCTTGAGTCTTTTTTTAAAAAGAGTATTATTATGTTTAAATCAACACTTTTACAATCATTTTAGTGTTTTAGAATCTTTGACGTTATGTGGTCACTTCAGCAAAGTTGTACAAACGCATATAACTTTACACAAAAGGTTATTTCTAAACTTAAACTTTACACGATTTTTACACTAAAATCATGTGAACATACCTATTGGTTATGTCTCGTGGCTCAACTACTTAATGTTAAAATATTTGCCGCTTATGGAATGTTCCCACTCACTTCCATTGTAAGTGCCTTTCTGTAACCCATATTTTAGAAAACCAGAGACAAGTTGAGATACATTTTCACATTGATTGAGTTGAACTTGTACTGAACCCAGGATATTCCTTTAAAAAACATCAAATGTTGTTGTGCATACCTGGACTGCTGTCTGCAGTCAGGTTGCTGCTGTTACTCGGAGAGTTGGACAGATCTGAGACCACCACGCTGATTCCTGCCGTCGGGCTGAGGCTGCCGCCCCGCGATGAGGACTCGCTGCTCTCGGAGCCCAGTGACGTGCTTGAGCGCGTGTCTGAAGACTTCCTCAACCTCCCACGCAGGAAAAAACTTCTCATCTTACTCCTGCGGACCTCCCCACCTTCATCGTCCTCATAGTCTTCCTCGCCGCCCCCATCACTTGGCAGCCGCCCCCGCACACTTACCATTGACCCGTATCCCCCAGAGACGATGGCGGAAGAGGAATCTTCTTCGCTAGAGCGCTTCTTAGCCCGCATGCGTTCTCTGAGCTTGTCGAAAGCAGAGCGAGGTTTGTCCTTCATGGAAAGGTCATACATGCTGGCCGTCAGGTTGTGCCGAGTGAACTGCACAGTCAACTGAAGCTCCCCTCTTTCCTTCTCCTTTTTCCCAGTTTTAGAATGCAGCAGGTGCCACCTATGAACAATAATGAGTAATGAAAACTGTTAAAGGGAGGCACAAATGATATAGTGGCCAAAAGTGATGTCCAGAGGGTATATTTGTTTTTGAAATTTTAATGACAAGTTTAAATAAACCAACAAAATATGAGGAAAATATTTGATATATTTTAAATTTAAGGGAAAATCAAAACATTAAAGTCGGTTAAGGTATTTATCTGACAAAATTACTTGGCAAAAAAAGGCAAACAGGTTTTATTTTACCAAGCAAAAAACGAAACAACGAAAAAAAAGCTCACAGGAAAAACTAAACGGACTCGTTTTTGCATGTTTATAAGTTCTTTGTATGACAGCCTGCCCAAAAATTATATCCACACAATTTGGCATGTTTCATTGTGTCATCACATATAAATTGACTCCGAGCACAACTACACCATATGCTTACAACATCTTTAACAAAATTGTTAATAATATTTGAATAAAGGGTGAAGATGTCAAGTTTCCAAGACGGGACATTACTTTTGGCCACTGCTGTACATCTAACTCTGTTACAACAAAATAGCCTAATACTTTAAACGAGAACAATATACTAAGAGAGATCAAAACAAAGCATCGAAGTATTAGGCATCTAAAAAAAAACACAATTCATTAATTTTCAAATATTCCTAAGCCAAAAAGTAATTTCAGCTATGAATGCTGACCTTGCATATCTGCAGAAACTTTTGCCATTTTTTAAATAGAGTGATGTGTGAAAAAGAAAGTAAAAGTGATCATTTAGGAAGTGGAAGAGACATACATAGATTAAAAAATATGAATCCTCAAAAAACATCATAAGGTGGGCTTTAAAGGAGATCCTCAGGGTATCTATCTACACCAATATTATATTAACATTATATATAACTGTAATTTACAACATTTAGCTTATCAGTTCCTTTATTTTAATATTACACCGGAAAATGTCTGTCTTTTGGATTGGTGGAATTGTGAGAGAAACATTCTAGCAGTCAATCTACTGAAGGTTGAAATTGAAGGATAGATTAATTGATCTGATGTTCCAATGTTTTGCCAGGCGCCCTTTCCCCTACATTCACATTCACACATACAGGTTTCATTTTCAAGCGAACACAAATACACAAGCTTTACGTTTGAACCTAGATCAAAAGGTCTCCCTGCTAAATTAATGGAGGATTTCCTGAGACTCTTTTTTTTTTTCTTCTTTTTTTTTCATGTAAACACATACAGGCGCTGACAAAAGCAGAGCTGGGACAAGAAGGTCAGCTTTCTTCAATCAGCATTATCGCTTTTCTAGACACTCCAGAAGACAGAGCGTATGCATGCATGCACACACACACACACACACACACACACACACACACACACACACAGTAGCACGCACGCACACACACACACGCACACACAATTTTCTTATTGTTATAGAAACTTGGCTGACACATTAAAAGAAAACAATTAACCAATTAACAGATGAACAGATAGGCGGATCCACCCACACATGAATGCCCATTAATTATTCACATTTACTAATAAACACATTTGGCATTACTCCAATGCACTTCTGATGCTGTGGTAGAATCACATTGAAGTGACACTGGTATATGTTGTTTTATATTGCAATTAGTAAAGGTGATACATACATTATTATTTTTTTCAGTGTTAAAAATAATTTCTCCAGTTCAAATTGAATATGCAGACACTACTCTATTTAGGTTGAACTATATGTAAATTTGATGAACATTATAATCCATCCATAATTCCATCCAAATCCATACATAGCTGAAAGTGAGGACAGAGGACGTTTCTGTTCTTTTTTTCTTTTCTTTTTTTGCAGAGTATAATTCATTATGTACATTTTACAACATGTAGACACATGCACACTGTCTCATTGGATTATGGCTTGAAATGAGGGTGGTTTGATGTTCTGATTCCAAAGCAAATTAAAATTATATTAGTCGCAGTTCATCTGGGAAAGACAAATATTCACACACATACCTGTATACACAAACAGAAAACAATACCAGCCTTGTGATGTCATGGCAAAGTATCAAAGACCACCAGAATGATCCGACCTTCACCTTCAAGGTCGTACATCGACCTTGAAAAACAACAAATAAAGAGAAAGGCGACAACTTTGTCAAAATGATCAGCGAAAACGATTCAAATGCTGCCAGGTCAGTTGACGATGTCACTAAAACTATGCGCCTATTGACTGAACAAGTAATACTCGTGCGCATGACGTCACCGTTTTCACAAATTCGTGTTTTTGGAGTTTACAGAGAGATGGTAAAGGTTTAGTTTTCAAAAGTCTGCGTTTTCAGGCCCCATAAAACCCTGTTGTCGTGTAAATGAACAGCTAAAGCGCGTAAAAAAAGTTTTCCGTTTTTAGTTGAAATCGGTTTTGTATAAACGGCCCCTCAATTAATGTTAATCTCAGTATTTACTAACACATTTTTAAGATCAAATGATGATCTGTTAACATTAGTTAATGCACTGTGAACTAAAATGATCATGGACATTTTTATAAACTTCCATTAACAATTGATTTAAAAAATGCTGTAAAAATATTATTATTTTTTTTATTGTTAGTTTGCATTAACTTTTTGTTAACAAATTAGACCTTTTTGAAAAGTTTTGTAGACAAAGTGTACAAGTGTTAGTGTACAAAATGTGAAATAAATTAAGCCACCATTTTTCCTTTACCACTTGAACTGAAGTAAAAGCTTCTGCAAAATACCTTTTCTGCAAAGTTTATTAAGTTACAAGAGGTATTATGTACTGTATTATGCACAATGGTGTGCTCAAACAATGCCTGGCCAACTAGGCAAAAGAAAAGCAATATGAACCTAGTAAACTAGAAATTAGTTACTTTGTCTTCTTTTACTTTGTATTATGAACTTTGCATGGTGGTTGAAGCACAAAATGTAACTGCCTGTGTCTTAGAAGAGCTTAAGATTCAAAAGCGTCTAGTCAGCAAGTCAAATCAGTCCTTTGTAGCATCTTTTATGTTTACCACACAAAACCAATGGACCAAAAACGCCCACAAGTTCCAGTATCAATGTGAATAACCCAGATTCAACGCTACAATCATTTCACCTCTCTCAGCAGACTCCTGCCCAGTGTGGTTAGATGTGGGCTTTATTACATGACATCCAGCGGAACTAGCTCTTTCACAGTGTGGTCCTTTAAAAAATAATTCTGTAAATACATGGAAACACACTTTTTTATATCAGTGCCAAATATAGAAAACTCACATCTGACGGATTCAAATAAAATTAATCATGAAGTGCTGAGTCAAGATGAATCTAATCGTTACGTCTTACAATGGTAATTTGCCAACCCACACACTAACTGCATGATTCATCAGTATACCCGACTCACCCCACCTACACAAACAAGGGGAGATACCAACATGCAATCTGGAAATCACCAGGAACCAAGAAGTGAGCAACATATACAGCAAACATTAAACCCTCAGTGTCAACATTTAGTGCACTTGGTAAATTGAGAATAGAGGACTGCTACCCAGTCCTGATGGTTTTGGGCCATTTTCAAGTGCTCTTCCATGTATAACTTTGGGGTTGTAGTTTATATGGACTAAAAAATATTTATCCTAAAAAAAATTTAACAATTTAATTTACACACACCCTCCACCTTTGAGTCAGAGCCTGTGACAATCTGCATCTGGTACTCAAAAAAGTAATAAAAAGAAAGCGAGCGATTTTGGATAGTTCACCCAAAAATTCAATGGGGCACATCAACTGTTTGGTTGTTCATGCATGCAGGCCCATTCATACAGGTTTGGAACAACTTGGTGAGTAAATGATGACAATTTTCATTTTGAGGTAAACTAGCCTATCCCTTTATAGCTAAAATGTAATTCCTGTGCATACATTTAATTGGGAGCATTATGTAGGCCGTAGTATACAGTTACAAAATAATTGTCATTGTGTCACATGACCTACTCTTGAGGTATTACTACCTATTCTTGTCTTATATGAAGGAGTAGGCCTACCTTTTTGAAAAAACCTTTTAAATAAGTTAAACACATCAGTTTTTTTTTATTTTGTATTTAGGATTTCACAGACAACATAATCCAAAGGATAACATGTTACAGTGTAAACACTTATTTCCAACATGGTTCTTGGTGTTAGAACATTTAACAAAACAAAGACCTATTGCAAGACAAAGACAAAAAACATTTAGCACAAATCATCCAAAGTTCAAAAACATTCTAAAATCATAAATTACATAAAATAATCAGTCTAATTAAAAAGACTGGCTACTCTATTCCATAAAAAAGCCTTAACCTGATGTCTAAAAGCCCCTCTAGTATTTACAATTTTGAGGGAAAGCGGCAAATTATTCCACAATATCATACCTGTATAGAAAAAATTACTTCTAGCTGCATTGTTGACTCTGGGCACTTTACAAGAACGGACACTGGCCCTAGTATTGTGATTATGCAGTGAATGAACCATTTTTATATGGGAGTTTAAATATTTGGGAGCAGAGCCATTAATGACATTATACATATGATTCAACTTATTCCACTCTAACATACTGGCAGGAGTCCTACCCTTTTAAAAGCATCTCTACCAATATGAGTCTGGGGGGGTGCATTTAACAAATAGCGGATAACATTATTTTGCATCACTTGCAGTCTGTTTGTAAGTTTAACTGATAATCCACAGTACCAAGCAGAACATGCATAATCGAAATGACATTGAATCAATGATACAACCAGTAATTTCTTAACAGAAAAATCTAGATGCCTTGTTCTGCGATACAAGAATTTCAGTTTACCTGCACACTTGGATAGTCTTTTGTCAGCAATGGATTTACAGGTTAATGACTGCTCTAATGTTAACCCCGGCTGGGTATGTAACACTTTATTGAGACACTTTTTCAGTGCCATTACATGTGACCTTAAGTACATTTGTTCTAGATAACTTCCTATATGTATTGAAAGCCTGTTGTCTATAAGCCACTTGCTAACACTATTTAATTCATTACCTAGAGTCTTCTCAATCTTGCTGATATCATCCCCAGAGACCAACAATGCAGAGTCATCAGCATATAAAAGCAGCTTACATTTCACTGCAGCTGGCATGTCATTGATATAAACTAAAAATAAGAGGGGGCCAAGGATAGAACCTTGGGGCACCCCACAAGTAATATCCTGAGGGTCTGATATGGTCCCCTTAACATCACAAACTTGAGTTCTTCCAGTGAGGTAAAAGGTGAACCATTTCACAGCAGTATTTCAAGTTCTGGTTACATTTCAACAGAAGTGGTACCAGAAGAGCACTGAAGGAAGGGCCTCTATATAACAGCCAACAAATAAATGATTTCATATTTGGTGGCCAGTTACAGGAAGTTAAGCGTAGCCTATACTGCGAATTAATATGTGTTAGAGTCTAGATATAGTGTAGAGCCTCACTCACCCACAACCACCCAGGAAAATAGATGTCCTCAGAATCATACACATATGCACAGAGACTCTCCACACAAGTTAAAATGCATCTTAAAACACTTCCCTCTGCATGCTACAGTAAAACACATAAGAATATATTTTCTTTAGCCTCAGGATGAATGAGAAATGTTTAAAAATGTATCAATAAATGAAGCATGAAGAAGTCATGTTCCACTGGTCTGATCAAGCATCCATCTTGAGCTATTCTGAGCTTCTGATATCTGTTACATGCTTTTGTTATTGCTCAAAAACGCTTGGTTACTGGAGGATAATATCTTAATGTGAATGGACAAGTTTGGCACATCCTGTAGCTGACAAATGGTTGTGCAATGTAACAAATTATTTTTGTAAGTATAAAAAATGCATTTTAAAATGATCTTACATAGAGTTTAGTAGCTACACTGCAGTCAATGCATGGTAACTTGATTAATGAATAGTGCAATACTTTTTATTTTGTAAGGAAACTTGTTAATAAAAATGGTAAAAATGTTAACCACCTTTGAATCACTAAGATTCTAGCATAAGCGAATGAAGAGCCAACCCGATTCCGAGAAAACAGCTATTTTACAAGGTGACGATCTCTAATTAATTCATACGAAATGAATCGTACGGGGGAAATAAAAAAAAATTTTTGAAAAAAGTAAGCATAAACAAGTCTATACCCAACCCCACCCCTACACACTGTAGTGTACGCAGATAGAATGAAAAAGTATGAATAAGATTGTGCAAATTCATATGAATTAACCACCAATTCCCCAAAAAGTGAAATAGTTACATATTGCCATGCGATTGTGTTGGTCAAGTGCACAAAAAAGGGGCATTATGGGTAAAGAGCCTTGATGCACCTGGTAGAGGCAGCACATGACCCAAGCCTTAATTTTCCTGCTTGCGCCTTTATCTTACATAATCAGAAAGCTGACAGAGCAAAACTAGACTGTTCATAAGCATAAGCAATGATACATTACTGAATCAGACAGATGTGAAAAATACAGACCATCTAAACAAGCATTTCTCAACACTGATCCTGAACGCCCTCTAAGATATGTTTAAACTGTCAGTCCAAATCCGTTTATTTGTGTATCCGAATGGAATCTGATCAAAATGATCAGCCTAACTGTCCGCACTGTGTATCGCAACTGTCCAGATCCGATTTGTGTCCCCCAGCACTCTTTCGTTATTCAAAATAGCCTATCTGCGTTGGTTTCTATTGCAAAGGTGTTGCATTGGTAGGCCTATGCCAAAAACTACATGGAGTGTCTTACAATATGACAATGTGTAGCCACGGCACTGGACTACTCAACCAATGAAGCAGTAGTAGAAACGTAGGAGGCTGGCATGAGCAACTTTATTCCATGCTGCCGTCTCAAAATTCAAAGAAGGGTTTTGACCAGGCCAACTAGCAGTGACTTGAGGACTCATGTGGTAGCCTATCACCTCATCACTGGACCACGGCGATGTCTCCATGATATTATAATTTTCTGAGCGACCTGCACATCGACAACACACCCTTGTTTCTGTAATGACGTCTGACGTGTTTACGTGGTGTGAGAAAAAAAAGCTAGGCAAAATCCAATCAGAACGGTCCGAATTTGAATAGGATTTCAAACCACATATGAATGTAGCTTGAAACTAATTTGTAAAAATTTAAACATAACTGGAGTAAAATTTTAAAATTATCCTGGCTCTTCCAAGCTTTATAATGGGAGTGAATTGTACCTTAGATTTTGAAGCCCATAACAGCGCATCCATCCATCATAAAAGTAATCCATACAGCTCAAGGGGTTTAAGAAAGGCCTTCTGAAGTGAAATTATGATTTAGTAAGGAAAAAAAATAAAAATTTTAGAACCTTATAAACTATAATCACTGGCTTCCAGAATGACCGTGTGCGAATCGAGTTCAGGCATAAGAGAGACCTCCGAACCGGCGTTGGATGTAGGAGTAGCATAAACTTTGACGACTCTCACGGTTCAAACAAATAGGGCTGGGCAACAAACTCAAGCTTCTCTTCTCTTATATCAAAATACTTTGACATTTCTCTTTAAAAATGTTCACCTGTGCTTTGTTTTGCTCTATCCTCTGGGCTTCTGCGTTCATCATACATCATGCGTTGGGTCAGAGGTCACTCTTCTGCCAGAACTCAACTCGCATATGGCCGTAACCAGAAGCCAGTGATTCTAGTTTTAAAGTTATAAATATGGATATTTTTCATTACAAAAACGCACTGATTCACTTCAGAAGGCCTTTTTTAACACCCTGGAGCTGTATGGATTACTTTTATAATGGACTGATGAGCTTTTTGGGGCTTAAAAAAAAAAGAAGGTACAATTCACTCCCATTATAAAGCTTGGAAGAGAACGGATATTTATTTTTATAGAACTCTTTGTGTTTGGCTGAAAGAAGAAAGTCATACACCAGGCATTGTGACTGGCATTTTTATTTTTGGGTGAACTAACTCTTTAACACATTTAGGCTGTCTCCCTTGTGGGACACACCCATCTTTAGGTCTCAGGGGTTGAATCTGCCGTGTTTGATGAGAAAAAAATGTTCAAAATGTGTACCATTGAGAAGCCTCCAGAAACAGGAAAGGAAAACACCAATGAAAATTCCCCTACTTTCCTCAGTCAACATCATCCAGGCCCACTTAAGAGGGCGTGACTGCAGAGGAACAGATTGCAGCACTCTGAGCAAGACATATCCGACTGGGCTAATGGCACATATTATCCCTTATTCCTTGAGCCACAACTGCTGCTTCAGACGAATAAATAAACAGTAACGTAAATGCAAAGACAAACTTACTCGTTTTTCATGCTTTTCCGATCCTGGAAGGCTTTATCTACCGGTATAACAGCCTGGCCCAGGAACACATCTAGTCCTATGAGAGCACGGTGCATAACGGTGAGGGTCAGGTCGCCACTACCGGGTGGGTACGCGTCTCGCCCTCCCTTCTCCAGGATCCCCGGCTGCAGCTCGAACGCGCATTCCTCGCCCCATTCCGGGTCCGTAGTCTTCTCCATCACGCACGTGGAATATTTATCTTTGCCCAGCTGGATGATGGTGTACACATCGCTGGTGCCGTGTTTACCCTTCGCGCGCAGCCCTCGGGCCCGTAGCACAGTTACCTGCACGTGCGTTGGCACCCATCGCTGCTCCTCGTCATTCTTCACCAAGGACATGGTCACCGGTGCACCGCACACGGACACATAGACAGTGGGGCAGCTGATAACGGCTGATCTCCCGGTCGAGCGTCGCTTAGTAACCGCCAGCCTATCGTCGTGGTCCACAGTGAAACATTTTTAAGATTCAGCTCGCGTGAGACGTCGAGCCGCCCACGATAAAGTGGCTGGTTTGTGTCCGGGTCGAGCGGACAGGTTTCCCTCTGCAGCGTTACAGCCACCGTGCAGACCGGTCCACCGACGTCACTGCTTTATCCTCTCCGCAGGACAAGGAAGTGACTAGAAGCGGTACGGTACCCCGGCTACATCATGCTGCATGCGTGTTGCTCAAATACACGTTCTTTCGTGTGCATTTTAGAAAAGCGGTTTCACTCGGCACCCTCAGATTGAAACAGTCGTTCGTCGTCGAACTTTGCTAAAATGCCGTACAGTCGAGCTATCCTGCGTGAGAATCCAAATACTGTCTTACGATGACATAATATTGCAGATATACTGGGATGCGCGGAGTTTAAACCGGGAATCCTCTGATACAGGGCAGGGGTTTAATCCTCATGCTATCTTGAAAAACTTCACCTACCAGGGATCCTCTTGCCACATTGAAATCCATTAAAAATTCATGAATTTTTTAGTAGGATGCAAAGGTTTTACTCTTAAGGACATTTTAAATAATTTAATATTGAAGGTGACAATCAGACAGAAATTGAAGGTGAGACTGCACTCAACTTTGGCACAGGGTGTTTCTTTCTCTTCCTGGTTAATTTCAGTCATTTCATATCTAACTTATGTATTATTGTGCATTTAGTTTATTAGCTGTGTATATTTTTGTTAATTCATACCTCACAAATAAATCTGTAATATGAATACAGTGCACATTTATCATAATAACAAATAATTTCCACTTAACTGATGCAAAACTGTTTATTTACAGCAGTGCTGTGTTGGAAAGTGCTTTAGTGTTTTGTTGGCGTATGCTGTATGAGAAAATTGCATCTAGGAGCTTTTTTTACCACAGGCCCTTCATCTTCTTGTACCATATCATCAGAATTTCTTATCAAATTTCATACTTTTTTCTATCCCTTGGATATTTATAGCTGAGAAGATGTTGAAGATGGGGGAAAAAATCCCATATGCCATGGTATAGGCTACAGCTTGAGCCACAATGAGAGCGTCAATGCCCATAGCAAACTATGGGGAGCTAACACTCCCCATGTATTTTTTGTTTTAACACAACTAAGATTTTAGTTAACCTTTATATATTGGTATAAGGGGTCTTTTTAATTCTAATGATACACTTAATACAATGTTTAAGGTAGTTTTAGAGTTTAGTGTATCATACCACCACTTCCTGGACATTTCACAATATTAGCAGTTTTTAGACATTGTTTCTATCACTAAGCATTCCACATAAACATTACAAATTTAATTATACATTTAAACTAAGTAGCTTAAAAGGTTGAAATATGTCTTACTACCTGTTGGGGTCCTAATTAGCAGCATCAAGGATCCCCAAGAGATTCCCTTTTTTTAAATACGTTTTGGTGACAACATTTTACATTTAATGTGTAATATGAGATATAAAGTAAAATTTGAAAATGGACCCAAAATAGATAATGCCAAAATAATTTCATTCTGAATTCAATACTTCTATCCACATTTGCATGTTTCCTTATTTTACAGTTCATAATGAGGACACCACAGGACAATTTCCACATTTTAAAAACAATAAAATGAAAAACAATGAAGCATCTGTTTACACCAAGGTATAAGGTAGATTACAGAGTAAATAGTGGTAGATGTTTGCACCAAATAGCAGATAGAATCCTGTTTTAGCGATAGATTAATTATAAACACTAACATTAAGGTTATATTGTCTGAGCAGTGGTTTGAGTTTGTTAAAATAACATTTGCCAATATTTGCTCTAGAGCAAGGAAATTTTAATCAATGATGAAATCAGTCATGAACCGGAAACCTGTTGTCACATGAAGTGAGTTTGAAGCAATGCACTAAAATAGCACTGACAACCACAACTTCAAAGGGTTAGTTCACCCAAAAATAAAAATTCTGTCATTAATTACTCACCTTCATGTCATTCCAAACCCATAAGATGTTTGTTGATTTTTGGAACACAAACAAAGATATTTTTTATGAAACCTGAGATATTTCTGTCCGTTTATTGAAAGTCCATTTGCCCAAAACTCTGACGCTTCAAAACATTCATAAAGAGATTGTAAAAGAAATCCATATGAAACTAGCAGTTTAATCCAAGTCTTTGAAGAAACACAATCACTTTGTATGATGAACTGAGTTAATTTAGGCTTTTATTCACATATAAACATTAATCAACAAGCACTCAAATTTGGTAAACGCAACCTCAAGCATGAGAACCAATTCAGAGGTTCATTCTTGCGCATCAAGCAATTACGGTCGAGCTTCTGTTTATCATACTTGATGTGCATATGTTCGCTGATCAATGCTTATATTAATAAAATGCTATTAATTTACGCTTCCTAAGAGGACTTGGACTAAACTGCCCTATTCATTTGGATTTATTTTACAATCTTTAATGAAAAATGTGAAGCATCAGAGAAAGAGTTTTGGGTGAATATCAGTGGAGGCACAGAAATCTCTCAGATTCCATTAAAAAGATCTTCACATCACATGTGTTCCAAAGATAAACAAAAGTCTATGGGTTTGTTACAACTTGAGTGTGAATAATTTATTACAGAATTTACGTTTTTGGGGGTGAACTAACCCTTAAATTGTCAGTTTAATAATGCAATAATCTCAATCTCTGCTTTTGCTTGATGACATTACATGACAATTAAAAAAGAGAATAAGCTGCCTCCCTAATGATGTCTCACTTAAGACCTAATTAACTTCTATACTATTCTTAGAGATAAGATGTCTCTTTCAACAAGAATCCCTTACATGCGCATTGTCCTCACTTCAATCAAACACACGCACTAAACATTTGCTAAATGACAGTGGAGACACAGAGGTGCAGCTGACATTCATCCACACTATCTGGGCCAAGAGAAACACACACACACACACACATGGACCCTCTCTCACACATACTTATCTGGAAAGGGTTCAACTCCAGCACCAAAGTGCAAATAGACCACTTACTGTCTAAACTGGGTAATTAGATCCTTAATCAGGGATCAGAATCACAGAGTGGCTTCAACATAATGAAATTCCTCACTCTTCTGAACATACTCATATTCAAAATTACCCAATCTACTAGCACACTGCCTTGAACAGCTGTGACTGACACACTTCCTGTCACTCAGAAATAAACACTTGCACGCACACTGTTTCCCATGATCTAGTCGTCAAGCATCTCTAACAAGCAAAATATAAGACAATGCTAATGCATTTTGAAAACAAAGAGTTTTAAAGGTGTAATGAATGATCAGTCATGAACCTGGCCAAGGCCTCTGATATAGCCTATCCTTTGTTAAAGGGATAGTTCACCCAAAAATCTAAATTTTGTCATAATTTACTCACCCTCCTGCTGTTTCAAATCTGTATGAGTTTCTTTCTTCTGTTGAACACAAAATAGAAAATAAAAAAATCCTATGGAAGTCAATGGGTGCCATCAACTGTCTGGTTACCAACATTGTTCAATATTCTTTTGTGTTCAACAGAAGAAAGAAACTACAGATTTAAAAACAACATGAGGGTGAGTAAATTATGACAACATTTTCATTTTTGGGTGAACTATCCCTTTAAGGTAAAGTTTACAGTGATGGAAAAAGCCCATATAGGCAGGCAGTGAACCCTCAAAGGTCTTGAAGGAAAGGTAAGCTATGTGTCCCATTGTCTTGCTGGTTTTTCTACTTGTTTATGAACTGGTGGTCTCATGGGAATAAACCAAATTCGAAAACCCCCAAGTGAGACGATTAATAATATGCATGTTTCCGCTCGCTCAGACGGATATTATCCTGTCAAAACAGCTCGTGAGACTGCAGACGCGTCTCGAGGCCTTGTCCTGTACTAGACTGGCGTCGTGGCCGCTGCTCGCGGGCTCAAAGCGCACACTTGTTTGACGCAGCTGGTCGCACGCTGCGCTTTTCTTGTGTTAGGGCTTTACTCGCGGTGTCGACTTTCAAACTAGAGGCATCAAGATTTTCTTTGAGCGGTTTAACTCGATTTAGAATTTAATTATCCGCTAAACTGCGCGCGGAAGCATTTTGTGGGAACAAGCGGCACTTCACAACCTCTCGTGTCAATCATACGATAAAGAGGGAACACAAATAATCTCAACAAGCGATCACGTTACCCAATTATCAAAATAAGCTTAAAACGATCTATTATAAAACATAAAAGTAATTTAAACAGATTTTGATATTAGGCTACTAAAATGTGAATGGTGGATTTATAGAATTTAATTAGATTTAACTATCTAGCCTAACCAGTGTAGCTACTCATGGACTAGGCCCAAAACTATTTCAATAGGCCTATTGATATTTTACTTTTCAGTAATTTTTCCTTCACTGTTAAAAAAACTCCACCTAGCATATTTCAATTTAATCAGTTGCTGCCTAACATTTTCTAATCATAATCAATTTGGCTGTAGGCCTACAATAGGGATGTTTTTGAGATGAGATGAGATGAGATGAGAGATGACTTTTTATGACATGCTAACGTGCACTGTTGCTTGCTAAAACTTTATCGGCACATTTCACAGCACTTAACAGCATAAAAGAAACAATTAAGCAAAATACAAAATAGCAATAATCATATTCATTCATATATATATATATATATATATATATATATGTATGTATGTATATGCCTATATAAGCAATAAGATCATTTGAACAGACGTGTTTCAATCTAAGATTTAAACATACATTTAAACATAACTTATATAGTTACAAGTTACATTTACAAAGTTGACATGTTCTCAACATCATGTTCAAATGTAAAATAAATAAATAAATAAAAATAAAGTAAGCCTGTAAATGAAACTGATTAAGTGCAAATAATGGCCTTTAATGTTGCGGATAAAAAAAAGAAGAAATAACAAATGAGGCATATTTATGAACCCTTTTCCAACTATATGTGTATCATTCTGATGACAGATGTCTCTTGAATATATCACTTCATTTCAATCACAGAATGATCTTTTGAACAGAGAAAGAAAGATTACAGACTCAATTTGCTTTAGGTTTTTGAGCTAACTGTGGTGTGGCGTTTGAATGAGGGTCCGTGTTTGAATCATAATGGTCCAATCTGTCAGTGATCTTCAGTGTTTATCTAACAGCTTAGACAAGGCAAATAGACACTTGGGTTTGATCTTGAGGTCTATTGTGATTGGACACCACAATGAGCAGACACATTTGAGCAGGTTAGAGGTTACAGGTCAAAGGGTTTGTGGTCATGATCATGGGTGGCATATCCCCACAAACATCATAATTTGAGATTCTCCTAGCCATCTGTGTGCATTTATGTGTAAGATGACTGAGTATGACAGGATAGAAACGCAAAGCACACATTAACCTTTCTCCTCGTCTCTGAATCAAGGGAGATGGACCTCAGCAGAAAATATTGACTATGAAATTGTTAAAGATTCTTTGATTTTGCTCAACACTCTTAGAATAAAAGCTTATATGTAGAACATTAAAGGATTCTGTCAGGTGCTTTATATTTAATGGATGTAGTTTTAATTAATGAATTAAATTTTATTTTTAATTAAATCTTATGAATTAAACAGCTCGTAAACATACTTTCACAAAAAAAGTAAAATAACCAGTTAAAGGTGAAAGTATTATGTAATTAAGACATTTCTCTTTGTATTCTGGCATAAAGGCTTCTTTAAAATAAAAAGAGTAAAGAACCCTATTCAACCCTTTTTTCTAAGAAAAAAAATGATTTAGTTAGTTAATATGAGGACATTTTCTGCTAAATAATATATATATATATATATATATATATATATATATATATATATATATATACAGTATATATATACATACATACACACACACATGTATATAAATACACACACACACACATATATAAAATATCATTGCATGTGAATTTATATTAAGAAAAAATATTTATATATACATACATAGACAGATTTCCTACCTAGCAAAAGGCCTGCCTCAAAAGTATTCTTCCCATGTTCATATTGACCTGCACACATGCTTCACTTCTGTGTGACCCTGGATTAAAGGCCTACATACACCATAAACTCTGGAGCTAATCGAACAGCGTCTGCAGGTTTAGTTGTGTCATTTGTTTATTTGTTTAGTGGGAGAGCATCATCTCTGGCAGTCCACATATTGTGTCAAAGCCAAAGGCGAATATCTCTGTGCATTAATCAAAAGGATTTTAGTTCATTTATGAACATGCTCGCACGGCACCACTGTTTTAAACGCCGCTGTCTTAATCTGAGTGAACTGTGCGTCTGCCGTTGTTTTGGTCTTTGCCCTTGACCGCTGATTGATTTGTGCTCAAACAGGTCGGTAGTGATGCATCTGCTAGCAGTTTGAAAGCCAAACTTCATTAACCTTTCTAAGCATGGCCTTTGATTTTTAACTGAGCATAATCTGATGAGATGACCGCAGAGAAAATGTTACTGTTATTAAGACTTATCTTTTTGTGATTATCTAATTAACGTTCATTTAAGGTACACTATGTAACTTTTTTTTGTTCAAAATGAACTACATTTAAACAATGAATCATCAATCCTTCCAAAACGTGTTTTTGTCTAAACCTGATTCGCTATGGTAAGCATATTATAAGTGTTTATATTTTAGAACTGACGGGATGGCGAGCGAGAAAAGTTAACATGGAGCAGCTAAATCTCGAACCTCCAGAGAATCACCCTTTTTAAAAAACGCAGAACAGAGGAGAGTCTGCTGGTAAAAAGAGAGGGCGACTGAACTTGTAATAAAACAGGAATCAACATTGGATTGGCTTGACTAATAGAGATGGCGAGAACTGTTGTAAAAGTGACGAGGAGATGCCATTTTTGTTACTCAACTGGTGAGTAAGACCAAGTGAAACAGCGCTGCGTTACCTCACAAGTTTATTTCGTCAAATAAACTGACCTGTGTGAGTAGTAATAAAGCACTTGCGTGTAGTTCTGTAGAATTAATTGTCCTTATTCCTTTATATCCGCGGGACTCGCGTGTGGCACTGATATCTGTCTCTCATCAGCAATCGCGCCCTGCTTCATACCACAGTCATGTTAAAGACATTGATGTATTCACTCATCCATAAATATTATTAGATCCATCAGCTTGATGACAAGATCTATAATTCCGCGTAATGCTTTGCATTATCAACCTACGCCTTTGTTATTGTAAGAGGTTAGCGACCCCTAGCGGCGAACAAAATTACATAGACACCTTTAAGAAATGTGTTTTACCATTTTTATAATCAAAACGTTTGAAATGAAGAAAAATTCTTTGGTATTTTATTTTAACTGGTTCTTATTTGATTGGTATTTCCTGTGTCCTTTATTTATCTTATATCAAAGTCTTTTGTAAAATAATTTTTATAAACAAAAGCTAATTGCTTATCAAATTCAATACGGAAGTGAACGCAATTGTGTCTCACAATCTAGTTGTTTGGAACACATTCGGCGAATTGAGTAATGGAAAAACAACCACATTTTCTCTTTATATAGAATGTCCTTCCGTGTGACATCCAGGCCTTAATGCGACATTATCCTCCAGGAAGTGACATTTTTTTTGTTAGGAAAAACCAAACTAGTATCAGTAATGTAATGTTTTGTGCTTAAAAGTTTTGCCTCATTCTAAAGCATTCCACCCCATTACATCAGAATTTCAAAAGATATTTACAAATAATTGACAACCTGTAAACATGTGAACTCACTTTGCAATGGAAAACTTAGTTCTATGGGTGAATTCAGGTTGATTGACACTTTTTGCCGTTGATATGACAGGGAAAAGTGTCCCAATCAACCTGAATTCACCCCCTATATTTCTATCCTTTTAGGCAGCTGTTGGCATCCTGCTCTATTTCTTGTATTGTGTAAATAAATAATAAAAGGGCTTGAGCTTGACTAGAGCATATTTCTGAAAGTTGAGTGTTTAGTGATGGGAGGAGAAATAAAATAGTAACACAAATAAGTTAAGCTTAGTTACCGCATACAGTACCAATGGTTCACAGAAGGGCCTCAGTTTTTATATAGGGGACGTGAAAGCAACAGTCAAAGAATATTCAAAGAGTTTCAGGAAACGCATGCAGAGCGCTCAAGGGCAGAAAGCAAAGGAGAGGATTACCACAACTGAGCGTAGGAAATGACATTTAACTTGTTAATATTTCTAGCTTTAGATTAATGATAAATTGTCTATTATTTTTCCGTAAAAGAAAAAGATAAAACCGGTGTTTGGCCGTGGGCCCGAGCGCCGTTCGTATGCAAAGTGACAGCCAATTAATGAGCGCTGAGTTCGGCTAATGACGTCATGCCTTTCAGCGTCTAGTTTCGGGTAATGACTTTCCAATGAATCTACTGATTGAAATGTAACTTGCCTGGCCTCGGGCGAGCAGCTAGAAATAGCTAGAATAGAGGCAATCAGAAGATGGTTGAAGACAAAGGATACTCCCCTCCTTACAAATCAGTTTCTCCGTAGAGCTGCGGCCAGCCGATGTTGGGAATCTATAGAGGAGATATGCATAGGACTATATTGATGAAAAAATTATTACGCCACAGACTGCTTCCAGCAAACATGCATTAGCATATTCATAGTAAATATGAAGGCTATTTACGATAATAAGGTCGGATTATTCAATTCAATGAATGTTAAATAGATGAGCAAATAGTGTATGCGTTATCTACAATGACTTCTATTTATTCTTCATCTCTTCCCAATTGAACTCTTCATTTCATTTAACTTTTCTCCTTTTTTTTAATTTCAGTCGATTTCAGTTTTTTTTTTTAAGTCTAGGCTACCTAACGCCCGGCCTGTGGCCAGCGCGCGCGATAAGCGCTTTTTATTATACACCACCGCAGATAACCGTGCAGATTAGCGCGCGAATGCATGCTGCTTTTCATCAAAGTATATGCGTGACGATCAAGATAAAAATTGTGCCATTTCCGCGCGTATGGCGTCCCACTTTGTCACAATTACTCTGCAATACAGTGTGAGGAAATTTTTTAAGTTTTTTTTAGTTTTCAAACTCAGTTTCTGCTGCCTGCCAGAGTCCTGCAGAATATAGGCTTGGAAATAAAGGTTCCAAAAGAGTTTTTTTTAAAATATTTTTTATTATTTTTTATTATGCCATAGAACCTTTTTTGGTTCCTCAAAGAACCTTTCAGTGAACAGCTCTTAAAAGAACCTTTTTTTTTTTCTTGAAGAACATTTTTAGGGTTCTTTAGATTATTAACACCATAAGGAAACTTTTGTGCAAAGGTTCCATGGATGTAGGTTCTTCATGGAACCATTAATGCCAATAAAGAACCTTTATTTTTGAGCTTGACACCCTTTTTAAAGTGGAACTTGTTATCTTGCCAAATGTAAAGAAAGGCTATATTGAAATAGACCATGAGTTTCTGGGGCTGGTAGTCATCACATTTCTTTTTTAAATTCCTGTTTAAACTGTTTTAAGTCCGTTACATATAAACATATATAAAAACTTAAGAAGTAAGTCATACTAGTACTTAAGACACAGTTTTAACATATGTTTATGCAACTGACTCCACTGAATATTTGTTCCAAGAAAAAAAAAATCTTACATGTGAAACAATTTGACTCAGAGCCATCATATTAACACTAAAAGGAATCCGAGTCAGAAAACGATGACCCTTCCATTTAGCTCTTCAAAATAATTTCACATTCAATATTAAAATATTAAGGTTTATATAGCCTCTATTCTAATTACATCATAGTAGCCTCTTACCGCTATGGTATTTGGGTTTATGGACTCTGCCTCCCTCTTCAGGATAACTATATGTATTACAAATCTCTCTCTTTTTTCATTAAAAATATTGAAAGCTGTGGGGATTTTAAACATTTGCAAATTATTGAATGTTTTTGTGTCATTTTACTTAATTTATTGGTTATCATTTGGTGTAACTTGATAGTTGTTGCAAAAGTCAGTATTAGGCCATACAAAATAAGTTGGATAAGTTGTGGATTCATGTGATATATTTTATTGTCATTATAAGTCAATTTAATTAATTGTATATTTATTTAATTGTTCATTATTTAGAGAACATTATGAAATATAAAATCTAATAAATTTAATAATTACTACTACTACTACTAATAATAATAATAATAATACACTTAATTGTTTAAATTATTGTTTAACTCCTTGATTGACAGTAAGAAAAGAAAAAGTTATAACTATACTGTCCTATGGGACTCCACATTTATTTTATCCAAACCCTGAATGAAGTAACTATTTTCGTTATTGTAAACATCACTACAGATTCAAGTTTGGGATGGCAGCATTCTATAATCTTAAGCAAATTTGCAAAATGGAGGTTCAATCCCTTATAGATCACCTGTTAAAGTAAGACAAGTGAGAAAAGTGCTTCCAATACATAAGAAAACTCTCGCTGATGCCTTGCTGAAATTCATTCCATTGAATATGCTGCCCTGATTTTTCACATTGTTTATGGCGTGTTATTAAGAGATTTTTAATGCCCCTGGGGAATTACACAGATTCGTCTAAAAGCACTGACTGACACCGGAGAGAAAAGGCAAGATTGTGTGTGTTTGTAGAATCTTATAAAAGCTGGTCCCTCAAGTAAAAACATTACTTTGACCGTCAGAGAAATTCTCCAAGAGGAATAAAAATAACCTCCTCGGCTGTCTTTGTGCACATTAAGCAAACATTTTTTGCTCTTTCTTTGTTGTTAGAAAGTGCAAAAGCAAAGCCAAGGGCATTGTCAAGAAGAAAGTACATATACACTGGCCCTGAATTGTAAAAGCAGGTCTGAAAGAGTGACTGCTGCAGGGCCTTAAGATGCCTGAATACAGCCAGAATAAACATAAGAATGTATGTACTAAGAAAAAGTATGACAAAGCAAAACACTTTTTTTCAGCGGTGTCACACAGGAGATGCTATAGGCCTATAAATATCTAAAAGCAGACATGATTTTATTTTACTTAAAATAGTTTCCCCCAAATAGCTATAAGTTTTCAGACTCCACTGTAAACTTGTAAAAAAAAAAAAAGTGGTAAAGATCACAATGAGAGTTAGGCTATGTAGTCAATGTTTTGATAATTATCTGAACGGTTGTCTTCTCAAATATTTTGTATTTATGATCAGTGACTTCAGTTACCATTTGCACAGTAAAAACAAAATCCACAAAAAATATAGCCCAAGATGTTTTGGGATTGTTTACTTCAAGCTGCACTGGTGTGAAAAGGGGAACACCATTAGTGTGTTTCAAACACACAATAGGCAAATCTGGGTTTGTGTTTCCCTACAGCTACGATGACGTTGATGCTGGACGACAGTGAATGGCATCTCTTAAAATCTCGTTTGTGCAGCCAAGCGCGCGCACTAAAAGGTGCATCCACAGCAGAGTAGTTCCCACTGGATTTCGACTGGCAATCGACATGGCAGCAAATTGCACATTTGTGAGCTTCAATGGTGGCATTCAGCAGTTAAAAGGTGAAGATACTAAAGTAATCGTACCGGCTATTCTCAGCACAATCAGTGGGCTTGGGATCGGCGGGAATTTTTTGGTGCTTGTGATACTAATGTACGTTTTTGCCAGCCAGAGTGCATCCGAGGCATATGTCATGCTCGCCAACTTGAGCGCGACTGACTTGTTGATACTCTCTCTGTGCGCTCCCGCGCGCGCTCTCACATACTACAACCGCTCTTGGACACTCGGACCACTGGCTTGCAGAACTACTGAGTGGATCCAGCATAGTTGTCTGGCGGTCAAAGCTTTCACACTGTTTGCGACGAGTCAAGCACGCCATGACTTTTCCACCCATCCCGAAGACCAGTCGAATTTCCGTCAAAAGAACGTTGTGATCACTTTAGTGCTCATATGGACGGTTGCACTCGTCTTTCCGGCTCCTGATATCGTTTTTTCCAGGTTAAAGGAAGAGGGAAATATCAGTCTGTGTGTCTCTGAGTTAACCTTTCACTCCCAAGATGCTATGCGAGTGTTCAGTAAGATGCTACCATTGGGTATCTATGTTCTTCCCATCATCCTCTCTACTGTGTCCCACATCAGGACCATCTTCCTCATCAAACCGAGTACCAACGAGGAGGTTTTTCTTTCACGCCAATATGAGAATTCCTTGATGTATTTAAGCGTCATCGCCGTGAACACGCTCATGATGCTTCCTGAATGGGCCTCTTGGGTGTGGATGCGTCATAGTTCTGGCGAAAGCTGCAAACCTTCACCCGGATTGCTGATTTTCGCCCAGGTGTGCATTTACTTGAGCAGCATGTTCTTTCCCGCCATCCTTCTCACCATGCATGTGCCGCTCAGAGAAAGTCTTAGCAATCTGTGTTCGCTGTTGGCTTGTCGAGGTGCTAAACACAGGCTGAAAATTGAGGGCAATGGAAATGAGATGCGCACAATGGTTATGAAGGTGTTGGATGAGCGGGGATGTGTGACCATAACAGAAAGGCATTTAGATGCATGCTGTCAAACTCTCCCAGATCTCGAGCATTTTTGGAGCGAACGGCGAAACACCACAGTAATGGAGGAAAGTGACCCGTTACCATGGGAACGACTGAATCAAAGTAATGTTGAACTCTAACCCTTGACCTCATCCTGTTAGAAATTCCAGTTTAAAGGAGAACTCCGGTCAATTTTAACATTGAGCTAGTTTTTTTGTAAATTTGGAGTGCTGTCAGTACAGAGAACAATGACAAAAATCGGTGTTGCCTACACCGTGTTATCTTTTTAAAATTTGCACCCTGTTGACTTCAATGGGGCAAGTTTTAAACCTGCTTTTAGCCTCTTAACATCCTTGATATGTCATTACAAGTGCACAGCCATGTGAGTGGTGTTATTAAGAGTGAACACGGTCAATCTGACTGCAGTAGATGTGAAAGATATTAATAAAAATGATGTTAATTCAGCCAGCTCACATACCTGTATTTACTTCCTGTTTTCGGTCGAAGTCCAAACTAGTCGATTATCGAGTTAGGAGAATGGGATCTCATACAGCCTGGTCGCGCGCGCGAACTCGATAATCGACTGCTTTGGACTTCGACCGAAAACAGGAAGAAAATACAGGTATGTGAGCTGGCTGAATTAACATCATTTTTATTAATATATTTCACATCTACTGCAGTCAGATTGACCGTGTTCACTCTTAATAACACCACTCACATGGCTGTGCACTTGTAATGACATATCAAGGATGTTAAGAGGCTAAAAGCAGGTTTAAAACTTGCCCCATTGAAGTCAACAGGGTGCAAATTTTAAAAAGAAGATAACACGGTGTAGGCAACACCGATTTTTGTCGTTGTTCTCTGTACTGACAGCACTCCAAATGTACAAAAAAACTAGCTCAGTGTTAAAATTGACCGGAGTTCTCCTTTAAGATGATCACTGAAGCTTGTCTATAGGCATTAGGTGGTCCTAACCATCAACAAACCAGATGCCAAATGGTTATGTTGGTCTCTGGAACATGAATAATATAATTCTTTATTAAAAGTGATGACAGAAGTCTAGTAATATTTTGTACATATGACACCTTGTAAAATAAACTGTGCAGTCATGTATTGACTAATGCATGTATTGACTTTGGAAACCTTTTCTGCTTGCACTGGATAGTTACACAAGGCCCAAAAGTTTTATTTCTATTTTTATGAAATAATTAATCTTATTGTCATTAGTCAGCTTCTGTTTTGTCTGTTGTATGTTTAATTAATATATCATTATGTTCTGACTCCGAAATGTTTTAAGTATGTAAACAATAAAAAAATGCTTTACAAATGATGATAATGTGTATTGTTTATTCGTGTTGTTGGTTAATTTCAAACGCAACATTTAAGAATGTTCAACATGATGTGTTGAAAAATGTTTCATAGAAATATTACATAATGCATGCATTGCACTCTTTTTACCCATGCTAACAAAATCCAGCATAAATTCCATGTCCAGGCTGGATTATGCTGGTTAGAGCTGGTATAGTGCTGGTATAACTGCTGGACCAGCATAGTCGAGCTGTTCTCAAGCAAAAACTGAGCTGGTGTACCTGGTCCACCAGAACTGCTACCAGAAAACCATAGCTTCCCATGCTGGTCCCAGCATGCAAAACATACCTTATGCTGGTTACCCGCAATGCTGGATTTTTCAGCAGAGACTATACAGGTATATATATTTAATAATGTAGGGTCAATATGTCTTTATTTGTGGTATTAAAAGATGTGATGAAAAAAGATGAAAGGAAAGACTGTGGCCCACAAAAACCATGAGCATGCTGTATTATCAGTCAAGAGCTCACAGTGGATGCTGTTTCAGTGTAGGCTCTATTAGTGCCGAATGGATGATTGCCTTTAGGTGCTTTTTGCAAGAGGTGCTTTTAAAAGATTACGGTTCTTTCCGCTAAAAGCCTTCTTGGTTACTACAAAATGCACTCTGAAATGTACTCTTCCACGGGGTGAACATGTAGTGATATACAATATGCCAGCAATGAATGATCACCACAAATGTGATTGGAATACATGAGAAAATGCATATGTATATGTTTACTTAGAAGCTCTTCGGTTAGATGTGACCTTAACCAGGCTGAACTTATTTTGTACAGCTAATCTATAACCTATAGCAGCTTGGCAGATTTTTGTTGTTGTTGGTGTATGCCAAGTCTCTGTGTATTATATATATTTCTTGAGAACATGCCAATACTTTTGAAAATCTTAGAACATATATTCATGCCAACAGTATAGCAGATCAATATTTATTCACTCAATGTATTTACTTTAGAGAGTATGAAAAGGAACTGTTATACAATATTTGAAGTAGGTTTGTTTTAGCTAAACATAAGTCCATTTGTTACACACAGCATACCTACCTTTAGTGGCCCATATGTAGACACTTAGAGAGGTTGGCTGTAGCCTCAGGAGATATTCACATATTATTTATGCATTTTCTACAGTATATTATAGCCATTACCAGTGAAGAGGGTGAAAGAACCAGTCAGCGTGGGAATTCAGGATAGAAACAAGATGGAGAAAAAAAAAATGGGAGTGCAGCTTCACTCAGTGTACATGGCCATGCCAAGATTGGGCATGGCCATGTACACAGAGTGAAGCTGTACTCCCATTTTAATGGGAGTATGTATGGTGTATGGTGTTCTTCAGTCATTTTTGAACAAAACAAGTTTTGTTTCTTTAAAAATGGTAACTTCATCGGAATGGTATAATTTCATTAAATTTGAAAGCCCCATTGGAGCTCCAGAGAGGACGAGCTGGTCGTCATTTGACTCTGCAGTGAGTAGGCTACCGCTTGACTTTTTCTGTCAACTGTGAAAGCATAAACGCGCATGTCTGAAAACGTCCGTCTCAGTGAGCGCACACACACTGTTCAACCCGCACGAATCTATTCATATCTACAAATTTATTATACATTTTTGATGGTGACAATATCACCCTGGCCACAAAAACTTCGGCTTGAGGGACTTAGACCCATGACTGGAAGTATGGTACATTCATCTCTGTCGTGATCTCTAAAAGTTTATCAGTTTTCCAGTGGCGTCTTTATCAGCTTTTACAGCTACCATACATTTAAGAGTTGTATAATTAAAATATGTAATCATGTATTTCAAAGTCTATCTGACCAGGCATAATTTAGTTTACTTTCGAGCTAGCCTTCGACCTCACAGTTTGTTGTTCCCTCCGATCACTACACCTAGCTGCCACCATAAGATAGCCCACAAATAATAATATTAAGGTTTTTAAAGTCGTCCCATTCCAATAAGATTTCAAAATCATTTTAGCAACACGGAAATACGAGAATTTAGTGGCGTATAGTAACAAGTTGATACACAGTTCGGAGATCCAATGAAAAAGACAAACGGCGTGATGACAGGGAAGGGGTTGTGCCTTATGTTGAAAGGAAGACGTGCATATCGAAAGTGTCTCAGTCTGCGAAAGAATTGATAGACTGACTTTCCTCCAAAGGGTAAGTTCAAATACACTTTACATTTCGGGAATGTTAGTTGTTATGTGCGTTAATAGGCCTACGTGTGTTTCATGTGTAAATGCATAAAGCTCGCGCACCAGTTATGCTAAGGGTTCTTCATACAAACAGCCAGATTGTAATAGGCTACCGTCGCATAAACTCAAAATGTTACTTTTATGCGCGTTTGGTATGTTTCTGTGTCCCGCGACTTTTCCTCGTAAAATCGACTTACAACGTAGGCCTACGTTGTCTAATTGGTTAGAATATGTCTGTGAATTCTTCGTTATCACGTTTACTTGTGATTCAAAGGTTCTTTGTTGTTCAAAGTCAGGCACAATGTAGCATAGCTACTTTAAAGTGTGGTATACTGTATAGCAAAACAAGTAGGTGTTTCCTGGTCACCTCTAAGTAGATACTTGACAAGGTTTGTCAAAATTTTACAGGGAAACGGTACGGTCGTTTAGAGGACATTCCACATGAGAGTAGGTTTGCCAGTTTCCTTGAACATAAGCCAATTAAGCAGTCTGTCATTGTGACCTCAAACTCGTGCTTTAAACCCTATAATAATTTATTAAAAACTGTGAATAGTCTTGAATCTGGCTGGCTGCACATTAGCTCCGAGGAAGGACAGCACCTGACTATTTGTCGTTTAGTGTCTTTATTAGAAGAGTGAATGGACCCTCATGTGCCTGTTATCATACAAGATGACAGATAATACACATGGCTCTGGTCCAGTTAAACTATTTCATGTTTGACCTTTGAGGGACATGAACTGTGGATTAATCTGCCAGTGCCTTAGTGTAGAAGAGCAGCACTGTCATTGAATCTGACAACAGATTATAATTGCTGAGCTGTTTAAGTGCAAACAGACCAAAGTCTCTGGTGACCTGTTCCCACTTCACTGTACGATTGAACCTGATGTCTGCTTGAATCCTCCTTATGGCTATAAGGAGAATGGAAAACTGGATGCGTAAAGCGTGAACAAATCGCCCTGCATATTGCCACATGTGTCGCAGGTGATGCTTGTGTGACTTTGTCTGCTTTGCCAATCTTGTCTAAGGGAGGACTGTGGACTGTATTTGTGGGCTCGTTTGGTTGGACTGGCTTCAGGGGTATGTCAAATGTCAAAAATGTGGTTAAAAAAAGTTTGGTTTTTGAAAAGTATACATACCATCTCTGTTTTCAGTTGTTGACTTTTATTCTGTTATACTTTTTAGTATTATACATTATGCAGTACTATTATACTGTATATTTCTTTTCTATTATTCTATTGATATACTACTTTTAAACTAATAATATAACATGTGGAAAATAGTACTAATAATGAATGAGTACAGTAGGTGTGCCCTGGTCAAATACAGTGTATTGAAGGTCATATAAAAGGTCAAATGCAGTGTATTGAATGGGAACATTTTATTTATTTATTGTGAGTAAATAGGCAGACTGAATAGGTCAAATGGTATGTATCTGTTGAGGAGCAGGGCTTCGAGATGTCACTTTACTCCATTGGCTTTGGCATGCCAGTTTTGTACATGATTTCCTTCCTTCTAGGAACAGCATATATATGTGTAACTTGACATTTTGAGGCAAAGAGGAGCAATGATTGCAGAACAGCAGTAGTTTATGCTTTTATGTTTGGAGATCATACATTTTTTCCACTAGCTGGGTAATGTCCAGGTCACATCAGTTTTGTGCTCTCTACCAAAAAAGAAATACTAAATTATTCATCCATTTCAAGGTCACTTTGCTGTGTAGTTCTAGATAATATGCCTACTAATTACCATTTTAAGAGCAATTGTTTTCGATTTACCACATGACCATATGTGTAGCCATTGCGCTGGACATTAACTATGGGATTTCAATTCATATTTGGAATATGCACGAAAAAAATCTGATTTGGCCTCAGTGTGAACTTAGCCTTTGTGGCATCTTAAAATGTTTGGCTTCATATACTGTCAGTAGCTAATATTTTGAGGTACACAACACACTGTGGTCTCTCTTCATTACTCACCGTTGAACTGGAGAATCATTTAATAATAACCAACTGCAGAGCAGCAGATCCATATCTCACAGCAGTCTGAGGACAGCAGTGCCAGGCCAGCAGTCTCAGACCGGTTTTGGGGTGAAGGTTATAGCGTCATTAAAGGGATACTCCACCGTTTTTTCATGTTGAACTATGCTATTCCCTTAACTAAGACAAGTTGATGCATACCTCTCTCGTCTCAGTGCGTGCACTAAATCGCTCTGTCTTGCGGCGAAACTTTGTTAGCACTTAGCTTAGCCCAGTTCGTTCAATAGGATCCAAGCAGAGAAGCGACCAAACACCTCCACGTTTTCCCTATTTAAATACAGTTACTCGAGTAGTGTAACTCGACCAAGAACGGTGAAACAAAATAAAACGTTGCGCTTTTCTAAGGGTGTAGAATGGATGACTATATTGTATGGCGGAATACCATAGCAAGTGCTTGGGAGCACTTCAACTCGACCAAACACCTTCGACTCGGCCGGGTAATATCATCACTCGTGAAAAATCCTCTCCTCATCCCTCTCATTTGCGTCAATAGAACCAAGGATTTTTCACGAGTGATGATATTACTGCGCCGAGTCGAAGGTGTTTGGTCGCTTCTCTGCTTGGCCCCTATTGAATGAACTGGGCTAAGCTAAGTGCTAACAAAGTTTTGCAGCAAGACAGAGCGATTTAGTGCACGCACTGCGACGAGAGAGGTATGTATCAACTCGTCTTAGTTAAGGGAATAACATAGTTCAACATGAAAAAACGGTGGAGTATCCCTTTAAGGGTAGGTTAAATGGTTGGGTGGGGTTATGGCGTGGCCCTGGCATCCCATTATAGTGAATAATGTTGTACTCCTGTGAGTTTGGGCAAATATGGGGGCATTCAGGGACATCCCCTGTACTGGTAAATGTTGCAAAAATTATATGCTTTACATTCATCACATCCGCTCTACATTTCACAAACATTTGTTTCTGGTTTAAGATTGCAGTTATGTCAAATGACTTTTCCTTTTTCTGTTCTGTTCGAAACTCGTTTTTTAATGAAGGCCAAATGGAAACTTAAGGATTTAAGTATTTCAATATACACCCGTTTCACTTTCACTTTTAGTTAAAAGCTTTCCTCATCCAGAAATGCCATTCATGATGGATTATGAGATGATGCAATCATATTTCTAGCATTGTCAGTAGATTGTACTCTGCCTAGCTGATAATTTAAGCCAATTCACAGTTAACCTTCACATTAAACTTTTTTTTTAAAGCTTTTAAGGGTTTCACAAAAAAGATTTGAATGAATAAAAACATTTCTAATTATTTTCCCAGGGCTAATTTGGAGTCCAGATTCAAGGACACAAAGAAGAGGCTGGTGAATTTTACTGTTTAAAGCAGGTACTAATATTCAAGTATGTGTTTTTATTTAGTGTAATTGATGACAATAAATCACTAAATAAAACTCTTTTTCTATCACTCTCTCTTTCGAAGTGCAAAAATGTCATTGACACGTGAACAATTTTATAACAAAGCGATCAGGCCAAATTTGGCTCGCTTTTCATCAACGGTCAAAGTAAGAGATATCCTACCTAACCTGCCATGCCTCACACTCACTGATAGGGTAAGCCAGATCACAGTAACCACAAATAACATAACCACCATAACCAAATATGCAAGAGTGAAAAGCTCAGTTAGCTAAATTGTTTTTGTTTACTAATTAGAATTTTACATTTTGCAGGAAGAGATTGAAGCTAAGAGAGAAACTTCTGGAAATTTCACTGCTATGCAGACACTTCTGGACAATCTACGCAGACGAGAGAACTGGCCTATTGAGTTCATCGCTGCACTGCAGAGCTGTGAACATGTGGAACTGGCCGCTGAGATGAAAATTGCTTATGACAGGATCAGAGGAATCACAAGTAAGAGCTATCTTGCTTGTTCAAAGCAAATTTTGAAAAGGAGGGACATTATTTATGAATGCCTTTTTTGTTTGTTTCGTCTATAGATAATGCAGCTTCTGCTGCTCCTGTGCCCAGACCTGCACCTACTCCAGCTCCTTCTTATTCTCCAGCTGGTGCCACAGCAACCGTAATTACAGCAACAATTCATACTGTCCCAGCGACCACTTCTTTGCTGATTCCAACCGCAGGGGACATCCCAGCACATTCAGCTGCCCTTTCCAACATGGCAGCACCAGAACCCTCTCCTGCTCCTGCTCCTACTCCCGCTCCCGCTCCTGCTCCTGTTCTCGAAGTTCCAGAGACACATCAGGGGCAAAAACTTCCTTCTCTGGTTCCAGCACCTTCTCTTGAACCAGTTTCCCAAGCTGAAAATGCACCTCTGGTTGTTGCTCCTTTCCAAGCACCTCCCCCTGCTGAAGTGTCAGACTCCAAAGTCCCAACCCACACAGGGTCAGCTGAGAACAAAACGCCTGTTTTAGATACTCTAGATGACTTGGCTTTAACAGAACAAACCACCAACTCCTCATCAACTGGTGAAACTTTCCTCTCCACCTCAAGTGCTGAAGCATCCTTAAACACCTCTCAAATTCAAATTACACAGCCTTGCACCACCTCCCAGAGTTCTCAGATGTCAGAGAAGATCCAGGTGCCAATCGCAGTCAAGGACACCAGCACCTCTGTGAAAGGCCCTGTCCAAGAAACTAATCCCCCATTGAGAAAGGAAAGGACAATTCAGGGGCCTGAAGAGATCTCTGACCCAACTGCAAACGAGGTAATGCTCAATCCAAAGCACTCCACTGTTGGTCTTAGCCAAAGCTATAATATAGCAAGTTTGTTTTCAATTCAGTGCACAAATTATTTGTATAGCACTTTTCACAATACATATTGTTTCAAAGCAGCTTTAAAAAAAAAAAAATTAGATTACAATTTAGAGCAGGGATGGGGACTTGGTCCTGGAGGGCCACTGTCCAGCAGAGTTTAGTTCCAACCCTAATCAAACACACCTGAACAAGCTAATCAGTGTCTTCAGGATCACTTAAGCCCTATTCGCACGGGATTAGTACTATATGGGGACCACGTGTGATCCCGCATTCGCACGGGATAACCGAAGCCTGTGATTTTACTTAAATTTACTGACTTATCTCCCGAATATGACGTCAATAGGCTATTGCTTGGAAATGTTATGAATGTCGTTATTATAGGTCTAGCTGTATGATATATCATTTACAGAAAAATGTTCCTTACCGCATGCTGCTATTCATGTCATTCATCTCCATCTAATCATCTTTTTGTTTTTGCTCTTCTGATGATTTTCATCTTTTTCTTTCTGCAAATTTTGTAGTTGGTGTATAGCGATATGACCCAGCACCCTGTATAGCGATATGACCCAGCACCCAAAATACTATCAAAACACTCCAACGCAGCCTCCATTCTTTGTGCGCATTAAACAAAAACCTTGAAAAAAATTATATACGATCCCGCCAAATCACAGAGATGCCGATTCGCACGGGACTTATATTACCACAGGACCTCGGTGTTCGGTGAAATATGGTAGGTCATTTGCGGGGGAATTTTTACTTTACAAATTACAGACATGGCTGATTCGCACGGGATTAAGGTCACAGACAACCTCTGCAATTATTACAAATGTCTTGAGGTCACCAGGTAATACTTAACCAGTATCAACTTATCCAGTGAATAGGGCTTAAGGCTACAATCAGGTCATTTTTTTCAGGGTTGGAGCTAAACTCTGCAGGACAGTGACCCTCCTGGACCAACGTTCCCCACCCCTCATTTAGAGTAATCTGTTATCAGATGTGATTGTGTGCCCAAGTAATGTCCATATGTCAGAATGTACAGTTCTAAGATGAAACAAATCATGTAGTTGGCTAACATCATGTATTCATTTAGGCAGAAACAATGAGCTCATTAAAGCAATTATTAAACCAAAGTTGTGATCGTAATGATTACATAAAAAACTTTCTCAGTTGGTCTTAGTTTTTCAATGGTTAATCTGTTGTATTCTGTGCCTTAATCTTCTGTTTTCTCTGCAGCATGTTCAGAGGATCAACACTGCTGGATTACCAGTTTTTAATGGCCAAACAAATTCGACTAGGACAGGTCAGGCAACATCATCTGCACCTACTGAGGACCCTCCCTCTTCCATCGACCAGGAATATTTCAGCAAACCTGGCATCCTTCAGCATCTGGAACCCCAGCAGAACAGAGCAGAGACTCTTCCTGTCTTGCCAGAACAGCCTTGCTCAGTGGTTTCAGGTGATTTGGAGATCAGCAGAGCAACAGAGTGTTCCACAGAACCTCGACGGTCTCCTGGTCTTGCAGAGCAGACCTCCACTCGCATTGCTTCCCTTGATTCTGCCTCTCAGTCCTTAAATGACCTTGCTGCTGCCTCGACATCTAACCAGCCTGAGGAAGACCACTACGAATCTTTCTATGAGAGTCAGACACGGGTCAATGTAATCCGGTTTTCTGAGGAGCCACCTGCTGAAAATTTGAATGGTCAGCCACCAAGCATACTGCAACGTAGCAGAGACCAGCATACCCTGAACCATAGTGGCACAGATCATGTAGTTCCTCTCAATGATCCATCTGGGCATGATTCAGAGGCATCAGACCGTAAGAAGTCAGCCACCATCAACTACCGAGAGCAAGAATCTAATGCTAGGCCAGCAACTATTCTACAACCAGAACTGAGAGAAGAGGGCTATGCAGAGTTATTCAGGATAAACAACTTCAAACTCATTGCTGCTGCTGGGATTGCTCTATCTGGTGTTTTCTTGGCCTGGAAGCTCAAGCATTAACTGAAAAGGTCTTAAAATGATAGTTCACCCCAAAATGAAAGTTTTGTCATTATAGCCCCATGTTTCATGAAACCCATATCATTTTGTTTTGATGAAACACAAAAGGGACTTATTAAGAAGAATGTCCAGGCTGCTCTTTTCCAAAGAACAACAGTGGATAGTAACTGCTGCTGTCAAGTTTAGAAAAGGACAAAACGTACCATAAAAATATACCATACCACTATATACCAAGTATTTTAAAGCCGGAGCAGACTGAAATTTTAGTTACTCACTGAAAATCTTGCCTTCAATCCTACATAACTTCTGTCACCAAACTCTTTTGTGGTTTCATCCTTATGTATTTATTTTCATGTGCATATATTTGGGGCTATATATAATACTTGTCTGCCATGTGCCTAATGCATGCCTTGTATGTCAGGGCTGTTAATGAATTTGACTGCCGTTACACTTGTAAAATCAGATTCACTGCTAATAAATGGAGCTTGCACCTTTTAAATAATTTGGAAAAACTAGGTTGACAGGACATTGTACAACAATCGGTTGTATTGTCAATTGCAAATGTAAAACATTGCACCTATATATATTTGTGTCTGCATAAGTGTTTATGTCTATTTTGAAGTGTAGTTGAATAAGATCATTGTTGACAAATGCATTTACCTTACATTGTATACGTTTGTTTTTCAGTTCACACATTCTCTTGCATTCAAAATCATGTTCTATGGGGTTGCTAGCGGCATTCGCTACATTTTGAGCTGGAGAATGTGATAAGATTCATGCTTGTAGCATCAAACTATAAGAGTGTAAGAGTAAACTGAATTATATTTCAAGTAAACATTGTGAATGACTCTGAATGAGTAGTGTACAGAGTACACTTTAATGTCCGGTTTCACAGACAAGATTTAAGCCTAGTCCCAGACTAAAATGCAAGCTGTCTTCATTGAAAGCAACTTGCACTGACATATCTTAAAATATATAAGTGCCATTGTTGTGTCTCAAAAATGCACACCAGTAATATTTTTTACTTAAATGTAATGCTACTTAAAGGTTCTAATTTAACTAAGGCCTAATCCTGACGTAATCGAAGTCCTTTCTGTGAAACCAGGCCTAGGCTAAATGTAATATTTTAATCAGCAATTGCACTTGTATCTACACTTTTTATATTAAGTTTAGACATGTATGATTGAACATGATTTGTAAATGCACTGTGGTATTGTTTCTACTGATCTTTTTAAGTACTGATATTATCTCTGGGCCTTTATTTTAGGGGAATATTTATACTTAGACTAAACTGTATTGTTTTTTGTGTACTGCTCATTCTTGATCATACGCAGTCTTAATGATTTCTAGGAATGCTTCTGAAATAAAATGTTCTACCTTGTGTCTTTCTGGTCAGTCATCATAAGCATAGAAGACTGTAGGGTTTTGACCATAGGTTTTGACTCAATGATGGTGCGTGTAGTGGTGTTATTGTGACGCGCGCCATCTGCTGGCGATTAAGATAACTTGATCGGCTCAATGCAATTTCACTTGACAGGAGAAGCGCATTCATTGGTGACTCGAGTAACTGTTGTAAACACAGCGACGTAAACATTTTCTATATCGACCTAAATAACAAAATGAAATACTGACAATGCATTTATATGTGTTAACGGTGATTTTTCTGCTTGACAATCGATGTAGTGATTTTTGTCAAACGACATAATGGAGCTGAACGGCTTTAACTGTGACGGGGAGGGATGTGCCGAGGAGCAAGAGGAAGAATCGACAGCGCTCAAGCTGCCTCGATCAAAGACGGAGACGTCATGTAGCATTATTGCTACACCGGGAGCAGACAGTGCAGCGGCCGGTGGCAGTGCACCCATAGAGCAGCGGATGTCAAAATCGACACCGGCGATGCTGAGGCTCGATTCGCTGAAAAAGAACAGGCCGCGTAGGTGAACCATCTTGTGTTATGGCGATAAGTAACGGGGTTAATGGAGCTCATGCTCACATCATAGTGATAAAAATGTCGAATATAAATAAGTAAAACCTGTAGTCAGATATTTGATAGGCAAATTTGTCAATTATGTACGCTCACAATTAACATCGATTAACACTTGCTAAGTTAGATTTTTATTTTATTTTTTTTAAATCGGAGGTTCCTTTTAATCTGCAAAAACAAAATAATCACTAGTCCTGGGAATAAAATATTGTTTAAATGATAGATGATGTATAATTGGATTTAGAAATGAACGTAACACAATTCAGAATATTTGCACAAGGTATTGATAGTTTAATTTCCAGTTGAAGAATTTAATAAGCAAATGGTTCTTAACTAGATTTTTTTCCAGGTATTTTATATTGGACAATACGTGGCGACCCAACACTAAAGTAAAATTGTGCAGAAGTATATACATATACACAGTATACATATATATATATATATATATATACACACACACACACACACACACACACATACTGGCCACTTTATTAGATACATCTTGCTAGTACTGGGTTAGAGACCCTTTTGCCTTCAGATCTGCCTTGACATAGCATCACACAGTTACTGCAGATTGGTCGGCTGTACATCCATGATGTGAATCTCCTGTTCCACCCACCACATCCCAGAGATGTGATATCTGGTGCCTGTGGAGGCCATTTGAGTATAGTGAATTAATTGTCATGTTCAAGAAACCACTTTGAGATGATTTGAGCTTTGTGACATGGTCAGCAACAATACTCAGGTAGGCTGTGGAATTTAAATTGGTACAAAGGGACCCAAAGTGGGCCAAGAAAATATCTCCCACAACATTACACCAGCACCTGCCTGAACAGTTGACACAAGGCAGGATGGATCCATGTATATATATATGTGTGTGCATCTGCCATCTCAGACGTTTTGATATTATGATACAATTACAATAATCTTAATAATTACCTATTATATTAATATAATATTAATAAATGTGTCAATTTTACTCATTGTAGGGTTGGCATTGTCAAGTGCCACCATTTAACCCTGCCCAAGTGATTGTACAAATAACCAATAGCCTATTTCTACTTGATTTATGAGAAATATGTTAAATTTCAATTTCAATTTATTTAAAAATAAGCTTAAATAAGCTTTTATTTTTAATCTTGTTTACTTGCAGAAAATGTGTTTAGAAAATACAAAAGGTACTCAAGTCACTTACCTGTCATTGGTCCCCAGCTTTCCCATGGTTTGGCATGGACATCGGTGGCACATTGGTGAAGCTGGTCTACTTTGAGCCCAAAGACATTACAGCAGAAGAAGAGCAGGAGGAGGTGGAGAGTCTGAAAAGCATCCGTCACTACCTCACCTCACACACTGCCTACGGCAAAACAGGTATTCGAGATGTCCACCTGGAGCTGACTGACCTATCCCTTTGGGGTCGCAAGGGCAGCCTGCACTTCATTCGATTTCCTACGCACGAGCTGCCTACCTTCCTGCAGATGGGCCGAAACAAGCACTTCTCCAGTCTGCACACCACCCTCTGTGCCACTGGAGGTGGTGCATTTAAATATGAGGATAACTTCCGTACAGTATGTCCCAAGCTCAAGTTGTTTCACTTTGACCTCTTCTATGTAATCTGTTTAACTAAATGGCTCACTGTGCTGTCTCTCTTCTCTTAGGTGGCCAATCTGCAGCTGTTGAAGCTAGATGAGCTGGACTGCCTGATAAAGGGGGTTCTGTATATTGACTCGGTGGTCTCAAGTGGTCTATCCGAATGTTACTATTTTGAGCACCCAACAGAACCTGACCGTTGCGAGCAGAGGCCATACAACCTGGAGAACCCCTATCCTTTGCTGCTTGTCAACATTGGCTCAGGTGTCAGCATACTGGCTGTATACTCCAAAGACAACTACAAGCGTGTCACTGGAACCAGGTTGGTCATGGCTTTATAATTTTGCATTCATTTCCTAATAAGTTTAACAAAACAGTTTTACTGTTAAGCTATGGTAATTTTTTTCTCAATCTCCCCTCCAGTCTTGGTGGTGGTACATTTCTAGGGCTGTGTTGCCTGTTGACTGGATGCTCCACCTTTGAGGAGGCATTGGCAATGGCCACTGAAGGGGAAAGTACACGTGTAGATAAACTAGTCAGGGACATCTACGGTGGTGACTATGAGCGATTTGGCTTGCCAGGATGGGCTGTTGCCTCCAGGTACAGGCATATATACTACAGTTCAAACATATGAGGGTATTTGTTATGTTTTTTTAATAGGATTTTTTTTGTTAAAGGGTTAGTAAAAATTAGTAAAAGTTAGTAAAAAATTGTCATCAATTACTCACCCTCATGTTGTGTTGTTCCAAACCTGTAAGACTTTCGTTCATCTCAAAACACAAATTAAGATATTTTCATTAAAATCTGAGAGATTTCTGTCCCTCCATTGACAGCTACGCAACTACCACTTTGTTGCTTCATAAAGAGATTGTAAAACTAATCCATATGAATTGAGCGCTTTAGTCCAAATTTCAAAATTAGTATCTTTATTTGTGTTTCGAAGATCAACGAATGTCTTATGGGTTTGGAACAACACGATGGTGAGTAAATGATGACAGAATTTTTGGGTGAACTAACCCTTTAATGGGCAGATTGAACTAAAAAACTATTTGTAAAAAAAATTATTGAATAACAATTTATTTTATTATTATTAATAATTATTATTATTTTATAATAACTGGCTTACAATTCAAAATAAGATACATTTTCAACAGCCAAAACTCCAGTCTTCAGTTTCACATGCTATGTTGATTTGGTGATCAAGAAACATTTCTTAGCATTATCAATGTTAAAAACACTTGTGCTGCTTAATATTTAACATCATTTTTTGGATAAAATAACAGCATTTATTTACAAAAGAAAACTTTTGTAGGATTAAATGTTTTTTGCTGACTTTTTTCATCAATTTAATGCATCCACGTAGAATAAAAGTATTAACTTCTTTCCAAAAAAATCTTATTGACCCCAAACATTTGCATGGTACACTCCTAAAAATAAAAGTTCCAAAAGGAGCATTTCGCAGTGATGCCATGTTTTTCTTAGTGTGAATAACATTTTAATAATCTAAAGAAAATGTTTCAACTATAAAGAACCTTTTGTACAATGGATAAGTTCCATGGATGTTAAAGGGGTGGTTGATTATGATTTCACTTTTCTAACTTTAGTTAGTGTGTAATGTTTCTGTTTGAGCATAAACAACATCTGCAAAGTTACAACGCTCAAAGTTCAAAGCAAAGGAAGATATTTGCTTTTAAAGAAATCCATTTTTAAGGACTACAACAAACTACTGATAGGGACTACACGACATTCCCGGGTTAGTGACATCACCAACCCTAAGATTTACATAAACCCCGTGCAGTCCATGTTAAGAAGAGGAAGAGTTGTTATAGACAAGTACATTTGTGAGTATGCTCAAGCTGTCAGATCGTTAACTCCACATCAGCAACATAAATGCATCAACTAACCGTTCAGAAACGTCCTGTTGTATTCTACGTTGTCACTTCTAATTGAGTCTCTCCATTATTGTCCGACTCCAGTTTAAACATAAAAGGCAGAACAGTTTCTGACATTTTAGTGCTTGTCTGCGTGAGGAGCTGCTGACACCATAAAAAAGTAAAAGAAATGGACACAGCGACCCCCATAGATTTCAATTGAGAAAAGTGTAGCCAATTAGAAGCACTCACTTCCTGATGGCTGAGCGCACTGACGTAGATGTGACGTGAGCAACCTGTCTGAAAATTGTAAGTCTTCTAGTAGCTGTGCCGAGTGAAATCTGAATCGTTCCCTTCCGAATCTTGCAGAGACGGAGAATGTGAGTAGGAGCTGTCCATGAGCTAGCAGCAGGATCGACTTTATGACTCTCTATGGGGTTCTCCCTTGACTTTATGCTTCCACGTCCCCCGATTGCCTGCGAGCTTCTCCTCCTGTCTATACGGTAATTTCTCTACTGTGCGGCAGAGAGTCGTGTGGTTATGACGCAATCGTTAGCCTATTTTTACAAAAATGGCTTCTACGGGGCCATAACGTAAGATACAAAGTAATAGAGCCTTTTATAGATTGTCGTGTTTCTTTAGAAATAAATAATGGAAAAATAGAGTCTTTGGATGCCTCAGATGTAAAGTTATTCGCTGTCAAAGTGACGCCAAAATGAATGGGAGTCAATGGAATGCTAACAGCAGGTGATGGTCAGCTACAATGGTGGCCCCCAAGGGAAGCTTCAGTTTCCGGCTGATGATTACCCCCTTGGCTGACACACAGGAGCTGTTGAAGCTCCGCCCTCTGTGCCGGGAGCAGCAGCTCATTTGCATTTAAAGGGACACACACGAAACGACACGTTTTTACTGACCCTCAAAAAGGGACAACTTTAACATGCTGTACAAAATTATCTGAGGTATTCTGAGCTAAAATTTATACACTCTCTAGGGACAACAGAGACTTATTTTACATATTGTAAAAAGGGGCATTAAACCACCCCTTTAAATGTTCTTCATGGAACCATAGTTGCTAATAAAGTATCTTTATTTTTAAGAGTGTATACTACTAATAAATGTAGGCCTATATGGCGAACAATTACAACGTTATTCATTATATGATACTGCTATCATTTTTAAATGTTTCTGTTATGACACATATAATCAATATAATGTGTATGTATGTTTTTTGTAGCTTTGGGAACATGATGTGTAAGGAAAAGAGAGACTCAGTCTCAAAGGAGGATCTGGCTAGAGCAACACTTGTCACCATCACAAACAACATTGGCTCAATCACGCGCATGTGTGCACTTAACGAGGTACACATGTACACCCACACTATAAATCGCTATTATGTTGTCCTTGCCCTTGTCTGTCAGCCTCTTTACGGTGCTGCCTTGTGAAATCTGGATCAAGCAGCATTGTACAGGGCTATGAGAGACCAGGGGCCAATCAACTCGTTGGAAACTTCTCTTAAAACAAAATTGCATTTTCAGGATGAATGCTTATCATGAGTTTCTTCTATTTAGAACATTGAAAGAGTGGTGTTTGTTGGGAACTTTCTGCGAGTGAACACGTTATCCATGAAGTTGCTCGCTTATGCTCTGGACTACTGGAGCAAAGGACAACTCAAAGCCCTTTTCCTTCGACATGAGGTGTGTGCGCGAGTCTGTATAATACATCCAAAGCTCAAACAATATCTAAACAAATCACTCATAACCATTTTATTTTTGTTTTTCAGGGATATTTTGGTGCTGTTGGTGCACTTTTGGAACTAACAAACCCATCCTGATCTGCTAATCAATCTTAGTTCATGTCTTTTACCAAAAGACATATTTATGCAAACAGACCAAAGTTGCCTTTACATATCAGACCATGCCCTCAACTCTAAAGAAAGACCAAGCCCTGTCATCTACCACATACCAAATATATTATAGTCACTATAATAATATTATACATTCAGGTCAAACAATCAGGATACACCGCATGGCAAGACTAGTTTTAGGAATTGCTGCAAGCTTTAAAAATGTTAACCCCTTTAAACTTTTTCAACGTCTTATATTATGGTATGTCAAAATAAACAGCTGATATGAGAATAAAGCAATAAGATCTGGTCTATAGCTTTCACTCGTAAAACTGTTTATATACTGAAATGTGTCAGCTATCATCTTATACCGTTAGGGTTAGGGATTGATTTTGCATCAAGCAGCCGTTTACTCAAAAGCATGCAGATATTAATCAAGCACCTTTTTCTCTCTCTATTATTTATTTGACTGATGCAACATAAATGCTGCAAATATTTGCTGTAGAGGTCTGGTGTAGGAAAACAGTTATTCAATGTTCAGAATCAGAATGTCATGGATATATGTAGCTCATATTATGTTTGTAGAAAACAAGTGTTGTGTTTCTTGACAGCATTTTGCATAAAAAAAACTATTAGAGAGAAAGGGACCAGGCAAAACTTTGACCTATTATTATGGAGGTGAACAAAAAATATTACAATATGGATAATTCTCCTCTTCAGTTTTTTTTTTTTTTTTTTACCTTTGGAATAATTTTGGTGTCCCTGTTGCTGTAAACAACACAAAACCAATGTGTGCTCTGTTACCATCTCCTCATAGTCTTTTGTATATTACTTGCTTGATTGCTCATGTCTGTACTAATAGGCAGTTTATTCCTACACCAATAAATATTATGCGTGTTCTATGCAAAAATATATTGTGTTCTACAACAAAATGTACTTTTTTAATCCAAATGGTTGTACATTTTCTTTGTAATAAAATATGTAAATCACAATATAATTAGGCTTCTTCATGCTTTTGACAGGCAGAAACATTGTAATCGAATTTATTACTGGTAACACTTTACAGTGAGCAATACATTTGTTACAGTATTTATTTGTTAACGTTAGTTAAAAATGCAGTTCAAAATAAACTGTTCATTGTTAGCTCTGGTCCATCAAATATGATCAAACTTTTGATTTTAATAATGTGTTATAAAAGCTGAAATGTTTAACTAAGATTAATGAATGCTTTAGGAGTATTTCCTCGTTGTTCATAAAGTTAACCAATGTTAACAAATGAAACGTTATTGTAAAATGTTACCCTATAACTAGCAACATGTGATTTGTTTATTTAAACAATTAAGCATTTGATTGAAATTTCACGAAGATCAAAATCCCTCCATGCAATTTTACAAAACGTAAAACGTGTCTGACCAGAAGAACGTTCCGTTATGTGGACAGTAGGAAAATCTTTTCCTGAACTGTGAAAGGGCTATGTGTGTTTTTCCTCAAATAAATCCTACCCCCTTTTCATTCGAGTGAAGTGAAGTCGTCCACGAGTCAGCTCCACCTCTCCCTCCTGCTCCCCCTGTGCCCTGTCTTTCCCATCTCTCTCTCTCTCTCTCTCTCTCTCTCTCTCTCACACCCGCGCGACTGTCCAGCTGGCAATTCACTCCCATTACAGCCATTTATCACCGCTCATTAGGTGCCTTTCTTTAGTTCATACTAGGTCTCGCTCCTGAAACAGGTATCCCATTCTTTTCTGGATGCTTTTCAGGTTCTGTGCATAAATACAAACCGCATGAAACTGCTAAGACTGTGTGGGAAGAAACCGACTAACTTGAGGTAAGGGGGAAATGAAAATGGTCTGCCTTTTTTATTCGTCTGTGAGTAACGTTATTGCAAAGTCACAAACGTTTACTCTTTTGTGAAAAAGTGTATAAACTATATAGGCTATGCATACTTAAATATGTTTTAAAGAATACCGTAACGGAAGTTTCTTTTCTCCTCATCCGCTTGTAGCTATTTCATAAGAATGGACAGCAGTGTTCAACGGTCCTTACTTTGAGCATGGTCGTTGTTTAAGACCTGAACTAGATTTGGAGTCATTGTAAATAAATATATAAACATTTTTATTTCTTAATGTTAAACGTAATGTTAAATAGTAATTGGTCCACTAACTTACCCCTGTAATCTCCTCATACCATGGGATCCAGATCTGGCTGAGTCTCGCCGTTACCTCAGCACATTTGTTTAGCATTTCAACTTGATGTTTACATATGACATGATTTAAAATCGTGTACTTAATGCTGTCAGTTTGATTTAAATATGATTAGAGTTTAAATACTATTATAATTGAATGTGCTTGGGAATCATGTGTTCCTGAGCTACCGAAAATGTGTTTTCAATTGCGCGCCAGTCTCTTTACTACCTTGTATAATTGGATCCATCCACGGTAGGAAAAGTCGTTTGTCTATTCAACTTTGACATGCTTTGACACGTTTTGCACATGTAACATTCTTGAAATTACTAATATAACTTGTCTAATAAAGATTGAAAAGGCCTATGTGAATCAGCATTAGTACTTTGTTACAAAAGTGACAAAGGAAATATGAGACACTGATGTAAAATGATATCTATTGTGAACAGAAAAGTTTATTTGTATCCAGTCAAGCTTTCGTTGACAAATTATGCACGTATTAGAACAATTTAAGTGTGTGTATTTACTATACATAAATGCTAGTTCTGAAATTCCCATTGCAAAACAGTGCATGTTTTTATTCCCAGTTTTTATGTGGGTATAAACAAACTGGTATTTAAAAAAAATATATATTCCATTGTTGTATGTAATTAAAGATGTGTCGGAAATGACACCGTGGTGCAAATGTTCATCACAGAAATGAAATAATTCCAATGGGATACATTTCCCCAAATGTGTGACATTGTTAAGGGTCACACTTTATATGAGGTGGCCTTAACTTATGTACTATAACAATAAAAACCTGCAAGACTGGATTTACTGTCCAACAACTACATGTTGTTCTGGAAAATTTGCTTCTAATGAGTTTGATGTATGGTTATATTTGGGAGTAAAGGTTATTATCTACAAATGCTAATTAAATGTAATTACAATGCATTGACATGTAGCTACATAGTTGTATCAAATGGTATAGTTAAGGCCACCTAATATAAAGTGTGCCCAAATTAAGTAAAGCTAATTGAAAAGTGAGTTTTAAGAGAGTCTATTTTCTTAAAGTTCACTTGACCAAAAGTAGCTATATTTAAAGAAAATATTAGGGAGTCACCCTTACGTTTTTATATGGATTTAAGTTTGTGTTATGGCTTACTTGATATTCAAATGAAGGTAAATGCAAAGATGCTGTCTAAGCTGACAGTTGAAGGCCATGTGTTTGGTAAACGGGTCTGTACCCGCTCACAGCACAACGGTACTCAAGATTTACATTCCTTTGTGGCCTACAGGCTCCAGAGTGACTTGTCTGTTAAGCTGTTGTTACATTAGTGAAATCCCATAACCGCACTGGTGAGGGACTGTTATATCATCATCATCAATTTTCAGTCCAATGTTGTACTATACAAAGGGTTTAAACTATTCTGTCTAAAATCATTATAAGATGAACCTCATGTCATTCACACATGCAGTCAGTGGATGGCTCAGTTAAATGTTTTACTGCTTCCTTTAAAGTCAATATACCAGCTGGTAATAATGGCTATATGGCTGTATTACATTTTGGCATGTTTTATTGCTAAATGTTAAAATTGCTAAATGCAGAAAATTACATTTACAGCTTGTTCAAGCCAGGTTTTTAATTCATGTACCTTTTTTTGTAAACCCTGAAACAGCTTATGGTGTTTAAAATATCAAAATAGCTTGTCAATAAAAATATTGAATATAAGTTTATGTTGACTAATGTGTGTGTCAAAACAGGTAGTTGTCAGTTTCCTACCCACTTTTTCTACAATACACCAGGTACCCCAGGGTGTGTTGGGAATCCGGGAGTGGGTGAATCTCAAGAAATCATGTCGGAGACACATTTTACCATCCACCATTAAAAATATATTTTTCATAGTTTTTGAATAAAACAAATATAAATGGGGTATATTTTACAAGAAAATACTTAGTCTTTCTACTTCTTTCTATTTCATGTTTTATTCAGTGTGTAACTTGCCATTTCTTTGTAGAATTTACAGTTTCTGAAGGAAAATTGTTTCGAAGTAAATCCTACAGTTTTTTTCAGTGCAGTCTTTTTTTTTTACTGTAATTAGAAAGAATTTAATGGTAATGAGAATTTAGGGTGGGTTGTGCTTAATTATCTTGAAAGTAATGTCACATGGCAACTCTAACAAGAAAAAATGTAGTGCAGGACTTGATTTTGTCCATCAGGAATTGATTGGTTTGCTTTTGCTGTCCTGCCCTTGCGCCTTTAAATGCGTCATCAGAGAAGAGATGTTGCTACAAGTGGAAGGAAAAGTTTTTTGATTAAAGATTATGAGGGAACATGAATTTAAAAAAATAAAGATGTGCATGGATATACCATTCAATAAATACTGCAATATTCATTTAAAAAATAAGTTATTATAAATATTTTTGATTTCATGGTGACATAAATTGTCTTTAAGTAATAGACAATTTTGCAGTGAAATGTGACCCAGACATATTCCCAGGTTTAATTGGCTTCATCCTATCTCATCGAATTTGCTGTAGAAGTGACCAGCGTGCAATATAAATTTAACAGTGAGCTGGAACATGTTCTGCGTGAGCAATTTTGTACACATGATAGTAAACAAATCAAAACATAGTCGCACTCACACAACAGTGACCGTGTTTCCCCTCTTTGTTTCTATTCCCTGCTGTAGAGCCACACATGGAGCCGTGTCAGTGGTTGCTACACATTGTTGTCTTCTTACATAATGCTTGGATTCAATCATGCTTTGCCCAAACCACACCACCAGTACGCTCAAGCCCCACACCGACCCCTCAGACGGCACAGGGGCCAGAGACCCTGAAGTTCCGTCTGTCTGGTTTCCCCAGGAAACACAATGAGGGGCGAATTGAGGTGTTTTACAAAGACGAGTGGGGGACCATCTGTGATGATGACTTCTCACTGGCCAATGCCCATGTCCTCTGTCGCCAGCTTGGCTTTGTGTCCGCCACGGGTTGGGCACACAGCGCCAAGTACGGGAAGGGCACAGGTAAATGTGCCTGCTCTCATTCGCACATTCACTCAGACCAGATATAAGGTGATATCTGCATGCCTGGTATGTGCTCAGAGAGTTTGTGTTTGTTTCAGGGAAGATTTGGCTTGACAATGTGCAGTGCAGTGGCAGCGAAAGGAGTGTGTCGGTGTGTAAGTCTCGTGGCTGGGGCAACAGTGACTGCACTCATGATGAGGACGCTGGAGTGATCTGTAAAGATGAGAGACTGCCGGGATACATTGACTCCAACGTTATAGAGGTAAAGGACCCTACACCAGTGTTGAGGAAAGTTACTTTTTAAATGTTAGTGCTTCAACTTTAAACTTATTTTTCAGTTAAAAAAATTAACTCTTCTTCACTCTCTGTTCTGGTTTGGCTGTCCACATAGATTCTATTCTTTCCATTGTATGTTTCTCTCAGGTGCGGGTAGATGAGAATAAAGTGGAAGAGGTCCGTTTGCGTCCTGTGTTTACCATTGCAACTAAACGGATGCCGGTCACTGAGGGAGTGGTGGAAATCAAGAATAAGGATGGGTGGGCTCAGATCTGCGATAATGGTTGGACACCCAAAAATTCTCGAGTGGTTTGTGGCATGATGGGATTCCCCCACGAAAAGAAGGTCAACAAGAGCTTCTACAAGTGAGTGTTGATGACATGTTGAAGATAGGGTGGGAATTTTATCCGGATTGTGATTGGCCATGGAAACATTGTTACAAAAAAAACCCTACTAAAATCATTTTTACACAGATGAATATTGCTCTTTTTAGACTTACTAGTCTGATTTGAGCATTTGTGTATTCATATGTCTTGTGTGTATCTCACTATACTGTGGCTGTTTAGCCAACGTGAGAGGAAATTATGTTTACTTTCTCAGTCATTCGTGAAATGCAGTTTCGCCTAGCAGCATACACACAGTTTAAACCACAGACAAACACCTGAAGAAGGAAACTATTGCGTAGGTGCACGACATTCATGCACACTAATTAGTAGAAAGCACACTGGGGTCTCATCCCCCAAATCCAGTGGAATGTTTCAAGAATGTTCCAGTTACAGGAATAAGCCCTTTGTAAAACACATATGGATTTAGTTTCCAGACCTAGACTTAGACAAGACAACCAGTGAAGATTTTATAATGAGTAGAAGCTTAGAGGATGTCTGTGTGCCTCTACTATACTCCTGTCTGCATTTATTTCCCATGTGTTGTTTTATAGACTACATGAAGGTTTCATTTCTCAACCTGTCTCCCTACGGCACGTACACACCATTACCGACCCTACATTCCTGAATCAATTGCAAAGTGTGACTGATGAGGTTTCCATAACCTCAGGAAATCTGAATCCGAAAAAAATGTCATAAGTTGACATCTTTAAAGCATGACAAAAGATTATTAAAACAATATGATTTAGAATGTACTTTAAAGTAAAAAATGTAACTTGACCATTACAAAGTGCAATTTTTAAAAGTGCGTTAAGAAACCGTGAATATATACTCTCTTTAAGTACACTTAAGTGGCCTTTTATTTAATTAATATTATATTATCTGAAAGTAATTTTTTTGAAATTCTACGCTTTGAAGCACACTACAAATGCACATTCAATACAAATAAGCAAAGTTCTTTTTCACAATAGTATGACCATTTCTTTCGAGTAAGTGTTATGGGGATGCAGATGCTACACATCCTTTCCTATCTCAAACAGCCTTAACTGTCCTGAAGTGGACAAAGAGAAAGAAAGATATAGTAGTCAGTGTGCATGTGTGCTTGACCCTATTTCCCTGTTTTCAACAGGCATCTCAGAAAGAGATCTGCTGAGCCAAAAGCTAAAGTTAAAGTAACGGCGGCCAGGTACCATCTGAGGGAAAGAAACCAGTTGTGTTCTTTCCCTAGAAGACTGAAGCACATATCATGGCTTTAGTAGTGATCTTAAACGCAGCACTAGTAGTGTTTGTAATCCTCTAACTAACTTCAATCTAATGCGTGCTTTAGTAAATTATCCTATTTTGTGATTGAGTTGTTGATTTGCTCTCTCAGTGAGGTGTTTGTGTGTTTGTGTGTGTGTGTGTGTGTGTGTGTGTGTGTGTGTGTGTGTGTGTGTGTGTGTGTGTGTGTGTGTGTGTGTCTGAGAGAGTGGTGGACGCAACATTTCCCCATGAAGAACTCATTACCATCTGTTAGTTTTACTCGCATAGTTTTGAGATGAGGCTGTGCTTGTGTAAGAGTTAAAGCTTTTGAGGGAGATATCTTGAAACAGAATCCCTTATAATAATACTAACACAAATCCCTTCTTCTGCTTACTGCACGTTAACCTCAGATATGTGCGCTTCTAACGTGCTTGTTTCAATGTGTATATAACAGGCATGTTAAAAAGTTAAATCACCTCTAACAATTGTTTTAATTGATGTGGTATATTTTATAGTTCTCATTTTACAATGTTTCTGTTTCTGTCACCTAACGTAATTATTATATACCAAACAACTTGTGACACACTGCATCTTGTTAAATCGGTAAAAAAACAACAACAACTTAAAGGTTGTATCAGTCATTTCAGGCCCAAAATAGGCCGAAAAATAAATGATCACATTCATCTAATCTTTCCTAACGATCCGCTAGCTGCCCGCCCCATAAGCATGCCGTCCAAAAACCGCGTCTCTGTATGCAGCCTAGGCTCTGAAATCTGCTCACAAAAACAAATGGGTACAACCACCACTCAAAACCAAAACAAACAGTGTTTCAACCAGTGTTGCACAAGCTCAAAACCTCACAACACCCGTCCCTGTCGGTAATTGGTTGAAACACTCTTTTATTTTGGTTTTGAGTGGTGGTGTACCCATTTGTTTTGTGTGCAGATTTCAGAGCCTAGGCTGCCTACAGAGACGTGGTTTTTGGACTGCATGTTTATGGGGCGGGCAGCTAGCGGATCGTTAGGAAAGATTAGGTGAATGTGATCATTTATGGTTCGGCCTTTTTTGGGCCTGAAATGACTGATACAACATTTAAGTCTCATTGCCTTCTTTTCCATGCAGCTGGTATGCATATGTGTGCACATGCATGCTGGATGTTGCAGTGGACATTTTAGTGTTTCTGAATGCTTAATGGATGTTTGCATTACAGGCAGGGGCCCAAAGCTAAGGCTATCACTAAAACTAGCTCTAAGCCTAAACCGGGCAAATCAGCTGCAGATAAAAGGTAACCTTGGTAAAAAGGGGAAACATACAGTGCAATGCCTTCGTGTCTCAGACCTTTCTAACCTTTTCTTTTGTTCTCTAAATCTAAATATGTTGCCAGTCAGAAAGGCTGCATTACAGGTGATTCTGCAGCCTAAAAAAAAACCGTATTAAAGATAGAGAAGCCTTCTGGAATAAAAAATATGTAGACATACACTGCCATTCAAAGGTTTGGAGTCAAAGATATATTTCAGAAATTACACATTAAAGCTATATGTAAGAATTTTCATGTTAATCACTTTTTATTGCCAATGTGTGACCAGCTTGTAATGAAACTTAAAAAACTAGACCCTGACTTCCTAGGTTGACTATAAAAGCCTGAAGACTGATTTTAATGTGAAGGACTCCTGGACTTTTTGCCAGGAAAATCAAAAGGATATGACGTTTCTGCCTGCTCCCGAGAGCCTCTTCTGTTCAATGATACATGAAGTGAATGCTGCTTATGCAATGTTCAGGATAATGCTGAATGAGCCATTCTGTACTGTAATGTCAGTGTTCAATGCAAAGAAAAGGGATGAATTAAACCTATAGTCTCACATTGCCAGATCTATTTATTATATAGTCTCAAATATAGGCTCAAACTATCATAACAGTGTAATTATAATTACCTCATCTGTTCAAATGATGCAGAGGCAGAGATGGTGCAAACATTCACATTGCTATGATCAGATACGTTCTTAGCTGCTTGCTGTTTTCTCACCGCTGTCATTTTTGTTGTGTTTATTTTGTTATTGTTAACAGTATTTGGCTGCAAAGGTATTTCCAACTTCTTTTTACATAAAAGTAAAGAATGAAAAAGAACTTCGGCATAAGTACCGTATATCGCAGTGGATATTGAATCACGTTCAATGTCTTGTACGTAACGTTACGCGTGGACGAGCCCAAGCACGAGCTGTAAGTTGCTGGTTCACTTAACAGCCACCGGTGTCGCTAATAACAAAGGTTTCTGAATTCTACATATAGCCCCTTTAAATTGATCAAAAATGCCATTGATTAAAGACATTTATAAAGTTACAAAAGATTTGTATTTAAACTAAATGCTGGTCTTTTGAAATTTGAAACTGTTTTTAACATTGATAATAATAATAATAAATGTTTCTTGAGCTGCAAATTAGAATGATTTCAGAAGGATCATGTGACACTGAAGAATGGAGTAATGGCTACTGAAAATTCAGCTTTGCCATCATAGGAATAAAAAATATTTTTAAATATATTCTAATAGAAAAGTTATTTTAAATTGTAATAATATTTCACAATATTACTGTTTTTACTGCACTATTTTGATCAAATAAATGCAGCCTTGGTTAGCAGAAACTTCTTTCAAAAACACACAAAAAAAATTTATTGTACCGACCCCAAACCTTTGAATGGTAGTGTACATTATGCAATTTTGTTGTGCTGTTGTATGTCATTGTTAGGGACAAGAATGAGAATGAGATGATGAGTTTATTAAATATACTGTCCAAAATTAATAAAATGCAGCAAAAAAAAAATCAGAGAAAAAATGTGTGACTTATAGAAATTATGCTGATTACATCTACACAAGAATTTTGCAGTAGCTGTTGAGTGTGTAAACATCTTTATCAGAATAAAAGCTTACCCTGATTATGGACCTTAATCTGAAAAGGATGTGCATATAAACATGGTAAGTTTGTCTTTCACTTCTCTCTCAGGCTGTATGCTGAGCGGCAGAAGAATCGCTTCCTAGTTCATTCAGTGGCATGCTTAGGCACAGAAGTGCACTTGGCTGCATGTCCTCTAGAGTTTAACGATGGCAATGCCACAGAGTCGTGCACTGGAGGAATGCCTGCTGTGGTCAGCTGTGTACCTGGTCCACTGTATGCTCAGAGCACTGCCATGAGGAAGAAACTCAAGATGCAGGTAAAGTGTGTTCTTGTGTATGTTACATGCAAAAGACTCACTTTTACATGTATTTCATTAGCGCTGTGGTTACTATTTAATTTAAACTTTCTCATCAGTCTTCTATACGGCTGAAGGGTGGAGCGAAACATGGTGAGGGCCGTGTCGAGGTGTTGAAGGGCAGTGAATGGGGGACGGTTTGTGATGATCGCTGGAACCTGCTCTCTGCCAGCGTCGTGTGCAGAGAATTGGGCTTCGGCTCTGCCAAAGAAGCCCTCACAGGTGCCCGCATGGGACAAGGTAAGAATGCAAAGGATGTAATACAGAGTTTTTTAAATTTGGATTACCTGATCAGTGACTTGGACTCTCATCTCTGAGGTCATCAGAGATAACAACCCATCACTGAATAACCCTACTGCCTACTTTCATTCTGATTGGTCAGTTGCTACAATCTGTTAATTACCAGGAAACTATAACTGACCGTCGTCCCTGGCAAACCAGTCTCCTATATAGCTATGTTAGTTTTATATCGTGTAACTAAAGCATTGATTTATTTAATCTGCCCTGGACGTAACAGCTTAAAAGCGCATGGATTTGTGGACATCTTTTTTGTCCAGCCTTTCATTTGGAAATTTATTTTGCATTGTAGCGACATTCATTCATTTTTAAAGGAGCTGTATGTAAGAAATTTATTTCAATTAATCATAAATTTTCCCTGATATGTCACTAGACATTAAGAAATCATGTTCATTTCAAATACTTATATCACTGACAACAGTAGTCCGGCCAGGATATTGTCATTTAAAAAGTGAAGTTGCAGCCCTCAGCTGATGTTGATGTTGTCATGTTGTGTTTTGGTCTGATGCTCCACCCTCCACCGATCTACCAATCACGAAGTCTGTAGTGTTGCGGCATTCGGGTTGCCAGCTCTGCTCTAGTTCCCACAGCTGCAGCTAATAACGTGTCGTAATCGGATCCTGCAGCATATCTGGCAACCTTGAGTCAGTAATTTGAAAGTGATTGCAGTACCAGTTTTGGCCACAATCTTACATACGGCTCCTTTAATTGTGGCCTATGTGTTCTAATACTTTTAGGGCCACTGTTTTACATGGGTAAAGTTGTTAGTTACACACTTATATTTTTTTTACTGTGTCGGTATGAATGTGACATTTTACTTTGCATATGCCTCTATGTTTTCTCTCAGGGTTGGGGCCTATCCATATGAATGAGGTGCAGTGCACAGGTCATGAGCGCTCTCTGTGGAACTGCCGCTATAAAAACATCACTGCTGAGGACTGCAAACACACTGAAGATGCTTCAGTCCGCTGTAATGTCCCATATATGGGCTATGAGAAGACGGTCAGAGCAACACACATATACTCATACTCATACTCATAACCTTTCTTCTTTTAGTTGTGTATTTGTTATACCAAAATTAAATAATGTATTTATACGCATGGTTTACACGTGCAAAAGAATTTGTACATGTGTTAATTTTATGGCATTTTAATTATTCTGATGTTTTCAGAAACTGTATATTACACCCACTTGCATCTATAGCTTGTTCCTCAATTCATGGAGATGATCAAATGAATGAATGATGTTGTGCTTAATATTCATTTTGACTCAAAATGGATGACTGGAGTGTTGGGTATCATTGTCTGTATCAAGAGACAATTACTGCAATTAATCATCTGTTGCGATTTACAATTATGATCTCAACAGATGCAACACACATTAACCATTATGCACCTACTGCTAGAAAACCTCCTTTATGCATGTAATGGTCACCGGGGATAGTTGTCACACACTATATATATATATATATATATATATATATATATATATACTTAGTATGTTGTTTCCCATAGTATGTCTTTATGAGTGAGTCACTGAATCATTCACTCAACTGATTTATCTTCTATATATGGTCCAATTACACAACAGAAATTTTTATGAATTATGTCTGTCAAATTCAGATATTCAGATGATTTAAAAAAGCTGTTTGGAACCACGTTTTTTTTTTGTTAATACTTTCATAGAGCAATAGATTGATCAATACAAGTGATCAAAAGTGACAGTAAAGACATTTCTAATGTACAAAACATCTACTTCAAATAAATTCTGTCCTTTTGAACTTTTTATTCATCAAAGAATCCCCCAAAAAAAGGTATCATGGTGTCCACAAAAATATTAAGCAGCACTATTTTAAACTTTGATAATAATAATAATTGTGTCTTGAGCAGCAAATCAACATATTGCAATGATTTCTGAAGGATCATGTGACATTAAAGACTGGAGTAATGGCTGCTGACAATTTTTTTTAGCTAAAACTGAGTTTTAAAACAAACAAACAAAAATACAACCTGAGAAATATTCACTAGAGTAAAAAGTGTGACAATTAGCCCCAGTCTCCCCTAAAATCTAATTGAACTCCCGCTTACCCCTTGTCCCTGGTTGTGCCCTGCTCAGGTGCGCATCTTAGGTGGCCGAACTCGCTATGAGGGCCGTGTGGAGGTGTTAATTACTGAGGCCAACGGGACGTTGCGCTGGGGCCTGATCTGTGGAGAAGGTTGGGGCACTGAGGAGGCCATGGTTGTGTGCAGGCAGCTGGGCCTCGGGTACGCCAACCATGGTCTACAAGTAGGATGCTAACAGTAACAGCAACACACACTTGCATGCTAACAATGCCTTGGAACTTCCTGCTACCATCGAAAAAAATCAGATGGTGTTGGCTTACACACTCTCTCATACATATTCAAAGCCTTGAACTTTGAAAACCACATGAAAACACTGAGTCAGTGCATGTTGTACAGAGACAGAAGGAAAAAAACCCTGCTGAAAAGATCAGTCAGCTCTAGCCACAATTTGCTAATGACCAACTTGGTTAAACTAGCTAGACCAGCACCAAACTAGTACTAACCAGCCATGCTGTTCGATACTCCGGGGGGGGGGTCCGCTCATGATGGCATTTGTAGAAAGACTGAAAAAAGAGAGATTGCTGAGAAATTACTTAATTAATTAATGCATATTGTGATTGTCTCATTTATCTCACATTTTAATAAACAATGTTGGATTATTTTGATTACTGTTAGCCTATATACGTGGTCAAAAAATGTATGCTTTCTCTTCAGTTGCATATGCATAATGCATGCATGCATTTTTTTTTTTTTTTTTTTTTTAGTTTTGGCCTTTATAAATTCCAATTTGTTCCTCACTTTTGAAGGGATGAAATCCCGGGAATTTCGGTTCAGATGAAATTCTGTGTTTTATAAATGAGGCTCTTGGTCTTCTCAGCAGGGACGTCTGTCTTGGTATGTGGGTTAGCATTGAATGACAGGAGCCAGATTGGTGAGCGTGATAAGAAATGAGTGTGTCTGACGTTGCGTAGGTTGTGATTTCAGGTGCGTCTGTCGGGTGGGCGCTCACAATATGAAGGGCGAGTGGAGGTGCGGGTGGGGCAGCGTTGGGGCAGTGTATGCAGTGAGGGCTGGACCACCAAAGAGGCCATGGTGGCATGCAGGCAGCTAGGGCTGGGGTTCAGCATGCATGCTATTACAGTGAGTACATGACATACACACATGCTGACGCAGAAGCAGCTGTTTTCTTTCGTCAGTAATGTTTTTAGGCAACATTAATGATTAGGAATAAGATGTTTCTTGTATTATTTTTCAGGGAAATAAGTTGAACACTTTTGTGACAACTGTGTAGACTAGAACAGCCAATGACGGTTTGGATGCTTTGCCCTGTTTTTGTCTTGTGAAGTTGGCCCACATGTCTGGGTCATATTTTACCCCAAATGAAAGAAATAATTGAACAAATATTTTAGGACCTTGATTTTTTTTTGCATTGTGACATTTATTTTCATAACAACTGGTCACATTCCACAACCCAAGCCCCCTCCACTCCACACCGCAAATTATTATTATCGTAATGCAAAAAATAAATAAATCATATTTTTTCTTTTTTCTTTGGTAATGAGTGAAGGATGACCTAATCATGGTTTCCCCTGAAATAAGGAAATTACAGAAATAGTATTTTAAGAACCAAGATATTTTTTGCATTGTAACATTATTTTCATGACAGTCTAGCTAGCACAATTCCTAAAAAAAATCTCATTACCGTAATAAATACATATTTTTGTAAAGTGTAATTTCTTTTTCTTTCTTTCTTTTAATTTGTTTTAATTTTGAGATGAAGTGTGACCTTATCATGTTTACCCTAAAAGAAGTTATAGAAAATATATTTTTTAATTGTGACATTATTTTTTATGACAATTAAGCACATTTTCCATAAATTCTCTTTACCATAATGCAACAAAAAAACACTTTTTTTTATTTTGATGTAAAGTAACTTCTCGAAAAAAATATATTTTTTTTCTTGAGTATAAAAGGTACAGTACTCAACAGTACAATCTTCAAATAGTGATAAAAATGGTATTTGAAAATGGCATGTTTAACGTAGGTCTGTTTTGGATTTTCATTTTCTTCATAGTAAACTACTTATCACTGTCTGTCTGTGTTTGTTTTGATGCGTGTTTGCTAAGGAAACATGGTATTGGAATAGCAGTAACGTGACAGAGATGGTTATGAGCGGAGTGAAATGTACAGGAGATGAGATGTCTCTAAGCCAGTGCCAACACCACAGAACGGTCAACTGCCAGAAAGCAACTGCACAATTCTCAGCAGGAGTTATCTGCTCAGAAAGTGAGTAATCACACAGAAACAAAGTGGCCCATTTAAAAGCTCCTCGAATTTGATTGGCTGAGCAGCTGATATTATTATTAGTAGTAGTATTTTGACCAAATGCACCGGGACTTTTTACTGATTTTAGCTCTTCATCTGTGTTTGTGATTTACAGACAGACTGTCTTTGTTTGGTGTGGTATTGTATTTTTCAGTGACTCTTTCTGCAGGTTACATTGTTAAACCAGTAGGTGACTGTCTTATCTTTATAAGTGAGTCATTGAATCATTTATTCAACAGGTTAATTTAACAACACTGAATAATTCAGTGACTCTCTGCGTCCGATTATGCCTACTTCCCTACTATATAGTGGGGGGAAAAGAGTAGTATGTCCGAATTCATTGTATTCATAAAACAATAGGCGAAAAGTACCCGGATGACCTACTACTGGCAAGATTCTATAGTGTGTATCTTATGGACAATTTACTATCCCATGAGGCTATGGGAGAGGATTTGTGAATAGCAATGAAGCAACACAACTAAAAAGTCACTTGACAAATGTAGTGCATTCTGAGTTCATCCATACTACATACATTCATACTACTACCGGTACATAAAACATACTTTTATTAACAGCCTCCAAGTTAGGTTCTTAAAGGGGTCATGACATGAGAAACCAAATTTGCCTTGATCTTTTGGTATATAAGAGATCTATGTACTATTAAAACTTCCTGCAAGTTTCATAGCTTAAGACGTCCTCCCCATTATAAACGAAGCATTTATTTAATCAAGCTCTAAATACAGCTCGTTCTAGATCCTTTGAACTAAGTGACATCATGATACGAAGTGACGTACCAGTCGTTTGCATATGACTACCTCCAGCGCAGGACAACTAGCCTCATTTCGCATCATCGCATGCGTTGTCGTGCAGCGACTGGGTCTGTTTACAAGATGACTGTGATGCCACGCAGATGTGCTGTTCCTGCTGTGTGGACAAACAACATGTTTGAATACGCTGCCGAACGATCCAGACGTCAGGGAAAGCAGTCGGATGCAGTTTATTTGCAGCATATGCAGCCCGCCAAAGCCTTATTTAAATGGTGAGTGATCAGATGAGTGTGACAGGGCATGTTACTGAAAGAACGAGCAGAGAGAGAGAGAGAGAGCCTCGGCCGCGCGCGCGCCTTCAAACTGTCTTGCTCTCTCTCTCTCTCCCTCTCTCCCTCCCTCGCGCCTATGAATCAAAATCAATTGAGAATTGACACGATGGTAAAAGATTGGAAGACCGAAGTTTCACGTGGTGGAGCATTGTGTAGTCTACATGTGATACAAAATGATTAACGTTAATAATTTATGCATAAGCAGCACTGACGTTAGCCAATCATAACAGTATAGGCGTTAACACTGAACTATTAAAGGGGAAACACCCCAAAACAGACTGTTTGAATCAGAGGTGAGAAACAGGGTGGGAAAATGTCATAAATCATTACATTTTTTAAGTTTTTTTGTACAAAAAACTATAGTAATACTATGATTGCACCCAAGGGAACATAATAAAACAAAACAAAAAACCATGTCATGACACCTTTAATTAAATGTAGTACCTACTTAGTATGCGATTTTGCATAGTATGTCATTTTGAGTGAGTCACACTGAATCATTTTCTCAACTGATTAGTTTACAAACCCTGATTCATTCTAGGATCGAAACACCACTACTGCGCGTTGCTCGGAAATGCACAAAAATAGAATTGGCAATATTGTGTCTAAAATGTAGGTTACTCAGTATAAACTTCTGGTTTATGGAACTGTTGTATAAAAGCAATGTCATATTCAGAATCTAGTACAGAGTAGTACATTCAGTCATTATATTTTTTATGGATGACTGGAATTCTCAGACGGTCAGTCTGCTGCTGATGCTAGACCTAAAGCTGTGGTCAGTCTTGTTTATCTTTCTCTGAGCACTAGGCTGTAATTAGTGAACCTCACATGGCAAAGGCTTGACTTTAAATGACTTACACCTGTCTGGATTATGTATACAAATGAGACAACATATCATTTTCTTAACTGTTGTACGTTGACCAAAACTGTTTGTTCAGACATCAAAACCTCAGAAATCCAGTTTAGTTTCCAACATGCAATGCCATAAAAATAGAAACAAGACTCCTGGACCAAAGTATATTTATTTTCATATTTGAACTTTTGTTTTAAATTGCCAACATACCATTTCAGAGTTTTCATGTTTTAGCCTTGATCTTGATATGTACAAGTTTATTTCCCCAGCTACATCAGATCTAGTGCTGAACGCACCATTAGTGCAGCAGACGACGTATATAGAGGACCGGCCGTTACACATGCTGTACTGTGCAGCAGAGGAGGACTGTCTGTCCAAGAGCGCTGCTAAAGCTAACTGGCCTTACGGTCATCGCCGCCTGCTCCGCTTCTCCTCTCAGATACACAACATCGGACGAGCTGACTTCAGGCCCAAAGCTGGTCGTCACTCGTGGGTGTGGCACGCATGTCACGGGTAACCGTACTGTTAACATTTCTTTTTTCAATAGAGTAGAATAACTGTTGTTCATGTTGTGTTGAACATCTGGGTACGCCTTTTGTGTTGCGGGTCAAACTGACCCTCCATTGGTTTCCATGCAATATGTATGAAAGATTGTTTCTGCCACAGAATAAAATAATATAAAGAGTAATTGCGACACTTGATTTCACAATTTTGACTATACTTGCAATTTCGAGTTTATAACTTACTATTCAGAATTTTTTTCCTCAGAATTGCAAGAAATAAACATGCAATTCTGACTTTTCTCTCACAATTGCCAGGATATATCTATATTGTGAAATAAAAAGTGCTATTAGCTTTTCTATTTTTAATTCCATGGTAGAAACAAGCTTCCATAAATTTGGCTAAATCAACAATACTAAAAAAAAAAAAGGATTCATGGAAAAACAAACCCACTATTATTACGTCAGAGATTAACAATATCACAAATGAGATGTTTAAAAAAAAAATCATCCCTTTTGTTTGGGGTAACTTTTTCCCAGATATTTTTTGTTCAAAATTAGCTGCAGACACAAAATGAAAAGATTTCCTTGATGTTTTTATTTTGTTATGTTTACTTGTGGTGACTATTTGCACACTGAGGTGTTACAACTAAGTATAAGTAGTATCTAACATTTGTACATAGTGTAAATAGTATTTATCAATAGGCTACTTGTAATTGGTGTAAATCGCCTCTGCCTTTTTATGTCTGGTAAAATGGGTTTATCACACTTCCTTTAAGCGCTGCAACAGACTAGTAATTGCGAGTAATTGTTTATTAAGTGTTTCAAGCAGTTTAACAATCAAGTGTGGGTTAAATTGTCCGACAACACAACATCCACTGCTTTTCTAGCTGGTTTCTTTCCAGTCAGTTCTGATGGGATATAGATATACAAGTTTATATATGTTTGATATGTGTGTATGTGACTCCACAGGCATTATCACAGTATGGACATCTTCACACACTATGACCTGATGTCTGCCAATGGCACTAAAGTGGCAGAAGGGCACAAAGCCAGCTTCTGCCTGGAGGACACTGATTGTGAAGAGGGTATATCACTCATCCAAAAACACCATTTACAGTCAGCTCTGTTTATTTAGACACATTATCAGCGATTACAAATCTGTGTTCATTCTAGGCGTTTCCAAGAGATATGAGTGTGCTAACTTTGGTGAGCAGGGCATCACAGTGGGATGCTGGGATTTGTATCGTCATGACATTGATTGCCAGTGGATCGACATTACTGATGTCAAACCAGGAAATTATATCCTTCAGGTCAGAAAATGGGTGCAGATCATAGTCCCAATCCCCAAAACTCATCTTTTATTGATTCAAGATTATCCAGACTTGTTTTTGCTTGCTTTTTCTCCTAGGTTGTCATAAATCCTAACTATGAGGTTGCTGAGAGTGATTTCACAAACAATGCCATGAAATGTAACTGCAAATATGACGGCCACAGGATCTGGGTCCATAATTGCCATATTGGTGAGAAACGAATACAGACAAAGCCTCAAGATTACTAGAAAATGTCTGTTTGGAAGAGAACAGTACTGTCGCTTACTACTTACTGAATTCTTTTCAATACTTTTAAAAGTAGGATAAGAAACAGAATTATGCAGTAGTGTTCTACATTCATGTCATGTGACCTCACGTGATGCAATAACATCGTATGTAATTCAGAGAGTGTTGTCATATTGTCATCTTGGAATTAAACCGTTATTTCGCATTTTGTCAAACTTTCTCGGCAGTCTGATGAAATAATGATTCAAGAAAAAGATTGTGGGTGATATCAATTCCATTTGAAGCAATATAGATTATGCACTGAAGATAGTAAGAGAACATGGTAGTATGCTATTCTGAATATTGTCAAAGTGTTCCCATTGAATGTCAAATACTGAAAGATTTATTTTTCCATGTCTTCATTTCAGGTGATGCTTTCAGTGAGGAGGCTGAGAAGAAGTTTGAAAAATACCCTGGACAACTTAACAACCAGATCTCGTAATCATATCAACAGATTGAACTAATTAGCATATTGAGACAATCTAACATTGTAGGTTAATCCAGAGTAAAATATTTATTCATTCAAACCAGCCATAAACTATTTATCATCTCACGTTGCAAGTTACAGAAACCCTAAAATCTACAATATCCAGTTGTTTAACAGAATATAATTGTATTGACAGAACTCCAAAAGACACTCTGGGCCACTGAGTCTCGCTTAAGTAGTGTGAAGATTCGATGTAAATGAACATTTGCCTCAGGCGTGCAGTGGTACAGGTACAGCCTGCTCTGTGTTTACAGCGCAACCAGGTGCTTATTTTCTTAAAGGTTTAAAAAGCCTTGTTGATGCATCACAGCCAATGTGCTGCTGTCTCTGTGAGTTAAAAGTACTTGAATGTTTCGTATTCCAGATGAGCATTCGTGTTTAAATACTGTTGCTAAGTGTGAATGTATGTTATGCTTCAAAGCTCTGACTCAATGTAGGATCCTGTTTTACTTTCAAATGGTCTTTTATGTATGACTTGTTAAAGCTTCAGTGACGTTTATTCCCACAATGTCCCGTTTATGCATTCATTTGTTCAGCTACAGTAAAATTAACCCTTTCATGTCATAGGCAACTTTTAAAGATGAAAAATAAAGTATTTAAAGTATCAGAATTTGTATTACAAATATTTTCAAGTTTCATGAGCCAATAAACATAAATGGTGGTCATAATAAATTATTAGTCACCCTACTTTACAAACCTACGGAAGCTTGTAATTGTGACTTTAATCTCACAATTCTGACTTTTTCTTAACGTGTGAGTTTATCTCAGAATTCTGAAATGTGTTTTGACTGGAACTCACATCCAAAATTCAAATTCAACATCACAAAATCTAGTAAAGTTTTGTATATTTTCATTTAAAAAAAAAAAAAAAACATTTATAATGCTACTTTGTGTTATATAAACTTGCCAGTAAATGACCTTGGCATTTAATTAACGCTGCTGCGAGGGTTTCTAATAAAAGGTTGAGGGAATTATGTCAAATTTGACACATTATTCTCTCTTATGACTGCTAATTAATCTATTTTTTCCCTCTTCGGGAAAGTCTTGAAAACACTCATGGATTTTTGCTATAGCTATTGTAGTAAATAGGGATAGTGCCTACATACATTTTTATGCTCTCGTCTCCGGTCTTTCTTCTGGAAATGTGAAAACGGTTCATTACACAACTTTGAAAGCTGTGTGTGGGCGGCTTAAGTTGATATTAATTTTCTGGATCAAACTCTTATTTGGTTACATGCACATTCAGAATGGAAATTCAGTAACCACAAAGCAGGACGCAGGGTAACAATTCTAAAGACATCTAAACTGAAGATTCCGGAACTGATTCTTGAACTCAACATATCGAAATGAGTCAGTGGGAGTTGATTATTTTGAATTTATAAGGGAGATGAGCCAAATACTTTGATATTCCAAAGTTTTACTGCAGAATCACAGCTGTTTATAAAATGTATTAAAATACAAATGTTGGAAAATGAGATGAATACAAAACATATGCAATGTCGTAATAGCAACCACTTTTATTAGGGTGGTCAAATGTTCATTGATTCTTTTGACAATCCCAAAAAACGAAAAATTGGTGCTTTTCCTTTAAAAACAATACTGATACAGTGTAGCTTACGAGGATACTGATATTAATCCAGTACGTTTTCAGTCATCCACACTAATTCGCATACGTCCAAAAACCTGCACAATTAAAAGATTTCAACTACATGAATGTACAGCTTTGCTAAACAAACTAGACCGTTCAGTCTAATCATTACCTTCTTAAATAATTTCCAACAATAATTTTTCCTCACATGGATTCTCAAATTATCTGTTACTTCTCATTTCTCACCATCTATCCTCAGCAAAACCATTTCTTACTCTCTTTTATAAATGCATAAGCTTCACATATTGTCACTCTGTGGCCTCTGGGGTCATGTTCAGCATAAGGAGGTCTTCATGCCGGCGGACCACCGCGTTTAAGCTGTCACTTGTCCTCACAGCGTTATAGATCTCCTCTGACGTGTTCACCTTTGTCCCGTTTATCTCAACAATAACATCCCCTGGTTTCATTCCGGCTCTGTGAAACAGGAAATTACGTCAACAATAGGAGGCCTCTATCAACAGACTGAGAAGAGCGCAGTGGGGTCAGACCATTGCTGCTTACCTACTGGCTGGAGATCCTACAATAACACGGTGGATAAGAACTCCATGAGAAACATCAGGAAAGGACACATCACGCATCTTCAACTCTTCGATTATACTGAGGGGAGAAAAAGACACCATTTAAAGTTTGAAAAAGTCACTTGACTCAGAGACCATCTCGCAAACACTTAAGGACCCGATATACTTCAAGCGAAATCACAGAACGAACTACTGTCATTTCAAACAAAATCAGGCCAAAGCTAAGTTTGTTTCTGGAGCTTGGAACGGCTTGCCAAAGGAAACTTTCCAGAAGAGATCGCTCTGGCTTGTAAACGCCTTCCGAACAACCATCGATTATGTAATAGGTAGATTTGAAATCTTCAGGCACTGATGTACTTCAAGCTAAATAGAGGAATGAATTGGTGTGACATCATTTCGAACAAAATCAGGGCAAAACAAAGTTCATTTTGTGTTCGTTTCAGGAGTTCGAAAAGGCTTGCCAAAGCGAACTTTAAGGCCGGTAAACCCCTTTGTACTGCCATTGGTCTGTGGCGATTAGGTAATAGGTAGGTGTGAGCGGAGGATCTGCTTTCTTTCTTTCACATGAAAATTTTTTCTGGTTCACTTCTTCTGTTCAGTCTGTCGAAATCAGATGTCCGCGGGTAAAAACACGAACACACTGAAACATCACTTTAAAGTAGACAATGAAGTTGTACTTCTGATGAAATGAGACACTCACACTGTTTTTCATGTATAATACTGTAAAGCTGCGTGCTTTTAAGCAATATTTTGTATAAAGTGCTACATAAAAAAATGTGACGTGACTTTACTATAGTGCTGAATTGCAGAGCTCGGGCAAATATATCCAAATCGCTTTGATCAGATGCTTTTCTTATGGTTTTTTTTTTTTTTTTTACCTTGCTGGTTTCTCATTTATATTTACATTTTCATCTAACCGTCACTCTCAGCAGTGTGAGCGGTGTTGGATGTTTGCTAACAGTATATCACTGCTCACGTATATCAACCTTCTTTTTACCCCTAAGTGAAGAACGAAAAAGAACTTTGCCGTGAATATATCGGGGCCTTTAGGTTCTGGTATAAAAAAAAACAGTTTGTCACCTGGGGGTCAAAGTCAACATCATCACTCCAATGTAACGCCGTTTTGATCCCGAATCTCCAAACCAGGACTCTGGAAACAACAGATACATATCAAAAACAGTCAATGAGATCAAAATAAAGATAACAAGAACCTCTGAGGTCAAGGGTCACTCTTACTCTGCTTGTCTGCAGCACGCTCAAGGAAGAGGCGGACTCTGTCTGAGGGAATAGCGAAGGAAATCCCTGCAGTCACTTTCATGGTATTAATTCCAATGACCTCCCCATCCTGAAGGTTACAAACATAAAACGTCATTTCATTCCATGAGACTAACATGTGACCAGTCATTAGGTTCTCAGATAGATATTGTTTAGATATTTGTTCTGGTTGGTTATATTTGTTCTTCTATTATTAGTCAAATGAACTTTAAATGAACTTTAATGAGCGAAATGAAACGCCTCAACTTCCTCATCTTAAATCCAAAAGGCACAAACAGTATGTTGTGTAAATGTCAGTGACTCACCAGGTTTATAAGGGGACCTCCTGAATTTCCAAACTGTAAAATAGACATTGACTACTGAACAATGCAATATATTTATTATTCGAGTAATGAAATAATTGTAATGACACAGATATAGCGTTCACATGCAATTACACCCAAATTCTCCAATGCCATTTCCTGTGCGCTTACATCTATGGTAGCATCAGTCTGGATGTAGTCTATGTTGGAGTTGGACAGGCCGAGTTCTTTACCACCTCTCTGGGCAGAGCTGACGATTCCAGATGTGATTGTGTTTTTAAGAGAAAAGGGGCTGCCCATGGCAACCACGAACTCACCCTGACGCACATCAGTCGACTGACCAAGACGCAGCGTTGGGAGGGGATGCTGGGATGAGACAGAGAACACCATGTATTAATGCGTCCGAAATCGCATACAGAGAAGGTTCAAACACACACACATACACTACTATTGAAAAGGTTTTGAAAGAAGTTTATTATGCTTACCGAGGCTGCATTATTATTATTACAATTCTAATACAAACTGTTTTCTATTTTCATATATTTCAAAATGTAATGTATTCCTTTGATGAGCTGAACGGTACCTTAGAATTGATTTTGATGGTGGCGATGTCTGCAGCCTGGTCTACATCCTGGACTGTGGCATTGTAAGTCTCTCCATTGGTCAGTTTGACACGGACGCCACGCTTGTTGGCAACCACATGGGCATTGGTCACTATCAGGCCATCACTACTAATGATGAAGCCGGAGCCATTCGAGATGGGCACCTCACGGCCAGAAAAAGGGTGTCTATAAAGAAACAATATTTAATGTAAGACACAAAGAATCAATCTCCACATGTTAACAGATACAAAAGTTCCCTGTTCGAGAAAAACAACTTGAATGAGCCTAAACTCGTTTGTTCGACTCCAAGTCAAGTCAGGCTGTCTGGTCTGTTGGCTAGTTTAAAGAGTTAGTTCATCCAAAAATCAATCACCCTCAAATCGTTCCAAACCTGTAAGACTTTCGTTGATATTCAGAACATAAATGAAGATCTTTTTGATGAAATCTGAGAGTTTCTGTCCATCCATAGACAGTTACGCAACTGACATTTAGACGTTTCAAAGTTCCTAAAGAGATGGTAAAACTAATAATATGAATTGAGTGGTTTAGTCCAAATTTTCTGAAGAGACATGATCACTTTATATGATGAACAGATTGAATTTAGGCTTTTATTCACATATAAACATTCATCAACTCACACATCAGTTGGGGTAAACGGAAGGTCAAGCATGTTCGCTTGACGTGCAAGAACCAACGAGGGTAATTCTTGTGTTACACAGCAGTTTGAGCCATAGACATAATAAGTACATAGACGCCGCTTTGGAACGTTGCTGCGATACGCGTCCGCCATTTTGCTGAGGGCAAGACTGCGTTGTAAACAAATGCAAGTAAATGGCTGAGCTGTGGTTTTCCTTGATAAAAACAATAATAATGTTTACATTTATCAACCGATTTCAGTGGTTTGTACGTGGTGTACATTACTATTACTAATTAATGACCAAATACAACAGACATTTTTTTTTCAGTCTTGTTTGTGAAAGGTAATTTATGGCGTTATTTTTAAGTCAAAAGTTACGAGCGCGTAAAATTTGCTCACGAGCACATTATGTTATTTCACAGGCGCGAAAATGAACCTTCAGCTGGCATGATAAAAGTAATCGCGCACAAATTCAACAACCGAGAGGTGCACCGGTAGCTGCGAGCGAGCGCCTGGCATACTCTCATAGGTTAACTCTGCTTGTACAATGGAATCCTGCTCGCGCGCAGCGGGCTTCTGCTCGCGGACTGCTGTTTTGCTCGCGCAGTGGATTTCTGCTCGCTCAGCTGATTTCTGCTCCCTCGCGTCTACATGACTTTTGACAATTTGGGGGCGGGACCTAGGGAGGGCACTGGCCCTCTTATGATTGGTCACTTTCATCGTAATCCCAACCACAGAGACATCCTTCTACCTTGATTGACAGCTCTCATTACAGGAAGCACGGAGTTGGGCTAAGTTACCACCAAAGAAGAGTGGTAAGTGAATGAATTAGAATGAGGTTTTCTAATATACATAAAATGTCTCTGCACGTATAAAATGCATATAGTTAAATCAGTTACCATCGATGTATATATTTGCGAACGATGACGCCTACGTTTTGTTTAGTAACATTAACGGTTACATATGTGACCCTGGATAACAAAACCAGTCTTAAGTAGCATGAGTATATTTGTGGCAATAGCCAACTAAACACTGTATGGGTCAAAATGATCGATTTTTCTTTTATGCCAAAAATCATTGGGAAATTAAGTAAAGATCATGATCCATGAAGATAATTAGTAAATTTCCTACCTTAAATATATAAAACATTTATTTTTGTAAGTGGATGCAGCACAATCGCCAACAGAAATGGAAACCTTTAAAGGTGATTTTCTCAATATTTCAATTTATTTGAACCCTCAGATTCCCGGTTTCAAATAGTTTTATCTCTGCCAAATATTGTCCTATCCTAACAAACCATACATCAATGGAAAGCTTATTTATTCAGCTTTCATGTGATGTATAAATCTCAATTTTGAAAAATTGACACATAAGACTGCTTTTGTGGTCCAGGGTCACATATGAGTAATAAGTAACGTAACTTTAGCTAGCATATTCGTTCTGTAGCTAATGCCTCAGCCAACACTTGTGATGCTGATCGCCCGACACACTCATTTTAAAACTTCTTAGACAACTAAGAATCATAACATAATTGTTTTCACATGTAACGTTAAAAGTGCTATTCTTATTGAGGCTGAGTTACTGCATTTGATTTTGCAGGCTAACATCCAATGCAGTAAAATACTGTTTTGAATGTTGATTAACTTAGCCACACATGTTCACATTGTCCCTTGTTGTATTTTTGTGTGGATCCAGCTCATCTTGTCATTTATAAATAGATGTAAAAGAAAATGGCGGACGCAAAAGAGGAGGTGAACTATTTTCAAAAATGTTTATTACGTTAAAGTAGTTCATTTGTGGTGCTGTTTGTTTCAGTTCCATTTCTTTATTTCTCCCCATTCCTCTAGGAAGATTTGCGCAATATGGCCCTCGATTTGGTGGCCAGGATGAGAGCTACATTGAGTAATCCTAAACCAAACGGTATGTATCATGACTCAGTAACTATCTTTACTAGGTTGCGTTGCCATCTCTAGACAATATGTGTGGTTTGATTACATTATGTTGGTTTCCCTGTATACATATAACAATATATAAATACTCAACTTCATAAACAACTTCAACAACATTCGTCATGGAAGTGTTGCTGTCATCATCATGCAGCTCACCTATGGGCTATATGCACGCATAAGTTCCACATTTGACGCAAGGATGCTCTTCAGTTTCCGGTTGGGGAGATTAAAGCGGAGGAAAACCGAGGAAAACGGGATTATGGCAGAGTCTTCAAAATGTACTGTCCTCCCGTCTTTGAAACGAAACTTTCATACGTTTAGATGTCATTTTATATATAGTTATGTTTATTTAATATAATTCAAAAAGAAGCATTTTACGCGCTCGTAACTTTTGACTTAAAAATAACGCCATAGTAATTCCCCGAGATCTGTTTTCAATTGTGCAACAATTTGTACAGCCCCAAGCAGCACACAAAGCAGGCATTATTCTCAATTCCTGTAATGAGAGGTATGGGAAAGTTGCCCTCCGCAATATGCCGGTGCCGTTGACGTACGCTCCAGCGGCCAATAGGATGTCTTCATTATGTCTATGGTTTGAGCTTCAGCAAGAACCAATGAGGTTTGTTCTCGTGTAACAAGCAGGTTCCGTTGAGCTTCTGTTTATGTGCATCAATTTTTATATGTGAATAAAAGCCTAAATTAAATCTGTTCATATAGAACGATCCTGTCGGACCACTCAATTCATATGGATTTGTTTTAGATCTCTTTATGAACTTTTTGAAGCATCAATGGGGTAGTTGCGTAGCTGTCAATGGAGGGACAGAAAGCTCTAGGATTTCATCAAAAAGATCTTCATTTGTGTTCCAAATATGAACGAAAGTTTGGAACGACATGGGTTGAGGATGACATTTTTTGAGTAATTAATGATAGAATTTTCATTTTGGGGTAAACTTTTCCCTTTAAGAGAGGCTTGGGAAATTTTTCTGCAGTTTGACCACGGTAGGGGACCATAATTATTTAACAGACTGCGAGACCCTTTTAAACCAGCTAAGACCATTTAGGCTAGTTTAAGATGTTTTCAGAGGAGCTAATACACAGTTTCGTTGTATTTTTGACAGACTCACCGTCCAACGATCTCGATGTAGACTACAGCAGGAGTGGACTTCTCAACCACATCCGCGATGAAATTGTACTTGTACCGCGGACTGTCAGGTTTAAATGGAGAGGCACATTGGACAGTAGGTAATATGCTGTCAATCAGCAAATTTCTGACCGAGACTGTGCTCTGTAGGGCATCTTTATTGTTCTCGTTTCTTAATGAATACAAGGCTGCTGCTCCTCCGAGTCCCAGTCCAAAAGCGACTGCCAGGCGAGCTGTGCGACTGTTGCCTCCTGAACTCCGGGGTGAAACTACAGTTCGTACTTCTACATGTTCCTGCTTACCCGAAGAGGAGTTAGAAAAGTGTCCTAAAGGTCTTACGGTCATCGCATTTGGTTGGTGGCGACGGCTGTCCCGGAGACATCTCGTGATCGTCCTTATGAGACATCGATTTACATGTGTACTTGCCATGTTGCATCAGATGTATCGTAGTAGAAAACAGTCAATCCAGATGGAAGCAGGGACTTGACCTCTGGGTCTAACACATTATATTAGCAAAAGTTTATTTGAAAATTTCTTGAAAATTATTCTATAAAGGAACATGTGGTTAAAATTGTCTTCACATACGCTTGTAGAGGTGTGACAGCCTAATCCTCGGCTCTGAATGTAGAGTCTGTGACAGTACCGGAAGTGGTAGTTGGTCAACGCATCTGATTCTGCGCATGTATGGACATGTCTGATGAGAGTGGGAAACTCCTGCTAGAAACTAGAATATATTACAATTACGGTGTGTAATTTAAAACTGATCTCATCGGAAATATTTTCTATATTTGAATAGATGAAAGTGTAATAAATATAATATCATTACCAGTTATCTCAAATATTATTCATGAAACTATTATTTAATAAGTAATTTAATAACAATGTAGTATTCATATTAATAATAACCTGTTATTGAGTGGAATTATTCAATCTGCATATAAGTATTGTGAATGTTATTTGCTAGTGAACGACCTAAGAGCTGGTCTGGAATCGGGTATGTGTGAAGCGGACGGAGAGAGAGTTCTCCTCCCCGCTTCCGAAACCAGTCGGCTCCAGCTCCTGATCCATTCCGAATGATCCATTTACTCTTTTCTTTCGGCAAACTCACGTAGGTCTGCTTTTACAATTCACCATGACGTCACAACAGTAATAGACGCTCTTCCGGGTGGCAAAAGGCGAAGCGTTCCTATGGCAACGCTTGTAAATTGCTTGGACGGAATTTCACCGTCGACAGTAAAAATGTAATAAATAAATAAAATATTTAATTAAATATAATGCGTTTTTTTCTCATAATAACAACTGTGTTTAATGATATAAGTAAAAAATATAATAAATATGTTATATAGTAGGCCTACACATAATTATCAAAATACTCTCTAGTCTGTAGCTCTTTTTTTTCTAGCCAAATAACGTGCTATATAGCCTATCATGGTCATGGCTTTCCTGAGGTAAATGTTATGTCACATAATTGTTCTCCAGCTGTTATATTGACCTCTTTGCGCTGTTGAAAAACACTGATTGGTTGATATTATGTGTGAGGAGGAATATACATTTCGGTAAGTTGCGTGAGAAATGTGTGGCGTGAGAGTGTGTGAAAAGGGATAGTTATTTTGGCTAGAAAAAAAAGAGCTAGAGTATTTTGCTAATTATGTGTAGGCCTACTATATAACATATTTATTATATTTTTTACGTATATATCATTAAACACAGTTGTTATTATGATAAACAAAAAAACGCATTATATTTAAGTACTTTTTTTTTTTTTTCATTTTTACTGTGGACAGTGGGTCTCCCTTCCAAGCAATTTACTAGCGTTGCAAAACCTATGGCGAAAACTCAGAAGACATATAATATTGGCATAAAACACCTTTTACAAACCAATTGCAAATGTTTTATTGAAGGGTTAATCAATGCAATTAACAAATAATCTAATACCATTCAAAATTAAGAGTCTTTATAATATGATATATTGTATTCAATTGTAGGGCTTGTTTTGTTCATTTTATAGTTTGTAAATTAGACTTTTAAATACAACTCTTCCTTTTTATTATACCAATATGTAATTAAATGTGTACACATTTATAAAAATGAATCCGAGATCAGGTAAAAATAATAAGATAGATACTGGTTAATTGAATTGAAATATCTTGAATGTCCCCAAGGGGCAATTTGGTTCACAACAGGTAGCCAACACACATTCACACAAAAACATGATAATAGGTTCATGAGATCTCCCCTAGCGGTGAACCATTGGATATTATTTATTTATTGGAAAACCATTGGAATTTCAAATAATTTCTTTATGAGGTGGTGCACCCTTTTAAGAGGGTGTAAGTTTCCTCCATAAATATTCATTGCTCTCACTTCTGCTTTGTCTCTTCTACCTCTGTTTTGTCCTTTCTCTATACTCTATTCTTCATCTGTTAGATACAATACTTTGGATTTTATTATAAACTAGATTTAAAAAGGTAGGTAGACAGACAGACAGAGAGAGACAAAACTATCCTCTGTGGTAAATTCCTTTTTTTCTACATTTAAGGTATGATTAATTTACTAAACACCACACCCCCTACAGGAACTTTTTGGCATTTTTTAAATGCCAATTAAAGACATACATTGTTGCATTGACTTTTTAAACTAATGAACACATCACTTCCAAGAGATTAGTATATTTGAGACATTTTGAAATGAAATGAAATGTGTTTCTCACATAGTACATGCACACACAAAGATATCACTCACTAGATCCACTGACTCTCTCATAACACTTAGAGGGTCAGAGGACAAAGAACTCATGTGAATCAATTTTGAGAAAAAAGAAAATTGTCCAAACAAACAGTTTAAACTATATCACTGACAGTGTATATTTTATGTACATAGGTATTTTTGTTCTTTAAATTGTGTATTTATCACTGTATCGCAGTCCGTTTGACAACACGTCCTTCTCTATCAATGGCAAAATTGTAGTTTTTCGGGTTGTCAAGAGCCTCTTCAATACGTTCATCTAGATTGTCCATTGTGATGAAGTCCTTTGCCTCTTCCTGAAACATGAATGCAAATAATAATAAACATCCTTTTCAAGAAATATATCAAATAACTTAAAGCATGCCAATACAACTCATTCTTCGTTTAAACGTGGACAAAAAGTATACAATATAACGTCTTTGTCAGAGGTCTGATATTTTGTTCTGTTGCATTCTATCATTGCACAGTACTGAAAGATTCACCTGTAGTTGAAGAATTTGTCTCTCTTTCTCTTTAATGTAGTCCTCCAGCTCTTGCTGGCGTAAGAGGACTGCTTCTCTCCTCCTCAGTTCCGCAGCCTCAGTCTCCTTCTGCACGCGCTGCTCTCTGGAAGACCAATGATATACATCCATTTTAATCAGCAACAAAATGCGGTGTGTCCGACTGAATCTCGCAGTACTACAAATGAATCAGAGGGGTATTTGATGCTAAAGGCCCATTCACACCAAGAATGAGAACTATAATGATACTATAATAGGACTATAATATATATTTCTAAAAATGCTAAGAAAAGTCCATACCACTACTATAAAAATAATGGCACAGAGAAACAGTATCCGGTAGTTAGATTAACTTTCAGAATGTGTTTTTTTATTTATATATAGGCTAATAGATGCTAATAGAATCTCACTTACACGCAAGTCATGCAGCCATGCAGAAAAGACCAATGGCCAAGGTCAAGAATTGTATTAAATAATACATTAAATTTTATTTAGTTTTTAACCAAACCCATATCATATATCCCTCAGAACAACTTGGAATATACAACACGTGTCGCATCGGTTCATTCTGCGATAATTTCACGTCTTTTTAAAAAAAGCTTGATTCAGGTCATATTTACTGACATTTTAAGGATGAACATGAGTGGGACATTTTTTTTTTAATTCTTCTTTTGAGGTCCATAACAGAAAGAAGGCCATATGGCATTAGAACAACACCAGGGTGAGTAAATGATTACTTCATTCTAATTTTAAGGTGAACTATCCCTTTAAGCGTATCCCTGCCAGAACTATCCCCTCCTCACGACCTACATTATGATCTCTCACAGTATCACATCTAAATGACTCACCGTATTTGACGTAGTCTGAGGTTTTCAGCATCATTCCAGGCCATTAGTAACCGATGCTCTTCAGCCTCCCTTTTAGTTCTCTCCTCTGCTGCAGAACCAACCTCATCTTCATATTTCTTCCTCAACACCTGTTCCTTGAACTCAAGTCTATATGCATAAAATGTTCAAGTATGTCAATTCGTCAATCTCAAACGGCAAAAGTAATAATGAGACAATTAAGAGGGGTAGAGTGACCTTGGTAATCACAGATCTACATTCACTAGTCATCATGCATAATCAGTTTTATAATTTAATGTCATGGAGTCTTACCGCAGGGCTCTTAGGATCAGATTGTACTCAGTGAAACGCTCCTTTAATACAACCATTTCCACTGGATCCACGGGAGGGGGAGTCTTAATTCGGCCCAATTTTGACTTCGCTTTGGGGTCTGTGCGAGATTTTCTTCCTCTGACAGTTTCGATTAAAACAGTATTGCGAGGAGCGAGAAGACGGACTAACGTTACAGGATCATGACACCGCGATAAAGCCCGCAACATGTTGAAGATTATATATAGTTATGATTAACGGCAAGCGTCTATACAGTTTAAATCTAATAATTAATGAATGTATATAGTTCAAGCAACAGATTCCAGCATGGCTATATAACATTGAGCATCTTCACATAGGCCGCCATGTTCTTGAACTTTAACCACGGAAGATGTTTCTTCACTCGATGTAGTCACGGCTGAGCTGAACGCAAAGCGCTCTCCACTGCCGCGCGCTGGTAATAAACAGAACTGTCTGCGAACGCGTTCAATAACTGCTACAGGGATGGAGATCGTGAGGTAATTAACGATTATGTATTGATTCTATTTCATCTTAATGATTTATGTTCCTATCTATTAAATGCTCTAGTCTATTTCTGAGGAAGAAAAAAAGTGTCTAAAAGTGGTTGGAGGTGGCATAAATTACGGTCAATTAAGGTAACGTAGGCTAATCAGGTGGTCTTAATTGTCGGATAAAAATACTAGGTAACTTAACGTTAAACAAAGTGCATTTTGTAACATATTTCGATCATTTGTTTTTGATTAAACACCACTGACAAAAACTCATAATCTTACATAGGCCTAATGTGTTATGATTCGCCACTAATAATAGCCTACTGAGAGCCTACTTTATGGAAGGCCATTTCCTCCACATCACAACATAAAAATTATATACTAAGTCATAATTAACATAATTAAAAAAAAAAATCTTAATCGAAATCAGTCGAAATTCTGATACAAAATGTGGCAATTAAAATAGTCATAATTATGACTATCTAAATTTTGGATTTTTATCTCATAATTATGACTTGTCATACTTTAGACTTTTTGTCATAATGATGACCTCTTAATATCATAATTTCAACTCATGTCACAAATTTTTTTTTAATTATGTGGTGGAATGTGGTTGTGATTTATATATATATATATATATATATATATATATATATATATAGCCTATATATATATATATATATATATATATATATATATATATATATATATATATATCCTATATAATTATTTAAAAAAAATACATTTTTTTTTATTGGACATGACAAACCTTAGGTTCAGTACGTGAGTCACACTGAATCAGTGACTGCTCTGGCTGATTTATGATGGTTTTGTTCACTAAAAATAACTGGCTCAAAAGAGCCACTTGCATGTTAAAAGAAGCCAGTTCGAGTTGTTCAGCATTAATTGAAAACCTGATTATCCATTATATCCAGCATACATATTCCAAAGAGGTTTTAATGAGCAAGTTTATGACTGTCTTGCACACATGGCTCACACTTAAACACACAGCAGAAGAGGTACTGTTGCTTTATTCAGCGTGTATAGGTACAAACATACAGCACCATTCAGTTCAGAGACTGTCATGATAAACAGACTCGGTTTCTTGTTCATTTTCAAATTACTGATAATTGAATAACATTATAACTTAGATGACACAACAAAAGCAGATGAGAGCAGTTGTATTTTAACCACAGGTCTAAAAACTCTAGTTCTAGAGCTTTTATTACTACTTTTTACTCTTGATTTTTCAGTCATGCTTTTATCATGTCAAACATTGTAAATGCTTAAGCAAAATAATCAAATATCCTCAACAAAATAAAAATATGAGAAGCAGAACACAGACAGAAAGCAAACTAAATTTGTTATGCTACAACGTTCACTAAAAATAATACATTCTAACCTAACTAACATAGCTAAAACATAACTGTTGCACTAACTACATATAATCTAAAGAGCCAGGAATGGTGGACAGTGTCCTGATGGCTGATTCTTGGTCTAATTTCAAATGGACAAATTGGCTTTAGTCTATTCCTAGCATCCAAAGCAAGCTGAGATCAAACAGCGATTCGCCTCAACAAACAATTGGTTAAAAGTTTGCATATAGGGGATCATTGGGGAATCAGATGCTCAATGTGTGCTGGGAATCAACCAAAGAAGTTACAATTTAGTGAAAATTTCAATAGATTTATTTGCAGAACCTTATAGTATATAGTGTTCCTGAAGTGGAACCTTCTATGGTCCTCCATGAGAATCGGCCAACATGACACTGAGCTCTGGCTGGGTGAGTGCTGCCCCTAGCGATGTCTCCAAGGTGGTCATTTTTCCATTTCGAGTGTAAAGAAGAAGGGGGACCTCCTTATGTGTACCTCTTGTGTGACACAAGGGCTCGTCTGACTTGAAAGCAATGATATGCTGAGGCTTAGTTTCATGGTTGGATGGTGTAATTTGGGTGTAGGTAACTAATAAAGAACTAGGATCGGAGGTTAAAACAATGGTTATGGATGGGATTTTGACAAAGAGGGTCATAAATGGTGGGTCCAGTTTAGTAGGTTTTGGAGAGAAAAGGAAGGTTTATTCACCTATCAATGTTTGAATCTGGGGGATGATGTTGTAGGTTAGTATTTTAGGATCTTAAAGTGGGTCTTCTCCCTCAGCGGTATTCAAAATATGAATATGATGAATGTGAGTTATTGGGATTTTGTGTTTTAGGGAGTTAGGCAAGGGCTGGGAGGGTGGAATATGTAAATCGAATTTCTTCTCCCTCCAGGAGTTTCCTGTTAAGGCAAAAATGAAGGTCAATTCAAAACAAACTACACATCAATACCCATGTGTGATCTACCACCCAAGTTACTTTATTCAAGTTAGTCCTCCCACATTTGTGATTCTATTTTCAATTAACTGTGACTCTGATTAAAGAAACTACAGGTGTCCTTCTGTCAAGAATATTACCTGTAAGCTGCGATTTCAACATCCAAAGCCATCTTCACGTTAAGCAGATCTTGATACTCCCGCAAATAGCGTGACATTTCCTCTTTCGCATCAGAAATGTCGCTCTCTAGGTGACTTATCCTCCCCTAGAAGTTATGCAGAGAAAATTCCAAAGCATCAATTCATGCCTAAATGACAGAAACATTCCCTCATACTGGATTTGTGCCAGAGATACAGAGTAGTAGCATCATAGATCTAACAGACTTTGCTCAGCAATACCTTTTTCTTCTAGAGCCAGTCTCATTTGTTCTACTCAGTTTGTCAGTCATGACTCAGCACTGATGGAATGAGTCAGCATCAGTAACATTTCTGCAACTATCGTTGCAATGCAATACATTACAATGACAGAAGCACAGCAGAAATACTATTCCATCAATGTTGAATCTGAAGAACAGTAAAGGTCAGGAAACTGACTTATGTAAAGACTTAAATGACGAAAAAGACTGGACACAGAGACTGTTTCCTTGTGAGGAAGCACAAAGACTCTATACAGAGAAAATGTGCATCATTTTACTTTTATGGGTACAACAGCTTATCACTGGGGAAGTACCCTTAAAGGGACAACTTTAAATCTTTTTGTCTTTAAAATGATCATAGTAGTACCTTAAGGGTACATATTAATATGCATCTGTTATAGGTAGATACGGTACAAAGTTGTCCCTTTAAGTGTACGGCATCAGTGACAAGGTGTTGTACCCCTAAGGTAAATTTTTTGAGTATTATGCCCCTAAATACAAATAAAGATTGTTCCAATTATTTTACATTTGCATTGATCTTCTTTTATCTAGAATGTTTCTGCAGTCAATATCAGAATGACCTCACTCTTCAGAGGCATTTATTTGTTTATATTGCACATGTGTTGCAATTATGATTAACTACTACCAGTGATCTATACCTGGTATTTGGTGACCTCGGTGTTCTGCGTCTCCTCTTGCTCCCCTAGTTGTGCATTCAGCGAATCGATGACGTTCCTCAGTGCTTCGACCTCAGCTGAACGGGACTGCAGCAGCCGCCGGTACTCATTGGTCTCCTCGCGTACCAAGCGCACAGCCTCCTCCTGCTTATCTGTCAGCTCCACTACGCTCGCCACCTTCCCCTGGAACCAAGCCTCAGCTGTTTGCATGTTGCGTCCAGCCAAGGTCTCATACTGAGCTCGGATCTCTCTCAGAGCGGCTGACAGGTCCGGTCTGCTTGTGTCCAGCTCCACGCTGAGGCTGGCGACCTGTAGCTGGACCCTCAGCCCCTCCTGCTCCTCAGCAAACACTTTCTTCAGGAAGTCCATCTCCTGTGCCAGGGAGACAACGCTGGCCTCCGCATCACAGCTGCACAGAGCGGCTTGGCCTGCCTCCTCTCGAAACCTCTGCAGGTCCGCCTCAGCCCGGCTACGCAGCCGTGCCTCTTCCTCCCAGCGCTCGTGCAGCTGTGCGTGCGCCTCCCGCAATGCCTCCCTCTGTGCCTCCATGCGCGCTTTAGCCTGGGCCTCCTGGTGCAGCTGCTCCCTGAGGCCCCGCACTTCCTGCAGATAGAGCTGCTGCAAGCGGGACGGCTGACTCTGCCTGCGCTGCAGGGCCTCCAGCTGCAGGAGCAGAGCCCGGTTTTGCTGCTCGAGGTGTCGAACCTTGTCAATGTAGGATGCAAAGCGGTTGTTTAGACCCACCAGCTGCTCTCGTTCTTGGGCCCGCAGGTCTAACAGCTCGGTGTTCCCTACGGTCAGCTGACTCAGGTCGCTCTGCTCCCAGCGCTGCAGAGGCTCCAAACGCATCGGCCACCTGGAGGAGGACAAGGGCCCCCGGGAGAGCCGATAGGTGGTGGTACTGGAGTAGGAATGTCCCCTTCTCCGGGAGAGGGAGGAGGAGATGAATGGGTCAAAGCTCATGATGCAGGATTTTTTGTTGTTTTTTTTTGGTTTGGTTTTCAAATGATGTTAATGTTTTGTTGGTTGAAGAAGTTTTTCTTTTTAAGTCCCCCTTGTTCTGCACACCATTAGTGGAGATGAACCGGCACTGCACCAGTTCAGAAATGCTGCAGAGCAGCCTGCTTTATACAGGACACACATACAGACTCTCTCTGCACACACACACACATACAGATCCTCAACCAATCAACTGCTCAGGAGTGTCATGATGCTGCCGATTGGTTTTGTGTTTCTTTTTTAGCTGGAGTAGCATATCAGGAGGAAGGGCTGATTTATATATTTTTATTAAAGGTTCACTCTTTTGCACAACAATTGCTTGGTTTCAGTTTGAAATGTTATTCAAATGGCTATATGAATCAGTATATAAAACATATTTTAAAGAAATCCATGCAGTTCGATTTAGAATATGGGATTAAGAAATAATGTTAACGTAATTTTTTTTCACTATATACAATTATATATACAATTCATTACTCAAAGAATCAGCTAAACAACATTTAATTGTACAATAATGCTTGATTTTTTAATATTGAAATATATAGAATTAAATCAAGTTTGCACAGGAAGGTTAATATTAGCTCATCATACATTGTGTTATTGCTTAAACTAAGATTTTAAACCTCTTGTTCTCGCTCTCCCAGGAATGGCGCAGCCTCTGGCTGACATCTTTGAGTTTCAGAAAGTTGAATCTCTGAGAAATTATCTGATGCACCAATGTCTCCTTCCTGTAATGAACACACAAAGTTATTTCAGGATTTATAGGATCGATTTTAAGAGCAATATAAGTTTAGTTGCCCATTGAGGAGTTTTTCCACTAGATTCTGGCATCAGAGCAAAGATATTAGTGTAACCTATATTACAGCAATGCAATAAAATGCTTTTAAAAAGTGGTAAACACTATTTTAGTCCCTTACTTTTTTTAAAGAACAACTAAGTAGTAAAACAAACAACATAAACCTGTGACTTCACGCTTTGCCATCAAATATGCAGCCTCTAAAACATTACCTGTGGTGTGCACTGTGTCGCAAAGTCCCTCAGCACATACAGCTCCTTCCTTACACTGAAAGACAATCAATTAACACTTGTTAAAGCAAGTAAACAATGCAAAATAATGGCCTACTAATAAACTTCAGCTGTGAAAAAAGTGCCATTACTGGGTCATCATATACTGCTGGCTTCAAATCCTGCAGGTAAAATGTAAAAAAAAAAAAAAATTAAGGAAAAATGTAAACTTACTTTTTCCCTGACACTTTCCCTGTAAATCAAGAGTAAAGACAATGACAGTGAGCTGTGTCATTAACATGAACAGTTTGTATACATGATTTAAAATGTACCAACGAAACTTACAGTATGCATGGATCTGTAAAAGCAGCCACACACCAGACATAATGCTTTCAAACGGCAGCACTATTACACGCAGATCATCCACTGTTCTCTCTCCCTTGTCTAAACAGAAGAATTTAGTGCTCTCTCCAACAGAACCTTACAATATAATATCATTTAGGTGTTGACACTTACACACTTGCAGTATTAATTCTGTGGCAAGAGAAACAGAGTTGACCACTGGCAGACCTGCCACCCCATACATGAACAAAGTAGAGTAAATGACATCTGCAAAAGAGGAAATGTAAGAATTACTGCAGAAGAAGGATTTTTAAACCCTACTGATTCATTGAAAATCTTTATGAATGCTTTTGCCAAAAAGTAACCAAAAATCGGAATGTTTTCTTGACTTTCTTATCCTCATTTGTTACCAGGAACTGTTCTGGAGAATCGTGAGGGTGCAATCGCAGTCAAGACGTGGAGCAGAACTGTGATAAAGATCCATCCAAAACGCTCTATGATCAATAACGCATTATAATGGTCAGGTTACAATTGCTGGAAAGCCATGCTATACCATAAAAGCTAACAGAAAAATGTAAGAAAATGTTTGAATGACAAATTTGGATGACATTAGCATAAACCACATTTGTTTTTTCAAAATGAATAGGGCAACTAATTTGGCTGACATTTGAAACCAACTTACCGTTAGTATACTCCAGAATCTTGTTAAGATAATATAAAATAAATGCACTGTGCCCGATGAGCGTGACAACCATAACGTTTACCCAAACTAAATCTAGGATAGTGAGAGACAGAAAGATCATCATTGATACAGCCAGCATGTTACTTTAACAAATATAATTTAACACATTCAAGAGAGTTCAATCCAAATTTTCAAAGCCAGTGCCAATCAGCATTGCTTTTGGAGTATTTGTCTGAAAGCTAATTATTTAGGCTACTTGTCCTAAAGCTGTGGTTCTCAACCAGGGGCTTGTGCCCAAATTTATAAGGGGACCTTGAGATTACTTAAAATGACATTAAATTGAGCTAAAATGACTTAACAAAAGTCAAGATATTTCTTATTTTAATTCAGTCCTCTTTTTTTGTTTCTGAAGAACCAGGATTTCAAAGGTCTTGAAAAACCTTGATATATGAGGTGGCTTCATTTAAAACCTCAAAAATATTTTTTATATATTTTTTTTACAAATCTTTTCCACTAAATTATGAACAACTGGCAAATTGATGGGGCCTTTGAATATTGTTGTGGACAACGGGGGTCTTGAATTCAGAAAGGTTCAGAACCATGTCGTAAAGCATTTTTTCCTGACCACCATTCTGATTTAACAACGAAATGGTTTAATATTCAATTTAAGCGGCCTCACCACCCAGAGGGAACATGACAAATAAACATTTGTTTGTGTACTTACAACATCTCCATATAAGTGCATAAAGTTGATTTTTGTCAAGTTTTGAACAAAGGTAGTGTCGAATTGCTGGAATTGGAAGAACTATTAATGAAATGGCAGTAGATATTCCCCCAAAAGCATATGTCATTATAATCATGGCTGAAAATAAAAACAGACACATTTTAATGACTGTCAGTAAATAAATATCTAAAACAAGAGACAGATCCTGGATAACTTAAAAATACAACTCCTACTTACATTCATCAACGCTTGATGATCTATAGAAAAGGAGACGCATTTGAAGAAAGTTGCTTAACTGCATGAGAACATGTCCTAACGACTCTACGTGACAAATATCACACATATGACCATTACACATAACATGCAGCAGTCGTTAAAGATCTGGAAATCTGGCCTTCATATAATTGTATGATTTCTAAAGCATAAAAAATACAACAGAATACATGTTTACATACCTGTTACAAATCGAAGGGAAAAATGAATATCAAAAAAACGTATCAAGAAAATGTGGCTTAAAGCTAGAAGAGATGCTGGCATGGATGACAGCAGAATAACCCCAACACTGACAAGCACAGCTTCACTCCACTGAGATGCATTCCAAAGATCATGAAGAACAGCTACAAAAGAAAGATGATACAAGAATGACATATATCCATAATACAGGCCCAGATGAATGTATTCTGCAAAATTGAAGTGCCCCAGTCAATAATTGAATCCCTTAAAATTCATCTTTGATTATCAAAATTACATTCAAGTATAAGTTTTTTATCCTTCATGGTTGAAAATAGTTTGAATGTAACTATACCATAAATATGCAAATTACACCCCAACTTCACTCAATCACACCATCTGATCCACTCGGGTCAACTGTAAACGCAATGGTTTAATTCAGCCATATATGTTTGAACCAGAAACTGATTCAGAAGGAAGAGCGAATTACACTTGATCATCTACAAGTTGATGTATCCGAATGGTAATGCATTTTATGTATCACTCATAGTCTCTACAACGTCGGATACGTAACAGTAATTGATATGATTAGCCTTTGGCTTGACTACATTTTGAAACCGCTAATAATGTATTTTTAATAATGTAATTTTAATTATATTGAGCATGTTTGGGATGCTCTGGATCGGCGTATACGACAGCGTGTTCTGGGTCCTGCCAATATCCAGCAACTTCGCACAGCCATTGAAGAGGAGCGGACCAACATTCCTCAGGCCACAATCAACAACTTGATCAACTTGAGGCAAATGCTGGTCACACCAGACTGTTTTCCTTTTTTTTTGTGAACTGGGGTGATAGCCGCTGTCTTAAGGGCCAATGGAACCTTCCAAGTCGTTAGAGAATTATTGATAATTGCAGTAATAGAAGGGCATAAAATATTAAGCACTTGTTAAGAACCTCGGTAGGCATGGGGTCAAGAAAACATGAACTCATAGACCAATTTTGAAATGTTGTCAATACTCAGTAACAAAGTTGTAAAAGAAAATGGAAGGCGGGTTTTTAAGATAAGCCCAGGAGCCAGCCAGGTAGAGCCAGATTTAATGGAGCTATACATCTTTTGGACTTTCTCTGTAAAAAATTTATAGAATTCTCAACAGAAGAAAGATTTTAGCTTTAAAGTTTAATGTTTGTTGATGTTTGTTCATCATATCATTGTAATTTACATCATATACATCATTCACCTATATGTACCCGTTTTTTCCATTAAAGGTGTTCTTATGCTCAATGATAGAAAAAAATGATGTTTGTAACGGGCAGTTTCAAACTGCAAAACTTGATTTTCACCACAGGAGATCTTTAGGTATTTGAACATAGTTAATGAATACATTCTTTACATTAAGACTTTAAAACTATCCTTACCTGAGCAAAATGCAGTGGAAATCAGAAGATATGCTATAGGAATACCTGCATGTTCAATTATTTTGTGGATGAAACCTGGAAAATCAACTGAAAAAACAAACATTTAAAATGTTTAAGTAACTAGAATTTAAATTTAAACCATTTAATACAAATTAAACCATATTCATATTATATTTATACACATTTGTATTAGCTGATTGATTCTATAGTCAACATAACAGCCTTTAATAACTGTAGAATTTTCTGGCAAACTAAGTATTCTTTTTTTAGACTCTTAAATCTGTGGGCTTATCACAGTTCCCCAAAGCACTAAGTAAGATGCATTTATGTACAATGCGATTTGAAATGTATTGCAGAATATATATAATACAATATACAATCAAACAATGCCTTTCATTCAAATGCACATACATACCAGAAACTGTTGTATTCCAATTATAATAAGGGGCCACAAGAAACAATAAAATGATCCTTGTCAGATTAATTATTGCACACATTGTTACCTCAACTACAGACCCTGAAAAAAGCAGTAACAAAACAACAGTCATCAGAGGAAAAAAAAGATGGATAAATGAAACCTTTTCTGACAATGCATGCAGACTTAGAAAAGTTCATGTCACATACCTTCAATTACACCCCACAGAATAAATGCAATAGATAAACAGATGTTGGGACAGACAACTTGAAAATAATTAATGTACATGGGCTTTGTCCCAGTATCTGCAGAAGAACATAAATGTCATGTACAATCATTTACTATGACTGTTTATTATTGTATACCACAGTTTAACATGTTATTCATTTAGATTTGCTATACATTAATATAACTCTTTAAAGCATATTTCATATTGCTTGGCCTACCTTTTCTGCTTATATAGATTGCGACTGGAATGCTTAATACAAAAGTCACAAAGAGGGAAATAAAGCAAAGCATCAGTGTAATGATGTGCAGAGCAGACATTCCTAGAGAGAGACAAGGATTTCACTGGCATTAGATTTAGTTCATGTTAAAAAGAACGATTCGACATAACATTTGATTAAAAAAATTGTTCACTAAATAGAATTATATAAAAATGATATATAGGCTACTACTGTTAAAATGTTTTTGAAAGAAATCTCTAAGGTTCAACAGAGCAATTTAATACAGTTAAGGCTGCAAAAATACAGTAAAAATGAAAATGTATTGAAATAAAAATTTCAATAAAAAAAAAGAGGTTTTCTATTTTCATATATTTAGAATGTAATTTATTCCTGTGACGGAAAAGCTGAATTTTCGGCATCATTACTCCAGTTTTCAGTGTCACATGATCCTTCAGAAACCTTTCTAATATGATGATTTGGTGCTCAAGAAACATTTCTTATTATTATCAGTGTCGAACAGTTGTGCTAAGGTTATATTATTTATATACACTCACTGGCCACTTTATTAGGTACACCTGTCCAACTGCTCCTTAACACTTAATTTCTAAGCAGCCAATCACATGGCGGCAACTCAGTGCATTTAGGCATGTAGACATGGTCAAGACAATCTCCTGCAGTTCAAACCGAGCATCAGTATGGGGAAGAAAGGTGATTTGAGTGACTTTGAACGTGGCATGATTGTTGGTGCCAGAAGGGCTGGTCTGAGTATTTCAGAAACTGCTAATCTACTGGGATTTTCACGCACAACCATCTCTAGGGTTTACAGAGAATGGTCCGAAAAAGAAAAAACATCCAGTGAGCGGCAGTTCTGTGGGCGGAAATGCCTTGTTGATGCCAGAGGTCAGAGGAGAATGGCCAGACTGGTTCGAGCTGATAGAAGGGCAACAGTGACTCAAATAACCACCCGTTACAACCAAGGTGGGCAGAAGAGCATCTCTGAACGCACAGTACGTCGAACTTTGAGGCAGATGGGCTACAGCAGCAGAAGACCACACCGGGTGCCACTCCTTTCAGCTAAGAACAGGAAACTGAGGCTACAATTTGCACAAGCTCATCGAAATTGGACAATAGAAGATTGGAAAAACGTTGCCTGGTCTGATGAGTCTCGATTTCTGCTGCGACATTCGGATGGTAGGGTCAGAATTTGGCGTCTACAACATGAAAGCATGGATCCATCCTGCCTTGTATCAACGGTTCAGGCTGGTGGTGGTGGTGTCATGGTGTGGGGAATATTTTCTTGGCACTCTTTGGGCCCCTTGGTACCAATTGAGCATCGTTGCAACGCCACAGCCTACCTGAGTATTGTTGCTGACCATGTCCATCCCTTTATGACCACAATGTACCCAACTTCTGATGGCTACTTTCAGCAGGATAATGCGCCATGTCATAAAGCTGGAATCATCTCAGACTGGTTTCTTGAACATGACAATGAGTTCGCTGTACTCAAATGGTCTCCACAGTCACCAGATCTCAATCCAATAGAGCATCTTTGGGATGTGGTGGAACGGGAGATTCGCATCATGGATGTGCAGCCGACAAATCTGTGGCAACTGTGTGATGCCATCATGTCAATATGGACCAAACTCCCTGAGGAATGCTTCCAGCACCTTGTTGAATCTATGCCACTGTAAGTCCCCGCTAAGTCGAACCAATGGCGCCATTCGATCAGCGGCGAAGGTCTCGCGCATGTTCCGTCCTTTCCAGGCTAAAGGGATTTTGGATTAAATGCAATACACTTTCTCATATGTATTAACTCGTTATTTCATCTGACTCCAAAAATGAAAAGGTTTTAATGATATCTGTGCATCATTAAATGTGAGCGAGTGTTTGACTATTCCTCGTAACCATTAGCTAAATGAACAATGTCAAAGTCAATTAGAATAATCAAATGTAACAATTTATTATGTCGGGTAAAGTATCATGCCAATTTCACAATCAGTTCAAAGATAATCAATACAATAACATCGAATGCTCTAGGATAAGAGAAATGCAAACCCAACATTTTAATAAATACATGAGGCTGAGTTTTGGACACTCAACCTCATGGGCTCTCAGAATTACAGAGAAGCCCCGAGCTTTTCACTGCAGTCCATTAAATAGCCAGAATCTTTTCACATGGAAAACCTGCTAATTTGCATTAAGTTACACCTCTTTGGGTGAGGGGTAAAAAGACCATTTGCCTTTCTTTGTGTCAGTTATCTCTAAACTCTTAAAAACCTTAGTACCTTGTGTTTTACTCTTTGGAAATGAGACCATTGTACCAGTCACACTGAGACCTTTAAAATGATACTAAACACAATACTTAATCATTCACATTAAAACTATATATATTCTTGTGTGAGTTAAGTGTTACTGAGAGAGAGAGAATGCAGATGAAGTGAGACTTGTCCCAAAGGAAGAGGGGGAGGGTGTCAAATGTTAATTTTCCCACAAGATTCTTTGTTTCATAGACCACTGGTCATTCTTTAACCAGTTCTTCCAATTTCCAGCCTTACACCACGAAGAATTGAGGCAGTTCTGAAGGCAAAAGGGGGTCCAACCCGTTACTAGCATGGGGTACCTAATAAAGTGGCCGGTGAGTGTACAATTCATTATTATTTTGAATTAGGTTTTCATTTTAGTTTTAGTTTAAATATTAATAGTAATCATTACAATCTTTTGGACATTTCTCCTATTTAAAAATATATATATATAACTTTTACTTTTAGTAATTTTAGTACTTTAACTTAAGCAAGACAATTGAACTGCTTAATACTTTTGTAGAAACAATCATTTTAAATATAAATATTTTGTCACAATTTAATGCATACTTCTGAACGAAACTTAATTTCTTTCAAAATCATTTTTTAAAACTTTCGAACGGTAGGCCTACAGTGTATTTCTCAGATGACTTACCCAATCGCCCTATTTCCACAGTAGCAGAGCTCACTGAATATTCTACGTGGACTTCACACATGTATTCTCCCTTGTCGGCAGTCTGGACATTTTTTAGTCTCATTGAGAAGTTGCCTTTGGGAATTTCTTCTCTGAAGAACTGTGCTCTGTCTCTGTAACGCTCGTGATTCGATCCTGAGAATATTGTCCCATTTTGGAAAAGCAAGACGGGGACGATGTCTGACTTTTTGTCCACCTTCATCCATGAGACCTCGTCAAAGTGTTGAGGAGGAACATGCGAGTCAACCATGCAATTTAGAACAACCTCCTCACCAACATGTGCAAACACGATTTGATCTTCTCCTGTCACAACTACACGCTCTGTCGTGAATAAGACAAATAATCATTCTAACAACAAAATAGGCATGTTTAAAGACTCTTTAAAAATCGGATACTTACCCACATGTTGAATTGTAACGGGGATCTCCCCAACATCCTGGTCAAAGTAAACTACACATTTGTAGATACCAGTGTCCACGACTGTTATATTTTCCAACAGGATTGAAAAGTTTCCTTTAAAGATCTGCTCATGAAAAAAATGTGCTCTGCCTCTGTAAGACGGATGCTGAGCCTCGGGTCTGTCCTCACCATTCTGAAACAAGTGCACTAATGCCTCTTCATCCGTCTTCTTCCACTCGACCTCCAGCTCCTCCACAGGTAATGGGGTTTCCACAGAGCAGGGCAGGAGGACAGAACCCCCCAGTTGTGCAACCAGAGACTGAGCAGGTCCTTGAACCAAGAGCCCTTCAAAAACAAAACATGAAACAACAGCAATTCAGGTGGGACTGTCATAAACGCATAATGCAAGCATGTATGGAACAAAGCATGTGATCCTTACCTTCAGTTGTAAGAAGAGCTGCTGCTGATATCAAGACTTTAAACATGTTTAAGGTGCACATATCTAGAGCTGGGAAAATCTCTGAATTTAAGAGTAAACAGCCCTACGAACTGACTAACATTATCAAATGTTCTTCCTACTTTCATTTTATTCAAGTTGTGCAACACGGCCTTTGACCGAGGATGCACATGATTGACTTCATACAGCCATAAGCTGAATTAGCTTTTAATCTCAGTTGATGGCTCACTCTTGTTCTACTCTACCATTCAAAAGCTTGGGGTTGGTGAGATTTTGTAATGTTTTTAAAAAAAAGTCCCTAATGCTCATCAAGACTGCATTTATGTGATCTAAAGTGCAGTTAAAACTGTAATATTGTAAAATATTATTACAATTTAAATGTAGCTTGAATGTATATTAAAAAGTCATTTGTGATTGCAAAGCTGAATTTTCAGCAGTCATTGCTCCAGTCTTCAGTGTCAAACGATCCTTCGGAAATCATTCTGATTTGCTGTTTAAGGAAGATCTATTATTATCAATGTTGAAAAATCTTCTTTTGCATAATATTTTTTGCTATAATAGACAATATGTGCCTGCAATTAACTATACATCTTTTGTTTTCAATAGATGTTATAAAATAGAAATTATCATTACCAACACTGAACTGTTGAATGACACCACTGTCTTTTAGAAATGTCATCATTTCCACATCAATATTCACAAGTGAATTCACTGGGAGACAAGAGAACAGAAATTATCATTATCAACACTGAACTGTTGAATGACACCATTGTTTTTTTTAGAGCTATTTTACAGTAGAATTGATGTTTGCATCATTGATCATTATATTCCTGTTTATCAAGGCCTGCCCAATTGTTCCAACTATAGTTTCTGATATAGTTGAATTCTGGTGCCCAAGTCGCACAGGGTCCTCGCACTTATGCGGGCCCACGATCACAAACTTTGGTCAGTCTGATCAAAAACCAGAGGTTATGGTTACAATGCCTCCCACATATAGTTAAAAATACCAATACCAATGTAGCCCCCAGTCACCTATATAACAACTTAGTTAAAGGCCAAATAATAACCAGAGGTTATGGCTAGTGCATTGAGATAATGCCACTCCAATGCTTGCCATTACCTCAATAGTATTTTCATCTAGCCCCCTATCACCAAATCGTTTCTATAACAATGCATTCAGAGTTAACACCTTTTGAGGGCAGGATGCCATTTGCCTGGAAGACACACCCTCCTCTGTAAGCAAGATATCTCTAAACTCTTAAAAACTTTATTAACTTTTTATTTAGTTCTTTGGGAATGAGACCTTTGTACATTTCAAGACATTTCAAATGATACCAAACATGTACAGGTGAAACTCAAAAAAATTTAATATTGTGCAAAAGTTCATGTATTTCAGTAATTCCAATTAAAAGGTGAAACTAATATATTTAGTATACATAACTATATACATATGGATGATTATACTTTTCAGAAGGCCGACATTTCTGTATTTAAAATCCTTTAATTTATTTCATGTAACATTCTAATTTTCTGAGATTTTGAATTTGGGGTTTTCACAAGCTGTTAGCCATAATCATCAAAATTATAACTTGCACGATATTCAAATTTTTTGAGTTTCACCTGTATAGTGTTGTATAATTGTTCACATTAAACCATATAGCTTTTTGGGTTGAATTTCAGGTGATCTCAGCATGAGAGAGAGACGAGATGGGGGAACGGAGAGAAATGGAAATTAATACAATACTGAGTTGATTGACTGTGGGTCCGTCTCAGATGGGGATGCTCTCAAAAGAAAGTTCAAATGTAATTTCCTTAGTTTTCTCAGAGAGTTGCTCAGAGTAAAAACTGTTTTGAAAGCGCTATATATTTCACTTGAGTATCCACTTATACCAGTCAGTTTACAGACTCAAACACTAATTAGACTCCAGTATTTAAATCTTTTATTGTTTTGATGTTTGACTTCTCACTATTAGGAGAGGGAGCAATCAGATTAAAGTTAAACATCAGTGTTAATATGTTCCCTTTTAATTATTAGAGTTTTGGAGGTCTAATGAACCCTAATATAAATGTTCATTTTAATGAACTGAAGTTGCAGCAGAAAGCCTATGTATATCAGTAACAAGAGAACATTTGTTTTTGAATGTTGTTGGCCTATGTTGCCATACCCCTGTTGAGTGTAAAAATAACATATATGGGAAATGAAGACAGATGACTAGGTTAGAACTTGTGATTAACAATGAATTAAAACAAAGTTAGCTTTAGTGTAACAAGAGTTTGTCTATGAAGAACCAATCAAATTCATGTCACTTTGCATTAACTCCCTATTCTATAAAAATGGTTGTATCCGTGTTTTCAGTGGGATTCTCAATGGAAATTGACAGATTTCTGCTCGGGAAGATCTCCCCTCCATAATTAAAGCATTTGAAGGACGTTTGCTGAAGTCTGTCTGTCATTACTGCTGCGCAGCAGGTTAGTTAAGGGAAGCAAGTTAGTTAGAGGAATAAGACTAGGGAATGTCGATTTGGAGACAACCCAGGAAGATATATATATATATAGGGAATGTCGATTTGGAGAATACCCAAGTAGACTTAGGTACGGAGTTAGGTTTAGGGAAAAATCTACCACAGCAGTCACTAAAATGGAAAAGGAACCAGAATATTAGGTTACAGACATTACGAATTAAATAAAGTTAAACAATAAAAAGAAAATTCAAGATTTATTGTATCAGAGAGCCATTTTCCATTGCTTTACAGGTACAATTACAATTTATTGCAAACTTTTTCTTATCAAGATATATATTGTTTACGTCAAATAGTTTCTATATCAGATGTGGCACAGGTGTTTTGAGAGATTTGATTACAAATCGTGACATTTCAACTTTTACAGAAGCAGGTTAAAACCTGCAGGTTAGAAGTCCAAATAAAACCTCTCAGAGAAAAAACAATACTTATGGTTTGAAACCCTCAGACTGAGTCATAAGGCAAATACTTTTCCCAACAGTATAAAAAAAAAGAAAATAAAAAAAATAAAAAAAAAAGAATTTTGCAGTGACCATTCATTAAACTTTTGACAGCCTTAAAAATTATATAAAGCTTCATACCACTATCTTGCAAAACATTAAAACCAATAACTGTCTTAAAGGGAATGTATCATTTTGTGGGACAAATTAAGTTAATTAAAAAAATAATAATAATAAAAAAAATAATAAAAAAATATCGCAGCCATCATACCCGTTTGTTAAAACTCTAATTCTCTTTAACTTGTTTATAGACTGATAGTAAGACTTGAACTATTTTTAAACAAAAATGATGAAATATTCAGATGAATGACCAAACATGAAAGCCCCACGCCATTTTATGCATGTGAAATTTACTGTATTCATCTAATTACACTGATTTTGAGATGCTAAAACCCCTCTGTCAGTGTGCTGTGAATCAGGGGTGTGGTTTGGCGTTATGTCGCTCAATGCCCTTGTTTTCTGGAATATGCTTGTAAGTGCAGCGATCATTCTTTAAGCAGCCAGTTGTCCTCCAAAAAAAACATTCATCAGGTTGTTTTCTGAAAAAAAAAAAGAACAAAAAAAGACAAATTACCATGAAACCATTGCACTAAGTGCAATAGATATAATTTATACCATTTCTCAAATACTATCTATTTGAATCTCATTGTGTTGTAGTACACTGCAAAACAGCATGCAATAACAATCATTGGATGATTATATTTATTAAAATCATAAATGGATACTGCCTTATTGGGACATTACTTGTCTCTGTCCCTCCTGTACACCTAACCCAAACCACATTTTACCTTCTGATCAGTAAAAGATTCCTCAAAGGTTCAGGAAGGAAGCCATGGTTGTATATGGAGTATACTTTGAAAGGCTGTGTTTGGCTGTATGCATACGCTAGTAATCACGTCAAAATTAAGTATTCTTTGGGTTAACAATACGAGCTGTACACGTTGTGTCCAACTAACGCAACGATACCACATCAAATTTCAATTATAGGCCTTTTAAATACCCGTTATAAGATGGGCTATTTGCAAAGACACTATTTATTAAGCTGCATAATTCCATTATAATATTACTCCATATCTTTTGTTTTTTGAGTTTGTGGTTCTTTGTGGTTCACTCATTTATTTCATCTAAGATTGATTACTGCAATTCTTTATATATGGGTCTCCCCCAGACTATGCTGGTCCGCCTACAGTTGGTACAAAATGTGGCGGCAAGGCTTTTGCGGGGGTGAGAAAGAGAGATCACATTACACCTGTACTGCAATCCTTACATTGGCTTCTGGTTACATTTAGGATTGATTTTAAAATTCTCTTGTTTGTCTACAAGCAGGGATGGAAATGAACTTTTTTGTCCACCGGCCACTGTGGTTGGTGGATTTCAAAATCTACTAGCCACTCAATGTTTTTACCAGCCACTTTCTTGTTTTTAACCGACAATGTGTAACTGCATGTGAAAATTAATACTAGATCTACTTAAACAGTTTATTTAATCTCAAGTCTCAATGAACTACTGGCATTTTATTTTTGTCTCGTATAGCCTACACACACAAACCATGAACAGATATTCATTTCAGTTCGCATATGAGGAAAAACAATGTTACGGACGTGAGCGCTCTGAAAGCGGCACTAAAAGATGCTTTAAAACTTTCACAGAGACATCAAACAAAGCACAAAACATTTCTTTAAAGTGAATTTCGTTTTGTATTAATTGTATCTTAATTTGAATCAATGTTTCATCTACCAATTGCCTGGATTTAATAAATAAGAATTAAATATAACAGACGATAGATAACAACGAAACGGAGGCGCCGGCGCGTGGCTCGTCTCATAAATGAACTGAAACTCAGTGTTGGTGTATAGGTAGCCTCTCTCACAGACATGTCTACTTAAACAGAACAATTCAAAACGAAAGAAAACAGACGCAGACTGCTCTCTGCTTATGCAATGCATATGAAATGTGCATTTCTCTCTTGCGCGTTCACTACTGCCAAGATTACGATCAGCATCGTCAACCTCATCTTTGCAACTGACACGGACAAAGAAAAGACTTGTTTATTAATAAATTAAGATATCTCCTTGCTATATTTTACATATTCGTAATCATTACTTTTGCCGGTTCTTTGTGACAGATTTTAGGAGCTTTATTGGCAGCGCCAGCTTTACATGTAACATGAACACGTCACCACAGCATCACCGCACCCACCAGAATAGCCCTGTTTTGTTTTTTTTTGTTAAGGAATTGTTTACTGTGTGTGTGATTCATTTAATGGAAAGCACATTCACTGCTAGTTGTCTTGCTAACCAGCGACTGCTCGTTTATTCAAACTAATTTGTCCTTAGACGAACGTCGCATGATGCTATTTGTATTTACCCGCATTTGGCTGGTGCTAATTTCCATCCCTGTCTACAAGGCTCTATCAGGCCTTGCCCCCCAGTACATTAGTGATCTTATTATTCCCTACTCTCCTTCTAGAGTTCTCAGGTCCTCCGATCAACGGCTTTTAAAGGTCCCTCGCTGTCATTTAAAATCAAAAGGAGATCGTGCTTTTTCTGTGGTAGGTCCAAAACTTTGGAATAGTCTCCAATTCCATATGATGTCAGCTCCATCAATTGCCAGTCTTATTGATAAAGTCTTATTTAAAAACTTATTTTCTTTAGCTTTTGAATAAGATAGATTTGTTCTGTTGTATGATTTTAATGTTGTTATTATTATTTAAATATTTTGTAAAGCACTTTGGGGCAGCATTTGTTGTTTGAAAATGTGCTATATAAATAAAGTTGCTTGCTTGATATCTATTTTGCTTTTTTAATTAAATGAAATAAGTTAATGCTGATCATGCCCCCATAAAACCTAAAGTAAAAGTGGTATTTCTAACCTCTAAACAGTGATATTTAAATTTTGTGCAACAATTCAAAATCAGCACGTTTACTCACTCAATCTTCCCTGAGGACTCGGTAGATGCATCTCTGGACACTCCAAGACGCGTGTGAATCCTATCAGGATAGCGCACCACTAGAGTTGTCCCATCAATGGCATAACCCTGCAATACACAAGAAACATACATAAACTGTAATGTTTCCTTCATTGAAAAGACCAAATGTATTCCATCCCCACTGAAAGATCTTCATTTGACCTCCAATATCACTAGACAAGGATTAAACATATTATAAGCAGCTATATTATCACCAGCATGTTTAACTTTCAACTGAACAAAGCAACAGAGCAAACATACTTACATGAAAGTCTTGTATGGCTTTCTCACAGTCCTCCTTCTTGGTGTAGTTAACAAACGCACAGTGTCTCATTTGTAACACTCTGACACTATGGACTTGTCCAGCACTGTTTTCACAAAGATGAGCTCCATTACATCAATACTGAATTAAGCATTTTTCTAGTTTCACAGGTTTCAAAACCAATGAGGTCACTTACAAGCTGAATAGGCGATAAAGCTTAGCCTCTGTTATAGAAGGCACTAGATCTCCAACCCAGATAGGGAATAGCTCTCTGTTTAGGGATGAAAGACACATCAGGATTCAGCTGATTTTAAGGTGAAAGGTTGTCTCATGAAAGCCTGTATGTGTGCATCTTACTGGGCATGATGATGAACTGGAGCAGCGACTGGCATACTGGGTCGAGGCTGATTCTGAGGAAGAGGTCTGAGAGGGAATTTAGCTGGAGGTTTTGGGTGACGCTGTACAGACATAAACTCACTTTCTGTGGGAACTAGGACAGGGGCTAAACCTAAAAAGAATGAGAGTTATCAATGCAACTTCAATTAATTACTCTTTCTCTTCCTCAGTATTTGCATATATATTCACATATATGGAAATTAGTGTCTTTCAGAGTGCTCCCTCAAAAAAAAAAAAAAAATTGGAGTGAAGGAAATGTATCAGGGTCAGAAATAAACAGGGGTTTGAGGCACCAAAGTGAACATTAAATGCCCCCCAAATTCCAGACACAGGAGCAAAAAAAAGCTCCTTCAGTAATAATAAAATTACATTATTCTCAAACCATTATGAAATTGTTGTGTAAATACATTTCTGCCACATTTAAGCAGCATTAAACAGTCTTTAAGTGTAAATAAACATATCAGATTCAACTTTGAAATGTAAAGATGGCATTAGTTGAACAGATTGTATTAGAACAGAATATAGTAGAATGAATTCAATACATGTAAATACTGGATACAAAAATAAATGATATACTTATTTAAGAGAATTATAAAAATAACAATTGCTCCAGGAAATCATTTATTTTACTTATTTGTTAATATGAAAATAACTTAATACTTCACAATATTTACACATGTGGCAAATATATACCCTGACTAGAAAAGTTAATTTCTTACTTTATGTAGATGCATTATCATACCTGATAGCCCAGAGAGAGCTTCTAAAGCAACTTCTACAGTTCCATGAAGAATAAGGGCATTTGAACTCTGCTCTTTGGTGAATCCCATTTCCTGTTGAAGCAAGAAAGCGTATATTGATATGCTCATTCAGGTGATTAATAACAAACGGGCAACTTAAAACCAATATTCAGCTGCTGACAACATTCAAGCAGTATCAACGCTAAAACAAAGTGTGGTCCATTATTTACCCATATCCACTCACCATAAGCTGCATGATCTGCACCCTCATCATCTCCTCAGCTGCATCCTTACATGTACTGTTCAGTTTTAACACTTCAATATATGCAAGTCTGGCTTCATAATATCTCTGGGGTAAACAACAAGATTGTGTGAATAAAATAGCAGAGGGGAATTTGCAGGTCAGTCTATACACCAAATGATGGATGAAACTGGCAAAAAGTTGTGGTAATACCTTCAAACCAACTAGCGCTTTGCCTTTTCTGTAAAGCCCTTTAATCCATTTGGGGTTCATAGAAAGAGCAATATCAGCATCAGTTAAAGCTTTCTCATACTCCAGCATCTTTTCATAGCAGTAAGAACGATTTCCAAACAACCTGCAAAGACAGACACATTATAAATGTAACCTCTTCAAAGACATGCTCTGCTTGATTTATAACTAGTTTTTAATCATAACTCATGTTTAAGTTGAAACTGTTGACATTGACTCTTACTTATACTCTTTAGGGTTGTGTTTTATAGCATCTGTAAAGTATTTCACAGCCATCTCCAGGTTTCCTGACGCGGCATACTGGTTACCTATAACTATAGAAAAGATGTGGGAATTAGAAGGGTATTTCATGACTAAACCATTATTTAAGAAGAAAAAACACACACCTGCCATCTCCACGCTTCTTGTAATAAAATAATTTGCATTGACAGTCTCCTCTGACTTCTCCTCCTCCTTGTTGTTATCAATCTACAGGAATAAAGAATTGAATGTTATGGAAATACTGCTAGAACTGGCAGCTTCAGAAAGGCTGGTTTAAAAGGATCATGGTTATATAAAGATCCTTTTGCAAGAATATGGTAAATAAGCCTCTTATGCTCACCAAGGCTGCATTTAATTGATAAATCAACAGTAAAGACAGTAATATTGTGGAAATATTCGTTTAAAATAACATATCTACATGAAATGTTATTTATATTCAACTACAATTTCATAGTAATCGTGTGAAAATCTGTGCTATTGCATCCTGTTCTACAAGTGCTTATGTATTGTACACACTGTTAAACAGTACATTGACAAGTGGCACTTCTGCTTTCAGTGCTACTGAAATAGCCTCTTTTAACATTCAACGTTCATACAGCAAACCTGATGTAATTTTCATTTTCATCTCTCTCTGGTTTCCCTTCTGGAATATACATGTATTCTCATTGCCTTGTGCAGGCCTATGAACCAGTCTTACTTTTATTTGTTTTGATCTGATTACATGTATATTTAGAGAAATTATTAACCATCTTCTCTCTCAGGATTTGATCTACTGCCATTTCAATACATTCTTTAAACTACCCACTATTTGTATAATGACAACTACTAACTTGTTCTTCTAATCTCCTATTTCAGTAATTGTCAAAGGTCAGTTTTAGAACAAAGTAGATTAAGAACACTGCATCACGCAATAAAACAAATTATATATATATATTTTTTTTTTTTTAAATCTAACTCACAATCCTGTGTAAACAATTTGGCAGTTGATCAAAAACATACTGAACATAATGGATTACATATGTCAGTTCATTCAAAAATTGTTCAGTTTCAACTTAACTATTTCCACAAAGACATAAGAAGTGGAGATATTACATTTTCACCTGGTTGTCTCCAAAGCTCATTTGTATCTAGATCATTAAACATGATACAACACTGAATCACTAGGCAGTAAACCAGCTGATTTCTATTTTAAACACACCCAATAGCTATCATTTTCATTCAAAGTTGTGATTTTAACTCAAGCACAAAATTGGAATATATATATATATACAGTACTGTGCAAAAGTTTTAGATCGGTAAGATTTTTTATGTTTTTAAAAGAAGTCTCTTCTGCTCACCAAGGCTGCAATTATTTGATAAAAAAAATACAAAAAAAACAGTAATATTGTGAAATATTATTACAATTTAAAACAGCTGTTTTCTATGTGAATATACAGTAAAGTGTAATTTATTCCTGTGATCAAAGCTGAATTTTCATCATCATTACTCCAGTCTTCAGTGTCACATGATCCTTCAAAAATCATTCTATTATGATGATTTGATGCTCAAAAAACATTCATTATTATTTTCAATGTTGAAAACAGTTGTGTAAAATTTTTTTCTCAAAATTCTTTGATGAATAGAAAGTTCAAAAGAACTTTCTAACATTATAAATGTCTTTACTGTAACTTTTGATCAGTTTAACTCATCCTTGATGAATAAAAGAATTGATTTATTATATTTCTTTCCCCCAAAAATAATTTTAATTCTTACTGACCCCAAACTTTTGAAGGGTAGAGTTTAATGTTACAAAAGCTTTAGATTTCAGATAAATGCTGTTCTTTTTTAGTTTCTATTCATCATAGCATCATGAAATAAAAATTTAAAAAACTGTTTTCAACACTGATAATAATCATAAATGTTTCTTGAGCATCAAATCATCATATTAGAATGATTTTTGAAGGATCATGTGACACTGAAGACTGGAGTAATGATGATGAAAATTCAGCTTTGATCACAGGAATAAATTACACTTCACTATATATTCACATAGAAAACAGCAGTTTTAAAGTGTAATAATATTTCACAATATTACTGTTTTTTTTGGTATTTTTTATCAAATAATTGCAGCCTTGGTGAGCAGAAGAGACTTCTTTTAAAAACATAAAAAATCTTACCGATCCAAAACTTTTGCACAGTACTGTATATATATATATATATATATATATATATATATATATATATATATATATATATATATATTTTTTTTTTTTTTTTTACTAAATTTTCCAACATGTCCTCTTATTTCATCCTTTCCAACCTGTTTTGGTGGCGTAGTGTTGCCTTTCTGCTCCGACCCATGCTGTTTTCTTGAGTTTGCTTGAGCTGGTTTCTTGTCAGGTTTGTGTTTTTGTTCTAGTTTGCGCTTGGCAATAGCAGCTGCGTTTGACACAAAGCAGCTATTCATGTCAAGCTCCTAAGACACATAAAGCACTGTCACTGAAGAGCTCTTTATCTACAGAATAAATCAGATCACTTTTGTAAATGACAATATTGCCCACCTCTGGTTCCATAGTTGGCTCTTCATCTTCATCGTCTTCATCGTCATTACTGCTATCACTGCTATCCACAGGTTTTGAGGTGTGTGGAGGACCAGAAGTCTCAGATGAACAATTTTTGCTTTTAATTTTATTTTCATTTTCATCTTTATCTGCATGTTTAGTCTTTTCTGGTCCAGGGTCAACTTGTACCTTAGAACAAAGAAAGAAACACCAAGATAAAATTAAGTCTGTGGACTTTCGGTGAGACAGACTCAAAATGATGGAGGTATGACGAGGAACTGCAGCATTGTTTTAATTATTACTTAAACCATACAAAATAGCAATCACACACAATAACATTTGTTTTCTCTTACCGGTTTATTTTTTTCTTTATCTGCATTTTCCTTCTCTAATTTTTCCAGCCGACGTCTCTCTTTCTGTCTCTGTTATATTTCAGAAAATTAACTCAACAAAATATTCCTGCTTATGATAAGACAAAAATACTTTTTTTTTCTTCATGTATGTCCTCACCATCTTTTTCTGTTTCTTCTTCTCTGCCTTTTTCTTAAGTTTTTCTTCTTCATCCACTAGCTCTTTTGCATTTCTTTCTGCTTCCTAAAAAGAAGTTAAATAATAGTATGTTAAATTAAAAGTTAAATAAAACAACGAGTGAACCACAGGTGTTAGACACAAACCTCAGCTGTTATGTGTTTAGATGGTTTTGGCAGGCCTTTATCAAGGAAGTTGTGAGAAAAGCCACAGTATCTGTTGTTTGTACGGACATCATACTTATCGTCGTCATAATCATAATCCTCATCAGATGAACCTTCATATCCTGTAAATTGAGCTGCAAAGTGGTCCAGTTCTGGAACTTGAATACAAAAAAAATTGCTTTACAGTTCATTAAGTGGAAATGAGTAGAAAAACAGTTTTAATATAGTTATGAAGATTATAATGTGACCCAGTTCATCTTTTACCTTAAAACAAAGAAAATTGATTTACAAGAATTTTAATGTTGGCATGAAATGGAATTTAAAGGGATAGTACACTTTGAATTAATTTTTGTTATGTTTTAGCTTACCTCAAGGGCATCCAAGATGTAGGTGTCTTCGTTTCCGCAGTAGTTTCAATTTTCATAAATACTGTTCGTTTTCTCACACAAACCGCTCATTTCGTGTCTTAGGCCACCAATGTGTAGTACATTTACGAATCATGAAATCATGTTTAATTTGGACTTCTCTGTGCATGCTCTTTGAGGTGGTGACCATAGATCTGCATTATATGACTGACAGACAAGAACGGTTTGACCTAAAAATATCAAAATTACTGCGAAAACAAAGACACCTACATCTTGGATGCCCTTGAGGTAAGCTAAAACAAACCAAAAATTAATTTCAAAGTGAACTATCCCTTTAATATAAATAAGAGTGGTCAATTATGATTTCATGGTGACTTTAATACCATAGAGACATTTGTTTTTTGTATCCAAAGAAAAGACATCATGCAGTCTGTCAGTTTTTAATATTTCAATCTGTGTTGCTGAACAAAGTTCAAGTTGAATGCACATGGTCTCTCTTTGTTTGCATTTAAAACTTTAGAGCACTAGAACAAACAATATTTGGAGTAGGTTTAAATTATTGCATTTGCAATAATAGCCTAATTTGAATATCATACCAGCCCTACTATATATATGTTTTAAATAAACATCCATGTATGACTACTAGGTCATGTTTGTGTAAAATAGAGACGTTTCTTACCAAATCTATAACCAAAACTTAAAGCATCTAAGAAGCTGTGGTTTGACGGTCTATCGTTGATCAAATCGACCATAGCATCCTAAAAAAGGCAGCACAGAAAAATAGAAATGAAGGACTCAAACTCACCAGCCCAGATTAATTAGAAATTAAATAAAGCTGAATAATGTTATCAATTAATGCACAGAAACGTAATCACTCACGTGAGTCCGCATGAGACGCTCATCATTACGCATCCGGAAGTATTCTGAAATAATCATTAGAAAAACATATTTTAAAAGTTTGAACAGAACATACATTAACACAAATACACTAAAAGTGCATTGTGTGGCTCAATCCGCAGTATGTGATCAAAACATGGCTTCTCTTTCATATCCTGTTAAAGTTTGAGATACACACAAAAAAACGAAAATATGCTAAAGATTAACAAGACAGCATAAATAAAAATGGAATTCGGCAACACTTTCAGAGCCTCTGCACAAATTTCAGGCCTGTAATTGTTAAACGACACGTCCTCGCTATTGTTGTTAGAGCTACATGTGTTTGCATGAGCTGGCGAAGTTTTAGTAGACGTCATGAAAAGAGCCAAGCAATACTTACCCGGTCCCATTGTGTTCTTTCTTGACATTTTAGGGAATATATTTTTATATGTTAAGTATTTCTAAATTATAAAATATTTAAGTAACTTCTAAATGGTTTTACATTCCTTCCAATCGTAATGTTTTCTCGAGATTCGTCTCCACCTTTGCACACACATACAGTGCCCACTTACACGCATGCGCACCTACTTTCTAGACGTACGCGCGCAACCATGGTGCGTGCACCACGTGGTGTGGTTGGGAAGAGAGAAATAAATGTAGAAGTTTGAAATAAAAATAAGATAACTGCATTATAGCATACTGTGGAAATAATTAGTTTGTCTACTAAATAGACTATATTTTAATGTAAAGACCTTTTCTAATTTCTTTGTTTGTTATGAGGTTGCAAATCGATAAATTAAATTAATGGAAACAATTTAATTACATAATAAAATGCTAAATTAATCATTGAAAATGTACCAGCCTATCCACTGTACAGAGATATTATTTATTTTTAGCTTGTGTTTTCTGTCAGTATTTGGAGACGTTTGAATTATATAGTCTTGTGGAGTGAGGAATTATATAGTCTTGTGGAGTGAGGTAATTAAGAATTTAGGGATGTGCCAAAAGAAAGGGAGGAGAACACCTTGAGGTCATTAACTGTATAAAAGTGAAAGCTGCTACTGGGATTGGTCGCTGTTCTGCAGGCATCTCAGCTTCAGGGTCATGAAACCCCCCTCTTTCAGCTCAAGTCTAGCTCACAATCTTTTTGAAAAATGCAACTTAAATGAGCGTGGATGGCTGTGAGAAGAAGGGAGGGAGTGGGTGTGTCTGGCTATCACTGTCATTGGCAGTGGCCGATGCATATCGACTGTCACTAAAAAGCAGTGGTAAAACGTGAGGAAATGCTAGATATTTTTAAATAGCTGGCAAAGTTAAAGTCTAATGAAATACACTGACACTTTATTATTGTCCTTTCAAAAGTAACTGAATGCTATATATATATATAGGCCTATAAGCCTACAGTAATCGTAATTATATTTAAAACATAATAATGTAGGCAGCATAATTATAATGTCATTATAAAATATATAGTTGTTTATATATACTATAAATGCATATATTTTAAAATAATTAATTTCCCGCTCAACGTTCCATGCATAGCCTAGATCTACGCGCCCACTGAACCCCAATAATAAAGATCGCTCTTTGGAGGTGGAAGACTTCTCATTTTAGACACACACACATAACTCTGAAGGGATAGAAAAGTCCTCGGGACCGCATCACTCCCCAAGACGCAAACTGCATTGGTTGTCAACAAGGCGAAGTCCACCATTCAGTTCTCGAAGCTCTCTCTCTCAAAAATAAATGCTTTCCTGGCTTCAACTGTTTTGTATTTACATCATCTTTTCTTTATTTACTATTATGTCCTCTCCAAAACTAATTTTGCCTGTGTAACAACAATGGCGTTTGGTCAACAAAACATTTATTAGGTAAAATAATCAGCAAAATGTGATTTTGGTTATTTTATTATTTTAAACTATTTCCCAATTTACTAGTTTGTACTCTAGGCACTAAAATAATTACATGACATTAAACATCTTTAGTTAAAATTGTTTAGTTTGTGGATTTTAAAAATAACGCTTACACCACTCATGGCTTGTATTTCAGGACTATGTCAAGATAGAAAGACAAAATACTCTGCAGCAATGTAAAGTACGCTATAAATAAAGCTTAGCACTTTTTGTATTCTCACTTCCCGCACAAAGCCGCGGGCTTTTATTTTTGCCATAGCAACAGCGTCATTCATTTCGCCTGTGGCCTCGCTACTGGAGAGTGTGGCTATGGGGTTCTTGTGTTTAACATCATACTTCGAGATAACTAAATTCGCTTAAGAAGCTAGCAAGTTATTAGCCGATGTCTACACAGTACATTTGTTACTAGAACCGTTTTACATTCTGTTACACTACATTATAATCTGGCTCTATTTTATTAGTTTCACGGTCAATTCAAACTCCTGCAAGTGCGCATGCGCGCTAACGTCTGCGTCAGTGCGTCCGTCACAACCACAACATGGATTTAGAGGAGGATGCTGCAAATGTAAACAATGTAAGTGTATGGAAATTGCTATCAACTAGTAACACAAAAAATATGGTTGCTTGCGTGTTTTTTTCCTGGAATGTGCGAGCTTTCGATATAATTTATGCATGATAGATCTTAACTCGCTAATCGAGACAACCTTGTAACCGTTAACGTTAGCTACTAAAGTTAACACTGCTAAGTTAGTGCTAATGACTGTCCACTCAGTGACTTTCTGGCACTCAACGTATGGTTATTTATTTGTATAATCAACATTCAACTGAAGGCACAATAACAGACTTGGATGAAACGTGGAAAGCTTTGTAACGTTAGTCATCGGCTAATAACTTGCTAGCTTCTTCAGGCTAAATAGTGAATAGCAGACACAGCATCACAAAAACAAGAGTTTCTAGTAGTGTAAATCACTCTAACTTACTCCACTTAACTGATGAGGAATAATAAATGATAAATTCTGCCATATGTAATTGATGGCCGAAGTAATCACACACCGGCAGTTCCATAGTTACAGTGTGATTATCCAGGTAGACAAGAAATTACGAGAAATGTAATTGTATAAGTAATATAACCAATTTGAATAACTAAGAGGCAATTAGAATACTATAAATTAGAGTCTCATAATAATGATGATGTAGAAATAAAATAAAATTAATGACAAAATTCAACTACCTGTTGCAGTCCAGTCCATAAGAACATGAAATGTACTAACGTTAAGCTAACAAAACGATTAGCTGATAATAAATGTATGTTAAACAGTGTATATATGGATATAGAAATGTGAATACAATGAAATGGAACGGAAATAAAAAAATACAATCTTTAATAGACTAATTCCTTTTAATAGATAGGTATGTTTTTACCCTTACAGACCCCTGCAGAGGCTCCCTGCCAGCAGCATGGACAAAATGTGCATGGTTCAGAGGCTGACAGACCATACACAGATCCTGACAATCATGGAAGACCATTTAGTAACACTCAGGACTTAAGCGTGCAGCCACTGATAGACAGATCTGAGACTTTACAACTAGGTACAGAGAGCAGGTGTATTTATACAGTGGGCTCATGAGATCTGAGATTCAATCTTATTTTAACCTGGAATTTTTGGATTTTGACGTTTTCAAATATTGTGATCTCTGCTGCAAATAAAATAAGCAAATCTCTTTGTACAGATGGTCAGATGTTCTTCCAATCAAGTTCAAGATGCTCTTTGCATCATATCTAAGTATACTGGAGAACATGATCATCAGGGTTTCACACAAACATGTATAGTCAAGCAGCTTGAGTGATACTGTAATTAAAGCAAAGGGCGATTAACCAAATACTAAGACATTCTTGTAACGTTTTCAGATAATCTTTTCACTCAGATGCTGACAAATTTGTCATGATTTATTTTTTTATTAAATAAAAAAAGCATTTCTCAGACGTTTGAACCCCATTGTACATTTCTTCGTGCCTTAGTGCAAGTTACCTACATACATATTTATTTCAAATGTTCATAATGACATATATAATCATTGCATCAAATGATTTTCTTTTTTCCCAGAGTTTCAGGATAGCCAGATGTCACCTGCACTTACCCTGCTTCCCTGCCTGGACAAATCTCACCTTCTTTCTGACTCCGTGTTTTTTCAGCATACAGATGCAGAATTTGTCCCTCTTCGGTACTGTTTGTTTAGTCTTGTTCATGGTTTGGGCTTTTCTTTATTTCTTTTACCTTTTTGTATATTTTAGATAATATTTTCTTTATTGTATTTATGTACACAGGGGATTTCCTGACCTCTCAGTTGTCTCTGACAGATGTCCCAGGATTTCACATGTAGTTGTAACTGATGCTTCCAATCTCCAACATACTATTTATGACCAGGCTACGCTTTCCCAGCATCCTTTGGAGGTACCAGCATCCATGTCAGAGGGGGAAAAAAGCTGCTGTTCACTTTCCCAGCACAGCTTGTCACCTGGAGACCACTGCAAAGGACTTGAGGATCAAGGGAGTGTTTCATATGTTGCTGCGGACAAAATCAGCAGATATATGGAAGGAGAGGAGCAGACCACTGCTCAGGAGCTTTGTGAGGGAATATCTTCTCGGCTCCTGTTAGAGTACAGGGAAGAGGATGTTATTGTGGCTGTTTCCTCTGCTTCAAATACCCAAAACACAGACAAAAGCCAGTTGGATCCTTCCATGAACCTTCAAACAGGCCGAGAGCAGCCACAAGGAGGTTCACTCTCATCACCATCTTCATTTCAGAAGGCTGCAGGTTTAGTTGTTTCCTCAGATGTGTCAAATATTACTTTTCGTGAGTCACAGATGCACCCATACCAAGCAACTGACCATCTCCATGATCACCTTCTGTCTGCAGGACAGACAGGCTCAATCTCTGCACCAGCAAGTATACATCATAGTGGGAACAAAAGTGAACTATGTGTCACACCAGCTGATGAAGGTGTAATGCATGTACCAGGTCTGCAGAGAGCGCTTTGGAGCTCCGGTCATCTAACCGCAACAGATGGATCATTTTTGAGCTCGCAGCCTGTGTCTCAGTCCACACCTGCAGTAATTCTCATGAGACCCCCACCAGCATTGACCAAACTCTCACTCTTCCACTCCAAACAAGAGGCTGTTGCCTTTGTGGCTGCATCAGCCCAAAACAGTCACTCCAAAACTGGCTTATTAACATCATTGGACCTAAGTGATCAACATTCTTCTCCCATCTACTCTGAAACAACAGCTACAGCCTGTGGTGGACCTTCAGAGACTGCACAAATGATGTCGCGTGTCCATCCTGTATCAAACGAACAAGACTCTCCTCCTGTTTTAAATCCGCCGGCCTCTGATATACTTCACTCTGACACTCAGCCCTTTTACTCTGGTACTCTTGGGAGAGTACAGTCTCTTCCCAGTCTGAACTACTTACAAAAAGTAGATGCCTGGAAAGCCAATAATAGTTCTAGCAGGTCATTTTATGATAATTTGGACCTGCGGGGGTTTGAAGGTGTGTTTCCCAAGAAAAAAGCACAAGATGCAGTGTCTGAGGCACTTAAGCACATGCTTTCTCGAGACACGCGTCAGGCATTTTGTGCTAATGTTAGCTCCCAGGGGCCTCAGCCTCTGTCCTCCTCTCATTCTGGAAGCGGTTCACCCCGTCGGGTGGATGTAGTTGGGGCGGGTGCATGTAGAGGACAAGCGTCTGAGTCACCTGTCAATCACTCACATTCTCACTCCTCCCTGAGCTCTGTGGTGACTTCTATTCAGAGAGACGCTGGCACACACAGTCAGCGAGTTCCAGCGGCACAGTCTGATGACATCATTCCAGCCACCAGATCATTGGACAGTCGGCCATCCTTACTTTCAGGTGGAAGTTCAGCTCCTCACATGGACAAAAGCTCCATCAAGATGTCTCCTCTCATCAGTCTTGGTCGCTTCAGTGATGTATCATCAAGCCTCAACGTGAGCAGCACTCTCTCCAGCTCTCAAGGCAGTTGCCATGGCGAGCAGAGTATGCGGGCATCAGTGGGTGCTGCTTCTTCTGTAGTGAGTCTTGAGGTAGATAATTATGCACCCTACTGGACCTCCAGACCTGCGTCTCCTCCTCACGCTAAGGAGCTCAACATTGATGACAGAATCCCTGTAAGTTCACACAGTTCTGTAAAAGAACTAGTAGGATGTACTTAAAGGATATTGAATTTTTTTTTCTATTCTATTTTCTAAATCCATCTTGATCTTATTTAAGAACAATTTATATATGCATTACAATACAGAGGAAATTATCCGTTGCTACTTCTGTTATGTTGTGGCTTTAAAGTCTGCATGAAATCTAAATTTATCTTATTTTTTAATGTGGATTTCTGTTCTTATTAAGCATGGTTCATCGGTGCACGTTATCCAAAAGAAAATATGTATAATTGTCTTCATAATCTGTCATCAAAATGCTTTACTTCTTAAACACTTTTTTATTGCTTAGGCTTTCCATCACCTGGGCTGCATGGGCTGTTGGTTAATGTCAACTAATAGACAAATAGTTATTCAGATATTGTTTTAGACTGCTGTTGTTGGTAACAGCATTTCTAAAATCTTCCTAGTAGTCAATGCAATGCAATTTAATTAAAGTTGAGTTGTCCACCATTTACTGCAAATTCACATTCTGGTATGGAATGCCCTACTTTCCATGATCACATAGATCAATCAAATGCCATACATTATGGAGGTAAAATGTTGACTTTAAATATGACATATTTAGTTTTCATTTATGCTCAAGTAGGAGGAACATTGAGGGCAGCTTTTCTCAACCTTTTTAACTCTTGAGTCCCCCATTATCAAAGTCAATATTCAACAGGCCCCCAAGACGAATATGAATTAATATATTTATTTGTCCTCAAAGAGGATTTTTTCCCCCACAGTGGTGTAATGCATGCATAACAAAGACACTAGAACATTCAGACTTATGTAAAATTATACAATAATAAACACACCAAATTACAAACAATGACAAAGGCATCGCACACCAGTGGCTGATCCTCTATGTGCATTGACAGGATTGTTTTTATATTTCTGATACTTCTGCTGTACTGACAGGTCTTTCTCAAACTCAGTACAGTATATAAAATAATACAAAAGTGTATAATATGAATATCATAATTAAAATAATTAGGCCTACATTCCATAGAACCTTTTTTTTTCTCACAAATAGTAATTTCTGCCTGCTAAAATATTTTAGAGCTTTGCATAACTAAAAATTATATTCATTATAAAAATTGACATTGACATCCTCATATATCCAGGTTTCCTGTTTTTTTTGTTTGTTTTTTTGAAGGGATGAATTAAAAAAAGAAATATCTTGATTTTTAGCTGTTTTATTGTAATGCTTGTTTTGTCTAATTTCAAATAATTGAAATTAATTGACAGCCCCCTATTTTTGTCATTTGTTTATCTACCCTTATAGACAAACCTTTTAAAGTTATGATTCTGTTTTTATATTTCTATAGTTGTACCTCTTGAATTTGGGCATCGACCAATCACCTTCAACAATCCTAAATCCATTTACTCGGCGAGGACCAATCAGAGAGCCTGAATTTTCTCCTACTGACTTGTGTACCATTAAAGGCTCCATAGGAACACCAACTAAAAGCACACAGCCATCTGAAGGTGAGCCAAAGACATCTGACATCTTGTTCACTGTGAAAGTTTGATATTGGTTTTATTTGTATTCTGTAGCTGGATATATTTTTTGGTTATAAAGCCGTATGTTTGTTTTCTATGTGTAAGTTGACAGTCTTCAGAAGGAGACATTCTCCAGTTCTAGCCAGCTGTCAGCTGACTCCAGTGCTTCTGTCACACACCGCTTATCAGTGCATGAGCAAAGCCAGCCAGCCAGTGACAGAAGTGTAAAGATGATATTCACCCAGGTGGATACTCAATCACTTAATTCAACATCACATCCTTCATCAAGCCTACAACAATCTGATATTCTACAAAGTGAAGGAAGCTTTGGCCTCCCAATCCAGGCTCCAGATCCCATAGAAATGGTAAAAGAGGGTGATGACTCTTTTGTGGGCTCTGGCACACTGCATGAAATCAGGCGTTTGCTGGGCCGTGCAGAAAGCCTGGTTTCTGGTCGATCCTCTCTGTCTTCCTCCCCTGCTTCACACCGTCTCTCAGAGAGTGACACGTCCCTTGTTTCACTAGGACGAAACACTCGAGGTTATCACGATGACACATCTCTGTCAGCTGGTGGGAACCTTTCTCTGCTGCTAACTCGCTCTTCATCAGATTCGGCTTTAAAAGGAAGCTTGTCGTCCTCCCAGGGGCCACAACAGACAGACCACACAACTATAGAACCTGCTGCTCTCTCTTTGAGCAGAGAGGAAAGTTTGAAGTCACGTGACCTCTGTGTGACCCCAAGGCGGGCTGAGCCTGAGGGCTGCAGTGCTGCTGACCCAGACAAGGCAAAGCCACCTACAGCCACATCTGTCATGCAGATAAATGTCCCTTCGATACCAGGGAACCTTCAGCAGAGCCAGGACAAGACTGAGGATGCTGGGATTGGCTCCTCCGAGAATAGTTCGTCTCATGTCTCAGCTGAGGTTGGAAGTTTCAGCGACAGTTGCAGCGAGAGTTCATTGGCTGCCAGAGTTGCCAAGCTCCTGCAGAGTGAGTCACCTGTTTCTATGGTTACAAGCCGGCCAAGCACCGCTGACCCAGAAGATAGCCGCGCACGAGGTAAACAATGTGTCGTATAGTCATATACATGTTTTGTCACTACCAGTGGTGCTTTTCTTAAGTTGTGTCTGGTTTGACATTGTGGAAATGTCTGTTTTCTAGAATGGATCCTGATGAAGGTTTCTGGCCGCCGATGTGAAAGTTTAGAACTAAATGCAGAGGACAGGGAGAGAATTGAAGACATCAAAAGGGAGCTTCTACTAAACACCAAATACACCAAGGTAACATTCATACACCAACACAGTTCACAGAAAGGTCTGCTGATTTTATTTCTGTGAATGTCAGCATTGGTTGACTTGCTGTTGTAGTCAGATCTGTCAAATAAATAAAATAACTAGCCTAAGTAAATAAAAAAAATATTGTGGTTATTTAATTGTTAATGCTCAGTTTCTCTATTTTTTGCACCATAAACCACTTCAAGTTTACCTTTAAAAACACTAATGATTTAATAATACTGTTAAATGTAATCTTTAGCAAATCTCAAAATAAAAAATTTTCATACTGGACATTATAATGTTTGTGATGCCTACTTGAAGTATTTAAAACGATTGTAGTTTATTTTGTTTGGACAAAACAAGTCTATTTTTTTATTTTTATATAAATATTGGCCACTTATCATAATTCACATTATGGATGATAATTATTCATTACTGATAATTATCGTCATCAGGCAGAAGTTTTTTATTTGATTCTGAAATAATATAAGTTTTGTTTCTGGTGCGGCAGACTGCATTGTGGACAGTACTGATAGAGAGTGTTTAAGGTAAAGCTGTTGTTTGCTCTCACGCTTGCAGTGTTTCTTCTGACTCTCCCACTCAACACTATCATCTTCCCACAGTCCTCCCCAACCCTAGATCTCATAATAACACATCTTTGTTTCATTCTTTTGCTTTGTTTCTCAGTGGAGCTCCGATTCGGAGGGCAGTGCTCAGTCGAGTGTTGGTCCTGGATATCAGCTGACGAAGGACTTTGTTGGACTGTGTAACATGGAGAATCATATCTCAGATCAGTTGCAGAAAGCTGGTCCAAAACCTTTGGACACAGTTCCAATTTACACGCCTTCACAACAAGATCCAGGGGCCAAAGTTCACCAGAGAGAAGGGCTTACCCCTCAGCCTTTTACTTCTATTACTATAGAAACCAAACGCCGTTCTCCATCACCACAGTCACTGCCAAATTGCCCTATCACGGGTACCGCAGAATTGGATTGTGTTGTTCCCGAGCATGAGACGTTAGAGCGAGAGAGGAGCCACCACAGAGGAGCAGATGCTAAATTGGGAACACAACTGAGACATCAGCCAGTCATTAAACTTTATGTATCTGACAGCAAAAAAGAGACAGAGAGAGAAGGACAACATAGAGAAGAATTGACTGATGACAAAGAGAATGCTGTTATGAATGATTCCAAGAGCGTCCAAAGAATGCCTCAAATGGAGTATCCTGTCACGAGCAGTAACCAGGTATTATCCAGTGCCGTGTCGGTCTCAGACATTGGCTATAAGTCCCAACTCTCTCACATGCACGTGACTTTATCACCCAAACCCAAACATCCATCCAGTCCTGTGAAATACCACTCAAGCAGACTATCCAGTCAAAACACCAGTAAAGATGTCCCACTTCAAAGACATTCACTTATGGTGTCAAGCATGACTGATGAACATCTGCAGTCCATCCCCCGAATCTCAACATCAAATCATGCCAGTTCCTATGAACACAGAGAGCCAGTTCAAGGCCAGAATGCAGGAGCAGCCAGTGTACACTTACAGGCCAGATACCCACAAAACTTTGTTCCCTCTCAAAGGCTGGCTGGGGCATCCAGAACTCACAGTGTACAAGCAGCAAGTAAGACAGCATTGATATAAGCTTTTCAGTACCATTTTTATATTCTAACTCATTTTGGTAAATTAATCAGTTGATTTGTTTTTCCCTATGTACACTTCCTGTAGCTGTCCCTGCACTATTGCCATACAAACCTCATGGCAGCTCCGAGCTGTTCTATGTCACGCAGGCAGATCCAGAGCTTTCTCCTGGTCGCTCTGATACAACTGTAGAAAGCTCTCACGCAGGTATATCACAGAGAACTGTACTCTGATTTTTAATAGTTTTAGTTAACTATTACAACACTGGTTACATATGTCGGGTTTCTCCTGTCATTACTCTGCATAAACCCTGCCCCTTTCTTACAATCGACTGCAAGTTTGCATTCAAGTTTGCCTCCATCCAATCAACAACCAATGGATAGAACCAAGTCCCCGGCCTACAATTTTTTTTCACTCGGATGTATGTCCCAATACGGAAGGAAAGATCTGTCTCTACTTTTGTTTAAAATATGTTCTAGGTCAGATCTATCTATAAATAATGCAATTGTAAGGGAGAATGTAGAATGTTGTTTTTTTTTAACTTAAACTATATTTTCAAATATTATTATTTTATTAAGATACAACATTATTTCATGGACCACTACAGTTTATTATAAATATCCAAGCAACAGAGGCTATTATGTATTTTCCATAAATTTTCCTTTATATAACCTGTGATTGTGTATATTGGTTGTTACTTGCTCCTCTACTGGCCCCTCCTCCCGAGTCTTGCAGATGGTTCATGCTCTCACCCAGTCCTGCATTATTCATGGTCTTTGTCCATGAGAAAGGCAATCCAGGAACACAAGCCTCATTTCATCTACACGCCAAACCCTTCAGGGGCCCTCTGCTTCAGTGCTTTTTGAGTATCTGTCTGATCCAGCTCTCTCATGCTCTCTCCTTCTCTCTCGCTCCCTTTGCAGGTTCTGATGATGCTGTCCCTCCACACTTTCATACAGACGTTTTAGGCTCAAGAGAGATAGAAGATGACATAATTACACCAAAACACAAGGAAGGCATCTACAGTAAGAGGGCCAATATGAAAAGAGGTAAGATGCATATCATTGTTTCTATTAGCTGCACACTATTTGCTGAATTTAAAAGAATAGTTCACTCAAAGAATTTAAATTGTCATCATTTGACAATCTCACCCTCATATGACATTCTTGTAATAGAAGATATTTTAGATAAGAATCTTTTTTTTTTAATTTTTATAAAATGAACGCATATAGTGGCTGTGAAGCTCAGAAAAGCACAAGAAAAGTGGTCTATCCAACTCAAGCACAATATATCATGTCTTCTAAAGCCATACAAGCAGAATTTATTAGTATTATTGGTTTTTTTTGCTCTTTTGTAGAATTTGACAACCTTTGGAAATGCTTCAAAATGTGTAAGGGACCACAACACGTTTTTGCGGTCAAAACGGAACAGAAACAGCTCTTGAGACGCGTTTTTAAAAAGTTGAACTTCTTTCAACTTCAACGCAGAGTTTTTAGAGCACTGTTATGCGCGAGACACTGCAATGGTCGAACAAAATGTCTGTCTACCTTGTGTTTACATAGAACAAAAATCGAAAAGTAGCACAGTGGAATGCGGTCCATCTGTGTAAATAGACCTTTATTTATGTTACATGCAAGTCAAGTCAGCTTTATTTATATGGCGCTTTTTACAATACATATTGTTTCAAAGCAACTTTACAGTGATTACAGGAAAATAATGCAACAAGGTTTGTTTCTGCTGTACAGCATCTAGAAGAAAATAGTCATAGTCCAGCTTAAAGGTTGTATCAGTGATTTCAGGCCCAAAAAAGGCAGAAACATAAATGATCATATTCATCTAATCTTTCCTAACGATCCGCTAGCTGCCCGCCCCATAAGCATGCCGTCCAAAAACCGCGTCTCTGTATGCAGCCTAGGCTCTGAAATCTGCACACAAAAACAAATGGGTACAACCACCACTCAAAACCAAAATAAACAGTGTTCCAACCAATCACGGCCAGGGGCGGGTGTTGCTCCGACTTTGCGTCCACCCTGTCGGTGATTGTTTTTTTTATTCTGGATCGGTCACTGTTTATTTTGGTTTTGAGTGGTGGTGTACCCATTTGTTTTTGTGTGCAGATCTCAGAGTCTAGGCTGCATACAGAGACGCGGTTTTTGGACGGCATGCTTATGGGGCGGGCAGCTAGCGGATCGTTAGGAAAGATTAGATGAATATGATCTGTAAAGACTTTGGGTGGATCGAATCCGTGGGGAATTTGCATATCATAATTAATAATTCATAATTAATAATTATTCATACATGTTTGGATTAGATCAGTCTTACATGTTAATAAATCTCCCTCTAAGGGAGGATGTCCTTTTACCTGCATATTTGACTGTGTATCCTTGCATTTTAACTACAAGTTGATTACAGTTAATTACACTGATCACGTCTTACAAAACAGGCAAAATTAATTAGCTCAATTGCCAGAATAATATTGTGGGGATCCACAATATCATCTTACTTTATAGGATTTCAGGAAACGCAATTCTCTGGCCAGAAGAATTGGGTTTGCTGTCCTATAAACACATACTCTTTAAAGTATCTTTAATTGATAAAGCGAGTAGGACCTGTTTGCACTTAAGGGACTTGAAAATGAGCAAAGTAAATGAATCAATCAAATGAATATAATGGATTTAATAAAGGCATGTCTACTTATATATTTACTACAGTTGCCATGGAATATATATACATATATATTTACAAACATAATAAACAAACAAAACACGATAAGGCATCGATGAACGAGAAAGGCATTGCGTTTGGACAAATGGAGACACGTGTGGGAGAGTGAGGGTGTGAGAGAGAGAGAGAACGGAGAGAGAGAGAAAGAGAGAGAGAGAGAGCATTAGCAGCATTATCCTGGACTTCACCTTTTCTGTAACAACACGAAAACATCATCTTAAGGCTTCTTAGAAGCTCTGTAAAAAGAGATACTTGCGCAAAGGTAATCTTGGTCATGCACTCTGTGTCGCGTTGGTCCTGCACCGTGAGCGGTGTCCTGTGTGGGAGGAAGCGTCACGTGGTCACGTGCGCGTGCTTCTGGTTCAGAGAGAGCGCGCGGTGGTTTAAATGTCCCTCGTAGCCGGCTTTGCTGAAGAGATATGTCCCGCGGTGTTCTTTTCACTCGTGGAATTAAAACACCGGGACTTATCTTAAGACTGAAAAACACAAACTAACTAGAACACATAAAAGAAAGGCGAAAGACTCGCCTCGAGACGAGACGTTACATTCTGAAAACAGGACGAGCACGGAAGAGCGCAGTAAGATCTGACTGTGGAGGGAGGTTCAGTTCTTCTTTAAAGGAACCTTCTGAGGTGCGAACTGGCCAATGGCATTCAACGAAACTTTGGCGGCAACCTCGGCTTTGTCTTGTCCGCGTTCGATTTATGGCCGCATTCACAGGTTTCACAAGCAGTCAGAATTTGGTCAGAATCATTCCAAAGATGATTAAACATAGTAAAATACATTTTACGGCTTGTTCAATTACATAGATGACCTCGTTAGATCACAAAGGTTCGGAAAATAGGAAGAAAGACGTATAAGGAGAGTTATATTGCAGAGTTACATTAAAAGCATAATTAAATGCCCTTGTAGTTCGTTTAGAAATACCATACACTCCCAGATCCCTTCATAGGGCCTGGACAAATCGACAAACATAACATATCAAATATATCTCAGTAAAGTCAGTAAAGTGAGTGAATTAAAGCTTTGTGTATGTGCGTTTTCAGAGGGGACTCTTTGACCGCATGGCATTCCTTTGCAGAAAGGAGGGGGGTTAGTTTGATAAGGTCTGCTTGAAGCTCGAGCCACAGTCATGAAGTGTTCTGGTGAATCTCGCAGGACATTTGAATATGTCAGTTCATTGGGTGTTTAAGAGAGAGAACCCTCAAGATTTCTTATAACACCCCTGTGTCACAAAGTTAGCGAGATGTAATGTAAATCAACAAATGGGGAACGAGGATTGGAGTTTATCGAGACTAAACATGCTACACAGTGATTTCTGTTTCTCATAGTATGCAAGTCATGTCTCAAACATTAACCCATTAGAGTTTACAAGGCCACACAGACCAAACAACATAAAGGAAAAATCATGAGATGGAACATTGGATGCATGTATCACATGGTTATATATATATATATATATACATAGAATATATAGGTTTAAACCAGGGTTCGTTTATTCTTCTCAGCAAGAATAAGGAGGAATCACACTCTCTGGGACATTCCAAGGGGTAATAAAACTCAGTCTTGTAACAGAACACCCCGTTCTTGGTGTGTGTGTGGGAGAGAGTGTGTGTGTGTGTGTGTGTGTGTGTGTGTGTGTTTTTCCAAGTTCCAGGCCTTTTGGGCTAAAGGCTTTGGGATTTTAGCATGGGGGTATTTAGTTATTCAGATTCACCTTCGCCCAGTCCTTACAGATCATTTATGTTTCTGCTTTTTTTGGGCCTGAAATCACTGATACAACCTTTAAAGGGTTAGTTCACCCAAAAATGAAAATTCTGTCAGTAATTACTCACCCTCATGTTGTTCCAACCCCGTAATACTTTCGTTCATCTTCGGAACACGAATTAAGATATTTTTGATTAAATCTGAGAGCTGGATCACTCCTCCATAGGCTTCTAAGGGATTGAAACTTGTTCCCCCCGAAAAGTTATTAAAGACATCGTTAAAATAGTCCAAGTGACTACAGTGGCTCAATCTTAAGTTTATCAAGCGACGAGAATACTTATTGTGCGCAAAAACAAACAAAAATAACGACTTTATTTCAACTATTCGTTTCCATCTCTGTTGGCCTCTAGTCCGTTAACGTAGTGTGATAGCGTAGGGCTACGTCACACGTAGGGTCCCTATTGGCCGACGCTGGTCATGTGTGTGATGCGTGTGACGTACACAACAGAAGCCATACGCAGTTTTTCTACGAGAACTATCTCGAGGCCGACCGAGAAGGAAAGGAATAGTTGAATAAAGTCGATATTTTAGTTTTTTTTGGCGCACAAAAAGTATTCTCGTCGCTTGATAAACTGAAGATTGAGCCACTGTAGTCACTTGGACTATTTTAACGATGTCTTTAATAACATTTCGGGGGAACAAGTTTCAATCCCTTAGAAGCCTATGGAGGAGTGATCCAGCTCACAGATTTAATCAAAAATATCTTAATTCGTGTTCCGAAGATGAACGAAAGTATTACGGGGTTGGAACAACATGAGGGTGAGTAATTACTGACAGAATTTTCATTTTTGGGTGAACTAACCCTTTAAGTAAGTTCAGTGATGCTTCATTTCTGTTGTAAAAAAAGTTATTAATTTAGTTAATTTATCTATACTGCCGCTCTGGAGAAAACAATGATGTAATCGTCCAGCTCAGTTTAGTTCTCTTATAATGGTCCCAATGCAGGCAGATCAATAATATTGTTGAATATTAAGTCTCCTCAACTACGTAAGACAAAGGTGACAAAGGCGACAGTGGGAAGGAACCAAAACAAAATGGAGAAAAACCTTTGGAGAAACCCAGACAAAAGTCATATGGATTTAAAATGAAATGGTGAATAAATGCTGAAAGAATTTTTAATGTTTGGGGTGAACTATTCCTTTATTAAAAAATTTTTTTTTTGCTGTGTACTGATGCTATTACATATAAGATATCAATATACAGTAAGCATCTTTGTCTCTCCCACTGTCAGTTTCTAGTGTGTCTGGAAATGGTCTTCCAGAATCAGTTGCCACTTTTGCTGACCAAAATGACAGGACTACTTCTGAAGCTTCTTATGTCTGTGAGAAGAACATAGTTAGTATAAATGAGCAGTATAAAGATGAGGAAGAAAATTTTGTCCCTCTTCACATGGAGGCAGACTACAGTACAGATGATGTGCATCTTCACACCAGCTCCATGCAGGAGCCTAAATTGCCACTAGAACCACTCCATTTACTTTCTCAACCAATCAGAAAGTCCTACAGGGGGAACAAGAAAAGGCAGGATAGAAAACCTCATGATACTAACATGGAGATTAGCAGTTCTCTGGATCAGCTGTGGCGTCGCTTCAGTGAAAAATGGAGCATGGATGAGACACGACTCGCCAATGAGGGAGAGATGTCTCTGCTTGATAGATTGGAGCGTCTGTCTCGTCTCATTCACAACACCACTCCAACTGAGCAAACTATACTACAACCAGACGGCAGGAATGGAGACTATGATAGGAGAAGGGATCGAGAGGATGAGACCACAGAGGGAGGAGAGCAAAGAGAAAGAATCCAGTTAGAAGCAGCTCCACAACAAGCATGGCCTGAGCATGAAGAGAGTCAAGAGAGAGTGCATCGCTGTCCTGCCGAGAGAGATGAGTCTGCTAGTGTGTCCATGGAGACGAGCAGTAGTAGCCTGTCCACCGTTGACACAGAGCGCCTGCTGCGAGCTTTTGGACCTCACAGGGTCACCAGTAAAGGACTGAAAACCAGTGACCGCTTGCTTAGACTTTACAACTCCATCAATATGCAGAAGACAGGCCGAAGGAAACCCAGTACTAAACATGCTGCTGTCTCTGTTGCTACCAATGATGTAAACACGGATGACTCCACAGTAAGCCCATGCTTGATTTAATTTTTTATACAGACTGTTCATTTTCTATTATTTTGTTCAAAGATAATCAGCAAATTGTGTATATTGTGTTATATACTGTTAAAAAAATCTCTGGATTTTTCAGCCTTTTGCTGAAGTCGTGCACGTAGTTACTACATTTTTTAGTAGTGATGCGAATAATTGTTGAATAAGTGTTTTTAATCAGTTCATTCAAGTGGTCAGTTTTAACTGATTCACAGAAATACACATTTTCATAATTTTCACTGCATCTCCATCTTAGCACTCTCACAAGAGACTGGGAGAGGTTGTTAAACTATAATGACCTTGTGTCTGGGTAAGCACAATGGCTAAATAAAAATGCATTAAATGCAAACATTTTATACTGCCAGCAAATTAAGTACAAATGTGTAACGGGTGTACAATATATTGGAAAACTCTAGTGTGAAATGCAGTAGGAACATTTACTTGTTGTTCTTCCAGGTCTCTGCTGACTCTTTGTCATCTTCAAGCATGTTTTCCCATCATTCTCAAAGAGGTGTATCCCACAGCCTCAATTCCAGAAGGTCAAAGGTCAAACTGCTCAGCAAAGGTGTACAGGCAGGTCAGTCAACGGTCCACTTTTTAAACAAAGCAACCTGTGTAAATTAGACAAAAAGACGAAAGAATATGTAAAGACAAAGAGTAGCAAAATATCTATTGTGGGATATTGTACGTTTTTTTTTTTTTTTTCAGGTGATTTGGAAATTGTGAAAAACGCCACGCGCAGACACACTCGGGACGTAGGAACCATCTTTCCCTCCCCTGGTGCTTTCAAAAATGTCCATTCACCTAACACGTTTGGCAGTGGCGTTCCCATCCCCACTGCTTCCACAGCTATACCCACCCAAAGCCTGACAGCTCTGAAGAGAAACACCGGCAACAAGAGTGTCCGGACCTCTTACCCAAACGGTGCATATTGCATGTTCACATTTTTCATCAACTGATCTGTTTTCTCCTTTTGTCTTACTGTTTTATATATCCCAATCCCTTAAAGGTGTGTCGTGGTTTGTCTCAGCTGATGAGCTAAAGTGTGATGGTCGCAAGGAAAACCAGCCACAGAGTGAATCAGCGCCTTGCCTAACCCAAGCCTGGTTTGAGCCTTACAGTAAAATCCGACCCTGGAGAGAACCGACCAGAGAACCTCTGAGAGAGAGACAGAACCAACAAGAGCATGAGAGGGCGACGGAGTCTAGAACAGCTACCGAGTCTGATATTAGCGACAAACCCTCAGCTCTTCTTCGCCTTTCACTACAGGTGTGACATCAACTGATTTATTTACGCACCAAAGTGTAGTTTTAAGCCCTGTTCACACCAAGGACAATAAAGTTTTAATAATCGTTTTAAGTCTTTAAGAATAGCAGTCCACACCACAACTATAACAAACAGCACAGATGAACGGTATTCTTGGAATTACTTTTAGAACCATTTTTTTCAGCTGATAAACTATAAAAACCAAATTGACAGTCAATCCGAATCCACCCGAATTTAATGAGCTTGAGCATTTAATTCGGTACACGACATAACTAATTATATATAATAAGCAGAACATTATTGTGTGCTGGTGTGGACGCTAATATAGTTATCATTTTCTTCCATATTTTGCAACACTGACGTAAGCTGGTTTCTGTGAATGTGTAAGATTAGCCACATTAGCCGCTATATGTAAATAACTAGAAGAATAACAGGTGCTGTAAACAGTAAAACTATTTGTGCTAAAAAAACAGTGTTTTTATGATTATTATAATAAAATGAAATAATAAATACCAGTTTACAATATCAATCAGCATAATGAACTGTTTTTGTACAGACATTTTCATAACTGAAAGCGACTCGCACTGGAAGCCGTGCTCATTTAAGTTACATATAGTAACACTCGCTCGTACATTAAAAATAAGTTGGGTTGCAGAACAGGTTTACTCTGCACGTGTGCAAAAACGTATTGGATTCATAGCCTCCACAAAATAGTGACTTGTGAATGTACAACAGCACGAATTAACAAAGCTAAACCTAGTATCATTGATGCATGGCAATGTTTTTCTTCCAACATATTGGACTATATAAAGGAATGACTATAAAGTTTATTTTTTTATTTTTTATGTATTAATTTTTATTTTTTTATTATTATTATTTTCTCCTCCTTTCATATTGTTAAATTATTGATGATATGTCTGTTGCTCTCCCTTCCCTGTCTGTTTGTTTGAGTGGATGTTATTTTATTTCTAAAGACAATGAAGAGTTGATCACAAAAAAATAAGGTGGATAGGTGTTATAATAGTTATCATTCTTTGTGTAAACGGGCCTTTACTCTGATTTGAAGCTTGGTCCTTATTTAGAGCTACCGTTCATTTTGGACCCTGGCTGTGTGGTTTTAGAAAGTACATGGATGTTGATTGTTAAATTAAGCTTAACATTAAATATTTGCATTGATGGTTTTCCTACAGGAAGCTCTGGCGCTCCATCGGCCGGAGTTTGTGTCTCGTTCACGGGAGCGAATGAAGCGTCTGGGGTTGCTGGTTGAGGAGAGGAGGTTACAGGCAGTCTTCAGCAGAGAGAGAGAAGAGCTCTTCAACTGCCCCGGACCATCACGTCCACTCAGACCAGGTGACCGTATACCCTAATATTATTTAGTTATTACTTTGGTAAGATTACTGACTACTTAATGGTCAGCTCAGTATATATTTTACAAGCTTTGTACAGCTTGCATCAAGATAAAAACATGTAAACTTAAACATGCCTCTTTCACCAGCGCCAGTACCCTGTAAACCAGTCGTTCCCAGAAGAGAGATGGTCCAACGATCCAAAGAGTAAGCATACATTGTCACCAAGACTATTTTCAAACCATCTGGATAGTTTATGCGACAGAACACATATTATTAATTATTAACACTAAACATGCAAATATGGGTCATGATTTAAACAGGATTCAATTCAATTCAATTCTTATTTATTTGTATAGCGCTTTTCACAATACACATTGTTTCAAAGCAGCTTTACAGAAAGTGCATTAAAAATGTACATAGAAAATACAGTTAGTTCATCATGTATTAATTTAGGGCATAACATATCGCCGGCGTTGAGTCGTCTCTTCACAGGCGTCGAGTCGTCTCTCCACAGGCGTTTAGTCGTCTCATTCGATTCGATGACTTTGTTTTATTTGCAAGTTGTCTTGTGCCTTCTACATGCTTTCAGTTGGGTAGAGAGGAAATCACACAGTCAGAGAATAGACAGGACAGACAGATTCATGAGGTAATAGTGTGCGTGTGCGTGTGCGTGTGCGTGTGCGTGTGTGTGTGTGTGTGAAAAACCTAATGTGATTCAACTTCCAGCTAGGCCCAGTCAGAGGCATGTGTACCCCACCTGCAGTCTAGTTCAACATTTTATGTGGATTTTTATTGACTTTGTATTCCAGGCATTTTAATTGTCTAATAAATGTGTATTCCTTCAGGAAATACGCTCAACTTCCTGAGGTCCAGAAGAGAAAGGAGGAGGAAAGGAGACGGATGGAATACCGCTCCTACCGCCTCAACGCTCTACTCTTTAACAAGGTATATTTCTGGGCAAGCAGTTATACACAATAGGCCAGTTTTTAATTCAAAGTTATTTCAAGAATTTCAGGAATACACATGACTGGTTTGATTAACAATTCAAATGCATTGCTTCTTTCTTCTACAGAAAGTCACCAATCGTGTGTTGGGAAAGAGAGCACCCTGGCAGTGAGGGCAACTAAAATATACTCAATTTCAAAAGCCTTACTGTTCCATTAATGTCACTGGTTTTTTTTCTTTAATATGGTATGCATTCTGATTTTAGGTGTAAGATTTTATTTAAAATAGTTGCAAATGTGTATTATTTATTGCGTTGCAGTGTTTGATTATGACTATATTATTATTGCAAAATAAATGTTTTACAAAAAGAACAACAACAAAAACCTTGTTTTCAGTTTTTGATTAGAGTTATGCGAGCCATTCCACCGAAAGGGTGACATTTCTGTCCCCAGGATAACAATGCATGAAAATTAACTCTAAAATACATTTTATTATTAAGCAACTTGGAACATTCCACAAGACACATTTTCAACAGGAAATTGCATCATCTGTATCTTCTGAAGGCAAGGGGAAGACCATGGCCGTTTCTCAATATGCGTTCTTGTCTGTACTTGTGTTCTTGTGGACTTGTGAAACGTCATCAGTCGCTGCCCAAGTACTGTCCCAGTTCAAAGTTCACATCTAGCCAAGTCCAGTTCAAATCCCCGGATGTGTTCTTGATCCGCCCCTTTTACCGAGGATGCATCAAGAGGTGACTTGTGCGGACTTGAGACAGCCATATATCCCAGAATGCATCTCGCACCAGAGGAAAAAACCTGCGTAATATCAAAATACTACTGTTTTTGTGTCATGAAATGTAATTTTAAGAGTGTTTCAGGCGAGACTGTAGTTGTTAAAAGCTCAAATCTGTGGTTTGTTTATAAAGATAGCGGCTATTTGAAAAATTTATCTGACACTTTCGGAGTTGTGAGATCCAGGTGATCACCGGGTGTTCAACGCTCATTAACCCCGACTGGAACAGCCTTTCCTCGGCTAGTGCTTCTGACGTGTGCCGCTGGCTCTGGTGTCTCTAGTCTAGTGGATAAACATGACGTATATTCGTCTTGTGTCGATCTTTGGTCTCACTCATTAATCTATATTTGTTCAATGGCAAATCGAGAGGGCATTTTAACATTCTCTTCACTATATGTAAAATAAAATGACACAACCCTGTCTCTGTTTGACAAATGTCAATAAAAATCAAGAATGTTTCATTTTTTTTTAAATGAAATAAAAAAGCAGGGTTGTGTTTTAATATTTCATGTTGTTATAAATATGCAGTGAAGATATGTACGCGTTGCCTGAACCTGAACCACAATTGTGTGGCCATTTAGGCTAATATGTTTAAGATTTTTTTTTTTTATGAAAAGAGGCAGAGTGTTTTTATAAAATATTTCGTTTTATTGTTGACGAAAAGAGGCAGAGTTGTAGCATATTTTGTTAGATTGTTGCCTAAAATATACATAAAGAGATAATAACCGGAGTAGCCAGAGCGTGCTGAGTGACGTGACAAGAACGCCGCTGCTCCATTTGCAGAATTACCGGACTTGCGTCCTCTCGTCCTCGATCTGGAGTTCGTTTTCTCCATAGACAGTATAAGAAGGGGGTTTTCCCGAGTCGAACTTGGCAAGTCCGAACAACCAAGGACGCAAGTCCGAACAACCAAGGACACAAGTCCGAAGTTTGCTTACTGAGAAACGACCCATAAGTAAGTCCTCATTTTAATTTCTGTATATTTAATGAAATTGTACTATGACTGAGAAGGTCAATCTCCACATACTGTCCTGTTACCTAAATTATTTCTTAGATTTTATTTGTTTATTTTAAAAATATTAACCTAGGTAAGTCACTAGAATTAGATTAGTGTCCTCGTGCTATCAGCATGTATGCTATGTGGCCATATGCCATGTATTTGATAACGTTTTGCTTAACTCAATTCTGTTACTTTCTGTCTGTTACAATATGAAAAATAATATGAGTGAGTAGAGTCCTCTGTTTTGTTGATTTACTGTAAATATTAGTTGATATAATAATATTCTCCTGATTTATGAGGTTTACAGTTGCGATTACTTAAATTGTAGACATTAGTATTAGTTTAACATTATCTGAATACCATACTTCCAGGGAGCCAGTCCACCATGAAGTGACTTAAATGTTTTGTCTTTGTCTTTCTTATATTTTGTAGAAGATGGAGAGAACCCATACTGTGCAGGTGCCAGAAAACAAGACACGCCCGCAACCCTCTCTTTTCCCCCTTTTTTTCTTAACTTCCCTCTCTCTTCTCCTCTCTCTCCTTATTTCTCTTTACACCTCCTTCACTGTGTACTACTAGTACTACATTACTTCAACACAAAAATCTTATGCACACAGCACACAGTCATGTACACTCTCCCATACACACACACATATGGACACTCATTGCTGTTACCAGGTGTTCATTCCTGTTACTATAAAAAAAATTCTTCTTAAAAAAATTAAGTTAAACCACTGTTTTTATCAGTTTTGTTTGGTCCATCATTTATACAATTGTTTAATAAATTAAATTATAAACAAAATTATGAACTCGATGCTTCCTTCTTTAAAATGAGAAAATGGCTGTGTTCTCAGGCGTTCATCTTCTGTTTAGAAACCTTGTAAAAAATTAAATAAATTTGCCTTAGATTGACCAATACACATTTTGAATACTTAAATATGTGTAGTATTAGATTAGTGATGAAAATATATATAAAAAAATAAAGTTTAATTTTGAAGAGTTACAACAAGCAAATGTCACCCATTCATTAAAAAGAGAATGAGGCCACACTATAATGGTCATGTTCACTACAAAAAGATAATGATACTATGAAGTACATGTAGGCTACAGTACATTATTGTACTAGGTATCTGTAATGTTTTTTGGGGGGCTACATTGTTATGGATATCAATGCTGAGCTTTTTTCATATTTCAGTTGTTCACAAATGAATACAACATTCAAAAGTTTTATTTTGCATTTTCATTTTTGCTAGCCTAATATTAATTCTTTTGAAAGATTATTAAAGGTTTTTTTGGAAAAGAAAAACTTTTCATGTTTGGACTAGAGTGCGGATCGGGCCGCGTCCGACAGAGCAGTAACCGAGCCCGACCCGAGCCCGACAGGCATAAAGATATTTATGTCCGAGCCCGACCCGAGACCGACAGTTAAAATCCCATTTTTTTCTCATACTAATGACACATGTACGTTTGTTTGTGTGGAAAGCCCGCTTTTTATTAAGCAAATGTAGGAAGGCATTCGGAAATGTCAACAGGACGAGCACATCAGCGCGTAACTTACGCAGAAACAAGCGCACTTAACACAGGCGCGCATGCACGTCTTTCGTTGTCACGGCTACGTAAACAAATTTCTGCACACAGGAAGACAGATGTTATGGTAATATTTTACATGTATTTTAATCACAAAAACGAACGTTTGCATCAAGTGAAAGCATCAGGCACATTTGCTACCTACATAAGCTGTTTTAAATAAAAAATGTTCAATGCCTTATCGCGCTGATGTGACCGAGCCCGACCCGAACCCGAACATAATTTCTAAATATCTGTCCGAACCCGGCCCGGCCCGTCGGGTACCGGCGGGTCCCGTCGGGCTCGGGTCGGGTATCCATCCTCTAGTTTGGACCTGGACAGTATAATGTGATGTGTTACAGTCTCCATGGGAACAGGTAGTAAACAAACTAATCCTGCACGAGCAGATCACATTGAACACTGACTTCAGAGAGATGCCGATTAAAAAAGGAAAGAAGGGAAAGAAAGGAAAAGGGTGAGTAAAAACAGTCCTCTGTCCGTAGATTCCGAAGTACCCTTGAGTTTGTTTAAAAAACTGCGAATCCAACTGGTCGAATTTGAAAAGTATTATATATGACTTTTACTTTATGATGATGATTCGCCTTTCTCTTAATTTTTTTTTTTTTTTTTACATAGAAAAGGAAAAAAAGATGGCAAGCAAGAGTCAAAACGGGATAAGGAGTCTGAAATAGAGAAGGCGAAAGCAAACGCGGCTCTGTGGGAGGCCAGGTGTGATATGACAGAGAGTTCCCGCGTGGAGTATTCTGAAGCAGCGCGACGATTGAACAAAGCCAACCAGCAGCTCACTGATCTACAGCACAACACAGAGAAGAACACCATCGAGACCATCGCTGTTCTGAGGAAGAAACACCTGCAGAATGATGAGAGGGTATTTTCAATGCAGTTGAACGTGTCCTGTAAATTAAGATGTTGAGCTACAGGATACGTGACCAGTGTATGCTACGTTTTTTAAAAGTCTTCTTAATTTCATATTGTTAAAGGGATAATTCGGTCATAATTTACTCACGATTTGAGGGTGAGAAAATGACAATATTTTCATTTTTGACGAACCTAACCCTTGAACATGTGTCTTCTCAGATCACTGCACTGGAACAACAGATACAGCTGGAGAAAGCGAGGGCCTCTCAGGAAAAAGAGAATTTGGTAAGATGCCTTTCCTCATATGGGAAAACAGGTATAAATTCAGTTATTGTGCTCATCATTGATTGTGGTTTGAGTTTTATGTTGTCCCTTTAATCTGGAAGCAATACAAATATCGCAATATCACAGAAAATACATCATTCAATAAAAATAAAAAAATCATTAATTTATTTTTGAAACAATAAGAAATTAAATAAAGTCATCCAGTTTAATTACAAAAGAAATAGGGTCTTCCATAAACAAATAAATAGAGTTGTTCATTTAAAAAATATCATCAGAGTTGCCATCAGCATTATTTTAAATATCGATGTAGTATTTAATCATCTGAATTAGCTTTTGTTTTAGGCTTTTATTTTAGTTTATGTATTTACTAATTTTGTGCTTTTGTTGTTTTTTGTTTGTTTGTTTTTATAAATAGCTTTAGTTTTATTAAAATTAGTAGTTTTACTACTACAGTAGTTTTTGCCAAGGCAACATTCTTAATTTTTAGTTTGTTTTTTAATTTAAATTTTTTTATGTAATATTTTTTTTTAAGTTTAAGATAACTATACTGATTGACATTACAGGCCACTGAATACATGCTGAAGATCAATGAGCTGGAGGAGAAATTTAAGAAGAGATCTAGCGAGTTCAGCATGATTCAAGAGGAGCTTAAGATCATCAATGATTTCCGTAGGAAGAAGCCCCAAATGGAGCAAGAACTCAAAAATGTATAGTGCAATCTATTGATTTCATGTACGCATTATACAGAAGACGTATTACATCTGTTTTAACCCTTGTGCTTTGTTAAAAATCCTTTAACTTATTTATCCTTTACCTTATTAATTATCAAAATGACCGGAGCACAACGTAAGGGATAACGGCACCATTGTTTTGTACAGATGAAAGAAACTATGGATAACGCTGATCTAGAAAACAAGAAAACACTTGCAAGATTGGAGCAAAAGTTCTTCAATAATAAGGTATTTATACTGAAAAAAAAAATTTTCAACAAAATCTTTTCTCATTCACTCTCTCAGCCTTTCTCCTACTTTCTCTTTAGGTTCACCTTGAGAAGGAAGCTGAGCAAAAGATTGCTGTGCTGGCAGAAAAAGCTCACACTGAAGCCATTATGTAAGCATCTTCTCCATCTCTCAACACCACTAAACATTTCTACCTGATGCCACTGGAACTGTCTGTGAGATACATTTTACATGAGATAAGTGAGATGACATCCTCCATCTTGGCCTCATCAGACAGCTGGATGACGCATCTCGCTCGATGTTCAAGGAGAATGTGCGTCTAAATAAGGCATTGGGTTTCCACATCAAAGAGGTGGAGGATTTACGGAAGAGAAATGCAGCGCTGGCAGAAGAAAACCACATCCTTAGTCTGCATAAGGTGACAACACAACACACCATAGTTACTATTTTTGCACTAGTTCACCTACACTACAAGAAATTAATACTTTTATTCAGCAAGGATGCATTGAAGTGGTAAAAATTGACAGTAAAGACTTTTACATTATTATAAAAATTGTTCTATTTCAAATGGATGCTGTTCTTTTGAACTTTCTATTCATCCAAGAATCCTGAAAAATACTCAACATTAAATGTTACTAGGAAATTTTTCTTGAGCAAATCAGCTCTAAGTAAATATCTAAGTGAAGACTGGAGTAATGACTGCTGAAACTTCAGCTTTGCCATACTAGGAATAAATTACATTTTCAAATATAAAAATGGAAAACAGTTATTTTAAATTGTAATAATATTTCACAATATTACTGTTTTACTGTATTTATGATCAAAATAAGTGCAGCCTTGGTGATGAGCATTAGAGAAAACTGGCAAGAAATTGAGTGACACTTTTATTTAGCGTGAAGATAATGAAAGCCTGTTTTTAAGACAAAATTTTGCACTGTGACATAATTTAATTTCAATCAGGTACATGTAACCTCCTTAATTTGTCAGTATTCTACTGTTAAAAAAGATATAAATTGTAAAGTACATCATGGTTCTGAATTTCATTTGATTGAATCATGAGAATGGATTTTTAAAAATATTTCTTAAAATGTAACTAATGAGAATTTGAGAGATGTGCTTAACGTGCGTATGAATGAAAAAAACTTAATAGTTTTAAATACAGATTTAAAAGAAAGTCATTGTCAAAAGGTGGGAGGTTAACAAAAAGAGGCATTATTACTAAAACTAAAAATTTAAAATAATAGTCCATTATGTCATTTATTTTATTAAACTATATTGTTTTATGATGTATATTATATTCATTATTTGATATAATTACTTAAGAAACACTTTTCTTGTGCACCCACAAAAACACGCATACATACATACACACACTTACAAATAAAATAAAATTTAAAACTTACTACACACTTGGAAAAAACAATCCACTATAAAGCCTTCCTATGAAGCAACAGACATTGATAATAAACCCACAATTTCATTCACCCTGCAGGAGATGAGTCAGGACACCTCGAATGACACCATATCTAAGCTTACAGCCCAGCGGGCCACGATTTCTGAGCTGAGGGAGAAGGTGTTGACACGGGAGCAGGCCCTGGTCAGCATGGTGGCTGAGTTTGAGTGGAAGAAGGCTGACATCAAGCAGCGTGCTGTGGTCCGAACTCAGGCCAGCGGTGTAGAGCTGGACAAACTGCAGAAGCTCCTGAGTGCACGGGACAGGGAGTTGAGCCGATTAAAGAGAGTAGCCCGCAGCGTCGTGGAGCAGTGCTCAGACACGGAGATCCTCTTCCATGAGGCTTTAAATCATGTGAAGCAGGACATGTTAACGCACAGGTGCACTTCATCATTCACTCACTTTGCAAAAAACAAACCAACACGCCTTGATAGTGCACTAGTTTTCAATCAATTAGATGCTATGGTCCCCCAAATATGATCATACTCAACCACCACATCCTAAAATTTAAAAGGCATCTGTCTTTTATAAACACACAATTTATAAACTGAAAAATGTATATTATAAAATCTTATCTAATTTAATAGATGAATTACTAACTAATATTTTTTTTCATCACAATTCATTTATTTATATTAATCAAAATTTGTATTTACTTATTTATTTTAATCTTAGTTTTTTTCTCTCTAGACTTTTCCATAGACTCCCTGTTACTGGACCCCCTGATTAATAACTAACACTTTTTTATTTATTTAAATCACAATTGTTTATTAATTTATTTATTTCAATATATTTATTTATTTACTTATTTATTTAATCTTTTTCTCTAGACTTTTCCATAGACCCCCTGTCATTCTCTTGCGGCCCCCAGTATGAAAACCCCTGGTCTTGATGAATGCAGTTTGAATGCATTGAATACAGGGTCATTTCCCCCCATGAGCTAGAGTGCTGTTTTCCAGTGAGTGGAAATGAATGACTCAACTCATTAAGACAGTGACTTACAGCCACTTACTGGCAGTTTTAGTTTCATATTTAAAGTATCATTTCATTTAAAAAAAATTATTTCATAATTAAACATTAAAAATCTAACTGCATTATTCATACAATTATAAATGCAGTGTAAATACATTCAAGCCACCTCTGAGCTGAGCACAGTCTGTATAAATACATCTAAATGCCACTTCAGGTGCAGCTTCTGTGTCAACTCACCTCTGTTGTTCAAAGATGGACTGATTTCAAATTGATAACATAAATATAAAAAAATGCCATTATAAGGGTGAAAGGCTCTTGGAAATCAGTTAAAGGGGACTAATATTACCTTGTAGTGAAAAAGTTCATTTCTGTCACTGCTGTGAACTAAATATGACAAATATAAAAAGCTTCAGAGTCTGTTGTCAATGACAGGCCTAAACCAGTCACGCTACCAGCACAAAAACACACTCAGCAAAATATAGTCTAATTGTTATCGATAAAATCCCAGAAAATATTGAGATATAATTTTTTGTCAATATCAAACACACCCCAATTCTTTCTAGAGATAAAAGTTCCAGGCCTCTTTACTGCAGAAACTTCAAGCCATTTGTAGATACATTATGTTATAACTTAGATACATTATGTTATCCAGACAGGAAGAAGAGATGAATCGTAGCAGACGGATGGATAAGTTCTTATCAGGCAAAAGGGAGTACAATCACGTTCACGCCATCAACAAATCTCCCCATAGTACCAACAGCATTTCCATTGGTATTGAAGAGGCTGAAAAAGGGTAAGAGTCTTAAACTTTTTTTGTGTGTGTTTTTGGATTATTTGTAAAATTCTAATGAAATGATAACTCAATGTGTTATTACTTGGAAGATGCTTATCCATAACAAATCTGTAATAACACTGTTATTTCATCAGCAATCTAAAGAAAGCCAATATTGACATATCAGAGATGACCTGGGAGCAAAAAGAGAGCGTTCTCAGACTGCTCTTTGCTAAAATGAATGGCCTGAAATCAAAGTAAGTACTTAGCAGATACTGAACTATATTTTGGATGATAAACAATTTAGCACAAATGTTCAAATATATGTGACCTTTTAACCTGATTAGGCACATGAAACCACATTAAGATAAATGGTAAATATCTCCCAAATTAATTTGGTACAATTAACCTTGGATGAAAAAAAAAAAACACTTGGTGAGACGAAGATAGTGATGATGACCATAGTAAAAATAAATTAATAAAAAATCCCAAGCTTATTGGCACTTCCTAGTTTAAGTAAAAAATGAAAGGAAAGAAACTGATTCAAAGGAGTAATAAATGTATCATTTTTGTATTCAAATTTTTTTCTACATTTCTGAAGGAAACCAATTCATGGTCCAGATTCTGAATGGAACCAGTGTAGCAGCAATCCAGGGTGAGACATGCCAACAGATGTGGTTTTCTAAAATAAGATAAAATAATTTCTCTATTGTAATTTTAAAGTGACCCTATTATGCTATTTTAAAGGCTCATTTTGTTTTTGGAGGTCTCCTACAATAGGTTTAAATGCATCCAAGGTCAAAAAAATATTTTTCTCATAATATACTGTACATTGAAGCATTACCTCTTTTCTCACTGAGTTTGAAACGGTTTGATAAAGGATTCAGTACCACTTACAGCGCATGTCGGAAACAGCGTCTTTCTGAAGGCACTGTTTGTGAACGTCTGTTGTTCTTTCCGTTCTGCACCATTACACATATGGTGCGTCCCAATTTCTCATACTCATGCACTATTTTGTGCACTACTTTATGCACCACTATTTAGTTTCCTCAAACTGGCAACCCGCATGAGCGTTGATTCTGAGGAGGTAACAACTCTCTCCCATATTTAGAATTTGGATTGCAGTACTCATTTCAACCACTAGCTTTAAATATTACATACTGCACCTTTAAGTGCATAAGTACATAGTGTATAGTGCATAATCTGGGACACAACTATAGACTCATCTTGCAGTGATCTGTCTGTCTTTTCCACAGGAATGAAGAGGAGGAATCCCATGCAACATTTTTAACCCAAGCAGCAGTTTCCAGTATGAGCTCCAGTGATAATTCCAGTGCTCTGCCAGACAGATCACCTGACCTCATCACAGATAAGAGAGCTAAATAATGTCAAAGTATAAGTTGGATATTGCATATGATATACCAAAAAGTGTTCATGAATGTCTGTAACACAACTTAAAAGGAGACAAAAGTTGTTGTTTTTTACATGTAGAAATGCCCGCGTACCAATACTGTTAATATTGGCATTAAAGATTCAATAAATTCTACACAAATTCTGTAAAATAACTATTCAGGAAAGACTTAAAAAGTATTGGCACGACACAATTTTAAATTGCTAGTTTTATTGCAAACAAACAATTCAAACTATAGTTAATATAACACGCAGAAAAGACGTTGTGTTTCATAAACAATGAATAACAATTAAAAGTAACTAAAATAGTTGTTTTTTTTTGAGGGAGTATGGTAAAATTGTTATCATGCAAGCTAAATTTCCTAAGTAATGATGTATTTTTGAAAATTTAAGAAATACTGTACTAATTCATGCAAGTGACTCATATTAAAGTCAGCATTCAACTGAAGTTGCGATATTCTTTTCTTCTCTATTGTGATGTATAAACAAGTCAAACGGCTTCTCGTACAAGATAAAGATTGGGCAGGAATAGATTTTGTCTGTTTGGATGGTTGTGGTTTGCCTTTGCTGTGATGTCATGTGAGTGACAGGTTGTCCCGCCTCCTCGCGCCAGTAAACCCGTCATCTGAGAAGAGAAGAGATGTCGCTGCAAGAGGAAGCAGTTATTTTGATTAAAGATTTTGAGGGCACATGAATTGTGCATTGATACATCATTTAGGCCTATAATAAATACTGCAACATTCCATAAAAAAAAAAAAGAATTGTCCATTTTGATTTAATGATGATTTTAAAGAAGGGGAAATGTACTGTATTAGTTCCTTTGCCTACACAAAAGTATTTGCAAACATTTAGCCAACTCTGTAAGGTGTGTTTACAGAGATGCTGCATTTTTGCTGTTCTAAAGCATTACATAATCCACAAAGATGTTTGTCACTTTATTATAAGTTTATCTTCAAATAACAAGAATGATAGTTTTTTGTCCTACCTCTACTTTAACCATTTAATAAGAATCATTTTTCATGAACAAATACAGAATGTAATTTAATGGTACAGTAATTGTACTGCACAATGAGTGTTCAGCATGTTGTCAGTCAGTACAGTTGACTGGTCGGATCTACAGATCATCAGGATGGCGTTACAACATGACCTCCCTGCACTGTGACAGTTTTTCTCAAGTAAATATAGAAGACTATTAATAGCATCATATACACACATACAGCTAAACAGCTGCTCAGTGACCAAGCAAAGCCTCAGTACAAACAAACCAAGATCTTCAAATCAAAGCCGGACTGACTTCAAAGGACATATAAAGGTAAGAACATAAATTCAAACTTTTTCATATCACAACTGGCCTTGTATACACATGTTTCTTTGTTTTAAACAGAATGGGTGACTTTCAAAACTTTGAACAAGACTTCTATCAGTCTGGATATTATACGGACAGTCAGCAGGAAGTGGTATATGGCTATGATCCAGCCTACGTTAATCCAGAATACCATAATGCGTAAGTGTAACGTCGCTGACGGCATACATGTGTTTGATATACCATTTATTATATCAGCTATTTGTTTCTGTGTGCAATTTAATTGTTAGTTGTGCAGTTGTGATTCATTGTTTGCCATCTGATTATCAGTGATAATTCCGCACACTTAGCAGAAGAATATACCACTACAGCATCTTATACTGGACAAGTGTATCAGCCTGTAGCGTCACCTGAGCAAACAGACTGCATAGACTCATATGAGGAAGAACCGCCACTTTTAGAAGGTAATAAAAAATTTTTTTTATAATAAAATATCTTTAAGCTGAAGTGTGTAACTTCTGCGCCACCAAATGGAAAGGAAAAAAAAAGATTTCATTATATGCATTAATCTAACTTTTCAAAATGAAAATATATGTGCCTTTTTTCTCAGAGTTGGGCATTAACTTTGACCATATCTGGCAGAAGACTCTGACAGTGTTAAATCCACTGAAGCCTGCTGATGGCAGTATTATGAATGAGACCGACCTCACGGGGCCTATTCTCTTCTGCGTCGCCCTGGGAGCCACACTATTGATGGTACAAACTACACCTTGAACCTTTTACGAAACCATAACTAGAGGTACACTGTGATTTATACTGAGTAAATGAAAACATGTAATGTCCAGAGCACGGACCTGTGTGTGTGTGTGTGTGAACTCTCTCCGCAGGCAGGGAAAGCGCACTTTGGATACGTGTATGGCATCAGTGCTCTGGGATGTGTTGGGATGTATACGCTGTTGAACCTGATGAGCATTTACAGCATATCCTGTGGATGTGTGGCGAGTGTACTGGGATACTGTCTCCTGCCAATGGTTTCGCTCTCTGCATTTGCTGTTGTTTATTCACTTCAGTGAGTATCCATAACTCTATAGAAGCATTTTCCATTCTATTTCTTTGATTGTTTTATAGCCACAACTAATAAAAAGCAGTTTTAGGCCACTAAAAGTCTTTTTACATTTGCCATACAAATACATTTTATTGTAAAATATTGTATTGTAAATGCCATACATTTAAAAATAAAAGTTTCTTTATTGGTGAACCTATGAAGAATCTTTAACGTCCATGGAACCTATCCATTGCCCAAAAAGGAATAATTATATTTTTAAGATATCTAGTTCAGTCATGAAACTGCTGATTATTCCTTTACATGCAATCTGCAAGCTATCTCACCATGGCACAAGATGATTGGCCATCGCTGATTCTGCAGCCAATGAGATTGCTTGCTCAGCATTTAAATAGTTTACAGTTATAGAAGAGTGTCTGTGTACCTAATAGCAGTAGCAGATCAAGTCTGTCAAGACCAAATACATTAACTGAAAAGATCTTTGGGGAACCCAAAACAGTTCTATGGCATTCAATACGAAAACCCCATTTGAAACCTTTATTTTAAGAGGGTATAATTTCAGGTACATTGCATTTGAATAACAAAAGGCTTTTATTTTAACAGAGGGCTCTTGGGAACGCTGTTGGCCTTGTTTGTGGTTGGCTGGTGCAGTCTATCAGCTTCTAAGATCTTCAGTTCCACTCTTAACATGAGTGGGCAGCAGCTGCTGGTGGCATACCCCTGTGCTCTTCTGTACGGGGTCTTCGCTCTCCTTACTGTCTTCTGATTATAACTAAACTATAAGAAATGATCACTCTAAGATCAGATGAAAATCCAGTGGACATAATGCGCATTGCTGTCAAAGTGGCAACAAATTTACATTTACTGTAAATCAGGATTATCAGATGAACTAGGTTAGTAGATACTAAGATCTCAGCCACACTAATTTAATGCTAAGCTTGATCCCAGAGATTGAGAGAAATTGAATTTCTATCACTCTCTGGGATCAAGCTGAATAATGCAATGGCTGAGCTAAACCATTTTCAAGCCTTATACTTATTCATACAAGATCTTGACCAAAAATGTATTCACCTCTTGTTGGAAATAAATATTTATGTTTTTTCCATCAAGAGGTGCATACATTTTTAGTCAAGATCTTGTATTGACAATGCAAGAGTCCAGCACTCTGTAAAGTCTCCTCCAGCACATACTAAAGACTTTCAATGAATTTAAGGTCTGTGAAAATGATTCTTCGTGCTCCCTCCCAACCATACTTTCAAAAGTTGGGCCTGATGAATCTTGACATTGTCATCCTGGAATATGGCCATGATGTGTCTTTCTACATGGTTGTTTAAGGAATGAAAAGTTACACACTCCATCAATTAGGGTTAAAATAACTGTTGCCAAACACATAGCTAGAAACATAATCACTATTATCAATTCTTAGACTCTTAAGCATTTACCTATTTAAAGCCAAACAGTGACTTTTTTTTCAGGGCAGTGTATTTAATGTTTATTCTTGTTCATTATTGAATATATTTACGTATGTGGAGGAAGCAGCTTTTTTTTTGTTTGACTTAATTTATAAAGTTCAAGTTATTAATTTAATTGCTTGTGCATAATTATTCAAAAATTAACATTCAGGTATTAACAAAAATAAAAAGGTTGATGTGACTTTTTTTTTTTATTGCATTAAAACATAACAGAGATATGTATAAAAACATCTTATTTAAAATGTTAAAAAATCACAATTTCAATCACAAACAATGAAAGGTAAAAATAAAGAAAATGCACCGCAAACATAAGCAAAAAGAATATTCCAAGCAACCAGTTGACTACATATCCCTTTGGGTTCCTTTATTCAAAAATGATTTAGCAAAAAGTTCATATAAAATATATTTACAGAACTACAATATACACAAATATTGAAAATCACATAAAAGAAAAACCATTGGCCGTTGTTCATCACTTTCACTCGCTTAAGCCTGCTGCACATCCACCCAGGGTGACGCCCTATTTTGTGACCCAGCATCCTCTGCTTCAAGCAATCTCATGGTCTTTTAGGCCGGTTCAAAATAAGCGAGTCCTTTGAGAGACACATATTTATTAGATATTATAGATCAATGGTATTACAGTCCTCAATAATATAACAACTGGCAACGAGTAACTTAGTGAGTTAATTATAAATAAATCTGAAATTTCCTTATGTCATAAGGAGGACAAATACAAATTAATTTTATTTTTTAAGAGTAAATAATGTAGGCCTACACTGTTAATTATAGTAACAGTACATTGAAAACACTGCCAAAACATACCTAACTGAATGTATTTATTTAAAAAATCTTAAAATGTCTTAAGATTTAATTTTTTACAAAAACATAAATTACAACACACAAGAACTTCTTTTGAAAATTAAACTTTAAAAATATATAATAATAACAATAAACAGAAGCCTGGACTGGTAGTGAAGGCAGAGAAGCCAACAAATATCCAGCATAAGTTAACTGTTAAGCACAGGGTGCAGTTATTTCATTTGCTATTAGCTAAGTTATTTTATTTTTATTTTTACATATAGCCTAATAAGAAATAATGAGGCATGTCCAAACTTTTAACTGGTTGTGACACTTGGAAACACTGGTAATGAAATATAATAATTCTCTTGTAATAGGCCTAATAAACAATTCACTGCTAATTGGGAATAATTAAGCAGGAATTCTATAATATTTCTACAAATGAGGCAATAAGACATTTGGATAGGCTATACATTTCATGAAATCAGCCCGAAATCATAAGGTAAAATGATATAGCCTATTGCATGAATGCATATTCTGTGCGTTTAGTGTTAGTGTTTAATTGTCATAACACACCGCAGAAAAGTCATATAATCCTACATGCTTTTTTTTTTTTTTTTTTAAGAATTCATTATTTTTTCTTGTGATTTTGGGGTGAAATATAAACCTACGGTCTTGAAATGTTATTCTGTAAACAGCCTCTTTCTTACAGCAATTAGTCAATCATTAATTCTAAATGTCTTAAGGGTGATAGGGTTCCTTTTTCCAGCTATAGAAAATCATCCCTCCGTTCACAGCTGTTTTAAACGTCAAAAACTGTAGGCCTATTAAGTAATTCTATTGCTCTAAATAAAACTTACCCCGTACACTTTGGACAGGTTGTTAAACAACACCTGTCCCGCGCTCACTTTGTCTCTCACGCCCCGAATAGTTCCGTTCTTGCTGAAGATGTTCACGCGTTTTCCGGTGAAAAGCTTCTTCTTGGTTGCACTAGCGTACATGAGCAGCTCGTCGGGTTCGCTGCCGCTGTCGTCCGCTTCTGGTCCCGGTCCCGTCAGGCCGCTCAGATGGCTGTTTGCCTCCGAGATGACGGGCGAGCTCGCGCGCTCAGCCTCAGGCTCTGAGCTCACAGTGGTGTCCGTGTCCGCGGAGTCTTCGAGCGCGTGGTCTCTGAACACCTCCTGCAGCACGCGACCACTGTGCGCGGACGCCACGCGGAACCTCACTCTCCTCTCTGCTCGGTCCTCCTCAGCCCTGCATGTGCGTCGCTCCATTCTGCCTTCAAAAATCTACATTATACACATTTTGTTTGCCTGAAATTAGAGTGTGCTACTGGTGAAGTGCATTGCCATGACATTAAAGGTCTGATCTTCAGATAAAGGGTTCGTGGCACCACTGGCACGAGGGTGTTAATTCGAAACTACATCCGTTAATATTTAATAAACGTTATCCATGGAAACTGTGGAAGCCGACTTGTGTTCTCTAATGAATAAAATATATCTCACGTGTGGGTCAAAGAACATAGTTTGTATAGCTAATAACAAAAGCACCTGAAGTGTGAGATGGGTTTTTCCCACTTTTGGGAAAATTGTTAGGCTATAGTCCTCTAGAAATTCATATAGCTACTTCAGTAATGGGAAGATCCATCTTGAACTATAATACTTTCCATATTGACATAAAAATATAAATATCCTCTTTTAAAAACATGTGCCATTTGAAGTGGCCCTAAAAAATATTCTAGTCACTTAAAAATATTTTAATTTCATTGCATTATACAAAATATCAAACCAGGTGGCAAACAAATGATAGAGCTTTTCTCAGAACTAACATCAACTTTTGTCAATCAGAAAGTGTCCTAAATGTTAGAAACAAATTTCATAATGTGAAATGTTTTTAATAAAAGTAGCTACTGTATTTCCTTAAAATAAATCTATACAATACAAACACATTTATAGACTACATTTTGGGGCACACACACTTAGGCTACATATTTGTGATACACGGTCATACACTTAGATAATGCTTATATATATATATATATATATATATATATATATATATATATATATATATATATATATACACACTGTACAGTAGCCTATATATGGGTCACTGACATGCATATTTTCGCAGCCAAGAACATTATTTCCTTTTAAAATAATTTAATAAATTCATGACATATATCACTTTATTCTATAAAACCTATTTAGTTTGAATTCATTTTTTAATACATTTAAATAATACATATTATTTCATTGGTTTGTTAACTTAAACCCCCAAAATGTCAGGTGGTGCAACTGTCAAATGAACAGACTAAGAAAACTATTTAAAATGATGTCTTATAATAAAAAATAATATGGCATTATTTTAGGTTTGAAACCTTTGATATAAACAAATTTGATAAATATCAGTAGTTTCAAGGCTGTTGAGATAATTGCTAAACTTTTGTCCAGTAATTTGTATATTCTCAAATGTCAGGGTTGCACAGCTGCAAATATTTTTATCATAATATTTATAATGAATTGACAAGGTAATAACATACATGATAATGCATCATCCAGAAGAGCGCAACCGATCCTTGTAGCAGTGTGAAAGGTTTTGTAGATTTTTCTTTTGTAGAAGTATGGGAAGGTTGGTACACTTTCCATGTCATGTGGTTCAACTACAGTATATATACACACAACTATTTGGTTGAAGGCTACTACCTGACATAAAAACAGTCAAACAATGAATTGAAATAGTTTGAAATGTTATCAACTGAAACTTGTTGAAACACATTGTTCATGACTCAAAAATATGCATTTCATCAGTTTTGAAAAGATTTGTAAAAAACCTTTTTTGAAGCTTTTTTTTGTCAATGACCCTTATACTTTTTGGGGGCCACGACCACCATCATACCCATACAGGTCAGTCATACCCTTTTAGACCTTATAATGCGATATTGCGACTGCGAGGTTGTTACACCGTGATGGCGCTAGATGGCGATGTGACTCCGGGGTCCAGTGCGCTGCTCTTTTAATTATTCCATAGAGTGAGACAATCCGGAAAAACAACATTGAGAAATTTGACAGCGTGGAAACTGAACCATTCAACGCTTGCACAAACGAAAGGAATTGCATTGGCATCGCTTGAACAGGAGGACACTGTGTCTGCGTCTGGTGAACCAGTATTACACATATTAATGCAAACTGGTGTGTTAAAGGAATTCATTCATGAAAACTCTGTTTCTGTTTTCGGTGTTCAAATTACCAGTCAATGCAGCGAGTAGCATCGTGACAATAGACAATGCATTATAACAGATGAAGCTCCCATAGATACTACAGCACGCCCAAAATCTCTTCATTTAAAATCATTTTTAAAAGTTTTTATGGGTGTCATCTGTTATGGTGTTACCTTTAAATAACCCAAACCTCGTACATATGTTCTCATTTTCCACTTATTATTTGTCTGAAATCTCTTCATTTGTTTTAATCAATAGGTTAAGATGTCATTATGGTTGGCACTGCTGTCTATGGCCTCACTGGGGCGAGGTGTGGACTGCCCGCAGTTTTGCTTTGCCTGGCAGCTCTCCTTTGTGCCAATCTACTGCTGTATTTCTACCTAGATGCCCTGTATCAGGACACTAACCCTCTCTCAGCACACACGCAGTGCCCGCTTCGCCACTTTAAAGTGGGCACAATGACCGTCTGTACTCCTTGGCTACGGTGCCCGGAAATTCGCGCTGATGTCCGCCGTGTGAAGCTCATTGGACAAGGGGCTGTAAAGAAGGTGAGAAGTTGCAACTAACTATTGTTGACTAACTATCAACTATCTGTTGATTACTTTCTTGATTAATTGAAAAAGATATATACATTTAGTTAAAATATGAATCGGCCCACGTTGAAAATGAAAAACTATTATAGGGAATGCAATGTACAATTAAACAATTGACCCTTCGCGTGGAGCTTGATTGACAGGTAATCTGACCAATCATACTTCGCCATCCGCCATTTTGTCCGACAAAGCAGTCAGGAGAGATAGTAGATTAACATGGGAGGATTTGAACTTGAAAAACGGAGTGTACTGACGCCTTTCCGCGGCTAAAACAACATTCCTTCTTATGTTCATTCATGTTTATTTGATGCTATAAATGAACTAGAAAGAAGAGATGATCGGATCACGAGCAGCTTTAAGTTTAACTGATGCTCTACAGCGTTCTGTCACGACACATTAAAGAGCCACAAAACGGTATTTATTGTTTCAATTTCTTTTAAAAAATGATCAAATTTGAAAGGTGAGACTTTGTTTAATATGTTTAATATCAAAAGTAACCTGGTCTGTCCTGTCTGTCAGCGTGTTGTCAGTCTCCTCTCTGCTCCGCGATGTATTTTTCACTGCGTGAGAACATGAGAGCGGTGTAGCTTGTCGGGCATAGCGACAGTAACTAAGGGGGGCGGGTCTTTGCGAAGGGTCAATTATGTGCAAAATAGGGTTAAAATTTAAACTAATTGCTTACCATTTGAAAGTAAAAGTTTACTTGTACAAGGTAGGAAGAGCACACATTACAAATAATAATAGATCAAGAATTGCCTACTCTACCTTTAACCAAAAGCCCATTCAAAAAACACATTGACTTGAACGATGCAATTGGAAGTTATACAAAGCTAACTTGCTCCTTTCTAACTTACATGAATAATACATTATCCTAACAGCTCTCTTTAGAAATGCGTTGTTCACTGCTATAAAGTGATGTGACTGCGGGTTTTACTGCGCACAGTGTGAATTGCTAGTTGTCGATTTTCATTATCAATTTGATCAATTAGTTGTTGCAAACCTAGTTGAGTTATTTTTCTTAATGCATCCTTAGAGACTTACACTAATGCATAATTGTGTTTTCTAGGTTTATCTGTCCGAGTGGCGAGGGCAGAAGGTGGCGCTCTCTGTCTTGTCATCAGAGCAGTATACAGATGATTTCCTCCACGGACTGTCAATGCTACGTGCCTTGCAGAGCACCCACGTCGTGACGCTTGTAGGGGCGTGTGAGGAGGATGGTGTGTTTGTTACGGAGTACCATCCTCTTGGATCCGTGCTAATGCTCGATGCCACCCTTGCGCAAGAACGATATCACTGGCGAAACTCTTGGCATACTCGACTACAGCTGGCAATAGACTATGTTGCCTTCCTGGCATACCTGCACAGCAGTCCAGTGGGCATCCGAGTCATGTGTGACTCCAACGACCTGCACAAAACTCTCAGCCAGTTTCTTCTCGCATCAGATATGCGTCTTTTGGCCAACGACCTGGATGCGTTGCCTGAGGTAGAGAGGGGAAGCCAAGGGGTGAAATGCGGTCACCATGAGCTCAACGGGGACTTTGTTGCCCCTGAGCAATTGTGGCCTTATGGCGAGGATGTTCAATTCTCAGATGAAGCCATGACTGGTTACGATGAAAAGACGGACATCTGGAAGATTCCAGAAGTGACACGTTTCCTTTTGGGGAATGTCCTGGGAAGTGATGTCATTCATTTTCACTTGTTTCAGATCTACACAGAATGCAAGAGGAAGGAGCCTCACATGCGGCCCACGGCACTCGAGATCCTCAGTGTGTATCGCTCAGTCTACGACAGCATGATAGAGAGTCAATCGCAGAGAGTTAGAGATATGTTGTAGAGTTATGGTCATTAAAGGGAGTGTTAACCCAAAAATTATTTCATTAATTACTCAACCTGAATCTCTGTTTCTTCTGTGGAACGTCAAAGAAGATATTTTGAGAAATTATCCATATAGTGGAAGTCAATGGTCACCAAACCGGTTTGGTTACCAACATCCTTCTAAATGTTTTATTTTGTGTTCCACAGAAAGACAGTCGTACAGGTTTAGAACAAAATGTAGGTGATTTAAATTATGATCGAATTTTCATTTTTGGGTAAATAAATTATCCCTTTGACTTTAAAGGAACACTCTGACTTTTGGGGACTTTAGCTTATTCACTGTATCCCCCAGAGTTAGATAAGTCCATACATACCCTTTTCATCTCCGTGCGTGCTGTAACTCTGTCTGACGCTAGCCTAGCTTAGCACAAAGACTGGAAGTAAATGGCTCCAGCTAGCGTACTGCTCCCAATAAGTGACAAAATAATGCCAAAATTTTACTATTTATAGGTTGTGATTTGTATAGTCACAGTGTGTACAAATAATAAGGTCATATTTAGCAGCAATCTTTTAACCGTATACATACTGGGAACTATATTCTCAGAAGCACTGCTACTTGGGCGGAGTGATTAGCGCAACACTCTGAGCGAACTCTCTGCTCCTCACCACAGGGCTTCTCATGTGCTGCGAGCAAATCACTCCGCCCAAGTAGCAGTGCTTCTGAGAATATAGTGCAGTATGTATACTGTTAAAAGATGCCTGTGTCTCATATGACCTTGTTATTTGTACACACTGTGACTATACAAATCACAACATATAAATAGGAAAATGTTGGTGTTATTTTGTCACTTATTGGGAGCAGTACGCTAGCTGGAGCCATTTACTTCCAGTCTTTGTGCTAAGCTAGGCTAGCGGTGGCGGGTACATCAGACAGTCTTTGCATACCTGCCAACTCTCACGCTTTGGCCGTGAGACACACGCATTTGAGTGGTTTCACACGCTCACACGGGCGAGTTCTCACGCGGAAGTGTCAACCCGGTCGGTCAAATGCCGCGTGCATGCGAGAGAAAGACTGTGTTCCAAACTGCGTCGCGCGCATGCGCCCAACCCTCCCTCCCTCCCGGCTGGAGAGGTTTTACTATAAGCTTTATTTACTTACCCCCGCCCCCCTGCAAAAGCACTCACGGAGATGAAAAGGGTATGTATGGACTTCTCTAACTCTAGGGGATATACGATGAATAAGCTAAAGTCCCAAAAAGTCGGCGTGCTCATTTAAAGTCAAAGGGATAATTTATTTACCCAAGACTAAAGATACCAATGCAGTACAATGGGTTTTGTCATACTAGTATTATCTGGCACTGAAAGGAACATGCAGCAAATGTATGACAACAATATCCAGCAGAGGATGAGATGCAGCATCTCAGGGTTTCAGTTCAGATTTGAATTCAGCTCCTTCTTATGCTGACTAATACGTTTTGCATAACTATACCTCATAAAAGTTATTTTCAGTTAAAGGTGGGGTATGTGATTCTCTTTTTTGTCCATTTTTTCAAAATCCCTTGAAATCCTATTCATAACCCACTTACAGCCACTGAGTTAGAAGCACTAAAATGAAAATTAAGCAATTTAATCATCTGTGGAACGGACAGGACTCCAAAAACTCCAGCCAATCATTTCCAAGACCACCTAGAATCATTGAACAGTAAGTCTGTTAATCAAACGGTCGTACGATACCCCACCTCCCCCCATCCCCCTCACGCGAATCAGAGACAGCGTTGGAGGTACGACATTTGAGTTGTGTATTTTCAAAATCTGCCGGTCGTTTTCCAAATCACATACCCCACCTAGAATAGAACTTACCATACTGATGCAGTGATTGAAGTGATCTTATTTGAATTTTAACAAGATAATGATTATCATTCTAAACACAGAACCTGTTTTGTGGATTTTTTTTGTTCTCAGAATTTGGAAGCCTTTAATAAATAATTTTCTCAAGAACACACTGGGATTCTGTTGTCAGTAGCTGTCAGACGCTTTCGAAGCTCTGCTTAATTGAACTTCGAAGCATTTATGAATCTTTTGTTTCGAATCAGTGGTTCGGAGCTTGTTTTAAACTCAAAGTCACGTGATTTCAGAGTATGCGGTTTCACAAAACGTTTCAAAATGTTATTTGTGGGTTGAATTTAAAACTTTGTACTTTCATGAACATTTGCAATTGATTTGTAAAAGGTGTTATACATGTTTGTGCCGTTTTGACCAGCAGGTACTACTAGCCTGCGGTGTTTCGAGTAAATCGAGCTTCCGTTTCTTCACTTGCTTAATTAGTTGTCAGTCATGTGAATGAATCAACCAAATGACTAGATTTTCTGGAAATGGATTTTGTAGCGCTCCTTGATGGCACTTCGCCGTGGCTTATTATCCTAATAGAAAATTAAATGTAAGTCTGTGAGTGAATTTTCAATATTGAATATTGTATTCAATAACTCGGAATATTGTAAATTGATAGTCACCAAAAGCACCTTTGATATAAAAGTTAATATTTGCTTAGCATATAAACATTTAAAGTTAACACAATCCCAAAGTTAAAATCTTTTTCATTTCTATATCGGAAAACGTGCGTTGTGCACTTTTTTTCGTCTAAAAAACTGATTAAAAATAGAAATCATTAAACATGGATTTAATTTATTCAGAGAAGGAACCGGAAATACGTAGTCTGTTTTATCCGCACACATCCGCATGACTCTAGTAGTGGTTGTATTAATGGATGTTTAAGGAGTATCTGCCCACATTGCAAGACAACCTGGCTCGCATATCCAGTGCCTGTCCCCCAACTGCAGGAGGGTGAGTTTGGAAGAGTCTCAAAACGGAGCCGCCAGAATCATTCGTGCAACAATGAGCTCGGAGCAGCCGAGCGACAATGAGGAACCCGAAGAGCCGCGCGCTGATGTGCTGCGCGAGGAGGATGAGGAGGACAGCGATGAAGACAGGGGCTCCACGAGACCATCATCACCCCAAGCGGGCAGTGAGAGTGCCGAAAAGCAGGGCAGCTCTAGGCTCGAGTTGGCCGCAGACGGCGGGACGGGCTCGATATGCAGGGGCTCGAGCGACTCTCTGTTCTCGTGGATTTGCAACAGGACAATCCGCAGGGGGCCGTTCGTAGACCCCGCGCGGGATCATTTCCGTACAATGACACGGCTTTATAAGTCCATGAGCCCGGCTACGGATTCGGTCAACCTTAGTACACAAACTCACGGGGCTGTCTTCAACTTGGAGTATTCCCCGGACGGGTAAGCGCAGAGTCTGTGTTGCCCTTGTCATGAGTCCCGTTACGTTGCTCAATCCAGTTATGAGTGTCTCTTCAATTATGTACACTTTTGCCTAAACATTAAAATACGTCTTCATTGTTAAATCAATCGTATGTTTTTATGTGTGCTGGAATACATGGCCTTGAGCAATTTTAGTGTTTTTATTTTTGGTATTGTGAGGTAACATTTTACATTTTCAAGTTAACGTTACCTGAATACTGGTCATTAACTAACAGTCAGTTCATTTTTAATGTATACAAATGAAATAAAAAATTTGTTTTTGAAAAATGTTCAAATACTGATTGATTTAGTTATGACAACTAATATAAGGCTTTCACAGACAGGACTTAGATTAAGACCGGTTTAGTTCAGTTAGGACATTTAGTGGCTTTATAAACATGCTTTAGAAAAAAACATTACTAGTGTGAATCTTGAGACAAAACAATGGCACTGATATATTTTAAGATATGTCAGTGCAAGTTGCTTTCAGGTCAAATATGCATTTAGAATTTTAGACTTCTAAGAGTTCAGATGCAAAAGCCTCTAAGTGCCATTTGAAATTTTCTTCTAGAATGATCACTTTTATCAAGCTTGTATATTTAAGTTCAGTAATTTCACTTAAATGACAATTAATAGGTAATCTTAATTGCCATTTAAGTGAATTTACTGAACTTAAAATATACAAGCTTGATAAAAATTATCAGAACTCTTCATTTGTTTTCGTGGGGAAATTAAAATGTCTGGCTAGAAAAGGGTGCAAGGGAAAAATTGATAGAGAAACTGTAAAAAATAAAAAATGACAAAAATGAATACTTAAATATATTGAAATAAATATAAATGAATTAGATAAGAAAAATAGATATATAGGTATTAAAGCAATGCAGATCACTATCGCTATTTATTCTATATATTGAATTTATAATTTAAGCAAAACGTCTTTTATAATAAAGTACATGTGATACTGAAAAGTTCCCCTAATTGACAAACACCCTTATGTTTTTTTTTTCTAGGTCTGTTTTGACGGTTGCTTGTGAGCAGACAGAAGTGCTTTTGTTTGACCCTGTTTCTTCCAGACATATTAAAACACTTGTGGAGGCTCATGAGGACTGTGTAAATAACATCAGGTACATGTGCACACGTCATATCGATTGCAGTGTGTGGGAACTTCAGTTATGTGAGCCCTTTTTAATAACAGCTGGTTTTAATGTAAGAACTAATTCAAAACCATTTTTATGCTGAACACTAGGATTTGCATAATGCAAAATAGTTTTTCCATCTCTTACACGCACACACGCACGCACACACATACACACGGTATATATACACACACACTATACTGTCTAGCACCATCATAAAGTTCATGAGGATGACCGCCATGTCGTCTGTGTGAAATTGTTTGCCTGATGTTGTGTACTATTCAGGTTTCTTGACAACCGGCTGTTTGCGACCTGCTCTGATGACACCACCATTGCATTGTGGGATTTGCGGAATCTCAACTCGAAGGTGTGCACGTTGCATGGCCACGCCAGCTGGGTCAAGAACATTGAGTATGATACACACACCCGCCTGCTTGTGACGTCAGGGTTCGACGGAAATGTCATCACCTGGGATACCAACAGGTACGTGTAGTGATATGTGGTTAGAGGTGTTTCCTAGCGGTTTCCTGTGTGTTCACACTAAGGCACAACAAAAGGGTTAAATATATCATATACACTCACCGGCCACTTTATTAGGTACACCTGTCCAACTGCTCCTTAACACTTAATTTCTAAGCAGCCAATCACATGGCGGCAACTCAGTGCATTTAGGCATGTAGACATGGTCAAGACAATCTCCTGCAGTTCAAACCGAGCATCAGTATGGGGAAGAAAGGTGATTTGAGTGACTTTGAACGTGGCATGATTGTTGGTGCCAGAAGGGCTGGTCTGAGTATTTCAGAAACTGCTAATCTACTGGGATTTTCACGCACAACCATCTCTAGGGTTTACAGAGAATGGTCCGAAAAAGAAAAAACATCCAGTGAGCGGCAGTTCTGTGGGCGGAAATGCCTTGTTGATGCCAGAGGTCAGAGGAGAATGGCCAGACTGGTTCGAGCTGATAGAAGGGCAACAGTGACTCAAATAACCACCCGTTACAACCAAGGTGGGCAGAAGAGCATCTCTGAACGCACAGTACGTCGAACTTTGAGGCAGATGGGCTACAGCAGCAGAAGACCACGCCGGGTGCCACTCCTTTCAGCTAAGAACAGGAAACTGAGGCTACAATTTGCACAAGCTCATCGAAATTGGACAATAGAAGATTGGAAAAACGTTGCCTGGTCTGATGAGTCTCGATTTCTGCTGCGACATTCGGATGGTAGGGTCAGAATTTGGCGTCTACAACATGAAAGCATGGATCCATCCTGCCTTGTATCAACGGTTCAGGCTGGTGGTGGTGGTGTCATGGTGTGGGGAATATTTTCTTGGCACTCTTTGGGCCCCTTGGTACCAATTGAGCATCGTTGCAACGCCACAGCCTACCTGAGTATTGTTGCTGACCATGTCCATCCCTTTATGACCACAATGTACCCAACTTCTGATGGCTACTTTCAGCAGGATAATGCGCCATGTCATAAAGCTGGAATCATCTCAGACTGGTTTCTTGAACATGACAATGAGTTCGCTGTACTCAAATGGCCTCCACAGTCACCAGATCTCAATCCAATAGAGCATCTTTGGGATGTGGTGGAACGGGAGATTCGCATCATGGATGTGCAGCCGACAAATCTGCGGCAACTGTGTGATGCCATCATGTCAATATGGACCAAACTCCCTGAGGAATGCTTCCAGCACCTTGTTGAATCTATGCCACGAAGAATTGAGGCAGTTCTGAAGGCAAAAGGGGGTCCAACCCGTTACTAGCATGGGGTACCTAATAAAGTGGCCGGTGAGTGTATATTTTTATTCTGTGCTTGTTGCTTGCTGATCTCCTGTCTACAAGTCACAGAGAAAAAGAAATGTGTTTGCTGTTAATCTCACCTGTTGCTTCAGCCCTAGCTGGCTCTCCCACAGCAGCATGTTGGCTGCAGTCCTCCTCCTCTCCTACATCTCTCTCTGCCTTCCTGACCCTCTCTTGCTGCTTCAGCTGACACAGCAGCGCTGATTGAAGCCTGGAAATATTCAAAATAAATGAATTGAATAGCTTATCACAATGGTCGGAATGTTAAGCTTCCACATGTGTTTCTCTGCTTTGCTATTACCTCTGGTCCAGACTGTCTTTGCTCCTCAGGACGAGCCCTTTTAAATCTGTGAAAATATTTTTCAATATTCATCTGGATTGAGGGAGCAAACAGTCGGCGTCATGATTAAATACTTAACATTAACGTTATCTACTTGCTGTACATGCTGTAACTGTTATTCTCTTGTTAACATAGCTAATTATTAGCTAGGCTCCTTACATGCTTGCTAATAACTAGGGTGGCTCTCTGAGCCGCATTTCCATTTCCCTTCAAATCGGGCAAATTGAAATTGCGAATTGAAAATACGCTAAATGGAAACGCGCCAATTTTGCAAAAAAAACCTCCCCATTTCTCCCGAACTCTGGACCAAGAGAACCCGAACTACAAGTGTGAACACTCACCCTAAGATTGTGTGTGTTTCCTAATCTTTAATTAGGATTTCATGTATAAGCATGTGCTTCATTGAACTTTCTGTGCTTTTAGGTTCACAGAAGATGGCTGTCCACACAAGAAGTTTTTCCACACACGCTATCTAATGCGGATGCGTCTGACTCCAGACTGCAGTAAGATGTTGATCTCCACATCCTCTGGTTACCTGCTCATCTTACATGACCTTGACCTCACCCAGAGCCTTGAGGTCGGGAGCTACCGCATCCTACGGGCCCGTAGGGCTCCGCTCAGCACAGGTACGTACATAAAGCATAAACAAATAAGGTATATGTGAGTTGGAAATGAAGAATCCAGAGATCTGTTATCAGGAGATATGGAGGCGACATGGAAATGGAGTAGTATTCAAAGGTTCATATTTGCTACAGGCAGGGTTGGGCAAAATTCAGAATTGTAAGAATGGTCTTCCTTTCAGTTCATGAGTTGGGATTTAAACGGAAACCTTAAAGGAGTCATAATGTAGTATTAACTTTGATACCCACGCTCTACTATAGTCATTTCATGCCCTTCTAAAAAAGAAAAATTGGAAAAAAATAAACACAGAGCTCGTTTGACCCTTATTTCTGAATGCATTATTGTCTCGCGAGATCTGATGCGAGGTTTTGGCTGTCGTGGATGGTCATTTTAATAATGCAAATGAGGGGCGCGTTGATTGGTGGCAGGAAGGAGGGGGCTTGACACCGCAGGTAACTTCAGCATATCATTCCAAAAAGAGATCATGGCGCAAGTTGTTAATGAACCCGACCTGGCCGCGACCTACGGGATTCAACCGTATATGTTTGAGCCAGACTCTGAACCAGAGCTGGAAACGGAAGATGAACAACAGTCAATGGAAGGACGTCTACATCAACATGTCTCTGAATGGTAAAGACAATTTTTTTGACTGAGACATACATTAACATCAGTAACGAGCTAAAACGTTTGTTACTATTTTCTCCCACATAAGTTTAGCTTTAATTTAATGTAGATTACATTAACGGAGATGTAGTCTACTTTTTTTTCAGCTTACAGTGGTTATAGAGATTAACGTTTGCTATAATGTGTTGTTTTTGCCTTTTTTGACGTTGTGGTTTTTTAGACATTCAATAATTTTCATCTACAGACATGTAACGTTATGTTTTTCTTTGTTTATTATTTCTTGCCTGTTTTTTAAATTTATCTATCCTTATCTATTATATAAAAAAATCAATACAATGATATGTTGTCATTGTTATATTATATACGATTATATTAAATAATAGCTGTATCATTTTCTAGTCTGTTTATCACTGAGGGAAAACTTCATAATTACAATGTATCAGATTTTAAATTAGTAATTACTAAATTACTAATGTCCAGTGAAGTGGCTCATTTGCTAAAATACCATCCTGACTCATGCATATACTCTAAAACAGCCTTTAGATAGGTGGACACTGCAGTGGATATTATGCATCAAAGTGTCAATGAGATGGTTGTTGGAACAGCGTCATTAAAAATAAATTTCATCCACTGGTCCCTTGTAGTTTGGTCAGTTTTGGGTAAAGAAAAAACATTAGAATGTGGATTATGACAGTCAACCACAGAGCAACTCACGTGTGCACTACGTTTCTGCATCTTTCTTGACTGAATATGATGGGGAGAGGGGCAGGGCGGGCCTCCTCTGCGGTGTCCATATATGGTATATCCGGCCCCGTCATGACGTCAAGTCGGGGGAGAAATTGAAATCTCGTATTTGAGTGCGCGTGCACGTTGGCTAGTTTAAGAACCCTGGGGTAAACAAACGCTTCACTTTTGAATATCGGCATCCCGGCCAATGTATAATCGTTAGTCAATCATAACATACATTGATTCTCATGGAAAAGTGAAAATTGCACATTATGACTCCTTTAAATAAAACAGCTAAGAAACTCAATTAAAATTCTATGTTGTAGAATTCTTTGTTGTTTAGCTCCATTAAGATAAACTTAAGATAATCATCTTAAGGATCATTTTGGTAATGCTTTTCCGCTGGTCCATAAAACTTGAGTGAATTTATTAAATATAATGAAATGTATGTAAATGTCAAATATTAATTATTAATAATATAACAATAACATACACTATTATTATTATTAAAAAGAGGTATTACAATCTGAATGAACTGTTTTCTATTCTAATATATTTTAAAATGTAATTTATTCCTGTGATCGAAGCTACATTTTCAGCATCATTACTCCAGTCTTTAGCGTCACATGATCCTTCAGAAATCATTCTGATTTGCTGCTCAAGAAACATTTCTTATTATTATCAATGTTGAAAGTTGTGCTGATTAATATTTTTGTTGAAATGTCTTTTTTTCTTTAATGAATAGAAAGTTCAAAAGAACAGCATTTACTTGAAATATAAATATTATAGATGTGTTTGTCACTTCTGATCAATTTATTGCATCCTTGCTGAATACAAGTATTATTTTAATTCTACTTCTTTAAATTTAAATTATTTAGTTTGCTACCTCAGGAACTGGACTGGAATTTAAAGACATAATAATTCAGATCTGAATGGTGCAAAAACCTATAAAACAGCCTGATATGACAGTAAACTGTACAGGTGAAATGTTTGGCGAATCTTGTGCTAGCAGACATGTCACCCTGTAGCCTAGACTGGTTGCCCACTGAAGCTAAGCAGGGCTGAGCCTGGTCAGTACCTGGATGGGAGTCTCTTTCTGGGAAAACCAGGTTGCTGCTGGAAGAGGTGTTAGTGAGGCCAGCAGGGGGCGCTCACCCTGTGATCTGTGTGGGTCCTAACGCCCCAGTGTAGTGATGGGGACACTATACTACATTAAGCCAAGGTCCTGACTCTCTGTGGTCATTCAAAATCCCAGGATGTCCTTCGTGATAGAGTAATAGTGTTACCCCGGCATCCTGGCTAAATTTGCCTATTGGCCTCTTCCCATCATCTTCTCCTAATCATCCCTATATATAAATCTCCAATTGGAAGATTTGACGGCAGACATACTGCACCAAATAATGGATGCTGCACATTGGTGGTGGTTGAGGAGATTCCCCCTTCCATATGTGAGGCGCTTTGAGTGTTGAAAAAAGCGCTATATAAATGTAACAAACAAATTATTATTGTGCCTATTATTATTATTATTATTATTATTATTATTATCATCTCCTCTTTCTTTCAGAAGGTTCATCAGCAGGTTCCAGGTCAGGTGGTTCTCGTCACACCATTGACAGCAAAACGCATCCACACAGAGAGGGTAAAGCTTTAGAATGATTTATGAAATTTGTACATGCATAAGTAGTTTGGTCTTGTTTTTTTATGTTTGTACACTTTTCTTTTAACCAACTACTGGCTTTACTACAGGTTGTTTTTGTTTTTTTTACTCCAGTGTTCACATTTTGTCTTTGCCTAGGTTTGTCACCCAGAAACAGCCTTGAGGTTTTAACCCCAGAGATCCCGGGTGAGAGGGACCGTGGGAACTGCATCACCTCATTGCAGTTGCATCCTAAGGGCTGGGCCACACTGTTACGCTGCTCCAGCAACATGGACGACCAGGAGGTTAGTAATGGAACCTAAACCAAGTGTGGAACGTACAGTCTGACAGCAGAATGAATTTCAACTTATTTCTGTTTATTTCTCTGTTTCTCAGTGGACGTGTGTGTACGAGTTTCAAGAGGGCGCTCCACCTCGACCGCCAGTGTCTCCTCGCTGCTCTCTGCGTCTCACACACTACATCGAGGAGGCTAACGTAGGCCGCGGCTACATTAAAGAGCTGTGCTTCAGTCCTGACGGCCGCCTCATTTGCTCGCCGTACGGTTACGGCGTGCGTTTGCTGGCGTTCGATGAGCACTGTGCCGAGCTCACGGACTGCATGCCTGTGAGGACGGCTCTGCTGCGGGAGGTCCGCTCCATCTACTCTCACAGCGACGTGGTGCTCACCTCAAAGTTCTCACCCACTCACTGTCAGTTTGCATCAGGCTGCCTTAGTGGACGCGTAGCTCTTTATCAACCACACTTTTAACACAACACTGATCGCTGAACTATATCCTGCAAATGGCAGAAGCTTTTGATGTTTATGGCGGACGATGGGAGAACAAAACTACCTTAAATGGAGTATTTTTGTGTGTGTGTGTGTGTGTGTGTGTGTGTGGTAACGCTGCATGTGTGTGAATGACGTTTTTGTCATTTTTAGATGTAATTGTTCTTTACACTGTGTAAACTCTGAACTTATCAGTCTGTGCGAGAATGAAAGCAAAGAGCATTAGTTTTTCTCCGTGATGGAGAATGAATGAGTCATGTGAGCATTAGAGAATTGTGGATTGTTTTTTGTTTGCTCATCCATGCAGCACTCCAGTAAACGCTTAAGCCAATCATTTTTATGGAACTTTACACAAGTTTAAGGCAAGTTTTGCATTCTGCCAAACATTTTAAGACTTTGACAATGCCATATTCATTTTCAGAAAAAAGAAATTCTGAAAGTAAGTCACTTACTAATTGTTTGTATTTACTTTTGGACTGCTTGTCCTTAACACTAACTGAGGTCTGAGTTGTAGATTATCAATGCAGTATGTACCATGTACGTGTGATTATTGGGATGAATATGACTTCTGTCGATAGTTGATTTTTGAAATCATCTGATTTCATATGCTTCTGGATTCTACATGGACAATCAGCAGTTATGAAATGTTCTTATGCTGACGCACATCAGTGAGAGGCTCTCTGTTCATAAAAACAATGGGATAGAGCAGTTTTGATGCAGGTTTAGCTGATGGATGAGTGTTTTATATGGCTGGACATGATGAGATTAGCTTTCTCAAGACTACATAGAGGACACAATCTGAATGTTCAGCTTTTCTGGAACTATTATCAGTGGTTCCTCCTCCTTAGCAGTTATTATTTAAATCGTGTGACTGTTCTTAAAAAATTCAATTTAAAAGCAGAGTAACAGTAAACGTTACCATAACTCTATTGATCCTTGATTCTCATTTGATTCACTCTATTCATGTTGACATTACTAAGGATGCAGTGCTACAGATTTATTAAATAAAGTTTTTCATAGATTGTGTTTGGCTTTCGGGAAGAAAAAATACTGTAAACAAAAGAGCTGTTTACATTTTTTTAAGAAGAATTAAGACTTGTAAGAGCATTCCTGAGACTGATGGAGTACATAGTGAAAGTAGGCTATTGGCGTCTGACTCGCCTAAAGGGATGACATTCCTTTTAAGTCAAGAGCTGTATTAGGGGGAAAAAAAGTTAACTTGCGTTGGCTGAATATTTGTGAAACTCTGGTGTAGATCATACATATAAAATAGAAAATATATGGAATTGATTAGTTTAATTTACCCCAGAGGGTTTTATGGTTCAAAAGTTTGGGGTTTGTAAGTTTTTTTTTTTGTAATGTGAAAGAGTCACCACGCCTGCATTTATTAAATAAAAAATATAGTAAAACAGTAATATTGTGAAATATTACAATTTAAAATAACTGTTTTATATCTGAATACATTTTCAAATGTAATTTATTCCTGTGATGCAAAGCTGAATTTTCAGCATCATTACTCCAGTCTTCAGTGTCACATGATCCTTCAGAAATCATTCTAATATGCTGATTTGCTGCTTAAGAAACATTTCTTATTTTTTATAAATGTTGCAAATAGTTGTGCTGCTTAATATTTTTGTGTAAACCGTAATGTTTTTTTTTTCAGGATTCTTTAATGGATAGAAAGTTTGAAGCACATTTATTTGAAACTAATTTTATATTAATATTTTGCAACATTATTTACAAACGTCTTTACTGTCACGTTTGATCAATTTAATACATTCTTGCTGTATATCATAACATTTTACATTTCTTTAAAAAAAATCTTGCTGACCCCAAACTTTTGAACCGTAGTGTAAATAACTAATTGAAAGTATAAGGTGTGGAAAATAAACTGTTAGAAGTGTGTAACCCGCATTAAAAGTAATGTAAAAAAAAAAAAAAAAAATGACCAAGCATTTTGAATCAAGATATCCAACTCAGACTGGTTTCCCTTTCTTCTTAATTAACTTCATTACACATTATCATGTGGTATGTATTTTAGCAAATTTCAGTAATGAATAAAAAGGTAATTGTGACTTTTTATCTCACAATTCTGCCTTTTTTTTCTAGCAAATTCTGATATAAACTCGTAATTCTGAGAAATATACTCATAAATCTGAGCAAATTAAGTCAGAAAAGCAAAATATAAACTCAATTGAGAGAAAATGTCAAAATTGTGAGCTGAAAAAATTGGAACTTTTTTCTCAGAATTTATATCTAGCAATTGCAAGTATATATATCACGAGCAGGGGTATATATAAGAAAGGGGTTCACTAAAGCATAATCATGATACATTTTCCTCTTTTAACTTTTTTAAAAGTTTAAATATTTTATTAAAAATATTAATGTTATTTTAATTAATTAAAATATCAAGGGATATTAAGGCCCAAGGGACCACCTATGTTTGCCAGGACATCAAAAGAAGCACCAGTGCCAACCACGTCCCCAGAGGAAGCACCTGTACCTGCCTCATCCTCAGAGGAAGCATCAGTGCCCACTGTGTCCCCTAAGGAAGCACCTGTGCCCAACTTGTCCCAAGAGGACCCACCCGAACAAGAGAAGGCTTCAGAAGGAAGCTTCAGACTTGGTTTCCAGGCATTTAAGGTCCGAAATTTCAGCCAGGGCCACAACAACAAAATATACTGTTTTCTTTTAGATTATTAGTATATTATTTCCACCAATTGTGTCTTAAATATTACTTTTTATTTCACCAGTATCTGACTCCAAACCAAGTGAAGAAGAGAACTCTGACTTTACGAAAAAAGTCAAAAGAAACTAAATATTTGTTCTCTCTTAATATTGATGATTATTATTGAATATTGAAAATGATCTCTTATCATGCCTCCCTAGGAAGCACATTTGCCTCCAGAACACATCCTGTGCCCACCTCGTCCCATGCCCACTGCCTCTCCAGACGAAGCAACCATGTCTGCGGCATCCCCCGAGGAAGCATCAGTGCCCACTGCCTCCTCACAGGGAGCACCTGTCCCGGCCAGGGCCCCATTCAGGGGAAAACTGAGGATCCCTAAAAAGATGAGACAGCTTCTGACAAGGGACCATCTATCCCTGCCATGAAACCAAAAGGAGCACCAGTGCCTACTGTGTCCCCTGAGAAAGCACCAAGTGTACTCGGAAGATGCCATGCCCTATCTCTTCTTTTTACTTTTCTGGAAGAGTCTCTTTTTAATCTCTTTGGTATTATATTTCAGTAGAAGTAAAATAGATTGTGTCTAAGAAGCCATTAAATCTGTCTGTGCATTACATGATCATCATCACACACCCTTCACCATACTCCATAAGATCATCTCTCAATGCAAATCAAACCAGCTATTAGGCTAACTGAAATAAAACTATGCAGATCTCTAGTATGGTGAAGGTTGTGTGATTATGTGGGTCTATTTTAATTCCAAAGGCCAAAGGAACTTTATTAGGATGCATAGTATCCTGGATCCATGAAATAACTGGGCTTTAAAAATAAAAATCTGCCTGTCTCTATGTGAATTTAACATAGGGGTGTCCTGACTTATGCCCCCTGTATTTTAAGGAAGAACATTTATTTATTTATGATACATTATTCATTCACAAAGAAAATTGGTGTCCTTAAAGGTTGGATTTTTCCTCATTTTTTTAATTAAGGCATTAAGATCAATTTCCAAAAGATGATTTTTTATTCCTCTTTTTAGGCAACTTTAGCATGGGTGTCCAAACTTATTCACATCACTATATATATATATATATATATATATAAAAAGTCAGAATTGCAGGATATAAGGAGTAATGTGAATTGTGAGATAAAAAGGCCCAATTTCCTTTTGTATGTTATATTCTGTGGCGGAAGCAAGCTTCTATACATCACTGAATTAAGACAGCTGAAGAAACTAAGAGGTGGATTCTGTAGAATCTTTTATTAGCTTTATTAAATCATCATCATCAACATCATATTCTGAGAGTAGAAAACCAGCTACAATCTCAGAGTCTTGCTCACATGAGGCATTCTTAAAAATCTTATTAGTGGTTAAAAAAAAAACATTCAAACAATCTCAATGTCTCTTAAATCTCAATGTCCCTCACCCTGTGACAGACCGGCTTGTTTTATAAATGAGCCCCTCACTTCCGTTTAACTTTGTTAAGGCGTTGCTGTTGTTCTCGACGGCGATTAAGAATCTTGGTGCTGATGCGGAGTTTGCGCATTCGCATGGCTCGGATCCGTACCTGATCATCCCGGGGAATTTTCCCACCTCTTGCCAGGATGTGTTTTAGGCGATCCTGTGACGTCTTGGTGAGGGAGAAGTCACAGATGGTTGCGCTGGGCTCTGACCCTACAGAGCAGTGGCGGATGCGAGGGAAGTAGCCTTCAGCCCAGACTGTTATCTTGTACTCACCTGGGTTCAGCAGACGCCAGTAATCACCATCTAGAGCTACAAACATGTCAATCAAACATGATTTTATCCTGTATTGACTTAATTTAATTGTTTTAAAGAGGACCTATTAAGCCCTTTTACAAAGTTTTGTTTTTGGGGTCTACTAAAATCAGTTTTCACGCTGATTGGTCGGCTGGACAAGTGTGTTGTGATTGGTCAGCCGCTTCGAGCATGTTTCTGAAATGTCACGTCCCTTGCCATAACTGCAAATTTCACCTTGGGTGGGAATTATTTAAATGAGGATGAAAACTCAAGACTACAAACGAGGCGTTTCGACAATAGTGCTTACTGACATAGAGAATAACTCCCTTCCCTTTGTGCTTTGTAACTTCAGAGACCTTTTTCATGCTCAAACAGCAACATTACACACTAAAGAAAGTTGAACATGTAAAAAAAAAAGCAAAATAGGTCCTCTTTAATGCAGTTTATTTGGCAAAGTGATTTTAGAGGTTTACCAGATCTTATGTCATGGTCCAGGCCGTCCACCTTAATGATAGCATTTGCAATGCCAGCTTTAGTGTCCTTATCCCTGATGACGCCCTTTATACCTCTGTGCACCTGCAGAAGAGCGAGAAAGCAGATGAAAATGGAAAAGGTTAGGATCCTAGTAGGATGCATTGGGATCATGTTTCCATACAGGACAGAGGGAAAATGAACTGACCTGCTCCATGTACAGCAGGAGGGACTCTTTATTGTTCTCCCACTCGATAGGAAGCTCACTGGCATGTGGGAATTTATCACAGGACAGTTCTACAGTTATTTCGAAACAATTTGTGTGGAGATAACTGAAGTCATTCATGCCTATAAAGCAAAAATAAAAATATAAGAAAACAAATATATATAATTGAAACTCATCAGTACATAAAGCCTTTATATAATGAGCATGAAACTAGGATTGCCACTTAAAAACAAAATGAAGAATTATCAGTATTAACAATTAAATTGTGAAATTAAATTGTTGCATTTTAAAATGAGTTATTACTTCATTATTTACTGTTTCATTTAACATTTTCATTCATTATTACATTAATAAACAATTTCTTCATTTTATTTTTCAATGGCATTTTTAGTCCTCCATATAGAGCACAACTAATATCTGAATATCTTCGGTCTACACAGTCTACGTGCTCCTGAATATATATTCTATTTGAGTTACATCTGCGTCATCTCTTAAAATGTACTTTTAGAAATTACCCTGTTGCAAATGAATACCGAATGTTTACTCACTCCCTGGAACAGTGTGCCAGTCAGCTCCATTGATGATGTTGTTGTGCTGTAGGAAGTCTTCTGAGTGACAGATCCTCCGATCTGGGTTTGCCATCACCAGATTGGTCGAGGCATAGACGGTAGCCAACCAACGGAAGAAATCGTTGTCTGCGCTGGGAGTGTCCTGGCGAGGGATCCAGTCACGTGTGCAGTCGAAAGGGTAAGTGACCACCAGCTCTCCCCCGTGCAGATTAGCACTCAGTACAAAAGGAATATCTTGCATCCAGCTGATTACAGCACGCGTCTCTGGGGCAACCTTAAACATGAACGTGCAAATATATAGTATAGTATAAAATATTATACACTTTCAGGCCAAAATTTGTGATTTTTTAAAATGTTTTTAAAGATGTCTCTTATGCTCACCAAGGCTGCATTTATTTGATAAATTACAGTGAAAATACAATTACAATTTAAAAGAACTGTTTTAATATATGTGACCCGTGATGGCACAAATTAGTTATTATTTTCATAATTCTCTAGTTTTATATTGTCTATGAAAAAAAAGACCTCTAAAATTGTATGATTTGTTTGAATCGGACAAAAAATGACTGAGCTACACCTGTTTGAAGTTGATAAAGTCAGCAAAGTCGATTTTGAAAAAAACCTGCCATTTCCTCTGATTCTGACCCATTCTATCACCACTGTTGTTATTGTTCAAATAACAGTCTTTTCACTCGCTACTGAAATCGCTTCTACTTCCTGACAGTAATTAGAGGGACTGGGTCTAGTTTCTGGCCCCATTGCCCCTCCCTCCCCAGGCACAAAAGGCGGCTAAATCTTTGCCTATAATAATAATCTCATAATCCACAGAAAATATGATAATTTTGTGTTCTTTTATGACGTTTCTTAACTTTTGAGTCTCCCTCTATCATCTTTCATGATGCAGAGTGAATTTCATTTCTAATCTGTGTATTGCGGTGTGTTTTCCTATCGGAGGCCCAGCACAGGGAGCTTCGGCTGAGAGGAAGTGCTCACATTCTTCACAGATCTGCTTGACCCTGATTCCCATGTGCACAATGTGTCCTGCTCTGTAAGTCAAAGGCTAAAGTCTATTGAAAGGTTTAAAGTCACCATCAAATCTAAATGAATTTTTTTTTTATATAGAATATTGAGGTATTTATTATAAATGATTTATCCGTGCAAATCTTTTTTTAGATTTTAACCATAATCTTTAACCAAAGTATCTTCCCCTCCCTCTTACAGTGGACAACCTGTCACTCACATGACATCACAGCAAAGCTGCTGTTGGTTAATTAATGGATGAACATGCGTCTCTACATTTGTCGTTTCAAATGTGATAAGTAGTCTTTTCTTTGTAAAAGTAGTGATAATCGCCATCTTTGATATGACTTTAGTCACTCTCACTATGGTTACAGTTGACAGATCCCGTAGCATGTTCATACAATCATGTTATCACCTTTATTTTTAAAGCAACACCAAGTAACTTTTCCTCTGCTGTCGCCCTACTGGTTGGAAGCGGAATTGTCCATTCCTGCTGTCGTAAATAATGTAGCCTAGCGTAACCTACTGTCGCACGCACGCTTGTTGTTTATCCAGCACCGGCTTTGGAATGAGCGATGTCCACAGACAAGGTAGAGTATGATGCATGATTTCATGAAAGTATGATGTATTGAGACATCAGAAACAAAGAAAAACAAAATAATGACTATTTTAACGCTTGACGTAAAGCAGTCAAATTTTTTAGTTCTTTTTGTGCTCGGGTTCCTGCCCGAAACCCGAAGTTACATAGTGCCAGTAAAAGCGATACAGACCACGTCAGGCTATGGCAGACGTGTCATTTAACCTATTGTAAGTCGATGTACCATCACAAGGGTCTTGGAAATATATTATGAAGGTTGAAAAGCTACATAGTGTTACTTTAATAACGCTTTATACAATAGAAATTGTTTCAAAGCAGCTTCACAACAATAAACAGGAAAGTAATTGTGCAAACAAAAAAATTATGCAAACTTGATCAAATATGAGACAAGTTCAAATTCTGCTGTAAAGCAGCTATAGCAAGATAATAGTGTCATGATTCTATACAGACAGTATTTAGCTGCTGTGTAAACAGGATATTTTCAAATCATTCTCAAAACTGGCCACTGTAAAAAAAAAAAAAAGTCTGTTGAATGTGATGTTCTCTAAATAATTAGATTTTAGTGATGTTATCAAGGACATTTCAGCTAGAAAAACCAGAAGAAACATTTCTAAAGGTATGTCATAATTCATACATGAGCACAAATGGAAATGTCTATGTACTGACTAATGGCCTTAGTGACATTTTTATTTGGGGAAGAGGGGCTAATGTAATGCTGTAGCCCAGGGGACTCTGGTTATCTTAAGGCGTCCCTGGAGACAACAGTACCCAAAGTTTATTTATAAGTAGGCTACACATATACCAAAAGAGCATGATAATGCTTACGTACTAATGCTTTGGTTGAAGTGTAGTACTCTGGCATGGGAATGTAGTGGTTGCTCACTCTCCTCTTGTCCGTGGCCAACTCCTGAGAATCCCACATGATGTTGTTGAGGTCAGGGAAGTTATGATTCATGTCAATGCCCTCAAAGCTGTAGCGTCCAAGAGCCCAGCCAGAGAGTTCTGAGCCCTGTCGAAACAAACACATGTACGATTTAACAATCTAGAGAAGCTTTTTTCATTATAAATAATCTTTTGTGCAATGGAAAGGTTCCATGGATGTTAAAGGTTATTTGTGGAACATAGATGCCAACAAAGAACCTTTATTTTTAGGAGTGTAAAATTCTTCTACATCAGTTTTTCTGTTTTGGCTTACCTTCTCATAGGCTGTTTCATATCCGTCTGGGTTCATAGATGGCAACAGATGGATGCGTGTGTCCTTTACCAGTTGTATGATGCGCTGATTGCCTCGGATGTATTCACGGCAGATGTACTGCATAAGATTTAGCAACAGCTCCCGGCCCAAAACTTCATTTCCATGCATCCCGGCAACATAGCGAAACTCTGGCTCACCTATAAGCGAACAGTGAAATCATAAACAGTAAAATGTGTTCAATTTGGAACAGGAATTCATTTAAAATCACACATTTACACCATTTTACCTCCATTATGTGATGTATTTCAGAGTGAAACAGCGTACAAGAAAAAAAAAAGGTCAGGACTAGATTCTTTATCCCTTGAGAATTGTATCATGAAAAGAATTATACCAAGTCAAATTGCTGACAACATGTCTTTAGTAAAAGCTTAAGAGCATCTGATCAATGAGGGAATGTTTATTCTGGCCAAATGAATTATGAAAAGCAGATGTGTGACAACAATGTGTTACATAAAACTATGATGACTGAGCAAAATAAAGCCTAAAAGCAAAGAAAACATCTATCTGTGTCAAAGGGAAAATATTAAAAGGGCATGAACAATGAATTATCTTCAAAAACATAATTGGTTATTGCACCAGAACATATGTGTGTAGTCTATTAGGTTCAGGGATCTGAATAACAAGCACCAGGGTCTTAAAGTGAACACTTACCAAGCTCATGTTTTCCTGGGTTATCGGATATTTCCATAACATAAAGCTTCAGTCCGGTATAGCTCCTCCCAATAGTGTAGATCCGTGTGATATTTGGACACTCATCATTCACAGACTTCATTAACTAGAGGGAGAGTGTCTTGTGTCAGTTTGGCTACACGAATAAGCAGGAAAAGAAGGTCTAAAATCACTCTAACCTTCCTCATCTCATTGTAATTATGGTGTCTGAAGTCAAGGTCATCTGTGGATCTGCTCTCAGTTTCAGAAAATTCTGGGCTGTCAGGATCTATACATACAGACAAGTTTTGTTAAACTTCACTTTAAACTGAATGACTATTCAATCATTTAATACTACAACATACAAACTACCAATAATGCTATGTCTGTGTTGCAAGACATACAGTGGTGGTTGACTGACTTGTGGAGGTTTTTGGCTGACAATAACTGTAAAGCCTTGTAAATAAAGAAATGAAATAAATGCCGTTTCCACAATAATATTAAGCAGCATAACTGTTTTCAACATTGATAATAAAATTTTTTTTTTTTTAAATCAGCACCAAATCAGCATATTATAATGATTTCTGAGTTATAATGGTGAAAATTCAGTATTGCCAACAGGAATAAATTACAATTTAAATACATAAAAATGGACAAAAGTCATTTTAAATTTTAATAATTCTACAATATTACTGTTTTTACTGTATTTTGCAGCCTTGTAAGCATGAGACTTCTTTCAAAATCATTAAAAAAATCTTACCACCCCTCCAAACGTATAAATTTGAGTGAATGCAAGGAAATAGGTTTTTATATATACAGTATATATATACATATTGGCAAAACCTATTACATGCCATGGTCTTGAGCCAAATATTTCAAAGTACAGTAGTGTAAAGTAGAACCTGGCATTGGGCAACCCAGCACTTCAGCCCGGAGACAAATGGTGCCATTGCTAAACCAGGTCTGTGGGTTAATGCGAATGTACTGGGCCACTGAAGGCTCAGGGAACAGAGCCAAAACCGGCGTCTCCAAATCTTCATTCCCGACAAACACCTGCACAGAGATTCTGAGATGAGGAGAGACAATATAGCACACATACAGAAAAGAAAAAAAATATAGCACATGCGGACAATTCACTTTACACACTATAGGCTTAAATATTTATATGCTCCTTGACTTCTTAGCCCTATCTTACATGGAAGCTTAATGGTGCAGATTTAACAAATGTAGGTTAGCAGCACTTATAAAACTCATAAACTTACAGCCTCCTCTGATCCGTTCATGCAGGGCTGCCAGACCGATGAGTCATTACTGAACTGCACCTTATACGTGCGGACCCAGTTCAAGCTACACACACACAAATAAAGATTTTTGGTAAGACAAATATAATGAAAATAATAGGTTTGATTTGCAAACATCCTGTAAAAGCTGACTCTTGAGAAAAAGAAGTACACTTTAGCATACTTTTGAAAAGAGTACTTATTGTGGAAATAATATACTTTAAAATAATAAACTAAAGTGTGAACTGAATGCAATGTAGGACTTAAGTACATCTTTATATTTCATTTCATAATTACTTCTACTGTCTTTGTAGATGTGTATTGCCATATGTACCGACAAGCATTTATGGTAAACTAAAATATACTTTAATGTCATTTCAATTGAAAAGTCATGTATTTGAGTATATTTGTAATTACACATTTACACATTAGTTCAATTAGGACAATTAAGTAGCTTTGAACGTACCTTAGAAAAAAACATTACTGGTTTGCATCTTGAGTCAAAACATTGGCACTGACATATTTTTAAATATGTCAGCGCAAGTTGCTTTCAGTTAAACCAGCTCAATTATGCATTTTAGTTTAAGACTTGGCTCAAGTAATAATTATAGTAATTTCAACAGAGTGCCACTATTTTGCAAGTACTAATAAAAAAATTTGTGTAATATGAATGAGGACAACGATGATGACAATAATGATCAAAGACACACAATGACCTCCAGATAGAGTTTCGGCCCTGGAGGATGACGCCAGTAAAGAGTGTCGGTCTGAGAGCATCCAACTGCAACCACTGTTCCTGATCCTTCACCCCAGCACACCACGCTCCGTCATACTCATCATCATCCTCCAGACCGGACTACAAACACACGTATGCAAATTCATAACATGTTACTTCGAATTTACCTTCAAAATCCTCTTAAACAAGCACACACAGTGGGCTAACCTGTATATTAAGGCGTCCTCTGTGAGGACCGAGCCCGAAGCTCAAATCTGAGGAAGACTGCAGCTGATCATCAGAGACTTTCAGAGACTCCAAACCCAGTGGTGGACAACCTGATTGAGATTCAGACAAACAAATTTAAAGCTGATGATGAACAGTTGCTTATTAAGCCAGAGAGGAGCTTAAGAATGTTTGAATGAAAGATAACAGGGAATGCGCTATAAAGAATCACGTGGCAGTACACTCTTTAAAAAAAAGGTGTTTTCACTTAAAACCATTATATGTTCTGGAAAAGAACATTTCAGTGATCAGGTCCTAAAAAAAACATTTTTTCAAATGTGAAGAACATTTTATTAATCTAAAGAACCTTATTCCACTATAAAGAACCTTTTGTGCAGTGGAAAAGTTACATGGATGTTCTTCATGGAACCATTAATGCCAATTAAGAACATTTTATTTTTAAGAGTGTGTGCAACAATTTCTCTCTCTTCTCCAAGGGGTTTCATTTGCTGCAGTAGAAACACCTTAAATAACTTGCATGTGCATCACTCCTTACCTATGATTTTTATTTTACACATGCATGGTAGAGTTCCATGATCAAAATGTAAATGGAAGTTATTAAAGTTCTCCAATAGGATACAAGTAGGCCTAAGTGTGAACTCAGGGTGATTGGGACAATTTTTGTCATTGAGATAACTTGGAAAAAGTTGCAATTCAAAACTTGGAAAAACTTTCAATTGCATTGAGGAAAAAAAAAAAAAAAAAAAAAGAGAAGACATTTCGGTAACGCTTTAGATTACAGCCCGGAAAGTACTGTGTAATTAAGAGGAATTTAAAGTGTAACTTTCTGTAATTATAGTGTACCTATAAAGTACTTGTATGTAAGTATAAGGGAACATTATGTAAAGTTTGGGTAATAAAGGGGTAACAACCAGAGGAATAAAAAAAAAAATTATACTATAAGTATTATAGAACTAAGGGGTAATTATTCTACTGTTATGATACAACAATCTTATATTTTGGAGCAATTTAGCAAGAACATACACGTATCTTTTTGTAATAATTGTGTGCCAATATATACTGTTTAGGCTTTTTAAAAATGACAGGGTACATATCTATGCATTTATATATGTTTTAGCTTTTTTATACCTTTTTTTTGGTAGCAAAAGTACAGATGTACAAAAGTTTTGGGCTAAGATGTTTCAAGGCAAGAAAAGCTAAGACTATTGCAATTTTAAATACTAGGAAATATATCTTGTTTCATGTGGTTACAGGGTAAGTGGTGCTTATAATAAATAAAGGTTTCCGAGTAAGTGGTATAAGATTGTGTATGCATTTTTATTGTACTTACCCTGTAACTACATGGGACAAGAGGGTAACAAGCATCACTTTAATTTACGGCCCGCAATGTCACACTTACTCTGTAACTACATGGAACAAGGGGGTAACAAGCACCACTACATGAAACAAGAATTTCCCCAAGATTTAAGCAAAAGTTGCAATAGTTTTAGTTTTCAGTGCACTTTTGTTCAAAATATTACTTTCTAAATGCATAGATATGTACCCTGTAATTTTTAAAAAGCCTATACAGTATGTACTGGTTCACCATTATTACAAAAAGGTACGCAGTGTATGTTCTTGCTAAATTGCTCCCCAATGTAAGATTGTTATATCATAATAGTAGAATAAGTACCCCTTAGTTCTATAGTATTTACAGTATAAATATATATTTTTTTAATTCTCCTGGTTGTTACCCCTTTATTCCCCAAACTTAAAATATTGGTCACTCATACTTATATTGTAAGTATGTTATAGGTACACTATAATTACAGATGGTTACGCTGTAAAATCACTTTAATTACACAGTACTTTCCGGGCTGTAATCTAAAGCGTTACCGACATTTCTTATCCTATGTTCCACAGAAGAAGAAGAAAAGTGCACGAAATTTGTGTGAGTAAATGTTGGGGTCAATTTTAATTTAAAATATCACTTTAACATAAAAAAGATAGGCCTAATAGTTCATTTAAGGGGGAAATGTTATAACGCCGTACATAAAAAGACATTTAAAGAGAACTGCTTTGAATGTAACGTTACTTCTTCAACAACTCTCTCCGACTAATAATGAACTCGCCTGGTTTAACTCCATAGGTCTCTTTGTTCATCTGTTCTCCATCTTCACTGATGTTCCTCTGCGCTTTGGTGTGGTCTTCAGCAGGGTTTGCTTTGTCCAAACTTTTAGTAACATTTCCATCCAGATTAAATATTGACAAACCGTTCGATTCAGATGTAACATTATTACTGACAGTCTGATTTTCAGATGAAAGACAGTGGTGTGTAATGCAAAGTATTATTGCAGCACAAATGTGTACGCTTTGCATAAGCATATTCCTTCAATATATTTGTGGCCAAGACTCCAAGTCAGATATTGGAAGAACGATTCATAACATAATACCAGACTGCCACCACAATACCGTATATTGTAGAATAGACGCCGCGCGAAATTGTGCAGTCAAGAAAAGTTTTAACCCTATAAAGCCTGTCATATTTGATATGGGTTTCTAATCAACATGATCACAACTTTGTAGCACACAATTTTCTACGTGCCTTCTGGTCGACATAGACTGTTTTAGTAGCCTACTAATTTATTATAACGCAATCATTATTTGATTGATTGGCATTAACAGCTATTTAAATTTTTTTTTTAAATCATGTTAAAATGTATGTCAAATATAATACAACAGGCTTTTGAGGGATGTTAATCTCAATCATCATTGTTTTGCATTGCATTATATTTTTTCCACCACAGTTTAAAGTAACGGCTTTGATCATAAAACAATTTACTTTAAGGTGATTATAGAAAGATATAAAGGTAAAACTTATATTTACATGCATTTTATGCAAGTAGCCTTCTAAACTGTTATAAAATTCTCACTGATTTACATTAATACAAGCTATCAGAATTTAATCTTTATTGTTTAGGCCAATTAAATAACAACATCTGCACTAAATTTTGCTCAGTTTGCACCTCTGAATAAAATGTATAGGCGTTTTTCGTCCTCCAGTGTGAGGTCCATTTCCTCACTGTAACATATGTGCCATAAAAACCGGATAAACATAAACTTAAAAGACATAGACTTTCATAATATTTGTCTAAATATTCAAGATCCATCTCAACTTTTTTTCCTGACTATTATTTATAGGCCTTTGTCAGGCTTTGGTTGACACACAGAAGACTCATGTTTGTATTCATGTTTATGCTGCTAGTCGTGAGGTGTTAAATGACTCCATGAAGTGATATGTCACATGATTTCTGCTATATTCACATCTCTCGTTTAGGCATGCTTAACAGTAACACTTTCTGGGGGAACAGCTGGTTTTGCAATTACTCCGTTGTTTTTGCATAGCCATCACTTTTCTTGAAAGTGTAGGGTAGGCTATTACCTGTAAAATGTGCAGCAAAAAAAAGAAGAAAAGGAAGCCTATATTACATAATTCCCAGTGATATTTTTGAGCATGCTAAGAATTTAACTCTTTTGTAAAAACATTTGTAATTTTATTTTAAATTTATTTTTTGCTGCTGAAATAAAGGTATCTTTACTGTCTGCTGCACTGTTTTTTTTAAGTTGGCGCTCGATCTTAGCGCCCTCTATTGGCCGTTTCCGTGAACTACATCATCCATCACTCCTCCTACCTACAGATGGCGGCTCCCAACAAACACAGCAGACCTTTCATCATGGTTATGGAGTGTATCAAATAGACTTCCACAGGGGCTGGTACGCATCGCATACCATTTATTTTGTAAGCTTTTACATAAATTTTATTCTTTTTCAGAACTGACCTGCCGCGTACGGTCAGCGTCACTCTCTGTTTGACAGTACGGTGTGGTTTACAAGTGTAACGTTACTTGCTAAATGGATATTGTATACATAACATTTAGTTAGAATTGATCAACTAGACGCTCTTTTATAAAGTTAGTGTTTTATCAGACGATTGTTTTCGTTTGCTTGTGTGTCACACTTCGTGCTGGAGCATAATGGTGAGTAGCGTCTTCCAACTTACATTTTTGTGAAATTGTTTGTTCATGATGTTATTTCATAAAACAACAAACACTTCGGTTAAAACAACCTAGGTCGAAGACTCGAACTGACGACGAACTGTTGCCAGTACTTTCGTTTCTCGAGACTTGACTAGCATACTAGCTGTTCTCTTCCCGCCCATTCACGTTACAAAGTACAAATAGTAAAAGTCAACACAAATGAGAGTGATGCGCTGAAAGTATTTCCTTTTTTCCCTCAGTACCAGCGGCTAAAGTTTCATCATTTGGCTTTCTGTTTGCAGACAAACGCCCACCTGATAGAAAACTGGAAGCATGTAACGTTAGCGCAGGTCTGTTAAATGTAAACTCTTTCATCTATTACTGTAGAGATGCTGTACCATGCACTGTAGTATAAGGGCACAGACGTCACGAAACAGGATTTGTTTGTCTAAACAAATTATAGTTTTTGCATGCACGTATGTAAGTCCATTTGTTTTAACACTTGATACATGCTTCTTACTTTGTACAGATCACTCAGAAGACTTTTAAAGACACCTGTCTGTTTTTCATCAGTGTAAAATGTCAAGTTTCCTCAAGAAGCACATTACCTCTATGGGTGAGATGTAGATCACGAGTGTGGTATATATTGTACAGGGATGCTTAGTGTGTTTGGGCCGCTGTTGATCTGAAATGTTGGTCTGCTTGTGGGCTTACTGCTGTGGTGGCTAATGGTAATGTTAAATGGATTGGCTTGCAGACTTTTTCTACTATTTTGTTGACACAACCCTGGAATACACAACATGAATATTGGAACTGATTTTAAAGTGGCCCTATATGCTATTTGAAAGGTTCCTAATTTTGTTTAGGTGGTGTCCTACAATAGGTTCACGTGCATCCAAAGTCAATAATATTAGTCATACACTACCAGACATTCAAGTTGTTCTGAACGCAACAAATTTGCACAGAAACGCGTGACAAATGAAAACAAAATATGTTCTTTAATCGGCTCAAAAAATCAAACATGTTTGATATCCTTCGACTGGATGGAATCTTAATCTGAATAATCTTAAAATTTGAGTCTGTACCCATCATGCACTACATGATTTTCTGCAATTTTCCAACTCTGACTACCCAAAATCTGCACAGACTTTGACTTTCTGCATCTATCGCCGACTCCTCCAGACTGCAAATCAGGACATATATTTGTAGAAAATGTTGTGTAGTGTATTCCAGCCAACTGTCATGATGTTAATGCTCTTTAATATTTGTCTGGCTGATTTGTGCCAGCATTTAATACAGGTTGAAGGGGTTGCTTTTGCACTTTTTTTGTCTGAATGTCTGACAGTGTGTTTTTTTTATTTTATAGTAAAAGAAATTATTCCACTTGGTATACCAGGACGCAACAGTTTAGATGCCACGCCTCATCCTGTGTCAGATAGTCCATGTCTTGAACCTTCTGAGAAGACTCCAAAACTCCCGAGCTCACTGCCTAAATGCATCCCACCCACCAAAAACCCTGAGCTGGAGCAGAGGGACAAGTCCACTTCAGCTGCACTCAAAGCCTCCAACAAGCGAACAGAACAGGATGGTATTCTGAATTGCAAAGTTCTGAAAAAACTACAACCAAACCATGGCAACAGTAAGAATGAATCTCTTAATCCCACGGTTAAAAAGGACAATCTGCGAAGGAACAGTAATTACAACAGAGACCGAGAACTTTCTTTTGCTCTCAGTAAAAAGCTGAATGAAAACTTGAGGGTAAATGCAACTATTCATTTCTTTTTAATGCAGTTTTAAGTGATCTATATTTCTAACAATGTTTTTTATGCAATGTTTTTTTATGCAAACATTTGTCAGCTGAATACTTTTGACCTAATTGGATCCTTTGACAAATTTCAAAGGTTTTATTCTACACAATCGTAAGCTACAGCTAATGAAATATTTTAGAGATGAGCATAAATAATAATAAAAAAAATCACTGCAAAAAAAAATTTGGCATGACTTTAAATTTGTTATTAATTTCCATCACTTTTACATCCTGGAAAACCAAATAATTAATAAAAAAAATTTAAATGAATAAATAAACAATTGAAGTACCTCTGTAGAATTTAAGTTAATATTTCAAGTTTTACAACACATTTGCATGTTCTCTGCACTATTGAATACTCTTGAAATATATTTGAGGGCAAATTCAAGGCTCTCACTCGTGTAAAACAATTGAAATATTATGGCATTTTAAAATAGGGTTTTCAAAGATGTAAAAGGGCAATTTGTTTGGCAGTGTATTTTTTATTGTATTTATGATCAGATCTAAAAGATTTCATTGGCTATTTATCTTGCTATTATGTAGAATAAAACTAGATGATTATTTTTTTAGTGAATCGGTCAAAATGGTTCTCAAATCAATCTGAATGATTCATTAGTGCAGCCGTCATAAATCAGAATGATTCTTTTCATCTTAAAATGTATTTTCTAGTCATCAACAATTGGCTGGAAAGGCCAATGTACTGGAAATGAATGTGTCTAAAAAAATGGATTTGGTTATTGTAGTCATAATTGTTATAGCTAGTCTGCTTACTGGAGTCTAACTTCATGACCATTTTGTGTTCAGGTTGGAGGAGCTTTGTTTCAGTCAGCTGTGAAGGATCGGAGACATACTCTTCCTCAGCCATCTCACTACAGGCATAATTCTGAGAGCCATAATTCCTGCTCATTCCAGCAGAGACCCAAAACCTCCGTTCACCATCCTGATCAGAAAAAAGATAGATTGGAGAATAGAGACCACAAAACCACCCACTGTAGCAAAATGTCCTTACAGAAGGTACAGTTCATGAGGATAGCCACAGATGCTGAAATAGCATAAAAAAAAAAGTACTGATACTGTTTTTCCTTGTTTGGTTGTGTTACAGGATTTAAGCACCTCTCAACAGAAGGCTAGTCCAGGTAAGGATTATTACCCTTTGTTATATTACTGATACTGCCCAGATGTTTATTTCATAACTTTTCAAACTAAACTGGTTCACTTTCTATGTCAATTACTCCATTTTGCCAACAGAGGGCAGTCTGTCCTTAACTGCAAAGAGAAAAAGAGAGGGTAGTACTGACAGTGAGAAGGAAATTAAACGGCCATGTGTTGATTTCCAGCCCACCCCCAGCTCTTCCATTATAACCTCCCCTTTAAAGTTTGTCAGACGTGCTTTTGTGAAGTCCAGCAATGACTCAGTGATAACTATAAATGAGAAACAGTCCCCTACAAAGCTGCCTTCCGCATCAAACGCCAACAGCAAACCAAGACCTTCATCCTCCATCTCCAAGCAGCTTTTTAAACCATGTAAGGACTCAAACACAGGAAGTGACAAACTTCACTCATTTCAACTCACTAAATCACCCACAACTGCAGAGCCTAAAGATGTTATGCCTAAAAATCCCAAAACTCCACCCAGCCAACCGCAATTACGCAAAGTCTCTCCAGAGTCAAGCACGACGTTCGATAACATCGAAACCCTCTTTACTCCAGACTATTGCTTATCATCGCCCAAAACTAATGGTGAGAGAGAAATTTGTACTGTCTCCACACACACAAGCCCATCATCCAGCCATGAGCAGGGTGTTCAAATTCGCTCATCCCCCCATCAGACTGATCTAAGATCACCCAGCTTTGTGGAGCAAGCCAGTTCATGTAAGATGGAACCGGATGAAAGAACACTGTTGAAAGTGGAGCAGTCACGCAGCCCCAAGGCTATCATGCCTGGCCCAGCTGCGTCAGTGAAAGTAGAAGGATCAAGAGAACAGAAGTGCTGCCCCCAGTGGAAAGATCCCTTAGATATTGAGCTGGGAGACGACTCGGGCGATGAGTTGAGAGAACGCTGTGCTATCAGCCTGAGCAGCAATAGCAGTAGTCATGAAGATGAGCAGCTGCCATCCCTGCGGGACATCCTGGATTGGAGTGCCCGTGTGCCGGTAACTCCTGAAAAAGATGCTTTCTCAGAGCCCAACACACCGGTCCAAAAAGCAGCAGTAAGTCTAAGAATATTCAGAAAAACACATAATGATCTCATGTGCCATTAATCAATCTTTGACATGGCTGATCTTCAAAAAAAAACAAAAAAAAAACTTTTTTCTCCCTCCATCTGTATTAGCCTGAGGCAGTGAAAACCAAAGCCGTTAGTTATATAAATACACTGGAGCAGATGCTGCAAGAGAAGGAACAATATCAGAGGTTGGTTTGGTCTGATTTGTTTTTTGTTTCCCCCCCCCAACTTAATTCCCAGTGTGTCTGATTGAGAGGTCAAACTATCAATGTTGATGCCAGTGGTCTTTACTAAGGCAAGCATTGCTATTGAAAGGATAGTTCAACTAAAAATGTGAAATGTATTAATTTACTCTTTCATGTCATTCCAAACCCAAAGACTTTCATTCATCTAGTAGTGGTGGTTGAGGAGATTCCCCTCTATATGTAAAGTGCTTTGAGGTCCCAGATAAAGCGCTATATAAATGTAACGAATTATTATTATTTTATTATTATCTGTAAAACACAAATGAAGATATATTTTTAGTCAAAACATTTATATCTCTCTATTGAAAGTCCATTCCACCAAACATAAAGACATAGTTCATAAAAGAAATCCATATGAATCGAGCAGTTTAATAAAAATCTTCAGAAGAGACACGGTCACTTTATATGATGAACAGATTTAATTTAGACCTTTATACACACATAAACATTGATCAGCACACTTAGGTCCTGTTTACACCTGGTATTAAGATTTGTTTTGGCTGATCGGATCAGAAGTAGACGAGGGAGACACATACCTGTTTACACCTGGTGTTTTAATCCATCTCTTTTGTCCACGTTCGACCACTTCTGTCCTGATTTCTTTGAGGGCAGGGTCTATGGGTGGGTAGATGTACGGTATGTGCCTTTTCAGATCTTTCGATCTAATGGACAAAATAAGCTTGCATAATTTACAGATAAACGTGGCAGAAAAACCCAGAAGAACAGCAGATTTAGTTTCTGCTCTGATAGCAACAAAGTGTGTGTCCTGTTAGAAAACAGGAATGGTGAGAGAACATTGTGGTTAGTACGTTTTTCGTCTTCAAACCAAACTTAGGTCTTCAGCTGACAAAGTTGAAATCCCGTCTGGTAAACGCGCTTCCCATAATGTTTATGCATTAGGTCAGTAGGCGGTCTTTTGTGGTTGTTCGAACGCATTTGACCACATGAGGGTTTACACTACGAAAGCAATACGTTTTTTCGACTATCTCTGGAAGTGGTCGAAAGTGGACAAGCTCAAAATGATTTAGACCTCGTTTACACCTGTATTTAGCATCGCCCACTGACAAAAATGCTTCTTAATACCAGGTGTAAAAAGGGCTTTACATGGAGCACATCAAATATGGTAAACTGAAGCTCAAACCTACTTGCGTGATATACAAGAACAAACCTTATCAAGTAAGCATGTTTACCAAATATGATGTGCTCTACATGTATGTGTGTATATGTGGATTTCTTTTACAAACTGATTTTTGGCTAAAATCTCAGGTTTCATTTAAAATATCTTAATTTGTGTTCTGAAGATGAATTAAGTCTCATGGGTTGGAACGACATGAGGGTAAGTAAATGATGATAGAATTTTCATTTTTGACCGAACTATCTTTACATGTCTTTACATTGCTAATATTTAGAATTAGGGACTTTTCAAAACTCATAAGTCTAAGTATTAAACTGGCATAACTCTGAACTACAATGCAGTCATCAAACTTATGATTTTTGCCTTGTAGACAATAAGACCACAGAAAAATCTCATTAGTTTACATTAAAGGAGATACTCAAATCTTGTCTTGGGACCATACTATTATAGAGACTTTTGACTTTGAACAATTGAAGCTGCCCAGACAAGGCTGTCCTATGAGTGACTGAGACAATATTAGAAACCAATCCTAGAAACACCAGTAATGTGCTGAAAGCTACCTGAAACACCAGTCACAACATTTGTTTTCTTCTGAAAATGTAATGGTATAGTCCTAATTCACTTATTCTTCCATATACTCTTGCTGTATTGATGTCTCACAGTAACACTTTGGGTGTGTAAAATCGACAGATGTTGTTCATTCATACCATCAGTCTCACAGACCTGTGATTCTGCCATGACAGAATTTGTCAAGATGAAGCACGCTGCATTAAGCCTAGTCTCACCCTAATAAATGTCTAATTACTTGACTCACTTTTTAATTGTTTTATTTTAATACACAGGTCAAAAGAGTTGGAGAGACAATTACTTGAGTCATGTGAAGAGGATCTGCTGAATTTATATGAGGATGAGAACAGTGAAAATAAAGAGGAAGACATCTCACTTGAGCAAAGGTATTTTGTTAATGGCTGGCTGGCTTCATTCACACCATCTGTTTTTCAAATCCATTGTTTAGTAATGAGTATGACTCAAAACCAAAATAAATAAATGAAATAACTGGCCTTTAAAAATAAAAATCTGCCTGCCTTTATGGGAATTTAACATAGGGGTGTCCTGACTGTATTTCATGGAAGAACATTTATTTATTTACGATGCATTATTCATTCACAAAGAAAATTGATCTCCTTAAAGGTTGTATTTTTCCTATTATTTTTTTTTTAAATTAAGGCATTAAGATCAATTTCCAAAAGATTATTTTTTTATTCCTCTTTTTAGTCAACATTAGCAGGGGTGTATTCACTTATGCTAAGCACTGTATATATGTATATGTGTGTATATATAATGTATGTATATGTAAATGTGCATGAATATAGTTTGAATATGTATGCTGCTTAGTGTTATGTAGAATCAGCCTCTTGGATATTTATCATTAATCTGTGAATAATTTTTGTTTAATTTTTAGGGAATTTTTGCAAAAGTTCTCGGTCGCCTCATGTGCCATCAGGGACATCCACCCAGGAGAGGAAGTATTTATACCTGCTAAGTTTGGTCGACTCTTCAACCACCAGACGCTGGACCTGAGGAAGATTAGCGTGACTCCGCACAACAGATCACAACAAATCCTCCTTCAGTAAGACTGGCAACAATTTGACACTGTACCCGAACACAAGTCATATCCAGTTTTCTCTTGCTTGTATGATACCATTTAAAAAGGTGTTAAAAATATCAAAATGTGCTAATTTTTTAAATGCAGAAAATTAACAAATTGATTTATTCCTTCTGTTGAGATCTGTAATTTGCCTTTGTTGCTAATAAGATTCCGTAAACTCAATGTCAGTTTGTCAGTGCGTTTACTTCTCAAAGAACGAATATTAATAATAACAAATACTTGTGTGAAAAGGGATTGAAATGAAATGTTCTTATTCTTTTTCTATAGGGCCCGTACTGAACATGTGTTGTCTCTGATCAGTGCTGGCTTGTTGAGGAAAGCCTATTTTTCTTTCCCCTGTCAGCCTGAGGTTACACGCTGGCTTTTCCAGGTAAAATCATCCTTTTTCCTCATATTTTCTGTCCTACAAAACACTGTATGCGTAGTCAGTAACATCTGGAAGTATGTATAGTGGGCTAAAAAAACTTAAAGGTGCCATGTGGAATGTCTGCCAAAAAATAAATTTAATTTTCCACATATTCCATACCAGATGGGGGCAGTATACCTCCAGAAAGTTGGCCTACTCTAGTCTGTTTTTTAGTTTCGGGTTGTTAATCTTCTAAAACCGTCAAATCGTCCGCTTTGTCCCGCCAAAGCCTATTTTGAACGGTAAGTGATGTAGAATATAATAACTGCTGCGCTTGACAGGGCTTATAACGAGCAGAGAGGGAGAGAGAGCGTCCCGGCCGCGCGCGCGCACTCTCACGTCTTCAAACAACACGAGCGCAGTCCTCCTGCTTTCTCTCTCTCCCTCGCGCATATTAATCAAATCAACTGACACGATAGTAAGACCGCAGATCATTTGGAGATTTTTTGAGACTCAATGAACAACATCTCAACACTAAATTATAAAGGCCGGTCTCATATAGACGCGATTGACATCAGGTTCAAGTACGCCCACAAGCCGTGCGAGTTATTCGTGTACTGCAGTTTGGCTGGTGGTTATGTATGTTGCCCGCATACCGCCTCCCTTGGCCGAAACTGGTATTATGACACCGGCCGGGCCGGGGCTAGTAATTTAGCATGCTAATTCAGGTTTATATCTCGGCAGGACTATAACTTGTCATTTTTTTAATTACATCATTGCATTTATTTCTTCTCATTCTTTTGATACGTGTAGCTCATTTTTTGGATATTGTTACCTCAATTTTTACATATGGCACCTTTAAAACTACATTTACAAATGCTGCTTAATATTTTGTAATCTAATTCGATGCTTTTTTTGGGGACACTGTATGTTTTGTCTCATGCCTAATGTGTAAATGTTTTTGATCTGTTGATCAGTTTTTTTAAATAAGCTGTATTAAGATATTTATTTTCAGCTTTAATTTTTTTATTGCAGTTATTGGGTAATAAGTAATATTACTTACTCAGTAATAAGTTATTGCAGTTTTAGGGCACGCTGTTCCCATGATATACATCTGACTTGAGTTATAAAATGTGCCTTGTTTCATTTTGTTTGGTCAATGCCTGTTTCTATTCTCTCATGGGAAACCTGCATAACCTTAGGACATTTACGTTTAAACCTGTCAAAACATATACAGTACAGTCAGGTTACTTTCCTGAGAGCTTATGCTTGTAGTACTCCAAAATGCATACAAATTTTCAACTCGTATCTTACAAAAGATCCCAAATCAATTCAATAAAAACAAACAATCTAATTGAATTCAGATCATTTTAGATTAGGGTCCAATTCTCACTATGAACTACAACTTTTGCCTTAATAAACTCCTAATTACTGCTTACTAATAGTTATTAACGTAGTTGTTAAGTTTAGATATTGGTTGGATTAAGGGATGTAGAATATGATAATGCAAAATAAGGCATAAATATGTGCTTTATAAGTACTAATAAACGGCCAATATCCAAGTAAAGTGCATGCTCATGAGCAACTAGTTAATAGTGAGAATTGGACCCTAAACTAAAATGTTATCATATAATTTTCATAATTATCAATAACAGACACTTTAACAGGCAATTATCTGCCGAAAATTTATGTACAGATTTATTTATGTATTTAATTTTTTCAGATGATGTCAGTTCACCCAAACCCCATAATTTCCTCACTGATCCTGCAGTCCCTGCAAACCATCGCTCTGTCAGCTGCTCAACACATCGGTACGCTCAAAATACATCATAATGGCCAACTGTGCTTTACCTGTACAAGTTATAAAGTAGTAAAATTTACTGTTGTGTTGTAGTTGAACACCACAACCAAAGTTTCAAAGTGTGGGAACCCTCTATACGGGACATCACTCTGGTTTTCCTGAACATGGGGGCGTCGTTCATCAGTCTCTTCCCTCTGGATGCCCTCCAACCCCCTTTTAATGAAGGAGACCTTTTGTGAGTTTTTTTATTTTTATACCTTTCTATCTTTCTGCAGCATTATAACTTTTGTAGTACTATTATGTTTTGGTCTTTCAATTATTAGACATAAGTCATGATTAGCAAAAGCTTCATAATAATGCTAAGTCTGCATTTTTTATTAATTTGTATGTTTTGGCAGAGAGTCCTTTCAGCCGGAAGACACCAGCCTAGACAGAGTGATATCTGACGTGAAAGACAGTGCCACTTTACCAATGCATAATTTAGAGAGTGTTCTCAAGGTAAGCTGAATATTTGAATAAATGTTTTATCATTTTAGTTTGTTTAATGCTAAAATAGCTTTAAATGTAATGTCATTATCAGTATTGTTTGTATTATTTATTTTTTTATTGGTTCAGTACCTCTCTCTGTGTACTGCGCTGTGTCCGAGAGTGTACACTGACGAGGAGCTGCTGTTGCTTCTGGCGGTGGTGTGTAGAATTGGACTGGAGACTCATTTTCAGCTGCTACCAACTGGAAACTTCAGCCTCCTGCTTCAGAATCTGCTCAAAAACATCACAAACTGGGATGTACAGGTCAGAAACAGTGTGAAATATTCACCATAGTTATCCCCAAAATAAACATTCTGTCATTATTACTCTCCCTCATGCCATTCCAAGCAATTTTCATTTTGGAGCCTGAAATGCAGTCATTATATAATGAATAAAAGTCAGTACATGCTTATTTTGTGTTACGAATATTAAAAGTTAATATATTCGCTTTCTCTCTTTTTTTTATTATTTTTTTATATATTTTTTTATAAATGTGTAGATATCTAAAGCTTGCCAGATTCTGACTGATTTGTCAGAAGATCATCACAACCTCAGGAGACTCGTTTATCTTCTGCCAGAAAGCAATCGTGGAAAGTGAGTGAACCTGTAATGCAAAATGAATATTTATTCTACTTGTAGACTTTTTAATGTAGACCATAGAGATAATTAGGTGAATCAGCATTTACTGTAAGAGCTTTCTGCAATTATTCATCTACTGTTTCATCAACAGGCAATTAAAACGGCACCTAAGTGTGTCTATCATCTCAAAGCTTTTGAATCACACCTGCACTTACAAACTCTCAGGCACAGAGTTTACGGTGAGAATAGTTTTCAATGTTTAAACAATTTAGCTCTATAGATCCAATCAACCAAATGGTCTCAAGATGCTTTATGATTTGTGTTGGGTGGAATTATGCAGATGTATGATTCACCAACTACTCTTGGCAGGCCATGCTTTTGTCAATTTTCTCTCATTTTTGAAGTAATGAGATTGTAGTAATGAGATTTGAAGTAATGGGATTGACATCTTTGTTTCTTACAATGTATTTTTCCAGCTATCTGAGCTGAAACCTTTCCTACCTCAAATGCGTCCCTCATCCCTGCTGAAAGTCCTCAGGTCTGCAAGGAGAGCAGAGGATTGTGATGCCACTCTAGACCAACAAGTGAGCAGAAAATTATCTAAAGGCTAAGAGCTATTGGATCATTACTTTTTTAATATTCTAGAGTGATATAGTGAAACCACCTAGTTTAATAAGCTGATAAATGATCTTCTTTCATACAGGCATATTACCTCTGCTACAGCCTTTTGACTTTGATAAATGAAGCCTCCAATTTTGAGTTTTTACCCTCAACCCAGAGAGTAAGTGTCCAGTTTCTGCTTTTATACCATTTTATGGTAAGGGAACCAATCTGCAAAATTTGATTCAATTTCAGGGAGATAAAATCCAATTCCAAACCAGTTTTCTATGTATCTTAATTTTCATTGTTGTGCTGCTTTCATGTTTGGTTCTAAATATAGGTTTCCATCTATCAGAATTATTAATAATGTGTTTAGAAATCAGATTCAGATTTTTTATGGATCGATCCAGAAGAATCGTGATGCGTCTGTGAATAGATTTTTTCCCCCAATCTTATTTTACAGTGCACTCATAAAGGAGCAGTGTTAATGAATCAGTCACAGAAAGACCCTGTCAGTGGACACAGCCCTACTCTGTCTTCTGGTACCACTCTCACCCTCAGGGACCAATTATGAATATAACTTATTTTACTCTCTAAAGAGAAAGGAGTTGTATGAATTGAAGTGAGGGAATTACTGCCTTTCTGTTTTCAGGTCTCTCTTGAAGCATTTCTTATTACGTTTTGAATAAGATCTGTCTCAATTATTCATTTTCAGACTTTTGACAATATTCAGTATATGTCAATATGTGCATGTTTTCTCTGAAATGGCTTTACTAGATGAAAAATAAAACAGAGGAACCAACAGTTCAAAAGTAATTGTTGCTAATTAGAGATAAACGGGTTGCACTTTTTTATTTTTTTATTTTTACAGTACGCACACTACAGTGTACTTTTAATGTTTAAAAACAGTAAACCGGTCAAAATTGTTAAATAATATCAAGGTTGTATTTCACTACATGAAGACAAGGAATAATGATGTATTATAATTTCCATTTATAAATGCACTAACATTATTAAATGAGAGACAATGTATAGTTAGATGGTCATTATGGTGAAATAAACCTGACAGGGTGAGCAGAATCTTGTATCATCCTTAAGGGGCTGACTGTCCATTGTCTTATTACACAACTGCATACTTAATAATATAGTGTATTGATTTAGTTTGAAACTGTTTTTGTAAGATGAGCTGGATTGCTACGAGAGACATGGAACTGAGAGTGTAGGAAAGTGGTTGTCAGTGTTATAACGCAAATGTCCTTATGCAAAAATATTTGACTATGGAATGTCAAGAGTTTAATATTTAGGAGCCTTGTAATAGCCAGCAATATTATCACCACATAACTTAACAATTCCTAATGGTGTTTTTTCTTCTTAAGATTGAATCCAAGTGCAAAAGCGTAATGCGTCAGGGGTCTAATTTATTCTCTCAATATTGTTTAATTGACGTAAACCACATCTGACTGTGCCTTAGTCTTGTCTGTTTTCTTAACTGGACTAACTTTATCCCTCTTTCACTGCCAGAATGATCTGCGGAGTCTTTCTTCTCAGCTGGAGAAGCACATTAAGTGTGACATAAGGGAGAGCGAGAAAATGCTGTACAGAAGCAAGGTGAAGAGCAGCTTTATTCTGTTCTCTGAGAATCCCACATTCTGCTAATATCAAAGGGATTCACATTTTTATTGGCAGTGTTTTGTCTTTTCTTCTGTATAGGTGAAAGACTTTGTGGCAAGAATATACACAAAGTGGCAGGTGCTTCTCAGAAGAACAAGACCTCAAGAGGTAATGTGAAAGAATACAGGCGACTGATGCAGATGAAAGCTGTTATTACTTTTAGCTGGCTGTGAAGGCAACTTTTTGCTCACATTTCGTTTTCATAATTCAAGCAGCAGGAGACTTTAGCTAAAATGTCATTCTGGAAGAATTAGTGACATTGTTTGAAGATTGAAGAATTTGTTGTGTCAGTGATGTCTTTTTAACGGTCATGCATTACCAAGAATACTTCACTTAAAATAGAAGTCCTGTTATTGACTCAACCTTATGTTTTTCCTTTATTTTTTTCTATTACACAAAAGGAGATTTTTTTTTAAAGAATGTCCTGGTTGCTCTTCAAGCTTGAAAAAAATAACTAGCAAAAGCACCATAGAATGATCATAAAAGTGGTCCATATGACTTTTGTTGTATTTTCTTACAATATGATAGCTTTGTGTGAGGAACAGAATAAGCTGAAAATCTGTGTGTTCAATAAATCAGTTGATCGCAAACCCGTTATTAGCTATAAGTTCAATCTGGTTGATGCTGGAGCTAGTGTCAAGATATTCAGTGAAAATCATACAAAGCTATTGTATGACTTTGAAAGACTTTGGGGGCTGTACACGCAGAACGTGTTTTTGAATTCCACTGCTTTGCTTTTTGTTTGTTTTTCTATACAAACACGTGCTAGACAGATATGTTTGACTGTTGTGTTGGTGTCTTTTACAGCATCCTAAAAATGTAGCGTTAAAAAGTAGCTTTTAAAAACGTGTCTCTAAACCTTGCATCTCGCTTTTTAAATGCAAAAACGCTTTCTGTATGAATGACCACTAATATAGTTTTCATATGCATTACTTTTATCATACTGTTAATTGAATGGGGGGAAAAATAAGCCAGAATGTTCTAGCAATTTTTTCTTTTCGTGTTGCATGGAAGAAAGTCATACAGGTTTGGCAGGACTGTTGAGGGTGAGTAAATAATGACTGCATTTTCATTTTTGTGTGAATTATCTCTTCAGTTGGCCTCTTGTGTAATTCGCAGGGAAAGCTGTATGATTATTGGAAGCCCCCACCAGAGGACGAGGTGCCCAGCAGTCCTCAGGGCCAGTCCTGCATCAAAGCACAAGACACTTCAGTGAGTACAGAAGAAACTCTGACCGCGGAGTGGAGCAGTACAGAGTCAGACGAAGATGCTGAGAGCAGAAAGGAAGATGAGGACTTGCCAAAAGAGTGTGATGAGAAGACGGAACGAGGCAATGAAAATTGTGTGGAGGACATCAGCGATGTAGAGGAGAAAAGTGAAGAGCCAAAGCAACAGCTGATGGAACTAGGTGATGATGCAAAGTTGGAAGAAATATCTGATGAAAAGCTGTTTGAAAGTCACGAAGACTTAGAGAATGACAATGACGATGATCTCTTGAACCGAGAGGAGGAGTTTCTTAAAGATGAAGAGCCTCATGAAGAAGACAGAACGCACATACCTGTAGAAAAAAACACTGAGGCATTAGAGGAGCTTGAGGACTTCTTGGAGAAATATAAGGAGCTGTTAGAGATGAAAGAGGGAATGGAGGAAGGGATTTGAGAGGGGATGCATTTGGATTCGGAGGAGTTTTGAGAAAGAATAGTTGAAACATTCTCAGGTCATGTTAGAATTTTACACCACCCCTTTGTTGCCCTACATTCATATGCACATTATTTAAGGATTTTTCCATTAACGAATAGTTATAGTCTCTCAGTGACACATGTGATACTTGTAGTTGTTTACATTTTGTTTATAATATATATATATATTCTGAATATATTGTTTTTACAAGGTTCATCTCTTTTAAGAAATAAATGTTTGGCCCTGGTTTCTCTGAAAACGAGACCTTAAACATTTTTTATGTACATATATTTCATTTGTTGAAATGTAACATCTATTAGGTTAATGTGCACACTGGTAGTTTTCAGGATCTGCTCTTTATGCTGCTGTGTAATCTATTCCGTTACATTTTTTAATTTGCCAAAAACCTGGGGTATCTTTATCCTGACAATATAACAGCAAAAGCAAGGGCTTAAATCATTGTCAACGTTTTCTGTTAGGTTTACGGATGTTTAAGCATCCCATTTGGTATAGTGGATATAGTGTATTTTTATTATTACTTTGTTGTTGTTGGCAATCCAGTCTTCCTTAAAAAAGAAAATAAATTCACAGTGATGTTTATCATAAGGATTAATTAATAAAAGGCTGTATTTCTTAAAAAGATATAAAATCCTTTGGTTGTTTTTTTATGAAAATAAATACTTGTTTGATTAAAAAAAATAGGGTCTGTGTGTTTCCACTCACACTCAAGACCAGCTTGGTCTTACAAGTGTTTACATCATAGTCTTGCATTGTTCATCTCTTCCAAATGGTGGTGTTCACGGAGCAACACGTATGATTTTAAAAAAGAAGGGATTCTTCTTTCATGGATATTCACAGTTGTGTGTTTTGTGGTGGGCATCAGTCTATCATGTTCTTTGATCTGTTTTGCAACAACATATTCAACACAGTGAACAGACTGCATGTTTTAACAGTGCTCTTTGTTTATTATAATAATTGTGTAAGCGTGCTTTGTCCAATAGATAGCGAAGGAATGCGGTAGCACAAATGTTGTTTTCCCCCAATATGTTTGTTGTTCGAGCGTATTGTGAGATGGTGTCGCAGGAGGGCGTACAGTATCTACCTGTGACGAGGCTCGCGCGCGGGCACGCTCAGCACAGAGACTCACAGCTGAGTTCATTCTGCGCCTCTGCTCTTTCTCACGTTACTCGGCTTTACAGTAACTACTAGCCGACTTTACTGCGTTTTTGGACGGTTTGTGACGAAAGGGATTTCAGTAAGTAGACCACTTTGATACTATACACTTTTTCTTTTTGTGATATTTGTTGTCGATAATGCACGTCTGTACCTTAATGGTGAGCTTCGGACGAAAGTGAAGTTCTTTCCGACAGATCAGTATTAAGTCTCTTATTGTTGAGTGAAGACAACATCATATAGACACGAAAAAGCTGAAAATTAATATAACGAAATACCAACGTATATGGCAAGCCGCTTTAACATGTATTCCTTAAAAATAATTGTTTTACTAGTGCTTAATTTTTAGGAAGAAATCCAACTGGACCCTTTTCTGTTTTACTAGTATTAAATAAGTCACTAATGCTTATTTTTTTAATACCAGTCACTAATCCCAGTAGTGACGAGTAACTATTTTCTATTTTTTGTAACTACTCATTTACTAGTATTATAGTTACTAGTATTACTTCCTAATACTATTTGGACAGACACTAATAACTATTTATTAGACAATACTGGGTATTCAAATTGTTATTAATATTTTATTCTTGCTAGTTAGGTTTTTGATTGAACTACCAGCCTGACTAGTCATTTCATATAACTCAACTCAACCTTTATTTACAAAGCACTTTCAACTCCACAATGTACACACCAAACTGCTGTACAGAAAGAATAAATAAAAAAACGTAGAACCAATAAAACATGTACCACACAACAACAAACAGCAAATTCTTAAACATTTTCAAATGCTAATGAAAACAAATGTTTTTAATTTTTAGCGCACTCTGAAATAATACAGTGAATACTGGTAACAGTCCGGATATATACTAATTTCTAATAAATAAAGTTCTAATACACTATAAACTATTGGTATATATATATATATATATATATATATATGTATGTATGTATGTATGTATTGGTAACTAGTAATAATTAATGGTAAAACTAAAAAACATACAAAACTAAAATATGTGGCAAGACCAATTAGAATAGTCAATATCTGAACCATATCTCCACCGAATTTGCTATTTTTTACCAATAAAAATGTAATACTCACTTGTAAGTAGCCTATTGGTATTGTGAGTGGTAAAGTATTAAGAGCTAGCAAATGGTTGAAAGTATACGTACAAGAGAAAGCAGAATAGGAAAAAGCTACATAGTACTTGTAGGAAAACGTACTAGTAGGAAGTGAATAGTTATACTAGTAACATAAAAAAAATAGATAGTTTATTTCTGGGAATGCATGTGAGAATAGCTTGCCATACAATGTGAAATATTTCTGACAAAGAGCAGTTCATTAAAGTTAACCATTAAACTGTGTTAAAGGGCATATGACTGAGAGATAGGCTACTTCAGGCTACGTGATGGGAAAGCGTGCCAAATAGATGTGGATATGTCTGCGTTTATTCAGATTAATGCTCTAACTATTACTCACCTGACAGTGAGAATTTGGGCAGTTTTTCTGGCACAAACATATTTAACTGTCCAATTTAAATGGCATCTGGGAGAAGAAAGCCTTTTAGTGACACACCAGTAGCAGAATGTACTTGTCAAGAATATAACCAATTTTAAATATCTAATAATTGCTTCATAAATATAAAAACACATACCTGACACATAATTCAGAAAGTCTTTAGCGTTTAATGTGGAATCTTATGCTGATGCATTGCTGATCTTATGCTGTCTTACATATTACGATTTTAAATAACAAAATACATGCTCTCTCATGGCATCAACAAAGTTTTCATTTTACACTGATGCAAAGCAGCATCAGAGCCGTCACTGATACTATAGGGGCTGATGTGGGTCAAAGGTGCATTTTTACTACGACATTTATGTGGTATTGTTTCTTTAAGCTTTATTTGAGACAGATACAGAGCTGCTCAGATCAGCTATAACTCAGCTGTGCAAAGAAGCCTGTAGAGATGGATTTGTTGCATACTGCCATATGATTTTTCTTAACTGCTTTTTATAGTACAACAGAATGTCTTTTTTATTCTCAACTGAAAAAGAGACAGTCCCTCGTGTGATTCAGCATCCGGTCAATGACCCAGTGTACAATCGGGCACTATCATTGCTTATCCTCATGCTCTTATGCGTGCAAGAATAACATTTTTGTGAAAGACGGCTTTCATAATTATGCAATTCTCATTCATAAGCCAAACGTTGATTTATACTAATATCTTATGCTAGCTTCATTGGTCTGCCATCCTATGAAAAGTTTATTTATTTATTTACTTTCTTCAGTCATTGCCTTGTGATAGAATATTGATGGATCATGTTTCAGTGATGATGAACTAGATGGCGGATGTGCTGTTGAATTTCTGTGGAAGATTATTAGGCAGATTTGTAGACACTCAAAAGGCCGTCAACCGGTCTGCTGTTTTAGAGCGCTATTTAATTCAAGGGTCTGTAAATTAAGAAATGCAGTGTTTAAATGTCAAAATTTTGGTTATATATTCACTCACAAAGACCCTGCAGGTCATTAACGCATGGAATATAGCATGTCGTTGTCATTCGATAACATTCATGAAGTTAGTGTGCTTGTCGGTGCTGCTCTCTTTTTAGAGGGGACTCGGATGTAAATGTGCTCAAAGTGATTGACAGCTGTTTAAAGATGCATGAAGGGTCTCATGCAGTCACTATTGAGCTGAGCTGCTTCCAGAAACAGAGCTATCGTTTTCTCTCTGCAGCTGCTCACTTCTTTTCACTTGATTCGGTCCATCCTACAGCCTGATACCATGTACCCTGTTGTACAACTCAACACTTTATTTTTAAATTAACTTGCAGCTGATCTTATATTGTTTCTAATTGGCTTTGGCCCATCTCTGCTGTTCTGTAGCAGAATAAGAAATAGCAGTGTGTGTTTGACTGATGTCTTTCTGTCTGATGTGACCACACAGCATAAGACCACTGTGCTGAGCTGTGGGCTACAGTTCATTTGCTTTTATTTGCTTTTTTATGGCATTAGTGCTAAGAGATTTTCCACTGGGAAGATCTTGCTCCTCGTGTGCCTGTCCTGGTCTATCTTTCTTTTTTTATAGTTCTCATTCTCTCTAGGACATCTGAATTGGCAGAATAATAATACTGCTGATGGTTGTGTAGTTATAATCCTGTAATGGATTTCATTCATAAACCTCTTACACTTGAAGTGGATTTTAGTTTTGGACCAAACTATTTTTCAATGCTCACTGTTCTCTGAGCAGTTCAGCTGAAAAGTTATTTGATTCCTGAAACATTCAGTGATGTTTAATACCACACTCTGTTATAACTGCTAATGCTTTGTTGACATAAATCAGCCTCTGAAGGAATTTTTCCACAGACCTTTCAAAGTATATTTTTGTGTCGAAAAATAATGTCTTCATTAAAATCAATAATTTGTGATTATTATTTATTTTTCAATAAAATATGTATATGGCCTAAACTGTACCAATTATGACTTTTTAATGAATTTATAGATTATATTACAATATTTAAATTTATTTAAATGTTATTCCAGCACCAAATCAGCATATTATAATGATTTCTGAAGGATCATGTGACATTGAAGACTGGAGTAATGATGCTGAAAATTCAGCTTTGCCATCAGGAATAAATTACATTTGGAAATGTAATTAAAAGCGGACTGTTATTTTAAATTATATTAATATTTCACTTTATTTAATGTATTTTTGATCAAATAAATGCAGCTTTGGTGAGCATAAGATACTTCTTTTAATTACGTTAAAAACCAAGAAATCAAAGCATCTTTTTCATTGTGGATGGGTCTTTTCAGCTTTTTCAGCTCTTTGACATTGTTTCCGTTGTTGGTAGAGTGCAGAACGAGGGATGCTGATCCGAAGAACTTCTCTGGCACAGTGCTGCTGATTCCTGTGTTATAGCAGGTGTGAATTCAAGCACATCTGTGCAGTAATGTTTGAGAGAGTTTGTTTTGTGTGTTTCATTTAAACAGAGAGGAAAGGAGTGAAATAGTTTTGAATGAACAAGAATACGGAGGCCTAGAAAGCCTCTGGGAATGTTCTCTCTGAAGTGGAGATAGAGGGAAAAGAAAACAGTGCTCATCTGGTGCGTAAGCTTGCTTAATGGAATGAGGGAGAGAGAGTGTGTTTATCTGAGAGAGGGGGAGAAGTCTGGAGTGTTTACAGAAGAGAGGGATTGAGTGTGTTAGAGTAGTGGGCGAAGGGAGGCGAACAGTTGGATGCTCAGGCCACTGTCCTCCTAAATCACATCAGACTGAGTGTGTGTTTGTGTGTCTGTGACACAATGACTATTCCTTTTTAAGTAACATCCATGCCCTTACAGGCCAGTAACAACCTAATGAACCAACAGTAGTAAGGATAGTTAACAGTGCCAATATGGAGAAAAATGTTTTAGAACTAAAGAGGTTAATAGTAGTTTTGATAGATATGTTTATTAAATTGATGTTTGTACATTAGATCAAGTGATCCATTAACTCCAATGGTATTAGTGGCTTTCAAAAAGTAGTTTTATTTGATTGTAAGTTGAGCAACATTTAGTACTACTCACGTCATCTCGATGACCCCTATTACTGGGTGCGTACGGCACTTCATAATTTACTGACGTTAACTTGGATCATTCCTCATTTAAAAAGGAGCAAAATGGGTAATGGTCAGATATGATCTAAAGTAAACCATCTTAATGACTGTCCCTGAATTCCAGTCTAATTTTGTAATTCATCTAAGAGTATGTCATGATCTATAGTGTTGATCAAGTAAAACTAGTATTGAGATGCAGCCTTGGTCAGAAGCTAGAAGTAAGTCATTTGTAATTTGAACAAGCGCAGTGTCTGTGCTATGATGGGGTCTGAATCCTGACGTGAAATTTTTCATAAATATATATTTTTGCTAGAAGGAGCACAATTGAGCAGACACAACTTTTTCTAGTATTTTAAACGTAAATGGAAGATTTGAAATGGGTATGTAATTTGACAATCCATTTGGAATTAGTTGAGGTTTCTTAATGAGAGCCGTAATAACTGCCAGGTTGAAGGGTCTTGGGACATTAACCTAGAGATAAAAACGTATTAATAATATTGAGAAGAGGCTCTTCTGTACTCTTTCAGTAATTTAGTCGGTATTTGATCTAATAAACATGTTGTTGGTTTAGATGCAATGATAAGTTTATTTAGCTCTTCCTGTCCGAGAGTTGAAAAGCACTGTGATTGTTCTTAAGGGGCAATAATGAGGCTGAATCATAAAACGCTGCCAGATATTGTACAATTGTTTTTCTGATGCTTTCGATTTTCTCAGTGAAGAAATTCACTAAGTCATTATTACCAAAGTCCCTTTAAGACAAGTCAATTCACTCGGCGGCCATCTTTGAAATGCATCTCAGGCATGCAAGTGCAGCTCCTATCTCTTTGACTGGGGAAACATCAAATTCTCCAAAACTGTTCCACAAGCTTACGAATAAATTTCATATTTTAAATGACCAATGAAATCTGACAACAACTGTCTCATAAATTTTGTTTATACATGCTCGAATCATGACAGAAAACACAGTTTTTAAGGCTGGATTAAGCTAATGCGCATTCACAGTAGAAGCTCATGTCTGACTGTTCTGACTGGAACCTGAGTTTTTAACGGCAGCTGATTGGCTCTTATTTAAAAGGCGGGACTTATTCCGCTATATTGAGCGTTGTACTTTTCCCCATTTAAAACAATACGAGTGGCTAGTCTTGTGTTATTCTATAGTCTTTGTTATTACTAAACTAAACTGTTGGAATATACCGCTCAGGTGACGTTAACGCGTAGTTAGCTCCTAATTTCTCTCGCACACACAGTGTATTGCAGTATTCTCATGAACATGAAAACTCTAGAGCATTTCCTTATTAAGCCACTCTGCTTTTGATTCAAGGTGAGAGAAGTCAGAGATGAGCTATGGTTGAGTTTGTGATATTTGGATAAAGTCATGGCTCTTTTGGATTAGGACTCACACTATTCAGTTGTCATACTTTAATCACTGGTTTATTAGTCTACACAGTCACCTCAAACCGAGCTCAGGATTAAAGGCCTGAAAGGTCGGTGTCATTGGACGCGATGATGCATCCAATAAAGCCTTTGATCTTCGCTTGACGTGTCTTTGGGTGTCCATGTGCTTTGTGCATGTGTCACTCAGGCTTTTTTAGATTTGAAAAGAAGAGTTCATTTCTATCAAGGCAACCTTTTAGTGCCACAGGGTGCACTGGTTTCCTTTTAACATGCCCACGTTCCTTTGTTCCATGCAAACATGAGAATCTTGATAGTAAGTTGTCCTTAGGTGATATGGGCAGGGAACCACAGTTGAATTGTGTTATTTGAGAACCCTAATTTAACTACAGCGTCAGTGCACACGCTTCACCTGATCACCTGTCAGCTTAACTATGACATCAGCTCTGACTAGACTTTTTAACCATCTTGTTTTGCAGAGTGAACCGCTTGAGGGAAGGACAGCTGAGTAAAACAACTGCATTTGTGCACACCTGAGGAAAGGGTGTGCGGAGACGGCGTGAGTGTCTTCCTGCTCCCTTCTAAGGGGGTGGGCGGTGGTCTTGTGGTACTGACCCCTTCTGGTCAGACTGAAGATGATGACCCATAGTGCATGGATGCTGTTCCTGCTGTTGCTGTGTATTGTGTCCACTCTATGGGGTTACCCCTTCAGACCCCCGCTAGACCTGGATGTGACCCCCAGAACTACGGTCTTCTCCAACGGTATGATACAAATGGTGTTTTCTATATATAAAAAAAGGCTTAGCGAGAAACGAGTTTATCTGCTTGCCTCTACATAGTATGCATCATCAATAATGCGTGCATTGAATTTGGTCTTTTAATATCACTGTCTTACTACATTAGTACTTTTATATTATTAAAAGGACTGGCAGGCAATGGAGGTAAGCCTTGTTTTAGCCCTCCAGGTGGGTGTTCCTATACGTCTGTCATGTCATGTGAAAACTAGTATTTAAATATGACAATCGTTCATCATTAGCCTACCATGGTAAATATCAAAGTGTAATCATTTATGTGTCCATTAGAATCACTGTAACATGGTACTACTGTGCCACTACAGTATTTTTCAGCACAGTTAATTTTCAAGTAATTAAAAATGGGTGCTTAGGCAGATGCAGAGAATTGGCTGTGTGGTTACATGAGGGGGAGTGGGTGCAGGGACTGTTTACAACTATGCACTTAATCATTCAGATGTAAGCAAGAGCTCTATCACAGCCGTTTAGATTACTCGCTGCTTGCCAGCTTGAATTTTGTATCTCTCTTCGCTGTTGAACAATAAAACCGCTTTCTCTCACATCTGTGAAGCAGAAATGCAAGTCAACCTAAGGTTTCCTTTATCGCCTGCATTTAGTTACACAATCGCAGAGATGTCAGAGGACTGAGACTTGAGGCCTGTGTTGAGTGTAAAAACATTGAGAGAGCAGCAGGTTCACTCTCCACTCGTCCTACCTTTTCCTGCCAGGTCAATGACCTAGAAGGAACGTTGCAGCAGATTTTCAGTGCAGAAAACGAGAACAAATAGTGTTGGAGGATTATATTTGCATTAAGTCATAAATTACATTAAACATGTGGAAAGTAACGTATTATTTACTATTTTATAACCATTTCACACCTTCGGGTGATTGAAACTCTCTTCCAGTACAATAATTCTGTGCTGTGTCGAAGTTGAGTTATGTTTTGTGAACAAGTTAATTGCTTAAAAAATCTCTTGAGTTCAAAACATATCATGTTACACATTTATTACTTCCAAACTAATCAATTATGCATTCATAATCAGTTGCTCATTGATGCTACACTGTTATTTTAGTGTCATTGAGATACTATAGTTTTTAATAATATTTTGAATTAGTTTTTAATTTTCCTATTTTAATTTGAAGGTTTTAGTAATTTTGTTGTGTGTTTCAGACATTATTATTTCTTTGTATTTAATTAAAAAAAAATCTATTTAGTTTATATACATTTTTATCTGTTTTACTTCTTTTCGTACATCGACTAAATGAAAATGAGCAATGTTGCTTTGAAAACCAGCTTGAAATAAAAATGTTTTTTTAAGGGTTTTTGTTTGTTAACTATAATTTAACCCTGATTTGTACGTTTGTGCCATTAAGGTGTGTAGCCCTGATCACAGTGAAATTGAATTGGTCCACAATCTTACTCGGTTAAAAACAGGCTAAAGTTTTGATTGGTTGCAGTTGTCTTGCGTCAAGGAGTGTGCAACTTCAATGTGTCCACATTTATTATATTTTTATTTAAATAAATTTTTAGGGTACCTATACACATGACCCATTACTTTGCGTAGTGCACAAGCTGAGAGGGAAGTGCACTAAGAATAAAGCAGGCTGGAGTGGCTTGAGCCTCGCAGGACCATAATCCATCCCTGTATACATCAGTCTGACAGATCTTTTCATCAAAGTACTTAGCAGCTTCTGCATTTACAAAAACCAATGGGCTCATCTCTTCTCATCATTTCATCAAGCCTCCCTGTGCAGGCATGAACTCAGATTATCACTGTGAGTGGGAAATGAGATATCAATTAATCTGAGTTCATATCAAACCCCTGCATACAAGTCCACAGACAAGAGACGAAAGGGGTTTCAGCCAGGGACACACTTAACGACTGTAAGACCCATAATGAATGTAATTTGATATTTGCGACTGATCATGCCCAAACACGTCATTTTTTGGTAACCCTAAAATATTTTTTCAGTCAAAAATCTAAAAATATTCTTCGTCAAATATTTGTATATAATGACCATTCAAGTGTATAATTAGTATATGCAAGTTTTATACATACAAAGCCGCGTGTCTCAATCATAAAATCATAATCATTTATTTAGCAATTACATTAAATAAAGTTTATCCTGGGAAAATATAAGAATTTTGATCAAATAACAAATTGAAAGATTTTCTATGACTGTTTATTTTTATTATTATTATTGTTGTTGTTTTTATTGTAGTTATATATTTATTGTTTTGTTTGTAAAGATAATATTGTTAAAGTATTGTATACTATTAATTTAAGTATTATTATTTTATGATTATTTTACATTTTATTACTTTTGAGTTTACAATGATTGTTTATGTTAATATGGTATAAATAAATATTTCATACCAAACTTTTTTTTTGTAAGCACTATGTACAGCTAGTCTGTCATTATTGCAAATTAAACCCTTCATGTTGATGCAAGATCATTAAATTGAACATACACACATTTAATTTGGACCGTATGTCTCAGGAACCCCAAAGTAGATATAGAGTCAGTATCCTGCACCTCTAAAAAAACCCAATGATTACTTCTCTGAGGCTCTGCTTAATCATTAATGAGTTCAGAGAGCTCGGTACTTTAGTTTATACCCTAGTAACCCTCAGAGACATGAGAGAGAGATAGTGACAGGCTACCTGAGGGAGGACAGTGTAAATTATATTTACACTGTATGTATTGTAGCCTACTCCTCAAAGACACTCTGAGCACACTCATTACGCTTCTGTCGAATATCAAAGCTCACGCTGCTGTGAAACTGCATGATGTGACTGGTTGAAACATGACGGTGAACGCCGTGTTCCTCGCTGGTTCTCGGGAGACCTTCATTTGTTTATTTAGCAGATACACACGTCTCTCTCTCACAACACATGCACAAGGCCTCTGGGACGACAGTCTGAATCATGTTGTGGATGTCATATTGATTTGTTAATTAGTTAACCTTTACAGTTCAGGAGACAGAGGGAGGTGTGTGTGTGTGTGTGTGTGTGTGTGTGTGCGTGTGTGTGGGCACAGAGCGCAGACTGGATGGGAGTGTCTTAAGTAAATGTCCTAGTGTAATGTCAGTTGTTAAGGTCTGATGTTATTCATTGCGTATTCACCACATGGCTAGCTGCATGTTGACATCCCCTTCTAACTGACAGGTTCGGTTAGGCCCTTAATTCCAGTGAAGACAGATTTTAATATTACATCTTACAGTGATATTCTAGAGAATGTTTGAGCTACCAACTTTATGGCCAGAGTTTGGTGAGGGCCTGTTTCTCTTTTCATTATAACAACATCTACTGGGAAAGAAGAGTGATTTTAGAGTGGATCAACCCTCTATTAATACTGATGGTTGATCAGAACTTTCAAAAGTTATTAAAGTTTAAATCTTACTGACCCCAAACTTTTGAACACTAGTGTATATCGTGAGTTTCTTAGCAGTGTTGTGCACTGCAGTGGATGACAATTAAAATATGCTACAGTCAGATGGCGTTTCTTATAGTGGGTGAGTCATTTTGGTCGGCTGCTGCCTCACCTACCTGTCACAATGGTTGGATTATACTTCATCCAGAGAACAGATTGTTCTCTGTTCATTGTTACACCACAGTGGATCTTACACCAGACTGAAATACATCTGGTAAAAGCAGGAGTGTGTATCAGTTGTCTTAGTTCTGAGAAGAGTCATCACTATATGTTTGAATAACAATTAAATGCCTGTTTATTCCCGGAATATTTAGATAGAACATTCTTAAAAATATTTGCTATGGTGGTTGCATTGTTATACCAATGATTTCATAAATGTAGGGGAGTTGTAACATCATCCGTTGCACCACATCAAACAGCCTCTTGATTGGAGAGCTTTAGAGCTGTTAGTCTGTTTTATGTATTTAGTCTATTCATTTGGTCTATTTATTTTGAATTTCTTATAAGTGTATCATTTTATGAAAATAGGGGGGTGCTACTTTTACAACTACTATCTATCTGTGTAAACTGTGTTGTTACAGTTAGCATTTTCAATTAGAGAACAACAGCACATGGTTACACTTTATTTTAAGGTGTCATTGTTATAGTGTAATATATATTTAAGTACTGAATAATTTTAATTAACAACACGTACTTTAGGGTTAGGATAGGATTAGGGTTTGGTTGAGGGTAAGTAGCATGTAATTATGCATAATTTACTGTTATTACTAGTAAGTACATGTAACATACTGTATGTAACAAGGACGTATAAAGTATTACGCAGCATTCTTTGTACTTGGCATTCAGTTACAATTTAGCGATAAATTGTAGAGTTGTTGAACAATATGGGAATTTTTACGTGTTTCCGACCCAAAACATTACCAGTGTATTTCTATATAAAACAATAGTATTAGCATGGTATCATGTTCAAAAAGATATGGTAAAAAAATTATTTGTAAGCAGTGTTAGATAAGTTACTCTATAAAGGTAATTAATTACTACTTATTACATCTTCAACAGTGTAATTAGATTGCTGTACTAATTACTCTCTCTCAAAAGTATTGCATTACTAATTACTTTCTAAATCCCATATCAACCTCCACCAGTTGAACAATGCATAAAACCACACTTTTAATTCTTTTAAATAAGTAATATAAAATTGCATAAATTAGTATTGGATTGTATTTAAAGGGAGAAGGTTACACTAAAAAAGTTACACTTTGATGTTATTTCTACTATTGTTTTAAATAGAATTGTTCAACACGGTATGTATTTCAATTACATCAGACTGTAACTATAATTAAATTAAAGAAAGGTTAAGAGTAATCCCTTACTTTATTTTTTCAAGGCAAACACTGTTTATAAGTTGATAATAACAGTGATAATCCCAAACTTTGTTGATTGAACTTTATGGAGGTTGAAGCCAAAACTCATTCCCACTGAATAAACCCATTGTCTGTCTGTTAAATTTGCCAATGTTTCAATGATCTACATCAGTTCCTTGTAAGATCTCATGACCATGTTGAACAGACAACCATTTGTACAGCTTTAAAATCTTGAGACGCTCTATTCAAGCATTTAGGAAAACAAGTAATTCCGGTTTGGGGAAATAATAGCGTTCTTCCACTCTGCACTACCATGTGCCTGTAAATGACAAGCACTTGTGTGGTTTTTGTCTGCGTCATAGCAGGCCTGTAGACTGCTGTCAGTCAGGTTGCTGGTCTGGTTAGGAAAGGCTTTGCTTTATGCTGGGCCGGTGCCATTTTTACACATTTCTTGACATTTGTTTGAAGTTCAAAGCTGCTCTGCTCACCCCAGTGCGGGAATATTGTGGAGGTCTCTGTGCTGTGCTCACGTAAACCTTGGTTGTGTTTGAATAACCTTGGCTTGTTATTCTTTTACGATTTTCTTGTGTTTAATCTGGTGCCTAGTGGCAAAGTACAACCTACATGTGATGTGTCTGTCAGTATGACAACGTTCAATATGTGTAATGCGTTTTGTGACCAGACATCTTTTACATTGCTACACTAATCATTTGTGAAAGTCTCAGCCCAGTTGGGCTCCGTGGGTTTGAGGTTGCCATTATGCTTCTCCAGGCTAACACTACCCACTGACGAGTGGCGCTATAATATCCTGGAGGACTGTGGGAAACACATTTTGTGATCTGATAGTGAATGTCTGAGTGAATCAATCTGTTCTATTAACATTGTTGGCTCTGTTATGGAGGATGAAGGGTGAAGATATTAAAAGGAGAGATGACAGCAATTGGAAAAGACCACAGAGTGGATAATTCTGCTATTTAACTTTGAGCCACCAGATTAGACTCATAGCTTCTCTTAAGGTTCAAGAAATTGGTTTGATGAATTAAATCTTCCAGTCTCATGACCAATAATTATTATTTTATAATTCTATGACTGTTCGTCAGAAGCAGAGTTTTGAAGCAAGACCATAAGCACCATTGAAGGGAACAGTATTCAGAGTAATGGTTATGTTTTTTTCCAATTGTTGATTTTTAAATTGTCATTCCCCCCAAGAGGTCAAATTTCATCTAGTTAACATTGTCAAAATCCCTGTAAGGTAAGTAATTTGATGGCTATATTCATAATTCTATTTATGATTAAAAGTACAGCCCTTGAATAAGTAAAACCTGAAATCTTTAGATTGTGAAATTAATCTGAGGGAGCATTGAGCCAAGGCGGAGCTGTTGGGTCGGTGGACCGAGGTGGAGTCCGGGGCTCTGTGGTTGGAGGCAGAAAAAGGGGATCCTCACGGGGCGGCTCTGGGGACTGGAAGACATGAGATGGATCTGTCACACTGCAGGAGACCAACTCTGGATGAGCCGAGGGACTGACAGGGACCAGCGGAGGAAGGGCTAATGAATTGGCTGGATTTGGTAGAGGAGGTTTGAGAGGGAGGCTGGGTGGTCACGCAGGAAACTGGAGATACAGGAAACTTTGCAGACACAGGAAAATGACCTCTAGGCTGGGTGGGGCATCCATTCAAGTCCACAAGCTCCACTAGTACTCCCTCGGGGATGGGCGTTGCTGCAGTCAGATGGTCGATGGGTGGTGGAGTTCTGCTGTAGCTGACTGGCCCCTGGGTCTGGAGTGGGACTTGTGTCCTCCGTCGGGCCGATAGTGAATGCTGAAGTAATGTTCACCAGTACCCCATGCGGCGAAGTTGTCACTGGGGTCGCTCCCTGGAAAGCGTGCCCTGGACCATTCGAGAGCTAAAACACACAGAGCAAGCGGTCCGGATAGTGCGTTTGGCACGCCAACTCCTAAAAGTCCCTGGTATGGGGTTTCAGGGAGCGTTCTTTCTTCTCCAGGCATAAAAGCTGGACAGCGGAGGTGTCCGTAGTGACGAGAGGTAGAAAATGATCACTGTATTGGTCCTGTCTTCTGTCACATGTGGCTGTATAAAGCACATGAAGACAAAGGCAGGGAAAACTCAAGAAACAAAATAATACAACCACGTAAAGCACCGTCAAGACAGGACAAAGGAGTGAACAAAACAGGGAGTAGGGAACTAATGAGATAATTAACGAACACCAGGTGAATGAATGAAGCTGACACAGACTTGGAAACTTGGTCACACAGGAAAGCAGGGATAACCAAAACATAACGAAACATATATATATGTTATATGCTATAGCAGACATGTTACATATGATAACAATATTTTTGTTTCTCAACCCATGCAAAAAAACAAACAAAATCTGTATTTTTTGGGGCGATTTCAGATAATGCTAATGTGCATTCAAAAGTAAACAAACTGGCGAATGGCTCTCTTAACTGTAAAGGCCTGTTGTCATCCACAAAGAACGTTTACTATAAACAATAACTACATTATCATCCACATAATGGATAATAACATTCTGTTTATTATAAGCGCATTCTGCAGTGCCACTTTAAAATGCTCAAACGCTTCAAATTCAGGTGTAACCTGACTGGCTGTCAATGTTTTTATCATTCATCAGCTGAAAAAATATAGTTCTAAAAAGTGATTCCTATAAAATCATTCATCTGAGTAATTATCGCTGTGGTGTGGACTTCCCTATTCTTACAGAATTAGAGTGATTATTAATATTTTAAAATAGTTATCATCGTCCTTGGTGTGAAGATATTTGTCAAGAATTGAGTTGCTGATAGTTTGAATGTATTTGATAAAGACGTTTTGGTCGTAAATAATATCATTTGTTTGTTTTATTTTAATACACGAAAAATCTCAGAGTAGGTTATCATTTCTACTACAATCAACCTACACAGTCAGACACAAAAATATACGAGTGAATGAATGGCACTGCTTAAGCATTAGAGAGAAGTTTAATGAAGTGTATTGAGCATGTGTGTGTGAGCAGGAAGCATTGAGGAAATGCAGACTATTCTGCATGTTAGCGAAATACAGCAGTGCTATGTCAGCAGGGAGTCACAGGGCACCTTAATTAGCCTCTCTTTTTCTGTGCATCTTTTTCTGCACAAAATCTTTTTCTCTTTTTCTGTCTCTCTTACGCTGTGCCTGTGGCTGGCTCCCATCTTTCTCTCCATAGCTGTATTTGTCAGCTCTGCTGTCATTGTAATGCTGTGGGTCGTCAGACAAATCTGGCTGTGCTGCATAACCTGTCCTGTCCCTGCATGCAGTGCTGCTGCCTACACGAATGAGATGTGTGTCCTGTGTGTTGATGCTCTACAGCGCGTGGTGTTATTTTTGCAGTGCACATACCGAACACCACGTGTCGTGAACACATCATCACAGCAGTGCGATACACAACAAGCAGTTGTGCAAACAAGGAACCAGGAATGTGTGCGTGTGTGTGTGTGTGTATTACCTCACCTTTATGTTAAAAGGGCGTTCTGCCTCCTACACTTATGGTATGAGTGATTGTCTGTTACTAATATTGGCGTCTTAACTGGTGTTATACATGTTCATTTGTGAATGATGGGGACACACACATTATCCACAGCATGCATCCCTCAAGATTAATTAAAGATTTGGACAAACAAAGCTGAAGTTGAATGCCAGTAAGTCAAACATGGACTCACTGACACAGGAAACAGCTCGTCTTCTCAACACCAAGCACCCACAGATCTTACTGAAGTGTTTACAGATCCCTTTTATGGATAAAATATTTCTTTAACTGGTATGTCCTGTGTGTTTCAGGGCTGTTGGGCTGCAGACGCTTCAGAGGCTTGACACTGAACTACAGTTTATTGCTGCTGGAGGAGGAGACAGGCATGTTGTACGTGGGAGCTAGAGGAGCTTTATATGCCCTGCAGGCTAGTGACATCTCCAGCAGCTCTCCGCAGACCGTATGTACCCACAAAACACATCAGCACTCCATTACAGAGCTCGCCAGCCAGAGCTCTATTGATATTCCTGAAATATCCTATTTTTATTCCTCTTCCTCTCTAAAATATTCTGTAATTAATTCATCAAAAACTGCTTAATATGCGGACTGCATTCAAACATTATGTGAATAATTTCAGTGTTGCCATCTATTTTTGGTTTATGCAAACTTTATACTTTTTGAGAAATTTAGGAATTTTAAAATCTCCTGGGAATGTACATTGCTAGTGGCCTTTCAAACGTGACATGGAACAAAATTCACATCTTGAGCTGTATTTTAAAAGTATATTAAGTTGATGCTTTGACAAAGACAACCTTCTAGAGCTCTGGTTCTCAACCAGGGGGCCTCAAGATGACTTAAATGATGTACACAAATACAAGACAAAACAAGCATTCAAATAAGCTAAAACAGCTCATTTTAATTCAACCCCTCAAAAAAAAAGCTGGATATGTCTTGACCTTCTAGACATGGAAAAGTAGTGAAAATTATTAAAATCAAACTCCATGGACCTTTTTGGGTCCATTCCTGAGGTGAAAATACAGAACATTGAGTTTATATCTCACAATTCTGATTTTTTCCCCCCTTCCAATACTTGCAATTATATCTTACAGTTCTGAGAAGAAAAATCAGAATTGCAAGATATAAACTCAATATTCTGCTTCTCCCCTCAGAATTGCGAATTTATATCCCACAATTCTAAAGTATTTCATTCTCAGAAACTCGCAATTGCAATAAAAAAGTCAGAATTATGAAAAAAAAAATTTTATAGGTTTAAATATTTCATGCTGTAACTATAGGACTAATACATTATGTACTGCATATGTGAATATAATGTAGATGAAGTGAAGTGAAGTATGGTAACCCATACTTGGAATTTGTCCTCTGCATTTAACCCATCCAAGTTAGTGCACACACATTAGGAGCAGTGAGTAGTGAACACCTTCCTTGTTCAAGGGCACCTCAAGTCATTTCCTGCCGGTACTGAGAATCAAACCCGCGAGTCTGACTCTCTAACCATTAGGCCCAAACTGCACAAACTATTTTGTACTGTGTTTAAAAAAAAAAAAAAAATGACATCACTGTGATTTTTGCATGCTGATTTGTGATTGGTGATTGTCTTTTTTTTTCTTCTTACCAAATTGTTGTTTTTCTTACATAATATTGGTTCATATCATGAGCACTGCAAAGGAGAACAGAGTCAAATTATGTGTTGCAGTATCTTAAACTTAAAGCGATAGTTACTTACCCTCATTTTATTCCTAACCTGTATAACTTACTTTCTTTTTTGGAACACAACATGTTGATGACCACACAGTTTTGGTGACCATGGACTTCCATTTTTTGTCCATAATGGAAATCAATGGGAACCAAAACTGTTTAGTTACTAACATTCTCATTTTTGGGTGGACTGTCTCTTTAAAATTACAAATGGTTTTAATACAAATGTTTTTAAAGATCACCAAAGACCACTTTTTTTTTATTTTTATAATTTGTAAATTCTTTCCTCTTGAGAATTCATAAGAATTTTGTTTCACTGTGTTCCACATCCAACTAATGCACAGGTTAACGTGAGAGTTGTTTCCAAACACCAGTTAGTACAATTTGGCTCTGCGACCTTGAGCAGGAAGTTGTTTAGCCAGGAAAACATTTTTACAAGTCATTTCAAGAATTCTTGTTAATCTTTTACTTGGACAGATTGACTGGGAGGCATCAGACGAGCAGAAGCAACAATGCTTAAACAAAGGGAAAGATAACAAGGTTAGTCAAGATCTCCATCTATTGTGTTCTCATCTCTAGTACACATACTGATGAAGACTTCCTCACCCTAACAGACGGAGTGTTACAACCACATACGATTCCTGCAGAGGTTCAACAGCACACACTTGTACACTTGTGGTACACATGCTTTCAGCCCTCTTTGTGCATACATTGTAAGTAACTGTAATGGCTACTTTTTAAGTCTCTTAACACCAAGAGCTCTTAATTTAAGATGCAAACCTACACATTTAGGATTGTCTAAATCATTTTGTTGTGTTTTTCAGGATGTGAGGGAGTTTAAAATCTCGTCAGCCTATGAGGAGGGTCGAGAGAAATGTCCATATGACCCCACCAAAGGCTACACTGGCATGCTAATTGGTATGGCATTAATAAATAAATTGGCAATATACATTTTGTCCTTGGTTCCTTTTGATTAAAAACAATGTATGATATTAATAATATTAAAAATAAAAAAAATATTAAGCTGCTTCTTGAGCTATGTTTTGTCCCTCTGCTTCCCTTAGATCAGCAGATGTACACAGCATCTCAGTATGAGTTCCGGAGCTTTCCAGATATCCGACGCAACTCTCCGAATCCCACATTGAAAACAGAAGAGGCTCCAACTCAATGGCTACAGGGTGGGTCTACTGAAGCACATTTTATTAGTAAAAAATGTCATCCCTCACCATCAACATTAGTGTATGTTTGGATCTCTCAAGTCATAGTAGGTTAATAATATTTGGACATTTAACAGTACAGTGGCTTCCACAAGTCTGAAACCACCATTTAAACTGGGATATAAACAAAGTTGTAGGATGATTTTAAAAGTGTAAAACTGGAAAATATTTAAAATTCTGGATTATATTAGGTCACTAATCAAATTGTTCTCCACTGGATGTTTACAAGTAAAAAATGAAACCGTTTTCAAATCAGCATGATTTCTGAAGGATCATGTGACACTGAAGATTGGAGTAATGATGCTGAAAATTCAGCTTGGCATCACAGGAATAAATGAAATTTGAAAATACATTAGAACAGAATACTGTTATACACAATACTACTGTTTGTATTGTATTTTTGATCATATAAATGCAACCTCTGTGACTTCTTGAACGGTGGTGTAGTTAATTTAGTATAATAATAAAAAAGATATTTACTTTTAACTAATCATTTTAATGAGCAGCATTGCATTACATTTATATTTTTTATTTCACTTGTCAGTATTGTGGAGTGATGTACTAACAGCAATCTACTGTCATGTCCCACAGAAGCTGATTTTGTGGGCTCAGCGCTGGTGAACGAGAGCGTGAGCAGCTCAGTGGGAGACGATGATAAGATTTACTTCTTCTTCACCGAGAAGAGCCAAGAGATCAACCCATACTTCAGTCACAGCAGAGTAGCACGGGTCGCACGTGTGTGCAAGGTACGAGACTACAGAGGATCTCTTCACACCACCCGTCACTGTACCTTTTCTTTTTCATGTGACTAAAATTAGTAGGTGTAAATCCAGAGTGTGGTAAATATGCTTTGCATAGTAAAGTGGAACAAAAATGGTTGAGAGTTTAATCTCTTCCACAGGGGATGGAACAAATGTTTTATTTTCTCCACAAAATAATGATACAGATGGCAAGACATGGTTCTTGCATTTAATTTGTTCAGAGACATCCATTTCCCTGCCCTGAAAAATAACACACATACACAAAAGTTCTTCGCAAATGCGTTTTTAAGCGCTAACTGTTTCATTTAAAGCATTGTAAGGGTTCTGTCTTCAAAATGCTCCTTTATTTGAAGTGTGGTTTTCTAATAGGGTTTTACAGCAATGTAGTTGCCAGGCATTTCTCTCTCTCTCTGTCTCTGATGGCTCCCTTCCCACGAGACTCGCCTCCGTCTCGCTTCTCAACCCATCAGTCTAGCTCTACACATTCAGATAAAAGTGCCAATTGAACATGTCTGCAATTTCACATCTTTTCAAGACTGTTACTCTACAGTGTTTATTTACCATCCGATCTAGCTGTCTAACATCTAGCTGTTAGCATACGAGATGTAAATTGTGAGTGTATTTGGGTTCAGCTGACATTATTGTGAAATTAGACTTTACCACAAAGTTGCATCTTTCTTTATGGGGATGCATGTGAATTCTTTAAAATTGTTTAAATCCTTTTTACGATAATATAGGCTACTACATATCATATAGAGTACACTAAATACACAACAAAAGTCTATAATTTGATACTTTAATGAAATAATCAGTTTGTCTTTCAGTTTTTAAATCAGTCGTACAGTTTTTATTTTACAATGGCCCCTGACCTCCCAGCTGTGATACATTTTTGTAAAGTAGCCACCAGCAAACTGCTAGCAGCCGTTATTCATATCAACTTTTACTCAAATAACCTGCACTGTCGTTTAAATGTTTGAGGATTGTTTTTGAAAAAAGTCCCTTATGTTCATCAAGGCTACATTTATGTGATGGACAAAAAAACAGTAATATTTGAAATATAATTAATTCTCAAGATTGAAAACCGTTCATATTTTTGTGGAAAATAATGACCTGAAAGTTCAAAAGAACGGTAATATATTTAAAATAAAAATCTTTTTTAACATCATACATGTCACATACTGTCACTTTTGACCAATTTAGTGTCCTTGCTGAATAAGATTATTAATTTATTTCAAAATGAATAAATTAAATCATATTGACTTTTGAACAATAGTGTACATAATACTAGCTTAGATAACATAGACTGAATTACACTGTATTCAAGTGGATTGAGCCCGGGCTGGTGAAGTGTGTTAAGCAGGCTGAGGATTGAGGGTAAAAGCAGTTCTCTGTGGCAGTTCACACAGCAGGGTCACATTAATGAGTAGATTACTGTTCATTATCCACATGCTAGTGGGACTGAGTGTTGTTAATACACACTAACTGACATTGAGCTGGTGGGAAGACATAATTAAGGATAGTAACTCAGTTGTTGTGAGTAACTGTTTGTAAAAAAGTCTCAATAAAAGCTTTCAGTTTCTTCATACTGGTGTAGGCTAGGCACATCTTTATTTTGAGTTCCTGTCAACATATTCCTGTTTGAAAATTTAGTCCTAACCCTATCTATGATTTATCCCTAAAATCAGAGGGAAATTATAGGTGAATAACACTGATGTAGAAGCGCCTAACTCTGATTGTAAGCCTAAACTTTACATACATTTTCAACTTTTCCTTCAAATCTGATTTGGTTGAATTGACTATTTCATTTTGAATTGAATATGTTGTACTTGGCGAAATCAGGTTCTGCATAGGCTAGAAATGTTTAGATCTGCAGTGGATTATTGTGAAGAGTTTTGTGCTCTGGTTTCATATCACCATATATCTTCTTCTGAATATCACCAGTTGAGAAGATGGCATCATGAATCAACAGTCAAAAGCCTTTTTTTCCCACAGTGAATTAAAGGTCATTACATTATAACGTCAGTGTTATTACTGAAAACTGAGTACTGGAGAAACCAAGAATTGCTAAGAAGCTTTGGGTCCCGTCAAAGTCATTCCTCCATGAAGATTTATTTTCCTCTTTGGAGGCAGCATGGAAAATTCACTTTATCCCCCTGACATGATGGGGGATTCCTTTACATGCAAAAACCCCCATCCAATTTAGTGCATTTCCTTTTCCCACAGTCACACTGACAATAATGTTTGCTTCCAACAACCATGCCAATAACCAGTGATCCATGTTAAAAATAAGTTATAGGCATTCTTCAGCTGTTTCCGTGATACACTTGAGTTTTTCTAATAGTGTTAAATTATATATTTTTTAAAGTTTTAGTAATGTCACTAGGTGCGCTTAATGAAAATTATTTTCGTTGTGTTTACGTTTACTTTCATTTGTAAGTGGCTTCATATGCTTAATGAATACATGTTAAATGGCTGCATTTATTTGATACAAAAAATATATAAAAGTTTTCTATTTTAATATATTTTATAATGTAATTTACTCCTGTGATGGCAAAGTTGAATTTTCAGCAGCCATTCTTCAGTGTCGAACCTTTGAATGGTAGTGTTAGCATACCTTCTGGAATCTGCTGTTGCGTCTTATGATTTTCCCTCAGCTGTTTTCTGTTCTTCATCTTGTAGAGAGACAGAGGAGGTCTTCTCACGCTACAGAAGAAGTGGACCTCCTTCCTGAAGGCACGTCTGGCGTGTTCTTTACCGGACTATGAATTTCACTTCAACGTGTTGCGGAGTGTGTTTTTTCTGGAGGGCTCCAGCTCTCAGGACTCTGTTTTCTATGGCATCTTTGGCCTGGAATGGTAAGATCACTTTTGTACAATCCTTCAATATCTGTTTTTAGCATAATGGCCTATTTATTTACTTGCAATTGTGTGTTGATGTCCATTACATTTGTTATCTGTCATGATGAACGCCACTTCTTCTGGTTCTACTTCTCAAAAAGGCTGGACCTTAGTGATCTACAGTGGGTTCAAGCTCTTAAACTCTTAAATGAAAGCAAACCATCTTTCTTAAATCATCCTGACAGTTGTGTATGGAAGATTAAAGTGTGTTGCCGTACATGCCGTACAATGACACAGTCGATAATGATTAAAGGATTCTGCGAGTTTGTTGAAATAGATTTTGTCTATTAGTAAGTTCATCTGTCAGCCTGGACAAACTCTTTGCTTTGGTTCATTCTGGCCGTATACATCAAGTGAGGCGACAGCATTTACAGTCCACCAGGATCATCAGAATGAAAATCGCTGACACGTCCTCTGGCTGCCTGCAGCACGAATCATGTTTTATTCATAAGCAGGTCACAATCTCTCAGGAGATCAGAAAATTTGCTCTGGACACGTATAGCCAGGCTTTGACTCATCATTGATAAAACTGTAAAATCCTAAAAGTTGTTCTTTGAAGCTTGAGGGACACATTTCTATTTTTGTCAGCATGAGAGTAAAGAATTTTCTTTTTATTCAGTTGTTTCCTTTCACGCGCTAAACTGGTTATAGCACATACTGTAGGTCACACACGCGTCTGCCGTTGTGACTGACATGACAGTTTTGACGCCCTGCTAAAACCAGAGGGGAGGTTTTGATGAGCCACGCAATCAATCTGTGGGTTGCGGCTGCCTGAGGTGCAAACCGCAAACATACAAGCAACAGTGATAAAATGACAGGACCGGATGAACCATAATGTCTGCTACTGCTAGGCTAGAAAATAATTAGGATAAATAAAATGAGAGTGAGTGCGTCAGCTGAGCTCTGATGACCTGAACACACTGACCTCTGGCAGGGTAAGGTTGAACGACTGTTGCGTCACCATGTCATCAGTTTGGGTGTAAAGTTTACATTGACGTGGGTGTTTGTTTTCCTGAGCATTAGGCAAGTCTAAATCAGACATGGAATCTCCAGTAAAAGACCTTTTCTCTTAAAGGGACAGTTCACCTATAAATGAAAAATGTTCATTGTTTACATCATGGGTTCCCAATCCTGTTCCTGGAGATCTTCCTACCTGCAGAGTTCAGATCCAACCCTGACACACACAACACACCTGTCTGTAATTATCAAGTAATCTTAATTAGCTGGTTCAGTTGTGTTTGATCAGGGTGGGATCTAAACTTTGCAGGAAGGTAGATCTCCAGGAACAGGATTGGGCACTCCTGGATTACATCATTTGATCGTGTTGATGATTTTTTTTTGTGGACTCAGGCTTCATAAAGGTAGATTTTATGTGCTATACACAGTTTTATAGACATTAAATCTTATAAATCATATATCAAATAAACCCATTGATCTCTTTACCCATAAACAATCTTGAAATTTAGCTAAAAATCGCAAAGTAACGTTACTCTGATGATACATTATACAAATATGCCTAGTCACAGATTTTGCAATGACTAGGCATATTTCACGGCATAATGTCACATATATTTTCCACTATATCTGACATTCGCGTATAATTGTCTTACACACTTACACAGAACTTTCAAATTGTTTGTGAAGCAGCAATACTGATAAGACATTTTGGGGTTTCTGTTATTATCTACTGTCAGTGTAGGGAAAAGAGCAGCTTGGACATTCTGCTAAATTTCTCCTTTTGTGTTCCATGGACCAAAAAAAATCATATTGGTTTTAAAAGACACTGGGTGAAAAGATGGTGACAGAATTGTAATTTCTAAATGAAGTATCCCATTAAGCTACTATTGGAAACACTTTTCCTTCCAGTGCGTTTTTTTTTTTTAACCTACAGTCACTTCTAATAAGTGCCCCTTCCTCTTTTTCTCAAGAGGTTTGCACTGATCTTTTGAGGAGCTTTGTCTATGTTCCTGTCTCGCCCCCTTCACCCACTCACTGTCATCCCTCACCTCTCTCTCACACACTTTTTAATAAATTTGTAATCTATTTTTCTTGTTTCCATGGTTACACAGTGGGCTTATGAGGGTTCTATGCTGACATGCCAAGACCTTGAGAAACAATGAGCGCAGCACAAGCTGAGAGGCTCTACGGTTAATAAACCCAAGTGTACCAACTGGAAACTGGATCAGCTACAAAGCGCTCACACCTAGGCTGATTCACCACTTTCATGAATGCACCTTCTATTCACTAATTTTCTTTGTGCTCCCTTGAAATATATCCTAAAGAAATGGCTGAGTGTGGGTGTTCATAGTCCCAGCATTGGTTCAGGGTTTTACCTGACATCATGTAGTGTTAGATTTCTCTCCTTTGTTCTGTTTTAAAAGAATACTCACCAGAGCTTCTTTTTCAGGAAAAATGTAAAAGCATCTGCTATCTGCCGGTACTCCATTTCGGATATCCAATGGGCCTTTGAGGGGCCTTACATGGAGAGCAAAGAAGACTCCAGCTCTAAATGGGCACAGTACACAGGGAAAGTGCCAGAACCTCGACCCGGCTCGGTAAGGCCTATACAGGATTACAGCTACACTGATCCCCTGTTTCATCTTACACTGGCCTGATTATCCTCATCCTTGAAACTCTGCCTGTCTGCTGACTCTGATGGGGAAGCACAAGTCAGCACTTCACAGGTGGAGCTACTAAAGCTCTCTAACCGCTGTGCAAGGTACAGGTAGAGCGTTGATCTAGTTTCATCCAGAAATCAGACACTGATGAGCAATTTTATAGAGTGCACATGGAGAAAAGGGGTTTATTTCATCAAAGCTTTTGCCATGGAGATTAGCAGCAGGCAGAAAATCATTGCTGATTGGCTGCATTATGAACTTTGAATCTGTGATATTTTTAATGAGTGAGTCTGTGTGCGAGTGAGGGTTGATATTGCACCTTTAATTGATGTTCGGAAGTTTGCAGAAATTTAAAGGAAAGAACTTAGAAATTTAAAGGAACGTTTTCCCTATTTTAGGTTTTTGAAAAAAGAAGCCTTTCTTGTAAGATTTTCTTTGTGAACGCTTAGCAATTTCTGTCAGATAATTAAAATGACTGTTAAATTGTCAATTTTCAGTCAAGAGACTAGCTGAGAATAGCTGAATGTCCTACATTCTCGATGGGTTCTTGGAAATTAGTTGCTAATCCCACTGAGCAAGAAGAAGAGATAATTTCAGACCCTGACTTGTTTGTGTCTGCTAGCCTTTCAAGGCTGTGAAAATATGGCTGCATAAAGTTATGGCCAAAAGTGATGTCTGGTGGGGATATTTGCTTTTAACTCTTTTCCTGCCAGCGTTTTTGAAAAAAGTTGCCAGTCATCGCCAGCATTTTTTTTAATCATGTTCATAAAAGTTTCATGGCCCCCAGAATATTTTGTTGTAAGAATATTTGAACATGCAATACATCAAAACAAAGAACAGACCCTCTGCTTTTAAAACCCTGTTTTATTATAGCTTCATGTATTATTTTTTTATTATTTGAATGTGGGTGTTTAATAAAAAAGCTACATTTTGAGCAAAAAGGCTGAGAAAATCGCATTTTTGTCAAAGACTTTGAGATCGGATTCAGAATGATTATCAAAACATAAATGGAGTAGATCGAGTCCATCAACACCCCTAAAGCTTGCTCAGTCCTATAGCTCGTCCTGGGTCCACATTTCACTCAGTAACGTTAGACATCAGTTTTGATTTATGTGGTTTAATGTTGATGGTTGCGTTATTTTACGTATACATATTGCTATCGCTGGTTTCTGCTTCTTCTTGGGCTGTTTTTTGATCAGGTGATCAGTCTTTCGGAAGATGCATAATAGCGCCCCCTAGTGTATAACAGTGAATACACGGAAAGTTGGAAAATACATCAAAATATAAGGAAAATATGATATATATTTTATATTTTAAATATAAGGGCATTATTGCGTTATCACAAATAAAACAATTGACCTGACTCCAAGCAAAACTATGCAAACGCTTACTAAATCATTAACAAATTTGTAATAATATTTAAATAAAGGGTGCAGAGGTCAATTTTCGTAGGACGGACATCACTTTTGGCCACTACTGAGCACATATTGTTGGAAGGTGACTTTACCTCGCTTGTGCTTTCCATTTCTCTTCAGTGCATCACCGATCAACTTAGAGCAAGAGGCATCAACTCATCCACCAACCTGCCAGATGACGTACTTCATTTTGTCCGTCGCCATCCGCTCATGTACAGGCAGATCCTTCCTCAAGGACAGCGCCCCCTGCTGTTTAGGAGGAATGTGGACTACACTAAAATTGCCGTACACAAAGTGACTGCTCTAGATGGTCAGATATACCACATACTCTTCATTGGGACAGGTACTGCTGTGACCTCCCTTTAGCTCTTGTCTTATCTATCAAAAACCTGGCAGTTTATTTGAGGTTTTTGATCAGCAGGGTTGTGCAGGTCCAAATGAAACAATATGTGTAGTGGTAATTTACAAAATATATTCAGTGAAGCCAAAAAAAGAGAAAAACTTTGCTTTCTATAACAATTTTTATTAAAGTATTAAATCATTTATCTGAAATAAAGTGGTGTGACACTGGAATGTCTTTCATCTGGTTTCGATGTTCCTCCAGATGAAGGTTGGCTACAGCGGGCTGTGATGGTTAATGGTCAGCTGCACATCATTGAGGAGCTGCAGCTGTTCGAGGAGCCCCAGCCAGTGGACAGTATAGTCATCTCTGAGAAACAGGTGAGAAATAAGTGTCTACATTCTGGAAGTTGTAAAATACACTATTACAACAGGTTGTTCCCATTATAAAGTTTGCAAGTTCATTACATCCTGTTTAAATTTATATGGGTGTAATTTGATTTTGACAGCCCACAATGTGATTTGTAATTTGACAGCCCACAATGTGAATCTTACTACCCACTTGAACCTTTCTTTGTCAGATGAGTGTGTATGTGGGTTCGCCCAGCTCAGTGGTGCAGTTGCCCTTGTCCACATGCAGCAGATACTCCTCGTGCTTCGACTGCGTGATGGCACGCGATCCCTTCTGTGGCTGGGATGGACTGGAGTGTGTGGACATTACATCACACAACAGCAGGTACGAATGCATGGTCATAAATACTAGTATCTCTGCTGTCCTTATTAACAATTTAACTAACTGAATGAAACTGTGCGATTGTGATTGACATCATATCTCAATGCAAGTTCTCTGTTAATAAGGACAGCTTGACTTTTTTTTTTTTTATGCATGTCATGGAACATGTGTATTTGAAAAGGCCAGAGTTGGTGATTTTTTAATCAATTAAACATTAGTAACGCACAATATGTACCATATTAGTTGTCAGAAAAGGTATTATTTATTATTATAGCAGAATATTTTATAATATTTTATATTTCAATATTTCATCTTCCTTTCCCATATTTTTACATTTAGATTACCTTTGCTATCATCTAATGCTCATTTACCTGAAATTAATCATGTACTTGGATATTTTTTCATGTTGTACATTATGTTGATGTGATACCTAGATTCACTTGTAGCATTAAAATCTCTGTTTGTAGTTTTTAATGTTTATTTTTCGTTTAGATAATCACAGATTTATCAGTGACCAGCCATTATATGAAAATAATTAGTATCGGTCAGAATTCTAATGTCTGTGTGTCCCAAATAATAACCTCTCACTATCTACAGAGCTAACCTGACCCAGGATATTCTGAATGGAAACCAGGGCTGTGAGGAATCCACAGCAGATGGTATGAAAAACATTTGTTGGACTAACTAGTCAGTGTTACTGTGGTGATTCAGTGTTATTTTAGTATGATTTATTTAGTATTATGGTATTTATTAATATTTTGAATGAGCATTAATTTTTATATTCTCAGTTTTCATTTTAATTTCTATTGTCTTATAATTTCTAAAAATTATATTTAGTTTTAATTAATTTTTATTTCACTTTTTGTTTTTGTCATATAGTACTTCAACTTTTTTTTAGTTCAGTCAGTAACATTTGTCATTTAGGTTTTATTTTTTATTTTCTATTTTCATAGTTTTAGTCTACAATAACAACACTGTGCTTGTTGCTTTCCAAATCAGTGTAGTCAGTTTGTCTCCTCATTCCTCAGTTAGTCATAGCAAATGGTATGTGTCAGATAAGGTGGGATAGGATGAAGTGGATATTAGCCAATTAATATTGGTTACAGGTTATTCCTAATTAGAAGAGTCCAACGAATTACCATTACTTCAGTGATGTAATCAAGCCAAGTAACCCTGAATGACTAATATCTCTGTAACTGATGTTTGTGTGCGCCATAGACCAAGTGTTACACCGCTCTCGCTCTGTGATGGCGGGCGATGACGTGCTGCTTCAGTGTGAGCTCAGCTCCAATCTGGCGACCCCTGAGTGGACGCTGGATGGAAAGAAACTGCAGGGTTACGGGCTGGACTCTGGCTACCGCGTCGGCACTGACGGCCTCCTGGTCATCGAGGCACGGTCTTACCAGAGCGGCCACTACTGCTGCTTCGCCCTGGAAAACGGTGTCCATGTTCCTGTGGTGATCTACAGCTTAACAGTTCGCCAAGAGCTTCCTGCACCTCCTCCTGGGGAGCCAACGCAGCCACACTTGACCACAGCGATCTACTGGACCTTTCAGACTTCCCAAAGTGACTCCCCGGAGGACTTCAATCCAACCCCAATGTCTCCTCGCTTCGAGTTCCTGTCCATGAGGAACATGGAGGCCATGTACCTATCCCTAATCACAATCCTAGGAGGCCTTTGTTTTGTTCTAACAGTTGTCCTGCTGTACGTGGGATTCTGTTTGCAAGGGCGGAGAGGTAAATACTCTTTGCGGTCCGCTGCTCATGCCGAAAAGAAGCGGGGTGCTCACATGGAGCTCAAGACCATCTCCAGCCACTGCAACGGGAAAGCCGACGCTCACGACGGCCTGCTGCAGATCGTTCCCGGAGAAGCAGCAACGTCACCCAACAAAGAGCTTCCTCCCGCTCCACCTCTCCCACCGCCTTCAGAATCAGAGTACGTCAATGGACTCTCTGCCACCTTACCCAGCGTCTTACGCAAGATGAATGGCAACAGCTATGTGTTACTGAGACAGACGGATGGAGATACCACATCTCCGCTCTATTACTCCTTCACGGAGGAGCTCAACAGGTTCCTGGAGAAGAGGAAGCACACGCAACTGTGTAGTAAACCTGACGAGAGCTCGGTGTGAACCATACCTACCCTGTGGAGATGTTTTCAAACTGCTGGTGTCCTCTAAAATGTTCAAGGGATGTATCATTGTCTAATACCCCTTTTTTTACTTCAACGGGATGCTAATAAGTAGCCGCAGCAGTAGCTTTTATTGGAAGATTAACAAAACATTGGTGTTCTTCTAAAAGGACAAACTGCCTCTCCGTTTACATTTCAAAAGTAGAGCTTTTGACTTTCAGAAGACTGAGGAATGCCTACCGGTTACAAAATAGCAAAGAACGAACACATGGAAATTCTACCTCAGCAAGTTATATCACACAGCTCTCGGCTTATTTCAGCGTGTTTGTGTTAAAATCGGGGATGGAGCTGGGGATGTATAGTTCGGGACACGCAGCAAGGGAATCTTCAAAGCAAAAGAGCCCATCTTGGGGAATCAAGTAAATGATTCCGTTACAAACTGGTTAGAAGAGACGTTTACATGGCAGAATTGTAAAAAAAAAAAAGCTACGAGATGAACTCAGATGGAGGTTTTGTGCCTGGACGGAGCAAGTCATGTGGAAACTCTAGTGCTGTTAAGCACTGAATGTCTCTGATATGTCCTTTTATTTTAATATTTCCTAATTTATGCCAACACTGACCATATCAGTAACCTCTTGTAATAATAATCATGATTAAGAAGAGCAGGGATAACAGACTTCGAATACAATGAGAAATGCACTTGATGGTACTAATTGTGTAAATAAGGCTTTTATTAATAGTTTCACAGGGGTGGGAACCAGGGAAGATGACAGTATTAACCACTGAGATGCACTTTATGTACCGGTAGCATTTGTTTTCCCTGAGGTGCTGCTTATTCTGACAGATCTGGAGAGGATGGAATGGATTACAAGGACGGGAAGATTTATGTGAAAGTGAAAATATGATAAAACTGTGTTGCTCTCTGAATTGAAAATGCTGCGAGAGGGAAGTCTACAGTATATGAACAGAATGAGTACCTGTATGACCCTGAAAAATGGACCACTAAACATGCTAAGTCTGGATTTGTCTTGTTCGGATCTGTACGTCTCTAATAAGTCAACATGCACAAGAACTGACATGATTCCTTATTGAATTCCTTCATCAGAATTCCAGTCATTAGCTGCGAGGTTTCCATGGCAACCACAGAGTAGAGGTAAAGCTGATGCTGACCTTTTTAGATTATCCTTTTGACATGACCAATTATTTCAGCACCTCTTACAGTCAGGTCTTTACAGGGATTAGCAAATTAGCGGGACGTCATGAAATTGGGCTTCTTCTGCCAGTAAATAAACTAAATTCAGTTCTAGTCGGTCATGATGAACAATGAGTATTGTAACATGGTTATTCTGGGGGGTTTGATTATCCTTTCTCTTCCAGTAACTCCATTAAATTGTTGTGTAAATGTCCGTTCTGGAACTGGCCCAGCTTCAGCTGCCCACACTTGCGTGCAAGAGCGTTTTGGCGTATCTCCCGCCACTTAAGGAGAGCGTAGCACCTGGTTCTGTCTGTTTAGATCAGAATATGCAGATTGCAGCGGAACCGAATAGAGAACATTAAGGCCACATGTTCAAAACAGAGCTAAGATGAGCACTGCTGATAGTGTTTGCTTTCTTCCTTAATCTTTGTGTTCAGACTCATTGTTTTTGTCTTGTTGAATGATTCTGTCTTTTTTTAGTAGAGTTATTACTCATTTTTTTTTCCACTTTTTTTTTTATTCTAATATGCTTTAAGTTTAAGGCATAGTGCACCTAAAATGTTTAAATAGTTAGAATTTAATTATTTACTTATGTCTCTACAAACCTGTACAGTATGTTGTTACTTTTTACTTTCATTTTGAAGTATCTTCCCTCAGTTCTTTCCATACAACGACAGTTTATAGTGACCAAAAAGGATGCAATAAAATTAAAAATACAACACACATTTAAAATCTTCCGAAGCCAGATTCAAAATGTATCACGACGCTAAAATCTCTTGAATATTCTCATTTTAAAGCAATGAGAAATGCACTTGATTAATAGTTAGTGCGAATAAAGCACATAAGACACGTGGGCCACTTTTATGATGCCTTTCTGGAGCTTTGTCATTTTTGGAGCCATTCCTGCCATTAATCTTTCATTTTTTACTCCCATCATCTCTCCATCTCTGAATCCCCCACAATTTCCATTTGACAAATAGCATTCATGTCCGTGCATACACCTCCATCATAGTCTCTAATGAGAGCAGAATAGATCTGCATCCACGTCTGACCTCGACTCTCCCAGAGGGTCACAAGCTGTGATTAGATGCTTGTCTTCATGCAGCTCGTATGGTCTGTGCTTGCAATGTTTACATCCCGTGAGACTTATATTCCTGCGAGAGAGGCACTCCTGCAGAATCTTCTAACATGCCAGGACAGGTTTGTGGATGAGAAATAACTTGACTGCTGCCCGCATTCAAAGTGAATTTAAAGTGCACTAGAGAGAGAACGAGACTGACAGAGAAAGATCAAAAGAGAGACTGGAGATTGCATTGAAATAGATTGGGAAATGGTCATTAAGCCTTTTATCCTCATTTAGGGCAACTACACAAAGCACTCAGCAGTGCTCGTATCTGCTTACAGATTAAAAAATGTCACGTTAATGTTGCTAAAATGCCATTGGTTCTCCTGGGTGAAGTAACTGAACAAGACATGCTACTTTTGAATTCTAGGCATGAGCAATTTCGGTCTGTTCATCGCATATTGCATGGCTTCAGAAAAGTTGATATAGCTCATAAAGAGTCATAAAAACATCAAAAAACGTTTTTTTGGTCTTTTTTCATGAAATACTGTTTGTTTGTTTGTTTGTTTTAACGGCAAGCTACATAATTATTTAAATTTTAGCAAACAATAGCAGCAAACATGTTTGGAATGACACAAAGGAGAGTAAATAACCAATTATTGGGTAAAATATCTCTTCAAACAAAACCGAACCTTTAGCCTTTGCCCATTGTGGGTTTATTTTTTGACAGATGTCAAGAGAGTCGGATCAGCTTCTGTTTGATGCACAGTTCAAAGAAGTAAAATGAATGGATCAAGACAATATGACATTGTCAAAATATGAGATTATTACTTAGACATTTCAATCCTTACAAAACAATAGATCTCTTTGCCAAGTAATCCATAAAATATAATGGAGTCACCGCTGAGGTATATGGGAGAATTGTTATTGATCGAGTGTGTTACATTGTTTTGTTGTTGTACTATTAAGCCATTTTCTATTTTCGATACGAACTACATAATTACTTAATAAATAATTAAAGAGGTTTATGCCCTGTATAGATGACCAGAAAAGACATATTGAGTTTATTGGTCCCTTCAGTCAAGCATACTTTATTCCAGTACATTCAGTATAATTAAAAAATGTGTCAGTGGAAGTATTTATTTTATAGCTTTGTACAGTTTTGTGTATATTTATTTAATTAGTGTTTCAAACTGGGATTTTCTAAATTGTGGTTAATGGTGCATGGCTATGCATATTTGCAAACATTATTTACAATTTTCGAAAAAAACAAAAATAACAATAGATATAATAACATAGATGATGCTGATCATAATAATAATAATAAAGGAAATGTAATACCCATAGCATGTTAAAATTCCTATTAGTATTTTCCAAAATTTTAAAAAACTGTTTCCAGTTGTACATGTGCTACAATGTTACACAATATTCCAACTAAGATTGTATGCTTCCTAATTCTTGTGTTCAGAAAATATAGTTAAATCTCCTGCGGAGCAGACCATGTCTCGAGTCACTTCAGTCCACAGTTGTATGCCTCTTCTTCAGTCGTGGGTAGGTTTGTGTGGGCTGCCTCTGGAACTGCATTTAATGAAGCTGGTTAGACCTACGCCTGTCACCATGGTGAAAAGACCATAGAATTATTATGTATTTGCTTAATGTTTCATTCTTGCCCCGTGATTGTTCAGACAGTCAAAGCCCAAGGTATGAATTTAATGTGTATATTTTCCCTTTGTCCAATGGCAAAGTGTTATGTTTTGTGTTTAATTAACAGTAATACTACAGGGACATGCTTGGAGGGGAGGAGGCTGAGAAGTGTGAATCCATTATGTTCAACATTGAAAACTTGTAAGTCTGACATTTGTTTTGTTTACATTTTACCTAGTCAATTCTTTTAATAAACAGTATTGAAGCTTCTGTTTGTGTCTTTTTGGATTGTGTAAAATAAATGCAGCTTGGGCACTTTGGGAAGTCTGAAATGAAATGTAGTCTGCTTTCATGAGTCAAGCAAAATGAGGTTAGCATGCCTTGCCTGTGTTGACATGTAAATGCCACTTGATACATCAAACACAGCTGGAACAGGTTGTTCTGTTGTCAAGTGGTATTCACTATGACAATGTTTTCTGTTTGAGAGGTGCTTCATTGATGAGGGTAGCCACAAATCACCAGTTCATCCATTAAAAAAGGAGTAGGCTACACTCAAAGGTACACTTTTTTTAACAGTGAAGAAAATAAGTATTTGAACACCCTGCTATTTTGCAAGTTCTCCCACTTAGAAATCATGGAGGGGTCTGAAATTGTCATAGGTGCATGTCCACTGTGAGAGACATAATCTAAAAAAAAAAATCCAGAAATCACAATGTATGATTTTTTAACTATTTATTTGTAAGATACAGCTGCAAATAAGTATTTGAACACCTGTCTATCAGCTAGAATTCTGACCCTCAAAGACCTGTTAGTCTGCCTTTAAAATGTCCACCTCCACTCCATTTATTATCCTAAATTAGATGCTCCTGTTTGAGGTCGTTAGCTGCATAAAGACCCCTGTCCACCCCATACAATCAGTAACAATCCAACTACTAACATGGCCAAGACCAAAGAGCTGTCCAAAGACACTAGAGACAAAATTGTACACCTCCACATGCCTGTAAAGGGCTACGGTTAAATTGCCAAGCAGCTTGGTGAAAAAAGGTCCATTGTTGGAGCAATCATTAGAAAATGGAAGAAGCTAAACATGACTGTCAATCTCCCTCGGACTGGGGCTCCATGCAAGATCTCACCTCGTGGGGTCTCAATGATCCTAAGAAAGGTGAGAAATCAGCCCAGAACTACACGGGAGGAGCTGGTCAATGACCTGAAAAGAGCTGGGACCACTGTTTCCAAGGTTACTGTTAGTAATACACTAAGACGTCATGGTTTGAAATCATGCATTGCACGGAAGGTTCCCCTGCTTAAACCAGCACATGTCAAGGCCCGTCTTAAGTTTGCCAATGAACATTTGGATGATCCAGAGGAGTCATGGGAGAAAGTCATGTGGTCAAATGAGACCAAAATAGAACTTTTTGGTCATAATTCCACTAACCGTGTTTGGAGGAAGAAAAATGATGAGTACCATCCCAAGAACACCTTCCCTACTGTGAAGCATGGGGGTGGTAGCATCATGCTTTGGGGGTGTTTTTCTGTACATGGGACAGGGCGACTGCACTGTATTAAGGAGAGGATGACCGGGGCCATGTATTGCAAGATTTTGGGGAACAACCTCCTTCCCTCAGTTAGAGCATTGAAGATGGGTCGAGGCTGGGTCTTCCAACATGACAATGACCCGAAGCACACAGTCAGGATAACCAAGGAGTGGCTCTGTAAGAAGCATATCAAGGTTCTGGCGTGGCCTAGCCAGTCTCCAGACCTAAACCCAATAGAGAATCTTTGGAGGGAGCTCAAACTCCGTGTTTCTCAGTGACAGCCCAGAAACCTGACTGATCTAGAGCAGATCTGTGTGGAGGCGTGGGCCAAAATCCCTCCTGCAGTGTGTGCAAACCTGGTGAAAAACTACAGGAAACGTTTGACCTCTGTAATTGCAAACAAAGGCTACTGTACCAAATATTAACATTGATTTTCTCAGGTGTTCAAATACTTATTTGCAGCTGTATCTTACAAATAAAGTTAAAAAATCGATTTCTGGATGTCTCTCACAGTGGACATGCACCTACGATGACAATTTCAGACCCCTCCATGATTTCTAAGTGGGAGAACTTGCAAAATAGCAGGGTGTTCAAATACTTATTTTCTTCACTGTATAGGGTACATATTGGTACCCAAAGTGGACATATTAGTACCCAAAAGGAACAGAAGTGTACCTTTTGAAAAGGTACTGCCCCAGTGACAGCTTATACCTTTTTTTCTGAGTGTGTATTTATTGTATGTATTATTAATAATGACTAGTGTGCTATAATCTAATCTGGTCTATACACATCCTGCAAAAATAATAGTCGGACAATAGTTGTATTCGAGAAGGGAACGGTCACTGTGATTTTGCCCAGTAAGACATGTTCCCCTGGAACAACTTTCTAGTCCAAAAAAGTAGTCCTAACTTATCCCTAAAATCAGAGGGAAATATGTGAATAATACTGATGTAGAAGCACCTAACCTTGGTTGCAAGTCTAAACATAAACTATAAACTTGTCCCTCAAATCTGATTGGTTTATTGAAATGTTGTTCCAGGATCAACAAAGATGTTGATCCAGGAACATGTTGTACTTGGTGTAATTACGTTCACCATAGGGACATACTGTAACTGTAACCTCTGAAATGGCAATCATATAAATCTCTAAAGACATTCAAACTTTTACGGCATCATAGTAAACCATGACGTCACATGACAAAAGAAGGGTGTAGGGTTATGCTGGTCCTTATGTTGGTTATCGCCCAGTGGAGTGATACAGGACAAAAGACAGGTAGATAAGCAGTGTTTGTGCGTGAGGAGTGTAGTTTTTTTTTTATTGCTGGAGTCTCTATGGAAAGTGTCTCATTAAGGACAGAATGCTCAAGCATACCTGTTTTTTTCTCGTCATCACGATGTTTCCCATCACAGTTCGGTATGGCATCAGAACCTTGTCTCCTCGCAGCAGATCTTCTTTTGTGAGTGTGATGGAGAGATTTTTGTTTCTGTTTTGACTCCTTTACACATTTTATAAGCTCTTCACAAGTTCTCAGCCGATCAAAATCATATGTAGGCTACGCACATATAATGAGCGCGTTCCCAAATAAGATGTCTGTTAAACGCATCTGCTGTGTACAAACATCTGAGAAATGTCTTTAAGGTGTCAGTTTTACATTCTTAATCATAAACATCTTAAAGACATTTTCTAAATGTCTATTTAACATCTAACAGGAAACGTCCTACATATTGCAGATAAGCAAACAGTCTAAAAGATATGTCTGTATAACACGCACATCAAATAGACATCTCTGAGATGTATGTGATAGTCCAGCACACAACATTGTTTTGGATGTTTGGTAAATTCCGTCATGAAATATATACATTATTAAAGCTGACCAATCAGGTTGTGAACATATCCTGACCTTTAGGTTCAATGCTAAAATAGCCTACTAATGTGAACGCGCATGAAAAACGGTAAATGTGACCACATTTAGTCAAGGCTCAAATTCTCAAACAGAAATTTTGTTGTAGATTACGAGGGCAAATTAATAAAAAAAATAAGAATTGTCAGTTTTTATATCATGGCGACTTTAAATAGCCTAGGCCTATTTATAAGTTGGACAATAGGCCTTCATTAATACTTGCATTATAATCTTAATAAATAACACTAAAATTGACTTAATCTCTGCAAAACTTAGTGAGTCACTGCTTCTGGAGATTCTGGACTAAAAACACCAGATAGACCTGCATTTCTTCTCAGTCACATTCATATATAATCTGTCCATATTGAATTGATAAAGGCAAGCAAAATGAGTCAAAACACCGTCACTCGTGACTCGTGACTCGTGCCCTTCTGCATTCTTTACTTGCTATTATGGCAGTTGTTTTTGACTCATTATACTGATCAGCATAATTTGAGTGTGTGTGTGTGTTAAAGGTTAAATTGCAGTGATCCATGGAGACTCGAGAATGTATTCGATCAGCCCGCTGCACTTACACACCCGCTCAGCGCTAGAATTACCCGTTCAGCTGCACTTTACGTTTCACTGACTAATATGTGTTTGAAGGTTCAAGCTGGGCTGTGTAGGAGAATTCCAGGTAACCTCACTGAGACCGGCAAAACATACTCTGAAGGCCAACACACTTCTACTGTGCGTGTGCTAGTAGTTACCAAGCAACAAAAGATTGTTTTAAATCTGTACCCTGGTTTCACTGAACTGTGAGTGGAGAATTGCAGGAAAAGACTTGGCTACTTCATGCTGGTGTAAGCTATAGGGCAAAAGCAATGATCTAGTTTATAAAGGTTCCTATATCATAACTTTATGATTTAACTCACCTATTTATTTTCATGGCTTATGTCATGTCTGTAAATATTCATTTTCTGTTACCAAAGGCAATAAACTGACAATAACAAATTATAGACAGTAAGATTGTCCTTTCTAAAATGTTCTTTCCTTCCTTTTGTGTCTGTCTCAGATGTGTTTGTTTGTTTTCGCAGGCAACACCCTGAACCAGAGGAACAGGCTATTCCCATTGCAGTAGCCATATAATTTTTTATATTTATTTATTTTTTAATTCATAATTTGTAATCACGTAGGCTACTTGCTCTTCTTTTTTCACAACGTTTGTTTTGACACTGCATGGTGCTTGAGAAGAATCTGTTACTCCTCAGAATTTGATGGACATGCAAGATCCCTTTATGTTGCCTTTTAGACGATGCCTGATAATATGAAGGGGAAAGTAGGCTATGAAGGTCTAGTGTCTTTGCTTTCAAATCTCAAAAACATAAAAACTCTCATAGGCTACATTTTTGGTTATACATACCTGTCTTTGATCTCGTCTCTCGCTCTCTGTTGGTTTTATGGTCGTTCTGCGCCACCTAGCGAAAAATCATGTCAAATACAAGCACTGCACAACACGAGCTCAGAGTAGGCCCTATGCATCATATCTGAGTGGGTAAAGGATATGACTATGAGTGACGTGTTTGATTTTTTTTGACAACAATGAACAGATTCTTAATATTATAACCATTATAACTTACTTAGAAGCATTAGCCTATTAACCTTTCTCTTTTTTTAAAGGAATTCTTCTGGTGACTGATAAAAGGTCATGTAATTTGTGCTAAAAAAAATAATTATGATATACAGTTATCAATTCGAACCCTTGGGCTAAATTATTTCAACCCTATCACATTAAGTTTTGAATATCAAATTCATCAAAATTAAATTCCGGTATTATTAATCAGTTTAAGTTGTTATATTAATAGCATAACAATTGGAAAAATATTAATAACCCTTTGCATTTTTTTTTCATTACCAAGTTGAACTATTGAGCTTGCGAGGCCAATATGAGCATAAACATAATGGAATAGTGAAAACTTGAACCATATGGTCGCTCTCTCAAATATTGTGTCAGAAATATCAAACTGTAGTTTGTAAAGGCAAAAAAAGACAGCATAACGGGGACTGCAAGAACAAAGACTGCATTATCCAAGGAAATGCACAACGAATTTGAGAAAAATGACAAACAGTGAAAATGGAATTCTTTAATATGTGAAAATAAAAAATTAAATGGAGATGATTAAGGACATACATTTCTGATAAAATCCAAATAACAAATGATGATTAAAAATGATTGACAGCAGATTCATGTTTTGCTATATAGGCCTACTTATTAAAGTCGGTATGAAATGGAAGTTGCAATAGTCTTGTCTTCCGTATATCCAAGTGAAACGGCTTCTCGCACAAGAAAAAATGAAGTGCAGGACTTGATTTGTCCCTGAGGATTTGATTTAATCATTGGATGGTTGTGGTTTGCTATTGATGTGATGTCGTGAGTGACAGATTTTCCCACTCTCGCGCCAGTAAACATGTCATCAGAGTAGAAGAGATGTCACTGCAAAAGGGAGAAGTTATTTTGATTATAGATTACAAGGGCACATGAATAAAATAACATATGTAACATTTTCTTACATGGTGACTTACTTAAAGTAGACCTAAGTTGTGATTTAGGAGTGATTTGTCTCAGAAAATTATTCAGCTCCCCAGTGCTTATTTAAATTAGGCCTAGATGGACAAATGTTATATCCTTCCATTTGTGTGACTCAACACCCTGAGGCTGAATGCTTGCCTGGAAAGCTGGACAGTTTTCTTGACAAAGCGAGTTACTTGTTTTCTTCAGACTCAGTTGCTGTGTGAATACAATCAAGGATCATAAACAGGAGAGGAATTTGATTACACCAATTGCAGTGTTTAGAATGTGTTGTGTCAGTGAGGTAAACATTGAAATCAAACTAAATGTCAGTATGCCATTTACTCCAGATGTGTGAAGACAGCTGCAACGCTCATCCCTTTACACCCCTGTGATCTACATTCAGTGTCATTCTCTCCAGAGAGATCAAACACAGCAGCTCTCAGCAGAAGCTTACTCTTTGAGTTCTGACCGCAAATGAAGTTAACTTTAATTGAGTTAGATGATCCTGCTGCAGAAAAATCCTGGATTAGAGATTATCTCACAGAGCGTTTATCTCTCAGAGGATGTTCCAGAGGGAATTGACCCAGTTAACAATACAGGCGCACCGTGTGCCAGTGGAAGCAGATGGGAGGGTGTCGCAAACTCAACTGTATCAACCTGTAACAGTGCTGTCCTCAAATAAAGTTCCCACAAGATTACTGGAGACCAGTTCAGAGTCAAATATACTGACACCTGCTGGCTGGGGGTGCTTGTGTTTAGCTGCTTGACTGCTATATCTGGCTGTGAATATAAATGTACACCATCGTTCAGAGGTTTTGGGGCCAGTATAGCCTACTATTTAGTTTTTAAAGAAATTAATGTTTTTTATTAAGAATGGATTTATTTATTTGATCAAAAGTGACAATAGACATTTATAATGTTACAAAAGATTTATATTTCAAAATAAATGCTTATTTTGAACTTTCTGTTCATCAAAGAATCCTGGCAAAAATTAAGCAACACAATAATAATAAGAAGAAATGCTTCTTGAGCACCAATTCAGCAAGTGTGAAGAAGGATCATGTGACTGAAGACTGGAGTAATGGCTTTAATTGTAATATTTCACAATGTTCTTGATCAAATAAATGTTGCCTTAATAGCATAATTTGTTATAAAGTTATGGTCAAAATGGATGTTGGCTTTATATGTTTTCATAAGTGTAAACAAAGTTAAAGTAAATAATAATGTTCAAAGATTCGTTGTTACACATGAAATTGATTGTTCATGTGTTTTAATGCATTATTGTGTACATTTGAAGTATTAATGTGTTATAAGTGTGGTTACAATTATTCATGAGATAATGTAATTCATTACAAGACTATTTTTATATCATATTTATTTTTATATTATATTTTAATACATATATTTTAAATAATGCATCATATACAGGCTTAAATTAAACGGTTACCAATATTTTTGAACGTTACTATGATCATTTGCAGCTAAATATACATATAGTTGAATATACACTGGGTTACATTTGTTGCGGTTCCAGTGCTCTGGTCCCAGATCAGATAAACTGGCAGCTGTTACTCACTTTATTCTGTTTCCTCCTGTCCACTCACTGAACCATGTTATCTCCATCAGCAGTTTTCCGTAAACAGAGAAACGGTGCTTTGAACATATTGATTTAAAGGTGCAATTATAAACTATAGCTGCAATGACCTTTGCAAAATGGTTCAGGCACATTGACTCTCTGGATGTTTTATTTTAATGTAAATGTCTGATCTGTTTCTATATGCTTATTTTTTGAGAAATTTGAGAAACTTGTTTTATGATCTGAGACACATGATCTCTGTCTCCAGCAGAGAGGTTTTCTTTTCTTTGTGTGTCATTCTGAACTGAAGCAGGGCCTCAATAATGACACAGTGAGGAATCTGAACCCCACATCTGCTGAAAGCTCCGGCAAGGGGAATTGTGGGAACCATTATGAAGAATAGGTAGAATGACTGCATGTTTTGTGTTTGCTCATGGACTGTCAGCGAGACAAAATATATTCTTACTTGTGATTTTGGGTCTTGTCCATATACCAGAAGAGAAATACTGATAAAGTACTAAAAAACGACTTATTTTATAGTTATTTTATTTTACATTCTTTAAGGTCTGTTTATTCTTTTTTGTTTTAGTCATTCACCCATGTCCATCCTGAACAAACAATCAAATTAGAATCACATAATTTTGAAATCTACGACTTTGGTTTCTTGGTGTCCCCTTTAGACCTTTTTTCAAAGACCCATTGTGGGTCCAACACAACATTCAAAGCCCCCTTCATATATACCCGCCCTATAAGATATTTAGTTTTTTCCCCCCTGCCGGAATTATGACAAAAATGTTTGTTTTCAAATTTTTTTAATAAAATTATATTAAATTACATTTTGTACGAGACTTTTTTCAAAACGGGACTTGCTACTACCTATACATAGCCTACACGACACACTGCTGTGAGCAAGTAAGAGATGCTGCTGCTGTACAATATAGCATGAATTACCCGAAGCAGACACAGGTGGAGCTGGGGAAGATGGAGGGTTTTCTGAAAGCGCGCTGCATGCGAATTGCTAGCAGACGCTGACCAAGTATTTGAAGGTAGGGCGACGAGCTCATTGGCGGCTGATTCAGCAGGAACCAATCAGCCGTGCCCTGTGGAGAACGGTGTGATTACAAAAAGATTGAGTTTAGGACCTATCAGCTTGCACCATCTAGAGTTTCATGACCTTTGTATTTATTTAGGGAAAATAAAAATAAAACATTATTTCAGTTGATTTTTTTAAAGCATTTTAATTTAGATGAGATATTAAAGTCTTATGGGAAAATAGGCCTACCATAAAGTGAATACAGCGAGGTGCAATAATGGATTTTTAATGCAGCAGTTAAGATCCAGCCTGAAGATGTTTATATCTCAGTATTTCCACATGTCTCGTAGGCCTATCAACCGTACTCCTTCAGTATTGCGAATGAAAGCAATTGAAGGAAAGGGTTTGTTTTTGTTCCTGATGAAAGCCCTAGAGAGAGATGAATGGGTGGATAATAGGAAGAAAAAGACAGAGTGAACAGCTGCATGTACCGAAGTGTTCTTGGAGTTTTCTTCCCATGTGGATGTACAAATGCCAGGGATAACAAACGCACAGCTGTTGAGGTGGTTAAACTCGGTTCTCATCCTGAATATATGAATGTGACTGCAGTCACGCATATGTAAACTTATAAACACATAAATAAATGTTAACGCATAAGCTGGTTGTGTTTTCGGTTCACTGCACATTCCTCTTCAGAAACAGCCCACCCCACCACATCCTCAGCTACAGACAGGAAACAAATGCAACCGAGCTAAAAGCCGTCTCCGACTATTCCACTGAGATGCCGAAACCAGGAACATAAGAACATTTTGAGTTAACCACTCTGACATTAACAGCTTTTAATGCTTTTCCCTTTGAAGATTTCCGACTGGTAATTACATAAGGATCTAGAGAGAGAAAAAGTCACTAAAAATGAGTGTGATATATAGCTACTAACACACGGGGCCCTATTTTAACGATCTGAAACGCAAGTATCAAATGCGAAACGCAAGTAACTTTGTGGGCGGATCTCGGGCGCTGTTGCCACTACGGCGGGATAACCGACGCAAATCTAAAATGGGTTGGTCTGTTGCTACATTACTCAATGTAACACTTTAAAATAACGTCCAATTCGTTACAGGTAGGCTACACTAGCTTTTTTTTTGTTCAAAATTTAAATGAGACAATAGGCCTACATCATCAATCCTTCTTCCACAATGTGTAGCCTAGGCCTATTTGTCTGAACCTGGTTATCTATGGTAAGCCTATCATATAAGTGTTTACTGCATATATATTTTACTGTTGTCAGGTTTTCACGAGATGCGTAGGCTACATTTAACGTTAATAGTAACGTTAATATAACAGTTTTTTGTTCTCATTAGGCCTAGGCTAGCTATAGGCTATATTAACAATTACAACTTTTGGTTTTAATCCTATAAGTATGTTGAAAATAAATTTAACTAAGATGAAGCAATGCTTTAGTATTTTCATTGTTAGTTCATGTGAACTAATGTAGTTAACTAACTAGGCTAACTAACGTGAACAAATTAAACCTTATTTTAAAGTATTAAGAATTATATTTTGTCTTCTATTTAACTAATTTTGTCTTTATTTTTCCTAACTTTGTAAATTATTTAACTTCCTAGTAGATGACTTATACATTTTCTCAAGACATTCATTCATTTTGCTTCACAAGGCAATGCGGGTCAATATGGAATTAGCTTCGATCCACATTTCTCCATACTCCATTGCACCAATGTCCCTTTTCATCCTTGTTAACTCTGATGCTGTATTAATTCAGAAAATCCTGTATAATTTGAAAATATGAGTGTGCTGTGCTGATGTGGATGCACAGTAGATTAAAGATTGAAATGTGCTCCATAATTTCCACATGCTTCTACCACAAAAAGTGTAACATGCTGTATTTCTACAATACAATCTTTATTTAATCAACATGTCTTGCAATTAATTTAATTAATTTAAATCAATTGGTGGACCGATAAACAACAAATGATGCAAATGCAATTGGAAAGCAAAATCTTTGTTAGATTTGCTGATAATTCTAAATAATAGCATGCAAACAACACATTAGTATAATATGTTTGAAGTTGTACTTTATGTGTGTGTTGTGTCTAATAAGCATTTGCGGCAGTTTTACAGTTAAGCAATGTTTCTTTAAATGCATAGTGCCTAAAATAGTCTGCATTTTTTGTTGCTGGATGTAGCGCACGTGGATGTTCTCCATGGGAGTTTCAGCCGTTCCACATTAAGGGCAGCCCTTTACTTCTATTCCTGTCTTTTGTTCATTTGTCATTCACCAAACTTTCTAAGCAAGTCCAAGCTTATTCATTATTCATTCATTCATACACACACCCTTTTGTTACAGAAGAAAAGCTTTGCTCTTTTTTAGTATTTGCTGTAAAGGTGCATTTTAGCAATATCATATATTTTTCCCAATACACTACACACATGATGCTTGTAAAATGTCTGAAATCTGAAATATTGAATAATATTCACTGTAAATTAAATATTAAGCAGTAGGCTATAGATGTTTTCCACATACACCATGGACATGTATTTAATATGCAACCGGATTGTGTATGCAATTTGGTCGTGGAAACAGCATGTACAGTAAATACTGTACAACACAATTTTCATAATACAAGTATACGTTGTAATGTGAAGTATTTTTGAAGCACACCCACATGACTGATATCCAACCAAAGACATACTTTAAGTAAGTTACATTTTTTCTTGTACTTGTATTCTGTTCTATATACTTAAGTTCAAATTGCCCAAAGTAATGAAGTACACAAAATACTTTACACCAGTAGCCTACTTTACCGCACTACAAAATACAGAACTCCTGTTGTTGATACTGTCCTAAAGCAACTTTCAAACTTACTTTTAAACTGTATGTGAGAAAGCTTGGATGGGCCCTGACTGGTCTAAGTAGGCTACTAAAGCGGAAGGACAAGGAGGTGAAAGAGGGAAGGAAACACTAAAAACAGATGCTCCCATGCCTCTAACCCGTCTTCTCTCATCAGTTCACTGAACGATCAGTGCACTTACTCCAGTGCTGCTGTAGGCACCGCACCATCATTTGAAGCTTATATCCTTGAATGAATGACATCCCTAAATTGATTCAAATTACCCTTTACCAATCTCACCAGCTGCCTCTGTATTCATGCACTTTATATATGCACTTTATTAATTTACTATTCCTGCTTTTATACAAGTAAGCAGCCAGCGTAGTTTTGACAGTTTGCAACGATCTTGTTATACAACAGTTAGGTTTAGTCCTCTAATCTGATTGGTCGAGCAGCATTCCAGGAGGCTACACTGCTATGCTGTCTAAGTACTGTCTTTTTCTTTGTATCACTCCGCTTGTCTGTTTGTTCCAGACTTTCAGTCTGCATTAGGCTAGTGTTTGGGATTTTTCAGTGACAGTCAGATACATTTTTCAGGTTACATCAGGTGCCTGCTTTTATGAGTGAGTCAATAAATAATTTGTTCTGATTCGTGAAAAAAACAGTTTAATTCAGGAACGGGACAAATGACAAATGAAACGGGGCAGAACGTTGATTGGTTGACAGAGAATCGTCACGCGCATGCTGCAAGGGGAATGAGTGACACATGAGGCAGCAGTTTTTTTTAATATAGCCTACGTAGTTTAAATAATATACAATAAAACACAATACCATTGCAACACAAAAACTTTTTTTTTTTATTACATCCACATGCCGAGAAGAACGAACAAGATCTGCTGTAAGTCCTCCATCGTTGTTTACTGTGTCGGCCTAAGCCCTTGATCACTTGGAATCTGATATGGAGCTGAATTTTATATTTTCCTTATAAATTTGTTAATGCAACATATAGGCCTCGGGGTATTAAAAACTGAATATAAACATATATTAAATATTATTATATTAAAAACTGAATATAAACATATAGCCTATATAAAATATATAAAAAAATACACAAACGAAAATGATAACACAATAAACTGTGTAAAAAAACAGTCAGATTAAGGTAGCTATACACATAAAAGCGGTTAAATGGCAAAACAACTCCAATATTATACAGTACAGTTGTGTAGGATGTGGGTAAATTAAGCACAATCTGTCACAATCATGTTGCATTGTGGTCTGTTGATCTGCCTGAAGTGTACTTCTTGGTCAAAATCGAGGGTTTTAAGGGTCTGTCCAAGTAAACTTACCTCGTCCAATTGACGAAGTTGAATGTACTTTAAAATTGCATTGATTCACCTGAGGGAAACTACTGTACTTGTGAAGTTTGTGAATATTATGTCTAAAAGTGCATTTAAACGCAGCCTGATTGTCACTACACTCAACTAATTCATTCTAAAATGCTGATTCATTCTGGAACAAACGAAGGGACTTTAAGTTTGAGTCACTGAATCATTTATTTAACTAAATCATTCAAAATGATGCTGATTCATAAACAAGCGTCGGTTCTATGGTGGCTTAGTTTAGAATTAGGCCTTTTTTTGTTGGCAGAGGAAAACAGAGTAACACAAAGCAATATTTTGTCTAAAATGTAAGTTACTCAAAGTTAACTTCTTGTTATTGTCTAAAAATATAATATTATTAAAAAAAATAATACAGAAAAACGACAGACCTGGTAATAATTGGAAAGCTGCCACACAACTTCTGTTTTATTTTTTAGGTGTCACCAGTCCAAATGTTTTGTCCAAAATGCTATATTCTCATATCCCACTTTAGTGGATACACAAACCCTGAATCGTTTCTCAGTGATTGTTGGCACTAGAGAATCTGCCCCATTTAGCTCGATTTAGCTTTCTATCACTCCAGATAATGACAGTGCTTTACATGTCACTCACCAAAACACAACTGAGCATTAACTACACTCTGTGTGTGTGTACTGTATGTGAGTCAGGGTTTACCTAGATTAAACTAAACCAATGGTTTCCAAGAGGATAGTAAACCCTGAAATCACCTACTTTGTGAAACCAACAATAGTCCCAATGAGGAAACGGCTTGAATATATAAAATATCTCACGCTGTCACACAAAAGATTTATATAATTTGGAAAATATAATTTGCTATAAAAACAAAAGCAGTTCAAAGCGATTCAAAGTTCCCACCATAGAAAGTCTCGATAGGTTGGTGGTGTGAAAAGAAAAAACCTCCAATGTTTCCAAATGCCTACACAAAAATAAACCAAAAGGTGAATAAATGTGTGAAAATATACCCATCACTCCTGCAGCTTAAAGTTAACGTGTCAAAAAAGTCCATTTTGGTGAACAAAGCCAGTGTTTGAGCAGACATCAATGCATCATCCATGGGAACTTTTGGCTGTTGGTGCTTGTCTCAGCCAAGCATAACATTTCCACAGCTGCTGTGGCAGCTCAGGATCCAGTATCATTCTTTCCCCTGTTGAGTTTAGGGAGGCCGTGTTCAGCCACTACAGACCTGCTTTTCACGGGATAGAAGAGGGCAACTGCTTAACCCACTTTAGTCCAAGTGTTACATCACTTATTGATGAATCCACCCATGTAATTTAAGCAAAGGTTTCTGTAATGCAGTCAATTAAGCAGGAGAGGAAAAATCCACTGGACTCTTCCCCCCATTACCCCGTTTAATGTGCTGGTTCATTTCAGTCATCTTCTTTTCTGCAACAGGACGTTCTGTAGATTTAAACACCTTGCATAGGCTACTTTTTATTTGTGAAAGAGAGAGATTTCATTCACTCATGTTGTCCAAGTCAAAGCTGTAAAGTAAAGATGCGACAGTTGATTGCATGAAGTGTCCAACATTCCACACTTTGTTTATTTGGTAAATTAAGTGCATGGTATTTAAAGTGCACTTGTTCTTTTTGGAAGCTTTAGTGTAAACACATTACTTGCACTATTTGTTCTACAAATCAGCATAGTATAGACTAGACCTGTGTATGCGCCAGAGAAACGAGGGCGCCGCCATCTTTAGAATATTGTCTTTGAACTTCCGTTTTTGCGGTCGCTCTGTATATCTCTATGGCATCACTGTCCAGGAGTAATTAACTTTTGGAAGTGGATTAACTTATTGTAAAGTTAACGAAAGTTATTGTGAGCATTGTAATGTTTATCATGAGCATTGTAAATCAGATGTCTTAACAAATGTCGACCGGGAATTTTTTTTAACGAGCCGTTCAATTCATAACTACACAAGATCGCTAAATGGAAGTCAAAAGACAACGAGCGCAGCGCTGAAAAGGGGCGGGGCTACATAAGGTCTATAGTGCATAAGTAGGCTACTTGATTTGGGGCATTACTATCCCTTACACAATGACCACTAAACTATGATTGATGTCCTTGGTAACTGATTTCCTAAACATACTCTTTTAAATTTCTAAATCAATATTTCAGTACAACTATATTGAATAGATTACACCTTAAATCAACTTATATCATACAAAGACAGTCTGTAGGTTCAATCTTGGCCTCAATAAGAGTAATGTAAACGCTCTAATACAAAGTGTTTACACCTCTTATTATGTACTATAATAATAATATTGTATTGTATTGTAAAGGTGTAATATTATGGCAATAAACACTCACCCTCACCCATCACCTATTTCTCTACAGCCCACACCAGCCAGCACTGTATACCATTCTGAATCCATCTACAGAAAAGAAATGATGATAATAATGTTTGAAATGGCTTGAGTTTTCCCTGTGGCGAGTTCAAAATGTCACCATAGTCACGCAAACAGTAGAAAGTGTGTGTTTACACCCAGTTCACGGCTGTCGATGCCTGTCCTTGCATTTGTTTGGAGGGTGCTAGCTCAATGTTCTCATGGCTACTGCTGACACTGTGTGTGTGTGTGTGTGTGTGTGTTTTGTGTAGTGGCAGCGTTATGTGAGATGCAGATAGATTGTGCCTCATTCTTTGATAAAGTTCCGTTTTATCTCTCTGCCCCATGGATTTCAATAACATCACAGAGACCACTCTTTGTGACCCACTTCCTCAATTTAGATCCTATCACCTTCACTGTAGACGAACATAAACTAGCCTTCCCACTGCGCCATATCTTTATCTCCCCTTTATATGCTTCTTCATTATAGCCTATGTCCTCCAAATTTTCTGCAGATTTTACTGAGAATCCTTTCTATTAGCATCTTAAGACAATGAAAGTCTAGTAGAAGTCCTCAGGTATTTCCTCAACAGCGTTGAGGTGTTTTTAGAATTGAAGATAATTTAGCTAAGCGTTCTGGTTTGATATAAACAGAAGCTGATGATGAAGAAATTGTAATGGTCCATTCCCACAGAGAAAATTGATATGAAAAAAAGTATAATTATAGCAGTTCAGGATGTTTTGCACCTGGCATTTCAAATATCTGTGGGGACACACATCCTTGCTCAACCTTGCACATTTTTACCGTCTTTAAATCTGTACTTGCAGATTTTCCCTTAAAATCAGTGCCGAAAAAGTCAGAGGATTCTGTGTGCGTCTGTTTAACAGACGTTTCATACAGTGAGCTGCAGCTCTTGGTTTTCACCACCCTCAGGACAGCAGTGAGCACTTATGTAATGGTGACACATACGCAGCACACACATGTGCTCACACAAATGTTTTCTCACATGAAAAAAAAGCGCCGATGTAGATCCACTATGCCACATCCTGCACAAACACACAGATCCAGGATGCTGTGGTGCACACCATTGACAGTAACAGAACACTGTGCATACAGCTTTGGCACCCAAACAATGTAGGATTCAGCTGCTTAAAACTGCACTCATTCCTCTTCTACAACTCTGCAAAGTACTGAAACAAAGTGTAAACTGAGCCTTAGTGTCTGAAATTCTCTCACTGCTGATCTGAGGCTCCTCTTGTTCCTCTTTGGTTGTCTGCAATGACATAATCAAGTAGTTCACCATACTATGAAAAGGGCCAGATACTCTTAACTATACGCACAAAGCTCCTCTGTAAGCAAAGACACTTTTGTGGTGCTACTCAGTGGGTCAGTTGGGGCTTGGGTGAGGGTTACAGACTGGTTCTTTGAATTGAAAGGGTGCTTAATTTAGCCACACAATGGCTTTGCTTCACAATGAGCGACTCTGAACTAGTCTACTTTGACTAAAACTGCTCACTGTCAAGTTGCTCTGCAGTGCTCGACTGAAGCAAACCCTACTGGGAAAACATCCATTTAAATAAATGTATAATCCTATTTTGTGGCCATGTACATTCACAGGAATGGCAAGAATGTAGACTATTGGAAAGAGTTTTCCAGAGGAGCTGAAGTAATTAAAGTCCGGCTCAGACTCTAGTGTTATTCTGCACTCATTACGTCTGGTTTTTCTTTGAAGTCGCTTGGTAGAGCAATTTGGATCCTGCTCGGATATTGTACGGTATGCTGCCCGGTACCTTTGGTGCTTGCACTCTTCTCACGTATAGATTAGTTTAGCTTTATTCTCCATAATTCAATCTTTGACTTTGTGTCTCTTATGGACCTCAATCTGCAAAGCATTACTGAGATTTTCCATCTGGAAAATCTGTAATAAATTATAAATTATAACAAGCATGATTCTGTTTATTCCTGGTATACTTGTTTGAAGAAAGTCATGATTGTATTTTTTGTTGTTCTGGTTCATTATTGGAGCATTTGTGAAATAGGCAATTGACCAGAAAATATGGCAGGCATTATAAAATGTGGCAAAGCTTTTCATCCTCAGAAACACTAAGGGATTTCTGTATAGCTCTCTCCAACAAAATGACTAAATATCCTGTCTTTATCAATCAGATCTGATTACAATCTATTCAAATTATTAAATGCCTTTGATTATGCTGGCCACTTTGTTTACATTTTTGTTTTTTGGTTTCTGCTCTTTCATTTAAGGGTGGAGTGATGTTTCTGAGAAAATGACTGGCTTAAAAAGTGATAAACAAATTTAGTGTTCAGGCCATTGTGTCCAAAAAAAGTGTGTTTTTAATTGTTATCCACATAATCATCCATCCATGTATCATGAGCAACTTACAATAAGTAAATTATATATTGTATTTTACATGAACATTATAACATCCTAGCATGTAATAAACACATGGGCTAAACACTGGACCAAATATTGCATTATTAACCATAGCCAATCGGTCCGATGAATTCACCAGAATTTTATCAAGATATGTAAATTGTTTTGTCCTTTAAAATTTCATTTGCCATCCTATCAATGCGATGCAATGGTGTTAGTATTCTGTTCTGTTTTAGTAAAATATTTTTTTTTTTTGACATTGACTTTTTACAATTTCCCCCCCAGCTAAATCGCATCTGCAAAATCTGTCCATATTTATGCATCAAACTCTGAACCTGAGAGACTTTGAAAAGTTAAAATGAAGCCAGGAACCAAGGTAAACAGCTCATTATCTCTTGCTCTCCCTCTTTCTCTCTATCCATCTTTGTCTTCAATATTGTAATGATTGAGAAATTGGCTGGAGAAATGAGATGCCCCCTGCTGTCAGTTTCTTTTTGAAACGGGTCCACAATTTACATTTACACATTTTTTTTTTCTTTCTGAGACTAAAGATGAATTGCAGAGGACTTTCTCAGAGATGGAAAATTAGAACATTTTTTTCAACTGACTATTAATGCCTCACACAATTATTTCAGGAGTAAGGTTTGTCCTTTATGTCAGTGTTAGTCTTCCATGTTATTGTCTGTAACATACATATTGAAAGGCTTGAAATTGATTTAAATAATCTTCAATGTGGAGACTACAGTGGACAGTTATCTCAAAGTACTTTGCTGCTGTATAATGTGTGACACTTCTGGAGTGTTGGAATAATAATAATTCACAGTGATGGTCATTCTCTTTCAACAGCCCAAATCCAATGCGATTTTCACAAGCGTAAAAGGACAAAAAAAACAGCTTCAGTTATTATTAATTTACCCTCTGGTAAAAAAAAAAAATGTGTACAAATAATGATTTCTCAGGTCTAAAAAAGCCAGAATATTTACTGTAATTATAGCTTATTTCAATTATTCTGAAATTTTTAATGTGCGAAATAACTGACACTGTTACTTATTTTTAGCAAGCAAGTCTTAAATAATAAAAGGACAACACAACAATTAACAGAGCTTCAAACAAGCCGAGGGGAATATAGACAGTTATTGGCCTAGTTTTGTCTTTGTCTACTCTACACAGTTATGGGGAACCTTGTGGACAAAGAGATGAGCTTTGTATGAGAGGTCGTACAGTACAAGATTGTACAGTACATGTGAATGTTCATGCTGCAATGCGCTCCGCTGATTTAACAGGTTTTGAATTATGCAAATGTATCCCTTCAGGCTTGCTATGTTGCTCTGAAACTGAATATCTAATTGAGCCCCATGACATTTTAGTTTAATGAACTAAGAGCCTTTATTTTTGTTTATGGCAATCCATGGCTCAAAACCAGGACTGCAGTTGCATTTTTATTAAACAGCAAACGGGAAATAACTTTTTCATATTTGAGTCAGTTATAAGAGTCAATCATTATATATTGTGCTTTACTTAAATGTGTCTGCTTTTAAATGAATGCATATGAGAATCCACCGAAGAATGAAAACATGCAGTGAAATGCACGAGGGGCCGTCAGAGATGTTCATTGGACTCATGTACTCTCACGCTCCCTTCACAGTGCATCATTACACCACGTAACAATATGATCAGATGGAATTATGGGGACAACAAGGAAAACGTCTGTGACTGTGAAAAATTTGAGTCTTGATATGAAAACTCACGTAATAAAGTGTTGGCTAGTCAAAATGAATATGAACTTGATTTATGTATAGACATATGTTTTCTATAGAACCTTTGAATACTTTTGTGAAATTCTGTGTTCATACTGATGTGCAATTTATGATCTAGCCTATATAATAGGCATATAGTAAAAAAAGTTGATGTACAGTAACAGTGGTGTTGCTGAAATAATTTAAGATTTTAAGATACAGATTACATGCCATTTGATGCCTCTTTCAATTTTGGTTTTGTTGATGATTACTGCCATCAGTCATGGTTTCTACTGGCTTTGAAGTCAGGTTATAAACAATGAATGCTGGGACACTTTTGTTGTCCAGCTGAGAACCCCGGTGAGCCCCCTACAGCCTTTCATTTAATATATTTACAACATATTTAGACATTTATATAAAGTCTATTCGTGATTAACAGAATAGTTGTGACGTGCGTGCTGATCAAAGTCTTTCTTTGATGATGTTCTGTCAGATATAACATTTTGTTGAAAGATCAGACAATTCATGTAGAGTTATAAAAATCTATGTTTTGCCCTGAGCAAAGTCACAAGAACCTTGTACCTTGATGATGTAACAAATACCACTCCTTTGCTCTTTGTGTCTCACCCTCTGCTTATTTAGTCCTTTACCTCAAACAATAATGAATCATATTTCAAAAACCCTTCCTGGTCAGGGGACTTAGAATAGACTGTTTCAGAATAGACTGTTTCAGAAATGACTGGAATATGATTGTTACACTTTGTAGTCCAATATTTTACAGGGTGGATATGTTTTTGAAAAATCAAGACACATAGGCAAAATTCTTGATTACAAAAAAACTATATTAAACAGTTCATGAGTTCCTTTGTCCATATAATCTTTAAGCTAAGGTTAAAGGATTAGTTAACTTTTTAAAAAAAACTTTTGCTGATAATTTACTCACCCCCATGTCATCCAAGATGTCCATGTCTTTCTTTCTTCAGTCGAAAAGAAATTAAGGTTTTTGATGAAAACATTCCAGGATTTTTCTCCATATAATGGACTTCAATGGGCCCCAAACGGTTCAAGGTCCAAATGACTGTTTCAGTGCCGCTTCAAATCTTTAAACAATACCAGACGATGAATAAGGGTCTTATCTAGCGAAACGATCGTTCATTTCAAAAATAAATAAAAAAGTTTAAGTTTTATAAGCACAAATGCTCGCCTTGCTCTGTTCTGTGATGCGCATTCGTGACGTCGTGTAATACGCAATTACGTTGAAAAGGTCACGCTTAACGTAGGCGGAAGTACTGAGTCAGTGTTTACAAATGTGAGGAAGGAGGACCATTATACACATATTCAAATGTCTTTGTCAGTTTATTGTTTAAAATGCCCATTTCGTGTGCGTATCCTGGGTGTTTTAATATTAAAAAGGCTAAAAGAAAATTTTCATCAGGACAGAAGCGTGACCTTTTCAACGTAATTGCGTATTACGTGACGTCACAAACGCACATCACAGAACAGCAAGGCGAGCATTTGTGCTTATAAAACTTTATATTATTTATTTTCGACTGAAGAAAGAAAGACATGGACATCTTGGATGACATGGGGGTGAGTAAATTATCAGCAAAAGTTTTTTTAAAAGTGAACTAATCCTTTAAGCGTATTTGGCTTGCTGTCAACAGTGGAGGGGCTCGAGGAAGCAGCATCTACTCGAGCTTAGATATACCCCCCCAGTGAGACTACTAATGCTTGGATGATGAGTAGCAAGATGCCTGAATTATATTGGAGTTGGGGAGGTGGAGGGATGCCAAAACAGCTGATGCCAGAGCAAGGTGAGCGCCTGCTTGTATGCTCCAGCAGTTAATTGAAAGATTAGATGGGTTTACTCTGCACGAAATTACGTTGTGAACTTCACTTATTATTGCGATGCATGCTGTCACATACTATATGGGATATGTTGTCAAGGAGGAACCTCACTGTAAAAAATAAATAAAAATGGTTGGTTTAACTTAATAAAGTAACTTGGTTGCCTTCAAATTTTAAGTTTATTTGACAAAAGAAAAACGTGATAAATCATGAAAATATTTTTGGCAGTGTTCGGTAGCCTTTATTTTTCAGCAAATTTACACAGTAAAACAATTATGAAACATAAAACAATTTATGAAGCTGCAAACGAAAATATCAAACAATTGTTTTGGTTAACAAATATTGTAACTAATGGTTGGACATATTGGACTTACAACTTGCCTTATGTGAATTTAATTTGACCATGCCAAAATCGTATAGTTATTTAAAGATACAATTCTGACAAAGTGGGGCCTGGGGGTTCCCTCAACATTTTCAGTTGATCATGATGACAATTTTTTTATATAGCCTATGAAATTAATGATTATAGTCGACTCGACACATTTTAGCGTCAGTATTAAATGTATCCATTCAGCACTCCGCAGTGCCTGTTTACGGTTGGTTCGACATTCACCATAAATTACAAGACAGTTCAAGTTGCTTCGCTAACTTGAACATTGTCGTCCTTCGTGAGCCCCCCGCACGTGGCCACTCTCCCATAGCCTTATACTCCAGATCAGCGGTCGGGACCGAATGTGAGGCTCACTCTCGCGCTTCTGCCAGCGGCGGGCCAGTGCGGACACGGAGCGAGGGGGGCAGGGACAGGGAAAGGGAGCATCGGGATTCAAAGCAGTTTGCAGCAGCCACTTCCAGCAGGATGGACGCTGAGATATGCAGGGGCTCCGTGTATTAACCTTCAGCTACGGGAGTTTGTCCTGCTACTTTAGAGAAGAGGAACGGCGGCTCAGATCTGCGTGAACTTCACCAGCCTTTGGAGGAGGCATTGAAAATAGCAGGACGCTGTTTTCAGAAGCTTCTTTATGGACGGTATTGCTCAAGCGCTCTTCACGTAGTCAACGGTGAGTCTGTTTTAAAAAGTTTGAGCTCACAGCGTTATGCCTTCTGTCTGTTTTTGTAAGTTTTGTTTTAACATGCATTGCTTATGACTAATTATTACCATACTATATTTGTATCTCACTGTAGGCAAGTACTTTTAGTTACTACTGTAGTGTCGACGTAGTGTTTTTTAACACTTAACAATTCACTAGATAGGCTATTATTCATGATAGGCTATAGGCTAACGTACTGATTCTATAAGTGACATGTTGCCTAACTATTCACTATCCAGACCAGTCGCATAGCCTTCTTTATCATTAGCCTACTTATTTAGGCTATTTATTGGGGAAAGTGACAATTGCATGATTGTTTTGTTTGTTTTTTTTTGTAAAAAAAAAAAGGCATTCAATTCTATGGGAATCTGTTTTTTAGATATCACCTATTCATATTAACTACTATTTTTGTTGCTTGTTTTTATTGCAGATAAATAAGAAAAACATACTAGCCTATACCTATTTATGAGATCCAGGTTTTAATAATATTTTAATAGTAACAACTGATGCTAAAAATTAAGTAAGATTAAAAGTTAAATTTCATTATTGACCTTTTCAGGTTTCTTCATTGCAGCAGCATTTGTAGATTTGCCCTCTTACTGATTTCTAGAATATAAAGTTCATCTCAGTTCATCCTCATTTGTGCTTATGCATGTTGTTTTTGCTGTTTGTTTGGCTATGAGAGTGAAGTGACTGAGTGCTTTATCTTACAAAGTCATAATTATGTTAAATTCAGACAGACACCAATTTATCCCTGCAAAAGTAATTATGGCATCCCAGTGTGTTTTTTAATTACAGCATATGGAGCGTCCCTCCTGGAGACACATTGTCTGAATAGCTCTGAGTGTATTTGTCACAATCCCTGTAGTTTATTAGGTTCAGATCTCACCTTTGACGAGTGTACTGTATGATAATTGTACCTTGTTAATTACCCTGTGTGTAATTACCTCAGTGTGTGTTTTTCAAAAAACAGTTTGCTTTCAAAGGTTTTGCTGGTGTTAAGGGTCTTTGTCTGTAATAATTTCCAATTGTTATCAATTTGATGTTTTTGATTGTCAGTGATATTCTAGAAAGTTGTGACATTCACCCACTTACTATTACTTCAGTATATGTTAGTTAGTAGCTGCTTCTCAAAGCCAGCTGTTGTTGCTTAAAACAGCCTTTGTCTTATATGCTGCGCTGGATGACAGGAGTTATGGTACATGTTGTGTTAATTGTAAAGCAGCAATGTTTTTATTCTTAGTCAAATTGTAAATCAGTAAAACATTCTATTTTGCAAATCATTGGAACAATACCTTAACTTACCTGTCGTGCTCAACACACTCAGCAAAGGAGTTTGTTTCTTCTCATAGAGGACAGACATTCTCTGAGATTTTACTAACTGAAAACACAAAGTCCCTTAATGTAAGACTCCAGGAACCTACCGGTGCCAATCCCCCCCATCCCACCACCCATCTTTAGAGGATCAAATATTAGACTAGATACGATTCTGCTGTAATAAAGACATTCTTCACACTGTCAACAGAGCCTCTCTCTGGACTTTCAGTCTTATTGTGAAACATATTTAACAGTTTATCTTTATTTTTGAGGGCTTTAACCTAAAGTCTATGTGAAACAGGATATGCTGCATTCATGCACCGTTGCTTGTAGCCATCTTTGTGATTTGGAGGGTCTTAACTGTTCCACTGGCAATGCCTACATACTGAAACTCTGAATCCTGGCACTTCACATGGTCCATATCGTACCCAGCTGCTTTCTGGCATCCCACTGGAAATATTTAGGATAGAAGTGGGTGGGTCAATAAGTTCCATTTCACTCACCCAGTTCCATCCTAAATATTTCACATAAATTTGACAAACTATCCTGGCAGCTGTATTTAATTTTAGGCCTTGAAGTTAGCTACAGGGGTCAATTTAAAAGTTATTTTTAATATAAACCCTTTCCACAGAGAAAGGTGAAATGTAAAGTATAAATTGTCAGTATTTGAAATTTCTAAAATATCTCTGCCAAAATAGTTTTCTTTCCAAGAGAAAACTGTTTTTCATGCTGTACATTTCTGTAGTCGTATCGCACGTAGTTTTATAATTTCATAAGTGCAGGCAGTTTAATATCAACAGACTGCTTTTATGAGTCAAGCGGAGGGGAATCACTCACAGGAGCTGTCAGAGTGTTAGTGTGAAGAGAGGCAAGTCAATGTGCTGGAAGTCTGGTTACAGCATGAATGCCCAGCTGTTGCTGACAGTGTGTGGGAATCACTGATCACTAGGTCAAATGAGATAAATTACATGTAGATCATTGAACTTTTAACCAACTGCATTGACAGCCTCACTGAATCAGTTTTCATTTTAACTCCTAGTATGGTTTTTAATTTGACAAATATAGAGATATAAAATGAGCAAATCACCTGTTTTAATTAATTTGGCATCATACCATAATGGAGAGAGAGTTTGTAATTTCATAGGACGTTGGATGGCTTTTGGCAGGCATCGCTCTGTAACCTTGCCTGTCGTGTTTGTCTTGATTAGAAGTGCACATCGATACTCCAACATGCTAGCAGCACCAAATTTATGAGGTTATCTCTGATATGTTCAATGTGGGAAAAATTCAGTGATGGCTCAGAGAATACCATAAATCTTTGATTTAGTTGCTCTTACATAGCCATTTATTAAATTCACCAAGACTTTGCTGTCTATGTTTTCAATGAAGAATTGTATTTTTACGTGATTGGAGCCCTGACAGTAGATCAAGTGTTCTTAAGGCTGCCCGCTTGCAGGCTCATTTGCTGAGATATGCATAAGTGTATGTGTCTATTTATGGGTCTCTGTGTGTGTATGGATTATGGAAGCAGTTGATCTGTATCATGCTGGGGGTGAAGCCAACCGTTAATATTCCTGAGAGTAAATCAATGTATGCAGCTCTGTTTTCTTGGTGTTGTCTTTCTATTTTTACTAATATGTCACATCACATGGATAAAGTTTCTTTACAAATATGAACAGTATTATCTGCAATGCATTGCTCTGGTCAATAGGCCTCTCTGTGGCTGTTGATTGGATTCCTCATTTTCAATCTATCACAGAGCACTGACCAATTTTAATTTAGGCAGAAACGCTGTTCATGTACAGATTTGTTTACACAGAATAAATGAATCAAACGCAGTGATTGAATGGGTTGTGATAATGAGAGCTGTGAGGAGGAGCCATTATTCTGCTAAATCCATAGTCAAGATGTATAGTGCTGGCCACTGTGATGTTGAGGACAAGCAAAGTACCCAAGCTTCACTACTGACTTCAGAGAGTGAAGTTAGCACAATGATAGTGACAGTCTGTTAGCTCTTCCCACAAAGATGCCCCTTCATTACCCGTGGAGGTCTGTGGAGCAGCAAGACGTGATTCCCAGTGATGTGTCCAGTATGATTTAGCATACTTTGGCCATTTTGTATGATGAGAGAATTAGGGATGCACTGCAATTTTATGCACAGTTGAAATATCTTAAAGAGGATGACACCTGAAGCCTCGCACATTCAAGTTACAATGGCCACACCCACTCTTATGTGGAAAAATCCCATGTTATAAAAAATAATATTTTGGCCACCAATATATGGTGCACCAAGGGCTCACTGAACTAGTGCAGCATTTTGTGCTTAGCCTGCTTCCCATTAGTCAGGAATCTGCCCCGTCAAAGGGCTCTGCAAATCTGCACACCCCCACACTGAGAGAGAAATATTATGAAAACACTGTCCTTTTTGTACGTCCCCTGATTTATGATCTTTGGCCTGCCAGAGATGTAAAGCATGCAGCACTTTCTCTCCATCTAAGTCTCCAAGCTGACGCGACGCAGGGGTCCTCAGCTCACAACTGTTTTCACTGCACAGTGCGTCCCATAGTGATGTGAGTTATTATAGGAGACAAGCCGCTCTGACTCTCACCTCTTTCTGCTGTGCTGCTGGCTTGTCCAGTGCAACTCCCACTGACTACAAACAAGCAAACTGTGTGACATGCCAGAGTTTCCTGCTTTACAACTGTTAACCTTGCCTGCATTTTAACCTCTGATCTGTAATTAGGTGTGTAAACATTAGTTCAAGAGCGGAATAGGGTAGAGGAATGCCAAGTTTGCAATTTGTTTTAGCAAGGAAGAACGCCTGAGATTTGTGTTTGGAGGCAAAGAAGCTGTTTAACCAGTATGTCATCACCATTCATACAGACTGACCCTCTAATCCTCTCGTGTGTGTGTGTGGTCAACACCCACCTCTCAAAAGACCAATCCAACAGGGAGGGGATAAGGCTAAATGAATGTAATGGTACACATTTTAGTTAGCATTCAACAATAATAAAATTGTTGCCATTTTTTTCAGTATATCCCTATGATGAACATGTTTTTAATTCCCACACTGAAATTTGTCATATTTCTGAGTAAAATTAAGTAAAATTTACCAATCCTGAGATCTTAAAGTGTAATGTAGATGATTTTAAACCTGCTTTTGTATTGAATGTTGGTAGTATTTGTAAATTAACAATGTTTACTCGTTCGCCGTGTTACCTGGACCGAGAAATTTGTGTTTACTTGTCAGCAAAAGTCCACCGGATAACGCAAAACACCTTTTGACAGCTTCAGGGCTTGTGTGAAAACTACAGATTATACTTCCAAATGTTTGTATCCATGCCCACAGACAGTCAAATCGACAGACTATCACAGACTTTTAACAGAACAGTTATTCTAAGAGTATGTTTATCAATGAAAATGGTATTGTACTTTGTCTACTCTTAGCAACAGCTTTCTTACCTGTACGCGATGGCTTTTTGCTTCGGAAGGGCCTGACAGAAGAGCAGTGTCGTTCAGTTTACCCCCTCCGTTTAGCCGTAAACACTGTGTTCGTGGTCATCCAGTTTGAAATGTTGACTACAAAAACTGAGTTTTTTTTCCCTCTGATTTTCCATTGCAGTGTTCTCTCTGTATTTATGATTATTTGAAGTATTTAGCCCTACAACAAGTTACAACCAAAAGTAACTCACTCTTTGAATTCTTGAACCCTGAGACAATACAAGTCAAAACTATTATCACTAAAGGTTTGCTGAGAAGTATTTTCGTACTAAAGCAATGCTGTATTTGATTGATAAGCATATCATAGTAGACTGGTGAGTGTGGCCTTGGATGGCCACTGCATTCTGGGTGTTGAAGTTATTAGGCAAAAGTGAAGACAACAGCCTTTTTTTAGATAGCAAATCAATTATAGAGATGAAGAAATCATATATTGATGTTCTCTCTGAAGGTTCTTTCCAGGTATGCAAGATAATCCTGAAATCAATCTTTAGTGGAATTTGTCACTTGTGTTATTGGTGGATGTAGCCGAACCTCAGGTTAATAAATTGCAGATAGTTTGGAATAATGCGTCTCTGTCTTTGGCACAGCATGCTACATAAACCAGAGGGCTTATGCTCAGTCCAGTCATGCTGAACCTCGACGGCAGTCTCTCAGGCATCTCAAAAGAGCCGTGTAGGCTTAGATTGCCCCGTTTTGTGAGGGGATTATGTCCACACAGCATAGCAATGCAACTTAAACAGCCCTCATTTTGTGTCCTTAACCACCCCCATCTCACATGGTGAACAGACAGACTTATTAGCGTCTGCGATATAGAGACACTTAATCTGCAAAAGCCCTGAGTGACTGTTGCAATGTTGTTGACTTCTCTCAATGGCCATTTTTCTCTCTGCTGATCCCATGTTGAGGCATCTGTGAGTATGAAGTACGTGAAGGTAATGAGATGAGGTCAGAGTGTAAGGAGATGGTCCAGCAGACACAAAACTGTCTCAGTGCTTTCCATTATGACCACTTCGTCCAGACAGGACATGTTGAGCCAGAAGCATCAATAACAGGCGGGTATTCAGCTTGGAATGTGTTGATCGATGGAGCAAGCATTTGGCTGGATGGCAATGTTTAAGAGTAAAGAGGAGATCTGAATGTTGAGCTCCCATTTAATTAAGCACACATTTTTCGGACATTCCATTGGCTTGCCCTGATGCATTGTGTAAAAAGACTTATCTGGGAAGTCCTATATTGGCACACAAAATCTTGATTTGCTCAAAAAACTTTGGGTCAGAATTTAATGTCTCAGTATTTTTTTTATTGAAAGTCAGTGAGGTCCAATGATGTTTCTCCAAAAAGTGTAAGTGTGATTGCTCTCCAGATATCGGTATTGGACAATTCACTTTAACACAGTAACTTTTAGTTCAGTGTGACATTCTTCCCAGCACACAATATTAGTCTGTAAAAGAGCATAGGCCTAATACCCAGTAATGTTTATCATCTTACCTTTGCAATAGAATACTGCAATAATGAGTCCCAAAACCCAGAAACGAGTTAGAATTTTGGAATTGTTGTGTAATTTGTAAAGAACATCTTGATGAACAAAACATGCAATAAACATGCAAAAATGAAGCTTTAGTCCTAAAAAGCTGCAAATTCAGGACCCTTGTAGTTCATAGGATCCATTTCCCAAAGGTAAAGTTCCTCATAGCCCATAAAATCAAATGAACTTAAACAGCATTGCCATATAAAGAACTTGTGTGTGTGTGTGTGTGTGTGTGTGTGTGCAAATGTGGGAAATTTTGCACTTAGTGTAATTGTGGGAAGTTGAGTTACTGTGAGCTCCATGTGGATGGAGTTTAGTAAATGACTCTGCCAGATCGCCTGTGGTGCTGTTCCCTCTATATCCCCCTCCATCAGCTGATTCTCATCCACTCTCTCTCTCTCTCTCTCTCTCTCTCTCTCTCTGTGTTTTCCCATTCCAAAATGAAAAGAAAGTAGGGGTGTTCCAAAAGTTGTCTCTATGAATGTTGCCGATATTCACATATTACCATAAGTGCAGACAGTTGGAAAAAGAAGAGAAATAGTTGTTTTTCCTCTCTCTGTGGTGTGGCGTCCACCCTCTGGCTGTGTCTTCATACCCCTTCATTGGAGCCAGAAGATGAGGAATGGTGTGTTTGGCTGCTGATATTTTCGCAGCTCCGCCTGTGAGCTCTGGGGTACAGTTCAAGCCCCACAGTAATTTTATTACCCCTCTCCTCAACAACGCAAACACTAAACCTCTCCTCCCACTCCATAACTCTGATTTATGTCACTACAACCACCTTGTCCAAAAAACTTCCCTGACATTTCCAGGAGACTTTCTGAATCACAGCATTCATGGTTGAGATGAGCTGTCATATAAAGCTGTGATGGGGGCAGACACATTTCCACTCAGTACTCTTGATTTAAATGCATGGTATGGTTGATTATATATTTTTTCCCTAATGCTGTTTGGGCGCTCTGTCTTCTAAACTTATTTTTAGGGACAGGTCTGATGCTGCTGCTCTGTTAATGGAGGAATCAGTAATGTGTGTGTATTTGTTTTTCTCAGTCTCACGTTTAGTACTCTAATCCACACAGAAACATGTATAGTCGTAGTAATATATAATTCATCGACCAATAATGATAAATAGTGGGGTTTCATATTTTTTAAAAGTCTCTTATGTGCACCGAAGCTATATTTATTTGATCAAAATACAGTAAAAAAAAACATAATATTGTGAAATAGTATTACAACTTAAACTTTTTTTTAATGTCATATCACATTAAAATGTAATTTATCATACATTCTAAAATGTAATTTATTCCTGTGATGGCAAGATGGATTTTTCAGCATCATTACTCCAGTCTTCAGTGTCACATGATCCTTCAGAAATTATTCTAATATGCTGATTTGCTGCTCAAGAAACATTTATTATCAATGTCTGAAACTGTTGTGCTGCTTAATTTGTTGTAGAAAATGTAATGCACTTTTTTTTTTTTTTTTTTTGATTCTTTGAATTGAACGTTCAAAACAACAGCATCAATTTATTTCAAACTTGCTACTTTACTTTCTTTTTTTCTGTCTTTCTACTGACCCAAAAAATTTTAACAGTAGTGTAAGTTCATACCACTCACGGGAAGATTTGTGGCCTGGGTGCAACCTTAAAGGAACACTGCGACTTTTTGGGACTTTAGCTTATTCACTGTATCCCTGAGAGTTAGATAAGTCCATCCATACATACCCTTTTCATCTCCGTGCGTGCTGTAACTCTGTCTGACGCACCCGCCACCGCTAGCCTAGCTTAGCACAAAGACTGGAAGTAAATGGCTTCAGCTAGCATACTGCTCCCAATAAGTGACAAAATAAAGCCAACATTTTCTATTTGTATAGTCACAGTGTGTACAAAGACACAGGCATCTTTTAACCGTATACATACATGGGAACTATATTCTCATTAAGCGAAGCACTGCTACTTGGGTGGAGGGATTTGCTCGCAAGCATCTGAGAAGCCCTGTGGTGAGGAGCAGAGAGTTCGCTCAGAGTGTTGCGCTAATCACTCCGCCCAAGTAGCAGTGCTTCTGAGAATATAGTTCCCACTTCCCAGTATGTATACGGTTAAAAAATGCCTGTCTCTCATATGACCTTGTTATTTGAACACACTGTGACTATACAAATCACAACATATAAATAGGTTGGCTTTTTTTTGGTCATTTTTCGGAGCAGTACGCTAGCTGGAGCCATTTACTTCCAGTCTTTGTGCTAAGCTAGGCTAGCGGTGGCGGGTGCATCAGACAGTCTTTGTGCTAAGCTAGGCTAGCGGTGGGTGCGTCAGACAGAGTTACAGCAGGCACGGAGATGAAAAGGTTATGTATCTATGGACTTATCTAACTCTGGGGGATACGGTGAATAAGCTAAAGTCCCCAAAAGTCGGAGTGTTCCTTTAAGCCTGCTCAAACAGAAAAAATATTTTAAAGTCAGTATATGAAGCCATAAGCTATTATCTGAATAGGACTGTTTGAGTAGTTTATTTCACATCCATTAACATTTTTGTGGGACTCATATCATTTGTCCTAATAGAGCAGGATGGATTTCCTCTGGTCCTTGTAGAAAGAAATAGGAGTCTACCTTAACATAAAGGCAGATATGGATTGCATACATAAATATTTTGAGACATTTAATTTTCTCAACAGTCAGCTAACACTTTATTCTTCCACTACAACAATTCATCAATGTCATGATCACATTGGGCAGATAAATGCAAGGCTTTTTTTCTCATTTTGGTAGTGACAGCTAATAAACAAACCCTCACAAAAGGTGAGGTGATATCCGTTCATCATATAACTGTTCAGAAGACTTGGACTACACCACTCGGTTCATGTGGATTTCTTTTATAATGACTTTATGAACTTGTCAAAGTGTCAAATTTTAGTGGTATGAACTTTTAATGGAGGGACAGAAATCTCAGGTTTCAATAAAACATATCTTCATTTATTTCAAAGACAAACACAAGTCTTTATAGGCTTGGAACGACATGAGGGTTAGCAAATAATGAAGAATGACATTTCTTTGGGGTGAATTATCACTTTAAATAGCTGCTTTTGCATGCAACCATTATCAGCATTCATTAAAAAAAAAATATCAGAAAATGATAGTCAAAGCAATACATTGGTTGACTTTTGAGTATGACCTCCTCTTCATCTAGGCCCTATGCCTAAAGCGGGAGTCTGTCCTGAATGTGTGATCTTTAACCTGCCTGAGCCTCTCGGTGGGGAATTGTAAGAAAGTGAGTCAGGTTTAATTGAGCATCACATCTCTTGTCATTGAGGCAGCAGCATGGAGAGGTGAACAAAACCAGGACAGCACAGCTGGGAGAGCAGCCAGTGAGAATGTGCTTGATGTTAACCCACCACTACAGGCCACTTTGTGAATTGCTGCCAGATTAGTGCAGAATGCTGAAGCTGTGTGTCAGTATTGATTTGAGAGGACTTTGGTACATTTGGTGACTCAGCATTTCCCTACTGAACCCAAGTACAAAAGGAATATAGATCCCAATATCACAGTACTGAGATCAGCTCATTTGCTTGACATTTTAGTCTTATGTAAGGTGCATTTCTGATTCTTTATGATTTATGTGGTAAATAAGAATGTACCAGTCAAAACATCACATTGTATATTTGTCAGAGCTATGGAAGATTGTTTCCGCCAGAGAATAAAAAAAATAAAAAAGGTAAGTGCCAGTTTATATCTTACAATTCTGGCTTCTTTTCTCAGAATTGTGTTTATATCTTACAATTCTGACTTTTCCCCCCCAATTGCAAGTTTATATCATAATTCTGTGAAAAACAGGGTGATGATGTCAGAATTGCGGGAGACAAACTCGTAACTGCAATTAGAAAAGTCAAAATTGCAGTTCTGAGGAAAAAGTCAGATTTGTGAGATATAAACTAAAAGCTTTTAGATATAGAAGCTGTCCTGACTCTTTTAATGGTGAAGATGCTTCTTCTGTTTTTGTGCCACATAGCCAAAAGGATTTGAGTCCGTTATGTAACTCCCTCCAGAGCATCTCCTCATGCATGGCCGTCTGGAGCAGAATCTCTAAATAATGATTTTGAGGTTTATTTATGCTTAATTTGCACAATCCTCTGTTTATTAATGCATATGCCTTCTTTTCATGTTTGATGAGCTAAATGAGAGAGGAGAGAAGAGGGAGTGATGGGGTATTTATAGAGTGTCCTGCTGTGGGGCTGGCCAGTCTGTCTCACTGAAGCATTGCGTCCTGTCAGACCCCATCAGATCTCCATATGGACTCGAGCTCACGCACACAGAGTAGGCTATACTACAACTACTCACTCCCAAAGAGACATTCAGCATTTTTACAATCAAAAAACCTGTTTTGACCATTATTTTGTTTGGATGTATAATGCAGAGTTTTGTTGTTGTTGCTCCAAAGGATAATGTGGCGGAAGGTCTGGTAAAAACGAGAAGGGGATCTATTTGCAGCACTTTTATTTTAAGAAAAATATATTAGAAGATCACAGGAAAAACATGTGGCAGAATAAACAACACAAGACAAAGAACTGAAAGAACTGCGGGTACGTTTACACGACAACAATGCAATAAACACGGAAACCTTTTCGCTTTGCGTTTTTTCGCATACTGGCGACAACGTTGTCAAAACGATCCCCGTTCACATGGATCCGCGAAAACGACTAAAAACGCTGTATTATGCTGCCAGGCCTGTAGTTGGCGATATCACTTTGTAAACTCACCATTTTCACAATTTATGTTTCATTTGAGACAATAACGGTATCTTATTCAAAAACTTGCACTTTTGAAGTCAGTTTTCAAACGTTTATTTTCAGGCCCCCAAAGCTGTTATTTTGTAAAAGATCGGCCAAAACCAATAAAATTTTTTCCATTTTTAGTTGGTGGCTTTTTGTAAACGCCCCCTCAGGGCTATATACAAGAGAAAACACTAGGTGAGAAATGAGGTAACTAAATAAACACACGTGTGACTCATGAGGGAAATCAAAAACCATGGTAACTAATGAACACAGACAAAAGAAAATGAATCTAGAAACAGTGCAAACCATCTAACAGTATAACAACTCAAACAATGAACTATGACAGAAGCTGGGTTTCCATCCAAACGTGAAGCGAATCTTTTCAAAGATCGCAAAAAAAAAAGAAAACAAATGCAAATTATGTGTGATTCCACCAAGTTGTTTGAACAGAAGACTGTGTTATTGGTAACCTAGTAACCAACAGTAAATAAAACATTATCAGCGGAAACAGACGATTAGTCACGTGGGTTTAATGTTCGCTACGTCAGAATTTATTCGGCAAATGCATTTCCATCTCCCATTAACTCTTTTTCAAAAACCATCTCAAGCGAGCGTAAAAACTTTTTTGTGAATTAAGGGATTTTTCCCCGAAAATTTGGTATTTCCATCACTCATTTTTGATGCGATACTTCAAAATTTTTATAAAAACAGGGTGATGGAAACCAACTCAAAGTCCTACAGATTATTATGATTATTATTTATTATAAACATAACCCTGACAGGATAGTAATATATAACAAAATGTTTTAAATTTAATCTAAAAATGTATTTGTATACTTTCAGGATGTAATAATGAACAATACAATTTAAGAACATGGCATAATGATAAATACAATTTAATAATTTAATAAAAGTAACTTTTGTTAGTCTTATGTTTAAAACAGGAAGATTTGTTTATTGTCTTATGATCCTAATAGATATTTAGCTACTCAGTGTTATTTTAGTATTAATTATATACCGTTATAGTATTTATTGATGTTTTGAATGTTTTTATTATTTAGCTTTATTTTAGTTTTTGTAATTTTAGTACTTAAGATTAAAAAAAAATTATTTCAGTTGGTTGCCACAGCAACTTTTCTATTTTGATAGGTGTGTCTGCACTGTATATTGTTGGGTAATTTTTTGAAGAGAAAATGCCATATACAAAAAAAAGCTTGGTTTAAATATCTAATTAAAAGTTAAATAATGTTGATAACTTTATGAAAATATTTATTAAATATAAATATTGTTTTCTGCCTAGTTCATCCTACATAAATAAATAAGATTTGATATTTAATGCAATATGACATTAACAATACTCACATTGTATTATTGCACACTTTTATGTCTTGAAACAAAACTGCCAAGTGCATCAGGTAATAAACATCTCCAAAAATGTAAATGCAAACAAATGTTGTTGCCTGAGGTACATACACGCATACAAACATTTCCTTATTTAATACATTAAGCTTCCTTGTGTTATGAATGTGGATGATAACATGAAACAAAAGCTCTTTATCACTAACTCATCCTAAATGACACTAAACACACATGTGTAATCCATCTATCTTGTCTGAGTTAACAAATCCTTATCGTGCAACCTTGCACATCCAGATCCAGTGTCCCAAAGAGGTTAAATAGCAATAAATGCTCTTCGGCAAACCTGTCTCCAGGTCTTCCCTTTCTCACCACATTTAAAGCTTTCTGAAGGGATTTACTGAAGGGAAGTACAAAGACTTGGTCAAAAGAGTGATATTTTTTGTGTGGTTCACCTGTGAATTTGCTTAATTTCTGTTGTAATATGCGGTTCTTCTCATACTGTATGTAAGTCAAGAAGTCGTTACATTTGAGTCTGTGACCATTTCGGATGGCTGCACATCGTTGCATGTTTATACACATGTCAAATCCTGTGTTTGACAGCAGTAACATAGCAATGTCATCATAGCTTTGATCTCGCACAGCTCCCCATCTGTTACAGAGATTACGCACTGAGGGAGATTGCGTTCAGCTGAGCTGTATCTCTGAAGTTTCATCAGTGGTGCTCCTACAGTCATGTAGTTGAGACACACAGACATTTGTCCTCTAATGCTTACTAGAGCAGTCTTTTTTAACCTTTGGCCCTTGTGTTGCTCACTCTCTCAAAACACACATACAGAAACACGCATGTTTTCCTGCTGCCCTGCTCTGTCAGGGAAACTGTAGGCCTCCCTTAGGGCACTCAGGCTGATGACTTCATTGGCCTTGTTTGTTTTCTGCCCTTGGGGCTGGAAGAGAGAGAGAGAGAGAGAAAGCGAGAGAGCGCGCGCTCATCCTGACACTCCAGCACAGGAAACGGTCTAGTCTGGGCTGGAAACAGACGCTGAAAGAGCCCTTTGGATGCGGCATTCCTCTGCTGTCTGCCTTTCCAAACATCTGCTTTCATGTAGGTAAACGTACTGTCACCCTCTGTGCCACTGTGCACTGGAAGTGTAGATGCCTCTTTTATATGGAAGAAAAAAAAGGTTCTCAAAAACATGGAAAATAAGGCCCCTTCACACCGCAAACAAAACGAAAAGGGGAAACGAAATGCCTTTAGTGCATGATAGCTCCACATTTATCTGCAATGTCTGGGTAGATTAGATGGTAACCAAACAATCAGTTATTGTGCTATTCAACGTGTTGGATGCAGTAATAAAGATCTGAGTGACTTTTATAAGGGCAGATTCACCAGACAGTTTTATTTATTTATTTATTTTCTAAATATATTCAGAGAAATGCATTGTTTTGAATATTCACTGCACATTTTTGTTCATAAACTTAATATATTTTAATGAAAGCTAATGCATGTTTTTTTTGTTGTTTTTTTGTTGTGGTTTGTTTACCTCAAATATGTTGAGTGTTAATAACATGCAGTTTGTGTCTTTGTGTTTATGGACTAAATGTTTGGATTCCAATGTGTTTTTACATTGTCTGCACGGTGTGTTGCATCATGGTCCAATGGAAGTCATTTTTCAGGAGTTTGTCCAGAGACTTGGTTATGCGTTATATATTGCTTTTACAGTTATTTGAAAAAGCCTTTATTTCCCACCCCTTTGAAGTTGTGGGATAAAATCTCTGTAATGTTCTGTAATCTTGTTTCAGTTTTGGCTGCTGTGTGGTTCCGCTTTCTGGGAGGATGTGATGCTTATTTGGCTCTTAGAGGTACTTGGATCTAGAATGTGTTATTCAAACGAACACTAAGGTCACTAAGCGAGAGGTCTGATAGACTGCTTTTCCAATAAAATGCCCAATTATAAGACACTTGGCTGTGGAAGCTGCCAAATTTTGGTCACTCCAATCAAATGTCCATTAACACTGTGGACTGAGTCAGTTGGGCAGTTATGAAGTCTTGGAAGATTCATTGAAGTGAAAGTTGATTTATACAAGACTATGATTGTTCAGTTTTGGAAGGCAAAGCTAGAATAACAAACCCACTGTAGTATTGTACAAAGCCCAAACAACCGAGAGCCCAGTTAAATTCAGCAGTCCTATCCTGTCTGTTCTTTCACTTTGTGCCTAGACAAATACTTCTTATTTTCTGCTCCAGATGAGAAGTCAAGACTAATGCTAATGCTAGCTCTCAATGTCCTCTCAGTGGAAACCAGAGCTGCACGATTAATCGTAAAAAGATCTCCATCTCGGTTGAAACACCCTCGCAATCTTGTTCCTAAATGACAACAATTCGATTATGACTAAATCTTTAACAAGTATGATCATAGGGAACATTCAAATCTGCGTTGATGTCTACAGTAGTGATGAAAATAGAGTAAATCAGATTACAAATCAATTACATCTTTACACCAATAGGTGGCAATTTGTCATTGAATCATTCAAGAGATTCGTTCAAAAATACAGATTCATCCAGTAATGACACAAGTGAAATCTGGAAAGAGATTCAGTGAATTGGTCCTTTTTTTTAAATGCAGCAATTTACATTTTGTCAGAACTTCTAGTAAATCTTTTTTTTAATTTTTTTTTTAGTCTATTCAAAATCGTGGGAGAGTTGTGATGCCTGTTTAATGTGATTCTCAGTTTATTCAGAATTGTGCCACTGGAAAACCAAGGGTGATCCAGAAAGAGAATATGAATACTATTATTATTACTGTGAATATACAGTATGGAGTTTGAAGACTTAATACAAAGAGTTTAACTATGTGAAAAACAATTTGGTATAGGACTTACGTTTCCCTAAAAAAACCTTGCTTGTACATTTCATAATTGCAAAAAAATGGCAAGTAACACATTGAATTAGAAGAGTGAAATTGCAATTTCTTTGAAAGTGTACTCCAATAATATTTGTTTTATTTACAACTTTGAAAAAGCATTTAGTATATCGATGCTAATTGCTAAAACAATATATTGTGTAGCCCTACTAGTATACGTACTGCAGGCTGTCCTCATCTGTCCCCATTTGTTTGTGACTCCACACATTTTATTCCAGATTTCAGTTCCAGCAAACTTCTAAACGGCTGGACAAATATCAAATAAAAGATCTGTGAAACTGTGATGGGTTTGGTCTGATTTTCAGCTAAATGAGATGAGAGAAAGAAGGAATTTGAGAGTGCTGGATGGAGAGAGTAAGAATGGAGAGGCAAGATGGAATTTGTGAGAAATGTATCCTAGGGTTATCCGACAGGCAGAGACGTTATGAGAAGCTCCTCTCTTTTGAAGTTTTTTTTAAAGCATTTTTGAGTCTTTCTGCCTCATCAAGAATGATGTTGAAGGCTTTACAGAGGAATTGCTGGAGTAGCATAGAGAAAAAAAAATCCTCCTAGACCCTACACAGTTTTTCCACAGAATTGTTATAAAACTTTATTTGCTCTCATGTCCTTCCTTTAGAGCTGTCTATAGAAACCTTTATACAATGGAGTTGTTTGGCCCTGTGTCACATGATGGTATGATGCAGCTAGTTATTATTATCAATTAAACTTAGCCACTAATAAAAACAGTCTGTACTGAGATGCCCATACACTTATAGTCTCTCATTCCCAGTTGTGTTCCCTCTGGTGGTCTGCGGCTGAACTGCTGTTATTACTTCTATTTCAGAATCTGAATCCTTTGGAAGATTTAGAGGTGCTGAGTAATTGTAAAAAAATACTATTTGTGGGAATTTGTTCTTATCTGAATAATTATATTCTACCTTTGTTTCAGCCAGGGTTATTACAGTCGTGCTCAGAATTAATGGCACCCCTGGTAAATATGATCAAAACTGGCTGTAAAAAATAAATCTGCATTGTTTATCCTTTTGATCTTTTATTAAAAAAACTGCCAAAAGTCTAACCTTTCATTGAAGTAATAGAATTGGAAGTGGAGGGAAATCACATTATGAAATAAATAATGAATAAATTAAATAAACAACAAACAAATGAAAAAGTGTTTCTCCAAAACACATTGGCCACAATTATTGGCACCCTTTTATTAAATACTTTTTGCAATCTCCATCTTTGACAAGATGAGTTTTCTCCTATAATGCCTGATGAGTTTGGACAACACCTGACCTGAGATCAGAGACCATTCCATACAGAATCTCTCCAGATCCTAAGATTTCTAGCAGAAAGTGTCAGGTTTTGATTTTTTATTTGTAGATATTTGATAGAATCCACGATTCCATGTATCTGAACAAGAAGTCCAGGACCTCCAGCAAAAATATATGCCCACAACATTAAAGATCCAACGGTATATTAAATTGTACACATGGGGTACTTTTTATCCAGTGGAACCATCTAGCGTGTTTTTTTAGTTTCACCTGACCACAGAAGCCTGTGCCGGTTGAAGTTCCAGTCGTGTCTGACAACTGAATTTGCTGGAGTTTGTTTTTGGATGAGCGAGGAAGATTTTTCTTGAAACCCTCCCAAACAACATGTGGTGATGTAAGGGTTGTTTGATTTTTCTTTTTTTTAATAGGCTTTCTGGTCCAAAGACTCAACTAATTTCTGCAATTCTCCATCTGTGATCCTTGAAGAGTCTTTGGCCACTCAAACTTTCTTTTGATTGGAACTTCTTAATTATTGCCCTGATGGTCACAATGGGGATTTTTTATTTTCTTACAGCCACATTCTATTTTCTATTTTGTGATGCTCAACAAGCTCAATGTGTTTTGGAGAAAAACGTTTATTTCATAATGTGATTTCCCCCCCACTTTCAATTCTTTTACTTCATTGAAAGGTTCGATTTTTTTTGAATGATAGATCAAAAGGATAAACAAAAGGATGCAGATTTATTTTTTTACAGCCAGTTTTGATCATATTTACCAGGGGTGCTATTAATTCTGAGCATGACAGTATATTGAACTAAAACTAAAAATATAAAAACATTTTTGTTACGTGAAATAAATTAAACCAACTGAACTAAAATAAAATATAAAAAACATTTTAACTTTATGTGCTAAAATAATAACAACTACATTGACATAATAAAAAAAAATAAAAAAAATAATGAGAAACAAATGAAAGGTAAAACATTATCAAATGAAAAATATAAACAAATTATATTAATATTATATATAATATTTTTATATTATATATATAATATTTTTCTCTTCCTTTCTATATAAAAAAAATAATTGTACGGGTTCTACGTTGGATTAAACTGTGAAAGGTTACAGCACTTACATTTTGTTGTCCTGCTGTTAGTTTAACTGCTTCTATGGTTCTCATTTGTAAGTCGCTTTGGATAAAAGCGTCTGCTAAATGAATAAATGTAAATGTATTAATTAAAACAAATTTTATCTTAAAGATACTTAAATAATACTGGCTAAATGCTTTGATTTGTAACAATTTTTTTTTATGATTTTGCATATTTTCTTTTGACTCTATGGTATGATTATAATATTTGACAATGTAATATATTGTCAGCACTTTTTATAAAAAATAATATTAATGTTTTCAGTTCTCTTGTATCCTGTTGTCTTGAGTTCCATTTGCCTTTTTTCTGTTTGTGAAAATTCACTTCATGATGCACTTCAGGATGCATAAAACATAATCACTAGTTAGTGTTTTTTCTTGCTGTTACATATTTGATCTGTACCGTCCTTTTACAGCCTCTTAAATCTCTTTCTTCCCTCACAGGGTGAACACTGAACTGTGTCCTCTCTGGGGTTGTTCTAGCTTTAGTGTTGTCTGTCACCAAAATCAAACTTAAAAACAAGTCATAAATTGAAGCAGCAGATCATCTTTTATGTATGTGTGCCTGCACAGTGTAGGCTACATAGTGGAAACTAGGACAGTCAGCAGAGCATTAGGACAACAAAGCTGCTTTTACTTTCCTGGAAAACAATGCAAGCATTGACAGAAAATGAGGAGATTTACTGCTTTCACTTATCAAACAGGATATAGGGTTAGAATTGCATTATGAATGACTGCGATATTTTTATTCTAGTTGTTTTGAGACCACAAATAGTCCTGAGTGAGCAGGACCGAGATGAGAAATCTCTCGGGTTGGTGTTATAAGACTGTTACGTAACTCTCTCTCTCAGGCAGCTGCGTCCTTCATGCTTAAATCGCAGTTGTCTTGTGAGGTGTCTCTTCAGTGATGATGTTGAATATGAAAAGGACAGAGAGAGCTATGCTGGTGGATGCCTCCATGGTCACAATACTATATCCCGTCCATTAGGAATGAAAGTATAACATTAATAGGTGTACAGCAGTGAGAAAAACCGTGTTTAGTTGTCAGGATCCTGACATTGAGAGTCATATTGGAGGTTTGTAAGCATCTTAAACACAGAAGCGGCAGATGAGCATCTATCAGAGCTGAGCTGTAGTGTCCTTGAGTTGTCTCTGAGATGATTGAAGACGCTGTGTGACTTTGACATCACTGCACTGCTGTTAGACCTATTCCACCCGCCTAATGACACCGTCATGGAGATTAACAACATTCATCAACTGCAGAGGGGCGTTTGGTTACTGACACTGACAATCTAAAGCACGTCTCTAAAAAGAGTACAGCTTGCTCAGAATCCAGAGTTTCAGTTAAGAAATGTAAGCATGTGAATGTGTCTCTGTCTGTTTCTGGGTGTGTGGTGTTATATATTTTTTTGCATAAAAAAACTATTAAATTGTGACAGACGAGAATGCTGTCAAAACAATCCCTGTTTACACGGATCCGAGAAAACGACCTAAAACGCTGTATTATGCTGCCAGGCCAGTAGCTGGCGATGTTATTTTCTAAAGAAACACTACGCTCCTATAGACTGAAAAACGTAATACGCGTGCGCATGACATCATGACTGTTTTCACAAATTCGTGTTTTGGTAGTTTACACGGAGACAACAACAGTATTGTTATCAAAACGTTTAAAAAACCGTTATCAAAAGTTTGCGTTTTCAGCCCCCCAAAACGCCATTGTCATGTAATGGAATGACCAAAACGCATAAAAAGTTGCGTTTCAAGTTGAAAATGGTGAAATGTAAACGGCCCCAAACCTAAAGCTGCATTTATTTAATCTAAAATATAGTAAATTGAAAGATAATTGTAAAATCACATGTATTTGTATCATTACTCCAGTCTTCACTCAGTGTCAAATGATCCTTTAGAAATCATTCTAATATACTCAAGAAACATTTCTTGTTATTATCAGTGTTGAAAACAGTCAGCACTCAAACTCAGGTCGCCCAAAGCGCTACCGTGTTGTTGTCAAATTGTTGTACCCTATTGGGTTTCCAGACAAACCTTCATGTGTGATTTGTAGGCCTGCATTATTTCTGCTGGTGTGCTTTTTTCCCAAAGTGAATCAAACCCATGACCTTGGATCATGGTACTGACACACTGAACCTAAGACTGACCTGCGTTCGGATCAGAAGAGGGTTCTTATGAAAGGGCTTTGAGATGAGATCTTGATTAGAGAATATAGGACGATACAGACAGGGAGCAAAGCAGGTGAATTATGAGTTCAGGCTCTTTTAAGCCCATGAGAGCATCCTGTCTCTGAACCAAATCACAAGGCTGCAGTCAGAGGTCAGCAAATGTGGCTCAGTTTCCTTTTTTTTCTTTTTTGTTTGTAAAATTAAAACGCTAATGCCATCCCAAAGCTCAGAAGCAGAGCGAGCTCGACAGTAATCCGATTCTCCATGACAGAAATAAATAACAGCACAAATCCACAGTCCACCTGAAACATGTTCTAGACTTTTAGCACCCACATTTCTTATAGTATCTATCACATACAGTTGCGTCCTAAAGTCTAAAAACCCTAGTAAAAATGCTTGTTTTGCATTCTTTTCCAAATGAGTACAAAATGATTAATTATTAAGTTATATAATAAGCATAACTATTTCATGAAAAGTCACTGTAAAAAGGTTCATGTTCAGTTTTACTTAGTTTTGTTGTGCCCACAACAACATATTAACTTAATAACTCATGTTGAGGCCACAAGTTTATTTTGTCAAGGTAATGACATCTTTATGCCATAGCCATGGGACGTGAAGTTGTGGTCTCGAGATCCCAAGTGGAACGACATCTGTTTATTGTGGCAAATAATTTAACCTGTGATAATCAAAAATGGGTTATATTGGATATTATAATTATTATTTTGAATTAAGAAAGACATTATTATGTTATATTCTGCGTATTTATTATTATTATATTATTATGTATAGATACCTATAAATCATTCATCCCATACCAAAGTCTTTTATATCCATTCACTGATTGTTTTTTTTTGTTTAATATTTGTACATTTTATATTTATTGTTATATGTTTATTTTACCCTTTGTTTCATATTTCTCATTACCTAATGAACGTTCTGCATTATCTGACACAATGACATGAGGATGCCGTTACCTCAACAAAAGGATCTCATGCAAAAGTTATAAATACCTCGCTGTATAATCATGTTTTTCTATACTCTATATGTCTGTTTTTCCTCTTTTCATATCTTATAATTCAATTCAATTCAATTCAAATTTATTTGTATAGCGCTTTTCACAATACACATTGTTTCAAAGCAGCTTTACAGAAAGTGCATTAAAAATGTACATAGAAAATACAGTTAGTTCATCATGTATTAATTTAGGGCATAACATATCGCCGGCGTTGAGTCGTCTCTTCACAGGCGTCGAGTCGTCTCTCCACAGGCGTTTAGTCGTCTCATCACAGGTGTTGGATCATCCGAAGTCTCCGTGAGAGGCTGGATACAAACTGGAGCTGACGAACGCTATTTACCTCGGGACTTGCGTCCCGAGATAACAGCAGAAAGGCAGATGAGAAATAATTAGCGTAGCTGATGTTCATAATATTAATGCATTCGATCTGATTCGCCAGTAGTATAAAAGGTAAGCATTATGTGAATGCGTGGTTAAAGAGATGCGTCTTTAATCTGGTTTTAAACTGGGACAGCGAGTCTGAGCCTCGAACAATATCAGGAAGGCTATTCCAGAGTTTAGGAGCTAAATGTGAGAATGCCCTCCCTCCTTTAGTGGACTTAGATATCCTAGGAATGACCAGAAACCTCGAATTTAGAGATCTTAAAGAGCGCGACGGATTGTAGGGCGATAGAAGGTCCGTTAAATAGACTGGAGCTAAACCATTTAGGGCTTTATAAGTCAGAAGCAATACCTTGTAATTGATACGGAACTTAATAGGTAACCAATGTAGAGATGATAAAATTGGTGTTATATGATCATATTTTCTTGATCTAGTAAGAAATCTAGCGGCTGCATTTTGGACTAACTGTAGCTTGTTTATTGAGGATACAGGACAACCAGCTAATAAAGCATTACAGTAATCTAGTCTCGAGGTCATGAATGCATGAACTAACTTTTCTGCATCAGAAACGGATAGCATGTTACGTAGCTTAGCAATGTTTCTGAGGTGGAAAAAGGCTGTTCTTGTAACATAGAAATATGATTTTCGAAAGTCAAGTTGCGGTCAAGTATGACACCCAGGTCTTTTACTGTAGTGGATAAAGTAACAGGGCATCCTTCTAAATTAAAGTTGTATTGTAAGGGATTTTGTGGGTAGTTTTTTGGACCAATAAGTAATAGGCCTACCTCTGTTTTATCTGAATTTAATAGCAGGAAATTACACGTCATCCAGTATTTTATATCTTTAAGACATTCTGTCAAGTTAGATAAGTTAGTGGTTTCATCTGGCTGTGATGAAATATATAATTGAGTGTCATCAGCATAACAGTGAAAATTAATTCCATGTTTTCTTATAATATTACCAAGTGGCAGCATATATATTGAGAATAGTAGAGGGCCTAACACAGATCCTTGCGGTACTCCATAGTTTACTGACGTTATCTTTGATTTTTCCCCATTTAAACAGACAAAGTGGTAACGGTCTGATAAGTACGATCTAAACCAGCTTAATGCCTGTCCCTGAACACCAGTGTAGTTTTGTAGTCGATCCAGGAGTATTTTATGATCTATAGTATCAAATGCAGCGCTTGGATCGAGTAGAACTAGTATTGAGATGCAGCCTTGGTCAGAAGCTAAAAGTAAATCATTTGTAATTTTAACTAGCGCAGTTTCTGTGCTATGATACGGTCTGAATCCTGACTGAAATTTTTCATAGATATCATTTTCTTGCAAGAAAGAGCACAATTGAGCGGACACAACTTTTTCTAGTATTTTAGACATAAATGGAAGATTTGAAATGGGTCTGTAATTTGCTAGGTTATTTGGATCTAATTGTGGTTTCTTAATAAGAGGTTTTATTACTGCCAGCTTGAATATTCTTGGAACGTGACCTAAAAATAAAGATGAATTAATAATATTGAGAAGAGGCTCTTCCACTACAGGTAACACTTCTTTAAGTAATTTAGTGGGTATTGGATCTAATAAACAAGTTGTTGGTTTAGATGCAATAATAAGTTTATTTAGCTAAAGATAACTAAAGATATAGAATTGAAAGTTATGACTAGGAGCAGTCTGGACTCATTGAAGTTCAAATCCCTCATGTCACATTAATTAAGGCCAGTCTGTGACCCCAGGCCGCTTCGCTCCATGTGTGGGTGCCTCATAACTCCCAGTCATGTATTACACGTTCAGAGGGAGCCAATAGCGTCTGTGCTGTGGTGCGCGCCTGGCGTTGTATTGTCCTGCTGTGTATCCATACGCATGGTTCTCATGGATGGGAGACATTGAGCTGCGTTCCCGTCTGGAAGGAGGGATGACGGGGTCAGAGAGGAGGTGGAGGAGAGAAGTGGATTGATCGAGTCCCTGACGCTTGGCCCTCGCCATCTGTCACCCTGCAGGCTCTCTCTTTTTCTCGCTGAGCCCAGAATGGGTCAGATACACATTTACCTCAGCTAACAGTACTGTTGCATACGGGAGCAGGTGCAGAATAAGCAGACAGTGTGAGGTTAAGAGTAAATGTCTTTACTGGATAATTTGCCTACAAATAAAAATTGTCATCATTTACTAAACCTCACAGTGTAACACTTTTTTTTTATTAGCATAGAATTTCCACTTTTACATATAATGAAAGTGGATGGTGACCAGTAGCTATCAAGCTCCAAAAAGGTCAAATGCCCTTTGTACCATCTGCTCCAGCACTCCTGGTGCATTTGCAATTCGTTAACAGTATTTGCATAAAGCAGGAAGTAGAACACTTAATATTCAGTACACAGGAACATGGAGATCTGCATCTTAATGTGCAAGAAGAACTAGTGCAGATGGCAGGATTTTTAGTTAATAATATCCTACATTTCATAGAGTACATTTTTATATGTAATTTAATAATTAATTCATTGCCAAATGTACTGACAAGCATTTATGGTCAACTAAAATATACTTTATTCTTTTGTAATGATGAATTTGCACTTTTAGTACATTAAAAATATTACTTTTAAATGTAATAACGAATAACACCCTTTAATATCACGGTACTTTAAAGAACTTTAGTAATTTAGCACATAAAATATTTTTACTGGAGTGATAACCGCAGCACATGAGACGCGCTCTCTGCTCCTCACCACAGCGTGTCTCAGGTGCTGCGGTTATCACTCCGCCCAAGTAGCAGTGCTTCACTTTCAGAGAATATAGTTCCCAGTATTTATACGGTTAAAATATGTCTGTGTCTCATGTGACTTTGTTTTTTGTACACTCTGTGACTATACAAATCACAACATGTAAATAGGAAAATGTTTGCGTTATTTTGTAACTTATTTGGATTAGTATGCTAGCTGTAACCATTTACATCCAGTCTTTGTGCTAAGCTAGGCTAGCGGTGGGTGCGTCAAACAGACTTATAGCACGCACGGAGATGAAAAAGGTATGGACTTATCTAACTCTGGGGGATAAGGTGAATAGGCTAAAGTCCCAAAAAGTCGGAGTGTTCCTTTAAGTGGCCTTTTATTTCATTCATGCATTATCTACAAGTAGTCAAGTACAGCTTTTGTGAATATTTGAAGTATACACTAAAAGTGCACATTCACTATAATCAAGCACACTTTTTTTTCACAAGGGATGAACATCATGACACATTGTGACAGTCGCACCACAGCTCTGATGAGTCTGACCTCTTAAACTATCTCCAGTCAGGCAGATGTTCTGCTGTCTGATCCTCTGTATCTTGTATCAAATGTAATTGAGTTCTGAGTAATCAGCGCTTTTATTGTCAAGAACTAGAGCCTGTTTTTCAGACGGAAATGAAAGCTATATCAGCTTGAATGGTAGTACAGCAACTTGAAACCAAAGAGCTGTGCCAATTAACAGGCTTACGTTTATCTCCGAGAGGCCAGTTGAGGTCATGGCAAAATCAATGGACCATATTGTATTAGTTTGCAGACAGTGGCTCAGTGATTAATTACTGCACAATGTTTTTATGTTTCTGTGTGGCCGATAAGCCGATAAGGGAGAGGAGGAGCATATGAGTCAGAATAAAACTTATTATTAATCCATTGTACATAGGAGTGCGTTGTACAGTGTTTGGGAGTAACTAAATAGAAGTAATGGCGGCACTATAAAATTTTCAGTAGCATGGCCGTAGTTTTCAAAATTCTCATTGTGTTTCACACACAAATCATCATGCAGACTCTCCTGAACTGTTAAGGGGTTTGCTTTGGTCTTATTTTTTACTGCAAAATATTTTGTGATATGTTGCTATTCATTAATGTTTTTAAGATAATTATATAAATTATAGGTATACACTATACCGTTCAAAAGTTTGGGGTGTTTTTTCAAGAATCCTGAAAAAATGCATCACTTTTCCCACAAAAATATGAACTGTTTTCAACATTATTAATAATAAGAAATGTTTCTTGAGCAGCAAATCTGCATATTAGAATGATTTCTGAAGGCTCATGTGACACTGAAGACTGGAGTAATGACGCTGAAATTCAGTTTTGCATCACAAGAATAAATTACATTTTAAAGTATATTATAAGTTATTTTTAATTATAATCGAATTTCACGGTTTAACTATATATTAAATGCAGCCTCAATAAGCATTAGAGACATAAAAAAAAATCTTACTGACCCAAACTTTTGAACGGCAGTGTTTTTTTTTTTTTTCAGTTTTTTTTTTCATTATTTAGTGACACGGAAGTCCACAGTTGTTTCATTTCTTAGAAGATATTCCCCTCTTTTATAACTTAATTTTGCTACAACTTTCATTAGTAACTTGTAGTAAAAACATGTAGCTCAGAAAGATTTTCCAGAACACTAGTGTTGTGTGTGTTATGCTTAACCGTCGTAGACCTCCATTCACCTCCTTTATTTTCCCAGTCGCTCCCCCTTTCTGTGAAGCAGACAGGATCAGGCACGTGTGAACCTCCGTTTCCCCTCTCCTCTCCACGTGTTCGTGTGTGTGTGTAGATGTGACCCAATTTAGAAGTGGTAGCACACACTGGATGAGACTGATAACTGAAGAGAAGAGATAACCACAGATACATTCCTCTCGAATCTCCTCTTCATTCTTCACTGGTTTTATTAAACGCAGATTAAATAGTTACTAGCATTCCTGACTAAGTGTATAGACTGAGGGTACGGAGAGAGCAAAGTCCCTGCAGATTTTGCACACTTTAAAAAGGTTACATTAGACTTTGTTTCATTCATGCACTTCTGAACATGGCAGAGTGGAAACGTAAGAATATGAGTCAAGAATATGAGTCAAAATGGCTGTTAAGTTTTTTGTTGTTTTTTTTGTTTTCTCACACAGGGGTAATGTTAGTTGGTATCCAGTGGGGGGCAGTGTGCTCTTCCACTCGTCTCAGAAATAACATGTGCTGAGTAGATATTTTATTTTGAGGAACTTAAAACTTTCACAGATTATAATGTGCCTGTCAAAATATGATCTCTCCTGGCTCTATGTCCTCGAGACCCATGTGAACTCACTGATGGGCCAAAGAGAAAGAAAGCCATGACCTTATCATGCTTTCATGGTAACATAATAACAGGCTTTTCACCTTTACACCCTGCAACTAATACTCCATAGCAGGTGTGTGACGTACAGTATACATACTTGTACCCTTTTGGGTTACACTTTATTTCGATAGTCACTTTAGACGTTCTACTAATTATAAGTAACTTTTCAACTACATGTCAACTAACTCTCATTAGAGTATTAGTATATTATATCAGACTGTCAGTAGACTGTTAGGTTATGGTTAGGTGTTAGGGTTCGGGTTAGGAAAATAAGTTGACTTGTAGTCGCCAAGTTACTTATAGTCAGTTGAATGTCTGTTGGGGGACCAACAAAATAAAGTGTTAGCAGATATTAAGCTGACAGTCTACTAATACTCTAATGGCAGTTAGCTGACATGTAGTTGAAAAGTTACTTACAGTTAGTAGAATGTCTAAAGTGGACTATCGAAATAAAGTGTTACCCTCTTTCGTCTTGACTGTAGAGATGGTAGAGGCTCTCTGGGCATTCTCTACTTTCTTATTGTTTTAAATAGACGGTTGGAACTTTTTAAAAACCAATTGTGAATTTTTCAAGTTTTCAAGTTTTGCTTGTTTCTGAATTTCACCTAACCCCAGAATGTGTGGCTATCCCTGCAGGTGTGTGTGTGTGTGTGAGTGGAGGTGGACGCTGCGGTGGGACTCTGGGCATGTGTAAAGTCTCCATCAGTTCTGGATCTCTGCATCTTTTAGGAGCCGCTCTCTGGGCCTCTGTGCAAGGTAAGACATGTGATGAGTCCCTGTACATCTCTCTATCCTCCCTGTCAGTACTGGAGAAACAGACATGACACATGGAATTGATTTCCATCATTCATTTAGCCTAGGCATTCAGAACAAGCAGGCTTTAATGGACTCTGCCATTAGTATCATAACTTGTACCCCTCACTGTGTTAGTTTTAATTAGGCTCAGTTAATTAAAGACACTAAAAGCTAATGATCTGTAAAGCATGATGAAAATGCATTCAGGTTTTCTTAAATCAAGGTTGAAGGATCTGAAAAGTGAAAGGAGTGCATTGTAAATCTGATCTTCCTTGCTCATAAATATTAATTAGGTGACAATTGTCATACTAGGTAGCTCTGCCTCTGCCCACACAGAAATCTCCTTGGAATGGAGTACCTCTCCTCATGTATATCAAATACTGCTCGTGTTAATTAGTTTCTTAGTTTATATATATATATATATATATACACACACACACACACACACACACACACACACACACACAAAATATATATATATAAAAATATATATATATATATATTTTGTGTGTGTATATATATATATTACACATACTGTATATGAGGAAGCCTTGTTTGCTGAAATCACATGACTGTCAGTTTGAATCACTGATTCGAAACAAGTGATTTGTAAAGGTGTCAAAGCTTTGTGTTTCGAACACGCTCTTCACTAGTGTTTTGTGACGGATGGACAGCTTTTAAGTGTGTATAGAAAAATTGCTGCTTGTTGGAATCTTGTCAGGTGACCGCTGGTTAGGAAACAGCAAATCTGCAGTATGAAAAAAAAAAATGAGTGACTGTTTTAAATCTGGTGAAAGCATCTAAGATAAACATAATAAAAACTTGCAAAAAATTGTGTTAGTGAACATTTTACAAGCATCAGCAGAGTTGTACTCAGTGGGAAAACAAGCATTCCTCGCTGTCACAGCTGATTATCGCATCTGCAGGAGTCTGGACATTGATCAATGGTGTGAATATGTGTATGGTGGAGTTTTTTTTACCCCACAGGGAAATTTCAATAAAGGTTCCATCCAGCACTTTGAAGTGTATTTTGTAAGGGGTTCAGGTTCTTGATGGATGACCAATGCGGAGTGTGACCGTGGAATGAATGCTGGGTGACATGAGTCTAGATGGGGTCAGAGGGCAGGGAATTATTAGGATGCTAATGAACAGATTAACAAAATTGCCATGTTTTTTAAACGTTTAAATCTGACTACCCCTTACTTACTAGACAACATTTTTGGTTCCTTTACAGGAGCTGTTCATTTGATTGCAGATTTGGCCCCTTTGGCCTGACTCATCTGGTTAGTTTGCAGTGAGAGCTAGAGCACATGACTGTCAGGTCTTCAAGACTTTGTTTCATGTGTGTGTGTGTGTGTGTGTGTGTGTGTGGTCTAGCAGCTGCTCTGACCCTGCAGCTCTCAGTCTATGCTCACACTCATCTTAGCAGCTGCCTGTTTCCTTCAGGAGACCGACCCCTGCTCTATCTCTTCCTCTCTGTGGTGGAAATGGCATCTGAGACCTAGTTACTGAACAGACTTTTGTAAGGATAATATCCAGAGATACTAGAAGGGTTTCTTAGTGGCATCGAGGTGATTGATTCTAACGATAAAAAACGTTCATTTCCATGTCAGTAAGATATTTAAATGTTTCTGAAAATACAGTAAAAACAGTCATATTGTGAAATATTAGTACAATTTATGATAACTGTTTTCTATTTGACTATATTTCCAAATGTAATTTATTTCTTTGATTGCAAATCTGAATATTCATCAGCCACCCATCACTCCAGTCTTCAGTGTCACATGATCCATCAGATATCATTCTAAATCTAATATGCTGATTTGGTGCTCAAGAAACATTTCTTATTATTATCAATGTTGAACACAGTTGTGCTGCTTAATATTTCAGTGGAAACAGTGATATGTAAAAGACGAATATCTAAATATAGCCTAAATAAAGTCCTTTACGGTCAATATGGTCCATATCTTAAATTTTGGGGTAAAATGTTACCTGGACATGGATTTTCTCATACAGGCTGTTATTTGTGTTTATGAGTCACATCAAACCATGTCGCTCTCATGGCCCTCTCTTCATGCCAGTGGAACATAAACAGCGAGCATGCTGTGAGTTAATGGGAAATGAATGAGAAGACAGGCCGAGTAAAGCGTCTCTGACACATTGCCTGCTCCCACCTCTCTCCTGCTAAGATTTACTGTGGAAGAGTATAGGCCAGCCCTGAGATTTGTGTGTTCACAGTTTAACAGACGCCACACGTTACCCCTGTTCCTCTGTCCTATTAAACCAGAGCAGTGATTGTGTCTCTCTGTGATTTGTAACCTTTTTCTCCTGAATGGCACGAAGAATTCTTTCAGATGTCCCACTGCCCTCTGACCCCCCCCCCCCCCCCTCTCTCTCTCTCTCTCGTCCCATAGACTGATGAATCACTTTTTAGTTATGGGAAATAACACTGTGTGAAACATCTTTCAGTGCTTATGTTAGTAATTCTCCCATAGCAAAAACGACTAACTCTGCAATATACAGTCTGTAGCTGTTAAATTCTTTTGTAGAAATCTATTATTCTTTCCATTCTCTGTTAAAGTGTGCTGAGGCATGTCTAACCCCATGTGGACTCACAGCACTGATCATCAGATCAAAGCTTATGAAACACTGTAAAAAACACTGTTTTCATTTGAAGACATTATCTTCGTTGTCCATGTGATCTTTGCTAATTATGATGTTATATTTGGTGTTTCCACCTGTGTTCACGTCGTGACTGAGACCACAACCCCCTGCACTGTTTTAAAACGCTCGTCTTTCGACCTTTAACCTCACTTGACCCTTAACGCTCATAAAACACCATTAATAGTGTTTCACGGCTGGTGTTAGGAACAGGTGTGGTTCAGATATCTCTCTCTTAATTTTTCCCTCAATATAAAAATAAAAATATATATTTGTATTATTAATAACAACAACAACATTTATTATTAGTATTATTATTAGTATCATTTGATCTTCCAGAGGATAAATATTTGAGTTCATATTGAAATCGTTCAATTTTGACTTGGGGATATAATAATAATAATACTTTTTAAAAACGATTATTCATTATAAAATTTTAATAAAATGTATACAATTATTACTAAATTGTGATAACAATTGTTTATGGTAATGATGATGGATGATGGATAACATACTCCAGATACTTTAGATATTATTATCTATCATTTAATAAGCTGGAGGGCTGGCTGTTCATTATTGGGGGAATTCCAAGAATGGAAACTCTATGAAAACGAAAGAATAGTCAATGTTCCAAATAACCTGTAAACTCTCAGTACATTTTTCATTTTCAGCACATTGTGCAGAAGAGTAGAGGTGCATCATGCCCACATGTCCTCCACTCAATGCTCCTCTCTCTTTTTTTTTTTTTTTCACAAAGCGTTCTGCAATCCCACTCATAACGGAGCACAAAATGGACACGGAGCTCCCTCAGTTCCTCGTCCTTCTCCCCTCCCCACATCACCTCAGTGCTCTTATTGCTTTTCCATGGCAGGGAGCAGAGCAGTAAAAGTAGATTGGTTTGCAATGCTCAAACCTGCTGGCAGCTTTACACATTCAGTTTCATTACACACCATTCATTACAGCGTTCAGACCAGGCCTCTGTATCTGCCTATGAAATCTTTTTGTGTGTCTATGTGACATTTCTGGCACTGTGTTGATGCACTATATGAAGTGCTGGGTGGATTACTTACAAATTGTAGTACATTACTCAATACAAATTACATGATGAAAAAAGTTAGTAACATAATCATAACATAAACATTAATCGAATGTAATCCGACTACTTTTTGATTAGTTTTGGCCTAACGTTTAGCCTTAACTTGTTTATCACATAGATGTGAATAGGATAATCTTGTACTACAGTGATATAAAAATACAAATAGAACAAAAAATTTTGTTGAAAATTGGTCATCAACAAAATGAAGTGCATTAAAGATTATATTAGGTCAGGGTTTACCGAACTAGGGTTTGCAAAGGAACTGCAAGGGCTTTGATGAAATAATAACTATTATTATTTAAACCATCATTTTTTTTTTTTTTTTTATAAAAACAATCAGCACAAATATGAAATATTTTATTTGTTATGCTTCGTGGCCTCTGACTTTTGTAATGCCACAAAACTAAAAGACTTTCTGTATAACCAATAGCTTGTTTTAGAAAGGACCATTTAAAATTATAATTAGAGAGAATAAATAAATAATTAATAATTTACCGCCATTTTGTGAACATTAAGTAATCATGTAATCAATAAAACGGTGAAAAGTATTTTAAGAAACGTAATGTAATCTAATTACAAGTATGCAATTTGTGGAATCTGATAACATAATCTAGATTACATATAATCAGGTACTACTCAGCACTGACTATGAATGTGTGTTTCTGCCCTTACATGTGACAGCAGATGTGTTTGGCATAAGCTCAATGCTTTGTGATGGAGCTCTGTTATCCTGGGGGGTCTGAGCTCAGGGCTAGGTCTATATACACATTCCAAGATTTGATATAGTTCTCTGAACCCGTGATGTTCTTATGTAATCTGCCACAGCAGCAGGCTCATCACAGATGCATTCCACACTGCAAACTTTGATCATTTAGATGGTAAAACACATTTTCCCTCTGCTAAAGAGTTGATGGTGTCAATATGCTCCTCTCATGCCATCAGGAATAGCAATGACACCGTGCACTGGACCAACATGCATTTTGTGATTTGTTCCACATTAGGAGGCCCAGGTGCAATCCGTTTTTTAGGCTGATTTTCAAAAATCTGTAGGATTATGAACACGAAACAGCATTGGAAACCCAGTTTGCTTCCAAAAATAACACATATTTGAAACAAACAAACAAAATGCAGTTCGGCAAGATTTTTGTCTTATGCTCAACAAGGCTGCATTTATTTGAAGAAAAACTTCAGTAAAACAGTATAATTGTGAAATATTATTATAATTTAAAAGAACTGTTTTCTATTTAAATATATTCAAATGAAATGTATTTCTGTTGTGGAAGCTATTACTCAAGTCTTCAGTGTCACTTGATCCTTCGGAAATCATTCTAATTTGCTGATTTTTTGCTCAAGAATCATATTGGTATTGTCAATTGTCATGGGTTGTTGCAGGCAAAGGAAAGATTTACGGTAAGGATCTAAATGCAGCAGTCTTTGAAAAAAAATGAGATTTTTCTCACCTTTTTGTTTAAAATGTCGTTGTTGTTTTTAAATTAAACTTGCCACTTTCAAGTGTTGATAAAAAAGGATGCAGGAAGCTAGAATAAAATGTTTTTTTAAAATGGAAAGAGTTAAATGTAGGCCTATATTTTAAGCATAAAATGTAAAACCTATATTTCAAGTATAAAAATTGTATACCTTTTAAGGTTTGCTTTTTAAGTATAGCCTACTAATTTACAATTTACATATTATATTTGCACTTTAAGGATACTACAAGTGTGATTTTGTTCACTTAAAGAAAACTTACAAGTATACTTGCAGTATAAAACGTCTAAAGTACTTTTTTACTGAGAGTATACTTATAAGTGTACTTCAATAAAAAAGTGCTACAAGTATTAAAAAATAGTAAACTACTAGTACTTATAAGTTCACTTGTGGTACAATGCAGTACAAATGAGAAACATAGCTGTGAACTATAGTTGTGCACTTAAAGTTTACTACTGTTACACTTATAGTACACATAAACATATACTTTTATATACTAAAAGTGGGCCAATTTAGTCCCAAGCCTTATTGAAATATACTGTAATGAAGTGCTCCGAGACCCGAAGGTTGAGAATCCAAATGCAGTTTTTAATGGGAAAATCCAAGATCATTAACCATATAACAGGTAATGGTCAAAAGCACCGGGTAAGAGACTTTGCAGGGAATAAATGTGAAACCCAGGCTATTATAGAGTGAACTAAACACGATAATGAGACACAGGTGAATGTGATAATGAAAAAGAGCCCGGGCACTCAGTAATGGGAGATGCAGTTTGTGAGGGAATGACAATAGTCTGATGTGGAGTGCCCTCTGGTGTCTCTCAACCGAGTGTGGTGCGATCAGACCGTTACATATACATTCACAAGTTTACTATCAGTACATTGATTTCAAAATATACTTGAACATTACTTAAGTATACTTAATATGAACTACAGTATACTACAGTATAAAAGTATACTTCTTTTTCGTAAGGGCAACTTGATTATAAACAAACTTACTGTGAGTCTTCGACAGTACTCTGGAAATTTGATTTGGTTGTGAAACATGGTTTAAATGTGACAAGTGGGTGGAGTGGTCAGTTTCAAAAACTGATGCCAACGATGGTTTAGAGGCAAAGAATGTTATTACATCATGATCAAAGATTACAAAGAGAGACTTTTTTTTAGGAATAAAGTGCTCTAACTGATGAATCATGCCCAGTAAAATGCATTTAGAAAGGTTCAGGCTGACTTTAAACATTGTAAAATGTGTTGAACAGAGCAGTATTATTGCAAATGAAAACTAATTTTCTGAGTGATGGTACCTGAATCTGCAGATATCAGTGGAGTTCTACTCATTTTAGCAATGAATCTCACAGAGCCCCCCACCACAACCCCATGTCTGGCACTCAACAGTTGTTTTGTGTTTTTGCCCCTTCTTTTCTCTATGTCTCTCCCTCTCTTAGTAGATGAAGGGTCAAGTGTTTTGTTGGAGGTTTTGAGGACCTCTCATTTTGTGTGTCCATCTGCATGTGTGTGTGTGTGTGTGTGTGTGTGTGTGTGCATGCTTGATCAAATCAATGTGTGTGTGTGTATGTGGGGGATGGAAGGGGGATTAGGTTCATGTTCAGTCTTTTGTCCTTCACTATCATTAATTTTCTCTCCCTTTCCTAACCAACTCCATTCCGTTCCAGTTCTTCCCCTCTGAATTGAAAAGAGACAGCGGGACTGGGAAGTTTGGGGGGGATTGAGAATTCCTCTTGCCCCCATTCATACTTAATCAAGGCTGTTCATTACCCCGCTAACAACAGCTTTAACCAGTACAGTACTGGAAGAAACAAAGTTTACTCCCTAGTTCATGTCCAGGGTGTTTTGTAAGCATGCTGGACTTACAAATGATAGTCCAAAAATGGAATGATACAAATTTTAGTTTGTAAGAGTAATCTTTTACATTACACATTTCAGATAATATACTGTAATCAGACTACGTATAGATTACGTTAGGATAATCTTGTCCAATATTGATATAAAAATACAAAGAGAATTTCATTCTTTATCAACAACATGAAGAAAATTAAACAATACATTCCATCAGAGTTTCCAAACTGGGGTTTGTAAAGGAAATGCAGGGGGTTCGTAAATTGATGAAAAGTTAATAATTAATTCAATCTTAAAAATGTTCAATTAAAAGGAATAAATAATTTGAAAAAAAAAAGTATATATAAAAATGAAAGTGCAATGGAGGTCCGCTGGAGTTATGAGGTTTAGTAACAAGCTGTTTTAATACTTTTCATTGGTTAAATATTTGCAAAACCCACAGACAACTGTAAAGATACAAGGTTTCCGCCTGACAACGACGAAATAATCCATTACTACCAAGCAAGGTCTGTAAGCATTCGTGGATGTGCTGTCGCTCCAGTATGGAGAATACTGTCGGCCGGATGTACTTTGAGATATGTGTGTGTGCACTAGTTAAGCCTCCCCCGTAAGTATATGTGGAGTGTATGTTCATGTGATAACTCCCCTGGAGGGCAAGTGTCCATTAATCACTCAGATGCTCATCTTTTCCTAACGCTTCATTAGCTCTCCGTCCTCCCTGCATCTCTCATTCCTCCTTTTCACTTCACTCGAGAGTCACACACTACTTTGTCCCTGTATTTACTATTCTCTGCGCATGCAGGTTAGGAGTAACACGTCATGCTCCTTGCTTTTGTTTGGGAATGGCCAGTAAATGAGGGAGTGAAGTGGTAAACGATTGAAAGGGAAGAACCAGTGAATAGGTTTCATTGAAAGGCAACCCTTTATAAATGGCTGATTCTTCAAATACAGCATTTCTGTGTCCCAAGAATTTATTTGCATTAGAATGTTTTTACTTTTAGGTTACATTGAGACTATTTTGGATATTTTTGCTACTTTTCAGATGTCTTTTATGTACAGTATTGTCTTTTTACCACATATGTCTTTTTACTACAGTAAAAGTTTGGGGTTGTGCACATTTTTTTATGTTTTTATAAGAAGTACTTAATGCTCACCAAGGCTAAAATTACAATTGACTGTTTTCTATTTTAATATATTTTTAAAAAGGTAATTTATTCCTGAATGGAATGGAAAACCAAACCATCAAAGCAACAACACATATGGACAACCAAGAACTGAAACACAGGGCTATAAATAAATACACATAAAAAACAAGGAACAGCCACTAGATACTAATTATAAAACCTTTGAATAATCAAGGTAACAAATGAACAGGGACTAAACAAGCATGTTGTTTCCAACATGGTTCATAAAAATGTTAATAAAAGTTCCAATTTTTTTTTAAAAGGCTGTATTCTCCTGCGAAGCATGGTTGACCACTGATGGACATTGTTAATAGACCAATTAAACTAGTAAAAATTTGACAAGTACATTTATATCAAAGTACACAGGGCCAAATGTGTCCATATAGTAACACCCAAATATAGTTTTCTGTTCTTGTCCTCTTTACAAAGTTTTCCTTTGATCACTTTGCTTGAAAGTTTCATTGTGATATCATATGGTACAACATACCCTCTGTGGTGCGCTTTGTGTGTGTAGTTGTGGTGACGTAGTGTGTTTACTATGCTCTTTCGTATGTTAAAGCATTAACAAGGCATGTGATGAGTCAATGTTTTGAGTGAGTCATGCATTGATGTCCAAGCCTTGAGATTAACGTATCCCAGGAAAATCCACTAAACAGATGAAGAGTTTCACTTGATTGGAGAGATTTTACCCTAATCCAGTTAGTGGACAACAAACTCTTTATGCACAGCATTTACCTGTGTGTGTTACCTACATTATGGGGTCAAAATGTCCCCACAAGATGCTCATATCGTATGATGAGAATATGGAGCTCATATTTGAGAAGGAAAAAACATCTCAGTTTTATTCAGAAGCCCAAACTGAGCAAAAAACATGCAATTTGGTGCTGTTGCTGATATGTATATGGTCAAAATGTAAGATGAGATTCAACTTGAAAAGAGATCTGGGTAATGCTTCCTTTTACAGTACGTGCACTAACAGTGTACTTGCCTAAGAAGTACTGGCTAATATAAGGTAAGAACATGGGTTAGGGCTAGGTTCAGCGTTAGTACCTATTTATTACCAAGTTATAAGAACATAGTATGTACATGGACAACAGGACTGTAAAATGAAGCGTTACAGTATAACAACCTACAGAGTAACAACTGATATTTACAGGCATTTTATGTATCTCCCAATAATATGTCTTAAGTAAGATGATATAATGCTTGGTTTTATGATCAAAGCTCTGTAGTTTTTAGTGTTGGGGCAAAACATATATAATGCAGTTCACTACTATGATGATTGAGAGCTATACAAACAAACGTTCTTCAAAAACCTTATTTATCATATTTTATACTTTTTAACATGATTCTTCTAAAAAATAATTATGTAATTAACTTAACCTAAGTGGTTTCAGTCCAGGAAGTGTTCACCTTGAAATATTACTAACATTATGTTATATTAACAATATTCTATATTCTATATACAGTGAAGAAAATAAGTATTTGAACACCCTGCTATTTTGCAAGTTCTCCCACTTAGAAATCATGGAGGGGTCTGAAATTGAGAGACATAATCTAAAAAAAAAAATCCAGAAATCACAATGTATGATTTTTTAACTATTTATTTGTAAGATACAGCTGCAAATAAGTATTTGAACACCTGTCTATCAGCTAGAATTCTGACCCTCAAAGACCTGTTAGTCTGTCTTTAAAATGTCCACCCCCACTCCATGTATTATCCTAAATTAGAGATGCACCTGTTTGAGGTCGTTAGCTGCATAAAGACTCCTGTCCACCCCATACAATCAGTAAGAATCCAACTACTAACATGGCCAAGACCAAAGAGCTGTCCAAAGACACTAGAGACAAAATTGTACACCTCCACAAGGCTGGAAAGGGCTACGGGGAAATTGCCTAGCAGCTTGGTGAAAAAAGGTCCACTGTTGGAGCAATCATTAGAAAATGGAAAAAGCTAAACATGACTGTCAATCTCCCTCGGACTGGGGCTCCATGCAAGTCGAGGATGACGTCGAGGCTATTGCTTGGAAATGTCTTGCCGTTATTATAGGTCTATCTGTATGATATATCATAAACAGAAGAATGTTCCCTACCGCATGCTGCTATACCATTCATCTCCATATAATCATTATTTTTGTTTTTGCTCTTCTGATGATTTTCAGCTTTCTCTTTCTGCAAATTGTATAGTTGTATGGTGTATAGCGATATGACCCAGCACCCAAAATACTATCAAAACACTCCAGCGCAGCCTCCATTCTTCGCGAAAGATGGATAAAAAGGCGCGCATGAAACAAAAACCTTGAAAAAAGTATATACGATCCGCCAAATCACAGAGATGCCGATTCGCACGGGACTAATATTCCCACAGGACCTCGGTGTTCGGCGAAATATGGTAGGTCATTTGCGGGGGAATTATTACTTTACAAATTACAGACATGACCGATTCGCACGGGATTAAGATCACAGACAACCTCCGCAATTATTACAAATGACTAGAGGTCACCATATAGTACTAATCCCGTGCGAATAGGGCTTAAGACGTCATGGTTTGAAATCATGCATGGCACAGAAGGTTCCCCTGCTTAAACCAGCACATGTCAAGGCACGTCTTAAGTTTGCCAATGACCATTTGGATGATCCAGAGGAGTCATGGGAGAAAGTCATGTGGTCAAATGAGACCAAAATAGAACTTTTTGGTCATAATTCCACTAACCGTGTTTGGAGGAAGAAGAATGATGAGTACCATCCCAAGAACACCATCCCTACTGTGAAGCATGGGGGTGGTAGCATCATGCTTTGGGGGTGTTTTTCTGTACATGGGACAGGGCGACTGCACTGTATTAAGGAGAGGATGACCGGGGCCATGTATTGCGAGATTTTGGGGAACAACCTCCTTCCCTCAGTTAGAGCATTGAAGATGGGTCGAGGCTGGGTCTTCCAACATGACAATGACCCGAAGCTCACAGCCAGGATAACCAAGGAGTGGCTCTGTAAGAAGCATATCAAGGTTCTGGGGTGGCCTAGCCAGTCTCCAGACCTAAACCCAATAGAGAATCTTTGGAGGGAGCTCAAACTCTGTGTTTCTCAGCGACAGCCCAGAAACCTGACTTATCTAGAGAAGATCTGTGTGGAGGAGTGGGCCAAAATCCCTCCTGCAGTGTGTGCAAACCTGGTGAAAAACTACAGGAAACGTTTGACCTCTGTAATTGCAAACAAAGGCTACAGTACCAAATATTAACATTGATTTTCTCAGGTGTTCAAATACTTATTTGCAGCTGTATCTTACAAATAAATAGTTAAAAAATCATACATTGTGATTTCTGGATTTTTTTTTTAGATTATGTCTCTCACAGTGGACATGCACCTACGATGACAATTTCAGACCCCTCCATGATTTCTAAGTGGGAGAACTTGCAAAATAGCAGGGTGTTCAAATACTTATTTTCTTCACTGTACATTCTATAAACTAACAATATATTCTTCTTCTTACATTTAAAAATCATTAAAGATTTCACAGCAAAAAGGTGTGACTTACGACCTTCATTTTTAGAATGACTAAAATGCTTTTACCTACTAACAGAGTATAAAGTATCACTCAGATACCAGAAGGCATGCAGAATATTTTGCAACTGTTTTTTTTTCCAGCAAAGTTTTGATCATGTTGATCATTTAGAGACCTTAGAAATAGGATTAAAGCAGCTGCTGAGGGTTAGATTTGAAAACAGGATGACAGTCCGTCCATTTTCCACAGAAAATAATTGACAGAGACGAAGAAAAGGAAAAGGTAGAGGAAAGACGAGGAAAAAGAGTGGGAGTGAGCATGAGGAGGGATTAAATGTGTGTGAGGATGGGGGTAGTGTAGGAGGAAAGGGCCACAGACAAAGTGAGAGAGGGAGGAGGGTTGCAGGAGAAGGGGGCGGTGCTGTGGCGGCAAACAGCAGGGAAAGAGAGGACAGGACAGTACAGAGGAGAAGGGGGTTTCTACCAGAGAAAAGAGAGGAAACTTTGGCATGAGGCGAAAGAGCAGAGAGAAAGAAAGATAGAGAAAGAGAAGAAGCAGACTGGGATTGTACCTCCAGGACAGACTGGGGGAAGACGCGAGGAGGCAGCCATGCAGAGCACTATGGGTATGTCAGAAACGACTGTATTTATTACACTCTGAATGCACGAGAGTTCAGATTACCACTGCAGCTCACAAGAGCTTTGAAGTGATGTGAAATGAATGATTAACTTTCTTAAAGCTGATCACACTGGGGTGAGAAGAAGCTCTTTGAAGTTATAAAGCTGTGTTAGTGCTTTCTTCTGAAGAGAAATCTGTGTGAGAACGACTGCATGGCACAAAGTTAATCATGTGTTGGTTTGAGGATAGAGCAAGTTGGCTCTACTACTCGAAGGGATTTTTATTGTTCTCTCATGAGCATTATAGAGATCTCAGTTATGTTTCATTTAAGTATCAACTTTTTCTATATGTTTCTCCTGAAATTCCTACTATATACAGTAAGAATAAAGAGCTATAGGATGTGAATGTGGACAACAAAAGCAAGAGAAGAATTTGACGTGTGAGTTTATATTGAGAATTAAAACTTGCAGACTTTGGTATCTTGTTAAATCGGATTTTTTTAAATTTTTTTTTAGATCTTGTTTTTGGAGGTCTTGTTTATTGAGATCGTATCTGGGACTCAGTTCACATGTGAGATTACTGGGGGCTTTTTCTTACAGGAGAAATATCAAAGAAGCATGAGGCTTAAACAAAAGTCTCCATTTGCTCTCATTTTAATGTCATTCTTGTCTAGGAGACAAGTGAGATATCTTTTGTGTTTTGTTGTTTTCTGTAGGTATTTATGTCTGTTGTAAAGAGAGTTTGTTGAGCTGTTTTTGTGTGTGTGTCTGTGTGTGAGTGTGTTAGAGAGAGAGAGGGAGCAGGGCCTTGTGAATTGATTGATTTACAGAACTTGGTTAAGCTGTTTTATCTTTGTTTTGTGGACTTTTACGTTGTTGAAAAGCAGTGTTTCGGAAGTACACTCTTAAACATAAAGGTTCTTCATGATCATATATTGTTCCATGAAGAACCATCAATGGAACCTTTCCGTTGCACAAAAGTGTCTTTAGTGGAAAAAGTGCAAAAGGTTCTTTACACTAAGAAAATATGGTTCTTTTAAGAACTGTGTACTGAAAGGTTATTGGGGAACCCAAAATGGTTCTTCTGGAATAATGGAGAAAACTCCCTTTTGGAGTTTTTTGTTTGATTTATTGTGAATGTGAAGTAAAAAGTTGATGTATGAACAACTGGCCTAGATTGGAACGTCCAACATACACACACACACACACACACACACACACACACACACACACACACACACACACACACGCACACACAAACACACACCCACTCCAATCACTCCTTGCCGAGTGCTTATACAAAGCTTCTTCAAACTAGTCAAACACCACTAAGCTTCTTGCACAGCATGCAGCCTGATCTATTGACATTTCGTTTTTCGAATGGGATGAAGTTTAGATTGAAGCGCCCCCAAGTATATTGAGATTCCCGTTTGTGTTTAAAGTGGATATGACTCAGCTCGTGGCACATTCTTGCTGAAAAAGCCTGAAATAGAGGGGCCCGTTGCTGCGTGTCAGCAGCGTCCAGACTTCACTCCAGATGAGATCACCTAGGGGGGTGGAAAGGTGCTTGCGTCAGTGAGTCGGAAAATAATAGATGAGTTAAATCACTCTCATATGTTACAGGGCTCTGAAATACAGCCTTAGTAAATGCGGTCAGCTCGCTGTCTCTGTAAGGACAGAATGTGCCTCACAGGTTTAGGTTCTCCAAAACACCTCGTACCATCTCCTCTCATCACTTTACTGTTTCCATTTATGAGATGCCTTTATGTGCCAAGTATTTATATAAGGCTGTAGCTTCCTGCAGACGTATACACACAGAGGGAGAGCTCATTACCGTCGAGTCCGTCTCAGCTGACTTCACTGAATCACAACTTTCCATGCCACTCTTTTCCTCTCCGTCTGAGCTTGGCTGGACTGTGTTGGGACAGTGTGTGAATGTCCACATCCTCTTGCGGCTGGTCTCACTGTGGCGTGTTTGCAAGTTTCACGACCAGCTCCAAGGTCGTCTTTTTTCTGTTTGCGGCTCCTGCGTGGTTCACCATCTCTGCACTTTTAAGATGAATTACATATTCATGCTGGCATAGTTTGTCTGAGGCCACGCTGGTTATGTAAGCGCTGGTGTGGAATTAATTTACTGTTAAGTGCGCTGTGCCACTTTTCCCTCCGACTGCATTGCTGGATTTCAGTTTGATCATGAGACTGATGATTATGGTTTGTCAGAAACACCGCAAGATTATTTATTTGTCTCTTTCTGCTGATGTTTGGTTCAGAAAGCTTTGAGAGGAGGCAGAGAAGCCATTTTGAGGAAATCAATAACCACAGCCAGTAAAGAAATGCTTTGACTTCAAGAACTCTTATAGGATGCACATAAAAACTTTTGTCCATTTAAATGAAACAGGGGAAAAACACAACTTTCTATCACTAACAGTTAATTTTCACTTATTTTCCCTCACTGTAAAAAAATTTCTTGATAAATGTATGGTAAAGCGACGGGTAAAGTGGCAGCTGTGGTTCCCAGAAACTCACCGTAAAATATACAGTAATAGTATTTCTGGTATTACAGGATGGTATATCGGTGCCTGTATATTTGACAGGTTCTAACTGAAATATTAATCAAGTAATATAATGCTAATATTAAAATGCTTTTTACCTTAAAATGTACTGATCATAATAATATTGGTGGTAAAAAAACCACATCATGACTTCACCGTAAGTGTCTATAATAAAAAATAATGCAATAAAATTTCCCTAAATAATAGAAAATGTAACACAGAGCACCCTATTGTATACTTATAACATACCTGAAAGCAACACGTATGTAAACATTTTTTATATATCAAAACCTTTTGAATTTGAATAAACATTAGATCACAGTCATTTCTGCTGGGCAGTAGTTCGTCCTTATGTTCTTTTCTATAAAAACCAAACTGTCTGTCCACTCCCCTGTTCATAACTGAAGGTCTGGATTTCACTCTGATGGATCAGTATTGTTTTTTCAGACCTTACTCAGTTCAAAAACTCCAACCCTTTATTACCATCCTATCAGTGGCGTCTCCTCAAAATGGCCACTCTCATAGTAATAACAATGAGGTGGAGCCACAGCTCCTCTCCGTTCTGCTGTTATTCCAAGTGTCTGTTTCTGACCACTGGATTGAACTGAATAATCATTAGTGGTTGGAAATTCCTACCGTGGCATAGAGCAGCTGACTCAGAAACAACTGGCTCCTGGATGTTACATGGCCGTTCCCACGCCGGACGCTTTTCTACTGCTTGCAAATGCCCAGAATTGAAATGGGTCAGATTGACCAAGTATTGTTGACCACAGAGTGGTAGTCTGACTAGTCTCGCGTAGCCAGACTCTCAGCATAAGGCCTGATCCATTTTGCTGCAAAAACCAGCGTAGAACATTTTGGCACAGTAGTGTAAGACCGTAAGTGGCTGTACAGAAAAATAGTGCACAATGTGAGTACATCAGAATCTTTTCAAACCTAAAAAGTACCATAATAAGTAGGCTACTTATTATCTCACAGCCATAACTCAAAGTAGAATATACAATATAGCTTGTCTAGTTTACCTTCTACAGAGTGCCTCAACTCTGAGAAAATGTTGTCACTAACATGGCAAGTCCAGTGATTGGTTCTTCTTTAAAAACTCTTTTTGAATGCATCACAAGTAGGGTTGGGTATCGTTTAAAAACAAAAACAATTTTTAACGATACCGGTGCCAAATCGATACTTTTGAAACGGTACCGGTGACTGAACAGATACTTTTAAAAAAAAGAGCCACAAAATGACGATGGATACCAAACCCTAATCACAACCCAGTAACTTGCAGTTGTCGCCTGAATTAGTTGGCTTTACTAGTAGATTGCCTTAGAGTGCCCTTATTATGCTATTTTAAACATTCCTAATTTTGTCTTGGAGGTCTCCTACAATGGGTTTACATGCATCCAAGGTCAGAAAACACTTTATTTATTTCATTATATAGGCTACATTACAATATCACCTCTTTTCTTACAGTGCCTAAAATGGTTCGATAAAGGATTCGGTTTCTCTAAACCCCTCCTTTTCGAGAGCCTGATTGGTCTCCTCATCCTTTGGAAGTGCATGCAAAGTGGATTTGCTTTCACAGCGCAGAAAACAGCGTCTTCGAAACTGTGCAGACCTTTTACATTAACAAACAGCTATATTATACACTACTTCAAAGGTAACATCCGAAAAAGCATAATAGGGGCACTTTAAATCATATAAGTTGTCAAGATGTATTACCATACAACCTTATTTAGTTGCAATAGACAAATCAAGTTATACTGTACTCAGAACCATAATCAACTGTTTAATAACTTCTCACAATAACTAATACATCTCATGTTTTGTGTGAACATAGTGTAATAATGAAAGTGATTTTTTAAAACTTTTTTTTAGTAGATTACCCAATCTACTTTATACCAGTCGACCATGGGAGGTTGTTCCTGCTGGCAGATGCTTTGTAATGGGCACTAGGGTTGGCGTCTGGGCCTGTGCCAGTGAGTCTAGCACTGCTCACTGGGTAAAACAAAATGTCCACTGTTGATTGGCAGGTAGTGTCAGTCCAGATGGCAGCAGCTCCTGTGTGGTATTGTGCAAATACCGTCGCCTGCTGCATCTCATTCTGGAGATTGAGGCAGCCGGCTCTTTTCTGAAAGGCTCTCGCTGGATGAGATGCCCAGGGAGGCTCGGACAGTGAGACAGGAGAGATTGTCTTCGGGAGGTTTGTGAGGCTGTTCGGGGCCCCTGTTCAGGGGGGCCTTTAATAGAGCCCATATGCTTTGAGATGCTAAAGAGCCGACCAGCCCCTTGTCTTCTCAAACTTTAAGTTTCCCTCTCTCACTCATTATTTTATGGATTCCTTTACTTCGCTCAAGCCGTCCCCTTCCTGCGACTTATTTATGCATGTTCACGATTCACGGACACTCCACCTGCTCAGGTTTTAATTTGTCTTTCTTTTATGGTCTATCTATCATTCATTTCCCCTCTCTTTTCCTCTCTTCTCTGTGAAGTTCTCCCTTTGTTTTTGTTACAAACTCTGGCTCCCTCCCCCTCTCGCTCTCTTTCACTCCAGGCAGTGCACATGTAGGCCTCAAGTGTCATGGCAACAGCCCTAAACAGAGCCAAAAGCCAAAAGCCTGTAACAGCAACAGGTTGGCAGTGAAACTAGCAGGACCCATAATGCTTGTTCTACAGGCAGTGTTTCCCTTCCGCTTTTAATTCGATCCAGCATTTCAACAAAGAAATATACAATTAATTGAGTTGGGAAGGAGAGCTACAGGGATTTACTATATAAAATGAGTTGCTTTACACAGAATTAAACAACAGCCATGTGGTCTCTGTGAATCTGGGAAGATGTTGTAGTGCCATTGTATAAGAGATTTGAATTTTGAGTGAATTGTTCACAATATGAACGATAACTGTTATGATAACTATATTAGTGTTACAATATTGTTCTGTTTATTAAGGGTGCGCTGCAGTTTTGTCGTCGTCTGCGTCAAATGCTCGTGCTCTTTAAATCAGGATGGATTCTGATTGGCTGTCAGTGTTCTTATTGTTCATCAGCTGGAAAAGCTGCGTTATAGTTGTGGTGTGAACTATGCTATTATTTTATATTTAGAGCAATTTTTAGAACTATAGTTATCGTCCTTTATGTGAACAGGCCTTTAATATATTGTGTTTTGTTTTATCCTTCAAGTCCCAATAATATAAAAAAAGTCATAAATAGATAATGGTATAAAATTGATAAGAAGAAAAGAATGAATAACAGAAATTTAAATTTGCATATAACAGGGAACTTGAAGATCGGATTTATTTAAGTTTTGTGGAGACACATTTATGTGGCCAAGAGTAAATGGAACAGTTTTAACAAATCGGACAGCTATCCGACCAGGGGTGTTTTTATTTCTATTACCATGAGAACCTTGACACATACAAACAAGTATTGTAAAGACATCATAAAGAAGACTCTTCCTTATCAATAAATCAGACACACACTCCCTGTTCCCATTCTGCTTTGTTTTCCAGACACAGAGAATTTTACACACATAATTAATGACAACACACTCAGTGCTTTTGTACATGTGCCAGAAAGAATAATCCTTATTCTCAGACAGCAAGGCTGTGAAAGTGTGATCAGTGACTCATTGTCATCCTTCAGAATAATATTCCTGACTGAGAAATGAAGGGATGAAAGAAGATACTGCATCTGTTTGATTCAGTCCGTCAGACCACTTCAGTACAGACTGAGGAGGATATTCGGGTCCACTGATGGTGATGACTCCCTCTCTCTTGCTCCATTGACTCTATTATTGCAAATGCGTCATTCATGACTAAACTCTGTTCCTCCAGACTTGGGCGCCGTGGACTTTTCAGACTGGCCAACAGCATAATTAAATTTATCAAGTCTTTAGCTAATTTATTTGAGCCAGTGTTTCACATTAGCTGATAAGCTCAGTGGAGGATGTATGTAAAAAGTGACTGACATCCACATTCCTGAAGCTGTATCCTATTGTATACTTCTACTATCACTAAAAGTATGTACTTTTGCTGGTGATGAGAAAGTACATACTTCCGAGGATGCAGAAACACTGTATACCAGTATTGTGTTGACAAGCATGTGCAATTGAGTGTTTATTTGAGTGCTGTCAATTGCCAAAAATGTTTTTTCCGTTCAAACGTGAAAAAGGACTCAATACGGTATGGCACGCTGTCTGAAGTGGCTTTCTGTGCTCGCATTTCGGTTGAGTGAACACTAGGGGTATTTGATTCCAGGTTTTTCGGACTCCCATTATGGGAGTCAAGTGAATCAACGCTATGACTCCATTTACTCAAAACAGGATCAGGAATACATTTGTTTTTTCCCCTGAAACAAGGCCTTAAATTCCCTTGAAATGATGAGTCGCTATCAATGTTGTTTCCTAGTTGTTGCCAATACCTAATTTTACAGACTCTGAGAAATAGCTGGGGATCAAATATTATGTCAAAATTAAATAACGGTAAAGAAGGTAATGTATTCTTTAATTAATTCATCGCTTCATTTTGTTTACTCCCTGCTGATATAGTGCACTAAACTGCCATGCTCTATATAGGAATTAGAGAATGAGTGAACAAGTCAGCGATTTTGGACACCGCAACAGAGCCAACAATGAAGGTTTCCTGTGCTGGAGTCAACCCCAACATACAGGGCTAATCAGAGTTAAGGAATCCACTCTTTTGGAGTAGACTCCCTATCTCTAGTGAACACAGAGAGCCACTTCATACCGAATTGAGTTCTCTTTTGCATCTTAAGGCCATGATACACTAAGCCGACGTCAGCGGTGATGGAAGCAGACTGTGTTGTCGCCTCACATTGGCTATGTCTGGGCCAAAAAGCTGCACCTGAACACACCCCAAAGACTACAGGTGACTGCCAACTAGCATGTCCATTTTGTGCCTGTGTGTAAGGAAATAACGGTCCATATCAGCAGGTATCAATAGCCTGTTTTCATCATTCACACAGGGAAACCGTTTAGATATACAGTCCCAAAACATAGCAGCCTTGGTGTTTTACGGCCCCTATCACAGTTGGGTGGTTTAAAAACACTTGAAAGAATAAGATTATGGTCATATACTTTATATCTAGCCAAAGGATGCCGTGAAAAAACAGATGGTGCGTCAATTGCGTTAAATATTTTTAAAATTGCTAAATTAACCTGTTAATTTTGACAGCCCTAGTTCAATTAGCTATTTGCTATTAGCATTTGTTCCAAAGCTGAAAATATAAGAGATCTGACACCAACTCTTCAGTTGGGTTTTGAATGTTAAAAGCATGGATCCACACTTTCAAAAATACACCGTAAAGGAAATGCCATTTCCTTTGACTTACTGCTTCATTTACAATTTGGGACACACTTATCCTAATCCAGAAAACTGTATAAGACAAATACAGTAGTATGCTAATTGAGATTTAGCATTAGCAGCACTATACTAGCATAGGTATCATGCTAGTGGAATTTATTATGATTTATAGTCTTCTGAATGTAGATCATTTCTATAATCATCAGCACAATAGATGAAATCAAAACTCAACTTAACACTATATGACCTTTTTATTTTTAGGTCTCATCAATTATAGTTGTTGTGGCATTCTGTACTAAACTAATTTAGAGCAGTCTAATTAATTGTGTTGTTTGGCTTTTTGTAGTAACTGTAAATTGCTAATTTCCCTCCTCCTAAATAACAAATACTATGTTAATTAAGTTTAATTAGCGCTACAATTACTCGGCATATATGAATAATTCATGAGCACACACACCTTGTAATTGCAGTAACCTAATTAGAGCTTTGTGTTTTTCAAAGTAGGTCCTTCAGATCACTAACAGTATGTTTAGTTTTCTGCTGCGGCCATGTGACCATGATCTTTTTGTGGTGTGTTTGTGAATGTAACTGTGAGTGTTTTTGTATCATTGTGTATGTTATCTGATGGAGGGGACAATAAGAGTGCAGCTGGCAGGAAGTAGTGGAGCGGGCGCAGGTTGCAGAGCGGCCGTTTGGAGATCTCTGGGGGGGTTTGGAAGTGTGACTGAAGCAGGACACTGATTCATATCTATAACTCACACTGATATACATGTAACATGTTTAAATGTGGGAGAAATTAGACCTAATGGAACAGAGATGTACATTAGTGCTAGACGATGAGAGGACACGGCATAAAAGGAACAACTTTTTTATCATTAAAAAAAGTTTGTGTTTAGAGCTGCAAAGTTGTCCAAATTTAAATTTTTGTGGTGGGACTAGTTCTGTGGGCAAACATCGATTTATTATTTTTTATAATTATCGTTTTTATTGTTAACTTAAATCAAAAATAATTTTCAGTCATTGAAATAAAAAATAAATATTAGATGAAGAAACTTGTACGGAAATGAAAAATGTTGCCTTGGCTAATAACTGAAATAAATATAAAAATGAAAACCAATCAAAAATATTAATAAATACTGTAATAGTATATAAATAATAGTAAAATAACGTGCTTCTGTAAAATGCAAACAACTTTTGTTTAGATGGTTTCTGGCTGTTGTTGTTGTTGTACATCTTTAACATGAGCAGACAACATGAGGGAAACAAGTTTTTTCTTTTTATTCAAGATAACAGTTTCATGCAAACAATGAGGACACGTTCCTGTCTTTTCTTATCTCTGTAGAGACATTGTGCAAAAGTGACCTGGTTTAGGCAACAAATGCTATAGAAAAGTTGCAATGTACATGGGACATTCTGATAAGGAATGAAAATGAGTGACTCAGAAGAGAGCAGGTAGGAAAAAGAATGATTAAAAGAAACGAAAGGAATGGATAGAGTGACTAATGAGAAAGACTAGAAGGTCATCAGGGCATAGAGATCCCTTAAGAATGTAAATACACACAGCTGACCGCTTCAGTCCTCACATGCTCCAGCTCCGCCGAAAGCTTCCTAATCGTTAAACACAATATCATAAGTTTCACTGATTACTTTATCATTTTCACTTGAGCGCACTGAGACTATTCAGCTCTCGCTTTTCCCTATTTAGTGCACAAGGAGTCATTCTTCTGGATTAATTGTCTGCTTTCCATGGGCCACATTTATCCAAGCATGTACTTTTGTCCATTCTATTTTTGTTGAACAAGCACACTTTGTTAATGAGGATGTGTGGTTGCAGATGAGGTAGTAGATGAGGTCAGCATTTCCTTTGTGCTGTTTCTGAGGATCTGTGAGGGCTGTGTGATGTAACACAAGTTTATTATCTGCGGTATTTTGAAAATGGTCTTGTTTTTGGCAGATTTGCATGACCTAAAATTTTAAATGAGTTTATTCTATAATGAGGTATGCACAGTTAAGGGAAAAGGCTTGCCTTTATCAGAACAAAAGCTTTGTTGTTGGATTCCACAATGTCATGTCTTACTTCTCCATGGAAAGAGGCTTTGATCGGGATCATCACACACATCAAATATCCTGCAAGTGCACTTGAACCAAACAGAGAGACCAAATGTGATTAAGGGTTTAGGGATTTCTGCCCGGAGATTTGGAGCTCTGCTGGGTTCCAGGCTCAATGCTGGCATTCCATCCTATTCTGTTCCCGACTCCACAGAGAAGCTCTGTGATTCCCAGGGGATTCACACCTCGCCGCTAATCCTTTCCGGTGGCGGTGGCGCTATTAAGACTTATCATAACGAGATTTCAGCCACCAGCCACCTCGCTGTGGAATTTGATTAGAAACACCTGCAGAAGAGAGATGCACTATTCTCTCACTGTCGAGATCAAAGACCGAGCAAGAGTGAGAGAGCTGCGTGTGTTTTAACCATCAGTTAGTGCAGGACAGAACAGCCTGACATATGTACTTTCAAACTGGGGGCTGTAAGGGAGTGCTAGGGGGTCTGTGGAAAGGTTAACTAATGGGGGAAAAATAAAAAGTGTAAAAATATACACTTTTATATATTTATATATTAATATATTCTAAATTAAAAAATGTAAGCAGAAATTAGAATCTAAAAAACAACCAAAAGGACAAAAGCACAGTAGTACTTGTATTTTAACTACTGTATTAGTATATAAATAATGCTCAAATGAATACTATCTGCATGGTGTCTGGTTAAAAAGATACACAATAGATAATATAATCAAAAATATTTTCAATTATTTACAGAATTTGACAGTGTCATGCTACTTTCTAAATTATCGAAATCATGATATTAATCAAAATCATTTAATTCTTTTGACAGTCATTTTTGTTTCTAACAGTACTATTTCTTTCCACAATTAATGTCAACCAAATATTTTTCAGATAATATTCTACACACACTGTTTTATCACAGTATAAATTTTGTATAGCTGTCTGTGCCTAATATATATTTTAGAAAGGGGTTATGTGGTAAATTATATCTGTCATTGAAATGCACAAAATATCAAACAGACAGCACTAGTACACTCTGTAATCAAATTGTTTCACAAAAAGATGTTTTAAATGATTAAATATTATATAATAGGGCCGTTGTACATAACATTTGAAGGGTATTAAGACCTATTCACCTCCTAAAACACAGCAAAACAAAACCAAAGTGAATACTTTTGTGATCTCAGACTGGGATCAGGAGGATCAGAGGAGTGAGATCTGGAGGTCGGGTCTCTCTGGCAGGTTTTGAAGTTTTGCAGGGTCATGCGGGGCCGGTCCTAAGGGGATCTTCTCATTATTTTATCACAGTCTGTGGGAGAATGTTCAGGGTTATGATTGGGTTAGTTTGTTTGTATGAGGTGGAGAATGTACTGAGGCTCTGTGAGTGGTTTGGAGGCCATGCAGCTGATTTTAGGGTAACTTTAGGTAACAGTTGGAATCTGGTTGGGAATGATTTATGTTGGGTTTAACAAAGGGTAAGGACTGCCTTTGAGGAGGGGGTGGAATTAGTTGAAGAGAGTTCAGAAAGAGTGAAGTGATCCATGATGATCTCAGCACGATTGGACGTTGTCTTTTTGTGGTCTTGGACTTTTTCAAGAATCTGATTTGGGCCAAATTATTTTCGCCTCACATGTGACAGATTTATTTTTGTATGAACAGCTAAAATCACAGACTGAATTCAGACTAGATCTGACATTTTCAAATTTGAAAATGGAAATGGATCTGTATCTTGATTTATTATTATTTGATTTATTTATTTATTGGCAATGTGCCTTCGGTGTCAGTTTGCAATTTTATGCGTATTTATCTAAGTGACATATAGTTGTGCAGTTTAACTCTCGGAGTTTAACTGAACCTGAATGTCTTCACCCACTTCATGATGCACCCATTCGTAAGTTTATTGTCGTAGTCGATGTTTATTTGCATTTAAGGACTGATTGTTGTGCACTGCAGCAGAGCCACAGAGCAGTCAGCTGGATTGGCATCGGGAACATACTTCATAAGAAGCGCTGAGGCAGAAATACCTGATAGCCACGGTAGTGGAACCATGTGCGTAAGCACTCGCAGAGAACCGCCCTGGAAACTGTTACTCTCAGCGAGTCACGCTATCCTTCTTTCTCCCCTCTCTCAAACTTTCTGTTTCATCTCCTTCACAGCACTGTTTTATCCAAGTATTCTGCTATTAATATCCACATTCTCGGCTGCGACAGAAAGATTCCTTTTGCCATGTCAATATGCACCTGGATTTATTTAGAGGATACATAGAGGAATAGAGCAGAATCTCCCCTCCTGACCCAACCTCTTGACAATAGATGTTTAATCATCTAGAGCTATGATTTTCCCTAAAGGTTACTGTATGTAACCGAAAAAAAAAAAACTTTTAAAAGTAAATTTTAACTATTAGCAAAATAAATTTCCTCATAAATTAATGATTAAATGATCAGTTGGAAATTTGGTATGGTAGCACATTATGTTGATGTCTGCCTTGGATTGCTTTTGTTTGTATTGTTTTCATTAATAAATCAGTTGATTAAGAACATATAAAAAATGTATGCACACTTGGCTGAATTTACTACATTTATTATTTACAAGTCTAATATTATATTATATTATGATACTTTTTTTTGTTTTATTATACTTTTTTTTTTTTTAAAGGAAAAGCAGCCAACAAGTGTCCAGCAAACAAGTGAAGAACTCCTTCAATAATTTAAAAAGCATCCCAGGCTGCACCTCATGAAGCTGGTTGAGTGAATGTCTAAAATGAGGAATATTTGAAATCTAGTCAAAGGGTGGTGATTTTTTGAAGAAGCTCGAATATAAGATAAGACCCTTGGGCCGTCCTTATGGTGGTGCAACTGGTGAAAAACAGAGCGAACGGACTGACCAAGGGAGGTCCCACTACCTCTAACTTACACCTGGCCCTGAACAATGCTTGGGACAGCCCTAAGACATCCATACTTCAATTGTGTTGCTACACAGTTTTTGACAGTTTGACTTTACTAATGTTCTAAAATGTGAAAACATTTGACTTTTGACTTTTGGCTGAATTCACCCAAAAATGAAATCTTCCTCACAGAGCGAAACTTGTCTATGCCCAAGAAGAACATTGTGACGGATGGGACGTTTGGGACAACAGAAACGCTGTCCTCCCGTGCTGAAGTCTGCTACTTTGACTTCATCAGAATTCAAACCTCAGCTAAAATGACATGTGGGGGGGCTGCATGTGGATGAGTGAGCAGATCAGGGAATGTCTTATGAGACGTTTGAGTCAGAATGGCGCTGGCTTTCTCATAGCCTGTCTGTCGCTGTGGTTAGAGAGGTCATTGGGATGCCAGTGCAGTCAGGGCGGTCTGATCTCTCCTGGCGACTCAGACTGTGTGTTTCTCCTGCATGTGGCTCTTTGAAGTGCATTGGGAGTGTTTTCTGAAGTGCACTGGGGGTGTGTGTAATTGATTGGACTGGCAGGCTTTTTGCAGATTATTCCACATGGTGAGACTGCTCTTAGCACACAGCAGCAGGCTATATATATACTCAATGCCCATCCGCAAATTAAACCCTGACACACTGATTCACAGACACATAACCAATACTCTAATGCTTGCTTATCTCTATTTAATTGACCACCACCATTGTGCCCATTTGTTTTCCCATTATGACAATTATATTTTTTATTATTATTACATATTCATTTTTTTTAAATACCACACGTAAAATGAAGATGGATATCTTATCTTAAGATGCAGATCGCTCTATCCTAAGATGAGCATGAGCGTTATACATTGTAACCCATTTTATTTTCTATGTGGGGTCAAAAAAGACCCTTAAAAGGTGACTTTATTCCCACACTAACATACAACCAGATATCATTCCAGTTTAGTTTTAAGTGTGTAGATCTAGTAAGTCTGAGAAAAGTCATCAAGATGATGCCATTTTGATGAAGGGAACTTTTCTTCTTTTTTATTTATTTAAGCAAACATCTTTTTATTGTCACAAATGACCCATACAGCACACAAGAGTTAAAGTGTACTATATAGATGGCCTCAAAGCTAACAGACATGGACTAAACTTAGTCTTTAACACCAAATTGCTGTAATAACTCAAAAGCACTTAATCTGAACAAGTGTAAAGTATCGTGTAAAAGTTACACACTCTCAGAAAAAAGGTATAAAAGCTGGGATGGTACCCTTTCAAAAGGTACTAATATGTACACTTTAGGTAGTAATATGTACCTTTAATACATATGTGTAGTAATATGTGTTGAGGTGTTTAAAAAAAATATTTGCCAGCATTTTTGATAATTTTCACAAAATGTCATGCCCCCCAGAATATTTTGTTGTATGAATATCTCAACATGCAATATATCAAAAGCAGGAACAGATTGTATTCTTGCTTCATGCATTCCTATTTTATCCAAAAAAAAAAAAAAAAAGCAACATTTTGAACAAAAAGCTGAGAAAATAGTTTTGTTTTTTTCAAAGACTACATCCAGATCGGGTTCTACTAATATGCATCCTTTATGGGTAAATAAGGTACAAATGTATACCTTTTGAAAGGTACTGCCCCACTGACTGCTTTTATACCTTTTTTTTCTGAAAGTGCAAGGAGATATTTCACCACTTTTATTTGTGTGGCGACGTCTAAAAATGTGTGATTCTTTTGTGTTAAACTTTATAGGTTACATGACAATCAGCCCATTTAGGCGATAATATTTTTCCTCATCTTCCTGCTTTTCTCTCTACAGAGTGTGTATCCTGGGCGTGTGTTCGCCATGGCTCTAGTTCAGGCGCTGCCTGTGCCCACTGATCACCCAAAGCCCAGCGCTGACATCCAGCAGTGCTCAGTGTCTCACTCACCCTCCATAGCTGTGGCAGGCACCATGGGTTCCGTCAGCAGCCTGATCTCTGGACGTACCTACCAGGAGCGCCACTGCCGAGCCGCCAGCGACTTTGGTGCCAAGTATCGCAAACCCACACCCGCTATAAGCTGTTTCCGACAGCAAGAGGGCACACTGCGCAGCGCCAGCTCACAGGAGCAGCTTCTCACCAGCCAACCTCCCCTACCTGCTAAGAACAAATCTTCTGCCATCATCTCTGCTGGCAATGGCAACTATGGCTATTTGTGTGACGAGCCAGTGGGCGACTGGAATGATAACCATGTGACCACGTGCAGCCCATCCAGTGATACTGAAGAGCCTCCTGATAACAGAGGCGTGAATGGTAATATTGGTGGTCCTCCGCCCAAACTCGTCCCAGTGTCAGGCAGACTGGAAAAGGTGAGTCTGGTGCTGCTTGGGAGGTAAACATTAAAAAAATCAAAAAAACATTTTTAAATTAGTGACACGATATCTTTTTATATTTATAATAAATGTAAACTTGTGCCGTTAGAGTATTACACTTATGGAAGAAGTCAATGGCTACGGCTTTGTTCCAAAATAAACATAAAACACTGTATTAAACATTCCCATATAATGTGACATAATCACTTACTACCGCTTATCAAGTTGTTCATCTGTAAAGGCAGTAACTTTCGACACATGCAAGGGTACTATAAAGGGACTACTCCCATAGAGAAATAGTCTCAACTCACAGAAATGACATCTGTTCTGCATAATCATCTGCCTAACAGAGGATGACTTGAAAAATAATGAACACAAGTGCTTAAAATGGTAATATGATGCTTTTTTAGTGTTTTACTTTTCCCTTAGTATGTAATGTATTTGTTTGTGCGTGTATACGATCTGCAAAGGTAAAAAGCTCATAGTTGCCCACAAAGAGATTTATTCTATCTAACAGAGAACACTGTTTAAAATACATTGACCGAAGTCGACATTGACCGTGGCGCCAAATGGCGTAATTTTTACTGAGGACAGCTTCTTAAACCTGGGAGAGTACAATGCACATCAGCTATATACAAAAACTATTTACCAAGGAGAAACATTCTGCTCAAGTCATGCTTGCAAAATTGGTTCCAATCTATCGGCTTGATTATCCGCATTTTCAGAATCCAACCCGGGCTCGAACTGAAAAACCCGTAAAACCTTCAACATTATTAACTGTTTACAATTGCTTAAAGCCTTGGAAGCTTAAGCTCGCAATTATGGTAAGGGCGTTACTTTTCATTGAAAGTGCATTAATGTTAATACAATACATAATACATATATATAATATGTTAATACATAATGTTAATGGTCTTGGAACCATTTCTTTAAATAACTCCTTCAAAATGCTTTCCATCATATCATTGTCGAGGTCTCATTCATTTGTTTTAGAAGAAATGAAAGAAGGTTTTGCTGAGGCTCATTTCACACAGTGGGTAGTACATCTAATTGGCTATTAATTTTTATTGATCGAGGAGAGCCTTTAATCACTGCAATACATCAATATGCCATCACTCACTGTACACATTTAACATCTCATTTACACTCAGTTATGTTGGTGGCTTCACTCTTGCTATTGTGCAAATGCCGTTCAAAGGTTTGAGGTCAGTTCATTAATTCATGGGGTCATTCATTTTTAAATAAATGAATAATTATTAAACCAAAGACACATTAAATTGATCAAAAGGGACAGTAAAGGCATTTCTAATGTTACAAAAGAATTCTGTTCTTTTGAACTTTCTATTCATCAAATAATTTTGAAAAGAATTGATCATGGTTTCCACAAAAATATTAAGCAGCACAATTGTTTTCAACATTGATAATAATAATGTTTCTTGAGAACCAAATCAGCATATTAGAATCACTTCTGAAAGATCATGTGACACTCAAGAAGAGAGTAATAGCGGCTGAAAATTCAGCATTGCTATCACAGGAATAAAATACAATTTTAATATATGTATAAGAAAACACTGTTTTGCATTAACCATTTACTTTTGATTACAGAGTATGGAGAAGATACTGATCCGTCCCACTGCCTTTAAGCCCGTCGTGCCCAAAAATCGCAACTCTGTGCAATACCTGTCTCCACGGTCAGGGGGCAGTCTGTCTGAAAGCCAGGGCAGCCTCAACCTCTTACTTCCTGGCAATGGAGCGGGGTTGGGTTGTCAGGAAAAGCGCAACTCTTACAGTGGGGGACGCAATGCACGGAGTAGCCAGTCCGTCACTATGTCTGACTCAGGCCGCAACTCCCTTTCTAGCCTACCCACTTACAGCAGCACAGGGTACAGCCTGGCACAGAGTGAAGTACCCACTGGGCACATGGAAACCGCACGCTCCGGTGGTGGCCACGGACACTCTAACTCCGACAGTGGTCGGTCATCATCCAGTAAGAGTACAGGGTCTTTAAGTGGGCGTGGCCAGCCCCTCTCAGACAGCGGATCATGTGGCCGCTCCCCAGCTCCAGGAGAAGGTTATGAAGGCGTCATTCGGGATCTTGAGGAGAAGCTGAGGGAAAGAGACCTGGAGCTGCAGCAACTTAGGGACAACCTGGATGAGAATGAGGCAGCCATCTGTCAGGTAACAATCACTGTTTTCTACCAGTTATCAGTGTCATTTGACAGGGAATTGTCAGAGACAGTGTATACAACCTAAGTCAAATCATGTGTCTCCTCCATGCAGGTGTATGAGGAGAAACAGAAGCGCTGCGAGCAAGAGTTGGAGGATCTTCGGCAGAGCTGTGCATCGAAGATGAAGCAGGTGCAGCTGAAGGCACAACGGGCGCAACAGGTTCTGCAGTTGCAGGTGTTTCAGCTGCAACAGGAGAAGAAGAAATTACAGGAGGACTTCTCTCAACTGCTACAAGAACGGGAGGCATTGGAGAAGAGATGTGCCTCTTTTGAGAGGGAGCAGACTCAACTTGGCCCTCGTCTAGAAGAGACAAAGTGGGAGGTGAGACCTTTTTTAGCCATGTGGATCTAGCAATGAGTAATTACTACATTCAATGAAATTGAATGTTTCTGTCTCACAGGTGTGTCAGAAGTCAGGTGAGATTTCTCTGCTGAAGCAGCAGCTGAAGGACTTACAGGCAGATCTTGGTCAGAAGGCCAGCGAGATTGTTGCATTGAAGGCCCAGTTGAGAGAGGCTCGTTCTGAGCTTCAAGCTAGCCAGACTCGCTCACAGGAAGCCCACGCCACAGCCCGCACTCGCACACTCGAACTCGAGGTTTGCGAGAATGAGCTACAGCGCCGTAAGAGCGAAGCGGAGCTCCTGCGGGAGAAGATGGGCCGTTTGGAGGAAGAGTCCATCCGTCTTAAAGAGGCTTTGGCGGTGCCCACGTCCCAAGCTCTACCTTCTAAAGGCCAATGCATGAGCTTGCCCCTGCCCCAAAGCCGTGGGGTGATCACTCACGGGATAAGCCCCGCTTTCCGGGATAACAACAGCGAAGAGCAGCTTTTAGCATATGAGAGTGATGAAGCGAAGGTGCAGCGCCAGAGCGTGGACATGCTTCACGGTCTCCGTCAGCAGGTGGACCGACTGCGGGCAGAGCTGATGTACGAGAGGAGACGGAGCGAGGACCAGCTAGAGGGCTTTGACGAGGAACGCAGGGTGTGGCAAGAGGAGAAAGAAAAGGTGATCCGTTACCAGAAGCAGCTGCAGCAGAACTACATCCAGATGTACCGCAGAAACCGTGACCTGGAGCGTGTGATGAGGGAACTTAGTCTGGAGCTGGAGAACAGGGACATGGAGGAGTTTGACATGCGTAGCAACGAGATCCATTTTGAGGAGATCACTGCCACTGAAATCTAACCCACATCTTACTATGCCCTTCAAAAATACATCTCCACTGTGCTTGTGTGAGGAGCACCAGTCTTTCTGACGTGTCATTTGGCATGCTTCTCTACACTATTTCAAAAAGACTTGTGTTCAAGGCAAGTTATTGTTGTGATGTCCGCAGAGGCCAATAAAACAGGGAATGTTTGTATTTAGACATCTTTATTATCACTTCCTGCCTCAGAAACCTGTGAGGGACTACAGATGAATGTAAAATGACTGTGAACAGCAGTTAAATGATGCCATTGATGAAGGGAAGGATGTCCTAAAAAATGGTGCTTTGTTGCTGACAAAACCCTATAGTACAACTAGGGCTGTAATTAAGTTCAATGAATTAAAAAAAGAATCACATAGGAAGTTCACAAAAGACGTGTTTTTCTGTTGAAAAACTACACATTTGAACAGAATACAGAGCTCTCAATGTTTTTTTTCCCCCTAAAGTTTATTTTACTACTTTGAACTACAATATATTGAAATGAGCAGCAAGATGAGACGTAACGGCCAAAGATGTTTGTAGTGTAGAGAGAACACTAGAATGCGTCCTTTGTGAACTACCTTGGACAGATTGACAAACCCAGTGGCTAAACAGGTTGCTGTGGACTGTAGACCATGGATTGGCTTATATCCAATCATATGAAGAAAAAAATCAAACATATATGAAACTGTCTATTCAATACTTTACTCGCCTGCTACCATAATGTAACATTTCATTTGGAAATTTTTCTTAGCAAATATTGATGTTTGCAGTTATTTGCGATTCATTTGATTACATAATTAAAATTGATTGGCACTTGGCAGCCTTAATTACAATCTTTCTGTCTGACTGTCTCAGCAAAGAAATATACTGAAATGGCTATGAGATTGAAGAACTGATAGGAAGAAATACAGCATGTAGGGTAAGGGTTTCATGTAATTTATCATATCCTATAATGGAAAGAGCACAATACTCGCCTCGCCCATTGTACCAGCATTAACACTGATGGGAAGAGATTTGGGATACGTTCAGACTGCAGGTAAATGTGGCCCCAAATCTGATTTTTTTTGCTCATATGTGACCCTCATCTGTTTGTGTCATGACAGTGTGAACAGAACAAACCACATGGAATCTGATCTTTTCAATTCCGATTTGTGTCACATCCATATGTCCGATACAGGTCAGATGTTTTACAATACGACCACAGTCTGAACAGTCATATGGGAATTAATGCAACTTTTACGTCACTCTAGATCGACATTCGTCACATACTCGAAGTTATCAAGACAGTTGCGAAAGGTAGTCAGTGAAGAACAGTGATGTGTCAAAGCTCATAAGTATTACGTGACAGCTCTAAATACAAGCAAAACATCATAAATGTTTAAAATCTCTGCGCTCTTTTTATTTTCTCGCATCCTATGTCTTTGTTTTTAATATTGCCTGCACATAAATCCACTGGCTCCCATGTCAGATCACACTATTAATAAACGGATAATCACTTACTTTCATTTTCTTTGTGTTTACTTCTTTTATCATTCTTTTGCGCGTGCGGTTCAGTTCAGGATCCCGATCTGTTCACACTGGAATCTGAAAATTTGTTACAATTATTTTGGACTCATTTAAAACAACAATGTGAACAGCTATCCAAAATCGGATCTGAGCAATAAATCGTAATTGAGCACTAACCCTAAACAGACTTGCAGTGTGAGCGTAGCCTAGAATGCACTCTATTGAGCATATCATGTTTGGCCACTGATGCTGCAGTTTTGTTGCGTTCATTCTTGGTGTTCTAGCTGTGCTCGTGTCAAGTCCTCAGTAACATTGTGTCATTTCTTAGCCATTTACGGCACTATGCAGCAAGAACTGTCACCTCTCATCTCAGCCCCGCTGCTTACCTTTGATACTAATTACTGATGTAGAAGTGTTATTTTTATAATTAGATGATATATTATCAGACATAACTAGCAAATATAGAGGCAAATATATGTTTTCTTTTTTCTTTTTTTTTAGTATTGCCTTGCACATTGTACAGAGTGAATAGCATGTGTGCATGACACCGTAGCATTTCTGTGGCCAGACAGTCTGGCGTCGAGTCACGTTATGGCTTCACACAGGTCAGTGGGTTGGTTTTTCCAAGCAATTCTGCGAAGTAATGACATGGTTGATGAATGCATAGATAGATATCATAATAGATTTACATACAATCTGAGAAATACTAATCAAATGTTTGTGGTTATTTTGTTAAAGGGATATATACAATATAAACTTTGTTGTTTTTACAGAACAGATCCTTTAAAACAAAATAGATATGAAAAATTAAATATATATGTGATGTATATTTTTATATATAGCACATTGAGCTATTTTGTGGTAACACAGGTAACTTTGTGGGTTTAATAAATTTGAATTGCATATTTCACACACTGTTGTCCAGAGGGATCATTTGCCATCAGCTCTGATAGTATTTCATACAGTAGTTGGTGCTTTTATATTCTCATGGAGTCTACCGCACATGTATTTATCATGTCCTTCTCTGTTGATAATATACAGCATTATCACACAAGTATTTTTGTGCATGTTGTAGAAAATTGGCAAGAAGAACATTGCCTGACAACAAGGCAATGTTTGGGACACTAACTTTTTTTTACATCAGGGAAGACTTAAGACTTAAAAATTAAATGAGGAACTCTGACTGCAAAATCACATTTTAGCCATCTCAACCAAAGATAGTCTGTTACATATTTTCCAGATTGTTTTAAACAACATATAGTTCATACATTTACACTTTACTCTGTGCTTTCTTTTTTATATAAAACAATGTAAAACAGACACTTTATTTATGTGATAATCACTTTTGTATTTTTTAATTCAAGGCCAAATTATTAATTTCAGTATTGGTCTGAAAGGATTACTGTTTGTGATTAGTCTGGTCTTGTATCACTTCTGGTAATTTTTGACTACCTGAGAATCAAAAATATGAATTTGGCAATTTTTCTCACCTTTCTCAGATTATCATCCCTCTTGTTGTCATCATCTCTGTAGCACAGATATGTTATATGAGTGTAAGAAAACTCGTTTCACTCCTGGACATTGTCCTGTGCATCCCTCCCTGACATGTCAATCACACCCCTGATGAAAACATGTAAATATTCCTTATATTGTAATAGTATTGACATATTCAATCATTTTGTTTTTACACATGCAAAATATCTATTTTGAAGTTGTAACCACTGTGAATAGACCAAAGCAAATTAACGTTTAATCTTTTTCCCTAGTGTATGTGCTTGTGTATGTTTCCTTTGTCAGTCTGTAGTATTTTTAGTCATGTATGATATTTTCATGTTGTATATTTCTTGTAAAAATGTGTTTTTAATTAAAGAAAATCACCTCATGCTAAGTATGGTGTTTTTTCAAATTTACCTACAGTTTTTACTGACAAGACAAATTTTATTTTACAAAAAAAGATAATTTTGACCACAGCTTTCTTTAAACATTATTTAAATATCCTGATTATAAAAGATTTCAGAAATGTATTATGAAGCCTATAATAAACAGATAATAACGCAAGAGTAGAACTATTTTTTTTTAAATAATGAGCAAGTACATAAAAAATCCATCTTCTAAATTGTGTTTGTGCTTTACCCTTAATTAATATGGTAAGGCCATAATAATTTATTTTTTAGAGTAGTCGCGGCGGATTTCACGGGAACTCCATGCTTCTGTCATTCTGTGCGTGTTTGCGTCATATCCATAAATAAAGGAAAGCAGGTCATGATGACTTTTACGTGCAGTGATCGCTTAAAGCTACAACAAATAAACTTAAACCGAAAAGAGATTGCAACCAACAAGGAAAGTGATAATACTCATAATAAAACACAAATCCAGACCGGTTTGGCTTTTCAGAATACATTTAGTTTGCATAGCATCACTTTTGCTGGGTACATTAAAGGGTTTGGTCGCCCCAAAATGACCACTTTGACGCTTCAAGTTCATAAAGAGATCGTAAAACTAATCGAATTGAGCGATTTCGTCCAAATTTTCTGAAAAAACACGATCGCTTTAGGCCAATGATGAAAAGATTCATCAAATAAAGCGAGGGTGAGTAAATGAATGAATGTAAGAATGGTAGCCTACTTTTGGTCTATTTGTCTAATATGCTACTAGCGAAGTTATAGTTATAGAAGTTATAGTTCCACTGTCTTACCTTGTCTGATATGAATAAAAAATCGTTAATTCTAATGGTCAGCATTGCAAAACAATGTCAGGTCTCGTACAATTAGGCATCAGACAAAAAGGCATCAGACATAAAGGCATCGGACAAAACGGCATCAGACAAAACAGCCTCAGACTAAAAGGCATCGGACGAAACGGCATCAGACAAAACAGCCTCAGACAAAAAGGCATCAGACTAAAAGGCATCGGACTAAACATAAACAAAGCTCAGGAACAAAGGGACCAGACACCGGTTCAGGACCAGACACCGGTTCAGGACCAGACACCGGTTCAGCAACAGGAACAGACAGCGTGGCGGAGGCCATCTTGTCCGGAGACACTGGCTCGGCGGCGGCCTTCTTGTCTGGAGAGACTGGCTCGGCGGTGGTCATCTCGTCCGGAAACACTGGCTCGGCGGTGGTCATCTCGTCCGGAAACACTGACTCGGCGGTGGTCATTTCGTCCAGAGACACTAGCTCTGCAGCGGCCATCTCATCCGGAGACACTGGCTTGGCGGCGGCCATCTTGTCCGGAGACTTTTGTGCGGTAGGCACGACGTGAACAGTCTTCTGTGCGGTAGGCACGACGTGAACAGTCTTCTGTGCGGTAGGCACGACGTGAACAGTCTTTTGTGCGGTAGGCACGACGTGAACAGTCTTCTGTGCGGTAGGCACGACGTGAACAGTCTTTTGTGCGGTAGGCACGACGTGAACAGTCTTTTGTGCGGTAGGCACGACGTGAACAGTCTGTTGTGCGGTAGGCACGACGTGAACAGTCTTTTGTGCGGTAGGCACGACGTGAACAGTCTGTTGTGCGGTAGGCACGACGTGAACAGTCTTCTGTGCGGTAGGCACGACGTGAACAGTCTTTTGTGCGGTAGGCACGACGTGAACAGTCTTTTGTGCGGTAGGCACGACGTGAACAGTCTTTTGTGCGGTAGGCACGACGTGAACAGTCTCTTGTGCGGTAGGCACGACGTGAACAGTCTTTTGTACGGTAGGCACGACGTGAACACGGAACAAAGCTTTAGAGGGACGGCGGTCTCGAAGACCCTGGAACGGTGGTTTCGGCAGAACAAGACCCCGTTCGGGCGATCTCCTTGGCCTTCCGCGCTGAAATCAGCGGTGGATGTGCCACGGTGAACCTCAGTCCTGGACACCCATAGACCGATCCGGTGGCAGGCTTGATGGCTGGCGTGACATGAAGATTCTCAGGCTGGGCAGGCGTGATTTGAAGAGACTCAGAGTTGGTGGGCGTGATGTGAAGAACAGAGCTTATCCGAAGGGCAATGTCAATGTACTGCACCTGACATTGTTTTTCCTGAGACCTGAAGCTTTTCAGCCTGAGGCGTGATGTCGTTTTGTCCAATGACTGAAGCCTTGTCTTCATATGTCTGAGCTCTGAGGATGTCCTAAAATGTACACCGTACTACTTTCATATCCGTCTTTCGATCTCACTTAATCACCGAAACAATGTCCTCCATGTGGTTATTGATGAGCAAGTCATATGAGCAATAATTTATTTATTTTTGGGACACATTTACCTGCAGTTTGAATGTAGAGTAGCTTTAGTCATTTGTGCATTATCATTTGGTCAGAGTAAAAAGAGCTTACACGATGGAAACAGGCAATATTTAACTTTTTTATTTATATTCACACAATGCCTTTTGTAATAAAACGAATTGCAAAAAATGCAGACCAGATGCTTTTTATATGCTTACGGAGTAAAACGTTCTGTATATAACACTGATCCTACAATCATCACAACGTTTATATTTCAATTGCACAGTCCATGTGCAGCATTAAGGCACAAATATAAAAAATGCAAGTGTACACATTAATTGCCAAAAATAGACATGAACTTGCACAGGATGTAAAGTGAGACAGGGGTCTTCATTTGTAATAATCCCCCAGACATTCACTAAACCAAACCAGCAATTTAAAAGAAAAAAAGAAGACCTAATCTCAATCTCAATCCATGCTCCGATCGTGTGTAATCTCTTTCAGGCATGACTGTAGAGACTGTAGCCCGGATGGATAGTTATATGATTTATGATTATCAGCATGTCATGCCAGTGTACTCAGGCTTAAACCGCAACCAAAAATAGAAACCCACAATATCTCATGTTTATACAGGGTTTCGGATCCTTTAAATGTGAAAGTGTTATGACTGATTTATTAGAATTCCTGAAAACAGAATACATCCGAATTAGAACAGGGACAGGAAATAGGGATAGGAAGGGAAAAGGTTTGAACAGCATTGTGAATGGCCAATAGCACTCTGTGGAAGCCCATTTTTGAATTCTTTCTCAGTGGTCTGCCTCAACCCCCACTGCACATGATGGCATGATTTATCTTCCAAACCAAGCATGAACCCTCTGTTTATACCCAGCAGCATCAAGGCCCCAATATACTTCTAGCGAAATCATAGAACGGACGTAATTTCAAACAAAATCAGGCCGAAAACGAATTTGGTTTGGATTTTGTTTCTGGAGTTTAAAACAGCTTGCCAAAGTGAACTTTCCGGAAAAGTTAGCTTTGGCTGGTAAACGCCTCAGAGCTACCATTGGTCTGTGGTGATTATGTAATAGGTAGGTGTGGCTCTGTGGCTCCGCCTTCTTTGACATGGAAGTCTTCTCTGGTCCATTTTTTCAGTTCAGTGACGGTCCGTCGAGGAAAAACATGAACACACTGAAGAGGGACTTTATAGTAGAAATTGAAGTTGGGATTCAAACTGAAAGTAACACTTTACGTGTTTAATACTGTAAAGCTGCTTGCTTTAAAGCAATCTATTGTATAAAGTGCTATAAATAAATGTGACTTGACTGGAGTGCCGAATTGCAGAGCTGAATCAAACATATTAAGAGGAAAGCGTGCAGCTTATTCATCAAACATCTTAACATATTGATCTACAAGCTGTTCCCAGCAGCGTAGGGATGTTCGCCAACAGTATACCGCTACAAAGGTATTTCAAAATAATTTTTCCCACGGAGTGAAGAATGAAAAAGAACTTTGCCATTACTAGTATATCAGGGCCTTTAGCGCAAACGCATTTGGTATCACGCTGCTTTCAGTCCGTCTCTTGGGTTCTTGGGAACTTTGACGATGAACTCCATGGGGTCTTTGGCCTTGTTACTGAAAGCCCTCCGAATGGCGTCCACCGCATGCTGATGTGTGACACCTTTAAGGGACTCTCCATCTACTGACATCAGCTCGAATCCAGCCTAGAGAGAGAGAGAGATTTCATTAATGCAGATGTCTGTTTTTCTGACACATCCCTGAATATTCCTGGCATAGTGCAGACAGAACGTGGTCTGAATGGCAGGAAAAAGCAGATGCTGCAGGCACAGGATGCCTCTCATTTCCTTTGTTCTCCTTCGTTAATACCTGTGAATGATCTCATCTGGTCTGCTTCAGACAATGCGCGCGCGCGTGTGTGTGTCAAAGCCCTGCCAGTGAATGACATCAGCTTATTATACTTCAGAAATTGATGTTTTTCTCTCTGATTGTAACCACTGGCAGACCTGAAGCACAGATGTTTGGGTCTCACCGGTCAAAAACACACGACATATCCATCAGCTCTTTTCTAAACTCATTCTCTTATCTCTGACACCGCTAACAGTATAAACAAAGTTACAAATTAGGGGGAACAGTCAACTAACTTAGAGTGAGCAGGATCAAATTATATACACCATTCTCTAGGTGTGCATAACCCAAAAGTTAAACACTCTCACAGATGCAGGAGTGTGTCTTTGGAATTATGTCTTTCCTGCCAGGAAAAAAGTACAAAGTGCAGCTGAGCTCACAAACGCAAGTTTAGTTCAAAGTAGGCACATTTCCTCAGTCACGATCTCTTACCAGGATGCACCTGTTTACTGAACTCTCTCTACACCTATCCTTAGAGGTTAGGGTCTGTTTTCATGCTCACTATCAGTCAGATCAAACACTATTGTCCCCTTATAGAGACATTGTATTTCTCTGTGCATTCTCGCAAAAATAAAAATGGAAAACATTTCTTATTTGGACTAAACCAATGTTTAAATATATTCCACAGATTTTCCAATAAAAATTCCATTTGGGATATCCCATAAGGACAGAACATTGTAGAATTCCTGTTGAAATAAACGTTGTTCTTAAAGGGATAGTTCACGCAAATATAAATATAGGAAAGTTCATGAAAACATGTAAATTGTTGCTCTAAATCTGTAGAAGACTGAAAGAAGATCGAAAGAAAATGTTGGTGACCACGTACTTCCAATGTATGGACAAAACAAATATCTTTCTTTGTGATTCAAAGACTTGAAGGTGAGAAAATTATGACAGAATTGTTATCATTTTTATTTTTATTCAGAATTTTTATAAAAAATCATTGCATTTGGTCTTGCTTTGTTCTGTTTTTTTAATGCTCATTAATATATCATGTTATAAAAGGAAGTAAAATGGGTTGATAGCATCAATTCACACTAAAATTAAAGTTACTTACACAAGTATTCTTAAAATATAGCACACGATTGTACACAAAGATTATTCCAGTTATGGTAAGTGAACCCAAAAGTAGAACAGAACTACTTAAGAGGAATTATGAAGAGTATTTCAAAACATTACACTTATTGTTGCCCCTTTATGGCCGTTAAGGGGCCCAAGATTTGTTTAAGCTGACATTCCCCTTCAAATAGCACTTACATTAAGGAGACCGCAGGGACAATCTTTTCTTTATGCCATCTGCCTTTTTGACTAAAAACAAATCACCAAAGCATTCTATGGTTATAGAGGACAAGCGGAGTCATTTATCAGTGGATAGCAGTGGACTTCACTGTGTGTGAAGAGAAAGATGACGACTCAGGAAGGAGTGGAAATCAATGGGTCTCATTCAATAAGCATGAGTAGGCCTACGCACGAATTTGTGCATGAAATCTGTATGTACCTACGCGTAAGTTCAGCAGGCTAATAAGAGGTCTGTAATGTCTGTATAAAAGGTGTTAATTGAGTTTGAACTTGTTTTGAGAATGCCACTCTCGGCACTGAGCATGTTCTCAGGCGAGAACGCATCTTGAGTGTCATGTTTGCTAAGAGCGACGATAGAAAAGGGTGAGCAGAATGCCCTTAATTTGGACATGGATTGGGTGTGTTTTATGTAAACTACTTACCTCGGGCACGCTGTCGCTCATTTAGAATACTTAGAACGAGGTTAAGAACAAATTTATGAGAAGTTCAAATGTGCATATAAATATGAACAGCGTACACAATTATTAGTGAACGAGAGCCATTGTGTTTAGCACACCTACAGCTGAATAGAAACAGATTTTCAAATATTTTCAGATTTTGAATCTCCAAAGCCAAATGCTTTGAATGCTTATAGCTTTTCAAAAAAAAAACTGTAGCTTGGTTAAAATAATGAAACTGTCTTTTGATTGTTGATCTTTAGATTTCGCCAAATTGGCCATTTTGAATTTTGATGCAAAATACTGTAATGTTATTGTGCGTAACTCATCCCTCACCCTGCTACAGATCTACAGTATTAATATCTTAAATCATGTGGCTTGAGGAGATCTTTGTTATAACTTTTCTAAGCAGTTAGACATTAGATAAAACAAAGGCACCTGAGCCACAGGACCAGAATATTATAGTGACTTGAGGATGGGCTCTTTTTACTTAGGCCAGTAAGCAACCACTGAGAATAACCACATAGACCACATTGTAAATTCACCTTTTCGTGGTTAATCCCATTCTCCACACACACACACAGTTCAGTAATTACGTGAGTGACAACCGCATTCTACAAGCAAATTAACGCCTGAAAATGCAGGTAGTGACAACCGCATTTCTAATAGTGTACGGAAACCGAACTAAATAACTAGTTGTTAATGACGTGCATCAGAGACGTGAATCTCTTCTGTTTGGGCGATGCAAAAAAATCACTGGGAAATCGGAACGAGCCTTGACTGTTCGCCAGATCTGTCTAGAAAAACAGTGAACAAGAACAAGCCCACAATAAACCAAAATTATAAATCCAAATGCTTTATGCTGACAATAAGACTAAAATATCGCAACCCGCACCTGCTCACTTTAATAACTCTTTAAATGCAATCGCTTTATGAGCCAAGCTTAAACAATACGGACGACAACGTTGTCAAAATGATACCTGTTCACACGGATCCACGAAAACGACTAAAAGCTATGTATTATGCTGCCAGGCCAGTAGTTGGCGATGTCACTTTGTAAAGAAGCACTACCTGCCTATAGACTGAACTTATAAAACGCATGTCGTCACTTTTTTCACAAATTAATGTTTTTGTAGTAGTTTTAGTTTACACAGAGATGATAACTCTATAGTTTTCAAAAACTTGCACTTTGAATCCTCTTTTCAGGCCCCATAAAACGCGGTTGTCGTGTAAGAAAACCGCATACATTTTTTTCTGTTTTTAGTTGAAAACTGTGTCATGTAAACGGCACTAGAAGCAGCCTTGACATAAACAAAACACGACGCCTCCTAAACTGTGCTAAACTGTAATAATTCTTTGGTCAGAACAGCGGATAACAAACACGCGAGAATCAGTCATGTACCGTACACACATGGAACGATAATTTAGGCGACTCACTCCTGCATTTAAATGCGATTGCCACTCATGAAACTTTAAAGTGTGTACATGGCCTTAGTTTTAGCAACCACCAAGCATCACCCTAGCAATAACACAGAACACCCTAGCAACCATAGAGTAATGTGATAAAAAAAAAAAACACTCAGAACGTCTTAGCAACCAACAAGCATTATCCTAGCAACACTCTAGGCAAGCCATGCCTTAGCAAATACTGGGAAAGTTGCAAGTTTTGCATAGGCAAATGTAGTAATTAACCTGTCCTCTGTATTTATAAGCTGAAGAATGACTGCTAAGATGAAGACAACAGACTATAATCAAGATGGAAAAAAAGTGCTGGACTAATTACACACGAGCTGATTGAGCAGACTCTGTGGAGCCCCAACACATACACAACACCTGACCTCCATCTGCCATGCGTCTCAACAACGTTTGATAAGAGGAACGTGACTGCAGACGATGTGTGATAGAAACCTGACCTCCATGCCACTGGAGCATACTTGCTGCTCAGATATTTCAGTTATCAGTTAGACAACAGGAACAGGAAGTATGTCAACAGGGCGCTCCACACTTTCCTTTGCAGGCCTGATAATCTGGAGAGCTCAGTGAAGATAGTCGCTCAGAAGAGCCTCTCGCGGCTTCAGGGTGTGACAACAAGTAAATTGAGTGGAATGTGAATTAGCCAGTCTATGGAATGAATTGGAATACCCACTAGTCTTTCACACCAAGCCCAGATGGAGGCCAGAGATGAGTGGATGTTCTTGGCAACTGAAGGGTTTTGAGCCTGACACCAGATCTCCTGAGTGTGGCAACACAAGCCTCTCAGAGTAGGCCAGGGAAGTGCTGTCACCTGATAGGCTGTGATCTACAAAGATACGTCTTCCTTTGACAAATACACACACACACACACGGGATTCCAGGGTTTTAACCTTGCATGCGAGGTCACAGAGGTGCCATTGGTATTGTGCCCTCACCTGCTTTGACCTTTATCCCTTATTCTGCCTCACTTAGTACAGATGCAAGGCAACCTGGATGTTGTTTAGTAGGGATGTGGCAAAGCCTAATTCCGAATTCAAAAAGGCACAGAAGATGAATAACGCATTTAGTCCCTAAAGGGACATGGTTAGGCTTGATGGGGTAGTAGGTTACATTACAGTACATCATATTTCACTTATCACGTGAAGATGGTAATGAGAGATGACTGACAGGTTTTGGTGCGCAACAGATCCTGATTGTATCATTAAGCGAAACGCACAATACAAGACTGAAGATTGTTTAGTCCATGCTGTATTCGGGACCAGCTCATTCAAGTCCCAGTCAAGACCAGTGGAAAGAAGAGGGTTGTGTCTAAATCAACAAATCAAGTCCATTGCTCCCGAGTCTGAGTCCACATTTTCATGGTTTTGTAGTGGATTTGGAAACGTGAACTTGACCCTCTTCTGGTATTGGCAGAGTCAATAAGTCAGCCTCAACCCCCTCCTTGTCTTGATCTCAAAAAAGCTGGTCTCGACTACAACACTGCTTAGCTTACTGTAGCTAAGGCTATATGAGGAGAAGTTACCTTCAGAACATCACTGGTAGAGGCAGCTCCTCCTGGAAAGATCTTCTCTATCTTCACCATTGGCTGTACCTTTGACTCAATGCCACCTGAGATGCTTATTCCTGCACAAAAAAGGTTAGAAATGATCTAGCTAAACAAATGTTAACCAATGACTTCAGTTCTCTAAAGAATGTGCATGAAATAAATTGTGTATTACCAATCCACCTACATATTAGATGTTCTTGTATTGTTTATACTGTTTACTTTGATGCATGTAAAAAACAACTGATGATTGTTCCATAAAAGTAACATGATTTCTGTACAAACTAAACAGATGTGTGCCAGCTGAACAACTGTCATTGAGATTAGGGGAAATTATAATGTTTAGTTTTCTCCAACTCCATAGTATACTGTCTTAAAAAGGAGTGCACTCTATTACTGTTGGCTTACTGTTTGCACAGTGCAATTCACTGCCATCTTCTGGCGAGGAGAGAAGAGGAACTGAGGGAGAATCTCCTCTTTAATACTAATTTATCAGGGATTATAAAAACTTCTTTATTTCCGCAAAGAATTTTTAATTCTGTCAGTGTACACTAAGGCATTGTGTGTCAAAAATGAATCACATCCTTTGCAAATCTACTGTATTAATAGGCTTTAGTCATACTATTACTCAGAATTAGAGATCTAAAAAACCACTAACCCTAAGTATTTAACTTAAACATAACTCATCCAGCACTGTTTATGTTACCGACATAAATTACATCTAAAATTGGCTTTCTGGGAAGGGATTACTTTTCTAAGTGATCGAACTTATAATTTATGCCTGGTGAAGGATAAAAATGTCATGACTCACAATAAAGGAAGAAATCAAACTATGTCTATAGATCAGAATGTAACAGAGACTTGAGTTGGGAACTTGGGCCAGTAAGAAACCACCTAGCAACCACCCAGAACACCATATAAACCACATAGCAACAAGCATAAAGCAAAAAAGCATAACTTGGCATCCATAGCATTGTGGCGGGAACATTTGCATGGACAAACTGCATTAACATTTTCTTACAAATATTAATTCATAGCAAGGATACAGTGAATCCAAGTAACTCACCCAGGGACTGCTTGGTCTTAGAGATGGAAACCTTGGTTAGTTCATACTCCTGCTCTGGTTGGCTTTCTGAGTGTCCATTGACTGGTTCTTTCCAGTCCTGATCTGAGCTGGGCGTAAACACCTGGGTCAATGGTGTCCTGCTTCGGTGACGTGCACTCATTACGGTATATTTGACCTCTTTACCATTCTGAGATTTGTCTGTTTTCGTTCTATGTCCATTCCTGTAAGGGGATCTTCCTCGCTCTGGGACAGAATCACCCCTGCTGGATAAAGAGTCATGGTGTGATGTCAGGGGAAAACTATTGTCTCTTCTCTGGGGGGAGCGTCCATGGCGTTCTGTGCTGTGAGAGGACTCTGATTGCGGCCATCCGGATCGAGCAGGACTCAAGGAACGATTACGAAGCGAGTCTGTGATGTAGGTGTCCACCGGTACATCCAAGAGAGGTGTGAAAGCCCGAGGTGGAGGAAGGCGTCCAGTCGGTAAACCTGCCAAACGCAGTCGTTCCATATCTTCAATGAGCTGCCGTTCTCTTTCCAGATCCTGCACTGGCTGGAGGTGGAATCCCCCCCTGTAATCTATGAGAAGATACAAGAGGATATTAAAACCATTTCCCATACACTCTTACACAAGTTACAAATATATAACATGTGATTTTAATGTTTTTGATTTATTGATGTATTTAAATATACCATGTTTGTTTGGATGTATTAATGTAATTATTTAATATTTTATCTATATCTATATAAGTGTTTTGTAAAATATTCTATTTTGCGATATAACAGAATTACATGCAGACATTTTTTAATGTGACTAAACAAATATATTTTTGGGGGCTGACAGATACCAAGGTACATGGTTTTGCCATCTGATATCATCATGGTAACACCACAGACACAGGCAAATTTATAGATATATACATACAATCGAGAATTCCAGAATCAAAGAATTCATCACGTTCACACACAAGATCCTCCTCTCAAAAACATTATGTACAAATGGTTCAGCAGCATTCAAATTAATTTACATCTCCTTAAATCAGTGCAGATGTTACAGAACCTCACACACACACTTTCCCTTTCATCCAGAAATGTGAGTGACAATCACACATTCATATCCATTGAGTAAGCAGCGGTGTGGCGTTGCATACACGCACATCTCGCTCAGATTTCAGGGGCCTCTAGCACAGAGAGTTTTGAATTACTCCTCTGTGGACGGTACAAAGGGGCTGCATTAAGCTTCAGACCTGCGTGGGTGGACGCTTGAAGGTTAAACAATGCAAGGCGCCTTTCTTGCATTTCAGAAACGACTTCCATTCAAAAGTCAGAGGCACATGGAGTCCGACACTGTGCACAATCACAGCCGGTACTGTGCGCTTCTTGGTTAGAGGTCAGGAGGTCATGCAGTGTCAGCAGCAGCAGAAAGAAACAGGCAGGCTATTTAGCAATAAGACACAGATTATCTTCTTTTGGCATTGATGAATGTTGATGACACAAATGATCCATTGGTGTCCCAAATGGCAGCTTACAATGATCAAAACTTCACACTCCTTATTATAAAAGTGATGGTGGGGTACAGTAACAAGGGCTGAGAGGGATTGTGTGTTTTTGGGAGCGGATTAAATATCAGCAACAGGAAATTTGTAGTATGTGAATGATTTTCAGGATATGAAATGGCTAGTGCAGAGAGTTTGTGTCTTCTAGTTATGTAATTTCCTATGGGGATCAATCTAAGGACATGACTCAGCACTGGAAACAGTGAAAACAAGCAAGAGAAGAAAGAATTTGACTTCTAGTTCACACCAGCAGGGATGTTACCTGGGATGGGCGTTACTAGATGGCGACGGGGTGTTCCACCATGACGAGGAGATCTCAGGACAGGAGACCTCACTGAAAAAACAAGACTTATATATGATATATATTATATGATATATTAATATACAGTAAAAACTTTAAATGCTTGACATATATACAGTTGTACTCTAAAGTATGGAATAAGTAGGTATCTAAACTTTGACTGCAAGTGTATAAGTACTAAACTGTAAAAAGCTAAAGTTTCAATTGAAAGGTTTTCTTACCAGAACGGCTTTTTAGCATGTCATAGGCTTCAAGCTCAAATGGCAAAACCATACTGTCAAAACGGCCCTGATCTGTGGGAGGGATGATCATTCTGCATAAAAGAAAGTTAGATGTTAGATGCAAACACTGCTCACAAAGCAAGTGACAGCATGAATGGTGTAAACACGAGCGAGTGAAGTATTACATAGGCTGACAATGTAACACTCCTCACCTGATCTCTCTCAGCAGCAGAAGCTTCTCAGGCTTGTCCAAGATGGCCAGCAGGGGGCGCACCAGATCCTCAACCACACGCTCAACTAGAAACTAAAGAACAGGTAGAGGAAATGCCCTAGTTACATTGTGAACATTTAGAATCAAGCGATTTAGATAATGTGTACTAATCACAAGCACTGGGATCAGACAGTCTCACCAAATTTGTCTAAAGCATGAAGCATTCTTGCAATTCAGGGTCACACGCAATCAATAAAGTACCACACACAGCTGTTTTAAACCTCAGCTAATGTCAGGATGACTCCTGAATTGATATCTGTGTTGTAGTGACCAAGTGTGGCACTGTTAATAGAGCTTGGATGTTCTAGAACACTTGATCTCAATCATAAATGGCAAGGCAAATTCACATTTTATAAACATGACCAGCGCAGCCACATTGATTTGCCAGAAACATTTGAAATATGGATAAAGTATCTGTATAAAGTCATAAATGAGACATTTTCCAACTCAGCAGACTTTAAGCTGACTCACCCTTTTACAGTGTCTCATGACAGCGGCCACCTCATCCTCATTGAGAAGCTTGTGAGCCATATCCTCCAACATGGCCATGGTCTCCGGGCTGAGAAAGGCGCTGTGCTCCCTCATCCCAGCACGAGTCTCTCTGGGAGAACTCAACAGGTTAATTATAGGTCGACCTCGCTCTTTACCTGAGGACACAAGTGCTAGAGTCAGTCTACAAGCTCTGACCGCAAGTAAAGGTTTAATTTGCATAGTAAAAAAGAATTCTGTCTGAGCTTACTGGCTGCCTTCATAAACATAACAGTGATTAAAATAGCCATTTTATGTAACCAACTTGTAGTGTTACAAGATTACAACATTACAAAAAGACCACTATGCTTTGTTACTATGTGCTTTGAATCTGCAAATCTGACTGGCTAACAAGCTGTGATTAGCTTGGAGTTTTCAATGCGTTTTTAAGTCAGACTGTATAGTAGACAGCAATCCAATCCATCATTAGCTGAGCAAAACCACAGGGATCGGACTCAAAGCCACACCAAGGAAATTAATGCCGTAACGCAGCTCTCTGATTTAGCCTCTTTAAAAACTTATTACACTGCTTTCTGGCTTTTCAAATGCATATATCCATCTCTGCCCTTGGTCTCAGTTATTCCTCAGCTATGGTATCCACAGAATGTGGTCCTCATCAATGTCTGTTAAACCATATGTGGACTCACCCGGTTCGTTATCTAAATGTTTCGGGGATTTGGATCTTCCTCTGTGTCCGTCCCCTGTGCCGGTGTCCTTCCTGTCTCTGGAAGATGACCTTTCCCTCCTGCGTCCACTCTTGAAGAGCAAGCTGACGAAGGTTTTGGAGCGCTGCAGGGTGCTTCCCTCCTTGTCTACCTTGTCTTTCTGATTTTTCTTTTTCTTCTGCTTGTCCTCTGATTAACATTCAAACAGAAACGTGTAAAAAGAAAAAAAAAGACCTCCAGGCAAAGGAGTTAAATTAGAAATTTTAACTATATTGAATAAATAAACATGGAATGTGATCAAATACATGTATTATAGGTAGCAAAGTTAGCAAGTTCAGTCCTGAGCGATGGTGACCCAGAAACTGGACTTTCTGTTTCATTGCTAGTATGCATTGCATAATTGCATAATTTAAGGCCATTTCTTATTGCTATCATCTGATTTGTTTCAATTGTATAGTCTTTACACATCAAGGTAGGAATAAAGATTTACAACTACACATCAACTAACTCTCATTGGAGTATTAATAGGCTGTTATGTTAGGGTAAGGGTTAGTTGAATTAGTTAAGGAAAGTTACTTATAGTAGAATGTCTGTTGGCGGTCCATCAAAATAAATTGTTAGCAGATATTTAAGCAGACAATCTACTAATACTTTAATGACTGGGAGTTTTCATGTAGTTGCAAAGTTGCTTATAGTTAGTAGAATGTCTAAAGTGGACTATTGAAATAAAGTTACCTTTTTTAAATTCATTACATTTTTCAATTTCAATTTTATCCAGATAAATTAATGAAAATTAGGGGAAATTAGTAGTATTGATCTTAGTGTTTTTCTCACATACCTATCGTTTCACTTTGAAAGACATCAACCAGGGTTGTATGGATTACCATCATATTTACTTTGTGTGGTTTTTGAAGTGTCAACTTTGGAGGTCCAGATAATTCATGCAAGCAATTATATGGATTCAAAGATGGATTATTTTGTGTTCATCTGGATTAAGTAAATGATTTTTGGGTGGAGAATCCCTTTAATAAGTTGTAGGAACAAATTTGTAACTTATGGCCACGTTATCTTTTTTCTCGCATGTTACCGGGTTATACCAGGTTCCGTAGAAATGTGCCACGCAAAAAAGTTAACAGTGCTAAAAAAGGCTTTAGTTCTTTTTTTCATCATTGAAATACGACCTGGACATGTTTCGGGGAGATTCTCCCAAGAAGAGCCTGTTATGTGAATTCAATTTGTGATTAAATGTGTTTGTTAAAGGCCACAAACCCTCCAGTCATTTATCTAAGTGTGAGGTATTAAGCCTGGCAAATAAAACAGGATGATATACACTTTGCTGTGTGGATTTTGAGCGTACATTTTTCATGGCATCAGATTATTCAGTCTGAACCGTTAATCTTTCACGGGGAGATCCTATGCAGTAATGCTGATGTATTATGCATTCCACCAAGTTCATTTAAATTCAGAGATACAATGGCAACACACTGCTATATATTTGACAAACAGACGCAGCAGCGTGGCTCTAAAGGTCAATTTCTGGTTTTCGACAATGCATTTTCTATTCTGAGCAGAGCTTCCACAGCATGGTGTGTGTATCAAATAACCCAAGATCCTCATCACTGATCTGGTTGTGACCTTGAGCCCGGGCTCTACAACTAAGATATGAGTTACATCAGTGACACAAACAGAGGACGGCCTTGTGTAGCTCACCTCATTTTGATTCACAGCCTCTTTTTTTTATCTCTTCAAAACAGCCTTACTATACCTGACACAGTGATGTGACTCTGGGATCTGCGGATGGGTTTCCGAGGCTTGCTGAGAGCCATCAGGACTGCTGTTTTGGGGGATTCCAGAGTCTCTTTGTCCCCAGCAGAGAAGGTCCTTGTCCGAGAGTGGCTGGTCCCACTCCGGATCGCGGTGTCTTTCAACAGGACAGTTTCGCCAACTGTTCGGCTGGTTTCTGTGGTTATGACCCTACTAGATCTTGATGTGGTGTCAAGCTCCTGTGGGTCAGTCTGCATGGCAGTCTCTGTCCGTTCAGAGCTGGGCCTGCGTGAGCGGTCCTCAGTGGAGATACAGACATCCACCATCTCTGAGCCGAATACAGGAGGGAACATGACCTGCGAGAGGCCGCTGAGAGAGCTGACCGGTGTTCCGGAAGAGAGAGAGGAAGTGGAGGAGTAGGAGTCTGAACCCTGGGAGGAAGAGGGCTGCCCTCCATTAGACACTAAGAGGGAAAAAGAGAGACTTTCATGTAATATTTTTAGAGACTTGAAATCTGTTGTCCACTTCATTACACTTGAGAACTTAGATGTACATTACAGTACAACACCAGTCATGCCCATTCAGCACACTCAGATTTTGAATGCAACAGCTTCCATGTATCTTCAATGCAAACACAATTATTTGTATCTTTGATAAAGTTACACAGTAATTGATGAGGAAAAAAGGGCCTGTATAAAAAGCTGTGCAAATCATCAAAATGACCATCTGACATATAACAATGAACCACTAAGTTGTTCAAAAGTTTTATTTCTTTTTTATTTCTTTTCTTTTCTATGTGTTTTATTTAACTCACCCTAAATCGGAAAAAAAAAATGGTAACATATATGTGAACTGTACATATTAAATTTTTTAACATCATTTAATCCACCTAAATACATTGATTTATAACAACAAAACAAATGTTATGTGTTAAATCAGGTAGAAAGAGTTCTTTAAAGGGATAGGTCACTTTGAAATTAATTTTTGGTATGTTTTAGCTTACCTCAAGGCCATCCAAGATGTAGGTGTCTTTGTTTCCGCAGTAGTTTAAATTTTTATATTTTTAGGTCAAACCGTTCTTGTCTGTCAGTCATATAATGCAGGTCTATGGTCACCACCTCAAAGAGCATGCACAGAGAAGTCCAAATTAAACATGATTTAATGATTCGTAAATGTACTACACATTGGTGGCCTAAGACACGAAATGAGCGGTTTGTGTGAGAAAACGAACAGTATTTATATAGTTTTTACCTCTTGTAAGCCACGAAGCGCCTGTGCCCTCAGATCACTTGGACGTGGCTGTGGTTACAAGAGGTAACAACGATATAAATACTGTTCGTTTTCTCACACAAACCGCTCGTTTCATGTCTTAGGCCATCAATACGTACTTACATTTATGAGTCATTAAATAATGTTTAATTTGGACTTCTCTGTGCATGCTCTTTGAGGTGGTGACCATAGACCTGCATTACTGTATATGATTGACAGACAAGAACGGTTTGACCTAAAAATATCAAAATTGAAACTACTGCGAAAACAAAGACACCTACATCTTGGATGCCCTCGAGGTAAGCTAAAACATACCAAAAATTTATTTCAAAGTGAACTATTCCTTTAAGGTAACAATTGCAAGCACTTCTTACAGTGTGCGCACAGAAAAATGCACAGAATGAGTTGTACCCCTTATAAAAAATACATTAAAAATAGATAGATAAATAAATAAAAGCATAACAAAATAAGCAACAGACATGAAGTCTAAAAGCCTCATTAATATTAAAGAAAGTCCTAATGCACTTTTGCATATGAATGAACATTATATCAATGTCACTAGTGTTAAATATGGAGCAGAATTACATGAGCTTCTGTCCTGCAACCTAAATACCCCTGCATCCCCCTGATGCCACAAACAAGCACAATCCCAGATGACTTATCCAAATGTGAACATTACGGTCTAATCCGTGGCTATTTTCATACACCGCCCATATTAAATGGAAAACGGAGAATCAGAGGGCAATGAAAAATCTGGCTTGACATGTGGCTGCTTTAATCTGGAGATGGACCATCCCAGTGCATACCATCAATTTAATTATGAAAATTGTGTTTCTAACATAAGATAAAAGTGCAAATGAGTGGGTCACACAAAGCATGCACCATATCCTTTAATATATTTAACATACAGTAATTAGATATTAAATAATCAGGTTTGGAGGATAAAGTTTACATACATTTATTAAGCCAACTGTACTCCGCCACCATCTCCTTGTAAGCAGGATATCGGCCAGCCTCCTAGGACAGGATATTACACAAGACATAATCACAGTCAGAAAAGGATATACAGCCTTAATTACATGCCTACAAGTTCAAATGTCCTGTGTTGGATATAATTCATTGTGCAAATTACATGCAAAGTATAAACAACCTAAAAAAAAAATGTGATGCCCAAGGTGTACGCTGACCTCCCTATGGGCTCTCATGAAGTCACAGTAAGTTTGTTACTCTCTATAAATATAAACAAACTTGAACACCATTAAGATGATGGTAGCTGGCAGCCTCATCTGCCTTGTAGGAAAATAAGTCCCTGTGAGGACAGATATCATACAGGAGCTGGATTCAAACAGACTGCAGCACAGTTTAAAACACATCCCTTTCTCCTTTTGTGTTGATCCTTGTCAGACATTTTCACACATTGTCACTTAATTTACCACATAAAGAGCTCACACTTACCACCACGAAGTGGCATTAATAGTGAACAAAGCAGGCATTTAGCAGCCCTATATACTTATAGCGCCGCTGCAGGTTTAATAGAGCCTTGCCATGGGGGCAATGAGAAAAGGCCATAAAACAAGGCTTTTTGCTGATTATAACTTGATCCCTAAGGCCTGGTGAATAATGCACACCCGCTGGCTGTTTTTCACAGGTGGAACCTGAGCTCTGCCTGAGTAAAGCGAGCAACCAGGAATGTGACGGCTAAATGCCAGCTGTCTGCTTTGCTATGCTTTCTCACTTCCAGACGCAATAAGAGGCTGTGTTGTTTAACATGCTGTGGAGGCAATTAATATACCAAAGCACTTTGGAAATCATTTGTCTTGATAAACTAAGACGTGTTATACGTTTTCCACAGATAGAGCATCAGAAGATGCAGAAGATGCTGCATCACTGAAATATTACATTACATTATTTCTCTATTTTCATTTTGAAATATTTTGTAATTATCTGCCTATCTAATCTATCCGTCTATCTATCTATCTATACAGCGAAATTCTGGGGTCAGTACAGTTTTAAATGCATTCAAAATTGGTCTTTTGCTCACTAGATTAATTTGATGGAAACTACAGTAAATACAGTAATAATGTGAAATGTTATTACAATTTAAAATAATGGTTTTCTATTGTAACATATTTTAAAATGTCATTTATTCATATGATGACCAAGGTGAAGTTTCAGCAGTCTTCAGTGTCACATGATCCTTCAGAAGTCATTTTAATATGCTGATTCGCTGCTCAAGTAACATTTATTATTATTATTGTTAATGTTGGAAACAGTTGTGCTTCTTAATATGTTGTAGAACGTTCAGGATTCTTTGATGAATACAAAGTTCAAATGAAGAACAGCATTTATTTGAAATTGTAACAATGTAAAAGTCTTTACTGTCACTTTTTATCAATTCAATGCATTCTCAATTAAAGAATGAAAAAACTGCCCAAGCTTTTGAATGGTAGTACACACAGAGACATATATATATAGACATACTGTACTGTATATACATACATATAAAGAAAGATTCTCACCTTGATGGTCAGCATCACGTGAGTGTGACTCTTTAGCACTTCTACTGCATTGCTGTGCGTGATGTCCTCAAAACTCACTCCATTGGCTGCCAGGATCTGATCGCCCATTTTAATTCCATTTTGCTCTGCCAGGCCACCAGGGTCCAGCCTTATCACAAAATCAAACAAATCATCACATGAATAAAGTTAAACAATTAGCCATAACATCTAGGCAACCATTGTCATATAGTTTTTAGACATAAAAATGTATGCCCCAAATGCCTGGCCATTATGTCTTACTTTGAGACATAGATGCCCAGACCAAACTCTTTGCCACCACGGATGTTGAAGCCCAGGCAGTAGTCATCTGAGGTTGTGTAAAGGTGCACTATTCTCCGCAGGGCTCCATCTGAACTGGCCTCTGAAGGTGTACGGCCACTTTCTTCCACTACCATCCTTCGGTGGATCAGATCTACCCTGCATACATATATATGTAATAAAAAAATAAGTTACACAATAATCTCAGTCATACAACAAAATAACAAACATTTAAAGGTTTGGGGTCAGTAAGATTCATTTTCTTTTTTCTTTCTTTTTTTAAAAAGAAATGTATTATTTTATTTACCAGGGATGCATTAAAATGTATTGAAAGTTTTTTTGAATGAGGCACAGAGCCAGTGTTCACACTTTGAGGAAATCAACCTACAAATGGTTTGCTTATAGTTGTCTCTGGATATTAATTTAAGACAGAAGAAAGAAAATACACTAGCACACACACATACACATTCAGGTGGACACATACGTACACTGTACTTCTGTAATAAACTTGCTTGTTCTACTATTAGTTAATGAAATGGCTGAGAAGACCACTGAGGTAACTCTAGCACCGCTGTATGCTGAAATAGAAGCTAAAGGAAAAGATAACAAGCAAAGGCCAAGAGTCACAGGGTTTCCACCCCGTTAGTCAAGGCAGCCCATCACTACACTCTCCTTATCTACTCAGTTCAGTCATTCTTATTAAACCCCATAATTCAGCACATCTGCAACAAATAAATAAGGTACCAGTATTTCAAACAGACCACCAAAAGAACCTCTAAATATTCAAGGACAAAACACACTCTTCTGTAATGAGTTAGTCAAAGGGTCAAAGTCAAAGCGTACTTGAAAACCTCCAGGAGGCTTGTGGAAGACGGGTCAAGTTGCCATACAAACACATAATCTTGCTAACTACTAAAGGTCACGTTGGTACATTTTATTAGTAATTTTAAAGCTTCAAAGACTTAAAATTACTGAATAATATTGAATTAATAATTATTTAATAATTATATATAAATATGACCTATATACACACTCACCTAAAGGATTATTAGGTACACAATACTAATACTGTGTTTGACCCCCGTTAGCCTTCAGAACTGCCTTAATTCTACGTGGGATTGATTCAACAAGGTGCTGAAAGCATTCTTTAGAAATGTTGGCCCATATTGATAGGATAGCATCTTGCAGTTGATGGAGATTTGTGGGATGCACATCCAGGGCACGAAGCTCCCGTTCCACCACATACCAAAGATGCTCTATTGGGTTGAGATCTGGTGACTGTGTGGGCCATTTTAGTACATTGTCATGTTCAAGAAACCAATTTGAAATGATTCGAGCTTTGTGACATGGTGGAAGTAGCCAACAGAGGATGGGTACATGGTGGCCATAAAGGGATGGACATGGTCAGAAACAATGGTCAGGTAGGCCGTGGCATTTAAACGATGCCCAATTGGCACTAAGGGGCCTAAAGTGTGCCAAGAAAACATCATCCACACCATTACACCACCACCACCAGCCTGCACAGTGGTAACAAGGCATGATGGATCCATGTTCTTATTCTGTTTACGCCAAATTCTGACTCTACCATCTGAATGTCTCAACAGAAATCTCACTCATCAGACCAGGCAACATTTTTCCAGTCTTCAACTGTTCAATTTTGGTGAGCTCTTGCAAATTGTAGCCTCTTTTTCCTATTTGAAGTGGAGATGAGTGGTACCCGGTGGGGTCTTCTGCTGTTGTACCCCATCCGCCTCAAGGTTGTGCGTGTTGTGGCTTCACAAATGCTTTGCTGCATACCTCGGTTGTAACGAGTGGTTATTTCAGTCAAAGTTGCTCTTCTATCAGCTTGAATCAGTCAGCCCATTCTCCTCTGACCTCTAGCATCAACAAGGCATTTTCGCACACAGGACTGCCGCATACTGGATGTTTTTCCCTTTTCACACCATTCTTTGTAAACCCTAGAAATGGTTGTGTGTGAAAATCCCAGTAACTGAGAAGATTGTGAAATACTCAGACCTGCCCGTCTGGCACCAACAACCATGCCACGCTCAAAATTGCTTAAATCACCTTTCTTCCCCATTCTGACATTCAGTTTGGAGCTCAGGAGATTGTCTTGACCAGGACCACACCCCTAAATGCATTGAAGCAACTGCCATGTGATTGGTTGATTAGATAATTGCATTAATGAGAAATTGAACAGGTGTTCCTAATAATCCTTTAGGTGAGTGTATATATATGTGTGTGTGTGTGTGTGTGTGTGTGTGTGTGTGTGTGTGTGTGTGTGTGTGTGTGTGTGTGTGTTATTATTGAAGAACATACAGAATCAGAATCTTTAATATTCTAGAATCCCATGGCTAATTAATTTTAATTTAAGAATCCTGACTAATTAATATAAAGGTACACTATGTAACTTTTTTTGTTAAACAATGAACTAAATTTAAATAATCAATGCATCGCCAATACTTCTTTCAAAACATATTTTTGTCTTACCCTGATTCACTATGGTAAGCCTATTATAAGTGCTTGTATTTTAGACCGGGTGGGTTGGCTCTGGCTACTTTAACGCATGTATGGTGTGGAAGTGACATAGGTTAGTTGTCACAACGAGCGAGAAAGGTTGACATGGAGGACATTCAATCTCAAACCTCTGGGAATCACCCATAAAAAAAAAAAATGTCGAACAGAGGAGAGTCTGCTGGCAAAAAGAGGAACTGATAGAGCTCGTAATAAAACGAGAATTAACATTGGCTTGGCTTTTAAGAGATGGAGAACTGAGTGATTTAAGCTTTTGTAAGAGCAACGCGGAGATGGTGTTTTTATTACTCAACAGGTGAGTAAGGTATTTTATTGAACAGATAAATTGACATGTATCTAGTATGACAAGTACTATCTATTATGATAGGTCATATTCATCTGTACAGTCACGCAGAGCCGAAGCACAGCCAAAACAATGTTCTTCTGCAAAATACATGCAGTTTTGATTTTTAACTGTTAATAAAAAGTTGTTTTAAATGTGACAAGCAGGGCGAGATCACTGATGAGCGCCACCTGTGCGACGCACCGGTCTCGTAGCTCTCACGGAGGGGCTTGGGAAGCATGAAAAGAGGAGCGACAACAGTGAAGGACGAGAGGGGACCAGGCCTGGACTATTTATGTACTATTTTGTTTAGAAGTGCCTTTACTTTTCGTTTTGTATTTATTTATTTTGGATTATTAAAGTGTGTGAACGTTCACCGGTTCCCGCCTCCTTCCCATAACAACAAACCGTGTTACAAGCAATAATATCAGAGAGAATATCTTTGTCTTTGAATAAATGTGTTATACAATGGGAGGCCTTGAGAACCACTGGTGCAGAAGTAACATTACAGCCTGATAGAATGCTCAGCTTGATAGTATGTGCATAGCCTGATATAAAAACATGAATTCAAATGATGACATAATATTTTTAACCACTTACCATGTAGTCTTCTCTTTTGAATAGCGGATTCCAGGCACCTTCCCCACGCGTCTCACCACCATGCGCAGACGATTGTTTCCCGTCAAGACTTTTACAGCACTGCTCATGGTGATGCTCTCCAGACTTATGCCATTCACCTCGACCAGCTTATCCCCAACACACAAGCCTGCCAACTCTGAAGTGAGGAATGAGGACACAAAATGATGGATATGAAACTCATCGATAGCTTACACATTTATACTTTGTTGTAAGATGTTAGAAACATTTTGGATGGAAATCTCAGTCTCGTGTCATCATGCATTATTCTGCTGTCAGGCGTACCTGCAGTGCTGTCATCCTCCACCTTGCTAACAAAGATTCCAAGGCCGTGTTCAGAGCCTCCTCGCACACTGAAGCCCAGCCTGCCGTCCTCACTTTTGTCCACAGTAATTGTGTGAATGTCTTCACAGTCATCCCCACCTACAGTGCATGACATCAACACACAAATAGAAGGAACCTCTGAGAACAAATTCTTAATTTAAAGCAACTTCTTTCATTACAAATTTTTTATTAATTAATTTACTCCTTAGCAAAAAGGTTTTTATAATGTAATATAATATAATATAATATAATATAATATAATATAATATAAAGTCTACAACTACAATAACCATCATGTTTTCACAGCGCACACAACGCCTCTTACTCCTGATTTCTCTCAACATGGGGACAGAAGAGATGTCAGTTAATAAATGGGAAAAGTAACTCAGATATTTTGTTGTAAATTTAAAAGTAATGTGTCACTTTGCTAGAAAAGTAATCTGATTATATATGTGTTACTTGTTACCCCAAGCACTGTGGCCGATTTTTTTTATTATTTAATCTAAAAAATTAATTAAAAAAATAATAAAAACACTAAAAAATATTTTAAATATCCAATATTGACTGATATTACTGGTAATAAAAAACCCCACTAATATTAGCAGATAATCGATATGATACTAGTATGTAACTTGTTAATCCTTAAATGGAATAAATAAACCAGTTCTCATGAGAAATTTGGCGATTTCATATGAATTTGTATGATTTGATATGTACAAAAACATGATTTTTAGATCAAAACTAAGCCTTCATGGCGAACAAAATCATATGATTGACATCATATGAAATAATACGAACTTGCCACCAATTTGCCAAAATTTAGATTTGTGAATTGCCACTGTGTTGGTTACCTGCATCTATATCATACGAAGGTGCAAATGTTTGTTGGAGACTCACCATCGACAGGCGAATTGATGATGATGACCCTGCCCATAGGAGAGGAAGATCTCACTCCTCTCTGGCGCTGCTGCTTCTTGTGCAGGTAGCGTGGTAGAGTAGATGTGCCCGAGGGCCCTGGCTGGGCACTGGGATGAGCCCCATTCGTCATGTCTTTGCGTGCCGTGTCAGACGAATGAGCCATGGCAAAGTGCCGACCTCCCCTCTGACCCTCATCCAGGGTCTGAGCTCCTAAAAGGAACGCAGGTGGAGCGGGAAAACTAGAGGTCCGGTGGGTCAATGCCAGTCAGGAGAATTATAGTCCGCAGGATTAGTTCCACAAAAGAAAACTCTGCTGCAATCATGCAGGAAGAAACTGCGATGGATCCAGCATTGTTCACTTTAGATTACAAGCCATATTGTGATGAGTGATTTGATCCGAAGGACTCCAACATAATTATAATCATTTCATAAAGCAGCTGATAAACAAATTCTATTATCCAAGCAGTGGCAACGCAAAGTGTATCCGTATGTGCATTGTTCGGAAGAGAGCTTCACAAAAACAGAGGATGTATAATGGTGGCTCAGGTGTTTTTGTTGAGTTGAAAGCCTGCTGGTTAGACTGGGGCATCGGGCTGGAGTCCCTCCTCACGGACAGTGGAGCTTTCCTTGGCAGGAGTCAGTCATCTGGTCCTCCCAGGCCGCAGTGTCTCACCTTTACCTGCCAGTGATCCAAGACGACAGAGAAAGATCTGTGAGAACCCAGCCGCGCAATGAGTAATTTCCCATGGGAGGTAAAGTGATATCAGCAATTATTGCATTCTGGAAAGCTAAGGGTTGCACTGTTTCCACAGCAAGAGATACTGAGCTTATGTGGGACACTAATGTGTTAGGACCTGTTTTTTGTTTTGTTTTTGTTTTTAGCCCAAGAATGCATAAAGGGTGTTGCATCAGCAATTTTTGGTAATTTGTTATATATATATTAATAGTATATACAGTATATATATACTTAATGGATTCATCATGAAAATTAAATTAAATTTGGCTTATTATTATTATTATTATATTAAATTATTATTTAATTTTTTCTTCATATTTTGTTTTGGAAAATAAAAGACAGTTACTGAATGTGTTGACATCACATATGTTTCTATAATAAATTATTCCAGTCAAAAGTTTAGACACACACACCAGACTGAATAAATGTTTGGCATCATGATTTAAAAAATAAATAAATAAAAAAACTTGCAATTTAAAGTTTTTTTTAACTGTGCCTGTACTAAACAGCGAAAGAAAAGCAGCCAACAAGCATATATGAATACCTTGATAAGCATCCCAAGTAACACCTCATAAAGTTGATTGAAAGAATGTGTGTGAAATACAAGAGTGTGAAAAAAAAAAGATTCTTATTATCAAGACAATGGTTGGTTGAGTTTAAAAATTCGAAATATTTTTTAGGATTATAAAATGCTTAAAAACACCAATAATAAAGAGTCAGTAGGTGTGTCCAGGTGACCAGTATGAAATATCTTCCCTCCGAACAGAAGAAAGCAATGTAGAATCTCCCCAAAATGACAGTGGAGACTTTTTGATTGAGATCTGCTGCTTCTCTCACTCTCACGAAAAGTATATAATCAAATTCCTAAATGAATCCATCACCCTTGAAGTAACGATAAAAACAGGATTGATTCATTTTCCTTAAAGAAATCCACTGTATCCAAAACGCGTCATCTTGACCACCCGAGGCGTTTGTGCACGGTTAGGGGTCATGCATTTTATGTTTAAGTTAAGAACCTGATGTTGTCATGTTGTTACTCTTAAGAGGAGTTTGGTGCTGTCGACTGACTGTGTCATCATCAGCACCTCGGACAGCGACAACCAACAGGTTGCGTAAAGCGTGAACAATATAAGACAACATTCACAGAGATAAAGTGTTGACTTCGAGAGTAAAAAGCCTAGTTTAAATTATTCTGGGTGAGAATATCTCCCAAATGTACAAAGATTATTCTGTGAAATCCTTAAGCAACAGATGCAGTCAACAGGTTAGCAGGAAATTATTTGCATTACCAGTAGTATTCATTCAGAATAAAACTGATTTACTTCATTTACTTAGTCTGTTGTTAATGTGATGCCTTAATGCAAAGAAAACAAAGTTCGATGAAGTAAAACGCCGTTACCTGTCTCCATGTTGTGCCGCATGACCTCACCTGAGACAAAGACAATATTAGCCTCTTTTAAGCCCGCCTCTCAGGGCAGGTGATTGGATTATGGAGCAGCTCAGAAGGACACTGCACAAACTCATTTGGACCAGTGGTTGACAATCGTCACTCATAGCATTAGAGTATTATATGAACAGTGGTCTTGTGGAACAAGATCCAATTAAGTATCACGTTGGTCTGCAGTTTAGCGCGCGTTGCCATCAGTCATAAACTGAAGCACATTTCAACAAGTTCTTTTTCTTTTCTGATTAAATTTGATCAAATGTTTGCAATTATGAGTGTTTGATCTACTGCCAGAAAGCTGTCTTTTGATCAAAATGCGAATGTGGATTTTTCTTAAGGATAAACTGTAATTGATCCCCTTCATAGCATCAAGGATATTGGAGCATCTTTCATGACACAATACTGCCATATAGTGGTCATTTAACTACATTGCTTTAAAAGGAAAACTCGCCCAAAAATAAAGATTCTGCCATTCGATTATTTAATTTTTTTTCTTCCATTAATTACTCACCCTCCTGTCGTTCCAAACACGTAAGACTTTTGTTCATCTTCGGAACACAAGTGAAGATCTTTTTGATGGAATCTAAGAGCTTTCTGTCCCTTAATTGACAGCAACACAAACATTTGACTATTCAAAAAGTTCATAAAGAGAACGTAAAACTAATTCATATTAATTGAGTGGTCCAATTTTTTTGAAGAGACATGCTCATACGTAGCCTGGAAATACGAAAACCCAGACAACTTCCGGCAAATTTAGATTTGCTACAAATCTAAATTAGTTATATCTAAATTATAAATCAGTTACAACTGAGAATGGTCTGGTTTTAACCAGGCTAGCTCAGATTGAATTTAGGCTTTTATTCACATAAACATTCGAGAATTAATTTTCGAGTATGTATCCATCGTATATGTAAAGTCAAGATTTCTGCAGCTCTTTAATCAAAATGCAAACAAGGACAGCAGGAGGATACATTATTATATATTACGTGTGGTTAAAGGAATGAAGCCGTCTTTTCAGTGGGTAAATCTGGCGGAAGTTTGCAAAACGGCAAAAGTAACACTTTTTTCACAAAGCTAAAAAAATCCCATTAGAGCAACCAGAGAATGTCTAATAGACCTTATTCAGACCAGCGCCATGACAGGTATGAAAGTGAGGCTGTGAGGGATAGACTTACTGTGTTTTCAATGGGATCCGCTGTAAAAAGCTGTATAAAGCTCCTAGATCACTTTTAATTTTAAACAGATCATATTGTCTGGATTATTTGGTCTACTGGAATTTCTCAGAAACATATTTTTGCATGGTTTCGTCAGCAGAACAATCCACAAACCCATTTAATAGCAGTACAACCCACTGAAGAGATGGAGGTCTATCCCTCACAGCCTCGCTTTCATTCCTGTTAAAAATCAAAGATGGCGCTGCTGTGAATAAGGTCTATAAGGGGATAACTTCCACTCTCAGTAAACTTCCGGCTTCTAAACTGGTTGCAGTTCCACTCTGGTTCCATATGAGGGCGCTCACAGGACGAGTGCAGAATTAATGGAGGTCTTTGGAGCTATACCCCTCAACATCCACTTTTCTCATAATTTTTGTCTAGTAATTTGAATGTTGTATTCGAAATGAGATGCAAAGAAATTACACATTGCTGGGTGTTAGATTTTTTAGAGCTTATCTGAGGAAATCACGAAGCAGATAACCAATCATAACGCAGTTCCTATCCACGCCCCGGTTTAGAACCATCTGCCAATCATTACGCTGTTCTCATCCACGCCCAGTATCTCGAGCCAACTGCAGATCTCTCTACTCCAAACACCGCCTTTTCACACAAAAAACGCACGTTCATCATTTCAACCTTCTCGCGCAGATTTTCAAGGCTTAGCTAGTCAAGCAGACCGGAAGTGCGGGCAGTATACTGTCATCACGCAGAGGAAAGCGGTCAGCAGCACTGAGGTCATCTGCTTCAAGGTGTAACTTACCTGTGGTCTTTTAGCAAGGTCTGTGTCACACATTTTACTGAATGACCCTTTGAACAAAAAATGCACGTTTGTCTGTTTCGTTATGGTTGTTGTGTTCATGTAATTGTGAGATTATGTTGTAGCTAGCTAACGTTATCTTAGCAGGTTGAAGGGGATATGGGTGCTTATAATTACGTTACACTGCTTATTTTTTAAGCGCAAAAAGCACATACTGAGCAGCGGAACAAAATAAATGATCTCATGTCATAGGAAATGTCTTTATTTTACATTTCCTTGTTAGTTTACATCCCACCAGCATAGCTGCAAGCATTAGCTAACATTTTACAAAAGCTGTAATTATGCGGTTTAACGTTATGTCGCTCGCTTTTCCATGGTAACGTTAGATAACGGTAAAATTGTCTTTAACGTTAGTTGTTAAGTAGTTTAGTAATATATTTCTCAAATAAACATCTTTGTAAGTTCAACAGCCCGGCTAGTCCTTGCTCTTTTGACATGCATAGCTAATCTCTCACGTTAATTTGAAATGCATTGTTTATGGGCGTGCATGACTGTTAGCGTGTTGATAATCATCAATCAAATTGTCTAACGTTATTAGTATACAGGGTTTAAGTTAGTATATTAGATTTTTTTTTTTCAGTCATAAAATGTATTAGTTTTACTTTCATCTTTGACTTGCTTTCATTTTTCAGTTTAACACTAACTTACATAGTTAACTTGCATAACTTTCATATTTTTCTTAAGTGTTTAAATGACCATGTTCACACAAACCAGGCTTGCCAGCTTCTAAACCATGTTTTGTTTCTCAGTTGAGTGAGTGAGTTTCACAGTATTTATCTGTGATCTTCACAGAAGGCGAATAGGATGTCTGGAGATTTGCCACTGAATATCAACATTAAAGAACCACGATGGGACCAGGGAACATTTATGGGCCGGGCTCAGCACTTCTTCATGGTGACGGACCCCAGAAACGTGCTGCTGTCCAGTGAGGTTTTGGAGGATGCCAGAGTGACTGTGGAGGACTACAGGTCTGTAATCCCAAAGGGCTGATTTGTTTCTAGTCTATGAACTTTCGGGGTGAAATCCTGTCCTTTATGATAATGTAGAAAATGTAGCCGTACCAATCATTGGAAATGTTTTAGGGAGCAATATATATATATGTATATGTATATATATAATGTTAATTTCCTTTTCTAAACAGGATCTTAAAACATTTTGGTATGGATTTGTTGATTGAAACTAACTACCTCACATCTTTGCAACCGCGGTTTTACCACGGAATTGGGCTACTTTTAAATTGTTGCTGTGGGTTTATTTTTATTTTATTTTTTTATTTTTTTTTATTTTATTGCTGAGGTTTTGATTTTCTCCCCTGTGGGTTAAAGGTTTGACGTACTGCATAAATTGCATTTGACATAATATTTTATTCATCTTATTTTCTACCAATGATAAAACTGCTAGATAATGATGATGGGAGGGGAACTGCATTTGAGCCCCTGTGCGGTGAGCTCATTTATGAATACATTATGATTTTTTGATTACAACTATATAGTGATTTTAAAGTGACACTGACTGTAAAATGTGATTTTAAATACTTTTATTCAGCAAGAACACATTCAATTGATCAAAAGTGACAGTAAAGACATTTATTAAATGGAACAAGATTTCAAGTAGCCTAAATGCTGTTTTTTTTTTTATTCGTCATAGAATCCTGAAATACAGTATCACTGTTTCCACAAAAATATGAAGCAGCACAACTCTTTTCAACATTGATAATAATAAGAAATGTTTCTTAAGCAGAAAATCAGCATGTTAGAATGTTTTATGAAGGATCATGTGGCACTGAAGAATATTTAAATATAAATTCTAATAATATTTTACAATATATTACTATTTCTACTGTATTTTTGATCAAATAAATGCAGCCTTGGTGAGCATATGAGAGTTCTTTCAAAAACATAAAAAACTTTTATGTGAGTGTTTTCTTTTGTTTCTTTTTACTAGCTCTGATGCCCTGTGAAGTCTTATAATTGGCTGTTTTCAAATACTCCCCCCTCTCCCATTGGTCAGACAAACAGATCCCAGTCCCACCCCAAATGCCATTGGCCAGTGTGGCTGGGTTGATATGCTCAAACAAAAATAATTTTTTTTTGAAAATGCCACAGCTTTTCATAGGAATCAACCTATGAATGGCTTACTTGTATATGTCTCTGGATATTAAGCAGGGATTTAAAATCTCCCAAATAACACACTTTACCTTAAATATTGTTTTAGCTCTCTATGCCGTTATCAGTTTATCATAGGATCAATCTGTTACATTATTGTGTTACTGTACATGTCTTGACTAAAATATCTTTCTGCTGGGCCCTCTTTCACAGGTTGGGAGTCGTGAAGCCTGGGCTAACAGAAGATCAACTATGGAGGGCAAAATACATCTACGACTCTGCTTTCCACCCAGACACAGGAGAGAAAATGCTGCTAGTTGGACGCATGTCTGCACAAGTACCCATGAACATGACCATTACGGGTTGCATGCTCACCTTTTACAGGTAAGAAGTAGGCTTGCTACAATAGTCGTGTTACACGGTGTTCAGTCGCAACACCGGTTTCATCACTTGCCCACGCGGCATCGCAAAAAACGCAACAAGACAAAAGAAGACCGCGCTGTCTGTGCCTATGTGACACACACACACACACACAAACCACAGAAAAATGTCAATATCGAATTCTCTTTCGGGCTTGAACAAACCATAACACAAACAAATTATGCCAAACTGTCCGTGTTGTCGAGTGTCCTCATAAGAGCAGTCTTAAATGAGTAAAATAAGGTCTTAAATAAATGTAGGCTAAAGATTTGTGAGAAAATGGGACGCGTGTGAGATCCGCATCATTTGCAGAAGCGGGTGGTCTAAAAGTGTCACAATATAAGAGAGTAAATTACTCACTCAGGCCCGGGCCAGGATGATTATTATACCGGCAGCCTAATAATCATGAATGCATCATGAATCTTTTAACACATCACCGGCGAATGGCTTCTTCGCGCAAAAGAAAAAAATGTCATGAAGCGCAGTGAAATGCAGCGACCTATGTGGCGTTTCCTGATGGATCGAAGTTGTTCCTTAAAGGGCACCTATTATGGAATTTTGAAAATTACCTTTCATGTAGTGTGTAACATAGATCTAAGTGAACGAAAACATCCTGCAAAGTTTTAAATATTATTGTCTCTACTATTAATATTATTAAAAGTTATTGTCTCTCAAAAGTAAGAGTCGACTCTGAGTCGCTGATATGAATCGATAGACAAACGATGCTTTTTCTCTGTCTAGATGACGTCAACTTGACAAGTTATTTGAATAAGATACGCCCACTTATACGCCCACTTATTGTATATATAAAACAACAAAAGTGTTTTTTGTCATTGCATGCTTGAAAAACTGTTGTTAGGGACTCCCAAAACAATATTAGGAACATTTTAAATGCCATAATAGGTGCCCTTTAACGTGCAATTCACACAACCTCTAAGCGAGTGCGAGACTGCTGCAAGTGTGCGCTCTTATAGCTATTAATGTCGTGAAAAATACATAGAGGACACTGACAACGTGCTGACAGACAGGACCAAGCAGGTAACATTTAATAAAGTCTCAACTTTCAAATTTGGTCAGTCAAAGAAAATTAAACCATAAATAGGCCTACTATTTTGTGGCTCTTTAATGGGTCGTGACAGATTGCCTCAGTTAAAGCCGCTCGTGAACCGATTAAATAGGCTAAACATGAATGTAGCCTACATCAGAAGGACTGTTGTTTTAACCGCGGAAGGACATCAGTAACCTATAATCCATTGTCAATCAAACCCCTGGCAAATTTTTTCTTTACATTTTATACACCCCCACCGTATTACCGGTGTAGTCTCAAGTCGATTAACCGGTGGGAGAATTCAGAATTGTATCACCGTCTCATTTCTAGTAAGAAGAGCATTGTCACTCTTGATTATTCATCGTTCTGAACACCATATGGACAGGAAGTGTATTTAGACCTGAAAATGTTATACATTTGAGCTATAAAAGGAAAGGGAGTAAGTCTTTCCATGGCTGGGATAAACATCCCCGCTCCGTTCAGGGAATATTTCCTAAATGAGTCATCATGGAAAAGACAGCAGTCTTACTGAATGGTTAAGTTTGGTGGTTTTATTCAGGGTTAGAAGGTTGACTGTGTTTTATGGTACTATTTTGTACTCTTAAAACGTTGAGAGTAAAAGAATACTTTGAATAAGATTGGAAAAAAAAGTGCTGTTCATTTTCCCAGTTTTGTAGACGCATAATTACTTGGATGAGTGAGTCATCTACAAATGAGTCATTTTGAGTAAGATCAACATGTGACTCAAATTACAGGCTTGTGTGGGAGATTCTTATGACTGCAGCATTGTCCAAGAAGTCTCATAATAAATGTCTTTTATTTTCTTAAAATACACATTGCATTTTTCATGAAATTCAAATTTCTCTCTGTTTTCAGGACAACCCCAGCAGTGGTGTTTTGGCAGTGGGTTAACCAGTCCTTCAACGCCGTTGTCAACTACACTAACCGCAGTGGAGACGCGCCACTCACCATGAAGTATGAAGGCTAAGATCACTACTAGAAACAGTCTAGCTGCAGGTTTCTATAGGAGGCCTCATGGCAACCCACCTTTTGATGGTGTGATATGATGTGTTTCGCCCACACCTTATTGGTACATTGCACCATTAAAGCCGGGCATACACGCTACGATTTTTGATGTCGTAAAAGCGTTTCTTTTTTTTCTCTCGGGAGAAATCGTTGATGCTCGTATGGTCGCGGCTTGCATTGTGTGAGAGAAATTACGATCCAAATCGAGTAAGTTACAGAGCACCTTACCGAATTTTGACCAGTGCACCTACCTGATTTTGACCAGTGCACATAGGCTGTCCCCTATTGCCAAATCAACCATGTCACATAGGCTAGATCTATGAATATTATTTATTATAGTCCATGTGGCTGCAACCACAGCTTACACATACACTGACACAACACACACACACAAATACACTCTCTAGTTGTTTTTGTTAAAATAAATGGTTGTGCTGTTCTCTGCTTTTTACCAGAATCATTTGCACACTCATATTTTTATTTTATTTATTTTTTCTATCCAAAGCCATAGCAGCAATTTTGAAAGCTCCCGTCTCTGTTTAGTGCGAAAGCTCGTGCGATTGCCGCCAGCTCGCCGTGCAGTACAGTCATGCTGTGTACCAGCTGCTTTTACACGATTATCAGGCTAACTGACTCGCAACGTGTGCTATGGCTCACAACCTCCCGAGTGTCCGAACTCGCAGAGTGTACGCCCGCCTGTAGTGTCCTGAAAGCTGTTGCATGAGCCATATGACACATGGTGGAGTCTATTCCACCTGAACTTCATGAACTTCCCATGGAGCACAGATGTCAGTGTTTCATGACCTCTACACATGCTGAATACTTGCAGATTTAAATAGCATGCTCATTTATTTATGTTTCTATTTTGATCATGTGTTTATTACCAGTTTATCATCTAACGATATAAATGCCTGTAGCATTCTTTCACCAAGCATCAGTTGTTGGATTTAGGAGTTACATAACGAGGCTTATATTGTTTTAATATTGTTTGTACAGATGCTTTAGGGATGAAATCACTACTCAACAACATTTCTCTTTCTGAACTATAGTCTTGGTAAAGGAGAATTTCTGTAATGTCAGTGTGGCAGTTATGAGCTTCATGAGAAATATTTATGTACTAATCTGCTCAGTGACACATAACAATACATAATACTTAATGCAAATTATTTTCGCCTCTGCAGTCAGCTTGGTGCAGCCTACGTCAGTGCGACCACTGGAGCTGTAATAACAGCCCTGGGCCTGAAGTCTCTAACCAAGGTCTGTTCTTTCCTTAAACTGTCTAAATATTTATAGTTTATTACAGAGTAACTTTTTAACATTTCTTTAAATTCTTTAATTTTTTTTTATTATTTTTTTAAAGATATTGGTTTACTACTCAATATTGTTTCCATTTATATATATTTTTTTATATATTCCATTTATATGTTTTTGAAAAAAGTATATTACTAGATGCTTACAAGACTACATTAAAATTACAGTGAAATATTATTAGAATTTAAAATGACTTCTCTATTTTAATGTATTTTAAAATGTATTTTTTTTCCTGTGATGGCACATAAAAAAACGTTTTAATTTCTTTCTATTTGATTAATAGAAAATTAAAAAGAGCTTAAATATATATATTAAATATTAAATATATATATATATAAATATATAAATTAAATATATATATTTCCCTGTATTCAGACACATAAACTAACCTGTCATACAGCAAAAAAGTTAAAATATGTACTGCTTTCTAGGCTTAATTGTTGATCTTGTATGTCAGTACCTTTTGAATGACTTTTAAATGCTGGTTTATATTTTTGTGGACAATTTTTGGCAGTTAACTCAATGTCTTATCTCTCTCCAGCACTTGCCTGCTATTATGGGGCGTTTTGTTCCATTTGCTGCAGTGGCAGCAGCAAACTGTATCAACATACCCTTCATGAGACAAAGGTGAGTGACAAAAAGACTGCTTTCCAGAATTTGAATTATTTAAAATTAAAAATAATATCGCATTAAGCGATTTCTAAGAAACGCTGTTGAAAGTGGATCGGATAGAGCACCACAACACGCTTGTTGTAGCCAATCAGCGTTAGGGGGCGTGCCCACTCGTGATGGGGGAGGACAGAGATTGTTCAAATCTCCCTCTTGCGCAAAGACTGTAAAAAGAGTGATGGCTGAAAGACATTACAAAAAAGAAAGTCAGGAATATCACTGGAAAAAGAAGGAAAGAGGTTTAGGACCTGTAGTAATATCAGAACAGCTTTCCAGTGCTGGAGACACCAGACCAAGAAGGCCTAAAAACAAACGCCAAGGTTATGTTTTTTGTGCTCCATGCATGAGGAACATTGGTTTTGCTGTGTTTCACAGAACCAAGATATGCTGTTGTTGTTACTATAGCTAGCTAACATTACAGGACAGGTTTGAGTGCTATTGTTTGTCTGGAGCTGGAGTGCTGCTGGCGACTAACAACCAACTCTTGCTTGTATATACTCTTGTGTACTGTATGTAACATTCTTGTCGTTCTCATTTTAGCTTTATTTTTCACAAAGCATTTTTTTTTTATTCGCTCCAGCTATGATACAGAAACATCCACTCTTGCATTGCGTTTGTCCATTTTAGGGGCTGAGCAAAGAGGAGTTTGTTTGTTTCTCAGAAATTGCTTACTGCACATTTAATTGGCTTTAAAAATGTTGAATTGACCATTGAATGAGTTCTCTCTTTTCTTAATACTTCTACAGAGAGCTGAAGTGTGGTATCCCTGTTACTGATGCTGAGGGTAACCGTCTCGGGGAATCAACTAAAGCTGCTCAGCAAGCCATCGTTCAGGTGGTGGTGTCTCGTATTGGCATGGCAGTGCCAGCCATGGGTAAGCTTTTGTACATTATTTTTTTTATTATGTTAAAGGTGCCCTAGAATGTAAAATTGAATTTATTTTGGCATAGTTAAATAACAAGAGTTCAGTACATGGACATGACATACAGTGAGTCTCAAACACCATTGTTTTCTCCTTCTTACTTAAATCTCGTTTTTGAAAAACACCCCTGAAAAATAGGCGAATCTCCACATAATACCGACTGTGACGCAACAGTCGTGATCATTAATATGTACGACTCCAAAAATGTGCATATGCCAGCCCATGTTCAATGACAGACGGAACTGCGCAGCCGAAGCAAGGCAGTTGATCAGTGTTTGGATGTACAAATGAACACAAAGGTATTTAGTTCCTTCATCCGAGCCTCTGAAGAAACAATGGCTTAATTTTTATTTTCTCTGGAAACTTCCAAACATTTCACCGACGAGACTGTTTCCTCAACTTGGGCCAATACAGAGCTGGTCTCAATCGATCGAGCTACCAAGCAACACTTTCTGAATGTGTAATTGTTCAAGTTCAGACAGGTAATCTTTTTCTCAAAATCGTTCAATACTGTATTTACATCATCGTGTTTGCATTGGTGAAAGCATTAGAGAGAGTCCAGAAATGCGTTGCAATGATAAGATCTTTATTCTCGCGATCTACAGACTGTCATCTGCTTGCTCAGTGCTCATCACGGCAACATTTTATGTCGTGAATAGATCTAAATACTTTAAAAACATCTCACGATTCGTTAATCTCGATAGCTGTAATAGTAAAAACGTATAATATCTGTAGTAAACGTATTCGAGAGAGTTTCACATGTAATACGTAGCTATTTCATATGCAAGCATGTCAGCCAATCACAGCAGAGGCCGGTTACACACAGCAGACACGCCCCTGTTTGGGCTCAGGGCTAAAATCAGGCTAGGAAAAATGCCTTTTATTTCTAAATTATTACTCTTTTTTTTTTTTTTTTACCAAAAAACATACTAACATTATAAGGGCAACCCAGAAAACATTATACAATAAAAATAAAAACCATTCTAGGGCACCTTTAATAAAGTTTCTCTATATTTCTGGTGTTTTATATATATATATTTTTTTTTTACCCTTTTATTCACAGCCAAAGTGGTAAAATATGAAATTAAGAGTGTTCCCCTTGTATTTAATTTTTTTGCATTGGTTTTCTCAAACAGCTATTCCTCCAGTTATTATGAATGCCTTAGAGAAGAAAGCTTTCATGAAGGTAAAGAATCACAGGCTAATTTCAAGCATTTCTCTGAATCTGTAAGCAAAATGGATGTTTTTAAAAGTGCATCGCAAAATTTCTGTCCATTTCTCAGCGGTTCCCGGTTCTCAATGCCCCTGTACAAGTGGGACTTGTTGGATTCTGGTCAGTTTTTTTTAATTTTATTTTTAGATTTATTAATTTGCTATACACAGCAATCCTGGTTTAAAACAATGAATGAATTATTTATTTAAATATCCATCCCCACAGCCTGGTGTTTGCCACTCCATTGTGCTGCGCCCTGTTCCCACAGAAAAGGTGAGTTTTCCTAATATAATTATTTTCCCCTAGTTTGTTTGATGTGCTGAATTGGGATGTCTTTCTGTCTCTGTGAAGTTCTATGAAGGTGAGCAGCCTGGAGCCGGAGCTACAAGAGAGTTTACGACAAAGTAATCCTCACACCACCATTGTTTATTTCAACAAGGGTCTGTAGAGCAGTCTAGGTTGCAGCCCATTCTGATGTGTTGCATTGCACTGGAGGTTAGTGGGCACAACTTGAAAGGTAGAATTATTATTTATTTTTTTTTTATTTTTTTGCTGTTCTGAGGCATATATTTTTGTCAATTTTACCCATGCTATTGCACAATCCTTAATGACTATATGTACAATAAAGGGCAGAACTTGCTGCTGGATTTAGTTAAGAAGCTACCTGCTGCATTTATGTTTTAAACCCCATCTCACACATGTTGACTTTACCAATACATGCATCACTTTGATTTATTCTAGATTACCATATGCATATTGTAAGATTTTTATTTTCGTTAGTGTTCTAAGGTTTCCAGGTCTGTGGCTCAAAGGTTTCTCTCACATGCACGTTCTTACTGAAGACCGTCTCAGAAATTGAGTTATCAACTTTATTCTGCCAGGAGTATTTGCACCTTACATGCTCAATTATGTGCCCATTTAGTGCACTTATGCAGCAAAGGCAGTGTGCTTTACTCTGTACTGCAAAGAAGCCGATGTGCTAACACTCCTTCATGAGCACATCAAAATGCTAATTATTCGGTGACTATCTCTGATGTACATCTTTAGTTCCTGCAGGCCATACTTCATTATTTCTGTTTAAGCCTTACAGGCCTGTGTGGTTTTAAATCATTGCAAAAGTCTCTTAGATATTTGGTTGTGTGGATTGTAGTTCGTGTGTTATTGAAGAATTGTGAAGAGGTCAAAATAATATCTATTATTATTTGCATTTGTGTGATTGTAAAAATAATTCCCCCTAATGGGCCAGAATGTGTCTGGGCTTTAAAGACAGAAGAACTACATCTCTCAGACAGCAACAGCAATTTATACGAACAGTTCACTCATGCTCGATAGATGAAATATGCTCATTCAGAGTATGAAGAAAGAGTTGCTTCATATGCCCTGCTTTGATCATCTATCATCTCAGACATTAACAGTTATGGGAACAACAATCAGATTTATTTATTGTTGTCATGGGGGAATCTATGAGATGTTGTATCAATAATATGTATGTATATATATATATATATATATATATATATATATATATATATGTATATTATATATATATATAGCCTATGTGATGTCAGTCATAGTGTCTGTAGTGTATGATATAACCTAACCTTTTGTAAATTAACGGCTCCTGTAATCTGAGCGAATAAGATCAAACTTGTTTTCCCTGACATATTGTGGTAATGTTACAGTGTGTAGTTTTTTTGTTTGGTTCCTATTGTTTTTTGTGGATTATGTTAACAAACTTTTACAGTGTTTCTTTGCCATCAGACTCTCGGAACTCGAGTTTTTTTTTATTTTTTATTTTGGGATGAAAAAGGCTCATTGATGTGATGCTATTCTCATCATGTCCTCTGAGAGGCAACAGAGATCTGTTTGTTTTTGACTTGAGCACTCCATGTACTAGGCATATATTGTTTAGCCTAATATCTTAGCACATTATGTCACATAACTATGCGGTTGAAAAAAAAAAAGTATTGCTGTGGAAAACAGTCAGGAATCAATGCACGATTTCCCTGTTACATGATTGATGGAGAGAGAGCTGTCGGATATGTTATGCAAATAAGACTACGTGATTGTGATTTATACAAAAATGTCTACTTTCCTTTTGGAATGTCCTGTTACACCAAATCTCACAGGAAAGTTTAACCACATGCTGTCAAGATTTATTCTTCCTCTAATAATGCAGTGTACCAGCACAAGTTCAGTCGGTCGTGTAATGCACCAACGTCACTTAATATGATTTACAGTGATGCTCAACTTGATAGACACAGAGTTCCAAACTTAAATAAGGGTGTTACTGTCTTTCTCAACAGACATTATGCTGTCATATCCTCTTTAATCCCAAAACTGTTTGTAACATTTTACTAGAAGTACACCAGGTTACTTAGTAAGTTCTTTCAGATGTTTTATGATTGTAAATTGCACTAGACGACTGACAATGTTTATTGGAAATCTCATGAAAAAGTGTTTTGTGTACAAATGTAATAATTTGGTGAGCCTAATGAATAGAAAACCATTGTTATAATTGTGTACACACAAGATTGTTAATGAACATAAAATGGTCATTGTGTTATTTTCTATTGACAGTTATAACGTCATGGTTGTCCACCAATATGTGGATCATAATTAAATTAAAAATAAAGATTGTCACACCAAATACATTTGGCATGTTACAAAAATGAGACCTTACCAAAGAAAACAATTCTGTTACTGCACATATTCTTGATGCTAAAGCACATATTTATTGATAGGTCACCCATAGCATGTAAAGTGCAGACAAATGCAAGCACAATAAATGGTGTGGTGTCATGCATATAAATGTCACTCCAGGAAGACCCACTTTAGCACAATTATTATAGTTGTTATTATTGGTTCTTGTTGTGTTTTATTTTTCCAGCATTTTATATTGTTTTGTTAATCCTCGAGTGTATTTTATCTGGAACAATGTAATAAAGATATTAAACTGTCTGAAACTATATTTTGTCAGCGCTTGCAATTTATGTGCCTTGGCTCATACTTAGAATAAACAAAATATTTGGCAGTTGATCAGTTAATCAGGCGTTTTTCTAACCGGATGGCTTACCCAGATGAAACCCATGTTTAAACTATAAGCTAAATTCTTTATGAGAGCAGATTCAAAGTCCCTACCTTTAAAATGTAAGCATAAAAGTAGGTGGGCTGAGAAAAGAACTTACATATGCATACTAATCAGGGATTCGAGCTGAATGTCTCAGAAATACAATGTAAAGGACTGCAACACATGCAGTTTCTCATGAGAATAAATGGTTTGTGCATACACTGCCATTGAAAGATTTCAGTTGTTTAAAATGTTTTTGAAAGAAGTCTTCTGTGCTCACCTAGGCAATTATTTGATCAGAAATACAGAAGAAAAAAAAAGGTATAATGTGAAATATTACAATTTAAACCTGTTTTCTATTTTAATATAGTTTAAAATGTCATTTATTCCTGTGAGGTCAAAGCTGAATTTTCAGCATCAGTGTTCAGTGTCACATGATTCATGATCATGATTCTAATTTGCTGCTCAAGAAACACATTAGGCTGGAATTACGATTCAAATGCATAAGGAGCCGTCTGCTCTCTAATGGCTCGCGCAGTACTTTGATGTCATAAACCATCGAACCATTCAAGTCAAACAAGCCTTTTTGTTGGATGTAAAGATTGTTACATCTTTTGTAACAATGTATTGACTGTGATGATCAATTTAATGCATCCTTGCTGAATAAATGTATTTCTTTTGTTTTTCTGATCCTAAACAATAGTATAAATAGACAAACATACATAATTTTTTCCAAGTAAATGAATGAGAATTCAAACATCAATACTCAGAGGAGGTGACACGTTTATTGTTCATTGTGTCCACCCGCAGCTGAACCTCTGGCTGAAACCAGAGGGTATCAAGGCATGTGTTGGCATCAAATCTGCTCTTTCAACATGGAGTTTGGAGTCAGACTATCATTAAAACACATACCACCAAAACCCACGTGGCAGCAGGCAACCAAAAGGAACGCAGTAAGGTGAAAAACAACAATACAATGGTTCATGACAAACTATTTCTAAAGTGCAAAAAAATATTACTTAACACAACATTACTCTCATTTGTAAGTACTAAAGCACCTGAATTAAAATGAGGCCACATGCAAACTCTGTGACGTTATCACTTGGCTCACAAGTGCACCAGTCAGTGCTAACAATTGAACATAACCTGAGCTTTTCCCCCATTCACAGCATTAGTAGAATCAAGCGAGATGAGGTGGATTGTGACAAGGGAGAACCCTATTTTGATCAAACTTAAGACAACATTTACTTTTCTACCACAATTTTCTTAACAGCTTCCAGAACAGACTCTAAGCTGACTTTATCGCCAAACTCCTTTTCTCTGTGCTCTAGGAGAACGCCCTGAAAGTCGGAAAAAAAACAACAGGATGTATGAGGACAGTCAAGGTGCTAAATCTCTGAATTGGTTTGTAATGATTTAATGAAATATATTACCTGGTCACCAGATCCGATGACAAACACCCCTCCCAGGATGAAACCTTCTCCATTCATGTTGCCCTGGTAACCCGACTTCCAGGCCCTTATAAAATTTTGCCAAACTCCCAAACGAATGAAACCAAGCCCACCCATCTTCCTCTGTTGTGGCCCATAAAATGCTTGCTGTGCACAAATAAGACACCCAGGCAAAACAATGTATATTAAGAATTACTGGTAGTTTTGAAGCAACAACATTTTGGTTGTGTGGTCTTTCATTTTTGGGTGAACTATCCCTTTAATGTTCACTAACCTTTTCATCCAAGTAAATTTCCCCCGCGAACTGAGGCCTGAAGCCCTGAATCTCCGTACCTACATTCTCCTTCACAACGGCATACAGAGGGACCCCGAGCTCATCCAGCTGGGGCTTCAGAGAGGACAGCTCAGAGGCCTCCTGCAGATACACAATCACATCTTCGTGTATTCAATGTCTTTGTATTCAGACTCAGTGTTTCCCATTATTTTCCCACTATAGTTTAATAATGAACTGAAAATATTTCTACACTTCTCATAATAACATAAAAGGTCTCTTGATGTTGTATTTTGCACCATTGCTTTGGCAACCCTGCTGAAGAATCCATTATTGCTGGTTACCGGCATAAGGTATGTTTGCAGGCTGGTACCCTATGGATGCTGGATTCTGGTTTGCTGGGGCCTCATTTATGAAACTTGCATACAAATTTGTAACATTTGTACGCTAAAGTTCAGATTTATAAGAACAGTCTTTGAAGAGTGTTTTGATACATTAACTTCATAGACATCCTTCTCTGATATATCTATTCTGCTCACTGTTTGCTCTGTTGTCTGTGTTTTTGTGTCACAAGCACTGTACTGTAAACGCAGCATTTTAATGAGTATGTGTTTTCAGCAATTAATAGGAGTGTAGTACTCACAGCTCAGATTTCCACCCAAAATTAGTGTATAAAATGCACAAATAAAATCCTTTATTATGAGGAACATGATCACTTTACCTCTCTGCACAAAAATCATCCAGGTCGCCGGACAGCCATGATCACCGCACCAGATCTCTCCCAGAGAATTTTCGCTTTTAACGTCCTCTCATCTGAACGGATATAGATGGAAAAACATTACAATAAATAAAGTGACCGCTTTTCTTATTTATGACAGCAATTGGCCAAAATTTCATTTCACTTCCACTGGATTTCAATTCATTTCTTACCACTGTCGATGGTTTTGAGGTCAGCATTCCCAAGATACTCTACAGTAGCAGGTGCCGGTTTAGTCAGCAGGAAGTCGGTGTTTGCCAGTATTAAGCCGGCGATGGCGGCCCCCACAGCTCCAAGACCTAGTGACCACATACCCATGGCAAGAGTCTCACCCTCCAGGATGGATGATGACACTGTAGTGAAAATATATATACAGTATGGTAGGTTACAAACATTAGCTGAATCCCAATTCAGAGGCTGCATCCTTCGAAGGATGCGCACTTTAAAGGCAACGTCGGACAGAGCGTTGTTAAATGGGACAGTCTAGCCTACAGAGGATTGTTCTTGTCGCCTAGCAACTGGGTCAGCTGCCGTTAATGAGTGGCATTAACGTTTGTACCGTTCACCATGGTCCATTCCTGTATAATAAAGAGTATAAACCAGGGGTTCTCAAACATTTTGGAGCCAGGGACCCCTTACAGGGGAAAAATATTTCCAAGGACCCCCTCATATTTATAACAGTGAATGAGCCCAAAGTTAATGTGGGAGCGCTTAATGAAATGTTTTGACACAAATAGTCTCCACCCAGGGTCGTATGCAGGGTTTTCTAAATAGTGTACTGAGGTCCCAAAAGTGATTTTGCTAGGGGGGTTCGGGGGCATGCCCCCCCGAGGAATTTTAGATTTTCTTGATCTACACATGCATTTTAAGGTGGTTTTAAGGCCAAAAAATGGGATAACTATAGCTTTAAAAGCATGTCAGTGGGCAGTGGAATAATTTTTTTTGTCAAGTAGACGACAGTTTAAATTTTATAATGAATGATCCACATACAAAATGGAAATGCAGAATGTATATGATTATTGTTCACATCACATCAAAACACAATCACATGTTCCAAACAGGAATGGCCTTAAATGAGAAATGTTTCAAGGATTATTTTGCATAGATGTTAAATTCCAATATTTGAACACATTCGAGGTACACAAATAGTAGGCCTATAGTACAATAATAATGGCAAATTATGTTTAATAGGTGCTTGTGTTGTTAAATTGAGCTTATATCCACTGTAATTAGCTAAAAAAAAAGAATGGTAATTTCATCCCGGGCACAGTATGCTTCTCTTGACCTGTAGCTAGGGGAGAGCAGGGCACAAAGTAACGCTTTTTGACTTTCTCAGTTTGTGTAAATTCACTTGGGGTTCAGAGTATTTATTTTTTTCCCACATTAATTTCACACGTGTCTAGATCTTGTTTAGCCTACATCTTATCTCGCACTTTATGACCGAATAACTGAAGCATCATGCGGAAATGCGCATTTTGACATTGACGAGCGCTGGTGGTCTGCTGAAACCGCTCAGATGAGAAGGTCAGTTATCATTGCGATGTTTAATATCCTTGCAGCGCCAAATTAGAGTTATTATTAGGCAATTATTTCAAAACTTTCATTATATATATACACATTGAAAAATTACAGAGGTCCAGACCTGCACGTATCAGCATCTTCACGTGGAGAAATGAGATTGGAACAACAGCAAGTCGACAGTATAATGATTGACCGTCACTGCCTTCATAGTGTACAGCAGACAAATTAAATTAAGCAGAACTTTTTAAAAATTCGGTGAGTATTTTATTTTGATAATGAATAGGTTTTGATGTCAAATTAGCAGTGCTAGAATTGACATAGCCTATTGTGCGCACACGCGAGACACCGGCGCGAACACTTGGATTGTTTCCTCTGCAGTGGAAACAAAGGAATACTCTTATTTATGGTCATACAGATAAGAGTACATCCTTCAAAAAGGCAAAATGTCTATTTTTTATTTGTGTATACATTAAAAATGACAACAAAATGTCATGCCTTTTAAAAAATAAAGAAAACAACAGGATGCCGGTTCTATAGAAACCTTTAAGAGCATACTTTTTTATTATTTGACATTAAATGCATTAGGCCGATAAGTCACTTTGGAATAAATAGCAAGTTTTCAGATGATAAAGAAAACATGACTTATAGTCCGGAAAAACGGTAGGCTGTTATAATTAATTTCGCGGACCCCACTTTGAGAACCACTGGTATAAACTATATATGATCGCATCTTAGTAAGACGTCAACATTTGAACTGATTTAAAGTTGTTGTTTTTTATCTTTACATTTGTATTAGAGTAAGCTGAAACCCAACAGTTACATTTAAAAGTGTAATTAGGCAATAGCTCTCAAAAAAATCCTGTTGTCATTGGCACACAATGAATTCTGGGGTAGGCAAAGCCGTGATGGATCCATCTTTTGTATCCTTCGTTGCACGGGAAATGAAGAATGCATTTGGAGGATTTCAAATCGGGACAGCCTTCGTCGCGCCTCTGAGACACAATCAGCCTTTGAATGCGGCCATCGAAGGATGCAGACTCAGCTATTGTTTCAATAACAAAAAGTAATTTGTTGAAGCTATATTATTATAAATGAGCGCGAGCACCCCACTTGAAAAGCTTACATTGATTGCACGCATTGAGTTCTCACATTTTTGTACTAAATGTATTGCTAAAATACACCAATATACCAAGACATGCTGGGGCAGGTGCAGTACCTTTTGTCTTACTAAAGGAAGACTGGCTGTTCTGGCTTTCCCTCGAGAAGTGCCGGTTTGTTGAAATAGCACGAATGCATATAGTGTTGGCAGAAGTGGGAAACACTAATGTCTTGAATGGTGGTCGGCATGTAGAGATGGTCAGTGGGAGATACTTTGGAGGGAGGTTATGCATTATGACTATCTTATTAATGGCTAGATGCCGGGGAGATTGGGACACAGAAACTCTGTACTTGACATAGCAATTTACACTAAGAGAACTTCTTCCTCTTGGCGACAAATAGGTCAAACACATGGGCCGTAGTCCCATGAGGGCCATTGCAACATCCAGGGTGAGTTTAGCCAACCTTTCCCAAATGGGTAAATGAAGTTCAGTGGAAAGCTCTGGAGAGGAAAGGAAAACAATGCTTTACCTCTTTTTTAATATTTAAAATAAGCCTCAAAACAAAAATGAGGGACTCTGTGGGTGTGCACACTTGTGAAATGGAAGTACACTTTGCTATACTTTTCAAAAGAGTTCATAATACAGAAAAAAAATAATATAGGCTACTTTAAAACAATATACTTAAGTGTGAACTGAATGTAATGTTTTTTTGACACTCAACTACATGTTAAAATGATAGGCTATTAAATGCACTGTCAACAACAAATTAAAATAAGTGCAGGCCTACTTCTTTGAAACACAATAAAAGATTATTAAAACAATTATTTAAAATGTAATTTAAATTTAAAAGTTTAATTTGACATTATTACAAAGCACAAGTATTAAAGGACAAGGTCGGTATTTTACACTTAAAGCCCTGTTTTAAGATCGTTTCTGATGAAATAGAACGGTTAAGATTGAAATTTGGACACATGCTGCTGGCCCGAGAATTTTAGGTTTTTGTGGTAGCACCCCCCCCACCTCCACAATGGTTGCATATGTGAGCTGGAACAATCCTTCATAAAACGCATTAAACTTTAGTTTACAAAGACGTGAAAGTCACCGAGTGGAGTGGGGGGGGGGGGGGGGGGGGTGTTCTGATATGCTCACACAAAAATCGCTGCAAAAGATGCTTTCCAACAGGTGTTTTACCATTCGTTGTAAAACTGTGGACCTATTTTTCCAAACGCCTCACACCCGTACATTCTTCGGGGGGTGCGCTACCACAAAAACCTAAAATTCTCGGGCCAGCAGCATTTGTCCAAATTTCAATCTTAAATTTCAAATTTCAATCTATTTCATCAGAAACGATCTTAAAACAGGGCTTTAAGTGTAAAATACCGAACTTGTCCTTTAAGTGTCATGAAAGTGCACTCCAAGTAGCCTACACCTACAGTTTTTTTTTATTTTTTATTAAAATATTATCTGCAAGTAGGCCTATAGTTTTTGTTTTTTTTCCTTCTTCTATTGAACACAAAAGATGATATTTTGAAGAATAACAGGTAACTAAACAGTTGATGGGCCCAGTTGACTTCCATAATTTGAAAAAAAATATACATATATACTGTGGGACCCATCAACTGTTTGGCTACCCATATTCTTCATAATATCTTCTTTTGTGATCAGCAGAAGAAATAAATTCATACACAGAGCTGCCAACTCTGACGCTTTGGCCGTGAGACACACGCATTTGAGTGGTTTCACACGCTCACACGGGCGAGTTCTCACCGGTTCTCACGCTGAAGTGTCAACCCGGTCGGTCAAATGCCGCGTGCATGCGAGAGAAAGACTGTAGCAAACTGCGTCGCGCGCATGGGTTCATGCGCTCACCCGCCCTCCCGGTTGGAGAGGTTTTACTATAAGCTTTATTTACTTTGCGAGAAGTCTCACGCAAAGCTGTACTCAAAAGTTGGCAGGTATGCATACAGGTTAGGAACAACCTGAGGGTGAATAAGTGATGTCATAATTTGTATTATTGGGTGAACTTTTCCTTTAAGGATTTGAAGTAACGTTAACGTACACATTTGCGCGGATTTCTGCCATGTAAGTTAACGTTAAGTTACAGAAAAGGTAATTTACACACACAAAAAGCGACCAAACTCAGCGCTACCGGGTTATAAAATATCTTTCCTGTCTACATTTGTCGTGGAAGTGTAACGTTAGAGGATTAGAAATAACTAAGTTACTATCTCATTTAATACGTTATATCATTCATTGTTATCTTAAGTATTAACTAATCGGATAAGATCGAATAAGATGTGTAAACTGTTACATATGCTTAAGGATATTAACGTAAGGATAACAATTACAGAAATGATGTAAGCAATGCCGAGCCCGCATAGAGATTATTTTATATTTGCACTGCTTGCACAGGAGGCTAAAGTCCATCAAGCTAACACTTGCTGGTTAACGTTAGCTTGTTTGCCTAGACAGGGAGTTGTTACAATGCAAGATACAAGCACTTATCATTTAAGAATATGACCTATCATGAACATTAATATATGCATTAAAGCGCTGCTTTCAGGGGTTGATAACACAACAAAAATGAATATTACTCACAGCTTGCAGTTCTACGGTTTTCTGTCAGTTGGCTGAATGTCAAACTACCCGACCGTTCAGTTCAGTTGGAGGACTAGCCTAACCTAATCTCTTAAAGAGACAGGCAGCAATAAATCTGACTGCGTCTGCGCAGAAGTTTTACCCATCCTTCGTTCATGTAGTGTAATACAATGGCATAGGCTATAAAAATGATTAAATATAGTTTTTATTTTGAGTGATTTTCACATACCTCATTGTCATCATATGAGACATTCTTTTGATTGACACGTTCCTTGTTAGCATCAAGCCTGGTTTACTCAAAAAGTTTAATCACAAGCATTCATACACAAATTCAGCCACAGAGACATACAATGGCTGCAGAAAGGCTCTGTACATTTTAAGGATTCTAAAATGGGCAACATAATGTATAGCCTCTATTAAAACTAAGGCTTATTAGCACTGGGTTAGTAGCTATACGATCCTATGATTTTGCAGAGCAATATAAAAAAATGTGTTGTATTTCCTTATATAAAACGTCTGTATGTAGCCTATTTGTGTTTTTATAGCATAGGAAAGACCCATTTATAGCTATCAACATCATATCATTCAATAAATCATATTGTCAGTTATAAACATTAAATTACATCAAACTGTTGTCTCCTCCTAATGACTGAAAGTTTGTAACTGCTTTTTTCATTCATAAATGTAACAGTATTCTTTTTAACTAATACATTATCCCTTTAATGTAGGCTACGTTTATAAATAGATTTATAGAAGTAATATTTTTTTCTATTATGTTATTGTCATGATTCTGCCCTCTTGTCCTTGATTTTCTCTAGTCGTGAGGCAGGATCATGACAGAATCATGTTTTGTGTACAAGCCATATATTGTTGTTCTTCAAGCCATATTAATTGAAATAAAATGCAATACATTTTATTTATAGTTTCTGTGTATAATACCTAAGACACATCTGACTGTCTGCATGTAGGACAAACATGTCCATCAGACTCCAGAAAACACATTCTGATTCCTGAGACCAAAAGATTGTGTTAGCTTTTGTCAACTAAAAAAAAAAAAAAAGCCTGTTTCTTTCTGACTGATGTCTGCTTTAACAGACTCACATTCGTTACAGTAGCTGCTCCTGCAGCATGGGATATCATCACAGCCTGAGTCAGCAGATTCATACAGATCAGACATGGAACTGGAGGATGAGGATGAAGGCTCATTCTTTCAATATTCAAGATTAAATTTTTGTCCATTCAATTGTAGCTTTACAATTCTCTTACTTGCCTGTTACAACTGGTCGTGTCAGTGGATACCTCCTCCTCTGCAGACAGCTGGTCACACCAGAGAGCACCACTGGCTGTCTCCAAACCATGCCAAGACGTGCTGTGGAGGATGGCACAGGCTGTTATGACCTGAAATTATAAAAAAGAAACAATTATATTTTCTGAAAAAAAGGTATTCTTTTTCTTTTTCTTTTTTTTAATGTCTTTTGAATTCACTTACGTGAGGTACAGTACGACGGTGTGGTGCACTTCCAGTGCTTGCAGGAAGATGGCCCTGAACTTGGTTTTCATCATCCCAAAAGCACAGCAATGACAAGTGTACAACCGATGTAAACTCAACCGCTACGCTAGAGAATACCCATAATGCACTGTGAGGGTCTTGCCTGCATCTGAATCATCCATCCATCCATTTTCCCAACCGCTGGTCCAATGTGGCTACAGCGTAATATATACAGGTATACATTCTTTTTTAATTGAGCATTAAAGTATTTAATTAAGGTTTATGCTAGTTTCCATAACAGAGTTATATTTTAAAATTTTCATTACTACTAGAGCTGCCAGTTTGCATTAAACAGCAAGTTTAATTAAACAGCTTTGATTATTAAACAGCAAGTAACTCAGTGTACAAATTCACTTACTCATTTTAATTCACTCCTTCAAGTGGAATATAGTAGTGGAGTATAGGGAATGGTGAATGAGTGTATAGGGGGTGATTTCGAACAGTCTTTGTTTGTTCTGTGTGTTGTAAGTTTTGGCAAATTAATACAATACTGTTGCGAATAGATCCTTTTCTCACCTTTATTGCAACCGATTGTGACAGTAAGTTTATTCTTTTGACAAATAAAGTGAATGTCGCAAAGACACAGACACACCTTTGGCGGAATGTTTTTTTTTTTTTTTTCATGAGTTCCTGAGCTCTTTTCCATTACATTACATAGTCAGTCCTGAGTGTGTTTGCTTACAAGTGAACTTGATTATATAAGACGATACAGTTAGGTTAGCGGATCTGGGCTAGCTCTGTTTTGGTGGTAATGGTTATTTTTAGGGGAGAGGGGCCAGTTGCTTCTGGCTGCTGTAGGCTGGAATGTGCTGAGATGAAAGTTGTCCCAACATCCCACCCTCTCCTGCAGCTGCTGCATTCCTGCCGACTACCGAGGCAATGTGGGAAACCTCCTTCATTTGATAGTGGTAACAGTAGCTGCAGTAAGTCTAGTTGACTACAGTAATGATGATGAAAAATATGACAATTAAGTACTAACTTAACTAACTGTGGTTTATTGTATTTTTAAATAAAATAACTGGTGTAGGTATAGGCTACTTCAGATTTAGTTTGACGGTTCTAAACTGGCAATGAAATCACAGTGAGTGTCGGGGTGGATACTGCATGGGTTTATTGATCTATTGTGCTCATAATGAACGGTCATAATTAGAAGGTACAGGCTCATATCAATCTGGCACTTAGGTTTCATACCCAGCAGCACCAGCTGGAAAGTTCACCTAGGTCCACCTCACTGGAGCACTCTCAAGAGTTTCAAGTGTGTCTGTTATGGCCCAATCAGAAGTAAGCATCCGTACCCCACCTACTTAACGTTCTAGTCTCAGTTAGCCATTGGCTGACGCACTTCACTCCTCCATGCTTATCAAAAGAGTTTACCTTAAAAAAATAAAAGGGGGGGGGGGGGGGGGGGGGGGGGCAGGTAACTAGTTGTGTTTATCACTGGACACCAACCAGCAGCAGCCACGTACATTTATACAGAGAGAACTGCTACAAAATATAAACAGATGCTTGTCACCTTGAATAACGTCAACCTTTCAACCTTTGTATTTCTGTCACAAATACATCACAATCTTGATACAAAAACTGACCTGTCTTACGTAAAGAAGTAAAACAAATCAACATACCATATTAAAAGTGTTTTATATATTTTATTTCTAAGCACTAAAGATTTACATAATTTGGTCACACTTTATACCAGGTGTCTTTAACTACAAAGTGCTTAAAATTTAAATTTTGCATGAACTATGTTCTATGTTCTTATTGTAGTAATGACACTGAACCCTGAACCTACCAAAACCTTAACTTAACCCATGTAGTTACCTTACACACTCAGTACTTTTTTGTGTATACACTGAAAGTGCACATACTGTATAATAAAGTGCAACCCAAAACACTTTCGCTGCTATTGAGGTTGGATACGAGTAAGGTTAGGAACAGAGTGGGTTAAGGCGTAAGGGAAGGGTCAACAGTGTAATTATTGCAGAAATTATTTAAGCTGTAATTAAGTAAATATAAGTACATTGTAAAAACATGTACAGTATGTACACAATTAAATTATTCATTTTAATGTTGGTACAAAATGAATACTGTGGAGTCATTTGTCAGTGACGTGTTCCTCTTCTCTGTCTTTTATTTCAGATGAGAACATGAACTCCAGAACATTTGTTGTGGTTCTGTCTATATTGTGTACTTGCCTCCTGTGTTCAACAGGCCTTCTGTTGTGGCTACACTGCCGTGACAAGAGTGTTACTGGACTCATCATTCCTATTAATGGCTTGGCTGTGCTGAGCGCTACTACCAATCATGTGAGCTTTTATTCTTGTATTTAAAGTACTTATGCTGCTCAAATAGAGTTTATATGAATCAAATTTGTTAGAGACGTACAAGAAACCATTAAAGTTGAAGTGTGTGATTTTTGTTGCAATTGCAATCCATTAGTTTAGCTTGCACTCCCAAAAAGTACAACCTGAAAAAAAGTTACATTTCAGGCTTTTTAGCCTTTATAAAAAGAATCAAGAATAATCTAAGAAATTTTGTAAAAATGATATTTTGCAGAATTCACGGCTACTTTTAAAATGGCCGTTAATGGAAAAAGGTGTCCCTAAAGTGATGCAATTACAATATCTAGCAATCCCTGAACACTGAACCCACTGCATGAGTTTGAGGCAGGACTATATAGAGCCTCGGAAATTACACACTTCAGCTTTAAGACTGATATATTTAAAAACATTGACTGTAGAAATGTTTTTTTCTGTATAAAGATGGCAAATCACTGAACGTCATTGTAGCTGCTGATGTCAAAGGGTTTCACATGCACACATCACTGGAGAGGTTTACTTGCACCTTAACATTAAAATGAACAGAATATAATGAGATTGATGAGATGTATTTTATTTTTTAAACTGTAGTACAAAATACGAAAAGACGAAGATATCTGGCTTTTCTGTATCATGTACCTGCATAGCAGAGTAGGTGATTGCTTTCACTTCTGTACCCTGCGAAACAAGAAAATAAAAGCATTAATAATATAATATAATATAATAAATAGTGGTATATTATATTATATTTATATTTATAAGTCCCACTTAATATAAAGTGGGACTTAATATTTTATGTAATAACCAACATATGTATGTTGGTTTATATGTTTTAGGATTAAAACAAGTATTAATAAAGTATTAAAAAAGATATTTCATTTTCTGCCAAAGCAGATGCAACAATAACACCTTCACTTCCTGAGGAAACGAAAAAGATGCACTTCACCCACACCAACTGGAATCATATTCTGGATAAAGGGATACAACTAAAGGCACTGCAATGCCCACAAAAGGTTTCTCCTCCAAACTCTTTCTAGAATCAGAAAAACATTTGTAAGCAAAGACACAGAGAATTCACTTTGAACAAGCCAGAAACCGACTACCCTGTAAAGGTGCACCAGTCAACAAAGCTGTGCATAACAGAGGCCTGTATGAGTGAGTGATACAAAAGAAGCCAAATCTGAAGTTTGCCAAAAAGCCCATTAGCATTGCTGGATAAGCCATTGTGGTCGGATAACCACAAAACAGACCTTTGTTGTAAAAAATCTTCTTAGTCAAAATCCAACAATGCCCAAATGTCTTAATTACAATATGGCATCAAATTTAGTAGAAGGACTATGTGTCTTGTTGAATGGATGGAAATACCAGAATTAAACCAGGTTAATCAAAATAAGATTTTTGTTTCTAAGATAAGACTTTAATTTCAGAATTACCTGAATTAATTTATATTAAACATTCTTTAAAAAATAGGTTCTGTATTGGCATCTAGTTCCATGAAGAACCTTTAACATCCATAGAAACTTTACATTCCACAAAAGGTTCTTTAGATTTTTTAAAGTGTTGTTAATGTTAATAAAAATAGTTCTTTTAAAATAGTTCTTTTTTGGGTACCAAAAATGGTTCCTCTGGCAAAAAAAACAAAACAGCTATAGAGCTGTGGATTTTTGGACATGAAATAATATGTCATATGTGTATTTAGCAGAGGAACATATAAACAGGGCTGATCAGTCATGACCTTTTAAAATGGCTCATTGCCCCGCTTGCATCCGTTCAATTTCTGTATCTGATCCTGTTTGGTCAAGTTTGTTTTCAGACAATGCTGAACAGCTACCACTCATCTACTCGCAGCTGAAGGATCATAGTCCAAAAAGTGTGGTCTCATGCGCTCACCTGTTTGTCCATGTGTAGTGGAATCAATGCTACTGTTCAGAAAAGTATTTAAGTAAATACCTAAAAAAGTTGTTGTTTTTTAGCAATTAATAATTTTGTAATTTAATAATAAAGATTACAAAGATATTTCTTTAATCGTTCAATTTCATTAGTAAAAAAATTGTCAATGGATGTAATGATGTGATTTTTCTCTCAGAGTTTATCTCATATGCCACGTCACAGGTTCAACAAGAAATTGACTTTTGTCTCACCAACTCACTTCATGGACTTATTTGTTCACTCAAAAATTCTCCCCTAAAAATTCATACGCCGTGTGAAACATCAAATTTCTCCACTTTTATATTATAATGTTTATGTTAAACAAATCTATTCAAAGAAAAGCATCAAAACATTTATTCAGCATCTACGCAATCACATTGTACGTAAACATCAGTAAAGTTATAGGTCATTCCTGTAGGTTCCTATAGATTTTGTTTGTCTTTTCTTCTCAAACACAAATGCTGTAGGTTTAACCCCATGTGGGGGTCCCCAAAGAACTGAAAAGTAACTAAGATCACAATCCTGCGCTGTCACTAGTGCCTTTGACAGAAAGGCATACGATTACTACTTTAGGGGAGGGCCCTGCCATTACTAAAAGTTTTGTAAGCATCTATTAAATGACAATAACCTATTAAACTTGCCTTTATCAGCACTTACATATTAGAGCTTCTCAAGTATTTTGAGAGTGAAACATTCATCACAACCCAGATCAAAGAATGAAGCAGCTAAACAAAATATAGAGAAATAATATTCACATTTATATTGCAATGTTTTGATCCAGTGGATCTGCTTTATTTGACATTTTGACCCTTGATTACATCCTGGCTTGACCCATATTACTGCAGCATGAGGTACCTTGAGGTTATTTGAGACTGTCGAAACTGACAGAAGAACAATAATTATAAAAAGGGGGCATATCATGATATATATTAATCCAAACCTAGAAGATGACAAAGATGTTACACATTATAAGCACTGTCTAAGCAGACGGTTCAAAATTTAACAAAGATCGCCACAACATGCCTTGGAATTGTTATGTGTTAAACTACAATGTCTTTGAAAGAGTTTTGCAATGCATTTATTACATAACTTCAAAAAACACTTTATGAGAAGAGTGCTGAATCATCCAATCACATCTGCAGTAGACTTCACACCTCTTCAGATCTGATATTTGAAGAAATATATGACGAGGGTTTCACAAAAGTGTCTGCTGTGTCCATTGACACCAGTCGAGTCCTCCCCCACCCCACAAAAAACCTTCCCATGACTGAGCACACAAGGGGTTAATAGAGAGTTTCTGAAAGTTTGAATCTCCTCCCCCCAAATAACACCCTATGGAATGGTCTGCCCCACTCGTTCACATGACACGTGTGTGTATGTTTGTGAGTGAGAGAGTGAGTAAAGCTTGGTGTGTGTTTTCTTTCTGCCATATATAGGGGCAAACTTGCTTCGAGGAGAGGTTGTGTGTTATATGGTCTGTGATCTATCAGCAAACCTCTCTTTCTTTCTATCTTTTATACCCTCGGGACTATAAGGAGCTCTGCATACCTGGCCTGCTTCTGCCACAAGTGGAGGAAAATTGTTGAGCCTTAGATTATTTTGTCCTGTTTATTTTGAAGATCTGTTCAGTTGCTGGCAACCATGGAAGAACTGAATGACTTTCATGATGACGGATCCTTCATGTTCACCTCAGAGTCTGTGGGAGAAGGGCATCCAGGTGATTTTAAATCTTTCCCTGAACTTTTAAATGAAACTCTCAGAAATGTACTTTTAAACTATTATATAGTCAAACTATTTTTACTATATAACTGTTGCACTGTTTATTGATTCGGTACCTGTGTACTTGCATGGACAAAAAAACCCCCTAAAACATGCACCTATAGACTAATTCACCTGCCTCGACAAGTCATTGGAGCATTGTAGAAGTGGTAAGCTGGTTAAGCAACAGTTCAGTAGGGTTCATTCACACTTTTAGTAACAATACTTCCACAGTACCATGTGCTGAGCTGGTATTTCATTGAGTGAAAGTGTAGTAGACTAAAATAGTCAATTAGGGGTCATGACTTTTACAGGGCGTGTTAAATTGCAGCATATCACTAGGAGGCTTTTCTCAGTTACATATTTACTGTGCAATTTATTTAATAATGAACTTGCTGATGCAATGAATGATTGATTTTGACATGGCTGTCTAGTGAGCGCACCTGTATACCAACAGATTTTGCTTTGTTTTTTTTCTGTCTCATGTGGGAACTTGCCAGACCTCACATTTCTTATCAACCATATTGAGGTTCTCTCACGTCATTATATAAGCCCAAAGTAGACAGTTTCAAGAGTGAAACATCAAGTCATCTCAGATGTCAAGTGTGCTTTCCCAATATTACAAAGCCACTTTACAGAAAACTCTTAATGACTTTTAATGATTCTAAATACATAATCTCATCTAGTCTTGTTCCGCCTAGACAGTTTTTGCAACACTGCAAACTAACCTGTCTGGTTCACTTGAACAAGTTTTGAGTCTTGCTAAACATCTCCCATCAGCACATATTTCAGCAGATCAATCAATAGGCGCGCATGTGCAAGACACAGAAAATTGATTCCATAATGTCCCAGACCTCATAGATTTGACTTGTTTGTCTTGTATTATCACGTGAGATGTTGTTTTTGACAGCGTAGTTTCTGATGTAACTCACCTAAGCGGTTGCCTCAGCTAGCTGCCCAAATATAGACTGAGTGAATGGTTCTGAAAGGAGAGGACCACTGGTATTGTCCTCCAGCTGCTCAGCTGTAGTTTTGCTTTGTTGGGATTCCTGTGTCCTATAAAGAGTCTTGCTATGGGAAAGACATCAAAACTCTTAAACTGAAACTTTCTGGTGTTATAACACTAAACACACACTTGAACCTTAATCTGAGCCATTGCATAACTTTGTTTTTGTAATAGTGTGTTTTTTTGTTTTTTTAATAGATAAAATCTGTGACCAAATCAGTGACGCAGTTCTTGACGCACACTTGAAGGAGGACCCGGATGCTAAAGTGGCCTGTGGTGAGTGAACTTTTGTGATCCCAAACAAAATAAACATGTAAAGATTTTCTGTATAAACACGACTGTCAAAATGTTCTTTGAAAGTTCATAGTCCAACAGTTGGTCACTTATCTCGACTCTTGTTCGGTTATAGAGTGACCATTTCTTACACCTTTTCTATCCCTAAAGTTTAACGGCATTTAAATGGATGACATCCCCATGTCCAAAATCAAGCAAGCAATAAATTAAGATTGTTTTAATCATCAGAGACTGTTTGTAAGACTGGTATGGTACTTCTCTGTGGGGAAATCACATCTCGTGCCAACGTGGACTACCAGAAAATTGTGCGTGACACCATTAAACACATTGGTTACGACACCTCCGAAAAAGGTCAGCATCAATATTTTGATCATTTTTGGTACTTTAGATCTTCCACCAAATGTTATATTTTCACGCTTTGCTCTTCCCTCTGTTCAGGTTTTGACTATAAAACCTGCAATGTTCTGGTGGCTCTCGAGCAGCAGTCTCCGGATATAGCGCAGGGCGTCCATGTTGACAGACATGAGGAAGATATTGGGGCTGGAGACCAGGTCCGAACACAACGGAAGTGTAAAAATGTGTTTGAGCACATCATCTGTGATAAACATCATGTTGCATTTCCATTGTGTTTTAGGGGCTCATGTTTGGCTATGCCACTGATGAGACGGAGGAGTGCATGCCGCTTACCATTGTCCTTGCTCACAAACTCAACGCCAAAATGGCCGAACTGCGGCGGGACGGGACCATCCCATGGCTCCGCCCAGACTCAAAAACTCAGGTCAGCAATATGAGAGTGAAATGTTTAGTTCTTTTTTTCACACTTACAATTGCAAGTTGATATAATTGTGAGTGTTCAGAGCTACAATGTGCAGGTTCAGACTTCAGAGCCCCTGACTGACATTGACCATGCTATCTTATCAGCCGAGTGTTCATTGAACCAGTACATTGGCCAATAGGTGTGACGGCTATTGAGCAAGATAGTGACCATGAGGCGGCCTCTTTTAACGCTTTTGAGAAAATGACCCCCTGCATGACATCAAGGGCCCCCGATCCTTACTTTCCCCAGTGGGGCAGAGGACACGGCTGTGCACCCGTCAATCTCAGGAGCATGCCAGCAACTGGAAGCTGAAACCTCTGGTCTATTTTAGAGTTCTGCCATTTTCAGATCATACAGCAGGAAATGTCTGAAGTTTGTCACATTCCCTATGTTGTACATGTTAATTGAAACTATAACTTCAGATGACTTTGTCTATATGTTTTCCACAACTCCAGGTCACAGTGCATTACAAGCAGGAAAATGGCGCTGTGATTCCTTTGCGTGTCCACACGGTGGTCATCTCCGTCCAACATGACGACTACATTTCACTGGAGGAGCAGAAGCGTATTCTGAAGGAGAAGGTCATCAAAGCTGTGGTGCCAGCAAAATATCTCGACGACCAGACCGTCTACCATCTGCAGCCGAGTGGGCGCTTTGTCATCGGAGGGCCTCAGGTATAATGCACTTTAACTCTTTCCCCGCCATTGACGGAATTTTCCGGCTTTCCGTGTTTTCACTGTTATACGTTTGGGGGCGCTATTAGGCATCTTCTGAAAGAGTACAGAATCTCCACATCAAAAGACAAGTGAAGAAGAAGCAGAAACAGGCGATAGCATATATGAGCGGATGCATATGTGAAATAATGCAATCATCAACATTAAACAGCACATGAATCAAAGCTACCTAATGTTACCGAATTAAATATCAGCCCAGAACAAGGTATAGGACTGAGCAATATTTGGGGGTGTTGATGGACTCAATCTACTCCATCTGTTTTGATCAATGTTCTAAATCCGATCCAGACGTAGTCTTTGACAAAAAGACTACGTCTAGAGTCTTTTTGCTCAAAATTTTGCTTTTTTAATGAAACTTACCCACATTCAAGTGTTGATAAAAAAAGGATGAAGCTAGAATAAAACGATTTTTTGTTTAAAAACAGAGGGTCTGTTCTTTTCATATGTTGCATGCTCAGATATTCATACAACAAAATCTTCTGAGTGCCCTGAAACTTGTGAAAATGATCGAAAATACTGGTGCTGATTGACAACCACTGGCGGGTAAAGAATTAAAAAAGGAAAATCCAGTGATTACTTATTGACCCTCATGTCATTCCAAACCTTAGAATTTTTAGAAGAATCTCCATGCAGCTCTTGTCTTGCAACAACAGATCATCATAAAAAATAAAAATAAATCCATCATAAAAGTAGTCAATATTACTTGTGCTTTATATCTTGATATCTTCCAAGTCTTCTGAAGCAATATGAATTACGAATATAAATCATTGTTCTGAAGCAATACAAATTTAAATCATTGTTCATTAAAAATATCCACCTGCTATATGTCAAAGCTGTTGTGTCAGCGTCATTCACACTAAAACGGCACTGGTTCTCACATTTGTTGTAGCCAAACATGGTGCGCCATTTTGCATCTAGGCACAAGCGCAGAATAGACACAAGCTTCAGTAGAGGTGAAGAGCTGTTTCATGATTCTTCACAAAACTCTTTCTCTCTAACTGTCAACTGGTTTGGAATGACATGAGAATCGGATATTAATTGGCAGAGTTTTCATTTTTGGTGAACTATTGCTTAAACCAAATCATAATCTTCGCTTTTCAGGGAGATGCTGGTGTTACAGGTAGGAAGATTATTGTGGACACATATGGTGGATGGGGGGCTCATGGTGGTGGGGCCTTCTCTGGAAAGGACTACACCAAGGTGGACCGCTCTGCTGCCTATGCTGCACGCTGGGTGGCTAAGTCTCTGGTGAAGGCTAAACTGTGCAGAAGAGTGTTGGTTCAGGTGAGATGAAAGTGTAGACATCTTCCATCTTCCAAGTAAAAAAAAAAAACCTGAAAAACGCAACAAAAAAAAGTTGGTCCATGCAACTCGCCACAATATTGACCAATTTGATCTGATCTGAATTAAAACTGGAATGGATGAGCTGGTGTCTGGAGCAGGGTCGTGTATAATTCATTTGTTTTGTAGGTGTCCTATGCCATTGGAGTCGCCCACCCTCTTTCAATCTCCCTCTTCACCTACGGCTCATCGGAAAAACCAGAGAAGGAGTTGCTACACATTGTCAACAAGAACTTTGACCTCCGACCAGGTGTCATTGTTAGGTAAACAATTAAAGATAATATGTTCTTATTATTCTTCCACTTCAGGCAAAGAAAACAACATTTCAAGTTTTTCAGTTTTAAAAAAACAAATGGGTAAGTTCAGTACTTTGTATGGGTGGGTTCAAATTTAGCCAAATGATTAACATTATTTAGTTTAGGATTCACTAAAATAAGAGGGAATAAAGGATGCCATGTAATATTAAATCCATTAAATATCTAAAACATCATCTACTTTTAGTCAATGAGAAAGTGCAAAACGGAACCAAATTTTAAAAATGTATATTTATTTAAACATATCAACATTTAACAAAAACAACATGTGGAAACTGTTCTTGTGAAACCTTAAGCTCTTACAATAACACTATAATTAGTACAGTTGAAATACAATATTGTGAATTATTTACACTTTAGTCATTCATTGTGTTTTAGTGTGTTATGGAAAGAGCGTGAAATCCTGCTTTGTCTTCATAGTGATAAATAATATATAAAGCTGCTTTATATATTATATATCAGAGTACCGCTACCATCAATGTAGCCTTCTACTTTATATTAAGTTTCTCTTGAAGGGATAGTTCACACAAAAATGAAAATGGTCATTTACTCACCCTCAAGTTGTTTCAAATCTATAAGAATTTCTCTCTTCTCCCAAACACAAAAGAAGATATTTTGAAGAATGTCGTTAACATAACGGGTGATGGTCAATGGGACAAGTTTGGTTACCCATATTCTTCAAAATATCTTCTTTTGTGTTCATCAGAAGAAAGAAATTCATACAGGTATGGAACAACTTTAGGATGAGTAAATGAAAGAATTTGAATTATTTTGTGAACTATCCCTTTAATTCAAATTATTCAATTGTGCAGTTGTAGTATAATATTTAATAAGTACTGTTGCACCTAAATTAGGTACAGTTTTGGTTCATGTAGGATTGAGGTGTCGACTGTTCGGTGAAAAGCTAAATGACTTAATTTCCACAAACAGGGACCTGAACCTGAAGAGGCCGATCTACCAGAGCACAGCCTGCTATGGTCACTTTGGCCGATCAGAGTTCCCCTGGGAGATGGCCAAGAATCTCAAGGTTTAAAGAGAGAGGCGTGCAAGCCCTACATTCAGTCATTCAGTCGCTTTTACCTTCTGTGTTCCTCTCCCTTCTGATTTTGGTTCTCCTCTGGTATACGCTATATTTCAGATTAGAAAAATCTACTGTAAATGTCGTGAAAATCCAGTCTTTTATTTAAAAGACTGTTGAGAAAAGATCCCTCACAACATCAACACTCATGACAATCAATCATTCCTTAAAGCTGAATTGTCATTTTTTTTGTGTGTGTGTGTTAAAAGGCGATTTCCTATCCGAGGTTGGCATATAGAGACAACTTTAAGTGATCAGTAAACCTGAAAAATAGAAATACAGTGACTCCTCTGTAGTGCTACCAAAACACATTACTCTTTCAGCAGCAACACACTCAGAAAAAAAGTGTGAAAAACAGCTTTTCACTGGGGCAGTACCCTTAAAAGGTACTTACATCTTTGTACCATTTCTTTCTTTTTTTTTTTTTACCATACTAGCACCTTAGAGTAGCAATATGTACCTTAAGGTACTACTGTGAACTTTTAGGGGTTGATAAGGTACACAAGTTGTGAAATTAAAGGTGCTGTATCATAGACTTTTTTGAACTGTACTAAAGCAACAAAAAAATACAATAATATGTTTGCAGATATTTAGGAAACATGCTAAGTTTAAATACTTGTTTTTCTGGAAACCTGTGCTATGTTATTCTACTTTGAAATTGCGTTCTATTTCGGAATGTCAGTGTTTGTTTTGGTCTGTGTGATCCCACCCACTGCCAGTTTACCCAATAGTATTTCTACACACCGCCTACGTCGGAGCTACGCCGTGAGTTTGACGCAGAAGTATAAATTGTGGTTAAGCCTCAAAGCTTTCCACTGTCAATTATGCTGTTGCATGTCCTCAATCTGGCTACCTGCATGAGTGTGGAGTCTGAGAGGGAGGGGGCAGGGAAACCACTTTACAATATTTTGAATTTGGACTGCAGTACCCTTTTCAACCACTAGCTGTCAATATTACATACTGCACTTTTAACTTAGAAATTGGAAAATGGCATAAAACACCTGCGAATAAAGCACCGTTTCCAGAACAAAATAATCACTTCCTGGGAAAACTGGAAGTTGCTGCAATTGGGGGAAACCCACTGTGGCTCTTTTTGTACATCATAAATTAGAGGCTGTTTAGACGACATAATTTTCAGCTAAAAATGGAAAACTTTCTATGTTTTGGACGTTCATTTACATGACTACAGCGTTTCGGGAGCTTGTGTGGGGCAAAACTTTTGAAAATGGGATTCAAACTGCAAGTTTTTGAAAACGATACCGTTATCGTCTCTGTGTAATCTACCAAAACGTACATTTGTGAAAACGGTGACGTCATGCGCATTGTGTTTAGTGTAATAGCCGTGTAGTTTCTTTCATAAAGTGATATTGCCAACTACTGGCCTGGCAGCATACTACAGCGGCTTTTTTTTTCATACACATTTCAGCTTTATATCTAAAATTATTTAAATCGTAATTTTTCAGTTTTTACTACATTGTAATTTCCTTTTCTCTGTCTTGAGCCAAATGAACTATTTCATAGCTTTTTCATCATGGCTGTAACCTGCTAGAGTTTCAGTAGCATGTTGTGATGAGACATGAAATTGTGGACCATTACAATCTTTTTACATGTTCTACGATCCGAGAATCATATTCCTCTCATCATATACTTACAGTCTTAAAGGGTCTAATTTGTGTGCCTTTTTCTTGCATCATAAGATCATTTGCTTTTTATGCTTCATTTTTGACTGCATCATCTCATTGTTGGATAAGGGCAGGGGAATATTAGTATGGTCTTACATTGATAGTCACCACTGGAGAGTGAGCATGTGTATGTGTTTGTAATGTACTTCTGTTATGAACAAAGCCAGATTATGTTGCACACTTGAGATGTCTGTGGAAGCCACTGTGTAATCTCATTTGTTCAACAGAGGCATTAATCCTTAAAAACACTGTAAACCATCTTATTATTAAAGTTTTCTTTCAGATTTTTAGCGTTTGAATGTAAGATCTGACATGTAAATAATTGTGAATAATTAAAAAAATTCTTCATATTTGTCCAGTGTCCGTATGGATGTCTTTAAACAAAATGAATGACTCTTTCTTTTCTTTTTTTTTTTTGGGATATGCCAACTAATAATTTCAAGAATATGTTTACTAGCCTATGTTCACAGTTTTGCAATAGGTCACCAAAATTTGAAGCACAGCACCTGACAAGTCAAACAAGAATAACCAAATTCAATGTTTGAGCAAACTCAAAAGGTCATGGGGACTATTAACAGGAATTGTGTGACGTTGTCTACGTAACTTAAGCAAAGTTCATTGCTCACAGAGAGACTAAATGAGAGTAATGTTTGATTCTGCTTTATTTCCATACATTTTAAGGCAAATTTACAGCACAATCAACTGCATTCTGCCAAAAAACAAAACATTTCTCCAATGAGTGAGCCAATACTTGGTTGAAACAAAGGCACATGAGGGTTTTCTTTTTCTTTTGCAGCAGCATGCCACTAAATGCTGATATGTGAATGTTTGTTGAATGAAGACAGCAGGTTTGCAGTATTACGCTTTGAGCAAACAGATAAAACATGGAAGAACACGAGTCTATGCAAAAGGTAACACAGAAAAGTAACGTTTTGAACCTTTTTAACAGAACAGTCCAAAATGACATTCTTTCATTTCTATTCTCCCTCATGGTGACCCTTTTTTTCCTGTGAAACAACATGAGAATGTTTGCCTTTTTGTTTTTTTTTGCTTGTTACTTCAAAAATGCAGTTAATGTCTGTTAAGCTCCAAAAATCACAAAAATGTGTTCTGTAGTACGACTTGTGTACCATATTCCAAGTCTTCTGAAGCCTTATGATACAGGATGAACCAACTGAAATATAAAATTTTCCTGTATTCTGCATCACGCAAATCTCATTTGATGGCACTGATGGGATGATGAATCATCATGGCATTTTGAATCCTGATGCAAATGAGATTTCATTACTTCAGCAAAGGGGAAGATTAACATGAAATAACAAATTAATCTGTTCTTTACACATAGCAATTGTATGGCTTCAAAAGACTTGAAATACACCACATGAGTCTTATGAGCTACTTGGTTGTCACTACTTTGAATTGTCATGTGTGGTGGAATAGAGCTGCATCGAATTTCTTCTTTTGACTTCCACGTATAGTGAATTTTTATAGGATGAACTATTCTTTTAAGCAATATCAGAGGTATCTCTGGTTTAAACAACAAATAAAACCAAATGATGGGGTTAACCCAGTCCCCTTTTCAAGATAATGGAATGGCTACAAGATGGAAATGATTTAAACAAGTAACTGAAATGGTCAAACTTTTTCTCATATCTGGTTGATCATTCTTGACGCAGTCTTGAACAAAGAAGAGAAATATGTGACGAGACGGATCTGAAATTCCTGAGCGTAAAGAAATAGTAAACTGAAATGACATGAAAGACGTTTTCTGGACGGCACTAGTAACATCAGATGTTGATAAGCATAAATATGGCTCTCATTCCTGACCAATCAAATGACAAAACTCCCTTGATAATGATTAAGGAACCATGATTTTTTTTTTTTTTTATGCTGGTAGTGTGAAAACATTTGACCAATGTAAACCAAGCTTCATCTGTTTTTTTCTCTCAAAACAAACAAAAACAATTATGATCATGCAGTCCTGCTGCATGTCATTTTGTCTGCAAACAGCTCACATGGAACTAGTACATCTGTGAACACAGAATCTAGTCCTTCTTCACCTTAAATGGCATCTTCTGAGAAAACTTCACTTCTAGACGTTTCCTTGTAACAAACCTTGACGATTCCACAGTGACAGAGAAAGGGAACCTTATGAACACACAGACCTCGAGACAAACTACAGGTAGTGCTGTTCTCAATTACATTTGGTCACAATGTACAGCAATACTCATTGCTTCAAACATGACTTCTAGAACTTAATTTGATAAGCTTATGCGCCTGTTTTGCGAGAGGTTTTTGCTGATCTCGTTCAGCTTAGCGGTTTATAGCTGTCAGCATAAACTTTTGCTGCATATGAAAAAATACATGCCCCGTAAAAGATGCTATGTTTGACATACAGGTCTAATAAATATCTGTATTTGGTTTTCAGTATTAAGGCACGCTGGTAAATCTCCTGAACAAGACGTTTCAGACAGCATATGATGATTAAGGCAAAAGATATGCAACAATACAATATATGATTTAACCATCTCTGCCTTTCAAAACAACTAAAGGCACAGAAAACATCAGCATTTTTGGATTCATTGTCTTGCAATGTCTGGAATTGATTGGCACAATAACTTTTGTTTTGAGGCACCATGTTAAAATGCCTGCAAAAGGCTTCAGTTTAGTTTACTTCAGCACTGACGTAGCGTTCCTCTGGTTTCACCAATGGATGCAGACATTTTAGCCAACTAGCAGTCTGTAGTTCCACAGATACTTAAAAATCCCAAAGAGATCTAACGGAAACTCCAACACATCCAGGCAATGAGCTTTGTTTTTCCCAGCATGGAAGCTGATGGATTCAAAAGGTCCCCAGAGAGTGAAGAAGTCTAAAAAATGTGCAAAATTTTAGCTGGATTCTTTGGCAAAGGTAAGCCGATTGTACGAGAGCCAGGTCCAGTTTCTGTTCCTTTCCCTCTGCTGTTGTAGTGTTTTTTTATTTTATTTCTAGCATAGAGAGAGAGAGAGAGAGAGAGAGAGAGAGAGAGAGAGAGAGAGAGAGAGAGAGAGAGAGGGACACTGAAGTTACAGTATAGAAAGGTTCTCAGGCTGGTGCTGACTGGTTCCACCATGAGACTCCATTTTGTGGTCTCGGCTTGCAGACTGTAGCGATTTCCCTCGGGCCAGCACCATCATCGTGTCACTAGATATCCCAGCGAATTCAAAAGCGAATGTCCCGTAGAACAGCATAATGATGACACAGAAGACCCACTCGAAAATGGCTGATGCATGTTGCAAGACAAAACTTTCCTGGACAAAAAACACCCCGCCTGAGGAAAGTTTCATTAAGGAATCATAGTGAATACTGTAAACTCATGCTCAGGCCTGTCTGCATTACAGGAAGAACATGCATGAACTCAATAACTGAGAAAGAAAAGTAGAGCAAAACCTAAAAGCTGAACACTATGGGATATTCAAACATTCTAGAAATATGTGAGATCTGAGAATATTGTAACAATAATTCTGACCAATGAAAAACAAAACAAAAAAAAACAGAGATTAAAGCTGTTAAAATTAAAGCGTCTCAAGTATGGGGAAATTGTTCAATTATTTAATTACATTGCAAATTTTCAATGTTTGCATTTTTTGTGCAATTGAACAAAAATGATGATTAAGAAATGATGTTTACTTTATTATTCAGTAAAACGATATGTTAGTGCGAATATTATTGTTACTTGTTCATCATTGTGTCAGTGTTTTATTCGCTGACTTTTGCTTCCTTGCACGAAGAACAACATAGAAACGAAACGCGTTTGTCTGTTTAGGGCTACTGTAGAAACATGTCGGCGCATTTCAATGTAAGGGGACCCGCGGTGTATGTAGATAGAAATGGCTCATTTAAGGTAATAAAACCAGAACACTTCAATAAGTAAGGTCTTCATACACCATTAAAAACATAGTTATGTATAAGATATTGCATTTCTGTCAACAGAAATCCTCCTAAATATTACACAATGCACCTTTAATGCATTAATATTAACAAATGAGTAGTGTTACCATGAAAATCGAACAGCCCTAATCTTAATTGATTGACAGCCCTAATACAAATATATAATATAAAAACAATATGGATGAGTGATACTGTAAAGGATACTAAGCACCAGGGCTACAAAAGCCAGCAGGGTCATAAAGAGGCGCAAATGACCCATATTATATTCTCCCTGAGTCTTTGCCAGCCGGTAGGTCAGCGCAGACTGGAGACACACAAACAGCATACTGGTGGGGAAGGCCACTCCTGCTCCAACATAGTGAAGAACCTTGGCGTTATCCACCTGTGAGAAACACAACGACAGGAAACAACAGTGAGTACAGTTCACCAATCAAAACTACAGATGTCACATACTGAGGAAGTAGTTTAGTGTGTGTGTGTGTGGGAGGGAGGAGATCCGTGGTACCCATTAATGGAAAAACCACAAACAAACTTTTTGGAGTGTATTTTCCTATCTAAAAATAGCCACATCTCTAAGAAATTTCTCTTTCATTTTTTCCAGCTGTGGAAAGATCATATTTAGAGCGCCCTAACTGTTCAGTACAAATCAGTTTAGGAAGGACTAATTAAAACCACACAAAATTGCACATATTGCAACACAAACTCATTGAAAACACATGTCGACATATTTTAAAACGTAACCCGTAATCGGTGTTACTCGGTTTTCACATGCATAAATAGGTACATTCAACACATTTTTGTACTTGAAACAATGAAGGCTGGATTCAAAATATCAGAGGAAATATTTCAGTACGGTAAGTGGATCTGGTCAGTTACAAAATCACATTCCCAAAAAGGTCATGTAACATATTTTGGGGAATTCTGTTTATGCAGTATTTCCACTTTTTTTAGCTGCAAGTTTGCTGTGCTCGCCACACATGACTGTGGTGTGTTTATGGTCTGAGTGCTCACAATGCCACATCACACAGAACTCCTGAGACAGAGTCTCACCGCCAGCAGAGGGCAGCAGTGCACCCACAACAGCCAAACCCAATAACTCTACTGTGAACGCCACACAATCCAAAGTCTGTAATACCTGGAGAATATCAGTCCTATTGTAATACTACAATATTAATAATGTATAATGTTTTTTTTAAAGAAGTCTCTTATGCTCACTAAGGTTGCATTTATTTGGTCAAAAATACAGTGAAAACATTCATATTGAGAAAGAGCATTACAATTGAAAATAGCTTTACAATTTTAAAATGTCATTTATTCCTGTGATGGCAAAACCGAATTGTCAGCATCATTCCTCCAGTCTTCTATTATCAGAGCTGAAAACAGTTGTGCTGCTTAATACTTTTGTGTAAACCGTAACAGAATTTACTTGAAATAGAAACTTTTCTAACACAAACGTCAATCATAAATGTCTTTACGTCACTTGTAAACAATTTAATGCATCTTAGCTGAATAAAACGGACTACGACATACTGAATTAAACATGCAATGTGGTGAGTAGTATATTTCACAACAATGAATAGATAGATAGATAGATAGATAGATAGATAGATAGATAGATAGATAGATAGATAGATAGATAGATAGATAGATCACCACTAAAATATCACTGTCCCAAGATCTATCCCTTTCAATAACTTCATATTGTTTATTCTTTTATTTATTTTTTTTACACACAAACAAAAGAAAAAGTATTAAGTGTTGCAGGAGGAACTTTGGAAACCATAAATCAACTCCAGGCTTTGTCAGCGAACTACTGATTATCTCAGCAAATGATATTGTATGTTTCCCTAAGGCGAAGACTTCCCCTTCACTTCTGTCCAAGTACTGAGCTGCAGTTCCCTGCGCTTTAGTCGCACTGTCATTAGGACAAGGTTCTCAGCTCTGTAATGTGCAAGGTTTGTTATGGGCATCTCAGGTTTAAGGACAGGGATCGAAGCCATCAAAAGCTTCCCAGTCATGTGTGAAAAAAGCAGTGGATGAGATTGTGATCATGTGACCTGTTTCGTGATTAATCGCATACTTATCATGGAATTCAACATACATCAATTATCTTGTTTAACACTTTTTTTTTGTTAAAAAGTTTTTATCTATTGACAGCCCAAAAACAGACACTGCATAATAAAAGTACATGCCTACACCAACACATTGAATCCGGCCATGCCTACCACACATATACACTCACCGGCCACTTTATTAGGTACCCCATGCTAGTAACGGTTTGGACCCCCTTTTGCCTTCAGAACTGCCCCAATTCTTCGTGGCATAGATTCAACAAGGTGCTGGAAGCATTCCTCAGGGAGTTTGGTCCATATTGACATGATGGCATCACACAGTTGCCGCAGATTTGTCGGCTGCACATCCATGATGCGAATCTCCCGTTCCACCACATCCCAAAGATGCTCTATTGGATTGAGATCTGGTGACTGTGGAGGCCATTTGAGTACAGCGAACTCATTGTCATGTTCAAGAAACCAGTCTGAGATGATTCCAGCTTTATGACATGGCGCATTATCCTGCTGAAAGTAGCCATCAGAAGTTGGGTACATTGTGGTCATAAAGGGATGGACATGGTCAGCAACAATACTCAGGTAGGCTGTGGCGTTGCAACGATGCTCAATTGGTACCAAGGGGCCCAAAGAGTGCCAAGAAAATATTCCCCACACCATGACACCACCACCACCAGCCTGAACCGTTGATACAAGGCAGGATGGATCCATGCTTTCATGTTGTAGACGCCAAATTCTGACCCTACCATCCGAATGTCGCAGCAGAAATCGAGACTCATCAGACCAGGCAACGTTTTTCCAATCTTCTATTGTCCAATTTCGATGAGCTTGTGCAAATTGTAGCCTCAGTTTCCTGTTCTTAGCTGAAAGGAGTGGCACCCGGTGTGGTCTTCTGCTGCTGTAGCCCATCTGCCTCAAAGTTCGACGTACTGTGCGTTCAGAGATGCTCTTCTGCCCACCTTGGTTGTAACGGGTGGTTATTTGAGTCACTGTTGCCCTTCTATCAGCTCGAACCAGTCTGGCCATTCTCCTCTGACCTCTGGCATCAACAAGGCATTTCCGCCCACAGAACTGCCGCTCACTGGATGTTTTTTCTTTTTCGGACCATTCTCTGTAAACCCTAGAGATGGTTGTGCGTGAAAATCCCAGTAGATTAGCAGTTTCTGAAATACTCAGACCAGCCCTTCTGGCACCAACAATCATGCCACGTTCAAAGTCACTCAAATCACCTTTCTTCCCCATACTGATGCTCGGTTTGAACTGCAGGAGATTGTCTTGACCATGTCTACATGCCTAAATGCACTGAGTTGCCGCCATGTGATTGGCTGCTTAGAAATTAAGTGTTAAGGAGCAGTTGGACAGGTGTACCTAATAAAGTGGCCGGTGAGTGTATATTCAGAGAGCACGTTTGGATTTACTTGCCCATTGAGTGCCATACATCTGAACCATAATGAGATATTTGTGGGTGTTCTGTGGGTTGGATGTAATGCACTTGTACACATTGTGCTTTGATTTATGGTGAACTGCGATTTATAAAGAGAGTGTCATTTTATAAATCGTTCAAATTTATTCTGAAGCTGCAGGTACGTTCACATTTAGGATCATTATATACACGTCTTTAAAAATAAAGCCCCTGGACTCTCAACTAACCACAGTATAGCAAAAGTGTAAGAGCTGGTTGTTTTCTAAATTAAAGCCTTGGGTTATCAAATTAGCAAGAGAGAGGAGCTTCTCTCACATGGACTTGCTTTAACATGTGGTTGAATGCCTGCCCTACAGAAAAGATTTCTCTGTCTCTCCATTTATGCAGACGGTGCTTTAAGAACAAAAAAACCTGTTTAAGAGTTTGATAGCATATCAAGTCAAGTCATCTTCATTTATATAGCGCTTTTAACAATGTAGATTGTTCCAAAGCGGCTTTACAGTGATAATAGGAAATTATTCCTATTGTCAGTAACAGAGATTGTTTTGGCTTTATGGCAGCTCTAGAATAAAAGTTATTTTCCAGCTAAAGTTCATTTTGATTGATTCACTTCCGTCGCAACGATCATTAGTTATTAACTTAGGGGCCGCTAACACGACACCGCTTTAACAGAAAACTCTTAAGTTCTCTCAACGCAAACTTTGAAAAACGCAAACCCGTGAGAACGGGGATGGCGTGCACATGCGTATTAAGAGTTCATTCTATAGGTATGCGTGTTTGAATATGTGTGCGCAGGCATGTAGTCCTTCCCTAAAATAACAACCCTCAACAAACTACTTGTCTGGCCTTAAAATTTATAATACAGAATGTTTTATCGCTTTGGCGTAGACAACGCTTTATCTGTAGAGACGTAAAGGGAAGGGAAGGGGGCCTTCACAGGGGAGAGACTAGTTGACACATATAATAAACAGTGCTGTCAAAAGTAAGTCTTAATCTAATTACACAATATCTGACAAATTAATCAAATTCAAGTCAGGTCTTGCAGTTTTTAAGCATCTCAAGCTACGGTTGTCATGTTTTTATAGAAGCTATAATACAACCTTTTACAAAGATAACATTTTTTGGGTTTATATTGAGAATGAGAATGTGACGTCACGCGTTTCACTCCGCGTTGCATTGTGGGAAGGCGTCGCCATCTTGGAAGGATACGCTATCCGTTGTCATGGTTACTTCGACAGTGAGACCGAGAGAAATAGCGACAGAGAGAGAGTAGCTTGATATTTGTTTGCATTTTTGCGATAAGGCACAGTTTCTTGGGAATAAATGAAGAAGGGGGAAGCAAAAGGAAAGGGGCTCTATCGGGAGAGACTAAATAACACCAAGCAGCGTTATTTAGAGAAACTAATTGACATCTACAACATATGGACCCGTACGACCTGCTACAGAATGGACGAAAGACCCAAAGCACTACAACCTTTCACATACCCTGACATAGTCAATTACCTGGTTTATGGTATCAGTGCCTAACGTTACTGCCTACACAATGCAAGAGTTCAGAAGCTTTAAGTCATTAGAAGCTTATGAACAATTCTGCTGCGACCGGGTGCAAGACTTAGAAACCCCCAAACCTGTAACGTTAAACTGTCAGAGTTCAGTCATACCTGATGTTTCAGGCCTCATTCATATGTGGAAATAAATCTGATATGAATCAGATACGTGCATTTGCACCTGCCGTGCAACGTCAAGCGGACAGATCGGACATTCCCGTCGATGCGAGTCGTACGTCATTAAAAAAAAAGTGTCTTTTTAAAACATTTCGCGGTACAGATACGCCTATATCTATAACAAATTAAACAACTCTAGTTGAATAACAGAGTATTCATTTCGTTAGTTTGTGTTAAATAAAAGGCGAACTGTGCTGAAATGTGTTTTTGAAATCATGCTTTGCTCCCTGTTGCTGCTGTCAGTTTATTGACAAGCAGTTTCTCTAAATAAAGATGGCCCTTTCATTTCTCTTCCTTCTCCATATCTTCCAAAGAAACTGCGGCGTATCGCTAAAATGTAAACAAATACTAAGCTGCGCTGTCTCTCTCTTTCTCTATTTCTGGACTGTTTAGTCGCGCCTCTGTGAAGTTCTGAAGGCGTTGCCCCTGGCAACTGATAGCGTCTCCTACCATCATGGCCGTCCAGCTCAGACCCCGCCCAAATCGGCACGTGACTCCTCACTCTCAATGAATAGGTCTTAACGCTTAAAGGATTTTAAAAAACGGCACTTTTTTGCTTTTCACATGTTTTATTTTGTTGCAGGACCTCTCTTCCCAGTCTGTCAGTAACACTCTGTTTATTTTCTGTCTCCATGAAGCCCCTCCTTCCTAAAAGCCCAATGTGCTTTGATTGGTCGGCTGGACCATGTGTTGTGATTGGTCAACCGCTTCGAGCGTGTTTCAGAAATAATCACACCCCTTACCATAACTGCATATTTCACACTTATAACGCAAGTCAATCAGGTCTCGCCCCTTTAAAACTTTGCAGAACTTTTTCATGCTCAAACAGCAACATTACACTAAAGAAAGTTGAACATTTTAAAAAGCATAATCAGTCCTCTTTAAGATGCTATGAGAAGTTAAAGTAGTTCAACTTTGAAATTTGTGTTCTGCTTTTCTTGTCTAGCTGTTATTCAATAGCACAGTGTCCTTTGTGAAAAGCTCCACTCATTCTGTGTTCCCGGTATGGTTTGGTGAGGAATGTTGCCTGAAGTAGCAGTAATAATAATAGACTTCACAAACGCATAGACGCGATACTTTAAACTTGATTTGCTCTGACAATGCCAAAAAAAGAATTTTGTGTCGGGGGGCATGATTAAATGAATAAATGTATCACGTTTTTTAAATAATTTTTTTTATAAATCACACTAAATTACTGTGGTAATTTGAGAGGTCTAATGATAAGCAATATAATCTGAAATAGGCATTTTGTTCATCATGCGTATGTTTTCCTTCAGGGGCCACTTTCTCTTCTCTGGGAATTACAGGCTGGCAGAAGGAATCTATAGTTTGCTTTGGCAGCCTGTAGCTGTCAGACCATCAGGACCAAGAGCAAGTAAGAAACTTTATGCACAGAACACACACAACGACACACACACTTAAACAGTTTAACACAGGAAGAGCACCATGCTTCATTTATCAGGATGATTCATCCAGTCAAATTCGGAGCAAGAAAGTTTGGCTGTAGCTAAATGTTTACAGAGGACCGGCAAGAACAAATATAAACATAAGCATTCACATTCGCATATAAAACATGCACACATGCCATTGCTTACAGGAACTGCTTAAGCATTATTCAGATGAGATTGGGATTATAAAAAGATGGGTATGTGGTCTGAAATAAACAACACTTGGACACGTTATAAATATATTCCATGTGTAAGTAAGGATAGGACAAAGTCGCAATGTTTTTCCATATTGCAACATACATCAGAGTCAAACGGATTATTGAAAAATGTGTAAAAATTAGATTTTGGTTCTATTGTTTGTAGTTTTTATGAAGGCCGATCTGAATGCAACTGAAAGAAAGGGCTGGGGTTTAAGCAGACTAAACATTGGTGAAGTCTGGCATATGCCATCAGAGAGAAGTCTGCATAATTGAACAAATGAAATGTGTATATGGATATATCGTTCACAATGAGATAATTTTTTATAAAATAGATGAATATCCATTTTATGCCAGCTTTAAGGTTTGATAAACTTAGATCATACCTGACGCTGCTACCAGAAAGGCCGTTTTGAGAAAATGTCGGAATCGGACACTTCTTATTGATTTTATTCTCTTTTTCTGATTGATACCCTGCTAAATCCATAATAAAACAGTCAAGATGTTCTCAAGAAAAACTGAGATGCACTGGTGTAGCTGGTCCACCATAACTCCTGATTCGTTTGAGCAAACCGTTTTTTCCAGCTCAATATGGTGAATTGGTTTTTAGCTGTGTTCATCGCCAAAACTAGAGCAAAACTGTGAGCAAAGTGACATATATCTGATGCAATAAAGCCACGCCCCCTGTATATCTTGCACCCAAGTTTACAGTGAAAATATTTTAAAGACAAAATTTTGCTGCAAATTATTTATTATATTTGTATTATATAAATTATAATTCTGTATAATTCATATAATATATGAATTTAATTATTATATGAATTTAATATGTAAATCTTTTAAACTGATTAAGGTTACATTGATATTTTCTTTCAGCTGCCATCTCAAACTTTTGCTCCAGCAGCAGTGTTTTTGCTGACATTTTTCATAACTATCTCTTAATATTCAATAGGGAAGTGAAATGCACCGGCTCTCTTACAAGAAGTGAAACTGACGTTCTAAAGTGTGACACATGCAGGAAACATGGAACATGAATCACAAACTCAGGATCAAACCCTGAGTTGACAGAGAACGTTTATACAGAGCGTTGTGTGCACGCTGAACCTGATCTAAACCAGGTTAGAACTGTATGGTTTTGTGAACTCTAAATCTACACTGAAATGTAGTAGTTTGTTCAACCAGCTTCATGCAACAGGCCTCAGCAATGCTGGATGTTTCAGGAGGATAGGCTGCCAAAAGTACCACCAACTATTACTTTACTCAGAAAGTTGACAACTGTACCAGGCAGTGAAACAAGACATTTCGTTTTAGTTGCATAATTCAACGAAAGTCTAAATAAATTGGGGGAAGTGATGTGGAGAAATATTATACCGCAAATTACAGATGGTCCTGTTCAAATGGAACTTAATTTCTCAGAAGCCCCCCAAATACTGTAGCTAATTTGCCATGTCATTTTTTACCATGCTTATGTGAGAAAAACATTAGATTTGGACAAGATTCAAATGAAAAAGTAGATCTGTGAAAAACTTCAATCTGTGAAAAACAAGGCAGCTAAGTAGCGCAGCTCTTTCAGCAAGCTCAGACAGGTTTGCAGGAACAGACTGGCCACACACCTCTACCTATCCAAACAGGACACACTCCAAAAAGCTTTGTACTTTACAATCTAGTTCTGTGGAAACACACCACATCATTCCAAAACCAAACTTACATTTCCAAGACCATCAGACCATCACCTTTCAAGTTCTATCAAATCTGGGAAACTGAAAGAGCACAGCCAGAGTTACATAACGTGGCTTCCCTTTTTTCTGATGGTAATAATGAGAGTCTGCTGGCGCTATTGTCATCCTACACCGCAGCGGTGGAAAGCGCCAGAGGGGCAGACAGGCCTGCTGATGAGGCGCAGATGTGGCGTTCAGGCCACGTGCTCCTTCCCGCTTCTCCTGCCTGTCAGATCATGGTAGCTCTGGACTCCGTACACACAGCACATGGTGCACCGTGACTCACTCACCAACATTTCCAGTAACCTTCCTTCCATTTCATAGAAAACAGGAAGGATGGAGCAATCCCTTTTTTTTCTTTCTAAACGAAAGTGCCTATTTTGGTATTGAATGTTGGTGATGGTAATGGAACTAGTACATCTAGATTTCATAAAACAAGGCACATCAAGGCAATTCAATTGTGCCTAAAAAAGAGTCCATTTTTTTTACATTTTCTTGACCTTAAAGTGCATAACCTCTGAAACATCTGTCCTTTTTGGTCAAAGATTCCAAGTACACTTATCTTTCGACTTATTCCCTATTTCTATTGGAACACCTCACAATTCAATCAGTTTCCGATGGATAAAATCCCAAAGTCCCATACTACACAGTTTCTTGTTAAATATTCCATTCACTTGGAAATATTTCACATTAAGGAAGTAAAGTCATTTGCAAATACCACTTCACGACTTTTAGGATCCCATGAAGTCGCTTTACGAGTGCAGTGTTCTTTCCTGTGTTGACAAATTTCCTACTGAAACTAGAAGCAGGGTTTGTCCCTTAAAAAACTAAAAGACTTTAGTTACATCACAGCCATGAGCCATGGTTTGCAAGAAAGATGTTAGTGTAGTGCAGGAGTCATTAATATTTTTGGTCTGTTTTTCCTGAAAGAGTATACATGTTAAAATGTACACTACAGTTCAACAGTTTGAGTCCTTTTAAAAAAAGAAAAAGTATACTTTTTTTTAAACAAGGATGCATTAAATGATCAAAAGTGACAGTAAACACATTTATAATGTTAGAAAAGATTTCTATTCCAAATAAATGCTGTTCTTTTGCAGGTTATCAAATAATTATGGGGAAAAAAATTATCAGTTTCCATAAAAATATTAAGCCACACGTTAGTTTTCCACACTGGGTAATAATAAGAAATGTTTCATTAGAGGCAATCAGCATGTCAAAATGATTTTTGAAGGATCATGTGACACTGAAGACTGGAGTGATGATGCTGAAAATTGTTTTTTTATCTGCTTAATTTAGTCAACATTAGTGCACACTAGCATACAGATGGCATTAAAGACTAAAAGCCACAAAACTATCATTTTGATTCCATGGGGTCCTTAACATTTTCTCTACAATCCAGTTAAAAACAAGTCACTACTGCAACAGCTTTTATTCCTCTGAAGTCAAGGGAGTTGTATTTGGCAAACAGCATCACTAACATTTTAGCTCATCTTAACGAAGGCCTGACTGGAGCAAAATGTGGTAGGCGGTGGGCAGGAACGTTCCGTACACATGTTCCTTACAAAAACATAGGAGAAGGGAGGGACTTCAGGAGCAGACTGCTGTTTTTTTGTGTGTTTTTTTTTACCAACTCCAGACTACAGATGGAGGAAAACATCAGAGCAGGCAAACGTGACCTAATGGACTGCAGACCTCACATGTGCGACCCAAACATGGAGCTCTCTGCTCAGTACACAATGCAGCTCCACAGAGCACGGGTGGTCCTCGTATCATTATAATGGCTTAAAGCAAGGCATTAAAGCTATCTTCCCTGCTGAAAAGACTAGGTTGGACCAGCATGCATTTCCATGAAGGCGGGTTTAGGCTGGAGATGCTTCTCAGAAATCATGATCTTTCTGATAGACCCAAAAATAAAAATAAAAAGGGATCATTCACCCTAAAATAAAAAAAATTAAGTCATCATTTACTCACCCTGGTGTTGTTCTAATGCCAGATGAATTATCCCATGTCACACATGTCGTATATTCCAAGTGTTCTGGGGGTTTGGATAGGGTTTGGTAAAAAACAAACCGAAATGTAATGTATTATTTAGTTAAATTCTTGACCACGGCTGCACAATGTGCACATTTGTGAGATTCTTTTAGTGACGCAGTTCACTCCCAACCAAATCTTTGATGCATCAAAAAGTTCATAAAAGGATGTAAAAGTAATCCATATAAATCGAGCTGTTAGGCATGTTTGAGCTTCCACAAGAACCAATGAGTTTTTTTGTGCATCAAGCAAGTTTGAGCTTACATTTATTGCATTTGATATGCTCTACTGTATATGTGTGTTTATCAATGTTTAAATGTAAATAAATGTCCAAATTAAATCATATCCACTTTTTAAAGTACAAGTGGGTGCAGCCATTTGTAACATGAATGTGCGAGGCTTCCGGTGTCATTCACTTACACTGGAAAAAAAGTCTTATGGGGTAAGATCGACATGAGGGTGAGTAAATGATTACACAATTTTCTTTTTTGGGTAATCAAACTACCCCTTAGTCAGTCCTCAGGATGTAAGAAACAAAAATGTTTCCATGGCTAAGCTTGAAGAAATGCAAGGGAGTAGCTTTGCTTGATTTTCAAAACATTTCAAATATGCAAGGGGAGCAGAACCAAAAATAACTACGTGAATAACAAAATTGCTGATAAGATGAGTTAAGTTCGTAATGCTGCAATGACGAAGGTTCATGTCTCTTTTATAACACCTGCTGCCTATGAAAGTTTATAAGACATCACTACAGTGAGGGATAGACAAACAAGTCTGAACCTGTGCTGTCTCCTGCACACACACACACACACGTTGGTGCAACTACATTATGAGGACTCTCCATAGGCGTAATGGTTTTTATACTGTTCAAACTGTATATTCTATCCCCTTACACTACCCCTATCCCTAAACCTACCCATCACAGGAAACATTCTGCATTTTTACATTTTCAATAAATCATTGATTTTGATGTTTTTTAAGCTATTTGAATTAAGAGGACTCATGAAATTTCCTCATAAACCACGTTTAAGTTGTAATACCAGTGTAATACACATGTCATTATACAAATTTGTGTCCTCATAAATCACATAAACAAGCACACACACACAGCTTCTGATGGAGTACATAGTTAAGATTTGGGTGCTCATATTATCAGGAGAAAGGTTTGCCTCCTCCTCTTTCTCTATGGCAACCAGCCCATAAAAACCTGTGATGCCCCCATTGGCCGACCTCCCCACATCGCTAGCAGTCCGGGCACTCAGCCAAACGTCCAAACATATCAACCTGCAAAGACCATGTCGCCAAGGGCTCACACCGATTCATGAATAAAGGAAAAGGATGTTGGTTTCACAGGGCTCGAAGGAGCTTGTGGCTCCACATGAGAGGGTTTATGGAGTCTGCCTTTCATCTAAACACTGTGGAGGTGGATCCGAGGTAGAACAGGAGTAAAGTATCACTCGTACATGGATGAAACGGGTATTCGCAAAAAAACGCTTATCCAAACAGTCTAATATATACACATACACTCAATTGCAAGCTAAGATACACTGGCAGACACAAACATAAGCAAGCACCAAGGTTTGAACACACTGGACGGAATTTATGTTTCTTATGACCTTAAAATTTGTCCTCTTCTGCTGTCACGTTTAAACCGATCCTGAAGAAAACTGCGCTGCTGTGGAGCAGTTTGTTACAGACGAGTAAGATAGTACGGTTTATGTAATCTGTACCTGGAAGTTGCCGACCATGATGAGTCCTGCAGCACAGATCCATCCAGTGGAGAGACTTGCTGTATTTAACACACAGTTCTGGTGCTTCTCTATCACATGGGCATAGCGCAGGAACACAATCACCATCACTGAGAGTTGGAAGAGAAAAAAATCTGTTAGTTTATAGAGAAATACCACCATTAAAATATTGCATTACAAACAATTGACAGTCAGAAATAAAAAAAAAGATTTAAAGTTGTTATGTTTTTTTGTTTTTTGTTTTTAAAAATGACAAACTGCAATGTTTTTATTTATTAATGGCAAAAGCTTAGCAGGCTTTAACAATGTAGTCTTAAAATAAAAACCAACCATATGGACAACTTGCAACAGTCACTAAGATGTTCCCTGTTGAATGCAGTTGTTTTTCTAACGGTTAAGATTTCTAAAGTATGTGAGTTCATATTTATGTTCACATTTGGCAGACACCAAAGTTAATTCAAGTTCTACATGTTATACCCTCAATAAGTGCCAAATGAGAGTAAAAACGGCCTTGGTGAGTAAAAGGTAACTTTATAAGGTACTTCAGCATTTTATATAGTGTAAATGTAAGAAAGATAGCCAGCCCCTCACTGATATAAGTGTAATGTACAATGTAAAATTGAATTTTCTAAAATCAATCTTTAAAAAAAAACAAAAAAAACAACAACATGATGCATCCTCACATATTTATGACAGTATGCACTTTCACAGAGACTAGTTGTCTCATTTCAAGTGACACATAAAAACAGCTAAGTAGTCAAGTTATCATAATGACAAAAATTCAGCAAAATAATGACAAAAAAATCCATTAATCTATTCTTTAAACCACTTGTCCTCTTATAAGATCACTGTAATGCTGAATCCTATATGGCCAAAATATATTAGAATATATTACAACTTGTATTTCTTTTCATATAAATTTGTTCTTGAAAGAAGTATCTTATGCTCACTAAGGCTGCATTCAATTGATAAAAAATACAGTAAAATAATGTGAAATATTATTATAAAATAAAATAATGGTTTTATATTTAAATATATATTTTAAAATGGAATTTTAAGCAAGGAATTTTAACTCCACATGATCCTTCAGAAATCCTTATAATATGCTGATTTGGTGCTCAAGAAACATTTCTTATTATTTTTCAATGGTCAAAACTGTGATACATTGTTTCTTTAATGAACAGGAAGTTTAAAAGAACAGCCTTTTTTTTTTTAAATAGCAATCTTTTGTAACATTATAAACTGTCACTTATTGTATTATCAGTTGAATGTGTCCTTGCTCAATAAAAGTATTAACTCCTTTAACAAAAAAATGTACTTAAGGGTAGCTCATACCTACATATTTTAAAAGAATTCAAAATTCAGCATTAGCTATTATGTGAAGTTCTGAAACGAGTTAATTTGCTCTTTTTATGTTGTTTAATCAGATATTTGAATAAATAGGTCTTGATGACACTTACAGTACATTACCTTGTTAGTGTGACTTAAATGAGACCGAAGCAGAATAGTCTCTTTACTCATCTCCAAACTAGTCAGGACTCACTTGGACAAAACAACCAGTTCAGTATTGTTTTTTGGTCAAGAAAATCTTCTTTTTTTTTCTGGAAAGTCTAAAGAGGCAGGTGACGTGGAAAGATGAGAAGCGAGTGAATAAAAGAGGGGCTTCATGGTGAGATCTCTAAAGTAAATCAAGCTGCTGCGATCTGCTCCACTGTTTTACTGCTGGGTTAATGCTTAATGAAAACTGACTGGGGCAGATGTGGCCTGTTAGAGTGGCAAAGTGTTGGGGGGGGGGACACACAATAAACCACCCCTCCTTTCTCAGCCCAATCCACCTACGAGAATGTTCCTGGATGTACTTCTGAGTCAACATTACGGCTATCGTGACACATTTACCTGAAGAAACGCTGCAGGAAGGACCAGCATGAATGGTGGTTAGTGTCGCTCATGCTTTCGGGCCACTGTAGCCATGTTGCTGACCAGTAGCTGAGGATGCAGGTCAACCAGCATGGTGGAGGTGGTTGTTGGTTAAGCAAAGTCTTGCTGGTTAAGCTAGATCAAGATCCCACTGCAGACCAGCATCCAAAACACAACATGCTGTGTAACCATCCAAGCTGGTCATTTCAGCAAGAAACTAATTTTACATATAAGAGGCTTTATGTAACTTTTGTGGTAGCAACTAATTTAAGATGTTTGATACACCATGTTGTAGAAGTTACGAGCATGGAAAAACTAACGACATGTCTGCAGATGAAGGAAATTAACTCGGTTTAATAAAATCCAGCTGAAACGGCACAACAGCAACAGAAAATGTGGACCATAATAGTTGTAAACTGTATTAGGCTTCACTGTTAGCTGCAATGTTCCTTCCCAAGCATCTACTGTTGCCATTTCCCTCATGAATGGGCCCTCAGTTGATACGGGCACAGGAAACAATGGGACTTCAGCATATCCAGCAATCTGCAAATAGCTAAAAATAACTGCTTACTGCTGACTTTAACTTCTTGTGCTCTGGACAAACCCAGGTTCCCTAAACGCAGGGCGTAACGAAAGCCCACAAATGGAAAAGAAAAAGGTTGTTCCAACTGCCTATCTGTGTATATGTTTGTGTGTAGGTGTGTTTGTAAGCACGGTTTCCTGGCTCTTGGCCTCAAAAAGCAGAAAACAAGACTGGAACACATGGTGTCTATCGGACATGTGCAATTTTTATTACTACCACCACGCTTAACAGACAAACAAAGCGATGGTCAACCCCAATCAAACTCACTCTACATTAATGGCAATGTTTAGCCTAAAAATGTACAAGAAAAAAATATATATTTATATATTAAGATATACATATATTTCTATATATGTTTTAATTTACATAAGCTTTTCAAAAAAAAAAAATTTCATTTTTTTTTTCATTTAACAACAACGATTGTTAAAACGATTGTGTAACTCAGTCACACAATCTCCCCTAATTTCAGTGTAATTCACAGAGAAGGTTCCAGTTTGTAAGGGGTGAAATGTGGTGGAAATACCGCAGCCCAAACACATTAGCGAGAGAACACCTGTGTATTTATGGATCACGGGTTTTCACTTTGGTGTAGCATTCCCTCAAGAGGACAAAAAACAGGAGATAAAAGTAAACAACTGCCCTGTCACAAGGTCCTCGGGAGCCTAAACTAGCTTCGGTCAGTTCCTGCTGTGAACTCTCTCCACCCTGTTTCCTTTCTGTTAGAGTGCTACACTGCTGAGAGATGTTTCCTCTAGTGCCATGCTGACTTCAAAAAGAGCTCAGATTCGGGAACACGGACTATTATATAAGCCACGAGGAAACAATGCAGCCCTGGGGATCTGATTGTCACCCTTGATCAAACAGTCGGCATGCAGTTTTTTGGCAGGTGTGCATTGCGTTTTATAAACGTTTTAGAGTAAACAACTGCATTCAGATCCTATTGTCCTGGAACAGTGATGCATACGCAAATCACGTAGCATACGAGGAGATTTTGTTTGATAGTCGTGTTATGTAAGACGCACTTTCAAAAAAGAATTCAAAACGCAACTTTCTTGTATTGTTGAACGAACAACGAAAATGTACTTGTGCAAACAGGCAGAGACCGAGTCTCCCAGCAGGAGAACACTCTCACTTATAGTTACACAGGGTGGAGGATTGAACACAACAATACAGCCCTTCAGCTCTCAGCATGGACACCGCCACCAGCCCCAGACGCTCAGGTCAGGGGTCACGCTCAACCAATGATTCTCTCTTTTCACAGACCTGCTGTATAGTTTGCACTCGGCTGTAACCGACAGTATCTGCAAGGAGTACAGCATTGTTCATAATACAGCTGAATTTATCTTCGGGGAGCACCAGGAGCTAGACTTATGGATATGACTCAGCAGTTCTTTTAAAAAACAAGATGTTTTGTAATTCGATACAGCTCAAATATCAAAATGTTAGCTATTAACATTTGTATTTTAGGGGGATTTCTGTTCTTTTTTATCTACTTTGAAATAGCCCTCTGTCATTGTTTTTGCTGTGATGTGATTCAAATTCAATTCAGATATTTTCTGAAGATGATTCATCCTAATTAAGATCATTTCTAAAGATGATTCATCCTCAGCAACTCACTTGGTGTCTGATGACAATGTTTGGTAATGTGCAGTGACTGCATTGACCGTTCAGTTTTATAAATGCTTGAACACACATATCCACCCACCCAGCTTTTTTGAGTTGTGAAATATCAAAATGACACTCAAAGCTTTTCCGGGCAAGTTTAGAGAATGAGTAGTGTGTATCGTCAGCTTTTAGATGATAATGTCTTCCCCTAAAAATCTGACATCAGTGAACATAAACACATCCGTATTGTTAAAGATTGCTGGCCTTGTATACTTTGTCAACCAGTGGCAGTGATATTCCACATACGCAAACGCTAAGCCTGTGGTTTCCTGAGCTGATTGCACCACAGACAGAGAATCATTGTGCTACAGATGGGAATCATTTACTGGGGAGTGAACTATTGATTTGAAATTCCAAAATCAAAATGAATGTTGGAATGTTGTAATAAAACGAGAGGAAAAAAGGAAGTTGATGCTAAAAGGTGAAGTGAGAAATTTGCACATTTTAACTTTCTCCTATCCTAGCTTAAAATGCAGAGAAAACTATACAGTAAGTAATCTATCTGCAGGTTGATTTTCCCGCTCTCTATGTTTGAGCATCCCAACCAGCCCAACACAGCTAATTTTAGGGTGGCGCTTTCACATTTTTTGACAAGGATTTTTCACAGCCATTATTAAAATATAAAAAGACTGTACATTAATGTTTAAAAGTTTGTGGTCAGTAAGGTTTTTTTTAAAGAAATTAATACTTTATATAGCAAGAATGCTCAAATTGACAGTAAAGACATTTGCATTGTTACAAAAGATTTCTATTTCAAACAAATGCTGTTCTTTAACTTTCTATTGATCAAAGATTCCTGATCAAATGCGGTTTCCACAAAAATATTAAGCAGCACACACTGTTTTAACAATTTAAAATATATTTCACATTAAACTTTTGAACAGTAGTGTAAGTGGCAGATGCACATTGTAAACTCACCCATAAAGGATCCAGTGCTGCAGATGAGACTGAAGAAGCAGCTCTCTGGAGGAAGTGTGCCGCATTTACTGCAGATCAGAACATCAGAACAGAGGTTAGATGCCCAGGGTTCGCACCACATGAATAAACACACATACATACATGCTCATTCCAAAGCAAAGGGTTCTGAGGGATGAACTCCCATTGGCAGTTGACTAAAATAGGACACTCTGGCTCTTGGGAGCACACTGGCAGCTGTGGATTATTGGGGAAAAAGAGGGATGGAGCTAGAAAAGGGCTTGAGGACCCTCGGCTATTCTCCCACAGCTGTCACACTGTATGGGAAATGACAAAAGATAAGCAAAGAAAGGGCCTCCACTGATGAAAGACTGTGCAAGCGCCTCACCATGAAAGAAAATCTTCCTCCTTAATGCATAGGTAATCTTTACTGAAGACCAGTTCAGATTTATATAACATGTCGCCATGGTAGATGCAGCTATAAATATACAGTACTATGGAGTAAACAAACTTCAATTTAAAGTCACCTCATTGGATTCACGGTCTTAAAGGGATACTTCAAATGTAAATTCTGTCATTATGTAATCACCCTTATGCCTTTCTAAACCCGTATGACTTTCTTTCTTCTGTAGGTAGATTGAAGAATCTTCTCACGGGTCTTTTCCAAACAAACAATTCATGGTAACAAAATCTTAAAAGATGACCAAAAAAAGCATTATAATAGTCTCAATAAAAGTGATACATATGACATGTGCACTTTATTTCAAGTCTTTTGAAAGCATACAATAGCTCAGTGTGAAGATTGAGAATATACCAAAGTATAATCTATATTCTTTATATCAAATAATAAAACTATATTTTTTTAGCTTGACTGTCAGGGTCACTATGGATTATCATTGTATGGAAAAAGACCTGGGTTAAGAGTCTTCAGAATATTCTTTTTGTTGCATAGAAGAAAGAAAGTAACACTGGTTTGGAACAACATGAGAGTGGGTTAATTATGACAGAAATACTGTAAACCAACTAAAAGACGAAATGCAATGTTCTCCTGAAAAGCTGAAAAAAGTTTTAGGGTTTAAAAACTGTCAAAAACTGTCAGGGTTTACTAAAGACACGCAGTGAAAAGTTAGCGCTGAAGGGTGTGGACACGGTTATTTTTGCGGCTGTGCTTATTGCATATGCATTTGTAGGAGTTTCACTTTCAGATGCAAAATTTATAAAGGAGGAGAGTATTTAAATGAATCATGCAAGGGGATTTGCAAAGGTTTGCACTGGTAAATGTGATTTCACCAAGTGCAACATGTCCCTGGATCAACTTTTTGATCCTGAAACAACATTCAAATCAACCAATCAGATCTGAGGGACAAGTTAACAGTTTGTGTCAAGTTTAGGCTTAGAACCAGGGTTAGGTGCATGGTCCAGACAAAAATGACGGTAATCGGTGTGCACTAGTCAATTTACTGGTATTTGTGCCATTATTTAACGCCCCAAAAAGCATGTCTTAAACCAGATGCAAATTTGCACTGCTCTTGCTAGATTGCATTGGTGATTATGGAAATGATCCGGCTGCTTCTGTGATCTTTAATTTGCTCATCGTCAGCGCAGAACTTCCCATCGGCACTTTTATGGGATTGCGCTCTCACGCTAATTTTCCCTGTTTAGTAAATATTGCCCTTAATTTCTACATACCCTGAAAGCAAACTCAGCTACCCTAAACCAATTTTCTGCCAAATGAGCCTCGACTGGATTACATATAGCAATGCTTTCTACAAATACATCACTGAGGTGTTAAGCTCTATAATGATAAGCTAAAAAAGGAGTATGCTGTTCTAAGGTTTTGTGAGTGTGTGTGTGTGGATTTGACCTTTCATCCACTTCAGATACCTTTAGGCTAAGAACCGCAGACTATGCTGGGTAGCAGTCAAAATAAACCCACACACAAACACACACAAAAACACTCACACTGCTGGTAGTGGAAATGCAGATCATGGACACACCCAAAGACATTTCGCATATAACTCAAGTTCTCATACTCCATAAACCACACAGCTCTGAAGGCAACGGAGACAGACGGTCTATTGAACAGCTCGGGTCAAAGATCCCACAAGTTATTCCAGAATCCACAATATATGCATTGTCAGATTTCCCTTTGATGAGAAAATGCCTAGAAAAGTCAAATAAATGATGATAAACCATCTCAATGTTCTTGACATTTCTGTCAGTATGGTTTTGTTTTTTCCTCAGTAATTTGGGAAAATTCCTTTGTGTGGCGGACAAGTGGCAGTTCCTGAAGAGTTTTTCCTCTCAGCAAGAAAAATATCTCTTAAAGGGATAGTACACCCAAAAATGAAAATTCTGTCACCATTTACTCACCCTCAAGTTGTTCCAAACCTGTGTGAATTTCTTTCTTCTGCTGAACAGAAGAAAGAAGCTGAAGAAGATATTTTGAAGAATGCCAGAAACCAAACTTGTTGTGGGGCAGCATTTCCTTCCATAGTATGGAAAAAAATACTATGGAAGTCAATGGTGCCCCACAAATGTTTGGTTTCTGGCATTCTTCAAAATATCTTCCTTTGTGTTCAGCAGAAGAAAGAAATTTATACAGGTTTGGAACAATTTGAGGGTGAGTAAATAATGACAGAATTTTCATTTTTGGGTGAAATATCCCTTTAACTGAAACTGTTTGTTAAAGGTACTGAGTAGGTCACACATAACAATGTTTCTAGATTCCTGTTTCTTCCTGACCCCGTCTCAGTCTGAAGATGGAGGAAAAGAGAAATGACACACCAGAGAAAAACAAGAGATGTGTGCAGAGGGAAGGAAGGGGTTGTTGAATGAAGAATGTGCTGACACAGACCACTGCGTCAGGTAGGGAGCGAGGCTGAGAAGGGGCACTTTGGAGTTCATTTTTGAGATTTTTTAAATAAAAAACACATTTCATATTTTTGGTAGTGATCATTATTAGGGTGCTTTCACACTTGGATCAATTGTCTGGTCGGAACCTGAGTTTGACATCTCCCCCTGCCCCCACTGGATTATTTGGGTCCGATGAGCAGTGCGTTTGCATCATCAAAGCAGCAGCTGTTTACCCCTGTTGCTTAGTAACAACGACGCAGGAGAAGGCGGCAAAATGTTTAGTGTTGCTCACCTCACTTGTATTTTTAATTTTTTAACCTTTGGTTTTTTCTATCTGCCATGAATGTACTATATATGTCCTGAAGAACACGGGAGTCCACTTGTGTTGAAGACGAGCAGAAATAATACATTCTCACTGCTTGCAGTGCGTCCGTCACACTTGTCAGGAAAGTGAGTGAGAACACACACAAGCACAGTTTTATCAAATCATACATTATTAATAGTACCGGAGTTCACATTAACTGTACCCCTTTTTAGGCTGACTCGGGTATGAGAGTTCAGAAAACAGTGTTCACATCCAAATGAACCAAACCCGGGTGCGTACCAATAGTGCTAGTGTGAAAGCACCCTTATTTATGGCTATTATAGTTAACTCTAACTAAACCTAAAACCATTAAAAAAAACATTTTCATTAATGTTAACTGAAATAAAATATTAAAATAACTTAGTTTTAAAGTGTCCCTATTAAGCTTTTTCGCAGTGTGTAATATAGCTGTTTATAGATGTAAAAGGTCTGCAAAGTTTTCAAACAAAGTTTTAAAGATCAAAGCCTAGACAAATAAAGTTATTGTCTCCTCAAAGAAAGAATCAATTCTGAACTGGCGAAACGAAGTGTGAGCAATTCTAGTCTCACTTCCCGTTCGAACCAAAGAAGGTTTGTAACAAATGTGCATAATGCCAGCCTATGATATTCATTGGCTGCATGTGAACATCTACTTTGCCCCACTTTAAAACACTGTAGTTGTAGCTGAGACCTGGAAGAGTTTGGCTCATGTTGTCAACATGTCGAGAAGATGCTGTTTTGTATATTAGGTATATTTATATGTGTAGCGAGTGACATCAAGGGAGTAAAGTTGTGAATCAAGGGGGTGTGATTAGCCTAGTATAAAGCTCCGTGGTAGGAACGAGAATAGTAGGTGCGTTTGTTTCTGGCCGGCGGAAATCGATCGACACTTGTGGTGTTCATATGCGAGAGGTTCGCCTGTGGATTCTTTGGATCTTTGAGACAGGTATGAGTTGATGCGAATTATTAAATGGTTTTAATATGTGGTGATTGTTTTAATATGAATAATAAAGTGGTTTTAATGTTTGTATTTTCAGCTCTACGGAGCCCATTTGTTGCTCTTGTTGTAATTTAAATTGTTTGTTTTTTTTGTTTGTTTATTTGGTTTGGGTATATTGTCTAGTCCGCCCAGGCGATTGAGCTGGTAATCGGGCCCAAAAGAAATGGGAAAGGCCTTTGGGGCGGACTAGTTTTCTTTTCTTTTTTGTTTGTTTGTATATTGTTTTGTTCCCCCACTATTTATTACTGCAGCACGAGGATGCTACTGGCTTAGTGTTTGAACAGAGGAGCTAAGTTACTTTTTGCATGTAATTTATTTTGGATTAATTGAGTGATTCACAAGGTTTTGTTTGATGAATTTAACTTATGGTTTTTTTCTGATTGTGTTTGATTCTTATTTTGCTGGGTGGTTTAGAGGCTCCTTCTGTTCGAGTAGTTTGTGATGAAAGCATCCTTGTGTATGTGATATACTTTTTTTGTGTAAGCAAAAAAATAAACCTTGATGATTTTTCTATTTAATGAACCTGAGTCATGTTTTGTTTAGTTAACGGTGGGTCATGTAACATATGCAATGTATATTATGAGAAAATGTACGTTTTTTTACCTATGATGCATGTAAATCTATTGTAGGAGGCCTCCAAAACAAAATGAGAAACCTTTAAAATAGCATAATTGTGGCACTTTAAACATCAATTGTCTGTACTTTAATGGTGATTTTGTTGTAGAATTCTTGACGAAAAAAATAATGTTAATGTTTAGCACACCGCTAAACATTAACATTATTTTTTTTCATCAAGAATTATCATATCAAGAATCAAGAATCCACATATTGTGCACATTGTAACCCTGAAGAAGTTACATCATTTGGACCCTTTCTACAACATGGCATGTAAATAATCTCCATAATAACCATTTTCTCAATGATCTTACTCAGTGCTTAATTTGTAAAGGGGGAGGTCCCGGAGCGCAGAGGGGGGGTGGATCCGGCGACTCAAAACGGGGGTTGGAGGTAACGGAACGATTTTTTTTTTTACACTGCCTACATACACACACGCACACACACACACACACAGCGTTGTTAAGGTTTTTTTAGTCAGAGAAGCTATGTAGCTTCTCTGACAAAAAACAAAACAAAAAACTTAACAACGCTGTGAGTGTGTGTATCAGGGCAATGTTTATTTTAATTTCAGAACATGCACTGCATAGGTGCGAATTTTTTGCTTGTTTGGGATCTGACCAGCGTATTTGGAAATAGTTAAGCAAACTTTGTTGTCTTTTTGACATTTTTCTCCTGAGTGAAACGAGGCTAACAGCAATCTCAACCAGCACTACTTGCGCATTTGTCACTTGAAGTGCCTCCGAGTCCGCTCCCTCTCCCCCTTCTGTCACACCGGACGAGAAGCGTCGCGTCTAGGACAACTCGAGGTATCGCTCACCGGACGCGCACTTTCTCAGTTTATGGCCAGCAATAATGTTTAAGGACATTATGGAATTAAGATAATGTCTGTATTATGTGATTGTACTGTATAATTAAATACAATCGTTGCTAGTCTGCAGACTCTGAACACTTTACCTCAGAGCGTCCGTTAACTGAATGAAATTAATTGAGAAAAATTCATGAAAATCCGATAACATCAGCAATTTTCATTCAAGCAACTGATTTCTGTAAATGAATGTAAAACTAAATGTATATTGCACCACAGGGTGAAGTCAGATAGTAGCTATATAAGTTACATTAACGACGCCGAATGGCGCTGCTGTTGTGTACACTCATAGAGAATGTGTTCGTGTGGCGCTGCGCTTCTCGCCCGGTGTGCGACGCACTTTACCCTGAATTAAAGTTCAGCATCGAAACTGCAGTGCAAACACAAGATTTTTGTGCAACTTCAATGGGAAATAAAGACTAAAAATATAGATAACACCATTGAACACTACACAAACAGTATTTTTTTTCACTTAGGCGACTAATTTTCCATAGTGACAGGAGGTGCCGGATCCAATAAAAAAGGTTCCGGATCCAACGTCAGAGGTGCCGGAACATGTTCCGGCGTGTTCCGGCTCAAATTAAGCCCTGATCTTACTGTTGTGTTTCCTCCAGTTGTAAAGCTCAAGCAATTCTGTTATTGCATGAAAAATATTAAACATAAAAAATACAATACAACTACAAAAGATATGATGCCACTAAATCTTAATTAAGGTTAAATCTACATCCCTGTTACCTATTGTCAGTGTTTTTCTAACTTTTACTTCATACAGACCTTATGAGAGGAACGTTGTCCAGAGTACAGCATAGGGTTTGTCCCCTCTGCATTGGCAGATCCACCTCACATGACTGGTTATACATCCTGCAAGCAAACAAATACAAAGACCCCCACATATAAATACAGGAACATTTACATTATGGAGTTACAGTATGACCGAGTCCTTCAGGTTTGTGGGAGTCTACTTTAAGATCTTGCTCACTTGCTATAAATAATAGTCAATCATACCAGACAGACCTGAGTATTGAATCTGGAATCTGTTACACAGTGCTGCATTCCTACTGTACACTGGATGATATGATCAGAGTTACAACTCACTTCCAGTAAAAACGTGTTTTGACAGCCGCTATAATTTCGATTCATTCTACACCGTGCAGAACTCAAGGCAAAGATAATGTGGCTACACTTCATTACTAAAGCAAACACATCCTTCGCTACAGGACTAATGCTCCTCCAACCAGGAGGAAAAAACTTAAAGACCACTATTGTTTCCAGAGTGTAAAAATTACCCAGGAATGCAAAGCACCTAAAAAGGTAAAAGCAGCCTTTAGGCTGAATTTCATTAAACAGACCGAATTTGATCTTGTTAGCTCAACTTTATCTCCACTATCAAATATTAAATATTAACAAAATAAATGTTTTATTTGGTCTGCACGTGACACCTAAACATAAAGTAAAAGTTTTTCACTGATATTCTGAGACAGTGGGTTTTATTCATTAATTCCTTTAATTCACAAGTCATATTAATGAGTAATCCTCTCCGACTGCTGCTGCTCATGGACCCAGACACAGATGCCATTTTTACCATTTTGAATAATTAAAGTACAGTGTGAGCCCAACAGCAGCGCTAACATTTAAGTTACCTAGACACTATTATGCTCAGTATGCTAATGTTTGACTAAAAGCACAAGTTAACCTGCAATTCTTCATTGGCTGACACGTCCTTGAGCCATATTAAGTTAATAAGAAAGGATTTGGACACTCGCTCAACATCTCATATCAAATACATTACTCATTAGTGCAGATGACGCAGAAGAAGTGTATTAGACACAATGCCAGGAGGTCTCTGTCTGATATGTGCATTTTAAAAAGGTGTTAGTTCAGTATCGGTAAATGGTTGATATCCTTAGAGCTCAAATGAGCTCTTTTTTTTTTTCAAAAGATGAAAATATGCATATTTCAGCTACCAATATATTAATAAACTTTTGAAAAGTGGACACAATGAGATTTAGTTTAAAAAGAAGACTTCTTACCAGTTGTCCACAGGACAGACATGTTGATTATACAAGGCCATGGCATACCTGGAAAAATAGAAATTATGGTACATTAGCAACATAATGTAATCAGCACAAACCTGATTAAAATTTTTAAAGGGATTTAAACTTGCATTTCAGTTTTACTCTCCTCGACTTGTTTAAAATAGAGTGTGAAAAGTACATTTTTGATTCTGTACACCAGTAACACTAATAAGGTCTCATTTTTTAACATTAGTTAAAGGGATAGGTCAACCAAAAATGTAAACTGTAATAATTTACTCAACCTCAAGTTGTTCCAAACCTGAATGAATTGGTTACTGACATTCTTCAAAATATCTTCTTTTGTGTTCAAAAGAAGAAATAAATTCATACTGGTTTGGAACATTTTGAGGGTGGGTAAATGATGACAGAATTTAAATGTTTTGGTGAGCTCTCCCTTTAATGCATTGACTAACTAATATGAAAAGTGTTTTTTGAAAAGTGTTACTGGTGTAGCCATGACAACACCATCTAAACAAAATGGGCACAAACAATTCATAACAAAAACTGTGTTCTAAAAGAATCTGTCTTTGAATGCACCAATGATCATGTCAAAATTAAAACTGTTTCAAAGCTGACCACAAGAGCAATGTAAACCACTGATGTCTGAAATTAAGCAAAGAGATGCAGTATGACTCATGAGCCCAGACCTTTAAGGGCTGAACATATAAAAGTTACTTTATCATAATAGGTTATGCATATGGACGTTTCTGGACATTTTTTAATGGACACAAAGGATTATCAAAAATATGCTGTGGTCTCCTTCACAACCGCAACAGCCTGTATTCACAGATAAAATCAGAAGTGCATGTCCTTCTGACGTGACTTTCTGTTAGCATAGAACCAAAAACCGGAGAGCTCTGGAAATTTAGTCAACTCAACCTGTGCATCTTCAGCTTACCCTGGCGTTATGTGTCATTCTTTGCTCACACTTATGCAACAAGGTCAGCACACTCATGGTCCCGTCACACTGACCCTCATAAGATGTCAATGAACACAGGACCATCAGATAACGGTTAAAGTAAACGTTTGTCTACTGACTTTTACAGAATCTGATGAAAGAGAATTTCCAAGCAAGCAAAATTAGCTTATTATGGAAACTTGTCTCAACCACGGAATAAAAAATAAATAAGGTCATAGTGTTTTTTATTTATTTCACCATTTGGATCGTTTTTTCTCAGAAGTTTATATCTTGCAATTGCAAGTTTAACATATCACATTCTGCTTAATTGTGAGTTATTCTGACTTTTATAACTAGCAATTCTGACTATATTTCTCGCAATTGTGAGATATAAAGTTGCAAGTTCTAAAGTCTGAATTTTGAGATAAAAAGTCGCACTTGCAATTCTGACTTATTTTTTCACAATTGTGAGATATAAACTTGATATTAAGATATAAAGCAGTTAAAGGCACGGTTTAAAGTCCGAATAGGAAAATATAAACTTGCAATTCTTAGGAAAAAAGTCCAAATTGGGAGATAAAAAGTCGCAATTACCTTTTTTATTATTTTATTCCATAGCGGAAACAAGCTTCCATAATTACAAATAGACAATGAGACAAGAAAAGACTTAAGCGCTCGGCACCTGCCGATGGATACGTCTTTCTCTCATGCAGATCTCACTGTTGACATACACACACAAACACATTTGCATTTGTCCAACGTAACTGCATCTGACAGCATGCAGGGTCAGATGTGGGCTAAGCAGCAATTAGGTTTGTTTTCATCTCTAGTAAATAGTGTGTGTTTCGTGTGTGTGTGTGTGTGTGTGTATATGTGTGCGTCTGGTTAACCCTACATTATGGGGACAAAATGTCCCCATAAAGATAGCAATATATGAAATCCTTGTCCTTTTAGGGACATTTTTTGGTCCCCAAGAGGAAAACAGCGCATAAATCATACTAAGTGATGTTTTTTGAAAATGTAAAAATGCTGAAAGTTTTGTGTGATGATGGGTAGGTTTAGGGGTAGGCTTAGTGTAAGGGAATAGAATATACGGTTTGTACTGTTTGTACTGTATAAAAATCATTATGCCTATGGAGAGTCCCCACAAAGATAGCGGACCAGACATGTGTGTGTGTGTGTGTGTGTGTGTGTGTCCACAGTGAGACAGATCACCTGAGCCTTGCACTACACTTAGCACAACGCTGACAGAAATTGCATTTGGTAAACAAACATTCTGCCATCTGCCCTGGCTGGTGTTGTGAATAATCATGCAGACTGTTACCAGGTCACTTTCAACATCCCAGAGAGGCGCACAAGACATGCCTAAGAGAACACAGTCTGGCTACAGAGTAACACAGCCCCCGCTCTGATACTGGAGCCCATCTGTTCACCAGAAGATTTGGATTCGCTCTCTGAAGTAACTCGTGACAGGAGTCAATCGTCAATTTTTTGGCTGAACACTTGTTACTTCTTCATTTTTTTATTTTGAAATACCACAAACTTCAAAGCTTTTAAAGGGATAGTTAAAAAAAATATATATTTTTTTTTTCACTCATCCTCATGTGGTTCCAAACCCGTATGACTTTCTTTCTTCTGTGGAACATAAAAGAAGATATTCTGAAGAATGTTGGTAACTAAACCGTTTTGGTGACCATTGACTGTCATTGTATGGGCTAAAAATACAGAAAGTACAAATTTGTTTGGAGTAAATGATGACAGAATTTTCATTTTAATTGAATTAAATGATGACAGAATTTCCCTTTAAATAAAGACTTGGCTTAGCTCATGAATATTTCCCATCAAAATTACATTTTAAAGTAGAAAGAGTAAACTTGTTAGTGCTTTCACTGTACATTCAATCAAATAAATGCAGCCTTGCTCAACAGAAAGACCTCTTTCAAAAACATTAAAAAAATCTTACAGACCCTAATCTTTTGAACGGTATTGTACATAATTAAATTTTAGTTCTCTTAATAAGATACAGCATTCTGAATAAAGGCTGTTTAAGGAAGAGGAGAGGATGAATGCTTCATAATCTTGTTTTAATTAACCTACTTGAATTGCTTACATTTTTACAAACAGCCTCCTACACAGCTGGCAGGCTCCACCAGTGTCCATACCCCCTCCGTTCCACATCATGTACTCCAGTCATTCACCTTTTGCTGTGCAACCACAGCAGGTGTGAGAAATCAATCCCCAGGAGCTTCAGGTCCAATCAAACCAGACACCAGACCTGTTCTGAATGGATAATTAGGCTACATCTCCAACCAGAGAGGCACAAAATGCTTGTATTGTACCACCAACGACACAGATGCATAGCACTGACAGTTTTAAAATATAAAGCCTTTGTTTCTGAATAAATATGCTCAGTGTTGTTTGCATAAACAGTATGTTCAACGTTGCAGGGAACAGCACATCACTGCGGGACTATGCAAGCATGTGCAACGGTACATAAACAACAGCCTCAAAGTATAGAAATAACATTCAAATGGAAACACTGACTTGGAAACTTTTTTTTTTTTTTTTTTTTTACAATGCAGCCTGAATAATTTTAACAACCATTCCACTGGGGTGTAACTGTGGGATACATACTCCTCAAAAACCGCCTCCGATTAAGTGTTTAACTAACAAAAAAACTTGCATTATGAATCAATTCAATGAAAGAACAACATGCCAGTTAGTTTCAGTCGTGCTTTGAACTGCTGATGTTGTTGTTTTTAGTAACGGTAACAGTTCTTATATAGGTCATAATTAGAGGTTACATATTCAGCTATGAAAACATGCCATTTCTTGCATAGATACGGGGCACGTTTAGTCCATGTTGTATTAGGAACTTCTCCCAGACCTTCACTACAGGAGTCATGGAAAGAATAAACCAAACATTCTCTCTCTGGCATAATAGATGAGAAGTCACTGATGCTGCTCTAAGTTGCTCTCCTCTGTTTTACTCGCTCCTCTCCTCGCAGAGGCTTATGTAAGCCCCTCTGTCGCTTCAAACTCAAGGCTCGACAGGAGAGGAAGGGGATCTGTAGAAACAGGGCGCCTGCAAGCTCTCCACAGGAAGGAAGTAGGGACAACAAGAGATGCCAGCACAGCGCTGCACCTTCAAGCTAATAAAACGGTATAAAAGGTATTCCACAGCCCCTTGAGTCTTCCAATAACTTCCATCACACAGGAAGCCAAAAACCTTTTTTCTTAAGTCTTATCAACCGCATGCCGGTTCATTCAAAGCTCTCTTCCTGAAGATCCATTTCTGTACCATCACAAAGTTACTAATAATGACCTCAAAGTCTTCAACATTTTTCAGGCAAGTTCAGACGAGTCAGTTATGGGCACGCTTGTAGTTTTATGTATAGCCATCTCCCCAAAGAGCAGGTTCGGTACTGAGAGTGGCTGCATTTCAGATATTTTAGCTTGTAATTTTATCTTTGCACAAATAATAAACCTTTCCATAATAAATGATGTCACACTGAAACTGCATGTTTCAGAAGCAGCTTTGAGGTGCCCCAAAAAAGTAAACCTTGAGACATAACAGATTTTTCTCCTCAGGTAACCAAAATATGTTCTAAAAACTTTTTGCGAATGTTAAGGGAACATTCCATCTTATCATTTTGCAAAAATGATGGGAATGTTACTTTTTAATGTTCTCTGAATCTTTTGAAACAAGTAGTAACAAACAAACAAACAAAAAAAACATTAGACGAATGTCCAACTAAAACATTTAGGAAAAAACGTTAAACGATATTTAAATAATGTTTTTGTGCTAACGTTTTGAGAACATTATTAAAGACCAGATAGAACGCATGATCTATTAATGTTACTGGAAGAAAGTTTGTTCATAACTTTAAGAGAACCTTGCCAGAACGTTAGCCAAAGTTTTAAGAACGTTAGCTGGGTCTCGGTTGAGAGAGAAGGCAACCATTTCAATGCAGGCCAAGCCTAAAACTGTGATTTACTTGCATAAAGTAAACTGCCTTCAACATATTCTACATGTACTGGCTACATCACACTATTAAAACAATCTGTGGCATATACAATTACAACTATACAGCTACATCAATTATTCTTATAGACCATAAACCCATATCCCAAGAACATTGTTGAATTGGTGGTGTGCATCCAGTTAAAAATCAAACTAGTCCGAAAGTGATGTAATCTTAAATCAGAGCATACATGACATCTGCACAGGTTTTATCCAAAGCAGGATCGTTTCATTTGATATGAAATAAAATGGACTTACACGACCCATATTCCAGTGATGGTCAGAGCTGGGAGGCTGACAGGTAAGATCATCCACAGAGACATCTCCAGCAACACGATCCTCCACTGCTCCCCTCAAAATCATCCACTTCTTTCGCCTTCGCCAGCCCGTCTCCCTCGGCTCATCAATGTGCATTTATACTTGTTGCATGACCCCAAACCGGCTTATCTCAAATATCATATCTGTGAAAAAAATAATAAATCTTTACATTGACAACAACTCTGATAAACAGACTAGACAGTTACCTGTCATTTTTACATGGTTTTGTATTGCACAATGCATACCTGTTTGCAAAGCTGTGGATTTTGCATTTTTATAAGCACATTGTTTTTTGTTTGTTTTTTACTTTTATACTCTACATATATTGCATTTTTCCATTTGTTTCAGCATTTTTAACTCTCAGTGTATATCTGTGATTCTGTCTATGCTTTTTTACGGACCTGTAGAAACAACAGAACATTTCATTGCCTGCAAATTCTGCTCCACGACTAACTGGTGTGTATTTGTATTAGCCGATATACTGTAAAAGTCGCTTTAAAAGCATGTAGAAGAATATCCTTTTGTTAACCAGGCAAAATGGCCGATTGAAGTTGGAGTTTAACGTAAGTGTAATAGCCGTGTGTGTAGTGTAGAGAGTGGACACTGTATCTCACCTTCCCCCCTGTGATAGGGGACAGCAGACGTGTCTCCCACCTTTTGTTAAACCCTCAGACAGAGCGCAGACTGTTCAGAAACGGTAACATCTATCACCAATAACAGCTACAGGTTTCTCATTACTCCCCAAGCGTCCAAATGACCGCGGCTGTGTAATCTTACTTTGCTCTCTGTTTCTCTGTGCTCTTCCAGCAGAATTCTGGTGCCTCACTCCTTTCGGAATATAAGCACTGTCTCTCTCTCGTGTCCCGCCGTGTGGACTCACCGAACGCTAACGTCCAGCTGTTCCCGGAGCTCCGCCTCCCACAACACACGCACTGATGCATCCTGATGCACTGAACAAAATGTTTGTATTTTTGACGTAAAAACAACGTACAACAAGCTCTACAGAAAAAACAAACAAACTAAGAGTTGAGTTGGTTTACTGTAGCCTACCTGGCATTGAAACAAAAATATTAGTAAAAATCATGTAGGACACTGTAAATAAAAAGTATATGATCAATAGGTAATGACAACATATGTTTTTACATTGCTTGAACTCATCAAAATAAGTTAAGCATTTTCAACTTTTTATAAGTTATACAAGATTCAAAAAAAAAATTAAAGTCAGTTTGATGTAATTTAAGTTGAAATGACTTAAGCATCCAAGTTTATTGTACTTTTTTTACAGTGTACATTCAACATGTGTTTCTACAGTGAAGTGTTGTTACAGTTATGTTTTTGTAGGCCTAAGTAAAAAAAAAAAAGGAATTAGCCTACTTGTGTGAATATGTCACCAGAATATTTGATCTAAATAACGATTTTATTTTGTATATTTTTGTATCGTATCTCTATAGGCTACAGCAAATTTTACGTTAAATGTTGTTTAGGTAATATAGGCTACTCAATTCAATTATTATGTTTGTTACCTAGATGGTCTTTTGTGTTAACACTTTTAAACATTCTTAATTATTTTAATCATGGTTCATAAAAAGTCTAATTTAATAACATTTAAATCAACATGTCGTTTATGTCATTACATGTTAAGGTACGTGTATTTTAGTTTTTGATTCATTCATTAATATGTAGGCCTATAGTTAGTGTTTGATGGAGAAGCCATAATAATACACAACCCAGACTCTATCTGCCATCTTCAAATGTTAACCCAAATTCATGTTAATGTTAACTAAAATTCAACTTGTTACACTGATACTATTATTAGTAAAAAACACAAAAAATTTAGATTTTTTAGGTTGATTATTTTCATAAGTGGTCACAGACTTTGACCAGTGTCTTAAATAAGATGCTACAACCAACTATTTTAATGATTATTCCGATGAGAGCATTAAAGTTGAGATACCTTTACATTACAAAACATTAAATGCAAGTAAATACAAAATAATACAAATATACAAATAATCTTGCTGTATGAATCATAATAATAGTTTAACAAAATGTACTTGAATTTAATAAAGAGGTTGTACATGCTGATATGTTCTGCCAGACAAAATGTAGCCTACTTCCTATTATTTAAAACAATTATATTAGAGTTTTAGTACATCAGTTCTGATAAGATGTGCTACTGTTGTTGTAATGTTCAACACATTGCTCATCTTGTTTAAGAAGCAATTTTTATCTGACAAGCATCACAGCTGGCACTATTATCCTGTTGACTGGGTTGGTCAGATTTTCAGAATAGCTTTTACCAAACGTATTCTGTCTATTTATCAGACATATTGAGTGTTTATTATCAGAGAGCAAAAAAAGATATATGCACAATGCACAATTTGTACTTTATTCAGAGCTGTACATTTCACAGAATAGCCTATAAAAACAAAACTCATCAATAAATTTGGGCTGTATTTCACAAGTAATTAAATACAGTTCCTTTTTCTACTATTTCCCACAACAGCCAATCTGAAGACAACACACTTTCATAGTTGTGCAACTGCTGAAACAGTATCTCAGTCCACTGCTGCATAATAGCAATCCTTATCAATGTTCATGTTTCTGCGGGTTTCTTCACAATCATGTTCTTTGTTCTTTTGATATTCTGACATAACCGGCAGATGATATTGTGCGTATGATGAAAATAATATTCATAGATAAGAACATGTGGTCAGAAGAATGAGTGATGTATGAGTCATAAAAACAGACTTGTGAATGTAGATATTGATTGTGAAAAGTTTGTCTTGTTCTGAGAATATAAATATTTCTTAAGCCTCACAATGATGTAGACTTAGTCATATCGGCCATTATATAATCGATTTTAAAAAGTGCAAATTCAAGATAAAACAACTCAAAACACACAAGTAGCCTAGCTCAGTATTACTGTGAAAATGAGTAAAAAATTATAACTTCTAACAAGTTTGGAATGGCTCCATCTAGTGGAGAGATGTTTCCCACATCTGGACGTTTGACTAAAAACAGAAGGCCAATGCAAACACTAAACGCATTTTTATTTGATTAAAATGATTTCAAAAGTGTAATAAAGTTTGTTTTTTGCCCTATGATAAACTTACTGTATTGTTTTATGTTGTAATGTAATGATAAAACAAGTAACAAATCATAGTGAAGAATTCACATGAAACATTGTCATTTTTCAGGTAATCCTTATATGCACGCAAAATATACCCAGTCTCTGTGTTTTTGATGGGGAATGAAGTGGCAGTCTAGAGGGGTGTCCAAACATTGTCCTGGGCTGCGTTTCCCAAAAGCATTGTAAGCCTAAATTGAGCGTAGAGACCATTGGTGGCAATTCTACGATCAACTGAAGCTTACGATGCTTTTTGGAAACACAGCCCTGTAGAGTTTAGCTCAACTTGCCTGAACTCACCGGTCTAGAAGGTTCAGAATGGAAGATCTTGATTAACTGGTTCAGGTGTGTTTAATTGGGGATGGAGCTGAACTCTGCAGGACAGTGGCCCTCCACGAGCAGGATTGGACACGCCTGGTCTTGAGACAAAATCAATAAGCTAATTTATGATATATATATATAAAAATCTAAATAAATCCACGTTTTGCTCTTTTCTAAGTTGTCCCACTGCTGATAGTGATAACAGATTTATCGACTACATGTCAGAATGAGGTCAGTGATTCATATTTTATCACGATTCAGATGCCCAAAGAGGGAAGCAAAGTGACTCACTTCATGTTCTCCCTGAACTGACTAAAATGATCAATAAGATAAGATAAATATGTGACAACCACATGCTGATCAACATTCAGCAAACAAATGTATCTCTTACAGTCGCACTGTAGTTCCGTATCCCCAGACTCCAAGGCCAGGGTAGAGGGGTTCAGTAAATTTAGTTTGAACCTTATACAGAAGCTTCATTTTGGCAGACACACTATAAAATGCCACTGTTCCAGCCTCATAGTCTACATACACCCCTATCCTGGAGGAACTGGGGACAGATATAGTGGTGCTTTTGTTGTTGTGTACAAAGGAGTACTCGGTTTCAGAGCAGTACAAACTCCAAGATTTGTCATTCCCCCCAAAGCTGCCAGTTTTGTCATTTCCTTTCCTCTGAATTCCTCTGTAAGTCACAGCGATGTCTATTTCTGTGCCACTCCAGTCCACTTCCCAGTAGTAGCGACCGCCGGCCAGACCGTCCTTACAGAGCACCTGCTGCCAGTATTCGAAGCGATCAGGATGCTCCGGGTACGACTTCGGCTCGTCGCTCATCCGCACCACTGTGTTTTTGTCTGACAGGTGCAGGTTCGGGTGGGCTGTTGAAGGATCGGTCGAGGGCTGACAGAAATCTAGATCGAGAAGGGGTGTTGTTAAATTAACCACAATTAACGCAATTAACCATTAACACAATTAACAATAAACAAATGTGTTTCTTCTATATAAAACTACTGTCTATTGATTATAAACTTACATTCTAAGAAGTCCTCCCTTTTTGCTGGGTCCACAGTCTGGAGAATTTTAACCTCCTTTACTGCAGATGAAAAACATATATGTATAAAAAAAAAATATATATATATATATATATATATATATATATAGCCTATATTATAAAATTTCTGTTTATTAGATTTCTGAAGGATCATATGACACTGAAGGCTGGAGTAATGATGCTGAAAACAGCTTTGCCATCACAGGAATAAATTACATTTTAAATATATATTCAAATAGAGAAAAATTTATTTGTAATAATATTTCGCAATATTGCTGTTTTCAGTAAAATGAGAATGTCTTTCAAAAACCTTTTTAAAAATCTTACCGACTTTTGAATGGTAGTGTATTTAAACATGTATTTACCTGTATGTGTGTGATATATGTATACACACACACACACACACACACACACACACACATTGTGCATATATTTGTAATATATGGGTTTTATGCACCTGCTGATGAGATTTTGATCATTTCTTCCTTGCTTATGTCTTCTAAATGCACTTTCAGGTCAGAGATGGCTTTCTTTGCATTGTCAAATGTGTGTTGAGGGGCTAATGTCACCTTGGACAAGTCTTCATATCCAGAAGGAGCAGAAAGAGACTGCCAGCTCTATGGGGGGGTTGAAAGCAGCAATGTTATTTTATCATACTGTGGGAACAGTTTAACAAAAAAATAATGCGCAAATGCGCTTATGGGCCAGAGCACTTTTTCAACAATACCTGTAAGAAGTGGATATGATCATCGGATTGGGACAGCTGCTCCAGGTCATTATGTTTCTTTCTTAGTAATGTAATCTCCTCCTCCAGCCTGGCCAGGTGTCCCTCTGCACGTGTCAGCAGAAGGGTTTCCTGGGCTCGGATCATCTCCTTCACTTCTCCGTGCCTCCTCTCTAGAGCCTGCAGCAGTTCAGTGAAAATACGCTCGTTTTCATCCAACACACTCTGAGATGAGTGCTGGAATCAGAAAAACACCATAGATGAGATAGGGACTGCACATTCACGGATTTTATTTACAGTACCAGTCAAATAGAGATGGAACAAGTGCAGAGCACCTTTTTCAAATTTGAGGTCCAGTTAAATAAGAAAATAGCATTTTGAGCTAATTTAATTGTAGGCTAACACTTTACAATAATGTTAAAATAATTAATATAATTAATGCATTAAATATCACAAGCTAACAATTTTCAAAGTAGGCCTATTCATTATTGATTTAATAGCTCATGTATAGGCCTATTTAATTAATGGTAATTTATTAAACTAAGATGTTACATTTTTAGGATATGTGGATAATAACATTAGTTTTTTTTAGCCTATTTCTCTCACTGCAGATGAAAAACATATGTTTAAATATGTTTTAAATATATATAGGCTACACTACTATTCAAATGGGGTAAGTAGCCTACATTAAATAATAATAATAATACTTTTATTCAGTAAGGGCCGGTTCACACATAAGCATTTTTGTGGAATGGGGAAAACAGCAAGGTCTCAACTTATTTTAACTTATTTTAACAGCTTTTTTTTCGGAGCAGTCGGCAGTCAGCATAACAGCATTTTATGGGTAATTCATTGACATAATAGATATAAACAGATCATTCTTCCCAATTATTTTCTAAAATACTTACTTGTATGGATGCCACTGCCTGCCTGAGATCTTGCCATTTCTTCGTCCTTTCCTCGATCTTCTGCTGTGAAGTCATCAGTTTCGCTCCAAGCTGTTTCTGTTGAAATATTCAAAAAGGCAAATTTGTGAGACACTGGACTGTTAAAGGGATAATTCACCGAAAAATGAAAATTCTGTCATTTTCTCATCCTAATTTGTTCTAAATTAATATCTTCTTTTGTGTTCAGAATTCATGTTTGGAACAACTTGAGGGTGAGTAAATGATGACAGAATTGTCGTTTTTGGTCTATCCCTTTAATCTTCCAACCAAGTGAAAGCACTAGCCTAAATATTGATTTGTTTATCAATGATCATCATGATTAAGTTTAAAAGCATATAGGCTATACGGTTCTTCATGGCATGAGTCATTTTTAATCAACGTTCTCTCTGTTGGCTCACCTGCTTTTCTGTCCTTTCAGCTGCTGCTGAAACAATATCATGTTTTTTGTGTTCCTCCATGATACACAAAACGCAAACACATACTTGATCAGAGCGACAGAAAACCTCTAAAAGTTTATCATGTTCAGCGCAGATCTTCTCACGCAGTTGCCCTGTTGCTGCCACCAGTTTGTGCTTCATGAGAGCTGGATACTCATAATGAGCCTGGAGATGCGTCTCACAAAATGAGGTTAAGCACGTCAGACATGACTTCACTGCCTTGTTCTTCTTTGCCAGACAGAAGTCACAAAGCACTTCTCTGGAGCTGTTCCGGCTGCTGGAGATGCTGTATCTTCCATTGCGTCTGGGTTTCTCCAGAGTGCTGGATCGGCTTTGGTTTGCTGTACTGCTCCGAGACATGTTAAAACTCTCTCGGCGTAATCCAAAGACAAGCTTGTGGGTAAAAAGTAGTTTCAATGAAACTGTACTGACACATTCATTATATAGAGGAATGTGAACCGTGTGTGATAAACTAGTTTATCAGGTTAGATGCTGACATCTCCTGTGACTGACGTCAGAACAAAAAGAAAAGCAAAAATGTGAATGTTGTAACATAAACATTGTAAAACATCTTTATACAAAGGCCCTTTTGTTGACAGTAAACCATGAGTGAAGTGTCTGTAAGTTTCCTCCAGTTAAGGAAAAAATGAATTAGAAAAAGAATTTGACGACGTGAAGCATGTCTTTTGAAATCATAGTATTGTGTGTGTGTGTGTTAGAAGAGAGAGCTGGAGAAAGAGAGCGTGCTTTCAATAGATTAATAAACGTGATTTTGAGGGGGAAACATTGATATAGCTTGTCATTTGTATCATATCGTTTGTTATATAGCCTATTTGCTTGGTCAGTGTATTTGTGGGTTTTGGTTCTTTTGCTGTTGTAAGCATATTGACCTATGAAATAACTAGAATAATAATTTAGCGATGTGATATGGAACTGTAAAGCATAGTGAAATAAAAGCTCAATTTCTTTATATAAACTGAATAATATTTTATTAATAAAATTGTCCACCAAATCATATGCAACAGCTTAAAGTCATTTTGATAACACAGACCAGAGGCTCTGTAATTTAATTTATTTCCACATCTACATCAAAGGTCAAAGAAAATTAAATTTATAAAGAATTCAAGCATGCAGTTTCAAAATGTGTAACACGGTTTCCTGTGATAATCAATAGTTAAATTGCTCACAAATAACCTATACATCATCGTCGATGTGGACATGACTTTTGAAATGGCCAAAATTTTAAGGTAATATTCTTTCATTAAAAATTGTATGTGAACCTTGGAAAGGTTGGAAATTCAGCTATAGAGTCATCATGCACTAAACTAGGAACTTTTCTGTTGCAATTTATAAAATTTTACTTTACAAATGTACAGTGTATCCAGTAACACATTCATGAGATGTGGTGAGATGACCATAAAGTGTTTCATAAAGATCTGTTTACGCTGTATTGTGCATGCAACTTTCACTTCTCCCTTTTGTTTCAAGTGCATTGCCAAGAGGATCTAAAAAGCCTGTGTGCTGTTTTCACAGCAAACAATAGCATTGCAGCCCTGTGAAAAATGATTGACTACGAAATAAAATG